>OZ007590.1:17800972-22600972 GCA_963931845.1 Maratus michaelseni | reverse complement strand
AGTGATTGCTGTTGCGATGGATATGCGAATTTATTTCAGCGGATTTGATTGTATGAAAATTAACACATTTAAATACTTTCCATTCTGTTTGGTACTAAATAAAACAATTTTTTTCACACTAGTAAGAAAAACACTTGTTATCATTATTCTCCCACACCGAGATTCCAGCACTGACAGTTGGGGGAAGTCAAAGTCCCCGTTTTACATTCAATAATATGGTTATAGAAGATGCAGTGACGCAATGGCGTCAGATGCATTGAAGCAAAAAATATCAATTTGAGTCAGACAGTTACCATTCTGACTTTCCATTGCTGATAAACAATTGCTTTGTACATCCACAAGAACGTGCTTTAAAATACAAATCGAAAAACATCAAAGTTATTTTGTTCCTGCCAATACAGCTTCTAAACTTCAGCCATTAATTAATCTAAGGAATAATAAAAAATCTTGAAGTACATTATCGAAAAAGACGATGTAGTGAAAACATTAGTTTGAGAATCTGTGTATCAGAGCTAATGAAAGCTGGGGAATGTGACGTGATTTCATCAACCGTACACAACTGTTTTGTAAAAGACGGCCTCATAATTAAAACTGAATCAAATGCTTCTGAATCCAATATCTGTGTGTCATATATGAAGTAAAAATTTCATGAATTTAAGTTGATTTCTATTTAACGAATTTTCTTCATAACGAAGTTTTTAAGTGTAGCGATGAGACTTCGTTAAATGGAAGTTCCACTGTATATGTATATAATATATATATATACATATATATAATATATGTATAATAATATATAATATACTATATATTAGTATTATTTAATAGTATAATAATATATAATATATTATATATACATATATGCATATATATATATATATATGTGTGTGTATATATATCATTGGTGCCCGGCTAGCATAAAAGTATATATATATCACTGCCGCTTGGCTAACATAAAAGTACTGCTGATAGATTAACATTTGAGCATTACCTGAGGTAACTGACGACTGAATAAACACTTGAAAATGCAAATTATGTTATTGCAAACTTACTTTTATACTATTAAACAGTAAACATTAAAAAAAATTATCTTTAAATGTTATCTTTTGAGTTATATGACTCAATGCTGTGACATTTCGTCCTGATGGATGCAAGCACATAAATTTGTCTGATATTTAGATGCTTTTCGTTTTAGACTTCTCATAAATTTTTATTAGATCAAAGTGATAAAAATGAATTATTCTCTGTTTTGAAATTGAATTAAAAAATTTGTAGGTTGTTATTAGAGGACGTCTTTTTCCCAGAAATATACTTGGTCGGAGGCATGTCTTTATATCTTCTAATGCAGTAACTGATGAAGATGATATTACTGTCCTTGGTGTTGAACAACTTGCTATTGAACATTACAAAAATGAAGGTTTTACTGAAGGTAATTTTTTCTGGTATCATTATTAAATATTTCTGTTCAAAAAATTTGCAGTAAGTGAAAAACTTCATAGTCAAATCTATGATCTATGTAAATCATTACTAAATCCACTGTATTCTAAAATAATTTAAAACATTCTATGTCTAATAAGATGTTTGGTTATAAGAATCATTATTTGAAATAATTGCTAATCCATTAGTCAGGGACAACTGAAAAAAATAATCAGACCAAAAAAAATTTTTGAAGTCTTGCAGACATTCTGTATTATATTCCAGTAATAAAAAAAAATATATTTTTTTCTTTTTCCTGCAATTATATGCAAACAATAATTGACATTTTATCCAAGACTCCTTGGTAACCTATTGTAACTGATCCTATGCTCCTTTTGTAACTGAAAACTGATTAAAAAATTTAAGTGACATTAAAAATGAAAAAAATAATTATAAGTATTGAAACTGTAATTTATTTCACATAAGTATACTTGGACACTTCAGGTATTTAAAGTCTACAGACGTCATGTTCGCCAATCTATAAATCCAGTGAATATCCACAGCCCTCTGAACACTAGGCCTGAGTGCTGATTCAAAATGGCAGCTGTCGAAAGTAGACTTTTCCCCCCTAATAAAATTATATCATGGTTGAGTGCATAGGGGACTGCCCTCTAGATCCTTTCCAAGTCTTTTTTTTTTTTGCCCCATAGAGCAGATGATGAGTTGTTACCTCCTATTCAAATTAAAATTGTTATTCTTAAGGAAAATATTTTGGTTATTATGTCACTAACTTTAGCTTTAATCTCATCATTGTGTTCAGAAATCTGAATTTTCGACTAATGTATATACTATATATACATTTTTTTTTCCTTTTCAGGCATACATGGTGAAGGTTCTACTTTTCATGCCCTCTATGGCCTTTTATTTTGGGATATAATTTATGATGGAGATATTCCAGATGCCTTTATTAGTCCGTACCAGACACACCCATTAGACCTGAATCATGATTCATTCTTCATTCGAAGGGAGCAGCAAATACTGAATCACTTGGAAACTCTCAGAACTTCTACTATTGAGGTAATAATATCTTGTAACAAATTAATTTGTTTATTAAATAGAATAGTTTATATATTATGTATAGATTGTGAATAAACTAATCACCAGAATAAAAAAATGTCTATTAAAACATAGTTTTACAAGGTATATATAAATTATTTATATCTATATATTCTTTATATCAAAGATTTATTGTAATTTGTAGCAACAGCAGAAACTTGTTTTCATTTTTGTTCAGTTTATAGGGAAAATATTGTAATAAGGTGAAAAGAGCAGTTTTCATTATGGAAAGCAAAATCCTCCAAAATAGTTCACCAATTCTGTGCCAAATGTATTGTTCCAATAAGATATGACCCCTTATCATTGGGTTACAAATATGCCCAATGAAAAATTCCCAGATTGGTGGATTGGAAGAAATGGATGAAATATATGGGCTCCATGTTTTTCTTATAGCAAACTGCTAGACATTTTTTTAAAAGTTTTATTATTGGAAGGATATTTGATGAAGAAAGCTTATTCTGCAGAGTTTTACCAATTTCTAAAGCTATATAATTGAATAGCTAAAAAAAATGCTACTGTAATTCTGTTGTTCAGCTGGTTCTTTCTGAAACAGATCTTCAATAATAGAGCTGGTATACTCTGTATCTTATTAAGTGATTAAACATTGCAAATGCTTTTGTCTATTTGTGCAAAATAAACAAAAATGCTATGAGCCAGGTGTACTAAGAAAATTTCTTTTACTTGGATTATTACTTTCTTATGAATTTGTTGCACTTCAGTCTGTTTCATTTTCTCTGAGATAAAAGAGAAATTTCTAAATGATTTTGCTGTTTCTGATACTTATATATTATTTTTAAATACTTTCCAACATAGTTGAAAAGTGTTTATGAATTCGGTTTGCCTGTATGTCCATGCTCTATCTCACATAAATATATACAGATTGTCATGCAATTGATATGTGTTATTGAGGTTTACTACGGCATGTTTGGTATTGAAAATGAAGTGTGTAGCACTTATAGTTTTTTTACAGGAACACTCAAAGAAATTCCTTTACATTATGGTCTATGGGGAAAAATCATTTGTGGCTTATTTTAATGATGTTACACAATTTCAAACATATTGAAATATGAAATTAATATATATCACTAAGGTGCACTACAAGAGGCTTACTATAGAATATGGTGTGCATAGTGCTTACAATTCCTTTACAAGGTCACTCAAAACAATTCTGTTATATTACGATCTTTGGAGAAAAATTGTGTTTGGTTTATTTTAATGTTTCACTATTTGAAACATTAAGAAATTGATATATATCACTAAGGAGGATTACAGTATAGAATATTGTGTGTTACCCATTTACAGAGTTGTATCAACATCGTTCATTTACAGAGACGCACAAAAGAATTCGGTACTCTTTTTCTCTCAACAGTCAAATACAGTTTTTTGCATAAAATTAACATTTTTTTTGTAGTACTTTACTAAAATTGAATTACTCTAAGCTTTTTTTTTTTTTTTTAATTGAAATATATTTTATTGTACTATCCTATTTTTCTGTAAGTCTAAAAATTACCTGCTGTGTATATTTTCAGGAAATTAAAGAGATTGTTAAAACATCTTGGGAAGCTCATTTTGGTCAAACATCTTTAGTAGCATGGGATCACTTTTCAGATGTAGATCATATCCTGGTAAAAAATCTTTTAATATTTATTTTATTTTTAATTTTTTTAATTTACTGTAAAACTTTTTTCATTGCATTCCATAGTACCATCTCTTCAATTATAAAAGTTTCTTATATCTGCAATAACATTTTTGGAATTAACAATATTATTTTTCAGTTAATAAAAGAATTTTGCAGAGTTTGCATTTCGCTTAAAATTTTACAATTCAGCCTGACTCACTAATAATAAAACTGTGAGTAAACTGTGAAAAATCACAAGTCCGTTTTTAACAAAAAAAAAAAAAAAAAAAAAAGTATATTTATTAGAACATTGACTTGTTGTGCACATATTAATAGGTGAAATAAAATGATAATTACTTTTGTCAATTTTTCATTCCTTCAAAACTAGTAACAGTTTTGTCACACATACTCATCAACACTTATAAGTTTTTCTAATGAGCCATGGAAGGTAAGGTTAATTTTAGAAATTATTAAAATTGAAACAAAGTCAATCTTTTATGTATACACAGGTTGCAAATAGATTATTGTAATAACCTTATCTTTTCTAACTAAGCAACTAACATATTGCACCATTTCTGGATCGCTTTTAGTGCTGCTAAATGAGAAAATAATAACATTAATAGGACTGTGGAGAATAAACAATAACTGAGATATTTGAAAAAGAATATTTCATTTTTCTTTTAAGGAAAGGGGGGAAGATAACAATTGGCCAGCCAAATTTTAACTCACTGTTGTAAAATTTGGGAGTCAGTTCACTAATTTTCTGAGATTTACATGTAAAATGCAAGTAAACACAAACTAGTAACATTTTTGTAACACATACTCATCAACACTTATAAGTTTTTCTAATGAGCCATGGAAGGTAAGATTAATTTTAGAAAATATGAAAATTGAAACAAAGTCAATCTTTTATATATACACAAGTTGCAAATAGACTATTGTAACACCATTTCTGTTCTAACTAAGCAACTAACATATTGCGCCATTTCTGGATTGCTTTTATTGCTGCTAAATGCAAAAATAATAACATGAATAGGACTGTAGAGAGTAAACAATAACTGAAATATTTGAAAAAGTTTTTTAAGGGAAGGGAGGGAGATTTCGATTGGCCAGCCAAATGTTAACTCACTGTTGTAAAATTTGGGAGTCAGTTCACTAATTTTCTGAGATTTACATGTAAAATGCTAGTAAACACAAACTCTGAGTATATTTTCACAATGTTTTTTAAGGATTAACTATTATTTATGTCTTAAAAAATAGTTATGAAAAGTATAGATTTATAATTTACTCACAAATACCTTGAAAAGTTATTTTTGAATATTTATGGTTTTAAGATAGTTTTAATGATTCCATGAATAATCTGATTTTGTTTTTATGATGTGCAAAATTCTTGCGATTCACAACATGCTCATGCTGACTTTAAAATTAGAATGTTGCTTTCTAAATTTTTTCTTTATTGTTATTTATTTATTGAGCATCCATTAAGTTTGTTAGAACTTGTGTGAGTTTATTGCTCTGTTTTTATCTGAATCTTAAATTTTATAATTTTTACTTAATATGATATGTTTAACTATGTTTCTGAAATGCAAATTTGCAATTCTGACAAACAGTGTTGTAAAATATTTATTCTTCATATTACCAATTTTTACACTCAATGAATACTTAAAAACATGGTAAAAGTTCCATAAAAAACAGTCCTTCATCCCTAAAAATGTTAGAAAGTTTACTTTCCATTCTTACTTACTTGTCCATTCAACTTTCTAACATTTTTAGAGATGAAGGATTGTTTTTTATGGAACTTTTACCATGTTTTTAAGTAATGTCTGAGTATAAAAATTGGTAATGCGAAGAATAAATATTAAATATACAGACAATTAGCAATTGAATACCTTTTTAGTGTTGTAAAAATTCATTATTTTCCAATTATTCATCAGTTAATATTTAATTACTTTAACCAAGGAAAAAGCCATCAAAGTTTGGAATTTGATCAGTCTGTATTTTTTCCTTTGTGATTGTTATCACTTGGTGTCGGGAAATTTAACAGAAAATCTTACCAGCAAAAGATAAAAAATTTGTAGCAGCCAGCAAGATGCAACAAACAATCAGCAAAATTTATGCAGCTGCAGAAATAAATCATAACTACATGGATTTTTGTAGTAATATTTTTATAAAATATAAACTTTGATTGTTATAAAATTAAGGAAGATAATTCTGAGAAACATAAAATATGGCTAACAAAATAAAAATACATAAAAGTTTTTGGTATATTTTCTATCCTTTCCAGTTTTCAAAATACTGCCTAAAAATTCACTCATCCCACCTGAAAATCCTTTCACACATGGCGAGTAGGTTGTTTTAATTCCTCACCACTGATTATGACTATTTTTTAAACTCAGCGAACTGAAAGCAAGCGAAGTTTTCTAGGTATCCAATCCAATTTGACGCTGAAACAAACACAATTTCTTGCCAATGGCTCGATCAATTACAAATCAATTTAAAACAAACATGAAGATTTTTTTAGTAAGACAGGGGTAATTTTGGCCTGATTTTTGAAATTCAATCTGTGGCCTTAGAAATTAAAAATCAAGTTTCTAATGCAAACCGTATCTGAAACAGCCTGTAATAATCAGGCTAAACACTGCCACAGTGTATATAGCTGTAGGTTAGCAATCCCAGGTCCCCCAAATGCCGCCCAGATCAATGTATAACCTATAAACAAATTGTAAATATTTCTTTCATTGTTAATGAATTATTATGAAGTTATAAGTTCATTATTGAAGTGCAGCCAATTTAAAGGCAACCAAAGCTTTCTATGTATTCAATCAAACCTGACTATGAAATAAACTTGGTTTTTTGGCAATAGCTCAATGAGTTACAATGTAACTTACTGCAAACATAGATCTTAATAAGACAGGGGTAATAACATGGCCTAATTTTTTTAATTCAACCTGTGGCCTGAGAAATTAAAAGTCAAAGCTCTAAAGCAAACCCTATGTGAAACAATCTTCAGTAATCAGGCTAAACATTTTCATGGTGTATATCGGTGTCGGTTAGCCCTCCTACCCTCCAGTGACTGACACAAAGAGCAATGAATAAACTCTAAGTTGCTTACTCTGTCATTAAAAGCCCCAACCCTCCCTAACCCACTTCTTGATGTCTTTTCTTAACAAAAATCGGTTTAAAATTTTGCCAGTGGACTGGCCACCGTGTATTTAGGTGTTGGTCATGATTCACAATAAGAGAAATAATTTAGCAATAAAATTTAATTGTAGTGTTCATTTTTATAACGTATTTTCATTGAATTCAGTATTTTCTTAAGAGCTACTTTAAGCTGTGTTACGATAAATTTTCTTAATTTCACAGACAAAAGCTAACCTGCTGCGCTTCAGTTACGAATTCTTGATTCAGCCTAGTTATTTTAAGTAATGTTGGAAAAAATGCTAAGTTTTGTAATAGTTTAATCCATTTGTGCTTATATATTTTTTAAATGCTAAAAGGTGTAAATTAACAACATAATAAATACACATTAAAATAACTTTTATTAGGTTGTTTGACACGTTTCGGCTCACTCCGAGCCATTTTCAAAAACAAATGAGAATATTCCATAATTGCACGGTCTTTATACTATATGTAGTAGCTCGAGTTACTCCATAGTTACAAATATGAAAATAAACAACTAAATAAAAATAAAAGATAACATGCGTAATGTTTAAAAAAGTACATGAAAATTAAATGATAGTATAAAGACTGTGCAACTATGGAACATTCTCATCTATTTTTGAAAATAATTCGGAGTGAGCCGAAGTGTGTCAAACAACCTAATAAAAGTTATTTTACTGTGTATTTATTATGTTGTTAATTTTCACCTTTTAGCATTTAAAAGAAATATATTATTACAAGGTATTATAATTTATTATATTCCCATTTGTGACTGTTTTTTTTTCTTCTCAGCAGTTTGTTTAATTATAACCAATATATATATATATATATGATACAATAATTATTACATTATACTAATCTAAATATTATGTTTGTAAATTGTGTAAAATAATCATTAAAATTGTGTAAAATAATCATTAAAATTGGAAAAAATAATCTAACTGAAAAATATAGAATTTATTTTTAAAAAATCATGTTGTCTCAATTTTGGGGCTCTAGTTCATAAATTGGTTAAAAATAAAAGATTGATGTGTGAAGTGTTAAAATATTACTGCTTACGAAACTTTATTTTATTTTGACTTTCAAATTAATTGATTTAATATTTTCAATACATTTTTACATTTAATTTACTACTTTCAGGGTTTAGTTGCTTGTATGGGAAATAATTTGCTGTGTGGGATCTGTGAGCGATTAGCTAGAGATTTCAGATTTACAAGAAGTGGAGTTCCCGATCTTGTTGTGTGGAATCCAGAAACTTTGCAAGTGAAAGTCAGTAATCTCATATTAGTTTTTCTTTTGTTAAGACTTAGTAATATTTTGTTAATATAAATAAACATTTTATGTTAGGAAATTTACTTAAAAATGTATTTCCCTTATAAATATTCTCCCTTTTTTTTTATTAATTAACAAAATATATATCTGTATATATCGTGCATTCTTCAGTTAAGGTTGTGTTTTCACGTTTTGTAAACTTGTTTTTAAATATTATTCCTTGAAAATTGATAAATCTGTCAATTAAATAAATAAACTATCTCTAACAATTTTAATGCATTGACAAATAATCTGTACAAGAACTTCGATCTTAAATTAGCTTTGGATGCACTTGTGCTCTGTCATGTTGAGAAAGAAAGCCTTTTTCTTCTTTAGAAATGAAAATGTAAATTTGAGTTTTTATATGTTATGTAATTGATTAATTGATTTTTCTTTTACAAATGAAAATGTATTCATATATGATTTATGATGTCTTACACCTAATTTTTTTATGTAACTTTTTACAGGCTTTGATGTAATTTACTTTAAAATAAGAATCTTAGCTTTTATGTACTATCTATTAATTACAGAATATAAAATGTAATTTGCATTGATTTATAACTTTGATGAAACTATATTTTTACTTATTAAATCCACTCATTTCGATAAATTCTATTATAACTTTCCTTTTCTTGCTATCCTAAGAACTTTCCTTTTTGTATTTATCAAAATAGATTTTTTATTTAAATGTAAATTTATGTCTAAGTCCATGTGTAAATCTTTAAATTAGTACATATGCTGACGATTAATATCAAACATTTATTTACATTACACTACATTTAAAACCCATCACATAACTTTCATCTTTAATGCCAGTTCATAAAAACATCTCTTTTTTCGAATCGACCGTCTATCTTTCCCTCTCCTTCACTCCACTGCCCTTGCCACAACGCTCTTACAATATTGTTGCGCCGTCTATCCAGTTGAAATAAAACCTATTTCCATTCTAAGGTGGTGAGGCTAGAGTTTGTATCTTATGCATCTGTTTGAACCTTAGGTTTGCTGGTACCGTCACAATATCTTCACACTTATGAGTCAGTGTTATTATATTCTTATATATTTCTTATTTACACTATTTTAAAAGGCAAAGGTGATTTTCTTGACAGGTAAAATATAATTTAATTTTGTACCAAAATTATTCAAGGTGTTTGTTTTAGTAAAACTATTTATGTAAACCTATGTAAGGTACAATTCACAAATTATTTTCTCCACACATAGCATAAATTACTTTATTTTCATATAAGTCATTATTATTACTAGCTGACTCGCCCGGTATTGCCTGGGCCAAGGATAATAACCTTAAGTATACTTAAAAACAGTGTTGAATTCAGACATGTTTTCTTCAGCAAGGTTTTCCTCTCTGCTTTCGACAGTGCACACCTTGGCATGCAATGCATGCTTTGGTCTGGTTTTGCAAACAAACATCAAATTTGTATGATTTTATACGAGGGAAAGTCATTAAGTAAGTCACAAAAGATAATTAAGTAATAACTTACAATGATATTCACTTCAAAACTATTTTTATTTCTCAACATATTCTCCACCAATATTTATGCACTTATATCACTGTTTTATCAGTGTCCCAACACCAGCTGCATAGCATTCTTTGGGTTGTTGTCTCAGCCACATTAAGATTTCAAGTTGAACCTTTTCATCATCTTGCCTCCAAGATGTTTTTTTAGTGAACTAAACAGGTGAAAATCACTTGCGGCTAAGTCGAAGCTGTATGGTGGATGTTGAAGAAGTTGCAAGATGATGTTCACAGATGATGAAAAGATTCAACTTAAAGTCCTAATGTGGCTGAGACAGCAACCCAAAGAATGTTATGCAGCTGGTGTTGTGGCACTGATAAAACAGTGATATAAGTGCACAAATATTGGCAGAGAATATGTTGAGAAATAAAAATAGTTTTGAAGTGAATATCATTGTAAGTTATTTAATTATCTTTTGTGACTTAATGACTTTTCCTCGTATTTTTAAGCGAAAATATTTCTAAATTTTTTACCTTCTTTTAAAATGTTAAATGATATCTCTGAGTATCCGAGAAAGATTACTGACATAAATAATTCTTGATAAATAAATTCTAATATATCGAAATAAATTAAAACCTATACACAATTCTCTTAAAACCTGAAATATCTTCTAAGGCACTGAGAAAAAAAAAAATCCCTGGCAACTGTAATAAAGGATTTTCAGTTTTTTTTTTTTTAAATAGTAAGTATTTATATTTTTTTAAATGAAAAGTATTGTTGAAAGCAGAAAAGAATTTGCTAAAAGTGGGAATTTTTGGATTTTTTCTTTTTGTTGTATTTCAAGCTGGAACACGGAAATGGCAGTTTAAAACTCCAGAAAAAATGGAAAACATGAAAATGAATATAAAATGGCCTTCCAAAATTTTTTTTTTTTAAATAGTAAATAATATTTTTTTAAACAACGGATACTGTTACAACAAGAAAAGTACTGTGAATATTTTTTTTTGTAATGGGGATTGCCGAAAAAACGAAAAACATGACAAGTAATATGAAACCGACCTTCAGAATTTTTCTTTTTAAGTAGTAAGTTTTAATATTTTTTTTAAACACAAAATACAGTTACAAACAAAAAAGTACTGTAATTTTTTTTTCTTTTTGCAACTACATAGGTGACTTGGCGATTGCAATTTAAAAATGCATAAAAAACTGAATGTTTACTACGCCTGTGCTGGAAAAACTTCCGATTCCCCAGACATATGCAGAAGTGATCACGGAACAATGGAAACTCATTCACAGTGTTAATATGTGAAATAGAAGGATGTCAATCGACAGGTGGCAACCATTGTTCAGCAGCACTTACAATCACTCACAGAATCTATTGATCATTTTTAACCAAGGAAAGAAGATAGACACATGGCAATATGTGAATATTAGGATCATTGGAGTGATGGTTGAGCATTCACTAGTTTTGGCATATTTCTATAAAGAAAATGCTTACAGGGAGGACTTTTGAAGGAAAAGTTACCCGAATCGTCGTTCTCGTACAAGGAAAACCTTGAAACCTTATGTGGTCATTCTCCCAGACTAAGCTTGCATCGAACATGCCAGCATCAGCCCAAGCTGCTCCTTTTGTAGCTAGCATGCTAAGCACTGGGCCAAGTGGACGCAGAAAACATTGATGATAGTTATTTAAGCATAAACTGAAAGAAGACTTCATCTATCATTCAACATGAGTCTCAAAGCGAATACCTAATAATGAGTTAAAAAGCAATGAGAATTTTGATCCCATTCTCATATTTTTCACAAAAACACATGCATATTCATTTGTCATACCAATTAAAACTCTGTACTAGTCTTGGTTTGAATTCATCTTGCTGTAATGTCATTGGAACCAATCAGCCATGAACTTATTTAAAATGAGGCAAAAATTTTTGTACTAAAATATAGATGTTAAAATTCAAAGATTTTTTCATCTTTTACATGTATGTGCCGTTCCTCAGAAAGGGGTTAATTCATTAATTTTCTTGTTAATCTATTCATTTAAAATTAGCCATTGAACTTGTCCATTGCGATTCCTTCTGGTTTTATTGTACTTTTTATTTTTTCTCTACTGTTTTCTCTTCTTTTCAGAAGATGCTCAGAAACATCTAATGTATTATCTAATTCTTCACACTGTGAAACTGTTACCATACTAATTCTGTGGCATATCTTAAGTGAAATATTTTTGCAAATCATATTTTTATTTTTTGTTTTATTTTTGTTCATTTATTTATTATTTTTATTTATTTATTTATTGCAAACTTTTTTTTATATATTCATAAAAAAAATTTTAATGTGTATTTTTTTTTCTGCTTTTCATTCCATTTTAAGACTTTTTCTACAAGCCTTCATGCATTTTCTTCTAATTATAAGAATACTGTAAAATTGTAGAATATTGTGTTTTTTTATGTTACAGAATTATTAGTTAACATTTTATTGTACAGTAATCCCTTAACATTCGCGAGTTATGATTATTCGCAAACATGAAAATGCGTAAAACTTAACATTCGCGAGAATCTGACTTGATTATTCGCTATTTTTTTAAAAATTATATCTTTGCTTTTTCAGAATTTACAGTGGTTAAAGATTGTTTCCCCTGTGTTTTCTCGGTATGTATTTACAAATCAATTTTCAGTTGTCTACTCAAAAAGGAGCAAGTGTTGTAGGAAAGCAAAATAATAACAACAGCAGAATACTCATTGCATCGGGGATATTAGAAGTAGTAAGGTAGCGGAATCTTCAATCTTTTAATTTAAAATGTGCAGGTTCTGATAGGGATGGAGCTGAAGCTGCACTCAAAAAATAAAAGTAACTCTGAAGCATTTAGCTGTATTTAAATATCATATTTTAATATTGTATCGCATACTGGCCCACTAATACATTATCATCTCTTTGCGAATAGAGAAAGTTGAAATTACTTTATATAAAATAAAATCCTATGCTCTTTAGCTGTAATTATTTCTCCAGTCAGTTAATTTGAATTATATTCATTAAATAAATTTCATATTTATGAACATGTCTGTACATTCCCCTTCTGCATATATGTTATGCATAATATATGTTAAATACCTATATCCTTTTGTTCTTTGAAATGCTGTGCCATTCTGATTAAAATTTTATAGAACATAACTTCTTTTTTAGTGCAGAGAGATAGACTCAACATTCGCGGGGTTTTCCTAGAACGCAACCCTCACGAATGTTAAGGGATTACTGTATTTGAATTTTAAAATTTCTATCCTTATTGTAATAATTATTTTAATAATTATTCCAATAAAGATAGATAATCTCGAAGAAGTTTTTCTATTTTAAAATAGAAAACTTGATAACCTTTCTACGTAGCAGGAAGTTATTTAATATTTTTCTTCATAAAATTGGAAACTAGATCATCTCATTAATTCTTCTTACAAGGAAATGTGTTGATAATCATCAGTTTTTCTTGCAGATTGTTGAAGTGAAAGGTCCTGGAGATAAGCTGTCTTCCAAACAGATTCTATGGTTAGATTACCTTCTAAAATTAGGTGCTCAAGCTGAAGTTTGTCTTGTTGAAGGTATTTTTCTAAATATATACTTTTCCTGCCCTTTTTATGTGTATATATATGTTTTTCCCTTATATGTATTGTTTTTGTTATCTATAAAGATAAATTCGTTTAAGTTTCAAATCTGTATTAAATTATTTATTTTTTTTAAGTATAAACTTATTTTTATCATTTTTGCTTCTGATCATGTTCTTTATTTAAGCATTTGTCTATCTGCTTATTTATATAATTTGTTATCAATTTTATTGAAAAAATATTTGCCATATTGACTAAATTACTTTTTATATAAATGCTTAAAATATCTTCCATTTAATATATGCATAGATTTGAGTACAAAAATATCTCCAAAATTATACGTGTTCATAATTTATAATTTGCATTAAAGGATAATTGCTACTCTTGCTGATAATGTACCATATTCACTTATGATTTATCTTTATTTTAAAATAAGTATTTTATGCATAGCCTTGTACATTGTTATAGGTTTGACACCAAATGGGTTTTTATGCTTTAACAACTGAAAGCAAATCAAGTATGATGAATGAAAACCATTAACCCTCCAAACATCTGAAAGCTTTTCTGCACTTTTAGAAAAATGCTCATGAATCTGAATTTAACTTAATTTTTTTTTTTTTTGCATTTGTTTGCTAAAATACCTTTCAAATCCATTCATCTTAGATAGAGTTTACACCATAAATGTGTTTTTAAAAAGTTTTGCTACTGTTAATTTGACTTGTTTTCAGGAAGCAGGAAAATGTAGCAAGTCACTAAGAGGATTTTTTTTCTTTTATTCTATAAAAAAATATATCAAAGTTGTTGTTGTTTCCCTCAATGTTTACTGAAGTCTTCAATGTGCACATAGGCTGCTAAAATTTGACTTTAGTAAACAATATTTTCCATGTATCTGCATTAATAAAATACCTAATATTTAGAAATTTAGATGGTCATGGTATTGCATCTCTTTCATTGACTTGGCATTATCTTAACTTCTTTATAAAAAAAAAAAAGGTGAAATAAAAGAAGAAAGAAAAAAAACTGTGATGATTTGATTATTGATTTTAAATGCTGTATTTATATATATAAAATGCTGAGGTACATGGTGGAAAAAAATTATCTCTCTTGTTGTAAAGAGAAATTGTTATTTCTCTTTTGTAGATGGCAACAAGTAGTTTGTTATCACTAATTTGCGAATATTAAGAAAAGTATTTGAGGTATCAATTTAAAACTCATCAGACATATGTAGACAAATTTCCTGCCTCTGAAAATCCAATTTTTGTAAAAATCGGCCTGTAATTTTCTTAATTTTTACAAAAAAAACTAGTTATTTTCTGAAAAGGAAAGAAAAATAAGTTTGAAGTCAAGTCAAAAAACATGCAATTTTGATTCTGTTTATTGATATTTGTTAATGTTAAAGCCCCATTGTTATAACATGCATTTTAACCTCATTGTTGTTCTCATCGTTATGACGTCAATGTTACCTGACGCACACATTTGTGATTTATGATATAGATTGACTTTTAGAAGCTTTACTTCTTACATAGGTAACAACCACATGTTTTTTTTTTCTTTTTTGTTTTTTTTCTGAAGGGGCAAAGCGACTGTGCTAAATTACACCATACATTCTTTGTTAAAGGTCACTGGTTAAATTACTTCTTACATACGTAATAACCACATGTTTTTTTTTTCTTTTTTTGAAAGTGTGAACTAATAGGTAGCCAAATTACACTGTACATTCTTTGTTAAAGGTCAGTGGTTAAATTTTAAGGAAAAGGAGGGAAGGGGGGGGGGGAGTTCGGTTCCAAATTAAATATTGTGTTAAGGTTAAAGGTATATAGATCTGGCGTCCCTGGCAGTGGAAGGTGAAACTAATTTATTTTTGCAGCACGCTTGCTATATGGTGCCATACGCAGTGGGGACCCGTTCCAGAGGTTTGTTTAATAACAGAATGAATCCCCTGGCAGTGAAAGATGGAACTAAAAAAAGTTTAATCATTCGAGGTTTGTTTGGAGAAATCGACCAGCAAAGCAAGCATAGCCTGGTAGTGTTATTAAATGCTCATATATAAGTTAGCAAAAAAGTGCAATTTGTTTCAAATGCGTTTGTTTTTAGCACAGTTTTTGATATTCTTCTATCAAAAAGCAGTATGTATAAGTAACACAGAATAGTGAAAAGAACAAATGGTATTAATCTGAAAAATTACTCTAAAAATATTTTAATATTGAAAATTCATTATCACTTTATGTATATTTTTTGCTCTTCTTGTCTAATGTTCAAAAGTTTTACCTCACCTACCAACTGTGTTTGTTAAGTTTTATCTCATCAAAAAGTCACCTGTAAAAAATGCAGCCAAGTCTCGTAACTCATTTACCGTAAAAAGTACTGAGATCATATAAAGCCAAGTTTAACTATCTTATTAACTCTGAAATTTTCATTCGCAAATCACTCCTAGTCTCTACATCTTTAGTTAATTATTATTTTGTGACTTGGCAATTACGTAGCACGAGAATGTGATGTATATAGTTAGTCTTAATCAAATATTACTATAACATATTAAAGTGTAATAACTTCCCTGTGCGTATATAATTTGCCTTAATTAAATTATCCCACATCCTATTCCATAACATAGTAAGGTGTAATAACTTCCCTGTGATGCGTAATTGCCAAGTCACAAAATAATAATTAACTAAAGATGTAGAGACTAGGAGTGATTTGCGAATGAAAATTTCAGAGTTAATAAGATAGTTAAACTTGGCTTTATATGATCTCAGTACTTTTTACGGTAAATGAGTTACGAGACTTGGCTGCATTTTTTACAGGTGACTTTTTGATGAGATTTCACTTCTTTTTGTAAGTAATCCTCCTTTTCTTGATTTTCTCCTTTTCTTGAGATCATCCACTGATTTTCGCTAATCCCACACTCTCTCCCTATTATTTACAGGTATAAAAAATTTGAAGCTTTAGTTTCGTTTGCAAAGTACTGTAGATAAAAAGAGATTTCAGGTTCCTAGGCAAGCACTAAGTTATGGGAGGGGGGGTATCAAAAGTACTCTCAATTGCTTCCAGGATAGGTGCTATCCATCTGAGATATTACTCGCAGCCCTAGATACTTGATATTTAACATAAAAGAACTTTTTAGTGTGAAAAGAAAGCCAAAATTAAAATTTCCGGAAATTTCCAATAAATCAAATTATATTCCTTTATTCGATGTTTTTTTTTCGTTTTTTTTAGTCTTTTTTTTATTATTATTTACAGATTTTTTAATTTTTCCTTACTTTGTGTACTAAACCCTGCCTTTCTGCCAAATGTCAAGCTTCTAGGACTACAAAATCGAATTATTTTCAAATTTTCGACTTTTATAAATTTATTGATTTTTCGATTTTAATTCTAAGTTACCTGATTGTTATGCCAATATAGTAATTATTTGATCCGTCTTCTTAGGATCATTTAGGTTCAATTTAGAGATACATATTTTTGTGGGGATGACAACATTTAACAATCCATATTTCATATGTGAAGTACATAGAGTACAACCTGTGAAAGAAAACAAACCTGTCTATAAAGAAATCGCCTATATCGTAGCCAGTCTATAGCGGAACTTCTCTATAACGAAATTCGTAAACGAAAGAAAAGAAAACCATAATCCGGGGGAAATAACATAAAACAATTAGGGGCGTTGTACTTGCTAATAGGACAATTATCCTAAAACTAATGTTTCTAGCAGTACAAAATCAAATTTTTTTCGAATTTTCGATTTCTTAAAGATTTTTCGATTTTATTTTCGAATTTAACGAATATTTTAATTGTTCCTTTTATTGAATAGTAAATACTACTTTTACACCAAGTTTTAAGTTTCTAAGACAACAAGATAAAATTATTTTCAATTTTTGATATTTTCGAATTTTTTTTATAATTTTCTGGATTTTTTAATTTTTTCTTATTTTGTATCCTTTATTACAAATTTCAAGTTTCTAGCGCTGCAAAATCGAATTATTTTGAAATTTCCGATCTTTTTCGAGTTTTTTTATTCTATTTTCGAATTTATTGTGTTTTAATTTTTCCTTTTTCTGTATCCTAAACAATAAGTTTACGCCGAATTTTAAGTTCTAAAGCTACAAAATCGATTTTTTTTCAATTTTTCGGATTTTCGAATTTTTTTTCGAATTTTACAGATTTTTTATTTATTTCTTTTTTTGTATCCTAAATACTACCTTTATTCCAAATTTTAAGTTTCTACCTTTACAAAATCAAATTATTTTCAAATTTCCGTTTTTTTTTTTTCGATTTTTTTTTTCAATTTTTGTTGTGTTTTTAATTTTTTCTTTTTCTGAATCCTAAACACTACCTTTACACAAAATTTTCAGTTTCTAAGACTACGAGATCATATTATTTTCATTTTCTCTCTCTTTTTTTTTTTTTTTTTTTTTTTAATATGAAATTTTCGATTTTTTTTAACTATCCATATTTTTTAATGTTTCCTTATTTAGTATCTTAAATATTACCTTTATTCCAAATTTCAAGTTTCTAGCGCTATAAAATCGAATTATTTTCAAAATTTCCTTATTTTTCGATTTCTTTCGATTTCTTGATTTTATTTTCGAATTTTATTGCGTTTTTATTTTAACTTACTAGCCGCCACTGGCGACCAGTTTGGTCTCCCTTAAATGTATGTTAAGCATTGTAACGCGCATTGATATTTTTTGTATTGTTTTAGTTTGATTCCATATTATTTACCATTTTTAATGATGGGTATTTTTATTAGCCGGGAGCAAATGCTAAATCGCCAAATATTGCTCTTATCACAACCATTCATACTGCATTAATTTAATTTTAAATTTTAAACCTGTCATTCATTTCAGTTAAAATACTTAGCTTTAATTTCAAATACTTATATTACATACAATTTAAAATACATGCCATTCACACTTTTCACTTAAAATAGAAAATAAATAAATAAATAAGAAATAATATCATAAATCAAAATATTTGATTTAAAAATCAAAATATATTTTCTAATTCGAACACGCGAAAAATAAAACATGGTATCGGCGATTTAAAAAATGGTATTGGCGAGATTTGCGCAAATTAACATAAAAGTATTTAATGATGTTATGTATTTTATAAATGTATATTAAATTACTATTTTGAACGCGATTGGTCATAACTATGGTAAATATGATTGGCGATTACCAATCATTTTCCGTGATCTCTCTTCCTGGCGAGAATAATACATAAATACCAAATTAACTGATAATTCGTTTCGAAATTTTATTCATTAAATATTATTAGTACATGAGTTCAACTTACGTCAAGAAAAGATCTGGAAGGAAGTTGGGTTGTATAGCGCATAATTATGGTAAACTTTGATTGTCTCACTGGTGCGAATTATTTTTTGACACCAGGCAGCGGTCCAAAAATTCATTCGCGGAGAACTTGCTTTACGAACGATTAACTCCATGGTTTAATATTTTAAACGTTCACGACGAATGAATGTTTTTTTTTTTTGTTTTTTGTTTTTTGTTTACTTTCATGGATAGAGAATTTGAACTTGCGAACTTAATTTCAACTGAAGTTATTGGAGAATATATACATAATTGAACGTAAGTCATCTCCCAAATATTAATTTATTTTAAACGATCTTTCTAAAAATGTAACTTTCATGCTGTTTTATTCTAAAAAATAATTTTGAATGAAAATGGCCGCCTGGCATATGAAATAGTGAAGCGGACATCCCGGAACTGTTGATGACAGTCACATGACTTAGGCTTTTATTATATAGAAATTCTGAATCCTAAACACTATCTTTTCTGCGAATTTTAAATTTCTAAGGCCAAAAGATCAAATTATTTTAATTTTTTTCCGATTTTTCGAATTTTTGATTTTTTTTTCGAATTTTTTGATTTTTTTTTCGATTTTTTTTTCTAAACACTACCTTCACACCTAATTTTAAGTTTTTAAGACTACAAGATCGTGTTATTTTCAATTTTCAATTTTGTTCGATTTTTTTGAATTTTCGAATGTTTTTTTTTTTTTTTAATTTTCCGGATTTTATAATTTTTCCTTTCTTTGTATCCGAAACACTAGCTTTATTCCAAATTTTAAGTTTCTGTCGCTGCGGGATCTACCCAATTTTTTTGATGACGCAAAAGTGAGTGAGTGACAAAAAATCAAAACTTTGAGTTCATATATCGTCTGCACTAATTTATGGGTATTTTTTTAATTATGCATATTTTTTAATTTTTCCTTATTTAGTATCTTAAATATTACCTTTATTCCAAATTTCAAGTTGTGGCTGAGAGGTTGTGCTCTCGAAGCTGGTAGACGGGAGGTGCTGGGTTCGATCCCAATCGCGCCCGTCGGCCTGATCGTTCGGAGTTTTCGTGGTTTTCTTCGAACCGTGGATTTCTCCATGCGTAAATACGGGTTAGGTTCCCTTAGAAAGACCCCCACGAAGGGCACTCCCCCCGGGCCTATATCCCTAGCGTAGATAATTGGCCGTCAACAATCAACCCAACCCAACCCAAATTTCAAGTTTCTAGCGCTATGAAATCGAATTATTTTCAAATTTTCCTTATTTTTTGATTTTTCTGGCTTTTGGATTTTATTTTCGAATTTTATTGCGTTTTTTATTTTAACTTATTCTGAATCCTAAACAGTATGTTTACTGCGAATTTTAAGTTTCTAAGGCTAAAAAATCAAATTATTTTAATTTTTTCAATATTTTACGAATTTTTCGAATTTTTGAATTTTTTTTCGAATTTTCTGGATTTTTTAATTTTTCCTTATTTTGCATCCTAAATACTACCTTTATTCCGAATTCCAAGTTTCTAGCGCAACAAAATCGGATTATTTGAAATTTTTCGTTTTTTCAATTTTGCTTTCGATTTTTTTGGTGTTTTTGATGTTTTCTTTTTCTGGATACTAAACACTACCTTCACACCAAATCTTAAGTTTCTAAGACTACAAGATCGTATTATTTTCAATTTTCAATTTTGATGGAATTTGTTGAAATTTCGAATGTTTTTTTTTTATTATTATTTTCCGGATTTTATAATTTTTCCTTTCTTTGTATCCTAAACACTACCTTTTTTCCAAATGTCAAGTTTCTAGGGCTACGGGATCAACCTAATCTTTTTGATGACGCGTGAACGAGTGACTGAGTGAGTGACAAAAAATCGAATGTTTGAGTTCATATATCGTCTGAACTAGAAAAGACAGAAAGTTGTAATTTTAAATTTTGGTACTGTGTGCCAAATACTCTAGAAAAACAAAGTTTCAAATTTTTGGGATACTCCAGCGCGGAGATATGAGGGGGTCAAAAGTGCCCTGAGTTGCTTCCAGAAAAGTATGCTTACGGCTGTCCTCTCTCGACTTGGCGGAGGCACTGCCGTGCCTTCAGATCTTGCCAAGGCTGTGGTTTTCCTATTAGACTTAATATTAGCTATATGCTCCATTTTTCTGCAACTAAATTTCCTCATGCCAATATAGTAATTCATTGATCCGTTTTCTTAGGATCGTTTATGTTCAATTTAGAGATAAATCAAGAGAATCTTAGAATCACCATGATTTTATTTAGAAAGGACTATCAAGCCATAACCAACCAGTAATGTCAGGAGGGAGGGAGAGATGTGAAAATTTTTGTGCGACCAACATCTATTCACAACAAATATTTCATATATAAATTAAATAGAGTAAAGCCTGTGAAAGAAAATGAACCTGTCTATAAAAAAAAAGGTCTATAACGTAGCCAGTCTATAGCGGAACTTTTCTATTACAAAATTCGTAAACAAAAGAAAAGAAAAGCATAATCCGGGGAAAATAACACAAAACAATAACGGAAGGTGTACTAGCTAATAGGACAATTATCTTAAAATCTATCTAAAACAAACTATCCCCATCCTGTGGGATTTGTTTTTCAATGTTTTACTTTATTTAATGCAAAACATAGATTGCATCCGACAACTCATAAAAAAGTCCTCCGGCCTGTACCGGCAGGAAAAGGTAGCTTTCCTATATCTCCGTTTTAAAATTTTAGCTAATGTTACTCGAAAACAGCAAGTTAAAATGCAAAGAAACCGTTTACAAAAGATTCGTTTACACTGAATTTGAATAAGAAATTCGCCAAATTATTGAGCTATAGCCAAGTTGGCTTCATTTATGAAGACTTATTTTTGTCGCCAAATTTGGCGAGATTTCGCCAATTGTCGCCAAGTTTGGCGAGAATTTGGCGTTAATGGATATGAATATATAGTTTTATGCGTATGATTGGGAAAATGATTACAACAATGAAAGAAAATAATTTGCGAGAAATCGCGTTCACTAAAACTTATAAATTTATATTAAAATCATTAAAATTACAGACATTACAATACACTTTCATAAAACATTAAAAACATATTAAAATTGGACATTTCGGATTTACATGGAAAATCCCTCTTCAACAACAACATTTCACTTAGCGTAAATCATAGTTCAAAAATATCAACAAATAGAAAATGCAACGTATCAAAATTTCGAAGTCAAAGTTACAGTTATAATAACACGGAGTATTCATTCGGGATTGCACCTGCTTGACCATTATTGACCATAAATTTATCATTGGTTTTTTGTAATGTGCTGTTTTGTTTCAAAATGTCAGCCACCCTAGAATTTCAAACTGCTCTATCTCAGCCAATTTTTAAGATAGAGGTAAAACAAAAAATGCTCTGGAATCCTTGGATCAAGTCCTAACACCTAATTAAAAAATAAACTTGATTTTTTAACTTTTTTGTATATTTATTTTAGTTTTAAAATTTTCCGTGGCCGCCATCTTGAAACAAGATGGCGGACCAAGCTGGCCAACGAACTCGGTCGAGCCATTGGTGAGCTTAATACACACAATTAGTTTCATCCAAATTAATTTATAAATACGAGCGTTATCGTATCAAATTATTTTCATTTTTTCAAATTTTTTCGAATTTTTTTATCTTTTTTTCGAATTTTCTGGATTTTTTTAATTTTTCTTTTTCTGTATCCTAAATACTACCTTTATTCCTAATTTGAATTTTCTAGCGCAACAAAATCGGATTGTCTTCAAATTTTCGGTTCTTTTCAATTTCTTCGATTTTTTCAATTTTGCTTTCGATTTTTTTGGTGTTTTTGATGTTTTCTTTTTCTGGATGTTAAACACTACCTTCACACCAAATCTTAAGTTTCCAAGACTACAAGATCGTATTATTTTCAATTTTCAATTTTGATGGAATTTGTTGAATTTTCGAATGTTTTTTTTTCGAATTTTCTGGATTTTATAATTTTTCCTTTCTTTGTATCCTAAACACTACCTTTTTTCCAAATGTCAAGTTTCTGGGGCTACGGGATCTACCCAATCTTTTTGATGACGCGTGAACGAGTGAGTAAGAAGTGACAAAAAATCGAATGTTTGAGTTCATATATCGCCTGAACTAGAAAAGACAGAAAGTTGTAATTTTAAATTTTGGTCCTGTGGGCCAAATACTCTCTATAATTGAAGTTTAAAATTTTTGGAATACTCCAGCACGGAGATATGGGGGGGTCAAAAGTGCCCTGAGTTGCTTCCAGAAAAGTATGCTTACGGCTGTCCTCTGTCGACTTGGCGGAGGCACTGCCGTGCCTCCAGATATCATAGCATCTGTTAATAATTAATTTTGTTTTATTCAACTTCAAAGAAGAGAGTTAAACAGTTCAATAATGTAACAGTTTATTTTGTGATGAATATTGAAGCATGATTTTTGAATGGATTATTTTATTTTAATATTTTTTTTTAATCTTGGAAAAGCTTTATTTTCATGGTGTTATCTCATTGTTAATTTTATTAATATCTAAAAATTGCATGTATGTCTGCCAGTTTTCCTGCCATTCTTGACTTTTTTTTTATTATTGCTTTGAAACCTGAATGTTTATTAGGGTGTACACAGTAATATTATTTTACTTTTTAAAAATAGCTATTGTATTTTTTTTTCCCCAAGGAACACAGGAAATTTCAATAAATTTTTTTGTAATGTCTGTGGAAAATGTCTCAAATTGCTACAAAATGTTAATATGTTTCTTATAAATACCACAATAATTTCTCTTTTGAAAATCTTCATCTTGTCACACACACACATACATATATATATATATATATATATACAGGGTGTCAAGAAATAAATGCCAAAATTCGATAATTCATTAACTATAATAAATGTGAAGATTAAATAAGTGACATTTATGCCTGGTACCTCTTAAATTTTATATGCTTTAATTTTAAAAAAGCTCGAATTTTCGTCAATAGATAGTGCTGCAGCATCTGATACATTAAAAGTGCTCAAATAAACTTCAATATTCTAGCCTTTTTTCAAAGTTTCAATCACTAACTAGAATAAAGAATAAAACTTGGGAGGTTTGTAATGCAATTTTACATGTTAGTTTGAACATTCTTACAATCTGATGACAAACAACAGTGCAGTAACCTCTTTTGATAAAATTTTGAACTGTTTTTAAAATTACAGCATCTGAAATTTAAAACTACCTGATATAAATGTCCCTTTTTTTCATCTTCATATTTATTATAGTTAATGAATTATTCAATATTCAAATTGAGGTGCTTATTACTTCTCAACCTTTTATATTTGCATAAACACATCAAAATTTAATTATATTATAATTTACAAAAATAATTGTTTGAATAATTCATAAAGTATTTTGTATTGTAACACATGTAAATTATAATGATACTATGAGTATTGCTTGCTCTGACTCAGTGATTCACAATCCCAAAAATGCAAATTGATTTACAAAATAAAGATCTGCAAGATTTTGCACTTAGTCATATGCAGTTGTAGCAAAATGTGCTAAGTATATGACAAAACTGGTTTCAAAGTGAAAAGTTCAAACATAATGTTAAAAAAGAGAATAGAAATCAGTTGCATAGTTTAAAAAATGGTTATTTGTAACATACCATATAACATTCGATATGAAAATGTATGTAGGTTTCAAGTCTTAAAATCATTTTTAAGTGGCTTAATTATTTAAAAATGGCTTTTTATAGCACAAAACCTGTGACAGTATGACTGAAAGATATAGGCTTTTGGCCAATAACAAATATCCAATCAGATATTAACTATGAGACATTACTATTGTACAAGCATTTTTAACTACACACTTTCAAATGTACTTATGTCCACCAGGCTTTTTTTTCCCTGCAATTCTATAAAATTATGTATATAAATGCATATTTTATACTTAAGGATAATTACTGTTTGTTTTGATTTAACAGAAATAAAAGATTATCTATCTGTACAGTTTTTTAATGCATTGTATGTTTCTGTGAATGAACTATGGAAAGACTTACTTGCACTCAAAAAGATAAGTTTTTGGACAATATTTAATTTTTTGTATCCTTGGAAATGGTACAGAAGCTTTGTTATATCCAGGGCTGCAGAGCCGGAGTTGGAGTCAGAGTCGTGGAGTCGGAGTCTGGCCTATTTTTGGACAAAAGAGTCGGAGTCACTAAAAAACAAGCCGACTCCAACTCCGACGTGATTTTTAGACAGTTTGAAGTGAAATTAAACCAATTCTATGTAATTTTAAATTTATAAACTGAATTATTATTTTTATATATGGACTATATATACAAGGAAACTCAGGTTAAACAGGCCCAATATACTGTCCAGTTTATAGCGTATATGAAAACTGCTTTTAATTGAAATCTCTAGTTTATATTTTATATTAGTATGCAGTACTTTCTCTCGGTTTTTGGAGTTTGCAGAACCCGAGGTAATGCGAAAATTGGAAGTTTCTGCTCTTTTTGGAGTTCACAGAATCCGAAATATCATTGTAATAGAAATTTTTTCCCTTTTGTTTTCTTGTTTCTCTCAGATTCTTCAGGCCTGTAGGACTAGGTGTAACGCTGAAATTGTAGTAAATTTGCTCCCCTTTTTTCATGTACATAGATCACCAAAATTAAACATCCTTTCACCCATATTTTGGTGAAAAGAAGGTGAAAATATTTATACTAAAATACTGTCAGAAGTTTACTGCTGCAGTAAATGAGTCCTAGTCTTGACTACCTATCACAGCTTATATCCATAATTCATCCAAAAATATACACATCATACACTTCAAGGTCAAACAGGAATGTAACAGCAGGTTGCAGTGTTGCCAGTTGAGTTTTTTTAATTCTGATTTCTTGATTGCTGCCATTTTTTTTAAATAGTAATATTTCCTTTATTTAATGACAAATTTAATAAAGCGACTATTACTATTTCAAAACAAATGACAGCAATAAAACAATCTGAATAATAGGGGACTTTAGACGTCCCGGAGTCGGAGTCGGTTCCTTTAAAATTTGAGGAGTCTGAGTCGGAGTCGGTCATTTTTCCCACCGACTCCGCAGCTCTGGTTATATCTTTATTCTTCAATTTTGTATACATGCATCTATATTCTTCCATAAATTGGACAATGTATGTGTCTATAATAAACAATATGTATCCTATGCAAACACACGTGCAAATAAATATGTATGTGAGGTGTAGGGCTTCACCAGTAAGATGTTTAAAAAATTCAAACACATCCGTAATAGTACAAAGCTTGAGAACTCCTGTTGTAGTGTATCATATCATATTAGTGTTTGATTAATTTTTGACCATTTTTATATTTTTGCATTTCGAGATTGGAAAAATTTTTGTTTTTCTTTTCTAAATCTATCTATTTTTCCCTTTTAAGCAAAAGTTATGTAATTTATTTATTTCTGAAAAATGTGTTTTTAATATTTTTAGCTGTTGGATCAAAGAAATTGAGAAGAGAGTAGAAAGAAAATTGCTTTAAAGTATTCATATTTTCTAAGAGATCAAACAACAAATATGTTTTTCTTTTAAATTTTATATATATTTTTTTTTATATGATCTATTGATTGCTGTTTTTATGTATATTTGTAATAAATATTTTTATAATAAATTCGTTTAAAGAGGACTTTTTACTTTACTAGTTCAGCAGTTAAATGTATTAAATGTGATAAAATCTTGTTTTATTATATTTTCTTTGCTAGCCATGTAATTAAACTATGAGAAGTGTGATGGCTATGTATCAAAGCTTTATGATTAGTTCTAATTCATGAAAAGGTATTGATATGAATTTCAATCACTTGATAAAAATTTTATTTAAATGATTACAAAAGGCAATACTTTGAGTAAACTCACTGCATTGCTAATTATAAATTGTTTGACTTTAATACATTTAAAAAAAAAAAAAAAAAAAAAAAACATAATCACAAAAATATTGAAAGTTAACAAAAACAGTCTCTTTAATCTCTTTTTTAAAATGTGTTGTTTTATAGCATTATTTAGTTCATCTAGTTTTATACATATATTCTTACTGTACAATTCGTATCTCTCTGAGGAACATAGTAAAACATTCTATTATTGGTATCTCTATTTCTTCTGTGATGTTTACTTATTCTCATTTTTGAATTGGCATGCTTTAATCGGGCCTTGATTACTAAAAACAAGTTGGAAATTGTATGTTAAACGTGACAAATGTGGTGCGCTCATTTCGTGCTATAACTAGTTTTACATGTAAAAAAATCATTGTTATTATTTCAGTGAAATAAATTATATCGTCTGCTATGAGCGAAATGAGGATGCCTTTTTTTTTCTTATTACGTATGCCATGTTTACAGATGCAATGTTTTTTTTTCGACGCCAGAGAACGCTGTAAAATTTACCATGGAGTAGTGATGGGCGACATTGATCTTTTTAATCGATTTAATCTATACTATGGCCAGATCGATTTAATCGATGTTATCAAATTTATATCGATGTTGATCTTTTTCATCGATTTAATCGATACTATGGCCAGATCGATTTTATCAATTTTTTTATCAATGTCTCTACGAATATTATCGTTCGTTTATTTTCTTTCAAATCGTGATTGCAGATGTGCAGATCGATCTTATCACCATCAGAGGATAGCCCCTAACGGAAATCTAATGGATTATAGATCGATCTCTCTAGTACTAAATTCCATGTATTTATTCTTTCAGTTTGATTATTTTAGCGGCAGAGGTGAGCAGCTGTTGCTCTCAAATTTCGTATAAGTAAGGGATTCGCGTCACATTTCAGGTGATATTTTATACGATATTTTATAATGCATAACATAAATTTTAAGAATTAACTAGTGTAAAAAATTATGGGGAGCGGGGGGGGGGGGGGGCGTTTTGACCTTTCGGGAGGGGAGTTGAGGGGCGAGAACACAATTAGGAAATATACAGGAAAAGGCGATCTGTTTGAAACTTTACGATATTTTATAACACATAAAATAAATTTAAAAAATGAGGCCGTGTCATTAATTATAATGAGGGAGGGAGCGCGTTTTGCCCACAAGGGAGGGGCACTTTTCTAAATTTTGTCGACACCCCTCATGTGATATATCGTTGGGAAGGTCTGTGACCACTTAATCATATAATGTATCTGAGGTGTCAATCCCCCCCCCCCCCCCCCACTTTGCCTCCCCACGCGGGGTGGGCACTTTTCTAAATTTTGCCGATACCGCTCATGTGATGTATCGTTGAAAAGGTCTGTGACCGCTTAATTATATTATGCATCTCCGGTGTCCATTCCCAAACTTTGCCCCTCCAAATGGGTTAATTTTCTGAATTTTGCACACAGCTGTCATGTGATATATCGTTGGAAAGGTCTGTGACCACTTAATCATATTATGCTCCAGTGTCCATCCCCCTACAAGGGGGGTACTTTTCTGAATTTTGCACACCCCCCTCATGCGATATATCGTTGGAAAGGTCTGTGAACGTTTAATCATGCTTATTCATATTATGACCAGTATACGGTGCCGACTCGACATCTATAGCCTTAACGATATCATTGCCCAAAGTTCGTGCAGAGCAGATAGCGCCACCTGTGGTGGAACGTGGAACTAATGGATATTGCAGCGCGTGCGCAGCACGACTGCTATACGGTGTCGGAGGCAGCGGGGTCCCGGGTCGGAGGTCCGTTCAGTTAGAGGTTTACACTATTCGATGTGCAAATTATCGGATTATCCGTTGCCGAAGGCAGTGGGTACCCGATCCGGAGTTTCGTTCGGTTCGAGGTTTTACAAGATTCGAGTCCCCGATGTAAATTAAGGGCCCGCTAGTTAGTTTATTAAGTTTTAGTTTTCAAGTTCGCCCCTGCCCCCAAAAATCATAACTTTCTTAGTTATGCACAGATTTGAACAGGACCTTTTCTGACATTCTTCCCAAGTCATTTGGTTAATAGATAAACATTGGTATTACATCTGCAACTGTTGGCCACCACTATTTATGAACAATAATAAAAATTTTCATTTTTTTTCCCAGTTAAAACACACCATCTTTGAGAGCCACTTTACTCAGGATGCTCGTTAGTTAAGTTGTATCTGTCAATATTGTCTCCTCCCCACTGTCCCTCTTCCTTGCCCCACCCCCTCACCCGGAATCATAAGTTTTTTAATTATGGTCAGATTTGAACGAGATCTTTTCTGACATTCTTCTCAAGTCATTTGCTTAATAACTAAACATTGATATTACATCTGCAACTGTTGGCCACCACTAACATTTATGAACAATAATAAAAAATTTCATTTTTTTTCCAGTTAAAACACACCATCCTTGGTTGAGAGCCACTTTACTCAGGATGCTCGTTAGTTAAGTTGTATCTGTCAATATTGTCTCCTCCCCACTGTCCCTCTTCCTTGCCCCACCCCCTCACCCGGAATCATAAGTTTTTTAATTATGGTCAGATTTGAACGAGATCTTTTCTGACATTCTTCTCAAGTCATTTGCTTAATAACTAAACATTGATATTACATCTGCAACTGTTGGCCACCACTAACATTTATGAACAATAATAAAAAATTTCATTTTTTTTCCAGTTAAAACACACCATCCTTGGTTGAGAGCCACTTTACTCAGGATGCTCGTTAGTTAAGTTGTATCTGTCAATATTGTCTCCTCCCCACTGTCCCTCTTCCTTGCCCCACCCCCTCACCCGGAATCATAAGTTTTTTAATTATGGTCAGATTTGAACGAGATCTTTTCTGACATTCTTCTCAAGTCATTTGCTTAATAACTAAACATTGATATTACATCTGCAACTGTTGGCCACCACTAACATTTACGAACAATAATAAAAAATTTCATTTTTTTTCCAGTTAAAACACACCATCCTTGGTTGAGAGCCACTTTACTCAGGATGCTCGTTAGTTAAGTTGTATCTGTCAATATTGTCTCCTCCCCACTGTCCCTCTTCCTTGCCCCACCCCCTCACCCGGAATCATAAGTTTTTTAATTATGGTCAGATTTGAACGAGATCTTTTCTGACATTCTTCTCAAGTCATTTGCTTAATAACTAAACATTGATATTACATCTGCAACTGTTGGCCACCACTAACATTTATGAACAATAATAAAAAATTTCATTTTTTTTCCAGTTAAAACCAGACTTCGAGTCGATTACAGCGGACTGTAATCGATTACGATTACGATTACGATTACTTCCATTTTTTAAAAGCAGATTACGATTATATCTCTATTTATGCAAGTTGGATTACGATTACGTTTGTGATTATCTCTTTTTTAAATTCTAGATTACGATTACGTTTAGATTACGATTAATATTTTTTCCTTCGATTTCGATTACTGAACTAGTCAATTACGATTACAATTCGATTACATTGATTTCGTAATCTGCATGTTACAAAATAGAGTCCAGCATCGTGTTGGAAGACCTTATTTTACCCATTATATATATATCATTTTTACAGCAATCAAAAATGTATTAATATAATATAATTGGATGTAATAATTAAAAGATATATAGTTTCACTGATAAAAAGGTTATTGCATGATAAATAATAATAAAAGTATAAAAAAATTTACTTTTTGTGATACCGTTAAACATGTTAAAATGGAATCGCAAGGGATGGGGGATTTCTTTCGTTTTAAGATAAGTTCTTGTGTTGGCATGTAATCTGTAATGTACGCTGCCTATTATAATTGTATTATATTCTTTTCGGCGGCAATTTTAAAATTTTTCATTTTAGAGAAGATTCCGCGATAGAGATTTCCATTTCTACAACGTTTACTCTATTTAAATATTTAGGTAAAAAAAAAAAGAAAAGATCCAGTTTGAAAATTGTTCAATAAAATGTAGCTAATTATTAATACACAATACATTTAAAAGTTATAATTCAGATTTGTATTTTAATTAATTATTCAAATATAAATTTAATATTGTAAAATTTGTGAAAAGTGGCCTGTGTATAACAGTATTCTGATTAAACGGAAAATTTCATACTCTTCGAGAATACAATATATATATATATATATATATATATATAATATATTAGAGTTTCCCGCAGACAGTTTCAGAAGGGTGCTGCACCCTGCCTTCCCTTTGGTTTACAAAAAAAGACCCTTCTTGCCACCCCCCCCCCCAGTAAAATATTTAGCACCCTTCTTGCCCCTCAGTAAAAAAAGTGTTCTTTCTTCTTTTAGCATTAAAAAATTTGCTTTCATAGCTAGTAAAAATTGACTAAATATTGTCTTGAAAAGAGTGCCCTGACTTTTAAATATCAAAAGTGACATTAAAACCAAAATAATACAACAATAACAATTAAAAAAAGTGCCCTTAATAATCTGAAAAGTGCCCTTAAGAATAAAAACTTACACTTTTCTCACCAGCAAAACCCTGCCCTTTTTAAAACCTGGGGGAAACTCTGGTATACATAATATATATAGTAAAAACTGTCCAAACAAAATCTGTCTAACTGTCTATAATGGAAATTTTTCGGATTACGAAGAATAGAATACAATACAATCATAATAGACAATGTACCTTCTACGACGAAAATTTGTCTATAATGGACAATTTCCCCGGTACTTAGCGATTCCGAATCAGCATATTTCATTGCATTAATTTTTCATTATTCCATAATTGATCAAAATATTTTTAAACAGTATTCTAAAATATATTAATTTTTAAAATACAGTAAAACCCAGTATTACAGAAAAGCAAGCACACGGGGAAATTTTCCATATTAGCAAATGCACTGTGTATTGCTACTGTGTTGTCTTCATCGAGACTATAATACTATAGAATTATTCTGTTTTAGACAGGACTCCGTTATACATAAGTTCCCTTTTGACAAGTTTTACTATATTCTAGAAAAACGTTGTTAAAAAATACAAAATGTATGTCGCTATTTCTTTTTTTAAGGATCATTAAATAAATGATTTAAATTAAAGGGGCTAGTTCTTCCTATTTAAATATATATATTCCCCGATCTGCATATTTTGGAATTGATTTCATTAGTACAGAGCCATTATGAAATTAAGAGCATTTGTACGGATAGAATAGTCAAATTGAGGATGCAAAATTCTGATTTGAGATTCACTGACATTGGCGTTCACAGGGGAGAACTCCCCCCCCCCCCCCCCTCTAAATCTTAAAACAAAAATATGTGCTCTTGTTTCACAGCCCTTTTATAAAATGCAGAATATAAACATCAAATGAGTTAAACTTATGAAGTTATGATTTTCCCCCCAGAATCCTCGCTGCAAGACATTTCGGCCTACAAAGCAAAACAAAAATTAAGAAATATTAAATATTCAAAAATTGGTTTCTACCAAAATTTTATAGCTTGGAGAATTGGAACAGTTCATTCAGTTTCTTTCGTGTGGACGACTCTGCCTCCTTGAACCCTCCCCTCCCCCCCCCCCTCCCCCTTTTAAAAATAGGTTTCATAAAACACATGAACTAACTCTAAAATGAAAAAAGAATCAAAAGTTGTCTTTTGGGAAGAGAGAATTTAGTTGGAGAGAAGTTGCATACCCCCCTCCCCCCTAACAAAAAAAAAAACAACAAAATCGTAGTTCCCGTTTCTTTTAATATTCAATTATTAAGTAACTTAATTAAATATGAAGAATATTTCACTGGCATTTGAAAAGAAAAAACAGGTTGTAAATATACAATATTTCTAAAATAAATTAATAATTCATACTAATATATATATAAACTTACTTACATGTGGGTGGTTAGGTTCGATTTTGTCTTCATTGAGACCCAGACATCTGACGAGCGCAGTTTACATTTTTATTTCAGAAACATTACGCCTTTGTCATTTAAATCTGAACCCGTTTCATTAAAAAAAATCCTCAATTTTTTTTATAGTTTTTTTTAGACATTTCTGCAATACATACAAAATATACGGAAAATTTAAAAGTATATAAACAATCTCTAAGAAGAGCAAAGTGAAAATGAGTTGTTATATAAATTGCCGTATCTCGTATGACGTTTAAAACCGTTTTTTTATTGCCAAACCCAAGATTCCCACACTCCCACATTTAAGGGTGGAGTCGGAGTGTTGTGTTATTATAACTGTTATAGTGTGTTACAGTGAAATAAATATGCTTTCTTCTCTCCTTTTTATTTTTTATACTTCATCACTCACTGCCATTCAAGGAGTTTGACATATGACTCTTGGAGTGACCACATGCCAGGATGCTATCCCCAATTCTCACATCTTTGACCAAGTCAAATCATACTACTTCTATGTCACAGTATACATCCTGTTACTTATCCCATTCTAAAGGTCATCTACTGCCAGGACTATAGAATCTCTTATCTACAGTTCTGATCTACTGCTACTGTCCCCTGTGATCTCTGACCTCCCCATGCTCACCACTTGAGACTGATTTTAATGAGCTGAAAACGTGAACATATCCAAATCTCTTCCTTTAGAAAAGCCGAGTATTTTTTGGGTGGAAAGCGAAAGGAAAAAAAAAAAAGGTGTAATCGTGACGTAATCGCGTGTTTGTGCGAAATTACGATTACATTGCGATTACATTATGTAGCGATTATGATTAGATTATGATTGTAATCTGAATGAAATCTTTTGATTACGATTACTTTGTGATTATTTCGAAACCAAAATTTATGATTACGATTACGGTGCGATTACACAGTTTTTGTAATCGATTATAATCGACTACGATTACACGATTACGATTACTCGAAGTCTGGTTAAAACACACCATCCTTGGTTGAGAGCCACTTTACTCAGGATGCTCGTTAGTTAAGTTGTATCTGTCAATATTGTCTCCTCCCCACTGTCCCTCTTCCTTGCCCCACCCCCTCACCCGGAATCATAAGTTTTTTAATTATGGTCAGATTTGAACGAGATCTTTTCTGACATTCTTCTCAAGTCATTTGCTTAATAACTAAACATTGATATTACATCTGCAACTGTTGGCCACCACTAACATTTATGAACAATAATAAAAAATTTCATTTTTTTTCCAGTTAAAACACACCATCCTTGGTTGAGAGCCACTTTACTCAGGATGCTCGTTAGTTAAGTTGTATCTGTCAATATTGTCTCCTCCCCACTGTCCCTCTTCCTTGCCCCACCCCCTCACCCGGAATCATAAGTTTTTTAATTATGGTCAGATTTGAACGAGATCTTTTCTGACATTCTTCTCAAGTCATTTGCTTAATAACTAAACATTGATATTACATCTGCAACTGTTGGCCACCACTAACATTTATGAACAATAATAAAAAATTTCATTTTTTTTCCAGTTAAAACACACCATCCTTGGTTGAGAGCCACTTTACTCAGGATGCTCGTTAGTTAAGTTGTATCTGTCAATATTGTCTCCTCCCCCCTGTCCCTCTTCGTTGCCCCTCCCCCTCACCCGGAATCATAAGTTTTTTAATTATGGTCAGATTTGAATGGGACTTAATCTGGCATTCTTCACAAGTCATTCTGTTAAAAAATAAACATTGGTATTATATCTGCAACTGTTTGTCACCACTATTTATGAACAATAATAAAAATGTTCGGCTTTTTCCCCAGTTAAAACACTCCATTCTTGGTTTAGATGCACTTTACATAGAATGCTCCTTAGTTAAGTTGTATCTCTCAAGTTTGTCAGAAAAATTTCTCCATGCTCAGACAAATAAAACAGTGAAAATTCCAGTTTGTTAGAGTTTAGAACCAAACATGTTGAGTTATGATACTTTGAATTTTAATATTTAAGCTTTCCGACACAAAATAATCGTCTGTTTGTTATTAATGTTTTTCAAGGGTACACGTATTAAGTAAGTTTGTCTTTTGTACTCCCTACTTTCCGGTTTTATTGCTGGAGGTTTTATTGTATATAAAGTTTTCACCTAAATGGTGAAAAAATATTTTGTACATTCTTTTAAAAAATCTGGTCAACCTGGCCTGACATTGACCCTCAAAAGTCAAAGCAAAACGCAATCTGAAATCTATTTCGAACCCGAAACAATGAAAATTCTGTTAAGTGTTGAGATGATTTTCGCCTGTGGCACTTTTGGGAGGGGAAATCTGCTCGCATCTTTTTATCACACATCTAGAAATACATTGTTTATTTAAGTCAGCTAATGCGTATGTACAAACTCTTGCTGCATTGCAAGTGATTCATTATTTAGTACGGAAGGCGAAAAAGAAAAGTTGGATAAACGAATTTAGAAAGGCGTAAGAGCACACGTTATCTTGTTAAATAAAAAATAAATACAAAACCACAGAACAGACCAGAATAGAGAATTCTTTTAATTCTACTTATTTCATAGATGTTGATCCATAGTAGTCAGTTTGGAAGTATTTGTAATGCGTTTTTTTTTTTAAATAGAAAATGGCACTTTTCAAAATCAGTAGTTTGGGAGTTTTTTAATAAAAAATATGAAAACGATAGAATATCAGTAGAATGCAAAACTGTAACAGAACTTTTAACGAAGATACTTTCACTTTCGGAACCGGTTTCAAAAGTAAAAGTATCTTCCTAAAAAAAAATCCGCAAAGAAAATCGAAAAAGTAATCAACGGCGGAAATAGAGATTGATATCTACTATCCAATGCAAAAAAATCTTTTAAAAATATTCAAATGCAAACGAGATATTAGAAAAATAATGCCCCATACGATTAATATTAGCGAGCGAGTGTTTTCAGGTGCGTGAAGAGGACCCTTAAGAGCTCCTAGTCCTAATACGAGGGGAAATTTAATTATAAAAATGTCTTGCTCTAACATTACAGCTAGTACTATTAGAAGAAATTTTATTTGGAAAAAAAAAAATCCACGTTTTAAGACATAAACAGCATTACCTCAAATATTATTTCTGAATATATATGTAATATATATAAATGTTTTTTGCATAATGTTTTTCGTATATGTTTTTCATATGTTATTTTCTAATCCATTTGAAATCATTGATTTTGTAAGACTTTATTTTTATTTTGTTTTATGATGTTCTTATATACAATACAAGCTTAATATTTAATTGGAATATCCACAAGTTTAGTCTTTTTCCTGTATAGTGTATTGTATATAAGAAATAAAACAACAAAATTTTCAAATGTACAAAATTCTCGGTGTCATTTTGTTTAAATTATTTGATACATTAATTTAAAAAATAAGTTTTAAAGTATTATCATACGTGTACTCTTGAAAAACATTAAAAACAAGCAGATGATTATTTAGTGTCAGAAAGCTCCGATATTTCATAAAATTCAAACTATCATAACTCAGCGGGTTTGGTTCTAAACTCTAAATGACTGTAATTTTTACTGTTTTATTTGACCGAGCATGGAGAAATTTTTTAAATGTAACTTCTACAAACATTTTGAAAAACTTGAGTGACACAATTTAGCTAGCGATAACCCTGAGTAATGTGGCTCTAATCCAAGAAAATAGTGTTTTAACTGGAAAAAAAGCCGAAAATTTTGATTATTGTTCATAAATAGTGGTGACAAACAGTTGCAGATGTAATACCAATGTTTATTTATTAACCAAATTACTTGGAAAGAATGTCACAAAAGGTCCCGTTCAAATCTGTGCATAACTAAGAAAGTTATGATTGGGGGGGGGGCAAGGGGTGCAGAGGGAGCAGAAAGGGGACGAACTTGAAAAATACAACTTAATGAACTAACTAACTGGCTTTGCTGGCTAGCGGGCCCTTAATTTACATCGGGGCCTCGAATCTTGTAAAACCTCGAGTATGATAAACCTCGAACCGAACGAAACTCCGGATCGGGTAACCGCTGCCTTCGGCACCGGATAATTCGATAATTTGCACATCGAATAGTGTAAACCTCTAACCGAACGAACCTCCGACCCGGGTCCCCGCTGCCTTCGGCACCGGATAATCCCTTAATTTGTACATGGAATAGTATAAACCTCTAACTAAACGAACCTCCGGCTCGGGTCCCCGATGACTCCGGCACCATATAGCAGTCATCTGCAATATGCATTAGTTCCATGTTTCACCCCCAGGTGGCGCAATCTGTTCTACGCGAACTTCGGGCACTGAAATCGTTAAGGCTATAGAAGCCGAGTCGGCACCGTATACCAGTCATAATATGAATAAGCGTTATTAAATGTTCACAGACCTTTCCAACGATATATCACATGAGGGGTGCGTGCGTGCAAAATTTCCAAAAGTACCCCACATGTGGGGGGAAAGTAGGGGGATGGACACCGGAGATGCATAATATGATTAAGCGGTTACAGACCTTTCCAACGATATAGCACATAAGGGGTGTGTGCATTGTAGAGTTCCGGGGTGAAATTGCACTTTTTAACCATTAAAAGCTTAAAGTCTCACAAATCTTTCGGGGGGGGGGGGGGACATTTCAATGATCCGGGAGTGAATACCCCCCCCAAGCCACCCCCTGAATTCAACACTGCCCTCTTCCCCATCCACCCCTTGTTTCCTTTTCCTACGCATTCCCTAATTCACTCTTAATACCCCCTACCTCTAAACTGAAAAGATAACAATTTTACCTGGAAAGAAACAAAAAAAACTGCCTTGAAACAAAATTTGACAGTAGCTAATATATTATATACTGCTATGCTAAAGAAATGAGCACCAGAAATATCGATTATTATCTGCTAATTTCCATTATCACGATGTGTGATCAATAAATTTAGGAGTTACTTTTTTTAAGCCATTTGTGTAAGAATCGATTCTAAAACATCGATACTAGAATTTGTTAATCGACTATTTTTAGGTAGCTTTCAATACAAAAAAGTATAAAGCTACCTATTGTAGCCGTTCGGAGGGAAGCAATTCCGGAAAAATTCGATATATTTTCACCGATCATGACCCCCAGACCTCAAAACCACCCTCCATTCAAATGTTGATTTATATATATATATATCTCCATATATATATATATATATATATCTGACCTATGTCATACGATAACGCTCGTATTTATAAATAAATTTTGATGAAACTAATTGGGTGTATTAAGCTCACCAATGTCTCGACCGAGTTCGTTGGCCAGCTTGATCCGCCATTTTGTTTCAAGATGGCAGCCATTTAAAAATTTAAAACTAAAATAAATATACAAAAAAGTTAAAAATTCAAATTTATTTTTTGCTTGAGTGTTAGGCCTTGATACAAGGATTCCGGAGTATTTTTTGTTTTACCTCTATCTTAAAAAACGGCTGAGATACAGCAGTTTGAAATTCTAGGGTGGCAGATATTTTGAAACAAGATAGCACATTACAAAAATCGAACGATTAATTTATAAGTTATAGTGAACGCGACTTCTCGCAAAATATTATTTTTCATTGTTGTAATCATTTTCCCAATCATACGTATAAAACTATATACAGTCGAACTCGGTAATAGCGTCCTCGGTTATAGTGACAACTCGGTTATAACGTCAAATTCCACAATCCCCACGAAACGCCCATAGACACCAATGTTATAGTAACTTGGAAATAACGACATAATTTAAGCGGTGACCCCGGTTATTGCGTCAAAAAATATGTACAAACTAACATATTTATTCTCAGAAAATGGGGCAGTATAATCTTTTTTCAGAACAAGGAAATCCAATTCGTCACCGATGGGAGACATTGAAATCACAGCTGGTTCAAGTTCACCCCTACACACAATTTTTCGGACCTGTCCTGCAGTATCGGACAGGAAATAACTCTGGGAGGGGGGGGGGGGTATGCACTGAACAGGGTGAAACTTCTACTCCTTATCTATCTAAACAAATAGCGTCGATGAGGGAGAAGAGGGAGGAATCGAATTCCATTTGGTGCTTGACCAACGAGATTCTAAAAGAGTATAGCGTTTCTGACCTGACTGCAACATCATTCGTTTGGTTTTCAGTTCTCTCGTGCTTTGATTATTATGGAATCCGTAAAAAGAAAAGTTCTTTCTTTGAGTGATAAAGTTAACATTATTAATGCATTGAATAAAGGGAAAAAGAAAGCTGAAGTTTGCCGAGAATTTGGATTAGTAAATTCAACTGTGTGCTCTATCTGGAAAAACAAAGAGAAAATTTTAAGTGCCTTTGAACAAAATGGCAAGAATGTTAAGCGAATGAGGAAGCCGATAAGGAAGATCTTGATGGGGCTTTGCTAAATTGGTTTAAACAGCAAAGAACTATGAATGTACCGATCAGTGGTCCAATGTTGATGACAAAAGCAGAACAGCTTGCCAAGTTGCTTGGGCATACAAATTTTGTTTACTCCAACGGTTGGATAGATCGATTTAAGGCACGTCACAGCATAGCGTTTCACAAGGTATGTGGAGAAGAAAAAAGTGTCGACGATAAGTGTGTTCAGGATTGGCTAAGCGATGTATGGCCGAAATTTCGACAAGGCTACGCAGACAATGACATTTTCAACGCAGATGAGACTGGCCTCTTTTTTAAGCTTACTCCCGATAAAACTCTTTCATTTAAGAACGAAAAAGTGTTCTGGCGGAAAATTATCAAAGGAAAGAATTACAGTTCTTGTATGCGGAAATATGACTGGATCAGAGAAGAAAACCTTGACCGTGATTGGAAAGTCCAAACGTCCAAGGTGTTTCAAAAACGTCAAGACGCTTCCGGTCAACTACCAACACAGTCGAAAGGCTTGGATGACATCCGAGTTGTTTGAAGCTGAATTGAGGCGATGGGATAAGGAACTCTGTAAACAAAAGCGAAAGATTCTACTCTTAGTAGATAACTGTCCTGCCCATCCTGGTGTGAAAAATTTGCAGACAATACAGTTGGCGTTCCTACCACCAAATTGTACAAGCAAGCTGCAACCTATGGATCAAGGTGTCATCAGAAGCCTTAAGAGCAACTATCGGAAATGCGTGCTTATGCACATTTTAGAATGCTCTGACGAAAATAAGGTTTGTAGTATAAATCTTTTAAATGCAATTAATTTTTTGGATAAAGCCTGGAGACGTGTTTCAGAAAAAACGATTCGAAATGCATTTCGACATGCCGGTTTTGTTTCTGCAGAAGAAAGGGGTAGTGAAATCCCACAAAGAGAAGAAGATGAAGAAGATTTGCCTTTGTCAGAGTGGAATCGTCGATTCGGAAGGTCTGATGATTTGCCTTTTCGTGAAAATTTAGACGAATTTGTTGCTGTAGATGACGATGTGGTAACTTCGGAACTTAAATCCGATTTGGAAATTGTTCGAGAAGTGCAAGAAACAGAGGAAACTGTCAGTGATGACGAAGAAGGACAAGAAATGGATGAAGATGAAGTACCACCGCCTGGAATTAAAGATGCTCAGCAAGCAATAAGATTGTTGTCACGTTTTTATGAATCCCAAATCACAGATCCAACGATCTTTAAATTTATTGGACACATTGAAGATGACATAGAACGAAAATTATTTTGTTCGAAAAATAAACAAATGAAGATTGAACATTTCTTCTCTCCAAATATGTCCTCCTAGCTCTAATATTATGATGTTATGTAGGAATAAATTAATTTTTTCCTTGGAAAAATACAGTAAGTGTAATTTATACTTATTTCATAATTTATTATACAATTTATACCACCATACCATTATATACTCATTTTATAATTTATTATAAAATTTATACCACCATTCTTTCTTTTTAGGTGTAAATAGCGTAGCGTATACGCGTTCTTTACTTATACTCCATGTTTCTGACCCAACCTCGGTTATTACGTCATTCGGTTATAGCGTCATAATTATTGTGGTCCCTTGAATGACGCTATAACCGGGTTCGACTGTATTCATATCCGTTAGCGCCAAATTCTCGCCAAACTTGGCAACATATGGTGAAATATCGCCAAATTTGGCGACCAAAATAAGTTTTCATAAATGAAGTCAATTTGGCTATAGCTCAATAATTTGGCGAATTTCTTATTCAAATTCAGTATTAACGAATCTTTTGTAAACGGTTTCTTTGCATTTTAGCTTGCTGTTTTCGAATAACATTAGCTAAAATTTTAAAACAAAGATATGGGAAAGCTACCTTTTCCTCCCGGTACAGGCCGGAAGGACTTTTTTAATCGATGTTGTTTTATACAGTATCGATGTTGATCGATTATCAAATTTTTCAGAATCGCCCATCACTACCATGGAGATCTTGCTTTGCGAATAATTACCTCCATGGTTTAATATTTCTATGACTCACGATGAATGAATATTTTGTTTATTCACTTTAATGGATTGAGATAATTAGCTATTAACCTAATTTTCACTGAAGTTATCTCAGAATCTAAACATTTCTGAATGAGACTCATCTCTCAAGCAAACAATTTTTTTCAACGATCTTCCTAAAAATGTAACTTTTATGCAATTTTATTCGAAAAAATAATTTGGAATAAAAATGGCCACTTGGCATATGGAAAAAGATGTGGTTAGCCCGTATTTGTTTCCTTCAGTCACAGGACTGGCACTTTTACTATACAGATTACTTATGATAGTATTTGATAGAATAAAGAAAGCTTTTATTAATATCTTTTTAAGTTTTGATTCGATTTTCATAAAATTTGAAATGACTGAACAAAATTCTGCAACGATTATATATATTAAATTTCAAACCATTCGGTTGGATAGTTTTTGTGCTGTTATATGTGGACGGACCAGACGACGACTATAGGTGCTAAGTATTTATATAATTACGGACGCACCTAAAAAACATACTTTTTAACACAATTTTTCAATTTAATAATAGATTTTAAATATTGAGAATAGTGATTTAGGATAGTGTGTTTCTTTCTTGCTTATTTATTTAAACCATTGATGGCTGTAAATTATTTCTTTATGCCAATTTTTCTATTTTATTTTACATAAATTTCTTATGAAGAATAGGTCAATTATGCATTAAAAAAAGTTTCAGATGTCTGTTTTTATTAAATGTATACTTTTCTGATAAAACTATTTTTTATATACAAATTTCCTGTCGGCGGCGCAGTTAATTGAATGTGTAAAATAGTTTCTTTAATTGTATAAAAACATTTCTTCAAAAATAGAGTTAAGTAAGCATGCATTCGCTTACCTGATTGGGCGATCAAAGCATTTAGTATATCCAATAAGATTGGTGACGTGTTGCAACTTCCTCACGTATATTATTATCCGTTAGAGTATTCCGGATTATTTATAAGATCACTTCTGCAAAATAATAAAATTAGTTTCGTTGAATAATCACTGTAGAATTAATAGAGTATTTCCTTTCGATTAAATTTAGGTTTAATATACGTTTTGATTACATAATTACACAGAGCATTTACATCGCTCTGACATTTTCACACGCTACATTTTATAAAGAAATTCACACAACAACTGACTAAAATCTAAAGAGTTTTTTCATGTCCTTGGTAGCCTTGGATGACGTCACTGGGAAAAAGCACATGATAGCACGTGATAATCATTCTTTCACGTGGGCGTTTATTCCATGTACTTAGCTGAGTTGAAAACAGTTTATGAGTTGGTATATCCGACGAGATAATTAAAGTTGTTTACTGCAAATTTAAAGTACTTTGTTATTATCTGACGATTGAAGAGTAGTTGATTCCGAATAGAAGATTACCCTTTAATTGGAATTTCCGTCACTCCCCCTTAATCTTCTATGTAGGATAAGGAAGTAAGTTCAGATTGTTTCGGTGTTTAATGAATTCAGGTTTGGGGTTGGGCTTGGTGAGTGAATCTGCGGTCATAAATTCTGTGGGACAATACTTTAAATCTATTATTCCATCTTCCTTGAGTTGTCTTATCGCGTGGAATCTGATATCTATATGTTTACTTTTTCGAGTATGTTTTTCACTTTCAACCATTTTTATACATGGCTGATTGTCCTCGTATATTGTTATGGGTTTCTGTTGTGGTAAATTTAAATCTTCCAGGAGTTTTATCATCCATAGTATTTCCTGTGCTGCATTACTTACAGAAATGTATTCAGCTTCTGCTGATGACAGAGCAACGCACGTCTGTCTTTTCGTTGTCCAATGTATGGGACATTTTCCTAACATGAATATATTTCCGCTGGTGGATCGTCTAGTTTCTGGATCACCTCCCCAATCTGCATCTGCGTAAACTTCGAGAATAGGCTTATTTTTCGAACTTAGCGTCAGGTTGAGGTGTTTTGTGTTGTTTAAGTATGTTACGATTCTTTTGACTGCTTTCCAGTCTTTTTCTCGAGGGGTTTCATTTCTACGGCTGAGTATGTTGACCGCTGCTGAAATATCGGGCCTGGTTAATGTTGAGATGTAGAGTAATGTTCCCGTTGCTTGTCTGAATTTAATATTGTTAGGTAATAGATTTTCATCATCGTTGAGTCGATTGTAACCTGCTTCCATAGGTGTGCTGTAAGGTTTTGCGTTTTGAAGATTGAGTTTATCTACCAATTCTTCAATTTTTGAATTTTGGTTTAAGTAGAAATTTTTATCGTCTCTTTTTATATTTATTCCGAGATAGTTATTGACTTCTCCCAAATCTTTCAATTCATATTCCCTTTTGAGATTGTTTATTAATTCAATTATATCTTCGTTTTTTCCGGCAATTAACAAATCATCCACATATACTATAATGTATGTCGAGTTTTCACCATTTTCGCGTATAAAAAGACATGAGTCAGATGTACTTTGTATAAAATTTAATGCTTTAAGACTCTCGGAGATTTTCGTGTGCCATGCTCTGGCGGCTTGTTTGAGCCCGTATATTGCTTTTTGTAATTTACATACTTTGTTTTGTTGATTTGGAGCTATATAGCCTTCCGGCTGTTTCATGTATACCTCTTCTTGTAGGTTTCCGTGTAAAAACGCTGTATTCACGTCGATATGATTAACTTTAAGATTATGATTTAATGCTGCTATGAGAAATGCACGGATTGTGGTATGAGAGACAACTGGAGCAAAGGTCTCGTCATAATCTACTCCGAATTTCTGACTGTATCCCTGTGCCACGAGTCGTGCTTTATAGGTTTGCACTTGGTTTAGGTTGTCGCGTTTTAATTTAAAAGTCCATTTTGAACCTATCACTTTCTTGCCTGGTGGCGGATCGACTAATGTCCAAGTTTTATTTTTAGCTAGGCACTTGATTTCATTTTCGGTGGCTTTGAGCCAATTTTCCCTATCGTGTGGATTTTTCATTTCCATGATATCGTTCCAATTCTTTGGTTCATTTGATTGTGTGTCTTTAACTAAACAGACAAATCTATCTGGTGGTACTCCTCTGTTAGATCTATTTGACCTTCTTGGTTCTATTTGTGTTTGTTTGGACTCGCATGGTTGTTTTTCATTATCATTAATGTCAATTTCAATGTAATTTTTATTCTTCTCTTCTTGATTTCTATCATCAGTGGAGATTTCTTCGAGATTTGAATCTTCCTCAATGTTGTTTGAGTGTTTTATTTCATGTTCTATGAATTTTACAGTCCTGGCAATTATTATTTGTTTGTCTTTTGTGTGTATGCGATATCCTTTGGAACGTGTGTCGTAACCTAGAAAAATACCTTCTTGCGCTCTATTATCTAGTTTTCCTCGATGTATTTTATTAATGTAAACAAATGCTTTACATCCAAAGGTTCTTAAGTGTTTGAGATCAGGTTTGATACCTTTCCATAGTTCGTATGGAGTTTTGTCGTTCGCTCTTGTTGGCAATCTGTTTTGTAAATATGTCGCTGTGTGTATTGCCTCTCCCCAAAATTGTTTATTTAAATTTGCTTCTAAAAGCATGCTACGTGTCATATCGAGTAGGCTTTTATTCTTCCTTTCTGCCACGCCGTTCTGGCTCGGGTTGTGTGGAATTGTGAATTGGTGTAATATCCCGTTTTCCTTTAGATAATTGTCTATTTCGTTGCTATTATATTCTCCTCCATTATCGGATCTTATTTCTTTTGGTTTTCTACCGAATTGATTATTTACCATTGCAATGTATTCTTTTAATTTATCAATTACTTCGCTTTTCTTAGATAGTAAGTATATAGTTGTATATCTCGAGTAATCGTCGATGAATGTGAGAAAATATTGTTTTTCTCCTAGTGTTGGTGTACTTATAGGTCCACAGACGTCGCTGTGTATTAAATCGAGAACTTTGTTTGCTCTATTTGTAGCCGATTTTGGATATGGCGCGTCGTTTAATTTAGATTTGATGCAGGTTTCGCATAATTTATTATTGTGTCTGCAGTTTTTAATTTTTATTCCGGTAGCTAGCTGTTTGTTAACAATTGTTTTGATTGCTTCATAATCACGGTGTCCTAGTCTTCGATGCCATACTTCTAAACATTCTTTATTATTATTACAGCTTAGTGTGACGTTTGCATAGTTTTCTGCATTTTCTGAGTGGTTTGTTTGTTCGATTATGTATAAATTATTTTTGTTCTTCGCTCTTATATAAATTTCACCGTCGAACGTTAAGTCGCACTTGTCATTTTCAAAGATTAATTTGCATCCATTTTTAGTTGCTTTGCTTACGGATATTAAATTGGATTCTAGTTCTGGGACGTATAGGACTTCCTGTAGTCTTGTGAGTTTTATTTCTCCATTTGGGGATTTCGTTTTTATTAAAACGTCGCCTGAACCAAATGCTTCGAGTTTGTTGCCGTTTGCGATGGTGACTGATGATTTTTCAAAATTGTTAAATTTATCAAATAACCTCTTATCATTTGCAATGTGTGAGGTACTGCCACTGTCGAGTATCCAGTTTTGTTTTCCTAATTTTTCTGTTATTAGTACGCGATCTTCTGATTGATTAGTTTTTGAGCTTATTTTCTGATCATTCGCGTTATCGTGACAGTCAGTATTCTCTTTATAATTCTCTGTGTTTTCATAGCATAGTGATGATGAAAAAGGTTTAGCTTTATTTTTATTATTAAAGTTATTCACATTTTGATATGTGTGTTTGTTTTTGTTGTGCTGTGTGTATCTGCTCTTGAGGTGATAGCACTCGCTATTATTATGATTCGTCATCTTACAGTGACTGCAATATTTTGAATTTCTTTTGTAGTCGTTATAAGTGTGTTTTCTTTGTGTTTTAAATGCCTTTTCAGAGCTGTTGTTTTGTTCAGACATTTCTTGTCTGCGATTATACTCATCTATGAGTTTACTTCTGATAAAATCTGGGGATAATTCGGCTTCGGGCCTTGCCTCTAATGCTGTGATAAGCGTGTTGTAGCTGGGCGGTAATGAGCATAGAAATAGTGCGGATATGTGTGAGTCATTTATATTCTCGCCTATGGCGGATAATTTATCTACTATTTGTAGAATATTTGTTATATGATTTATCATATTACCGTTTTCGGGCAGTTTAGTACTGTACAGTTTTCTCAATAAATACAGTTTGCTACTCAAATTTGCTCTTTCATGCGTACGTTTGAGAACTTCCCAGGTTTGCCTGGCTGTGGTAGAATTTTTTACATGCACAATTTGTGCGTCATCTATGCTTAGATTAATTAAAGCTCTTGCTTTTCTATCTTTTTTGTTCCAATCCTCATTTAAAGGAGTTGGTGGTTGATCACTTATTACTTCAAATAAATCTTCTTTAATGAGAAGCATTTCGAGCTTAAATTTCCAGTTGGAATAATTGCTCGAATTTAGTTTCTCGATGAATTGGCTTTCTTTAAATGTAGCCATTTTTATTTTCTATCTTTAATTATTTTTAAAGATATTTAATTTAATTTTATACGAATCGCTTTTCTTTGCGTTTGTTTTTATTTTCTATAAAGCGAGTTTTTTCAGCATATAGCTAATGTGCTTAAAATTTTTATTTAATACATACTATCAGTCTTTCATAATCTGTCGGCGGCGCAGTTAATTGAATGTGTAAAATAGTTTCTTTAATTGTATAAAAACATTTCTTCAAAAATAGAGTTAAGTAAGCATGCATTCGCTTACCTGATTGGGCGATCAAAGCATTTAGTATATCCAATAAGATTGGTGACGTGTTGCAACTTCCTCACGTATATTATTATCCGTTAGAGTATTCCGGATTATTTATAAGATCACTTCTGCAAAATAATAAAATTAGTTTCGTTGAATAATCACTGTAGAATTAATAGAGTATTTCCTTTCGATTAAATTTAGGTTTAATATACGTTTTGATTACATAATTACACAGAGCATTTACATCGCTCTGACATTTTCACACGCTACATTTTATAAAGAAATTCACACAACAACTGACTAAAATCTAAAGAGTTTTTTCATGTCCTTGGTAGCCTTGGATGACGTCACTGGGAAAAAGCACATGATAGCACGTGATAATCATTCTTTCACGTGGGCGTTTATTCCATGTACTTAGCTGAGTTGAAAACAGTTTATGAGTTGGTATATCCGACGAGATAATTAAAGTTGTTTACTGCAAATTTAAAGTACTTTGTTATTATCTGACGATTGAAGAGTAGTTGATTCCGAATAGAAGATTACCCTTTAATTGGAATTTCCGTCATTTCCTGCATTTAATTTTTATAAAATGGAATTAAAGTTGTAGCTACAAATAACAGGCAATAAAAGTTTTCTTGACTGCACTAAAAATACTCACAATATAATATCCAAGTGAAAGCATGTATTCAATATGGAAAATTTTAACTGCATTCTGATCATCATATCAGATGATAATTTGGAAAGCTTCTGAATTGTTTTAAATAATTAATGCATGATTTTATAATAAAAGTACAGAAAGTGACAATTTTGGGTGTTAGTATAAACTGAAGAATAACATGTTAATTTCCATCAAACAGTTTTGGTTATTGTTTTATGAAAATTTAATTGAAGTGCAGCAAGCCGATTGCAAATGAAACTTCCTATCTATTCACTCTAATTTGACAATGAAATGGATATGATTTCTCAGTAATGGCTCAATAGTTTACAATGTAGTTTACCACAAACATAGATTTTAGTAAGACAGAAGTTGCGACCTGATTTTTAAAATTTGATCTGTGACTTGAGTAGCTAAATGTTAAAATTCTAATAAAAACTCTATGGCAATTTCAATTAAAAAAATATCGCTCATCTTAATGCAACTTTTTCTTTCCTGTTGAGACAACTTAAAAGAAACTGTGCAAGATTATTTTTTTTTAAATGATAAGAATCTATAGACAATTTTCAGACACATGACTTATGAACTTATTTATCTAATTTGCATATTTAAATATGGTAAATATGAAGTCAATTAAAATTAGATTTATATTAACTATGATATCATGAGAATACTTTCCATTAATTTATAATTTAATTGAAGCGAAGCGAGTCGAAGGCGAGTGAAGCTTTCTATGCGACAATGAAATAAGCCCAATTTGGCAATTGCTTGACCTATTGCAGTGTATTTTACCACAAACATAGATCTTAGTGAAAGAGGGTTAATAATGTAGCAAATGTTTTGAAATTTAATCCTTAGCCTGAGTAATTAAAGATCAAAGCTCTAATACAAGCTCTATGGGTGACCCTGTGTCAATCACAAAGACTTAAACTTGATAAAGCAGTTGTGGACATTAATTCTCAGTTGGTCTAACATAAATCAGCTGATCATGTGTATGAAACTGGTGGATCTGTTATTTGACCTGTGTTCTTCAATAATGATCATTTGTCAAAAAATAACTGTTAAAAAGTTTCTTGATTGGTTTACAGCCAGGATTGGAGTCAAACACAAATAATGTTGGTAATAGGATTTCAGGTGTATGAGAACAGTTTTATTAAGATGAATTCAAATGTATATATTCAAATGTAAATTATATAAACAGGGTTTTTAAGTATACAAATAGCAGTTTGCAAACATGGAATTAAATGTTTAAATTCCAGTGTAATTGTTTGTCACACATACATGCAACCAAAGTGAAATAAAATAAAACAGGTTATAACAATTGGTACCAAACTATACTCACTAAAATATGCCAATTGGCTGTAAACCCAATGGCGGAACTTTGCCCAATTAATTCGAAGAAGTCATTGATTCCAAAGCTACAGCGTCTTTAAAATTTACAATAAACTCTGTATAGCTTTTTTGTTAAACAATTTTTCTCAAATTTCAATCTTGCACACAATTTATCAAAAATTTAAGTGGTATTTTATTTTTCTCCCTTTTTTATACAGCATTAATTTTGTTTTAAAATCGCTATTCTGTTAAAAGCTATTTTCAGCTATGATACAATAAACTGAATTTCATGTCCACAGGTAAACCTGCTGCACTTCAAATCCTTAATTCAGCTTAGTTTTTGTTTCCCCCCCCCCTTTTTTTTTAAGATAGTAAATCAATTATTTTAATTGACATCATGGTATGGCAGCCCTGTATTTCATTTCCACAGGATATATTTTGCTTTCACCAGTTTATAAATTACTTTAATTTTATTTTTATATTATTATGCACCACCTTTTTATTTTAATTGTATGCATTTGTCGTTTTATTTAAATCTTTCTTATACTGATTTATAAATAACATAGTAGCAGATACTGTGTTGGTGATTTTGAATATTCATTACTAAATAAGTCACTTTGGAGGTAGCTGTTATAATGCATACCTCCAAAAGTAATAAAAATGTATAAATGCATACCTCTAAAAGTAAGGCTCCAGTAAATTTAACAAGCAAAAAATTTCAAAACTACAAATAAGACCAAAATCACGAGATATTTTCGGAATTTCAATGCCAAAATAGGGAAAAAACTCGAACAATTAGCAAAACACAAAGTTTTTATTAATTTGAAAACGTTCAAAAGAATGTTATAAACTGAAAACGCAATCATTGGCGGTGGAATTAGCATTAATTAGTATTTAATTATACTTCCCTTTGAAGCAATAATATTGATCAGTTTTGGGAATCTATTTGCACAGGTTTTCAATAAATTCAATGCGATTCATGTTGATCTCAATTTTGACGTCATTCATTGCTCGCCAGAGCTCATCCAAGTTATTATATTGCAGCTGATTCTCATAAATGATGTTGGACATCATTTTCCACACATTTACAATGATATTTAGATCAGGACTCTTCGAGGGGCAATCAGATGTATTCAATTGGATATCACAGAAAATTGCAGTTTTGATTTCGGGATGTGACATAGGCAATTATCCACTTGAAATAGATACTTTTTGCTACCAAACCATTGATCCAGTATTGGTTTGATATCTTGGCTGGTAAATTTCCTGGTAAACACTGGAATTTACCTGACCTTCAACAGATTGAATGTGAAGGTAGCCATTCGAATCATACCCCACAACATAATGCCACCACCCTTATTCTGGGAATTATTTTTAAAAAATATTTTCCATATTTACAAAATTCCTTTTAATGAAACAAACCCCTTCACAAAATTTCTCTTAATAAAATAAGCTCCTTCACAAAATTCCTCTTAATAAAATAGGTCCCTTCACAAAATTCCATTCCATAGAAACATACTCTTCATTAATTATTTTTATTTTGTTGGGTTTTAAAATGTGTAATTTGCAAACTAAACAAGTTCACCAGGAAAGAAAACTTTAGCAGAAGGACTTAAAGAAGTTATTATTAATAAATGCTTGGTTTGAACTGGATTTCATCTTTCATTACAAAATATTATTTTTCACAGAAATATAATAAAATTCACAAAATGGGCCCTAAGGTAATTGGAGATTTATCTTTCAGAAACCCTGGAGTCCCCTGGAGATTTATCTTTCAGAACATTTCATAAAAATAAGGATCTACCATTATGAAGCTCACATGTGGAATAGTTTATAATAAAAATCTTCCTGTCTATAGCCATTCAACTTGTCATTAGGCTATATGAATACAATGATCAAATGGTAGCATAAGAAATTGTAAAAATAAGGACTAAATTAAGGTTTATTTATTTGAGAAAATGATAAAACCTAATGAAAGTTTAATGAAGCAGAATTTAATCTAAATGTTGTCAAGTGCAGAAAATCTGCTAACTAAAATTCTGGCGACATCTGAAATCAGCACTTTTCAGGTGTAAAATAAAAACAGTAAAAATATTTTAAGTTTTAATGACTGTATTTATTTGTAAACACATAGAGGAGAAGGTCCAAATACTGCTTATCGCTTATATTTTCAATCTAGATCCTACAATTTTGAAAATGAATGGAGGAAAATGTCCTGGTAGGGTACCTTGATATGTTTCACATTCATTTAAAACATATATTCAGTTTAAAAAGAGTTTTCTGTTTATAAAAAGAAAAATTACAAAAGTCGGAAAATTTTGAGTTTAGAAAATGGAGTCTAAATACTGACTACCTCAGTTTTTTCCTAAAGAATCACACAAATAGGCTAATTTTGCTAATTAAAAGAGAAGAACATTGTTTTAATAAATTTTATTGATTAATAACAGTTAATATGTGCAGAAAGAGCATAGAATTTTTAATAAACAAGAATTTTTGTCAAATTTATAAAAAGAGACTATTTCAGACAGTCTTCTTTCCATTCTGTTCCTTGTTTTGTTTTTTAATGTCTTAAACAAAACAAAACACAAAAAATTTGCTGCTTGAAATGTAGATCACTTTATCTACAAAAATCACAAACATAGTAATTGTTCTCTGTGTCTGTGGCAGTCGCTTTTGGCCCACATATCGCATCTAAACATCAAACCCAGAGTTCCCCCTTCTTATCGGCATTGAAAGCACCCTTGCAGAAGCCACAAATTACATAATCTTCCTCTGTCTGATATCTTCTTTTTTTTTACCTTTTTTAAATCCAATTTCTGCCCCTTTCAGCTGTATTTTCTTAGTTTTTCCTCTCTCATTTTTTTTTCTTTCCATTTATTGTGGATGATTTTGGAATGTCCAAGGACGTCAAATAACGCTAACAAAGCAATACAGTATCTGTGATTCCGTAAATTAATTTATTCCCCCCCCCCCTTCTTCATGTAGAGCAAACCCCATAGAGGTCCAAATACCAGCTATCCAGTATTTAGACCACTCTGAGTAGCTGGCATTTGGACAACTGCTATGTTTAAGTTAAAACCGATATTACTCATTCATATAATGAAATATTAATATTGTGTGTGTGGCATTTGAGATCTAAATATGTCTAGAAAACAATTTAATCACCAATTCAGGCCAATATTTTTTCTAAAAATGAGAAACACAGACCTGAAAAACTTTTGATATCTCTGATTTCGATATATGTCGATACTTTTACTCTTACTGTATGTAAATGAGACAGATTTCAGCGACGTACTTCTCGATCCTTTCGTCTGTCAATTAAAGGTACAAACTCTGCCTATCGCCGCTCAGCTGTGATGACTTCGGTTCTCAGAACACCTACTAGCAGGGTTCTCACTGACTTTTGACAAACGTTAGCAATTTGGCTAATCAGAAATAAAAAATTGTAGCCAAATGAAATAAATGTTAGCAAAATGAATTCATCATGAAATTCCGAGAAATCGATCTTTGTACCCTTTTTCTTCAATATGTTCTAAAATAAACTTCAATCTTTCATCCCTTCAGGGTTGATAAAATGAGTAACAAGCTTGCTTGGGAACGTACAGTCTAAATATCTCTAACAATCAAGAAAAAAAATTCCAAACACAATTTTTCATACTTAAAAGGTAAGTTCAAAATTGTAATGTTGCCTATTGGGTCCATTAACACACACTGAAATGACAATATTAACATTTCTTATATACATTCAATTTCTAAATTTACTTTTTGTTGCGTTCATCATGCTGAAGCTTCTCTCACAGTCCACTGAATGTAGTGGCAAGATTGCAGCAAAGTATAACATGTTGCATGTTATAAGATAAAGTGACTGTAGGTCTTTTCTTCGAATGAAATCTATGGCATCCTTTAAATTCATGGTTCTGCAATGAGAACTCAAGTAATGTGAATAAGAGTGTCGCCTGTATTAACACACACAAAAAAATAATAATAATAAGAGCATAAATTCAGCCCTCGCAATTTTGGCGAATTTAATGTTCGTTTACTCACCAAATGAAGGATATTGTCAGATTGTTGCAATTTGGAGCAATGGTGAGCGGCAGCGAGAACCCTACCTACTAGCCAGTATTTAGATCTTCTCCTCCACTAGAAATCAGTTTACAGTAACAAATTAAAGATGGCTTTAAACCCATAAATTTCATCAAAATTAAATTATATTGATGTGTGGCTACGTTATCCGCCAGCCTAATATAACATTAACTAGTATGTTGTCATCCCAAAACTTTCTTATACACCATTCTAATATATTAATTTACAATAGCATCAACACTTCAAAAACAAGCCAAATTATGATGGGTCACAAAATTCCGGCACTGCTGTGTTGATGACTAAAGTAAAATGGTGTCCAGCGATGAATCAAAAATTTGTATTACAGTCAAACCTCGTTAACACGAACACTCTTAACGCGAATTACTTTTAGCACGAACTGTTTTCGATTGCCTCGTCCAGTTGTATGTAATGTATTTAAGCTCGGATAACACGAACAAAAAAAGTTTCCCCTTGAGTGTCCGCGTTAACGAGGTTCGACTGTATTGATGTAGGGGACGATAGAGGAGAATTCATTCTGAAGTTGCAAAATGAGAGTGAGAGCTGTTCCAATTTTCATCTTAAGTTCCCTGATTTAATCGTGATTTTGGGCTGCATGTCTTCTATGAGGGCTTGAAGACTGTGTGTTCTGAATTTTAATTCAGAGAAATATGTTTAAATTTTAGAAGATTTCCTGATTCTTAGTTTAAAGGATCAATTTGGAGACCTAGATATTATAATTATAGATGACAATGCTTTGTGCCGTACATCCTGGAGAGGGAAAAATTTTCTCTCTGGAAATAATGTCCCTTAACTGGAGTGGGAAGCATGTAGTCCAGAAATCAGTCTTATAGGAAATATATAATACATTTTGATAAACATAGTCATGGCAGCTATCTATCCAAATAAGTTATTATGACCTTTTTATGTCTATGACTGACAGAATCAAAACGACTATTAAGCAAAGGTTGGAATATAAGGTTTTGAGCATGTATTTTGACCAAATATTCCAAATTTGTTTCTCATTTAGAGCATAATTCTATATATTTTTTTTTCTAGCAGCATTTGGATAAATAACATTATGTAAAATAATTGTGAAGTCATTTTGTAATTATTTTTAGTCCATGTTTTCGAGACATGTTTATGGGGTTATGGGTTATGGCAAACAAAGTTTCACCAATTTCAAAGTTTTATATAAAATTTCTCTCATTCCATTGCGCACTGAGAAAGGTAGATGCTGATTCCATATTTTTTTCTTGATGTAGTATATGGACGTATAATATACATATTACATATGCATTCAAATAAATTTTCTTTTTGTCTTTAGTCACATTTTATTTCAAAAATGCAAAATATTGATTATAGTCAGTACTGGGTCAAAAACTGATTAAATCATTCAGCACATAATTGTCATAGTGAAAGATGAAGGAAAATACTGTTTCTTAGTGCATCAATGATATAAACAATCATTGAGGAAAATTTAAATCCCATCAAAAATGTCACCTGTAAAAAATGCAGCCAAGTCTCGTGACTCTTACCGTAAAAAGTTCTGAGATCTTATAAAGCCAAATTTAGCTACCTTATTAACTCTGAAATTTTCATTCGCAAATCACTCCTAGTCTCTACATCTGTAGTTAATTATTATTTTATGACTTGGCAATTATGTAGCACGAGAATGTGATGTACATAATTAGCCTTAATCAAATTATCCCATCCCATCCCATAACATAGTAAAGTGTAATAACTTCCCTGTGCTGTGTAATTGCCAAGTCACAAAATAATAATTAACTAAAGATGTAGAGACTAGGAGTGATTTGTGAATGAAAATTTCAGAGTTAATAAGATAGCTAAACTTGGCTTTACATGATCTCCGAACTTTTTACGGTAAAAGAGTCACGAGACTTGGCTGCATTTTTTACAGGTGACATTTTTTATGAGATTTTACTTCTTTTTGTAAATATTTCTCCTTTTCTTAATTTTGGGCTCTTTTTGGAGATCATCGACTGATTTTCGCTAAGCCCACACTCTGTCCCTAGTATTTGCAGGTACCAAAAATTTGAAGCTTTAGCTTCGTTTGCAAAGTCCTGTAGATAAAAAGAGATTTCAGGTTCCTAGGCAAGCACTAAGTTATAGGAGGGGGAGTCAAAAGTACTCTCAATTGCTTCCAAAAAAGGTGCTATCCATCTGAGATATTACTCGCAGCCCTAGATACTTGATATTTAACACAAAAGTACTGTTTAAGATAAAAAGAAAGCCAAAATTTAAATTTCTGGAAATTTCCAATAAATCAAACTATATTCGATTTTTCGAAGTTTTATTTTTTCGTTTTTTAATCTTTTTTTATTATTATTATTATTATTTCCGTTATTTTCAAATTTTTCCTTACTTTGTATCCTAAACACTACCTTTCTGCCAAATGTCAAGCTTCTAGGACTACAAAATCGAATTATTTTCAAACTTTCGACTTTTTATAAATTTAAATACTTTGATTTTTCGATGAGTTTCCTGATTGTCATGCCAATATAGTAATTTGATCCGTCTTCCTAGGATCATTTAGGTTCAATTTAGAGATAAACCAAGATAATCTTAGAGTCACCATGATTTTATTTAGAAAGGACTATCAAGCCATAACCAGCCAGTAATGTCGGGAGGGAGGGGGAGCTGTGAAAATTTTTGTGGGGCTAATTTTTTAACATCATTTAACAATCCATATTTCATATGCAAATTAAATAGAGTATAACCTGTGAAAGAAAACAAACATGTCTGTAAAGAAACCGCCCATAACGTAGCCAGTCTATAGCGGAACTTTTCTTTATCGAAATTCGTAAACAAAATTTTAAACTAGTCGGATGTGCCAATCCCAAAACTTTCTTCTATCTCAGTCATGTTAATACTTCAAAATTCGCTATCACATCGCCAATAAAATCAATATTTTTCATCATTCTGTTGTACGTCAGCTGCGTGCGAATGGTCGGGTTACAAGGATGCGAACAACCGATGTATACTAAGCTACGAAAAGTCCTTCTGGCCTGAACCGACAGGAACACATAGCCTTCCTATTCCTTGGTTTTATGATTTTAGCTAATTAATTTAATGGAAAACACGAAGGTAAAACGCGTGGAACCTAAATAAAGAAGATTCAATCCCAGTTCTCGTCAACATTGAATCTGAATGAGAATATCGCCAAATTAGTCCTCTACGGCCAAGTTGGCTTCATTTATGGCAACTTATTTTGGTCGCCAAATTTGGCGATATTCCGCCAACTGTCGCCAAGTTTGGCGAGAATTTGACGTTGGCGAATATAAATATATAGTGATAAGCAAATAATAGGATTAATGGTTACAACAATGAAAGAAAATTTGCCGAAACCATGTTAACTAAAGCTCATAAATTAAACCCGTTTATGGATGAATTCTGCTGTCTTCTTTGAAAATGTTAGCCACCCTAAAATTTCAAACTGCTATATCTCAGCCATTTTTTAACATACAGGCAAAGCAAAAATTGTCGGATCAAGGCCGAACATTTAACGAAAAATAAGTTTTAGGATTTCTAATTGTTTTGAATTTGCACATCTTTTTTGAATTTGAAATCTTTAAATGGCTATCGCAACGCCCCCTTTCGTCGAAATATCCCCAAATTCTAATAGAACCTGCTTGCCATAGCCAAAAACATAGAAAAAAAATGTTGTTCAATTTGAAGCATAACTTCATACATTTTTTGATGATACAATAGTGAAAATGGAACAAAAATATCGATCACAGCGCCCCCTTTCGTCGAAATATCCCCAAATTCTAATAGAACCTGCCTGCCATAGCCAAAAACATAGAAAATAAATGTGGTTGAATTTGGGGTGCAACTCAAACGTGAAAGGTTCCATTCTCCCATTGGTTGACAAAAAAACCGGAAGTCACTTGATTTTTACATTTTCGTAGAAGTTTGCTTAAAGCACAATCTGTCTGTGAACAATATAGCGCGGTGGTTAATGCACCGGACTTGTAAACTGAAGGTTTCAAGTTTTGTATTCTCTGATTTAAAAAAAAAAAAAAATCCTTTTTTAGAGTTTTGTTTTGATCTTTACGGAATTAATTAATAGAGATTATTTACTTGACTTAAAGATCAGTATAATTTTTTTTTAAATTATTATGTAAATATATAATAAATCTTAATTAATATTATATTTAAATATGTATAGTTAATGTTAGTAATTAGTATTATACTTAAATACATATAATTAATAATATTTAATAGTTTATTTAAATATGTGTGTGTGGGTATATACATATATAATTAATATTTATTATTATTACTTAAATATATAATTAATATTAATAAATATTATTATTTAAATGCATATAATTAATATTTTCACTCAGTGGTTTGTAATACATTCTCTTCCATTTTCAGCAAATAATTAATAAGACATTTAAGAAAATAGGACAATATATCTTAAAGAAAAACTTGGAATTTTTTTAAATGTAACTCAAACAATGAATTTTAGTTTTGGAAGATACACTTTGTAGAAGCCCAAACATTACATGTACGTATGTTTAGGATTAAACTAAACTTTTTCTATAAATATTATCTGTTATTAAAAATACATAATAGAAACGTATGCTTCTTGGTTCTTATTAGAATCCAGAAGTATTGACTTTTTTTTTTCATTTATTGTATATGCCTACATCAATAATATAATAAAATATCATTGTGATCTCAATAAATTTTTGAAAACTGGAGTAGCAAATAATATCTAAATCATATAAAATCTTCGACTATGTTAGAAACACAGACTTACATATATAAAAATTATGCAGACATGTATGCATGTATATATTCATATAATTATATATTACATATATTTATATACATATATATATATATATATATATATATATATATATATATATATATATATATATATATATATATATATATATATATATATATATATATATATATATATATGTAAATATAAATATACATACGTATATAAATAAATATATTCGTATAATTATATACATATATATATTCATACGTATATCATACATGCATATGTGTATTGTATATGTTTTCACTTTTACGAGAAAAAATTATATCAGATTTATTGGATTGCAGTGTAAGAGTAAGAAAATGTTAAAACTACAGCAATAATACACCAATATTATACTGATTATAAAAAAACATTAATTGATTAATCTTTGTATATTACTATACTGTCATACTGGAAAGAAACAACAAAAGTTTGATCTAGGGGTCCTGTATAAAATCTATATTTTCTTAATAAAAATTTTAATTGATATTTAATAAGTAAAAATGTATTAAACAAAATATAATTTATTTTTAGGTGTCACTTTATAAACTAATCGAATACAATAACATCTCTCTTTAATTTTTCTTCTTTTTTAATTAATTTTATTATCATTATTATAATTTACCATGTCATGATTTCATGACCAAGAATAAAAATATCACTATGGGAAATATTATTTTTATAAATATTTAATTTAAATTATTTACAAAAATTATAATATAAGAAATGCAAAGAAATATGTATTAAATTTTACAAATTAATATTATACAATTTGTTAAAGCAATTCTCGTACATAATTAATTGGTATTTCTAATAATCAAATATCAATTAATTAAAAAGATCCCATTAAATACATTTTAATTTACATAAAATGTATTTAATGGAAAATAAATATATTTTATGTATACATTAAATGTACTTAGTTATTTGTATAATAAATTTATATTATCCCAAAATTTATTTTGTAAAAGACAGTTTAATTTACAAGTTAATTTACACAGTTTAATTTTTTAGTACGAAGTATTAAGGCATAATTATGTTTTATTATCCTGCCCACAGAGGGCAGCAGCACAAAACGATGTTATGTTAGCTACAATGCATGCCGGTTTTTTGTCAACCAATGGGAGAATGGAACCTTTCACGTTTGAGTCGCACCCTTGAATTTGAAGCATAACTTCATACACTTTTCGATGATACAATAGTGAAAATGGAACAAAACTATCGATCACAGCGCCCCCTTTCGTCGAAATATTCCCAAATTCTGATAGAATCTGCTTGCCATAGCCAAAAACCTAGAAAAAAAATATGGTTGAATTTGAAGCATAACTTCATAGAGTTTTAGATGGTACAATAGTGAAAATGGAACAAAAATATCGATCACAGCGCCCCCCTTTCGTCGAAATATCCCCAAATTCTGATAGAATCTGCTTGCCATAGCCAAAAACATAGAAAAAAAATTAGGTTCAATTTGAAGCATAACTTCATACGCTTTTAGATGGTACAATAGTGAAAATGGAACAAAAATATCGATCACAGCGCCCCCTTTCGTCGAAATATCCCCAAATTTTGATAGAATCTGCTTGCCATAGCCAAAAACATAGAAAAAAAATTAGGTTCAATTTGAAGCATAACTTCATACACTTTTAGATGGTACAATTAAAATCCACACAGACGGACAGACAGACATTTTGTAAAAACATGTTTTTCGGAATCTCTGACCCCTAAAACGTGTAAATTCGTCGAAAACCGGAAGTCGAAAAAAAATTTCGATTAGAATACTTTCTTCTATTATAGATAGAAGAAAGTAAAAAGCATAATCCAGGGAAAATAACATAAAACAGTTAGGTGCGGTGTCTTAGCTAATATGACTATCTTAAAACTATCTACACTATCTTAAAACTCATGTTTCTAGCACTAGAAAATTTAATTATTTTCGATTTTTTACAGATGTTTCGAATTTTACAATTTTTTTAAATGTTCCTTTTATTGAATCTTAAATACTACCTTTACACCAAATTTTAAGTTTCTAAGACTAAAAGATCGAATTATTTTTGATTTTTGTCTAATTTTTTTTTCTAAACTTCCGGATTTTTTAATTTTTCCTTATTTTGTATCCTAAATACTACCTTTATTACAAATTTCAAGTTTCTAGCGCTACAAAATCGAATTATTTTCAAATTTTCGATTTTTTTTTTTTTTCGAATTTATTGTATTTTAATTTTTCCTTTTTTTTGTATCCTAAACACTACCTTTGCGCTGAATTTGTAGTTTATCGCTACAAGATCGAATTTTTTTCAATTTTTCGAATTTTCCAGATTTTTTGATTTTTTCTTATTTTGTATCCCAAATTAGCATATTTATTATAAATTTCAAGTTTCTAGCGCTACAAAATCGAATTATTTTCAAATTTTCGATCTTTTTCGATTTTTTTATTTTATTTTTGAATTTATTGTGTTTTATTTTTTCCTTTTTCTGCATCCTAAACACTACCTTTACGCTGAATTTTTAGCTTCTAAACAGCTGCAAGATCGATTTTTTTTTTTTTTTTTTTTTTCAAACTTTCCAGATTTTTTTTTTTTTTTTTTTTTTTTTTTGTATCCTAAATACTATTTTTATTCCAAATTTCAAGTTTCTAGCTCTAAAAAATCGAATTATTTTCTAATTTTCGTTTTTTTTTTCAATTTTTTTTTTTAAATTTTATTTTCGATTTTTGTTGTTTTTTTTTTTTTTTTCTTTTTTCTTAATCCTAAACACTACCTTTACACAAAATGTTCAATAATTTTCGAATTTTTCTGATTTATTTTTTCGAATTTCCGTAAAATATTACTTTTATTCCAAATTTCAAGTTTCTAGCGCTATAAAATCGAATTATTTTCAAATTTTCCTTAATTTTCGATTTTTTGATTTTATTTTCGAATTTTATTGTTTTCATTGCACCTTATTTTGAATCCTAAACACTATCTTTATGCCGAATTTTAAGTTTCTAAGGCTAAAAGATGAAACTATTTTAAACTAGTCGGATGTGCCAATCCCAAAACTTTCTTCTATCTCAGTCATGTTAATACTTCAAAATTCGCTATCACATCGCCAATAAAATCAATATTTTTCATCATTCTGTTGTACGTCAGCTGCGTGCGAATGGTCGGGTTACAAGGATGCGAACAACCGATGTATACTAAGCTACGAAAAGTCCTTCTGGCCTGAACCGACAGGAACACATAGCCTTCCTATTCCTTGGTTTTATGATTTTAGCTAATTAATTTAATGGAAAACACGAAGGTAAAACGCGTGGAACCTAAATAAAGAAGATTCAATCCCAGTTCTCGTCAACATTGAATTTGAATGAGAATATCGCCAAATTAGTCCTCTACAGCCAAGTTGGCTTCATTTATGGCAACTTATTTTGGTCGCCAAATTTGGTGATATTCCGCCAACTGTCGCGAGTTTGGCGAGAATTTGACGTTGGCGAATATAAATATATAGTGATAAGCAAATAATAGGATTAATGGTTACAACAATGAAAGAAAATTTGCCGAAACCATGTTAACTAAAGCTCATAAATTAAACCCGTTTATGGATGAATTCTGCTGTCTTCTTTGAAAATGTTAGCCACCCTAAAATTTCAAACTGCTATATCTCAGCCATTTTTTAACATAGAGGCAAAGCAAAAATTGTTCCGGATTCTCCGGATCAAGGCCGAACATTTAACGAAAAATAAGTTTTAGGATTTCTAATTTTTTTGAATTTGCACATCTTTTTTGAATTTGAAATCTTTAAATGGCTATCGCAACGCCCCCTTTCGTCGAAATATCCCCAAATTCTAATAGAACCTGCTTGCCATAGCCAAAAACATAGAAAATAAATGTGGTTGAATTTGAAGCATAACTTCATACACTTTTCGATGATACAATAGTGAAAATGGAACAAAACTATCGATCACAGCGCCCCCTTTCGTCGAAATATTCCCAAATTCTGATAGAATCTGCTTGCCATAGCCAAAAACCTAGAAAAAAAATATGGTTCAATTTGAAGTATAACTTTATACACTTTTAGATGGTACAATAGTGAAAATGGAACAAAAATATCGATCACAGCGCCCCCTTTCGTCGAAATATTCCCAAATTCTGATAGAATCTGCTTGCCATAGCCAAAAACCTAGAAAAAAAATATGGTTCAATTTGAAGTATAACTTTATACACTTTTAGATGGTACAATAGTGAAAATGGAACAAAAATATCGATCACAGCGCCCCCTTTCGTCGAAATATCCCCAAATTCTGATAGAATCTGCTTGCCATAGCCAAAAACATAGAAAAAAAATTAGGTTCAATTTGAAGCATAACTTCATACACTTTTAGATGGTACAATTAAAAGCCACACAGACGGACGGACAGACATTTTGTAAAAACATGTTTTTCGGAATCTCTGGCCCCTAAAACGTGTAAATTCGTCGAAAACCGGAAGTCGAAAAAAATTTCGATTACAATACTTTCTTCTATTATAGATAGAAGAAAGTAAAAATTCAACTTTTTTCGACTTTTTCAAAAAAAAAAATTTTTTTTTTCGAATTTTTTAATTTTTCCTTATTTTGTATCCTAAATACTACTTTTATTCCTAATTCCAAGTTTCTAGCGCAACAAAATCGGATTATTTTCAAATCTTCGGGGTTTTTTTCGATTTTTTTTGTGTTTTTGATGTTTTCTTTTTCTGAATTCTAAACACTACCTTCACACCAAATTTTAAGTTTCTAAGACTACAAGATCGTATTATTTTCAATTTTGTTGAAATTTGTTAAATTTTCATTTTTTTTTCAAATTTTTGGGGTTTTATAATTTTTTCTTTCTTTGTATCCTAAACACTACCTTTATTCCAAATTTCAAGTTTCTAGGGCTACAGGATCTACCTAATCTTTTGGATGACGCGTGAGTGAGTGAGTGACAAAAAATCGAAACTTTGAGTTCATATATCGTCTGCACTAGAAAAGACAGAAACGTGAAATTTTAAATTTTAGTCCTATTTGCCACATACTCTATATAAACGAAGTTTCAGGTTTTTGGGATACATCAGCGCAAAGATATGAGGGGTGTCAAAAGTGCCCTGAGTTGCTTCCAGAAAAGGATGCTTACGGCTGTGCTTTCTCGACTTGGCGGATGCACTGCCGTGCCTTCAGATGTAAAAAGTAATTGGAGTGCATTGTACTGCTTAAAATTAAAAGGACTTGTTAGCGAACAGCATTAATTTATTAAGCAATGACATCACAGCACACGGAAAAATACATTAAATGACAAATAATTAATAATGTTTAATAATAATAATGTTAATAATTTGTAATGTTTTTATCGGGATCCCCGGGTTAATTCCACACAAGATTATTTCCTCAGCAACATCTTGCCATAATCTTAAGAGACACAAACGGCCTACTCTCTTGAAGAGAACAAAATCGCATCTCCCTAAAAAGCCTCCAGGCCTTCGTATATATGAAGCGGCGTATTTCAAGTGGAGCTGCAGAGGGTAGTAATGTTCTCAAGTACTGGAAATTTTTTGGTTAGTTTCTGTCTCTGTAATGTCAGAGCTTAAAATCGCATGTAAAATTATGGAGGTTATAATCTCATGAACAGAAGATGAACAGTTTCTTGAAAAAGTTTATGTGAAGCCATGTGGTGAACTGCAGTCTTTATTACTTGAAGGAGGGGAACTTTTAAGGAACCATATACACACTTCTTTTATATTCCAGTTAGTCGTAATTGATATTATAATTAATAAAGAAATTACACTCAAAACCTTGCAGTATATTGACTGAAACAATCAACTTTGTGATTATTTTCATTTTCATTTCAAAGTAAAATTTTCATAAAATACTATTTTTACAACTCTACAGAAACATCTCTAAAACTTTTCAATTAAATTTAAGTTTTTTAAAAAACGCATTCCAAATTTGGGATTTTCAAAATCGGGAGACATAGAACCAGTTTTAAGCAGACAGCTCACACCTTAATCAAATGAGGGTCTCTATTGAATTCTCTTTTATAACCCGGAATATCTATACTAATAAAAGAAAGTTTCGCTCTGTGTGTGTGTGTGTGTCTGTCTGTTGGCGATGGCTAGCAAAATCTAGCCCACCTAGAAGCCTGAAAATTTAGATTTAGGTTGTCCAAGCCCTCTCCTGGTGTACCTGAACCTCAGAATTGTAATATTTTAATTATTTACTTAAATATTAATTAAAATCCACAAAGAACTCGCATAAAAAATACGCCTTTTTTTCGTCGGTTGGTTAGTTGTATGGAATCTTCACAGAAGACATTAAATAAACCAGAGTAACGATGCATAGATAAGGACTTATAACGAAATCGTGACAATATGGATTGCAGTTACCGGCGTACAGCCGAGCTAATGTGGCGCCATCTACTCAAGGCAAATTACAACGACGCCACCAGGGCCCGCTTAAGACTTAGAAGTCGGGGAAGCCTGACGTCACACAGCCCCCCCCTCCCCCTCTACCAATCATGCTTCAACAATTTGAAATTTTACCATAAAAATTTCGAGTAAACAACACTTCTAATATTAAATTAAAACTAACTACCTATATACTTATGAAAAAATATTTATTATATACATAATAACAAATTAATTTTGCAAATGAATTTGTAAATATGGAACAGGTGTGAATATATGAACTTCAAAATATATTTTATGCTTTACAAATTGCAGGATTTGCCCGTGCTAAGAAAGAACAGTGCAGGGACAACAAATATTTGACATAAATTTATGCTTAGCTGCAACACAATTTTGCTTCTATTTTATAAACAGAAATTTGATATGACCTGAATGCTAATTACTTTCTCCCTTATTTAAATGACCCAATTCTCCATATTTTATATCATTTCTCCACTCAATGAATTTAAACGAAATATAATTATATAGATTAAATTTTATGTTCTTTTTAGCACATTACAGTCTTAAATATTTGAAATTAAAACGTGAAACATAAGAAAAATGAAAATAAGTTGCATTTAATCGCTGTTTTTTTTTACCATTTATTTTATCAACAGAAAAAAAAAGAGTATAAATATGTCAGTAATAGTCCCAGGGAAAATTTAGTAACTATAACTAAGAAAAAAAAATATTTTTTTTTTTACCATGGCTGAAATTTTTTGTTCTTAAAAATTAGTTCTGAAAAGTAAATATGGGGGCCCCTTTGTATTTCAGTGGGTAAGCTCGGGCTTCATGACCTATTCGGTAAACAGGCCCTGGACGCCACCTGTTTGAAACATTTTCCAGGCACGTTTTTCTTCAAGATAATTAGATGGGTTTTAGGTTTTTTTTTTTTTTTTTTTTTTTTTTTTTTTAACAGACATATATTATTATGATAGAGATTATTAATACAGAAAATTTTATTTGACAGATTATTTGTTATATTTGCGGGAATGCAGAGGGGTAAGGGTCTAATTAAATTTTAACAATTTTAATATTTTTAGCTACACCCGTAGCTTTGAATTGCTGTTTTATATAAAGAATACCACTATTTTAAATCTCAGCTAATAATGTTCCGAACTTCTCCAAAGCCAGTTCCATTTTTACTAAATTATCGTAAAAATCAGCATTCATAGCTTCAAGGTGTGTTTCTAGAAAGCAGTTACCAGTATTTCCGAATAATAGTCCAAGCCAAATTTCAAATTAAGTTCCTAGCTTAACCTAATTAATCAATCTTTAAAGATGTATAGTTGATTCTCCTAATTAGTTATTTTCTGAAGGGCGCTTGAACATCCGCTCCCCCGCGCCCTCCATCAAGGTTTTTCCTCTAACTATGCCCCGTGTCCATATCTCAGCAACTATCTTTCCGATTTCAACGCAAGTGATTCCAAACATTATAATTAACTTAGTAGTCGCCCTCTATAATATTAAAGTAAATTTATGAGTATCGGTTACCACTATTTCCGAGTAATAGTTTAAGCCAAATTTGTAATTAAGTTCCAAGCTTAATCAAACGAACGAATTTTTAAAGATGCATACTGGTCCTCCTAATTAGTCATTTGCTGAAGGGCACTTGAACATTCCCTCCCTTCCCCGGCCCCTCCTTCAAGGTTTTTTCTATAACTATGCCATCTTTTCCATATCTCCGCAACTGTCTTTCCGATTTCAACGTAAGTAATTCCAAACATTATACTTAAGTTAATAGTCACCCTCTATAACATTAAAGTAAATTTATGAGTATGGGTTACCACTATTTCCGAATAATAGTTTAAGCCAAATTTGTAATTAAGTTCCTAGCTTAACCAAACGAACGAATTTTTAAAGATGCATAGTGGTCCTCCTAATTAGTCATTTGCTGAAGGGCACTTGAACATTCCCTCCCCCCCGGCCCCTCCTTCAAGGTTTTTTTCTCTAACTATGCCCCGTTTCCATATCTCCGCAACTATCTTTCCGATTTCAACGCGAATAATTCCAAACATTATACTTAAGTTAATAGTCGCCCTCTATAATATTAAAGTAAATTTATGAGTATCGGTTACCACTATTTCCGAGTAATAATTTACGCCAAATTTGTAATTAAGTTCCTAGCTTAACCAAACGAACGAATTTTTAAAAATGCATTGTGGTCCTCCTAATTAGTCATTTGCTGAACTATTGCATGAACATTGTATGGTACTTGAATATCCCCTGCCTCCTGGCCCCTCCTTCACGGTTTTTTCTCTAACTATGCCCCGTTTCCATATTTCCGCAACTATCTTTCCGATTTCAACGCAAGTGATTCCAAACATTATAATTAACTTAATAGTCACCCTCTATAACATTAAAGTAAAATTATGAGTAGCGGTTGCCACTATTTCCGAATAACAGTTTAAGACAAATTTTTAATTAAGTTCCTAGCTTAACCAAATGAACAAATTTTTATAGATGCATAGTGGTCCTCCTAATTAGTCATTTGCTGAAGGGCACTTGAATATCCCCTCCCCTGCGGCCCTTCCTTCAATGTTTTTCTCTAACTATGTACTGTTTCCATATCTCCGCAACTATCTTTTCTATTTCAACGCAAGTGATTCCAAACATTATAATTAACTTAATAGTCACCCTCTAGAATATTATACTAAATTGATGAGTAGCGGTTACCACTATTTCCGAATAATAGTTTAAGCCAAATTCGTAATTAAGTTCCTATTTTAAGCAAACGAACGAATTTTTAAAGATGCATCGTGGTCCACCTAATTAGTCATTTTCTGAAGGGTACTTGAACATCCCCTTCTGGCACCTCACTCAAGGTTATTTTCTTTAACTGTGCTTTTTTCAATAACTCGGCATATAATGTTCCCATCTTCTCGAAACCAGCTCAATTTTGTAGCACGCGTGCTATACAGTAACGTGGGCAGCGGGGACCTGTTTCAAAGGGTTTTTTTTCCGAAAAAAGTTTATTTAGAACAGAATGCTCCCCTTACGGTGGAAGGGGAAATAAAAGATTTTCCAGAGCGTACGAGCATGTCCGGTATATGGTGTCTAAGCCATCAGAGACCGTGGCCAGACGCCAGAGTCTCGTTTTTTAAGAGATTTAAGTTTATTACACGGGCTCGGGCAACGCCGGGCGGGTCAGCTAGTATGTATATATATATATATATTACTGGGGATTTTTGCCTAAATTTATCAAAAAAAAACAAAAAAAAAACACCAATTTTTCAATACATTTGTTATGTAGAGTTGACAAACTATATTCAACCAATAACATTTGAGGCTTATTTTGATAAGATGAATTTCTTTGAAACAAAACTCATTCAATTATGACACCCCCCCCCCCCCCCCACTCCCCAACTGTGGACAGCAAAACCCTTTTTTGTTTTCTGCGAATATTGGCGTTAAAAGATATCAAAATTATGATGAAAAACATATCCCTCATGCATAGTTTAAGGGCAAGGAGCCAAAAAATACCACATGCAAAGGCAATCAATCTTTCAACAAGTCTCAGCACCTGACAATTTGATGTGGATATTGCAAGATTGGCTTAAGAAAAATTCCCCAGCATTCATATCGCATGGAAAATGGCCTTCAAATTGAACAGAAATTATTTTTCTGCATTATTCCGTTTGAGAAATATTAAAAACAAAGGTTGCTGTAAAAATTTACAAAAATTTACTCTGAAAATATCTAGTCAAAGCTTATGATTTGCATATGCAATGTTCGTAAAAGATTAAAGTTTTGTTTAAAAGCCAAAAGAAGCAATTTTAAAAATTTATTCTTTATTATCTGTTCATTGTTTTTTTACTTGTTCCATATACTTTAAGAAAAAAAATAATAATTTCCTTTCTATTTGACACTTTTCACCTTTTTCTTTTCTTTTCAATTTTTTTTAACATGCAAATTTTATACCAAATAGATAAGAATAAAGAATACTTTGTAATTCTTATTTTAAAAGATATACTTTGTTGCGTAGATAAAATATGCAGATGAGGCAGATATTTAACATTTTCAATGGGCAATTAAAAAAAAACCCAATCAAAGCCTCCATAAGATTTCAAACTTAAAATGCCGACGTACAATGAGTAGTGTAGAGGGTTGTCCATAATTAACGTTAATAAAAGTTTTAAAAAATTGTGTATCAGCTTTTATATGAGGAATGATGAGAACATTTATTCTGAAAATTTGAAGTTCCTGCGTCAGCCGCGACTAAGACATTGGTGATTATGATTCTATTCTCTTTTAGGTAGATTTCGTAAGAAATACTACCTATTGCATTCACCCCTAAGTTGGAATTTTTGAAAAAAATTTGCAGATCTACGCCGATCATGACTCCCGTAACCCAAAACCACCCCCAGTTCAAAACTTTATATATCTATCTATCTATCTGTCAGTTATTTATGGATACGATAACTCCCATAATTCTGCACAAATCTCTTCCAAACTGATACATAAAATCAAGGGGCATAAAATCTCGTCAAGTTCGTTAATGGGCAAAATCGAACCAGGGGGGGGGGGGCTTTTTGTGAAAACAGAAAAAACATCATTTCTTAATTATAATACGTATCGAATCCGTTTGAAGTTATTATTACTTCTAGGAAAAGGGCCGAAACTTTATGTATAACAGATTTTTGATATAATTAAAAATGGCTTCAAGGGGGCATAAAAAGGGGTTTTTAGAAGAAAAAAATTCACAACTTCGTCAATTCAAAAGATATCAAATCCGTTTAAATTTATTATATATCCTCTTAATGTTATCTAAAACTTTTATATTGACAAGTTTCTTATAGGACCAACCCTTATAGCAAAAAAAATAAAATAAATAAATAAAAAAAAAATAAAAAGAAAAAAATCCCTGCCGGTTCCGCCTGCAAACAAGTTAAGGTTTTAAGTAACTGCTGCCCAACTGCTGCATCATGGCAAAAAGATCATTTCTCTCGCAATTCCCAACAAACAGGAGCCCCACAGTCTGCGTCTTCGAAATCTACCTGTGCCTGTAGGCCGAGCCGTCAGGGATTTTTTTTTATTTTCTGAATATTTTTTTTTATCTCGAACACCGGTTAGCATTGAAGTATCTGTTACATTCCTAGTGGTCCCTTGCTATCATGTGGCGTCGTATACCTTTGAAATATTGTCTCACAAAGGGATGCGGTTGATCGCTCAATTTAAAATTCATTTAAATAAGAAACTTGGAACTTTATATTTTATATATTATAGGAGATGCTTATCCTTTCCAACTAACACTTTCCCTTCACACTTTTCCACTTTGGCCAAAATAAATCATGTTCTTTGAGGAATTTATTTCTTGAACTAGGATAAAAAAAATATATATATAGACTCTGGGATTATGCACTATGTTTATTGAAAATGAGACAGACTTCATTAATTTTGTCAGTCGGAAATATTTGAAATTTTGCTTCATACACTGCAAAAAATAATTGTTGATTTTGCAGTATAAAACTGGCACCCAGCTGCCAGTTTTATACTGTAAAATCAACAATTATTTTTTGCAGTGTATGATGGAAAGCATGTGCTGTGCGCCTTCAATCGAGCGGACATTTTTCTTAAGACTCAGTCATCTAAAATCAATTTTTTGAATTACATTCTCAATGATTATGATAATCTCTGGAACTTATGCCAATAATTAGTTTTAAATGTTCATAATTGACAAAATAGCGGTTATTTGTTATAGGGTTTCTTTTTAAGTTTCGTGCTTCATAATTTTTTTTTTTTTTAAACGATATATTATTAAAAGTGATACATATTGTTGGTTACAGTTAATCAAAAAGTTACTATTCCCCCTAATTTCGTTCAAATTTCAAAATTTTATGTAACACTACTAGAAAAATAAATAAAAATTATTAAGTGGGTAAGTGTGATCGAAGATCGCTCAAAAGGTTTTCTTTAATATTCCTTTAAAAACACTTTATCCTTTCTATAATAAATCCAAATAAATTTCAGTTAGCAGAAGAAAAAAAAGTCATGTTTTTTATAAAGTAAAAATTACCGGTCTATTTTTTCTTTTTTTCGAATATCTAAACCAGCCTGATAGCGGGCGAAGCCGGCTATTATATTTTGTCATAATAATCTGTCACGCGGACTAAATGCGATATAAAAAAATTATTTCAAAATTAAACATGTTGTACACCTTCAAAATGTTAAAATATGCGAATATTTTCATAATCGGATTTTTTATCATGATTCAATATGTTTCTCAAACTCATACATTTACTATTCTCTATTACTCATATTGATACTCGCTTTGTATTATTCTCAAACATCTGAAAAATTCGTTGCACTTCCAACATGACGTCAGATTTTCTTTTTAATTCTCTAATGACGTGATATTAATCTGCTTTGTGTACATACACATCCTCATACTCCTTGTATTATTGAGAAATCTTTGAAAATTTCGCTTTATTACTACTATGACGTCAATCATTTTTATTTCCTATTAATCTTTTTTTCAATTGGTGAAACTTTTTATTTAATTTTCATTTTTCACGTGGAAATCGTCTGATAGAAAATTAATTATTGTAGAAAGAATTTCATCGTGGATTTTTAATTTTTGGCATCTGCTATAACGAAAAATGTTTAAATTTAATAGGAAAAGGCTGTTAGAATTTTGGTTTTTTATCTCTATTTATTAAAATAATACGAATTTTTCTAATTTTAATATTTTGAGCTCTTTATAGCTGGTATTCAGCTATATACACAAAGTTTCAACTCTGTAAGTTACATAGTTTCTGAGAATAGCTCTCTGACAGGCAGACAACGGAGCGGGAGTAATAGGGTTTCGTGAGATGAACGAAACCCTAAAAAACGAAAGAAAGGCTATACTTATTCCATCCCGATAGAATTCTTTAGCTAAAAACTTCAATACATTATAGACGATTATCGTTATTACTCTTTTTTTTTTTTTTTTTTGGACGAAAATTAAACAAAAAAATTCTTAAAAAGCTGCACAAAATTAACTACCAAAATAAAAGGTTTATTACTCTATTCAGTATTATACTTATACATAATTTTCATATTTTGAATTTATTTTGTAACTATAAAGGTATTGGTTAAAAAGCTACTATGAAAAAAAAAAACTTGGTGAGTTAATTTTCGACCTCCTTATATAAATGTTGGTAATATATCAAAAGATTAATATCCGGAATTAATTTCTATGACAGTTTATTTACATCATTTAAAAACTCATCCCGATAAAAAGTAATTATCTAGAATTTCAAACAGGAAATGAAAGTGCCTAATGCAAGATGAAGAGGTTTTTACAGCACGTGCTCTGAACAAGGAAGTGAAAGACTAAAATACGTATTAGTGACGTAAATTGACTTTACGTCATTACCATCCAATGACAAAACTTAAAAATGATGTCACTATATAAGGACTAAGACTGTTGCATCTCTGCTTAATAGAACTTTGAGAGATTCTTTTTAATTCGCGATGGAAACGGACATTATGTCGTTTTCCCTTAAACTTAAATTGAAATAATGTTTAAAACTAAATTTTATGTAACTATTAAATGTAAGCTATGTAAATAAAATAATTTAACAGTATTATGAATATGTTTTATTAATTAATAATATTTTAACATTACTTAATCAGTTACATGGATATCCTAAATACCAAGGATTATATAGTGAGTGTGTGCTAAGCAAAATGGATTAATACAAATTCTGGCGATCATGGCCTAGCGGTATAGTGAGGACGATTGCTGGAAAATAGAGGTAAGCAAATATCTTACCTATCTTTTGTTCCGAAAGTTGAATTTATAATTTATATTATTTATATTGCTTTAGAAAGCGCAAAATTACTGACTACCGAGAAAATAACACTAACAAAGATTCTGAGACGTGAAAAATTCTTAAGTATATAAAAAAAAAAAAAAAAAAAAAAAAAAAAAAGTGTCCTAGAATCCTCGAATACTTAAAAGAAATTAATTAATTTTAGATATATTCTAAATTAGAAAAATGGCAACCTTCAAAGAAGGAAGTATAATTGAAAATTTAAATTCCAGTAACTATGCAAACTGGAAATTCAAGGTGGAGATGCTCTTGATAAGAGAAGAGCTCTTTGAAGTTATCACAGACGACCCACCTAATCCAATAACCCCGGAATGGTCGAAGAAAGATAGAAAGGCAAGAGCCTTGATTAATTTAAGTATTGAGGATAATCAAATCATCCATATTAAGCATTTACAGAATGCACGGGACACATGGAACACGCTTAAAAACATCCATGAGAGATCAAATCTCTCTAGCAAACTCTTTCTCCTCAGGAGACTTTACGGAACGAAATTATCAGAAGGAGGCAACATGATAACTCATATAACAAAGATATTAGAAATTATTGATAAGTTATCAGCCATAGGCGAAGAAATTAAAGCAAATCATATTTCAGCATTATTGCTCTGCTCTTTACCTCCTTCATACGACACCCTCATAACCGCATTAGAAGCCAGACAGGAAGACGAATTAACTCCAGAATTTATAAAGAGTAAATTAACAGACGAATTTAATAAAAGAAACGAGCATTCTAATAACAGTGATAATTCGAACAAAGCCTTTAGAGCTGAAAGAAAATTTAAAACCACAGGTTTTAAAAAAGAAGAAAAATACTGCACGATTTGTAGACTAAAAAATCACAACACAGTTAATTGCTGGCATAACAAACATAAAACAAATAATTTTAAACAAAACAACAAAAAACATTTCTCTTCTTCGCTAGTCTTTCAAAAAGACGAAAATAATTTAAGAAGCGCGGACTCAAATAAACCGAAAGAAAAAAGCACAGCTTATTTCGGAACCGAAGAAAAGAAAAATTGCGCATTTTTAACGAACAAATCGAAAAATAACGCATGGATTATCGATTCTGGCTCATCCTCCCATATTTCAAATAATGAAAATTTATTTTATGAATTTACAAATAAAGAACATACCAACGTCGTAATTGCCAACGGCAATAAATTAAAATCCTATGGTTCAGGTAATGTAAATATTACCACAATAACATCCGACGGTAGAACACATGAAATAACATTAAAAGATGTTCTACTAGTACCGGAAATTGAAACAAATTTATTTTCGGTAGCTAAAGCTACGAAAAACGGATGCAAAATTACATTTGAAAATAATCAATGTTTTCTAGAATATGAAGGATCAATACGCTTAGAAGGGATAAGAAAAAATAATCTGTATGAAATTCAGCAAACAAACATAAACACAGATGAAAATTTTGTAAACATGATAACTAATTGCAAAAATAAAAATTGCATAGAACTATGGCATAGAAGATTAGGACATAAAAATGTCGCGTCGATTAAAGAATTAATGACGAAGGAATTAGCATGCGGAATAAACATAAATAATTGTTCCCATAGCACCGAATGTGAGCCTTGCATTAAAGCAAAATTAACTGACGCACCTTACCCAAAGAAAACGGAATTGAGAGCAAATAAAATTCTGCAATTAGTACATTCAGACGTGTGTGGTCCTATTCAAACTCCAACAATAGGGGGGAAAAATTACTTTTTAACCTTCATAGACGATTACTCTAGATTTACTATAATTTATCTACTACAAAATAAAAGTGAGGTATTTGAAAAATTAAAGGAATATGTTGCACTGGTCAACAATAAGTTTGGCAAAAAGCCTATAGAACTCAGAACTGATAATGGCAAAGAATTTAAAAATTCTAATATTGATAATTTTCTAAAAGAAAATGGAATTAAGCGACAGCTAACAGTACCATATTCTCCCAGCCAGAATGGTATTGCTGAACGAAAGAATAGATCATTAATTGAAATGACAAGAACATTGTTAAGTGACTCTAATTTACCATTACATTTCTGGGGAGAGGCGATATACACCGCAAATCACCTACAAAATCGACTGCCGACTAAAGCCAACGAAAAAACTCCATATGAATTATGGACAAACAGAAGACCAAATCTAAAATATTTAAGAGTCTTTGGCTGCAAAGCTTATGCATATATTAACAAGCAAAAAAGACAGAAATTAGATAATAAAGCAGTAGAAGGGATCTTCGTGGGATACGATAATTATTCCAAAGGATATCGTATCTATACGAGCGGCAAAGATATCAATAGCCAGAACGGTGAAGTTCTTAGAAAACTATCCGATAAATTCAAATAAAGAAAAACGGCTAGAACTAAATTTAGATGAAAACACTAATGCCGAAAACGAAAAATCGGAAAACCCAAATCTGATAAAAATCGAAATTTCAAATGAAAATGATAATCAGAATGAATCTGAACTAAACCAAACCGAACCAAGAAGATCAGATAGAGTAAATAAAGGGGTTCCCCCAGATAGACTAATTTATATGGTTAAAGATGAAAATATTAATGAACCGAAAAATTGGCAGGAAATAATAAACATGGAAAACCCAGTAGAAAAAGAAAACTGGATCAAAGCGACACAGGAGGAGATAGAATCTCACAACCAAAATAAAACTTGGACATTAGTTGACCCCCCGCCAAATACAAAAATAATAGGTTCGAAATGGCTCTTCAAAACAAAATTAGACGATAAAGGAAAAATACAAAAATATAAAGCGCGTTTAGTGGCGAAAGGCTATTCGCAAAATTTTGGTATTGATTACTATGAAACTTTTGCTCCAGTGGTTTCACATACTACAATTAGAACTTTTTTAGCAGCCGCCGCCTATCATAAACTAGACGTAAATCATGTCGATGTAAAAACAGTATTTTTGTATGGAAATTTAGATGAGGATATATACATCACTCAGCCGGAAGGCTATGTCAAACCTAATCATGAAAACAAAGTGTGCAAATTAAATAAGGCTATATACGGCTTAAAACAGGCAGCTAGAGCCTGGCACATAAAAATTTCAGAATCATTAGAAAAGTTAAATTTCAAACCATCAACATCAGACACGTGTTTATTTATACGTAATACTAAAAACAGTAAAGCATATATTATCGTCTATGTAGACGATTTATTAATATCAGCAAAAGAAAATGAAATTAAAGAAATTATACAAAAACTTAAGATTGAATATGAACTAAAGGATTTAGGTCAATTAAACTACTACCTAGGGATTAAAATTGAAAAAACAAACGAAGGATATAAACTGAATCAAAAAGGTAAAATTGAAGAATTAGTTAGAAAATTTAAATTAGAAGATGCGAAACCATACAAAACGCCCATGGAAACAGGCTATTTAAATTTTGATAACGAAGAAATACCATTGCCAAACAACATCGATTATAGAAAGGCAATTGGCGCACTTTTGTATATCTCAACTGTCACAAGACCAGATATTTCAGCTGCGATTAACATCCTAAGTAGAAAAAATGAAAACCCTTCACAGAAGGATTGGAAAGCAACTAAAAGAGTGATTTCCTATTTAAATCACACTAAAAACTTTAAATTAGAAATAAATACAACAAAGCAACCAATACTTGAAGTGTACTGTGACTCAGACTGGGCTGGAGACGTACAAACTAGAAAGTCCACCAGCGGAAACCTATTTTTATTAGGGAAAAACCCAATTTTATGGATCAGCAAAAAGCAATCATGCATAGCCATGTCAAGTGCTGAAGCCAAGTATATTTCAGCAGCAAATGCATCACAAGAAATTTTATGGTTAATTAGACTCTTAGAAGAATTTAACTTAGAACAGACATTACCCATAACTATGCATGAGGACAACCAGTCCTGCATAAAAATGATCGAATCAGAAAAAATACACCCGTCGCACGAAACACATTGATATAAGGTATCATTCCATTAAACACCTAAAGGACAATGGTACAATTAATGTAAATTACTGTGAATCAAAGAACATGATAGCGGACATCCTAACCAAGCCCACTCCCAAACCTATCTTTGAAATTCACAGAAATAACTTAAACTTAAGAAATCAAATTCCAGAGATTAAGGAGGAGATTGTTGGTAATATATCAAAAGATTAATATCCGGAATTAATTTCTATGACAGTTTATTTACATCATTTAAAAACTCATCCCGATAAAAAGTAATTATCTAGAATTTCAAACAGGAAATGAAAGTGCCTAATGCAAGATGAAGAGGTTTTTACAGCACGTGCTCTGAACAAGGAAGTGAAAGACTAAAATACGTATTAGTGACGTAAATTGACTTTACGTCATTACCATCCAATGACAAAACTTAAAAATGATGTCACTATATAAGGACTAAGACTGTTGCATCTCTGCTTAATAGAACTTTGAGAGATTCTTTTTAATTCGCGATGGAAACGGACATTATGTCGTTTTCCCTTAAACTTAAATTGAAATAATGTTTAAAACTAAATTTTATGTAACTATTAAATGTAAGCTATGTAAATAAAATAATTTAACAGTATTATGAATATGTTTTATTAATTAATAATATTTTAACATTACTTAATCAGTTACATGGATATCCTACATACCAAGGATTATATAGTGAGTGTGTGCTAAGCAAAATGGATTAATACAAATTCTGGCGATCATGGCCTAGCGGTATAATGAGGACGATTGCTGGAAAATAGAGGTAAGCAAATATCTTACCTATCTTTTGTTCCGAAAGTTGAATTTATAATTTATATTGCTTTAGAAAGCGCAAAATTACTGACTACCGAGAAAATAACACTAACAATAAATACTTTTTGGTAACAACACGTTGACCGTTGTTGTTTAAAAGAAATAAGACACGACTAAATATTTCACCCTTTTTTTTTTCTTCCTTTTTTTTTTTTTTTTTTTTTTTTTATTTTTAAGAAAAATTAAACGATCCAACCCGGGTGTTTCCCGAGTTACACAATTATAGGAGAAAACCATTTTTTTTTTTTTTTTTTTAACTCTAATAGATTTTTTACCTTTAATAACCATTTTTATATTGCCCAGTAACAACTCCAGAAGCATTTTTATGTGAAAAATATTAATAATGTATTCAAATAGAGTTTTGAAATTTATTAAAAGCGATACATTCGTAATATAATCGCATGCCAGAAGTTGATAGTTGAAAAAATCGCCAAAGATTTCGATACTTACACCAGCCTTTTGGATTCTGATAATTCCAGTGTTTAAGCGCGTAGTTTGATTACATGTCTGTTAAATTTGTGTTTTATTTATATTATTTTTTTTTTTACGTATTTATTGGTGAAGTTTTAATTCCGTTATGGAATATTAGACGGGAACTAATGCTGAACTAACTATATTGTTCTAATTGCAAACGGGTTAATCTTTCGTAATAGAGCTACACGCGATATAGATAGATTTGATAAAACAATCATGCTGGGCAATTATTTTTAAAACCTTAAAAAAATCAGTAAATTGAGAGACAGTTTTCAAACAAATTGCTTAAAAAAAAAATTCTATTTTACGGTGTAAAAATTGAAATTGTGCGGTGTTCAGAAGTTAAAAAAATTGCAGCAAAAGAGAAATTTATTGGCCAGGTGTTCCCACAGTCAGTATGACGTCACCGTTACACGTATTTGCTTTATAATATAGAATATTCCAGATTTAACCTCTTAAGACCTGAAGTTAAAATAATAGTACAAATACACATTCTTTGCTTTTAAACAAACAAAATGACATCATATATGACAAAAAATATGTTTTTTTTTAAATCTATTGTTTTAGGGGGCTTGTAATTTAGGTTCACAAATATGAACATAAAATTACTAGCCCCCCCCCAAAAAAAATAAATAAATAAATAAATAAATAAAAATAAAATAAAAATATATCAATTTAATTTTCAATAACCTAAAATTACACAATAAAAAAAAAATAACAGCTCTAAATAAGTGAATAATCTGCAAATTCTTAAAAATATTTTATTATAAAGTTTTTAAGTTAAAGAATTGTGAAAATTACCTACTTTCTTGGATGCACTGTTTCGAAAGCATTTTGCAAACTCAGGTTAAAATAGCATTTATTTTATAAGGAAATCGACATCGGTGCTGCCATTTATTGGTTTCATTTTAAAGCAAAAGCATTCAACTTTATAGAAGTGAAGTTAAAATGTAAAAATATCAATCATTTTAGTTCTTATGAGCAAAAGAATACCCCTGGGTACCCATTTGGGTACCCAGGATTTTAACAATACTTTTAACCGGATTTTAACAATACTTCTAAATGCTGCAACGTTGCTCTAAACAAACTTATTATTTATGTATCGTTGGGAACCATATGTCACAGTTTGATTATTTCAATAATAAATTTCTCTAGTTTCAAAACTCAGATTAAAATAACTTTTATTCTACGAATAATCAATTGAAGCTTATTCTGCACTGCCCTGTCCCACAAACATATATTTTTATGTAATCGATAGCATATACTTAGCCCTTCTTTTAATGTCTTAACCTTCTATGTATTGTTGAATAAAATTTCAACCAATTAACCTAAAAGTCTGTAATTATGATAACGACTTCGAACAGTTTCATATTTTTCAAACCGGTTCAGATTTTGAAACTGCATTCCGTAAGGCGTTAAAAGTTTTCCACCGTGCATCTTTGATTAGGAAAGAAGTAGAACGCACTTTTTAAAGTAAGGTAATGTGCCAAGAGTTAGTTTTGACCATAAATCTACTTATTTTGATTTCTAATTAATTGCGTGAGAGGAAAATTAGCATAATCGCATATTTCATGTTGACTTTCTTGCCTTAAAGAAACTTGTCAATCTGGACTTCACGAAGAAACGTATCGATTTGCTGTTTTGTTTATTTCTAAAATCTCTGTTCAAGGAAATAAACTAGTCGTTGGGAGCCACCGTAATGCTTACCCATCATGGATATGTATAATATAAAATATGAAAATAAAATATGTGTAAACTATTTATAAAATATATTGCAATTCGAATAAAATCCTGGCTTTATGACGTCATAAACTTTAAACGCTCTATTACTGAATTGCGTAAGAGAAACATACTTAGAACTCTAAAAATGATAATCATATTAACTAACAGTTTACTGCGTCAGATTATGCGTCTCTTTTCCAATAAAAATATATCTTTTTTTATCGAAATTTGAATGAAATACAGGGTCATGAAAAATCGAAGAGTGTGGAAAATGTGATTACAAATATCTCAACAACTAATTATCCGATCAACTTCATTCTTTATGCTAAAATTATGTTTTTTATTGTCTTTTATATTCACTCCACTCCTTAAAAAAAAAAAAAAAAAAAAAAAAAAAAAAATGTTTATATACATTTTATCAGAACGAATATTTCGAGAGTCCGAAAAAAATAGTTCCGGATAATCGAGGTTACTGAAATTCAATGAGCTTCTTCTCATTATTACATACTAAATACTTATCAAATTTCAAGTCTCTATCTCACAGACAGACGAACGGCAATTTTTTTTCTCTAAAAATATGTTTTTCGGAATTTCCAGTGTCTGAAACGTGTAAATCCGTCAATTTTTTTTTTTCGATTTTTAAAACGATTACAAGACTTACCCTATACTACGTATGATGGGTAAGTAATAGTGCTCGCGAATATACGTATAATACGTATAAAATGTATTGTAACCGGTAAAGATTTTGGATAGGAATAATATGGAAAAAAGGCTTAACTACGTGTACGTTTAAACGTCTATAAACGTATATTCGCGAGCACTAGTAAGTAATAAAAGTAACTAGTCGGATGTGCCAATCCTAAAACTTTCTTCTTTCTTATACAGGTTTCACATAAACCAAACAACGAATCAGCACTAATTTATATCAAGGTCTAACTGAACCTAAAGTTTTATTAAATTCCGTCTATTAGTTCTTGAGATATGACTATCGCTAAAATCGCACTGCAAAAAATAATTGTTGATTTTACAGATGCGCGGTAGCGTATTACTGCTTGCACGGCAGCGTATTACTGCTTATTTTACTGTTTAATACTGTTAATTTTACGGTATAATACTGGCAGCTGGGTGCCAGTTTTATACTGCAAAATCAACAATTATTTTTTGCAGTGCGTGTAAATCCCGAAAAATGCAGCACAGCAGGGCCACACCAAAACCTAATCAATAACAAATTATGTCAACGTCTAGCTGAATCTGAAGTTTGATGAAATTCTGTGCATTAATTCTTGAGATATAGCTATTGTGAAAATCATGAAAAATGTAGCAGGACAACGCCACCCTTTTGACTGTTTACACCAAAACATAATCAGCACCAATTTATATCAAGATCTAACTGAATCTACAATTTTATTAAATTCCGTGCATTGGTTCTTGAGATAGAGTCCCCACAAATTTTTTGTCACATACAGACATTTTCGCTCGCATAGACAGACATTTTTTTTAAAACAGTCAAATTGTGTTCTGGACCTTCTAAAACGTATAAATCCGTCGAAAAATTTTATGAATCCAATACTTTCTTCTTATAAAGATAGTAGAAAATAAAATTAGTTTTTCTTTTCTTTTCTTTTTTTTTTTTTCAACTTTTTTTTATAGGCATTTAATGTCTATCTTATTTTAAAATTCACGCCTAATTTTATGACTGTAATTCACATGTTTTCAAAAAATTTCCTCTACAATAGAGATTAATTTGACGTATAGACCCTGATTATTGAAAATTCACCGCTTTTATTTACGTTTGAGAGATAATTTTTGCTCTGTTTCTTTTTTTTTTTAAGATATGGGTATACAGGAAAGATAAAAGGTATTATTTAAACTATCTATTCCGGATTTCTAAACTGCTTTCTCCACGTATAATCACAATTGGATTAATATTAACCTATTAAATGATAAGAGTATTTTTTTTATTATTATTACTATTTTTATTATTATTATATTTTCTACTTTTTAGTGTCTAAAAATTTTCGCTGTTGCAGCTTCATAGCCAGGTGGCATATTTTGGTGAACGTATATATTAAAGATTATTTTGCAATTTACCACCTGCGATCAGCTAACAAAAAAAAAAAAAAAAAAAAAAAAAAAAAGCCTTAAAATGAATTTATTAATCTATATTAATAAAAGAATGTTTCGCTCTGTGTGTGTGTGTGTTTGTTTGTCTGTCTGCGATGGCTAGCAAAATCTAGCCCACCTAGAAGTCTGAAAATTTAGTTGTGGATAGTCCAAGGTCTGGCCATGTGCACCTGAGTCTCCGAATTTTAATATTTTGATAATTACCCAAGGTATTAATTAGATTCTCATTAACCATCGCTTCTAAAATGACAATTTTTAAATTAAAATGGCTAAAGAAATGAACAGGCGCATTGGATTTGCAAGCGGAAATGAACGAATTCGAAATTATTTTACTAATTAGCGAATTTTAAGAAAACTAATTGAGATATCAATTTGAAAATTTCTGAGCATATGTAAAAAAAAGTTCTGCATCTGACTATGTGATTTTTTAAAAATTCGGTCGATAATTTTTCTTAATTTATGCAAAAAACTGCCAAAAATCTGCCGGCGCCAGTGAAAACAATCCAAGAAAGTTTCAGACAAGGATCTGCTTTCATTAAAAACTGAACTACGAAGAGATCTGTTTTGCTAGCTAATCCCTCCATTTAGTTTGCGAAAATGAAAGGAAATAATTGCCAATTTTTACTAATGAACAAAAATGTAGGTAACTAATTAAGATATAGATTTGAAATTGAAGTCGGGAAGAGGTGTCATCTGCCGGTTATTTTAGCGTAGCGTCTTCGTTATGTTCTAATTATCAGAAAAATGTAATTATTTTTTAATGATCACGTTAATGTAGGTGACGGTGGTTCTCTTGTGAACAAATTATTCATTATATTTGCGGGTTTGGGGAGGGAGGGGGTTAACGCCTTTCTCTGAGATTGTAATTATCTCGGGCCCGGGCAACGCCGGGCGGGTTAGCTAGTTTATAATAAAGTTCTAAAAATATTAAAAGGCTGTACTGTCATCGGAAACACACCTTGGTTTATATTTAACTCTATTTTATTTAACTCAACTTGATTTTTAAGATGGAATTTTGTAATCTATTTTTCACTCACTTCCTCATAGGCTAGAATTATAAAAATTACATTACATTCACGGGTGCACATAAAAATTACATTCACAGATGTGTTTCCGATGACAACACAACATTTCAATAATTTTATAACTTAATTATAAACTAGATGGAACCCGTCAAAACTTGACGGAAAAAAATTACAATAACAATTTACTATTTGTACATTTTACCAATTTTTCTTTCAAACATTATTTTAAACAAGAACGAAAAATCATGCGTCAAGCATAGATTATGTAACACTTTCCAACGCTTCCAAAATAATTTTACGAATCATACTCTTTTATAAGCTAAAAGATAACATCTAAGTAATCCGAATACTTTATTCAGCCCTGTATAGGATCTATAGATTTGTATATATACTACATAGGATGCTAAATTTTAGTTCAGTTAGGAAACACGTAGCACAGTTTAAAATTCTCCGTCTGGAGTTAAATAATACGGAAATGTGTTCCCGAACTTTTGTACTTCCCTGTATAGGATCTACAGAATTTATACACACCACGTAATATACAAAAAGCGATTTAAAATTAAAATCGCATTCAGTAACTTAAAACGCACTTCCAGGAATTATTGTTAACATACAGTAGAGAATTCTTTTGTGTGTCCCTGTAAATGAACGATAACTGCTATACACACAATATTCTGTAGTAAGTCTCTTGTAATGAACCTTATATAAATTTCAATGCGTTTAAAATAGTGAAACATTATTTAAATAAACCGCAGACGATTTTTCTCCATAGACGTAATGTAACGGAATTCTTTTGACTGTCCCTGTAAAGTAAGTATAAGTGCTATGCACACCCTATTCCATATTAAGCTTCTTCTAATGCACCTTAGTGATATATATAAATTTCAATGCGTTTAAAGTATTGAAACATTATTTAAATAAACCGCAAATGATTTTTCCCCATAGACCGCAATGTAACGGAATTCTTTTGAGTGTCCCTGTAAACAAACTATAAGTGCTACACACTTCCGTTGAAATAGGGAACATGCTATAGATAACGATTATAACATATAAAATTTGCAGGGCAATCCGAGCATATTTACGGGAGTTAGAGCACGGACAGACGGCAGACGGCAGACGGCAGACCGCCAGACGGCCAGACGGCCAGACGGCAGACGGCCAGACGGCCAGACAAACCGAAGTCATAAACACTTTTCAACTAGGTTGGAAAGTGTTAAAAAGCATGGTTCAAAATTCTTACTAAAAACGTCCCCCATTTAAAAAAATGTAAAAACACTCTCCAATAAAAATCTGTACTACTTGAGAATAGCGCTTTCACCCCCCCCCCCCCCCCCGCTAGGGCATCATCAGTTGTGATCTTCAACTTCCTTCCTCTCTATTATATATATGACTGCTGATTGAAGAGGTCCCCCTATCAGCATTCAATATTCTCTCTCTCTCTCTCTCTCTCTCTCTTTCCCCCTCTTCCAACATTTTTTTCCAGCGGCAATCAAGTAATGAGTGTACAATGTCATTGCATGCGACTTTGGATGCATTGATTTCTATTGATTCTCTTATTAAATCGTTATGTATATTTTCGTAGTTAGCTATTTTCTATATTTGTAGGGTTTCAAGTTTTATTGGGGTTTTAGTGTTTAATCTTGCAAGAGCTGTTGACTGTTTATTTAGTTTTATATCTCGGATATGTTCTTTCATTCTTTCTTCTATTTTTCTCTTTGTCATTCCTATGTAAGTAACCTTTTCATTTCTGCTGTTTAGACAATTTATTCTGTATATTCCTGCTGTTTGTATTTCCTCATATTTTTCTATTTCATTTGTTATTGATTTGAAGAGGGATGGATTGGGGGTTAGTGGAACTATTTTTCTTATTCTCGTTTTATTTTCAAAGATACACCTTTTATATATGGAATAGGAGGAGTGTATGTTAGATTCCTCTGTGCTGGTTGTATATGGTCAATTCTTTCTCTTACCCTTTCAGTTAGTTTAAGTATTGTTTTTCTCGGATGTCCTGCCTTTAAACCTATGTTTTCAATGATTTTTAATTCTTCCTTTAGTGATTTTTCTGTTGAACAAACATGTAGAGCTCTATTTACATATGTATTCATGGCTGCTAATCTATATGGTAGTGGAGTATCGGCTTTATAGGAGATTATATTTAAGTTTGCTGTGGGTTTTCTATATACTGTAGTATTTATTTTAGTTATATCACGAGTTATTTTTACATCTAAGTAGTTGATCGAATGCTTTATTTCTTTTTCTATTGTAAACTGGATATTCTTATCATATGAATTTACTTTGTAAAGGAGGTTATCTAGATTAATTCGTTTATTTGTAATAATAAATATGTCGTCTACATATCTAAGCCTTAGCCCGATTTCAGTTTTGTGTTCGTTTATGATTATTGTTTCCAGATTTCTTAATTTCCATTCTGCGGCTATATTCTTGCTATGTCTTGCGATCGATCAAATAATTGAATTTCGTTAAGCATTAAATTTTCTGATTACTTCTCTATTATCCGGTCGACCACTTTTCATAAGAAAAAACTATTGCAAAACTGTAAAATTAAACGCCAAAAATGCAGTCCGATTTACTTTATGTCAGAAGCATTATACGTATTTGTTACGTCATCAAATGGTTTTTAATTCAACATTTGCGTCTATTTTTCAATATGTTTTACTGATTTATTAGTTATTTCATTAATTAAAATAACAATTGTGTCCTTAAATTCTTATATTTTATTTATTTATTTATTTTGATATTTCAATGGCAACGTTCTCCCGTTTATTTGGCGTTACATTTTGGCGACAGTTATTTGTTATGAAAAGTGTTCGCCGGGATAATAGAGAAGTACAAATTTTCTTATTTTTAATCTGAGAAAGAAACAATAATCATGGATTTAATTAATTTTGAAATAGGCGGTGCAATCAAAACAATTTTGATTATCGCAGACGCACCGGGGTTAATTTTTGGCGCCTAAATGACGATTTTTGCTTTGTATGGCAACCTGGTGTTTTATAATAAAATTGAATTTTTGTGTAAATAAATAAAATAAAATAGGTATTTTTATGTTAGTTAGGCGTCAGGGATAACTCTCCGAATCTTGTTTCAATTGGAATCATTTAAATTCCAAAATTTTACGTGAGATTTGTTATTCATATTGATATGTTTATGTTTAGATATTTTATTACTATTATATTCTAGCTAATTTTAAGTAAGTTTTTTAAGATTTTACATTTCAATGTTTAAATATTACCTAGTTGATATTAGCTAATGTCAAAAGATTGGCGAACCACGGAGTTCAGAGAATAAAATCTATTCCTCGCAACAGTGGGAGTTACCGATTTTATGACGTCATAAGCAGAAGTAAAAGTTTAATTGAAAATTACGGCTAATTAATTAAATTTTCGAACAAACGAATGCACGATAACAAATCTGTGTCCAAATATCTTTCATTAAAAAAAAGAATGGTGTAATTTGATGCAGTAGTTTGTTCTCACGGATTGTCGAAAGAAATCGCTTAGCGTTTTAAATATATAGATTAATACAGTAATTGTAAAAGCATTTTTCCGCTAGACGACTACAGGTGATAAATTGCAAAATATTCTTTGTGGTTACAATTGTATACGAGTTGCAGCAACAAGGAAATGAATTATATGTGCCAAACCACGCGCTCTCCTCTACTCAGAAAATTAATATTAAAAAAAAATCGCTGACGGCTCGGCCTGCAGGCACAGGTAGATTTCGAAGACGCAGACCGTGGGGCACCTGTTTGTTGGGAATTGCGGAAAAAATGACCTTTTTGCCATGATGCGGCAATTGGAACCGCCTACTTCGAAACCTAACTTGTTTGCAAGCGGAGCCAGCAGGGTTTTTGTTTTGTTTTGTTTTAAGAGTTTTTCCTATAAAAAACTTCTCAGTATAAAAGTTTTAGATAATATTAAGAGGATTTATTATAAATTTAAGCGGATTTGAAATCTTGGGAATTGACGAAGTTATGAATTTTTTTCTTCTAACCCCCCCCCCCCCTTAAGGCAATTTTTAATAATATCAAAAATCTGTCATACATAAATTTTCGGCCCATCTCCTAGAAGTAATAATAACTTCAAACGGATTCGATACGTATCATAATTAAGAAATTATGGGTTTTTTTCTGTTTTCACAAAAAGCCCCCCCATCCCCCCCCTTGGTTCGATTTTGTCCATTAACGAACTTGGCCGAGATTTTATGTCCCTTGATTTTATGTATCAGTTTCGAAAAGATGCGGGAGTTGGAACCGCCTACTTCGAAAAATAACTTGTTTGCAGGCGGAGCCGGCAGGGATTTTTTTTTTTTTTTTTTTGCTATAACGGTTGGTCCTATAAAAAACTTGTCAATATAAAAGTTTTAGATAATATTAAGAGGATTAATAATAAATTTAAGAGGATTTGAAATCTTGGGAATTGACGAAGTTATGAATTTTTTCTTCTAAACCCTCCCTTCCCCCCCCTCCTAAGACAATTTTTAACTATATCAAAAATCTGTCATACATAAATTTTCGGCCCTTCTCCTAGAAGTAATAATAACTTAAAACGGATGCGATACGTATCATAATTAAGAAATTATGGAGAATAATTAAGAAATTCTTTTTTCTGTTTTCACAAAAAGCCCCCCCACATCCCCCCCCTTTGGTTCGATTTTGTCCATTAACGAACTTGACCGAGATTTTATGCCCCTTGATTTTATATATCAGTTTCGAAAAGATGCGGGAGTTGGAACTGCCTACTTCGAAAAATAACTTGTTTGCAGGCGGAGCCGGCAGGGATTTTTTTTTTTTATTATTATTTATTTTTTTTTTTTTTTGCTATAACGGTTGGTCCTATAAAAAAACTTGTCAATATAAAAGTTTTAGATAATATTAAGAGAATTAATAATAAATTTACGCGAATTTGATATCTTGTGAATTGACGAAGCTATGATTTTTTTTCTTCTAAACCCCCCCTTTTTTTTCCCCCTTGGGGCCATTTTTAATTATATAAAAAATCTGTCATACATAAATTTTCGGCCCTTTTCCTAGAAGTAATAATAACTTTAAACGGATTCGATACGTATAATAATTAAGAAATTATGGGAGGGCTTCTGTTTTCACCCCCCCCCCCCATTTCCCCCCCTTGGTTCGATTTTGCCCATTAACGAACTTGACCGAGATTTTATGCCCCTTGATTTTATGTATGAGTTTGTAAAAGATTAATGCAGAATTTTTCCAGTTATCGTGGTCAGAAAAAAGTGACATAGATAGATAGATAGACGAACTTGGCCGAGATTTTATGCCTAGATAGATAGATGTATAAAGTTTTGAACTGGGGGTGGTTTTGGGTTCTGGGAGTCATGATCGGCGTAGATCTGCAAAAATTTTTCAAAATTTCCAACTTAGGTGAGAATGTAATAGGTAGTATTTCTTACGAAATCTACCTAAAAAATATATATATATTCAGCATTTTCTTCTCAAAGAATGTCTCTTTTATTATTATTATTTTTTATTTATTTATTTATTTATTTATTTATTTATTTTTTAGTTCACAAAATATTTATAGAATACATGCTTAATTTAATATTTTATGCGTTAAAAGCTCCTGAGCTATAAGTAAGATTTTAGCACTTCAAATAAAATTAAGTATATAGTTTAGAAATATGTTGTAAATTAAAACAGAAAGAGAGTCTTTAAAGAAGAGCACACAGAAAAAATAAGTTAAAAACATTAATTTCCTGATGAGATATTTTAAAAATAAGAGATATTTAAAAAAATCTTTAAAGAGCCTTTAAAGAAGAACATGCAGAAAAAATAAGTTAAAAATATCAATTTCCTGATGAGATATTAAAAAAAATCTATAAAGAGAGCCTAGAGAGAAAGAGCCTTTAAAGAAGAGCACACAGAAAAAAGAAGTTAAAAATATTAATTTCCTAATGAGATATTTTAAAAATAAGAGATATTTTAAAAAAGCTTTAAAGAGCCTTTAAATAAGAACATGCAGAAAAAATAAGTTAAAAATATCAATTTCCTGATGATATATTTAAAAAAATCTAAAAAGAGAGCCTAAAGAGAAAAAGCCTTTAAAGAAGAGCACACAGAAAAAAGAAGTTAAAAATATTAATTTCCTAATGAGATATTTTTAAAAATCTTTAAAGAGAGCCTAAAAAGAAAGAGCCTTTAAAGAAGAGCACACAGAAAATATAACTTAAAAACATTAATTTCCTGATGAGATATTTTAAAAATGAGAGATATTTAAAAAAAATCTTTAAAGAGCCTTTAAAGAGAGCCTAAAAAGAAAGAGCCTTTAAAGAAGAGCACACAGAAAAAATAAATTCAAAATATTAATTTCCAGATGAGATATTTTAAGAATAAGAATGAATTCCACGTCCATAGGTTTAACATTAGCGAGGGGAAAATGCGATCTTACTGAGCAACACCCTTAAGTTTAGGGCCCAGTACAAAGGTTCCCCTCCCGCTCTCTATGCCCGCGCATGCATGTATTTAAGTATATAAGACGAATGTAAGTTGTGAGATATAAGTAAGTGGGAAAATGTATGGAGTATTCAACATGAAAGTTAATTTAATAATTAAAATGTATTTATTAATCTTATCCTCTCTGGCGCGTGAATTGCCAGTAAAGCTGTTTTCTCTTCCTTCTATTTTTATGCAAGCAGAACTTGGAATAAGTAAGTAACGTGATTCCCAGGGACAGGTTAAATTTTACCGCTTTACAAAAAATCCTGTCATAGGAACGCTTTAATGAAAATAAATGATTTTCGACAACAAAAAATCTGTCAGTGCAATTAACACCTAATCCCATTTTCCGGCGTACAATTGCTTTTAAGTCAGAAGCGCGTTTCGTCTTTAACACGCAGTCAAATTAAAGATGATGTATTAGAGGTCCTCTGCCATCAACTCTAACCTTGGATGTTACATCAGGGTGTATGTTTCACAAAAGTGAGCTATTTTTGTAACACCCATCATTTTCGCAGCTTGGCTCTTAAAATGTTCGCAAAAGCTTTTTACGATAACAAAAGTTTGAAATACAGTCGTGATAAAAATCCTTTTTTTAGTCTACAAAATGAAGCAAGTTCTCCTTTTAATTCACATTAGACACTTGTCTTAATGCCTAAGTGGGGCAGATCGGTCTGAGATACAGACCGTGGACCTGTAGCGCCCCACCCGGGATTTTCCCCGGCACGCGGGGATTCGTGTAGGTTGGAGTCCAGTCTCCGACGGGCAGGGAAGGCCCACGCCAGGACCGCCAATGCCACGCTCGCGCGGCCCCGGCCAACATTTATTGAGAACAACAAAAATTTACAAACTAGACCACAAGGCCGGCACTGCCGGGAATTACCCCACGCGACAATGGGCAGGCAAAGGCAAGAGAGAGAAAATAAAAATGAAGTAAAATCTTGCAGTGAAATAACAAGGGGAGGACCCAACCGCTGGAGACAGCTCTCCCTCGCGACAGACAGCGGTGGGTATGTCTAGCTTGATGTGAGCAGTCCTTCAGTGAAGTTTACATAGTGTGGTCCCCAGCCGCTGGAGTCAGCACTCCCTCGCGACAGAGAGCGGTGGGTGTTGTTGTGCTAGATGAGCAGTCCTTAGAAATCCTGCGCCATGGCGCACAGTTCATAGCTAAGGCGGCCCTTAACGGTTTGCTGATTTTGGTGTGGTGAAGGTTGCTATGGATGATGCTGCCTTGCTTGAAGATGCTGGTTCTGCCAGGGTCCCTGCTGCCAGGGTAGGAAGAAGTAACTGAAAACTGTTTAAGCAATTTTGCACTAGAGAATTTCCATTTGGAATTTTCACACTTGGTGACCAGAAAAAATTAATTGAGTTTATTTTTTAAAAAGGAAAATTAGAATTTATTAATATGATTTATTTATTTTGATTTAATTTAGATATTATTTGATTTAATTTATACTTTAATTTAATTTAGGTGAGTCTGGTGAAGTTAATTTTAATTCTATTTGTGGTATGATAGTTGATAATTAGTCTGTTAAGTTGGTAATGTCCATTAGATAGCTAAAGATTTTCCTTTGTTTGTTTAGCAGATTTTTCCTTGATAATATGTTTGTGAGCCAAGATGGCGGTGGGTTAGTGGGTTTAATTAGATGCCAGTCACGGGTGAGTGGGCAATCAAAGTAATAATGGAAGGGAGTGCCCTGTTGGTCACATGGGCACACATCGGTTCGCGCACTTTTATAATAACACAGGTAGGTGGGGAAGGGACCATGCCCTGTTAAGAATGCGGTTGTTGCTGGATTAAGATGTAAAAGATCTCGGGAAACTTTGGGGACTAGTTGAAATGTATGTCTCCCTTTTGTGGAGGTATTCCAGTGGGTCTGCCATTATGTGATAATTTGCGATTTTAGTACTCTGCGTACATACGAAGTGGGCACGGGGAGATGGAAGTCTATTGCGGTGCGTTCTGTTGCTTTTTTGGCCAATTTGTCTGCGAGTTCATTACCTGTGATGCCGATGTGCGCCTTCACGTGGCCAAGGGAAACGCGTCTTGCAAGGTCTTTGAGAATTAGTTTAATTTGTAGAACGATTGGATGTTTTGTTCGGTGAGCAAAGATTGCTTGTAGGCCTGACAAGCTATCTGTGTAGATGTGTGTGAATTCTGGTGATGGATTGGAAACCATCCACTCCAGAGCCTTCAGAATCGCGAACAACTCAGCTTGAAAGACCGTGTTGTTATCACCGATTCTGCAGGCCCACTCATGGGTCACCACGTCGCCTACCATGGAGCAGAAGGCTGCCGCCACGCCTGTCTCTGTACGTGACCCATCAGTGTAAAGGGTTGGATGGCGGGGTGAGTAATTATTTTCAAATCCGTGCCTGGCTGTGTTGACTTGTAGGTGTGAGGTCTCTTCAGCAGGGTGCATTCTCCAGCTACCAACTTTCCTCTGTAGTGTTACATGTGGAAATAAGTCCGTGCAAGTCGGTTCATGTTCAAGGTGTGTGATACTGTTTTTCTGGTATTCATATGTTAGTGTTAGTGTAATTGGAGGGATTCCCGTGATTACTGCAAGTGCATCTGTTGAGATTGTTTTATAGCCGCGTGACATTTGTAGCAGAAAGAGCCTCTGCAACGAAGTTAGTTTGTCCTTTGCAGCCTGTGTCAGATTGCCTCCCCAGACGCCCGCGCAGTAAAAGACAATCCGTTCAACTATTGTGTGGTACCAGATCTTTAATATTGTCGGCTTTATACCCCAGGATTTGGACGTAAGTTTACGTGCGTTGTTGTGTAATTTTTCTAGTTTGATCCTGAGGGTGTTAAGGTGTTCCATCCAGCTTTGGTTCCTATCTAGTGTAATGCCTAAAAGTTTGAGATATGGCACGTGTTTGACACTGACCCCATTGACTTTGATGGTGGGCGGCCTGCCCTTGAGGTCACGTGGTTTTGCAAATGTAAGTGCTTGTGATTTTTGTGTGGAAAGCTGGAGGTTGAGGTTGGACAGTAGCTGGTAGAATACGGGGAGTGCTTGAGCCGCCATAACCTCTACGTCCTTGCGCCTGCCGCCCCAGAAAACAAAGCTGAAATCATCTGCGAACGCGTATAGTATGTATCCTCTTAATTCGAGTTCTTTTAGAATTACATTCGCGATTAATAGCCAGAGAATTGGACCCAGGCACGAGCCTTGAGGGCAGCCTTTCTCTAGGTTGTGTGTGGATGTGCCTGAGCCCCAGTTGATGAGTATACTACGTTGGCTGAGATACGACGCGATGGTTCCAGCAATATTTGCCGGGCAGTGAATTGCAATAAGTTGCAGAATTAAGTCTCTCCACTCTACGTTGTCAAAAGCACCTTTTATATCTAATGAGACTAGTGAGGTGTAGTTTCCTTTGCTGATCATTTCATTGCAAGTGGAGAGGATGTCAAATAGTGCCTTGTCACATGACCTGCCCTCTCGAAACCCATATTGCCTATGGTGCAAGATGCTGTTTGTCTCCAGGAAGTGCACTAGTCTGATGACTAGTATCTTCTCTAGTAACTTCCCCAACGTGGGGAGGAGACAAATTGGCCTATAGGATGTGGGTTCCGAGGCATCCTTTCCTTGTTTCAGAAAGTAGACCACCTCGCCCTGTCTCAATGTGAGTGGAAAGTAGTTGTGTTTTAAGCAGAGGTTGGCCCAGCTGGTGAATAAATTTGGAATAATTTTGAAGGTTAGCTTTAAGATTTTGAAATCAACGCAGTCTGGGCCGGGGGCTTTTTTATCATTTAGTGAGTTTAGCGCTGAGGTTAATTCTGCTTTTGAAAAGGGCCGATCATCAGGGGTGTTAAAAGTTAAGTCCGAATTGTCCCTGTTGGGATATGAGGAAGGTCCAAAAAGTTCCTTAGTTAGGTGCTCCATATTGGCTTGCTTGGATGATGTTGAGGGTGGCAGCTCAAGTTTAATTTCGTCTGGTGTAAAGTATTTGCCTGTAAAGAATTTATGCGCCGTGCCAAAAGGTTCTGATTGGTTACTGCAGAAGTTGCGCCAGACCTTGACCCTGGCATCCAGAACACTTCTCTTAAATTTTGAAGAAAGAAGTTTGTATTGTGCGCCAAGACTCTCGAAGTATGGTGTGTTCTCATGTGTGTCTCGTATGCGTGTCATCTTGCGTCTCAGCGCAGTGAGTCTGTTCCGTTGTGTTCTTAACTCAGGAGTCCAGAACGAAAATACTGGAGTTCTCCGTGTATTCTTCATTCTAAAAGATGCCTTCGCTGCTGATTGCATCGTCTCAACTAATTGTTTCGTGAAGTCGTTTATTTGCGTGGTGTTTGTTGCATCCTTTAGTAGTTGTGTAAGGAGTGGCTTGTGTGTTTTAATTATTTGTGTAAATTTTTTGAAGTTGCCTCGGGTGGTATTAAAGCGTCTTTGTGTTGTTACTAGAGGTGTAATGTTAAAATCAAATCTTATGTATTTGTGGTCCGAGGCAGTATGAATGTCCATTACTTGCCAGTCGCGAATCTTTTGGGCCGCCTTCGGGTTCGCCAGCGTGTGGTCCGGGAATCCACGATGCGTAATGATGCCCTTGTTATTGTCCCTTACAAAGGTGTGGGTTGTGTTATCTATGTTGACTATGGAGAGTGTGTTTATGGCAAGAAATTCAATGAGATCGTCTCCGCGGAGAGTGTCTTGTGGGCAACCCCAGACAGTGGAGTTGGCATTAAAATAGCCTCCGCAAATGAAGAAGTCTCGATGGGTTATTAAGTGTTGCCACTCTGAGAGAATATCCTCCAAATTGTGTCGTGGTGCCGCATATGTAGAGCCTACTATAAGTTTGCCCTCCAGTGCGGTGATTGTTATGAATGCACAGTTGTCTCCTGTGAAGAGGTGTGAGTAGTTCAGGGAAGTGTTCCGGATAACCAGGTGAGCACTGTTGTCATTCGATGCAAACTTCGCCCAGTCTTTGGGCAAAGTTGACAGCAATGCTCCGTCTTTGCCGCAATACGCGTCCTGCAGTAGTGCAATATCTATGTTCTCTGTAATCATATAGTTTTTAAGTGTGTCATTCGCTGCCTTGCAGTGGTTGAGGTTAATTTGTATGAATTTGATGTGGCCAAAAGGGGGATCCGCTGTTGAAACAGTGGTTGCTGAAAGAGACATGTTAGTATTATTTTTGTTAGTGGATTAGTAGAATTCTGTGTAAGGTGTAAATTCTGGCCTACCTTGGCAGTGTCCAGGACCCCGCTGATCACTCGGGAAGAAGTCGCGTCGTGCTCCCGGAGCACGCTGGTCTGGCCTGAAGTCCTGTGGTGGGTGAGGCAAATGATGAAAGAAGTCCTGCTGGTGAGGTGGGTGTGGTGGTTGTGGATGGTCCGGTAAGAGAGGTTCTCGCCTCAACCCGAAGATACGGTCCAGGCGAACTCTCTCCCTGCTGAAGGCCTCGCGATATGAATGACAACAGGAATCTGAGGCCTTGTGTTTCGTACTGTAGCGCGTGCCATGCTGTGAGTTGTGTCTTGAGCAGTTCACGCATCTCTGGGCTACCTCACAGTTCTCAGAGGAATGTGCTCCTCCGCACCTTTCACAAACTTGGGAAGGAGCCCTGCAGGCATTACCAGTATGGCCAAGGCCCTGACACTTCCTACAGCGAACTACCGATGTGTGTGGACGAAGACGGCAGGTTTTAAGGCCTATGACTAGTCCCCCGTCCTGGATAATTGAAGCGAATAATTTGAAGCGAAAAGTTGCATAAAAGTAAAAGCAAACAGGTGGGTCGGCTTGCTCCATAGCAAGGCAGTGTCAAGAGAAGTCTTTACACCTCTACATCTCAGCAAAGACTCATCATCTCAAATCATCACAATGTTCACAGGTCAGTGAGTATTTTGCACCAAAAATAAAGCAATTGGCAAGATCCATGAACGCCAGCAAAAATAACCGTTAATGATAAGAAATAGATATATTTAAATTTGGCGATTAAAGAGGGGTGTGTAATATCACAAAGTTCATCAGTAACCTTTTTGTGGCTTTTAGGCGCTGGGAAAACATCTGCGATCACGAAATATCGAGACAGAAATAACAATTTGTAAAAACATAAACTGCGGATGTATATAAATTTTGTGTTAAACTGAAATAATTACAAGGCTAAAAGTAAATGTATTATGAAAACTAGCAGATGCTCAAAGTTCAGAATTAAAAAGAAAGAAAATAATTCCGGACAAAGTGCATACATACACAGTGAGAAACATATTGTTCTAATATTCGAGCTGCGGTGTACGCGTAATTAAAAAGGTAAGATATGAGAGAATAAAATTGCATCTGCCTGCAAAAAGGATAAAGCATTAAACTGTTAATAAATGAGACATGATTTTAGAATAAAAAGAAAAGAGAAGAGATAACATTTAACAAAAGAATTAAAAATGTTTTTTTTTGTATATTAAAAAGCATATATATGGATCTATACCATACCTTGGATTTTTTCTCCTCAAGTTTGTATAAACCCTGCAAATGTACCAAAAGTGCTTTTTATGTATTGGTGGGCAAACTGAGTAAATATACTAAATGTAAAATATCTATATCCAATGGTTGGAGTATCATAGTTGAGATTTTTTCCAACCGAGCGAAAATATGCCGGGACCAGGACTCGAACCTTGGTGTGCCATACCAACGCTCTCCCTACTGAGCTATCTCGACGATATCCTGGACTGGCATATTTCACTCTTAATTGTTGGACAAGGCTGCGAACTGCAGCGCTAATTTCATTCATCCGAGCTATAACTATAGCATTTACATGATGAATCTTGAAATAGCACGGAAACTCCTGTATACCATGTAATTAGGTCATAATGAATAAAGGAAAGTATATTCAACTAGGTAAATTATATCCAATGGTTGGAGTATCATAGTTGAGAGTTTTTTCCAACAGAGCGAAAATATACCGGGACCAGGACTCGAACCTGGATACTTTGGTTTACCCTTGGTAAGTACCCAGGTTCGAGTCCTGGTCCCGGCATATTTTTGCTCTGTTGGAAAAAAATCACAACTATGATACTCCAACCATTGGATATAATTTACCTAGTTGAATATACTTTCCTCTATTCATTATGTAAAATATCTATTTTAGAGTTTTCAATTAAAAACGATTTTTATCTTACGTTCTGTACACCGGACAGTATATCGTCCATCTTTAAACCGGATAGCCCGCGTTGGATTGCCTGCCTTGTATTATAAAGCAAAAACATGTCCGTGAGCATCAGTAACGTTGACATCATATCGACAGTGGCAACGACCTCACCAATCTATTTCGCATTTTTTCGCAAATTTATTAACTTCTAATCATCGCCCAATTTCAATTTTTGCACCGTTCAATAGAAGAAAAAATGTACTTTCAAATGTAATTTGTCTAAAAAGTATAACAATTTACTGATTTTTTTTATTCCATCAATAAATAAATAAATACATAAAATAAAACACAAATTTAACAGATATTGTGAATAACGCTTAAATATTGAAACAATCGGAATCAAAAAAGCTGCTATAAAAAGCGAAATGTTTGGCGATTTTTTTCACCTTGCATGCAGCTGATACGAAAGTGTCGCTTTTAATAAATTTCAAAGCTTCATTTGAATAATTGGTATTTTTCATACAAAAATGCTTTTTGGTGCTTTTTGTAGGCTACTAAAAATATATTAAATGTAAAAAAAATCTATTAGAGTTTTCAATTAAAAATGGTTTTAACTTATGTTCTGTACACCCATTTTCTGTATCTCGGAAAGCTCGGGTTAGATAGGGTCCTCCGAGATGACGCTGTGTGCTTTTTTGACTGGGCCACACACACACACACACACACACACACACAAAAAAAAAAAAAAAAAAAAAAAAAAAAAAAAAAAAACAGCGCCATCTTGGAGGCCCCGGTGGGATTTCCTGCCTTTAAAATAATGATAATAATAAAATAAATAGATATAAATCAGTTCAGTATTAAAACATATATTATTGTGCAACTTTCCGTGAGCTACTATAATCGTTAAAAATATGTAAAATAATGTTTCGAACCAAAACATTTATAAATGTTCTCATGCAGTTTGATAACTTCGAGGTTATCAAATTTACCTTGAAGAACTCAGATTTTCTTTCATCAGAAATACCAGAACCAGAATAACTATGACGGCATCACTGGTGTGGAATAATTGAGATTAATGTGACTAACGGACATAATAGATCTTGAACAGCAAAGTCGTATTATTCCTATAGGAGTGATAAATGACGGCATATTAATATTTTGATATAGCTATTAAATCACTTAGTAAAATATTTTTTTTTTATATAAACCGAAAGAGAAACATATAAAGTCAGATTATTTGTTAATTGATTTTTATGCAATTGTGGTATGACACCTTAATAAATGATCATGAGTTAATGTTGCTTAAAATTATTGGGTTGAGGAAAAAATCATTGTCGTTTCTCTCTTTTTCTTATTGTACGGTTGATTTAATTATTTTAAGGTAATAAAAATAGAATCTGAAGTGTGTAGCAGCGGAAAATCTCCCTTTTTATCAAGTGAAAAACACAATAAGAAAAGCAAGTTAGAAATTGTACGATAAAACGTGACAAATGAAGTGCGTTCGTACTATAGCTAGTTATATAAATATTCAGATCTTGATGATTTTTTATTCTGTGAAATGAATTATATCGTCTGCAGATTAATTTCTGTAATAAAATAAGTATCTCGGTCGCTTGACCATTAAACCTCGGAAGCTCCTATAACAAGAAAGCACCGACTTCAAAAAAAAAAAAAAAAAAAATCCAATCTCTTAATAAATGTTTTTATTAATATTTTCTAAAGTTTTGATAATATTTTCATAAAATTTTAAATGTCTCGACAAAATTCTGCAAAGATAATATATCTTAAATTTCAAACCATTCGATTGGGTAGTTTTTGCGTTGTTATATGCGGACGGACGGACAGACAGACGGACGGACCAGACGACGACAATAGGTGCTACGTATTTATATAATTACGAACGCACCTAATAAGTATCTCAGTCGCTTGACGGTTAAACCTCGGAAGCTCCTATAACAAGAAAGCACCGATTTAAAAAAAAATCAAATTTCTTAATAAACGTTTTTATTAATATTTTCTAAAGTTTTGATTCGATTTTCATAAAATTTTAAATGCCTCGTCAAAATTCTGCAAAGATAATATATCTTAAATTTCAAACCATTCGATTGGGTAGTTTTTTCGTTGTTATATGCGGACGGACAGACGGACGGACAGACGGACGGACGGACGGGCGGACCAGACGACGACAATAGGTGCTACGTATTTATATAATTATGAACGCACCTAAAAATTGCAATTTAACAAATCACAACAACCATTGGGGAAATGTTCCAAAAGCTTTAAAAAAAAATTAAAAGTATTAATTATTCAAAAATCTTCATCGCAACCATCTACAAATAAAGGCATTTTCCATTACTACAGTTGAAGAGATCCTGGCATTCTCTGTTCTCGCAAAAATATTCGTTTGAACCATCGCCGCAGTTATTGAAACGCATTTTCCATTACTATACCTTATCCTTAATACACTGCTCAAAACAATTAAAGGATATTTGAAGTTTTATATAAAATAAAGATATAAACGAAATTTTTTTTGCCGAAAATAGAAGAAGAGAATCACAAATGCAAATTTTTCTGGTTTTCAAACTGTGGAGTATGCAAATTTTGAGTTCGACGTCAAAAACATCGCTTCAGCGGCAGCGAATGAAACTTGACTTTCAACTGGATAAAAGAGAATGAAGACAAGGATGATCAGCATTCAGTGATTGCTTTGTTTCGATGAGTACGATGTCTCAGCGAAGTCATTTGACAGATTCAGAAGCTTGGAGAATTGTTGGTAGGTTAGAAGGGGGCCAAACTCAAGCCGAAGTAGCGCAAGCCATTGGAGTGTCACAAAGTGTCATTTCCAGGATCTGGAACCGTTTTTTGGAGAGTGGATGTGCAGGCCGAAGACCAGGGCAAGGTCGTAGACGGGCAACAACGCCCAATGAAGATCGGTATTTAGCGTTAACAGCTCGGAGACACCGAAATATGAACGCTACTCTTCTCCAACAACACCTTCGCTCGGCTACAGGCACCACGATTTCAACTCAGACTGTCCGAAATCGGCTCCATGCTGTAGGTCTGTATGCTCGCCGACCGATGGTATGTGTTAGATTAACATCAAGGCATCGTCGCGACCGCAGGGAGTGGGCAACCGAGCATGTCAACTGGAGGAGAAATGAATGGAGCAATATTCTGTTTTCTGACGAGTCCCGTTTTTCTGTGCATCCGGATAATAGGCGTATTTTCATCTGGAGGACCGTGGCAGTAGGAATAATCCTGCGTTCGTGCACGAAAGTGTCAGATTTGGCGGTGGAGGAGTGTTGGTATATGGTGGCATCTCCATTGACGGGCGCACTGACCTCTACATCATTCGAGATGGAGCTCTGACTGGTCGCCGATATAGGGATGAGATCCTCAGACCTATTGTAGTCCCTTACGCTGCAGCAATCGGAGATAACTTCATTTTAATGGACGATAACTGCAGGCCACATCGTGCAAACCTGGTGGAGGATTTCCTTTTCGAGGAAGGAATCGTTCGAATGGAATGGCCAGCGTGTTCTCCAGACATGAATCCAATCGAGCACGTTTGGGACGCTCTAGGAAGACGAGTTTCTGGCCGCCAACAACCCCCACAAACTCTCCAAGAACTGGAAAGAGCTCTTCTGGAAGAGTGGGGCAGAATACCCCAACTCGTCATTAATAGCCTCATTGAGTCCATGCCTCAAAGGTGTTCAACGTTGCTGGCTGCCCGTGGAAACCATACCCCCTACTGAAAATGATTTTCTTTGAAGAAAACACCTTTTCTTATTCTTTTTTTCTCATATGCACAAATTGTGTTTTTTTCCTTTTGTACACAAATGCGCAATAAAATGCATTTTTTTCTGCCAAACATGTGTAATTTATTCTCATATAACCTACTATGTCTGTCGACCATGTATCAATCAGCTAAAAAGTTTCCCAGATACAAAATCCACCTAAAACTGCAATATCCTTTAATTGTTTTGAGCAGTGTATATAACCTTAATATTTTGTTCGGTCGATAGATTGATGTCTGAGCTAAAGGTATTTTGAGGAAATTAAAGTTGAAGACCACGTTTTTTTTTTTTTTTTTTTTTTTTTTTTTTTTTTTTTTTTTGCTTTATAAGACGATTTCTCATCAGGACGTCAATTTTTGAATTCGGCATTTTTTCATATCTGATAGTTTGCATCAATCTTTTTTGTAACTTTAACATTTTTATAACGATTTTATGCATTTATATTGCCTATTCAAAGAAAAATTCTAAAGTTATAGAATTTCGTTAAAAATTCTTCTAAAGTTATAGAATTTCGTTTAAAATTCTACTAAAGTTGCAGAATTTCGTTAAAAACGCTTAAAATAATAAAGTGACGACGCCAAGAGGTCCATTCTCGACCGAAAACAACAACCATTTTCCCAATGTTTAATAAATATTAAACTAATAATGCATTCCCTGTTGTTATTTACGACTTCTTTTCAGCGTCCAATAATTTTTTTTATGTATCTTGCAGTAGAAATCTGCTGGCATCGACTCGACCAAGTTCGTCCAACCAAGTTCTCAAAACAAAATGTCGCGCAAATGTATTACAATAAAATCTGTGAAGATGACCTATCTTAAACGGAAGAAGTCTAGGTTCGACGAAAACAATACTATATATTTATACCTGCTAAGACTTGAAACCTTTCTAAAATGGAACTTTTTTACTTGTGATTCCTTCTTGGCAGGTGTTCTGTAAACACGGAATCCTCTCCTAAACTGAAACATTTCATGATCCCGATGACTGAAGAATAACTACAAGTATACCTCATAAGACAGAAATCGGCCTACAACGGAATTTGTTAACCCCTTCGGGACCGGCGGCTTTTACACAAATTTTATTCGGTTGGCACCACTTTTTTTAAAACAGCTACCTTTACTTAAACTATCACAAAAATACGCTATTAGAGAAAGCAAATATTACTTTTATTTTTTACTGGTGCCTAAAACAAATTCTGTATGCTCTTTTTGAGGGTGCATATATGCACCCATGGTCCCGAATGGGTTAACGATCCCTAGCGATTCCGGTTTCACAGATTTTACTGTAAATACGGTGCGCGAAATATTTATGGCCCTTTTGCTAATTTTTAGCAAACACGAAAAATATAGTTACAATTCAATAAAGCCATATGCAATATAAAAACTTATACTCTACATTATGTACAATGAACATTCAGATCACGTTTGTTATAAAAAAAAAAAAAAAAAAGACTTATACGGGCTTTGTACATGTTTAAATAATACATAAATTGCGAAATAATTATGGTCTCTTTTAGCTTGATGCCCCCTATAATAATTGTTGAAACAAGAAATCTTTAATATTTGTTCCACCCGCCTTTAGCATTGTATAGCAAGCTTCCATTCGACGTGGCAAGCTTTCACATAAGTCTTGAATATATTTCATAACAATAGAGTTCCATGCTTCAAGAAGAACTGTTTTCAAACTATCCTTACATATAAAATATGGGCCATTTGCATAAACATATCTTGCTATTATATACCAAGCATTCGCTATTATATTCAAACCAGTGGGACCCGTGCGAGGATTTCGCACTGCAATAATGTGCTTTTGCAGAAGCGCAGCTACATGTTCAGCGCACTGGAGCAAGTACAATCGGATCACCCCCTTCTCTACCAGAAAAGGTCACCCAAAATTTGTTTTCAGGTTTAAAACATATATAGCGCAGTAAAATATCCTGCTATAAATGAAAAATTTTCATGATGCTGATAGAAGGAATGCCATACACCTATATCTGCTAAGACAGAAACATGTCTAAAACGGAATTTCTCCCAGTCCCTTGCGATTCCGTCTTAATAGACTTCATTGTACTTATTTTAAATTAATCCAATTTTTTTTGCTATAAAACACAACCTGTAAACCTGTAATGCACATGCAAATGCCCTCATTTGTGCTTTTAAACGTTCTTTACAATTTTCATGAACTCAGAGGCATAAAACAATAGATTTATAATGTATATTATCTTAAATAAAAATTTTGATACGTCAAGTTCAAGGAATACTATAGTTTCATTTACCTAATTTTTAGCTAAAACAAAATCGGAAAGCATTGAAAAAATATTCCGTTTTAGACAGGATTCGTATTAATAAGTATAATCACACGGGGTAAGTATAATCACGAAAAATTTCTGTAAAAGACAGGATTCCGCTTTCACAGGTTTTACTGTATATTTTATATATTTAAAAAAATGGCAAATGTAAAAAAAAATATTTATACAAATAATTTCGTTCCTTTGTAATTTTGCGCCCTTATTATTCTCGCGCCTGGAGCAATGTGCTCCAACTGCTCCACTGTATATAGCTACGCCCCTGTGCTTTTGAAATAAATGCTTTTGCTCATGGACGTGTAAAGAAATGCCTGTTAAACATTTTCTACAGAGAGTAGTAACATTGTCTTTGTTATCTAAAACCTTTTCAAATTTAGTCACCAATTCAACAAGAAACTCACTCAGATTGACTTGTACAAACTCTCATAATTCTTCATTGCCTGTAAAACTCTTTTTACAACAACAGCAGAGTATGTGCGGTGAAAACGCTTTTGATATTTTAAATTAGTATTATGGGTGAATGAGACAATAGCGCTTGACTGAGATTTTAAAAGCAAATAAATGTTATTTTTTAGGTGTGTTCGTAATTATATAAATACGTAGCACATATAGTCGTCGTCTGGTCCGCCCTTCTGTCCGCATATGACAGGGCAAAAACTACCTAACCGAATGGTTTAAAATTTAATATACATAATCGTTGCAGAATTTTGTCGAGACATTTCAAATTTTATGAAAACCGAATCAAACCTTAAAAAGATATTAATAAAAATATTTACTAAGTAATTGGAATTTTTTTTAAATCCGTGCTTCCTTGTTATAGCAGCTTCCGAGGATTAATCGTCAAGCAACCGAAATGTATCGCTAAGTAATCTGACATGTATGACGTTATAGTCATATATGACGTATATGATATTTTATAACATCTATGACCAAGTTATATTCATTCTATTAAATCCTATCATACGTAATGAATTCAATGCTATCCCATGATAGGTTGTGATTCTAGGTTGCCATGGTGATTACGGTTACATGGTTCACTTTCGGAACCGGTTTCGAAAATGAAACTAGCTTTATAAAAAATATCTGTAACCAAACAAAAACAACCTAAGTAAAAACTTGCCCGGTTAGAGATCGACGTCAGTTATCCTATGCAAAAGAAAAGCATTTAAAAATATTAAAATGCAAGCAAGACATTTTAAACGAACGCTCCCATAGGTTTAACAATAGCTTCCGAATGTCTTCGCGTGACTAGTCTAGACTTTTAAAACTAACATAAGATATTTGAAAAAGTCAATAACAATAATAAATCGAGCCTCTTTTCATTCTGCCAGTACACATTCCATTATTTTTTCGGAAATAAGTGAAAACGGTCTTAATAATATTCGGCGTTTGTTAAAACATAAAATTGGAATAAAAAAGAAAAAGAAAATAGATAGCAAAAAGTAAGGAACATAAGACTCCTAAAACGGAAACTGATACCTAATAATAATAAAAGGGAAATTTTCATCCAATGTAGTATTTGTCAAATGTCCTTACGATTTAAATGTTCTCATTCGCATTCATGCATTACAGTAAAATCTCGTTACAACGAATCTCTAGAGACCACTGATTAAATTCGTTATAATGAAATATTCGTTAAAGTGAAAATATTTTTATACTGAAATAGAATAATATGACTTTTTTTACAATCCAAATTATATTCATTAAATTGAAAAATTCGTTAAATCGAGGTTCGTTGTAACGAGATTCTACTGTATTTAATTATATTTTATTGCACGAGGAAATGATTACAACTTATTGTTCTGAAATGACAAGCTGCTTAAAAGTTGACAAATCAGAGCGGGGATTTTGACTTTATTATTATTATTATTATTGTTCTTATTAACAACACTATTTCTTTCATTGTGAAATTGTCTGTCATCGTCAGAAATGCATAAGCGACTTTTGGACGGCTGTCAACAAAAATAAATATAGAAAAAAGAAAAGAAAGAAAAAAAGTTGCTATTTTTAACAATTATACATCACTTCTAAATATCGCCTGATTTAAATTTTTATTTCATCGAATAAAGGGGTGGGGGGGGGGTTATACTTTCGAATAAAATTTGTTGAAAACTGAAGCTCAATTTAATGATTATTTAAATAACTTTCAAGCATGATTTTTTTTTTTAAAGAAAATCTGTCTCAAAAACGAGCATTTGTTTGCTACAATAATATAAAGTTGCAGAGTTACCACAATTGATAACTGATTGCCCAGATCGAATTAAAAAGAATAAAAATAGCAGATTAACCAAAAGCTAATTTGATGCTAAACTAAAATTTGTGTACGAAAAGAAGGATTTTCATTTTATGTTGAACATAAAATTAATATCAAGTTAAGTTAAATTGGTTAAACATCATTTTACGTCATTTTACATTGGTTAAACATCATTTTTAAACACAATCTGATTACATCAAAATGTGTTCGGAATTGTATTTTAATTTCATCAATTCATTTTAAACATTAGCCAGTCTCCGTCGTGAGGTATGTGATCGACAGGGCCCGACTAATCCTGCATGGGGCCCCGAGGCAAAGATCCAGTTGGGGGGGCCCTAAAATATATTATATTTTTTGTCACTATTTGTACTCATTAAAAAAAAACCTGGTTTTTGTTTTTGGGGGCCCTTTTTAGAGTGTGTGTGTGTGGCTATCCCGTTTGCCCTGACAGTCGAGTGTGTTTTATATTTTTATTATCTTGTAAAAGGCTTTGTAAAAAGCTTCCGAACTTCTTAGCATTATTATTTTTTGAAGTTGAAAATTAAATCACAAGTAAGAAGTTTAATTATCGAAAATAAAATATTTTGGAAAGACTTTTTAATATTTTAAAATGTATGATTATTATTTAAAATTTTAGAATTGATCGAGTGATGAACAAAAGCGAAAGTAACATTTTTATACTTTTCTTATCCTTCATCTTTTCATGTCATAGTTTAAAGAATATTAAACCAAAGGAGATGGCAAATTGCTCAAAAGTGTTGATTAATCAGATGTAAACATTAGATCCTGCATACTTCTGATAAAAATTGGAATCAAATTTCATTCTTTCTTAATCCGTAAAAGGAAATTCAATTTGATATCAATGCCACAATTACATTATCTTGCACTTTCAAATCATAGATTAAAAAATTAATTGAGGGTACTTCTACCGTCTCACTTATATTTTATCACTATACAGAAACCGATATCGATTATCCAGATATTCGGCATCTGTCAAAACATCTCATCAGCTACCTACTTTACAAGGGCTAAATCAAACATTCGCAAGCTAATGTCCATAGGAGACGTTCTTTGCAAATTTCTCGTTTGCATTTCAATTAATATTTTTAAATGATTTTTTTTTTCTTTTTGTCATACGATATCTGACGCTAAAGCCTAACGTTATATCTTTATACTTTTTTTTTTTTCATTTTCATTTTGAATTCACTTTTATTTTTGGAACAAATCAACCAATTTTTTCTGAAATTAAAAGTGTCCTCAAAATAAAACCGCAACAACAACAAAATAATAATAAAAAAGAAAGATAAAACTCTAGACTTTGACCAAAAATATTGAAATGCAAGCGAGAAATTTCCGAAGAACCCGTTGGTTTAACATTAGCTTGTGAATTTGTATGCTGACTGGTGTAGGCTCTTAAGAAAAATGTAAGAAATCAGTCGAGAACAAAAATAAGATGCCTTTGAAAGGAAAAGTTTGACTTATGATAATAAAAGTGAAATATATAACCAATATAGTATTTGTTAAGTATTCTACAACGAATACTTTAAAAATGAATTCAATATTCTACATAATTCATTCGTATTCTTATATAGTGTTATACTTTATTCCACGATGATGAACTAAATATAACTGAATGTTCTAAAATGACGAACTGCTTAAGAGTTAATAAATCAGAGTGGAGGTTTTGCCTTTTTGTTATTATTATTAATAATTATATTAAAAAAAATTTACATTTATTAAAAAATGAAAATAAGTATTTCGATGTTTTTCATATCCTTCATTTTTGTATCATTAACCATTTAAAGAATATTCACCCAATGGAGATGACAAATTCTCAAAAGTTGATTAATCAAATGTAAACATTGAGTTCTACATACGTCTGATAAAATTTCACTCTTTCTTACACCGTAAAAGGAAATTATTCAATTTCATATCAATGTCACAATTATATTATCTTGCACTTTCAAATCAAAGATTAAAAAAATTAATTCAAGACTTTCCTGTCATTATCATTTACATTTCATCACTGTACTACAAACCGATACCGATTATCTAAATATTCGGCATCTGTCAAAACATCTTAGCTACTTCCTTTACCCCTGCTAAACGAATGAACAAGAAAGCCATTCTTTTACGAAAAAGATAAGGCGGAGGAAAGAACAAGTAACTTTACAAACTACCGATAGAGGGCGGCCGATAAGGAAAACGTATTTTGTCGTCTGCTCTCCTCTTCAGATTGAAATATCCTGTTTTCATATTGCAGTTATTGTTAAACATGGAATAAACAACTTCATAAAGCAGCGCCAGTTTTGAAAAGAATTGTAAGCAACTGCAATTGTTTTGCAAAATACAATGATACTTAATGGTGATTCACATGGGATTTTCATCCAGAAAAGATGACAAATTGTCCACAAGTTGATAAATAGAAGTGTAAACATTAGTTTCTGCGTGTGTCTGATAAATAATATTTCTACAACTATTAGGGCGATATAAATGCGAAAAGTAAGTGAATATTTCTGTATTTTTCTCTTGAATATTTTATGATGATGAACACAGAATAATCATCCGAAATAGATGTCAAAATACTCATAGATCAAAGTGTAAACATTGATTCTGGATACTTCTGATAAATCATATACTGTGTGTACTGTTAATATAAAGTAGGTGATTGATGATAAGCAAGTGAGTATTTCACATTATATTTAGTCGATAATTTATTTATTTATTAGGCGAAAACGCAGTGTAAATTGTGCTTTTATTTTATATTAACTTCAATACAACTTCGAAAGTGCCATATGGATATAATAAAAATTATTACAAAAAAATATTTATTTAGGATTGATAATTTTTTTTTTCACAAATATCGTAAAAGTTTTACTTATTCATTTTTATGAGTCAAAAATATTATTTTTAATATAATTTAGAATTTCTATTTCTAGTTAAATTTCACACCAGAATTTACTTTTAGACATTCATTGAAATAAAACAAAATTGTTCATTGTATGATTAAATATAATCATACGTATGTACGTCAAGTATGATTAAATATTGCTGTAGCAAATATAAAGATTCAGCAGTATCTCTTAATTAATTCTTATAATATGTAATTATTACAACTACAACAGTAGTATAAAAAATTATAACAATGGAGCTTTTGTGCAGACAACTTTATTCTGTAAGTTTTAGAACGGGAGTTATAACTTGCTTCAGGATTATTATTTTTCATACTTTACTTATTTTAAACAGATTTTCACTAAAGGACTTATTTACGTATTTAACTTTTCGTTTATTAATTGTTTATCTACATGAATTTAAAATCATCTTTATCAAAAAAAAAAAAAAAAAAAAAAAAAAAACATTTTTAACACATTAACTACGAATATTTTCATGTTAATGTCATTTATTTTATTTACAAATATAATGCAAAATCAAGAGTAGGCTCAAAAGAAAAAATAGAAAGAAAGTAATTTTAATACGTTTAATTTTGAGAAAATTCGGAGCTTTCCGTCAGTGCCGTATCAAAGGGGAGGGGATGCTGCTAGTTACAATCCCCCTCCCCCCCCCCAAAAAAAAAAAAATTAAAGAAAATATCACATTAACTACGAATATTTTTTCATATATAATGTCATTTATTTTATTTACAAATATAATGCAAAATTAAAAGTAGACTCTAAAAAGGACACAAAGAAAAGAAAGAAAGACATTTTAATACGTTAAATTTTGAGAAATTTCGGAGCTTTCCGTCAGTGCCGCATCAAATAGGAGGGGGTGCTGCAGGTTATAATACTCCTCCCCACAAAATTTAAAGAAAATATCACATTAACTACGAATATTTTTCATATATAATGTCATTTATTTTATTTACAAATATAATGCGAAATCAAAAGTAGACACTAAAAAGGATACCAAAAAGAAAAGGAAGAAAGAAATTATGCTAAACAGATTAAAAAAAAAAAAAAAAAAGTTTGAAAAATTCCACAATTTGAATTTTTATCTGAATTTTACACCAGTTGAATTTTTTTTTTTAATTTAAAATTTCAAAGTATTTCAATTTAAAATTTCAAAGTATTTCAATTTCAAAGTCAAAATAATTTCAGTTGAAATTATTTTGAATTTCAACCATGTGCTGCAGCTAGGAGGGGTGCAGCGAGTGCTTTTAACATGGGTCTCATTTTTGGAAAGACCTTTTGATTTTTTTTTTTTTTTTTTTTTTTTAAGTTCTAAAAAGTTTTACACGTGTGTCCGTACTTGGCCATTTTACTTTAAGGAGATCCTCAATTAGAGACCTTTTTTTAACATTTGTAAGAAAGTTTAAGCCCTCTTCCGTAAAGGATCTTGCATACGTACCCTTTAAAGAGAAGATCGGTCTGTGGCTATACTGAACTAAAAAGTTTGTTTTCTAGCTCGGTATTTACATTCTGTCATTACCATAATAGGGCTTTTCTCAAAATTGTTTGTTCGTTCTTTAGTAATTTTTATTAAAACAACCGCTAATTGGTAGAGATAAATACAATTTGCAACCAAAAAATTAAAACACGTTTTAATTTTAAAAAAAAAAGTAGGAATAATAATAAAGTAGGAATCAAAATAAAGTACGAATTAAGACTAAGTTGATGAAATAGCCTTGCCACTAATTTTCAAAAAGTTATACTTTTTACATTTGTATATGGTCCCTGTGTCCTAGAAGTTATACAGGGTGAATCAACTCTTGGGCAAAATTTTAAGGGGTGATAGTACACATAAAGACAGACAATATTAAATAGGAAACTAAGGGTCCCAAACGTCTTCCGAAGGAGATAGGCGCCATTAAAGTTTAGGGTTCAAAATTTCAAATGATTATAAAAAACGGAAAAAGATTCGTTTGCGGTTTTCGCCAAAACTATTCTTTATGTCAGTATTTTCTTAAAAATAAATTTTAAAGAAAAAGTTAAAAAAAATGCCGATAGAGGGCGCTTGGAGTAACGAAAAACTATTTTTTACCGTTATTTTTTGTATTTCATTAAATGCTTTCAAAAGCTTAGACTTAAACTTTGAGCTCAAAATCTGAATCGTTGGGAGTGATTAAGTAGCCCAAACTGAACTGCATTCGGGAGTTGAAATTTGAAACACCTCCCTCCCCCTCCCACTCCTGAACACAGTTTCCTGATCTTGGTGTCGTAAACCAGGCAGAAACAATATGAGTTGTAATTTTCCAACTGGACGAAAAATGTCCGGGCCAGGATTCGAACCTGGTATCTTTTGAAGCTGCCATGCTCTACCAACTGAGCTATCCCGGTTGAATCTGGAGGGAATAATTCATCCAGTTCATGCCCTCCAGATTCAACCGGGATAGCTCAGTTGGTAGAGCATGGCAGCTTCAGCCAAGAGATCGCAGTTTCGAATCCTGGACCGGACATTTTTCGTGCAGTTGGAAAATTACAACTCATATGATTTCTTTACCAATTTGAATAATTGTGTTAAAATTAATCCAGGCAGAAACTTACTACCCCCTACACGTAAAATAAACGATAGAGTAATGACAAAATTAAATAGAAAATTTATTCATAACAAACATGAGCAATTTCTCCGCGCAAAATAAAAAGAAACAATTTGATGTATGCATGTAGTGCGCAATATGAATGAAGGTTGACACGTAGAAAATAGTACACGCATGATGTTCGTGAGGAATCACAAAAACTACTCGAAAGAGTACCCACGAGCAACGATGCAGGCCTCACGCCGCCAGCGGAGGGAGTTGCGAACATTAGTGAATACCCCGAGCATATCCCGGACATCGCCTGCTACGACGGCAATCCTCGCTACCAGGTCCTCGTCGGCGTCGACGGTAAAAAATAGTTGTTCATTACTGCAAAGTCTAAAGCACCCTCTATCTTCATTTTTGAACTTTATCTTTAAAATTTATTTTTTAAATAATAATTTTTTTATTTAATGTCATCCCTCTATCGTTTATTTTACATGTAGGGGGTAGTAGTTTCTGCCTGGTCTACGACACCAAGATCGGGAATAACTGAACTGTGTTCAGGGGGGGGGGGGGGGAGGTGTTTCAAATTTCAACTCCCGAACACAGTTCAGTTTGCGCTACTTAACCACTCCCAACGATTCAGATTTTGAGCTCAAAATTTAAGTTTAAGTCTAAGCTTTTGAAAGCATTTAATCAGATACAAAAAAAAAAAAAAAAAAAAAAAAAAAAACGGTAAAAAATAGTTGTTCGTTACTCCAAAGTCTAAAGCGCCCTCTATCGACATTTTTTAAAACTTTTTCTTTAAAATTTTTTTTTAAAGAAAATACTGACATAAAGAATAGTTTTAGCGAAAACCGCAAACGAATCGACCAATTTTTCCGTTTTTCATAATTATTTGAAATTTTGGACCCTAAACTTTAATGGCGCCTATCTCCTTCGGCACTCGTTTTTGACCCTTAGTTTCCCATTTAATATTGTTTGTATTGATGTGTACTATCACCCCTTAAAGTTTTGCCCAAGGGTTTAGATTCACCCTGTATTTAGAAAAAAATTATTCATGCTCTGGCAAGTAAAACATAAAAAATTCCATTCTTCTACGACAAAAGCGGACAGAGATTTAATACGTTAATTTTTGAGAAATTTCGGACTTTTCCGTCAGTGGCGTATCAAGGGGAAGGGGATGCTGCTGGTTACAACCCCCCCCCCTCTCCCCAAAATGTGAAGAAAATATCATTTTAACTACGAATATTTTTCAAAATGCACTGAAACTTGCTAAGACAAAATTCCGTTTTAGACAGGTTTTCCTCTTAAAAGGTGCTTTATTTAGAAGGGACCATGAAATTTTAAGTTTAAGCCAAGTTTCCGTTATAAGCAAGTTCCATTTTCACAGGTTTTATTGCATATAACATGATATGTGGTGACTAAAATTGCATTGCTAATTTTCATTGTTTTAAATAACACTAATAAAATATTTAAACACGCTGTTTTTTCAGCTTGAGAGTATTTGAGGTATATTCTCAATATGAACTGCAAAGCCTTAAGTCCTTTTTCAAATTTATTTAAATGTTTGGTGTGACACAGGTCTTTTTTTTCAGCGCGTTACAGCATTGTTGGGTGCTTTTTTATTTCAACAACATTCAAAAATATTAACGAAAAGTTCTTCTATGGTTTTGTAACTTTTTGACTGGAAATAAGTTTTATTTGCATTTAAAATACTTCAGAAATATAATTGAATGACTTTGAATCTCGAACATACAAAAAGTTCCCTATGAGAAACATTTTATGACTAAAAACTATTTAGATAATGCTTCCAGATTTGGCAGTTAAAGCCGCCTTTCGGGTCGCGATAGTCTCGGATCATTGAGGAGCGATCGAGTGTAATTCCAAAAGTATTCCATTCATGAGAAAATGAAAAACCTTACTCGATTCTTATGTATACTGTTGTGCTGTCCAAAAATTAAGGGGCAGAGTACGGACGCTTTCGCTTTTTACACGTTTGTCCATTGGACTATATGGAATCCCCCCCCCCCCACGAATTTGTCAATTAGCTCACTGTATTGCTGGTATCTTTCTGAGTTTTCACGATATTTGACTGGTCTAGACAGTTTTGAAGGTGATTTTGAATCGAATAACGTTTTTCATTTTTCAGTAAATGCATTACATCTTGAGTTATAAGTGATTTTGATCTCTCAATCTGAACTCGGTTAAAAAAAAAAAATTCGACGTTATTTTTCGAAGATCCTTTGCATTTGTCGAAAATTAAAAAAAACTCTAGTTTCTGAATAAGAGTAACCTACCAAGCTCATGCGGCTAAGATTAAGATTGACTTCATGGATGTGTCAGAAAGTAATCAGATTGAATTACTCACAAACACCATGTGGAGTGTATGACAGAGATGTTTCCGAATATACGTCTCAAATGCTATTTCGGAAAGAAGCTTCTTAACTTTACGATCGCCTGAGTCGCATTTAAGAAATACAACGAGTGAAAGAAGATTCAATCGCCTAGCACTTCTATCCAGTCACTGGAATACACAAATATTGGATGACATTATTCTGGACAAATTTTCAAAAAAAATCCAAGACAACTCAACTACATTTAATATTGACAAAAACATGTTTAAGACGGAATAGTGTTTCTTGGTCCTTGTGGTTCCGTCTTATCAAATTTTACTGTATTCTTAGCCCCCACCCTCACCCCCATCCCGAAATGATAAATTTATTATGTACGGGGAATGTTTGCAACATTATTTTAATAATGAAATTGATATACATTACTAAGTTTTACTGATAGTTTTACATTTTTTTCATTACTAAGTTTTACTGTAGATACTTGCTATAAAATATGATGTGCATAGAATTTATCGTTCATTTACAGGGACACACAAAAGATTTCGGATACAATACTGTTGTGCTCCAGCGATAATGGCGGGAAGTGCGCTTTCAATTAAAATATGCGTTTTTAAGTTTAATTAAATATTTGCATACTACGTGGTGTGTATGTATACACTACGTGGCAATATGTACAAATACGTATATGCAAATACGTATACGTATTTGCCTACTACGTGGTGACATGCTATAGATCATATACAAGGTTACATAAAAAAAAATCGAAAGCATTGCTAAGTATGAGCGTGATTGCTTAAAGGTGGTTTTTAATTAAGTTATGCATTTTCTAGCCAAACTATATTTGGTACACTAAGATAAGTTTGTAGAATATGGATAAAATCATATACAAGACAACGCAAAGAACTTAGATACATGGATGTCAATTTCTGGAAGTGTGGTTTCAGTCGTTTTAAGCGCGTTTTGTCCGAATTAAATGTTAGCTTAATATGTCGCGTGTATAAATTCTGTAGGTAATATACAAGGCTGTGTAAAGGAATTCAAGTATGTTTCCGTCTATTGGTAGAAATTGCTGATGGTGAATTTTTCACCTGTGTTACTCGTTTTCTTAATTAAACTAAATACTGTGAAGAATATATATAAATCTAATACATCATATACAGGGCTGCACAAAAGGATATGAGTACTTTTCCTATGAACGGTAACTGCTGAAATTTGGTTTTCAAATGTGTTATACGTTTTCTAAAATGTTTGTGTAGTTATCTTATTTTCATTAATAAACAAAGAAGTTTTGTTAAAATATTCTGGAAGCTTTGAAAAATTTTTCATAATCTGTACTTGATGCAGGGATTGGAAGTAGCGCGCTACAAGTAGCGAAACTATTGTAGCTGCTACTTTTTACAGTAGTTTTTAATGTAGCACGCTACATTTTGAATAATGTAGTGTAGCGAGTAGTGCGATACCAAAAATCCGTTGTTTGTAGCGAGAACCGACGCTACTTTTAACGCTACTTCAGGAATGCGAAATGTACCATTTTGCAAATTACGTTGCCTAAATTTGCTTCTTTTGTGCGAAATTTGTTCTGCTCAACAATTTGCTAATCTCAGCTGCAGCGTATAACAACAAGTGATAACATTACGTGATAGATTTTCCTCATTGACACTTGCTATTAAAATCAAGTACTAATCCGCCAAATGAATTAATTTTCTTTCTGGCACCACTTGTCTATTTACTCATTATTAAGTCTTCATGGTTTAACGCTGGTTTCTTAATATTTAGGATTTCTTGATTTACAAATTTATTTATTACTAGCAAAACCAGCGGCTTTGCTCGCGTAATTCTTGAAAAATGCCAATTGGTATTCGTTGGCCTATTTTTATTAGAGGAAATTTTACTGCCACAGATAATTAAGAAATTAATAATTAAGCCACACTAATGTCGAAAAAAAAATCGAAATTTTCGAACGTTTTTGACTTTTTCACCCCCACACTCCCCTGTGGTAGTGTCACCGATATAAAATATAGCCTATGTTACTGCAGGGACTGTTACCATCAATTTGCCACCCTCACTTTTGAAAATGGTTCTGTAGTTCCAGAGATTCCATAGAAAATGTAATTTAGAATGTTTTTAGAACGCTTTTCGCTCATCTCACACCTTTTAAATTTCGAATTTTTTTAGAATTTGTTCTTAGAGAGCATTTACATCTTATAAGTAACTACCATGCCAAATTTCATGTTTCTAGCTCCTTCAGTATTAAAAAATCGAAATTTTAGAACGTTTTTCGCTCTTGTACCCCCCTGGGGGTAATGGCACCGACGTAAAATATAGCCTATGTTGGAGCAGGGAATGCCACCATCACTTTTGAAATCGCTTCAGTAATTCCAGAGATTACCCCCTACAAACAAACAAACAAACAAAAAAACAATCTTTACTTCTTTATAATATTAGTATAGATTTGCATCTAGTCAGATTTAGAATTTGTTCTTAGAGAGCATTTACATCTTATAAGTAACTACCATGCCAAATTTCATGTTTCTAGCTCCTTCAGTATAAAAAAAATCGAAATTTTAGAACGATCAGTAATTAATAAGATTAATAAGTACTTTAACGTTCACCCTGAATCAGTATTGTAACGATTCAGAACCCTGACCCTGAGTCTGAGTTTTTCTGTAATTGTCTAGATTATAATGTCTTTCTTAATTTTGCTACGAAACTTAATGTGTGTATAATTAACATTTTGGAGACAAACACAAAACATTTTCTTGTATGTTATCTTTTTTAATGCCCTCGATTATGTTGCATTTATTTAATTATATCCCGGCAGACGCGATATAACGAAGGGTCGCTTTATTATTTAATTCGTGTCTTCATTTCTAGTGTAAATGGAACCCTTTGATAAAATCTGAAAGTAGCGAAGTACTGACTACTTTTGAAAAGTAGTTTGTAGTCGCTACTTTTTAAAGAAAGTAGTTGTAGTTGACTACATTTTCGATAAAGTAGTTGTAGTTGTAGTTCACTACAATAAAAAAGTAGTTTTTCCGACCCCTGAGTCTTGATGCATGATTTTTCTGTCTTGTTTGTTATAGATTATGAGCTTGAAGTGTTTCAAGCATTCAGGCTATTTTTAAAAATCAGCATAAATCCATCTGAATAAAAATTGCATTTTTGAAAAATATTTAAAAATACTGTGTGAATTTTTAAGGTATTTTTCAAAAAACAAAATATATTTTTTGTTGCTGTTGTAAAATAAAGAAACTTTGATAAAACATCTCTTGCATGGTAATTTACATAATCTATACCAGCCTAACTAAGCTGAAATAATAATTGTGTTTCTGTTTTTTATTCATGTATACTGATATGTTTCCAAAAATTCTGTCAGACATTCAAACTAAATAATTCTTGCATAATTTCTGAACAGTTCTTTATTACTTGTTTTAATTTCTGTTTATTTCTGACCAATCTGATAATGTATAAATATATGTATGTGTGTGTATTTTGGGAAATTTAAAATACATAAATATATGGTTTTGATTACTTTAAAGTAATAAATTGAAACTTTTACTATTGAACCAAAAAGTGAACATAGTAAGAATGAAACTGAAGTATTTCGTTTGTAATGTAATCTAAAAAATACTTAACTTAAGAAATAAAAACTATAGAAAACCCTTTTACTTACCCATTTAAAAATCGAAAAAAAAAAATGACGGATTTACACGTTTTAAATACTGGAGATTCCGAAAAACATATTTTTTGAAAAAAAAAAAACTGTGTGTCTGTAAACGCTCTATCTCTCGAACAAATTGAGATAGAGACTTGAAATTTGGTATGTACTTAGTATGTAATAATGGGAAGAAGCTTAATGAATTTCAGTAACCTCGATTATCCGGAACTAGTTTTTTCGGACTCTCGAACTATTCGTTTTGATAAAAGGTATATAAAAGTTTTCGAAATTGTTTATTTTAAGGAGTGAATATAAAAGACAATAAAAAAACATAAATTTTGCATAAAGAATGAAGTCGATCGGATAATGAGTTGCCGAGATATTTGTAATCCTATTATCCATACTCTTCGATTTTTTATGACCCTGTATTTCACCCAAATTTCAATTCAAAGATATATTTTAATTGAAAATGAGACACTTAATCCGTCGCAGTAAACCGTTAGTTAATATGATTATCAATTTTGGAGCTATGAGGATGTTTCTTTTACGCAATTCAGTTTTAGAGCATTTAAAGTTTATGACGTCATCCAAGCCACGGTTTTATTCGAATTTTTATAAGTAGTTTACACATGTTTTATTTTCATATTTTATATTATGCATATGCATGATGGGTAAGTATTACGGTGGCCCCCAACGACTAGTTTAAAGTGTAATTAAAATATTTATCTTCAATCAGTATGTAGCGCGTATACTGAAAGCACAAATATACCAATATCATTTTATTATTTTTAACTGTTGCAATTCTTTTTAGGTGATCTTCATCAGATGGTAGCTGAAAGTTGTATCATTTGCCATGTTTGCATCAACAAGCTTTGCTCTCATTGTATTCATTACGAAACTCTTCATTGTGATAGGTGAGATTTTTTTTTGTGAATATTCAAATTGATACAGGGCGTCCAAACATGTGTGCACATATTAACTGTTAAAACCGGTGTCGCGTCAATTCATCTCGCACAATTCATTGCGGAACAATTCATCGCGCACAATTCGTCGCAGCGTCAATTCGTCGCAGCGTCAATTCATCGCGGCGACAATTCGTCGCGGCTCAATTCGTCGTAGTGAAAACGCACAATTCATCGCGGAACAATTCATCGCGGAACAATTCATCGCGCACAATTCGTCGCGGGCTCAATTCGTCGTGGGCTCAATTCGTCGTGGTATCAATTCGTCGCGACGTCAATTCATCGCAGCGAAAATGTCTTTGAAGGCTAGTATGATAAAAATAAGGATAATTTAGTAAAATTATTTAATGATAATTTGTTTTTTAGATTTAGAGAATTGTAACTAACATTTTACAGGCAATTTTGGAGGAATATTTTTTCATGTGTGATTTTTGTGAATTTCCCTGATAAGAACATGAAGGTTTAATGAATTAGAACAACTCATTTCTTATTTAAATTAGAGATCGAATAAATATTGCTTTAGATAACCGAAAAAATGGCGAAGGATTTAGGATAAAATCACCCAGATCATGAAAAAATGACGAATACAAATGCAAGACTTTTTTTAAAAAAAATTATTAGTTGACATATGGGTACACAGGGTACAACCCCTCCCCCCCCCCTCCTTTATATTTGAAAGAATTAGGAAGTAAAAAAAGTATTGAGAGATGTAAACATAAAATACTTTTTGTGATTGTGATTGAACTGATTGCTGCATGAATGCAATTTCATTAAATAGTATTTTGGTTTTATAAGTTTTTTCATTTATTTCTTCTATACTAATAAAAGGAAAGTGTTTGTCTGTCTGAGTTCTGTGTACGTGTGCGAGATGACAAGCGAAATCTACCGCACGTAAAAGTCTGAAAATTTGGGTGTGGATAGTCCAAGGCAGGTCCTACAGACCTTTCGCTCAGATTTTTAATATTTTAATAAGAACCGGGGCCCCTAGGGCACTTTTAAGGTTTTTGCATCTAAATTGTTAATAACTTGCCCCATTTTCATCTGATCTCCCTTCTTTTGTGGGCCTTTCTCCATTAAATTCCCCGCCCATTTCTATATTTCAGTTAGGACCCTGGTCCCCTGGGGCCTAATGCGGTGTTGACTTGAACCTTTTATGCGCCATGCATTTTTCACCTTCTCAATGCATAACTTTTAATTGAGTCTTCGACTCCTTTCCCCGGGCCAACACCTTCATATTTTTACTGTGGCACTAGGGCCCTTTTTTAGCATTTCTTTCAAATTTTATTCTAATGATTAATTTATATCCTATGCTAACTAATTCGACTAATTGAAGATCTAAAGCGCTACGTACTAAGATCTTTTAAGATGTTCCTGTTAAGACCTTACTCAAAACTATCATTTGGTCATTTTTAGGACCTCTAATATAGCTCCTTTAAAAATCGACCTATCCACTAGTTTTTTTTTTTTTTTAATGATAACTTTTTTGGACTTCCAGCTACTATATTAACGACAAAAAAATTTCTCGGACAAGTCCCGGGCCCCCTGGGCACCTTAAAATGTTTGTTCCCTAAGTTATTAATAATTTGCCCCATTTTTCTCAGATCTCCTTCGTTTTTGGCGCCTTCTCTCCATTAGGCTTTTCTCCCATTTCTATGTTTCAGTTAAGACCCGGGCCCCCGTGCGACTCGGATAGGGGCACCGTTGAAGTTTTTGCTCCCTAAATTTTTAATAACTTGCTCCTTTAAATCCGATTTTATTTTTGCTTTTGGTGCCTTTTCTCCATTTAGTTATTCCTACATTTCTACATTCCAGTTAGGACCCTGGGGCCCGACTCGAGGCCCTTTGAACTTTTTGTGTGCTATGCATTTTTCACCCCCATAATTCTGTCACCCTCTTACTAAGCGACTTTAAAGTTTAGCCTTGGATTACTCTCCCCGGAGTCACCACGCTTATATTTTTATTGGGCCTTTAGGGCCCTTTTTTAAGCATTTCTTTAAATTTTGTTCTAATGATTAATTTATACCCTATGTTTAATTCCGACTAATTGAAGTTCTAAAGCGCTAAGTACCAGGATCTTTTAAGATGTTTTCATCTTAGCTCAAAACTATCAGTTAGCCCCCTTTGTTAGCTTCCCTTAAAAATCGGCCGATTCACTAGCTTTTTTTTGTCTGACAACTACTTAGGACTTCCAACTACTACTTGAACTACAAAAAAATATCTCGGACCTCAGCTACCACCAATTTTGAATATTAATCCTCTTCTTGGGCCCCTATATGCAGCTTCTTTTAAAAGAGTCATAGAAGCTTGAGTTCTGTTTATGGTTATTATCACGGGCACGGAAAACACCGTGTGGGTCACCTAGTTAGAAAGTAAACCATAATTTTATTATATTTTAATTATTTTCATCCGCGAATGCTGCTTGTTTTATTCAGTAAATGTTTCCAATTTATGATTTTTTACTTTCTTCTATAGAAGAAAGTATTGCAATCGAAATTTTTTTCGACTTCCGGTTTTCGACGGATTTACACGTTTTAGGGGTCAGAGATTCCGAAAAAGATGTTTTTACAAATTGTCTATCTGTCTGTCTGCCCTCATTGTATCATCGAAAAGTGTATGAAGTTTTGCTTAAAATTGAACCAAATTTTTTTTGTGTTTTTTGGCTATGGCCAGCAAGTCCTACTTGAATTTGGGGCTATTTCGACGGAAGAGGGCGCTGTGATTGCGATTTTTGTTCCATTTCTACTATTGTATCATCGAAAATTTTATGAAGTTATGCAGATAATTGAACCAATTTTTTTGTATATGTTTTTGACCATAGCCTGCAGGTCCCAGTTGAATTTGGAGATATTGCGTCTGGAGGAAGCGCTGTGATAGCCATTTAAAGATTACAATTTCAAAAAGTTGTAAAAATAAAATTAGAGATCCTAAAAACTTTTCCCGTTAAATGTTCTGTCTTGATCCAAGGATTCTAGAGCATTTTTTAATTTGCCTCTATCTTAAAAAATGGCTGAGGTATAGCAGTTTGAAATTATAGGGTTGCTGACATTTTGAAACGATACAGCAGTATTCCGCCTTAAACGGGTTTAATTTATTAGTTTCAGTAACATGGTTTCGCCAATTTTTTTTCATTGTTGTAACCATCGTTTCAACACTTACATGCTTAACACTATATATTTATATTCCCCAACGTCAAATTCTCGCCAAACGTGGTGGCAATTGGTGAAATATCGCTAAATTTTGCGACAAAAGTACGTTGTTATATTTGAAGCCAAGTTGGCTATGTCTGTCTAATTTAGCGATATTCGCATTCAAATTCAATATTGGCGAGAACTGGGAATGACTCTTCGGGTTCGCGCACTTTAGCTTCGTGTATTTTCAGTAGAATTTGCTAAAATCTCAAAACCTATCAATAGGGAGGCTATCTGTTCCTGCCGGTACAGGCCAAGAAGGACTTTTCGTAGTTTCGTATAATACATCGGCTGCTCGCATCCAAGTAACCCGACGATTCGCAAGCAGCTGACGTGCAGCAGAATTACGAAAAATATTGATTTTTTTTTGGCGGTGTGATGGCGAATTTTGAAGCATTAACATGTATGAGATAGAAGAAAGTTTTGGGATTGGCATATCCAACTAGTTTTTTTTGGTTTTTTTTATGAGCAAAGGGTACCTTATATATTTCAACTGCAATGGATTTATTTTAAACGCATATTAAGATGGTTCTTAGCTGACCTGCTGAATAATGTGAAACTATCTGACGCGTTTTCTGACTCATTTGTAAACGCAAAGGCAGAAAATTATCCGGCCTGATTGTGAAAGGGATTTGGAGTCGAAATGAATTTTCCATATTTTTTCAATTACGTATCGAGTTATAATTGATTCGTGTCACATGGCAACATGTTTATCTCATTCTTCGTGCTGCGGCTTTGGAAATTTAGTTCAAAACACCAACTTTGTCAGTATTTTCTGAAAGATCTTCTGCTTGCATTGAAAACTGGAAAATGTCTTTGGATTGCGAACTTTCTGAATAAGAACACGAGTCAATTCCATGTGTTTCCGAACAAAAATGAATTAAAAATTATGTCATAAAGTAGCCAGTTTGGAATTGAGAACAGCCGTTAACTCTCCCTACTGGTTTGTGGAAAGAATCTTCCTCTGCCCTCTCCTAGCCTCGTTGTAACATGGACATGGACTTAAAATTTAGAAAATATTATTGAATTTTTTCGTTGTTGAAAATACATGCTTTTCACACTACATACCACTTCTCCCTAGTGAAAATTTTGCATGCAAGCATGCAAATGGTAATATTACGAATCAATCTTATCTTACAGATTTAAGACTCACGTCATTTTGTCATGCTATGGGTGATTTTATCCTAAATCTTCCGCCCTTTTTTCGGTAATCTAAAGCAATATTTATTCGATCTCTAATTTAAGTAAGAAACGAGTTGTTCTAATTCATTAAACCTTCATGTTCTCATCAGGGAAATTCACAAAAATCACATATGAAAAAAGATTCCTCCAAAATTGCCTGTAAAATGTTAGTTACAATTCTCTAAATCTAAAAAACAAATTATCATTAAGTAATTTTACTGAATTATCTTTATTTTTACCATAATAGCCTTCAAAGACGTTTTCGCTTCGACGAATTGAGCCCGCGACGAATTGACGCCGCGACGAATTGACGCTGCGACGAATTGTGCGCGATGAATTGTTCCGCGATGAATTGTGCGTTTTCGCTGCGACGAATTGACGCTGCGACGAATTGTGTGCGATGAATTGTTCCGCGATGAATTGTGCGCGACGAATTAAGGCAGAACCGTTAAAACCTGCTAAGTTTATTTTCTGAAATTAAATTCTGTAATTTTGATCTTTATCTATACTTATGCTCTTATGCAGCTCGTGGTAGTTTCAAGTGTAGTGAAAAAGGAAAAACTTGGCATCCTATTAACAAAGTTTTAAATAGAAATACCAGGGCCGAAACTAGAGGGGAGGGGGAAAGCGAGATATATGCTCCTGGTGCTACAGTAAAAGGGGGCACCAAAAGAAGATTTGGTTCGTTGTTCAGTACAAAGAATAAATAACGAAATTTAGTTAAAGAATTCATGGAGTCGGGCAACCCAAAATAAAGATGTATTCGTTAATTTTATACTCCTTGCTTTGAAATGGGGAGTGTTTTTCTATTAGGTGACCACCTAGGGCCGCCAGAAATATACTTTATTAACGAATTCATCCAAGATACTTTCAAGTTCCCAATTAGGTTTGAATTGGTTCAATATTTCGGACATTATATCGTGCTGAGAAGTTTTGCATTTTTTTGCTTTTGTGTGTCCGTAAACAAACTATAAGATTTACATACTTGATTAACGAACTCATCCAAGATATGTGCAAGATCAATACACCGTCCAAATTAGGTTCGTAATGATTCAGTATTTCGGACGTTATCGTGAAGACAAGATTCTGAAAATCTTAAGATTCATTTTCTTCCTAACAATTATTTCATTTTTAAAATGAAAATTAATGGAGTGGATTGAAAACTTCTCTTTATAAATTTATTTCGGAAAGGTGGTGGGGGGTTAGTCGCCAATATTCATACTTGTCCCGGGTGGAAAAAAAAATAGTTTCGGCTCTGAGAAATACGATATTGAAAAATATTTTCAATTATATTATTATTCTATAAAACTATTTTTTCAACTTTTTTTTATAACGATTTAAATTTTTGAAGGGTGGTCGCATATTATTTAAATCACTTAATTTTAATTCCAAGCTGCCAAATGACACCTAGAAAAAAATTATTAAAATCTTTCTCTTATAAAGTACGAGAAAGAAAATAATTTGTGTTTTGTTTTAAACCAGTTTGTTCGTAAATTCTGGTGTCATTCAATCATTTCAACAATTTAGCAACAGAATTACTTTCCCCCGAAATGATTAGAATGATGGTGGACTTTGAAAAGAGCCAAAAATAAGAGTTTTTATTATTGTGTTAAAAATAAATATATATCAATTTATTGCTATGTAGTACTTCAGCAGAAGATGTATTGTTATTCTTCTTGTAAAAGTAATTAACGAAAACAACATGTCATAATGTATTTCAAAAGCATTTTTTCTCTAAACAAATTTTTCCCAGTCTATACATTTTTAACACTTTCCAACATAGTTGAAAAGTGTTTATATATTCGGTTTGTCTGTCTGTCTTTCCGTCTGTCCGTGCTCTAACTCTCGTCAATATACTCAAATTGTCAAGAAATTTTTATAGATTATTGTAGTATGTTCGGTATTGAAAATGAAGTGTGTAGCATTCATAGGTCACACAAAAGAATTCCATTACATTATAGTCTAGGAAGAAAATCGTTTGCGGCGCATTTTATTGATGTTACGCTATTTCAAAGATCATGAAATTAATATGCATTACTGAGGTGGACTACAGTATACTTTCACTTTAGTATACAATTAGTAGCATTTTTAGTTCAATCAGAGGGACGTACAAAATAATTGCTTTACACTATAATATTATGTGGAAAAATCGTTTGCGGTGCATTTTGAACATGTTATGATACTTGATTACATAATTAAATTTAAAAGGATCACTAAGGTTTACTACAACATTTTTACTATAGATGGAGTGCGTAGAATTTATCGTTCATGTACAAAGACGCACAAAAGAATTCGGTTAAAGGACTGACTATGATAGGTAACTGCTGGAAGTGCTTTTCCGCTATGGTATGCAATTTTATGTAATGTTTGTTGTATTATGTTTTTTTTTTTTTTTTTTTTTTTACGAATTCTCTAGATCATATACAGGGCTGCACGGAAGACTTCAAATATGGGCACCAATTGCTAAAAATGGCTTTTTACTGAGTTATGTATTTTTGAAATTGCTTATTTAGATATTTCATTTCATCGAATTCAAAAATTCAATTTCTTAATAATATTCTGTTAGTGTTGGAAAAGGTTTCATTATCTACGCCAGATGCAGGATTTTTCGTTCTTGTTAATATGTTCCATGCGGTTTTTGTATAAAATTCTCAATATCGCTAAGGGACAATCTCGATACATACTACAATAAATTTCTGCATCCATTTTTTTTAATCTGACAGATAGTTATGTAAAAAAGATACAAAAACTGGAAACAGATTTAATTTTTATTAAAAATTCAAATTTTAATAGGTTTTATTACAAATTTCAGGACCTACTAACATTCCAAAATTGATGCACAGATTTCTTGTAAGATGTATCGAGATTGTCCTTTACCTATATTGAAAATTATGAACTAAATTTAAAACGCATGGAACATTTTAAATATGCGGAAAATGTGTTTTAACAAAAATGCATTTTAAATACATTATGATGTTTTTATTACTTTTTTATTATTATTATTTATTATTTACTTTTATAAATATATGTGTGTGTGTGTGTGTGAAAATACACTTTCTGCCAACATGACAATATATTAGTGTCATTTATATATTAGTGTCTATATAGTGTCTATATTATATATTATTATCTATATATTAGTATAATTTATATATATAAATTTTAACACAGAAAGAAAAATTTGTATATTTGCTGTTTTCAAAGTCCATCCCCATAAGTTAATAAAATATTTCTCACGCCGCATTCATAAGTATTAAAGAACTATAAACATAAGTTATCTGCCATTTGAGATCATAGCACTTTAAGAAAAAACAATATTCTTTCATCTTGGGATTTAACATTTTAAACCAATGAAAAACATGAAGCTAGACAATCGACCTTGGATTTGCAAAAAAGCTGTGTATCATGCTTTGATTAACGTTACTACTTTTTTTTTTCTTATTTTCTTATTATATATTTGAAGAAAGTGCAGGATCTCTTTAAATTTGGAGTAATTATTTGAAAGGCCTCTCACATGTGTTTTCATTCTCTCCTTTTACATATCTACTAGTTGACCCACCCGGCGCGGCGTTGGGCGATCCCGTGATATTATTCTTAAATATACCTAAAATCAGTGTCGAATTATTTTATTTTTTTAGACGAAAATCTTTTGAAACGAACCTAATGTTGGGGGTCCTACTTGCCTTCAGTAGAGTATACCCTCGAATTTGTATGATTTTATATTTTTAAATGAATGTCTATCCAAACGAACTTACAGTTGTAGCCCCGTTGCGTCCGGCAGTATATACACCGGGCGTGTTACAAACGCTCCGGTCTGCTTTTGAAAATGAACCGTGAATTTGTATAATTTTATATTTATTAAACTGAAATCTTACCAAATGAACTAAGGCTAACCCAACTTATAGCGATTGCCGATTTAATTTCTGATAATCTTCTAAAACTTGTCGTTGGGGGCCACCGTAATACTTACCCATCATGGATATGCATAATGTAAAATATTAAAATAAAAATGTGTAAACTACTTATAAAGTGCATTGCAATTCAAATAAAATCGTGGCTTGATGACGTCACAAACTTTAAAGGCTCGATTACTGAATTGCTTGAAAGAAACATCCTTATAACTCCAAAAATAATAATCCTATTAACTAGCGGTTTATTGCATCTGATTAAGCGTCAAATTTCCAATTAAAATATATCTTTGAAGTGAAATTTGGATGAAATACAGGGTCATGAAAAATCGAAGAGTGTAGAAAATAGGATTCCAAATATCTCGGCAACTAATTATTCGATCGACTTCATGCTTTATGCAAAATTTATGTTTTTTTATTGTCTTTTATATTCACTTCTTAAAATAAACAATTTCGAAAATTTTTATATACCTTTCATCAGAACGAATATTTCGAGAGTCCAAAAAAAATTGTTCCGGTTAATCGAGGTTATTGAAATGAAATAGGCTTCTTCCCATTATTACATACTAAGTACATACCAAATTGCAAGTCTCTATCTCAATTTTTTCGGGAGATAGAGCGTTTACAGACACACAGACACACAGACGGACGGCAAAAAATAATTTCTAAAAATATGTTTTTCGGAATCTCCAGTGTCTGAAACTTGTAAATCCGTCAAAATTTTTTTTTCGATTTTCAAAACGATTACAAGACTTACCCTATACTACGTATGATGGGTAAGTAATAAAAGCGTAAGTCATGTGACTGTCATCAACAGTTCCGGGATGGCCGTTTCACTTTTTCATATGCCAGGCGGCCATTTTTATTCAAAATTATTTTTTCGAATAAAACTGCATAAAAGTTACATTTTAAGAACAATCGTTCAAAATAAATTAATATTTGAGAGATGACTTACGTTCAATTATGTTATATATTCTGCGTTATATATTTTGCAATAACTTCAGTCAAAATTAGGTTCATAGTTCAAATTCTCTATTCATGAAAGTAAACAAAAAAAAAAGATTGATTCGTCGTGAACATTTAAAATATTAAATCATGGAGGTAATCATTCGCAAAGCAAGTTCTCCGCGATTGAATTTTTGGACCGCTGCCTCGCGTCAAAAAAATAATTCGCACCAGTGAGACAATCAAATTTTACCATAATTATGTGCTATACAACTCAACTTCCTTCCGGACCTTTTCTTGACGTAAATTGAACTCATGTAATAATATTTAATGAATCAAATTTTTAGCATTTTTAAAATCGCTAATACACTTTGATTTTGAAATCAAATGTTTTGATTTATGATATTATTTCTTATCATAGAAACTCGACAGAGTTTCTCGCCAAGCATAAGAAACAGCAATGCATTACACAGTAAATGAAAGGAATTGCCGCCAATGGATGCCAAACGATTTTACAATTTTTTTTTTTAACTCTGTCTAGTTTATATTTTGCGGACGGGACAAAACGGGTTTTTGACACATCTATATCTCGCGTTGTATTTACGATAGAAACAAAATTCTTGATTTTATGGAATGGGGCGCGCCAAATGACTAAGAAATCAAAAGAAAAGCAAGATCTGTCGAATAGGTTTTCAGGAAATGCGATTTTAAAAGTGCTGTTTTTTGCCCTTTTTAAATCTTGTACAGACCAAAAACTGTTGACAGGGCTACAGCAATCTGTAATTATCGGATTTTTACGTGGTTTACGTCATTTGAATTGTTTTTATGAGTAGTTCAAACCTTTGTAAGTTTCATGAAAAAATATCAATTAGTTTTTGAGTTATATCAGTTTAAAGTTATTGATTCCTATACTTAACATGTAGCAAAAAACTGTTGACAGGGCTACAGCAATGTGTAATTATCGGATTTTTACGTGGTTTACGTCATTTGAATTGTTTTTATGAGTAATTCAAACCTTTGTAAGTTTCATGAAAAAATATTAATTAGTTTTTGATTTATATCAGTTTAAAGTTATTGATTCCTATACTTAACATGTAGCAAAAAAGTGATGACAGGGCTACAGCAATCTGTAATTATCGGATGTTTGCGTGGTTTACGTCATTTGAATTGTTTTTATGAGTAGTTCAAACCTTTGTAAGTTTCATGAAAAAATATCAATTAGTTTTTGAGTTATATCAGTTTAAAGTTATTGATTCCTTTACTTAACATGTAGCAAAAAACTGTTGACAGGGCTACAGCAATGTGTAATTATCGGATTTTTACGTGGTTTACGTCATTTGAATTGTTTTTATGAGTAATTCAAACCTTTGTAAGTTTCATGAAAAAATATTAATTAGTTTTTGATTTATATCAGTTTAAAGTTATTGATTCCTATACTTAACATAGAGCAAAAAAATAATTAATGACCCAACTCTTTTAGAAATGGTCGTATACACATAATATTAAGATATGTTATTACAGTCGACCCAAGTAAGCTCCCTATTATAAAAAAATAGTAACATTTAAGGTTCGTTTACAGGTTCTCACAAAATATCATTTGATATAGGGCTAAAGAATTGTGTAATTATCCGATTTTTACGCGGTTTGCAACAATTGCATTGTTTTTATGAATAGTTCAAATGTTTAATATTTTGTGTAAAATATGAATTAGTTTTTTATATATATATCACTTTAAAGTGATTTATTCCTATACTTAAGATGAAGCAAAGACACATTAAATGGTCTAACTCTTTTAAAAAAGAACGTATGCGCAGGATGTTAAAATATGTTACTACGAACGACCTAAGTTAGCTTCCTATTGTGAAACAGAACTGTAGAATTTAGTTTTTGTTTACAGGGTAACTCAAAAGATTTTTTAATAAGATTAATAATTGTGTAATTAGCGAATTTTTACGCTGAAGTACTTGATTCCTCAACACACAGGAAAAACAATAGTAAATAGCATAATATTTGTCAAAGTTGCTGTATACACAAGATATTCAAATATGTTACTACATCCGATTCATTTAAACTCTCTATTGTTTGTATTGTTGAACCATATACGTTTCGTTTACAGAGTCTCTTAGAAGATCTTGATTACATTACAACCGATGTATATTTACTGAGTGAGATGTATTTTAATGATTTTATACTGTTTCAATCTCTGTAAGGTTTTATTATCTTGCTTTAAAATTTAATACGGGTTCATTTTGTCTGTCTGAAAGCTCCTCGATCTTAAGCACTATATCTATTAAAATATAGTATTTTCATCGATTAAAAAAAACTGTGTTTATTAATAAATGTATCAGGAATTGATTGAAAAAAGCGATTAAAAAATTCTAACTTTACATTCATGCGCTGAGTAATAGAATGTAAAAATGTTGCTACCCCAAGATTTGAAGTTTTGCGTTTAAATATTTGCCGTTCATCGAATCTCCGGCTATGAAGAACTTAAAATGCTCTAAAAACAGGCCTAAGAGCACAATGAAAAGGAAATAATTTCTTAAATTCCTCATAAAAATTAAAAATGCTATATTTCGTATACAATAGGTGATCGGTAACGAACTGTTCGGTTTACGAACAAATCGGTTAACGAACACTTTCGCGTGAGATTTTTATGTTCGTATAACGAATACATGTTCGGTTAACGAACACTTTCAAAATATTTTTATGTTTGGAGAACGAACACCTCACGAAACAAAGTCATGATGAAGCAATGCCGTGTTTCATATTTGACCAGCTATACTTATTGCTTCTATTGTCGACTTTAGGAACATTTTAACAGTTGCATTACATATGTCCTAATTAATTCATGGACTGCCGGGGATTGAGGACCTATATTTTAGGATCCCCGAATTGGAATGGACAGACTAGAAACATTAATTATGTATTTTGTGTCTATGTATTTTGTTCATTTAGTAAATATAATCCTTTTTGGTTTAATCACGCTCCTTTTTAAAATCTAATTTAAAGCTTTATGATTTATCAGATCAAAAATTTTAATAAAATTTTACATTTTTTAAACGGTTTATTATGTAAACGCATTAGTCTTTGTGGTATATTTACAAAATCACACAAAATTTTGGAATACATGTCATCCTACGAACATTTTCTATTTTGAAATCACTTTAATAGTTTTTATACTTTTGCAAACGTTGCTAATCTTATATTTTTCCGATTCTCGAAACGTTGAGTCAAAAAACTTAACAAATAAAAAAACTTTTAAGGTGCTCAGTAATTTTCAAGAATAATATTTAATATATTAGTATAAAAATCCGTATAAGTAACAATGGTTCGTAGAAAAACAAATTTGATTATTCTCGGTAAAGTAAACTCATTGTTATAATTGACCAAAAAAAAAAGGTACTTCTTATTTATCCACATTTTTCTGAAACTGTAGTATTTTAATTACTTTGTAAACTACTGTAAAATTTTCTATTTTTGTGTTTTTTGAATGTATATAAACGGAAGAGTGATATTAACAAAAGAAAAAGGAAAATAAACATGTCATAAATAATCTGATGAATACAATCTAAGGAAATGAATATAAAAGTTTCCCCTTTGCTATGGTAGAGACATGTACATTGGAATAAGTCACTCAATAAATTGTATAATTCTGATGTATAATTCTATTTATAGCATCACAATTATTTTTTTATTTTGCCCCTTTCATCTTTCTTTTATCTTTTCTTTTCTGAATAAAAATGGAATCTGTGTAATTGAAATTAAATACCTTACAAAAAGAAGTGATATCTCATCAAAAACAACTCGTTGTAAATGATCCCGCCAAGCCACAAACCTAAAACGTCAGCCATAAAAAGAAGTGATATCACATAAAAAGAAGCGATATAGAAGTGCATACTCCGAGTCCCGTGTAAAAATCTATCACCACTCATAATGTTTCCAAAGGACTCGGAGTGAGGTACAGTATGTGAAAACTGCTTGGCGACCTGCAGGCTTTTAGAATATATGCAGTATATCAATTTTGAAAATCGAAAAAATAAATTTTTAATTTTTGTTATATCACTTTTATAAATATTTTTTCATGCGAAAGAACTGACAGAACGGATTTTTCCCCAGACTTATGCGATTCCGCTTACGCTATAATTATTGCAATATATCTCAATTTAGTTAACGTTTATTATAAAGTGCATTGTTATTAATATGTGTATGATCATTACATATATAAAACTTTAAGTAAAATTTAACCATTGAAACATAAGAAACTGACCACAAATCCCGATATATATTACAAACTCAAAATCTTTACATGTTTACTTAAGAAATCTTCTTCGTAAGAGTGGTGTTTCTAGTTTAAATAATGGTAAATAAAATCAACAAATTAATTTTTCAAGCTCAGACAAGAAAAGACATGCAAACACAGAAGCTTCAACTTTTTTACAATTTTATGGGAGCAAAATAATTAAATAAAAAAAAAAAAAAAAAAAAAAAAATATATATATATAGTCATATGTAATTGCAGGAAACGCGAACATTATAAAAGCCTGCAGGTCGCCAAGCAGTTTTCACATACTGTACCTCACTCCGAGTCCTTTGGAAACATTATGAGTGGTGATAGATTTTTACACGGGACTCGGAGTATGCACTTCTATATCGCTTCTTTTTATGTGATATCACTTCTTTTTATGGCTGACGTTTTAGGTTTGTGGCTTGGCGGGATCATTTACAACGAGTTGTTTTTGATGAGATTTATTTATTTATTTTCTATTTAAATGAAAAGTGTGAAGTATTTTAAATTTATGTAATATAAGCATTTTGGATTAAAGTTAAGTATTTTAAATGAAATGAGTGACAGGTTTATAATTTAAAATTAAATTAATGTAGTATGAATGATGGTGATGGGAACAATATTTGGCGATTTATCATCTGCTACCGGCTAACAAAAATACTCATAATTAAAAAAGGAAATAAAAATAAATAAACGATAGTTTGATGTAAATAAATATTGATATACATATCAAAAATAATTTATAGAACTAAAAAAAATAAAAGTAAATAAACAACAATTTCCATAAAAAAAATTTCGCCAAATTGGCGGATAGAAAAATCGCGCCAACGTGCGTATGTGACACCTGTGCCCAAAAAATATGCGAAATGCTACCATGATCGCAAAAGTTCATGATTTGTCTATTAGAATCTTCCTATTTGGCGAAGGATTAAGGGAAAATAAGGGCGCGGCAGCATATTACTGCTTGCACGGCAGCGTATTACTGCTTATTTTACTATTTAATACTGTTAATTTTACGGTATAATACTGGCAGCTGGGGTGCCAGTTTTATACTGTAAAATCAACAGTTATTTTTTGCAGTGTGGTATGTTGGCATTACCATGTTTTCAAAAAGACATGATAATGACATTTTTAATATTAAGTTCAATTTTATGCTTAATTATAGCGATTGAAGGTTTACAGTATATTTACTTTGAAAATGGTCCCAGAGCTCTTTATAATTCACTCAAAAAAATATTAATATGTATTGTTATATTTTAGTAATATGAAACACGGTGATGACACATAAGAAACACATTGTTCGCAATTTTTGTATTAAAGCATCAAAATGAAACAGTACTTCCTATTTCAACGAAGGAGATGATCACTTCTAGTAAGGGCATGAGTTACCAGTTACCCTACAATGTAACAACATAAAGAGTATTTTAGAACGCTCTATTGATGAGCTAAGAAAGCAAACACTTCGCACCATGGTAAGGACGATTAACTCCAGGGACAAAGTTTTAATTAAAGATAATTAAAATATTTTTTTGTATTGAAGTTAAAATGCTAATTATATTATAAACAGAGATGAATCTTTATTATATTGGTTTTGTTAGCTCACAGGCTATCAAAGCCGGAGAGCTAATGTGCCCACCCGTTCTGTATGTATGTATGTATGTACGTATGTACGTAACACGATAACTCTTGATAGAAATATCCGTTTTGCTTCAAATTTTGTTTATAGGTTCACTGTGATAAGGGGCTTCCCTGATTAGTTTTGGGGTTTCATTGGTTAAGTATAAAGGGGGGGGGGACGGGAGGCTAATTCCCCCCTTAATTTAGATAAATGGGTTTTTCATGCAAAATTATCCTATTTGCTTCAAATTTTGTATATGTAAGTTCATTGTGATAAAACGCTCCCCTGATTATTTTGGGGGTTCATTGGTTAACTATAAAGGGGGGAACGGTTGGATGATTTACCCCCTTGAGTTAGATAAATTGGTTTTTCATGCAGATCTGATTTGCTTAAAATTTTGTATACAGGTTCATTGTGATAAGGCGCTTCCCTGCTTAGTTTTGGGGATTCACCGGTTAAATATAAAAGGGGGAACAGGGGGGTTAATCCCCCCCTTAATTTATTATCGATTTCTTTATTTTTCGAGGGAATTATTCTTTGAAATAAGAGTATAGTATACAATTAATGTGAATAGCTTGTGAGCTCAATGCCATCAGTTTAACTGGGCACTTTTCTTTTTATTTTTGATCTGAGGCTTTCCAACACTCCAAAATATAATTTTGAACCATTAAATTTAAATTTAGAGACATGTCATGGTAATGACATTTGCACTTTTTCATTTTTTTTTAATTCAAATTTTAATTTTTCCTATGTTCGTACTATTGCACAATGGAGTTCATGGCGGTATTTCTTAAATAAAATTAAAACATTCATGTTAGACTCATAAAATTTCCTTTTTTTTTTTATTTGTCACGGACATGAAATTTTCCTTTTTCTGAGAATAACCCTAAGACTAGTTGCGTAGCAATCCATTATTGTGTTGCATTTGTACTTTAAACTAGGCTATGCTCGCTGCACTGGTCCAAGTTGTTACTGCTTTAAGTTGTTCTTTCGAAGAAATATCATATTTTTTGCTCTTTTCTCCAGTTCATGCCACACATTTTCAATTGGGTTTAAATCTGCAGAATATGGTGGAGTTTTGATGAGTTTGGGACAGTTGTACAGCAGCCACAAGCGAACATTTAGGGCTGTATGTTTGGGATTATTATCTTGATACAACTTGAATGCGTTTTGAATTTCATGTTTTTGGGCAGATATTTTCCAGTTTTCCTTAAGGATATTTATATACTTATATTGGTCCATATTATTTCCAATGAAAGCTAAATTTCCCATATCAGAAGCAGCAAAACATCCCCAAAGCATTTTGCCACCACCTCCATGTTTGACAGTTGGCAATAGATTTTTCGAATAGAGCTTTTCGTTCAGCTTTCTCCACACAGTTAGTCGCCCATCCGACCCAAATATGTTAAATTTTGATTCATACACAAATATGACGTTTTCCCAAAACGATACATCTTTATTGGCCATGGATTTTGCAAAATCCAGACGTAACTTTCTTGTTCTTTCATCAACGAAAAATTTTCTTCTGGCAACTCTACTATTGTACGTATGATCTGATAACTCGTCTAACAGTTTCAGGGTTTACTTTTATTGCAAATCTGTTTTCTAATTCTGTTGCAAGCTTCACTGCACTAATTTTTGGATTTTTCTTGATTTTATGCATAATAAACCTTCGATTCCTGGGAGTTAGCTTGCGAGAAGATCCTGATTTTAATGCTTTTTCAACAGTTTCACTTAGTTTCAACCGTTTTATAATAGCAAAAACAGTTGAATGGCTTACTTTAACAAGTTTTGCGATAGTTCTGGTGCTTTTACCATCTTTAAAATGTTCTATGGTTAAATTACTAATAGAATTTGTTGTAACTTTGTAGCGCCCGGCCATGTTTACTTCAAATATAGAAATGTAAACAAATTTACATGAAGTAGTAGTAATTTCAAAATGCAGACGATAATATTTGACATATATTTCCATTTATAATAAAAATAAATAACAAAAAATATCGTTCAATTACTTATGTGAGATTGTTTTTAATACTTTCTCGGTAAATTATTTCTTTTAAAAAAAGGGTTTGAATTTATTTTTATTACAATATGTAGGTTTTATTATAGACAAAAGAAAATTTATATCCAATTTTTTTAAAGTAGATTAGATGATGTTTTTTATAAGTAAATTTAAAAAAACACAAGTGTCCAAAAACAAAGGTGAGCCACTGTATTATCATTTATAAATCCTAATTAGACCTTTTAATCCGGTAAGATTCCTTAAAATTGATCAGTTAGTTTTCGAGCATTGAAAGATTGGTTGTTTGATTGAGTCTCCCGTCATTTTCCCGTTTTCTCAAATAAATAAATAAAAATATTAGCATGATTGTTGTTAGAATTATTACTTACAAATCTTAATTAGATCTTTCAATCGCTGCGCCGTAAGATTCCTTAAACTTCGTCAATTAGCTTCCAACTTTTTGAGCATTGAAAGATTGGTTGAGTGATTGATTCTCCCGGTTTTTCCCTGTTTTCTCAAAACATAATTTTGATATCGGAATACTACAAGTTGTAGATTGTAGCCAGAAATATTCTCTATCTTCTCCTGATAAGTTTAATCTTTGTATACAACCGTTTCTGAATCTATTCCGGCCAAACAGACAGACAATTTTTTTTTTTTAAATGTTCTTTTTGACTATACGTCATCTAAATATTCGAATGAACTTAGAAATAGTTGTTTTTCTGAAAATCACCGACAGACACTCCAATTTTATGTATTTTTGTAGAACTTTTCAGAGAATCAATTGCTCAGATAACCCATTTTCGAAAATTTTATGCTTCATTTTATCTTAAACAATAGAAAATATCTTTTTTATTATTATATAAATAGATATTTAACTATCCTTTAATAAAAAAAAATACCTTATATCCAATAGTATTTACTAGATGAAACATTTCCTAGAAGATATAGAAAATTACCAATTGGTGAGTGAGAGAGTTATAAGGACACCAATTCAGGTTTTTGCATGTTTTGACTATGGTCGATATTATCCGAATTTTTAGGAATTGTAAGCCAGGTAATAATGCATACTTCAAATAGAGTTAATTATACCAACTTCAAATAGTTGAAGCATCTTCAAGAAAGAGTCTTTTAGAAGTACGCATAAATAACATCCTTTGTGGGCAACAAATTTGGGCGTATTTCTTTAGAATTGCTTAACATCTGCGTATTAGTGGGGCCATAGCGAAAACAACTTTCTTCTCTAACGTAAGAAGAGGGTTGTTTTCTCGATGACCCCGGTATTAGCGCCTGTTAACATAATTTCACAACTGTTAATATGGGATAGAACATTTAATAAACACACAATATCCATCTGCAGCACCATCAAAACGAATAGACGTGAGTAACTTTTCGTGAGTAACTTGAGTGTCATTAAAAACAAAAATGACATATCCCCCCCCCCAAAAAAAAAACATGAAACTGAAAGTCAAAAATTCCAAAAATGGGGGGGGGGTTCTGAGGGGGGAGGGGTGATGACTTTCAGTTTCACGTCTTTGGGGGGGATGTCATTTTTGTTTTTAATGACACTGATGATGTGAGTCCAAGTTACTCACGAAACGTACGTCTGTTAGTTTTCATGGATCTGTAGTTGGATATTGTCTATTTAAACGTTGTTTTTTTGTGTGTATAATTATCCACACAAGTTTTTAATTCATTACACGGTTACCCTTCAATTTATTTCTTTTATCTCTACAAAAAAGATATAACAATCTTTCTCTTTTTTTTCTTCTAGCTGACAGAGACAAATTTAACCAGCAAGCCCAGTACATTCTTCAAAGCACTTTACAGAGGCGTGACAATTGGAATGTCGCAAAAAATGTGATACTCATGATCGGAGATGGTATGAGCCTACCAACCATTGCTGCAGCACGAGTTCTAAAAGGCCAGAAAGCTGGACGCAGCGGCATCGGAGAACAAATGCTATACGAAAAATTTCCTCACACTGGATTAGCCAGGGTAAGTTTTTAATTGCATTGGCCATAAAACCTTTCGAATAGAATTAAACCCTGCTAAAATTGAATCGAAAGGGACCGGGTCAAAATCCTTTGCAGAGATCTTTCCGTTCTAGAGAGTACACTGCTCAGTTATAAATTGCATTATTTGCATTGAGACCACAAAATTTTCCATTTAAGACAGCATTCTATTATAGGTAGGTTCCGTTTTAGCAGGCTACTGTATATTTTTATACACTTTTTACATTTATATTTGCCTGTTATTCCAATGGAAAATATCACTTGTAAACGGCGATATTTTATATTTACTGTAATTGTAAAAAAAAGAGGGTATACACTATATTTATAGATGGTATTACGCTATTAGCTTTACTTGAGAAACAGAGGGTATACGGAACTTCTTTAAAAAATCCAGAGGATATAAGGCGTATTCCACCGTATACGCTCCACTACACTCCTGCTTGTAAAATGCTTTGTCTACAATGTATTCTATTTATGAAAAAATCCTGCTGCATGACTAAAATCTGATACAGAGAAATTGATTGATGCTGTGGGTTTGTTGTGTTCATTTATCGACTCATCTTGACCATATTGCCCTAAGAAGAGTAACCTTTAGAGAAAACTTTTGAAGAGAAACCAAATTCTTGTTTTGATCCAAGGATTGCCCAGAAATCATAACAATCATTTCTCCACACTGCATCGATCGAACGACAGTGAGCATTGGCTCCTAGCTTTTCATGTAGTTAGCATGTCAATTACTAGACTGAGGAATATAATGGCAAGTTAGAATTTTTCATTTCTTAAAATGACTCGAGTACATATATTTTTGTTATTCACTTTTGTTTCGAAAGAGTATCAGCTGTTTCTCTGAGTATCCTTTTACAAATTCACTTTTTTAAATATTTTAATTGTTACCTAAAATTAGTATTTTTTTCGTTTTCAATATATCATTCACAGGGTGTCCCTTCTTATCGTTGATCAGTAGATAATTCCTAAACCGTTAGTTTTAGATGCATAGTGCTGTCAATCCAATTACAGCGCCGCCTGTTGGGGTACTTACACCAAAATCTAATCAGCAACAGGTTATGTCAACGTCTAACTGAATCTGAAGTTTGATGAAAATTCATGCATTAGTTCTTGAGGTAGAGGTATTGCGGAAATCGTGAATAATGCAGCATAGCAGTGCCACCTGTCGGGCTATTTACACCAAAATAAGTACCAATTTATATCAAGGTCTAACTGAATCAAAAGTTTTATTAAATTCCATGCATTAGTTCTTGAGATATGACTGTCGCTAAAATGTGTAAATTCTGAAAAATGCAGCATAGCAGCGCCACCTGTTAAGAGGTTTACACCAAAACCTAATAAGCAACAACTTATGTCAACGTCTAACTGAATCTGATCAAAATCCGAGATTAATTTTTGAGACATAGTTATCTCGAAAATCGTGAATAATGCAACATAGAAGCGCCACCTGTTGGACTATTTATACCAAAACCTAATCAGCACCAAATTATATCAAGGTCTGATTGAATGTAAAGTTTTATTAAATTCCGTTTGTTAGTTCGTAAGATAGAGCGCCCACAAAAGTTTTGTCACATACAGACACACAGAGAGACAGACAGACAGACTCACTGACAGACATTTTCTAAAAACAGTTAAATCATGTTCAGGATCTTCTAAAACATGTAAATCCGTCGAAAAACGTTAAGTCGAAAATTTTCATGAATCCAATACTTTTTTCTTATAAAGATACAAGAAAGTAATAATATCCAATCCACTAGCAAAATATATCTTAGATCGTTAGTAACGATCATAAATATCCGGTCATAACGATCCATAATATAACGATCATAAATATAACGGTCATAAATATCCTTGCTTCATCAACACCGACCACAAATATTAACCCTAATATTAAGCAACATGCATACATATCACCAGAGCAGAACAAATTATATCTTAGATTATTAGATTACTAAGGTTGTAAATATGCTTCCTTCATCAACACCAACGTAAGATATCATTTAAAAACAAACTAAATTCAGAGATGACGAATAAAGAAAAGACTGATCGTCAGATACTTGATACTACGACACGATTTCAAAAATGTTTGAAGCGAGGAATGTAACCTTGGCCAACTTGAAAAATATTTCCAGAATATATATTCTTGAGAAGGGTGTAAAAGTGTTATTACCGACCACCTGGGGATAGAAATAAATTGAACGTAGTCATATGTCATTGCCAACACGTGTTTAAAGAAACTACGAAATAAATAAATAAAGAATAAGTTTGTGTTTCGGAAACTGTTATACCTTGTAAGCAAGCCAAGTTTGTAGATCATTAAGAACCTTTGCATTTTCAACCTGTTTCATGGAGGAATTTTAAATCAGTTCCTTTAAAATTCAAACATTGGCACACTGCAAAAAATTGAAAAAAAAATGTCTTTTTGTATTCATTAGTCAAAAATACAAATGTTATTATTGAAAAAGGTATAATATAGCAGCAAAAAAAAGTGTATCATAGATAGCCATTTAATATTTAATATGTTGCGGCAAATAAAACGTACGCATGTAAATTTTGGACAATGAAAATGACGTTATGTTTAGATTGCGTTCAGAAAAAATATGATTGTGTCTAACTGGCGCAATTTTTACTGATTTTTCATTCCGTAGCGTAATACCAGTATTAATTTGTAAAATACTAGTCGTAACCCGTCGAATTCAACAGATGAAAATGTTTAAAAGTTTAAAAAGTGTCAAATGTTTACTGTTAAAAAGTTTTTAATGTTTGTTTAAATTTAATAAAAAACGTGCAAAAACAGTTACAATAAAAAATCAATTTTAGATTGATTGGCCTACCTATTAAAATAAATATTATTTTAAACTAAAGTTACCAAACAGATAAGTAATGATGATGTTATCAATTGAGGCTTTGATTTTTGGTATTACGGAATGAAAAATCAGTAAAAATTGCGCCACCTAGACACAATCGCATTTTTTTTAACGAAATCTAAACATAACGTCGTTTACATTGTCCAAAATTTACATGCGTACTTTTTGTATTCATATCGACCAATTTTAAAAATATTTTAACTTGCAATAGATTATTAATAAATATATTTCTAAGCTAATACTTTGCATGTGAAGATGCGCATTCTTGACTTGAGGTTATAGTCTCAGCACCTGCGAAATCCAGAAATTTATTATTTTAGACGCATTTGTAGTAAAATATTTCGTTTTATCAAAGAAAATATTAGTTTTTTTTTTATTATGACGTCATTTTCACTCACTGAAGCATTTCACCTACCTGTTAGATTAGCGTCACAAACTCAGCATCAACGGAATTGATAAATATTGAAATGTAACCAGCTTTATGAGGTAAAATGCGTGTTTTTTTCTTTGTTTTTTTAACGTAACGTAATAATAATATCTTATTACGTATGCCACGTTCCCGTCGTTTCCCTTTTCTCAGTAACAATGGAAGTACCCAATTGCCACCATTTTGAAGCAATTTCCTAAATAACTTTTTTAATCTACCCTATTAAAATCCGTGCGCGTATCCATCTATGTAACCTCAAAAACTCGGAAACCACAGGGCGCAGGGCTGCGAAATTTGGCACACGGGTTGCTGGTAAGGGGCCCCATGAAAAATTGATGCAAAAAATTCGAAAATTTTAAATGAATTTTTTTAATTTTATGTTTTTGACGAACTTTTGTATTTTTTTATGTTAAAAACGTAATCGCGCGAGTTCTAACGCGTTCTAAATGTTTACTGCAATGTAAGATATACACATTTTGTACTCCACGCTGAAATACTAAGAAGATTTATAGTAGGTATTACAATAATTATTTTACCTCGCATACAAATAATTAGAGATTATTTAATTGCGCTTAATTATTACCTTTTTTAAAAAATAAAGAAAAACATTTTATCACGAACATCAACAAAACTTTTTATTCTACTTATTCCCTTATTCCATAGATATCGTTTTATTGTCTGCTGCCATAGCAACATGATAAATTAAATTTCATTAAAAAAAATGCACAGTAGTAGAAAAATATTTTTCTAAATCGAATAGTTGAACAACTCAACAGGGGAACACGTTAACATGGGAATTCTTATTTCTTATTTAAATATTTTAAAGTTGTTTGTTGTCATTTTTATTTTTTATTTTAGTTTTAGAATTAAATTCATGAACTCCTGTGCGTAGAACGGGTTAAACAGTTGGTTAAAATTAAAATATAAAAATTGGAATATTAACGAAAAAAATAGCTAGTGCGGGCACATCTGCAAATAAACAGCTTTCAATTAAACAAATAATTATCAAAATTGGTTCAGTATAAAACTCAGGGCAGATGACTAAAAAAACAGCCTTGTATTTTAAATGTATAGATTTTTTAAATAATAAAGTTCAAAACAGCAGCAATTTGTTATTAGATTTTTTTTCTTACACATTATTTTCTAATAAAATTAAATGGAATAAAATAAATATTAAAGATGGATATGAATTTAAGAAAAACTGGAACAATTTTTTTATTTAAAGGAAGTTTCAAAAGTCACTTTTTGAAATCCAGAAAATTTCTATTAGTTTCACTCGTTTTTTTTTTTTTTTTTTTTTTTTTAACTCTCGAAACCTGGGAATACAAATTACTTTCTCTAAAGACGATTATGTTAAATTCAATGCAACTCCGTAACGAATTCGGAGAGAATGTCCAAATGTTCATTCAACATTTCTCTTATATTCAAAATCCATTTGGAGAAGGACCAATCAGAAACCTAAAAAAATAACAGATTTCCGAGGTTTGCGGAAAATATTGTAAAATAAATGCGACTGAAACCTGTTGCTGCGTTTAAAATTTCAGGAGAGATGCTTCTGTTAATTTTGGAAACCTATGGGTTTCTGAGATTTCTGATTGGCTCTCTTCCTCCAGGTTTCTCAGGATAACGGAAAAATTTTCAGAATCATGGGTAATTATGAAATTACACTAAATTTTCGTAAATATTTCCCCAGTTGGTCATCATTAATGGTTTAAATTTCCCTTGTTTACGAGGATAACGTCAATAATGAATTTCTCTTGAAAATAATGGGCTGCTAAGTTGTTACAATAAAATTTTAACCATTAGCTTTCTGATGATGTAGTTTTTTGTTTGGAGAGGGGGGAGTGTATGGTATACGGAAGAAGGGGATGTAGGCTACCCTTCTAAATCTTTGAAAAAGCAAGAATGTTGGTCAATTTTGGCCAAATTTTAACATTTGGCTACCTTTTAACGAAAATCCTGCATATACCCATGGGGCGGGGAAGCTGTCTCGCATGTCCATGCATTAGTCGGGCACTGAACAGAGTCCCACTGAACCTCCTTTTATGATAAATTTTAAACACATGACGAAAAATTCTTAGATCTTCTTTCTCTTAGATTTTAATAATTTTTAGTCACTCCTGAAGAATAAATTTTACTAATTTTTTAAATCATGAGAAAAAAAGAAAATTTAGCTTATTAAATTTCAAAATCCAGGGGGAATGACCCTTCTGTGCCCCCTTCCCTTGCCGGCGCCTTATGTACCTTACAAAAATGAAAATACAAAACCCTTAGTCGTAATACTTGTGATTTAACATTTTACTGCTGAAAGATCTTTGGACTTTTATGGGAGTCTGTTATAGCATATGACAAACTGATTTCGTTTTATTTTATGCACTGTAAATGTTAGCCTATCTCCCAAGAGATATAGCGAGAAAGCATCTAGTTTACTTCTGACATCTCGAAATGAATAGTGGTTTAGGGAGGGAAGAAAAAGGCCACAAGTCAGAGAGAAAAAAAACGCGGTACATATTTTCTGCTTGATGAGAATCAAGGGTTAAATGTGCGAAAGAATTAATTTATCTTCTGTTATCTGATTCCGTTGCAGTGTAAACTGGATGCATTTTTTTAATTTGAAAAAATGTTTATAGCTCAGTTTGTCAGTTCCACTGAAACGCCAGATTCTTTGCAGCATGTTGGAATAGAAATGGGGACGCGTAATATAAATATAACAAGTGGGTAAGTGTGATCGAAGATCGCTCAAAGGGTTTCGTTTAATATTTCTTTCAAAACACTTTATCCTTTCTTTAATAAATTCAAACAAATTTCATTTAGCAAAAAAAAAAAAAAAAAAAAAAAAAAAAGTCATGTTTTTTTATAAAGTAAAAATTTACCGGTCTATTTTTTTTCTTTTTTTCGAATATCTACACCATTCCGATAGCGGTCTAAGCCCGCTATTATATTCTCTCACTGTAATATCTGTCATGCGGACTAAATGCGATATTTAAAAAAATAATAATTTCAAAATTAAACATGTTGTACACCTTCAAAATGTTAAAATATGCGAATATTTCCATAATCGGATTTTTTATCATGATTCAATATGTTTATCAAACTCATATATTTACTATTCTCTATTACTCATATTGATACACGCTTTGTATTATTCTGAAACATTTGAAAAATCCGTTAAACTTCCGATATGACGTCAGAATGCGTTGCCCGTGCCAACAACCTTAAATGTACCTGAAATCAGTGTTGAACATTTTTTTTTTTTTAAACAAATCTAATGTTGGGGGCCCCACTACCTTAGACAGCAAACACTGGGCGTGCCATACACACTCCCATATATTACCGTAAGTCGAGTCGAAAGAGCCATACCCCTTCATAATCCAGCCGATAGAACCAGAGATAGAAAAGCACCCCTGGTGGTGAAAATCGAAAAGCTCTATCTATGTAGAGTCGAATGAGCCATACCCCGTCGTGATCCAGCCTATAGAACCAGATATAGGAAAGCACCCCTTGTGGTGAAAATCCGAACTAAAATCAGTCAGCTCTATCGATGTCAAGTGGAAAGAGCCATACCCCATTGTGATCCAGCCCATAGATACAGAGATAGGAAAGCACCCCTTGGTGGTGAAATTCAGAACTAAAATAGGTAAGCTCTATTGATGTTGTGTCGAATGAGCCAAACCGTGTCGTGATGTGACCCATAGAACCCGAGTTAGCTGCAAAATCCTTTAGTTACACCTTCCACCGCCAGGGGGCACAATATATTCTATACGAACATAACTGAATTCATTAAGGTTATCGATGTCGAGTCGAATGAGGCATACCCCGTCATGATCCAGCCCATAGAACCAAAGATACGAAAGCGCCCCCTGTGGTGAAAATCCGAACTAAAATCAGTAAGCTCTATTGATGTCGGGTGGAAAGAGCCATACTGTAATGACTTAACGAACTCCAGTGATCCAAGGTGATGATTAACATCCAGCACTTTTTATTAGGCATCGTTGATACACAAGTTAAAATAAGATGAACAATTAAAAAACATTACACTCTGCCATCAAAACCCCAGCGTACACAACCATCATATACTGTTCACGCGCACACATCATTTTCCGCTCACCATCGTCTGTTCAACTCTCTCTGCATCTCTCTTAGCTTAGCTCGGTTCACTTCTTTTTGACCTGCCAACTAACATCTCTTGAAGTCTCTTTGCATATCGAAAACTGTCCTTTCGATTCGATTACACGGCTTACACGGCAATCAACCTCCGAAGCTAGGCGACAAAACCATGCACAAAAACTGGCCAGCAACTCACGAGTCAGGCTAGGCCATAGATTTCTTCGGTCGTTACACTGCTCTCATTGGCTGGCTGCTTCGTTGCCGAGGCTATTTCATGGGAGGAGCTTGAAATAGCCTCGAACCCAAAATTCCATATACACGTTTTAATTTTTTTTTTTAAATCTAAATTAAAATTAAAAAATCCGGCCGCGAGGTATACTATCCGGTGACAACATCTACACATGACAAAAATTTCTGAGTCCTAGGTGTTATAATTACGGAGAAATCCGCGGGCAGGCAGACAGACACTTACTCTTTTATAGAGATAGAGATTACCACTATGACGTCAATCAATTTTATTTCCTATTAATCTTTTTTTCAATTGATGAAACTTTTTATTTCATTTTTCACGTGGAAATCGTCTGATAGAAAAATAATTATTGTAGAAAGATTTTCATCGTTGCTTTTTAATTTTTGGCATCGGCTATAACGAAAAATGTTTAAATTTAATAGGAAAAGGCTGTTAGAATTTTGGTTTTTTATCTCTATTTATTAAAATAATACGAATTTTTCAAATTTTAATATTTTCAGCTCTTCACAGCTGATATTCTGATTTATACACAAAGTTTCAACTCTGTAAGTTACATAGTTTTCGAGAATGGCTCTGTGACAGACAGTCAACGGAGCGGGAGCAATAGGGTTTCGTGAGATGAACGAAACCCTAATAAAAAGGAATTAAAAATTGCCCTATTGGCAGATTTTCTTTACGCATCAGAGTGGTTAAAATTAATGAATACTTTTTAACTAATTTCAACATATGTTTCTTTTAAATGCTAAAAGGTGTAAATTAACAACATAATACAAATTAAAATAACTTTTATCAGGTTGTTTGACATGTTTCGACTCACTCCGAGTCATTTTCAAAAACAAATGAGAATATTCCATAGTTGCACGGTCTTTGAAGTTGTTATTTAAAATGCTATCATTTAAATTTCATGTACTTTTTTAAAAAATTACCCACGTTATCTTTTATTTTTACTTGGTTGTTTATTTTCATATCTGTAACCATGGAGGAACTCGAGCTACAATTTCGGTAAGTTAAAAGATGCTGCATCGTTACATATTGTATTTTTTGCGTGTTATTATCTCTGCGGTTTCTCTTATTATGGATGGATAGTACAGACTGGAGGGAAAACTTATTTTACCTTCATTGAAATTTATTTGGGTGTTTTCTTCTTGATATAATCTTGCCAGGGCTGTGGTTTTTCTATTATACTTAATATCAGCTATAGGCTCCTTTTTTCTGTAACTAAATTTCCTGCTGGTCATGCCAATATAGTAATTCTTGGATCCGTCTTCTTTAATAAATTTGTATTATGTTGTTAATTTACTCCTTTTAGCATTTATAAGAAATATATTATTACAAGGTGTTATAATTTATTATATTGTTAATTCCAACATAGTTAAAAAGTATTTATGAATTTGGTTTGTCTGTCTGCCGTCTACCTGTGCTCTATTTCGCGTAAATATTCTCAAATTGTCATATAATTGACATATGTTATTGAGATTTACATGTTCACTACTGAAAATGCAGTGTGTAGCATATATAGTTCGTTTACGGGGATACTCAAAAGAATTCCGTTACATTATGGACGGCGAACATATATGGCACGTGACAGAATATTTTTGACGTGGTGTTGATTGAGATTCTAAAACAAAATACAAATTTCGAATTTAAACATACTTAGCTTTTATATTTTTTTTCTGAAATTAAAGAAATTGTCATGCAATTTGTTGAATTCCCATTTATTTCAATTATGGAGTTAATCAATTTCATACCTGCCAAGTCATTTTCCAAGACATGCCACATAGTGCCTTTCAACACTCAACTTTTAAATTCCTCCCTCACAAACATGCATATACACTGCAAAACTGAGACCGGACAGACTGAGTTCCTTTCTTCACGAAACTGTCAAAAAACTCGAATAGACATTGAAGCAATCTTAAACCGAGAAATGTCAAAATATGGGCTTAGTTCCTCTCAACAATAACCGATTCAAATAAAATCTGAGGCATATTTTAACTTTAGATAATTTAAAAAATGCTATATTTTGAAATCGAAATTTTCTCCCCATCTCGAAGAACTAAATCACTCGCGAGGGAAGGCTAATCGTGAAATCCATCATTCCAGCTATAATATTGCTCAACAATATTAGTGTTTGAGAAGCATACTGTTTAGAAAAAGCTACGGTACTTTCGTGTTATAGCGGCCCCCACAATTACGATTATGCCAAGGTTGCAGCTATGATTTCGCCAAGTTCATCGCAAAGCTTATATGTACATCAAATATACACATATAAATACTCTATGTGCCCTATGCGTCATTATATGCATATTAATTACGCCTTATATGTGATGTATACATTATATACGTCTTATACACATGTCATATATATACTTCATATATGCGTCATAGGACTATAACTTTACTTCTTTACTGCCCGAGAGGGACCGCTCAGACTAGGAACCAAATCTGTAGAGCTTGGATGCCCCTCCAAGTCCTCTTTATTGGGGTAGTTAAAAAAAATACAAAACTTGCGATAAGCGCGACAGAGGGCAGGGTGGTGAATAATAGATAAACAGTGGACGGAGGATGATAAAAACAATGACGAAACACAACGGCAAGTGACGGCCCGACAATTTTTAGCACTAGACGATGATTCACTATAAAACAGTTTTCAAAAGATAGGGACACTGGCTTGAAATAAACACGTATAAACTTAAAATACTTTAGCATAGCGACACAAAGATGAATAGGACTAAAACTCAGAGGACAAAGAGTACATGATGGAGAACACAAAATAACGCGACACTAGACACAGGAAATTGCCATGTAAGTCAGGAAATGTTATATACATCATATATTATTATAATGTCATAGATACTTTATAAAATTTGGCGATAAATCCTGGTCGCTTGACGATTCATCCCTGGGGGGCTGCTATAACACGAAACTACCGAAACGACTGTGAAATAGCGAATATATATATATTTTTTCACATTTGCTAGTTATAAATTGTATCGATGATATATATACTTTTTGTTCTCGGTATTTGGTTCTTCTTCTTGATATTAATCTAATTTCATGGGTGTCGACAAAACAAAATCCAGGGAGGGGCATGGTTTGGGAAAAAGTGAGACTGTACTTCTCTGCCAAGGCCGGGTTTTTTTTAAATGGAGAATGTAAACATGGAAATAACCAAACTAAAAGTTTTTGTCAGAACACACCGTGAAAGACAATTTTTAAACATTATTAAACACAAAAAAGCAATACAGAAATGTAACAAATAAGAAATATTAAAAATCCAAAATTATACTTCTTTTACCACTTTTTTTTTCAAAATGGAGATTTTAAACAGAATTTTCACTTAATCACGGGGGATTCACCACCCTGAAACTCACGTTTAAGATAATTTTTAAACACATGAATGTAAAAAGAAAACAGAACTAAAAAGGGGCAGGGACCCCTGACAATAAGTTTTTAGTTTTTTTATCTCTTCTTGTTTCATTAATTTAACTCTCTCAAGAAGAATAAACTTTATTGTGTTTTTAATCATCAGAGATAAATATACAGTTAATTAAATTTGAAAATTCAGGGAGGGGTAACAGCTCTCCCCTCTCCCTCCCCATCCTACGACCATGTTTAATTTGTTACATATTTCAGACTTACGCCACTGACAAATATGTACCCGATTCGGCGTCTACGGCTACTGCATTCCTGTGCGGTGTCAAAACGAGGTACGAAGCTGTCGGGGTAGATGGTTCCATAGTGCATGGAAACTGTTCGAGTGTTCCCGGAACTGAATTGAGGTGTATCGGAGAATGGGCTATGGCTGAAGGTAAGGTATATCTTGATAATATTCACGAATACACTGTATATCTTTTTCCAAAAATGTATGAAAAAAATTGAAATTGTTCTGTTTCGCTAGTCTATCTATAATCCTCTATATTCCAAATTCTGTACCAAATTGAGACCACTAGTGAGAAGTGGTAGTCATCTGTGACGGACTGGATTTCACCAACTGGTGAAGTCAAATAATCAACAAAAAGTGAACAAAACACAACAAAGTAATTAATTGGGGAATTCAAAAAAGCACACCTGCCAAAGAAAGTGAATAGTGAAAAACAAATAGTGTCTCATCAAGTTAATACAGCCTCGTAGGTATATGACGGATTAACGGCCACGGAACAATCCCCACTCCATTAGTGCGCCAAGTTTCTTAAATAACAAATCAACAAGTTGCACAAAATTCAAAAGCAGTAATGACAGATATTGGGATTCAATGGACTGATCGCATTAAGCATATTTACGAAGGAAAAAAATATAAATCAAAACCCCCAGCTATAATACACGGGTGAGTTAAAGTGACAAAACCAACAAAAATCAGTGTGCAACGTCCAGAAATGTTACAACAACCAGTAATAAAATGTGACAAAACCCACGATAGTGACATAATAACCAGTGAAACTCTTGCAAGACGACCAAGTTTCGAAGTGTGACCACTAATACAAGCTAGCGTTATCAATTTATCAAGATAGAGACAAAAACCCAATTAATGATAATAGACAGAAACAACCCACAACAAGAGTGTACCCATAAAAACGGCAAAAATCGAGACACATAAAACAAAGTGAGATCAGCCAATAAAAGAGGCGATTAACACTACAGCGACAACCCACCATGAACGTGACAAGCCAACAGACATGGAAAATATGTAAATCCATCTACGCTAATGGCCCTGGTGCATGTAAAATCCGTTGTGGGTGCAAAGTCCTCCAAGTTTTCTATGAATTATACCTCTGTAGGTGCCTAGTCAGGTGAATGTCTCGTCACCTGATCAAGGTTCTAAATTACGAGACCAATTCCTTTCTCTTCTTTAATTTTTGCTTTTTTTAAATCTGCCAATTCAACAAAGTTAAATAGAAACCTTGAACCGGCAAACAAAGAGAACTGTAGCAAACCTCTAGAGAGTACTCCAACGATGCCAACAAGGCTACTGTCAGGTGGATCACAGCCATGCTGTGATCAGGAGAATATCGCCCTTCGACCAGGAACTAACTCGTCAAGCTAGGCACTCATGCCGGGCAGGTAGGAGCCTGGTTAACGGTATAAAAAAATCATCTATTATGTACTTGTAGACAGTGACGACTCAGCAAATTAGCATAAAACTGGATTAACTTTTGATTTGTTTAAAAAAATTATTTTTCTTTTCATTAAATTTTTTTAAATTTAAATTTAAAAAAAAAAAAAGAAAAAAAACATTGTTTGGAGCGCATCTATTTTTTTCACGTTATCTCTATACAAAATTTGAAACTTACCTTGATAACTGTGAGATAAATCATGATAAATCTGAGATAAATCATACGTCTCAAGAGTGACCACTTTGTCAAATTTCAAGTTTCTAGCCCTAAAAATATTTTTTAAAATCTTTTTTTTTTTTTTAATTTTCGCTCTTGCAACCTGTTGAAGGCAGGGGTGCCAAAATAATAATATTAATAATTAAACCTATTCTTTAGCAGAGACTGTCTATACCGAAAGAATTTTTGAAATTGGTTCGATAATTCCAGATATTATCTTCTACGAACAAATAAGCAAACGCTTCTTTATAATCAGGGCTTGACAAATGCGGTCGCCAGCTCGCCACTGGCGACTAAGTTTTATGGCTTTGTACAAAACTGACCTAAGAAATGAGCACAAACGGCATTTTTCTCTCCCGTCGTAATTCTTATAAGATGTCTCATTATAGATGCTGAAAAATTACAAAATATTAAGAAATAAACTTAGAAATCATATCCTAACAAACAATATTTTTTAACTTTTTTATTAATTTCGCAAAAACAAGTTCATCAAATGTAAGTTTTAAAATAAAAAATCTGAATTATTTGACTGACTTCGACAGGAAAATAGGCAAAAATTTCTTTTACTGCTTCACTATTTCATCGGTGCCCCCATCATCAGATATAGATTTTTTAAAGCATTTTTTTGGCAATCAGCATTTCCCGAACATGCCGGTTAATTCAGCTTTACAGTATATTTTTTTTCAGAGGTATATAATTTTAATAAATTTTATTAGAAAACTTAGTTTATATCATTTTTCTAAGTTATGTACTACTCTAAACCATGTAACTAATAATTCTAAGCTATGCTTCTTATTATGTTTTCTCAATTAATTCATAAAAAAAACTTATTTGGTTTTGAAAATCAATGTTGGAGAATGGGTAGATATTTTTTACTGGCGACTAAAAGTTTTTGTTGACTACCAGATTTTATCAAATTTGTAAAGCCCTGTTTATAATACTCGTATTAGTATCGAAGACGCGGTTCTTGATAATGTCGACTTTGTCGCTTAATAAATTTGATCTACGAGAATTTTTCTTGACATTAATTCAGCATCCAAAGGGTCCAACCCTTGGCCATTCGGAAAAACGTTGTATGGATAATCCAGTCTGTGTTTTATGTGGAAGTGTTTACTCTTTCGGTGAATGTTCTCAAATTCTCTCTTGTGTTAATTGCAAATCATACAATACTTGTCAAAATACTGAATTTCAAATAGATCATAAATCTTCAGATTCTACTTGCGCATCCTGCAAACTCTATTATGATAGAGAAAGAGCAATACTCGATTCACTTTTACCCTATAAATCTCAAGTCTACACCTTATCCAATAAATCCTACTCATCATTTTCAAATTTATCCTTCAACATTTACCAATAGCTCTTTTCCTCCTACAAACTTCAACTCATCAATATATTCTATAGCACAGCAAATCTGCAAAAAATTATGATCAATAAGCTTCAGCGTTTAATGATTACATCTACAGTTCCAATTTGGTCTCATCCCCGGGACCCCTCATCACCCAATGTGGGTTTTAGATCTGCCTATTGCTTTGACTGTGCATAGTTTATGTATATATTTCACTTTTCCTCGTCTTTGTTTTTCTCATCAATGTGTATGTGTACACAAAGAAAAATAACTACCGTATATATTCGCGTAAAAGTCAAAGAATTTCTGACAATTTTCGGCAAGCAAATTCGGGGGGGGGGGGGGGGGGGCGGTCGACGACTTATATGCAAGTCAATTAAAACAACAACAAAATAAACTTCGAAATACTGCCAAAATTCTGGCTTTTTATGTGTAAGAATAATAAAATATATTTAAAATATACAAATAATAATAATATCTACCCTATATATATAAAATCCTAATGAAACAAATTTGTGAAACGATTTTATGAAACGACTGATTAAACGACTGATTATGTTTCAGGGCTATTTTTAATAAAATATTAAACGCTTGATAGTGAAATTAATACCAATTGTCCATAAAAATCCGCGGATGTCAAAACTGGTAATAGAATTTTGAAATTGGAATTAGTTTTCGAGATATTAATTTTTTTCTAATTTTAATGACATTTCTGTAATGATGGCAACCAATTACTCAGTTTTTTTTTTTTTTTTTTTTTTTTTTTTTGTGACAAAAAGACAAAAAAGAGAAAAAAATTGAAAAGGATCCCGATAGGGATTATTGGTTTCTTTTTATTCGTCATTTTAAAATTGAAATTGAATTTATCTTTTATTTCAATCGATAATGAAGACAAGATTGTGATTAAATTATGTTTTTCAGGAAAATTTGAAAAAAAAATCACATTTCTATCGTCAGGATTCAATCGTCTGTCAGAATTTAATTTAATTTATTCGGTGCTTTTCCAGTATATGGGGACTTGACGAAATAGGGAAAATAGCCTTGGCGGAAAAGGAAATTTGGCAACATACTTTCTGTCAACCTATTCATTTTGTCATTTCGTATACAGAAGCATTTTTTCAATATGTATAGAATTTGTTTAGCGTAAAATGTCATTTATCCTATTTTATATATAATCAGAAGTAATTTGTATAGAAAAAACAATTATAATATACGTATAATTAAAATACGCATATAAACAAAAAAAATCGTCGAATTTGTTTCCATGGCTGTTTATGTCATTTGGCACCAAATCTCACTTTCTGATGCCCGAATTGCGCCAAGCTTTTTTAAAAAGCGTAAGACCCCTATAATAGAAAAGCACCAAAAGTTCATTGGGTTTGTTTTCATAACTTTAGGCAACAAATCTATGTATATTAACGAATCTATCCCTTTTTGAAGCTCGAATTACGCCGAACCTAAAAGCAAAGATCCTATACTGGAAAAGTACCCAATTTTCTTATGGACAATATTCAAGTGACATAACATGGTGTAAAATTATCGCGGATGGATAGCAAATTTGTTTAAATATCTCATCAATTGATGCTAAATAAATGCAGGCATGCATGCACAAAATATTTAGTTAATTTTGTATGATAAATAATTATTAGAAAATTCGTATATACATATTAATTAAAATAAATAATTTACATATTTAAAATAACATGAAAATATGCATGATGGTGCACTAAAATAGAGAGAAAATTAAAACCTGTTACTGAAAATATCTATAACATAGTACTTTTCAATACCGTGGTTCTTAATGTTATTCACAAGCAGATGGAATTTTTCTCATCCTTAAACGCAAAGGAAGAATAGAATACAGATCATTCTTATACAAGTCCGAGAGGTAGCCACAATTTAAACCTAACAATTTTATACAAGCTGGTTTTCAAGTTGTAATTGATTTTACTTATCAATCCCGAAAACAGTCGTCGGTTGTCGCAACAGCTGTGTTTGAGGCCATGATAATCAAAAAAAATGTCCCATTAAAACGTTAAAAGCATGGCAACCCAGTTACAGATTTACCAATATTTTTAAAACAAAGCACGCTGTCATGTTTTTAGAGGCCTCGACCTCTGAGCGGGGGTTGGCGAGCGTAGCTCGCAGGGGGTAGGCCCCTAGTATTTGTTATAAAATATTTCATTGATTTGTTTTTGTTTACTCACCACTTTTTCGCATTGACGAATCTCTCCTACCATATGGAGCGTGCATTTTTCTCCCATCTTTACTTGATTTTATGCAAAATTGAAGTAAAAACTTAGGGCGTCGACTTATACGGTTTTTTTTTTCAAAATTTGCATTTAAAAGTTAGGGGGTCGACTTATACGCGAGTATATACGGTATATCACAATTTGTATAGTGTATGCGTATTATCTTCACCAAGTATAAAATTCCTACTCATCGAATCAAGATCGCCATTGATCTAATGCATTACATCATATTTTCATTTGGTGCTGACATCCTATGCATCTCATTTTTATTTCCACATTCTGCTTTAAATCATCATATTTGTCATTGTGTTCTTCTTTGTATTATTCAATTTGCAAATATTGTTTTCATTATATACATTACCACACCGCCCTCTGTCGCGCTTACCGCCGGAATCAGCTTCGGCTGAATATGCATTTTTTTTTTTCAATAAAGAGGACCGGGAGGTACATCCATACTCTATAGACTTGGTTTTCTAGCCTGAGCAGTCCTTCTCGGACAGTAAAAGTAAAAAAAAAGGGTCGAACTTCCTGCAGTAGAAACTAGACTCGCGTGTAAAAAACGATACAATCATTTTGCGATTCATTCATAAACAGGAATCTGTCTGTATCAAAGCTCGGACATCTGTTAATCGTCTGATACTCTACTCTGTTTGAGAACTGTGTAGCATCATGTTCTTGTTATAACACAGGGCTCCGTTTACGTGCCAAAGTCATCTCATTCAAATTTATGTTCGCGTCAAAAGATGACACCCCATGAACGCATAAATCTCTCCAGTGTTTTTAGGACTTTCTCTTCCAGGAATTGCAGCATCTTTACGACTCCCGAAGGTCTTCATCTCTCTATCTGACCTGAATACTTGAACTTACCCTTTTCCTAGACGAACAGCTGACCCTTTTTTCCTTTACCAGATTTTTTTTACCCTCTGGGCGGAGTTTATTATCATGTTCAAATTTGTTTTTCTTAGTATTTTTTCATGGAGTAACATTTGTTATGAATGGGCTGGAGTTTATTTTTTGTACGTGTTAGTTGAGATAAAGATCGCCAAAGATATAGAGATGTAATCGTATTAATTTTGCGTAATGAAAAGCTTAGCTTTGGTTTTGTTTTTGCTACTGATCTTGATCCGTAAAGTTTAATTGCGACATGTGTTAATTTAGGAAACACACGTGTTTTCTTGCGTCTCTAATATGATAATGATTCGGGTAAAAAATTCACGACCAAAACTTTTTTATGCGTTTAACATTCGAACTCCATCATTCAGGGTTAACTCACATCAAAGGTGATTTTCGCGCCTTTCCATTGTGATGATTTTTAAGAGAGCTTCCTCTAAATTGCTTTAGAAGAATGAGTTGTGTAAAGAAGGTTTATAGCCTAAAATTCCTTAATCGTGAGTTTAATTCTATAAATATTGCGTTAATAGGGACCTTTGGGTTTACATAATCCCAGTCTAGGGTTTCTTTTTAGGTATCAATTTAACAACTGATCTACTTACAGATCTTATTGAGTGACACCTTAAATAAAGACGTTATGCTTATTGCTCTCGTGCTAAATATGTGTGCTATATATTTATTTATCCTAAATTCAAAAGACCACATTGTCAACATTGAACCATGCATGTCGTGTGTGAGAGTGAGTGTATGTGTATGAGTGTATATGTACATGGCAATGTATCAAAACACAGTTTTTGCTTAGATTATATACGTGTATTCTATATCTATACACACATATAATATATATATATATAAACCTTACAACAGCTGTATATTACTTATTTTTACATTATTAAACCCAGACTAATTGTAATGTTAATAAGAAAAATTTTAAAACATCACGATTTTCACTTTTTGTGAAATTTACGTTATACACTACATTTTTTCCTTTGAATTTTCTAGCATTTATCAAAATAATTTACTACTAAAATTTAAATATGTATGTACAATAAGTGTTATAAATTTATTTTCATTTAAATTGTAAGGTGATTTTAAAAAAAATTTAATTGCATTTTTTGCAAAGAAATGTTAGTATTTATTTAATATAAAAGAATAATCATTTTTTGTGATAATTTTTTCCTGTGATTTAAAACAAATCTAAAAATGATAAGAATAATTCAAACGCCATTGATTTAAAATCTTGGCGAGTGTGGAACCCAAGAGTAAAATTCCTGCTATGAAGAAATAGTGAAAGGTTAAGGTTAAGAAATATTCTATCTGTCTATATGTTTTCACTAAGATATTAAAACAAACATGTTAGAAAAAAGGGTTAAATAATCTTTTTGTAAGTTATTAGAAAATTAAAAGAAGAAAAAATAATTGTAAGTCTATTCTCTGGCTTCTCTGGGGGATTTCACTTTTTAACCATTAAAAGCATAAATCTCAAATCTTCCGGGGGGGGGACATTTCAATGCTCCAGGGGGGAATGTGCCTCCCCCCGGACCACCACTTGAATAAGATGCTTGGATGCTTGCAACACTTGGATGACAATGTCATCCAAGTGTTCTTGAAGCACGCGTGGAGCACTATATGTTCTTCTTCATGTTTGTTTGAAGTAACTATTTCTAATGCTACTGCTATAGTTTCGACGCCATTTATTTAATTTTTTTTCCTGAAAAGATCATTTTGGTATGGAAAATGCGGACGTTGAAAATTTTGAAAATTTGTCACTGGAATAGTAACTGTGAGAGATCAATTGTTGTTCTTAATTTCATCTTTGAGCACCTTGAAATGCCTGCATCCCAAATGGCATCTCGCTTCTTGAATGGTACGGTCGCTCGAGGCTCTTATATCAGCAGTGTTTTTTATAACTATCCTGTATGCTGATTTTCCTGTATAAAAATAAAAATCATCTTTCCAAAACTGCATTAAAATATCGATTAATTTTCTTTTGTTTTGGGTGTTGAGTCTTTTTTTTTTTGACAAAAAAATATTTTAACGGTTTCGAGTCGGGTATAACCCGACCCGAGCAAGACTCTAACCCCGGTAGATACATCCACCCACACACAACAGTGGCCTGTGGCAAAACAATGCAGTGAAAACAACGAGAAATATTATTAAGTAACTTTTTCGAGTTTATCTTCCAGCATTTTTTTACAATTTTCCTAGTAAACTTCGAATTTTTAAGGCTTTTTTAAAAAATGGCTTTTAGTATAGTCTTTTTTTTTTTTTTCAGATGATGAAAATTAATGATATTAACCCTTTCTTCTAGGCAAAGTGGTGGGTTTGGTAACAAACATGAGAGTCACTCATGCTACTCCAGCCCCTTTGTATGCCCACAGTCCAGATCGCTGGTGGGAATACGACGGCAAAATAAAGCCTTTTAAAGATCGCTCTCTTTGCAAAGACATCGCAAGGCAGTTGGTGGAAGACTACCCGGGAAAAAATATACAGGTATGATTTTATCTTATATATTTTTTAAATCGTATAAAGAAAACAGTCACTTTAACTCGCACGCATAAACGGAAATTTTCAAGTGAAAACTCTTACAAAAGACGATGTCTAATCACTTTGTCTTGACCACGGCAGCTGTATATTATAAAGTACCAACCCCCATTAAATTTTTGAATGGCCACAAATGTGGTGTTAGATATAATAAAATGGCTATGTGCTACGCGATGAGAGAAATATAATACGCGATAGTGGCTTACACCGCCACCTAGTGGCAAACTCTGGAGTTAGTGTTCCTGTCTCAGAAACTATACAAGATACGGGAAATATCAGTTGCAAATTTGTAGAGCGTCCACGATTTGTATAAAATGATGTCTCTCGTGTAAAAATAACTTCATTAGAAGCCCCGAAATATAAATTATTTATACACAATAAACAGAAATTTCATTCAGAAGTGCGGCATTATAAGACAGATGCACATTTGCCATTTACAATTAACACATCTGAGAAAGGTTTAATTTATTGTAATAAGAAAATAAAATTAAGTATGTTAAATGTATCTACCATTGGAACACATGAAGAATGCACTGCTGCTGATAGTGGATACATTTAGTATTCTTACTTGATTTTATAATTTTTTCAGGTAGCACTGAGGGCAGATTCGGCCAATATTGGTCCGATGATACAAAAGTGCCTCATATGCCACACCGTACCGTTCGACGTCACCAACCACTTTTGAGTGCATTGAGGGCATTTTCACTATAATCCTGTGATTCTGACGTTTCATCAAAATACTGGGAAGAAAATTTTCAAAGAATGAGTTCGTTTGCATTCTTAACTCCTAAACCATTGTTATATATAGTAAATCAGTTTGAAGCAATCGATTTTTGATAACAGGACGGTGTTGTTTGAGATACAACATGGCACCCTCCCTGTTTAAAAATTTTGGCCTATATTCAACAAGCGGATTTCATAACGGCTGTCATACTCCAGATATAGCCTAAAAGATAAGTCTCCGCATCCTTTCTTCGTTAAAGTAAGTTGGATATTTCATTTTTTTTTCGTTCCGAAAATAAAAGAATATCCAAATACTCTTGACTTACCCTGCGTATCAATTATTTCCCTTTTTTACTGACATATTTTGATTATATCCTTTCCGAATGTCAAATTTTTCAATCCAGCTTCTGTCTAGTATTATTTATTTAATATTTATAGTAGGTGCATTTAATAGAAGCTTCAGTCAGATTCGAAATTCTAAAATCTCTTTTTTATTTGCAATCTATAATCAGACATCAATAAATTAAGTATAATGTTGTTAACAAATTATGAGATTATTATTATGTAGTTTTAGATGCATGCTGTCGGGAAATTTAAACCTCTTAAGAGCCGTAAAAATAGTAGCTTTTACACGCTAGGAAAAATTAAGTTGGGAAAAACAATTTAAAAAAACTGTGTGTAACTTTATCTCTTAGTAAAAAAAAAGTTAATGACTTTATAATGGTTTTAAAGACAACCACGTTAAGCTCATCTCATCGTAATGAAAAGTGAGAGAGCGAGAGTTAATTAATGAAATTCGTTGATGAAAGGAATAATAAAACATTTATTTACATGTCGACTGGATTTTTATTATTATTATTTATTTATTTATTTAAAGACGTTTATTCCTGATTTTTTTTTTCAAATATCAAACTCCATTGGTAATTTCATAGGATAATAAAACCATATATAATTACCCAAAAAAAAACGCTCCTCATACACAGAAGTACAAGATTAAAGTAAACATTTCAATAGCAATAAAAATTTAGGTCACTTTCCTTTAAAAAATTTCCCTGAATACTTCCCTCATATATAATCTCCCTCTCTCTGTGTCTGTCTATCTGTCTCCGATTGTTTAACATCTCGACTTATTGAAACATTTTCTTGTTATGTGTGTTCTTCGAGTATATTTACAGATGCATAATTTTCTTATAATTTCTTCAGGTTATTCTTGGTGGTGGGCGAGAAGTTATGATGCCCAATGTTACATTTGATCCGGAATATCCAGAGAAACGAGGAAAACGTGGTGACCAACGACCTCTCATCGACATGTGGAAAGAGCACAAAGAGGAGAACAAACTGCGATATCGATATGTCTGGAATAAAAAAGAATTTGACAAGGTGGATCCGAAAAAAGTGGATTATCTATTAGGTAAATCAATAAATATTTCTTTCAAAAACATCTATGAATTAAAAATCAGCACACTATTACCAACAGGGCACGCACGCGAGGCACTTGCCCAGTGCTCACAGATTTAGAGGTCCAAAAATGTTCTAGTTTTCAATAGTGCATTTGATCCGGAATATTCAGAGAAACGAGGAAAACATGGTGACCAACGACCTCTGATCTATTACATGTAGAAAGAGCACAAAGAGGAGAACAAACTGCTATATCGATATGTCTGAAATAAAAAAAATTTTGACGAGGTGGATCCGAGAAAAGTGGATTATCTATTAGGTAAATCAATAAATATTTCTTTAAAAACAACTATGAATTAAAAATCAGCACACTATTACCGACAGGGCACGCACGCGAGGCACTTGCCCAGTGCTCACAGATTTAGGGGTTCAAAAATATTCTAGTCTTCAATATTGTAATTTAGAATAAATAAATACATTTTTGGAAAGTCGGTATTTTTTACAAAATTTCGCTAGCGTTTTTTTTTTCTTTTTGAGGTGGGAGAGTGGGGAAGGACACTCTGTAACTAGAGAAACAATTATATTTAGAATAAGATAGCATTGCTCACTTATTCGAAACTAGTTTGGGGTTATCATAAGCGATTCATAATATACTTAAATTGCGTATTTTAAATATTATTTTCTGGTTGTTTTAGGTCTCTTTGAACCTGCTCACATGTACGATGTGACTGACAAAGAAGAACAATCTAAATGGACTGATTTCAAAGAGCCGACTTTGGCTGAAATGACTGAAAAGGCCATAAAAATCCTTTCGAAAAACCCAAATGGTTTCTTCCTCCTTGTTGAAGGAGGTTTGATAGACAAACGACACCACAGTGGAAGGGCTGTAAGAGCAGTGTCAGAGGCCTTAGATCTGGAGAATGCCGTACAAATGGCTTTAACATTGACCAACAGACAAGACACTCTTCTGGTAGTGACATCTGATCATTCACAGGGAATGAATTTTGCAGGATATGCCAACGTTGGAGTGGATATATTTGGTGAGTAATTTTTTTTAATCCTCTAATTTTCATTGTCATATCAAGGTTATTTTCATTTAGCAAAACAATATTGGGTTAATTTTGTCTGTATTGGCTAAATCTTGGCTATACCCAGAGTCATGATCAGTAGGCCACTCCAAAGTACACATTTAAGCGCTTGGTTATTACTGGAAATGATCTCATTTCCGATCTCCTTCGTGTCTTGGATTTGATCAGACTCAACAACCTCATAGATCTCGTTATATATCAACTTCATCATGTTTCAAATGGCATAGCATCATTAAAATGCACTTGAAACGATTATTTCCCACTGGCTGTAATGTAACGGAATACTTTTGACTATCCCTGTAATAAAAGTATAAGTGCTACACACTTAATTTGCAATAGGGAACATGCTGTGGTAAACGACAATAACACAAAAATTCCAGGGCAATCCGTGTATATTTACACGAGTTAGACCACGGACAGACGACCAGACGGCAGACAAACTGAAGTCAAACACTTTCCAACTAGGTTGGAAAGTGTTAAAAAAGAAGCCTGTAATATGTTTGGGTATAGGGAAGAGTAGGATAAAACCGGGTACCCTGTTTTCTCGCTGATGTGGGGTGCCCTGTGGACAGCAAGTCTTAACTACATCCCAGTGTCCCCTATCAATGTGGTATCGACTTTTGAAGTTAGTTAATTTTTGCGTGCGGGCAGTGCTATTGGAAAGAAATTCACCTCAAAAGTTTAAATTTTTCGCCGTCTTTTCTGCTCTTCAAATAAATACAGCCTGACTGATCGATTTACGTAAATAAACCACTGTGTTCTATTAGTTTCACACAATATTTTGGTGCCAAGTAGAAGTGTGTATGTTCTTCTATCTAGGAGAACGACCCTGTTGATTTGTTGTCATCTGTTGGGGCAAAACCGGATACCCATGGTTTTCCATTGAATTCTGCAATGAATTGTTTCTCCACTCAACAGGTGGTGAAAGATTGGTGCAATGTTCAGTTTGCAAGGAGTGAGCGCATGAGGAGTGTAGCGGATACGAGAAGTAAGAGCTGAGAAAGCCATTACATGACAACATTAAAAATTGCTTCAAAACCTAAAAAAAAAAATAATGAAAAAATGCATATAAAAAATGTATATATGTTTAAAAAATGTATATATGTCTTAAATTTGATTAAAAATTTATTAGAATAAAGTTTTTTGTTACTGGAAGTGAAGAAACTTAATTTCTGTTAAGTATCCGTCAAAATTCAGAGCTGTTTCAGATGGTTCAAGAAAATGCCTTTTTCCAAGTAAAGCCGAATTTTCCTGTGGCAACAGGTGTGAGGTGTGGGTGGCTTTTCAATAGCCCAGATGTCTCCAAATACTTTTGCGGGGTGTTCCTATTTTTCTGCCCTTCTAGACTTTTGTCAACAAAAGAAAACCGTTAGGTACCCGGTTTTACCCTACATTTTTTTAACCCTTGTGAAGAAAGCAATTTATTAATCCCTTTTAATTCTTCGACCCCATTTTTATATATTATAACTTTTGCCTTATTGAATCGCTAAGAATACGAGATTAGATAAGGAGAAATTTTCTGTGCTAAATTACTGGTGGTCAAATTTGAAGATTTCGTGTATTTTAAATGGCACGTATACGTGCCGCTCGTCGTGAGGGTGTTGAAAAATATTTCACCTTATTACAGTGTTCTTCCAAGAAGGAGGTGCACTTCCCTAGGGAGGCGCGTGAACTTTTGAGATTGCTTTAAACTAAATTATTGTCTCGACAAAAAGCGTTCTTTGATATTTTTTAATTGTCAAGGAATTCATTTGGTAAGAAATGTTTCATTTAGCAATACAGTCATTAGCCTTTCTTTCACCAAATGCCTTCTATTTATCTCTTCTGGGCGTATCCGAAATTCCCAGATTTCACTCGAGATAAGTTGAGCAAATAATGAACTTGGTAGAAAATATAATTCACTTCATTGCTTATTTTCTGAAATATTCACGTCTATTACTGCTTTTCTGACAGTATATAGGGTGTCCCAAAAGTCTCCGTACAACTTCAAAAATGTATCACAAAAAAAAATAATAGGCCTGCAGCAAAAATAATTACAACAGTGCATAGAGTAACTTAAAAAGTTTTTTTCTACTGCCTTAGTAAACTTAACATGAGATCCTTTCGTAGCACGAAGAATATCAAGACGATATTCCAATTCAATCCACGAACATTTTTCATGCTAACATCAATAAATAACAATAATAAATTTTTGAAGTTGTACGGAGACTTTTGGGACACCCTGTATTTCTTTTAATTAAAACTATATAATCATTGATAATATTCTTTTTTATTTTAACAAGAGTGTGTTTCATATATACAATTTTGCATATAATATTGCTTTTAAATCTTGTTACTTCGAATATATACTTTATCTCGAAAATTTATCTTTTCTTCTGATATTCGAGATATTGAGGTTCGATTATATTGCTCCATCTTAACAAAAGTGACACAACTAAAAAAAAACTACATTTCACAGTGGAGGCAAAATATGATTGACATTTTTTTAAACTGTAACATTAAACTCATCCCCCCCCCCCCACTGACACACGCATACCCTTTGCCCCACTTCTGTAGTGGCAAAGTGACACATTACGTAATGTAGCGGTCTTCCATATAACAGCACTTATGACACTATTGTAGTAAGACGCACCTAAATCAGGCCTATTGTGGAATAATAAGCAAAATGAATTTTTTGAAGTTGTGTTACTTTTATTGAGGGTGAGCTATATGTTTTGTCACATTTCATGACTTATATGAGTCAGATATAGGGCAGTTGCAATTGACGTCACCTTGGAGGTAAACAGTACAAATAGGCAGTTCTGATTGGTGGAATTACCCTTACCTCCAAGTGAATACAATGGTTGATCAGCTGATTGCAACTGCCCTATAACCGTAGATTTAGGTCAGACTATCATCATCTATCACTACTATCGTCACTAATCATGAGATTTAGTCATAGATATATCTATTACTAAATAACTATATATTCACCAAAAGTTCGACAGAAAATATATGCCTGAAACATATGTTTCTCCCTCAAAGTGAAATATTAACTTAATTTGCTATCCACAACTTAAGCGCCAGCAATTTTTAGTATAGTTCAGGGGGTGAACTATGCAAAAAGGATGAAAACCCTTGCCTTATTGAATTGATGCTGTGAAATTCTATTTCGAAGCGCAAAAAATCTACTGCTATTTTCACTTCTCAAGTGACACGGCTGTTTAATGCCTCTTCTAAAACAAGCTACTTCTTCTTGAGTCAAAATATGAAGTACTACTTCTTGAATCCTACTTAACCGTAAAGTTTGATTGATTAGCGAAGTAAATTTGTTTGAAAAAATGCTTCTAGGTCAGCAATTTGATATGGTTATGAATAATAAATGTTATGTAATTGAAATGTTTTAGTGGCGCTTCTACTTTTTAGTTGTCTTTAAAAAATGAATTTAAAAAAAAAAAAAACAATTAAAAAAACCGACTTACTGTCAGAGTGTTTAAGATAAAAAAATGCTTTGTTATTTTTAAATTACTTTTATTTTAAATTTTCTTCCAAATCCTTCCTTTGCGGATACTACGTTCAAAAGATGTCTATCATGTAAATTTCATGATTTTAAGTCGAGTAGTTATGGTCGATATCCTTCACTCTAAAAACATCATTTTCAAAACTTAGTAAAAAATACTCAAATCTGAGTATGTGGCATAGTCAGAATGGCTCCGAATCAAAATGACTCAAGGTTGAAACATGTATATACTCATTTCTGAAAACATGCACACACTCAAGAATAAAACTTCATGTGCTCATATTTGAGTATGTCCATGTTTAAAAAATGAGTACGAACTGACTATTATGTGCTGATTTTTGAGTATTTCCATATTTCAAAAATGAGTTTGAACTGATTCTAAACATTTTTGAGCATGTCCATGTTTCAAAAATGAGTATGAATTGACCCCTATGTTCTCAGTTTTGAGTATGTCCATGTTTCAATATTCCGAGTATTTCTGGTATTTCAGAATTGAAAGATTTGGGTCGTCCTATTTGAAACAAAAAGTTTCATAACAAAATGAAAACATCGATTTAATCAGATTTGAAAGTGTAATTTTTTTTACTTTCTTCTATTTTTACAAGAAGAAAATATTGGATTCATGAAAATTTTCGACTTCCGGTTTTCGACGGATTTATACATTTTAAAAGGTGCTGAACACGACTTTTGACAGTTTTTAGAAAATGTCTGTCTGTGACTGACTGTCTGTCTGTCTGTATGTAACAAAAATTTTGTGGTCTCTCTATTTCAAGAACTAATGCAAGAAATTTAATAAAACATTATATTCAGTTAGTCCCTGATATAAATGGGTGCTGATTAGTATTTGGTGAAAATAGCCCAATAGGTGGCGCTGCTATGCTGCATTTTGAGCGATTTCCGCAATAGCTCTATCTCAAGAATTAATGCACTTATTTTCATCAAAATTCGGAATCAGTTAGACCTTGACATAAATAGACCGCTGATTACGTTTTGGTGTAGAGTAAGATATCCTAACAGGTGGCGCTGCTATACCACTTTTTTCATGATTTTTACGATAGCTATATCTCAAGAATTACTGCACGGAATTTCATCAAACTTCAGATTCTGTTAGATCATGGCATATATAGATGCTACTTACGTTTTGGTGTAAATAGCCCAACAGGTGGCGCTGCTATGCTACTTTTTTCATTATTATCAGGATAACTATATCTCAAGAACTAATGCACGAATTTTCATCGAACTTGAGATTCGGTTAGATGTTGACATAAGTTGTTGTTGATTAGGTTTTGGTCTAAATCTTCCAACAGGTGGCGCTGCTATGCTACATTTTTCAGGATTTACACGATTTTAGCAATAATCATGTCTTAAGAACTAATGCACGGAATTTAATAAAACTTTAGTTCAATTACACCTTGATATAAATTGGTGCTGATTCTTCTTAGTGTATGCGAAACCTGTGTGAGATAGAAGAAAATCATGGGATTGGCACATCCAACTAGTTCTCAGTGTTGTTAATGTCAGTTATTGATATGTCAGTAATATGATTTGTTTAGGTTTTGCCTAACAAATACTGTTTAAACTCTACAACCAAATACTACATATGCATAGTAAAACAATAAGTTTACTATGAAAGTTTAACATAGTAAAACTTTCCTTGCAAAATTACCAGGACATAGACATAAAGTCTGAATATAAGCACAGGGCGTATGGTCAAATTGGATTTTTCTCGTCCAATCCATAGAGACTCACGCTACATAGAACTTGGTGATACTCGCCTGGACCAGTTAACTTCGGCGAGTTCAAAAATTAAACACATATTAGCTTGGCGATAATGTCAAGATCACTAAGTTATGTCCAAAATTCTCTCAACCAATGAAATTTATTGCCCTTATGTCGCCATTTTCTTATAAGGGCATTCATTCTACTATAATTGCATCAAAATCATAAAATTTAAAAAATATAATCTTTGCAATTTTCAGTTAATTTACATTGTAAATAGGCTACCTGGCTTATAATAAAAAATTTAATAAAATTAATACTATAAATAATTTCCAAGTGTATAATAAAGTTTCTCCCCCGTCTCCAAGGGGGAAAAAAATCATACAATGCAAATGTAACACATCCGGTCGCTACTCCAGCTCCAGCTAATAAATTTTAAATGGGGTACTGATTGATATTAGTTGCAAAATTTGTGTTGACAGGCTTTAAGCTGCCACCGTAATGCTTTCACATCAAATTGCTTCTAATTTCATTTTTTAATACTCCTCACAGATCTGCATTCCTCTGCCGGAATCAAAATGAAAAATTTTCTGTCACATTTTTATAAACTTGGGTCCGGGAATGAACATGCAGTATATAATTGTAATTGTATTTAGTACTGCACTGCAAAAAATAATTGTTGATTTTACAGTATAAAACTGGCACCCCAGCTGCCAGTATTATACCGTAAAATTAACAGTATTAAACCGTAAAATAAGCAGTAATACGCTGCCCCGCAAGCAGTAATACGCTACCGCGCTGCGCGGTAGCGTTTGCCAGTTTTATACTGTAATACGCGGGTTTATACGCGGGTGCCAGTTTTATACTGTAAAATCAACAATTATTTTTTGCAGTGTGTATACAGTGCTAATAGCATAATCTTCCTTTCTTTTTGCGAAATAGTCCAGGCATTAGGGGCTAAAAAAGAGCAAATAAAGGAAAGTTTTGGTGTAGTTTTGATATTTGATTCCTTTATGTTTTTGGGGTCGCTGAACACGAATCTCAAGTTTTCCCAACAAAATTTTTCCTGGGAAATACGTTTTTTTACAAAAAAAACCTGTAAAAAAACGGACTTTTCTCAGTTTTTTCAAAATAACTCCAACACTATGAATTTTGCGTGAAAATCGACAACATCTGAATTAAAGAAAATAAAATTTCCAACATTTTATGTTTTGAAAGTTTTTTCTCTGATCAATGGTTTAGCCATGAGAGTGCCGCAAAAATGAGTTTTAAAAACAAAAAACTGTAAAAAAAAAAAAACGGGAATTACGGCACTGTACGTCGATTTAACATGAAACTAACCATTTTACGCAAACGTTAACCATTCATGATACTAACGATTATATTATTGAATATATTTTATGCATTTGAGGTAGAGGAGAAGTGCTGATACTGTGCCAGGGGATGGTGGGAGCAGTGGAGCAGATCCGCCTCCTCTCGTGAGTCAAGGGTACATCTCCTCCGGAGAGCTCGTACTCTAAGAGAAGGTAAAATTGGGAGGGGTAAAGGACAAAAAACTGTAAAAAACGGGAATTACGGCCCTGTACGTCTTTGTAACATGAAAATTAACCATTTTAAGCAAACGTTGACTATAAACTATGTGATTGACTACATTTTACAATGACGTTGCCTGATAATAAATACGCCGATTCGTTATGAATCATTATTTAATTATTAATAATTATGTACATTAGTAACAAACATTAGTAAGTATATTTACATAAAGTAAAAAAGCAAAAATCTTATTTCCGCATTTTTTATTTGAAGGCACCTGCTGCTCATCGACGTCTACAACATAGAAAATAGACTTATGGAGTTAGCGGGGTTTTTTATTTACTACCAGTATTATAGAATAAATGTTTTTTTAATGGTAAACATTTCATACCTTGTGGCATGGCTTGTTCCTCTTCCATTGGGTCCAGGATTCAATGGATGGGCTGGGCAATCCATCTCCAGCTCAGTTTCAAGGTATAGCTCGTCTTGATTCACCACTGAGATGTTGTTGCCATTCCTTTCCCAGTTGAGGCACATGTTGGAACAACAAAGACCTGCCTTCTTGCACCCATAATTTTGTTGGCAGTTCTTTTTGCATTTACAAGATACAAACTTCAACAAAGCAGGGGGTAGTGCAGTAAATACAGGCTCAAGACCAATATTTGTTTTCTTCCATCCGTACTCTTCAGCAGATTTTTTATCTCCCAGCCATTGCTACCTCTGGTGATATACTGTTAAAGATTGCTGTCGTGCTGTAGTTGCAGATAGCGGTAAAGCAGCAATATTAGAACTGTTTTTAAAGGCTGGCTTCTTGTACGAAATATACCTTAGTTCAGCCAAGGCACATTCGTCCGACTACAGCCGTACAACGAGGCAAGGAAACGTTCTCCAGCATCTGCAATCATCTCCAGAGTAGCGTTCGTATCTTTGAATACTTTAACATCAACGACATCTGGATTCTTCACAAGAGTTTTGAGGAACTTGGATTTTCCTTGCATAAACGGTACTGACATTGTATCGCACTAGTTCATAGCACGTAGGAAGAGGATGTTTTCGGCAACCATTGAATTCACAGCATTAGTTGGAGAAAATGTCGCTGGAGAAACAGCGTCCTTCCCATGTTTTAAAAAGAAAACGTTTTCAGTCCCACAGAAACCTAACAAAATGACCAGGAGTTCTACATCCTCCCCAACTATAATCACCATCTTATTTGATGGAGCTGAGGACAAAGCATTGTTGACAATCAAGGTGCCAGCGTCTTCTTTTGCTTGCTTGCATGTAATATCTGCGTATGATAACTTGTCAATCATCATAGATATTAACTGAAAATTGTTTTGTTAGGTTAGCAATAAACTTTTCTTTAGAAATGGTAAGTATCATTGTACCGTTAAACAATATGTCAGTTGAAGCATGTTTCTTTTCTCATCTCATACGCTCAGCGGTTTTTGTACCACCTTTGTAAATCATCAGGTTAGTCATCAAAAACAACTACTGTCTGCGGTTGGTAGTTTGACTGTACATACTCAACATATTTGTCGCAGATTGTTGAAAAAGACTGATTCTTAGGCCAAACAACCTTATGTAATAAAAAAAAAACATCAATGACGAATTGAATCCTGAAACTAAGCCACTTGTTTGTTAGGGGTTTGAATGCCTTGTAGAGAGTAGATTTGGTTCCTATTCTTAAGCCAATGTCGAATAGCGATAAGGAATAAGGTTCTAGATCGTATGTCAAAAACTCCTGAAGGTCTTCATCCGAATGCTTTGTAACCGAAATTCGTTGGAACAAAGTTGTAGGATTAATAGGAACCAACTCATCGTCTACTAAATAATGATTCATAATGAGTCGTTATCTTTATTATCAGATAACTTCATTGTAAAATGCAGTCAGTCACATAGATTTAGACTCATTAACAGTCAACGTTTGCTTAAAATAGATAATTTCCATGTTACATAGACGTACAGGGCCGTAATTTCCGGGTTTTTTTTACAGTTTTTGTCTTTTATCCTTCCCAATTTTACCTTCTCTTAGAGTACGAGCTCTCCGGGGGAGGAGCACCGTCGACTCATGAGATAATATAGAGCTGCTCCACTGCTCCCGCCTTCCTCCTGGCGCCGGATCCGCACTTTTCCTCTACCTCAAATACATAAAATATTCTCAATCATATAATCTTTAATATCATTAATGGTTAACGTTTGCGTAAAATGGTTAGTTTCATGTTACATCGACGCACAGTGCCGTAATTCCCTATTTTTTACATTTTTTTGTTTTTAACACCCATTTTTCCGGCACTCTCACGGCTAAACCATTGATCAGGGAAAAAAGCTTTCAATACATAAACTGTAGGAAATTTTATTTTCTTTAATTCATACACAGTGTAATGAGTTGACGAAATCCAGTGATCCAAGGTGATGATTAACATCCAGCACTTTTATTCAACTTCGTCAATACACATTAAACAATAAAAACATCTAAAACCACTACAATCCTCTGCAAGACTCAGCGTACACCAAAACTTCATACTTTTTACAAAAACATATCTCACACTTTTCTTTTCAATATCGTCCGTCCAACTCTCTCTGCATCTCTCCTAGCTTTTTTCGGTTCACTTCTCTTTATTCGCCGACCGCCTCTCTCGCAGTCTCTTTACCTATCGAAAAAGTTCTTTCGACTCAATTACACGGCGATCCCTATCGAAGCTAGGCGGAAAAGTCCTGGACAAAACTGGACAACTCTAGTCCAGCAACTCACAAGGCAGGCTAGGCCATAATGTCCTTCGGTCATTACAGACTCCTCCCCCCTCCAAATTTTGGACATGTCCAAACGGGATCCTTGACGAAAATTTCCATTTGTGACAAGTTCCATTGAACACCAAATGTTTTCTTTTAATTCACAACGTTCAGGATTAACCTGTTACTTTGTCACATACATGTCAGCTCTTCCCCCCTTCTCCTAATCCATCACAGCAATATGCCGCCCTAATTAAAATTCCCAACCTTTTAATTTTACTAGCAAAATTTAAATTATCTAAAATTTACACAAATTTACTACAATTTAAATATACACAAAATTTTTCCATAACTTCTAGACAAAATTATAACCAATGTAATTTTACACAAATTCCAATACAATTAACAGATTTTTTTTCTTTTTATCTACGTTTAACAGGATACAAAACAAATAAATATCTGACACTTTCTTTCTACCAAATGAAACAACTTTTCATATGAATTAACACAATTTCAAAAATATTCATAAATTTGCAACCAAAATTTTAAATCATAATTTAACATTTCAAAAGCTATTTCTGTATCCTTTCCCCTTATTCCAATACAGACAATATCTAAACATGAAAATACACTTTTTTTTCACACAAATAATACCATTTTACTATATAGAATTTATAAACTTAATAACTATTACTCAGCGTATGGGTGCCGGCTCAGAGTGTCTGCTTTACAGTGGTCTTTTCCTCTTTTATGCTCAATCCTATAATTGAACTGTTGTAACGCCAGGGCCCATCGTAAAAGTCTTTGATTAGAACCTGAATTAGTTTTAAGCCACACCAAAGGGTTGTGATCAGTTTGTATTACAAATGACAAATGACCATCCAAATAGCACCTTAATTGTCTTACTGCATACACTATAGCCGCACACTCCTTTTCAGTGGTACAATATCTCTGCTCTGATTGCTTTAGCTTCCCTCTAATGTATAAAATAGGATTCTCCTCCCCTTGATCGCTAATCTGCGCCAAAACTATATCCAGACTAGTATCCGATGCATCAATTTGCAGCAAAATTTCTCTCAGGAACTCCCTAACTGCATGCACCTTTAACTCGGCAGGTGATCTCTTCCTTCTTTTCTTATGATTTTTCATCATTTTATTTTTCCTTACTTTTACCACTGCTTTTCGCTTCATCTCTTTGTTACCCATTCTGCAACATTTCTTTACATTAACATAGCTCCCATTTCTACCCGCATCTTCCTTGACCACTCCACAGGCGATTCCATTTTCTGTTTCACAAATATTTTCATCTTTTGATGCGCATTGATTATATGCGTTTCCTATGTTAGGTAAGTTTACCTCAGTATTTCTTTTCGCTGCCACACTTTCCTCACATCTTTCAACCCACAAATCAGGTTCAAGATTTCCATCATTTTGTTCATTAGCATAATTCTCTTTATCAATCTTTCCATCAATTTCATCTTTCGCCTCATTTACTAAATCAGCCATAATAGGGTTTTGATAACCTTCCACAATTTCCTCAGTCATTTCAGCAATCTCACTCTTTATCTCATCATTACTTTCAAATTCATGATCTTCACATAAATCATCTCCATTAGGATTAAAATTCTCCTCTTTCGGAACCTCATCATCTATTTCTGAATTGTCCTTATTTTCCAAACCAAAAGGATAACCATCTCCCCAGAATTCATTAACATCAGTTTGAGAAAGTCCAACATTGAATTCAAAATTAGTCTCGTTACCAACTTCATCAAAATTTACAGAATTTCTAACTTGCGATACCTTGAATAGTTCTATATCTTCTTCAATGTTTGACTCATCAGTTCCATTAATCTGCTTTAAGCTTAACATTTCCTGCGTTTCGCTTCCCTCTTTCATCATTTTCACTTGTTCACCTTCCTCCTCTTCAAATCTAGATAATTCAAGCTCCTCTCTCTCTTTTGCAACATTATCAGTTTCAACCTTAAAAGATTCACAAAGTTTCTCAGCCAATGACTGATTTTCAAGTAAAGTCCAAAACTTTCAAATCGTTATTAAGAGTTTCTTCACTCGCACTCTCTTTTTCATTTACCTTAGCAATATTTTCCATGCCACATATTCTTTCGCCATTCACAAGAACACTTTTAAACAAATGAGCAATATCTAGTAATATTTGTTCAGTTTGATCAGGATCCCCAAACAAATCCACCTCTTTTTCCATCTTATCAACTTTCCTCTTAACCAATACATTTTCCTTAACTATTCCAAATTCTTTAGACTCTGTTTCAGTCTTTTTGGCCAATGTAGGCAATGAAGCCAATTCTTTACTCTTCTGTTGCTCTTCAGCAAATTTATTCGAATTCACTTATAATTAGCACTTTTCATAATCAAGTCACGTAACTCAAACACTCTCATGCTATCATTAACTTCCTCTCCCAATTCATATGCAACAACTCTCAGGTCCTTCTTTAGGCCTTTCCCAAGGTACGCCATCTCAAAGTTCAATTTAAGCACTCTAGTGCGTAGTTCTAGTGCGTTGATTTTGTATAAAAAAAAACAATTGGTTACACTCCTGGCAGCGGAGATTGAGTGGTTAAATAGTGTTTTAGACACGAAAAATCCACTCAAATCCTTCTTACAAATATGTTAAATTTTTAATTCAGTTTGCCATTAAATTTAAGCTAGTACATTACAGCACCATCTGTTGGCAGAATTTGCAACTAATTTTAATAAATACCCTGTTTAAAAATTGTGCAATTGTACATCAATAGCTTATTTAAATTAATTTCTGGCCAAATTCTAGGCAATTTCTCACTAATGTATTTCTTTTTTATTATTTAGTTTCGAAATGTGGCAGTAATTTCCAAAGCACCCTGTAACTTCCATTACTTAACTTGATATTTATTATTGTAATTATAATGATTGGTATTGTGCACCAATTAACATTTTGAAAATAAATGTAGTATTTTATTTTCAAAATGTTCTTTCTGAACATCGAATTGTGAACAGGAATATATCTCATGAAAATGTATTTTGTTTTTCCAGGCATAGCCGAGAACTCGAATGCGGATGGAATGCCATACACTTCCCTTATGTATTCTTCTGGACCTGGATATGTAAAATCAGAAAAAGGAAGACCAAACATCACTGGAGTTAACACAGGTAACCATTTATGAGTAAAATATAATATAATATGTGTACTGTTTTATAAAACAAATTTTTCAGTATAATTTATATTGTTTCAACCCTTTATACTTCACCGTCTGCAGTTCGAGAAATAACTTACTTGTGCATTAAAAAAATGTCATTTTAGGGTTCATTGTCATTCTGGGGTTGCATGCAAATGAACACTTGCAACTGCAAAGCTTTTCGCAACCCAAACTTACATGCAGGGCCCGCTTAAGACTTAGAAGTAGGGGAAGTCTGACGTCACACAGGGGCAGTGGCGCAGCCAAGGGGGGGGGTTAAAACACCCCCCAGAGCTAAAAAAATTACTATAATTGCCGCTTATATGAATCAAAACTACTAAAGTTAAAATTAAGTTTTTTGGCTTTTCCGCCTTGGCAGAATCCACCGCTTTTTTTAATCAAATTCTATTCAACAATGTTTTCAATTAAATGGCGAAAATTCTACTTAAAACTGTGAAAGCGCATATTACACGCATAGGTTATGTCAAAACTTGATTTTTGGACTGCGTCACTTTGTCGAGACATCTTATAGTACAAGATGGGTCATATACTCTCACACAGACGCTTTGAGTTATATAGTATACAGTGGTATGTTTCTTAATTGCATTTCTGTTTTTGTTCCACGTTTGAAACAATAACAGATCATCGAATTCCAGAGAAAAAAAAAACATACACTTTGTAAGTCTCTCTCAGTTTCAAGCGGCTTTTTTTGCGTTTTTTGCTCTCAGTTCAGTTATATCTAAGACCAAGCTATGTGCGTACCCAGGAAAAAAATCTTTGCAAAAGTAAGAATTTAAAAAAGTACTTAAAGTCATAAAAAGCTATTTTTCGATTATGAGCAGATTTTTGCAATCGGTGTTTCTTTCGAATCATTTGTTTCGTAGGGGGTCTGTACACAAATTTAAAGACTATATTTCATTTGTTGGTAATGTAGCAACGACGTCTTGCTTATGATGGAGATTCATGTATTTATCGTTAAAATTTTATAAATTAGTTGTGGTTCCTCTTTTAGCTATTTTTAATTCTATCGCGCTTCTGTGAAAAGAAAATCTCTTTCCTTTCTATTTAAAATTCAGCAATTCTTAAACTCTTTTATCGCAGCTTGAAGTGATCCTTTCTCAATTAATATACATGTCTAAATTCTTTCTTTCGTATGTGCTTGCGGTTTTCATATGAGAAATGAAATCATTTTCAGTTTGGCATCTGCGTGCTTTCCTAAAGCATACATTTTGGATCACAGAATAAATAAAGAAAGATAAAATGCAACGTCTATTTCTCGATACATTTGCATGCTAAAATTCCTGCAGATGTTAAGTTCGGAAAGTTAGTTTTCTGTTGTTATAAAGATGCTGATATATGGTAATCTGGTTTGGCGGTTTGCGTTCAAAAAAATTAGAATGTGCTTCTCCCTAACGAATTTTCTTCTGTACCCTATGGGTCGACGCGGATAAATTTGTGGCATCTCAAAAAAAGGCATTCGATTTTGAGTTTTCATGATGTGAAGATATAGACGTTCTGAGTGCTGGGGGACCGCCTCATTTTTTCAATTATCTTTCTTCAAATAAAATATTTTTTTTCATGGAAGCCTCAAGTCTCCGATATGTTTCTTCACAGGATGAGAACCTTCGGGTTCTTGCTTATAGCGTATATGTATGAGCTCCGGTACTCTTTTTTCCTTAGAATTTAAGACCTGCCTGTGAGTATGGATTTTGAAAAAAAAAAAAAAGGCGTTAAATGCATTTTTTAGAAAAATACTATCTATAATTACGCACAATTTTACGCTAACCATGCATTAATTTAAATTGATCAGCAATATATTAGTTATGCATTGATTTACACTTATTACATTTTAACGAATGCATGTCATTAAAATTATACTAGCTGACCCGTCCGGCGGTGCCTGGGCTCATGATAATTACCTCAAATTTGCATGATTATATATCTTATATAAATTTTATATTTTTAAATAAAATTTTCACTAAAAAATATTGATTATTAGACAGAAAAGCATTTTTAAAAGACACCTTCTTGTTTGTTTTAAAAGACACCTTCTTGACCTAGTTTTTCTATCTAGCCACCAAGTTATTTAACCCGATTTTTTTTTATTATTATAATTTTTTGTACAAAAATTGACCTAAGAAATGACCATAAATGGCATTTTTTCTCATTTTCGGCATTTTTAATTAGGTAAAAATAAGTTTAACAAATGCAAATTTTAAATTAATAAAAAATAATTATATGACTGACTTCGACACGAAAATTGGCAGAAATTGTTTTCCTGCTTCACTGTTTCATCCATGCCCCCCTCATCAGATATAGATTTTTCAGCACTCACTTATCCAGACATTTGAAACCTCCGGCAATCAGCATTTCCTGAACATACCGGTTAATGCAGCCTTTACATTTTTTTTCATAGATAAATAATTTTGATAAATTTCATTAGAAAACTTTGTTTATACCATCTTTTTAAATGATGTAACTGTTCTAAACTATGTAACTAATAATCCTACAATAGGCTTATTATTTTTCTCAATTAATTGATAAAAAACTTTTGTGCTTTTTCAAATTAGTGACTTCGGAGGGGAGCAGGTTATATTTTTTTTACTGGTAACTAGAATTTTTTTACTGGCTACCAGATTTTATCAAATTTGCAAAGCCATGGTTATAAATATAATGGTTTTACAGACCGTGGAAAAATATTGATATCTAGCTGTAAAAAAAAATGCTTTCTTCTCACGTCTTTTTTTTTTTTTTTTTTTTTTCGACATGTCATTTAAAATAACAACACAAAAAAGTTACTGTCCGAACTCTCTGAAATTTTATTCGATTGCAAATATAACTGTATCCAAGCCATCTTTAAAATTCCGTGAAAAAAGTCTAAGTCTTTGACTAAAGTCGAAGAGAACAGAGTCACAGAGTCACGTCAAAAAAGACTAAGTCACATTTAATACTGAAAACATGAGCCGACGCCGAGTAAACCCACGCCAAAATACCCAACTTTCTTTTTGCATTGTCATCGAAAAATTCTCAGATTTTTTTAAATACTTTTATTCATCAGAACGTTTCCAAATTTTTGTAGGCGCTGTAATTTTGATCTTCCAAGATGTTTTTAATGGATTGTGTCGAAATACAGACGTTTAGTTACTTTTAGCATAGAAAAAAGATCGTCTTCGAAAGGCCCGATATGACGTGAGGTTCTAAATAAATCGTAATTTAGAATGCTTTCAGCTGTTTCACACCTTTAAATTTACCATTTATAATAAATTCTTTATGCCAAGCATTTCCATCTTAAAAGTAATCTCTATACTAAATTTCAAGTTTCTAACACTAACAGTTTCAACTAAATCATAATTTAGAACACTTTTAGAAAGTTTTCAGCTCATTTCGTCCTTTTAAATTTTTAAATGTTTTTAAAAATGTTATAAGGAAGCATTTACTACATTAAAGTAATCATCATGCCAAATTCCAAGTTTTCATACCAATTGTGTCACATAAATCGCAATTTTAGAATGCTTCTTACTCTTGCATTCTTTTAAATTTCGAATTGAAAATATAAATTCTGGGGAGCATTTACGTCTTTTAAGTAACATCCATATAAAATTTCAAGACTATAGCCCTAAAAGTTCTAAATGACTTGTTACATTTGGCAAAAAGCAAGGTAAGTAAGTCTATTGAAAATTTTGTTAAAATTGCTTCATTATTATTAAAGTTAGGAATAAGAATTCGTGATTCTCTTGTAATGAAACCTTGTGTATTTTTGATTGAACAAATGGATTCCAACTCTGTTATTTTCTATGTAAAAATTATTTTCTGTAGTGTGTTCTTCCATCTTTAAGTTTTCCCCCTTATCATTTTTAAACACTTTATAAATCTAAATAGTTTTGTGTTATTTCATTGGTGCATTTTATAGTTTGTAACTCTAATATTGTAAACGCTGTTTAAATGAATCATAACCAACTTAATTGCGGAGAAAAGCATTATGATTTCATTCATTTAAAAGACTGATTCCATTAACCGATGATTCATATAACCGGCGACCATCTTTATTATAAACTCAAATCACCCCCCCCCCCCCCTAGAACCGAATTCTGGCTGCGCCACTGCACAGGGGGGCTCCTCCTTTTACTCTGCCAATTATGCTCCAACAATTTAAATTTTTACCATCAAAATTTCGAGTAAACAACACTTTTAATATTAAACTAAAACTACCTACCTATATACATGTATTTTTTTTATTATATACATAACAAATTAATTTTCTAAATGAATTTACAAATATGGAACAGGTGTGAATATTTGAACTTCAAAATATATTTTATGCTTTACAAACTGCAGGATTTGCCAGTGCTAAGAACAGTGCAGGGACAAGAAATATTTGACGTAAATTTATGTCTGGCTGCAACACAATTTTGCTTCTATTTTATAAACAGAAATTTGGTATCACCTGAATGCTAATTACTTTCCCCTTTATTTAAATAACCTATTCTCTATATTTTATATAATTTCTCCACTCTTTATGAATATAAACAAAATATAATTATACAGACTAAATTTTCCGTTATTTTTAGCACGTTTGAAATTAAAATGTAAAACATAAGAAAAATGAACATAAGTTGCATTTAATCACTGTTTTTATACCTTTTTATTATTTCAACAGAAAAAAAAATAGAGTATAAATGTGTCAGTAATAGTCTGAGGGAAAATTTAGTAGCTATAATTAAGAAAAAAAAAACATTTTTTACCCTGACTGAAAATTTTTTTCCCCTAAAAATTAGTTTTGAAAAGTAAATTTGGGGGCCCCTTTGTATTTCAGTGGGTAAGCTCGGCCTTCACGTGCCTATTCGGTAAACAGGCCCTGCTTACATGCAAACTTAACATTTACATGTAATTTGCACTCAAATTAATTTTAATTTGAACCCTATAATAAATGTTAATTTGCACTGAAAATTACATTCAAAAGTAATGTTTACATATAATTTTGGGTTGCAAAAAGCTTTGCAATTGCAAGTGTTACGTTTGTATGTAACCTTAAGCATACAAAAATCATTTTAAAAATAGAAACAAAAAATTGTGCAAAATAAAATAAAGTGCTTATTGACCAAGATTATTGAAATTATTCACCAAAATGAAATATTTTTTAAGAGTACTGTGCTTTTCTGTCAGAGAAAAATATGTGTATATGTAGAATTTGAACTTTGTTACGTGTTATAGCTATTTCTGAATGTCACTAAATTTTTTAATTCGCCTAAATAATAAAAGTTACTGTTTCAAAAATTATCCTGTCCCACTGATGCTCTCCCTGATCCATCTGCAGCAATGGTGCTCACTAAAATTTCAGACCGGGAGGTGAGCTCAAAAGCTGCACTTATATTTTTGAAGTGTGTACATTATTGTGATTTACTAATATATGCTAATTATTAATTTTAACAATGTTAGTAGTTTAATGTTATGTGAAATTATTAATCTAGTTAAATGTAAATATTAGTAATATTTAATGTGACTATACATGATTTGTACAAAGTTTAAACTTACATAATTTTTCTGGGTTATTCAATTTTATGGTGGGTAGTTAAAATCTGTCAGTTTTTTCTATAATTTTATCATTTTCTGCGTTCCTTGGAAACATCCATTCGAAGATATGTTTTATTTGTCAACCCATACTTGTATTTATTTTTTATTATTTTCAATCGATTAAATGCCATCTTTCATAAATATGTTAAACTAAAGAGGCTCAAAATTTTCTTAACACAAGATACGAAATCCCCATCATATTCTACAGCTAAGTTGCAAACATCTGTTTAAAATAAAGTTCCAAAATCCGCATTCGCTTCCGGGACCGTATGAAATAAACTTGAGAGCAGCGTGGTGAAGCGAGTACCACTGTTTTATATCCTGTCAGCAGTGTGATGTGTATGCTTATTCACGTGTTCACTACTTTCCAACATACTCTGATCGTATAGTGCTTGTAGTCGGAATTAGAGGTCTGCCTGGCTTGAGGTCCGTCCCCGGACCAGCCCGCGGGCCGGGCCGGCACAATGAAGGCAAATTTCAAACGGGCGGGGTCGGCAGAATAAAGCTAATTTTTTTAACGGACCTGGACGGGCCGACAAAAAAAATTAAACGAGCCAGCCAGGCCGATAAAAATATTAAGCGGGCCGACCGGCCAGATCTAAGAAATTTAAAAGGATCAAACTAAGCTGACAAAATGTGAACAATTTTCAATGGACGTTACTGGGACGAGAATAATGTATAAATGTGCTGCACGAGCCGATGTTAGCTTGACAACATCAATACAGAAATATAACATGTCCAGCGTATAGAAATCGGCATCGGACAGTTTCATCGTGTCTGAGCTCAATCTTAATTTTTTAAGTAGACTCGGGCAGGGTGGATCACGCTTACATTTTATTCTACATATTCGGGCTGTGCCGCCGGAACTGGGCTTAATTGTACCCAGGACGTGTCGAGCAAGCGTTTTGTTTTGAAAAATAATAATAGCCATAATGAACTTTTGTTAACGGAATCTTTGGAAAGATGCTTTAGTAAATTAAAGAGAAACATTTCGAAAACTTACTTTTTTTTATCATACAGCAACAAAAGTTATGATGTTTTTTTTTTTTTTTTTTTTTTTTTTGCTTTATTCTAAACTACATTATTTTTAATACCTTTATTCTAAGAGTCTAAGTAATCATTAATGTTACTATTCTGTATTCTATGGCTTGTGAAGATATAGTAATATAAAATATACTGTTGAAATTTTCCATAAATATGTAAACAGCATTCATTAAAATAATTTTAATTGTATTTTAAGAAAAATCTGAATTTTGTGTAGAAATTGAGTCGGATCGGACAGGGCCGGGCCTGATTTAATTGATTTTTGCACGGGCAGGGGCCAAGCCGAATGTTTAGTTTTTATACCTTGTCAGGCCGAGCCAAGATAGCTTTCGTTTGGGCCGGCCCGGGCCTGGAAATTCTGCCCGTGCAGACGTCTAGTCGGAGCACGATCAACATGGTGGGTTATATACCGTACCAACTATTTGCTGTTTTCAACCTAATAGTACAATCAATTTTAAAGTTCGTAAGTTTTGTGAATCGAAGTCTCAGACATCTACTTTTTTTTTCCCTTCGTTGTACACTTGTTTGGATAAACTGGTTATTTATCATCCATACAGCGTTGATTTCACTCCGTTATTTAGTTTATAAAACTATCGGTAATACTGAACTAGTACAGCGCCAATTTTTATTTTTCTGGGATCTGTGGCCATATGCACAGTCGCACCAAACTTGGATTATTAGCTTATCAACCTGCACGTATAGATATATGCATAGTTCGAGCGATTGTAGTTCGTTCTCTTCTTGGTACATATTTCTTCGAATGTATTTGTATACAGATTTTTGCTCGACTTTGATTTATTTAATATTCATATGCGTTAATTAACACGTTATTAAGGTTATTTATTAATTTACTTTCAGCTGATAAGGATTATCTCCAGCAAGCTACAGTTCCAAGATCTACTGCTACTCATGGAGGTGAAGATGTTGGCGTGTATGCTATCGGTCCGATGGCGCACCTTTTCACGGGTGTATACGACCAGCATTATGTGGCGCATGCTATGGCTTATGCCGCATGCATAGGCCGAAACAAAGCTCATTGTAATTCTTATAACATATATAGGACAGAAAATACTGCTACAAATGTGAAGAATACTCGATGGTGGATACAGATACTGATCGTTGCTATTGCCATCACGATGTACTAAATTATTAGTTTAAACACATTTTTGGCGATGCTTGACTAAATCCAGAAGTCGGGTTTTGCTTTTACTGTATTTTCTGTATACAGTAAAAACTCTTTTAGCAGACGTCGGTTTTATCACCAACCATGGATACAATGCGGTAGAGGCCCAGACTATATGTTTGTATCCCAGATTTTTTTTTGTTATGTTATGTTTATTTAAGCAGTTAGAAGTATTGTTATACTGACATTGCTATCGTTTTTCATGAGCAATCAGCCTTTTAGGTCGATTCAACTTCTGTGATTCAGTGAATGCAAAAATTTCCTTTGGCGAAATGAGTGAAAAAAGAAAGTATGGTGATAGAACAGATATTAAACCCTATAGAACATTTAGACAAAGACCAAAACAATGACTATTGACTTTATTAGATACTTCGCTTCTATATTTCGTATAAATTGCTTTAACTGGCTATTTTGCCATCCAGACACGGATCTGATCCTGTAGTGACCAGTTAAAAGGGAATAAGTGAAAAAAAAATTAAGTGAGAAAACGGCTTCAGCTGCTAAAAGTTTGAGCCAAAGGCTTTGACTTGACTTTCTGTAAGTGATTTTGGAAAAATGTAACTTTTTATTTTAAAATTTGAAGATTTGTGCATGTTTAATATAAAATGAGAAAGCAAAATAGCTGAATTGAAAAGGATTTATTTAGTTATTGATTTAAAAATATATATATTAATAAATACTATACGATGGGAGATCATTTACTATATTATTTAGGTATTTCGACGAAAAACTGAATAGGGCTGCTTTTTACGTTTATTTGTTTATGTTATTGTACATTAAGTATATGGTAAAATGTACAGATTATTGAAAATGTGCTTACAAGATTTAGGAACCTGGATTCTTGCAACGAAAGACTACTAGAAATATGCCAAATGTGTGTGAGATGCTATGACTTTTGAATGTTTTTAACGAAGAACTTGAGAATTAGCAAATCAGATATTTTCTATGCAATTAGATCTTACAATTCTGACACTTTTATTAAAGTAAATCATTTATGAAAATGTTTGTTAAAGTATAACATTAAAAAAGATAAGAATAAAAAGAAAAAGAAAAACGAAAAATGATGCGTGTTTCACAAGAATCTTTCCTCAGACGAAAACATGTGCCAAATAGACGCCTGTATTGTTCACTGCCTCTAAACACAGGACCTGAGTATAGAAAGATGGTAGTGAATTGGGTCGGGTAACTCGATGTTACCCGAATTAAGGCCGCTTTGGCTCTAATTTATTTGGTACGGATCGGGTTTAAGTCTGATTGACTTTATTTTACCATTTCAAGTTGGGTTTCGGTTTTTGCGGCTTGGGTTGATAGCCGATTTTTTAAAAGTTTTTCAAATGAAAAACTGCATATGCTAATCGTTTAACATTCGCAACAGTTACATTCAAGAAGAAAAAAAACTCCCGAAAGTCAAATCCGCAAATATTGACAATATATTTCTATACTACTTCATTTTTTTTCCCCTCCATCTAAGAACAGCTTCAGCTTTTTATCTCGGTCACAGAATCTGTTCCTTTTAAACTAATAGACTGAAGGTGATGTTATCTTAACTATAACTTCTATTAATGTCACCAATGAATAGTCGTTTGTTATTAATATTATACTGCTATTCTAGAAACACTCATTCTTTTTTTTTCTTTTGAGTTGACAAGTAAAAGTTGATTTATAAATACATACAAAGGAAACACACAGAGAAAACAATCTGTGACCTTGTAAATTTTTAAATTCTGAAAAACTGAGAGAGAATAATTTTTAGAAAAATAGTGAATAATTCTTGCGAATGTTAAGTTTTTTCCGTGTTTTCATGTTCACGAATAATAAAAACTCACAAGTGTTTTAAAACCACGAATGTTGACGGATTGCTCTATTTGAATATAAATAAAAAAATACCACATTATTATTCTTTCATTTCGGATTCTGGTCGGTTTCAAGTTAAATTAATATCGAATGCAGGTAGGCGAAAAAAAATTGTCGAATTCGAATAGGGTTTCGGTTTGATTTTAAATGAAATTTTTGGGTTCAACTGAGCCGTTCAAAATTCTGAAAATTGTGGCTAGGTGCCAAAAATAAGAGAAGCAATCTGCTTTTGTTTCTAAATGTTATACTTTAGCAAGTGCTCATACTATCTATATTTATTTATTTAATGTACTTAAATGAATTAACAATACTTTGAAAATATCCTTTTTTGTTGTTGTTGTTGTTGTTGTTGGAAATGCATTAATTTTATCAACAATATATGTCTGAGGTTTTTTTTTTTTTTTTTTTTGATGTAAAATTTTTGATCATTTTATTAGGCATGTATATAGATTGTTGTAATTCACAGAATATTGAAGGTGAATACGAAAAATATATAATTATGAGAGTATTATTTGCCTGAAAAATTCAGATTTCAATTTTTATTTATAAAACACTCTTCGTCATATAATTGTGATTTATTGAAATTAATATAATATTTTAAACGAGAGTAATTCTTTAAAGTTCACTGCTATTTTATGACAAAAAGGTTTTGTTTAATTATTATTATTATCATTTGTATAATTTCAACTAATTTCACAATGCATATATTTTCATTAGTTTAACTTCAACACTTTAATTAATTATTTTAAAATTAATAATCATCATAAAACATTATTTACTTAAAATCCAGCCCTCACATTTTCAATTTAAAAAAATTGGTATATATATATATATATATATATATATATATATAGGGAAATATAAGTTATTTATTGTTTAATAGTTGCTAAATGTGCACGAAAGTGCCAAAAAAAAAGGATACAAATAATTTAGTGATTTTTATTTGTTTTGCTGTTAAAATTAAATATTTGACTACATAGAATCCAAATATTTCATTATTCATCTATTTTGCTATAAGAAACGAAAATTAATTTATTACAGAGAATTTTTTCATTTAATTAATATCCTGATCAGAACTCTGTAGTTTTTATTAATTTGTAAATTTTGCATTTCAAGAAAAAATCAAAATTTATTTGAATATAATGTTATGAAGGTGTAACGAAAATGCCCACGATGTACATTTTTGTAAGTCAATTAGTTCCAGATCATTGCATTTATTTTCACAAGATGTATATGTTTTTTTGTTTTTTGTTTTTTTCTCAATAAAATTATTTTTTTCACTAATATATCTTCCATATTATTTCATTTGTACATTATGTTTTTGTTTAATTATAGTCGCTGAATGATAGTAAAGATTTTAGAGAAGTTGCGGGACTCTTCGCTCACATGTATTTTCCATTCCACCAATCAACGCATTTTTACATTCCTTTATTTAACGCAACTAGGGGAGCTCCGCCCCCCTCCCTGCTAACAACGCTCTCCAACCCCGCTCCCGTCCTCCCGGCGTAATTGCTTCCCGATACCAATCGGTATCGCGCAGCAATCTCCATTTTCTAGAAGAAAATAAAAGACAAAAAAGCCGGGAAGATCTACGCAGATTTTCATTGGTCCATTTCCAAATCGTTACTTTTTTTCAATATAGAGGGATATGTTTTTTGGATGTAAAGATGGAATTTTATAATACATTTTCAGTCACTTCCTAATATTCTTGAACATTTCCTCGTTAGCCCACAACAGGTGATAAATCCCCAAATATTCGTTATGGTTACAATTGTATACAAGTAAAAACAACAATGGATTTAATTATGCGCCAAACCACGCTCGCCAAAAAAAGCCAACTGACTGTGAAGCTCTAACAATGAAATATTTAAAGTAGAAAATAAAAAGTAAAGAGTGTAATATATATATTTTAAAATATGCTTTAATGAATTAATAGTTAAATATTAATTAAATTATGATTATACGTTGAAGAATAAATTTCGAAATCCTAAAAAGATAGTTTAAATAACACCTTTTTTTTCCCTCTTGTAACTTAAAAAAGAAACCGAGCAAAAATTACAATATTTTAAAAATAAATTATCTCGCGCTTTCTACCAAGCGTAAAAGAAGAGGCTGTGAATTTTCCATAATCGGGTTCGGTGCCCATGCCAAATTAAAGTATTGTGATGGAATTTTTCGGAAAAGTCATGAATTATAGTCATGAAATTAGGCGTGATTTTCAAGATAGACATTGAATGTTTATAAACGAGTGGTTTTTTTTAAACTATTTTTTACCTTTATGCTTAATTGCAAAACAAGTTGGATTAGTAAAACATTTGACACCTCAAAATTTAAAAAAAAATTAAAAGTTTTTTTTAAAAACTTTCTTTTTAAATAAAAGAAGCATTTTTAATGCATTATTAAACTATAGAAGTTTTAGCAACATGGAGCTATTTGTTTCAGGCAACTATCAAAGCTTTGTTACCAAAAAATATACACCACTTCTTGTATGGAAAGAAGGCATAAAATCGCCAGAAAGTGCTTCTCATATGCTAATTATATATTTATTTCTGCTTATAATGAGCATTTTAAATTTGCGATGATGATTTTTTTTCACGTCAATTAGAAATATTAAAAAGTTTCATCATATGCAGATTTTTTTAATTTTTCAACTGAGAGGATAAAATATCGCGTAAATAACATCTACCGATAATGTAATTTTATTTTATTTTTTATTTTATTTATTTATGTATTTTATTTTATTTTATTTTTTATTTTATTTTATTTTTTTGGCATTTTTTACATTTTGGGGAAATTTGGAAATCACGAAATTAATTTCTGCGAAAATGCTTGTTTTCGTTCTATTTTTATTTCCCTTTTTTACCTAGACTTTTTGACATCAATGTGAAAACTTAATACAAAATTGTTTGCAATTAATCATTGTATTTAATCCAATACAAGCTATTTTATAGTAAACATTAAAATTAGAATTTTCAAATGCTTGCAACTGCTTGCACAACATAACAATAAATGTTAAATAATCTCTATAATAAAACCGTATGTCATGTGACTGTCCTCAACAGTTCCGGGATGCCGCTTCACTGTTTCATATGCCAGGCAGCCATTTTTATTCAAAATTATTTTTTCTAATAAAACTGCATAAAAGTTACATTTTTAGAAAGATCGTTCAAAATAAATTAATATTTGAGAGATGACTTACGTTCAATTATGTATACATTCTGCAATAACTTCAGTTTCAATTAGGTTCGCTGTTCAAATTCTCTATCCATGAAAGTAAACAACAACAAAAAAAAAAGATTCATTCGTTGTGAACGTTTAAAATATTAAACCATGAATTTTTGGACCGCTGCCTGGTGTAAAAAAAAATAATCAGCACCAGTGAGACAGTCAAAGTTTACCATAATTCTGTTCCATACAATTCAACTTCCTTCGGATCTTTTCTTGATGTAAGTTGAACTCCGTGGTTGAACTCATGTAATAATATTTAATGGATCAAATTTCGAAACAAATTGTCAGCTTTTATTTTTCGTGTGTATTAATTAGAAACGATATTTTAATTTTGAAATCAAATGTTTTGATTTATGATAATATTTCTTATTTTCTATTTTAAAGAAAAATGTGAACGTCATGTATTTTAAATTGGAACAGCTGTCACGGACGCACCAGGGTTGGCGAGAAAATCCCATTTTCAGGTACCTATTAGAGATTACTAAAACAGCATATACTTTTATTTTATTATGAAATAGTTTATTTTATATTAAAAACACACACACAATGATTAATTTATTATAAAGTGGGTTAAGCGGTTTTTGTCAAGAAAGATGAAATACATAACAACAAAAAATATGCGAAATGCCACCACGATCGCAAAAGTTCTTGATTTGTCTATTAGATTTTTCCGGTTTGGCGAAGGATTAAGGAAAAAAATAAATTATGAATAAAAATAATTTGTTACAATGCTTAACATACATTTAAGGGCGACCAAACTGGTCGCCAGTGGCGGCTAGTAATAATAATAATAAATTATGCAATTTCACAGACATTTTTCTTTCTATGGTACAAAACTCTGCAAATGTGCATTCATCATACGTGGCATAAACCATAATAACGCAAATACAGTGGTTTAAATACATAACTACACTAAACTAGGACTTCCCTCAAAGGGATTAGTCTGAGTGATATTGCTGAGAACATAAAGTTGACAATTACGATATAAAGAAGATATCAACAAGAATCTAAGTGAATATACAGCATATGATAGACAAGAGATAGATAAAGATACAACATATGAAAAATATCAAATTAAATGATATAATTACAAAATATCATATATAAATTCATATACTGTTATGTTTTCATATGCATTTTTTTATAACATTTGGCAAATCATCTCATTTTCTTAAGCGGGAATTGCCCAAAACTTAAAAAAAAAACCGCCGGATCTTTTAAAACGATATTTTTAAAGTCACATAATCTGATTTGCAGCCAATAGCGTATTTTAGCAAGCGTAGTTTAACGCAAATTTATTTTAATTTTTGCAACATTTTCTTTGTGACAAATATCTAAATAAAATATTAAAAAATAAAATATTAAATATTGAAATATTAAATCAAATATTTAATATTTGAATTAAAAAAATTTCCTTTGTTTATTTGTATAACTATTTATAGAAACTCGTATACTTCAAACCACATTGATAACATGCTTTGCTACAAATCTGTCTACCAGTCTAACTACTCGTATGTCTTAGCTGTGTCTCTCTCCGAACTCATCTGTCTACTGTCTCTCTACTCTTCTGTATACCCGTCTCAGTATCCGTCTGTCTTTCTATCCGACTTTTTAATCGTGTCTCTACCTGTCTCGCTTCCCGTTACACTACCCGTCTATCAACACGTCTGTCTGTCTATATACTCCTCTCTCTATCCGTCTGTCAAGTCGTCTCTGTACTCGTCTCTCTATCCACCACGCTACCCGTCTCCCTACCCATCTCACTACCCCTCTGTCAACCCTTTTTTTCACCTGCCTCGCTACCCGTTAGCTTATCTCTGTCGCTATCCGTCTCTCTACCCGTTTGTTTACACGTCTATCTATCTCTCGCCAATTCTTCCCAATATTTAAACAATTTAGTAAACGGAAGCCGTTTATCTGTTATTAAATGCAAACAGGAGTAATTTATCTGAAAAGTGTAATCAGATGAATTTTTTTTAAATACATACATAAACCAGCATAATAATTCACCAGTTTTATTTTCATAGTAGTTTATGTCATTTGACAGTAAATCTCAACTTCTTCAACCCGAACTGCGTCAAGCTTTTTAAAAAAGCCCCAAGGTCTGTATAACTGGGAAGGGGAATTGTCCTCAGGACTATTAGATACATGTTATTAAGTTAAGTGAAAGTTTCGTAATCGGGTTCGCAGCCAATTTCTTATGTCAGAAAGGGTGGCTTCACGCCATTTTAAATTCATTTCTGTAACTTTCTTTTTCTTTTTTTGGTGGGTGGTTGGGGGGGGGGGGGGGGAGGGTTCCAAATATATACACTTAAATTCAAACTTTTGCCCCCATGTTAATATTAGTGTTGTTTGTATTATCAATTAATACTTTGTTGATCGAGCTTCATTCGAAACAAATGTAAAAGACTTCTACAGTTTTTTTTTCTAGGAGAAAGTTCCGTAATCGGGCCCTAAGCTAATCGGGGAATTTAATATCATTATTGTTTCAAACTCTTATAGAGTTAAAACAATATTGTAGCTAGCATTATTACTCTTGTTTGTGACCAACCTCTTCTGTGTATCGGAATGGGGAAAAGTTCCGTATCATGTACTGGTTGGTGCCAAAGGCAGTTTTAGAATCTTACCAAATTTTTCTAGAGAGCGGAAAAACATGTTTTTTAAAATATTTACAAATATACGTTTATTAAACCATGTTTTTGAGCCATTTTAAAAAATTAAGAACGGTGCTAAAATAAAATTTTATTGCCATTTTCGATATTTTAGTAAGAAATGAAAATACATAACAAACAAATTTAACAAAACTAAGCCATTTTTGGGTACTTCTCTATTATCCCGTCGACCACTTTTCATAACAAAAAACTTTCGCCAAACTGTAAGATTAAACGCCAAAAATACAGTCCCATTCACTTGATGCCAGAAGCATTATACGTATTTGTTATGCCATCAAGTGGTTTTTAATTCGACATTTGCGTGTATTTTTCATTATGTTTTACTGATTTATTAGTTATTTCATTCATTAAAATAACAATTGTGTCCTTAAATTCTTATATTTTATTTATTTTGATATTTCAATGGCAACGTTCTCCCGTTTATTTAGCGTTACAGTTTGGCGATAGTTTTTTGTTATGAAAAGTGGTCGACGGGATAATAGAGAAGTACCCATTTTTGTGATAAATAATTGTTATTGCCAGGGGGGCAAATTGTAAACAATTAATAAGCGACCTAAAAAACTTACCGGAAATAATTTGTGGGAATCTCAGGAAAGAAATATCTGATATAAATAGCATTTAAAATCTTAAAATGGAGAAGTGGTCCGTATAAAAATGCAAAACATTTACACCTGATATAAGAATTTTTAATTTTTTTATATTTCCGAAAGCACAGATAAAAGGGTAAAAATCCCGGCACAGATGCCATATACTCACCACGTTGGCGCGATTTTCCCTCGCCCCTTTGGCGAAAACTGTTTGTTGTGTTTGTTTACTTTTATTTTTTATTTTAATTCTATAGATTATTTTTATATGTATATCAATATTAATTTAGGCACAGATGTCATATACGCACCAGATTGGCGCGATTTTTTCCCCCGCCAATTTGGCGAAAACTTTGTTTTTGAATATTAGTTACAAATACCATACAATAATAGCACGTAATTTTTTATTTCAATATAAAAATAAAATAACGTAATAAATGAAATAGCTCCTATTATTCAAAAATGGGAAATAAAAATAAATAAATGATAGTTTGATATAAATAAATATTGATATATATAATAAAAACAATTTATATAATTAAAATAAAAAATAAAAGTTAATAAACAACAATTGAAACAAAATAACCGGGTTACCATGTGAGGCATAAAATTGCCATTTTGTTGCAATCGCGCCAATGTGGTGCGTATATGACATACGCGCCTTTATTTATATCAAACTATTATTTATTTATTTTTATTTCCTTTTTTAAAATAATAGAAGCTGTTTCATTTATTACGTTATTTTATATTTATATTGAAATAAAAAATCACGTGTACTATTTGTCACACTATTTGTAACTAATATTCAAAAACAAAGTTTTCCCCAAGCTGGTGGAGAGAAAAATCGCGCCAAAGTGGTGCGTATATGACATCTGTGCCTTGTTTCATTTCACATAGAGGTACTGCTCTATTATCCCGTCGACCACTTTTCATAACAAAAAACTATCGCCAAACTGTTAGATTAAACGCCAAAAATGCAGTCCCATTTACTTGATATCAGAAGCATTATACGTGTTTGTTACGTCATCAAGTAGTTTTTAACGCGACATTTGCGTGTATTTTTCATTATGTTTTACTGATTTATTAGTTATTTCATTCATTAAAATAACAATTGTGTCCTTAAATTCTTATATTTTATTTATTTGATATTTCAATGACAACGTTCTCCGTTTATTTGGCGATAGTTTTTTGTTATGAAAAATGGTCGACGGGATAATAGAGAAGTACCCACATATGTATTGGTACTTTTATGTTAACTTGGCGCAGTTGATAAATCGCCAAATATTTTTCTCATAACATCTTCATATTGCATTCATTTCATTTAAATATAAATCTTTCACTGATTTCATTTGAAATACATAAAAATACACGTCTTTCGCTCATTTAATTTAAAATACACGCCTTTCACTAATTCCATTTAAAATACTAAAAAGGAAAAGAAAATATGAAATAATGCCACAAATCGAAACTTTTTATTTAAACATCAAAGAATTGTTCCTAACATACACACGCGAAATAAAAAAGCTGCTAATGGTGTGATTTACGCCAAATCTCTAATACTAATACTACTCTTACTAATCTCTAATACTTTTCAAACAGAAAAAATTCCAGATTAACTTTCCATTTTTATTAAATTGAAATATATTTCATTGTGCTGAATATTAGTGCTTGCATATTTTTTTGCTCCATGTACTCCATGAACTTTTCAATTCCGATTGTCTACGAAAATTTCCCACCGGTGCTTATGACGTACGCACAAAATTTAGTGACGTATGTACTTTAATTGTGCTTTATTATCTATTTTTTTTAATATAACTTCCAAACGGTTTGACACTTATTCTTGGTAATAAATAGACGTCGTTGTCACCTTTATATGTACCTGCTGTAAAAATTTGAACGAAATCCGTTAAATATTTTTTGAGTTATGCTTGACGAAAAGTTTTAATATCCATCGCAGCTATATATGGGGCAAAGTAATACTGCGCTGTGTATGAGTCTTCGTTGCACTCAGACAATTAAAATTAAGCAAGTTTTAAAGGTCACCTTCTGCTTATTCTTCACGTATATCAAATACAAAAGAAGGTTTCTCTCGTGCTGGTGAAATTTTCTAAAATATGTCGAATAATACAAAGGGTAAATACAAAGGTATTTTTCTTAATGTCAATTTTAGCTATAAGCTGTCACAATACTTCCTTTCTTTTGTTTTTCCTTATCCCTCTCCTTTCTAAAACTCGTTTATTTAACTTAACATGGTTTATGTATGTGAAAAAAGGATTTTGTAATCGATTTTTCAACCACTTCCTGACATGCTAGAATTATAAAATGTACACAGATGTGTTTGCGATAACACACAACATTTTAATATTTTTAGAACTTAATTATAAATTAATTGAGGGGGTCGTTGCAAGAAAGTGCCAAGCCTCATTTTTCGTGAAATAAATCTGACAATGTAATCTGTTTCTTATTATTGTACATTATAATATCCTACATATTATTTTATTCTAATATGACTTGGTGGCAGCAGATATCCCAGGTTTCGTTTTTGCCCCAGATGGTTCTAGAACTTTTTTACCAGAAAGAAAGCGTATATTATTAAGGCGATATTTAAAAAAAATATTTTTCCACGCTCAACAACTCAAAATTTTGAGACACATTTTCAGACTCATTTTTAAAAGTAACAACAGGAAATTTGGCGGCGTGATTTATAAAGACATTTATAAGGGCCCCATGTTTTTATTTTTCGTTCAATTAATTAGAAATTGATTTACAGACAATTATTTTAACAGTACGATCATATTTTTTGTTTCCAGCGCTATCGCTTTGGGAAATTCGGTTCAAAATGTCCACTTTGACAGCATTTTTTGAAATATATTCTGCCTTTATCAAAAAATCGAGACAATATGGACATTATAAAGTTTCTGAATAAGAGAACCTGCCAATTGGGTATATTTTAGAGCAAAAATGAATTTACAAAGGTGTCTCAAAATAAGCAGTTTGGATTTGAATACACCCTTAAAGTAATGCCACATTTTTATTCAAAATATCTCAAATGTTAGTAAGAAATTGGCAAAAAAACTTTGTTATATTTGTTGGGTTTAAGACAATGAATACGCTTTAATTAAGTTTAAATCTTATAATAACAGAACTGTATACAGAATATTATTTACAAATTAATAATTAAACAAACGAATCGTCGTTTTCGAACAATCTTCTTCGCCATGCAACTTTTAGTTACGTTTTTAGTAGGCGACCAGCTTATGTCTTATTCGTTCAGTTATATTGCGATTTCTGACGTGAAACGTTTTATCCGTTGAGAAATAAAGAGAGGCGCTGCTTTGAGGTGTATCTGGTTGACATATATTTTTATTTGAGTATTTGATCTAACTTTCAAATTTATATATCTCAGAAGTTTATAAATGTGACTTAGTACTCTCTTGCCCCGACCCCTTCAATTGTAAGGCATTTAACCGGGCGCATGTGATAAATCGCCAAATATTCCGTATCGTTACTGTTAAATCTATTGTCCATGTTTTATTTATTTCCTTTTTTATCCTCTCATCTTTTATTCTCGTGATGCATTTTTTGCAAGATGTAACGTGAATCATAAATTGTTTACTACTGTTTTAAATATTGTATGGAATAAGGCAGAAATTTTTACCGTTGAATAAATTATTAGTATTTTGAAAGCTTAAGAGGTTAATTGACTTCTTTCTGCATGCTTTAAGTTATTAATTGGCGTCCGCATTACCTTTTAGAAAGCTGAGGTGTTAAAATAACATCTTTTTGAACGCTTTAACTAACATTTTTTGGCGTCCGCGACAGGATTAGATTTGTTGAAACAAGATATTTCAAGCCGTAAGAAGTTTTAAACAAGTGGGTAAGTGTGATCGAAGATCGCTAAAAGGGTTTCGTTTAATATTCCTTTCAAAACACTTTATCTTTTCTTTAATAAATCCAAATAAATTTCATTTAGCAACCAAAAAAAAAAAAAAAACTCATTTTTTTGTTTTGTATAAAGTAAAAATTTACTGGTCTATTTTTTCGTTTTTTCGAGTATCCAAACCAGCCCGATAGCGGTCGAAGCTGGCTATTATATTCTGTCATAATAATATCTGTCACGCGGACTAAATGCGATATAAAAAAATAATTTCAAAATTAAACATGATGTACACTAGGGTGGAACGAAAATAATGGTTAATTATTTTTTTTTCAGTTAGAAATTTGCTATAGCCGGCAAAAGTTGCCTTTTGGGATTAGAAATAAGAATGTAAAATTTTGTTGTTGTGCTAAAATATTTTCAGGTGCCGCAAAGAGTTTCAAAAATGACTTTTCTATGAAACTAGTCGTTGGGGGCCACCGTAATACTTACCCATCATGGATATGCATAATGTAAAATATTAAAATAAAAATGTGTAAACTACTTATAAAGTGCATTGCAATTCAAATAAAATCGTGGCTCGATGACGTCACAAACTTTAAAGGCTCGATTACTGAATTGCTTGAAAGAAACATCCTTATAACTCCAAAAATAATAATCCTATTAACTAGTGGTTTATTGCATCTGATTAAGCGTCAAATTTCCAATTAAAATATATCTTTGAAGTGAAATTTGGATGAAATACAGGGTCATGAAAAATCGAAGAGTGTGGAAAATAGGATTCCAAATATCTCGACAACTAATTATCCGATCGACTTCATGCTTTATGCAAAATTTATGTTTTTTTATTGTCTTTTATATTCATTTCTTAAAATAAACAATTTCGAAAATTTTTATATACCTTACATCAGAACGAATATTTCGAGAGTCCGAAAAAAATAGTTCCGGTTAATCGAGGTTATTGAAATGAAATAGGCTTCTTCCCATTATTACGTACTAAGTACATACCAAATTGCAAGTCTCTATCTCAATTTTTTCGGGAGATAGAGCGTTTACAGACACACACACAGACGGACGGCAATTTTTTTTTTCTAAAAATATGTTTTTCGGAATCTCCAATGTCTGAAACGTGTAAATCCGTCAAAAAAAATTTTTCGATTTTCAAAACGATTACAAGACTTACCCTATACTACGTATGATGGGTAAGTAATACTACGTATGATGGGTAAGTAAAAACGATAAAAATTGCTTTTTTAAAAAAAGTTTTTTTCTTGATTATTAACATAATATACATATATTTTGTAAACAGAATATTAAAAATATGATACTTTTGCAGAAAACTTGCACATTCTATGTATTACGAATTTTTAGATGCCATTACAGAAAGAATTATTTTGTGGAATTTAGCGATTTTCACCATATTAATTTTTATTAATTTTACAGTAACATATTCTTATAGTACTACATTGAAATGAAAGAAATGCAATCTTTAATTATTGTAACTTTGTTAAACAAATCACACTTATTTAGAAAAACTTTAAAAGAGTGAAACCTGTGATTAACGGACATCTATGTGACAAAAAAAAACAGTCTGAAAAAATGAGGTGACTGCAGGAGATTGGTTGTTAGTTATAACGAGAGGTTATGTTCACTGAGAAATTTTAATTTAGCCGTAAGAGAAAGGGTGACCGTATATAAGAGTGTCCGTTAAAAGAGGTTTGACTTTATATTGTTTTTAAAGGCAAAACGTTATTTTAGGTAGATTTCGTAAGAAATACTACCTATTACATTCTCACCTAAGTTGGAAATTTTGAAAAATTTTTGCAGATCTACGCCGATCATGACTCCCAGAACCCAAACCCCCCCCCCCCCCCCCCCAGTTCAAAACTTTATATATCTATCTATCTATCTATCTATCTATCTATCTATCTATCTATGTCACTTTTTTCTGATCACGATAACTGGAAAAATTCTGCATAAATCTCTTCCAAACTGATACATAAAATCAAGGGTCATAAAATCTCGGTCAAGTTCGTTAATGGGCAAAATCGAACCAAGGGGGGGGGGGAAATGGGGGGGCTTTTTGTGAAAACAGAAAAACCCTCATAATTTCTTTATTTTTATGCGTATCGAATCCGTTTAAAAATATTATTACTTCTAGGAGAAGGGCCGAAAATTTATGTATGACAGGTTTTTGATATAATTAAAAATGGCACCAAGGGGGGGTGGGGAAGGGGGGTTTTAGGAGAAAAAAAATCATAGCTTCGTCAATTCACAAGATATCAAATCCGCGTAAATTTATTATTAATCCTCTTAGTATTATCTAAAACTTTTATATTGACAAGTTTTTTATAGGACCAACCGTTATAGCAAAAAAAAAAATTTAAAACAAAAAAATCTCTGCCGGCTCCACCTGCAAAAAAGTTATTTTTCGAAGTAGGCGGTTCCAACTCCCGCATCTTTTCGAAACTGATACTTAAAATCAAGGGGCATAAAATCTCGGTCAAGTTTGTTAATGGGCAAAATCGAACCAGGGGGGGGGGGTATGGGGGGGGGGGGTTTGTGAAAACAGAAAAAAAAACATAATTTCTTAATTATGATACGTATCGAATCCGTTTAAAGTTATTATTACTTCTAGGAACAGGGGCAAAAACTTATGTATGACAGATTTTTGATATAATTAAAAATTGCCTTAAGGGGGGGAGGGAAGGGGGGGTTTAGAAGAAAAAAAATCAGAACTTCGTCAATTCCCAAGATTTCAAATCCGCTTAAATTTATTATAAATCCTCTTAATATTATCTAAAACTTTTATATTGACAAGTTTTTTATAGGACCAACCGTTATAGCAAAAAAAAAATAAAAATAAAAAAAAAAAAATCCTTGCTAGCTCCGCCTGCAAACAAGTTTGGTTTCGAAGTAGGCGGTTCCAACTGCAGCATCATCGCAAAAAGGTCAATTCTTCCGCAATTCCCGACAAACAGGCGCCCCACGGTCTGCGTCTTCGAAATCTACCTGTGCCTGTAGGCCGAGCCGTCAGGGATTTTTTTAAGAAATATTAAGTTTTCTCTAATGTCCATAGTAATCACACATGGTCCATAATAATCACACATGATCCATGTTATAATCACACTGACACATTGGATTGGGTTTTTTTTGTTTGTTTGTTTTGTTTTTTGTTTCAAATCTTGGCATGATCTTTTGAAAATTTATTTTGGTTTTTATGAATCCATCTCTTGCAGAAGTGCTGCAAACTGACAAGGATGACTCGGTAACTAATTTAACAATCCTTTTAACTGCTTGTGTGTGACATAGGTAAAAATAAAAGTTGCCTCTCATGATCAGGTTGTTTTGCTTGCTTTATTTACTGCTTTAGTTTGTCGTCAGCAATATACATTGCCATAAGAGGTTATGTTACTTTAACATCATGCAATTGAATCATATCAATATAATCCGTGACATCAAAGTTTATGCATACAGGAATTAAAAAATTTCTGATGCAACTTCATTTCCAGTCCCTTCTTTTACAATTTGGCGTAATTCAAACTCCTTAATGACTTCTATCACCTGGTATCATACAATGGAGTACATTTTCATGTGCAGCAAAGTATGCATTGCTTTGTCTGATTGGATAAATTACATTTTTAGGAGTGTAATTGAGGTAACGTAAATAGCTGACACGTTTTCACAAGTGCTTCGTCCATAGATAGATGGTTTCAACTTTATGTTAAACCAAACAGTTGCATACACTTTTAAAATGTACTCAGTCAGTATTTGGAGATTTTGTGATGGATATTCTGTTCCCACGTACAAGTGAATTATTCTGTTTGCTAAGGTAAACCATAGTGAATGACAAATTGTTTTTAGTATCTTCATAGGCAAATCAGAAGAGCAACTTCTAACGGAGATTGTGTTACATATTTCTAAGAAATATATTTGGCCCATACTTAAATTATCCTTAAATTTTAGCAATGGAATGTTATTTTCAATAGGTGAAAACCCAGTCACTGGAAGTTCATAACACTTTTCCAATTGTTTCTTATTTTCACTCCAAATTCATTTGGATCTTTAGTTTTTCCATCTAGGAGAGAAAATAGATGACGAACGGGTAGTTAATTTGCATGAAACAGACAAATCACTCACTGCAGTTTCTTTCATAATTCTTTTTCCAATAAAGCAATCGCACCATTATTCAATCCATTGTTCTAGGCAGTTCCATCATATCCAATTGCAGTAATGTTTAAGTATTGGTTGTTGCCATTTAAAAATGTCATTATGTTGTCTTTTATACCTTTTCCAGTGCCAGAAATCGGTTTTACGTGTGTCTTGAAAATATTGATCCAAGTTCTGGAACAAGTGATATATGTTCTTCGATAACAGTTATTTTGTAATAGTTAGTTCTTTTCTTCTCTTGCACAATAGTCTTGTCTTTTCTTACATAAAAAAAAACTTTCTGTAACTAGTTTTACAGTTTCTTCTACATATCTTTTTCGGTTCTTTATTTGTTCTCATCTAATTTTCATTCTGTCAATACATTTCTGTCATACTGCTTTCTTCATCACTAATCAGACCAATATCCTGCAGAGCGGCACTTGGAATTGTTGCAGCAATTTTGTCTGATACTCAAGTTTGATCGCAAGTAGAAATTCAAATCGCAATATCATGCGCATTTGACTATGATTTTGATTACTTCAGGTTTCAGAGACACTGGATGTAGGGGCAATAAAAAAATTGGGATTCTCTTCTGAACTTTGTTCTTTTTCTACCTCATTGTATACTATTTATGTTTCATTATTTTTGTAATTAAAATGTGTTACGCATTAAGTTTACCATGTTTTCTGATTAAAAAGATTTAAAACTGATTTAAAAGTTAAATTATGAAAACTATAGCCTATTGAAAAAAAATTAAACATAATTGCGAAATTTGTCAAAATTTAAAAAAAACCCCTAAAATTTGCCCTCTTTGTGGCACCTGAAAACATAATCCAATTACGCTGATATTTAATTTCCGTCTTTATTTTGATCAAAAGCAACTTTTGAAAACTATAGCATATTGTAATTATCTTTATTATTATTTTTTACATAACTGCGAAAATTGTCAAAATTTTAATAAAATCCTCAAGTTTGCCCTTCTTGCGGCACCTGAAAACATAATCCGATTACGCTAATATTTAATTTCCGTCTTTATTTTGATCAAAGGCAAGTTTTGAAAACTATAGCATTTTGAAATTAGAAAAAAAGTTTTTTCGTTCCACCCTATTGTACACCTTCAAAATGTTAAAATATGCGAATATTTCCATAATCGGATTTTTATCATGATTCAATATGTTTCTCAAACTCATATATTTACTATTCGCTATTACTCATATTGATACTCGCTTTGTATTATTCTCAAACATCTGAAAAATTCGTTAAACTTCCAATAGGACGTCAGATTTTCTTTTTAATTCTCTAATGACGTGATATTAATCTGCTTTGTGTACATACACATACTCATACTCCTTGTATTATTGAGAAATCTTTGAAAATTTCCGCTTTATTACCACTATGACGTCAATCATTTTTATTTCATATTAATCTTTATTTTCAATTAGTGAAACTTTTTATTTCATTTTCATTTTTCACGTGGAAATCGTTTGATAGAATATTAATTATTGTAGAAAGAATTTCATCGTGGATTTTTAATTTTTGGCATCTATACTTTAACGAAAAATGTTTAAATTTAATAGGAAAAGGCTGTTAGAATTTTGTTTTTTTATCTCTATTTATTAAAATAATACGAATTTTTTCAAATTTTAATATTTTGAGCTCTTTATATCTGGTATTCAGCTATATACACAAAGTTTCAACTCTGTAAGTTACATAGTTTCTGAGAATAGCTCTGTGACAGACAGACAACGGAGCGGGAGTAATAGGGTTTCGTGAGATGAACCTTAAAAGCTGATTTAAAGTTTGTAGTAGAAGAACTTGGTGAAACGATTCCGCAAGATTCTACGATTGGAACACTAAAAGAAATAATTTTGAATAGTAAGAAATATAAATAGGATCCTAATTTTGTACAAGGAATTTTATTAACAGCCATTGCTGAAAGAAAAGAAGAAGATGCTGAGAAGTCAGAGTTAGAGATTGAAAAGAAGTTACAGTTACAAAAGAAGAAGTAGAAGTTGGATCAAGAAGTACAGTTTAAAAAACTGGAATTAAACCATCAATTAGAATTACCAAAAATCCAGTCACAAGGTCAAATCCAAGGTGAGTACATTTCATCTGTTAATGAATCTAATAACTCTAAAAAGAAATTTACGTTACCTAGGTTAGAATTTCGTCAATTTGATGGTGATTTAAAAGATTGGCTACCATTCTGGAGTCAATTTGAACAGATTCATACTGATGAGAATATTGTGCCCGAAAATAAATTCCAATATTTGATTCAAGCAACAGTAGCTGGATCTAGAGCGAGCGAAGTTGTAGATAGTTACCAGATAGTGTCGAAAAATACTAGAGATAAAACGTTAGCGATATATGGAAACAGTGACGTACCCAGGATTTTATTTCGGGGGAGAGGGGGGGGGGTGACTTAAATTTCCATAATGTTCTGAATATTACGAAACACGTTGAATTGTGTTGTAAACAACAATAATTTTTGACAATAAGACCGTAGCCAGAGGGGGAAAAGTGAGGTGGGGGAGATTCTGTTCTAAAATTTCCGAAAAATTAACGCACGAGGTTCCGAAAATTTAAAAAAATCAGTCATCAGTCCGAAAATTCGAACTTAAAAATATATCGCTATTTTTGACAAATGGCTGCCGAAAAAAAAACAATTTCGTCAATCGTTCGCAAAAACAAATCTCCAATTTCGTTAAAAAATCATGGAAAAATCCGAATTTCATCAAAGGGCCGTGGATAAATCTCGAATTTTGTCAAAGGATCGTGGAAAAAAGTCACATTTCGTCAAATAATTCTAGAGAAAACGCAAATTTCGTCAAATAATCGCGGAGAAAACACGAATTTCGTCAAATGATCGCGGAGGAAACGTGAATTGCGTCAAATGATCGCGGAGGAAACACGAATTTCGTCTAATGACCGCTGAAAAAAACACTAATTTCGTCAAAGGCATGCAGATAAAATGCGAATTTCATCAAAGGGCAGCGGGAAAATGTGAATTTCGAGAAAGGATCCCGAAAAAAACACGTATTTCGTCAAAGGGGGCGTGAAAAAAATGGGAATTTCGTCAAAGGATCGGAAAAACGTGAGTTTCGTAAAAGAGCCGCAGAAAACCTCGAATTTCGTCAAACAGCCATGGTAAAAACGCGAATTTCGTCAAAAAGACGCGGAAAAACGTGATTTTCGACAAAGGACCGTGGGAAAAACGCAAATTTGGACAAAGGATCATGAAAAAAAAGGTCAAATTTCATCTAATGATCGCGAAGAAAACGAGAATTTCGTCAAATAAACGTGGAGAAAACGCGAATTTCGTCAAATTTTTGCGGAGGAAACGCGAATTTCGTCAAAGGGCTGCAGAAAAAACGCGAATTCCGTCAAAGGGCCGTGGAAAAACGCGACTTTCGTCAAAGGATAATGAAAAAACGCGACTTTCGTCAAAAGATAGCAAAAAAACGCGAATTTCGCCAAAAAGCCGCGAAAAAAACGCAAATTTCAACAAAGGATCATAGGAAATACGTGAATTTCGTCAAAAAGTGACGGAAAAAGCGCAAATTTCGACAAAGGATCACGAAAAAAAACGTTATCCGTCAAACGGTCAGAGAAAAACGTTAATTTCGTCAAAGGATTGCAAAAAACGAGAATTTCGTCAAAGGATTTTTCAAAGGGAACCTTAAATTATGCTGCCGGGGGAGCGTTACCGAACTCCAAAGATGTCTTTGTAGTCAGACAAAAGGTCACTGTGTATCTTACAAATATGAGGAAGTAATCGAGTGCTAAAAACGAAAGTTGATGATTATCATTCACAGTTAGTTCATGCGCGCATATATAGTGCCTGACTTCCGACTTAGCCAATATTCTGAAGAGATTAGCTAAGGTGTCAATGTGCACTAATATGGGACTAACAAGAAAGACAAGTGCTACACATGACATATGTATATATATATATATAATATTATATATATGTATAATATATATGTGACGCTTCTACTTGCATCACCATACTTTTTGTAGACTCATACTCAAGGCAAAGGTTTCTCCGAGGAATTTTACAGTCGAGCACCGAAAAGCCACTTCATTGTGTACGTATAGAACTCAAAATAAGAGGCAGTTCGTTCCGGTTCACATTTTATTCGAAAATCAAAAGAGATTGGCTATGCTTTACTTTCCACGTAGCTAAATCTATCCATGCTGATTTTAAGACCGTGAAGAAGACTTGATGATTTAAATTATTATATTAAGAAGACATCTTTGGTTCGTATAGGCAGGTATTTTATCGAATCTATCGGCGGCCAAGGAGAATATTCGAAGATTAGGAAGTACATGACGGGGCTGCATACACCGCCAGATCCCGGAACAGTCTGACTCAAAACGCGGGAAAACGCCGTATATCATTTTTTCAACGCTCCAGAATACATGCTATCTAAAAAGTCTCTCGACCAATCAGCGCGTTCGGATTAATTTCTCCGGCGCTCTTATATGGAAGCGATTTCACCGTGAGTTGGAAAAAGCGCGGCAACAAATGCTTCGAGAACAATCTCATGAAATCTACTCCTTTCGAATAAATAAGAAGAGAAGCAAAAAAAAAACGAATACATAGGTTTTATCAAGTATGGCAAGATGCCAAGATAATTTTTACATTGAGACTAAAGTCTTTCATAATTTGAGGAGTAATATTATGTCAGGAATCGTAGGGAAATAAAAAATAAAGAAAAGAAATTCATAGGTTGTTATTTCAAAAAAGTAAAATATTTTTAGCTGGGAGATTGGTGTTTTTTAGAAGAATTAAATTCTAGGATGCATTTTATTTAAAGAAATAAAAGTGCGTAATTTTAATAGAGCATCTATCATTTTTTAAGAGAATGAATTTGGAATAAATTATATTTTGCTAGGTGTAAATTTGACAATCGAAATACTGGAGCGAGAAAATAATTTAGAATAATGGGATTTACACAGAATTATAGTTTTAATGAGGTCAACGGCGAAAATTTTTTAATTTGTTTCAATATCCACCCCCCCCCCCCCCCGAAAAAAAAATCAAGCTTATCTGAACAGCAGTTCCCTAACAGTAGTTCAGATAAATGACAAAACAAAAAATAAAAATTGTGAATTTTCCTAAATTATAAAAATTCTAAAAATTTAAAATTTAAATCACCAAGAATTATGAACAAAGCAATTGCCTTAAAAATTTGGAAGAATAAAAATTAAAAAAATTCTAGGGTAAAGCATAACCTAAAATACATAAATTTTACAACAACACTTACTTTTTGTAAGTGTAAAATAAATGAGAATACATCAAGATAAACTAAGAAATAACTAACATAATAAATAATATTAATAGCATACTATATAAAGAATTCAATATAATAAATAATAAAGCTGGAAATTAATTACATTAAAAATACTTAATTACATTGATACTGAATAACAATGATACTGAATAGCTGAATACTGAAGCTTCAATAGTCTTAAGCAGTTCTGACTAAATTTCAGTCTTTCTCCATTGTGGTTTTGGGATTGACCCCACTCTAATCTGTGGTGACACTCTTTTTGTGGTCACACTAAAGATCAGAGCTAACTTATTTATTCCATGCGATAGCTATCTTTTGTCACAATCAGTAAAATTTTTTGAAATAATAAATGTCCATATTGCACTTCATGGTATACACACTACTTTGGTATATCACAGCCTTGGTACCAAAATTCAAATTCATCATATACTTTATAACTACAATTCATTGTAAGCAGTTTAATCAATTTGTCAACAATTTGTAAATATAATTCTATTTGTCTTACTAATAATATTTCTCGACATTTTTTCTAATATATTCTCTTAATAAATAATAACATTAATAAATCTCTTCAAATAATAAAAACTTCAATAACTACTCTAGTAATATATCACAGTAAATATTACATTCCATATAAAATTCTTGGTTGAGGAAAAAAAAATACATAGCAAAATCTGTTTGTTTCCTTACTTGAAAAGATAAGGAAATAATTTTTTGCTAGCCGAATTGTGCAAAAACAAAATTAACAATATATTATTTTTCCAATACTAAATAATTTAGATGCCCAAATATTTAGATAGGATTCACTCAACCAACAATTGTGAACAATAATATCCCTCTCTGATACTCTTTTAACTACTACAATCTATGACATAATCGGGTATAGCTAATTACCAAAATTTAAGTGTAGAATCATCTACTTCTTTTTACACTTTTTAAGTAATAAGCAAAATATTAATAATAATAACAAAAATAATAATAATAATAATAGTTGTTAGATAGATAGATGATAGAGAATTGGAATATAAAACTATTATAGTTACACTATTGCAATACTTATTTTTCAACTAATCTCTTCAAAACATTTCACTACAATATCAACTTTTAGACTAATACAGAATATCAGCATTCAAGAATAATTCAAGACTTTTATTGTATTAAACAAAATAAATATAGCTATTGCGAATACATCAAATAATATAAATAATATTTACTAAGAAACTGTAATTATATGGAATATTTAATTTAAATTTAATAGACTCAACAAAAATAAGTACCAAAACTAGTTGATCAGGCTAGAAGACACCTAGTAATGTTGAGAAGTTATTGTTTACCTTTAAGTTAATTGAATTACACAAGTAGTATCCCTGTGTCGACCCTAGAATATACCTGGTAAAAAGAATTTATTTTTTAATTTTAGAAAAGGTTTTTTTTTTTTATTGTAAATAAAAACTTTTGGAAGAAATTAATATATTGTTTTTACAAATGTTTGGAGTTGTGAACCTGTATGTGAAGTTGTTTGTGTTGTTTTTTGTGTATTTTCATGAAATAATTTGAAATCATCTGCAAAATAATATGGTCTCAATTTAGAAACGTGTACAATTACTGAATTGGCTTTAGTTTCATAATTAAATCTGTCTATTTCATAAGTCACTTCTGAAAGTTTATGATTTTGTATGGACCTGAAAAAGTGGGTTCCAACTTCCTAGTATTGGGATATTTAAATTCTTCATAAATTACAAAATCATTTACTTTTAAAGGACACTCAACAAATTTTCTATCATATAACCTTTTATTTTTGAAATGAAATTCTTTAGTACGCTTTTTAGCAATGTTTAGTGCTTCTTGAACATGTGGATAATAATGTTGATTTAAAGGAGAGTTATAAGGTAATTTTCCATAAAATAGATATGCTGGTGGGAAATTAGTTATGGAGTGAGGAGTATTATTGTATTCTTGAATGACTTGATCTAATAACCGAGTCTATGGAATTTTAGATGAGATTGAGTTTACTTTACATTTTAATCTAGTGACTATTGTCTGGTTAACCCTTTCAACCTTCCCATTCGTTTGTGGATGATGTGAAGAGGTAAATCTTTGTTTAATGTTATGTGTCTTGAGAAATTTTTTGAATTGAGGTGACCGGAATGCCTTGTGCCGATCACTGAGTATTGTTTGGGAAACCTGACTATTGAAAATTTGTTTTAAGCAATTAATATATGTTGCTGATGTAACATTTTTTGATGGAAAAGCCCAGACATATCTTGTGGCATGATCTATGACTATGTGTAAAAATTTCTTTGTTGAGTTATAATAATTAAATCCACCCGCAGTATCAATAGAGAGGCACTCAAAAGGTTGATCTGTGGCTGGTAAAGCTTGTAATAAGCCAAATCTTTTTGTTTTGGGTTTTTTTATTTTTTTGACAAGTGTCGCAATGTTTTACATACTGGGTTATATCTATTGTCATATTAGGCCAATAATAGTTTGGAGAAATTAAATTTTGCATTTTTTGTATACCTAAATGTGCATAATTCTCATTTGCAATGTGTAATAATTTTTTTTCTTAAAGCCATTGGTACTACCACGTTTCGAAATCCATGTTTTTTAAGTATGATTATTCCATTCTCTGATCGATATTTCCTATAATTTACATTTTCCTTATTTTGCATCTCTATTATTTCATCTTTATCTAACAATAAATTAATATGCTGGTTGAAAAAAGTTACAGGATTTCTGGACAACATGTCAGCTTCGACATTTGTTGACCCTTTTTCATACTTAATTTCATACTCAAACATGCTTAATTTTAAAGACCATCTGAATAATCTTCCTCTAAGATTCTTAACATTTTTTAACCAAACTAGAGATGCATGATCAGTATGGATGGTAAATCTGACTCCATGGAAGTAATGGTAAAATTTATCAAGAGTGTCAATAATCGCTAAACACTCTAACTCTGTAATGAAGTAATTCCGTTCATAACCCTTCAAATTCCTTGAATGGTAAGCAATTGGATGCAGAAACCCCTCTTTATCTGGTTGTTTAAGCACTGCACCTACTGCCATCTGTGAGGAGTCAACAAACATATGAAGTGGTAATTTTGCATCATAAATTTTAAGGATAGGTTTTGGGATTAAAGCATCTTTCAATTTATTAAAAGAATCTTGACATTCTGGAGTCCATTCCCATATTGTATTTTTTCTAAGTAATTTATTAAGAGGTTGTCGAATTTGAGCATATTTATCTATAAATTTATGATAAACATTTAGTGATCCTAGGAAAATTTGCAATTGTTTAATATTTGTTGGGGGTTTTAATTTCTTTATAGTTTCAATATTTGCATTTGCAGGAGTTAGAATTCCATCATAAATTTCATATCCTAAAAAGTTAATCTTAGTCTGAGCCAATTTACATTTGGATAATTTGAGTTTAATGTTTTCTAATTGACAAATTTTGAATATTTGATTTAAATGATCAAGATGTTCTTTTTGAGAGGAGGAGAAAATTATAATATCATCAAAATAGGGGCAAGCAAAATCTACTTTGTATTTATTTAGGATTCTTCTAATAGTTCTATTGAAAATCGGGGGGCCCGTTTTTATCCCGAATGGAGGACTAACCATTCGAATAACCCAGAGCTAGTAGCAAAAGCTAATTTCTCAGTATCTGCGGGATGTATGGGTATGTGCCAGTAGCCGGAGGCTAAGTCCAAAGTTGAAAAATACTGAGCACCACTCAATTTATCCAAGATCCCATCGATACGAGGTAATGGTTCGGCATCATTTTTCACTATTGCATTTAATTTTCGATAATCAATACATAATCTAGTCTTTTTGCCTTCCTCTCTTTTCATAGCCAAAGTGACAGGAGCCGAATAAGAACTATTGCTCTTGTGATGAGTTGACATGTTTCAACTCCTCCCTTATTTGTGGAAAAAGGATAATCTCTCTGGAATGAAAATAATCTGACAGATTGATCTTTATTGACAAAAATTCTATCAATAGTGTGAATCTCATTTTCACTTTGAGATAAGCCAAGCTGCAATACATGCTTTGTATTGAATGGTATGTTATCTGAATGAGTAGATAAGAATTGTAAAGTATTGTTCTTGTGGATACAAAGAACTGGGCCCCTACGAAATGCAATGTTTTCTGGGAAATTCCTGGAATGCAAGGAAAGCCCCTGGGAAGTGAAATTGCTGACGGCAGTTGGAGGTGGAAGGAGTTGAATGTTGAATCAGTTGGTGGTGGAACAAGCTTGAGTGAGGTTGTCTTTGAGAGACTTCAGAATCTTAGGATTTTCTGAAATTGTAATTTCACAGCACGAACATGAATAATCATTTTTTTTCATTTTTACTTTTTTTTTTTTTTTAATGTGTTAATTTAAAATAAAGTTTTTTTCGTTACAAACGATAAATGGAATTTATTAATTATATATACAACGTCTCACGCTACCACAGCAATAGTATATATAATTAATTGGTGGCAGCAAATGGGATATGTAATCTAGAGTAAATTAGATTACGGATCTATGTTAACCTGATTAAACAGATGAAGAGCCAGTGAAAAACGGACGAGCAGAGTTGTGGAGTCTTGAAGCCTAATTGGAGTCGTGGATTTTTCTTGGAGTTCTAGCAAGTAGAGAACTGGTAAAAGAACTTTATCGACTAAAGCTGTGAGGTGTATGAACAGTCAACTATAGACTTGGTGCTATTTGTGTGTGCTTCAAAATATATCAGTGGAATGAAGATAGGCGGTGTACCATCTGAGTTTCCTACATATGGATCTAAGTTGAAATTAGTGCCTCATCAGTGAAATTAATATCTTCAAATCTTCAAACATCTGTGTGTGTCATCTTTAAAAGTGCTTGGAAGCCTGGTATCAGTGTGGAGGAAATATCTGCATCTGGAGGTAAGCTCTTTTATGAAATCTTCTATAGAGGTCTGTTTTAAATTAAATTTTGTGTATAAATTTTAATTTTGGGGAGCAAAACTCTATGTGAAATTTAAGAATTCTAGGGAAGCTATTAATTTGGTACTTAAATTTTTAGTTAGAATTTTTATGTTTGTTGATTTTCTGGTATCTGTTAGGTATAATATTGGGTTAAGAAAATTATATACTTATGTATATGTTAAAATTTACTTGGGGTATAGTAAATTGTTATTGATTAATTGAGATTATTAATCAGGGTATTTTAATCATAATTTTGTATAAAACTTTTGGAAATAAGAGTTTTGTTTATATACATTTTATTTATTACAGTAATAAAGTTATTGCTTAATTTTATGGGTATACTGTGGATGATTATGATTAATGTTTCAAAATAAATTGATGTTATACTGTACTGTTGGGTATAAAATTTATTTTGGGGGATATACTCAGTTTGAAAGACGTCACTGTTGCATGAGAATTTGCTATATTGAAATTGTGTCGTTTTTGAATACATTATTATACGTATAGTGAAGAAAATTCTATTTCTGTATTTATTGTATTATTGTAAATTGAATATATCTGATATTTTGAAAATTATTACATTTTGGGGGAAAATATGGCAGACTATTTAGTAAAATATAATAAAAACGTCTTGCTATTATTAGCAGAGGAATTTGAGACCAGTGTGTCAAAAACGTGTAAAAATCAAGCTATAATTCAGGCTATCGTTAGTGCTGAGGATTATAAAGAAAGTTACGCAAAACTTCGCTTGCAATATATTCTTGAACAGGAGGCAGAGCGGAAAGTACAGGAAAAACAAATTGAATTAGATTGTAAAGAAAGAGAGAGGCAAATTGAATTAGATCGGATAGCGCAAGAAGTAAAACTTAAACAATTTGAATCAGAAAAAAAATTTGAATTAAATAAACTTGATAAACAACTTGAATTAGATAAACTTGGGCAACAATTTGAATTAGAAAAATTGCGTATTCAAAATTCTATGGATATTGTTAGAGTTTCGTCGAATGTTGATTTGCATAGAACTTCTAGAGTAAATTTAAGAGATTTAGTTCCGCGTTTTGATTCCAAATTAATCAATATCACTCTTTTCTTTATGATTTTTGAAAGGCAAGCTAAGAAAGCTAAAATTTCTCAGGAGGATTGGGTTAGTCAATTAATTCCTTTATTACCTTCGGACATTGCTCAAATTATAGTTAAGCAACCTGTAGACAAGTGGGATGATTTTCAGTATATAAAGAAAGTTTTGTTAAATAGGTTTAAGCTGAGTACAGGCGCCTTGAGGCAAAAATTTGAAAATCATCAAAGAAAATCTGATGAATTATGGGTGGATCTGATTTACGAGTTAAGGGGTTATCTTGATAATTGGTTAGAGTCGTTAGAAGTGAGGGATTTTGAATCCTTAAAAGAACTAATGCTCACGGAACAACTGAAAAAACGCGTCCCTTTTGAGATAAAAGAAAAATTTATGTATGATTGGGAGGAAATGAAGATTGCTTCTAAACTCGCGGAGAAATCAGATAGGTTTGAACGTGTTAGAAGGGAATTTGAGAGATTGGAAAGAAAACCTTGGGAAAAGAAATCTTTTCAAGAAACTCATGGGGATGACTTTAATTCTAATATTAAGAATAAAATTAAATCTAAATTGGACTTTGTAAATAGAAAAGATATTGTGAAAAATGATAAATTTAAGAAGGACCAGGCTTTTGAAAAACAAAGGCAAATTACATGTTTTTTTTGTTTAAAACCAGGTCACATGAAACAAAATTGTGCGGAATGGTTAAAAGATAAATCTAATTATGAGAGTAGAAATCTAGGTTGGATTGTTACAAATGATGGGAAAAGTTTAAATAATAGGGAAGGTGTGGAAACTGATTTACCTATGATTGATTTATGCGTAAACGGTAAGAAGTTAAAAGCGATTAAGGACACAGGGGCGCAAATTGCTGTTTTTGATAGATGCGATGTTCCCTGGAGGGCAAAAAAGGTGGGAAAGGTTTTTCTTATTCCGGCCCTGGGAGATAAACAAAAAGCGGAATTAATGTCTGTGTCTATTGCTTTGATAGAAGATGAAAAAGAGTATGTTAAAAAGAATGTGGTGGTTGCAGTTGTGAGAAAACTGAATTCTCCTCCGCTGATAACACCCGCTGTTTATAACTTGTTAAAATTTGGAAGTACGGATAAGCAAAATTCAGGGTGTAAACAAGTGGGGAATCAAAGAGAATTAAATGGGCAGGGAACCCTCAGATTATCTAGCGATCATGAGCAAAGAGTTGTTAGAAAAACGGTTGTGAATGAAATCTGTGAAAGGGATAATAAGTCTGTTAATGAGATAGAGGTAAATTCATCGGAAGACGTGACTGATAAGAATTTGGAAAAAGGGTCTAAACTGATCGATACAAAAGAGGGTGCGTCTAAAAAGGATGGTGATAAAAGGTCAGGTATTGGAGGTCAATTTCGGGAAAAGAATTCTGAGCATGATGTAAATATACCCAGGTATTTTGTTGGTAGTATGGGAGTTGAGCATGTTAGAGATAGAATTAGGAAGAAATTGAGTTCACCTATGACTAGGGCCAGAAAAAATAACTCTTGGATGAAGGTAAATAACAGAGTAAATTGGGGGGCTAAATGCCAAGAAAGTGAATATGGTAATTCAAAGTTAAAAAGAATGGAGCATTCTACTTTTAAAACGGATCATAAAGAACGATTTATTAAAATCAAACAAGATTTTGAAAAGAAAAATTGTGATCATGAAGTTGTGAGTCGAAAATTATTGTCGAAAAGATTTTCTGATAGAAGTAATATAGATATTGGTTTTCGGGAGAATTCTCTAAATTAAGTTTTATTCTAAATTTGGGCGTACTCATTATTGTAATATCTATATTGGGTTTATTTATCATTTAATGCTTAATATTTTCGTAATAGTAAAACTTCATTAATTTAATAATTGCATAATTTAGTATGCTTTCTTTTTGTTTGTAGAAGTGTCTAAATTTAGGCTTTTAAGCAAGTTTTTAAGAGAATCGTTTTAGGCATTGTGTTGTATATAGATTTTTTTTTTTTAATTATTACTTTTTTTTGTTAGAGTCATGTAAAGTGTAATCTGTATTTGGTATTATATGTATGTGAAGTATTTCAAAATTGTTTCTTAGGGCATCAATTGTATAAATTATTCCTGGAATTATACTTAGGTATTGTAGTTATGGGATTATAGTAAATCCTGTTGACAGTGTGGTCTATCAAATACTGAGTATGGGAATGTGTTTGTTTTCTATATGGATTTTTCATGTGTTATTCTAAATTCCTTTATGCTTTGATGACCTCTTTAGAAATTGATTGAAGGAGCTTATTCTATTAATATATATGCCAAATTTCTTCTAGAAATTTTTCCTTAGGGGGAGGTGTTGTGATGAGTTGACATGTTTCAACTCCTCCCTTATTTGTGGAAAAAGGATAATCTCTCTGGAATGAAAATAATCTGACAGATTGATCTTTATTGACAAAAATTCTATCAATAGTGTGAATCTCATTTTCACTTTGAGATAAGCCAAGCTGCAATACATGCTTTGTATTGAATGGTATGTTATCTGAATGAGTAGATAAGAATTGTAAAGTATTGTTCTTGTGGATACAAAGAACTGGGCCCCTACGAAATGCAATGTTTTCTGGGAAATTCCTGGAATGCAAGGAAAGCCCCTGGGAAGTGAAATTGCTGACGGCAGTTGGAGGTGGAAGGAGTTGAATGTTGAATCAGTTGGTGGTGGAACAAGCTTGAGTGAGGTTGTCTTTGAGAGACTTCAGAATCTTAGGATTTTCTGAAATTGTAATTTCACAGCACGAACATGAATAATCATTTTTTTTCATTTTTACTTTTGTTTTTTTTTTAATGTGTTAATTTAAAATAAAGTTTTTTTCGTTACAAACGATAAATGGAATTTATTAATTATATATACAACGTCTCACGCTACCACACTCTCTTTAATTAATCCTGCTTCTAACAACCCTTGAATTTGATTTTGAATTTCTTTTTCCTCAGCAGGTGATGTTCTGTAGGGCCTCAAAGATATTGGTAGGTCAGATTTAAGATAAACGCGTTGTGGTTCAATATTAATTCTACCCACATCATATTTATGTTTAGCAAAAATATCCATGTAATCTTGAATTAATTCCCTTAAATCCCCATTTTGAATCAAATTTATCTCCCCCATTAGTTCACAATTAGAATTATTAACTTCGCGAGAAATTTGAGGAGTCATGAGTCTTCTATAATCTGGTTGCACTTCATAGTCATTATTTTCCTCATTTGACTGCATAATTATATTATTACCACAGTTCTCAATTTTGTTGTTCATCATGATAAAAATCCAAATCACTCTGCTCTTCATTACTTTCAAAATTGTTATTTAATTGATAAAAATTAAACTTGTTATAATGATCATACTTATTTTCAAAATTACTACTGTCATTTTCAAATTTTATACTTTCATTATTCACTTGTACTTTATTAACATCAATAACATGAAAATGGAGTGCTTTATCATTTTGTATGGCTACACCTCTATTTACAATTATTTTCCCTTGTTTGACAATACAATGTTTACAATTAATTGTTAAATCAAATTTTGAACATTCTCTTAACCCCAATATTGCATAATTTAGATCGATATTACATACTAGAAAATCCACCCATTTACTAATTTTCCCAACCCTGATGAGCACTCTGCACTTCTGATTAATTTCCATAAACCCTTTTGCCTGACCAATAATAGTAGTAGGAATTTTTTCAATTTTAGCATTAAGTTTTCTTACAAATTTCAATGGTAAAATGGCAATTGTGGAGCCACTATCCACAATACAAGGTAAATTATAACCAGGGGTGTATCCATACACTATTAATTGTCATTCATTACCAGGATTACAATCAAAAGAAGAAGCATTATGAGTATCAGAGGGAGTAGTATTACTTATAAAAACACACTCTCTTTCCCAATGGTAAGCATTTCTGACCCCCTTATTGGTGCAAATTCTGCATGGTCTGCTTGGATAAAGGTTTTGAAAATGATTGTTTTGTACAGGATTCCTATAATTAGGAGATCTCTGATTAAATTGTCGTGCTTTTAGCCAATTCCGAGGAGCATATTCTTGCCTAGGTGGTCGGAAAGGCTGATAATTTTGTCGAAAAGATTGCATTGGGAAACGGGGAGCAGAAAAATTTGGCTGACGATACGGTTGATTGATTGGTTGTTTAGTATTGAGCGTTGGAGAAATTTCAACAAATTGTTTTACAACTCTATACCAGTCAGTGGTATTTTCAGGAGGATTTACATTGATGGAATTCTGATATTCTGGTCGTAATCCATCAGTCAATCCTTGTAACAGAATAGTTTCACATAATTTTAACTGCCTACCTATCTCTACCTTTTTTCTAAAATAATCTTCTAAATCACTCAATTTATCAAGTTTAAGTGTAGTAAATTCAGAAAATTTTGGGCATTTTAAGTCAATAAATCTCTCTATTAAAATATTTACAATTTGTTCATAATCATCACAATTTAAACAATCATTTACATACACTTTAAGAGCTTCACCTTTAAGATATTGAGATATATGATTAAATTTCCATCCCTCATTCTTATTTTCTCTTCTACAAATTTTGTTGAAATATTCTAGCCACTGCTGAATCCCCATTCCCGAATCAGGGTCAAATGCAATCATCTTAATTTCATCCATATTCTTATTACTTTTATCAATATAAATATAAGAAGGTACTCTAAAATCTTTACAAAGCCCCGATCTCAGTAGCATTTAAATAACAATAGAATTTAAATAATCATTAACAATAAAATAAAATCACATAAAAATATTCAAATAAGAGAAAGTCACAAAATAAAAATATCAACCATGAAAAAATAACTTACACTGCCGTGTCCTTTTATTTACTTGGCCGCATCTCATAGAATAAATCAGCATCAAAACAATAAGTCATTAAAGTTCCATTTAATTTCATCCGATGATAACACACTCCAAATCGGTGACATTACGTATTTCGATCTAGATTACCACATACCAAAACAACGTACCATCCGTCACAGCTGAAGTCCATACACCAGCATCATAAGCATCGAACAAAATCGGTGGAACAAGAACACCTGGCATATCCACTAGGCTTTTAAAAATATCTCGAAATCCTGGTCGACTAAAATTTATGATGTGACACTTCTACTTGCATCACCATAATTTTTGTAGACTCATACTCAAGGCAAAGGTTTCTCCGAGGAATTTTACAGTCGAGCACCGAAAAACCACTTCATTGTGTACGTATAGAACTCAAAATAAGAGGCAGTTCGTTCCGGTTCACATTTTATTCGAAAATCAAAAGAGATTGGCTATGCTTTACTTTCCACGTAGCTAAATCTATCCATGCTGATTTTAAGACCGTGAAGAAGACTTGATGATTTAAATTATTATATTAAGAAGACATCTTTGGTTCGTATAGGCAGGTATTTTATCGAATCTATCGGCGGCCAAGGAGAACATTCGAAGATTAGGAAGTACATGACGGGGCTGCATACACCGCCAGATCCCGGAACAGTCTGACTCAAAACGCGGGAAAACGCCGTATATCATTTTTTCAACGCTCCAGAATACATGCTATCTAAAAAGTCTCTCGACCAATCAGCGCGTTCGGATTAATTTCTCCGGCGCTCTTATATGGAAGCGATTTTACCGTGAGTTGGAAAAAGCGCGGCAACAAATGCTTCGAGAACAATCTCATGAAATCTACTCCTTTCGAATAAATAAGAAGAGAAGCAAAGAAAAACGAATACATAGGTTTTATCAAGTATGGCAAGATGCCAAGATAATTTTTACATTGAGACTAAAGTCTTTCATAATTTGAGGAGTAATATTATGTCAGGAATCGTAGGGAAATAAAAAATAAAGAAAAGAAATTCATAGGTTGTTATTTCAAAAGAGTAAAATATTTTTAGCTGGGAGATTGGTGTTTTTTAGAAGAATTAAATTCTAGGATGCATTTTATTTAAAGAAATAAAAGTGCGTAATTTTAATAGAGCATCTATCAGCGACATTTTTTAAGAGAATGAATTTGGAATAAACTATATTTTGCTAGGTGTAAATTTGACAATTGAAATACTGGAGCGAGAAAATAATTTAGAATAATGGGATTTACACAGAACTATAGTTTTAATGAGGTCAACGGCGAAAATTTTTTTATTTGTTTCATATATATACAAATTGATCTAAGAAGTAAGGAATAAAATCAGCCCTTGTTTTACCATTTTACTCCGACCATTTCGGCAGGGGAAAGAAGCTTAGTCCCTTAAACCTCCCTCACATTTCGGTATGGTATGGAAATGTCTGAAAAATGAAAGTTAATAAGCTAATTTTACAGTCAACTCTTCCGCACATGATTTCCGATTTAGCCGAAATCGACTTGAGATTAGCCGTGGTGTTACTGTGCATTAACGTACTTCCACATTGACAATCTTTGCGCCGCCTGTGGGAGAGATTAAAAAACTCCTTAAATTAAACTGCTTATAAATTTGTCGAATTTACTTGTAGGTCTCTTGAATTGAGCATATATGTATTCACTTATCCAGTAAAACAGGGATGGAGCTATTTTTCAGTCATTTGAAAATAGATTTGTAATCTCAAGTAAATTAGGCTACAGGACTGAGAAGGATATTGGATTAACGAGAAAGGCAAATTCATTGCATGCCAGAAAATAAAACAATTTTATCTCAAAAAGAAAGAAACAATATCAGCACTTTTTTCATTTCACTGCGATCCAGAGATGTAGCTAGAAGTAAACAACAGGGGGTGCTCAAGAAAATGTAGGGGGGGGGGGTTCATACTATTTCTCTCTCAATGACACATGTACGCACAAACATATATATATATATATATATATATGGTGTTTTTACGAAGATGAGATACCACGAGATGTAATATTCCACGAGAAAATGGCAGTTTGTTAAAGATATAGAAGGTTGCAGTTGATATCAATAATAATGGCGAAGAGGTGAGACAATGATGAGACACCAGAAGAGTTTCGTCAATAAAGACCAGCCAATTTCCAGACCGTTTATATATGAATAAGAGCGATGCAGTAACAGTTCCCACAGGTATAAACAATAAACTTATAGCCCTCAGGCTTCACGATGGCTCACTACATCGTTTTAAAAGATTTTAAAGAGCTGTATGAAAATTCTACGTGACTACAACACCCATTTGGTTACACTTCCAAACACGTCAAAAATCTGCCCTCCAAAGCGTGCAAGCAAGTTTTGTTCACTGAGCGTAGTGATACAGAATACGACGTCACGAGCTCACAAACCAATGAGCGAGAGGCGAGCTCCAGCCCAGCGAATGAGGCGCGAGGGAGAAGACCTAACACGAAAGAATTCCTCTCGTAGCCGCGCATTAATTCCGAAGTGAAAAATACCCAGCGCGCGAAAGCAGAGCATGGAATAAAAAAAATGGCTTTAAAAAACATTCGAAATGAGAAAGGCGTCTCTCGGAATTTTATAGATTGGGGAGCTGATAAAAGTTACGGATGAACTTAAAATTTTAGAATAAGATAATTATTAATATACAGGTTAATACTTTTAAAAGGACGTTAAATAAGAATAAATATTATTAAGAATTATGGAAATACTGACTATGTCAGAAGTTAGATTAATTTAAAGGACTAATACGAAATAAATGCGAAGGAAATCAATTTTTTATATAACATATATATATATATGATCAAAGTACTATATGGAAAGATAAATTATTGTATATTCATATTGTAGGCACTACGTTTCTTATTAAACTGTTTATAATAACTTTATTTGATGATAAGAAAAGTAAAAGCTGCAGATGGGAATGTAATGGAGGATATACGGTGGATACGACTTATACGGTATACCTTCTGGATTATTTTAAGGAATACCGGATACCCTCTACTCTAAAACACTATAGCATATATATACTCTTTAGGGTATACCCTCTGCCTACAGCGTATGCCCTCTGGATTTTTAACGACTTCACTGGCTGCAGAATGAAAATTTTCAATGCATAATTATACTAGTGAAATAATAAGTGATGATGTCAATAAGTAAATAAAAAGCTGACAGTTCACCTGTTTCAAAAGAGTTGCAATCTTTAATTTTTTTTTCTGAATATTCCCTGCCCTTAAGAATTCTAAAGTTATGTTTTTATAGGATAACAAACATTAGAAAAACCAAGGATGTATTTTGCATTTTAAAGTTATTTTTGTGTTTAGTCAAATGCTTGTATTTAAATTGGCTATTAGCTTTTTTCATTAGTATGATTTATAAATCAAGGATCTTATATATATTTTTTTTTAAACTAGGATGACTCAAATACGAAACATAATGTTTATCATAAGCATTAAATTTACTATCAAACTCATTAGAATAACTTTGTTTTATGTTAATAATGGAAAACGCTGCAAAATGAAAAATTTCAGTAATATATAACTTATGTAAAAGTCAATGCTTGCATCAGCAAAAGGTTGCTAATTCTGAGTATGTGTAGATAGGATGCGCACATATTTAAACACTTATTTGCAGTTTTTAAACAAATACTATAATTTAGTATTTATGCAAAACTGTAAAAAGCCCCCAAAACTAAGTTCAATTTTTTAACACACGATTTTTGAAACAGAATTTCATTTGGTGTCTTTGGCAACTTTCCCAGGGGGGGGCTCAAAAATTTCTAGGGGGTGCTGAGCCCCCTGGCACCCTCCTAGCTACGGCCCTGCTGCGATCTCTTCGGAGAGGGAATGGAACTGTAATCTCATAACCCCCGTCCCCATCGCCTTCTTTGATTATTTATGCTGGGGCAGCATTGTGCACTAATATATGGAACTAACTAGAATGGCTGTAAGATATAAAAAAATTACAAATTTATCTAAATAAAAGAAAAAAATCAGGAGTTTTTCATTTTATTTTTGATTATTTCGGGAGGGGGAGCTGTAACCCAATCAGCCCCTTCCCTTCTTTGGAATCAATTTGGACTAATTTGAACTATTTGGACTAACGAGAATAGCTAATTTGCTGTATGACAGAAAACTAAATTACAAACTTATCTCAAACAGAAAAAAACCAGCACTTTTTCATTTCATTTTCGACTATTTCGGGAGGGAGCTGTAGTCCCTTTAGACCATAGCTGCCAACTTTTACGCCCTTCTCCTACCACTAAAATTTTACAGTAAATGTTTACTTATTAAATCGTCAAAATCATGTGATTCAATAATGCAAAAATTTCTATTAATTTTTTGTGGTAGCAAAAAAGCGTAAAAGTTGGCAGCTATGCTTTAGACCCATTCCAGCTATTTGGTTATAACTGTGGTTACACTGTGCAGTAATATGGGACTAAAGAGAAGAGTGTAGTTAGACCGTTGAATGATAGGGGGAGGGATTTATCTCAAACAGAAAGGTTAGCAAATCAGCACTTTTGTTCAAGTCACTTTCGACAATTGTGGAAGGGAGGGGGCTGTAACCCCATCAGTCTCTTTCCCCTTTTTTAAGTATGCTGTAGTGTCAATGTGGACTGATATACGACTAACGAGAATGGCTAATCCTCTGTATAACAGAAAACTAAAGTACAAATTTATCTAAAAAAAATTCAGCACTCTCTCATTTCATTTTCGACTATTTCGGGAGGAAAGCTCTAACCCCATTGCCCCCTTCAACCTCTTTCGGCAACTGTGCACCGATGTAGGACTAAAGGGAAGAGCGTGGCTAGTCCATTGGATGATAGGAGGAAAAAAATTACAAATTTCTCTCTAACAGAAAGGGAAAAAAATATCAGTGCTTTTTTTCCCATGCCATTTTCGACAATTTCAGAAGAGAGTGGCGGGCTGTAACCTCATCAATCTCCTTCCCTTTCTTTGGGTATGCTGTAGTGTCTATGTGGACTAATATGGGACTAAGGAGAATAGCTATTTCCGCGGTAAAACAGAAAACTGAATTACAAATTTATCTCACACAGAAAGAAAAAAAAATCAGCACCATTTTCATTTCATTTTCCACTATTTCGCAAGGGCGCCTGTAACCCCATCAGCTCCCTTCTCCTCGTTGGGTATACTGTGGTGTGACTGTGCACTGATATGAGACTACAAGCCTGGGTAGTTCGTCGCATTGCAGAAAACAAAGTTACAAATTTATCTCAAACAAAAAGAGATAAAATCAGCATTTTTTTCATTTAATTTTCGACTATTGTAGGGAGAGGACTGTAACCCCAAAACCCCCCTTCCACTTCTTTGGGTATAATGTGGTATCACTGTGCACTAACATGGAACTAAAGAGCAGGGAACGGATAGTCTGTTGAATGATATGTGAAAAATACAAATTTATCTCAAACAGAAAGAGAAAAACACTATTTTTTCATTTCATTTTCGATTATTTAGGGAGGAGGGGACTGTAATCCCATCAGCCCCCTTCACTTCTTTTGACACACTATGATGTCAATGTAGACTAACATGGGGCTAACGAGAATGGCTAATCCGCGGTAAAACAGAAAACTAAATTACAAATTTATCTCAAACAGAAAGAAAAAAATCAGCACCATTTTCATTTCATTTTCGACTATTTGACAAGGTGGCCGGTAACTCCATCAGCCCCTTTCCCCTCGTTGTGTATACTGTGGTGTAACTGTACGATGATATGAGACTAAACAGCATGGTTAGTTCGTCATATTGAAGAAAACAAAGTTACAAATTTATCTCAAGCAAAAAGAAAAAAAATCAGCATTTTTTTCATTTAATTTTCGATTAGTTTGTGAGGGGCTGTAATCCCAAAACCCCCCTTCCACTTCTTTGGGTATAATGTGGTATGGGTTTGTTCGTCGTTATTTATGGTGATGTGTCCGTTGTATCGTAATCATTACGATTTACTTAAATAAACAATTGATTAATTATATTACTTATTTATTAACAACCACATTGAACATCCGGCTCGTGTATGCGAGCATGCGACTTCACTGTTCATAACAACATTCCATCAGTTAATGGGTTACAGTTATATGTTAGTAGTGGAAGTTGAAGTACATATCTTAGTTGAAGTTACAGTACAAATATTTATAAAACAAATATATCACATCCCCCTTTTTAATTATAATTATCTGTACTTTATGCATCTAAACATTCTAATGGTGATAAATCAATAACATACATAGTCATTCAAGTATTGGGGTCGTTTTATAATACGACCTGTTCGGCTGCTGACATTGCTTTGTTCATTTACTTTAGAAGATATTGGTTTAGCAGTGACATTATTAAAAGAAGTTTTACTGTCTGGGAGATCATCAAGTCTGTCATCAAAATACCGATGAGAAGCTTTAGATAGTTTTAAGAACTTTCTATTTCTTGTGAAAATCCTTCCAGAATTTGTTTTGATTTTATACGACCTGGGGTTTTCTGTTTTACATAATACAATAGCATGTTCCCATAATTTAGTTTTAACATTTTGAACAGTAATTCTATCCCCCTGTTTAAGTTCTTTCAAAGTTTTACTACCTTTATCATAATAATATTTTTGTTTTTGCTGTCTCCTTAATAATTCTATGTTAACATCTTTAAAAAGTTCAGGGTTAAGAAATTTGTTATTTATTGGTAACTTTGTCCGCAATCTCCTGTTAAACATTAGTTGAGCAGGAGATAATCGTAATCCTGAAATCGGTGTATTACGGTACTCCAGTAAACCTATTGAGGGCCTACGGTTATCCTCAAAAGCTTTTTTAAAAATCGCTTTGCATATTCCAACTGCCTTTTCCACCATTCCATTACTTTGTGGATAGTAGGGACTTGTAAATATTACCTCAATATCCCATCCCTTCCCAAAGCTTTCAAGCTCATAACTGTTAAATGGGACATTATCACATATAATAATTTCTGGTATCCCAAACCTGGAAAAAATTTCTTCTAATTTAATAATAATGTCTACAATTGTTTTAGTTTGTATGGACACAACCTCGATCCATTTTGAATAGTAGTCAATTAATACTAAATAATTAGCATTCCGAAAGAACATTATATCTATACCAATTGTTTGAAAAGGACGGGTTGGTACTTCATGTGGTATAAGTGGTTCTTTGCACTGAGATTTTTGAAATTTTTCACAGATGCTACATTTAGATATGATGTTTTCGATATCACGATTAATGCCTGGCCAATACATTAGCTCTCTAGCCCTACTTTTACACTTTTGCATACCCAGATGGGATTCATGTATCAAAAACAGCATATTTTGTCTCAATACCTTAGGTATAACAATTTTATCATTCAAAAATACCAGCCCTTCAATACAAACAATATCATTTTTTAATTTGTGATAATGCATCAAATTTTTAGGTACCCGCTTCTTTTCAGGCCAGCCATTTTGATAGTATTGGCTGATTAATTTTAGCTCCTCATCCTCCTCAGTAGCTTTCTGAAACTGTTGAAACCGGCTTCCACTCATTGGTAAAACTTTAGAAATTGAATGAACCATGTTTAACATGTCAGGATCATCCATCACCTTTTCTTTAATGTATGCTCTTGACAATGTGTCTGCAACATACATTTTGCTTCCTGGCAAGTATTTTACATTGAAGTCATATTTCAACAGTTTCAGGAGCATTCTCTGTAAACGACAAGAAATTTTGGGGATTGGCTTAAGTACTATGGATGTCAAAGGTTTGTGATCACTTTCAACAAGAACTTTATGACCATAAACCAAATTGTGAAACTTTTGAAATGCAAACACAATTGCCAGTAACTCCTTTTTGATTTGGGCATAATTTTGTTCAGCGTCTGTTAAACTTCTTGATGCGAATGCTACTGGTTGACCCTCTTGCAATAAACAGGCACCTAGCCCACCTTTAGAGCTAACACATTGAAGGGTAATAGGCAAAGAGTCCTTAAACACTTTTAGGACTGGTGTTGAACTGATTGACCTTTTAATATTTTCAAAACCTTGGTCCTGTTCAGGACCCCATTCAAAATCTACATCATTTTTTAACAAACTCCTTATGGAAGAGGTAACTGTTGAAACATTCGGTATAAATTTAGAAAGGAAATTAACCATACCTAGTAACCTTTTAATGTCAGTTTTACTAGACGGTTTTTCTAGTTCAACAATAGCCCTAACATGGCTTCGGTCTGCCCGTATCCCATTTTTAGATATTAAAAATCCCATGTATTTTACCTCTAACACCTTAAACTGAAATTTATCCGGATTGATTTTTATATTATTTGCCTTGGCCCTTTCAAGAACCTCTATCAAAATTCTGTCGTGCTCTTTTCCATCTTTACCTGCTATAATTAGATCATCATAGTAAATTTCTACCCCATTAATATCCCCAAACATTTCCTGATTCTTTTTCTGAAACACTTCAGGAGCAGAGCAAATGCCCTGTGGAAGTTTATTAAATTTAAATCTACCGAAGGGAGAGTTAAAAGTGCATAATTCTGAACTTCCTTCGTCTAATGATATTTGCCAAAACCCATCTTTTAAATCCAACACTGAAAAACATTGTTTGCTTTCTAGATTATGTATTATTTCATCTGCTGAAGGCATTATATGGTGTTCACGCTTAATTGCTTTGTTAAGATTTCTAGGATCAATGCATATTCTCAATTTACCATTGGGCTTTTCAACAACCACTAAACTATTGGCCCAGTCTGTTGGTTTATTTACCTGAGATACAATGCCTAACTTTTCTAATTCATCAATAGTAATTTTAAGCTTTTTATGTAAAGATTGAGGTACCCTTCTAGGGGCATTAGCTACAAGGGGTACATCAGGTTTTATTTCAATATGATGTGGTTCCCCAGGAAAATTTCCCAATCCCTCAAACACACCTTTATAATTTTCAATTACTTTTATTTTGGATTCAAGAGAAATATTATCAATATGCTTAACTAATTGTAATTTTTCACAAGCTTGCTACCCTAAAATTGGTTTAGCTTTAACATCAATGACAACAAATGTAAGCAAAACATTAGAATATTTTTCAGTACTGCAAACTAAATCAATAGAACCAAGAAGTTTTAGCTTATTATTTCCATAGGCCACTAGGACAATATCAGTTGAAGTTAATTTATGTTGTAAATTTAATGTTTTGAAAGTATTTGTCAGGTTCTCTCACAGGTGCAAGAGTTGAAAGATATTCTTAAGGGATTAGCATATTGTATGTATTGTATATGTATCTATTGTGTACCGTTAAAGGCTTTCTTTAGAAAATTCTTAATCCGAAGAGTAGGAAGGTGGAACAGAATGAAAGAAGTATTTCTATTGCAATGTGGTCTTTCATAGATAAGAAAGCTATGGCCCTCTTTTGTTTAGGAAGACAGATGCGTCAAGAGGAAGGAAGTGTTGTCAGCGACCCTTGAAAATGAAAGAGCAGCCCCGTAGAGAGAGATAGCGGGTGCGCTGGGGAATGACCAGAGGTGAAGTTAGTTCTAGCGTGGTGGCGAAGGGTGAAGGTTGCGCGAGAAATGAGCGCTGAGACTTGAGTGAGTTCGAACGCAGGATTGGAGTGTGTGAGATTAATAGAAATCTGAGTTCGGAATGAATTGACGTAGTCTAACGGTACACGTAGAGCGTTTTCTGTAATTGTTTTGATTTAGTGTTAAACCGGATAATTTACATCCGAGTTTAAGTGTAAATATTGTTAATAAATTGTTACTTTAACTTTAATTGAAAGAGTTAGGTTGTTCTTGAATATACCTCACGGATCGTGCCCGATATCACGTATTAATATCGGTGGTGGCAGCATATCGATAGACCGGATTTATTTCGAAGTTGTGTGGACTGAGAAGTGGAATCCGACAATGTTGGCAGCGACGGGATCTGAATCACCGAAGACCAGTGCCAGTTAACCGTGTTACAGAGAGTTTGTGCCGGATCGCCCAGCGGAAGTGTTCGTGCCCTATCGTCGTAGACTAGTGCCAGATAGCTGTGTTACAGAGAGTTTGTGCCGGATCGCCCAGCGGAAGTGTTTGTGCCCTATCGTCGTAGACAACCAGTGCCAGTTAGCCGTGTTACAGTCAGTTTATGCCGGATCGTCTAGCGGAAGTGTGTGTGCCCTATCATTGTAGACCAGTGCCAGCTAGACTTGTTACAGAGTGCCTTGCCGGATCGTCCAGTGGAAGTGTTGGTGCGGTGTGTAGTGTTAGTTCCAGTGTTTGTGTGTAGTGTTTGTGGACACAGTGTTTCAAATTGCAGTGATTGTGGCCCGAGAGTGCAAGATTTACCCTGTGGAAAAGTGAGCAGAGAATTGCCCAGCGAATGAAGTACGAGGTAAGGTGTTTTGATCATTTTACTCTACTGACATTCTCGAACCTATTTTTTTTATTTTATTGTGTATAATTGATGGTAATTTAAGTTAATGTTGTGGTTAATTTATAATAATTTATGTGCAATATAATAATTGGTCTAAACCAAATGAGATATTAACAACCATGTTACACTATTGTTTTAAGAAAAGGATCTTATATTAATTACTAGAAGTGATTTTCTAATTGTTTTAAACGGATAAGATTAATGATTAAAATTAATACATTGTGTTAATAGTTGGAAGGAATAATTGAAATTTCTTAAATTTAAATTATTATTAAAGTAATATTTAAATTAAGTGATATTGTTTGCTTTAAGTTTGAAATATTGATAGTAAATGAGGAACGCAAATTTGTGTAGAATTTAAATTAAATTGAAATAACCTTCAAGGAAGAACTGAAGACCCAGAGAAAAAAAAAGTGCTGTGATTTACTTTTTAATGTGAGAACTAATTTTGAAATTGAAATATTTTATTGAAATTAAATTTAGGAATTTATGTGTATTTCATGCAAATTTTTGTTAGGTGGATATTTTTATGTAGTGATTGGCATCAGTGTTTTATTCAAATTGCAACGTATCAGTATTATTGTGTAAATTGTATTTTATTATTTAATGGTATAAATTTAAAATCTGTATTGCATAATAGTAAAATTCAGATTATTGTTACTTTGTTATTGGAAGCAAATTGTGGGGTATCATTCTTTAAGGAAATTTATTATTGTATTATTACTTATTTGAAATATGTTAAATAGTATAATATGTGGAGGTAACTTATGAGGGTAGGATTTGAGGAAGTATTAATTTGATATTGTGATTAAGTATTATTGTAGGGTGGTAATATTTATCAGTAGAAAGTATGGCTTTCTTATTAAAATTAAAAAGGGTGGATCTTCAGGCGATATGTGGAGAGTTAGGAATTGAGGTCTCGGAAGATGATACCAGGTTTAAGCTTAAGAAAAAGATAGTGGAGAGCGACGAATATGAAGAGGGAGCCGTTATGGAATTATCTAGCACTATTGTTACGGAACGCTTAGAACAAGAAGCGTTAGTAGTAGAACGGGAAAAGTTAGAAAAGGAGGAAAAGTTACAACGAGAAAAGTTAGAAAGGGAGGAAAAGTTACAACGAGAAAGCTTAGAAAGGGAGGAAAAGTTACAACGAGAAAAGTTAGAAAGGGAGTTAGACCGTGAAAAGTTAGATAGAGAAGAAAGGTCTGAAAAATTGAGATTGGAACATGAGTTAGAGTTGGAAAGGATAAAAATTCAAAGTTCGGCAAATAATTCTAATGGGTCTAGAGAATATAATAATGAGAGTAGCCTAGAGAAATTGATTAAAAGTGTTAAAACTTTGTCTATCAAGGTTCCAGAAGGGACTGAGGGATGGAATCTGTTTTTTAGCAGTTTAGAACGGGCATTCCAAACAAAAAATGTACCGGAAACCCAGCAGGCCGAAATTCTGCTAAATATGTTAGGAGATAAGGCCGATAACTTGCTAATATACACTACTAGGGAACAAATTGAGAGTTATGAGAAATTAAAGGAATTAGTTCTAAGGGAACACGAGCCGACACCGAAGGCGTGTTTGGAAAATTTCAAGAAGGCTAGAAGGAATCAAAATGAAACTCATGTATTATTTGTGTCACGTTTAATAGCAACGTGGGAAAATTACTGTAAGATTAGAGGTGCAGATACGTATGAGAAGGTTAATCAGTTAATTGTCACGGATAAGTTGTTAAATACTTTAGATGACGAAACCGCGACGCATATTGGATTAACGCAGCAAAATAATTGGTTAGAAGTTTCTAAAATCTCTAAAGAATGTGATAATTATTTCGATGCTAAGCACAAATCTTATGCGGTTACGTATAAAAGTTTTAAGGGTAAAGATAGTTATGTAAACAAGGAAAAATTTAGACCCAAGGAGGAGAACAAACATAGTGGTAACTGGAGACAAAACGGGAGTAATGAGACTAATTCTTTTTCGGGTAGGAAAACTGATTCTAAGAAACCAAATGATGATTCCGCTCCTAAATGCTTCAAGTGTGGTTTAAGAGGTCATTACCAACGTTTTTGTACTAAAGTGAATAATGAGGGATATAATAATACCAATAAATGGCGAGAATCAAAGGCGGGTGTACATAAGATTTCCGTGAAAGAAGACAAAGAGTTACCTAAAGGAGCTATTGTGGCGAGGATATCGGCAAAGGACGAACAGAGAACTAATGTTATTGGTGAGAAATTAAATAAACTCGAAAAAATTGATGTTAGTGTAAATGGACAAAAAGCGAAAGGATTGGTAGATTCAGGATGTGAGATCAGTGTTGTTCATAAAGATTTGGTACCGGAAGAGAAATTAATAGGAGCAGGGAGTATTTATTTACAAGGACTGTTCGGTGAAGCAGTTAAATCACGGTTGGTTAAATTGCCATTAGCTATTCCACAATTTGGACAAACTAATGTGGTTCACCAGGAAGTGCTTTGTGCAGTAACTGATAATATTAGTGAGCAAGTAATTTTACATCCCGAAGTGATTAATGAGTTGTCAGGAGTCAATTGCGAGGAGTTATTGCTAGAATCTCCAGAATTGGAAAGCACGGAAGTTTGTATTGATAACCTGAGTGAAAAGGAAAATATCAGTAGTGATAGTTGTAATGTTTATGCAATCAAAACTAGATCGGGAATTTTACAGAGTCAAGACGAAGATAAGACGGAGGCAGAGGAAAATGATACTAGCAAAGTTACCATATGTAACTCAGATATGTTTAAGAAATCCCAATTCGAATGTAAAGATTTAGAGAGAGCTTGGGAGTTAGCTAAAGTGGAAAAAGGGGATTTTTATATTGTAAATGGATTGTTATATCATAAAGAGAAATTGTTAGGCGAAACTATAGCGCAATTAGTAGCGCCTAAAGTAAGAAGGGAAGAAATTCTAAAACTAGCTCATACTTCAGTATTTGGAGGGCATCATGCGGCCAAGAAAACGTTACAGAGAATCAGGTATTCTTTTTATTGGAATGGTATGGCGAAAGAAACTAAACAATTCTGTGAGGCATGTTTAGAGTGCCAATTAACCAGAAGGGTTAAAGTGAATGATAGAGCACCCATTTCCCCGGTGGCACGTCCAGAACTTCCGTTCCAGGTAGTCAATGTGGATTTAATTGGGCCTATTGAACCTAAAAGTTCACAGGGGCATCAATATATCTTAACTTTTATTGACCAACATACCAGGTGGGCGGAAGCGACACCTCTAAAAAGTTTAACTGCCGAAACGGCATGTGATGCATTACTACAAATATTCACGAGGACAGGAATCCCGAACGTAATCGCCTGTGATAATGGAACCAATTTCACGGCAGATTTAACAACAGAATTTGAGAAAAGATTAGGTGCTAGTCCACGATTTTCAACCCCACATTATCCACAGTCTAACGGTCTTGTGGAACGTTTTAATCAGACGCTCAAACGTATGTTGCATCATACTATTAGAGAAGAAGGACGGAAATGGCATGAGCAAATACCATTTATGCTGTGGGTCTATAGAGAAGTCCCAAACTCTACGACAGGAATCGCACCCTTCCAATTGTTATATGGTAGAGCGCCGGAGGGCCCTTTGTCCGTTCTAAAAGCATCCTGGGCAGGAGAGAACAAGGGGGCTCAATTAGACACTATGCCTATTCATGAGTATTTGAATAAGCTTAAGAGACGTTTGGAAAGAGCCGCGAATGAGGCAAAATTATCGTCTGAAGTACAACAAGGCAGAATGGCCTATCATTACAATTTGAGATCTAAAGAAAAGACGTTTGAGGTAGGCGATAAAGTAATATTGCTGATCCCCGATTCAACTAATAAGTTATACTCTCGGTGGCAAGGACCAGCGACTATTATTGAAAAACGAAACCAGCATTCATTCCTAGTTGAATTAGCCGACGGGAGTAGAAAACATGTGCATCAAAATAAAATTAGAGAGTTTATCGCTAGAAGCAATGTTGTAAATATTGTTTTTGAAAGTGATGAGGAGTTTGGAGAAGTTGGGGAAATCCCTATTTTAAACCGCGAACAAGAGGTAGAGCGAGACATAGAAAATTTTGAAATAAAAGGATTATCTAATAATCAGGTCAAAGATATAAAGTCCATTCTGAGGATAAATAAAGAAGTATTCATGGGTCCTGTGCGACCCGCAGAAGTAGGTGAGCACCGAATAGATTTGAAACCGGGTGTAGAAAGGAAAAAGCCAAAATTATACAGTGTACCGGTGGCGTATAAAGAGGAGGTAGATAGACAAGTCCAAGAGTTATTAGAATTAAACCTTATCGAAGTGTCAAATGCCGAAATTAGTCATCCGATTGTTTGTGTAGCAAAAAAGGATACAACTGTTAGACTGTGCATAGATTACAGGGCGTTAAATGCAGTAACGCAGGTTCCAACATTTCCTATGAAAGATTCACAGGAAATCATGTATACTGCAGGGGCATCTAAATATTTATCTTCGATTGATTTATTGAGGGGTTATTGGCAAATTAAAATGGCGGAGGAATGTAAACCCTTGACGGCGTTTACTACGCATAATGGGACTTATCAGTGGCGAACTATGCCTTTTGGTTTGTCAGGGGCGGCAGCTACTTTCCAAAAAGATATGAATGAGGTTCTGCAGGCTCATCGGAGATATGCACAAGCATATATTGATGATGTCATAATTTTCTCCGACACTTGGGAAAAGCATTGCGAGCATGTTAGAGCAGTCTTCGAGGAACTTAAAAATAGAAATTTGACAATTAGACTAGATAAATGTAAATTTGGAGAGAAGTTAACTAAGTTTTTAGGTCATGTGATTGGGGGTGGAACCCATGCACCGGATGAGGAGAAGATAGGAGCAATAAGGGATTTAAAGAGACCAAAAACTAAAAAGGAGGTTAGATCTGTTTTGGGATTAATGGGATTTTACCGAAGTTATATTCCAAATTATGCTGAAATTGCCATACCTCTTACTGAACTAACGAAAGGGAAGGTTAAAAATACGGTACCATGGGATGAAAGGGCAGAAAAAGCTTTTAATACCCTTAAAGACGAATTATGTAAGGTGACGCGTTTGGCCACACCTACTGTCGGCCTGGAATATCAGCTTCACGCCGATGCTTCAGACTTGGCAGTAGGATGTTGCCTTACTCAAAAAGATGAAATGGGTCAGTTTAAACCGATAGCTTTTGCTAGTCAGAAATTATCAGGGGCTCAGCGTGCTTGGCCGAGCATAGAGAAAGAGGCTTGGAGCGTTCTCTTTGGGTTGCGAAAGTTTGAAAAATGGACATATGGGTCACAAATCGAGATCATCACTGATCATAACCCATTAAAATTTCTAACTGAAACAACCCCAAGGTCCCCCAAACTCACTAGATGGGCTCTTGCCTTGCAACGCTGGAACCTGAGGATTTCTCATCGTCCTGGAGCGCAACATTTGAATGCTGACGCAATTTCTAGATTACATAGGAAGAGCTGGGAGGAACCAGTAGAGATTGCCTCCACTGCGTCAATCCCTAAATAATTAACACTTAGAAAGATGTAATCATCAAGTTTAAAAAAAAAAATTTTGTGTGTATTTATAATTGTATTTGCATCTTGTGTTTATAACAGTGTATTGGCATATTGTGTATTTTTTCTGTAGTTATCACATTCGTATATGGTTCATTAGAGATGTCAGTAGTTAAATTTTCAGACACCTTGAAATATTTATGTAATTGTAGTAATGAAGAAACCTATCAAGGAACTGTTGAACTCTTCTCAGACATTACATAGTTTGAGGAAAATTAGCCCCTAAAAGGCATATTTTCCGCTAAGGTGGGGGGTGTCAGGTTCTCTCACAGGTGCAAGAGTTGAAAGATATTCTTAAGGGATTAGCATATTGTATGTATTGTATATGTATCTATTGTGTACCGTTAAAGACTTTCTTTAGAAAATTCTTAATCCGAAGAGTAGGAAGGTGGAACAGAATGAAAGAAGTATTTCTATTGCAATGTGGTCTTTCATAGATAAGAAAGCTATGGCCCTCTTTTGTTTAGGAAGACAGATGCGTCAAGAGGAAGGAAGTGTTGTCAGCGACCCTTGAAAATAAAAGAGCAGCCCCGTAGAGAGAGATAGCGGGTGCGCTGGGGAATGACCAGAGGTGAAGTTAGTTCTAGCGTGGTGGCGAAGGGTGAAGGTTGCGCGAGAAATGAGCGCTGAGACTTGAGTGAGTTCGAACGCAGGATTGGAGTGTGTGAGATTAATAGAAATCTGAGTTCGGAATGAATTGACGTAGTCTAACGGTACACGTAGAGCGTTTTCTGTAATTGTTTTGATTTAGTGTTAAACCGGATAATTTACATCCGAGTTTAAGTGTAAATATTGTTAATAAATTGTTACTTTAACTTTAATTGAAAGAGTTAGGTTGTTCTTGAATATACCTCACGGATCGTGCCCGATATCACGTATTAATATCGGTGGTGGCAGCATATCGATAGACCGGATTTATTTCGAAGTTGTGTGGACTGAGAAGTGGAATCCGACAGTATTCAAGGGTAAAACATTGACTTGAGCACCAGTGTCAAGTTTAAAAGACACATGTTGCCCTTCAACTGATATAACCTTAAGCCATTCATTACACTTAATAGAATTAACATCATGCACACTATCAATAAAAAGACTAATATTAGAGTCACTATAATCAGGGTGAATGTTAGAGTCACTATAATGTATTTCATTTACAGTTTTATTACTATATCTTGCAGCTGATTGCTGGAACTTACCTTTACACACAGCTGCAAAGTGGTTTTTTTTCTTACACTTGTTGCATATCTTATTATATGCTGGGCACTGACCTTTTATGTGTGTTCTGCCACAAGCTTGGCAATTCACAGTATTGGATCTTCTAATCGGGTGTTTGTTTATCGCGTCAATAGCATTCACAGATTCATTAATGGTTTCCACTTGCCTCCTGCTAATTTCACAAGCACGAACGTTATCCATCGCTTTTTGCAATGTTAGTTTTGGTTCTCGTAACAGTCTTTCTTGTAGACCTGGGTCGTTTACACCTAAAACAATTCTGTCGCGGATGAGACTTGTTTCCTGGTCCCCGAAGTTGCACGATACTGCCAGTGTTTTTAATTCAGTTACGTATGAGTCTATATTCTGACCTTCTTTCTTCGAGCATGAAAAAAACTTAAATCTTTCAAAGACTTCGTTGCTTTGGGGCAAACAATAACCGTCAAATTGCTTAATAACCATATCGAGTGTCCTTGCTGTTTCATCACCTTCAAACGTAAAAGTGCTGTAAATGTTCTCTCCTTCATCCCCAATCAGGTTCAGCAGTATGGCGATCTTAATCGGTTCCGATTTCTCATTCTTTTCCGATGCTAGCAGAAAATTATTGAATTTCTGCTTCCATTTCAACCAGTTGTCTTTCAAATTTCCATTAAAAACCATAACACCAGGTGGTCTGAAGGTCTCCATTTCCGTTAGTATGAATGAAATAGTTAAACACACAAAAGTTTTTACTAGTGAACGCCGAAGTTCATATCTACCGAGCAGGCTGCAAATTATGGGTTCGACAATCCGTTGTAATCGGATTTAATATTTTACTGACACCATGTTTTGTTCGTCGTTATTTATGGTGATGTGTCCGTTGTATCGTAATCATTTCGATTTCCTTAAATAAACAATTGATTAATTATATTACTTATTTATTAACAACCACATTGAACATCCGGCTCGTGTATGCGAGCATGCGACTTCACTGTTCATAACAACATTCCATCAGTTAATGGGTTACAGTTATATGTTAGTAGTGGAAGTTGAAGTACATATCTTAGTTGAAGTTACAGTACAAATATTTATGAAACAAATATATCACACTGTGCACTAACATGGAACTAAAGAGAAGGGAGCGGCTAGTCTGTTGAATGATATGGGAAAAAATACAAATTTATCTCAAACAGAAAGAGAAAAACACTACTTTTTCATTTCATTTTCGATTATTTAGGGAGGAGAGGGGTGTAATCCCATCAGTCCCCTCCCCTTCTTTTGATACACTGTGATGTCAATGTGGACTAACATGGGGCTAACGAGAATGGCTATTTCGCTGTATGATAGAAGAAAAAAATGCAGATTTATCTAAAAAAGTAAGGATTGCAGAAAACAAAATTACAAATTTGTCTAAAAAAAACAAAAAGAAAAAATCGGTATCTTTTTCATTTCATTTTCGACTATTTTGGGAGGGGGCTGTAACCCCATCAGCCCCTTTCACCTCTTTGGATATAATCTGGTCTCACTGTGCACTAATATGAAAATGGAACTAAAGCGAAGAGAGCTGTTAAATGATAGGGGGGAAATGCAAATTTATATCAAGCAAGAAAAAAAAGCAGCACTATTTCTTCATTTCATTTTCGACTATTTCGAGAGGAGGGGGCTGTAATTCTATCAGCCCCCTCCCCATCTTTGGGCATACTGTGATGTCAATATAGACTAATATGGGGTGTTAACGAGAATGGCTATTTCGCTGTATGACAGAAGAAAAAATTACAAATTTGTCTAAAAAAGCAAGGAAAAAACACTTTTTTCATTTAATTTCCGACTATTTCGGAAGGAGGGGACTGTAACCCCATCACTCCCCTTTCTCTTCTTTTGTGTCAATGCGGACTAATGTGGGACTAATAAGAATGGCTAGTCCGCTGTATGATAGAAAAAAGAATAATTCTTTTTCCAAAAAAGAAAGAATATCATCAGCCCTTTTTTCATATCACTTTCGAAAATTTCGGGGTGGGGGGGGGCAACCAGCCACCCCCCTCCACTTGGGTACGCCCATGTATGGAAATGAGCAATCAGTTGTTCAATTTAAATGTTTTCCTCTAGTTGAGCGCCATCTATTGGCGAAATTCCCACTCCTTGTCCCCTAACTATAATATATAGCATTTAGCACTTCATAACTTCCCTATCCTCCCACCCAAAATCGATCTGCGCACTTTCTCACGCATTACTGCTACTTTAGGAGTTTTGTTTAGATTTTCGTACAAGTTTGCTTAAAGCAAAAATTGCCTGTGAACGATTTAGCGCGGCGGTTAAAGTACAGGACTTGTCAGCAGAAGATTTTAAGTTTTGTCCTCGCCGATTGATGTTTTTAAAAAATCTTTTTTAGAGTTTTGTTTTGATCTTTATGGAATTAATTAATAAAGATGATTTACTTGACATAAAGATCAGAAAATTTTTATTATCAGTTGCTTTGTAATTTTTTATTTTCAGTAAGATAATTAAATTGAAATTATACTTAAGTTAAATAAAATTTTATATAAATTTATATTACATAAAATAAAATTTAATTTTTAACAAATTTCAATAATTAAATTAAATTTTTAAATTCACATTTTTTAATAATTAAATGAACATTTATTAAAATTCTAAATTTACATTAAAAATATTTTTATGTTAGAACTTTAGTAACAGATAAATATCAAATTAGCAGAATTAATGTATTAAAGTTTTTATCTTTTATTAAAATTAAGCTTCTGTATAATAATCTCTAATATTAATCTCTAATAATTTACTAGTAGTCTTTTTACCAATTACTGGTTCATCTGTAGTTATAAAGTAGTTAAAGATTACCAAAATTAAAGATTTTCTTTAAAAAAATATTATTTAATTATATAATTGATGTTAATTAATATTATTATTTAATTATATAATTGATGTTGGCATAATCCTATTTCAAGCCACCATTCGGCGCTTTTTAAAAATGATGCCACATTGGCGATTTCTAAATTGTTTACTTACATTTATCATATTGTAACCCACAATAAGCAAGTGGTAAAATGTTGTCATTCTTAATTTTTAAATAGTTACACATAGGAAAAGTAATGGATTTAGCAATAAAAAGTCACTGAAAAATAGATTGCATTTATACGATTGCATTTATACGAACAATTTGAACAAAAGAATGATAATTTAAATACATAATTATTAAATTAAACCATACACAGTTGATTTTTTTTAGATACTGCATTTATGAGTGAAATAAAATATTTTGTTTGACAAATTTAATAACACAGATATAAAAAAGATATTATGAGCAGTAAAAAACAACGTTTTTATACACATTTCATCGATATTACATAAAAGTTCACGATTAATGTGAAGTTGAAAAAACGAAAATACCAGAGCATATTTTAAGGAATTCTCACTGGGCGACAATAGGTTTGATCTGTTGTCCCAAGCAAATATCTATGGATTCAGCCCCCCCCCCCCCCCCCCCCGCCCCCGATAACTGCAAACCAAATAATTAGAATATCGATTTCTATAATTCTGTCTATTTTGCTTCTTCTGTACCTGGTAAGTAAATAATGATGTTTTCATTGAATCATGTAAACCTGTTCATTTATAGCTAGATAGCATTAAAGAAAGTCTACATTCACAGTTCAGACTAATTGTTCGTAGAATAATATTCAACCTACCAAATTTCTGTACCTAATTAAAAATTTATGTATGAAATTTATCACTAAAATTATGTTAAAATGTTGCTTACCTTTTACTGTTTCTACACTTGACTTTTGTACATAACAGTATTACATCTACCAATTTGGTATTTGGAGCCTGGAATAAATTCTCAAATTGAAAAGCAAATTTAACCTGAAACATTAAATATTTATTTTTAATTTCCCGTAACTATAGTTTTAGACCCAAAGTGGAACTAATCAAAAATATTTTTCTCTTGCTGTTTAAAAACATTAAATAAAAAAAAAATTACCATGTTAAATTTTATAACATGTTTCCAAAATGCCAAATGAACAATAATTAAAGTGATTAAACATCTTTAGCCTTTCAGAAATCACTGTATTTTGAAAAGAGTAGAACTAAACAAGGAAATCGATTTTGCGCTTCATGTTTTAAAAAAAATCAAATTATAACTGTAAAATATTTCCAAAATACTATAGAAATATTTACAATAGTTTAAAATTTTTATACAAAGGACTTTCTTATGGAAATAATGGAATTAAACAAGGAAATCGATTCGTTCTTTATATTTTAATGAGTTAAAATTTATTAATTTTTTATAATGGTTTTAAAATGTTACAGTCTATATTATAAAGGACAAACGTGTCCGTGCGTAACGCTGACGTCATTTTGCGAATGGCAACAATTCAAGATGAAATTTCTGTTTTCCGATTTTTGCTACTGCAATTTTTTTAATTTCTAAACGTCGCACATTTTCAATTTTTACACCGTTAAAGAGGGAAAAAAATCTACTTTCAAATGCAATTTGTTTTAAAACTGTATCTTAATTGACTTATTTATTATGGCTTTTAAAATAAATTTCAAGGGTTATTTCTTTATATTTGCAACATCTGGCGATTATATTTCGGTTTTGAAATTTCCGCTATTGCAATTTTTTAAAACTTCAAAACATGGCACATTTTCAATTTTTACAGCGTAGTAGAGGTAAAAAATATATACTTTCAAATGCAATTCGTTTGAAAATTGTATCGCAATTTACTCATTTATTGTGGGTTTTTTTAAAATAATTTTCAAGCATGAATTTTTTTAATCTATCCACATCGTGTGCAGGTTTCATTACGAAAGAACAATAACCCGTTTGCCCTTAAAACAAAATAAATAGTTCAGCCTTGGTCTCCGGGTAATTTTCAACAACAAAATTAAAGTTTGATCAATAAATAAATAAATAAAATAAAATAAAACAAAAATTTAACATTGTAATCGAACAATTTCAATTTTTACACCACCGAACAGGGGGGGGGGGGGGGGGGGGAATGTAACTTTAAATATAATTTGTTTGAAATCTGTATCTTAGTCTACTGATTGTCTATGGTTGTTAAAATAATTTTAAAGCATAAATAACTTTTAAATTTTTGTTTATCGTGTGCAGCCCAATTACGAAAGACTGATCCGCTTCCACTTAAAACAATTTAAATAGTTCAGCATTTGTTTCCGGCTAATATTCCAGAACGAAATTAAAACTTCATAAATAAGTAAATAAACAAAAATGAATATATTATAAATGAAAAACACAAATTTAACAGACATCTAATCGAACTATGAGCTTAAACAGTTGAAAATATTAAAATAAAAAACGCTGCAGTAAGTAGCGAAACCTTTGGCGATTTCTTCGGCTATCAACTCCTGGCATGCGGCTAATACGAAATTATCACTTTTAATAAATTGCAGAACTTTATTAGAATACATTATCATATTTTTTGTATAAAAATGCTTTTGGTGTTGTTAACGAACAATCTAAAAAAATATTTTAAATACAAAAAAAAATCTATAGTAGAGTTAGAGAAAAATAGTTTTCACTTATGCCCTGTAACCCGGGAAGCGCGGGTTCGATTCCCTAGTAATAATTAAAATCGTTAAATTTTTTCTTACAAGTTATTATGAATTGGAAAGAATTTTTTGACAAAATCTTGTATTTGATAGACTTCTTTGTCTGGAAGCTTTCTCCTTCTTTCTTTGCTCCCTAGGAACCTTGCAACAGCAGGTCTTGGATCATAAAAAGCTGTTCCAATTCCATTAAGAGCAATAAACATTCTTGAGTTTAATGCTTCTATTGATAGTCCCGACTGTTTGTTAGATTTAAGCGTTGTATGTATGGACAGAGCTCTTGTATGTATGGGCCAGCGATGTGAGGTGTTAAAGAAACATATGATTGTACCAATTTGTTAAAAAACTGTGTGGGGCTGAGAAGCTTTAAAGTAGAGTCTTGCTGTTGATGGGGTCATATCTGATGAAGGAGGCAGATTTTCAGCCGCGTATAAAGCAACCACGTCATCGGTAAAATCGGCAACTTTGTTTTCACCAAAAAGGTTTTCAAAATCAAGGCGGGCTGCACTAACAACCTCTGTTGGTCTTCTTGCTTTTAAGAAAGCATCTATCCTGTTGGAGATGCTCATTTGATCCTCTTCCAATCTTTGAGACAAATTCTTCCAATCTTTGAGATGAATTCTTTGCAACTCAATACAGTTTCTTTTCTCACTGCAGACCAACATCTCTTGGTAGAAACTAATGAGTTGCAAACTTTACGCCTGCGAGGATTTTCTTCAACATCCGAGTCACTTTCAGATTCCTTAGTACCTTCATTTATGTCCAACAACTGCTCTTCGTATCCACTAGGATAACACCCATCTTCGATAAGAGACAAAGCATTCGTAAAAATTTTCTTTGACAATTCTATGTCAGGCAGTGTAATGAAAGACTTTTGACTATCTTTCTGAAAATTTTCAAAGTGCTTCAGCATAAATCATTAGGCAAGTCATGCGTTGTTGCTCACCATTTTTCATCCATAATCGGAGGAACCCGCGAGCAGAAGCTTTTTCAGTTTTTGATGAGTCGGGTTGATGGTTCACGATGTTTTGCATGAAAGTAAGATTGTGCCATACTGCTTTAGCTAAGTTTTATAAGTGTTCCACAAACCACACTTCAAAATATGCAGGGAAACGAAAGGCAGTTTGGTTTTCTAGTTCAGTTATTTTTTGAAGTTCTTTTTCAGTCAAAAAAAATTCTTCTTCAGTCCTGTGAGAATCCAATTTAACTTAACAAAAAACATTGAAATTTTGAAGATTTGAAGAATTTGGGGATCTAAATCGGCAGTCTAGGATAACTCCCTGGTTATATAGCATGCTTATTAAACATTTCTTAAATTTCTGCTATTCTTGCATTATCGATGTTGTATTATCAGGTTTTGATTCTTTTTCTGATAGAAATTTTGATCAGGATTTCGTGATTGCATAATATTTATTAAACAAATTACGTTCTTATAGGAAAACATGTTTTAGGATTTTTTTCCCATTATACTTAAAGATCAAAGTTTATGTTGTTATTTTAATGTAAAGTGTTTCATAATCTATGTGTGATGCTTCATTTTCCCTTATTGTTAATGCGTCAAAAATCATTCGTGAAGAGAACCGGTTGTTATATTATTTGAATCCCATCACTGGTCGGATTGTCGGAAATAAATATTTCAAGCAGAAACACAAAGGTCACAACAACGACATGTTTGCCATAGGCCATAGGTCACACGGCACTTCCCGCCATCCCAGCCTGCCTCATATTGTATCGTACTGTCCCTGCCTATACTCGGTATCTGCTATAACGACTGTCGCCAGTCATATTATCCGAAGCACAAAGACAGTTTTTGTTATTCAAAGATTTTTTATTTCAAAAATTGCCGGCACCATTCCCTGTCACTGGGCGACAATAATTTTACACTGGGCGACACTAGTGTCGCCTACTTTATATGTTATTTTATGCCCTGGAAAATACACGAAATTCGTTAATGCCGCGATCACTGTACCGCACGTATGATAGCTTCGCGAACATGATACCGAAACAAAACATCACTGCATACAGCAACCTCGTCGTATCGGAATCCCAAAAAAAACACGAAATTTGTTGTTAATTCCGCGATCACTGTACCGCACGTATAATCGCTTCGCGAACATGAAACCGAAAAAAAAACATCACTGGATACAGCAACCTCGTCGCATCGGAATCCCCAAAAATACACGAAATTCGTTAATGCCACGATCACTGTACCACACGTATGATTGCTTCGCGAACATGAAACCAAAAAAAAAAAAAAAAACATCACTGGATACAGCCACCTCGTCGTATCGGAATCCCCAAAAATACACGAAATTTGTTAATTCCGCGATCACTGTACCGCTCGTATAATCGCTTCGCAAACATGAAACCGAAAAAAACATCACTGGATACAGCAACCTCGTCGCATCGGAATCCCCAAAAATACACGAAATTCGTTAATGCCGCGACCACTGTACCACCACACGTATGATTGCTTCGCGAACATGAAACCAAAAAAAAAAACATCACTGGATACAGCCACCTCGTCGTATCGGAATCCCCAAAAATACACAAAGTTCGTTAATGCCGCGATCACTGTGCCGCACGTATGATCGCTTCGCTAACATGAAACCGAAAAAAAACATCTCTGGATGCAGCAACCTCGTTGTATAGTGATCACAAAAAATACACAAAACTTGTAAATGCGGTGATCACTATACCGCATGTATGATCACTTCGTGAACATGAAACTTCCATAAAAACTGCAGTCAATTAATTTTTATACTGTTCTAAAGTAACAAGAGTAACCACTCAGAAACATAAAAAAAGAAGAAAAAATCAAGCTTTAAATAAACAAGCAGATGATAAAAAAATTTCAATGCTTTTTTTTTCTTTTATTATCAAGCATGACAGATCCATTTAATAATTAAGTGTTATTTAATTACATAAAAAAAAATGTTTTAAATAACTAATAAATCATTAAACATCGTTAAAATACAAATAAACATCAAATAAAGAATCACTTGATGAAGTAACACGTACGTCATACGTAACAAACCCGTCATCACAAAAAATATCATAGCTCAGCCTTTCCAACAATAAAAGAGCTACATCTGGCTGACTATCGACGATTTGGCAAGATTTCGCCAAATGGTGGTCTCAAATAGGAACCAACCATTGAGGTTAATTAATATTATATTTAAATATATAATAGATGTTAATTAATATTATATTTAAATATATGATTGATGTTAATAAATATTATATTTAAATATATGATTGATGTTAATTAATATTATATTTAAATATATGATTGATGTTAATTAATATTATATTTAAATATGATTGATGTTAATTAATATTATATTTAAATATATAATTGATGTTAATTAATATTATATTTAAATATATATGCTAGTTAATATTACTATTTAAATATATATAATGAATAGTAATTAATATTAATATTTAAATATATATATGTGTGTGTGTGTGTATACATATATAGTTAATGTTAATTATTATTATTTAAATATATAATTAATATTTTTGCTTAGTGGTTTGTAATACATTATCTTCCATTTTCAGTGAATAATTAACCAGATATAAATTATTAAAATAAAATATGTTAAAGAAAGACTTGTGTTTTTCAAACATAGCTTGAACAATGATTTTTTGTTTTGGATGATACACTTTGTACAATCCCAAACACCTTACATGTATGCATGTTTAGGAACTAAACTTTAAAAAATATATTATGTGTTATTAATAACACATAATATAAACATATATTTTTTGGTTCCTATTAGAATCCAGAAAGTTTGGCTTTTTTTTTTTTTTTTTTTTTTTTTTTTTGATTGTATGTCTACATCAGTAATATAGAATTTTTTGAAAATCTGACTAGCAAATAATATTTAAATCATATACAATCTTCAACTATGTTAGAAACACAGACATACATATATAAACATTATGAGCATGTATATATTCATATATATAAATATACATATAAATGTACATATTCATATATTTATATACCAAATATATGCATATATTTATTCAGATTTATTGGCTTACAATATAGTGTGGAGAGTAAGAAAATGTTAAAACTACAGCAAAAATACCCTGATTATAAAAAACTTTAATTGATTAATCTTTGTATATTACTATGCTATCATATTGGTAAGAAACAATAAAAGTTTGATCTAGGTGGCCTCTATAAAATCTATATTTCTTAATAAAATTTTTAATTGATACTTAATAAGTAAAAATGTATTAAAATATAATTTATTTTTAGGTATCACTTTATAAACTAATCAAATACAATAACATCTCTCTTTCGTTTTTCTTCTTTTTTAATTAATTTTATCATTATTATTGCAGAATTTAACATGTCATGATTTCATTATTTTTATAAATATTTCATTTAAATTATTTTACAAAAATTATAATAATAATAAATTTATTATTATGAATTGTAAATTATAATATAAGAAATGTAAAGAAATATACATTAAATTGTACAAATTAATATTATACAACTTGTTAAAACAATTCTCGTGTGTAATTAATTAGTATTTCATAATAATCAAATATCAATTAATTACATGAAAAATAATCCCATTAAATACATTTTAGTTTACATAAAATCTATTTAATGGAAATTAAATATATTTAATGTTTACATTAAATGTACTTAGTTTTTTGTATAATAAATTTATTTTATCCCAAAATTTATTTTATAAAACACAGTGTTTAGTCAGAAGCATTAGGACATTATTGTGTTTTATTATCCTGTCCATAGAGGGCAGCAGCACAAAACGATATTATGTTAGCTACAAAAATAAAAGGAGCGGAAGCATGCACGAAAGCATGAACGAAAGAATGCGCAGATCGATTTTGGGAGGATGTTGGAAAAATTATGAAGTGCTAAGGACAAGTTTGTCCCCTACTTTTGAGTAGAAAATGATAGGCTCTACAGCGGATCATCGTAGGCTGCACGGAGAAAGAACCTGGAGGGGAAACTAGAATAGGCGAGGATATCGAAAATGCAAGTCATATTTTTTTAACGAAAGAGGGCGCTGTAAAATTTGGCGGCTGCCTTTAAACAGAATGTCATTAGATTACATGTTAAATTCCGAAAGTATTTTACTCGATTATTTTTAATTATAGCAATTATATGTCATAAATATAAGATGGGATATAAATGTTTTATTCCGGGATGTAGATCGGGCTATGATGATGAGATAAACAATAGAAAAATCGAAGATTTTTTTTTTTAAGTATGTTTAGAGCTCCAAAGATGAGTGCTTTTTATTATACTTTAATTTAAAGTTATATGCATGTAATCATTTTTAAACTAAGAAATTTTTATTCTAGTATATCGATCTTAGTGTATATGTTTTTAAAATGTTATACTTAATGAATGCTAATGTCTGTGGCTAATTGATATGGCCATTTAAATTGTCTTATAGAGTGCTATTTGTTTGGCTGTAATCTGAAGCTGTTTCTATTTGAATAATACTTTTAATCTCTAAAAATTATACGTCCATTCCGTATTTCTTCGCAGTACAATATCCGTGATATATATTTTTAAATGACTACTATTCAGATGCTTCTGTCAGGATGAACTCTTATTTAAAGAGTTATAAAAAGCAATCGAAACGCCAAATATCTATTAAAATATATGCATGGTGTGAAGAAAACTTTATTTAATGAAATTTCTACTTGTTTGACTTTTTTAAAGTTCAAATTTTCAATCAAAAACATTTAAAAAATGAATACTTTTCGCATTGAAAAGCATTGCAGAAGCAGGTTAGGATAGCCTTCAGTTTACCGTGGCGCCATCTATAAGGAGAAAAACTGTATTGTAAAATTTCAACGTTACTTTCCCCTCCATCTATCTTCCTCCGTGGTAGGCTGGTTCATGCAATCATGCATGTGAGCAAACTGTAAACAGCAGTGATAAAGTCGCCAAAGGGTCTTGTTTTGGCGATGAACAGAGTGGTGAATTTTCATTGGCCAGTAAAAGTATCTACTATTGCTGAATTATCAAATCAAGACATATAAACAGTAAATCTGCCGTCTGCCCTGCCAATGCTAAATGCTAACCACAAACACAAAATGACGAGGGCTTTGTTAGTTGTTACAGAATGCTTATTTATTTTACGTAAGTCTAAGCAGCTATACTTGTAATTGTATTTTTATTTGAGGGATGAAATTTTCAAATATGCTAAGTTTTCGCTAGCTGGTTTTATACATAATAATAAAAAAAAAGAACTTCTTGCAGACATTAACTCTCTATTATGCGTAAAATATCTTGATTCAATTTAGATATAACTAATGACATCTGTTTGTTACCGCCGATTGAAAGAATTTGGGTGTTAAAATCCTCAAAGAATCTTTGAAAACCTGAAATTATATAGCTATAAAATTGTGGAACAGTTTTTATGATTAGTTTTAGTTCGGATTTCAGAACTCCGTACTTACGTACAGCCAACGTCACTGGTAATTCATAATTATTGTAAATAAAAATATTTTCTAATTTTTTCTTTGCGAGAAAAGTAAAAATATTGGATATGTCTGATTCCACCCAAAATGTATCCTGTGATATTTGCTACATGTCTTTCCCATGTCAAAATGATGTAGACGTGCATTCCCTTAAGCACATGAGAGAACGATATTCGTTTTGTAAATTATGTTACATTTCCTTTAAAGATGAAACAGAATTAGAAAGCCACCTTGAACAACATTCAGGGGATAGCTCGTATGTTTGTATATTTTGTGAGGCTACATTTGTTTACAGAACAACTTTTAAAAGTCATTTAAAAATTCACACTCATGAAAAACCATTTCAGTGTGAAAAATGTCTGGTAAGGTTTAGTGATAAAAAAAAGTTACAGGAACATTGCTATGTTCATGAGACTGAAGTACTTTTTAAATGTGATAGTTGTGAGAACTATTTTAAAAGTAAACGATTGCTTGATCAACATTCAGTTATTCACGATGAGCAAAGATCATATGTATGTGAAATCTGCATGCAAAGCTTTAAGCATAAGAGAAACCTCAAGCAGCATTATTTAGTTCATACAAAAGAAAGTTCCCATATCTGTGAAGTATGTGATAAAAGTTTTTCCAGTGAAACTAATCTTAAAAGACATTCTCTTTCCCACACTAATGTACAGCATTATGAATGTGACGTCTGCCAAAAGCGTTTCACATGTAAATCAAATCTTAAGAGTCATTCAATGACTCACGATACAGATTCAAATAATGGTTTTGATTGTGATATTTGTGGGAAAAAATTTAATCGCAGTACTTCTTTAAAAATACATCTGCGTGTGCATACAGGTGAACGACCGTTTGTTTGTGAAATATGCCAGAGACCCTTTAATGATAAGCGAAATATGTTGAGGCATATTAAAGGTGTACATTCAAAAGAAGATGCGGGAAATGGCAGTGCCAATGAAGTAGTAAAAAAACGTTATCCATGTGATGTTTGCAAAAAGGACTTCAGATGCAAATCAAGTCTTGATGTTCATAAATGTTCTCCGAAGAAGAAAAATAAAAAATATGAATGTGAAATTTGTCATAAAGTAGTTACTCGTAAATATTCTTTAATGTGTCATTATCGTGTACATACAAACGTAAAACCTCATGCCTGTAATGTTTGTAACAGGCCTTTCTCTGATAAGAAATCTTACAGACGTCATATAGCTACTGTTCATAATGAGAAAACTTCTTCAAAACGTAAAGCTAGAAAGAGTTCCAGTGAAAGTTGCACAGAATTTAGTGACAGTTCAGATGATGATTTTTAATCATGTAGTGTGTCAGTGTATGTGTATTAATGGAAAATTAAAAATTATAGGTTTTCGTAAAGTGGTTAGGATATGTATTAAAAGTTAAAGATTTGAAGTTTAAGAGCTTAATATAATAATTAAGATCAAATTATTGTAAAAATAAAAAAAGCACCTTAATTGCAAAATTTTAAATATATTTTTACAATAAATATACAAAATTATACAAAATTTGAGGTACCTCCTTTTTTATAATGGCCTTGATGGGATGGTCTTAGAGGGGGGAGGAGGGAAATCAATTTTTTTTTTTTTTCTGATGCTACCTGGTTGTTATTTCATACATGTAAGCCACTGTTCAATATTTACTGCAATTAATATATGTATTATGACATACTATGTTTAGTACAGTATTATGACTATTATTTACATACAGAAGCAATTTATGCAATATGTATTATGTATGTCATAAATAAGAAATATAATACTACTTGCAGAACCATAAAACCAATTAGCTATACAAACACCTTTCTATTTTCTAATTTACTGATATTGAATTTCCAGGTGATTTCTTTTTCTAAAGTACAGTCGCATATTATCTCCATTTTCACAGATTCTTTCAGTAGGTCAAATAGCTTTCTCCTGGCTAAAAACTATCGAATCTTATTTTGTTGATGGTAAATTGAAATAGTAATCATATTGGAAATTTTAGAAATTAGAAAATGTTAATCTACTTGAGACAAGTTTCGCTGGTTGATGATTTGTCATTGCTCGCTGTATGATTTTATTGCTGTTTATAATATTTGGCATGAAATGAAAATCATATTACCTCAAATCTGAGTTATGCCAAGGGTTATATAAAAAAGAAATAGCAATTTTTTTTTCTGATTTCCCTTCAACAAAACTTCTGGTGGACAAAATTGCATCCAAAATTAATCTTTTCACTGCTCTTTCACCAAACTAATTCCCAAAGATATGGTTCCTTGTGTCAGCATGCAGGATTCTGACTATAATATACTACCAAAACACTAGGAAATATATTGAATAATGACATTGTGACTAAACAATGGGGGGGGGGGAGGGGCAGTAACCATATAGGATATAGATGACACTGTGCTATAATAAAACATTTAATATGCTTTTGGTGACTGTCCCTTTTAATATGTTATTTAAATACTGTGGTTAGTGATATATATTTGTTCTTTTGTCCCTTCTGAGTATACAGGCTTAAAACAAAAACAAGAAGAAACCTTCAAGGCTGTGAAATTTCAAATAGGGCTGAGAATAGTGTAATAAATTTAGTGACAGCTGAGATAATGATGATTTTAAATCTTTATTATGCTTAGATTATATTTCATGAACACTTATTGAATGCCATAAAATGGCTTTATATCATTTTGTTAAAAATTCTATATTCTTAAGCTTAATTGCACTGGAACCATTGACATTTTAAAAATTGTAGCCTCCTATAAAAATTAAATGTTTTAATTTTAATAAATGCATGTTGCTATTAGTAAATGTGACTAATATTAGCATAATATAATTGAAATGATAATGTAAACTTCTATGGGTTATGCATGACTATTTTAGAACTACAGCTGAGTACCACTAATCTGCAAACCTGTAATTCGCCATATATATGAATGTAAACAAAGAAATTTAATCCTTAAAAGAATCCTCACAGAGATTATTCTGATAAATATTGCATATTATTTGATATATTTTACAATTTAAACTGATACTACATATAATATATTTTATTTATTTAATCATTTACATGGTTTTTTTTTTTTTTTAATCTTTTTAAAAGAATATTTATATTAATCAATCAAGCTTTTTTGGTTAAGTCTGGCTAAACATGAAATAAAACTATGATTTTGATGTAAATTATTAGTGTACATTTATGAGGAGAGTTTCATTTAATAATTCAAGAAAAAATTATTGCATCATTATTATGCATATTTAGCTATGCATTATTAATTATTTAATTTACCTTTACTTAATATTTTAATCATTATTTAAATTTTCTTAATTTTTGTTATTTTATTTCATTATTTTAATATTTACTATATTGTAAGCATTCATTATAATTTCGAATGCATTATTGCATTTAAATTACTGTTTTAAAAATGTAAACAAAACAGTGACCAGAAATTCACAAAATTCTAAAATCTGCACAACCTCTGGTCCCAACTTATGCGGATTTGAAGGTGTCTGCTGTATCTTGGATGAATTTGTTAATCAACTATTGTTTTGACACCCCTATGTGGGTCACATACTGAAAAAACCGGCCCTATTCAAAGCAGAGTATTTAATCAACTAATACATTTTTACTTTGGGTTGTCAGATTGCAAGACTTTTTTGTTGAAATTTCTTTATTTGTTTTTTGTACTGAAAGACTAATCAAATCTTTTGAGACTCCCTTCTACACTAGTGCCTGTGACACATACCGTGTCTTCTTCCAATTAGTTTTGGCCCTGCCAGTATATAATTAGAATAATAACATAGCTACCAACCTTCTGTTTTTTTTTTTTTTAAATCAAATAAAGATATTTCAACCAAAAAGTTTATGACCCAAAAACTTTATTACTTAATAAATGAAAACATACATTACTACATTAAAAAAAAAAAAAAAAAAAAAAATCTGGTTCGAAGTACGTGTGTCTGATTTATAACATCCAGAAGGTTGGCAGTTGTTTAATTATATAATAGAGAATTATGCATTTTCAATTGTAGCTAACTACTGCAACAGCTAATAAATTATAACTGTTTATTGCTATGGCTAATCATTCTTTAAAAAATAATAATCTTGGATTAGAAAAAGCTCCTGAAATTTTCCATTCTTCATCTTTCCCTTTATCCACCCTCTGCCAAACAAATCTTCTTAAATCTACCTTTACATATATCTACAATAAAATTTAATATGCAATTTATTTGTATGAATTAACATTCCAGAATTGTTCATGTTCCCATTTAATTTTTGTATACATTGTTTCAGTGTTTTTTATTGTTCCTAAATTGTTGACCATATAAATCATATAAAGCATGTAATGTTACTCTGTTTTTTTTTTTTTTCAGATTATTTAGTGGTGGGATTCATCTGGTTCGCACCATTAATTTCTTTTTTGAGTTTGGCAAACTGCTTGTTAAAATGGCACTTGTAATACCTGAATCGTAAATTTATATTCTTTACTTTCTTTCAACATTCATCTGTCAACAGCATATTCTAAACATACCAACATAACACATTATTGTGTGTTTCAGTGTTTCATAAAATTCTCACTAGATAAATGCGATGGTGGTTCAGTAGAGTATCTTTATACGAGGGTACTGACATAAGCACAATGCAAATGATGAGATTCGAAGTTTTGTCCAAACAATGGTAGCTTATATCACAGAACTTAGCAATGGTTGATTAGTTCATTTGTGGAAGAATACAACTTTTAAATATGGTCTTTGTAGTAATGGCGAATTAGAGACTTTATTCACAAAACTTATCGCCAAACATGTTTTTTTAAAAATCCAGAAATCAAGCCTCTACGATCCACAAAACTTGAGTTATCAGAAACATTCCAGATTTATTTTGAATAAGTTACAACTTTTTCTCGCCAAAGCAAGAATATAAACAGGAGTGTTTGATAGTCAGTGTGTTAGTATTCTTATGTTGTTAGAGGCTTCAGCAGTATTTTGCATTCTTTGTAAAATTAGGGTTTGTAATAGCTATCTGCTTGTAAATTTAGAGGGTATACTCAAATTTATGTAATTTTTGTATTCTCATTATAGTATTATGTTTTTTTTATATACATTTTCTGATAACAAATAGAAATGTTGCAACAGACGACTATTTAAAAAAAAATTATTATTCAATTCGTACCAGTAAATAATCTTTGTGTTAGATTTCTGTTGCAGTTGCCAGTGAAATGTGTGGCTAAGATTATAATTCGGGAAAAGTGGTACAAATTGAATAAAAGAATAGTCACCTGGGGCAATCCTGCATATTGATCGGTACAATGTGAATATATGCTAAACAAATAGTGTCTTTTTAGAAGGAAACAGCATGTTCAATGACAATTATTTTTCACTATACCAAAAGATCAAAATTGTGTAACATAGTTCTTATTTTGTTTGAAAGTGTTTATAATCACATCATTTTTTTTCTCTTGTTTATATTTGAAAAAGGCCTAAGAGCAGAGAACCAGTTGTTAAGTTATTTGAATCCCACCACTGAATGTATTTCTTTTAGTTTGGGGCCATACCAGTTAATTGTCTTATATTTGTAAAAGAGTTTGTTAGTGATATTCAGTATCATACTAGTGTGTTTCATATTTAGTTGTTTTTTAATAAAATTCAATTCTTTTGCAATAATATTGTTAGATAATTTTAGTTGCATGAATGTTCAGAAAAGTGTATTTCTCATTTTTATGACATACCGTAATTTCCGGCATATAATCCGCGGACAATTAACGATGTTTCAACCCAGAAATTTTATTTTATAAAATGTAACTTGCTACTTGCTAGATCGCTGTAACTATTTGACTTCAATTATTAAATAAAATTTCTGGGTCTAAAAATGATTGTTTGATCAGCGGATTATATGCCGGAAATTATGGTACTTCCTCATGAACTATATGACTCCATTTACATATTGTTATTATCTGAATTATGAGCCCACTCTAGGGCAACCGATTGTCAATTGTGGCAAAACTGCCACTTTCTAATTAGTTTTGCACATATTTACTTATATTGCTGCAAAAGTACTCTATATTATTGAGCAAACAAATGTTTTATGTCATGAGTCGTCAGATTTTTTTTTTTTTCCAATTCTTTTTACATTTTTATTTTAAAAACATTAAAATAGTGACTAGCACAACAAATTTAATTTATTTTGCTGCAAAATAATGAAGGATCTGTACACTGCAACTCTTAAATGGAAAATTCAGGATGTTTGTCTATGTAAAAGATAATCATAATGATTAAAAAGGTAATTAATTGGATCAAAAATCAATGTGAGTTTAGGAGTACAGTTTCACTGATATGCTAATAACATGGACTCTCCTTAATTAGTCTCCGCTTAAGACATATCTCTGATTAATGAAGACAATTTCATTTCCTCCATATTTTCTATTTGAAACTAATGTTAATGACATCGCTTAATGTATACTACTCATCGAACAATGCAGACAAACTCTTCACAATTAACCTGGCAGAATCTAAAGATCTTGTTTTACACATTATTTTTTTTAAAAGCAGTTTTGGTGTCACATCTTTTATTAAGATATCAAACCAGTTTGTGCAATTATTAAAACATATTGTTACAGTTTCTGAAAAACAATATTTAATGTAGAAAGTCACTAAAGCTTTTTAATTTTAATCTTTTGATGCAACGAATATGGAAGCAAGCTGAATTTAGTCTTTACTGGTGACATAGAGTTACACTTCGCTTGTTGCTATCGACAAAAGAGAAATTATTTGTCATTTTCCATCAAGTAAATGTGGTTTTTATTGTTAGTGATACTGATGAAGAGAAAGATAACATTCCACAACCGACAATGTGAGAAGTTCAAGCAGTTCTGCTGGCTGTTTGCTGATTATTACCGATCAAAAACTGATCTAACAGACCAAATTTTGTAACTGCTGCAAAATTAGAAATCGCTTGTTCCACTATTCCAAAGAAGAGTGAATAATTTTAATTGTGTAACTCCGGCAATTTATTTTTACATTTTGTTTGTCCTGAGTAATTTGCTTTTTTGACTAAAAATACTAAATTAAAGGAATTTTTTTTTTTTTAGCATAAAGTTCTAACCTGCTTCATTTTTTTCAGGGCTCAAAATGTACCAGAGATAACCATAACAATATTCCGTTTTGAGAAATTATGACAAATATTGTTCATGAACTTATGGTAAATATCATTCCAGTTCATGCAATTATTAAAACATTGTTACAGTTTCTGAAAAGTAATATTTAATGTAGAAAGGCAGTAAAGTTTTTAAATTTTAATCTTTTGATGTAACGAATATGGAAGCAAGCTGAATTTAGGCCTTACAATTGAATTTAGACAGAGTTACACTTCACTTGTTGCTATCGGCGAAAGAGAAATTATTTGCTATTTTTCGGCAAGTAAATGTGGTGTTTTATATTATATTGCTTATTGTGCTCTCTGTAACTTTTTTTATTATTTAGAATCCTTAATGTGTTTTTAAATTGTTTTTATATGATTAGAAAGAAATTTGTGTATATTTTTCAAAAAAAAATTTTAGTCAACAATAATTATGAAATAGCATTCTGGTTCATGGATTTTTCCATTTCGTGACCTGATTTATTTAGAAAACTGAATTCAATGAATTCAACCAAGGAATTTTTTTTATACCATTCAGATACCTACATCTTTTAATGCAGGCTTTGGCTAGTGCAGACAAAACATATCCTCCCTTGGAGCCTCTACACTAACAGGACTTTACTGTATTGTGAACTCTGTGAAATCCTCAAAGGTTTCACTTAAACACAAAAGTAGTAATCTAACATTTAACTTGTTGTATCCATATTATGATAATAGTGCATATCACATGACCATCCGAAACAGATAACGCAATTGACCACATCAAATTTGAGTAATGAATCAGCCATTTTTTGAAAAAAAACTGCATAAAAGTTGCATTTTTAGAAAGATTGTTTTAAAACTAAATTAATTTTTGAGAGATGAGTTATATTTAAATATGTACAATAGGGCGTATCGAAAAAATCCAAATTTCTTAGATCTTTTTGCGGTAATGCGGAAAAGTTGTGAACTCTCTTTATTAAAAAGTGTGCGAAATCTTAAAACTGTGGGTTGATATCTTCTGTCGCCTCAGTGGGCCGAAAGTTCCAAAAATTAGACTAAAAATGATTAAAATACAAAAATTAATAAATAGTCACAGATAATGCTCATCGGTTTAGGGTAGTGCTTACAAGTTACTATTTTATAACAGCAACAAGCATAGAAAATTGTAGAATTATAGATTAATATCTTCTGTCGCCTCATCGGCATCTAATTTTGGAAATTTTGACGCATTTTGGTAGTTTTCTGCATAACCGTTTACTGCTTGCACAATACACAATCGAGACAGACTGGGTTTGGCAGTCTGCCAAAATAGTGAAGACAAGGTGGGCACCAAACATGCGTCTTACACAGCGTCTCTTCAGCAGCCCGGAGTGTTCAAATGTGTTTAATACTGGACAACACAGTTCTTGTCAGTAAAAGATATGGTGTCTCCAACAGAACTACGGCTGCTATTGCATCGAGTGTTATGCAAGATTTGGTTTTAATATCGGAATCAGATACCAGCCTCGTCACAGACAAAAATAAAATATGGAGGGAAAAATCGAGAATTTACAAAAAAATGGTCTCAAAATCAAATGAAAATCGTTCCATTCTACCTGGTCTTTATTTTGATGGACGACAGAAACACTCGAGGACAAGCAGTTCCAAAGAACAATTGTAGAAGTGCATTGCTGTTTTGTATCGGAGCCTGGTTCTACGTACATGGGACATGTTACACCTAGCGGATCTAGTCTTGATATATCTAATAGCTTTAAGTATATCTAATAGCACAAGTGCTTTATTGGATGATTTTAGCAATCTTATTGTTCTCGGATGTGACAGCACTGTAGAAAACACATGAGTGTCTAATGACGTAATTCGCAGGCTTGAACGGAAACTTCAGAGGCCAGTCCAATGGATTATATGCTTACTTCATTTCAATGAGTTGCCATTACGACACCTGTTTGACTCCATAGACGGCAAGTCATGTGGCCCCACATCTCACACCGGAGGCATTGGACGAAACCTCAAAGGATGCGAAAAGCTTTCAATTGTTGCTTTTAATAGTATTGAATGCAAGTTGCCAGACATTGATCCTACCACCCTCAGTTCAGATCAGAAATACTTATTAGACATTTGTACCGCCATTAGTTCTGGCGTTTGTTGTTCAGATCTAGTTATTCGGCAACCTGGAACGTTGAATTTGTCCCGCTGGCTAACAACTTCCAATCGAATACTGAGATTATATATATCTTCATCAGACCTATCAAATGAGTTGCTAACTTTAGTTGTATTCATTCTAAGAGTCTACGCATTCTCATGGTTCCGAATTAAGATTTGTCATTCCATAAAGAATGGTGCTAGATACCTGTGGCATTTCATCAGCTCATCTCGGTAATTGCCAAAAAAGTATTGTGACGTAATCAATCCAGTTATTTCTCGCAATGCTTACTTTGCATCTCCAGTAAACATGCTTTTGGCCATGTTAACTGATGATAGGTGCAATATTAGGACCCTTGAAGCTCGGCGGATTATCAAGGAAAGATAAATTAGCTCAGACGGAAAATGTGTTCGCAAATTCGTTACTCCTGCTGTTAGCTTTGGAGCTACGGACTATGTAGATCTCATTGACTGGCAAGCTTGTTATGTGATATCGCATCCTGTTCTCAGAGAGATCAGTTCTCAAGAATTTCTGAAGATGATAAAAGGCAGTAGGCCAATGTATTGCTGGGACTTTATTAAATTTGCTTCTCACACACAAGCGGTTAAACGGATTGTGAAACTAGTCACTGCAGTCTCTGGAAAAACAGTTGTGCCGCAGAACAGCGATAGATTTATTAGAGCGACACTAGAATCCAGAAAACGCATATCAAAATTTGAGACCAAAAATTATTACAAGCAGTAATGCTTTTGTCATTTGTATGTTCGAAAGGTAAATAAAGTTTGTGTTTGCATTAAAATGAGGTAAGTGTGACGTGTATTTATTTAAATTTTTGCCTTCATTTTCCAAAATTTGGTGTCGATGAAGCGGCAGAAACATTAACGTATAATTCTAAAAAATTTTATGGCTGTTGTTGTTTCTCGGCGTGAAAATAGGGGTGTTCCACTATTTTGGCAGACCGCCAAACCCAGTCTGTCTCGATTGGGCATTGTGCAAGCAGTAAACAGTTATGCAGAAAACTTCCAAAATGTATCAAAATTTGATGACGATGAGGCGACAGAAGATATTAACCTATAATTCTACAATTTTCTATGGCTGTTGTTGTTACAAAATAGTAACTTGTAAGCACTACCCCAAATCGATGAACAAAATCTGTGATTATTTATTAATTTTTGTATTATAATCATTCTTAGTCCAATTTTTGGAACTTTCGGCCCACTGAGGCGACAGAAGATATCAACCCACAGTTTTAAGATTCCGCACACTTATTAATAAAGGGAGTTCACAACTTTCCCGCGCTACCGCAAAAAAAAAAGATCTAAGAAATCTGAATTTTTTCGATACGCCCTAATGTACAAGTATATATTTTGAGATATCATTAGTGAAATTCGGCTAAAAACCCAATATCTCATTCCATTGAAGTAAACACAACAGATATATTTCTCTGTGAACAACAAAAATATTAAACCTTAGAGGTAATCATTTGCAAAACAAGTTCCCCGGTGGAGTAAATCTGTAGCGCCTCAAGTATCGGAAAATAATTTGAGCCTCTAAGTCAATCAGAGTTTTACATAAATCTATTAGGTGAATTTCTATACAACTCAATTTGTTTCACGTAAATGTAAACAAACTCATTTTAAACAATGCGAGCAAGTAATGTTTTTTTTTTCTCTGTTCTGATTATTTGTTATTACAATCTTTTCTTTTCAACTGGGTTCAAAATTCTCTGATTCTAAGAACAAAAACTTAAAGAATTAATATAGAAAATGTTACTTTTTTTTTTCATTTAAAGCATTTTGTGGTTATATTTTTTAACAAATTGATGATAATTTGTTTAAAGCATAGCTTAAGTCTTGTATATTCATCTTTAAAATAACATTAAAATAATACATCCTGAAAAAAATTTAAAAACAACGTGATGAAATTTTTGCCTTACTTTCTACCATGCTCATCTTATTCCTTCATTATGTTCCTATTGGAATCTCTAAAAATATCAAATTTTTTTTATCGCATGTTTTAAAATTTCAGACTGTGTTAATTGTTAATATTTTAAATTATTTTTTATAGTTTGATTTATTGAAAAATAAAAACATTAATTTTTTTTTTTTTTTTTTTTTTTTTTTTTTAACTTTCTGCTGCTTGGATCCGAACCTCCGTCCAAAGAACGGGAAACAAATGGTATACTGCTGAGCCACCATGAACTTGCACTGAGATAGTTTAGAATAAAATTTTAAATAAAAGTTAACACATTCTTCCTTTTCCCACCTACAAAATAAGTGGAATAATCCACTTAATAGGGATTCCAGAGAGTGGAATTGAAGTGCTAGTAATCGTAAATACATCAGTATTGCTGACGAGAACAAAGTGCAGGATGAGAAGTGCTGGACCAATCACACTGTGCCAGCACTTCTCATTATCATAAACAAGTAAATTTTACTTTTATTTAATGAATAAAATTTATTTAATAAACTTTATTTAGTAAAATTAACTTTTTAAATTAAGTTTTACTTAATTTTACTTTTATTTAAGGAATAAAATTTATTTAATAAAATTAACTTTTTAAATCAAGTTTTACTTAATTTTTAATGTAATACTACAAAAATTTTCGGCACAGCTGTCACATACACACCAAATTGGTGCGATTTTGTTCCCCCGCCAATTTGGCTTAGTTTTTGAATATTAGGTACAAATAGCATGGAGTAATAGCACGTGAATTTTTATTTCAATATAAAAATAAAATAACGTAATAAATGAAATGGCTTCTATTATTTTAAAAAAGGAAATAAAAAATAAATAAATGATAGTTTGAATAAATAAATATTGATATACATAATAAAAATAATTTATAGAATTAAAATAAAAAATAAAAGTAAATAAACAACAATTAATATATATAATGCAAAAACAAAGTTTTCACCAAATTGGCAGGGGGAAAATATCGCGCCAATGTAGTGCGTTGGCGTCTGTGCCAAATTTTCAACTAATTAACTTTTATCAATAAATTCACCTATTTAAGTTACTTCTTAAAAATGGTATGCTGAACCACCCAACCATCCTACCACATAAACAAAAGATTGTTGTTTGCGATAGAAAACAACAACAAAATCATGGAGCTAGAAGTAAGACAGTAGTAATGTCAGAATATACTTACTTGAAGTAAGTGATATATTATGTTAGAAGTTTGATAGAAAATTTAATGTAGTTTAATTTACTTGCATTCAAAAAATAGGTGGAAAATAAAATTTATGTTCTCCATACATTGAGATTAATTTATGTATTACTTCAGTTATTTCTTCATTCACCTTTTTTTTTTTTTATCAACGTAGAACTTGAAACCAAAATAGCTCTTTCAGTATTTGCATTTGGTTGTTCTTTTTTCTTAGCTAAAATTGTTATTTTAGTATTCAGTATATCAAATACTTAAAAATTACTAAATCGTGATTCAATTCTTTGAGTTAACGGTTGTAATTTAAATCATTGCCAATATTTGATATAGTAGTTTTATAGTCGTTTAACTCTTAAGTGCGATTTCTATTGTTAACATTTTATCTAAACTATAAGATGGGATCATAAAGGGTGTGTTCAATTAATGTGGCAACAAACTGAAAGGGATGATGATAGCACATAAGACAAACAAATTTTAATATGGAATTTAGAGTCACAATCTACATACCATAAGTACAGTAAGTTTAGCTCCAAGCTGAAGCCAGATATTCATGATTTTCATACCAGAATTTCATAACTTTAATAATAATGAAGATATTGTAACAAACTTTTTAATAGACTGATCTTCCTTTGTTCAAAATGAGATAACATCATAATAAATGCTGAAAGTGGCCACCATTCAAGTACAAAATATACTTAGTTGGATGTCCAATAGCTCAATATTTCAGATTGAGATAAAATGCCCCAAAACCTCCCCCAATAAAATCTTATAAATATGATACTTGAGGTAGAACTGGAAAAAACAACTTTAGCTCTGTTTTGTACCAGTAGAAACTAGTATGATAACTGGGCAAAATTAATTGCCCTTGCGGCTGAGTAAATAAAGAAAATAACTTTTTTTTTTTTTTTTTTTTTTTTTTAAAGGGTTCCTAGCTGTATTCCCCTTCTTACATTTACAAATCATACATTATTTGAAGTAATGAACATTTTGAAACTGGCAAGTAACTTCACAATGGAATTTAACTTCTTTGAAGTTTGTTTTTTCTAGCGCTTTTAAAATTGCTGTTTTTCGTATTGAAGTTTGCCAAGACTTTAGCAGCAATATCAGTGACATTGCTCTTCGCTGTTCGAATTGCTGCTTTTCGTATTGAAGTTTGCCAAGGCATAGCACTAATAACAGTGACATTGTTCTTCGTTGTTCAAATTGCTGTTTTTGGTATTGAAGTTTGCCAAGACATAGCAGTAATAACAGTGAAAATTAACAGGGATTATGAATTTAGGTATAGATTTGGACACTACCCCACTGCTGACAATATGTATGATGTAACTGACCAATGTATTGTGCACTTCTATTAGTTCTTGCTATGTCATATCATCATATTGTACACAAAACAAGGTAAGTTCTGTTAAAATATTGTTGCATTATCTTCATTTATCCTTAACGTTGCTGATATTTTTGTATAAATTTTTGGCATTTTTTTTTTTTTTTTTTACATAGTCATTCAGTTTGATTTTAAATGAAATTTGAATATTTTAATTTCTTCATTTTTAATCTAATTTTGATGCATTAACCATGATTGGGAAAGCTAATAAAAAATTTAAAAATCCTACATCCCAAATTTTTCAACATGTATATTTGTAGAAATTTTCTAGAAATATTCAAATCTGTATAACAGTACTTATTTAGCATTTTGTATGAATGACTTGCAACGTTTATTTTCTGTAGCACCCTCACATTTAAGTACACTAGTGTTTCACACAGGCTGTGAGGATTATTTTATTCTGTATCATGCTTTATACACAAGTTCAATATTAAAGTAGTGCATTTTTGCTGAATAATGCATTTTTAAATTTATTGTGTCTTAATAGTCCAAGTCCATTTCAGGTTAAAAGTTTACAATACACTTTTCTATATTACAAAGACTATTTAGTATAATTTTGATCCAGCATGCCTAATTTTTTTTTTTTATATTTCTTTTTGTAGTTTATTATATTAATTTTTTGTGTTATATTAGAGCTTCTAAAATGTTGATGTATAATAAATAACATGTAAAAGTAATTAGTATTCAAATGGTCTGAAGAAGTTATTTAACGTAGCTCTTAATAATGATAGATGGCAGCACTAAACAAATCTTTCTTTTTTATTTTACTAAATATTCATTACTCGTTGAGATTCATCACTGTAGTAATTCTTTGACGTTGATTTTGCACGACATATGAATTTAGAAGTACAATATTGAATTAATATAAAGAAATGCTAGGTTTTAGAAGGGTAAAATCACGGAAATTCTGTACTTTTTTTCCCCCCTTTAAGTGTGTTGTTTTGTTCTCTTTATTAGTATCTATAGTCTTTTGCAAGTAATTTCTATTCAATATTGTATAACATTTATATTGAATAATAGATGGCAGCACCACATCCATAATACCATATTCACAAAACTATAAAAATTTATTATAACTATTGAAAACTCGTTATGATGGTTTTGATTTCATACTTTACAGATTGTGAAAACTTGTGATATACATTCCTGGAATCTTTAAATAAAAATTTATATTTCCTTACCAAAAAAAAAAAAAAATTACAGATCGTTTTCATTTACGTATATTTTCAATACCCATAATTATTGAAAAATTACATATTTACAAAATTACAAATTTGTATTGAAAAATTACACCAGAAAGTACGGTTTCTCCCTTCATATCAAGATCTATCTTATTCCAAGAAGCGTCATCTATCGGCATTATTTTCAGTTACGTCATAAATATGAAAATAACAAAGGTACTTTTCGGTTAGCCGGGCGCCAGTGATATATGTACATATATAAATATATATGTATATAAATATATATATCTATATTCATACATATATGTGTATAATATATATGTATGTATATACATGTATGTAGATATATGTGTGTATATATACATGTATATATATCACTGGCGCCCGGCTAACCGAAAAGTACCATAACAAATTTAAGAGAATTTGCATATGGATATCTTATCAATTTTCTAGAAAAGTATTCAACGGGAAGTATGTGTGTGTGCAGTGCTGCAGTCATGAAAACAAAAACAGGGGGTTTACATAACATGCAGAAAGTATATGGAGTAATAGGCCAGAAAATTTCCAGGCCCGATTCATACAAAAGTTTTTTGGTCCTGCCCGATATGAAAGTTAAAAGTTCAGCCCAACTAAATTTCTATAAAATATGCCGATATTTCTGAAGCAGCATTAAGCTACAATGAAAATTATTCAAAAAGCACACTTATGCATAGATTTTATTTTCAGATTATTCTTGGAATGCAGCAATACAAAATATCAACAATAGTAATGACTACTTAGACAATCGCGTATATAAACACCGATTCAAATAAAGGTCCAGTAAAAGAACAACATTCAGAAGAGAAGAAAAATCTGTTATAGACAGGTTCCATTCTTTGCAGATACATCGTCTGTTGTATATGCATTATATTCTTTTTGCATTGATTATTATTATTTTCATCTTGCACGGATCAAGACATTTTCCTGTTTATGACAACTTTCTGTCATAGACAGGTTCTATTTCATAGGTTTTTCTGTACTTCAATTTCTTTTTGTCTAGAAATCTACGTACTATTCTTTAAATAGAAATTTAATTGTAGATTAATAGCCATATAAAAATGCAAGTATTGCAAAAATTGCGCCGGTTTTACTGATTTTTGGGGGGGACGGGCCTGAAAACTTCGGCCCGTGCAAACCTCTAGAAAAAAATGAAGTCCAGGCCAGTCTTGGCCCGGAATAAATAAATCTGGCCTGGCCAGACCCGACCCAAGTCTCCAAAAAAAAAGTTAGGCCGGCTCCGTTCCGGAAAGAGTGATGACTAGGCCTGTCCCGAGTCTCATGAATTAAAATTGGCCCAAGCCGGGCCCGTGCAGACCTCTACACAGAGTACATTTTAAAAATCCTGCAGGTATACACCTTATATCCTCCACTATATTTCTAAGTGTGGGTGGAGCATTTAGGAGAAAATTCATTATAAGCAGATATGGAAATTTCTTTGCCTCATCCGCTTGCATTCCTCGTAACTTTTGTGGTTTTTTTCTTTTTCAATCAACATTTGGTAAAATTCAAAAGCAGACAGTTAAAACACCTTCAGGGGCGGTGGTATAAAATATAACTCACCTCTTTGGAATTTTTTTAAGTATCATCTCAGTGAAAATGTTTCTTACAAAGTCATTCAGATTGTAGTTTCAGCTTTATTCTATCAATTACAGATGGCAGCATCATACATATATCATGCAGAATCTTTTACAATTGAATTGTTGTAAGGAATTTGGAAATAAGATAACAATTTTGAGATGTTTCGACTGTAAAAGCCTTATCAATACCACAAAAACCTATTATTTTCTAGTGATTCTAGAATTGATTCATGTTTTTAGAAACAGAAAAAGCTATCTTGATCATATCTAGAATCTATGAAATAGGTAAGGATATGTTTTATACGTCCGCGAAACTAAATGCCTCAAAATCACTAGATGGCAGCACTAAAATTTTCTCTTGGAGGGAATTTTCAATCAGGGAATTGAATCGTTCATAGTTTGTAAGACGATTTTGTTAATACATTTTAGGAGCATGTGGCGTGTCTTGGTAAATATGTTTTAGGAAGAAATGCGAGGTGATGGGGTGCAGGCAAAAGAATTGTTTTAGGAAATACCATTCAAAATAAATGCATATTATAAAGCAATGTAAATATTTAGAGCAATAATACTATTTATATATGTGGGAGCACAAGTAAAATTACATATAAAATAATTAAATAGTTTTTATTTGGAAAAAATTCGTTATCTTATTATTTTATGCTCACACTTCCTTTACCTGTTACATTTATCTGTTGTTGGAATGTCCAGGCCATTTTTTTTTCTTTAGATACATTTGGATTCATATATTTTAGTAAATTAAAAATGGATTTTTTTTATTTGTATTAGATTATTTCTTTTTAAAAAAATTATACATTTTTTTACAACAAAAAAAGTGTCAAGTATTTCGAAATTGCATGATGTGTTTTGAAGTAGAAAGAACACTCTAAATCGTACTCTATGAGATATATTTGTAGTACACATAATATTCTTTATTATTAACTTTTAAAGTCACCTGGGTGTGCCACTCAGTGAAAAAGCAGTTGCGAATTCTAAAATAATTACGTGATTAACATCTGAGTTACATTTACCTTCTTCCCAAAGACTCTTCACTATTCAGCCAATGCTTAGTGTTAAAGTTCGCAAGTTAATTACTCTCTTTCATTATTTGCATTGGTAAGTCACCAGTGGTGTACGAATACACCTCCCGTATATTTGTGTAATTTATTCTATTTCTCTTCTGTATAAATGTGATGTCTGTTAATTTTATACTATTACTAGACATTAAACAAAAATGGAAATAAAAACTGAAAAGTGTTAATAGCTTAGATGATCAATTTGTGTGCATTTAAATAAAAAATATGTTTTTAACACTTTCCAACCTAGTTGAAAAGTGTTTATGACTTCGGTTTGTCTGGCCGTCTGTCCGTGCTCTAACTCCCGTAAATATGCTCGGATTGCCCTGCAATTTTTATATGTTATAATCGTTATCTATAGCATGTTCCCTATTTCAACGGAAGTGTGTAGCACTGATAGTTTTTTTACAGGGACACTCAAAAGAATTCCGTTACATTGCGGTCTATGGGGAAAAATCATTTGCGGTTTATTTAAATAATGTTTCACTATTTTAAACGCATTGAAATTTATATAAGGTTCATTACAAGAGACTTACTACAGAATATTGTGTGTATAGCAGTCATCGTTCATTGACAGGGACACACAAAAGAATTCTCTACTGTATGTTAACAATAATTCCTGGAAGTGCGTTTTAAGTTACTGAACACGATTTTAATTTTAAATCGCTTTTTGTATATTACGTGGTGTGTATAAATTCGGTAGATCCTATACAGGGAAGAACAAAAGTTCGGGAACACATTTCCGTATTATTTAACTCCAGACGGAGAATTTTAAACTGTGCTACTTGTTTCCTAACTGAACTAAAATTTAGCATCCTATGTAGTATATATACAAATCTATAGATCCTATACAGGGCTGAATCAAAGTATTCGGATTACTTAGATGTTATCTTTTAGCTTATTAAACGTTAATGATTTGTAAAATTATTTTGGAAGCGTTGGAAAGTGTTACATAATCTATGCTTGACGCATGATTTTTCGTTCTTGTTTAAATTTAAAAAAAAAAAAAAAAAAATCCACATGATTTGGAAAAAATATCGTAGAGGAGCGGTGGGATAAAATGAGTTATAGTGAACAGCATAGTTGAAAAGTGTTTATGAATTCGGTTTGTCTGCCTGTCTGTCTGAGCTCTAACTCACGTAAATACAGTCGGGTTGCCATGCAATTGATATGTATTTTTGAGGTTGACCATAGCAAGTTGGGTATTGAAAATGAAGTGTGTAGCATTTATGGTTAGATTACAGAGGCTATCAAAAGTATTCCGATACATTACGGTCAATGGGGAAAAATCGTTTTCAGTGCATTTTAATAATGTTGCACTATTTCAATCATAGTAAAATTGATATGCGTCACTGAGATAGTCGACAACATATTTTCTATAGAGTATAGAATAAGTAGCAATTATAATTTGTTTACAGGGACACTCAAAAGTATTCTGTTACATTACGGTGAATGGGAAATAAATTGCTTACAGTGTATTTTATTTAAATTGATATACATTACTGAGGTGCACTAGTGCATGTTTTCTGTAGATTTATTGAGTGCGAGAATATTTCGTTTATTTACAGAGACACTCAAAAGATTTCGATTACAGAACTGACTATGAATCATAACTGCTGGATATAAGTTTTAAGCTGTGATATGCATTTAAAATGTTTATTTTTAGTGTATTATGAGGTGTGTATTTCATATACAGGGTTGCACGATATAGATTTCGCACACATTACCGGCTTTGGACAGCAATTCCTGAAAATGAATTTTTACCGCGGTGTGGTTATTTTTTAATTGTTTAATTATATTTTAGATGCATGTTGAAAGTCTAAAGAAAATCTAAGGATAAAAAATATCTGTAAATAACATTAGTCAAGCCAGAATATCATCTCATTTATTCCATTAAAGTTACAGTAAAAACTGATTCAACACAGCAAGAGGCACGTGAGAGGGGGGAGGGGACAATCGTATTTCAACTGCATTAGAGGATGACGTCAACGTCATCCGCTTCGAGAAAAACATGGGACAAAGAAAAATAAATAGATGTAAAATAGAATTTAATCTCATATAAAAAAGCATACCTTTTGGGCTGCACGTGAAATATCACGGATTCGATCGAATATCACGGATTCGATCGAGCGATCGTGTCTTTTTCTGCTAAGCATTTCAATTTCAGTTTTGCTGTTTAATCATAAATATAAAATAAACCCGTGCGCGACATCACATTTTATCTTTTTTGTACTATATATATAATCATGGCTGAGCATGGTTATAATGCGGTTTTTAGGTAGATTTCGTAAGAAATACTACCTATTACATTCTCCCCTATGTTGGAATTTCTGGAAAATTTTTGCAGATCTACACCGATCATGACTCCTAGAAAACAAAACCACCCCCAGTTCAAAACGTTATCGGTCTATCTATCTATATCACTTTTTTTTTTGGACACGATAACTTCCATAATTCTGCACAAATCTCTTCCAAACTCATAGATAAAATCAAGGGGCATAAAAGCTCGGTTAAGTTCGTTAATGGACAAAATCAAACCAGGGGGGGATGGGGGGCTTTTTGTGAAAACAACGAATTATGATATATATCGAATCCGTTTAAAGTTATTATTACTTCTAGGAAAAGGGCCAAAAATGTATGTATGACAGATTTTTGATTTAATTAAAAATGCCCTCAAGGGGGGGTGGGGGGAATAGGAGTATAAGAAGAAAAAAATTCACAACTTCGTCAATTTACAAGATATCAAATCCGCTTAAATTTATTATAAATCTTCTTAATATTATCTACAACTTTTATATTGACAAGTTTTTTATAGGACCAACTCTTACAAAAAAAAAAAAAAAAAAAATTGCTGGCTCCATCTACAGGCACAGGTGTATTTCGAAGTGGGCGGTCCCAACTGCCGCATCATGCAAAAAGGTCTTTCTTCTGAAATTCCCAATAAACAGGCGCCCCACGGTCTGCGTTTTCAAAATCTACCTATGCCTGTAGGCCGAGCCGTCAGGGATCGTTTATTTTTGTGGCAGCATTGATTTGAGAAAAACCTTTTGTTTCATATTTGAAAACAATGCTGATTTAATTTTTGGTTAGCTACAATTTTTAATCAAACATGTTTTAACGAAATGTGAGTGTACTATGTCAGAAGCTGGTTCAAAAACCTTTCGAATGTTACCTCATTCATTGTTGTGCGTTTTATAAATTGCATAGAAAAAGGGGTATTAACAGCAGAAATAATATATATGATTTTTTTTAAATACCCTTTTATTTGTAGTCCAAGCTTCTGACTTATGAAATGATAGAAATTACTCAACGGACTCTCCTTAGATTGGAGATTTTTTCCATGCAAGACAAACTATTTGCAGACCGTTGGGTAATGCAAACTCCTAATTTGAGGATAACCAGCAGTTAATTCGGTTTGAAGGACTTTCGGAAACATTGTTTACGGCAGGCCAACAGTGCGTGACCAGAGACGTGCTTTGCTTCGGAAAAGTCGAGATAAGAAAGAGTTAAATGAAATGAAACACTCTTATATCTAAAAATAAAAACGCGACATCCGCCGTTAAATAGTACTGTCTTTCTCGTGAATGGATTTAAAGAAAGTTACAAATAGAGACTTATTATTTGGGAGGTTTTGTCAGGTGCGACAGTGGCGTACCAATTCAATTATAATGGAAAAGGGGCTTGAAAACACCCGCTGGCTAATGTTAAACCTATGGACGGGTTGTTTTCGAATTTCTCGTTTAAATTTGAATATTTTTAATCAATTTTTTTTATGCATGGGATAGCTGAGGTCGATCCCTAATATAGCTATCTTTTACTTTTTCGATTTCGATTGCAAATTTGTTTAATAAAGGTACTTTCACTTTCGAAACCGGTTCCGAAAATGAAAGTACCTTTATTGAAAAAATCTGCAACTCAGTGGTGGATTACCCATTAGGCTGAGTAGGCTGAAGCCTATAGGGGGTGCTAAGATTTTCTTTCAAGTTTTTTCTTCAAATTGGGCTAATATTTTATGCAAAAGAGAAATGATGTGCAATATTCTTTGTTCCACTCATTTATTGAATCTTGTAAGTAATTAACATATAGATTGTATTCCAAATGCTACTCTCCTTTTAATTTTTTTATATTCATAAGAAGAAAATATTGGATTCTGGCAATTTTTCCCCTTCTAGTTTGTGATGAATTTACACAGAGGCGGTTTTTGTAGCCACAGCATCCTGGGTGAGATTTTGTCGGCATCTGTACAAATGATATCCTTTAAAGAAGCTATTATGTTTTAATCAAGCATTTTGTCCCTTAATTTTTAGTGCCCTGCATGATCAGCCGACCATGTCCACTTATTCTAGTAAAATTCATTGTTAAACTAAGAAAGTTCTTTTGGGGTTAGAGACTTCACATAAATGTTTATGTGAAAATGCATTAATTTGTAAATTTAATTACTGTAAATCCATTCGGAAAGAAAATGTATGCAAAAGATTCAGAAATGTTCTTAGAATTGCATCGTACTGGATGATACAAAATAGAAGCTATGGCGATTATCGTTTAAAGAGCTGATGATAAAAACATTCTTCCAATTTCAAAAAGTGTACAAATCAAGTACAGCTTTTGTTTTATAAGGGGCTATTTATATATTAAAATATGAGTATTTTTTATGGGCCCCTGGGTCCTAAAAACTTATATTTAGAAAAATATTGTTCTCCGTCTAGGAAGGAAATTCTAAAAAATCCAATATTTTACAACCAAAACTTACCGAATTATGACACTTTGAACTTTAGGAAATTTCAATGTTTGCCTGCACTAAAAATACTTCTTTCCATTTTTAGTGCTAGAAAACTCTGAAGTATATCGCTTTGGAGGAGGGGAGGAGGTCCCCAAAAATGTCAAGCCTAGGGGCCCGGGAAGTAGTTTATCCGCTTCTGCTGCAACTGAAGTAGAAAATAGCAATATTAGGGATCGACCTCAACTGTCCTTTGCAAAAAAAAACGTTTAAAATTATTCAAATTTAAACGAAAAAATGAAAAACAACCTGTCCATAGGTTTAACATTAGAGAGCGGCTGTTTTCAATTGAGTGAAGACATTCTTAAATCCAAAGGAGCTACTTTCAGACATATTTTTTAATTCATTTTTGTTTGGAAAGACATGAAATTGGCAAATGTTTGTTATTCAGTAACTATGTAATCGAGACACGTTTTTCATTTTTTGGTAAAGGTAGAAGAACTTTCAGAAAACAAAGTCGGCGTTTTGAGACGAATTTCCGATACTTCAACGCAGAAAAACATGTTACGTGAAAAAAATAGAGTAATTTATATATCAACAAATTGGAAATTGTACGTCAAACGTGACAAATGAGGTGCGTTCGTACTATAACTAGTTATATAAATATTCAGATCTTGAGGATTTTAATTCTGTGAAATGAATTATATCGTCTGCAGATTAATTTCTGTAATAAAATAAGTATCTCGGTCGCTTGACGGTTAAACCTTTGAAGCTCCTATAACAAGAAAACACCAATTTCTTTTTTAAAAAATTCAAATTTCTTAATAAATATTTTTATTAATATCTTCTAAAGTATTGATTCGATTTTCATAAAATTTGAAATGTCTCGACAAAATTCTGCAAAGATAATATATCTTAAATGCCAAACCATTCGATTGGGTAGTTTGTACGTTGTTATATGCGGACGGGCGGACAGAGAGACGGACGGACCAGACGACGACAATAGGTGCTACGTATTTATATAATTACGAACGCACCTAAAAAATGGAAAACTCATTTCGATTCCAAATCGATTCAATAGTCCAGGCCTGCCAATTTGATGTCTTTGCGTTTAAAAATGAGCCAGAAAATGTGTCAAAAGTTTCGCGTTGTTGAGCATTGGTAATTTGAGAACCCCCTCAGTAGTTATTTTCAAACAAATTGAAAAATTTGGATTATCAATAATCAAGGTTAAAAGTTACGGAAGGGGTTAAGTGGTTTGTTCGCAAATGAATGACATTGGCATGTACTCTTATTCAAAAACTATGCCATTGCACGGTGTTTCTTCCATTTTTCTGTAAAAATAGAAGATTTTTCAGAAAATGCTGTCAAAATTGGCATTTAGAATCGAATTTCCGAACGGGAAAGGGAAAAAAACTGCCGTCCTGAGACAACAATTGCTTTTTAACTCAAGATGTATTTTATTTATTAAAAAATGAAAAGAAAACTGTTGGATTACAAAACACATACACACATACTCCTCCTCTTTGTGACAAGACAAGTCACAATTATCACAAAATTGATTAAGCGCAGAAACAGAAAAAAATTCTATTGAATAAATATAAAAGAAAACTACACTTTTCTGTTAGAGAGATCATGATGCTTTGCGGTAGGGGAAAAAAAGAATGGCGAAGAGAGAAAAAGAAAATCCCCGGAAAATGATCCACGGCCAAAAATTGAATAAATAAATAAATAAAACCGTGGTTGATAGAATAAATTCGGCGCCCGGGGCGACCGTCCCCCTCTTCGCACGGCCCTGCATATTAAATAACATTACGGGAAATTTTAGTGCCACCTGGAAGCTTTGTACCCATGTAGCATGGGCTCCATATGCCCATGTGATAGACAGGCCCTGCCAATCGGTTGGTATGAGTATCATTTTTATATGCTGGTTTCCGGCAGAATTAATGAATGGTGCATACTCTTCTTTTTCCTCGACTGTACATTTATTTATTGTATATAAGATGTTAAAATTTTAAATTGTTTGGTTATATAACAATTATTACTTGCCTGGGTTGAATTATGTGTGATATTGTGTTTTGATAATTGCAATTATGGTTGAAAGTATATTTGGACAATGTGTGATCACGGTCGGATACTGTAATATACAGCTCATTAGCATAATTTATGTCTTTCAAAATGGCTACTGTAATATATGGGCTTCACTTCACTTTATCTTGTAAATCGTAAATCAACGATTTGTCTCGCTATCTTTTAGAGTTCTATATATATCCTATTCAGTTCAAGTGTCATACACACGATTTAGTTGATCTACTAAATATTCATCTGTAATAGCTAGTAAAAAATGACTTCGTGCAAAATGCAACCAATGTCATTTGACTTTTGAAACAATATAACTAAATTAATTTATCGTTTTTGGGATTGGATGAATTAGTTGGATTAAGATCATAGCTATTGTTACTGTAATTGGTTGTTACTAAGTAAAGGGTATTTTCAGTGAAGTTCAAGAACAATGTGGTTGATGTCGTAACGATCAGGTATAATGATATTCCAAGCTTTATCGTAATGAACAGTCACAGAGATTTGAACTACAGGCTTCCCTGTCATTTAAAAGATCTGGTATTCTCCACGATGATTTTGTTTACTAGATTTGTTCAGTCTTTCACCTTTCTTGAACTGAAGCAAACGGGAAAATAATTATGCAGAATGAAGTGATGACATATTTGATGAATGGTGGAAATTATTGGCACTGCTACAGGGAGATAAATTAGTTATCTCAGCGCTGAAATTATCTAACGGTGTCGGAGGTAATTTAGTATTTGCTGTTCTATGTTATACAGACGTAACAAAACGTTCTCACGTACGTCGATTTGACTTTCAAGAGTCTTGGTTCATTTCCTTCGAGTTTAATGGATAAAACCACCTTCGTGGTTGAAAAATAGCTACTTTTCGAAATGATTTTTGAGAAAGTCATAAACGCAAATATAATTAAATGAAATGGCATTTATTATAATCTTTTTCATGAATTTACAGATTACAAAGTTACACTGTAACGTTGCCGCGAATTGACCACGATGTCATACTTATAATGCTGTATAGGAATAGCACCTTAGAATCCATAACATGAAAATGCATTCAGATCTTGTATGTTACTCAGTTGTATGAATCGCAGGGCCGAAACTAAGGAGGGGGGGGGGCGGTCAGGGGGGCATGTGTCCCGGGTGCCACAACGGAAGGTGAGGTGGGCGCCACATGAAAATTTGGTTTGTCGTTTTGTACAATATATATATATGAAACTTGAGTAAAAATATCTTGTAAACCGGAAAGTATCTAAACATATCAGTATATAAATAAGAAGAGTGGTATAAGAGAACTGAATTTCACGAAACTGCTATAGATGGTACACGAAGATATTTTACGGTATAGGAATTCATCTTTATGCTTGCAGTAAATCCTGGTTTTCAAGTTCGTAAGACAATATGACTCATATCACTATCACTTTAAACGCCTCAATTGTAATAATTTGTAATACTATACAGCTGCAGTAAAATCTGCGAAAATGAAATTTTTTCTATAATGGAATCATGTTTTAAATTAAAAAATTACATGGTCGGAACAGAAAGAATACCAACAATTATACCTGCTAAAACGGAAACCTGTGTAAAGCTGAATTTTTTCAGGTTCCTTTTGATTCCATTTTCATAGGCTTTAATGAATAAATATTTGACAGAGCTAATTACATATTTTAGTATTACGTATTTTATGATTTCATATTTCAAATTTTAAAATAAGTCGACTAATAGCAACTTAGTAAAATTCTCTTTGTAAATTTACTTTGCGGAGGAGGGGGAGGGAGGCGCCAAAATCCCTGTTTGTCCCTGGTGAAAATAAACCTAATTTCGGCCCTGTATGAATCAGTCCATATTTATGGTTACTCTTTCGAGCTTTATAGCCCGAGGGCTTCAATTCGACACCTGGGCAATGAAACAATACTGTATACATGTCATATGCCAGATACGTGCGCGTAAAATACGTAGTATGGAAAGTCATCTCGCTAACTGATTACTAAGTACGAGAGGAGTGCAATCCCGGGAGATTTTCACCTTCTGAAAACCTCCAAAATTTGAGAACACTAAATTTTCATAATTAGTTGTTACAAATTAAGAATATTCTCATGAAAGTTTAGGAACAGTAGCGTGATGAATGCTTATAACAATCAAGTGTAATGAAATGATACCATGCTGAATCGTAAAGAATAGTCAAACAGATTTCAATTCAGGCTTTCCTATTATTTAAAGCTCTGGGATTCCTTCAAGATGATTTAGTTTACCAAATTCTGTCTTTTGCGTTTCTGTTTCTTGAACAGAAGTAAATGGGAAAATAATTATTCAGATGGCCGTGGCATTTGATGAATGGTGAAAATTATTGTTATTGCTGTAATGAAGAAATTATTGTCATTGCTTCGGGGAAGATAACTAGTTCTCACTGCGCTGAAATTCTCTAATAGTATCATTTACCTATTGAGATCATCCATTACAAGAGGGAACCGTGATTACCTTTGTAGGTTTCCACATCCCTCGAGTTCTGGTAAAGCAAGTGCGAGTCGGGGAAACCTGACTTAAGGCCTAGAACCTGACTCCCTTTTGGGTGTTCAGCGACGAAGCTGTTGGGGGACTCCGACCTGTCCCCAAGTGTTTTCGCAGTGGTCTCCTCTAATAATGGGATCCACCGCGTATCGCATCAACCTATGTCGTCTATACATGGGTTCCATCGGGGTGATGCGCAGGTGGTGGTGCCCCGACTGTTCGCAGCGCATACGGAGAGCAGCCTCCGGTCGTGCGCGTTATATGTCCCTCAGGACATGGGTGCGGTGGTTGATGGTTGAGACGCTGACGGGCGCAGCTCAGTTTTACCTCTTGAGATAATTTTGTATTAGTTGTTATATATTATTGAGACTTGACAATAACATATCTTCAAATTGGTCAGGAATTTTAATCAGTTCACTTTGAATTTAAAATATAATATCTGTGTGGGAAAAAATGTCCATTTTTTGAAAAACTTTTTCTTTCTTTCTTTTCTTTTTCTAAAAAATAAAATTGATAAATACAAAGGTGGTGAAATAAAAATGCATTTTTTATACTCAACTCATCTAAAAATAATAATAAATATTTTTGGAAAACATATATTTAAAAAAAGTTTTTTTATATATAGCAGAGATTAAATTGGTATGCAGAACGTTAATCTTATATATATGCGTGTGTGTCTGTGTGTGGGCGACGGGAAGGAAAATCTGGAAAATCACAGGTAAGTCTGCAAATTTGTTTCCGGATAGACGAACACCTGGTCCGAGTGTACTTGAGCCTCAGATTTTGGATTTTTTTTCTTTTTCACAAGTTTTAAAATTGCAGCATAAACGAAAATTATTGGTCAAGTGTTGCCACAGTCGATATAACATCAGCGTTACTCATGAACATGTATTCCTTTATAATATAGATTTATGAATCATTCTGGCAGATTAATAAAAGATGTCAATATATCAGTTTTCTTATATATAGATATTTTACTTTATTTTTTGCAGTGTGTGAGTAACACAACAACCTTAATTCAAAGTGGGTGAAGCCACGGTTTATGACTATTATTGTATATTTTAAAGATAATCTAAATTTTATCCTGATTACGATTTCAACATAATTCTTTTGAAACAGTGTGTGATCCAATTTCAAGGATTTATCTGATTCATCCAACGTGAATCTGTAGACGTAGAGACAGACAACAATGATGCTAAAATCTGGTTTGGCGAAAACATTTTTAAATAACTTCAGTCACCTGAATTAAAAAGACAAGTTTTTCATTTTATTTCTCAATCAAGATCCGGAAAGAGACAAACTAAAAAAAAAATTAAGATTTACTTCTTAAAACTCGGTTAAAACTGGTTATTCAAGGGGATAGCTTTGAAACATGTGCTGGGGTTATGCGGCTAAAGTCCTAAGTCTTAAATTACAGGTATAAATTTCACTAAGGTCACTCACCACCAGTTTTATCCATTATTACGCTGGTAAAAGGCAGCTAAAAATAACACACTTTTTAATTATTTTATTTAACTTGCTTTTTTCCGCCGTATTTAGAGCTTCCAAATTAATTTTTGCCCACTACGTCTGAATCGATTTGCTTCAAATTTTGTATGTAGTGTGGATGACAGTACAATAATTCATCATTTTTCCGAGAGGTGTATGTGGTTTCAGTTTGCTTGTATGGCTTGTCTCTTTCATCTCTCTCTTTGTAAAAGTAGTATAAATATCGGGATGGGGATGGATTTTTACGCATTTATAGACGGGGTCACTAGACACTAGTCATAGACTAGTCACTAAAATAGGGCTTTTTTACAAAATTTGGAGTTATTAAAATATAATATTTGAATAGATTGTCGTTTTATACGGTTTTTATTAACGTTATATTATTTAATTATTTTAAAATGTATTTTTTTAATATTAATTCATAAAGTTCAATATTAAAATTGATCTCTGTGACAAAAATAGCGTTTATTACATGTAATAACATGTATTAGATGTTACTACACGATACCACTACTGTCATGCGATTCTTTCTAAAAAACGTTTAAAAAAATCATTTTAAAATAAAATATAACTTATCTATAAAGCTGGCTTTCAGTATGTTTCGCCTGCCCGAACCCAGCTCGGGTAGAACCGTGGAGCTATAGTCAAAAAGGGACTAAATAATACTAAATAATAAAAGCAAACAACATTACTATTTAAAAATGCAAAACTAAAAATTTTGTTGTGACAATGTGACTAACTTTATTTCTTTATATATATATATATATATATATATATATATATATATATATTTTTTTTTTTTCTCTCTTTCTTTTTAAATGTTCTTCAGGTATGAGTAAATTTGGCTAATTACCATTGAAGCACATGCTATGGTAATTTTATGGTTGCACAAGTTAATTATTAGCTATGTGGTATTCTGATTACACAATATCATTAATTATCTCTTAGTAGATTTTAGTAGAATGATATTAGAACTTGATATGTTTTTGAAATTCATAGATATTATAATTATATATATATATATATATATATATATATATATATATATATATATATATATATATATGTGTGTGTGTGTGTGTGTGTGTGTGTGTGTGTGTACTCTTTTAAAAAATTTCCTCACTTACCTGCCATTGCTAAATCTATTTTTTCATATTTTCTCTTTTCACGTAATTAATGTTTTAACATGTGATAAAAAATATATGGCATGTGTTATGATGAAAATTTTATTAACCCAAGGACAATCATATGATCGAAACATCAGTAATTGCATCTTTCAAGTGATTAGCATTAATGTTCTCCCATTTAATTCTTGCTATATCATGTAAGTTACATGGCTGTTTTAGGAGTAAAGCGGAATCCACGGAGTGCATTAATATTCAGTATTCATAAAATATCAATCTTAATTTAATAACATTGGAACATGAATTAGAATCAGAATATCAAGCCGTCAAACGAATGACCGACATAAGTTAACATAAGTTAATTCTTACCAAATCATAAATCAGGCATGGCGACTGTCTAGGGCCCCGGGGGAAAGCATTATCCCTTCCCCCCTTTCTATCTATCCATAGAAATTTTTTTTTAATTATGCTGAAGTGACTAAACTTCATACATAAATTTCGTACTTGGTACTATTCATATCTGTATACCTATCATAAGAAAGATTATCACAACTTTGATATGCACTTTATTGTATAGGAAGATAAAGGTCCATGCGCGCCGCTGAAATGTAAATATGGATCTTTCATTCATGTTTGGCTAATTGTCATAATATATGTATGTCAAAAATGCCCCCAATTGGTCATCTTTAATTTAATTTGCCTTGTTATGAGGATAACGTCAATAAAGATTTTTTCTTGAAACCAATGGACTACTAAGTTGCTACAATAAACTTTTAATCGTCAACTTTCTGGTAATGTAGTAAATACTTTTTTTTTCCTTTGTGGGGAGAGGGGTCATGTGGTGTAGAAGCAGGAGAAAAGGATCCCCCCCCCTCCCTCCCTAAATATTTGAAAAAGTAGAAATTTTGGTCACCTTTTTCCAATTTTTAACATTTGGCTTCTTTTTAATGAAAATACTGAGTACGCCCATGAAAGGTCCCCTCAAATGAGGGGAGGGGGGGCAATTGAATCTGCATTAGTCGGGCTTTGCATACTTGGAGATAACTAGCTAATTTATAAACATTTTGACGGTATGGAGACTGTCATAGCTGTAAACTTAGCCACGCAAGATAAAACTTCAAAATAACATATCATAGGAAAACGTCGCATTTTCGAAATCCCTGTGAATATCGTGCGCCCCCCTGTAGTGTTCCAAAAAAGTCAAAATCTCAACCATTAACCTCGTGTCTACAGATGATATTTATCCTACTTGAAACTGAAATCATCATACATTCCATGAGACCACCGTCAAAGAGTTTTTCATAAATATCCCACTTCTTTGAAGACCTCTGTTTCAGAATATACGCCATCAAAACCAGCAGGACGAGTTCCTTTTGCATTTTTTTTTTTTCATCTATCCTCCCTCTGGTATATTTCTTAACGATTGCGCAGAATTTTATGTTTTTCTACGAAAGATCGTAAAAAAGAAGAAGTAAATACTCGAAAGGTGTTCCTGTATAAAATCAAAATGTGCTCTATTGCGGACAATGGTTGTCCCACGTGATATACTCACCAAATGGGGCAATATTTTAGAGTCTGACAGTGAGCGAAATGGTCTGAAAGAAAATTCGATGCTATTCGTATAATTTATAGAGCATTTATTTTTTTTCTGCGAGTGCAATAAAAGAGGTTACTACAGCAATATACACCTGAGTATTTGGAAGTTTGGAATGCACGAGGATAGATTCGTTAGTCACACTGACTGAACTGACTGGAAAAAGATCGGAAGTAATTCTTAGAAAATAAATTCTGTAGTTAGTATATTTGCTTGTGGAAGTTGAGTCGTTTGAGCATATTTAAAAAAATCAAAGACGTTCAAATTCTTTGTTCTTTCTAAGTTTATTGTATGTGTAAAATTTGAGACTTATATTTAAAAGTAGCGACTACAAACTACTTTTCAAAAGTAGTCACTACTTCGCTACTTTCAGATTTTGTCAATGGTTCAATTTACACTAGAAATTGAATGCACGGATTAAATAATAAAGCGACCCCTAGTTATATCGCATCTGTCGGGCTACAATTAAATAAATGCGATATAACTGAGGACATTAAAATTTAGGAAAGTTAAGATATAAGAAATATTTTCTGTTTGCCTCCAAAATGTTAGTTTGTACACACATTACAAATTTCGTAGCAAAATTTAAAAAAATTGTAACAATCTAGAAAGTTAAACAAACTTTAAATGTTAACAATAAATAAATTTGTAAATAAAGCAATTCCGAATAATAAGAAACCTGGCGTTAAAACATGAAAACCAAACAACGAGTAAATAGACAAATGTTGCCAGCAAAAAAATAATTCCTTTGGTGGGTTAGTAACTTGATTTTAGCTGCAAGTGTGAATGGGGAAAATCTATAACTTTATGCAATGTTGCTAATACATAGGAGGTGAGATTTAGCGCTGAGATTCGCAAATTGTTGAGTAGAACAAATTTTGCACAAAAAAACAAGTAGCACATTCCCCCCCCCCCCCCTAAAGTAGCGTTAAACATAGCGTCGATTCTGGCTACGAACTACTGATTTTTTGTATCGCCCTACTCGCTACACTACATTGTTCAAAATGTAGCGCGCTACACTACAAACTACTGTATAAAGTAGCGACTACTGTAGTTTCGCTACTTGTAGCGCGATACTTCCGACCCCTGCTTATAGGATAGGATAGCCTAACTGTAAAAATTTTTGCCGAAAAGCTTTTATATGTCCCATATATCGTCAACATATTTTTGTTTTTAGTACTTTATGTTTAGATTCTTCTCAAGTTTACTCGCGCTAATTTCCGTCACAATTATGAAAGTATTCTCATGAACATGTGCATGAAGTTTTCATATGTTCTCATACATATTTCAAAGAATCGAACAGTTTTTTTTTGTTGTTGTTTTTTTGTTTTTGTATCGCTTTTCTCTCCCTTTTATTCTTTCTCTCATTCATTCATTCTTTCCTTTTTCTAAAAAACCCTCTAATGCCCATGTTAAAATGCATTCTATAAATTCTAAAATTAGGAAAATCGGGATTCATACAAGAAATAACAACTATTAATTTTTGTTTATTTTTAATCATGGATTGTCTGTCATTAAATAAAGCAAAGATTTTTATTCCTTTTTTTTCTGGTATGGATTCGGAATATCTGAATAAAAAAAATCCACTAAATTGGCAACATTGATGGTAGCATATGCTTACTCTGAAATGTTTATATATATATATATTTTTTTTTAATATAATGTCAATTATTTATAAATGTAAACTAATAAACAACTAAAGTTTTAAAATCGTTAAAAAAGGCTTGATTTAAGTTTTAATAATTTTAAATTCAAATAAATCAAACTTTAATTCACTGTAAACTCTGTAATCGCTTAGGAATTCATAAAGCTGGAAAATTGGTGTTTCTTTTCAAACATTTTAATAACAAAGAATATTTTTTTTTCAGATCCATTGAAATTTGTAACATATAATCATAATCATCTTAAGTATGTTTAATATATGCTCCAAATTCATTAAATGAATATTGTATGTATTCCAGAGTAGTGTGCATATAATCTGGAATATAGGTATGTTTAAAGGAATACTATATATAATCCAGATCTAGTAAAAAATGTTTGAAATTTCATAACATTTTTTCTTTTCTGAATAAAATTCTTACATTATCTTTTATATTATAATATTTTTAATTAAAAAATTTGGTCACAACAAAAAGCTTCAGCTTTTAGTAATGAAGGGTGCATATGCTTTTTATTTTATCAAAGGGGTAATTTAAGGTGGTATATATTTTTTATACAGAATAGGATATTTGTTAAATTGCAGTTTGCGTAAATAAGTTATACACAAGACAATGTGTTTTATTTATTTCCCGTTTTCAAAAGTAAAAGAGAATTCACATTTTCTGTTGATCTATTTCTGTTGCTTCATTTTTTTTAAACTGTATATTTTTAACTGTTTATATGATTAACATATTTCAATTTAACCAAGTGAATGAGTTTCAATATATATTTTTTTTTCAAATATAGTTAAATGGGCTTTTCTAATTGTTAATTCTACTGATTTAGTAAAGGTTATTTTACTTTAAAATGTATAATTTTAAAATTGTATTTTAAATTTTTGCAAAAATAGCTGATTTAAATTTTAAAAATATGATTTTTTGATTAAATGAATAAGTAAAATCACGAACCCTGTTTTTAATAAAAATTTTCATTTACTGAGGCTTTTTGTTATGTAATTTTCAGTTGAGCTTCAAGTTCAAAGTCTTGTACATTTTCAAATTGCATGGCATCTAAAAATTGTTTATCATCAAGAAATTTATTAGGGTTAGCTGAATTCTGTATATTCTTATAATTTACAAGACTTCAAAAGTTTTTAGATTTACTTTATTAATATTATTATTTTATGTTGTTTTTAATTTAGGCAGGAGAAGAAAATTACCTTCCACATAAAATATTAAAAATTAAAGTTTCACTGCTGTGCTATATAAATTTTCTGAATTTATAATATATTTTCTGGATTTTTTTTTTCTGCAATAGATCAGAAAAGCACCCAAATTGGGTTGTAATAACTACGTGCAGCAATGTTTCAAATTCGAAAGTGCCTTTGTGACCCAAATTGGGAATAAAAAAAGTCTATTTGACAAATTTGAAATTTCATAGGTGCATGTGCAATTGGGGATAAAAAAAAAACATTTAATCTCTAAATTGTCACAGTAAAAAACAAATAGTCATTCTACTGGAAATTGTCTTTATTAATTTAATGTTGAAAAAATAAGCTTAGAGGGTCATATTCATACCGAGATTGAAGCAAACTCATACATCTAATTGGGGTATCATGTTTTTTTTTTTTTTTTTTTTTTTTTTTTTTTTTTTTTTCAGTAAATGTTGCCCTATGATACCAAACGGGAAGTCACTCAGTCAAGAAGTTTTGAAATTATGAATGTTTAAAGTTTGTAACTCCTAATTTGTAATCGTTGCAAATCAGACTGCAATATGGGTAGTGTTTTAAGCACAACTCAAAAACTACTTATCTGAATTAGTTGTGATTTTAGATTTCCATATTTGAAGTTTTTAGAAATCTATTTTTATTAAAAATTCATATTTTTAATTATTTTTAAAAATTAACTATGAAACATAATCTAAATTTTTTTAACTGAAATACATTTCGAAATGCTTCAAATAAAATATACGAATCTAAAATTATTACGTCAAGTAGTTTTTTAATTATGTTTAAAAAACTCTACAATCTGTTTTGTATTGATTATAAATTAATTTAACATTAGGAGTACGAAACTTTAAACTTCATAATTCTTAAACCTTTTGACTAAGTGACTTTCCGTTTGATATGCTTGGGTAAAATTTATCGAAAAAGGCAAATATAATGTCAAAATTAGGGGTACATACTAAAAAGTTTGGAGTTTTGTGCAACTTAAGAATGAATACGGCCCCATAAGCTTATTATTTTTAAAAACTTAAATTAAAAGAAGATCTGTTTTTTTTTTTTTTTAAGGAGGGGTTAGGCAATATTGTGATTAAAAATTTTTTGTATTTCCTTTGTTTTGGATATACAACAATAGAAAGTCTTTCCAGCACCAATAAAACTTCAGTGTTAGTTGCATACACTTCATATGCATGCAACATGTCATATACTTGTGCTACACCCAGTGACATAAGTGTGGGTTTTGTAAAGTGTCTCTGTGACCCAAATTGGGTGTAAAAAGTGTCCATTTGACAAATTTGAAATTTCATAGGTGCATGTGTAGTTGGGGACAAAAAAGAACATTTAATCTCCGAATTGTCACAGTAAAAAAAAAAAAAAATAAATAAATAAATAAAAATAAATAAATAAATAAAGTCATTCTACTGGAAATTGTCTTTTTTAATTTAATGTTGAAAAAATAGGCTTAGTGAGTTATGTTCATACCAAAATTGTAGCAAACATCTAATTGGGGCTTCATGTTTGTTTTTTTTTTTCGGTAAATGTTGCTCTATGATTCCAAACGGTAAGTCACTCAGTCAAGTAATTTTGAAATTATGAAGGTTTAAAGTTTGTAACTCCTAATTTGTAATCGTTGCAAATCAGACTGCAATGTGGGTAGTGTTATAAGCATAACCCAAAAACTACTTAACGGAATCAGCTGTGATTTTAGATTTGCATATTTGAAGTTTTTTTAAATCTATTTCTATTGAAAATTCATATTTTTAATTAATTTAAAAATACATTTTGTTTTAAATTAACTATGAAACGTAATCTAAAATTTTTTGGATTTAATAATAAATTAAATAATAAATTAAAATTTTTTTTGTTTTTAAGCATAACTCAAAAACTACTTATCTAAATTAGCTGTGATTTTAGATTTCCATATTTGAAGTTTTTAGAAATCTATTTTTATTAAAAATTCATATTTTTAATTATTTTTAAAAATATATTTTTAAAAAATAACTATGAAACATAATCTAAAATTTTTTAAACTGAAATACATTTTGAAAAGCTTCAAATAAAGTATACGAATCTAAAATTATTACGTCAAGTAGTTTTGGAATTATGTTTAAAAAACTCTACAATCTGTTTTGCATAGATTATAAATTAATTTAACATTAAGAGTACGAAACTTTAAACTTCATAATTCTTAAACCTTCTGGCCAAGTGACTTCCCGTTTGGTATGCTTGGGTAAAATTTATCAAAAAAGGCAAATATAATGTCAAAATTAGGGGTACATATTGAAAAGTTTGGAGTTTTGTGGAACTTAAGAATGAAGAGGACCCCATAAGCTTATTATTTTTGAAAACTTAAATTAAAAGAAGGTCTGTTTTTTAAAGAGAGGCAGGCAATATTGTGATTAAAAAATATTTTGTATGTCCTTTGTTTTGGATTACAACAATTGAAAGTCTTTCCAGAACAATAAAACTTCAGTGTTAGTTGCATACAATATGCATGCAACATGTCATATACTTGTGCTACACCCAGTGACATAAGTGTGGGTTTTGAATTATTTTTTATCTCGCTTAAAATATATTAAGTTTTATTATTATTATTATTATTTCAGGATACATATACACACATTCAGGATTATAAATAAAATAAAAGTATTTTATGAACATAAAATCCATTTCATTGTGTACTTTTTATTATATTTATACACTTTTTTATACGAGAATTGCTTCTCCTTGTTTATAAAGTGACAGATGAAAATAATTGTCTTTGGACATAGTTTGATTTCCTTTTATCACACTTAAATATTATTAAATATTTTTTTAAGACACGCATTCAGAATTTCAGATAAATAGGAAACAAAAGACAATATATAAAGTATTTTGAGATCGTAAAATATTGGTATGTTTTGTATTACAATGGTCCAATTTGTATTATCATCTTGAAACTTTATTTATATTTGTTACAAAAATATCTATAATAAGAAGAATCAATTTAGCTTAAATGTATTTATATTTTTAGAAAATAAGGATTTTATATATGAACCTTAAAATGAATTTTAGCATAGTTATATTTTTTGAAAAACAAATTTAAATATAAAAAAACACTAACATTTCATATATAAAATCCTTATTTTCTAAAAATATAAATACATTTAAGCTGAACTGATTCTTCTTATTTTAAGTATACTTGTAACAAAGAAATAAAATTTCAAGGTGATAATACAAATTGGACCCATTGTAATACAAAACATATCAATAATTTACGATCTCAAAATACTTTATAATTATCTTTTGTTTCTTATTTATCTGAAATTCTGAATGTGTGTATTAAAAAAATATTTAATAATATTTAAGAGCGATAAAAGGAAATCAAACTGTGTCCAAAGACAACTATTTTCATCTGTCATTGTTCCTACTCCTTATAAGAAAAGTTTCTTTACTATACGGGAATACTTTCCGATTAAAAAATATATATTTCCATAGACAACAGAAAATGTTTCTGTTCCACACAGGAATTTTTACTTTTTTCAAGATTGGTTTAATGACTGATTCGGAAAAGTTTCCTTTTCAAAAAGGAATACTTTCTGTCTATTCTACTATTCTACCAGGGCGTTTCTTAGTGTGAATGGAAAGTTTTCCTTATTTTATAGGAAAATGTTCTATTTTACAGATGAGTTTACTTATTAATTGGGAAAAGTTTCATTTTAAAAAAGGAATACTTTCTGTCTATTCTACCATTCTACCAAGACATTTATTAGTGTGAATGGAAAGTTTTCCTTATTTTATAGGAAAAGGTTCTATATTACAGATGAGTTTACTTATTAATTGGGAAAACTTTCCTCTATAAAAAGGATAACTTTCTCTCTCTACAAAAACTTTTCTTACTAAATAAGGAAAGATTTCCGTAAGAAACAGGAATATATTATGTGTCTAAAGATTAATTTCTGAATCAAACAGGAAAAATTTCCTGACGGAAAGAAAAAACTTTCATTTTTTTCGGGGTTTTTTCCGTGTTGGTTCGGAAAAGTTTCCTTACCTATAAGGGCAACTGGAAATCCTATTCCTACCGGAAACTTTTCCGAATTTTTTTTTACAGTACCATGGGCATTACACCCGTTAAAGCACCTTTCCGAAAATAAATATCAAAGTAAGTGTTTTAATTCGATTTTTAGATTGTGAAAAATACAAAGATTTGGTCATCTGTTATCAATTAGGTGATAATAAAAGATGTATCACATTTATAGGAAAATAGAAAAATGCTGATCAATTCTCTGGGACTTGAATAAGAATATCTAAAAATTTCATGCACATAGATATGAAGCCGTTGTGTCAAAAAATACCTCGTCAAGTAGAGAAAATGAAATATTTGAGATCATCCCTCAGAGCAAATGATGCTGTCCACAGGGGCGCAAAAACGGGAAGAGAACATGGTACCAGGGCCTTCCCCATTCAAAGGATTTTTTTTTTTTTAATTAAATACATGAACTGTTTCAAAAACTATTATTTTCAGTCTTCAAAGTTTGCTAGTTTATCTCTGAAAAAAAAATCTGTACATAAAGAAGTTACTATAAAAATCGATTACATTTTTAATTAGTAAATCTACAGATCAGAGGTCTCAAAGTCAATTCTGCAAGTCACATTTTTACTTTTAATTCATTGTATTAAAGCAATTGATATTTTCAATTAATTAAAAATTATTTTTAATTAATTGAAATTTTTAATTAATTTTAATTAATTTTATTATTTAATTAAAAATTATTTTTTCAATTAATTATTAGTAAAATATCAATTGATATTTTAAAACTGTCAAATAGCAGTTTCATGCCAATAATATAGCAAATAAGATTTCAAATAATTTCTCGAAATTTAATTCTTAGTAATTTTAACAAGAAAAGCGATTACATGCACTGATACTCTAAGATCGTTTATGTTCTGTGAAAACTTTTTAGGTGCGTGCGTAATTATATAAATACGTAGCAACTACAGTCGTCGTCTGGTCCGTCCGTCCGCATATAACAGCACAAAAACTACAACAAAAAAAATATATATCAATAAAAGTTTTCTGTCGGATTTCTCTTCTCCGTCCACACAACTTCGAAGTATAATCCGGTCTTTTGATATGCTGCCACCACCGATATGAATACCGATATCGGACACGTTACGTGATGTATATTAAAAAAAAAGACATAACTCTTTCAATTAAACTTAAACTAACACTTTATTTACAGTATTTACACTTAAACTCGGATGGAACTTATCTGGTTCAACATTAAATAAAAAAAATTACAGAAAACTACTTTCTGTGTACCGTTAAGCTACGTTAATTCACTCAGAACCGAGATTTCTATTAATCTCACACACGCTATATCTCTTCCTTTCGAGAGATCTCGTTCCACACACCTGCCCAGAGCTCCACTCTGAACAACCTTCCTCCTACGTTCCAAACTAACCTCAATCTCTTGTCATCCACCAGAGAACCACCTCCCTCTACGGGGCTCGTGGTCTGTACCCAAGGGTTCCTTGACAACCCTTAATCCCCTCTTGCTGGGTCTGTCTTCCTAAATAATGGGTGAAATATTTGTCTTATCTATGAAAGACAACATCACAAAGACATACTTCTTCCATTATATTCAAGTGGCTCCCCTCCGGATTAAGATTTTTCTTAAGAAAGCCTTCAACGGTACACAACAGATACATATACAATAAGATAATCCCTTAAGAATAGCTTTTAAAGTCTTGCAGCTGCCAGGAGAACCTGACACCCCCCACCTTAGCGGAAAATATGCCTTTTAGGGGCTAATTTTCCTCAAAACTATGTAATGTCTGAGAAGAGTTCAACAGTTCCTTGATAGGTTTCTTCATTACTACAATTACATAAGTATTTCAAGGTGTCTGAAAATTACCTACTGACATCTCTAATGAACTATATACTAATGTGTGATAACTATCGAAAAACATTACACAATATACTAATACACTTTCATAAACACAAGATGCAAATACAGTTATAAATCCACAAAAAAAAATTAAGTTACACTAGTATTACGTCATTTCAATGTCAGTCCTTAGGCTGATATTGCTGGAGGCGGTACAACTTTTTCCTTCCAGTCCTGCCTAGTTAACCTAATAGGTACATCCCTTTTCGTAGTATACCCACTTGAATGGCTAACTTCTGCCTCAGATGTCTTAATTAAATTTTGCTCTAACTAATCAGGCCCTTGCCTGTCCAAGTCCTCTTTGTACGTAATAAAAACATTGTACCATTTCTACTTCATCTTACCCCTCTCCGGTTTACGACCAATCCGATTTTTCTCCGTTTCTACCAGTTGTATAGGACCCATAAATAATTTCTTATTTTTCCTTAAGATTGATTTTATGTCCCCAACTTGAATATTGGTCAACCCTTTTATTTCAAATCCCTTCATATCTTTAATTTCCAGTTCTTCTCTATCTAAAAAAAGAGTATTTCCACGGTCTTCCAACTCCTCGTCATTATCAAAAACAATATCGACTACTTTATTTTTAGCCACAAATTCCCTCATTTCATCTTGATACACCAGTTTCTTACTCCCGTCCAATAACTCAATTATATATGCATGTTGACCTGTTTTCTCTTTCTCCTTATCACTCCCCTTCATTTCCCTCGTTAATCGACATTCTACACATGAGTCACAAAACGTTTTAGCTTCCTCCGCCATATTTTCCCAATAAAATGAATGCTCGATTCTTTCTAACATTTTCTTAACCGCGTGATGTTCTCCATATAAGGAAGTATGCGCTAATTTTAGAATTTCCTCCCTTCTAATTTCAGGTAATACTAATTGAGCTACATTTTCATCTACTAATTTCTCTTTATGATATAATAACCCATTAACAATATAGTAAGTCCCTGGATCATTTTCAGCTAATTCCCAAGCTTTTTCTAAATCTTTACAATTCATTTGGGATTTCTGAAATACATTTGAACTACTTTCCGTAACTTGATCAATCTTACTTTTCTCCAACTCGGATTTTCCTTCTCATGACTTTGTAAATTGACCGATCTCGTTTCTATGACATAACAGTCACTCTTATCATTTCCAATCCTTTCCCCTTCCTTCACTTTATCCCTACTACTTTCCTTACATCCCCTTTCTACCGATTCTGTTAATGATTTCTCATTGTTTAACCCTGACAATTCATTAGCCACGTCCGGATGTAAAATTACCTGTTCCTTACTATTATCAATTATTGCGCAAAGTACATCCTGATGAATTACATTAGTTTGACCACGTTTTGGAATAGCTAAAGGTAATTGAATTAATGGTGATTTCACTGCCTTACCAAATATGGGCTGCGTGCTCCTCCGGGTGTTCCGGAATCAATCCGGTCCTTCGGGACGCGGAGGGATGACCTGGAGCCCGGCAGTAGACGCCGTGGCGTCCGGATTCCACTTTCAGGAGTTTGGGACAAAGCGGGGTCTCAGAGGGAGCAGTAACCGATGTAAGTCCACTTCCGGGAGGACTGGGCTGCCGGCTATCGCCGGTACGCTCGGACAATCCTAAGTGCAGCCTGGGGATCCTGAACCGGGCACGAAATCGAGCGGCCTGGAACTCATCCTTTCTCAGCGTACGGCACTCCAGGGGATAGACAAGATGAGTGCTTCTCTTGTCCGTCCCCAGGGCCCTCGGCGGGGGGCGCCGGAGACAGCTGTTGTTGAGATATGGAGCCATGGGTGGGAGCCACGTGGTTAAGGTTCTGGAAAGCTGGTGTTCGTGTCTAGTGATGGTGAGCTAGCGGACGCAGACGGTTACACAGGTCCGGCCGGACCACTGGGACGAAACTCTAGCACTACCTGTTTCGATCCCTTCACTTTTCGCTTTCGAACTAACACTCTCCCGACCCTACGGCTCTGGCGGCCTGGTCACCCGACAGCGTGACGGGGGTCGGAACCCCTTCCTAGTTTTTTAGTCTATCTGTGTTCACTAACCTAGTTTTTAAGTTGTGTTTGTCCATTCCCGATAAGAGAGACAAGAGATTACTCGTGTGAGTTATTCTCGATCCCGAATTGGGATACAGCAAATCATGAGAGGGAGCCCTTGACTAGTCGCTGGGCCCTGGTTGCTCCTATGAGCTTTCCAGACAAGCCCGGCGTCGAGGATGTTACGGACTGTCGCTCATGAACCGAGCCTGTCCGGCCACTCTCGCACCCATGTGTGGGGTTGCGAATCTCACCGATTCAGGCATCCATAGAGTGAAAAGGGGGCAATGTCCATGTTTGGATGGGTGCCGCGATTTTTTTTAATCACCCGCACTAGTCTTACCAAATATCCCTTGTAAATAGATGCTACCAGCCCTTCTTAGTTTCTCTGCTGGTACTAAATCTTTATGAACGACGCTAATTTCGCAACCAGAATCCACTAATCATTTTGCTATTTTCCCATTTACACTAACTTCTACTTTCTCGAGTTTATTTAACTTCTCTCCAATAACTTTAGTTCTCCAATTCCCTTTTGCTCCGATCTTGCCATACTCGCTCCCCTTGGTAATTCTCCAATTTCTCGCACCGAGACATTATTGATACTAGCCCTTGATTCTTGTCCCTTATTATTTTGATTACTTCCCTCATTATTTCCTTTTGTACAAAATCGCTGGACATGGCCTCGTAAACGACACTTGAAACAGGTAGGCGTCGCATGTCGCATCATTAGGTTTCCTACATTCCGGTTTTCTACCCAAAAATGGACTAACTTCATTATTCCCATTTTGTCTCCAATTACTACTAAATCTCTCATCTTTTTCTCTTCTAGAATTTCCATTATTTACATACCTTTCTTTATCTTTATAACCCTTATAAGTTACCGCATAAGATTTTTGTTTAGCAAAGAAATTATCACATTCTTTAGCAATTTTAGAAACTTCTAACCAATTACTGTGCTGAGTTAATCCAAAATGCGTCGCGGTTTCCTCATCTACAGTAGTTAACAACTTATCCGTGACAATTAACTGATTAACCTTCTCATACGTATCTGCACCTCTAATCTTACAATAATTTTCCCACGTTGCTATTAAACGCGATACAAATAATACATGAGTTTCATTTTGATTCCTTCTAGCCTTCTTTAAGTTTTCCAAACACGCCTTCAGTGTCGGCTCGTGTTCCCTTAGAACTAATTCCTTTAATTTCTCATAACTCTCAATTTGTTCCCTAGTAGTGTATATTAGCAAGTTATCGGCCTTATCTCCTAACATATTTAGTAGAATTTCGGCCTGCTCAGTTTCCGGTACATATTTTGTTTGGAATGCTCGTTCTAAACTGCAAAAAAACAGATTCCATCCCTCAGTCCCTTCTAGAACCTTGATAGACAAAGTTTTAACACTTTTAATCAATTTCTCTAGGCTACTCTCATGATTAGATTCTCTAGTCCCATTAGAGTTATTTGCCGAACTTTGAATCTTTATCCTTTCCAACTCTAATTCATGTTCCAATCTCAATTTTCAGCCCTTTCTTCTCTATCTAACTTCTCACGGTCTAACTCCCTTTCTAACTTTTCTCGTTCTAACTGCCTTTCTAACTTTTCTCGTTGTAACTTTTCCTCCCTTTCTAACTTTTCTCGTTCTAACTCCCTTTCTAACTTTTCCCGTTCTACTACTAACGCTTTTTGCTCTAACCGTTCCGTAACAATAGTGCTAGATAATTCCATAACGGCCCCCTCTTCATATTCGTCGCTCTCCACTATCTTTTTCTTAAGCTTAAACCTGGTATGTATAATCTTCCGAGACTTCAATTCCTAACTCTTCACATATCGCCTGAAGATCCACCCTTTTTATTTTTAGTAAGAAAGCCATACCTTCTACCGACAGTTATTACCACCCTACAATAATACTTAAGCCCAATATCAAATTAATATTTCCTCAACTCCTACCCTCATAAGTTACCTCCACTTATTATACTATTTAACATATTTCAAATAAATAATAATAAATTGATAAAATTCCTTAAACAATGGTACCCCACAATTTGCTTTCAATAACAAAGAAAAAAAAATAATTCCAATTTGGTTACTATGCAATACAGATTTTAAATTTATACAATTAAATAATAAAATACAATTTACACAATAATACTGATACGTTGCAATTTGAATAAAACACTGATGCCAATCACTACATAAAGATATCCACCTAACAAAAAATTGCATGAAATACACATAAATTCCTAAATTTAATCTCAATAAAATATTTCAATTTCCAAAATTAGTTCTCACATTAAAAAGTAAATCACAGCACTTTTTTTTTCTAGGCCTTCAATTCTTCCTTGAAGGTTATTTCAATTTAATTTAACTTCTACACACATTTGCTTTCCTTATTTACTATCAAGATTTCAAACTTAAAACAATATCACTTAATTTAAATATTACTTTAATAATAATTTAAATATAAGAAATTTCAATTATTCCTTCCAACTATTAACACAATGCATTAATTTTAATCATTAATCTTATCCGTAAAAAAAAATTGAAAATCAATTCTAGTAATTAATATAAGATCCTTTTCTTAAAACAATAGTGTAAAATGGCTGTTAATATCTCATTTGATTTAGCTCAATTATTATATTGCACATAAATTATCATAAATTAACCACAACATTAACATAAATTACCATCAATTACACAAAACAACAGTAGGTTCGAGAATGTCAGTAGAGTAAAATTATCAAAACACCTTACCTCGTACTTTATTCGCTGGGGCAATTCTCTGCTCACTTTTAACCCGGGTAAATATTGCACTATCGGGCAACAATCACTGTAACTTGAATCACTATGCACAAAAACACTACACACAACACTACACTAACCACTAGTTCACTTCACTGTAATGACGATAGGGCACACACACTTCCGCTAGACAATCCGGCGTAAACTCTCTTTAACACGGCCAACTGGCACTGGTCTACGACGATAGGGCACGAACACTTCCGCTGAGCGATCCGGCGTACACTCTCTGTAACACGGCTAGCTGGCACTGGTCTACGACGATAGGGCACGAACACTGCCGCTGGGCGATCCGGCACAAACTCTCTGTAACACGGCTAACAGGCACTGGTCTTCGGTGATTCAGATCCCACCGCTGCCACCATTGTTGGATTCCTCTTCTCCGTCCACACAACTTCGAAGTATAATCCGGTCTTTTGATATGCTGCCACCACCGATATGAATACCGATATCGGACACGTTACGTGATGTATATTAAAAAAAAAGACATAACTCTTTCAATTAAACTTAAACTAACACTTTATTTACGGTATTTACACTTAAACTCGGATGGAACTTATCCGGTTCAACATTAAATCAAACAAGTTGGAAATTGTACGTCAAACGTTACAAACGAGGTGCGTTCGTACGCACGTTTTAGAATTAAATTCATGATATCCCGTGCGTAGAACGGGCTAAACAGCTAGTTAAGTATATATTTTATGACACTGTTCATACAAATATCTTAACTAGTTATATAAATATTCAGATATATATGTATCAGCTAGTTATATAAATATTCAGATCTTGATGATTTTTAATTCTGTGAAATGAATTATATCGTCTGCAGATTAATTTCTGTAATAAAATAAGTATCTCGGTCGCTTGACGATTTAACATCCATCGGAAGCTCCTCTAACAAAAAAGCACCGATTTAAAAAAAAAAATCAAATTTCTTAATAAATATTTTTATTAATATCTCCTAAAGTTTTGATTCGATTTTAATAAAATTTGAAATGTCTCGACAAAATTCTGCAAAGATAATATATTTTAAATTGCAAACCATTTGGTTGGGTAGTTTTTGCGTTGTTATATGCGGACGGACAGACAGACGGACGGACAGACAGACAGACGGACGGACAGACGGACGGACCAAACGACGACTATAGGTGCTACGTATTTATATAATTACGAACGCACCTAAAAAATTACAGAAAACTACTTTCTGTGTACCGTTAGGCTACGTTAATTCACTCAGAACCGAGATTTCTATTAATCTCACACACGCTATATCTCTTCCTTTCGAGAAATCTCGTTCCACACACCTGCCCAGAGCTCCACTCTGAACAACCTTCCTCCTTCGCTCCTACGTTCCAAACTAACCTCAGTCTCTTGTCATCCACCAGAGAACCACCTCCCTCTACGGGGCTCGTGGTCTGTACCCAAGGGTTCCTTGACAACCCTTAATCCCCTCTTGCTGGGTCTGTCTTCCTAAATAATGGGTGAAATATTTGTCTTATCTATGAAAGACAACATCACAAAGGACATACTTCTTCCATTATATTCAAGTGGCTCCCCTCCGGATTAAGATTTTTCTTAAGAAAGCCTTCAACGGTACACAACAGATACATATACAATAAGATAATCCCTTAAGAATAGCTTTTAAAGTCTTGCAGCTGCCAGGAGAACCTGACATTTTCTTTATTCTATTAAATCCTATCGTAGGTAAATCTATATAATAAAAGCGCAAGTCACGTGACTGAGGAAAACAAATACGGGCTAACCACATCTTTTTTCATATGCCAGGCGACCCTTTTTATTCAAAATTATTTTTTTTTAATAAAATTGCATAAATGCTACATTTTTAGAAAGATCGTTCAACAAGATTGTTTGCTTGAGAGATGAGTTACATTGAAAAATGTATAGATTCTGAAATAACTTCAATGGAAATTCGGTTAACAGCTGAATATCTCAATCCATTAGTGTAAATAAACACAGGCGATTCGTTCATTATGAATCATAAAAATGTTAAACCATGGAGGTAACCATTCGCAAAGCAAGATCTCCATGGTGAATTTTATGTAGAGCTGCCTGGTGTAGAAAAAAAAATAGCATTTGTAAACTTGGCATACGTAATCAGAAAAAAAAGGCATGCTCATAGCAGAGGATATAATTCTTCTCACTGAAATAATAAGGATGATTTTTTTTTTTTTCACATTGTGAAACTTGTTATAAAACGAACGCACCTCATATGTCACGTTTGACGTACAATTTCCAACGTTATTATTATTATTATGTTGTAAGGGACTCTGGCTCCCTCAATCCCAGTTGTCTCATTAATTTGATAATCGTAACTCTCTAGAACTCAGTATCTTACATCATCTTCTATCTAAAATAATTAAAATGTTGATTTTGTTATACTGGCATTAATAATTAGTTTGAACATTTAATTATTCTCATAGACAGGTCGCCAGGTCACTTGGTCACCGGCGACCAAGTAATTTATCTGGCAACGATTTTTTTTTCAACAAAAATCGACCTAAGAAATGAACACAAACTGCATTTTTTCTCTTCCCCCAATATTTAAAAATAAACTTGGAAACTATATTCAAACAAAAAATATTTTTAACTTTTATTCTTTTAATTTGGCAAAAATGAGTTCATCAACTGCAATTTTTAAAATAATAAAATCAAAATCATTTGACTAACTTCAATAGGAAAATAGGCAAAAAATTATTTTCCTGCTTCACTATTTTATCAATGCACCGCTCATCATATGTGTAGCTCTCATCTTAGCCGGACATTTGAAGCATTCAGCAATCAGCATTTTATGAACATGTGTGTTAATTCAGCCTTTACAGTATTTCTTTTTTTATTTCCAGAGATATGTAATTTTGTTAGGTTTCATTAGAAAATTTAGATATTATGTACTGTACTGAAATATGTAATTAGTAATTCTAAAATTATGCTTGTTATTACTTTTTGGCAATTAATTCATAAAAAAACTATTTTTTTTTTCAGAGATATGTAATCTTGTTAGGTTTCATTAGAAAATTTAGATATTATGTTTCTAAATTATGTACTATACTGAAGTATGTAATTAGTAATTCTAAATTTATGCTTGTTATTATTTTTTGTCAATTAATTCATAAAAAACTTTTTTTTTTTTTTTAATCAATGACGGAGGTACGGGGGAGAGGGGGGCGGGATAAATATTTTTTTATTGGCGGAGACTGGAATTTTCTGCTGGCTTCCAGATTTTATCGTAAAGTTCCACGTCATAAATATTTGATAATCCCAACTGTTCAATTTACTTAAAAAAATTACTACCTGAACCTCTCCCACAATTTTTGAACTACTATTCCACTGGCTGTCCACAGCTTTTGTATTTTGTCTCTGTCTTTCTTGATCACTTATTAGTCGAAATTCATCTTTTCAGGGTCAGTAATATTTAACTAGCTCATTTTCATCCAAACATAATATAGGCCACAAATATAATCTGTTCGTGTTTATCGTAATCTTATCATTTCAGATGATCTCCCACAGATTGTCTTGATCTGGTTACACTCTATAAAGGCGACATCTATTTCTATCTTTAATTTCTTGCATCAATTATGTATCTGGACAGAGCATCTTCATCGCAATCGTCTCATTTGTAGGAGAAAAAGTGGCACACATCTGTTTAGGACTTAGCTGAAAGACAAACAATTACCTTCACCTAAGTATTGTAGTATTGTTTCAAAAACTTCAACCTACAATGATCACATTTCGTCTTATTCCATGGTAGATCGGGAATTCTTATATTAGGGTCAATTTTTCCGCTTCGTTTTGCTAGATATTGATACGGTTTATAGCTGGTTTAGTTTTCAGCTTGACAAATGAAATTTATACTTATGTCAGGTGATTAATTCATCGATATTTCGTAATTTTCCCCCATGCACACACACACACACAAAAAAAAAAAACTTTATGCAAGGGATTTTTGAAATTTCTATTCCAGTGATCCTTCAATTGTGATGTGAGCGTCTGGATATTTTAATAATCTTCTGCATTCTAACCCTGACCCATGGATTATTTTTTTTCTTTCTGGCATGAAATCATTTATTGACATTGCATGAGAAAATATTTTTTTTTTAATGAAATCGGAAACATAAACTAACACAGAGATTTCAAAATTAGCATTTGTCATTGATTTTTTTTTCTAACCGAGCTCTTAAATTAAAATATGCAAACATTACGTCTGGATTAATATAGATAAAGTTTTCAGCGTACGATGAAATTTATACTTATGTCAAGTGATTAATTCATCGGCATTTTGTAATTTTTCCTCATGCACACACACACACACACAAAAAAAAACTTTATGCAAGGGATTTTCAAAATTTCAACTGCAGTGATTCTTCACTTGTGAGCGTCTGTGGATGTTATAATACTCTGCATTCTAACCTTGATCCATGGAATGAAATATTTTCTTCTGACATGAAGTCATTTGTTGACGTTGCATGAGAAAATTAATTTTTAAATGAAATCCAAAACATAAACTAACACAGATACTTAACAACAGAAATTTTTAACTTCTTTTTCATGTACACTCTCCTTAAATGATTTTTTCTTGCTTTTCATTTGTGAAAATCTTTCTAAAATATGTATTTAGTTTTATTTTAAGCGTTAAAATCTTATTCACAGCGCAACATACTAAGATTTTAAGACTTGAAATATAAAATGAAGTACATATATTTTAGAGATATTTTTCGAAGCAAAAAGTAAAGAAACATCTTTTAAGAAGAGAAATTAAAAATTTTAATTTTCTGTTGACAAATTTGAAAAATGCTGATAGCATTACAAGGCTATAGGATTGACATTGGAGAATTCAATTTGCGTCCTGACCGTTAAAGAGCTTTAAATAAATTATATATAAGCATGCTTAAAAAGATTAGCGTGCATATTCACATACGACCAAATCTGACGTAAAATCTTTCACAGCACATGACTTCGCGGAGATTTTATATTAAGGTTGTTCTAAATGATCTGCTCAACAACACAAAACTTCTCTGCAAAAAAAAAAAAAAAAAAAAAAAATTGTTGATTTTACAGTATAATACTGGCAACCCAGCTGCCAGTATTATGCCGTAAAAATTAACAGTAATAAACAGTAAAATCAGCAGTAATACGCTGCCGCGCGCAGTGTTTCTGACACACTTTCTGGCTCATTTTCAAACGTAAAGGCATAAAATTGGCAGGTCTGACTAGTGAAGCGATCTGGAATCGAAATGAGTTTTCCATTTTTTGATCGATAAATTGCTTATCGAGTTATAAGCGATTCGTGTCACGTGACGACGCGTTTTTAATGCTGCGGCTTCCTAAATTCGATGCAAAATGCCGATTTTGAAAGTGTTTTCTGAAAGTTCTTCTTGCCTTTACTAAAAAATGGAAAACGTCTTTGCAAAGTTTCTGAATAAGAACACCTGCGAATTTAAGGCATTTCCGAAAAAAAAAATCCCTGACTGCTCGGGTAACAGGTAAAGGTAGATTTTGTAGACACAGACCGTGGGGCGCTGTTTATTAGGAATTGCAGAAGTTACCTTTTTGCCATGATACAGCAATTGGAACCACCCACTTCGAAATGTACCTGTGTCTGTAGGTGAAGCCATCAGGGAAAGTTTTGATTTTATTTATTTTATTTTATTTTATTTTATTTTATTTTTGGCTGTAAGGGTTGGTCTTATAAAAAACTTGTCAGTATAAAAGTTGTAGATAATATTAAGACGATTTATAATAAATTTAAGCGGATTTGATATCTTGTGAATTGACGAAGTTATGAATTTTTTTCTTTTTAAACTCCTATTTCCCCTTCCCTCCCCCTTGAGGCCATTTTTAACGATATCAAAAATTTGTCATACATAAATTTTCGGCTCTTTTCCTAGAAGTAATAATAACTTTAAACGGATTCGATACGTATCATAATTAAGAGGTCATGGGGATTTTTCTCTTTTCACAACCCCCCCCCCTTTGGTTCGATTTTGCCCATTAACGAACTTGACTGAGGTTTTATGCCCCTTGATTTTATGTATGAATTTGGAAGAGATTTGTGCAGAATTATTGAAGTTATCTTGTCCATGAAAAAGTGATGTAGATAGATAGATAGATATAAAGTTTTGAACTGGGAGTGGTTTAGGGTTTCTGGTTCGGCGTAGATCTGCAAAAATTTTCCAGAAATTCCAACATATAGGGGAGAATGTAATAGGTAGTATTTCTTACGAAATCTACCTAAAAATGACCTTAAAAAATGTCATAAAGTAGACAGTTTGGATTTGAGAACAGCCTTAAGATTATACATTTTCTACTGCTGGAGCTGGACGGTCATAAGAAGGCCTATCTCAGTTCAATACGATTCAAAAGTCGCCACAGTCCTGATCGAGAAGTAAGGGGCTATAAAGCATCTGCATAATAATAATAATAATAATAATAATAATAATATATTAAGGAAGTCTTAAAATCGAGTGACCCATCATATTAAGCAGATAAAAAATCTATTAATTATGCAGATATAAAGAAAGGATAGAAATCTAAAATTGTACCGCATCTTTTCTAAGAAAAACTGACAATAACGTCATATGAAACATTATCCCCAGCAATTCTCTCAAGAACTATACTGTGTAATCCTATCTCCTTATCCAAAAAAATCCTTTTGTGGATTTTTCAGTCACTACGTTTTTTATTTGTTTCTTATACAGAGTGCCTTCATTGTTTCCAAACAGCGTTAACTATTCCGACGAGCTCATTTTTCGGTGCAAATTCGAGTGCCCACTTGCATCAAGTAGACAGGTTCTTCAAGTTGATGCAGAATTCGGAGACAGTGAGAACTTTGGGTGTAATGAATGGTGCTTTGTGAAATTAAGGGAAATGGGAGTAAGATATAGAAGATGAAAAGAAAATGATGCTTTTCACAGACTCTTGATAAGTACAGTATAAGGCATGCCATTATTACTGGTTGACAGGAGCATAGACTTGATGAAAATATTATGGTTCTCACTATTTGAATCACCAAGCGTAGGAGAGTTTCCTTCATAAAGAAAAAATAGTAGACCTAGACATAGAAAGAAACTGGCGTTTCCTTTCGTCAATTTTCTTTCCTTTCCATTTTAACACTTTCCAACATAGTTGAAAAGTGTTTATGAATTTGGTGTACTGCAAAAAATAATTGTTGATTTTACAGTATAAAACTGGCACCCTAGCTGCCAGTATTATACCGTAAAATTAACAGTATTAAACAGTAAAATAAGCAGTAATACGCTGCCGTGCAAGCAGTAATACGCTACCGCGCATGCGCGGTAGCGTATTACTGCTTACTTTACCGCTTATTTTACTGTTTAATACTGTTAATTTTACGGTATAATACTGGCAGCTGGGGTGCCAGTTTTATACTATAAAATCAACAATTATTTTTTGCAGTGTGTGTCTGTCTGAACAATTCTAACACGTCCGCTACCGTGGACGTCTATTAGTCACTCATTTGACATTCCATTTTTAATCCAAAATTACGAATTCATACCGGAAATTTTTAAAAAAGAATTTTTATTTTATGCAATCACAAATTGTCTGTCATTAAATAAAGCAGCTTTTCCCTTGTAGAAATAAAGCATGTTAAACTTCCCTTAATGAAATGTTAAAATTGTGTTTTCTTAACTCTGCACTCCATCCCCTACGCTGTAAAAAACTGACAGTGGAAAAACTTAACTTTTATTAGTATGCAGTTGTTCTTATATATAATTATTCATAAATGTATGGGCCCTTTCCACCTTAGTTAATGTGAGACCTTTTTTTTTTTCAGGGTGATTTTTTCGATGGTGCTTTTTGCCGGGGCGATTTTTTCGGCCTACCGTATTTCATATACAAATATGTAGATCATACACAGGGCCTCACAAAAGATTTCGATTACTTTTCTGACTATATTGGTGGTAATTGCTGAAAATAAGTTTTTAAAGTGTATTATGCGTTTTCCAAATTATTTACTTATCATCTTTCACCTTATTAAACGGTGAAGTTTTGTTACACTATTATGAATGTCTTGTAAAGTGTATCATAATCTATGCTTGACGCGTTATGTTTCTTTCTTGTTTCAAAGTTTTATTTATTCGTTATTAATGATATAAAAAATAAAGCATGTAAAAAAGCTTCAATTAAATACAGTGCAAGGTATACTTACAAAAACAATATCGGCTTTAAAAAGTACAAATATTTTAAAAAAAGAATTAAAAAACAGCTGCTTTCATTTCTCCTTGGTAGAAGAAATACAGGACTGGAGATTTTTATTACGCATTGCATAAAATTATGTATTTGTTTACTTTTATAGCAGATAGGGTGGATATATGTTAACTTTTGGCATAATGGTTGAGTATGGAATGCATAAAATTCCCCAAACAAAATTAAATAACTTGAAAATTTACCTTAGGCTAAATTTCGGTTTGCTTCCGGGTAATAGAGTTTCTGCTGTAGTAATATCTTTTTCTGATAGCCTGTGAATAATAATCTCAAAGCACTATTAAGATAGACAAATAGATGGAAAAATAGATAGATATGAATCGAATGGGTTATTCGACCATTAGATTTGCGTATTAATCCTATTTATGATGCATAAAGTGCAAACATTTGTTTGTCCCTAACTAATACTAATTTATTTGTAGTATTGTTCTCAATAAGAAATGGAAGAACATTCACAATGCCACAACTAAACGTTACGGATGTAGAATTCCAAAAGTGCAAATAATCTCTGCGTGTGATTCAAGAGGAAAATTAAGTGAGAAGAGAAGAATATCTTCCCGTTTCCCAAGCTACAAGAATTCACTTTCATTTTAAGGTGCAATGGTACAAGTGACAATTCTTCTTATTCAAATCGAAGAAAAATCACTTGAAGGAGGCACTTCCTACTTGCAGGTAAATTTGCAACATCCACATTGTTGCTAACAAAGAGGACGTGATGGATAGGATCTCTTTTTTGACTGCTAAGTGATACAATTGTATAAATACAGATCGTGGAGTGACTGTAGACTGGGCGTAAAGATTTTGTCAATTCGGAATCCTCTGAAATTAGTCCGCATTGTTCGGCTCGGCTTATAGGAATAGCTATTTTTCAAGACAAATTATCCTTTTAAGTTTTAGGCTCCTATGTAGGAGCCTAAAACTTAAAAGGATAATTTGTCTTGGTCCTATATAATTTGTCTTGGTTTGTAAAAGGTTCTAGTGGACAGCAAGACTATAGAATAAGATAATCACTTATCTATAGTCCTGAGTGGTCAGGGGACTCCAAGTAAAACAGGTTTTCCTCTACAAGAGTCGCAGATCATGAAACACGAAAAGATCTTTCATTACCTATAATAAAATTTCACGTATGCAGGGCCCTGATTGTCACAGGAGCACATGCCCCTGTTCTCCAGTTATGGGGCCCCAAAATGCTTTTTGTGTACTCTCTGAAAAATACATACTACAGAAAATTTCTGACTACAGTTGGCATTAAAAAATATATTTCGCCTATTTGGCATCACTGAATTATCTCAGTATTTGCGCATGTAAAAGAAACTGTCAAATCCCTGAAAACTGAATATTACGTGAAACATTCTTATGCGAACAACTTAAGTTATTAGGACTCTAATTAGCATCACAAACACAAAATAGCTCTAATAAAACATTGATGGCCGATTATCACAGGGGCACACGGGTCATGTACCCCAGTTCCACATTTTCAGGGGGCCCAAAATGCATTTTTTCCACTCTTGGAAGATATAAATTAATGTAAAATGTCATTTGTAGTTCATAGAATTTTTTTTTTTCCCATTCATCTAAACTAAACCATCTCTACGTTCTTCACTAACGGCAATGAAATGTAATATAAACTTCAAAAATCCGAGAAGAACATTACATCAAACATGTTTAATTCACTCCTTTAGGTTTAGAATTTTACTCGCTCTAAATAGTATGTAGTGCAGAAAATGTTACCTTCTCATAATTTTTAATACATTTTTACATCTGTCTATACTATATTCTTTTTTCCTAAAGCTATGGTTTCAATTTTTAGCGGCACATAAATATATTTATTATGTTTAAAATGCAATTTTTTTGAGAAAGGGAGCCTCAATATGACCTTTGTGCCCCGGGTCCCACGTATACAGTTAATGAAGCACCGCATGTCATGTATTAAATATATCTACGTGTATGTTCACGAAGTGTCTTTTATTATGACGCGATTTTTAAAACACACATTCTGGTAAAAAAAAAAAAAAAAAAAAAGCAAATTCATTTTTACACTAGTTATTCCAGACACGTTATACACGGAGCCGGTCTTGGCTTTAGGCTATGAGAGCAGGAAAATGTTTTGACACTAAATAAAAGTATGTTTAGACTTTTCTTGCAGTGATTGTGTGAACAATTAATTCAATACTTATAAAAAATCTTATCATAATTTTGTGAATCTAAAATTAATGTATAGGTTCCTGTTTACAGGGGCGCCAACTTATATGGGCCCGTGGGGACCGAGCCCACCCAATAATTTTCAAACCCAGCGAGCCCAGTTTCCATTGTTTTATTTCGTTATTTATTTCATTATTTATGGAACAAAATGAATTTTACCATTTACCAGTGAGCAGGTCTTTACAATTTTTTATAAAATCTGGTAACCAGTAAAAAATATCACCCGCCCCTCCGCCTTGACTTTCAAAAACAAAAAAGGGTTTTTATGAATTCATTGGGAAAAAAAATAACAACAAGCATAGTTTAAAACTATTAGTTACACAGTTAGAATAGTACATAATTTACAAAGATAAAATCTAATCTTTCTGATGAAACATCAAAATTATATAATCTCTGAAAAAGAAAACAAAGAAAAGAAATATTGTAAAGGCTGGATTAATTGGTATGTTAGGAAAATGCTGATTGTCAAATGCTTCAAATGTCAGGATAGTTGAGTACTACAAAATCTGATTAGGGGGTGCATTTCTAAAATAGTAAAGCAGGAAAACAATTTTTTGTCTGTTTTCCTGTCGAAGTTAATTTAAAATTTGCAGTTGGTGAACTTATTTCTCTGCCAAATTAAAAATAAAAGTTAAAACTATTTTTTGTTTGAATATAGTATCTAAGTTTTGATTATATTGTAGATTATATTTTGATAGTAACTAAAATTATGTGAAAGGATTCCTTTTATGAATTTTTTTTGTGAAGGACCCTGTTCTAGGATGAAATTTTTTGTGAAGGTTCCTTTAAGGCACCCATATTGTTCCTCAGAAAATCCCTGCTAAATTACTTTAAAAGGTAACAAATAGAAGAAGAAAAAAGCATTTTAATTTCATTGGTAGCTTTTATATAAAGTGGGATCCCGAATGCAAAAATTTTGGAAGTCCTGTTTTTCCAACGGGCGAAAAAAAGATACTTATTTTCTATTTATTTGGAGGAGAGGAGGGGCGTCTCTAAATCCCCCCCCCCCCCAGAAAAAAAAGTGCCCTGCCGATCTTCTCCCCACAGTCTTACGACCGGCCCTGGTCATAAAAAATGGAGAGGAAAATATTTTCTTTTTTATATATAAATAAATAATTCAACGTAATAATTATCTAAGTTAAAATATAATAAGTTGAATTATATAAAAATTAAATCAGTTGATAAATAAACATGGGTGAGTTTTCCGTTCTCTGACAGAATTCAGTCTTTTTCGTATTTGGAATTGACGGAAAAATATTAATTAATGTCTGGCTGGCTCTGGACGTAGTTTGTTCTACACTATTAATTTAGGTTTTTCATACATATTAATGTAACTCTTGGAAATTTATGTTTTGAAGATGTGTTATGATATATTTGAATTATATACATTTTACTAAAGTTTTACAGAAAGTCCTGTGAAACTTTCTGACTTTCACCCATGTAAATAAACAGATCATGTTGTTGAAAGAGGTAAAAATCATAAGCCATAAAGCGTTTTGCCCGATTGACTCGGATTAAAACTGCAATCATTCTATTCTTGGCAAAATAGAACAATTATAACAATGAATGATCCAATGGTAATTCGCGGGTTGCATTTACTACATACACATTTGAATACATTCCTCCCTCAGTGCCCTCTGGTTAATAACCTTGGAACAATACTCTTCTTACTGTCGAAACAAGAATTGTCCACTTTGCCGCTAAGAACAACGAAGACAAAGAACCGAAATGTCGGGTGTTGCGTATAATCTTTCAAAGCAAGCCCAGAGTAATTGCACTTTCTTTGGGGGGTTCTTGAGATACGAAACGCGAAACTATGAACGTGACGTCACTCAGAACTCATAATGATATCTTTTGTTGCGAGATCCGGGCCCTTCAGAATCGTGCATGACTGATATAAAACAATAGTTGCTTCAAAAAAGAACACTGACTCTGCTCCGAATACTGGTTGAAAAAGCTCTGAAGAGAATTTGGCGGGCCAGTTTTTTTTTTCTTTAATTCTTTCTGGACTATGTCACGGAATAATAAAGATGAAAGTGTTAGCTTTTATCACATTTCTCTCGTGAGGTATTTATCTCCCATTTACGTCTCCTACTAAAGTGATACGTTCCAGACATACATAGAGTTTTAGTTTATTCAGTGAAAATGGAATTTTATAGCCTTCATAACTACGAGGATGAATGCTTTTGTCTTATGAATGCTCTTTTTTTTTTCTCCTCACTGATAATTTCATTTTCCATTCCTTTCTTCCAGCATTTAACCAGATATCGTTCAAGAATGCAAGGGAAGCTCTCAGACTTCTCTGAAGACTTACATAAAATGTAATGATAGTGTTAGATTTCTCTAAAGGCTTAAATGAAAAGGTTTCTTTCTTTCTTTTTAAGAAAGAGAGAGAGCATGAAAAGCGTCATTGTAAGACATAACGCATAGGTGCCAAGAGTTACGGGCTTTGAATACCACTTTCTCCTAGTAGAAAATTATGACTTCTTTAATCACATAATCTTGTGATTAAAAGGAAGACTTTTATAACGCAATAGTGAGTTATTTACTAGATGAATTCAAGAAAAGTAATGGCATTGATTTGAAAAATGATCCAATGGTTATGCAAAGAATCAAAGAAGCTGCTGAAAAAGCGAAAATTGAATTATCAAGTGCAATGGAAACAGAAATAAATCTATTAAGTAATAATAGCTAATATAACTAAATAAGTTACTAACTAAATTACTAAATAAATCATATTTTTGTAAAAAAAAAATAAAAATAAAAAAAAAGTGAAGGGGGCGGGTATTTAAAATCCGTAACTCTTGGCAACTTATGATAACGTTTTATAGTGTTAAGAAAGAGTGCCCAAAAAGGAAATAATATTTTTAAATTGTCACCATTTTTTCACGGTTAAACCAGCGATATTTTATTTGCTGTTATCTGTGAACGTTGAGGTTAAAAGTACGCAATCGAACAACGATTGTAAAAATTCCCTCTAAAAATGATGAAATTTTATAAAAAATGTGTTTAAAAAATTAAAATATCTATGGTTTGTTTATAGCACACGGGATTTCTAACCAAATTTAACGCTACTTTCAGGACATTTGACAAAGTACAGTAGGAACAACATATTATTATCAGAAAATAAACATATTAAATATTTGATGAAATATGATAATTTTTATGAAATAATTTGTAACTGCGCATACGCTGGCGATAAATATAATTTTTATTTTTATTTATTTTTTGCGTATTTCAGTAGTCTGCTATGTAGGGCAAGTCATGTAAAAAGGCCAGTATAGCGTGAAAATTCAGAAAGATATGTCGGCTATACAGTGAGCTGAATTTCAATCGCTTTCTAAAAGTAGCTGGATGCTGGATGGTAAAGGATTTTAGGCAAATTGCATTTTATATTAACCCACTTCTAAGAACAGAGTTGATATTTAACGCACCCGAACTATTTTTATTAACCATTGGGAAAATGGTTGTTGTTTTCGGTCGAGAATGGACCTCTTGACGTCGTCACTTTATTTTTTTTTTAAGCTTTAGTAAGCGTTTTTTAGCGAAATTCTGTAACTTTAGAAGAATTTTTAACGAAATTCTTTAACTTTAGAAGAATTTTTCTTTGAATAGGCAATAGAAATGCATAAAATCGTTACAAAAACGCTAAAGTTACAAAAAGGATTGATGCAAATTATCAGATATGAAAAAAAAAGCCGAATTCAAAAATTGACATCGGATGAGAAATCGGTTTATAAAGTAAAAAACGTGGTCTTCAACTTAATTTCCTCAAAAATACCTTTAGTTCAGACATCAATCTAAACAAGAGTTAAGCAATACTTAAATTTTGCTTAGAGGATGGTCTAGAAATAGAAATTGTACCAAACTTTAAAAATTTTAATGCTAACACATAAAATTGGCATCATATTTGGATATTTCGGTTTATTCTACCTTCGGATGCCAAACGGGAAGCCAGTAGATAGGGAATGGGACTTCTGCGTCAGCAGTAGGCGGTGGTGGCGGTGCAGTGGTAACACCGTCTGCTGCAGATATCATACTATAGTAGGTGAGTGGAATAGCTAGCGTGGGGAAGCTATGTTATAGTAGGGTGGGGGGCAAATAGGTCTACTGTAAGAGGGGGGTATTTTAGGGAGGGGGCTAAATTAATAAAATTTTTAAATGTCTTATAGTACGAGGTAACGGTTATGGTAGAGTCCGAACGCTGCCCCCCCCCCCTATCCCTCTGCATTTTCCCAATGGTCGTTGTAATTTGTTAAATTAGCATTTATTTTATTTTATTTTATTTATTTATTTATTTATTTTGTAATTTAAAAATAAATAAATAAACTGTTCTGTTAAAAATAAATTTCCTCTAATCTTTAAAAATGGCAACATGTCAGGTGGAAATACTAATGATATTGAACTAACCGATGATTCAGTTATAATTCAATTTATTTATTTATTTATTTTAAATTCATTAAAAACAACGTAGAAGCACGACGGGATATTGAATCTTACTTCGCGTCAGTAAAATAATTAGCTCGTGTTGTAATATCAGACAGTATTCTTCAAATTCGTGAGAGCAGTGAGTGAAAGTTGTAGTTTTCCTTTACATTTACTTATAATGCCTGTTTATCAAACTCAGGTGAAAACACCTGCGGCGGGCGTTTCTACCAGCTATTCGTGAACAGGTAGCTGCTTCTGTATCTGTAGTTGACGGAACAGTCTGACGCAAACAAGACAGTAAATTAGATAATGAAAAGTGAAAAGATTGCCTTTTTTTTCCTCTTCCAAGACTTTCTACATGAAAAATTTGGATAGATGCCATCGGAAAGTAAAACGCCATGCGATTCAAAGAAAATTCCATTGAGTATGATGTTGAAAAAATATTTAAAAATGAGTTAAAAAACTATTTTCCCATTATATTTACCGTGAAAAGAAAAGAAACAAAAAACAGTCATAAAAGAGGTGCGGATACATATAGTAATAATATTTTTTAAATCGTTGGGTTTACCTAGAATTCGCATTAGAAACGCATAGAACAGTATTTGATTCAAAGATAAGAAAAATTTTGCGTCAATAAATTTAAAATTTCCTTTTTTCCTTGTTCTTTTTTAAAAATTTTAAATAACTTCTTTGATCAGTTGGTAGAGCATTGACAGCTTCAGGTAAGGGATCCCAGGTTCGAATACTGACCCGGACTTTTTCGCGCTGTTGGGAAGATTACATCACTGTCAGAAATGGATACTCAAATTCCACGAAATTTTCTTCGTTTTTAACGAAACCGTTTCCAGGGATATACTCCGAGTGAATAATTTTGTCAAATCGAGTAAATTAATTTCCTCACTTTTTTGAGGATACAAATTTCGTCAAATTTCTTGTTCGAAACTGTACAAAAAGGCCGGTGGTGCCATCTATTGACAATTTTAGAAGCATCTGTACTTGACAGGAGGAAAAATTACGTCGCTTTTCTCAAGTCTTCAAGGGGATTCGAACGTGCGATCTTAGTTGTGGGAGGCCAATGCGCTGCCTACCTCGCCAGCGGGACCTTGCGTAAATTTGATTTTAAATGTATCTACGGGATGTTGCTGTGTGTTTATATTTTTAAAAGGTAGATTGTATTTTTATCGGTGCTGTTATAATTTCTGCATGTTTTAATTAATAAGGCTAAGATTATGATTAAGGTTTTTCTATGGTTAATAAATAGTTAGAATATGGCTTGATTAATATAATTTATTAGAGAAATTTCCTTTGTTCAATGAATGATTAGAATATGGTCTAGTTAATTTGTTGGTCAGAAACAATAAATTTTGAAGTGCATATTGGAGGAGAGTTTATCAATTTTAGATGATGGCGGTGAAGATTTTAACACGTTACTGTTTATAGAGGGGAAAGGGATCAGTTATGCATATTTTAAATTTGATTGATTTCTTAAATTAAAAAGAAGCTCCTGAAATTTTGATTTTTTTTTTTCTGGAACGATAGCTTAAAATGCCTTTCCTTAATATGTAGTGAGTCTGGCCGTGAATGGGGAAACAGTTTCGTCAAATATTTGAAAGTTTCCATTTCATTAAAAATCTCTTAATTTTGAGACGAAATGATTGTCAAAAATGATGAAATATAGTTCAAGAATTGCTGAATCGTCAAAAGTGAGAGTTTTATTTTTGACAGTATGGAAGCAGTTTCGTCAGATATTTGAGGTTTTGCGTTTCGTCAAAAACCACGTGACTCTGTGACGAAATGATTGTCAAAAATAACGAAATAAAGCTCAAGGATTGTCGAATCGTCAAAATTGAGTGTTTTATTTCTGAGAGTGATCTCATATGATTTCTTTACCAATTTGAATAATTGTGTCATAATTAATCTAGTGTAGTCACGTTTCCAGCGTTTACTCGAGGTCCCATTACCTGTGATTTATTCTGTTGTGCTGATTCAGATATCAAATCAGATACTATGATTTTAAGGTTAACTGGGTGAATTAGTTCCGCCATATTCGTCCGGGATAGCTCAGTTGGTAGAGTATTGACAGCTTCAGCCAAGGGATCCCGGGTTCGAATCCTAGCCCGAACTTTTCCGCCCTATTGGGAAGATTACATATCATATAAACTCCTTTCCTTATTTAGATTTCGTGTCAAGATTTACGTATGGCTTCAATTAGTCGAAATATCAAAGTTTTCTCGATTCATATGATTAAATAGAAAGTGTTATCTCACTAAGCATTACTTTTTAATAAAATAGTTTTAAATATTATTAGTACTCTTAAGTATTATTTTAAATATTATTAAGTATTGTTTTATTTCTTTAAAATGTTTTTTTTTTAATAGTTTTCCTAAAAACTGAGACAAAAAAAAAAAAATAAAATAAAATAAAATAAATAAATAAATAACTGAAATTCGTAATTACAGTGGGATTTGAAGTATGTGAATGTGATGGCTTAAATTGAATTCCGGATGTTGATACACTTTGTTACTTTCAATACAATAATTACAAGAAGAAAGTATTGTATTCGGGAAAATTTTTGTCGGATTTATACATTTTAGAAGGTCCTGAACACGCGATTTGACTATGTATAATAAATGTACACATCTATATCGCTAGTCTGTCGGTTTGTTTTATAAAGCATATTTTAGAATATTAGAGAAGAATTGGACCTTGGAGTGAAGAGATTGCAGTATTTACTAGTATACAGTCTTCTATATTATGTTCATTTTTTTTAATCGACCTTTGTCGGGTTTATCCTTAATATCCTTAGCACCTCATATATTGTTTGAAGGACGGATTAAAGATTTAATTTTAAGGAATTAAAAAAAAAAAAACTACATACAACAGTAAAGTACGATGGTAAAAACAGCCCTATATACACAGAAAAAAATAAAACCCAATTTGGGTCGAAAGATTCTTAGGTATGTGCCCAAATTGGGCCATGCCTGTTTTGGTTACCTCCATTTTGAGCACTGTTAAATACCCATTTTCAAAAAAAAAAAAAAAAAGGGTTTTATTTTTTTTTCTGTGTAGACTACCCTCTCTTCTTTTACTTCTCAGAATAGTCCTTATAGTTGCGGATATTTTATTTATATTTTTCAAATTGCTGTTAGGGTTTGCTAGAAAATTGTCTGGAATTACAATTAGCATATCGTAAAAAAAAAAAAAAAAAAAAAAAAAAAAAAAAAGGAAATAAAGAAAAGTAAGAAATGGTGTTGTTGTTTAAATTTAGCATAATTGTGGTGCATAACTGCTTATAATCATGCATTTGAAATCATAGATTACTATTAAAAAAATAAAAATAAAAAAATAAAATAAAGAAAAATCTTTTACCTTTAAGAATTTTTAGAAGATAATTCGTGAGGCCCACAGGTGTAACATTATAGTGACATGACCTTGAATTTGGGCGTGTCGCGGGCACGAAAACATTTCAGGGAACTAGACGGGGCCCCTCAAAAAACAACTAACCTGTCAAAACCGGTTTATGAGGGTGCTTCATGGGCCACACGCAATTTACAACCTGCCGCTGCAGGTGATCTATAAAAAATGACCATCAGAACAAAACTTAGACGAAAAAAAAAGGTGATCTGATTTTTTTTTCCTTTTCTTTTTCTAGTTCAATTCTTTTACTAACTGCAGAAACTATTTCTAATCTCAGTTATATCACATACGTTTGTAACTGATTACTGATATGAAAAAAAAATAATCAAAAATATGGAAAAAAAAACAAGAAAGAAAAATTATGCGTCAAGCATAGATTATGAAACACTTTCCAACGCATTCAGAATACTTTACAAAGGTAGATCCAGGTAAAATTTGGGTCCCCTTCACAAATATCTATTTAATAAAACAGGTACCTTCACAAAAATCAATTTAAAAACAGCCCTATATACACAGAAAAAAATAAAACCCAATTTGGGTCGAAAGATTCTTAGGTATGTGCCCAAATTGGGCCATGCCTGTTTTGGTTACCTCCATTTTGAGCACTGTTAAATACCCATTTTCAAAAAAAAAAAAAAAAAGGGTTTTATTTTTTTTTCTGTGTAGACTACCCTCTCTTCTTTTACTTCTCAGAATAGTCCTTATAGTTGCGGATATTTTATTTATATTTTTCAAATTGCTGTTAGGGTTTGCTAGAAAATTGTCTGGAATTACAATTAGCATATCGTAAAAAAAAAAAAAAAAAAAAAAAAGGAAATAAAGAAAAGTAAGAAATGGTGTTGTTGTTTAAATTTAGCATAATTGTGGTGCATAACTGCTTATAATCATGCATTTGAAATCATAGATTACTATTAAAAAAATAAAAATAAAAAAATAAAATAAAGAAAAATCTTTTACCTTTAAGAATTTTTAGAAGATAATTCGTGAGGCCCACAGGTGTAACATTATAGTGACATGACCTTGAATTTGGGCGTGTCGCGGGCACGAAAACATTTCAGGGAACTAGACGGGGCCCCTCAAAAAACAACTAACCTGTCAAAACCGGTTTATGAGGGTGCTTCATGGGCCACACGCAATTTACAACCTGCCGCTGCAGGTGATCTATAAAAAATGACCATCAGAACAAAACTTAGACGAAAAAAAAGGTGATCTGATTTTTTTTTCCTTTTCTTTTTCTAGTTCAATTCTTTTACTAACTGCAGAAACTATTTCTAATCTCAGTTATATCACATACGTTTGTAACTGATTACTGATATGAAAAAAAAATAATCAAAAATATGGAAAAAAAAACAAGAAAGAAAAATTATGCGTCAAGCATAGATTATGAAACACTTTCCAACGCATTCAGAATACTTTACAAAGGTAGATCCAGGTAAAATTTGGGTCCCCTTCACAAATATCTATTTAATAAAACAGGTACCTTCACAAAAATCAATTTAATAAAATAATCCCCTTCACAAAAATCAATTTCATAAAATGGACCCTTCACAAAATTCTTTATAATAAAACATCTCCCTTAATAAAATTTCTTTTAATAAAATAGGTCCTTTCATAAAATTCTATTCCACAAAAACTTACTGTTTATTAATTATTTATTATTTTGTGACTTTTAAAATATGTAATTTGCAAACAAACAAGTCCACCAGAGAGGAAAATTTCAGCAAATGGATTTAAAAAAGTCTTTTGTTAATAAATGCTTGGTTTGAGTAACTGGATTTCAACTTTCGTTACAAAATGTTATTTGTCACAAAAATATAATAAATTTCATAAAAATAACCTTTACTTTTCACAAAATGGGCCCTAAGAAAAGAAACCTGCATCGACACCTGCTTTAACAAAACTTCATCATTTAATAAGGTGAAAGATGATATATAAATAAACAATTTGAAAACCCCATAACACATATGAAAACCCAACTTCAGCAATTACCATCTCTAGTCGGAAAAAATATCCGAATTCTTTTGTGCAGCTCTGTATATGATATATAGATTTGTATATATACTGCATACATAATATGCAAAATGGTATTTCAGTTAGGAAATGCATAAGATAACATGCATAGCACACAGTTGACAATTCCCTTTCAGTAATACCCGTCAGTAAGCGGAAACATACTCGAATCCTTTTATGCAGCGCTATATATGATTTGTAGACTTTGTGCGCACCAAGTAATATCCCCCAAAAATAGTTACATTTGAAAGCACGTACCACAATTGAAAACACACTTCCAGCAATGATTGCTCATAGACAGTACTGTAACCGAATTTTTTTGTGTATCCCTGTCCCTGTACATCAGGCATGTCAAACTCGTTTACCGTCGCGGGCCAAACTGTGCATTATATATACAAAGCCGTGGGCCACATTAAAATAAAATGTAGATAGTAAAAGTAAAACCATTGCACAGAATAAATTTTGTACGTACAAAGCAAAGTCGTGTTAAAGACATATGCATGCAAGTTCCAAAGTTATTATAGAACACAGTTTATGTTATTTTATTTTTCGGCAGAAATACTCATAATTACGTTTCTTCAACCAAATCTACAAAATTTAATTTGATTTTCTAAATTGTAATTATTTTAAAAATTGATTGTAGGCTCTGGTCTGTTAATCTTGGTCTAGCAAAGGCATAGCTATCAATCTTCCGTGTTTTCTTCAAGTAAAATAACCTTAAAAATAAGCATATTTTGAATAAGAAATTTCTATTAATAAAATGTATCTTGTGCGCTTACTTATTTGATTTCATTTATTAAATATATTTTCTGGTTCAAATTATGTTTATTTGACTTGAAAAATAACAAAAGATTGTCAGCTACGCACAGTCGTATAAAAGTGCGCTACTGAACATAGCTAAAATATGCTTAATTGCACACTGACACTATACTTTAAAATATCGGTCGATTGATGAATAATTACAACAATTTAGAAACGCCATATATTTTAGCACTAATATGAGATTGCTCTGAATTTTGATTAACTGCACTTTTGATTAAATTCTGTACACCAATCATTAGAGGGGGAAGTAAATAGATTAAACTGATTTTCATATTTCTTGAAATTATCTTCTTTTGAATTAATTTCCTTATATTTTGAATTTCTTTAACTGTTCTAGACATCAATTCTTCAATTTTGTTATGAATGATTTCGACTCGTGGGATAATTAATGTAATAAAGACAATAATTAGTTTTCTAAATCAAATGTATTTTCTTCAATACACTTGGTGAAAGCAATTTGATTCTCTTTTGAGAAGTACCAGTTTCAATTCTGACAGTTTGTCTGTTCGATATTTAGTCAGATTTTTGCGAGTTTTTTTTTCTTTATGTTGCAGCACTTCTTAATGTTACATTCTTTCCAAACTCCAACAATGTTTACATATAAAGCACCAAATTTAAATTTTCTTTTCAATATAATTGTATTGTAAATCACTTTAAAAAAATCTCTGTTCATCTTCTGTTAATCATATTTATTCATAGAGGTAAAGAACTTTTAACATATTTATATATATACTAGCTGTTACCCGTGACTTCGTTCACGCAACATTAAAAGAAGAATAAATACATTAATTAAGCAAAATATTTTACTCCCAATAATTAAAAACGTTAATAACTAACTAACTATTTATCACATTTCATAGGAGACAATACGGTATTTTTTATTATAGGGACCTTGACATATCTCAGTCTTAAAAAAGTGAAATTTTGTGCCAAATAATCGCGAAAATGAAATTGCAACCAATGCAAAAAGGAGGGCCAAATAAAATCGTTGAAATAGACGAATTGGGTAAAAGCAAATGTCAATTTTACCTGATAAACAATTTTACTTTTAACACCTTTGTGAAACGTTTTAACAGCCATCCTTAAAAAAAAAAAACATTAATTAGAAATAGTATATGCCTTTTCTTTAAATTCAATTCTGCCTCCTTGCTTTAATATATATAGTTGAAACAAATCTTGTTTTCTAAATGACAGTATATTGGCAGGCAATTTTTGTTCTCCAGAATAAATTGATTCATGAAGTTTGAATATGTGAAAATATGTTTGTATTTCCGGATAATTTACTGAAATCAAGATTTTGTTTTCACCATCTTTTCAAAGTGAAAATAAATTCTGTTTTTCAGTTTTAATAAGAAAATGGTGTAAAAAATATACTGATCTGTTTTATTTCTCTTTTTTTATACACAAATATGAAATAAGTTACTTTTTTTAGAGGATTTCCGTTTTTAGAGGAATTTCGTTAAAAAAAAAAAAAGCATTTAATTAATTTTTTTAAATTCTGAGAGCTTGTGTGACATCCTCGGATCAATTATATCCGGTATTCGCTAACCCGGTAGTAAACTAACCGGTAGTAAATCGCGTTGCGTTCGATAGTCTAGGAGTAGTTGCGAAATACAAACATACGGTCAGATTTTAATATAATAGATTCGTGTTTATTTTCCTTTTCTTAAAATTATGATGTGATTTTTAGCAGAAAACTCGGATACTCATGCGGAACGAAATAACGAAATAACGGATACTCATGCTTAATAATCAGTATAGATAACAAAACATTTAAATTTTTCGTTACAAATATGGCGTGAAACTCATCTACTTTCTATACTTATTGATCCTTGTATTATTAATGTAAGGAATTGATTCACACTCATTTTAAAACATATTGGAAAATACCCGTTTTATTTCAGATATGATGTCTCCTTTTTCCCCAGAGAAATCCCTTTTTAATGACATAATTCTTGTTAATTTTCTTTTCCAGGCAATTAATTTCAATACTGGCATAGGGAAAACTATGTTACTTTAACGAAATAATATTAAATCTTTAGGTTTTATCAACAAAAATGGAACTATTCCATTCGTCATTTTTTTTTAGGTAATCGAGTTATTTCTTTTAATTTTAAGAATGAAAAATCACTATTTCTCGCTATCCATGACATCATTTACGACATGGATAAATTTGTGGAGCATATTATTGACATTTGCTAACCATTTTCTTTTGAAACTTCTTTTTACTTTTTTTAAATTTAAATTAAAAATACGGTATAGTTATATTAGCCGTGCGCAGACGGTAAAACGGCAAGTATTGTTACCATACAAAAGAAAAAAGTACTTCCGGCCTGTACCGGGAGGAAAAGGTAGCTTTCCTATATCTTCGTTTTAAAATTTTAGCTATAATGTTACACGAAAACAGCAAGTTAAAATGAAAAGAAACGTTTACAAAAGATTCGTTAATACTGAATTTGAATAAGAATTCCGCCAAATTATTGAGCAATAGCCAAATTGGCTTCATTTATAAAAACTTATTTTGGTTGCCAAATTTGGCGATATTTCGCCAAATGTCACAAATTTTGCTAATTTTGTCACCAATTTTGTCGCCAATGTCGCCAATTTGGGCGCTAATGGATATGAATATATAGTTTTATGCGTATGATTGGGAAATTTATTACAACAATGAAAGAAAATAATTTGCGAGTAATCGCGTTAATGTGCTGTTTTGTTTCAAAATGTCAGCCACCCTAGAATTTCAAACTGCTCTATCTCAGCCATTTTTTAAGATAGAGGTAAACCAAAAAATACTCTGAAATCCTTGTATCAAGGCCTAACACGTAATTAAAAAATAAATTTGAATTTTTAATTTTTTTGTATATTTATTTTAGTTTTAAATTTTTAAATGGCCGCCATCTTGAAACAAAATGGCGGACCAAGCTGGCCAACGAACTCGGTCGAGACATTGGTGATCTTAATACACACAATTAGTTTCATCAAAATCGATTTATAAATACGAGCGTTATCGTATGACATAGGTCAGATATATATATATATATATATATATATATATATATATAAATCAACATTTGAACGGAGGGTGGTTTTGGGGTCTGGGGTCATGATCGGTGAAAATATATCGAAATTTTCCGGAACTGCTTTCCTCCGAACGGCTGCAATAGGTAGCTTTATACTTTTTTGTATTGAAAGCTACCTAAAAAAAAAGAAAGAATGGAAGAAAAAAACCAAAGATCATTTTATTTCACCAATCAAAGCATATCCGCTTTATTTTCGATAAATGATGTCATATTCGCCTGTTTCCTATGGTTAAGCATATTGAAACCTTGTATTATTATCAAAAACTAAAAAAAGTACGTTTTATTTCTAATAATATTATTTAATCTTCTTCTTAATTCCTTAATTTTTTTATTTCATTTTCATTTTTACCGTGAAAATTTTTCAACTGAAATTAAATTGTTGAATAAAAATTATTATTCCGGGTTTTGAATTAGTTTTGGCAACGATAAAGTATTAGCCACGGTAAAGTAAATTTAACCATTTTAAAATGCTATACGAAAAAATGTCCATTTATTCTCAATGAAAATAACGAAATTTTGAATTATTAAGAAAAATATTTGAATAAAATAAACAAAAACCAGTCTATGTTCATTTGAGGGTTATAATCAGCCTATATGCAAAGATACAGGATCATTAAATGCTCCATTTTGACGCTTGCTTCAGCCTAAAATTTGCACACAATCAGATTTATAATATTATTAGGATATATATACATATAAATCCTGGGATATATGAGAGTATATCAATAAAATGTGTGTATATTAATAAAAAATGAAAGAAAGATCACTCAGGATTCATTAACAATGACACAATTACCAACCTAAGTAATTATAATAATTAAAGAGCTTATATCCAAAACCCATTAATGTTCGACCAAAGCCCAAGCGAAGAAAGGACCTGTGGATGACATAATGTGGGGGTTTTGTGCAAATCACAAAAGTTGGTAATTTATGTGACTTCAAAACGACTCAATTAAAACTATTTAATTTTATATTTTGATTTAAAAAAGTTTTAACTGTTCTTAATTAGTGCCGAATAGTAGTGCAAAGTGTCTACAATTTAGAAATCTAGATAATGATGGAGATAAGATAGTTGACTTCTTTACTGAACACAATCTATGCTTGACGCATGATTTTTCTTTCTTGTTATTATTATTAAGCATGAAACTTCATTTTTCTAATCCCAAAACTGCCGGACACTGCTGAATATTTAACAGTATTGTGTTGAAAATCTAAATTTCGTCATAAAAACTTAAAGGCATAAAATGCATATTTATTTTCAGCTACTTTCATGGAAAATTTCATAATTTTATAATATGAAAACGCGCAAAATTACAATTTAAAAGATCTTGAGATTACCTGAGAATCTCAGAAACAGCCCATACCCTGAAAGGATTCTTGAAAAAGAACAATTCCAAAATATATTAAAATAATATTAATAATATTAAAAATAAATTCCGCGGCGCTATAATCTACCAAGGGATTTGGGCTGTTAAGGAAAAACACTTTTAGTTGATAATTTATAATAGGATTTGGTAAAGGACGATAGAACAATATGCATATACTAAAACCATCCCTGAAAGATTATCTAACTAATAGTGCAAGTCTCATCAAAATCCGTCCGTAGAACTTTTTGAAAGGCTAATCTTTCATAATCGGGCTCACCCAATTATAGACCTGCCCCCCATAATTCTAAAATTAAGCAACGTAGAACAATATGTTATATACTAAGTCCTTCCCTGAAAAATTATCTAACTAACAGTGCAAGCTCCATCAAAATCCGTGCTGCAGAACTTTTTAAAAAGACGATAACATTTTCCCTCACTTTAGCTAAGCAATATAGAACAATATGTTATGTACTGAAATCTTCCCTGAAAATTCCTAAGGGCAATATCAAAATCCATTCAGCAGAACTCGAGTTATATGCGGCCGGAATGAAATTCCCATTTGTATTTTATATAGTATATAGTAGGTGCCTGAGGTGAGGTGGTACTGCTACAATGTCCCGGTCAAGCCTGGCGCACAATCCCAGTGTTTAGTTTCCAAGCACAATTGTGTACTCATTTTATCGACTCCAGATTGATGAAAAGTTTAAATATATATTGAAATAATGTGAACAATAATTAATTCTTATCTTAATTATCGATTTAAATTTTAATAATTAAAAAAAATTATTATTATTACTATTACTACTACTACTACTACTACTATTATTATTATTTTGATAACATGGTACACACTCGCAAGTTTATACATTCAGATTTGCATAATTGATTCTTATCCATTATCCGAGTGCATTTTTGTTAAACGAAGGATTGCCACTCAAGATACATCCACCATAGAACAGCTTCTGAAGTTTCTTGTGTAATAACAGATAAAGGATTTTATTCGAGATAAAGCGTTTCAGAAAGTGGACCAGATAAAGTGTGAGCAAAGTTTAGACAAACCACTTCAGTCACTTCTGAATTATTTTGATGATAAAACCTGTTAAACTTTAAATTGTTATTATCTAAAACATATGAGTATACACGGAATAAGATAGTAATACAATTAATACTTATGGATAGAGAATTTAACAAAAATATCTTCGAATGAGACTAATTTTAACACTCAATGAAATGCGGATGCGCATTTACAAACGGGATATTTCCGAAAATCGTACACTGCAAAAAATAATTGTTGATTTTGCAGTATAAAACTGCCACCCCAGCAGCCAGTATTATACCGTAAAATTAACAGTATTAAAGAGTAAAATAAGCAGTAATACGCTGCCGTGCAAGCAGTAATACGCTACCGCGCATGCGCGGTAGCGTATTACTGGCAGCTGGGGTGGCAGTTTTATACTGCAAAATCAACAATTATTTTTTGCAGTGTACATGTTATTCACTAAGTCACAGAATCACCACTTCCGGGATGTTTTTTTTTCTTTTTCAGTTTTTCTTCCTTTCACCATAATCGTATGGACGATTCACGAACATCAAATTTTCAAGCTGTAAAGCGACCGCATGTAGCTTAGCTTGTCTTTTTCCCCATTGTAATCACGCACTCTTTTGAAACAGAATAAACGCAATACCACAGAGCACAGGCCTTCTAATATACCATAGAAACTCTAGTATCTTTGCTCTGAGGAGGGCAGTACAAACCCTATAAAATTCACAATTTCTACTATTTACTATTAGTATTAGGGAGGGGATGGGGAATGTTTTCTATTATTTGGATTTGCTCGGAAACGATTGGTCAGAAGTGAAAGTTTAGTGTATCAAAATGTCAGGAATTAAATTGGCAACTTCTCCACCCACCTCCTCCTTTTAAAAAAATTATTAATGAAATATAATATATGAATTTTTTCTTCCTTTATTAAAGAATTTATTCAATATTATAGTATGAATAAAGTGTGTAAAGTCTACTACATTATAATTAAGCTTTTAGTATGCACTTCTTAGCTGCCTCTTACTCCTTAATTATGCTACTCTAAATGAATAACCACCTTCTGATCAAAGAATGAAATTACGATACTGAATTATTAAATTATACTATTTGTCCCGAGTTCAAATTCGGGTCCACCCAATCCTGTCGATAGAATAATTTTAGAAAAATTGGGCGCTGGTATGAACTAGCTATTCTTCACTTTTATAATATGACAGAATAAGCTGAAGCTGAACTAACAACTTTTTAAGGTTTTCCTTGAAGGTACACTGCAAAAAAAAAAGTGTTAATTTTACAGTATAATACTGGCAGCCTGTAAAATCAACACTTTTTTTATTGCAGCGTAATAATATTTTAAGCAAGCCATTTCATATCGGAAAATATTTACAAATAGTAATTGCCTGTCGCATATGGCAAGAAAAATGTCTAATAACAATCCATACCGATAGCATACTGTTATCTATTTTTTTTCTTTTTTTAAAGCATGTTTTTGGGGAAATAAATAATAGGAATTTAAAAAATATAGCAGTCGGACGTCGCCAATCTGTGAGGAACACTTGTTCGCAACCGCATTCTTTCAGTTTGGACAAAATTAGAATTATGGAGAGCACCTCTTGAGCGAAAGAAACACTTGAAAGGTTATTCTTGTCGAACTTGTCATTTTTTCGTGCGCTTGAAACTAAACTATGGGAGAAATGAAGTGTAAGAATCCATGACACATGAGATCCGCAATTTCATTAAGAGAGAGAGAATTGAGACTAAAAAGGCGAAAAAGAAACAGTACTTGAACGTGAATAGTTCGCCTTTTGATCACTGTTCCATTCCTAAGAATAACAGATGGGTTTCAAAAGTAAACAATTAAGCCTTGTTTCCTTTCAATGAATGCTTTTTTCCATTCACCACGGAAAGACAAAGAAAGAATAATTTCATGATACGAGAGAGAGGGAAAAGGAAAGAAAAACAAATTCTACCTTATTGACAAATTTTATTTATATGCCAAAGTGGCAAATAATAATTGCCCCTAAAAATTAATACTTTTATTTTTTGTTTTAAAAAATTGCCCCTTCTCGTGCCTTAGTATTATTATTATTTTTTTTATATATATATACCGCTAACCAGGCCCCTACTTGCCCGGCATGAGTGCCTAGCTTGACGAGTTAGCACCTGGGAGCGGGGCGGAAATCGCCTGATCACAGCATGGCTGTGATCCACCTGACTATACTTTTGTTGGCTTCGCCGCAGTGCTTGCTCTCTATTGGTTTGCTACAGTTATCTTTGTTTGCCGGCTCAAGGTTTCCATTTAACTTTGTTGAATTGGCAGATTTATAAAAAGCAAACATTAGGGAAGAGAAATTAATTGGTCTCGTAATTTAGAGCCTTGATCAGGTAACGACACCTTCACCTGACTAGGCACCCCCAGAGGTATAATTCACAGGTAACTTGGAGGACTTTGTACCCACGATGGATTTTACAGCTGCAGCAATGGTAATGCGGGCGTTGCCGCCGCACCAGGCACCATCAATTAAGATAGGCTTCATTGGCGCAGATACGTTTCAGTACTGATGAGCTTACGATCAGTAGAAAAACAAACAAAGGATTTTATATCGGGTGCAAAATAGAGTTGCTATTGTGCTGTCTACAGATGTCGGGTACGTGTCAACTCAACTGTCCTGACATTTGGAGAAAAAGGGTCATTCGCCCTGGAAGTTTGTTAGGCAGAAATATGACATCATGGGTCTTTCTTGCCTTCACAGTTGGAATGGTATCTTGGAACGAAAAAATGAGCTTTTCTCACTACTAGAAGTTTTAAAATCAATAATAGTTAACATTATAGTGAACATTACCGAATTAGAAAACATATTGTTTGAGATTCCTGTACAGCGACATTGCTGCATATAGGGATTTTTTTCTTACATGAGTGCAAAGAATATGCGTTATAGTGATTGTGGCATTACCGAATTTCATGTATTTTCAGATTGCTGGCGATGACTTTTCGTTGTTGTTGATGTTTTCACGATTGCGAAGCGCACCTATATGCAGTGTTTATTTCAGGCACTTCTTCGAGGGAGGGGATAGCGCCTCCCAGAAGCAAGTCTATGCACCCTTCTCTGGGGAAAATTTTTGAGCTACATTACAACAAAGGAATTACATTGTTTAAATTTATGTACTGCCCCCATCCAGAGCAAATGATCTGAAAGAAATATTGCATTACGGTATAGGGATCGTGGCATTAGCAAATTTCATATATTTTTGAGATTCCTATAAAACGAGGTTGTTGTATCCAGTTTTTTTCTCTTTGCAAACATACATCCGTTATATTGTTTGTGGTATTCCACCATATCATGTATTTTTGATATTCTTCTATAACGAGCTGGTCCCTAGATTTTCCCCTGTACTATAGGTTCTTGGTCGTGGTAAAATGGATTTGATACGATGAATGCTTCGATGACTAAAATCATCATTACATTCAAAAGAAATAAGGATAGGTACATTTGGAAGAACAGGCAGACATGAGTAGATGAAGGTATTTTAATTTATCCCAGGTTCTATATATAATTGCACAAGTACAGGAAACGTTCCATGGCTACGGCTGCCCACGGCAGCACAGGGGCACCCGGGCCCGTAACACAATTCGTGAGAAAACTACATGTTGGTGGGTTGATGGTCAGAGATAGAATTGAATGTTTCTCGTATCATGACATGAACTCGAATGAAATTACATTTCGCCAAAAGGTTACAATATGGCGATTATTTCTCCAAACAGAGCATAAAGACAATTAAAAATTTAGAGGACAGAGCCATTTTTGGCATAAATCATCCAAACAAATTTTTCGGCGGTAGCCAACGTGTGTGGGAATGCAAAAACCGCAAATGGGGCTCGAGAGAGTTTTTCGCATTCTTGAACCCGCGAACCTTAGAATTTGTTATGACTTCGATATTTACGTTGGATATTTTTGGACCAGAGTTATTCAGATGCGCTTGGGAATCATTGTAATTAAAAGGGTGTGTATGAAGAAATCAGTTAGCAATAGATCTTTGTGACCAAATAAGGAGATAGCAGATGGGCATCTTATGCTAGCTATTTGAAAGGGTAGATGTGATGGTTTTCATTTACATTATCAGCACAGAATAGAAATATTTTTAGTGTAACTGAATTAAAAGGATATTAGAATAAACGGAATTAAATTTGTTGCACTGAATTTAACAAAGGGGTGGGAAAGGAAAATGAAAAAGTATTTTGTAGAACAGTGAGCGTTAAAATAATGAAAAAGGGAACAAATTTGGAAAAGGGAATTAAATGAGAGGGGAATAATTACTAAAATTGAATAATATATGATGCGACATCATATATTTAACCTTTTGGCGAAATGTAATTTCATTCGAGTTCATGTCATGATACGAGAAACATTCAATTCTATCTCTGACCATCAACCCACCAACATGTAGTTTTCTCACGAATTGTGTTACGGGCCCGGGTGCCCCTGCGCTGCCGTGGGCAGCCGTAGCCATGGAACGTTTGCTGTACTTGTGCAATTATATATAGAACCTGAGATAAATTAAAATACCTTCATCTATACTCATGTCTGCCTGTTCTTCCAAATGTGCCTATCCTTATTTCTTCTGAATTTCTAGATTTCTTAGAAGGTAATGATGATTTTAGTCATCGAATTACAGCCTCTGGTTTAAATTCATGGACTCTCTTTTGCCCAGGCAGTTGAATTATTCGGGTCAGCAGATGGAATATTTTTTATAATTAAAATGGGAATTTATGCCAGGGCAGTTGATCCTTGCCCGATGAGACAGATTTTTATGTTTTCAAATGACAATATGTTTGTACTTTGTCTCTTTTTCCATGATCAGGGCTAATTTTCATTCTGCGAAATGGTATGCAAAACAAATGTTTTAAACGAAAAATCAAAAGTCTAATCATTATGATAATTACAAAAGAAGTATATCTTAAATAAAATCAGAAAATTTTAATTAATTGTTTGTGGGTTACCTCAAATAAATACATTTAAAAAAATTCTGATACAACTAAAACTTTAACATACGAGTAATTTTTTTTGTGATGAAGATTTTTCAACAAACGGAAGCAGTATTAGCTACTTTGTGGCTAAAAAAGTATGAAAAAAAGAACAGAAAAAATGTTTGGGTATATTCCTTTTCATGATAGGAATAATTTTATCATAAATCTTATGCCTTTTTTTTATGATTGAAAGTAATCGCTACTCTATCACTAAAACAAAAATTAATTAACAAACAAATTGGATTTTGGAAAAGGAACTTTAAAAAAATATTAAATAAAATTTCATCAACTAAGACCTCATTTGTCAACATATGTAACGCATAAATACATACGCACTTGTGGAACCTAAAAAAGATTAATCTGCGCTGTAATTAAATAAATGATGAGGTGACAGAAAAGAAAAAAATCTTTGCAGCGTTATGCGACATTGAAATCGTCTGCTTTAATTTATAGTGCAATTACGTTTCCAGATTTTTAGGGTGGCATCAAATCTGAATTTCGAGCGTCCAGTAAATCTATTTAACCCTTTTGCTCACGAATTATAAACTAGTCATGGGGGGGGGGGGGCACCGTAATACTTACCCATCATGGATATGAATAATATAAAATATGAAAATAAAACATGTGTAAACTATTTATAAAATGCATTGCAATTCGAATAAAAGGGTGGCTTGATGACGTCATAAACTTTAAAGGCTCTATTACTGAATTGCGTAAAAGAAACATCCTTATAACTGCAAAATTGATAATCATATTAACTAACGGTTTACTGCGTCAGATTAAGCGTCTCATTTCCAATTAAAATATATCTTTGAATTGACATTTGAATTAAATACAGGGTTATGAAAAATCGAAGAGTGTGGTAAATAGGATTCCAAATATCTCGGCAACTGATTATCCGGTCGACTTCATTCTTGATGCAAAATTTATATTTTTTTATTGTCTTTTATGTTCACTCCTTAAAATAAACAATTTCGAAAATTTTTATATACCTTTTATCAGAACGAATATTTCGAGAGTCCGAAAAAAATAGTTTCGGATAATTGAGGTTACTGAAATTCAATAAGCTTCTTCCCATTATTACATATTAAGTACATACCAAATTTCAAGTCTGTATCTCAATTTGTTCGGGCGATAGAGTGTTTACAGACAAATAGACAGACGGACGGCAATTTTTTTTTTTTCTAAAAATATGTTTTTCGGAATCTCCAGTGTCTGAAACGTGTAAATCCGTCAATTTTTTTTTTCGATTTTCAAAACGATTACAAGACTTACCCTATGTAGTATAGGGTAAGTATAAAAAAGAAAAGAAAAAAGTCATTCTGTGTGTTGGTACACATAAAATGCTACTCTAAATTGTGTAGAAAAAGATAAATTGTTTAGCGTGATCTTTTTACAATTTATGCTCGGAGGGTACCTTGCTTAAAGTACAGTTGCCCCCCCTCCCCGCCCCCCCCCCCAAAAAAAGACCCCATACATTTTAATCATTAAAATTGTCCCAGAGAAAATCAAACAAACAGAGATAGCATTCGACTGGAAATCATGTTTTCTTTCAATTTATGTTTTAAAAAAAACACCTTACGGGGTCGTCTTCATACTGAAAATGTACCACATCTAATTTTGACATGACATTTGGCTTTTCTGATAAATTTTACCTTAGTATAAAAAAACTTATAGGTTACAATTCATATTATTTTCAAAAAATGTATTTCGTAAAAATATATATTTTAAAATATATTATCGAAAATTAAATAAGAATTGTAACCTATGAATTTTTTTAACAGAAATTGAGAGGGTTAATTGCCACTGATTAATTTCTTATTTTACTGGAATATATAAAATTAATAATCACGCTTGGAATACATGTTCTACGAGCACAAATTTGTTGTTAAATATCATATTAAATATCACAGACGTTGTGAGAATGAATTTTATAGACGATTTTCGTAAAGCACAACATAGTGATGTTTTTAAAAAAGCTTGCACTTTTTTCATAATTTTTTTATATAACATGCTCAAAAGCATTAAATTAATACTATCACGTACGAAAATTTATTATATGCCTGAATTATTGTCTTTTTTATATATCGGTAACTATTGAGGTTACTGTTTCCAAACAAATTGTGCACAAAGCATACACTGCAAAAAATAACTGTTGATTTTACAGTATAAAACTGGCGCCCCAGCTCATGCGCGGCAGCGTATTACTGCTTGCGCGGCAGCGTATTACTGCTTATTTTACTATTTAATACTGTTAATTTTACGGTATAATACTGGCAGCTGGGGTGCCAGTTTTATACTGTAAAATCAACAGTTATTTTTTGCAGTGTAGGAAAAGAATCTAGTATTATTTTTACTGATTTAAAATGTTTATAATTTAACTTGCGAAATTTGTTTAAGAATATAATAATTTTTTGACAGAACAGATTTGAACATCATTTCTTTCTTTTGTTATTAAACTGTTCTTAAGAAATATTTTAGGGACACATTTCGACTTGATTTGATTACCGTCGAATTTTTTTTTTTTTTTTTTTTTAATCCAGTAGTTCCTGATTTAATATATTGATAGATATTTCTTGACATTCAATTAATAGTATTAAAAGTAAAATTGGAATCATTATACAGTGTCTCACAAAAGTGATGGGACACTTGTGCTTTATAAAAAGAAACTGCAATAAAATAAATAAACAAACATGTGCAAAAAATTTTTGGGTGTGTTTCATATTTAAAGTTAGTAACAATTATTACGTAACATACATTTTGTCAAAATATTAAAATATTAATTTAGTAAAAATACAATTGTTCAGAACGGAGCAAAAAATGGCTCACATAAGTGATGGGACACTTACTTTTCCATCAAATATTTATCCACAAATTTTACTTTTTAAAAGGTTTTAATATTTTGTTGGATTTCCTTTTACTTTTAAAACATGATTTAATCTTTTTGGGATGGATTCGACTATTTTTTTTGTGATTTCTGGAGTGATTTTACCCCATTCTTCTTGAAGCACCGATTTTAGTTGTTGTTTTGAAGAAATGGTGTGTTTGCGAATTCTTGATTCCAATTCTTGCCAAATATTCTCTATGGGATTTAAGTCTGGAGATTGTGGTGGTGTTTTTATTATTTCAGGACAGTTATATAGCAGCCAGAGTCTAACGTTCAGAGCAGTGTGCTTGGGGTCATTGTCCTGGTAGAATTTAAAATCGTTATGAAGGTTCAATTTTCGTGCTGAAGATTTCAAATTTTGCTTTAAAATATCAATATACTTGTACTGATCCATTATACTGTCAATAAAAACAAAATTACCAACTCCAGCGGACGACATACACCCCCATACCATAACTCCTCCTCCACCATGTTTTACTGTTGGTACCAAGTTCTGTTTGCGAAGTTCTTCCCTGGGTTTTCTCCACACCAAGATTCTACCGTCAGAACCAAATATATTAAATTTACTCTCATCAGCAAATATAACTTTATTCCAGTAATCAGAATTCTTATTTATGTTGGATTTTGCGAAAGCTAGTCTGAGTTTTCTATTCTTTTCACTTACGAAGAATTTTTTCCTGGCTACTCTACCGTGATATCCAGCAGATCGAATTACCCTTCTAATAGTTTCAGGATTAACAATTATTCCATATAATGCTTGTAAATCAGCAGCAACTTTTGAAGCACTAATTCTTGGATTTTTTTTAATATTTCGAACGATAATTCGCTTTATTCCATTGGATAGCTTTGATGGTCAGCCAGGTCTTCTTTTATCCTGAATCATATGATTCTTTTTATATCGTTTAATGATATTGAAAACTGTTGAACGACTCAAGTTAACTGTTTCAGCAGTTTTTCTAATAGATTTTCCACGTTCAATATGCAAATTAATAACTAATTTTCGAATTTCAGGCGAAGTTTCTTTTCGTTTAGCATTCATGACTACACAGAGCTAAAAAACACAAAAATTCCAAAACAAACTGGAGAGAAATACTGCAGACGATTTTATAAATTATTGCCAATTGCTTTTAAGTAAAAATAAAACCCCAAAAAATATTTTTATTGCTTATTTCAGGCGATTTTTGTTGCATATATAATGGTGTCCCATCACTTATGTGAGCTATTTTTTGCTCCGTTCTAAACATTTGTATTTTTATTAAATTAATATTTTAATATTTTGACAAAATGTATGTTATGTAATAATCTTTACTAAATTTAAGTATGAAACACACCCACAAAAAAAATGTGTACATGTTTTTTTAATTTATTTGATTAGTTTCCTTTTGTAAAGCACAAGTGTCCCATCACTTATGTGAGACACTGTATAAGTTTAAGCAGGCGTTTCTTTACATTTTTTAACCATGAAAAAAAAAAAAAAAAAAAAAAGGAAACTTTTCAGACCCGTAGAGAAGCCGCCCAATTACAACAGCGTTCCTACATTGTGCCTACCGATACCGATTATGCAAATAATTTACTGCTCTTTCTAATGATATATTTTTTAATAAAATATCACAACTTCTTTACATCGCATCGTAACAATGTATACGTTATAAAATTTTGAAAGTTTCTTTTCTCCATATCTTGATTCTTGTGTTTTGAATGAAACAAGACGTTTTTGGCTCTTTCAATTCAGTTAAACGAAAACAATTTAAATTGGTCTAGCAAAAGATTTATTCGTTTTCTATTAGGTAAGAGTATGATGGGAATAAGGAAATTCAGCATCAGGCAAGCAATAAATATTCGTTTTACCGAGACCGCGCCCAAGCGGTACTTTTTTTCGAACTTATTCATAAACGGTGCGATGGGGGGAAAATAAATAATAATCGTCTGCGATAATAAAGGTCAAGGCAGAGGACCGAGTTAGGAGATGACAATCTGGCAACGAGGAAGTTGTCTTGGATATGATCGCTCACGGCCATCCAATTTTTTTTTGCTATTATTCTTTCTTAGTACCGTCGTCTTTTATAATGTTTAGCCTCGAAAGCGATCGGCTGGAATGTTTTGACAGATTATGGAAATTATGAAATAATAGCAGGTGATTTTGTCCATTATACTTAATAGGACGTGGGTGAGGTGATTGCACTTGTCGGAATACATAGCCGCTTGCTATGTTTGCGTTAAAGATTGTATACAGTGTCTCACATAAGTGATGGGACACTTGTGCGTTACAAAAGGAAACTAATCAAATAAATTAAAAAAACATGTACACATTTTTTTGTGGGTGTGTTTCATACTTAAATTTAGTAAAGATTATTACATAACATACATTTTGTCAAAATATTAAAATATTAATTTAATAAAAATACAAATGTTTAGAACGGAGCAAAAAATAGCTCACATAAGTGATGGGACACCATTATGCAACAAAAATCGTCTGAAATAAGCAATAAAAATATTTTTTGGGGTTTTATTTTTACTTAAAAGCAATTGGCAATAATTTATAAAATCGTCTGCAGTATTTCTCTCCAGTTTGTTTTGGAATTTTTGTGTTTTTTAGCTCTGTGTAGCCATGAATGCTAAACGAAAAGAAACTTCGCCTGAAATTCGAAAATTAGTTATTAATTTGCATATTGAACGTGGAAAATCTATTAGAAAAACTGCTGAAACAGTTAACTTGAGTCGTTCAACAGTTTTCAATATCATTAAACGATATAAAAAGAATCATATGATTCAGGATAAAAGAAGACCTGGCCGACCATCAAAGCTATCCAATGGAATAAAGCGAATTATCGTTCGAAATATTAAAAAAAATCCAAGAATTAGTGCTTCAAAAGTTGCTGCTGATTTACAAGCATTATATGGAATAATTGTTAATCCTGAGACTATTGGAAGGGTAATTCGATCTGCTGGATATCACGGTAGAGTAGCCAGGAAAAAATTCTTCGTAAGTGAAAAGAATAGAAAACTCAGACTAGCTTTCGCAAAATCCAACATAAATAAGAATTCTGATTACTGGAATAAAGTTATATTTGCTGATGAGAGTAAATTTAATATATTTGGTTCTGACGGTAGAATCTTGGTGTGGAGAAAACCCAGGGAAGAATTTCGCAAACAGAACTTGGTACCAAAAGTAAAACATGGTGGAGGAGGAGTTATGGTATGGGGGTGTATGTCGTCCGCTGGAGTTGGTAATCTTGTTTTTATTGACAGTATAATGGATCAGTACAAGTATATTGATATTTTAAAACAAAATTTGAAATCTTCAGCACGAAAATTGAACCTTCACAACGATTTCAAATTCTACCAGGACAATGACCCCAAGCACACTGCTCTGACCGTTAGACTCTGGCTGCTATATAACTGTCCTGAAATAATAAAAACACCACCACAATCTCCAGACTTAAATCCCATAGAGAATATTTGGCAAGAATTGGAATCAAGAATTCGCAAACACACTATTTCTTCAAAACAACAACTAAAATCGGTGCTTCAAGAAGAATGGGGTAAAATCACTCCAGAAATCACAAAAAAATTAGTCGAATCCATCCCAAAAAGATTAAATCATGTTTTAAAAGTAAAAGGAAATCCAACAAAATATTAAAACCTTTTAAAAAGTAAAATTTTTGGATAAATATTTGATGGAAAAGTAAGTGTCCCATCACTTATGTGAGCCATTTTTTGCTCCGTTCTGAACAATTGTATTTTTACTAAATTAATATTTTAATATTTTGACAAAATGTATGTTATGTAATAATTGTTACTAACTTTAAATATGAAACACACCCAAAAATTTTTTTGCACATGTTTGTTTATTTATTTTATTGCAGTTTCTTTTTATAAAGCACAAGTGTCCCATCACTTTTGTGAGACACTGTATATGTCCACCACTAAAGTATTTTTGACAAAACAAAACAGGCCTTTTTTTAAAGCTTTTTTTATTATTTCACAAAGTTTTATACTAAAACCTGTTAGGCTATACATATACTATACTGAAATGAAATGATTACTTGTAGGGATGCACCGAATATTCGGTATCTATTCGGCCATATTACCGAATATTCGGGTAGGCCGAATATCAAACTATTTAGTCTGCCGAATATTCGGCCTGGTCAAATATCAAACTATTCGGCCTGCCGAATATTCGGTTTGGCCGAATATAGAAATTTTCGGCCAAACCGAATATAAAAAAAATGAATATTTTTAAAAACTAACAATTTCTACTTTTAACTGTCAATTAATAAAGATATTCAAAATAATTAGAAATCAAATAGAATCCTATTTCAATAAAAGAGAATCCTTTTATATTATTTGTTCGCTGTTTGAAAAGTGTCAGCTAAGAAAATTAACCATTAATGATGACCTACATAGGAATTAATGATGTACAAATAAATGCAAGTTTCTGAATATTGCCTAGTAAATAACCAGTTTCTTGCTTTTTCGCAAACATCATGGTTCTAAACAAAATAGAAATAAACTTTCACAGGTGATAATAAACATCAAGACAGACGATATTTGTCAAGGAAACCATGATCGCAACACATTTATTTAATCAAAAATAAAATGCACCTTACTCCAGATCAAATTTGAATTTTCATTTGTTACTTTAATAATATTGAAGATATTGTAACTATATTTTCAACATCGTTACTTTGAATTCTGGGAATCACGAGAAGTACTGGAAATTGCCACCATTCATATGTAAACAACACTGAGCTAGATATCCCTTTATTCAGAGTGCAGCTGACAGTACTACTTATGGTCACTGGCCAAAATTCAGCCACTTCCAATAATATCATCATATTTGCTACAAGCAAAATTAATGTGATGTAAATCTTACTAAAATATCTTCATTGTTGTTAAAGTTGTGAACGAAAATTCAGTTTCAGCTTGCAGTGACACATCCTGTGTTTTTGATAGAATATATTGTATTTTTGATGGAATAAGTGGATTGAGATAATGTTTCTTTCTCAAAAAATGGCTTGAACACATTATTTGCGCAGAAAGAATGTTCCAAGATGTATGAACACACTGTATGTTTACAACCTCTGAATATGATCGCCCATTCCAGACACCTGCTCTCTGGTTCACTTAAAAACTTCCTTACCAAATCAAAAGGAACAGGAAAGTTATTATTGCTGATTTGCCACCATTTTAATATAGTGTATTGTTTTACTTTAGTCCCTTCCTGAAAAATAAGCATTATATCACAGTAAAATGTTTCTTCTAATTCATTCAAAAAATTTCTTTGGTTTTAAAGTTTTAGAATGTAAGAAACTTTTATAAATTTATTTTAATTCACACAAGGAGTTAGAAGTTTAAAGCTTTATTAATCAAACAAGTTTTAAGATTGTCCTCTTTAACTTATAACTAAAAGCATAGATTTTTTTTGTGTGTAAAGATTTCTTGTAAAAAGGTCTAGTTCATAAAATGGTAGTATCTGTGTTAAATATTATGTAAAATTGTTTTATAATTTAACTTTTAATATTTTAAAACTCTGAAATACAAAAATATTCCGCCAGCTGAATATTCGGTATTTGGCCTCACTGTTACTATTCGACTAGCCGAATATTCGGTATTCGGTTTACCTGTGAGCCGAATATTTGGTATTGAGCCGAATATTTGGTCGGCCAAAATCACTATTCGGTGCATCCCTAATTACTAGTACATATGACATGACACCTTGTTTGTTCAAGCGGAGTGTAAGCAAATCAGCGAAATGCAGTGGCGAAAATTTCACTGTAAAAAAGGAAGTACTCAAAAATGAGTAAGTCCATGTACTCATATCGAAATGAGTATTTTTGGATCAAAAATGAACATGTGCATTCTCAAAAATGAGTAAGTTCATGCACTCATATCGAAATGAGTATTTTTGGATCAAAAATGAACATATGGTCAAACCCAACATACTTGTATATTTCAGAATGTGTAATGACGAAATTTCGGAGCCTAAAAAGCTATTATTTGAAGGAAAAACGAAGAATAAGAGAAATGAAAAGTGGATCTGGTTGTTCGGGATTTTCATCAAAGTGGATCCACTGCAACACATTTACTCTTTTTTTTTCTTCACATTTTACACATCTACTTTTTTTTCTTGATAGTACTTCAAAATTATGATTTTTTTTTTCCCCACTAATTTTTAAAAATGTATTTTAACTTTTTTAACGTGAGGCAATATTGTGTTATTTAAAAGTTTCATAATATAATATCTTTGCAAATTGGTATTCAACAAGGTGATTTGGCTTACAAATTTATGAATTACGCTAAAATTTATTATTTTATAAATTATAATTTTACAAAGTTTATAATTTTTTCTTAAATTTATAAAATTAGTTAATATTTTTTCTTTACTTTTATAAAAATAAAGTTTTTAACTTTATAACGTTTTTAATTTATTTCTTTAGCTTATATTTTTATAAATTAAACTAATTTAATTTAAATAAAATCAATAAGTCCAGATTTAAACCTACCTATCCCAAGGTCATTAATTTCAAATTTGTCTCTAAAAATCATTTTTTTTTTAACTATTTAGTTTAACCGAACCGTACGAAAAAGCTCTCAGCATAGCTGAAATATAATAATTTAATTTATTATAAAAAAAATTATTTACGTAATTTTTTTAAAATAAGACATTAAAAAAAAATATTTTAATAGCATGAATAAACACGTCTGATTAAGATAATTGTTGTTTTTATTAGAATTGATAAATAGATAATCAGGCAAATAATTTAAAAAAAGTATATGTTCGACTAAAGAAATTGTTGGTACTGTTGCAAAAAGAAGCAATGAGTATTCTTAATGCAATGTTTTACGCATATAATACATAATAAATTGACTCAGTGTCTAACTGTTGCAAAAAGAAGCAATGAGTATTCTTAATGCAATGTTTTACGCATATAATACATAATAAATTGACTCAGTGTCTAACTGTTGCAAAAAGAAGCAATGAGTATTCTTAATGCAATGTTTTACGCATATAATACATAATAAATTGAAATTTATCTGTTATAAGGCACCAAATCATACAGCAAAATATTGAAAATTATGAGAAGAAAATATTAAAAACATTGAAACTGAAAAAATCTATCTACAGATGAAAACTCAAGTTTTTGCAAGTTTTGCACGATAACTAACAACATTTTAGAAAGAGGCGTGACCACTCATGGCGCGTTGGTCTGAGTCGTCAGGTTAGTACACAGGACATCGCGGGTTCGATTCCTCTCATGGGCAAGTGTTGGTTAATTACTATAAACTCACGTAGGAATGAAAAAAAAAACAGCACAAATGTATGTATCCCTTATAAGGTTGTCTGCGCGAAGTAACTTTTTTTTTATCCTATAAATTTTATTTTAACGACATAAAAATTTTAAAATTTGAATACATCCATGGGATCAAAAATGAGTACATAGGAGTTCATATTTGAATACGTCCATGGGATCAAAAATGAGTACACGTGTTTCTCAATTTTGAGTACATTTGGATCGGAGCTATTTTGAGTATGTGGCGTATTCAAAATTGAGTACTTTTTACTCAATTTTGAGTACCCATTTTTTACAGTGTTCCAAAATGCTGGCCAAAACCCGAAAACTAAAGTTACATATTCTCATTTATTCTCATATTATAACTCAAAAATACATACATTTCACAGGAAAGTCAAAATAAGATTCGCAAGTTTTTACTGTAAACTTACATATACTATTATACAGTATACTATTATACTGTAATAATATAACTGTAAAATAATATAGCACTTACAAGGAAGGTCTCCTTAAAGCGCATACTCAGAATATTTTGGAAAAAAAAAAAAAAAGCTAATTAAATAACTTATGTACGTGATAAAGAATCGGTCAAATTTAGCTGCGGAATCCTAGTAGAAAATCTGTAAAAAAAAAAAAAAAGAAAAATGCTTTGGAGTATTTGGCGCAGAAAGACGCAATTTGTTGAGCAACACTTTTCTCTCGCCAAATAAAAGCGATTTTAATGCATTTGAAAAATTCTGGTTAAATTGAGTGTTTTACTTCACTCAGACGAAAACACCCGCTCGCTAATGTTAATCCTATTGAGGAAATTTTTGAAGATATCTCGTTCGCATTTCAATATTTTTAAATGATTTTTTTTTTTTTTTGCATTGGATAGCTGAGGTCCATCTCTATGCACGCTCCTTTCTACTTTTTCGATTTTGATTACAAGTTTTTTTTATTAAGATACTTTCACTTTCGAAACCGGTTTTGAAAGTGATGAAAGTATCCTCAAAAAAAAAAAAAAAAAAAAAAAAAAAGCTGTAACAAACATTGAAAAAGTAGAAAGGAGCGTGCATAGAGATTGACCTGAGCTATCCAATGCAAAAAATATCATTTAAAAATATTGAAATGCAAACGAGATATCTTCAAAAATTTCCTCCATAGGATTAACATTAGCGAGCGGGTGTTTTCGTCTGAGTGAAGTAGCCCTGATGCAGCAAAATGAGCAGTACTTTATGACTTAAACCTAAATGATTAAATAGTTTTTTTTTCTTTAAGCTTATATAACATATTATACAAGTTGAGTGTTGCTCAAGTTGTTTAATTTTACACAATTTCACAGGCTGGATAAGTTTTAAGTATATTTTAACAGTAACTGTCCGGATTAAGAGAGCTCTCATCATACATTTCAATATGAAATAAGTAGTTGTTTCTATGGCAACAATACTTTTCTCTTCTCCGATACGAACAATATTGAAGTCAAATTGGCAGTGCTCAGAATCGGACATTATTTTTTGAGTTGAAGCATTTTTAATCAATTTACACTGTGTTCTAAACCGTAAAATACGATCGTTAATTTTCCTTATACACTATATTGCCAAAGGTGATTGGTCACTTGCGATTTTAGACGTTTTGTTAAATATCTAGAAAAATACATGAGGAATTAACCTGAAACTGCAGGTGTGTAAACAGTATAGTATAGCTTATACATTTCCGTGAATATTTTTTCCCGAAACCCCATAGGGCACTGTCAACAAATTGAAAAAAAACGTATATCTTTTGGATTATCCTGTAAAAACTAATGTAGCAAAATTGTTCAAACTCGAGATTATTAATAAGTGGTTTATTGTAATATACTGTGTTAATTTTGATGAGGATAGCATGAATATTCGAAGAGAAATTAAGGTTTTTATAAAAGCCGATCCAAATTTCACCAAGTTTTTTACTTATAATTTGCAGAGTTCTTAATATAAAACAAAGTTATTTTGAGAAAATATGTCAAACAACATTGTACATAATACTCTGCAATCGGAATTAAAAAATAATAAAAATTGGATGAAAAATGAGCAGGTTTACTAAAAAATGTTTCACTGCGCATGCGCGAATGCAATCAAAATATAATATGCATAATGTATTAGCTAAGTATATAGAGCAACTTTTGTGAAAGTCTCAAAATCATAGCTTGAAAATTCTGAAAATTATCATCGATAGAAGAAGCTTGAAATCCGTTGTTCCCAAAAGGAAGCAAAAAGATGAGGGGTTGTATCCAAATATAGTAGTACGTGCAATATTGTGTACGCTATCTTGGCACTAATCAACAGATATTTGATACAACCTCTCATATTTTTACTTCTTTTTGGGAACAACGGATTTCGAGCTTTTTCTATCAGAGAAATAATCTACTCGTCTTATTGTAAGGTCTATGGTTCATGTACATAAAGATGGAATTTTGTAATGGATGTTTCACTCACTTCCTGATGTTCTAGAGTTCTAGAAATTATGCATGATTGTGTATTCCCGATTTCAATACAATATTTTCATATTTCAGAACTTGATTTTAATTAAATTTTTATTATAAAATGATAAAACAATTTAGAAATCCTAGATGGTTTAATTAATTTTCAGGTATATATTTTTTAAAAATCTATTACCACGCCCACGTGACTCTACAATAAATATTTGTTTGTTACAATAATGTAAAGCGACATTTGCTGTAATATAAAAATGATTTTTCTTTTCTTTCCTTCTGCCATATCTTAAAAAGAATTCGAGCAAAAACTAAATAAATAATAAAAAATAATAATCCATTAATTTTAAACCTTTAGTATTTGGTTTTCACATGGGAATGCGACGTCATATGAAAGAATGTTAATTTTCATTTATAAAACATTAATTTTAAATTCATTGTATTTCTACTTTTACAATACATTTATAAAATCGTTTTTTTTTTTTTAACGTTACTATAACTATCTAACCTTATCTCCATTTTGAAAATAATAATTCTTTTCCAATAATCGTCTCCATTTTATTTCGGCTATTTTCTTCGACTAACAGAACAGTATTCTCACATGTGTCTGGAAAGATATTGAGAAAATAGATAGTGCAGCTGTGTAACCTGAAAGCTGAATATACATCCAAACATTTCAATGTAAGAGGGGGGGGGGGGATGCATTTGGTAATCTGAAAACAGCATAGAAACTTATACAGTAGGAAATATTTCAGAAATAAGGCAAAGAATATCGCATTCTTTCCGTTTTGAAAAAAAAAATCATGGGTCAAGCATAGATTATGTAACACTTTCCAACGCTTCCAAAAAATTTTTACAAATCATACCGTTTAATAAGCTGAAAGATAACATCTAAGCAAACAATTTGAAAAACGCATAACATATTTAAAAACATGATTTCAGGAATTTCCAACGTATACAATATTTGGAAAAATATCCGAATACTTTTATTCAGCCCTGTATAGGATCTATAGATTTGTATATATACTACATAGGATGCTAAATATTAGTTCAGTTAAGAAACGCCTAGCACAGTTTAAAATTCTCCTCCTGGAGTTTCTGTCAATAAACGGAAATGTGTTCGCGAAATTTTGTGCTTCTCTGTATGTGATCTACAGAATTTATACACACCACGTAATAAACAAAAAGTGAGTTAAATTTAAAATCCAGTTCAGCAACTTAAAACGCATTTCTAAAAATTATTGTTAACAAACAGTAGAGAATTCTTTTGTGTGTCCCTGTCAATGAACGATGACTGCTATACACACACTATTCTGTAGTAAGCCTCTTGTAATGCACCTTAGTGATATATATAAATTTCAATGCGTTTAAAATAGTGAAACATTATTTAAATAAACCGCAGACGATTTTTCTCCATAGACGTATAATGTAACGGAATTCTTTTGACTGTCCCTGTAAATTAACTATAAGTGCTATCCACACCCTATTCCATATTAAGCTTCTTGTAATACACCTTAGTGATATATATCAATTACAATGTGTTTGCAATTGTGTAACATCATTAAAATAAACCGCAAATGATTTTTCCCCATAGACCGTAATGTAACGGAAATCTTTTGAGTCTCCCTGTAAAAAACTATAAGTGCTACACACTTCAGTTGAAATAGGGAACGTGCTATAGATAACGACAATAACATATAAAAATTGCAAGGCAATCCAAGCATATTTACGGGAGTTAGAGCACGGCCAGACGGCAGACTGCCATACGGCCAGACAAACCGAAGTCATAAACACTTTTCAACTAGGTTGGAAAGTGTTAAAAAGATTAAATTAAAAGTATACATATATTATCTCAAAGTACCTTGAAAGTAATAAAGAAAATTGGAAAGAAAATAAGTAAGGAAAAAAATATCATCAATATTTTCAAATTTGACTTTGGTTATTTGAAAAGAAGGCTGAGGGGAAAAAAATTAAGGGATTTAAGATTTTTAAACATTCACAAAATATGTATTAAAGATGAATCATTTCTGAACACTTTAAAACAGATCGCATAAATAATTCCTATATTTATCATATGAATATTTTCAAAGAGATAATTTTAAAATCGTTTTTCTCAAAATGTATGGTTGGGGCAATACGCGCAAGGTAATTAAGCAATTTTTCAGTATTTTTCATGAAAATTTCAGGATATATACACTGCAAAAAATAACTGTTGATTTTACAGTATAAAACTGGTGCCCCAGCTGCCCGTATTATACCGTAAAATTAACAGTATTAAATAGTAAAATAAGCAGTAATAACGCTGCCGCGCAAGCAGTAATACGCTACCGCGCATGCGCGGTAGCGTATTACTGCTTGCGCGGCAGCGTATTACTGCTTATTTTACTATTTAATACTGTTAATTTTACGGTATAATACTGGCAGCTGTGGCGCCAGTTTTATACTGTAAAATCAACAGTTATTTTTTGCAGTGTATAGTGTATGGTAGACTCTATAAAGAAAACCTAAAATTTAATCTTTATTTTTTGGTGAAAAAATATTTTTTTTTTCTTTCGTTATATTGCTGGAATGTTGAAAATTTCATATAAGCGAGATGCAGTTTTGTTTTTCAAACATAACAAGTTGGAAATTGTTCGTCAAACGTGACAAATGAGGTGCGTTCCTACTATAACTAGTTTCAGTGAAATGAATTATATCGTCTGTTGATACGATTATGATACGATTAATTTTCGTAATAAAATAAGTACATTTTAAGTTGGCAACATTTTATCTTTTGTTGACATTTGTTGAAAGTTCCAATGGAAACTTAAGCCTAGCTTTGAGAATTTCAGAACTTGAAATGCTTATTTAGACTATTTTTCATTTAATATCTATTTATACGGAAACATCTATCCAAAAAACTGTCGGTATAGATTATAGGATTGCTATAATTAAACAATTAAATTTATTAATACGGAAAAAATACGACTCCATTTTAAATAGACGTAATCACCATGGCAACCTACAATCGTTACCTATCATGTGATATCATTGAATTAATTACGTATGATGAGATTTAATAGAATAAAGAAAACTTTTATTAATATCTTTTTGAGTTTTAATTCGAGTCTCATAAAATTTTAAATGACTTGACAACATTCGGCAGCGATTATACATATTAAATTTCAGATCATTCGGTTGGGTAGTTTTTGCGCTATTATATGCGGACAGACGGACGGAACAGACGACAACTACACTGCAAAAAATAATTTTAATTTTAATTTTAATGCCTGAGGAAGACCACTCGGCTGAGGGCGAACCCAGCCGTTGATGATTTTACAGTATAAAACTGGCACCCCAGCTGCCAGTATTATACCGTAAAATTAACAGTATTAAACAGTAAAATAAGCAGCGCGGTAGTGTATTACTGCTTGCGCGGCAGCGTATTACTGCTTATTTTACTGTTTAATACTGTTAATTTTACGGTATAATACTGGCAGCTGGGTGCCAGTTTTATACTGTAAAATCAACAATTATTTTTTGCAGTGTATAGGGGCAAAGTATTTATTTAATTACGAAAGCACCTAAAAATGCTATAAATAGACTTTTGTTTTTAGGTTCAGTGTAATATCAATACTCTCAAGTATAAGTATATGCAAAATTTTGTTTTACATGCAGAAATTCTTTTGTAATCATGCGAGCAACCCTTTTTTACTCGACAAATGTCTAAAAGTTCAAATAACATCAATAAAAACTAATATTTCCCTTTGTGATCTCAAAACAAATATGAAACAAAAGAAGAAACATATTATTGCCTTTAAAAATTGTGTTTTTGTAATGTATACTTTTAAAGATATAAAATGACAAAAAGCGTCATTTTTTTCCCTTTTTTGAATTTTTAAGAGCCCTAAATCTCTTTTATGTAAAAATATGTATAATAATAAATATAAATGATTTTAAATTTGTTTTTATGAAACTTTCAAAAAATAATTTTTTGCTTGGAATTTTAAAATGTTTTTCTGTTCTATTTTTAAATTAATTTTTTCTTTATTTTTTTATCCGTTAGTAATATAATAAAGCCATTTAAGATTAGTATTTTGTTTATTCATAAAGATATGACAAAGTCCCAAGGACTTCAATGAGTGCAAAAAAATCCATATTCATTTAAATATTCCATTTAGTAATGAAAGTAGTTGAAAGGTGATTTCGAATGCATTCATAGTTGTGATTCTAATAAGAGTATGATAATGACGCTGAAATTTTCCTAGGATGTACTTTAAAATTTCTAAATTGTTATAAAAATCATAAATGTATGTGTTCTTCAAATTTAGAAATTTTTTAAGAAACGGCTACCATTAATTTTATAATGTATATATTTAGTACAGTAGCACCTCGTTCAATCGCGCAAGTCAGGTGTCAAGGAAAAAAAGAAATGTGTTACATCTGATGCGCGATGTATCAAATAATTAAAAAAATAAGGAAAATTATAATCTACACTGCAAAAAAATAATTGTTGATTTTGCAGTATAAAACTGGCACCTAAGCTGACAGTATTATAGTCAGCTGCGCGGTAGCGTATTACTGCTTGCACGGCAGCGTATTACTGCTTATTTTACTGTTTAATACTGTTAATTTTACGGTATAATACTGTCAGCTGGGGTGCCAGTTTTATACTGCAAAATCAACAATTATTTTTTGCAGTGTACAAATAAATGTTTTATATTTGTCGCCAAAGTATTAATTTATACGCACAATAGAATTTCTTTAATAAAATTATTGACACTGAAATTAAAGTTACGTAAAAGTGCAATTTAGGTAGAACTTAATTTTGGGTGAAGGTACCAGAAAATTAGCGATGAAATGAGCGATGAATGATTCTGTATTACTGTTTTCTAGTAGCAACAGGAAGTTTTTGTGGTATTCTTTATTTTACCTCCAGTATTTCATGCTCTCCGATCTAATACTTGATAATATAGCATGTAGAAAATATTTGACAAATATGCAAACAACTTCTGATGTTGAAAATATATTTCAGTAAGCTTAGCAGAATTCAAAAATTTATGTGTGTCAATTAATTACACGCAACATTTAGCTCGATGCCTGTTTTTTGGAAAGAACTTGAAGGAAAGAAAAAAAAAAAAAAAAACTTCACATAACTCTGATGAGATATCCAATATGCTTGTCGGAATGCAATTTAATTTATTCTGGTTTACATCAGAGCAGCTGAGAATAAGCCGAGTCGTGTCAAAATTTAATAGATTTGCTTCTGGATGAAATATACACCGACATTAATAGCCAATTTTTTATGCAATATAAATAATCTGTAACCTTTGAGGGTTTTTTTTAAATCTATTAATAGTACTTGCGAGCTCTAAAAAAATTTTTTTTGATTTAAAATATGTGAATCAAGAAGTTTTCTGCATTTATGTGCTATAATAAATTTTGAGTAAACAATATGTAAATTAATTTAGATTTAACTTTTAGATTTATAAAGTCTGATTTTAAAATGACTAATATTACGAAGCTGCAAAAAAAAAAAAAAAACTTTTTAAATTTTTTTTTGCTCTATTTTAGGTGCTTCCAATTCAAAGTGTCAAGCACTTTGGATGTGGCACATTTGTTTCCCTCTATCATAGGGAAAGGGATGACAAACTTTTTCCCATCCGCGTGCTAATTATTTTTTCAAAAAATATTTTCCTCGATCACGACGTGCCAACAAACAGAAAATTTAGTGATTAAATTATGAATTAAAGTTACTTGAAATTTTATTATCAGGATTATAAAAATATGGATAACATGGATGTAGGTGTTAGAATTTATAAATTAATAATAATAATAAAAAAAAATGAATGCTGTTTTTTGTTTGTTTTTTTATCTTGAAATGCCAAATAATTGATATCAGGTTTGTATTTAATTACTTTTAACAAAATACAAGCTTTAACTGGAGTCACCCGACAAGCAATTTCTATTTGCGTTTGCAGCCGTTTCCTATTCAGCAACCAGTATGCTATCATACTTATTGATGTCTTTATGACTTAATTTATAACTTACTAATTAGAAAGAAATTCTTATGTCTTTATGATTAAACTTATAATTTACCTACCAGACATAAATTCTGGGTTTGTGCCGAAATTTTACGTGGCAGATTTTTTAGATAATTTTTCTCGTTTTTTAGTTATATAGCAAAGACACGGACTTTTTAAAAATTCAGTGGATGAACAGTCGATCATGGGGATCACAGAATTCAATTCGAAGAGATGAAGGTGACAGGCCTACAGTTATTTATTTTATATTTTAAGGGGCGGGAGATTCGGCGTAATTAACCTCTCCCTATGGGAAGCACAGTATCATTTTGAGGGCCATTTCACCCGGAAACGTTTTCTAAATTCTACATTCATGGAAACTCATCAATGCAATAAATACTATTCTCGGGAGGGGCTTAGCCGAGTTCGGATATTTCATCAAACAGCTATTTTTTTTAATGGTCCCTGTATATAATGTAGATAAAGTATATTTGTGGTATATAAGGTTGTTGTATGTTGAGTTACCTGGGGATTTCTAACCCGCACATCAGGATGCCGTATGATTGGTTAACAGCCTATTGGTCACATTCAACTTACCCAGATAAGCTTCCGGAAGTAAGTGTGACTTTTATCTGGCATTAGGCAAACTTTCCCCTTCAAATAAGTTAAAAATCCATTGTAAAAAATATATGTAAATGGAATTAGAGGTCCCATTTTGCAGTCATTTTGGAGCCCTTGTTAATTTTTAGAGGGGGAATTTGGTAATTAGGCCCTGGTGAGGAAAGGGGGGCAACGCCTTTTCTGAAAAATTTCAGGAGTAATAACAAAATGAATTAATAATATGATTAATAATATGATTTCTTTCTTTTTATATTCTCACCCAAACGTTAATACCAGGAAACAATAAAAGAGATCCAGAGGGATAAAGAGAACTTGAACCCTGGATGAGGCCCGCGTAGAAACAGCCTTTAAATGTGAATCAATACTATACGTGCCCCTGCCCGAGATCATCTAAAACCATATTTTTCGAGATATGAAAATCGAGGTCGAAGGGCTTTTGTGATCACTTCGGTTCAAGAGGTCACGAGGCCGCACGCCGCGAATGCGATTAGTACACCCCACACTTCAGAGTACGATCTGAATGTTATTCGAAATGGTGCGAGGAGAGTTTAGGGGGCCTAATATGGGAACAGTTGGAAAGTGACCCTTTAGATGAGAGAACCACCCCACGCACCACATCACCACTGGTGCTTGACAAGAGAGAACCCGCATCTTGCTTCGGAATGTCAAGGACATCTAAAAAAAAAATTTAAATTGTTCCAATCCGCAATTGGGATGTGATTCACAAATATAATAAAGCATTAATCTGTCATGCAAAAATATAAGCTCCAAGAATTTTTATTTTTATTTAATTTTAATTTTAATTTTTGAAAGAAGACGAAGAAGAAAGAAGAAAAATAAGAAGAAAAATTAGAAATAAAGAAAAACAAAACATGCGTTATGTCTAGATTAATAAACTTTTCACTCATAGATCTGTAGGTTAATAAACACGAGAATATTAAAAAAAAAAATTAACCAAAAATTTCCATGCATATACGAAATGTATTGAATTCTTTTGTTGCCCTGTATAAGAACTATTGATTTTACATGCATCACATGTACTAAAATATACGTCAGTTGGAAAGCATACACTGTTGTTAACGCACTTCCATCATTCACCGCCAATAGACGGTAATGTATATGTATGTACGAGGGAAAGTCACATTAAGTAAGTCACAAAAGATAATTAAATAATAACTTACTATATGATACTCACTTCAAAACTATTTATTTCTCAACATATTCTCCACCAATATTTATGCACCTACATCACTGTTTTATCAGTGCCCCAACACCATCTGCATAACATTATTTGGGTTTCTGTCTCAACCACATTAGGACTTCAAGTTGAACCTTTTCATCATCTGTGAACATCATCTTGCTTCCAAGATGGTTTTTTAGTGGACTAAACAGATGAAAATCGTTTGGGGCTAAGTCGAAGCTGTATGGTGGATATTGAAGAAGTTGCAAGATGATGAAAAGGTTCAACTTGAAGTCCTAATGTGGCTGAGACAGCAACCCAAAGAATGTTATGCAGCTGATGTTGGGGCACTGATAAAACGGTGATATAGGTGCATAAATATTTGTGGAGAATATGTTGAGAAATAAAAATAGTTTTGAAGTGAGTATCATTGTAAGTTATTATTTAATTATATTTTGTGACTTACTTAGTGACTTTCCCTCGTACTTACATGTTATGATTCACATAATGAAGCTCAAAAATATATATCCATTTCATTGTGATTTAAAAAATGTTTTTTTAAATCCTAAAATTTAAAAGAGAACTTCACCTTTTCCTAAACATATAAACACATAAAAACTTTCATTTACTTAAGTAAGGTAATAAGTAAGGTGATAAGTAATGTGATAGGATCGATGTTGTATTCTTGTGATAATGGTTTTTATCTCGAATGAAACAGAAACATGTCCGTGGTTTAGTATTTGTTTTATATGTTTATTTTGTGTGACACCTTACTTAAGTGAAAGGAAGTTTTTATGTGTTTATATGTTCATTCTGATTGATTACGTAAAAAGGGTTAGATTCCCATTGAAAGACCCCTACGGAGGGCACACTCTATAAACACCAACCAACCAACCAGTCTGATTGAAGTAGTGTAATATCATTAAAACGCACAAATAACCACCAATGCGCCGATACACCCTAATGTGTCCAAATCTCTTGTATGCATATACGAATGATATAATGCTACGCAAACCGCAAACTACTTTTTATAGAGAACATTTTGTAGTTCATCCCAATACCACATTTCAGTTTCATTATGTTTGAAGAAGACATACCATACCGTCTTTATAAAACATACCTCAAATAAATGACCCGTAGACTGTAATATAGCTGAATTGTACAGCGTTGTCCAGTAAAAGAAGTATAAATGTTATACATATCATTTTCCATAGGGAGCATGTTATGTGTGTTGCATCTCAATAATGCCTATCAATTTCATAATTTTTCAGTAATATAGCACATTAAATGGATTTTAAATATTTATCGCCCATAGATTAATGTGTCCATTTTTTTTTCTTTTTTTTTTTTTTTTTTTGTGCGTACATTTTTAGTCGCGTCCCTGTACGCGAAAGATAAATGCTCCACATACAGTTTTCAATAGGCAGCATCATGCTGTAGGACACCTAAATAGCCATGCATCAATTTCATAGCAATCCGTGTACTTTTGAAAAAAAAAAAAAAAAAAAAAAAAGTACAGGCAGATTAATCTAAGTTAATATTTTTCAAATATGTTGAAAAGTGTTAAAAAAGAGAAAATATATTAGAAATGTATATAAAAATTTAATGTATATAAAATATGGAACCCCCCCCCCCCCCCCCCATCTATTTCTATATTTTGTTTGTATTTTTATTTTAAAAAACGTGCAAAAAAACAAACAAACAAACAATCAAAACAGGAGGAGGAATGTCATGCCATCATTCGTACGCACCATATACATGAATGCATTCTTAAAAATGGAATTTAACAAATTAAATACATTTAACTATTTCTTGCTCATGCATATCAAAAGAAAAATTTAAATTTATAACTGGCAAAAATTAAAATCCTGCGTGATTTCACTGAATTTTCGTGATTTCACGGGTAATTTATGGTTAATTTTATCTTAGAAGGAGAATTCCAGGTTGTTTTCAGCCTCAATTGAAGAATGTTCAGTGATTGAGGAAAAATGGACAAATTAAAAATTACAGCAAGAAACAGGAAAATAATTGGGCGATACAGTTGCCACCAATTCATGTAAATACAGCTTAAATTTGAGAATTTCGTTTAAATCTTACCTTAGATTTCAAAATTTCGCGTGAATTAGAGGAAAATAAAGATATTAAAACAGGAAATGTTCAAGCATTATTAACGGAAAAATATGTTTATTTTAGAGAGTATGGTCCTGCAGGGTCCTACTAACACTACATGGGTGTCTTAGGAAAATGACGCAGTTGGGGGCCCCTATAAAATTTTTGTAACCTCATTTCAAATTTCATATACTCAGTACCTAATGTTTAGCTTTGAGGGCTCTTCTTAGAGATGGAGATCCTTGGGCAGTTGCCCCGTTTGCTCTTGCGGAAATCAAGTCCTGCGGCACTGTCTATAAAATTGTGAAATGACTAAAAATTAAAGATCATTTCTTGAACGAAATCCAAATCAGTATCAGAAAGCGACATAATGCAATTCTTCCTGATCTTCTTAAAGTAAAATTAAACAATGAACAAATGCAATTTGAAACAATCAGATTTTAAAGAACAATGCACTAAATCCTGATTACAAAAGTAAATAGCGCGTCGCTTCTTCCGGCTTTTATAAAGATAATATAAGCTGTTCTAAGAAGTTATCCCTTTACGCGAATTGGTGAAATTTTCCTTTCCAAATATATAAAAATACAATTCTAATAATCGAACAGAAACACAAAGACAATTATGCGGAATTAAAAAAAAATCTGGTGAGGAAATCTAATCAATCCTTTTCCACCTGTTGTATAGGAAAATACTATAGCTAGCTAGCTCCCTTTCAGTCTCGTTTGAAAAATGATCGTAATCACAAAAAGTTGAAGCCAAAGTTCTGTTGTCGCAGCTTTGAAAACATTGGTGAGTCACTTGCCAGAAAGGGGATCATACACTAGTTGAAAATTTCAGTTACGGAATATGAACAGTTTTGAAGCATCGAGTTTCTTTTCTTGCTTTAGTTTTCACGGATATTATTTTAAGAATAGACCAGTGGAGTAGCAAATCAAAATTTTTAGGAAGGGCTCAAGTAATCACTTTAATAAATTGAACACTTACGATTATCAATAAATTAATAAAATAGTTATGAGAATAGTCGATCGTCCAAACTTAGCTATTGATACCATTATCACAAAATAAGAATTTCAGTTTTTTTAATAGAAGATTTAAACTGAAATCCTGATAGTTATAGTCATTAAATTGATGAGGAAGGTTATCGGGGTGAAGGGGGAGGGGGGTGTCATACACTAATTAAAAATTTCAATTACGCAATCTGAGCAGTTTTAAAGCATTGAATTTCTTTTTCTTTGCTCTAGTTTTCACTGATATTATTTTAGGAATAGACCAGTGGCGTAGCAAATCAAAAATTATAGGAAGGGCTCAAGTAATCACTTTCAAATAAATTGAACTGTTACGATTATCAATAAATTAATAAACTAGTTATGACATGAGAATAATTAATCGTCCAAACTTAGTTTTTGATACCATTATCAGAAAATTAATATTTCAAATTGTTTTTATAGAAGCTTTAAAATACAGAAATCCTGACAGTTATGGTCAATAAATTGATGAGGCAAGATAAAAAGATAACGGGGGGGGGGGGGCATACACTAGTTGAAAATTTCAATTACGGAATCTGAGCAGTTTTAAACATATGAGTTTCTTTTTCTTACTCTAATTTTCACTGATATTATTTTAGAAAGTAGCGTAGCAAATCGTAAATTATAGGAAGGGCTCAAGTAATCGCTTTCAAATAAATCGAACTGTTACGATTATCAATAAATTAATAAAATAGTTATGATAATAATTAATCGTCCAAACTTAGTTATTGATACCATTATCAGAAAATCAATATTTCAAATTGTTTTTATAGAATATTTAAAATACAGAAATACTGCCAGTTATGGTCATTAAATTGATGAGGAAAGATAAAAAGATAACAGGTGGTGGGTGGGCATACACTAGTTGAAAATTTCAATTACGGAATCTGAGCAGTTTTAAACATATGAGTTTCTTTTTCTTACTCTAGTTTTCACTGATATTATTTTAGAAAGTGGCGTAGCAAATTATAAATTATAGGAAGGGTTCAAGTAATCGCTTTCAAATAAATTGAACTGTTACGATTTAATAAAATAGTTATGAAAATAATTAATCGTCCAAACTTAGTTATTGATACGATTATCAGAAAATCAATATTTCAAATTGTTTTTATAGAAGATTTAAAATACAGAAATCCTGACAGTTATGGTCATTAGAAAGATAAAAAGTCCTTCCGGCCTGTACCGGGAGGAAAAGGTAGCTTTCCTACATCTTCGTTTTAAAATTTTAGCTAATGTTACACGAAAACAGCAAGTTAAAATGCAAAGAAACGTTTACAAAAGATTCGTTAATACTGAATTTGAATAAGAAATTCACCAAATTATTGAGCAATAGCCAAATTGGCTTCATTTATGAAGACTTATTTTGGTCGCCAAATTTAGCGATATTTCGCCAAATGTCACCAATTTTGTCGCCAATGTCGCCAATTTTGGCGCTAACGGATATGAATATATAGTTTTATGCTTATGATTGGGAAAATTATTACAACAATGAAAGAAAATAATTTGCGAGTAATCGCGTTAATGTGCTGTTTTGTTTCAAAATGTCAGCCACCCTAGAATTTCAAACTGCTCTATCTCAGCCATTTTTTAAGATAGAGGTAAACCAAAAAATGCTCTGGAATCCTTGTATCAAGGCCTAACACGTAATTAAAAAATAAATTTTAATTTTTAATTTTTTTGTATATTTATTTTAGTTTTAAATTTTTAAATGGCCGCCATCTTGAAACAAAATGGCGGACCAAGCTGGCCAACGAACTCGGTCGAGACATTGGTGACCTTAATACACACAATTAGTTTCATCAAAATCGATTTATAAATACGAGCGTTATCGTATGACATAGGTCAGATATATATATATATATATATATATATATATATATATATATATATATATAGATATGGATATATCTATATATATAAATGAACATTTGAACGGAGTGTGGTTTTGGAGTCTGGGGGTCACTGATCGGTGAAAATATATCGAAATTTTCCGGAACTGCTTTCCTCCGAACGGCTGCAATAGGTAGCTTTATACTTTTTTGTATTGAAAGCTACCTAAAAGATAACGGGGGGTGGGTATACACTAGTTGAAAATTTCAATTACGGAATCTGAGCAGTTTTAAACATATGAGTTTCTTTTTCTTACTCTAATTTTCACTGATATTATTTTAGAAAGTAGCGTAGCAAATCAAAAATTATAGGAAGGGCTCAAGTAATCACTTTCAAATAAATTGAATTGTTACGATTATCAATAAATTAATAAAATAGTTATGACATGAGAATAATTAATCGTCCAAACTTAGTTTTTGATACCATTATCAGAAAATCAATATTTCAAATTGTTTTTATAGAAGATTTAAAATACTGAAATCCTGACAGTTATGGTCATAAAATTAATGACGTAACCGGAAGTTTGAAAAGGGGGGTGGGGTTGCTCATATAATAAACCGTTCTTATAGAAAATAAACAGTCTTAGAATATCGATGCATGTAACCATTATTTTATGTCCCACTTCATAAGAGTTAAATCCCCTAAAATTATTTGAAATCTCTCTTTCAGTTTGCAGTAATAGTAATCTGAAACAAAAATGAAACTGAGAGTTGAAAAATTGCAATATATTAAATAAAACGAATTTAAAATAAAAATGTGGCTTCCAGAGCTGACATTAAGACACCTGATCTACATATTTATTTAATAGAAATACAATCAATATTCATAATCGTTTTTTATATAAAAGTTTTTTTTTATTTTTATAGATTAATTGCTAGTCAGTGAAGACAGAAAAAAATACTCTTTGGAACATTTCGTTGCAACTTAATTTTTTTTTTCATTTGAATGAGAAGGGCTTAATTCCCATGAGACCCTGTCTTTCTTACGACCCTGGAATAGACATCGCGCGGTCAAATCTATGTTATCCGATTAGTAAGATAAACCTAAATTTAGATACTCGAATAATTTCATATTACTTTTGTGTTAGATAGATTAAATAATAATAGCAAGAACTCTAACTATTTTTAACTTACAAAAAGCATAATTTTATAATGAAGATAATAACCGCAGAAGTTTTCATAGTTGATGTTATTATTAAATCATTTAGCAAGTTAGTATAATAATAATAATAATAATGAACTTTTTCTTAGTGTAGTTTTCGCCGATATTATTTTAAATATATATGACACGCAGTCAAATCTATGCAATCCTATTAGTAAGATAAAATTAAATTAGCATATTCACACAGTTTCATAGTAATTAAAGATTCATGTTGTTGAACGAGGAACAGGGAACACCCAGCCGAGGCGCCAACCTTTCGGCTTATGAACAAAAAAGCCGTGTCGTTACCACCCAACAAATTCTGCTGTATAGATAAATCTATGTTTAACGAACAGAAATAGAACATACGTGCATCAATGTAAAGGACGACGTTATTCAATTAATCAATTATTCTAATAGGAAAATTAATAAACAAACTTAAAAAAGGAGGGGGCAGCAAGAAAACATCAGCTTTGTTTTTATCAATTTTGTAGGTCCACTACGAGAGGGAACCGTGACTACCTCTGTAGGTTTTCACACCCCCTCGAGTTGTGGTAGAGTAAGTACGGGTTGGAACATCCCGACTTAAGGCCTAGGGCCTGGTTCTTTTCTAGGTTTCCAGCTCCGTAGCTGTTGGGGGACGCCGGCCCGTCTCCAAGTGTCTCGCGGTGCCTCCCCGTGGTTTCACCGCGTATCACAACGGCCTACGTCGTCGACACGTTGGTTCAAGGTTAGAGGGTCCGTATTGGATCGCCTCTCTGACCGTCCGAAGCGCCGTAGCGACACAAAGCTTGGCGCGATAAAAGTCTTTCAGGACTTGGGTTCGGTGGTCGCCTACGCGCGGTGCGCTCCCTCGGGGGCGCCTGCGGCGCAGCATACTTTTATCACTTTTATAAAATTAAAAAGAAAACCATTTTAAAATTTAAATTCGTCAAAAGTTGTTTTTCTTCATTTATAATCCATGCACCTACTTATGCATGGTTTGCCACCAATAATATCCAAAACTACCTATTCTGAGCCATTTTTTTTTAAACTAAGAAAGTGAACTTTTTAAAAGTGCCAATATTAGAGCCCTGCCCCTTCTTACTGTAAGCACTTCAATTTTAAATCTACACTTCTCGCACAATTTTGAGCTTTTTGTATAATTTTCCTCATAGTTTTCTTATAAGTGTGTTCTATAACTGTTGGACCAGACTTCCAAAAAGTCAATTAGCTTAGGAAAAATAAATAAAAAGCCATCACATATGTAAAAATACAGTAAAAATGACTATTTACTTAACATTTTTATTTTTTAAAAATAAACTATTCATTTTACTAAAAATCCAATCCTTAAGTATGTTAAATTCATCATAAAGATCGTTCATAGAAAAAATAGAGTCGATTGAATAATATAACGTTTAAGTGTTTAGCCTTTTGGTAATATTGAAATAACACAAATTGAGAAAGATTGCTGAAAGATTGCAGCTCATTTTAAAGAGAAATGGAAGCAGTATGTGTATAGCCATATAATTAAATATTGTTTTTTTCATATAGGACAAGATTAATATTTGTGTAAAACAATATTTGAACTTTAAAACGGTGATATTAACCGCTCAACCGTTTTACCTCTCCTCGTGGGCGCCAGCAGAATAAAATCCATAGAGAGACAAAATTTTCAAATAGAAATACCTAAGATCCGCAACCTAAGCCGCGCTATTTATAATGAGAATATAAACTTGAAATAAGCTAAACAAGAACTTTTTAAAATGTAGATTTTTTTAACTGACTGAAAAAGTGCCCAGGCAGGAATCGAACCCAGAACCTTTGACTTAAATTGTCTATGCTCTTCCAATTGATCTACTTGGAACGACAACCGGTTGACACATTCCACTCAGTGTCGGCCGGTTGTCGTTCAAAGTAGCTCAATTGGAAGAGCACTGACAATTTAAGCCAAAAGTCCAGGGTTTGATTTCCGGTCTGGAATTTTTACTCAGTTGGAAAAAATGCAAATTGTATGATATCTTTACCAATCAGTATGATTGTGTTGAAAAAATAAAGTGTGAGAATGTTTTATCAAAGCTCCCCTGAAAGACAATTTTTAAACAATATAACCTAAAAAGCAATACAGGAATGTAACAAACAAGAAATAATATATTTTTTTAAATGTAACCTTTAAACTTTTTTTTTCTTTTTTTTTTTTCAATGGAGAATTGAAACAGCTTTTTCTCAAACACGTGAACGTAACAGGAAAACAGAGCTAAATATTTTCTTTCACGCGATATTCTGCTCGGCTCTGACCCTCTCACGAAAAATTCTTAATTCCTTTTTCTGTTAGTTAATACTTAGCAAAGAAAAAATTTAATGTTTTTTTTTTTTTGTTGTTGTTCCAAAACATTATATAAAGAAAAAATTTAATTAATTAAATTTCAAAGTTAAGGGAGGGGCAATGGCCCTCCCCTTTTCTCCCTTGACGGCTCCCATGTTTCTCCTCACTTTTAGAACATAAGAAAAAAACTCACTTTTCACTCATCAGCCTTTTTTTTTTTTTCTACTTGATTTTTTTAGTTTAAACAAAATGTTTAAATAACTATTCTAAAATATTTCTTACTTTTCACATACAATATGATCATATTTATGTAAAACAATGTTTGAACTGTTATTATAAACCTCTCAATCATTCTACCTCTTCACACTTTTAGAAAGTAAAGAAAAAAACATAGTTCTCACAAAATCCCTACAATGTAAATCCGCTTTTTCCCTTCTTGTGTTAGAGAACAGATTTTTTTTATGTGAAAAATTCACCCTTATTTCGAACCTTCTGACTTCCGTTTGTATCCTCACCTGTCTAGAAGTTCCCAAGAGCTCCTCCCGGAAGTTAGATTTTTTTTTATTTTTTCATTTTTATGTTAGCCATTTTGAATTTCTTCCTCACCAGCCTTGCTCTGGTGTATTTTCAGATGTAGAGAAAAAAAAAAGTACAGATGTTTTATGAAATTTTGGGACTCAAGTTAACTGAAAAAATGACTGCCCTTTTTTTCTTTATTTTTTGTCAAAAAATTAAATTCATGGTATATGATCCGATGGGAATCAATGATTTCGAAATTGGCCAGTATGAATGTTAGAGCAACAAATTAAAATATGAAGGACTATAATTTCCGTATTCAAAGGATGCCCTGTCATAATTAACAAATAACAACACTGATGATAATATTGTTTAAACCGTATTTTTCCGTTTCCCAAAATACAACTTAAATCGGCTGTAAACAAAAATATTTTTAACATATTTCTATTTTAAGACATATGTAAGATAAGAAAATATGAAGTGTAATTTAGAAACAATCTGTGAAAGAATTTTTTTTTTATGAAAATGCAGGAAAGCCCTCAAAGGGTTAACGTAACAATATAGTAAGCATAATCGATAGGGAATATTCCCTGAAAATTTTAAAGCTATGAGATAAAAATAATCAGAATTAAGGTACGTAAGACTTCGGGTTATCAATTACTAAAGTTATTAATTCACACGAATGTTATCAGTAATAATAATATATTTCCGGTTATACATTGTGAGTAATAATAATCACGTATTTAAATCAAAGTATTTTCAGATGTAAAGAGGAAAAAATAAAGTTTCCAAAAACTTTTCTTGGAAGTCAGTTTTTTTTTCTATTTTATTTGTGTATTAATCATAATTGAATTTCTTTTTTACTAGCTCTGCACGGGTGTATTTTCGGATGTAGAGAAGAAGAAGAAAAAACTGCATACATGTTTTATGAAATTTCGAGACTTGATTTAACTGAAAAAAAAAATGATTATGCCTCTTTGTTTTTATTTTTATTTATTTATTATTATTATTATTATTTGTCGATATGATGACTCAGTAGATATGATTTGATGGTGTGGGAATAAATGGTTTCAAAACAGACATTTATGATGAATATTCGAGCAACAAATTAACTCAATACATGATATATACTATAGCTACATGCTCGTTTTTTTTTTTTTCATTTCTTTGTATGTATGAAATGGAGATTATTTTGCTTTTTCAATAAATACATTTTGTATCCACTCATATTTCCCCACCTAACACAAGAGGATGGTCACAAATTGCAAAACAAGACTGATGTATTTCTTTTAAATGCTAAAAGGTGTAAATTAACAACATAATATACAGTAAAATAACTTTTATTAGGTTGTTGACATGTTTCGGATCACTCCGAGCCATTTTCAAAAACAAATGAGAATATTCTATAATTGCACGGTCTTTGGAGTTATTATTTGAAATGCTATCAATTTAATTTTCATGTACTTTTCAAAAAAATACGCACTATATCTTTCATTTTTACTTGGTTGTTTATTTTCATATCTGTAACCATGGAGTCACTCGAGCCACAATTTCGGTAAGTTAAAAGATGCTGCATCGTTACATATTGTATTTTTTGCGTGTTACTATCTGTATGGTTTATCTTATTATGGATGGATAGTATAGACTGGAGGGAAAAATTATTTTACTTTCATTGAAATTTTTTTATGGTTTCTTCTTGATATAATCTTGCCAGGTCTGTGGTTTTTCTATTATACTTAATATCAGCTATAGGCTCCTTTTTTCTGTAACTAAATTTCCTGCTTGTCATGCCAATATAGTAAATCTTAGATCCGTCTTCTGTAATAAAAGGTATTTCATATACACCTGAAATTAATTCTCAAAATTAATTGGGTCAATTTTACTGCAAATGCATATATATATATATATATATATAATGTACAATTTATCAATTTAAATGTACAGTTGAAGAAAAAAACCCCTATCTGGATTTGTATATTACCCGGGTTCTAATGTATTCTGTGTTAAAGATGTTTCATTTAAATTCTTCTTGTCTTTTCTATTCTCTTATGATAACCCTTTCATTCTTTCATTTCTTTTCAGTTATGATACAAACCATTCAAATAATATTTCAAACTACGCACATGCTCATAAGCATTTTTTTTCTCCTTCTTATAACCCTTTTAAGAATCTGTAATATGTAGTGCAGCTGTCTATCTAATAAAAATACAAAACACCTGTAAAAAGAAAAAAGAAATCTATTGAAAATACCAGTGCATGTATTTTCCCCCCAGTTTTTTTACTCCATGTTTATATAATCAATGATATTTAAATTTAAATATTAACGACTTAGATGCATTTTTCGAGTTGAAATCGGGAAGTGCATTTCTAGCTTGCAAGTTAGTTAGTCTAACTCAGCAATGGATTTTAATAAGTATTTTGGAAAATACAACCTTATTTAAGTTTAGATATTAAAGTTTATAGCTTCTTGACTTTTTGTAATTTTCATCTACGGCTTGCTATATTGTAAAATTTTATACTTTAAGTGTTCAGAAAATAGAAACAGATTTCGGGATTAGCATAGCTGTCAAATTTTGTTAAATTAAACAAGAAAGAAAATTCATGCGTCAAGCATAGATTATGGGAAACAAATTCTAACACATCCAGAATAGTGTAACAAAACTTTACCGCTTAATAAGGTGAAAGATGGTATCAAAGTAAACAAGGTCAAAGTCAAACCGGGCGGGGAGGCCTACCTTTCGGCTTAAGCTTAACTAGCCTCGCCCAGCAGGTTTGTTAACCTAATTATACTGAGTATTACTAAGTTATACTTTGTGATATTGAACAATAATTGTACTATGTAATGCTGAAATACAAATTCTGAAAATAGAATTTACCAATTCTACTGAGCAGTACTTAATACTACTATGTGATACTGAGCAATAATACTACCATGTAATGATGAAATACAAATTCTGAAAATACAATTTACCAATCTTACAGAGCAGTACTAAATACTACTATGACACATTTGAAAACTCAGTTTCAGAAATTACCATCAAATAGTCGGGAAAGTATTTGAATTCTTTTGTGCAGTTGTGTATATGATCTGCAGATTTGTATATAAACTACCTAATATGCTGAAATTTAGTTCAGTTAGGAAATCCATAATACAGTTGAGAATCTATACAATTTATCCTCACCAAGTAGTATGAAAAAAAAAAGTTAAATTTAAAAGCGCATACCACAACTGAAAACGAACTTCTAGCAATTACCGCTCCTAGACAGTACTGTAACCAAATTCTTTTGCATGTCCCTGTAAATGAACGATAAATACTATGCACACCATATTCTACAAGCATCTTGTACCTCAGTGCTGTATATCAGTTTCAATATATTTGAAATAGTGTAACATCACTAAAATAAATTATTATCAATTTTCCCATTAGACCATAAAGTAACGCAATTATTTTAAGCGTCCCTGTAAACGAACTGTAAATGCTAAACACTTCATTTTCAATACAGAACAGGCCATGGTAAACCTCAATAACTTATATCAATTACATGGCAATCCGGGTATATTTACGCGGGAGACAACTTGTAACGTATGTAGAAGAAGGGTCAAAATGCCATGAAATGACCGTGACGCAATTAATGGATGATCCCAATTAATAATAATAATAAATCAGAAATGCTTATTTAAATTAATTTGTGACTCCCATTGCGTCGCATATTCGAAAATCGAACAAGTCACTTGTGGTTGAAACAATATTCAAACCTCTTTATTCTTATCACTGGACTGGGTGTGTATGTGACTAAACACACGATGATTTATGTCTGAGATAATGTGATAAGTTAAGCTTGTTTGAATAGTATGCGGAAGGAGTAATAGCTTATGAGTAAAAGTGTTTATCTAATTGTTTTTGAAGGTTCTTGCAATTAAAAAAAAAATCTATTCGTTGTCTACTAACTTCTTTTTTTTTTCTTTCTTAAAAGAAACAAAAACAAAACATACGCTATTAAATTGATCGGCGACCGAAAGTGGGTGGTCAGATATAGGAGAAGGTGCTAGAATTCCACAATGTCCTCCTGGGAGTATATAAGTGTCCTTTGTAGGAAAACTTTGAATTTAACACTAATATTCGATCATAACATACCTTGTATATTTAATTAAAATGAAGGAAGTCCTCACAAGAGAAAAAAACTAACTAAAATAAATAAATAAAATACAATTACTAACAAATTCTGATGCAACGTTTCTTAACTTATTAGCTTGATATTAATTTCATGTTCAACATAAAATAAAAATCTGTCTTTTTGTTGATAGATTTCAGCTTAGTGCCAAAGTGCGCTAGCTTAAGTTTAATTTAATCTTATTGTTAATCTGTTTCATTATTATTATTAGTAGTAGTATCTGGCCCACCTGCCGTTGTGCGGGCCCAGAATAACCTCAAATATACCTAAAATCAGTGATATCGAAAATCTTTCCAAACGAACTTAATGGTGAGGGCTCTACTGCCTTTAGCAGCGTACACTCGCGAATTTGTGTGATTTTATATTTTTAAATAAAATTGTATCCAAACGAACCTAGAGTTGGGGGTTTCATTGCCTTCGGTAGCGTACACGAGGCCATGCTCCGGTCTGTTTGGATTTTGTATTTTTCAACGAAAGACCGACGTATCCCGTGCCCGTGATGATAAAATTAAATATACTTAAAATCAAAGTTGAATGAAGTTATATATTTAAACAAAATTTACAAAATCTTTCTAAACGAAGCTAATGTTGGGCACCCCACTGCCCTCGTCAGCTTACACCCTCAAATTTGCCCGATTTTGTATTTTTAAATGAAAAACTATACAAAGGAACTAAGGAACCCTCGTTATAGTGCTTGCCGATTTAATCTCTCACCGTTTAGATAAATTAAACTTTTACTTCTGACCAAAAACTCAAAAAAAAAAAAAAAAAAAAAAAAAAAAAAAACTAAATAATACCCCCCCCCCTTTCCTCCCCCGTTTCTCTCTTTTAAACTATACCTCCCTCTGTTGAATATTTTAAGTTTGCCAGCGCATGCTCAGAATCAAAAATGTTCTACAAAAGAATGGAATACTATCTTCAGATCCACTGAGACAGAGAGAAAAGTGAGTTTCAGAAATAATTTTTTGAAAAGGTTAATTTATTTATTTATTTTATTTATTTATTTTTAACAAGTTCCAACCTAGTTGAAAAGTGTTTATGACTTCGGTTTGTCCAGCCGTCTGTCCGTGCTCTAACTCCCGTAAATATGCTCGGATTGCCCTGCAATTTTTATATGTTATTGTCGTTATCTATAACATGTTCCCTATTTCAACTGAAGTGTGTAGCACTTATAGTTTTTTTACAGGGACACTCAAAATTACGTTACATTACGGTCTACGGGGAAAAATCATTTGCGGTTTATTTTAATGATGTTACACAATTTCAAATACATTGTAAATGATATATATCACTAAGGTGCATTACAGGAAGCTTAATATGGAATAGGGTGTGCATAGCACTTATATTTACTTTACAGGGAAAGTCAAAAGAATTCCGTTACATTACGTCTATGGAGAAAAATCGTTTGCGGTTTAATTAAATAATGTTTCACTATTTTAAACGCATTGATATTTATATATATATCACTAAGGTGCATTACAAAAGGCTTACTACAGAATAGTGTGTGTATAGCAGTCATCGTTCATTGACAGGGACACACAAAAGAATTCTCTACTGTCTGTTAGCAATAATTCCTGGAAGTTGCGTTTTAAGTTGCTGAACACGATTTTAAATTTAACCCACTTTTTGTCTATTACTTGGTGTGTATAAATTCTGTCTTTCATATACAGGGCAGCACAAAAGTTCACGAACACATTTCCGTTTATTGACAGAAACTCCAGAAGTAGAATTTTAAACTGTGCTACGCGTTTTCAAACTAAACTGAAATTTAGCATCCTATGTAGTATATATACAAATCTATAGATCATGTACAGGGCTGAATAAAAGGATTAGGATAATTTTTCGAATATTGTATATGTTGGAAATTCCTGAAATTACGTTTTTAAATATGTTATGCGTTTTCTAAATTGTTTACTTAAATGTTATCTTTCAGTTTATTAAACGGTAATGATTTGTAAAATTATTTTGGAAGCGTTGGAAAGTGTTACATAATCTATGCTTGACGCATGATTTTTTGTTCTTGTTTATTTTTATCAAAGACGTCGTTTTAAAGGTAAATGTACGCCGGGTTATTTGGTACATATTTTTCGTATTACGATATGCGGAACAGGTGCAGAATTTTAAATATTGCAGGAAAATTACTGAAATGGTTCTCCGAAACAAATGTCTTTTGAAAGGGTCAATATTCATATTTTTTTTTAACGCACTGTTAAAAAGTACGTAGAAATAGCCTGGTATTTTTGGCTTTCTCGTATTTCGGATAAATAACCCGATGAACGCCTTCGAAAAACAAGGAAATAAAACGTGAAAAAAGACTTTTTGAAATTTTTTTTGAAAGGGTTAATATTGGCATTTTTTTTAAAACGGGTTGCATCGTTAGAAAGGTTAAAGTATGAAATTTATGCTTGTGTTTTTTGTTTTATCGTATTTTGATGGTTAAACCAATGAAGTTGCAAAAGACGCAAAATAATAATAATAATAATAATAATAATAATAATAATAATAAATCAAGGACCCCGCGTGCATTCAATTTTACATGATCATTTAAAAGTGAAAAAAATGTGTTCCTGATGGATCCCCCAGAATTTATCTCAAGCTGAAAAGGACGCACGTGTAAAATGGTGCCAGGAAAAAAAAAAAAAATCAACTCCGGTACCTCAAAAGATGTGTACGACATCCTAACGTGTGACGAAACCTAGATTTATTCCTATGAACCCGAAACAAAACAACAATCGACTGTTTGGGTGTTTTCAGATGACCGTAGACCGACAAAAGTTGTTTGTGCATGGAGTGTTTCCAAAAAAAAAAAAAAAATATTGTTGCGTTTTTCAGTAAATCTGGCTATATTGGAACCGTTCCTTTGGACAATCGTAAAACAGTCAATGCTCCTTGGTATACCACAATTTGCTTGCCGAAAGTGGTTGCAAAACTAAGAAAAAAAAATTCAAAACATCATTCTGCACCAGCTCCAGATACTGCTTCTCTAACTATGGATTATTTGAAGCTTGAAAAAATGGAATTGACGACTCATTGCTCGTATTCACCGGACTTAGCACCTAATGATTACTTTTTATTTCCATTCATATAAAAAATACAATTCGTGGTTAACGTTTTAACAAATTGGAAGAAACCGTTGAAGCTTATAAATGCCATGTTTCTGCTATGCCACTTCAGAGTGGCATAAATGTTTTGATGATTGGTTTATTCGAATGCAAAAATGTATCGATGCTGCAGGAAAGTATTTTGAGAAGCAATAAAACATATATTCTTGGTAAAAAATTATTTCAGGCTTAAAAAATAACGAAAAAAGATTCATTAAACATTCAAATAGAAAAATTTAACAATATTTCCATAATCGGGTTTTTATCATTATTACAATAACTTCCTTACACTGTATATGTGTGGAAAGTAAAAATGTCTAGATTATGCTTGGATCCATTCAATTTATTTCATAAATTCATTTTCAAAAATCAATTTATTTCATATTTTCATTATAAAAGAAGCATTTAAATTGGATATTTTTCGAGGAAAGATAGAAATTGAGGATTGGCACGTGGTTTCACATTTTGACCCTTCTAAGTCTATGAAGATTTAAGAAAATGTGTATAAATTATGTACTTTTCCGGGCTGCTTAGATTCATCGAACTCAAATAAAGTATTAAAAAAAAAAAGTGTTTTCATTTGAAAATGAACATTGGAGCTCTTTTAGTACTTTTCCGTTAGCGCGGCTCCAGTCAAAAATGAGCGATAGCGTGCCAAAAATTTCAGTCTTGCACTGCCAAGCGCGCCAAATATGGTTACTCGTGAATTTCCTCTCGCGAACGTAGTAGTAACGTAATAACGTAGTAACATAATCTATATACACTGCTCAAAACAATTAAAGGATATTTGAAGTTTTATATAAATAAAGATATAAACGAAATTTTTTTTGCCGAAAATAGAAAAAGAGAATCACAAATGCAAATTTTTCTGGTTTTCAAACAGTGGAGTATGCAAATTTTGAGTTCGACGTCAAAAACGTCGCTTCAGCTGCAGCGAATGAAATTTGACTTTCAACTGGATAAAAGAGAATGAAGACAAGGATGATCGGCATTCAGTGATTGCTTTGTTTCGATGAGTACGATGTCTCAGCGAAGTCATTTGACAGATTCAGAAGCTTGGAGAATTGTTGATAGGTTAGAAGGGGGCCAAACTCAAGCCGAAGTAGCGCAAGCCATTGGAGTGTCACAAAGTGTCATTTCCAGGATCTGGAACCGTTTTTTGGAGAGTGGATGTGCAGGCCGAAGACCAGGGCAAGGTCGTAGACGGGCAACAACGCCCAATGAAGATCGGTATTTAGCGTTAACAGCTCGGAGACACCGAAACATGAACGCTACTCTTCTCCAACAACACCTTCGCTCGGCTACAGGCACCACGATTTCAACTCAGACTGTCCGAAACCGGCTCCATGCTGTAGGTCTGTATGCTCGCCGAACGATGGTATGTGTTAGATTAACATCAAGGCATCGTCGCGACCGCAGGGAGTGGGCAACCGAGCATGTCAACTGGAGGAGAAATGAATGGAGCAATATTTTGTTTTCTGACGAGTCCCGTTTTTCTGTGCATCCGGATAATAGGCATATTTTCATCTGGAGGGACCGTGGCAGTAGGAATAATCCTGCGTTCGTGCACGAAAGTGTCAGATTTGGCGGTGGAGGAGTGTTGGTGTATGGTGGCATCTCCATTGACGGGCGCACTGACCTCTACATCATTCGAGATGGAGCTCTGACTGGTCGCCGATATAGGGATGATATCCTCAGACCTATTGTAGTCCCTTACGCTGCAGCAATCGGAGATAACTTCATTTTAATGGACGATAACTGCAGGCCACATCGTGCAAACCTGGTGGAGGATTTCCTTTTCGAGGAAGGAATCGTTCGAGTGAATGGCCAGCGTGTTCTCCAGACATGAATCCAATCGAGCACGTTTGGGACGCTCTAGGAAGACGAGTTTCTGGCCGCCAACAACCCCCACAAACTCTCCAAGAACTGGAAAGAGCTCTTCTGGAAGAGTGGGGCAGAATACCCCAACTCGTCATTAATAGCCTCATTGAGTCCATGCCTCAAAGGTGTTCAACGTTGCTGGCCGCCCGTGGAAACCATACCCCCTACTGAAAATGATTTTCTTTGAAGAAAACACCTTTTCTTATTCTTTTTTTCTCATATGCACAAATTGTGTTTTTTTCCTTTTGTACAAAAATGCGCAATAAAATGCATTTTTTTCTGCCAGACATGTGTAATTTATTCTCATATAACCTACTATGTCTGTCGACCATGTATCAATCAGCTAAAAAGTTTCCCAGATACAAAATCCACCTAAAACTGCAATATCCTTTAATTGTTTTGAGCAGTGTATTTAAAACGCTAAGCGTTTTGTTTCGGCAATCCGTGAGAACAAACTACTACATCAAATTACATCATTCTTTTTTTAAATGAAAGATATTTGGTCACAGATTTGTTATCGTACCTTCGTTTGTTCGAAAATTTAATTAATTAGCCGTAATTTTAAATTAAAATTTTACTTTTGCTTATGACGTCATAAAGGCGGCAATCGGATTAACGCCCACTGTTGCGACGTACAGAGTTTATTTTCTGAACTCAATGATTGCGAGCATAAAAAAATAAATATTAAATATTAAAAGCACGTGATTTTTAGGCCGAATTTTTTAATTTGTAAGTTAAAATATAGTTAAAATGTTTAAGTATTTCGGTAAAAATATTTATCCGTGTGTTTTATAAGCAAATAAAAATTCATATTTACTGTGACGTCACGGAAATATTGTCCATTGGGTTCATTTTATCATTAAACATTATAACTTTGTTGATGCCATTTTTTTCATTACAATTAAATGCAAAATATATTTTTATTTGTATGCATGGTGCTTAAGCATAAATGTACGTGTGAAAGTTTGTACCGGTGAAAATGACGTTATGCTTAGCTTGAAATGCATTTTAACATTGATAAAACTAAAAAGAAAAATTTATATGATTGTGATAACATGGCGTAATATTAACTGATATTTCAATTTTTTATTTTAAAGAATAGAACTGGAGCCTTTATTGGTTGCTTCATCTTGATTGCATACCTTGATTACATGTTACCAATTACTTCCTTTAAATTATAGGATTAAGTTATAGGAATTACAGGATTAAAATTATTAAGATTTCCCTTTTTAATAAAAAAATTCACAAAAGTAAGGAATTTCAGGAAAAAAAAAAACTTGAAATAATGATTGTATTTTTAGCTAGAATAAACAATGCAAGGCTAATATTTTATAGGAATTATTTTGGTAGGTTTGTTATAAGTTCATTTAACAGTTCCTTATTAGTGGCAAAGTCTTATTTCTTTCACTGTGAATTCTTCTTTGGATGTCAAAAAATGGTAGTCTACTTTTGTACGCCAACCAAAACACAATGGCAATATTTAGAAATGTATAACGGTTGTGACATCCTCAATTAGAAAAAAAAATTAGCTTTCGATTGAAATTTATTTGAAATCTGCCGCTTAATTTAACGACTTTTTAAATAATTTTCAAGCATGAAATATTTTTCAATTCTATCTCAACAATGACCATCCGTTTGTTTTAATAATGTAAAATAGCCCCTTGGAAAGTTGCAACAATTGAAAATAGGTATCCCTAACTTTCATGAAAAGTGAAAAACAAATAATAAAAACCATTATAAATCATAAGATCTGATTATCCATAAGATAGAGTATTTTGGCGCTAATATAAAATCTGTCAAAAGAAAAAAAAAACTATTTTTAGTTTATGATTAACATAAAATTGATATGTTGAATTCGTTGATGTATATGTTGAATCAGAATATGCTAGGAACTGTTATTTATTATTTTTTTAAAGATCCATTGGATATTTAACTGTATAAGAGACCGACTGTGATGGAAAAGGAATAATCATCCTGATTATGTAAAGGGATAGAAGAAACCATACAAATAAATTACAATTTAAAATTCATTACATTACATTACATTAAAATTCTCCCTCATCTGCATATTAATTTATTATTTTTAACAAATATTCTTCATTTTTACATAAAAATTGATTAGTTTAAAACAATGGATGCGTTTTAGAAGATATGGATTTGAAACGAACAATGATTAAAGAGGACATTTTAAAACTTTTAATTTAAACATTTTAAAAATTTTTAACGTCGAATTTCAACGGTGCCTTTGGGCAGATGCAATACATATGCGCATAGGAGCTCATTCGATTGCATTATCACAAGGGGGGGGGGGTTGCTTATACTATGTTCTTTTATTTACTGAATATGAGATGAAAGTAGGAAATTTGTATGATACTTTATGATAGGACTATTTGTAAGATACTTTATAGGTCCATGACCTTTTTTTTTTTTTCTATCGTGGGGAATATGGTGGTAATGTCAAACTGATTTGCATTACACATTTGTTTACGGAGTGTTCATTTGGAGTTTCCATCGGAAATAGCATTTCACTGGGTGGGGGGGGGGGGATTTTTTAAAATAAAATATTTGAAAGACTGTTTCATACGAAGCCCTACTTAAATAATAAAGAAGCGCTTATTTTACTGATATTGTTATAGTATTTTTTTCCGTCACGTTTTGACGGGTTCCATCTAGTTTTGTTTAATATTCTTATTCTTGGTTACGATTGGCGCCGCGCTAATGGAAAAGTCATTTTTGACTGGGGCCGCGCTAACGGAAAAGTACCTAATTTGTAATATGTAGTCTACCTCTTATGACAACATAAACCACATACAATTATAAAGAACTGTATGCTATAATCGGCACTTTTCTTGTTTCGCACTAATTAGAACTAAAGTTATAAACGTTGTTCGAATTTTATTTTTCTCTTTTGACGTATACGTTTGGAAAACTGTTTTATGATCCCATTGACATTGGACGGAAGCAAAATTAAATCTTCTCCATATGGAAAAATATTTGACAGTAAAACAAGCTTAAGACATATTCGGCGGGAAGACTATTATCCTAGCAAGTTGTAAATTTCCACCTGGACGAAAAATGTCCGGGCCAGGATACGAACCTGGGATCGCTTGGCTGAAGCCGCCACGCTCTACCACTGAGCTATCCCGGTCGAATCTGGGGGGCATAATTCATCCAGTTAACCTTATTGATAAAAGCATCTGGTCTGATATTTTAATCAGCTCAACTTGTATGATTACTTTACCAATTTGAAATAATTGTGTTAAAAAAAAATAATAATAATCCAGTGTATTATCCTAGCGTTTGCAACAGCCGAGGAAACATTATTTACAGGCGAAACAAAATTCGTACGAAAAGCACTTTCTCATGGCTGTTTTTAAATCTAAGTTCGCTATTCTGGACAAATTTCGAAAACATTTTTATTCGTACATGAATAAAAAATTCAATTATTCTTATTCATGTTCCAAGAAATGCAACAATCTGTTTCTTTTTCTAAAAAAAAGTAAAGCGTATCTTAGAATATATTGCCTAAGTTGATGTTTTCAATAAATTTCGGAGAATAAAAAAATTCCGAACTAGTAGTTACCAGTTACAATTAATTAAAATTAAAGATGGATTAGATTTTATATGATGTATATTTACACAGTGCTTAAAATCTGTACAAAAAGTGGCAACTCCACTCCCTTTTTTAAATTTTAAAGGAAAACTGTTTTTATTTTATTTTATTTTTTTTTTTTAATATGCAAAACATGTAAATTTAAGATGTTCTCATTTTATAGTTTTTTCGAGGAAAACCCATTTTTAATCGAATCAGGTTAGCGTCGAAGAATGTTATTTTACGGGGAAACCATTTCAATCAGAGAAAATCCTTTTATGACATTCCTTAAATTCCCCCCCTCCCCCCCCCTCCCCCCCCCCTCCCCCCCACACACACACTCCATTTGCATTAAAGTCCCAGAAAATGTATTAATTAATGTTATAAAATAATATTTAAAAAATTTAATTTTTGAAAAAAAAAAAAAACACAAAGAAGTTATTTTAACGAGTGTTTCCTGGTAGCTTTAGGTGTAAGCATTAGAAAATGTCTTGAGAAAATATTTTACTTTGTTGTAAAATAACATGCAATAGAGAAAAACCCAGAGAAATTACTTTTTTTCGTAACTGCTAACATATTTTTATGGATTGTGACAATATCCTGGGAAAGAGAATTTTGACATGTATTCTCTTACCTGCTAGTTTTATGTTAAAACCTTTAGAAATGTCTTACTTAGTTGTAAAATAAGATGTAACACTGAACCGCCCTCCCAACCCCCCACACTCCTTATCTACCCGACAATCAATTCTTCAAAACTTTTATTACGTTATTATAGGTTGTGGAAATTCCTAGCCTAAAGGTATTTCAACGATTTTTTTCTAACAGTATTTCATTAAAGCATCTGTATATAATTTTTTGCAATTAATATATCTCTTAAATCACACACACACAAATATATATATAAGCTCAAAAAAGATTAAAAATAAACTAAAATAAAAATAAAAATAAAAATAAAATCCATGCGATAAGTGCTATAGCTGCAAATAAACACACAGATTAAATATAGCACATTATGTATTAAATGTATTCGACAGACCCAGAATTTCGCACCATAAATAAACTAGGAAAAAATAACAAACATAATAAAAAAAAATTAAACAGATAAAGATGGTGCGAAATTCTGGGTCTGTCGAATACATTTAATACATAATGTGCTATATATATATATATATATATAATCTTTTGACACAAGGGAGTCTGCTGGGTTCAAACGCTGGACATACACTCGTAATGATCGTCGAAACTGTACATATATCTGGGACGTTACATCTGGGCTGCCAGTGCTTGATTACACCGCCTCAATATCTATCACTTATCTATGTTACATTTCCTTGGGGATTTTCTCTGTAGAATCAGATACAAAATGGTTTGAAAATGGTTTAAAAAGGGATTAAATACGTCGGTCGATTTGTACGAAAATCTACACAACTCTTACGACAGTCGTTTATAACCTATTCCTCAAATGGGAACTCAATCGGAAGTACCGTTTGGCCATTATCGTGTTCTCTCTCTCTCACACACACACCACACAAATCATGATCGCCGCGAAGAGGTTAAAGCATTAGCAAATTTTTTACTTTGCTGTACAATAAAGTTTAATACTAAAAAACCAAAGTCATTAATTTTTTTTTTTCAAAAATGAATTTATAATATTACGAGACAGTTGAGAGAGTTTACGAGCAAAGCGAATTTAAAGGGGTTTTCCTTTGGCAGTTTTCTATTGACTGACTAAAAAATTTCTCACTCTGTTGTAAAATAAAATGTTACATTTATGTTAGCCGGACCCAAATCTCGCCAATAGCGTCTTTTTTTTTTTTTTTTTTTTTTTTTTTTTTTTTTTTTCTTTCTTTTATCGTGTGTGCAAATCAAAAACAATGCTTTGATATTGAAATTGAAAATACTGTTTCTGTTTATGGTATTATTTCTTCTTATATTGGATTTTAAATGAAATCAGTGAAAGTCATGTATTTTAAATTAATTGAATGCAATACGAATGATGGTGATGAGAACAATATATGACTATTTATCCTATGCGGGCGACTAACATAAAAGTACCAATGAAATTCAACACTGAAAAACCCAAAGATATTTTTTTCCAAAAATGAATTTATATTGTGGCAGGTTTTGACGTGACAGCTTACGAGCAAAGGCAATTTTAATGGGGGTTTTTTTCTAGAAGCTTTCCATTAAAGCATTATACAAATTCTCACTTTGTTTAAAAAAAAAAAAAAAAAAAAAAAAAAAAAAGTTTAATGTTGAAAAACCGAAAGACATTATCTTTTCTTCAAAACTGGTATTATATTACTATATATAGGCAAAAATTACTACCAGTGATAAATTATTTGCAAAGTGTATTTCAACAGGTTTTTCCTGGCATTTTTACTACTGGGTTTCACCCATAATTTCTTCGATATATATAAATATATTTTTTTTACTGTGAGCATATTAAAATAAATTGAAGCACACGTAGAACAATATTAGTAAGGACAGAAAAGCCGAGTATAATGTAACAGAAGTGTCCTTCAAATTCTATTACGTCAAAATTTCATTTGTCGTAGCCTTTTCTGTCTTCCGCACTCCTAACAGCTGTTTGAGTGCATAATAGCTGCTAAAAAGAACATCAAATGATATCTATCATCCAGAAAAAAATTTAATTTAGGTAGTTGCAAGTTTAAATTCTGTTTACAAATGCCCTTCAGGGTTTGATGACGGTACATCTTCTAAGGAAGGTCGTCGAATTTAAACAAGTATTTCCAAAACATTTTGCAAGACGCATATTACGTCGCTAAATTTATATTAACAGTAATCATCCAATTAATGTAGATAAATAAGGATTATTTGTTCAGATAAATTTTGTGTAAATTATCATTGCCAAAAGAGAAATAATAAGAAAGAAAAATACCCTGCCTAATATGCAGGTCTTATTTACTACACTGCAAAAAATAATTGTTGATTTTACAGTATAAAACTGGCACCCAGCTGCCAGTATTATACCGTAAAATTAACAGTATTAAACAGTAAAATAAGCAGTAATACGCTGCCGTGCAAGCAGTAATACGCTACCGCGCAGCGCATGCGGGTTGCATCAATACTTACAGAGGCCTTGAATTAAAAAACATATATAATATCGAATGCAGTATTTATTAAGATAACCACTATTGACTTTAATAATTTATTTAAAATATCAATTAAAAAAATAAATTTTATAATCATTAATTTACTTTTAAATAATTATTATTGAATAGTTCTTTTATAATAAATTATGTGGTGCTGATTAAACTTTCTATATGCAAGTCCATATATCTATGGAATGATAAAGTATAACAAGTAATAATAAATTTACCGCAGTATCAAGCCATAATTATTATTAGCATATACTATTAATCAAATAACCTTTTCTTTCAAATACAAGCTTTCACAGGTTTGACTTAAAAAAAAAAAAAAAAATCTAAATTTATACAAGTAATAGCAGAATCACATGGCTTTGTCCATGTTAACCATGAGGGCCATACAGGTAAAATAAATAAAAATGAAATAATATGGCGATCCCAAAAACAGAATTATGTACATTCCTGCACATAAATTGTTAAAAAGACATTCAGAAAAAAAAATAAAGTTATTTTTATAAATCATAGACAATCTTTGACAAACAGATTTTTACATTTTAATTTTGTTTTTTGACATTTAAAACTGTTTCGTCCAATAATTGAAAGATCTTCAGTAGCATTTGGGGGCCCCTGAAAAGCGGGCCCGTGTTCCGAATGCCCTGCCGTAAATCAGGCACTGATCATGATGAAGGATTCATACTCAATACATTATCATCATATTTATAAACATCTTTTCTTCAAGTTTATGCTTATATGCATATATCTTGCATGACAATCTAGACTCTTAATAGCTTGTAGACAGTTGTAGTTTTCGAATTGGGCTTAATTAACTACCCGTATTGCAATCTGTTTTGAAAAGATTTAAAACTAATTTAACATTAGGGGTTCCAAACCTGCATAATTCCTAAATTACTTGACCAAATAACTTATGGTGGGGAATCTGGTGGTAAGATTAACCGAAGAATCCAAATATGATATCAAAATTTGGTGTTAGTATTGAAAATTTCAAAGTTTGATACGCTTTCTATATGTAGACGACCCCCTAAACAAAATTTAAATATAGCATTAATTAGTAGACATTACACTATTACTACTAGATTGGTACCAGTCATATTTTTATAAGATGATTTGCGGAGAGTTAGTTAGGGGTGATCACTTTTTTTTCCCTTCTAGGACTTACATTTCTTTTATTATTATTATTATTTATTTTTAAAGAACACTAAGACACCATGGCCTATGAATGCACAGACGCCTGGCATTGGAATACGACGGGAGGAGCCACGGCCTCCCTTAGATATAGAAAATTATCCAAATTTACTTTATCTTCGATAATTTTGGAAAAAATAAATAAATTTATTTTTCTCAAGACAAAATTATGATTGAGAGTAAATATGTTTTTATTTATACATCGGAATATCGATATCGAATAAAAAATGTAAAATAATATAATAAACAAAATACATAAAGCATCTTTTATAGGGCGCTGTAAAAGGCGTATAAAAGAAATAACAAAGAACATAACGAGTGATGGCAGCGGCAGCTGACGATGCATTTGGTATTTGTATTATTTTTCTTAAGACAAAATAATGATTGAGGGTAAATGTGTTTTTATTTATACATCGGATTAGACGGAGAATAAAAAAAAATATATTATGTAATATAATATATATATTTATAAAAAATTGTATATAAAGCATCTTTTATATGTTATTAAAGAAGATTACATAAAAAGGTACATAAAAAATATAAAAACATATCAAGTGATGCTAGCGGCAGCTACAATGTATTTGGTAGCATCTATAAATGATGATTTTAGCACTGTATTTTAACAGATAAAACATTTTCGGAAGGCACACTGCAAAAAAATAAAATGTTGATTTTACAGTATAATACTAGCATCCCAGTGGCCAGTATTATACCGCAAAATCAACAGTAATAAAGAGTAAAATAAGCAGTAATACGCTGCCGCGCATGCATGGTTAGCGTATTACTGCTTATTTTACTGTTTATTACTGTTGATTTTACGGTATAATACTGACAGGTGGGATGGCAGTATTATACTGTAAAATCAACAATTTTTTTTTTTTTTTTTCAGTTCATACATGCGTTTATCGACTTTTTTCACACTTGGAGGAGAGACAAATTTTTTAGTATTGTTCCGTAACAGATTCCATTATCTATTTTTCTAACCCTTTATGCTCCGACGGTCTTAAAAGTCCGCACATACACACACACAAAAAAAAAAAAAAAAAAGTTATAAAATTCATTTAATACATAGATTGTAATAGTACAATTTAGGATGAGTTATAAATAATTAACTTTAACATGTTCCAAAAGTATTTTTCGTTGTATTAGCAACGATATTTTTAGAGGGATAATTGCTTTTCCAATTGTAACTGTTTAACTTTCTTGATGTTATTTAAAGACTCGGAAAGAAAAGTTTAAGTTTTGAGAAATTTTTATATTTTTATTGTAAAGCGATCATATTTACATACTTTCTAATTCTATAAAATACTAGAAACAATATTTCAAAGACATAATTTGAGTACAGTAGAATCTCGTTACAACGAATGTCACTTTAACAAATATATCAGTTTAACGAATATTTTTTGGATAGCTAAAAAACGTCCCATGCTTTCACCCTGTAAAAATATTCACTTTAATGAATTTCATATTAATGATTTTTTCAAATTAACGAATTTATTGAAAGCTTATAAAGAATAGTTATTTCAGTTTTACGAATGTTGAGTTGGCAAGAAAAAAATATGTCTATTGAAAGACTAGAATTTGGAAGAAAACTTTCGTTGAAAACTCAATAAAAGGGAAGAAAATGAAGCTGGTGATAATTCTCTATTAAGTACCAAAGATTGTGTTGCACGATGAAAAAAGGCTCTATAGCCAACAAAATAATGTTCCGAAAATATTTTATACAATTTGTTTTTAAAAATTAATTTTCAACTTCAATGCAGTAAAAAACTTCTGATTATTATTATTATTATTATTATTATTATTATTGTATTTAAAAAAAATAAAATTACATTAATAGCGGATGTCAGTGAGGATTTTTAATCCGTCAGGTATGTAAGATAAATTATAATTTCTTTATAATACTTACGATTAAAATATGGAAACTTAATGAACTTAATAATTATCTTATTTTTAACTAGTAAGTTCACTATAGTATATTTATTATTTATTCATGTGTTTGCATATTGACCGAAATTCAATATAACTGTAGTAATCCTAATCCTAATAATATTATAAATCTGATTGTATGCAAATGTTAGGTTGAAGCCAGTGTCAAAATGGAGCATTTAATGATCCTGTATATTTGCATATAGGCTGATTATAACCCTCATATGAACATAGGCTGGGTTTAGTTTAGTTTATTCAAATATTTTTCTTAATAATTCAAAATTTCGTTATTTTCATTGAGAATAAATGGACATCTTTTCGTATAGCATTTTAAAATGGTTAAATTTTACTTTACCGTTGCTAATACTTTATCGTTGCCAAAACTAATTCAAAACCCGAAAAAATAATTTTTACTCAACAATTTAGTTCCAATTGAAAAATTTTCACGGGAAAAATGAAAATGAAATTAAAAAAATTAAAGAATTAAGAAGAAGGTTAAATAATATTATTAGAAATAAAACGTACTTTTTTTAGTTTTTGATAATAATACAAGGTTTCAATATGCGTAACCATAGAAAACAGGCGAATATGACGTCATTTATTGAAAATAAAGCGGATATGCTTTGATTGGTGAAATAAAATGATCTTGGGTTTTTTCTTCACTTTTTTTCTTTTTTTTTCTTTTGTATGGTAACAATACTTGCAGTTTTACCGTCTGCGCACGGCTAATATAACTAACTATACCGTATTTTTTATTTAAATTTTAAAAAAGTAAAAAGAAGTTTCAAAAGAAAATGGTTAGCAAATGTCAATAATATGCTCCGCAAAATTATCCATGTCGTAAATGATGTCATGTATCGCGAGAAATAGTGATTTTTCATTGTTAAAACTAAAAGAAATAACTCGATTACTTAAAAAAAAAATGACGAGTGTTAATAGTTCCATTTTTGTTGATACAATCTAAAGATTTAATATTATTTCGTTAAAGTAACATAATTTTCCCTATGCCAGTATTGAAATTAATTGCCTAGAAAATAAAATTAACAAGAATTATGTCATTAAAAAGGGATTTCTCTGGGGAAAAAGGAGACGTCCTATTTGAAATAAAACGGGAATTTTCCAATATATTTTAAAATGAGTGTGAATCAATTCCTTACATTAATAATACAAGGATCAATAAGTATAGAAAGTAGATGAGTTTCACGCCATATTTATAACGAAAAATTTAAATGTTTTGTTATCTATACTGATTATTAAGCATGAGTATCCGTTATTTCGTTATTTCGTTCCGCACGAGTATCCGAGTTTTCTGATAAGAATCACATCATAATTTTAAGAAAAGGAAAATGAACACGAATCTGTTATATTAAAATCTGACCGTGTGTTTGTATTTCGCAACTACTCCTAGACTATCGAACGCAACGCGATTTACTACCGGTTAGTTTACTACCGGTTTAGCGAATACCGGTTATAATTGATCCGAGGATGTCACACAAACTCTCAGAATTAAAAAAATTAAATTAAATGCCATTTTTTTAACGAAGTTTCTCTAAAAACGGAAAGTAACTTACTCCATATTTGTATATAAAAAAGGAGAAATAAAACAGATCAGTATATTTTTTACACCATTTTCTCATTAAAACTGAAAAACAGAATTTATTTTCACTTTGAATAGATGGTGAAAACAAAATCTTGATTTCAGTAAATTATCCGAAAAATACAAACATATTTTCACATATTCAAACTTCATGAATCAATTTATTCTGGAGAACAAAAATTGCCTGCCAATATACTGTCATTTAGAAAACAAGATTTGTTTCAACTATATATTAAACCAAGGAGGCAGAATTGAATTTAAAGAAAAAGCATATACTATTTCTAATTAATGTTTTTTTTTTTTTTTTTTTTAAGGATGGCTGTTAAAACGTTTCACAAAGGCGTTAAATGTAAAATTGTTTATCAGGTAAAATTGACATTTGTTTTTACCCAATTCGTCTATTTCCACGATTTTATTTTTGGCCCTCCTTTTTGCATTGGTTGCAATTTCATTTTCGCGATTATTTGGCACAAAATTTCACTTTTTTAAGACTGAGTTATGTCAAGGTCCCTATAATAATAAATACCGTATTGTCTCCTATGAAATGTGATAAATATTTAGTTAAATATTAACTTTATAATTATTGGGAGTAAAATATTTTGCTTAATGAATGTATTTATTCTCCTTTTAATGTTGCGTGAACGAAGTCACGGGTAACAGCTAGTAATATTATAAATCTGATTGTGTACAAATGTTAGGCTGAAGCCAGCGTCAAAATGAAGCATTTAATTATCCTGTATATTTGCATATAAGTTGATTATAACCCTCAAATGAATATAGGCTGGTTTTTGTTTATTTTATTTCAATATTTTTCTTAAAATTTAAAAATTTCATTATTTTCATACAGAATAAATGGACATTTTTTCGTTTATTTTAAATTGGTTGGTTGGTTTGGTTGTTTAAGCCCAAAGGGCCCGGCTTTGCAGCTTTTTTTAAAATGGTTAAATTTATTTTACCGTTGCTAATACTTTATCGTTGCCAATATAAAATAAAACCCCTGAGTAATAATTTTTAATCAACAATTTATTTTCAAGTGAAAATTTTCCACGTGAAAAATGAAAAGGAAATGAATTATTTAAGAATTAAACAGAATATGAAATGATGTCATATTAGAAATAAAACGTGCGTTTTCAAATATTTGATAATAATACAAAGTGCACAAATACGAGTAAGTATGGAAAGCAAGCGAATATGATGTCATATATAGAAAAATAAAACAGATTTGTTTTGATGTTGAAATAAAATGATCTTGGATTATCAAATTATTTGTGATTAATTTCTCTTTTTTTTTCTTTTTCTTTTCACATGAAAGGAATTATTTTAAACTAGTCGAACCCGCGCAGATCATCTGCGCTCTAGTGTCTACTCTTTTAAATATAAGCATATTAGAATACGAATTTCAGCATTATATGTATAAATACTACACATAAAAACTTCTTCACTTAGGACTGGGCACTTTGAAATTAAAAAATATATACACATCATAAGATACGGACGCCATTTAGAAATATGAAAACAGGGGTACTTTTTCAGCATCATGTATATAAAAACCTTTGTGTGCACACAATAGTTACTGGATACTCTTTAAAATTAAAAAAGTGTATACATATTATATTGAAAGTATCTACACCATTCACAATTATCAAAATATTTTTATCTTTTTTTTTTTCAGCATCGAAAAAACTTCCTATGCACACAATTGTAAATTTCAAAGCTCACATATACTACAATAACTGAATCAAAAGATCTAACTCCTGAAAGACCAATATACAACTGACCATTAGCTAAAAACTGAATTTGACAAATCTAAGCAATTTCTTTCAAAAGTTTGACCCTGGGATTTATTTATAATAATTGAAAAAGCTAATCGGATACTAAATTGTATACGCTTAAATGTAAAATGCATACTATTCTCTGATGGAATAAGTGGTATTCCAGGGGTAAGAAAAGTTTCATTAATATTGAAATAAATTTATTTTGCTTCAATATCATTATTCTGTAAGTTACTAACTATAAGTCTTGCACAGACCTTTAGAAAATACAAAATTTCTTGATAATATTATGATGGCCCCTGGCCATTTCAGTTTATGAGGTGGCATTCCAATTGGTGTTAAACTGTTTAAAAATTCTCCAGTATATGCAAGTTGATCTTGTGGATCATAATTTATGATCATGTCAATGCTTTCATAAACCCTTTCCGTTCCTAGCATACATTGTAAAACACGATTTTTAATTTCAAGTGACAAATTGTTTGTCGCTGTTAGTATGGCTCTTCCTTTAAGCTTTTGAGGTGTCACTATCCTAAAACCGATGTCACTGAAAAGTTGATGCACTGGATCATGTATATCTGGATAGCAAATTGGAGGCAATTAATAGTTTCCCCACCCTCTTTGACATTCGCCAAACTGTAACAGCCACCTTGCTAACTCTCTCTCTGTTTTAAGGGTACATATATTTTCTGCAAGTTTCAAAATTTAAAATTTAGAACAAAGTCTATCCATCTTTATGCAACGCTAAACTGTTAGCGATCTTGAATCTCTAAATCTGAGAGGTAGGACATGACGGAAATCTCCACTCTATAAGATTATTTTATTCATTTATTATTATCGATTCTATATTATAAATCACAAATATGTGCATCAGTAACATTGACGTCATAAAGATGCGGACAACAATGAGGTTAAATTGCATAACGTAAACAATGGAGCTAATGTTGGTAAAAAAATGACGCGTTTTTTGGTTTGACTTCGCACTTTATTTTCTTTTCTTTTTAGAAAGTAGCTAGTTTTTTGCAAAAAATAACAAACAATACAGCCCCATTTTTACAAAAATCGCATTTTCGATGCAGAAAATTTTTCTGCATAATGTGTGATGAGTTTTAAATCGATACCTCAAATACTTTTCTTAATATTTGCAAATTAATGAAAACAAAACACTTGTTGTCACCGGCAAAAAAGAAATAATCGCGATTTCTGTGCCACGTACGATAGCGTAATATATATATAGATGTACGTAATATATGTATTTTAAATGTATGTGTTGTAAATTAAAGTTCTGTGTTTTAAATGAAATGAGTGAAAGATATATATTTTTAATGAATTCAATACGAATGATGAGATAGGTTGGCGATTTATCGTCTGCACACGGCTAACATAAAGATACCATATTTTTAATTTAAATTTTAAAAAGTAAAAAAAAAAAAATATATATATATATATATTGGATGGCAAATGTCAATGATATGCATCGCAAAATTATCCGTATCGAAAATCAGAAAATCTTAATAAAAATAACTATAGTTTTTAAAAGAAAGTTGCTTTTCTCATAAAAGCTAAAGATTTAATTTGATTGTGTCGAAATAACAGCATTTTTCCTCTATCATTTTCCCACAATCGAAACACATTTGTAAATCGTCGTTTCGAACCGGAATTTAATTTTACATTTCTTTTAGTTTTAAAATAAAAAAAACTTTGTTGTCTTTTTTATTAAATATAGCTTTTTTTAAAGTTGTTTCATCATAGATTTTTGTAAAGTCTTGTAGGATAAGAAAAATTGCATAGATTTTAAAGCAATGTTTAAGTAAAAGTACAATATTTTTTAAACTTAAAAAACAACAATGTTATCGAAAAGAAAATCGATTTTACCAACAAATTCGCGTAATGCAAAAGCAAAGAAGAAATGAAAAAGTAATGAATCTTTTCTATCAGCCGAATTGTGTAAACTTGAACAAGCCGATCGTGCCAATTCATAACATTATAAACGTGAAAGCGCTTTCTATATAGTAGAATTCTTTTACATATAGGTAGAACATTTCCGAGAATAGGAAGGTTAGGGGTCTGTAATTAAGTCCATAGTCAATTCGCTTTTTTTTTTCTTTTTTTTATCAAGTGAAATTTGGCGCAAAATTAAATACATTGCTGTAACCAGATTTGTTTTTCACGAGGTAAACACTTAATGGTATTTTAGATGGTCATTTCCCCGCTCACCTTTGATGCCAACTATGACTGTAAAACATATTAAAAAATATTAGCCGAAAATTTTCTAATTTTCTTATTGCTTCATGATGTAAATAGACTTCCTGGTTCATACTTTAAACCTGAATCGGTCATGTCATTGTCGTTCAATTTTTATTCCTAATCCTAACCCTAATCGTATCCTATCCTAATCCTGATAATAACTTTAAAGAATATTCTTCGACACGAATATGTAAATTAAATCAATATTCATAAATGGAATGAATGGAAAATAGAATAAATAGAAATGGCAAAATAAAATAACAAGAAAGTACATGTATTCGGCACCTAACCCTAGAGAAAGCGTAAAAAATTTCAAGCGCATGAAATAAATCAAAATAATCCTATATATACTAACAAAAATATGTAAATTTAGATCATCAGATTTGTGTCGTCGGTATTTATTTGCTTATAGTGTTCTTGACGCGATAGAGAAAATATCGAGGTTAAATTGGGCAGAATTTAAAGTACTTTCTAATGTTATTATACTGTTACTTGTTACTTACCCATCATACGTAGTATAGGGTAAGCCTTGTAATCGTTTTGAAAATCGAAAAATATTTTTGACGGATTTATACGTTTCAGACACTGGAGATTCCGAAAAACATATTTTTAGATTAAAAAAAAAATTGCCGTCCGTCTGTCTGTGTCTGTAAACGCTCTATCTCCCGAACAAATTGAGATAGAGACTTGAAATTTGGTATGTACTTAGTATGTAGTAATGAGAAGAAGCTTATTGAATTTCAGTAACCTCGATTATCCGGAACTATTTTTTTTCGGACTCTCGAAATATTCGTTCGGATAAAAGGTATATAAAAATTTTCGAAATTGTTTATTTTAAGGAGTAAATATAAAATACAATAAAAAAACATAAATTTTGCATAAAGAATGAAGTTAATTGGATAATGAGTTGCCGAGATATTTGTAATCCTATTATCAACACTCTTCGATTTTTCATAACCCTGTATTTCATTCAAATTTCAATTCAAAGATATATTTTAATTGGAAATGATATGTTTAATCCCACGCAATAAACCGTTAGTTAATATGATTATCAATTTTGGAGTAATAGAGCATTTAAAGTTTAGAACGTCATCAAGCCACGATTTTATTCGAATTGCAATGCATTTTATAAATAGTTTACACGTTTGATTTTCATATTTTATATTATGCAAATCCATGATGGGTAAGTATTACAGTGGCCTTCAACGACTAGTTTAATTGGCATTATGTATTAGATATTTCTTTAAACATAATTCTGTTAAAAATATATTTTTGTATAACCAAATTAAAATATTTTCAGGAAACGGGAAAATATGGCCAAGACGCTTAGAGGAGATGCTTTATTTTTATCGTATTCACCAAAAAAGCATGCTCAAAAACATTTCAAGCAAATACTGTCGATTACGACTGTGTTTCTCCTTTCACCATGACTTGAAATTGAAACTCCCTTTTTCACCGAATCGCATCCCTGAAAACAAACGTACACATTTTCGCGATATTTCTCAGAAAGACCAGTCCCCCTCTGTTTTTAGAACATTGATCCTGATCTTCCCCAACAACCTGTTGATGATCAGTGCAAGCCTAGAGGTCAAGTTCAACCTACGCTGGAATGTCTTTCAGGCCGTATTTCACTTCCCTGCATGAATTTCGACTCTGTTATTAAACTGAACACACGAGCAGACACATCTTGAATCATCAGAAAAATATGTGAAAGATCGTGTGTTACAGATGATGTGTTACATTAAATCAAATAAATTATTGAATAAATAAATGTGCCCGAGGCTTTACGCTATTAATAATAAAGATAAATCAAATTTATTATTATCTTTTATAATTGCGAATTAACCGTCCGCAAAAGGAAACAGGGTATGCCAAATCCCTAATCACACCCTGGATTTTCAAATTTATATAACTAAATTTTCTCTTTCTCTTATGATTTTGAAAAAAAAAAAAAAAAAAACTATTTTTCTCAAGTAGTTTAAAATAATTAAACACTAATAGAAAAGGGAACTTAAGATTTTTCGTCAGGGCGGTTTCGAGTCTCTTGCGATTCCGTGTTCGCAAATTTTAATGTATATTTTTTACCAATTTTTGAAGCTGAATAAAACAAAACCTGCTAAGATGGAATGACAAGAGACCGTTTAAAAATTCAGACAGTTTTCCGTCGTAGCAGACACACCATCTATCATAATTGTGTAGTATTATTTTCGTTGGGGCAAAGGAATTTTTCTGATATCCGATATTTAAGGCAGTATATCGTTATATGCAGGTTCCGTTTACACAGGTTTTACTATATGTTGTACATATAAAGGCTGTATATGTAAATTCACGTTTCCGAGAGGGAGAAAAATATTAAAATTTTGAAAATACCCGTTCGAAAACGATTAGCATTTTCAGTGTCCAAAATATAAAAGAAGGCACTAAAAAATAATCGCTACTTGAGAAAGTTCTTTTATTCCTATCTCGAGTATTGATAACAGTCAAGAAATGAAATTTATCGATAATCCTTAATTTTATCTTTTTTCTTATCAATTTTTAGGTATAAGAAAAAAGCTTAAGCACAGCCTTTAGAAGAAAAAGAAATCTTTCAACATTGTTGTACTGATTAGATAAGTTATTTCATACTGCCTGGTGATATATGGTCAAAAGAAGCTATGCTTGAAAGTGTTGAAATTTATGTAACATAATTTGTCAAAAAAGTTGATAAATCATTGCATTTTTTGTTGTTGTTGTTACTGTTTTAGTTTACAAACGTTATAAGTAGGTGCTAAAGCAATAACTCAAACTGGACACAGAATAAAAAAAGTTTTTAAGATAAAAAAAAAGATTAAAATTTTTATAACATTTCTTTAATAGTTCAGCGTTATTTTGACCTGATTGCGGCGCAGGCGACAGAAGGTTTTTGTTGTTGTTGTTTTTTCATGCCTGCATTTATTAGTGTTTCCATAGGGTTCGAATGAAAGGTCCGATTTTGTCAAATAATTGTCGCTGGATTCGTTTTGACACTACCGATGGCGTAGTAGTTGTATTTATAACAATAGCCTGAATAACTTACAAAAATTCATCCTATTCTTACAAATTTCCTTTCAATTTCAGAATTTTATTAACATAAAAGAATAATTATGATAATTATACGGGAATAATTATCTTAACATTATAATGCAGAAAAATATTTTGCGAATTGGAATTTTAGGATTCTCGCAAATTATCTACTATGTCAAAACCTGATAAGCGAAGAATCTTAACTTGAACATGATTACATATGATTATACTCGATAGCGCATAATCAGATATCGTGCTATATGTATTAAACGCTATAAGCATATAATACGTTGTAGTACGTTATAGTGGCGGCTTCTATAACTGGTTTTTTAGGGTGCTACATGCATGACTCCAACTTTTGCGCTTTTTCAATACCACTATGTTTAATAGAAATCTTCGCCTTATGTAATTGCAGAATTTCTACGATTAAGTATGGTGAACATTTTTATTAAAAATAGTATTAATAATTAAAGAGTAAACGTTAGAGCTTGTAGCGCCCTAAAAAACCAGTCACGGGCCATCACTGGTACGCTATGAAACATTTACGAAAAATTGCTGTAATATTACTGTTATCCACGATTCTGGAAATCTTTCCCTTATCTTCAGAAATCCTTAAGAGAAGAAACAATTAAAAAAAATCTCAAAGATTAATAGATTTTCCAAATTAAGAGGCTACTTCACTCACGCAAAAACATCCACTCGCCAATATTAAGCGTAATGGAAGAAATTCTTTTAAATATCTCGTTTGTATTTCAATATTTTTTAATGGATTTTTTTGCATTGCACATTTCAGATTGATCTCTCTACGCAGGCTGTTTTTTACTTTTTCGATTTTGTTTACATGTTCATTTTTATAAGGATACTTTCACTTTCGGAACCGGTTTCGGACCGTTTTATATCCGAAACGTTTTCGCAAACCTCGGTAACCAATTGTTTTGTAAGCTTTGTGATTGGTCTTATTTTTTTGTTCATAAAAATAATCACTGACCTCGCTGGCATAAACGACAATCCGGAAAGGAGGGAAGGGGGGGGGGGATTCGAAATTTTAAATAAATTAAATTTATTATATATAGGCTTAACACAAAATTCGCACTAAATATTAGAAGTGCGAACGTGCCCGGTTTCGGACCGGGCCAGACTTTTCTTTTTTCCCTGGGTCGAGCCGGTCCTGGACTTCTTTCTTATTTCCGAACCCATGTTGGGATGGCATTTTATTTAGTTGTTTATTTTTGTCAAAATAGAGTGATGTTGTACATTTGTTAACAAAATTATTTAAAAAATCAATTTGGTTTAATAAATTACAGATAAATATTTTTTTTAAAAACGTACTTTTTTTTGTTTGTAGACCTTTTAAATTGCGATTTTCTTTTATCATTTTTTTTCTTTTGTTCTAAACTACGTTGATTTTATCACTGAATCATCATTTGAATGTGATTGTCTATGTCACTTTTTTTAATAAGTGCTTATGCACGTAATTGTTTTTCCGCATTCCATGAATTGCGGGCGTATAATCTGAAAATAAAATCTATGCATAGTAACTGTGCTTTTTGAATACAATCTATGCATATAGTAACTGTGCTTTTTGAATAAAATCTATGCATAGTAACTGTGCTTTTTGAATAATTTTAATGCAGGAGAATGTTACTTTATGAATGCCGGCACGTTTTGTAGAAATGGAGTTGGGCCGGTCCCGGGCCAGATTAGATATAAAATTTTATGCGCCGTCCGGGCCCATAAAGTTTTTGTTCGGTCAGAGGCAGACCGTGGAATTTTCAGTCCGTGCAGACATCTATTAAACATACGCATAAATGTTTACTTAAAACATTACGTTCAACTTACATCTTTCAAAAATCTTCATTCTAGCGCAATCGTGGGGTAAAGGTGTTATTTTAGGTCTCAACCGAATATACCTGAATGTTCATTTTTGTTTTTCTCCAAGTACTAAGATTTATTAGGAAGGTAATTAATAACTTACATTAAAGTTGTACACTGAAATATGGTGACTGAATTATGACAGCAAAATAAAGGCTTCTAATCTTGAAAAATTTGGAGTGTCTCCAAAATTCACATCGACTAACAGAGAAAAGATTACCAAGAGTAAAATTAAAATGCTTGATACTGGGAATATATCGCATTGTGTTAAGGAAATTAAAAACGACATCCTGGCATTGTTGAAACACCAACACCTGACACGGACAAATTGATTAACTTGTTTTTGGTTCTATAGTTTATGGGTATAAGCTATAAGGTGCGTCAAACAGGGTCAACCTAATCAAAATCAAGATAACATTCCTCTTTTCTTTTCTTTACTTTCTTTCTTTTTTCTTTCTTTCTCTCTTTTTTCGTTCTTTTTTTTTCTAGAATTAAATTAGTAAGATTTTAATATTTTGTTATTCGACAGATGCAAAACAGGCTCACAAGACCTAGTTATAATAATCAAGGTAATTAAATGTCAGATAATTACATCTGACATTCAATTACACTTGTCGGTAACAAAACTCTCCTGTAAAAATAATGGCTGACACTTATGGATTTCGCCTCACTAAACGAAATATGGCAATAGCATTATTGTACCACGTACCAATTTTTAGGTGGGGTGGATTATTTTTAAAATTAAAAAAATTTATGTCCTATTGTATTATGTTCAACATTGTTGTACTGATTAGATAAGTTATTTCATACTGCCTGGTGATATATGGTCAAAAGAAGCTATGCTTGAAAGTGTTGAAATTTATGCAACATAATTTGTCAAAAAAGTTGATAAATCATTGCATTTTTTGTTGTTGTTGTTACTGTTTTAGTTTACAAACGTTATAAGTAGGTGCTAAAGCAATAACTCAAACTGGACACAGAATAAAGAATTTTTTTAAGATAAAAAAAAAGATTACAATTTTTATAACATTTCTTTAATAGTTCAGCGTTATTTTGACCTGATTGCGGCGCAGGCGACAGAAGGTTTTTGTTGTTGTTGTTTTTTCATGCCTGCATTTATTAGTGTTTCCTTAGGGTTCGAATGAAAGGTCCGATTTTGTCAAATAATTGTCGCTGGATTCGTTTTGACACTACCGATGGCGTAGTAGTTGTATTTATAACAATAGCCTGAATAACTTACAAAAATTCATCCTATTCTTACAAGTTTCCTTTCAATTTCAGAACTTTATTAACATAAAAGAATAATTATGATAATTATACGGGAATAATTATCTTAAAATTATAATGCAGAAAAATATTTTGCGAATTGGAATTTTAGAATTCTCGCAAATTATCTACTATGTCAAAACCTGATAAGCGAAGAATCTTAACTTGAACATGATTACATATGATTATACTCGATAGCGCATAATCAGATATCGTGCTATATGTATTAAACGCTATAAGCATATAATACGTTGTAGTACGTTATAGTGGCGGCTTCTATAACTGGTTTTTTAGGGTGCTACATGCATGACTCCAACTTTTGCGCTTTTTCAATACCACTATGTTTAATAGAAATCTTCGCCTTATGTAATTGCAGAATTTCTACGATTAAGTATGGTGAACATTTTTATTAAACATAGTATTAATAATTAAAGAGTAAACGTTAGAGCTTGTAGCGCCCTAAAAAACCAGTCACGGTCCATCACTGGTACGCTATGAAACATTTACGAAAAATTGCTGTAATATTACTGTTATCCCCGATTCTGGAAATCTTTCCCTTATCTTCAGAAATCCTTAAGAGAAGAAACAATTAAAAAAAATCTCAAAGATTAATAGATTTTCCAAATTAAGAGGCTACTTCACTCACGCAAAAACATCCACTCGCCAATATTAAGCGTAATGGAAGAAATTCTTTTAAATATCTCGTTTGTATTTCAATATTTTTTAATGGTTTTTTTTGCATTGCACATTTCAGATTGATCTCTCTACGCAGGCTGTTTTTTACTTTTTCGATTTTGTTTACATGTTCATTTTTATAAGGATACTTTCACTTTCGGAACCGGTTTCGGACCGTTTTATATACGAAACGTTTTCGCAAACCTCGGTAACCAATTGTTTTGTAAGCTTTGTGATTGGTCTTATTTTTTTGTTCATAAAAATAATCACTGACCTCGCTGGCATAAACGACAATCCGGAAAGGAGGGAAGGGGGGGGGGGATTCGAAATTTTAAATAAATTAAATTTATTATATATAGGCTTAACACAAAATTCGCACTAAATATTAGAAGTGCGAACGTGCCCGGTTTCGGACCGGGCCAGACTTTTCTTTTTTCCCTGGGTCGAGCCGGTCCTGGACTTCTTTCTTATTTCCGAACCCATGTTGGGATGGCATTTTATTTAGTTGTTTATTTTTGTCAAAATAGAGTGATGTTGTACATTTGTTAACAAAATTATTTAAAAATTGAATTTGGTTTAATAAATTACAAATAAATATTTTTTTAAAAACGTACTTTTTTTTGTTTGTAGACCTTTTAAATTGCGATTTTCTTTTATCATTTTTAGGTGCGTTCGTAATTATATAAATACGTAGCACCTATAGTCGTCGTTTGGTCCGTCCGTCTGTCCGTCCGTCTGTCTGTCTGTCTGTCCGTCTGTCTGTCTGTCCGCATATAACAACGCAAAAACTACCCAACCAAATGGTTTGCAATTTAAAATATATTATCTTTGCAGAATTTTGTCGAGACATTTCAAATTTTATTAAAATCGAATCAAAACTTTAGGAGATATTAATAAAAATATTTATTAAGAAATTTGAATTTTTTTTTTAAATCGGTGCTTTTTTGTTATAGGAGCTTCCGAAGTTTAATCGTCAAGCGACCGAGATACTTATTTTATGACAGAAATTAATCTGCAGACGATATAATTCATTTCACAGAATTAAAAATCATCAAGATCTGAATATTTATATAACTAGCTGATACATATATATCTGAATATTTATATAACTAGTTAAGATATTTGTATGAACAGTGTCATAAAATATATACTTAACTAGCTGTTTAACCCGTTCTACGCACGGGATATCATGAATTTAATTCTAAAACGTGCGTACGAACGCACCTCGTTTGTAACGTTTGACGTACAATTTCCAACTTGTTTTTCTTTTGTTCTAAACTACGTTGATTTTATCACTGAATCATCATTTGAGTGTGATTGTCTATGTCACTTTTTTTAATAAGTGCTTATGCACGTAATTGTTTTTCCGCATTCCATGAATTGCGGGCGTATAATCTGAAAATAAAATCTATGCATAGTAACTGTGCTTTTTGAATACAATCTATGCATATAGTAACTGTGCTTTTTGAATAAAATCTATGCATAGTAACTGTGCTTTTTGAATAATTTTAATGCAGGAGAATGTTACTTTATGAATGCCGGCACGTTTTGTAGAAATGGAGTTGGGCTGGTCCCGGGCCAGATTAGATATAAAATTTTATGCGCCGTCCGGGCCCATAAAGTTTTTGTTCGGTCAGAGGCAGAGCTTGGAATTTTCAGTCCGTGCAGACATCTATTAAACATAAGCATAAATGTTTACTTAAAACATTACGTTCAACTTACATCTTTCAAAAATCTTCATTCTAGCGCAATCGTGGGGTAAAGGTGTTATTTTAGGTCTCAACTGAATATACCTGAATGTTCATTTTTGTTTTTCTCCAAGTACTAAGATTTATTAGGAAGGTAATTAATAATTTACATTAAAGTTGTACACTGAAATATGGTGACTGAATTATGACAGCAAAATAAAGGCTTCTAATCTTGAAAAATTTGGAATGTCTCCAAAATTCACATCGACTAACAGAGAAAAGATTACCAAGAGTAAAATTAAAATGCTTGATACTGGGAATATATCGCATTGTGTTAAGGAAATTAAAAACGACATCCTGGCATTGTTGAAACACCAACACCTGACACGGACAAATTGATTAACTTGTTTTTGGTTCTATAGTTTATGGGTATAAGCTATAAGGTGCGTCAAACAGGGTCAACCTAATCAAAATCAAGATAACATTCCTCTTTTCTTTTCTTTACTTTCTTTCTTTTTTCTTTCTTTCTCTCTTTTTTCTTTCTTTTTTTTCTAGAATTAAATTAATAAGATTTTAATATTTTGTTATTCGACAGATGCAAAACAGGCTCACAAGACCTAGTTATAATAATCAAGGTAATTAAATGTCAGATAATTACATCTGACATTCAATTACACTTGTCGGTAACAAAACTCTCCTGTAAAAATAATGGCTGACACTTATGGATTTCGCCTCACTAAACGAAATATGGCAATAGCATTATTGTACCACGTACCAATTTTTAGGTGGGGTGGATTATTTTTAAAATTAAAAAAATTTATGTCCTATTGTATTATGTTCAACATTGTTGTACTGATTAGATAAGTTATTTCATACTGCCTGGTGATATATGGTCAAAAGAAGCTATGCTTGAAAGTGTTGAAATTTATGCAACATAATTTGTCAAAAAAGTTGATAAATCATTGCATTTTTTGTTGTTGTTGTTACTGTTTTAGTTTACAAACGTTATAAGTAGGTGCTAAAGCAATAACTCAAACTGGACACAGAATAAAGAATTTTTTTAAGATAAAAAAAAAGATTACAATTTTTATAACATTTCTTTAATAGTTCAGCGTTATTTTGACCTGATTGCGGCGCAGGTGACAGAAGGTTTTTGTTGTTGTTGTTTTTTCATGCCTGCATTTATTAGTGTTTCCTTAGGGTTCGAATGAAAGGTCCGATTTTGTCAAATAATTGTCGCTGGATTCGTTTTGACACTACCGATGGCGTAGTAGTTGTATTTATAACAATAGCCTGAATAACTTACAAAAATTCATCCTATTCTTACAAGTTTCCTTTCAATTTCAGAACTTTATTAACATAAAAGAATAATTATGATAATTATACGGGAATAATTATCTTAAAATTATAATGCAGAAAAATATTTTGCGAATTGGAATTTTAGAATTCTCGCAAATTATCTACTATGTCAAAACCTGATAAGCGAAGAATCTTAACTTGAACATGATTACATATGATTATACTCGATAGCGCATAATCAGATATCGTGCTATATGTATTAAACGCTATAAGCATATAATACGTTGTAGTACGTTATAGTGGCGGCTTCTATAACTGGTTTTTTAGGGTGCTACATGCATGACTCCAACTTTTGCGCTTTTTCAATACCACTATGTTTAATAGAAATCTTCGCCTTATGTAATTGCAGAATTTCTACGATTAAGTATGGTGAACATTTTTATTAAACATAGTATTAATAATTAAAGAGTAAACGTTAGAGCTTGTAGCGCCCTAAAAAACCAGTCACGGGCCATCACTGGTACGCTATGAAACATTTACGAAAAATTGCTGTAATATTACTGTTATCCCCGATTCTGGAAATCTTTCCCTTATCTTCAGAAATCCTTAAGAGAAGAAACAATTAAAAAAAATCTCAAAGATTAATAGATTTTCCAAATTAAGAGGCTACTTCACTCACGCAAAAACATCCACTCGCCAATATTAAGCGTAATGGAAGAAATTCTTTTAAATATCTCGTTTGTATTTCAATATTTTTTAATGGTTTTTTTTGCATTGCACATTTCAGATTGATCTCTCTACGCAGGCTGTTTTTTACTTTTTCGATTTTGTTTACATGTTCATTTTTATAAGGATACTTTCACTTTCGGAACCGGTTTCGGACCGTTTTATATACGAAACGTTTTCGCAAACCTCGGTAACCAATTGTTTTGTAAGCTTTGTGATTGGTCTTATTTTTTTGTTCATAAAAATAATCACTGACCTCGCTGGCATAAACGACAATCCGGAAAGGAGGGAAGGGGGGGGGGATTCGAAATTTTAAATAAATTAAATTTATTATATATAGGCTTAACACAAAATTCGCACTAAATATTAGAAGTGCGAACGTGCCCGGTTTCGGACCGGGCCAGACTTTTCTTTTTTCCCTGGGTCGAGCCGGTCCTGGACTTCTTTCTTATTTCCGAACCCATGTTGGGATGGCATTTTATTTAGTTGTTTATTTTTGTCAAAATAGAGTGATGTTGTACATTTGTTAACAAAATTATTTAAAAATTGAATTTGGTTTAATAAATTACAAATAAATATTTTTTTAAAAACGTACTTTTTTTTGTTTGTAGACCTTTTAAATTGCGATTTTCTTTTATCATTTTTAGGTGCGTTCGTAATTATATAAATACGTAGCACCTATAGTCGTCGTTTGGTCCGTCCGTCTGTCCGTCCGTCTGTCTGTCTGTCTGTCCGTCTGTCTGTCTGTCCGCATATAACAACGCAAAAACTACCCAACCAAATGGTTTGCAATTTAAAATATATTATCTTTGCAGAATTTTGTCGAGACATTTCAAATTTTATTAAAATCGAATCAAAACTTTAGGAGATATTAATAAAAATATTTATTAAGAAATTTGAATTTTTTTTTTAAATCGGTGCTTTTTTGTTATAGGAGCTTCCGAAGTTTAATCGTCAAGCGACCGAGATACTTATTTTATGACAGAAATTAATCTGCAGACGATATAATTCATTTCACAGAATTAAAAATCATCAAGATCTGAATATTTATATAACTAGCTGATACATATATATCTGAATATTTATATAACTAGTTAAGATATTTGTATGAACAGTGTCATAAAATATATACTTAACTAGCTGTTTAACCCGTTCTACGCACGGGATATCATGAATTTAATTCTAAAACGTGCGTACGAACGCACCTCGTTTGTAACGTTTGACGTACAATTTCCAACTTGTTTTTCTTTTGTTCTAAACTACGTTGATTTTATCACTGAATCATCATTTGAGTGTGATTGTCTATGTCACTTTTTTTAATAAGTGCTTATGCACGTAATTGTTTTTCCGCATTCCATGAATTGCGGGCGTATAATCTGAAAATAAAATCTATGCATAGTAACTGTGCTTTTTGAATACAATCTATGCATATAGTAACTGTGCTTTTTGAATAAAATCTATGCATAGTAACTGTGCTTTTTGAATAATTTTAATGCAGGAGAATGTTACTTTATGAATGCCGGCACGTTTTGTAGAAATGGAGTTGGGCTGGTCCCGGGCCAGATTAGATATAAAATTTTATGCGCCGTCCGGGCCCATAAAGTTTTTGTTCGGTCAGAGGCAGAGCTTGGAATTTTCAGTCCGTGCAGACATCTATTAAACATAAGCATAAATGTTTACTTAAAACATTACGTTCAACTTACATCTTTCAAAAATCTTCATTCTAGCGCAATCGTGGGGTAAAGGTGTTATTTTAGGTCTCAACTGAATATACCTGAATGTTCATTTTTGTTTTTCTCCAAGTACTAAGATTTATTAGGAAGGTAATTAATAATTTACATTAAAGTTGTACACTGAAATATGGTGACTGAATTATGACAGCAAAATAAAGGCTTCTAATCTTGAAAAATTTGGAATGTCTCCAAAATTCACATCGACTAACAGAGAAAAGATTACCAAGAGTAAAATTAAAATGCTTGATACTGGGAATATATCGCATTGTGTTAAGGAAATTAAAAACGACATCCTGGCATTGTTGAAACACCAACACCTGACACGGACAAATTGATTAACTTGTTTTTGGTTCTATAGTTTATGGGTATAAGCTATAAGGTGCGTCAAACAGGGTCAACCTAATCAAAATCAAGATAACATTCCTCTTTTCTTTTCTTTACTTTCTTTCTTTTTTCTTTCTTTCTCTCTTTTTTCTTTCTTTTTTTTCTAGAATTAAATTAATAAGATTTTAATATTTTGTTATTCGACAGATGCAAAACAGGCTCACAAGACCTAGTTATAATAATCAAGGTAATTAAATGTCAGATAATTACATCTGACATTCAATTACACTTGTCGGTAACAAAACTCTCCTGTAAAAATAATGGCTGACACTTATGGATTTCGCCTCACTAAACGAAATATGGCAATAGCATTATTGTACCACGTACCAATTTTTAGGTGGGGTGGATTATTTTTAAAATTAAAAAAATTTATGTCCTACTAAAATGTATGTGGAAATTGCGCAAATAAGATGTATGTGTAAAGGGGTTGTTCACGGAAAATCCCCGATCGGGAAATCCCATGTTAACCTATGGGAAAATTAAAAAGCGCGATGACTCATTACTTAGTATAATTATCAAAATACGGTTTTCACTATCAGACAGTAGACGTCAGAAGCCAACAATGTGCGTTTTTAAAAATTGTCTCCTTAAACTTCAAGTATTTAAAAAATTCCTATAAACTTTGAAATTTCCACTTGATAAGATTTTATCATCGAATTAAAAATACTTAAAATTTAATTAGATAATTTTTAAAAAACGCGCATTGTCAGCATCTGGCGTCTTCTTTCTGATGGTGAAAACCGTATTTTGATAATTATACTAAGTAATGAGTCATTGCGCTTTGAAGTGTTCCCATAGGTTAACATTGGTGGAATTTAGCGATCGTCGAGTTTCAGTGAAGCGGCCCCTTAATATGTAAATGAGCTATAAATAAATGTATATAAACATTAGAAAAACTACAGTGACAAAAGGAAACACGAAAGAGGAAAACACACACACGCACACACACACACACACCAAAAAAAAAAAAAAAAAAAAAAAAAAAAAAAAAAAACAATGCGCGAGACAAATATGAATAAAATATATTTTCATGATATATTTTATTGAATTTTTATTTAAGAAAGTGAAAATGCTCTTTTTTATGTTTTCGGTTTTATCTATAGCATTGTAAATTAATATAACAATCCTTCATTATTAGAAAAATACTGAAATACTTGAAAAATGGTAAATGAGCTATAAATAATTGTATATAAACATTAGAAAAGATACAGTGACAAAAGGAATTAAATTAGTTAATATTGTTAAGCACGAAAGAGGGAAACAAACACACACACACACACACACACACACACACACACACACACACACACACACAAAAAAAAAAAAAAAAAAAAAAAAAAAAAAAAAAAAAAAATGCGCGAGACAAATATGAAATAAAATATATTTTCATGATATATTTTATAGAATTTTTATTTAAGAGAGTGAAAATACTCTTTTTATGTTTTCAGTTTTATCTATAGCATTGTAAATTAATATAACAATCCTTCATTATTTCTTCTTATTAGAAAAATACTGAAATACGTGTTGGAGAAATTTGGGTGCCATCGTTAGATATAAAAATGTCAGATCTATATAACTCACATATTTGTTTCACAGGGAAGCAAAAGTTTTTTTTTTGTTTTTTTTTGTTCTTTTTCCGACCAGTGTTGTCAGACATTTGATTCTGTAAATATTTAAGTCTAATAAAAATTACAAGCTGAATTAACTACTTGCGCATCTAGGATATTTAGCCAAGTTTAACAGTGTTAAAGCTAATTAAAGATTTACTGCTGAAATAGTCTTAACTACAGAACTAGCTTTTAATGACCATGCGACTTTTAAATGTAGAAAAAACAATCTATCTATCAAATATCATAAAACACAAACGTGTTTGTCATTAATAGTAAGAACAAAAGTAACACCAAATGTCGCGACTTTTGCTGTAGCTTTCGCTTTGATTGCGTATATCTTCGCTTCTAAATATTGCATTATTCCAAGTTTTAATCCATCAAATAATTTAAAAAAAGTACTTTCGATTAAATTTTGTTTAAAAATTGTAGCTTAAGACTAGGCATCCCTGACATCCTGTCAAAAAACGCATGTCGAATCAGAAATTTAATTTAGTTAAATGCAATTTCTTTCTGTGTGATATTTATTTGAGTTCATTTTGTAAATAAAATTTCTGGGTACATTTTTTTTTTATTTTGCTTGGGTAAAATTTATCTTTGCGATCGTTCTACTATTAATTTATCGATTTTCTATGATTTTAAAAATAATTTTCAGATATGGCATTTTTTTTAATCTATCAACACATGATGTAAAAAATAAATACTTTTTTGTTATTTAATCTAAGGTAGGTAACAATTTTAGTATACTCCAAAATTATATGTCAATTTTCCTTATAAAAAGGATTTTATGTAGTTTTCTAAAACATACATAAATCAATAATACTTTAACTTATGTCTCCTTGTTTATAAAAATAGAGAAATTTGAAACAATAAGCATTTCCGTAATGTAATTTTTTTTTTAAATAGAAATGTACGTAAGGCAAATTGAAGAATAAAATAGTAGTAATAATAATAATAATAAAATTATTTACAACTGTAACTTAATATTTAATTTTGATTCTATATTCACATTGTAGCTACTTATCACGATCCAGTTTCAATTGCATCATGGTATACCCTGGCAACATCATTTCCGAGTAATTTCCTATGATATACAGGATAATCCATGACTAATATAATAATTGATATCATTTCCTGTATTGCTGATGCTTGGGTCATAAAATAGATTAATCAGAGATGCAAGGGAAAAAAAAAGAAATAGAAAAGAAAAGAGAAACTAATATATTGCTAGAATTTTGCTTAAAAACGATATTGTTAGCTTGTCACTGTCACTCACTGTCATTTTACATTATTAAAATGAGACTTGTTTCGTTTTCCTCAAAATATCGCCAAAATGTCAAAATAATTTTTTAATAATAATAATAATAATAATAATAATAATAATAATAATAATTATTATTATTATTATTATTATTATTATTATTATTATTATTATTATTAATTAATTAATTAATTAATTAATTAATTAATATTATTTTTTATTATTATTACTTAACTTAAAACTTTAAAACTGATTCTAATTAGAATTTTATGTATGTTTCTTGAATACGTTTATACACTCACTGTCATTTTACATTATTTAAATGAGACTCTTGTTTCGTTTTCCTCAAAATATCGCCAAAATGTCAAAATAATCCTCTTTAATAAAAAGGTATGTGTTGCTGACGACTGGGATTTTCGCTAATCGTTGCCACAGATTAATCTTGAAAAATGACACATTTGAAGTTACTGAAAAAATTAATAGCTCGAAAAGTATTTGTCAGAAAATTGTTAGACAAACTGCGTTAGAAAGGTAAAAAATTGTATTTTTCTTGATATAAATTTCAAATCTAATGATTATGCCGTTTTTCAAATATTGAATTTCAAAAATTACCAAATTTTACAATGGAGTCCATAGCGAAATCTTTGTAACTTCATTCAAATTGTAACTTCATTCAAATCCAATTTGAATCCAACGGAAATGCTTTATCCCCATAGACAACATAATGTAAACTCCATCGACACCATAATTTAACACAATTATTCATTTTTTTAATGCTGACCTATTCCATAATAAAGTATACAGAGAATTGGCCTAATTTGTCCTTAACAGCCCAAATTTGTCTGACACATAAAAAATGTAATAACGCAATAGCGTTCGAATCGTTTTCAGAAATGCAGAAGGACATTCCAAGTAAAGATCCATAGGGTTTTAAAATACAAGTTCAAATTCAAAGTCAATATTTAACTTGATTAAAGGTGCGTGAAAAGAAATTGACCAGCGTAGCGGGCGTAGCTTGCTAATTTTTTAATAATTTAATAATAATAATAATAATAATTATTATTATTATTATTATTATTAATTAATTAATTAATTAATTAATTAATTATTAATTAATATTATTTTTTATTATTATTACTTAACTTAAAATTTTAAAACTGATTTTAATTAGAATTTTATGTATGTTTCTTGAATACGTTTATACACTCACTGTCATTTTACATTATTTAAATGAGACTCTTGTTCCGTTTTCCTCAAAATATCGCCAAAATGTCAAAATAATTTTTTTCTTAGGAAATTATAATACGCTTATTTGAAAACACTTATACGGAATTTGAGGCTTTGGGGACATTTAGAACACAGGCTAATTGGGTCTTTTCTAATTATTTGCAAACAGTTAAAGGTACACCCTTTTAAAACGCGCTCTCAAAAGCAGTTTTTCATAATTTTGAACCAATTCAAATGTTAAATCTTTATTAATTTATGCACTCAGAAAGTTTTTATATTTTTAAAGTCTTGATTCAATAGTTAAAAAAATAGGAAATAATGTTGCCAGGCCCGCTGTCGAAAAAAGCGGAATAACAGCGGATTCTAAATAAAAATCCTTATATATTATTTCTCCTGTCAACATCCCTTTTACTCAGAAAATATGAAACGCAGAACAACGAATGAGACACCATATGAAAGGTTTTAGAACAGGCTTCTGACATAGCCCATTTAACAATTCGTTAAAACATGTTTTTGATTAAAATTTGCTGAAATTAAAAAATTAAATCGGCATTGTTTTCATGAAAGAAATGAAAGGTTTTCCTTAAATTATTGTTGCCAAAAAAAATAAAATACCACATTATATGATGCTCATAGCAATTATTATAAAAAACACCGCACGGGTTTATTTTATACTTATGATTAAAAAGCGAAATTGAAATTGAAATGTTTAGATTTATATTTCTAAGTCCCATGGTTTTCCCGAAGCGGATGACGTCATCCTCTAATGCAGTCAAAATACGATTGTTAATTTTTTTTCTCGCGCGTACCTTTAGCAATCTTGGATCAGTTTTTAGTCTAACTTTGATGGAATAAATTAGATGATATTGTGGCTTGACTAACAACTAAATGTTGTTTGCAGATATTTTTATCCTTGCTTTTTCTTTAGAAGTTTAAACCTGCATCTAATAAATATTACATATTGATAAAAAAGGATACTTCTCTATTATCCCGTCGACCACTTTTCATAACAAAAAACTATCGCCAAATAAACGGGAGAACGTTGCCATTAGAATATCAAAAAATAAATAAAATATAAGAATTTAAGGACACAATTGTTATTTTAATTAATAAAATAACTACTGAATCAGTAAAACATAATGAAAAATACACGCAAATGTCGAATGTAATACATCTAGATGACGTAACAAACACGCATAATGATTCTGACATCAAGTAAATGGGACTGCATTTTTGGCGTTTAATCTTACAGTTTGGCGGTAGTTTTTTGTTATGAAAAGTGGTCGACGGGTTAATAGAGAAGTACCTGAAAAATATTAGATTTTAGTGCGAAATCTTCGCACGGGCCCTCTGGTTTAACCCATATTTTACCATCGTCCTATATACAGCGTTTATTCAGAAATTCTGAATTCTCACCAGAAAGTTTGATTAGTGTCTATTGCTTTATATGTTATTGGTTATTTCGTGAATAACATAAAATAAAATTGCTATTCAAAATTTTCTGGTCTGAATTAGGACTTTTTGAATAAAAAATCCGCCTTATTTAGCGTCCTATATATAGGACGATGGTAAAATATGGTTAAAAAGGTGAACAGTTTTATGTCAGTGTATTATATTTGTGAGAACTAAACAATTCCTAAAACACACACTGTGACAGTGTTGAATTTAGACTTTTTTACCCTGGTGGAGACATTATTATGAATTTCAGGGGGAGTGGTACTTGCACTCTTTGAACACCAAACACCATATTAAGATGTTCAATATACTAAAACCTCCTTACAAAATTACTTTACCATCAACAGTGCAAATACCTTTGTAATCCATTCGGTAAAAAGTTATACGTTATGACCCTTTGCCGTGATGCGAATGCAATACTAGTAATAGATATAAAAATCCATTTTTCAATAACTAAAAAGTAATAATGAATCTTCTATAATCGTAACGGATAACATAGCAATTGCTAACAACAATGGTTATTTCTTTGAACGCGATGCTTTTATTATAAATGACAAAGCGTTTTTTAGTGATTGAAAACAGCAAGTAGCTCTGACACTTAAATCAACAACAACAAAAAGTAAAGTTAGATTTTTGTGTATTAAACTTTAGTACCCCCCCCCCCCCACACACACACACACACACTCACTCACGCATTCCACTCTACTGTTTTGGGGATTGGTTTCGTTGACCGGAGATGTCCGTCGGCAGTAACTGTAAAGTTACCAATCCTATTTAAAAAGAAATTATAATGATTAATCTTCATAATAAAATTATAGCTTTTGTTCAAAATTATTATTATTATTATTATTATTATTATTGTTGAATTTCCATTTAATTGAATATGTACCCTACTAATTAAGAAAATCTTAAATGATTTTTCCCTAATTGCACTGAAACGTTCTATTTATTTTCTTTCGCTTTTTACTCTCTTCTTTTGTCCCAAACTATAAGCGAAACAATGTATTTTAGTTATAGTTACGGTCTTGATTAAATTGAAAAGCAACAAAGATATTAAAAGAAAAGTTATTTAAACGAATAGCTTAAAATAGCTTACTCTTTACATTAAATGGTAAAAATCATTTCAAGCTTGACGAGCCTTTACTTATTTTTTTTTTTTTTTTTTTTTTAGTATTCGCGGTTCGACATTAAAGCATTCATTTACCTGCAATTAGTACTTTTCCTTTTGGAATTCTTAATTGGAACGAAAAAGTAAATTTTTCTTCTTCTTGGAATTTTTATGCACTGTATCCGTATTCTCTGTTTATTGTATTTATAGTTAAACTTTTTTTTTCTTACCTGAAGCTTTTACCTGAAGTAAATGCCTCCTATTCGAAACAATACTTTGCTGTATATAAACTATTAGTCAACCTAATTTGGAATTTTCTCTATATCTGTGGTGGCATTTAATATTATTTCTTAATTTTAACAATTATTTTCCATGTAAATTAAGGAATGACCTATTTCCATTAATCTTCTGTTTGATTTGTGAGTAAAGTAGGTATAAGATTTGTGCGAATTGATTAGAACAGGAGAGAGGAGACACTTTCCTGGGCGGCCGAACATTGGGTTTAAAGGAATATCCTTATAACCCAAAAGGAAGGAAGGATCTATCATTTCCAGCTACACTGCAAAAAATAACTGTTGATTTTACAGTATAAAACTGGCGCCCCAGCTGCCAGTATTATACCGTAAAATTAACAGTATTAAACCGTAAAATAAGCAGTAATACGCTGCCGCGCAAGCAGTAATACGCTACCGCGCATGCGCGGTAGCGTATTACTGCTTGCGCGGCAGCGTATTACTGCTTATTTTACGGTTTAATACTGTTAATTTTACGGTATAATACTGGCAGCTGGGGCGCCAGTTTTATACTGTAAAATCAACAGTTATTTTTTGCAGTGTAACTCAATGACCCACCAGCTAGGGAAGAAAGTTGCTGTTTAAGGCTCTTCTCAAATCCAAAGGATTTTCTGACACATTTTTAAATTCATTTTTGTTCGGAAATACATGAAATTGGCAGGTGTTCTTATTAAGAATCTTTGTAATCGAAATGCGTTTCAATTTTTTCCTAAAGGCAGAAGATCCTTCAGAAAATACTGTCAAAGTCGGCGTTTTGAACTAAATTCTCCACGCGGCAGACCGAGAAAGGCGAAAAAAGTGTGGTCACGTGACACGAATAACTTATAACTCGATAAGTATTCTATTTATTAAAAAATGGAAAACTCATTTCGATTCCAAATCGCTTCAATAGTTAGGCCTGCCAATTTTATGCCTTACAGTTTAAAAATGTGTCAGAGAGTTTCGCATTGTTGAGCAGGTCAGTTGAGAAACACCTTAAGATCCATTGTCATTATCAGTCAGATCTCAATTTCCCTTCTCCAATGCCAAAGCTATGATAATGGAACGCATCCTTTTCAAATTTCCCATCAGAAAATTAACCCTTTTAACTTTTTTCTATATACTTTTTTTACAGGTTTATTTGGCAAAATAATTCTTCTAAAATGTGTGCTTAATTTTATAGTTTATGTGTTAAAATGCTAGCAAAGCTGACGAGCTGTGAGTAAGATTTTAACACTACAAATAAAATTAAGTATATATATATTTCAGAAATATCGGGTCAAACAAACCAGTAAAAGATATCCTTCAAGAAGAGTATACAGAAAAAAAAGAGAGGTTCAAAATATTAATTTTCTGATGAGAAGATTGAAAAATACAGATGCATTCCATGCCTAGGGTTTAATTCCTGGGTCCCTAGGGTAAAGCCCCTCGGTCATTGAGACCCAGGACATTATAGCCCTGTAGAAAAAAATGTTAGTGAACCGATAAAATGTATCTGGAAAAATCGTATTTATTGATTTTTCAGCAGCATAGCTTTCTCTGAAAGTGTAATTTTTTATACCAATTAACCAATTATCGCACTATTAACAAAAATGTTCTTTAAGTACTTTAAGATACAAATTAGTTCATAATAAGAATAAAATATTAAAAAAAAAAATAAAAATTCATTCAAGAACCTACAAATTTCATTTTGAAAAAATGCAACATTATAATTGCATTTTTGGTGGCGCAAAATTGGCTTTATTCGTTACCGTAGAATTTTTCTCGGCAAACCTGGCTGAATGTCATACTTGTCTGCTATGTGTCAGTAAGCTGTTTTGGATTCGTAGCACCCTATTTGGCGATTTAACTGGCTTTTGGCGTGAAATTATCAGTTAAAAATTCATTATTTTAAAAGTAAAATGTATGCAATATATACACATATATATAATACGATTTTTGCAGACAAATTTGATCGGGTCTCTAACTTTGGCGTATATGGCCGTAAAATACACCAGGTCTCAATACATGTTTCTAGCTACACCAAGAGTGGTTTCCTTGTGAGATCTGTCAGAAAGGAGCGAAACGTTTTACATAAGGATGTTAGTACGCATGATACCTTCCGTAAATGAGCACTATAAGATTGATGACATTATTTTGAAACACCGTAATAGTTTTAGCTAATAGAACATTAAATGTTGAAGTCATAATTAACTGCTAGAAAGACACAAGCTCAATCTATATTTTTATTGTGCAAGCTATGGTTACTGAACATCAAACATATTAATAAATAAGTAACTGTTTAAATTTCCAAGAGAAATATGAATTCGCAATGACTCTGCTACTTTATCTGCTATTATAGAAAAACGAAAAAAAACCTGAACTTAGACTTAAGTTTTTCTTTTCTTAGATGTTCTAGACTTGAACTCATCCAACTTGAACTTCCTTAACTCATCCCTCAAAGACATAATCTCATTCCTGTATTTAACACAAAGGCTCTGGAACATGTCGTTCTCTCCACTGAGAACTTTTATTCTTTCGATTCTTGAACTAAGTTCTTTATTACATGCCCATAACTTCTCCTGACTATTTGCCTCTGAGCGTCTTTTGAGTTGGTCTGCAAGCTCTTGATTCTTTCTGATATTTTCTTGGAGTTCCACTTCTTTTTCGTCCAACTGTTTCATTTTATGAATAAGTTGTTTTTGTAGTGCTTGATTTTTGGCAACAAGTTGCGACTTCTCTGGATCAATTCCTTCGAGAATTCTCCATCTGAAATACAGTAAAAAATTATTCATTAAAAAACAGATTGAACATTATCTTATTGGAAGATTTTGTTTGTATGCGACACGCGAGAGTGGTCTAAAATTAATAAATCTATATTTGGAGCGCAAAGCCGATTCTTTCGACGGTCAGTCTGAGAAAACTATTTCATCAATTTAGTATACTTCATTTTGGTCATGTGTCAAATTTAGTTTTTACGATCACAATTTCTGTTCATGTTAGCGAAACTTTGCCATTTAAAAATTGTTTTCTGCGCATACGTAATGATATGTTCAAAACTGGCTTTAAGTATAAGTTAAATATATAGCGCATGTGCATTAGTTCCATGACTCAGTGAAGTCCCTAATTCCGGGATGTAAATATCCAGTCTGAACTGGGTATTAGGGTCCAAAACACATAATGACCCCCTCCCCCCCCCTCCCACCATCACTATTATTTCCTTGTTGGTTAGATAATACTGTATGCATTCAAAGCGTTGCAGCTTGTCAACATTTGTATGTAGTTTAGAGGATAATTAAGTATCATTAATAATTTTTAATGCTTATTAAATTCATCCATATTATGAATAAATCTAATTTCAAACCTAATAAGAACATTTTAAAAATTAGTTGAAGCGATTTGGGAGCTCCCGAAATTCCAGGGTCCATAAGGCTGTGCCTTGAAAGCCCCTGTCGGTTATGAAGTAATATCGACATCAGACACTATAATTATTACTAAAGAATATTTTACTACTTAAGAATATTTTTAGTATTTTTTTCTAAAACAATCATACCTGTGTAAATTCACTGGTCTTTGCACTTCATCTTCCAAAGCTTTAGACTTGAGTTTCTCTTCCGCATGTGCATTCCAGGACTCACTAAGTCCCTAATTCCGGGGTTTACCACCTCCAACATGGCGGTCTAAGATATCTACCTTAAATATCCAGTCTGAACTGGGTATTAGGGTCCAAAACACATAATGAATTTCGCACCCCCCCCTCCCACCATCACTATTATTTCCTTGTTGGTTAGATAATATTGTATGCATTCAAAGCGTTGCAGCTTGTCAACATTTGTATGTAATTTAGAGGATAATTAAGTATTATTAATAATTTTTAATGCTTATTAAATTCATCCAGATTATGAATAATTTATAATAACCTAATTTCAAACCTAATAAGGACATTTTAAAAATTGGTTAAGGCGATTTGGGAGCTCCCGAAATTCCAGGGTCCATAAGGCTGTACCTTGAAAGCCCCTGTCGGTTATGAAGTAAATATCGACATCAGACACTATAATTATTACTAAAGAATATTTTGAGTAACTTTTTCTAAAAAAAATCATACCTGTGTAAATTCACTGGTCTTTGCACTTCACCTTCCAAAGCTTTAGACTTGAGTTTCTCTTCCATCAGTCTGTTGTGAGTATTACCCAGTTCTTCTCGCGCAGTATCCATGTGCTCAACTTGTTTATTCATCACCGCATTTCTTCTGGTTATTTCAGTTATATGAAACTTTAACTGTTTTATATCCTCATTTCTTTCATTCACGGATTTATCTAACCCCGCAACTTCTTGCCGTAGAAGATGGGTGTTTTCTTTTAAATCACTTATTTCTTTCTCTTTGTCGATTAACTTTGAATTCTGAACATTCTTTTCTTCGAGTAAATTCTTTGTTTTCCTTCTCAGATCAAATATATCCTTTTCCATGCTTGCAATATTTTGTAATAGGACTTGCTTCTGATCATCCATCCGTTTAAGTTTTGCGTTCAATTCTTCAACATTTTTAACTTCCTGTTTGTAAAATTCTTTTGTATTTCCAAGCTGATCTGTGAGGCTCTTAACATCTGAAACCAGTTTTTTGACTCGTTCGTCTAGTCCTTGATTCAAACCCTGCAGTTGTTCGATCTGTTTCTGTAGCATTATTTGTTGACTTTGCAATTGTTCGTTTACATGTCTGGATTCCCTCACCAACTTTCTATAGTGCCTTTCATCCTCAACAAGGTGCTTGAACTTAGCCTGTTCTTCATCCAGTTGTTGCCTAAGTTTTACTTCAATCTTATTTGCTTCAGATATTCTCAATTTAAAGCGTGTGATTTCTCCTCTCAGATCACCAGTAACTTTATTCAGTTCATCCACCTCTTTCATCAAACGTTGTCTTACACTTTCTAGATGTTTAATATTTTCTTGTAAGCCATCAGCAAGTATATTTGATTTTTCAAGTTCTTTGTCCAATTTGTGAGATCTGTCTTGTTCCATTTTAATGCCTCCCTGAAGCTCTGTTATAATCTGAAAATTAAATGGTATTATGAAATTTGACAATACTGTAATGGACATTTTTATGCATAAATGTATGCTAATTTGCAAGTTGTTTCAGGGTGTCTCACGCCAACATGAATCAGAATATTCGTTCATAACTTTGGCAATAATTCTGATATTTTATCAAAATTTTCAACAGTGTGAAACTTTAGGAAAACACCGGAAGTGCAGGAAGTGCGCTGTAATTCGGTTAGTGGCACCGTATATACTCTTAGAGTAATCCTGAATTATGAACGAATCTGTTATGAAGCAAGTTGTGCCATTTCGATGGTGCCATTTGGGATGTTATGACATTTAGAAAAGTAACATCAAAGCAAAGTAAATTTGTAGAAAATATCGTTGAATACACTCATTATTGTAAAGTTATGAATGAAAATTTCGAGCTCGGCTTGAAGTAAAACACATTTTTGGATAAATGAGGGTATTTGCGATAGTGATTTTTCAATCAAAAAATGTTTGTCTCGGCATGTATTATCCTCCCTAAACGTTTGTACTGAAAAATTTTTAATGTCCTGAAAATACTAAGATAATAACAATATCCTCTACTTTGAAGACTTTTTTGAACATTTTTACGTAATATTACAATCATTTTTCTAAATTTCTAATTTACCTTATTTGTATCGATCAATATTAAGAGTATAAACCAAAAACATGTCCGTGAAGGAAGCAGATGTCATATCGACGTTGGCAATGACGTATGGGCTATCAATTTCATTTTTATCGTAAAATTATTAACTTCTAAACATCGCACAATTTCAATTTTTACACCGCAGAATAGAAAAAAAAAATTTACTTTCAGATGCTATTTGTTTGCATTCTTTATCTCAACTTACTAATTTTTTATGATTTAAAAAATAATTTCCAAGCATGATTTTTAAAAAATTCACCTGATTAAATGAACCAGATTGCAGAAGATTAACACGTTCGCTCTTGAAACAATGTGAATATAGTTCAGCATTTATTTCCTGGTAGTATTCCATAACAAAACTAAAACTTCATTAATAAATAAATAACACACACGTTTAGCAGGCGTGTAATTGAACTGCGCACTTAAACACTGAAATAATAAGAATAAAAAAAAGTTGCTATAAATATTGAAATATTTTGCAATTTCTTTGACTATTAACCTGGCATGCGGCTAATACGAAAGTAATACCGTTTTAATAAATTAAAAAACTTTATTGTTTGAATTCATAATTGATATTTTTCATATAAAATTTCTTTTTTGGTCTAATTGGTGTGCAATTAAAAAGAAAATTATAAAATCTGTTAGATTCTTCAATTAAAAATTATTTTCACTTATGAACGTACACTAGGTAAGTACGTATGTTCTGTAACCCGGGAAGCCTGGGTTGGGTTTCCTGGTTTATATAAATTGGTTTTCATATCAACAATAGTAACGGGAAAAAGAATTTTTCTATAGAAGTAGTAGGAAAATATACAACGTTGAGTAAAAACATAATTTTCAGACATTCCGCAGTTCTTTGCTGAAAGATAAATGTAATCCTTATGTTTCTGCAGTTGCTTGTTTTATCAGAACAATGCAATGGATGATAATGCAAAGGCCAGTGATTATACTCTTATCTGATAAGAGACAGTCTCTTAGAAAGTTCGTCATCCAAGAAACTTCTATCACTGACAGGGTGAAAGATTCATTACGTTTTTACCAAAAATGTAGGATTTTTAAATCTTATATTTTAAAAAGAAATGTGTGATTTAATAAGTAAAAAAAAAAACTACATTTTTTTTGTTTAACATATATAAATTAAATAAAGTTAAATGATTAAATTAAACTGGAAGATAATATAAGCAATTACACCTAAAGAAATTTTCACCAGCCTCAAATTGGAAAATTCATTAATTTTTTTGTCAAAAATTTAGGATTTTTAAGTTTTGTTATTTTACAACAGTTATAAGATTTAATTAGTAAGGAAAATGACAATATTAGTTATATATTTAAATTAAAAATATAAAATAATAAGAAAAATCGTGATTTTGCGATTTAAATTAAGTAACAATGTATTTAACTTATTTTAATGTTGAGCTTCCTATTTAATTCTAGTTACTATTATTATGTAATACTGATATTGAAGTTATTTCAGAAGTTGTATTAAATTAATTGCAGGGGTGATTGTGTTCCGGTATTTGTACACCACTAAATTTATATAGGGATCTTTTTCTTCTTTAATCGATTAATTCTGTGATGACATACTAAGAATTTTGCTATATAAATTTAGTGGTGTACAAAATACCGAAACACAATCACCTCTATAATTGATACAGTCCTCATGCATTGGAAATTTACTTTGAAAGAAGATAAATCAGAATATCGCGAATTTGAAAATTAGAAAATCTCTATTTCTTAGACAATTTTTATCAGCATAATAATTTTTCAAATTATTGTTGCAAAATATAAATAAATACATAAATAAACAGGCGGGAAAAATTCTACCTTACGACAGAATATAGATTGGCCACCCACGGCTTTTATCGTTGAGATTTTTTCAACCAAGTCTAACTCGTCAAAAAAAAAAAAAAAAAAAAAACTTGTTTGTTAGCATAAGCCAGCTTCTCGTGGTTCACGGGATCTTTTTGAAGGAGTTCGCACTTCTTTTCTTTGGTAAACATATTTTCATTTTCTAATTCCTCCCTCGTCAAAATGTGATTGTCGACGTTCAAAGATAATGCCTGCATCAATTCAAGCCATTGCAGCTCGGCCGCAGACAATGTGACAAATAGAGTCGTGATGTTTATTTCATCTCGATGGTGATTCCCCACTGTCGCATTGCGTCATACGCACGTTTCTTCTCGTTTTTCCAATGAGCAGGTGCATTTTTTATGTTTTTGAGGAATTTGTAGCCGCCGTCGCGTCGTGCTGAATGAGGTCGTTCACAAACCTTTCACCGGGCAAATTTTCGGCCGTGAGTCTTCCATCCAGTGATTTCTTTTTTCGAACGGAAATGTTGATAGCATTCTTAAGACGAAAGTGATTAAATTTACTGTACGCAAATGATCGGGTCGGGGTTACCTTCGTATTTCTGAATTGGCGATTTTGGTGTAGGTGTACTCCTTTTTAAGGTGCCTCACTTTCCCACAGTAAATAGTCGGAAAGGACAGTTTTATCAAAGATTAGCGACTTAAATTTGATTTTCACCGGGTGCTAAGCAAATACAGCGGTCATCGGTGAGCAACGTGTGTGTCGTACTAAGGTCTACTTCTGACTCGTCGACCTCCACTTCTTTTTCTTCTTCTTCAAATTCGATTATTAGCTTATCCACGTCAAAGTCTTGCCATGTTCTTTCCCAATCTTTCGACAAACGCACTTCAAGTTCCTGTCGAGTGAGGTACGGGGCTGCTGCATGGATTTTTTGCGGACTAATGATCGCGCTCATATAGTCTGATTTGTAAGTCAAACGTATTTTTAACTTAACGTAGACCGTATAGCAATCATCTAGATTGCGTGGCGTGTGATCCACTGTGGAATCTAATTTTATAGGCACGTTCACTGCTAATATTATGAACTTCAATTGACAATATTAGACTGTTTTCCTATCTTTTTCATTCTTACTCATACTCCATGTATTTAATGTGTTTACTCTTTTATGTAATGTTTTTCTGTCGACTTGTGTGGCAACAGTGTGGTTTGTTGATATCGCAGGTTGTTGCATGGCGAAAGCCAGTTAGCTTTATTTTCCATATTAAAAGTAATCTTCGTAATGTTTATTTCATATTTATTTTCTTAATTAAGTTAATTTAATCCCGTTTAAAAGTAATCTGCTGAATTATTCAAGTGGTTATGTTCCCAGACTTGCATTCTACTGCGCGATAGTTACGGTAACGAGAATTAGGCCTAACCAACGGTAAAAACGTGTTTCAAATTTGAATTGTGTTTGGTTAGTTAATTAAGATAGAAATATGGAACTTTTTACGACTGATAAACTTCTTGGCTCAGAGAATTGAGTGAGATGGAAATGGATGGTGGAAGGCTTGCTAATGGAAAAAGAAAATGCGTTCGAGGTGTGCTCTGGCGAGATCGTACAGCCAGAACCGGTTGCCGAAGACGCTTCTGCTGCAGATCGGAATAAATATAACAGTGCCTTAGCCAGCTTCAATAAAGGCAACAGAGCAGCTCGAGGTATTTTTTCAAGAACTTTAGATAGTAGAATATGAGACCTCGTATCGATGTGCAAAACTGCAAGAGAAATATGGGTGAAACTACAGGAACTGTTTGAGCAGAAAAATACCCAAACTCAATATGCCTGCCAGATGCAGTTCTCATTTTTTGTGCGAGATCCAACGAACTCAATGGCTATGCACATAGCAAAATTAGATCGCCTAGTGTCACGGATGTCTGATTTGGATATCAAACCAAATGACTTTGTGATAATGAGTAAGCTTCTTGAAACATTATCTAGTGACTTTGAGCCACTGAAAATGGCTTGGTGTGCAAGACCTGAAGAACAACAGACACTAGTGCAGCTGAAGAAATTACTTATTGCAGAAGAGCAAAGAAGAATGTCAGAATCTTCTAGAGAAACTGAACTAAGTGCTTTACTTGCCAAGGCTAGTTTGGGAAAGGTTCACAGTGCTGCAGAAAAGTATGAAAAGCATGCAAACAAGCAGGTGAAGCAGTATAAATGCTTTAGATGTGGAAAAAAGGGCCACATGAAACGAGATTGTACGGTTAAGAAAATTAATAATGTGCATGAGAGAAAACCAAACGATGAAGTTTTTATTAGTGAATACCATGTAGCCAATAGTGATGACACATGGGTCATTAATACAGGAGCCACACAACATATAACCAACAGACATGACATCTTTCAAAGTTTTACACAGTATAAGTGCCCAATTGAAGTAAGGGTTGGTAACAGTTCCACAATGAAAGCATATGGTCATGGTAAAATATCTGTAAAAATGTTAGTTAATGGCAGCTGGAAAGACAGTGTAATGGAAAATGTTCTATATGCACCAGATGCTTCGAGAAATTTATTTTCGGTAAGTCAAGCTCTAGACCATGGGTCAAAATTTAACATGCCTCATGATAAATGTGAATTTGTAAAACCCAAAGGGGTTGTTGCTGTGGGTATACGCCAAGGAAACCTATTCAGATTGTTATGCAAAGTAATAGTACCTGAGGTAAACAGTGCAACTAACATTGTTACAGTGCCCTCTACTGAAGCTCAACTTACTGAATTAAATTCGCTTCAACTCTGGCACGAGAGGCTTGGACATTTGAATAAGCAACATGTGAAAAAGTTTCTTCACACTCAAGGTATAGAAGTGCAAACTGATGGTGAGTTTTGTGAAGTATGTGTGCTAGGCAAACAACATAGATTACCATTCCGAAATCGTCAACAATGAGCTAAGGATGTTGGTGAGGTTATCCATACTGATCTCTGTTGGCCTATGGAAGAAGAATCCTTAGGTGGTGCCAATTACTATGTATGTTTTACTGATGATTATTCTAAATTCAGAAAAGTGTATTTTCTCAAGTATAAATCTGAGGTTGTGTCCAAATTTGAAGAATTTTGTGTTTTCTTCAGAAATCAAACACAGAAACCAATAAAGACAGTTCTTAGTGATGGTGGTTTGGAATATGACAACAAAATTTTGAGAGGTTTGCTTCAGAAAATGGGAGCAGAATTTCGATACAGCACACCCTACACACCTCAACAAAATGGATCTGCCGAACGAAATAATCGAACTCTTGTCGAGTTAGCTAGATCAATCATGATCGCAAAAGATTTACCAAAATCCCTGTGGGCTGAAATAGTCAATGCTGTAGTACATATTTTGAATCGTGCTGTGCTGGAACATCAGCAGTTGAACAAAAGTTCCCTTATGAAGTTTTTTGTGGTAAAACTCCAAGACTCAATCATCTTCGAATTATTGGCACAGAGTGTTTTGTTCATACCCCCAAGCAGAAGCGCAAGAAGTGGGATCCGAAAGGTCGAAAAGGTATTTTAGTTGGCTACTTAGATGATGTTGATGGTTATCGTGTATAGTTCAAAGGTACGAGAAAAATCGAACGAACAAGAGAAGTAGTGTTTTCTCCTGAATCTATATCAACATCAACCATTGTTGCAATTGAGCCGGAACAGCTTAGCATAGATGAAAGTCCTTCTCCTGACTGTAATGGAACTGAGTTTGATGCAGAAGAAACTTCTGAAAATGTGCAGCATGATCGAAATCTAAGGAACAGGGCGCAGTTAAAGGTACCTGAACGTCTTATTGAATGCTGTATTGCAGAACAGATAGAACTAGAACACTACTACCAAGCGGTAAAGTCAGAAAAGGCAAATGAATGGCAAACTGCAATGGATGAAGAAATTAAATCGTTATTAGAAAACAATACTTGTTATTTGACAGACCTACCAGAAGGAAGACGAGCTATTACAAATAGATGGGTATATAAATTGAAGTGTCATGCTAATGGTGACATTGATCGGTTCAAAGCTAGGCTTGTTGTTAAAGGATTTTCTCAAAGAAAAGGCGTAGATTATTCAGAGACCTTCAGCCCAGTTGCACGTTTTGAAACTATTCGAACCTTGATAAGTGTTGCAGCAACTGAAAATTTAGACCTGGTACAGTTTGATGTTAAAACTGCCTTCTTGTATGGGACGTTAGAAGAAGAAATCTACATGAAACAGCCCGAAGGATACGATGACAACTCAGGCTGTGTGTGTCGACTAGTTAAAAGCCTCTATGGATTGAAGCAGTCACCAAGGTGTAGGAACAAGCGATTTAAAGAGTTCCTGGAAAAGTATGGTCTAACAGAGAGCAATGCTGATCCATGTTTGTTTTGCAGTAACGAGAAACAGCAAAAGTTGTTATTAGCATTACATGTTGATGATGGACTTGTTGCCACAACTCCTCAGATCAAGAATCATTTCCTTGAAGAATTGCAGCGTGAGTTCAAGGTAACATACAAAGATGCTGAATATTATCTTGGTGTAGAGATAAAAAGGCTGACAAGTGGGGATATTGCTGTTAGTCAGCAAAATTATGCTATTAAAGTTTTGGAAAGGTTCAACATGAAAGATGCCAACCCAGTTTCTACTCCTATGGAAAAGGGTAATCTCTCAGGGGAAGATAATGTAGAGATTGATTCTGACAAAGTCCCTTACAGACAAGCTGTAGGCAGCTTGATGTACATGGCAGTTGCTACCCGTCCAGATATTGCCTTTGCTGTGTCATATTGTTCTCAGTTCTTGGATAAAATTGAACAAAAACATTGGTCAATGGTAAAGCGAATTCTAAAGTACATCAAAGGAACACCTAATTTTGCATTAGTGTTTAAGTCTGGTTTTCATCCTGGTGTCTTAGAAGCATACAGTGACGCAGATTATGCCAGTGACACAAAAACCAGAAAGTCAGTTTCTGGGATTGCATTTAAATACAGTGGAGGAGCCATTGACTGGGCAAGTCGTCGACAGCAGTGTGTGTCATTAAGTACCACAGAAGCAGAATATATAGCTGCAAGTGAGGCAACCAAAGAAATTGTTTGGCTGAAACGCCTCTTTGATGTTATTGCCCCATTAACATCAACTCCTATTCTGCAAGTTGATAATGCGAGTGCAGTTCGTTTGGCTAAAAATCCTGAGTTCCATCAGCGAACAAAACACATTGATATTAGACATCATTTTGTTCGAGAAAAGTGTTTAAGTGGTGAAATCAGTGTTCAGCATATTGGTGGTGAATATCAAATTGCAGATATTTTCACAAAAGCCTTACCTAAAAGACGTTTTGAAATGTTAAGGACCTTCTTGGATATGGTAAGAATGCCATAATTGCAAGTTCAAGGGGAAGTGCTAATATTATGAACTTCAATTGACAATATTAGACTGTTTTCCTATCTTTTTCATTCTTACTCATACTCCATGTATTTAATGTGTTTACTCTTTTATGTAATGTTTTTCTGTCGACTTGTGTGGCAACAGTGTGGTTAGTTGATATCGCAGGTTGTTGCATGGCGAAAGCCAGTTAGCTTTATTTTCCATATTAAAAGTAATTTTCGTAATGTTTATTTCATATTTATTTTCTTAATTAAGTTAATTTAATCTCGTTTATAAGTAATCTGCTGAATTATTCAAGTTTCACCACCGAACCCTTCAATTTGAATTGGCATCCGTGAACGGCATAGATTTGCATGTAAGGGATACACAACGCCACCAGTCGTTCTTCTAACGGATTCAAACATTTTAAGCAGTCAGGTATTTCTGGAAATTCGAAACCGTTTGACATGGCGTACTCGGGAATTTTGAGTTTCATCATATCACCGTAACACGTTTTACAGAAAGAGATTATTCGCCGATATTTTTATAAAATGTCAGCCTTAGAAATTCTTCGGTCGCTTCTTTATAGCGATTAATCTCGATTTCGAAAGAGGTCGAATCGAAGTTTTAAACCATAGTCGATCGCAACAGTAACATTTGTGGTACGGACCATCGGATATAGTGTCAAAAAACCGATTGGCTATTATTTGAAATTCTGGTTGTTCGCAGGCTCAGTTGAGATCGATGTTCCTTTTTTATCGTTTGACGTCGGGCGTATCGAGTGGAGATACGAATTTATTACGTTTATAAGCTCTTTGCAATGAGATAGCTTCTTGAGCGCGAAAATTGGGATATTTTCTTTTAGTCTGCATAATTTTAAGCATTTTATTACGATGAACCTCTTAAGAAGGAAATGAATTAGGAGGACGACCCATTTTAGGGCGCGGAACACCAACTGTATCATTCTCGTGCTTCTTAATCCAATAGCGAGCAGTAGCATGCGTAATATCCAGTGTACTTGCAATTTCAGAAATCGAAGTATCGGCATAGTAAAGAAAGATAATTTTATTTTTAATATCGTCAGTAACAACCATTTGTATAGCTATGTATAAAGGGTGTCGATAAGCTAACCAAATTAAGTAGCTGTTTAACCCGTTCTTAACTTAGCATAAAAACGCAATGACAACAAACAATTTTAAAATATCTAAATAACAAATAAGAATTTCCTTGTTAAAGTTTTGAGTTGTTCAAAAACCATTCGATTTAGAAAAATATTTTTCTACTACTGTGCAGTTTTTTTTAATGAAATTTAATTTATCATGTTGCTATGGCAGCAGACGATAAAATGATATCTTTGGAATAAGGGAATAAATAGAAGAAAAGTTTTGTTGATGTTTGTGATAAAATGTTTTTCTTTATTTTTTAAAAAAGGTATATACATAATTCACTTTTATATTTTAACAGAATAATAAGTCTACTATAATAATTTGTTACTCATGCTATAGCCAGTATAGTCAGTATACATTGCCATTATCATTATCTTTTTACGCGTGAAGGTTTCGCTATGGTAATTCATTGTGAAGTTGGGTAATTTTTTTAATTCAATATTTGAAAAACGGCATAATCATTAGATTTGGAATTTATATCAAGAAAAATACAATTTTTTACCTTTCTAACGCAGTTTGTCTAACAATTTTGTGACAAATACTTTTCGAGCTATTAATTTTTTCAGTAACTTCAAATGTTTCATTTTCCGAGATTTACCTGTGGTACCGATGGATGGTTGCGACTTTTCATAAACATGAATTTTAGTGAAAGAATAAGCCACCCTGTGTGTGGCTAATAAAAATAACAAGTTGGAAATTGTACGTCAAACGTTACAAACGAGGTGCGTTCGTACGCACGTTTTAGAATTAAATTCATGATATCCCGTGCGTAGAACGGGTTAAACAGCTAGTTAAGTATATATTTTATGACACTGTTCATACAAATATCTTAACTAGTTATATAAATATTCAGATATTATATGTATCAGTTAGTTATATAAATATTCAGATCTTGATGATTTTTAATTCTGTGAAATGAATTATATCGTCTGCAGATTAATTTCTGTCATAAAATAAGTATCTCGGTCGCTTGACGATTAAACTTCGGAAGCTCCTATAACAAAAAAGCACCGATTTAAAAAAAAAAAATTCAAATTTCTTAATAAATATTTTTATTAATATCTCCTAAAGTTTTGATTCGATTTTAATAAAATTTGAAATGTCTCGACAAAATTCTGCAAAGATAATATATTTTAAATTGCAAACCATTTGGTTGGGTAGTTTTTGCGTTGTTATATGCGGACAGACAGACAGACGGACAGACAGACAGACAGACAGACGGACGGACAGACGGACGGACCAAACGACGACTATAGGTGCTACGTATTTATATAATTACGAACGCACCTAAAAATGACCTCTATTTTGAATTTAGTTTTTTTTTTGTCTCATTTCTTAATCTGATTCTTTTCAATATTTCTTTTTAGGTGCGTTCGTAATTATATAAATACGTAGCATCTATAGTCGTCGTTTGGTCCGTCCGTCTGTACGTCCGTCTGTCTGTCTGTCTGTCCGTCTGTCTGTCCGTCCGTCTGTCTGTCTGTCCGCATATAACAACGCAAAAACTACCCAACCAAATGGTTTGCAATTTAAAATATATTATCTTTGCAGAATTTTGTCGAGACATTTCAAATTTTATTAAAATCGAATCAAAACTTTAGGAGATATTAATAAAAATATTTATTAAGAAATTTGATTTTTTTTTTAATCGGTGCTTTTTTGTTATAGGAACTTCCGAAGTTTAATCGTCAAGCGACCGAGATACTTATTTTATGACAGAAATTAATCTGCAGACGATATAATTCATTTCACAGAATTAAAAATCATCAAGATTTGAATATTTATATAACTAGCTGATACATATACCTGAATATTTATATAACTAGTTAAGATATTTGTATGAACAGTGTCATAAAATATATACTTAACTAGCTGTTTAACCCGTTCTATGCACGGGATATCATGAATTTAATTCTAAAACGTGCGTACGAACGCACCTCGCTTGTAACGTTTGACGTACAATTTCCAACTTGTTAATTTAATTTTTGTTTTAGATTTCACCATATAACAAGAAAGAAGAATTATGGGTCAAGCATAGATTAAGAAATACTTTCGGAAGACTTTAACAAAATTTCGCCGTTTAATAAGATAATGTTGCTAATTTATACTCTAGAGACATCTCTTAATATTAAATATAGTTCAGCTTAAAAATATATAACTTAGTTTAAAAAAAATGCATAACTCAATTAAAAACCACTTTTAAGTAATTCATGCTCATACTCAGTAATGCTTACAAATTCTTTTGTGCGAAAATTTTTCAGGGAAAATTTTAATATATAATATATTGTTCTACGTACCTCAGTTGAAGAACTATGAGAGAAAGTTATATTATCAGATTAACCATATTATGAAAAATTAGAATTTTTAACAGATTCTGCTGAGTGGATTTGGATGGGACATGAAGGTTTTAGTACATAATATATCGTTCTACATTGCTTAGTTATATGATTTTTGGGGGGAATTCTACAATTAGATGAACCGGATTATAGTCTTTTTAAAAGTTTCTGCTGGATGTATTTCGATGGAGCTTGCATTGTTAGATTGATAATTTTTCAAAGACAGTTTTAGTATACAACATATTTTTCTACGTTGCTTAGTTATAGAGCTATGGGAAAAATTTTGTAATCAGGTGAGCCCAATTATGAAAGATTAAACTTTTTTAAAAGTTTGAATGAACTTTTTTCAGTGGTTCTTGCGCTCTTTGTTAAATAGTTTTTAGAGAAGGTTTTAGTATATTATATGTCGTTCTACGTTACTTAATTATAGAGCTATGAGGGAAATTTTTGTATTCAAGTGAACCCAATTATGAAAGATTTGCCTTTTTAAAAAGTTCTAATGAAAAGTTTTTTTATACGACTTGCAATGTTAGTTAGATAAAGTATGTAAAAATAAAATGCAAAAATTATATATAAAATTTGTACTCTGAATTACAAAACTTATATTCTTATCCCTATAACAATTATTTATTTTTTCTTGACCAAAATGTGTGCTCTTTCATGAACGATATGATGTTTTTCAAATGATTCAAAATAATAAGCAACTCTGTCGCTTAGAAAAAAAAAAAAAAAAAAAGATTATTTAAATGAATGAGGTATTTTGCTAAAGTTTCATGTATTCAGCTAGGACAAACCAGTTTCTGTCAAAACAAAGTTCAGAACAAATTCATCAGCTGCGATGTGAAAGTAAGCGTGAAGCTCCACGCATTGTCAAATTTAAAGCAGCTCTAAACATGAATGAAAAATTGTCAAAGTTAAGAACCTTGCATAACTTTCTAAACAGAAATCACCGGAAAAAAAATTAAATGCATTTCTTCCATGGTTGAATAAACTAAGCTCGTAATGAAAGGGGGGGGGGGGGAATGTGGCGGCGAATTGACATTGCATTTTTAAACCATTGAGTTTTCTTTAACTTTATCAGATTTCAGATTTAAAGCGAGCGATTATATTTCACGTTATCAAAGGTATTAAAAAATAATAAAATGGAAGGTATTCGAAAGCTTTTCCCAACAATTTTATTTATTTATTTATTTATTTATTTTTTTTTTAAGGGTGGAGATGGGGGAGCTCTGCACCTCTTCAAATCTCGTTGTCTCATAATTTGAAAATCGTAACCCATCAATTTTCAGTATATTAAATTTGCTATCTGAAATAATTAAAATACTGAAATACTGTGAAAAATACTGTGAATCCATAATTTGTTTAGATGATCACATATTCTCTTTATATTTTATGAATTATTGGTAATCCGAATTGTTCAGTCAATTTGATAATGACTGCTTGAAGCCCTTCGTATTTTTTGTATTCCTACGCATACTTACTAAGTATCATTTTAACAGTGTGGTTTTTCGCTGAGTGTCTCCACCTTCTGTGACAAGTGCCACTATTGTCAGTATATTAAATTTGCCATCTGAAATAATTAAAATAGTGAAATACTGTGAAAAATACTGTGATATCCATAATTTGTTTAGATGATCACGTATTCTCTTTATATTTTATGAATTATTAATAATCCGAATTGTTCAATTAATTTGATAATGACTGCTTGAAGCCCTTCATATTTTTTGTATTCCTACGCATACTTACTAAGTATCATTTTAACAGTGTGGTTTTCGCTGAGTTTCTTAAGAGGTCGAAACACCGCACTGACAGACACAGGTTTTTCATATTAAAATACAGTTCGACCTTTCAATTACCTGTTCGTGTTTAAACACCTCTTCAGACAGAGTATCTTTCTGCCGGGTGAGTTCACGCGCCTTGATTTCGGATTCGTGCAGTTCCTTGGTCAGCAAATCCAGTTCCTTCTGCTGGGCTGTGTTTTCTGTTCTGGCACTTTCCAATTTGATTTCCGCGTCCGAGCATCGCTGTTGGAGGACAGTAAATTTCCAAGCCAGTACATGTCTTTTCTTTGTCATATTCGTAATATCGCCCTATTGTGGAAAGTAAAAAAGATATCTTTAATTAAACTAGTACGCTGCATGTACTAGTATCTATATTAAAACTAGCTTTATTATATTACCTTTATTATAAATATATATAGCTTATATTATAAAGTTATATTGTACTAGCTTTATGTATAAAGCTAGTAAAAGAATTTTTAATAAATCTGTACGAAATACTTTGAACAATCTGTCATTTTTCATGTGAATTCAACACTTTCACAACATTTCATTCAGAACTGAAATGTTTAAGTCTTCTGTGCAGGGTTCGATTATAAAAATCCGAGACACAGGGACAAATGGAGGCTTCGTGGCATCTTTCTCATTACAAATTACGTAATTGATTATATCTTATTTGGGGCCCCTCTAATTTGAGGGGTACTGAACAAATGCCCTGATTCACGAGAATCTGGAATCGTTGAAGTACTGACTGGATTGGTGAAGTACTGACGTACTGTATTGTTTTAAGGTAGAAATATTTTAATTAAAAAAAACTCTCGTTTAAAATCATCAGTTGTTCTATACTTGTAGACCGCAGTTCATTAATTTGTACAGTTCTAGAATGTAATAAAAATTTTATCGGTAAAAATACCATTTAAATATGTCATTAAAACCTGTGAAAACGGCATCTGTATATAACAGAATCCAATCCAGCCTCATACGGAAAATTTCTTAGTCCGGATGAAAGGAGTGCAACACAATTGAAAGTGGCGGTGTAAAGCAAAAATCTAACTGAAATGGACCTTTTCCCGAATTTTTGCGATTTCGTCTTAGAAGGTTTTACTCCAGTAAGGCCATATAGATCTCAGCTCTGGACTTCCAAGATTTGTGGAAATTTTACTGTAACTGGACTAATTTATTGAAAGGCCATGGAGAATAAATTGTAAAAATAAATGTAAAAATAAATAAATAAACATACGTACTTTCATTAAAATTCACAAAAAAGTCAACTTATATTATAAAGCATAAGAGCGCTTTTCCATTTACCGACAAGATGCTGATAAATCGTACATAGTTGTCGTTATCCGACATCGAATGCATTCACAATGTATTTATTATATTATAACAACAAAATCATGATCGAATCGGTCGGTGGAAAAGCTCGTAGTGTAAATGAACACACTTTGCGTGCACCGATGTCGGATAAAGACAAACATGTACGATTTATTGGTTGTCATATCGGTAAATGGAAAAACGCTCTAAATGTGTGCGTCGATCAATGCTGACGTCATCATGATGCGGGCAACAATGTGGTAAAATGGATAAATGTTGCAACAATGGAACTATTTTTTTCAAATAAACAATCGTAACGTTATTTCTATGAAGAAAATGCAAGTTTTGGGCTGACGTTGACCCCCCTTAGGGATCGATTTTTTAAAAAATAATGTCCAATTCATGTATTGCCCTCAGGAATATATATATATATATATATATATATGCCAAATTTCAAAGCTCTATGTCAAGAGGAAGTGGGTGAAAAATGAGTCACAAGATTTGACTGCCACATACATACAGAAATGTAAATTAAAAGAAAGTATGTAAAAAGTTATACATTTAATGCGAATGCCGAATTTGTGAAGATGACTTTACTCATAAATATCATTACGCAATCCTCTTTAATAAAAAGCTATGCGTTGCTGACGACTGGGATTTTCGATAATCGTTGCCACAGATTAAACTCGAAAAATGAAACATTTGAAGTTACTGAAAAAATTAATAGCTCGAAAAATATTTGTCAGAAAAATGTTACACAAACTGCGTTAGAAAGGTAAAAAATTGTATTTTTCTTGATATAAATTTCAAATTTAATGATTAAGCCGTTTTTCAAATATTGAATTTCAAAAATTACCAAATTTCACAATTGAGTACCATAGCGAAATCTTCACACGCCAAAAGATAATGATAACGGCCATGTGTCCTGACGTATACCGGCTATAGCACGAGTCACAAATTATAGTAGACTTACAATTCTGTTAAAATATAAAAGTGAATTATGATGCCATGAGTGCATTATTTTTATTTAATTTTAACTTCTTTTAATTTTCATTCAACATTGATTTTAGGTATTCTTAAGGTTATTATCACGGGTCCGCGGGCAACGCCGGGCATGTCAGCTAGTATAGATATACTGAAAACTCGAAATCCTTTCCTCAAATTTGTTATGAGGTACAGTTTATGCTTATTTTTTTTTTCTTTAAATGGCAATTCAACTACGTAGTTCGTATTAGATATTTAGAATTATGACTTGAATTTCAGAAACCTCTTTCGAAGGAAGTAGTTCACCAGAGAACCATTATGCAGGGTGTCAATAAACTAGTCTCTGGGTTTCCTTTCCTCATAACTTTTGATTTCAGAACATAGCGAAAATTATTATTACATATTCGTAAAATACATTTTTTAATAACACAAAGTTACATATGCGTAAAGTTGTAACTCATAATGTTATTAATCAAACAACGATTATATATATAAAAATAATTAATATTATAATTTCATCAAGTTTATCAAAAAGTTATCAGTTAGTTATGAGCACAAAGTTAGGTATTACATAATTCATTAATAACTTTTTGATAAAATTGATAAAATTTTAATATTAATTATCATTTGATTATAATCGTTGCTTGATTAATTAACATTTTGAGTTACAACTTTACGCATATGTAACTTTATTTGAGTTATTAAAAATAATTTTGGAATTGTATTTTACGAATGTGTAATAATATTTTTCGCAGTTTTCTAAATTATAATTATGGGGTATAGAAACCACGACGATGATTTATGGACACTGGACACCCTCTATATTGATAAAAGGTATAACTTATAAACTCCTTTATCCCTTCTTTTACAAAAAATAATCTTGTAATAAACTAAGACATGTTATGTTAGTCAGTGTTTACTAGACTAGTTATTTCATAGTTTCTAGTCGTTGACTTATTATTATGAAAAACTTGGAAAAATGCACTTGTGTAAATGCACTTACATCCGTAAAAAGAAGACCCTTTTAAGATATTGATAAAAACTTAGAATAATTGTAATTCAAAACTTGAAAAAAAAAATCATAAATGCCATCTTTTTAAAAATTAAATTATTTCTTTAAATATCCTTTGTAGCAATAGTTTTTAGACTTGTTATTTCATAGTTTCTAGTCAATGACTTATTATTATGAAAAACTTGAAATTTCTAATATGCATCAGGAAAAGTGTAAATGCACTTACATTCGTAAAAAGAAGACCCTTATAAGATATTAATAAAAACTTGGAATAATTGTAATTCAAAACTTGTAAAATCATAAATGTTATTTATTTAAAAAGTAGATCATTTCTTTAAATGTGCTTTGTAACAAGTTTCTTTAGAGTTACACTCTTCAGATAAAGATTCAAGCTAATTTTTATTTTTTTTTATCACATTAAGGGGTTTTCCAATAAAATTATTATTACGATCAGAAACTTTTGGGGCTACTGAAATCTGTCCTGGATCCTGGGCAAGAAGGAGCCCTACGTGCTCTGTCGGTAACAGGGCACTGGTCATATGTGCCTTTAATTTAATAATTAAACTAGAATAAAGCCCAATTTAATAAAAAAGAAAAAACTTTTCTCTTTTAAATAACAAAATCTCGTAAAATTTATGAAGCATGTGAGCATAATTCACACGTCGCGGCAGAACATATAATTTCCCCCTTATATCCGCTGACAGTAAATGCATTAGATTCTTTGGAGGTGAAGCGACCTTAAAAACTGACACCACCTGAACCCATTTATCTTGCATCCTCTCAAAAACGATCCGACGGTACCTCCAGAGGAAGATAAGAAAAACAGGATCCTCAGAGGGGAGAGGATGAGGAAGTATTCGAAAGTTGGAAACTCTTGTTATCGGGAAGAAATTGAAAACACTACCTCGTCCTTGGGCAATATTTCTCACCTGACATACAGATAACTTTTCTAGCACATCAATTATTATTTCAAGCAGGGGTCGATGCAATTTTTTTCCCCTGGGTCCTCATTTTGTGAAACAAAAACAGTTACTTTCGTGAAATGTATTATATTTCTTTTTAAAATAAAATTTTGTAACGAAAGATTAAATCCAGTTACTCGAATTCAAACTAACCATTCATTATTACATTACTAACTTTATAAAATCCTACTGCTACACTTTTCTTTTCTGGTGAACTTGTTTAGTTTGCAAATTGCACATTTCAAGTCCTAACAAATTAAAAAGAAAAAAAAAATGATTGTGGAGGAATGGGATTTTGTGATGAGACCTCTTTTATTAATTGGAGTTTTGTGAAGAGATCTCTTTTATTAAGTGGCATTTTGTGAAGGGTTGTTGTCTATGTATTAAAGATCATTACAAAAACTGTATATTTGTATCTTTAAAATTGAAGGAGTTATGCTTAATTAAAAATTTACCATTGTGAATGGAGACTGTATGTCAAATTAAAAATGTAAATCTGTGAGAAAATCAGGTATCGGATCAAAGAGAAATCGGTTCATAAAAAAATAAAGTCCTCATTTTCGGCGTTAGGACGGCTTTAAAAAAAATCGCGAAAAATTAAAAAATCGCTTTACGAATTACGAATAAACTTTATTGTAAAGAAGATCTAAACTTCAAATTTATTATACTGGGCTGAAAGATTGAATATGGTTTCTTTTTATAAATGACTCAAAATCGCGGAAACACCCGAATTTTTCCGTTCAATATGAAATAACAAAAAATCCAAAATCTGAGTCTCAGGTGCATTCAGACCTGTCTTCATCAATCCGGAACCAAATTTACATCTCTTACGTGCGATAAATTTCTCAAGCCATCTACAACAAATGTACAGACACACATACAAACATCTTTATTTTATTAATATAGATATTGAATAAATAAGAAACTTAAATTTCTCATCCGTATTCTGTTAGGCAAAAAGTGAAAATAGGAGAGCATACACCAGAGATTTTATTTTACTTGCACAGTAACAAGAGATTCTTAAATGTGGCCGAACAGCTAAATTACTTATTTTCGAGTCGCAGTATTTTCGTTGTAAGGTAAAACAAAGGGCTCTATATTACGCAAAAAAAATCAGCAAAGTTGAAGCTCCATTTCACGCTGTTTGTTTTAAGTAAGTATAATTCTTAAGTTTTCACGAAATCTTATACTGGGTAATCCAAAAGTGACAGAAAAAGTTAAAATTCAATACAGTAAAACTACAATTACCTAAACTTTAGCCACCCGGATCAATATCAGGAAATTAAAAAAATACATTTAAAGAACAACAACAACAAAAAATCTTGTTGAAAAGCGAATCGTATGTAATGCGTTCGTAAAATAATAATAATAATAATAATAATAATAATAATACAAAATAATAATAGCAATCCTTGAAATTCCTCTTTGAATCAACATTAAAATTTATTTGATTGGAATTTTCGAAGTCTATATTTGGATAATTCTAAGTCGGTAGTATTTACGGTCTATAAGCAAAACAATTATACTTTATGGTTATGTTCAACTAACACTTTTAAATGTATGTAAATACTTAAAAAAAAGAAACAATTAACTTTAGTTTAACAATTAACTTAATGGTATTAACTTAATAGTAAAGTTTAACAATTAACTTTATGGTTATGTTCAATTAACACTTTTAAATGTATGTAAATACTTAAATATATATATATATATATATATATATTAATAGTAATTGTGGATATTTTAACGAAACTTTTAACAGATTCATCTTGTTTTGTGTGTGATAACATGAATGAAATATGATGCATCACGAAAAATACTTCAAAGCGCACAGTAACTCGGTCAGTAACATCAATATACAGTGTCTCACATAAGTGATGGGACACTTGTGCTTTACAAAAGGAAACTAATCAAATAAATTAAAAAAACATGTACACATTTTTTTTGTGGGTGTGTTTCATACTTAAATTTAGTAAAGATTATTACATAACATACATTTTGTCAAAATATTAAAATATTAATTTAATAAAAATACAAATGTTTAGAACGGAGCAAAAAATAGCTCACATAAGTGATGGGACACCATTATATATGCAACAAAAATCGCCTGAAATAAGCAATAAAAATATTTTTTGGGGTTTTATTTTTACTTAAAAGCAATTGGCAATAATTTATAAAATCGTCTGCAGTATTTCTCTCCAGTTTGTTTTGGAATTTTTGTGTTTTTTAGCTCTGTGTAGTCATGAATGCTAAACGAAAAGAAACTTCGCCTGAAATTCGAAAATTAGTTATTAATTTGCATATTGAACGTGGAAAATCTATTAGAAAAACTGCTGAAACAGTTAACTTGAGTCGTTCAACAGTTTTCAATATCATTAAACGATATAAAAAGAATCATATGATTCAGGATAAAAGAAGACCTGGCTGACCATCAAAGCTATCCAATGGAATAAAGCGAATTATCGTTCGAAATATTAAAAAAAATCCAAGAATTAGTGCTTCAAAAGTTGCTGCTGATTTACAAGCATTATATGGAATAATTGTTAATCCTGAAACTATTAGAAGGGTAATTCGATCTGCTGGATATCACGGTAGAGTAGCCAGGAAAAAATTCTTCGTAAGTGAAAAGAATAGAAAACTCAGACTAGCTTTCGCAAAATCCAACATAAATAAGAATTCTGATTACTGGAATAAAGTTATATTTGCTGATGAGAGTAAATTTAATATATTTGGTTCTGACGGTAGAATCTTGGTGTGGAGAAAACCCAGGGAAGAACTTCGCAAACAGAACTTGGTACCAACAGTAAAACATGGTGGAGGAGGAGTTATGGTATGGGGGTGTATGTCGTCCGCTGGAGTTGGTAATTTTGTTTTTATTGACAGTATAATGGATCAGTACAAGTATATTGATATTTTAAAGCAAAATTTGAAATCTTCAGCACGAAAATTGAACCTTCATAACGATTTTAAATTCTACCAGGACAATGACCCCAAGCACACTGCTCTGAACGTTAGACTCTGGCTGCTATATAACTGTCCTGAAATAATAAAAACACCACCACAATCTCCAGACTTAAATCCCATAGAGAATATTTGGCAAGAATTGGAATCAAGAATTCGCAAACACACCATTTCTTCAAAACAACAACTAAAATCGGTGCTTCAAGAAGAATGGGGTAAAATCACTCCAGAAATCACAAAAAAAATAGTCGAATCCATCCCAAAAAGATTAAATCATGTTTTAAAAGTAAAAGGAAATCCAACAAAATATTAAAACCTTTTAAAAAGTAAAATTTGTGGATAAATATTTGATGGAAAAGTAAGTGTCCCATCACTTATGTGAGCCATTTTTTGCTCCGTTCTGAACAATTGTATTTTTACTAAATTAATATTTTAATATTTTGACAAAATGTATGTTATGTAATAATTGTTACTAACTTTAAATATGAAACACACCCAAAAAATTTTTGCACATGTTTGTTTATTTATTTTATTGCAGTTTCTTTTTATAAAGCACAAGTGTCCCATCACTTTTGTGAGACACTGTATATAATTAAAATAAAAATACATATTCTAAAAGTGCTGATTACAGTAAACATAAAGGCTTAAAAAACTTTTAAGTAACAGATCTATTAGTTTCGTACGCGCAAACGACGACATTCGCAAGATCAGTAATAATAAATAACGTATTTTCACGAAAAAAAAAAAAAACTGACGAAAATTGTTTATTTATCATTACTGATTTTAAGAATGCCCCCGTCTGTGTGTACGAAACATAGTAGATCTGTATATTAAAAGGTTTTTAAGCATTTATGTTCGTGTGCATGAAACTAATTAGATGTGTATATTAACAGGTTTTTGAACGTTTATGTTTGTGTGCACGAAACTAAGTAGATCTGTATACTAAAAGGTTTTTAAAAGCCTTTATGTTTCTCTAATCACTTTTAGCAAATGTATTTTTATTTTAATGATAATAAGTGATTTTTTCTTATATAGCTCTACCGTATATGCAATGATGTCAACTACATTCCAAAATATGCTGCGCCTAGTTCAGCGATGTTTGAATGCGGATGGTAGCCACTTTCATGATTATTATTGATATCCTTACATTTCGCACAAGGCAAAAGATATATGTTGCAAATTTCGTTGAAAATATCTTCATTATTGCGTTAACGCTAGGAACAAAAAACAAAGTTTGGATCGGAGCAAGACGGACTCTTATTTTGGACAGATTTCTTAAACAAGTTGGAAATTGTACGTTAAACGTGATAAATGAGGTGCGTTCGTTTCATGCTATAACTAGTTTTACAATGTAAAAAATCATCGTTATTATTTCAGTAAAATTAATTATATCGTCTGCTATGAACAAAATGAGAACGCTTTTTTTAAAATTACGTATGCCATGTTTACAGATGCGATTTTTTTTTTTTTTGACACCAGACAAAGCTGTAAATTTACCATGAAGATCTTGCTTTGCGAATGATTACCTCCGTGGTTAATATTTCTATGACTCACGATGAACGAATATTTTGTTTATTTACTTTAATGGATTGAGATATTCGGCTGTTAACCTAATTTTCACTGAAGTTATCACAGGATCTATGCATTTTTTAATGTAACTCATCTCTCAAGCAAACAATGTTTTTTAACGACCTTTCTAAAAATGTAACTTTTACGCAATTTTATTCGAAAAATTATTTTTTAATAAAAATGGCCGCTTGGCATATGGAAAAAGATGCGGTTAGCCCGTATTTGTTTTCCTCAGTCACATGACTTGCGCTTTTATCATTAGATTACGTATGATAAGATTTAATAGAATAAAGAAAGCTTTTATTTATATCTTTTTAAGTTTTGATTCGATTTTCATAAAATTTGAAATGAATCGACAAAATTCTGCAACGATTATATATATTAAATTTCAAACCTTTCGGTTGGGTTGTTTTTGCGCTGTTATATGCGGACAAACAGACAGACAGATGGACTCGACGACGACTATAGGTGCTACGTGTTTATATAATTACGAACGCACCTAAAAATCGTTTATTATAGTGTGCTCTACTACCTCTTATAAGTTTATAACCTTGGTACTGAAACACTTTGTATAAATATGCATTAGTTTATATTTATGAAGGGAAAATATTCTTGCTTCATCATTATTCAAAACAGCCAAGTTCAAGCATCTCTTTCATTATTTGAAACTTCCTTTACCTTAGTTGCATCACTTTTTGATTCGTCTCATTTTAAACAACTATTCATAATGTGCAATCTCATTCAGCAACTACGTGCTATTTCGAAAACTATTTTCGTCAGAAACGAATAAATAGAAAATAAAAGAGGAAATTCGTTGAGCGCACTTTTTTGGAAATTTATTATGACGGATATTGTTTGTTGTCGATTGCTGCATTCGTCTTGTGAGTCATAAGGGAATATTTGTGAACATTTATTTCAATTCTTAATAATGCTAGATGGGGGGCAGGGGGGGAAACATTTATGACTAATGCTGCTGTTTCTTGACTCGGATTTCTCAATGAATTTTCATGCTGCAACGGTTAAAAGATTGCAAAGAGTTAAGGGAAAAAATTACAAATACACAAGTTCGGAATGTATATGCAATATATACAATGCAAATTGTATATAAAGGTATGGCATTGTATCGGTGCAAAGGTATCGCATTATATCTACAATCAGTGTTGAATCCAGGGGGTGACCCGGGGGGAACATTCCCCCCGGAGCCTTGAAATGCCCCCCCCCCGGAAGATTTGATATTTTTTGTTTTCAATGGCCAAAAAGTGGAATGCCCCCCGGAACTCTATAATCCTCCCCCCGGAGCCACAGAAATCCCTCCCGGAGGAAACTGTCTGAATTCAACACTGTCTACAATGGAAATACAAGATTGTAATGTACAAGAGAAAACTTCTCCGTTAGACAGTTTTTCGTCTTAGCTTAGCAGATACGCCATTTCTTATATAGTAAAACTTTTGAAAACGACATCTGCCTATAACAAAATCCTGTCTTAAAAGGAAAAAAAATATGGTCCCGTCGAAAAGAGCACCACACAATTATACCTGCTAAGATGAGAACCTGTCTAAAACGGATTTTATTTCGTCCCAAGCGATTCCGTTTTCACAAGTTTTACTATAATTGTATGATATTTTTTTTCTCCGGACCGTGAAATGTTTCGTCTAAGACAAGATTCTTTTATAGATAGATTTCGCTTACACAGATTTTACTTTATTACAAAAAATTACATCTGACGATATTTAGCAAATTTTTAATTTGTCAGATTTGTTATATTTTAACGATGTTTATACATTAAAACCTGCTTAAAAGGAATCGCTATTGACAGGGAAAAATTTCCGTTTTAGATAAGTTTGCGTCATTTAAATTAGTTACAATAATAATCTTTAAATAAATTTTTTCCAGGTAATATTTTTTCAATAAAAAAATATGTGCAAAATAATAAAACTCCAAATATGTTTTTCAGTTAGCTTTTTTTTTTTTTTTTTTTTTTTTTTAAATAGAGGTTTCTTATAGAATTTTCTCTATGGAATATTTCTCTTTATTTCTTATCTTTTTCTATCCTTAAAATTGAGGATAGAATTTCAATGGTACATAAAATATTTATTATCTAATAATAAAAATTTTAAGTATAAAAGTATGAAGTTCTGTATAAATCTGTACTTCATACTGTTACTGGTGTATAAAGTAAAGGTATAAAATTAAAATGAAAGTGTAAACTTCAGTAAATAGTCTTATTTACCGAATTTTAACAGATATCATGAAAATTTGTTTTCTCTCAAAGTATTAACTTTTTAGCAAAATGATCCTTAAACTTACTGGCAACACTTCTAAAAAAAAGAAAAAAAGAAAAATAAAAGAGAGAGAGAGAGAGAGATAACTACTTACACATCATTAATATTTGTAGAAGAAGGGTTTTAAAACGCTCATTGTTAACTTTTTAGGATTCCGTACTTAAAAAGTAAAAACGGAACCATTATAAGATCACACTCTCAAAAAAATCCGTGAATTGAAAAAAATTTTCCGTTGCCTTTTTTCGTTAAAACACGAAAATTTCCGCTTTGATTTGCTTCGTTTCCCCAAAAATATGGAGAACTCACCAATCTAACAAAAAATATACCTGAAATTCTCCAATCTAAGTCTGCCATTTCTTCAAACCACAGTGGTGTACCGGCAACTGTGCTGCATGTTACTTTTCCGTATTAGAAACTCAATTTTTAGGTATGTTTTTTTCCTTCAAAACACGGAAAATTCAAGAAACGAAGGTCAAATTTTCCTGAAGTCCCCCAGTCACAAGACAGAAATTTCTTCAAATAACAGAAAAATCTCTTCCAATCACAGGGGTGTTCCGGCAACTTGCTGTTTGTATTTTTTACGTTTTTTGACGAAATTTATTTTGAGAGATGCCCTCTTGTGTCTGTCTGTCCGTCTGTCAGAGACTTTTTTCTCATAGGGACGTAGAAAGTTCAAATTTGGGAAAGTTATAGAGCCTTTTTACCCACATACTATTTCCAGATTATTAGCCTATTCACAAATATGTTTAGGAAAAATATAGGGGGCTAATTAAGTTACCTGAAAAAAAAGTTTTATTTCTATCTATCGTGTGGGGCATCGTGTGAAAGATCTCGTAATACAGAACTCAAAAATATATTTGTTTTAATTTTAGGTATTATATTTTCAGAGATATCGTCAAAAATGCACTGCAAAAATGTGCCCCCCCCCCTCTCTATTTCCGAATCTACTGAAACTAAAAATATGAAAATATTAGGGGTTGTAGAAGTTTATTTAAACCTTGCAGGAAAACTATAGAGATTTTCCTAGGTAACATAGTTTTTGAGAAAAACGCATTGTTCCGTTACACACAAACTTTACTTTTCGGGTGGTCAGCGGGGAAATTGACAGGAGCTCGAAGTATCTATAGACGCAGAATCATCCAAGAATATCTGATAATGATTTTCGAAAAAAATTGTAGGTAATTAGCCGAGATATTAATTAAGTTACTTGAAAAATAAATGTTCTTTTTATATATCGTGTAGGGTTTCGTTCGAAAGTTCTCGTAACATCGAACTCAAAAATATTTATTTGTTCTAATTTTTGGTATAATATTTTCAAAGATATCGACGAAAGCACTGGAAAAATATGCCCCGCTCCTATTTCCGAACCTACTGAAATTAAATTATGAAAAAATTAGGGGTAATAGGAGTTTATTAATTAATAAATAGTAATTAATAAAGTCAATGTATGGAACCCTTTGAGCGCGAGTTATACTCGTACTTAACCAATTTTTTTTTCTTTTTCTTTTTTTTTTTTTTTTTTTTTTTTTTCAAATTGTACCAACAGGCTAGTGGATTTCCTTGATAAAATCATACATATTATTTCTGTTGTCAACATACCTTTCTCGATGCATTTACAAAACGGACAACAACGAATGAGGTATTATTAGAAAGGATTCTTAAATCGGTTTCTGACATAGTACACTCACATTTCGTTAATACATGTTTTTTGATTAAAAATTACAGAATAATTAAAAATTAAATGAGCATTGTTTTCATAAATGAAATGAAAGGTTTTTCTCAAATCAATGTTGCCACAAAACTAAAATGCCGCATTATAACGTGTTCAATAATGGTTATAAAAAATAAATTGTACAAAAAAGATAAAGTGGAACGTTTCGCATGTGTTTGTTTTATATTTATGATTAAAAAAACAAAATTGAAAATTGAAATGTTTAGAAGAAAAAGACACCATCGATCAATCGAAGCAGTGGTATTTCACGTGTAAGTAAAAGGTATGCCTTGTTATAATAGATTAAGTTGTTTTTTATATGTATCCAATTTATTTTTCTTTGTCCCATATTTTTCTTGACACGAATGACGTCACACACTAATGCAGAGAAAATACTATTATTATTCCCCCCCCCCCCCGGCGCGTGCCTTTTGCTATCTTCGATTAGTTTTTACTGTAATTTTGATGGAATAAATGACATTGACGCTTGGCTAATGTTGTTTGTAGATATTTTTAATCCTTAATTTTTTTTAGAAATTTAAACCTGCATCTAAAAAATATTAGATAGTACTTTAAAATATTTGACTGCCGTGCGAAATCCTCGCACGGGTCCACTTGGTAATAATAAATACGGCTAACTCGTCTGCAACTTCTTACCTTTAAAGCGTATACCTCAGCTCGCTTATCGTTAAGTTCGATTTCCACGGCATCTTTCTGATTTTCCAGCATTTTTATTCGATCGTCGCGAAGACTCAAGTCTCTGCGAAGTTTTTCAATTATATGGGCGTTACTATCGATTTCTTTTTGACGCTGTCTTTGGTCTTTTAACAATCTGAAAAATATAGTATACAAAACAAATTAGGAAAATAAAGAATATTTATTTCTTTATCGTTTTTATCAATATTGAGAAATTACAAAGGACGCTCCATACAAACAGAAAACAAAACCATTAAAAAAATATTATACATTCCAAGTAATAATAAAAAAATAGTTAAATTTAAAAAATGCGTACCATAACTGAAAATGTTCTTCCAGCATTTATTGTTCATAGACACTACTGTAAATGAATAATTTTGTGTGTCCCTGAATATGAACAATAAACGCTACGCACACCATATTCTATAGTACGTCTCTTGCAGTACATCAGTGATATATAACAATTTCAATATGTTTGGATTAGTGTAACATCATTAAAATACACGCGAACGATTTTTCCCTATAGAACGAAATGTTACGGAATTCTTTTGAGTGTCCCTCTAAACCAGACATACTCAAAATTTTTTTCTCGCGGGCCGTAAACGTATGTTTGCGAAGCTATGCGGATCGCACCGCACTTATAAATAGGTTAAAAAAAGAGTAATTAAAATAGTAAGATACCATAAGTAAAGTAGTATAACAAAGTTATTATTTATCAATAGGTTTCAACGTTTGTCGCGGAAGTCTTACCAAAAAAGTTTTAACATCACTATTTCTAAACAATAAACTTTGTGATAGATTTCTACTGTAAATGTTGTAGAAATATGCCTCGAAATCTGTTGTTTGGAAAATGTGGTGTTAAAAATTTTTGGTGCCAATTTTTTCCGGGACAAAACTTTCAACCGTTCAAACCTAGAAAGTAAAATTAGCCATATAATAATCATAATACATAGTAATAATGTAACAATGCAGAATTTCCAAGTTGCAAAGAAAAAAAAATCAAGAGATTTTCTCTAATAAATAAATGCAAACACTTTTTATTTATTTATTCATTTAAATGTAGAAACATAGTGCAAATTTAATTAATTTGCAATAATGTTTAATTAGTGTTGAAGATCAAAAAATGTATACATCACTTTAGATCAAATAGAACTACGTTAAAAAGAACTTTTGACTAAGCAAACGGCATTTTAGAAGCTTAAATAATTTTAAATTAATTATGAATAACAGGGCAGATTTTGTCTTCCCATGAAAATGTATAAAACAATATTTAAAGTCTCAAATACCTTTTTATGCACAACTCAATTAATTTTTAAAAGATTGATTAATGATTATCTGTTTCGGGCCGCAGGTTGAGTATGGCTGCTCTAAACGAACTATAAATGCTACACACTTCATTTTCAATATCACACATGCCATAGTAAACTTCAATAACATATATCTATTACATGGCCATCCGAGTATATTTACACGGGTTAGAGTACGGAGAGAGAAACAGGCATACGGCACACGGACAAACAGACAAATCGAATTCATAAACACTTTTCAACTATTTTGTAAAGTGTTAAAAAGATATAATTGAATACGTTTCGGGCTAAGCATGTCTCATCTCTAGAAAATGTGCATTCTAAATTAGATTAATATAAAACATGTAAAACAACTAATAAAAGTTATTTTAATTTATATTACGTTGTTAATTTTACACCTTTAGCATTTAAAAGTAATATATCATTACAAGGTGTTATAATTTATTATGTTGTTAGATTAAAACAATCAAAGCATCTTAGAAAAAAGAAAAAAAAAATTGACCCCATCGAAAAGCCATAAATCAAACTAACTCTTTTATGCATTTTTTCCTTCAAAATATCTTTCAAAATAGATAATGCGAAATTACACGAATAAAAAGGATATTTAGAAAAGACTGAATCACACATTCTACGAAAACAATCATTTGTGTCTACCAATACAAAGTCGTATCATTTGTGTGAGCCATACTCGGTATTATCTAAACACTTAATGGCTGTTAAATGTATTTACTCAAGTTTCATCATCATTCATTTACTTGATGATAGCAGAAAAAGAAAGTAAAGGTTAAAATTCAAATAAGATATTGCATAAATATTATTTTCACTTTTTATTATGTTAATCCGATTTTCTCTTTGTTTCTATTCTTGGAAGAAAGTTTTCGTAAAAGATTTACATATTTTTTTTCATAAAATTGTTCCGGTTAATCTGCTTAGAAGAAAAATTCGCCAATGATTTTTCGCAACATGAAATTGAATGGATCGTCTGACTGTTAGGCGCTCAATTTTCTTCTACGTAATTTCGTATTTTGTTGTTTCTTTTGTTCTCGAAACAAAAGTAATCTATTAATAAGAATAGTTTAATATTTTGATACTTCGAAGATTTTTACACGGATTTATCTTTCGTACGCCTTATTATTGAAATTTTACTTACGGAAGATATATAACAATGTCTTTATTTAGGTATTAGTGAAGGTATATGAACTGGATCCAGATCTTAAATTTTTAATGAGAGGTCGTTCCTCTTTTCTTTTTTTCTTTCGGGTGTAAGGAGAGGTAGGGTGATCACAGCTATTAACTAGTAAATCTGCAGATCAGGAGCCTCTACGTCAGCTCTAAAAGTCATTCTTTTTTAATCTCACTTTTCATATTATTTAGCATCTTACAATCCGCAATTTAATTTTTTTTTTAATATTACATACATATTTATAGGCATATAAAATACTTCGGAGGTTTCAGAAATTAGAAGCGTTAAATGACACGGTTTATGCAATGATATTCTGAAATTTGTATGAACTTCTTATTCATGTAACGTTTTAGATTAAAAAAATTAACTTGTATTAAAATAAATTATTCATGTCAATAGAATACAAAAGTAATTTATTTTGATAATAAAATATTGCAGCAAAGTAGTGCGAGTTACTTGAATTTTATTATTTTGATATTCTTTGAAATAGGGTTGCTAAGCAACTAATAAATTAAAGAGAAAAGTAAAAAGAAATGCATTTTAAAATTTGTAAAAAATATGAAAATAAAATGTTTTATACTTCCCGAATAGGTGCAAAATTTTTTCCAATAATTTAAGCAATTAATTTCTAAATTAAAATGAATATAACAGCAAATTTTCAAATCTATTGGATATATTTAAAACCTCCACATCGAAAATTTAGTATTAGTAATTTTACGTTGAAATCCATTATTCAAATATGCGATTTTCATTTCAGTTAAAAAGGAAATTTGAAAATCGTCTGCATTCCCATGGGACATTATGACCTAAAAAGAAATGTTCTATATTTTTCGAACGAATGAACCAAATGTAACCAAAAACTATACAGCTCATTCCGGGTACCTCACCAACATACCCACCAAAAATCAACCTAATCGGATCATTTTTACGGCAGTTATCGCGGAACAGACAGACACACAGGCAGACAAACAGACAGAAATGAAAAACTTTTCGCGTCTCCACAATGATCCTCAACTGATGTTTCGGCAATTAAGCATTTTTTCTATACTAGTAAATCTACAGATCAGGAGCCTCAACGTCAGCTATATGAAAGTCAATGTTTTTTAATCTCATTTCTCATAATATTTAACATCTTATAATACGCAAATTAAATTTTTTAAATTATTACATGTATATTTATACGCATATAAAATAATTCGAAGGTTTCAGAAATTAGGAACATTAAATTAAACACGGTTTATGCAATAATATTCTGACATTCTTATGAACTTCTTATTTTATTTTTTAGGTAAAAAAATACATTTCTTCAGGGGGGCTCTGCCCCCCTGAACCCCCCGTAATCTTATTAAATTTATATTCGTGTTTCCTATTGTTTGTGTGAATGATTCTAGCACATATTGGATTTCGTTCTACACATTGGTTTTATTATGAAAAGCAAAAATTTCGAAAATAATTTCATGTAATACCTAAATAGCAATATTTACTTACCTTCCAACCACGAAGCACTCGCATCTGATAGATAAGTTGAATAATATCTCGTGTACAAAATCAACTTATGGAAATGTAAACTGAATCTACTATATATTCACTTATCTATTTCAGAAATCTAGTATTATTACAATTTTTGTTTCGGAAAAACAGTTTTGATGGTCATTGTACAATATTTATTTGACCGTAGTACATCCTGATTTAATTCGATGGCAATAGCATACTAAAATCTCCCCAAAATAGGCTTATTTGGAAACTTTTAAACCTGAAAACTTTTATTGTGTAATCCTTCATAATCGTGCCCACTGCCAATTCACTAAATAGCAATCTTGATTTGGCGCTATAAAGTATTTTTTGTGATAACTTTTTATGATCTCAGTTACCAATAATTGTGCTATTTCAGGCTGTATGGATTCGTTTTACTACGCTAATTTCTTTAGATTAACTACTTCGTTGTATGAGATATTACATTATATTTTTAAAATAATACTAATTTTCAACCACGAAAAATCCGCATCTCTTCCAGAAAATTAATAATATCTCATATAAAAATGTTTCGGCTATCATTCTATAGTAGTTAAAAGGTAACTTGTACCAAAATAAATTCTCATTTATTTCAATAAAATATAAAATCACCCAATAATATTTTATTTTGCGAATAAAATATTGTAGCAAAATCGTCTGAGTTACTTGAATTTTATCATTTTGATATTCTTTAAACATGGTTGCTAGGTTACGGTTAAATTGAAAAGGAAAATAAAAATGAATGCATTTTAATATTTGCAAAAAATGATAAAATAAAAGTATTATATTATTAGAACAGATGTATAAAATTGCACCAAAAATTATACACCTCATTTAAAAAATCTGACGAATGTATAAACAAAATTTCAAATTAATTTGAATAATTTAACACCTGACTTGATAAATTTTAGCCTTCATAACTTACCGTTTAAATACATTAATCAAATGCGACATTTTATTTTCAACGACTGAAAAATTTCAAAATCGTCTGAAATCCCATAGGAAAGCATTATGATAAAAAAAGAAATGTTCTATATTTTCCGAACGAATGAACCAAATGTAACTAAAAACTATACAGCTAATTCCGGGTATCTCACCAATATACCTACCAAAAATCAAACTAATCGGATCATTTTTACGGCAGTTATCGCGGAACAGACAGACAGACAAACAGACAAACAGACAGACAGACAGAAACCAAAAACTTTTCGGGTCTCCACAGTGAGCCTCAACTGACGTTTCGGCAATTAATATTTATTTATATACAGTAAAATGTGTTGTGATGTGAATAGTGATGGCAAATTATTTCAAAATATTCGATACATCGATTTTTCATTACATCGCGATAAATGGCTGCTATATCGATGGCCGAAAAAAATGGACAGAAAATATGGATATATCCGATATATCATTTATTTTTTTTATGTGTTGTAGTTATGTTTACAGAATGATTTAATATATGAAATGACTTATTTCATGTTAAGTAATAATTACAGTATAAGTTACATTTATGTTAAGTAATGTTTTATTTTAAAACGACTTTAAAACTTCTTACACACATATTTTAAACATTTAGGTTTATAACATCGGTGAAATTATTTCCAGTATTTTTGAGGCAATCCGTTTAAAAACAGTAACTTTGACAGTAACCACTCAGTCGATTTCTTTTGAAATTGTATTTCCAACTTTAGAAAACGGCTTCTCAGCTGGGACAGAAGACTTAGGAAACAAAAGTATTGTCTTACTAAAACATAAACTTTTGAATAAACATATTTCAGATATTTACAAAATCCAGTGTAAAAAGGCCATTTGAGGCGATGTTAGAGTACTGTTCCCTAATTTCTAATTTCTCTGATAATGTTTAGTCAAAAATCGTGTATATTATAAATAATGGTATGCTTTTCTGATGGTTTGAAAATATTTTCACTGTACTCAAAATTCTTAGACGCATTCAACAAATGTAAGGCAATAAAAATATAGATTTTTTTTTAGATTTTTTTTTTTCAATTTTTTTTTCTTGAAAGAATATAATGAATTTAGTTAGATTTATTCAAAAATTGAATGAAATTAAAATTGTAAAGAATGCTTAAAGCTGATTTCACATTTAAAAAATCATTTTCTAAGAAATGTTGATGTATCAGAGATAAATAAATACCAATATTCGATATGCACCGAAAGTCAAACATTGATATCAAAATATCAATATTTTTGGCGTACATCAATTTTCTGCTGCCATCCCCAGTCATGACCTTTTATAACTCCTTGTCCTTATGACTGACAAACAATGATGAGGAAGAATTAAATAAAGGATTTTATATTTAATGATTAAACTACGATGGAACTTTTGTCCATTAAAATTAAAAAATCGCAGATTTTTATCATAAAATTCGTATTTGAAAATCATGCAGGCTTTTGATGAATATCTGATTAATTTTTGCTCGAAAATTTATCATCGTGTTAATAAAATCCAGTAAATGACTTTAAAAAAATTGATCCCACTTATGATATTCTAATTTGAGGTTGCTTCAAAAAATTCCGGATTTTGAAAGAGCCGACGATTTTTTAAAACTGTTTTCTGACACCACATTATCAATGAATATATACGTAAGGCATGAACAATACAAAAACTACTTGATAAACAGGAGAAAAGAATATCTTATGCAATTTGTTTCCTGTAATCTTTCTTGCTGATTTATCAGTCGAAGAACATTTCCTGTTCTGACAGACCGTCATATATTTCAGTATGTTGTTAGTTCCCCATGTCGGAAATGGACAGAGTGATTAAAAAACAGCTGGACAATTTTTTCTCAATTAGAATTTTAAAATGTAAACAGTTTTTTTTAATCATATTCAATTTATAAGAATTAAACAAATGATATGAAATTAAGCAGTACAAATCTTTTGAACAATTAACAACATTTTAATTTGTAATATAATCAGTGTTTGGGAATGAAATCTGTTCCGCGCAGTGCCTCTGAGGGACAAGGATCCTTAAAAATCCTTAAATATGGATATGTCTAACGTAAATCAGGCCACCTGGCAACATTGGGATACAAGTTTTCAAAAGAAAAATTGTATCACAAAACTCTCTTCATCATTTTAATCGACAAACGCTAAAATGATTAAATCAGTTTGTTTATTGGTTTAATCTGACAAGCTCTGTTTTTCGTATTAACGATCTGCAAACACTTTATAGGTTGTTTTGGTACACCAAACGACCAAACTGATATTGAATTCCAAAAACAGCAATAGGGAGCGACGTTGAAGAGATGTTTGCATGTAGGAATAATTTTCGATCAAATGCATAAAATATAACAAACTATTTTTTTATTTGTTTATTATGCTATTAAACATACAAACGTGTTTTTGATAATCAAAGATTTTTTTTTTTTTTAATACATATATTCTCCTAATTTCAACGAGTATTTTACGAGCTGTAAATATTATTTTAGCATGTAAAGTAGCATGTTAATGTCAGTACATAACTGCATTAACAACATTAATATCATACATTAATATTTTACATTGATTTTTTTTTCCTTATTAGCTCTAATAACATCACAATATTTTACAGTATTAACTTATATATATATATAGTATAGAAAAATTCGTGCTAATACGTGAGTTATTTTTTTTTAATAAATATAAAAATATGTTTATGAGATGTATTGAGATTTTTCGCAGTCTTAGGTGTTCTACTGTTTTCTAAAAACTCACTAAACGAGATTTTTATTTTCTAACAGAAAATACTTGTTACTGAATTTGTAATACATACCAAACTGTAGTTATGGGAATGCACACAGGCATTAAGCCAGATTATCACTACTGGTTAACCAGCAATTGGAAGAAAAGCGAAATATATTTTTCCCGCCAAACACCAAATAGAGTTGCTGCGGTGCTGAATACATATAGCATCTATTTTATAGTGATGTGGAAAAAATATATACATTGAAAAATTAGATAAAGTAATTTCTTAAAGAGCAGCTAAGTGTAATTTTCACTGATAGTATTGCCTAAACAGAATATTATAATTATCTTCCGAGCATTTAACATTTTTCTCACATGAATCGTAATGATTAGAATAAAGAAGAAGAAAAGCATTTTAAACCGATAAAGAAATTTGAAACAATACTTGTTTGCTTCTTCTTTAGATCTCTGTAAATCCATCTTTATTTGCTTTGTTTCCTCTGTCATTGTTCTGATAATTGCATTCTTACTGCGTAAGTCTTCCGTTTTCTCTGCTATCGAAGCTTCTGCTTTTTCAGCTCTAGTGATTTGTTTTTGGAGATCATACTCAATAGAATTCAGTTTTTTTTGCACGGCTATTTTCTGATTTTCAACTTGTTGAACTTTATTTAAGCGCTGAGATTCTCTCTGCTTGGCAAATTCGAGTTCTTTGCTCAAAAATTCGAGTTTTTCCTGCAACTGGAAGATCTTCTCTCGAGCTTCTTCGTTTTCATCTTTTATGAATTTGCTGTCGCTTTCCTAATACAGAAATAACCATGAATAAAATTAATCGTTAAGTTATATCATCAAATGATATTAAACAATCATTGGCATCTTTAAATCAACTTGGCTTTAACCCCTTCGCGACGACCGTCTTTTACAGAATGTTTAATCTGTTACCACCGGTTTTTCAAATGAGAAATTTTCACCTAATTGAATCGCAAAAATGCTATGATTAGAGATTAGATAAGGAAAACTTTACAAAAAAAAGATAAAAAAAATAACTGGTGGGAATAATCGAGGATTCTGAGCATCTTATGCGTCACGTATTCGTGTCGCTCGTCCCCAAGGGGTTAAGGTGGTTCTCAAATGACCTGCTCAACAACACGAAACTTTCTGACACATTTTCTGATTCATTATAAAATTGGCAGGCCTGACTATGGAAGTAATTTGGAATCGAAATGAGTTTTCCATTTTTATTAACACTTTCCAACTTAGTTGAAAAGTGTTTATGACTTCGGTTTGTCTGGCCGTATGGCCGTCTGTCCGTGCTCTAACTCGCGTAAAAATGCTCGGATCACTCTGAAATTTTTACTGTAGAATGTCGTTTACTATAGCATGTTCCCTATTTCAACTGAAGTGTGTAAGCACTTATAGTTTTTTACAGGGACAGTCAAAAGTATTCCGTTACATTACAGTCAATGGGAAATAAACGTTTCAAGTGCATTTTGATGATGCTACGTCATTTTAAACATGATGAAATTGATATATAATTATGCTCATTAAAACATGCTTTTTGTAGAATATGAGGTGCAAAGCATTAATTATTCGTTTACACAGGGTTAAACAAAAGAATTCTGTTACACATTTTTCTATGGGGAAAAATCGCTTGGAGTGTAATTTAGTGATATTTCACTATTTCAAACATAATGAAAATTATATGCATTACTGAGGTGCACTATAAATTGCTCTCTTGTGTGCATTGCGTTTATTTACAGGGGCACACAAAAGATATCGGTTACAGTACATGTGCGACATTTACAGTCTATGTGCGATAAGGGCGTTTTCAACTTTGGTTTGTGTTTTTAAGTTTAACTAACTTTTTTCATAGTACGTGTGTGTTTATAAACTCGGTTGTTCATATACAGGGCTACACAAGGGAATCTGTAAGTATTACAGACTATGGGAGCGAATTTCTTAAGGGTAGTTTTTAATTGTGTTACGCATTTTCTTGCTGAACTATAATATATTTAGTAGACTAATAGAAGTTTGTGAAATATAAATAAATTCATATACAGAGCTACGCAAAGAACAACATACATTGTCGTTTATGGTTGGTAATTGCTGCGAGTGAGTTTTAAGTTGCCTTTTAGCTTAATATGTGGTGTATACAAAAGTCTTCAGATAATATACAGGGCTGTACAAAGGATTTCGAGTGCATTTCCATCGATCGAAGAAAATTGCTAAATGTGAATATTCTAACTGAACTAAATTTTATCGTGCTATACATCCAAATCTATTGATCATATACAGGGCTGCACAAAATAATTCGACTACTTTTTTGGCACTGGAAGGTAATTTCGAAAACTGTATTTTTAAATGTGGTATATATTTTCTAAACTGTTTACTTATACATAGCTTCTTTTACCTTATTTAACGGTGAAGTTTCGTTACAGTTTTCTGGCTGTGTTGGAAAGTGTTTCATAATCTATACTTGATGCATGATTTTTCGTTCTTGTTTGATAAATAAATTGCTTATCGTGTTATAAACTTTTTGCGTCACGTAATTACACGATTTTCCCCTTTTTCGCTCGGCTGCATCGATAATTCGGTTCAAAACACCGACTTCGACAGTATTTTCTGAAAGATCTTATACCTTTATCGAAAAAACAGAAAAATCATTTCGATTACATAGTTTCTGAATAATAACACCTGCCAATTTCATCCGTTTCCGAAGAAAAATTAATCCAAAATTGTGTCAGAAAGTAGCTCCTTTGTATTTGAGTACAGCTTTAAATGCAAAATTGCATCCTTTTTCTAGACCCACCAAGATGCTTGTAATTTGTGTTTAAGACGGTTCTTAAAATTAATTTTTCAAGCTCAACAATGCGAAACTTTAAGACATATTTTTTGACTCATTTTTAAACGCAAAAGCATGACATTTGCAGGCATGATTATTGAAGGGATTTGTAATCCAACAGTTTTTTTCATTTTTCGATAAATAAATCACATTTTGTGTTATAAGCGATTATTCTCTCACGGCATCAGTTTTTTTTTTCCTTTCTCGCGCTGTCGAGTCCAAAAATTTAGTTCAAAACGCCAATTTTGACAGCATTTCCTGAAAAATCTTCTGCCTTTACCGAAAAAAATAAAGCTCGATTGCAATGTTTTTGTAAAAGAGCACCTGCCAATTTCATGCGTTTGCGAAAAAAAAAATGAATTAAAAAATGTGTCTGAAAGGAAACTGTTTCAGTTTAAGTACAGCCTTAACATTCAATAGCATATCAGCTTGCCACATATAAAGTACACTGCAAAAAAAAAATTGATTTTGCGGTATAATACTGGCACCCCAACTGCCAGTATTATACCGTATAAAATTAATAATAATAAACAGTCAAATAAGCAGTAATACACTGCTGCGCATGCGCGGTAGCGTATTACTGCTTCGCAGTAGAAACTGCTTCTACTACTGCCAGTGCCTGATTTACGGCAGGGCATTCGGGGCACAGGCCCAGGGCCCCCGATTTTCAGGGGCCCCCAAATGCTACTAAAGATTTTTCAATTATTGGCCAAAACAGTTTTAACTGTCAAAAAAACAAAATTAAAATGGAAAAATCTGTTTGTCAGAGATTGTCTATGATATGTCAAAGTAACTTCAATTTTTGCTGATTGTCTTTTAACAATTTATGTGCAGTAATGTACAGAACTTCATTTTTGGGATTGCCATATTATTTCATTTTTATTTATTTTACATGTGATGTAAGGCCCTCATTGTTAACATGGACAAAGCCGTGTGCTGCTAGTTACTTGTGTAAATTTAGATTTTTTTTTTTTTTTTTGTACAAAGCTTGTATTTGAAAGAAAAAGTTGTTTGGTTAATAGGATATGCTAATATTTTAAATAATTATAGCTTGGTACTGCGGTAAATTTATTATTAATTGCTGCATACTTTATCATTCCAGATAAATGGACTTGCATAAAGAAAGGTAATCAGCACCACACAGTTTATTATAAATTTCAATTAAAAATTCATAATTATCAAATAATTATTTAAAAGTAAATTAATGATTATCACATTTAATTTTTTTAATTAATATTTTAAAGAACTTGTCAAAGTCAATAATGGTTATCTTAATAAGTACTGCTTTCGATATTATATTTTTTTATTCGAAGAATCTGTGCGAGGGGGGGGGGCCCATATGCATCTGTGCCCAGGGCCCCCAAATTTCTAAATCGGTCCCTGACTACTGCTTCTACTTGTATTACTGCTTCTACTATTCGCAGTAGAAAACCTGCAAAAAAATAAAATACTTTAGATTAGAATAATCCGTCTTTGGCGCAAAAAGACGTGATTTGGCGAGCAACACTTTTCCCCCTCCAAATGCAAGCGATTTTAATGCATTTGGAAATTTCTGGTTAAATAAGTGTTTAAATTGAAAAAGCTCTTCGCATTTAAGCTTAAACGATTAAATGTATTATTTTTTTTCTATATGTTTATATTATATAAGTTAAGTTTTAAGTGTATTTTAACAGTAATTATCCTATTACGAACGCTCTCATTAGACATTCCGATATTGAATGAGTCGTTGTTTCTATGGCAACAGTACTTTTCTGTTGTTGTCTCCCACAGTAACAATACTGAAGTCAAATTGGCAGTTCTCAGAATAGGACTTGATTTTTTAGTTTAAAGTTTAAAGCATTGTTAATCAATTTAAATTTTGTTCTAAACCGTAGAATACGATCGTTGTTTTTCTTTATATATACATATAAATGGCAATGGCAAAACCGTAATTATAAAAATGAATTTGTTTAAGTTAAACATACTTAAACTAGTTTATTATTAAAAGTCCTTCCGGCCTGTACCGGGAGGAAAAGGTAGCTTTCCTATATCTTCGTTTTAAAATTTTAGCTAATGTTACACGAAAACAGCAAGTTAAAATGCAAAGAAACGTTTACAAAACATTCGTTAATACTGAATTTTAATAAGAAATTCGCCAAATTATTGAGCAATAGCCAAATTGGCTTCATTTATAAACTTATTTTGGTCGCCAAATTTGGCGATATTTTGCCAAATGTCGCCAAGTTTGGCGCTAACGGATATGAATATATAGTTTTATGCGTATGATTGGGAAAATTATTACAACAATGAAATTTTTTGTAATGTGCTGTCTTGTTTCAAAATGTCAGCCACCCTAGAATTTCAAACTGCTTTATCTCAACCATTTTTTAAGATAGAGGTAAACCAAAAAATGCTCTGGAATCCTCGTATCAAGGCCTAACACTTAATTAAAAAATAAATTTGAATTTTTAACTTTTTTGTATATTTTTTTTAGTTTTAAATTTTGAAATGGCCGCCATCTTGAAACAAAATGGCGGACCAAGCTGGCCAACGAACTCGGTCGAGACATTAGTGACCTTAATACACACAATTAGTTTCATCAAAATAGATTTATAAATACGGGCGTTATCGTATGACATAGGTCAGATATATATATATATATATATATATATATGGAGATATATATATATAAATCAACATTTGAACGGAGGGTGGTTTTGGGGTCTGGTCTGGGGGTCATGATCGCTGAAAATATATCGAAATTTTACAGAACTGCTTTCCTCCGAACGGCTGCAATAGGTAGCTTTATACTTTTTTGTATTGAAAGCTACCTAAAAGTAGAAAAGGTTTTCCTAAAAGAGTATTTATCATAAAAACGTTTTTTTTTTTTTCATTGGGTCGCCAACCAGCGATAAATCACCAAAACACGAAATTTTCAAAAGTTTTTATGTATGTTATATCGAGGTTCCGCAGCAATTTTTTTTTATAAACGTATATACCCTCAAGAGAAGAATATTCTGTTTTTTTTTTTTCAAATTTTTCTGAGTATGCGTTTTAAGGAGACCTTCCTTATAAGTACTAGTGGCGTTAGCAAGGTCTGAAGTTATCTGACGTGGAGTATCATTTATGTTTCTGTTGACCACTAGGCAGACATATTCATGCTCTTGAGATGTGATGTTCCTATTACGGCCTCCAGAAGGTCTTCTCGTAGCACTTCCACATTCAGATGTCTCTTTAAACCATAAGATCGACACCACTCTTCGACACGTCTCTTGCTTTGGTAATTTTAGTGACACTTTACCAGTGGTGTACTGTTGGAGAAAAAAGTGGGGGGGGGGGGACGCTCATAAGATATGAACAGTAGAACAATATAATTCGGAATTCAGTAACGCTAATTCACGCAATGAGATTTTCGTTAAAAAATTTTATGTAATTTTTGTTTTTGAAATAGTCGTAGAATAACGTTAACCCTGTTGTCGACTGACAACGATGAAAATTACTGTATTTTTACTTTCCAGACATGTTTAGTGTGAGAAAAGTATCGTAATCATAAAAAAGAAAGACAAATTTTGGTATAGCTTTCCGTCTTGAGGTTTCTCTTTGCTTTTCTACAACGATCATGTATGTATGTGCGTACTTCGTCATTTTCTTACGTTTTTGCTGTTTTATGAAGAGTCAGTATATGTGTGTGTTAGCGAATGTGTGAACATGATTTAAACGATGGTTTTGACAATATACACCAATTTTAATGTAATAAAATTTTTATATATTATATAATAATATAATACAATTTTTAATTTAAACCTCAAAAACATTCATCAATTTTGTTGAAATTCAAGCAAACTTACAGAAGTTAGACTAAGAACAGATATATAGAAAAAAACTTATTAAAAATCAGTGCTTTATTTCTTAAAATTGATAATTTATTATAAAGTTTTAGTGCTTATCCCTTAAAAAAAATTATAAGTTTGAAGAGTCTGCCTCCTCCCGTGTCCTCTTGAAAATAAAAAAGTAGGGGGACGTGACGCCATCCGCCAGCGTACCCCTTCGACTACACCACTGCACTTTACCCTATCTTCAGACATGCAACTGCTCAACCATGGTCGTACGCAATCAAATGATGTCTTACAGGCATTTAAAAGTCAAAACATGTCGTCCAAAAAGGAAATTTACAGCTCTATCTTCAGAAACCGACAGGGTGACTACCCCCTCAAATGTTACTACTTGCAATTTCAAAGACGGAAACCACGTGGGTGCACTGCATTTAATACAGACAATAAACCATGAACCTAGAAGAGATCTTATCTAGGTTCATGCAATAAACCTTACCATACAACGATACAACATCCTCTACCCTTTTTTTGTGTGTGATTGCGCGGCTTAATGAAATACATTTTTTTTTTTCAAATTCGTTGTTCCTTAGCACATGTCAAGCAATGTATATTTAGTTTCGTAAATAAATTATTGAATTTCAAAAGTTAAGGAACTCTCTATGAAACACTCTGTATTTTATATGTGATTGTATATTTTGCTTAGCCTGGTGAAAGAATCACATTAGTAATAATTTGAATGAAATTGTATGTTAATTAAAATGTTGACTCACCTGTTCTCTTAATTTATAATGTTCTGTTTCTTCTTGCCATTCATTGAACATTCTTTGCAAAGTCGACTTTTCTTTTTCAATGTCCAACAAATGGTTTTGAGCCCGATCTAGATGCTCTTCCAATTTCTCTATTTGCCGGCATTTATCCCCCAGTTCCATTTTGAGTTTTCTATTTTCTGCGTTGGCGCTTTCTTTAATTTCTTGACACTTATTCAAAAGCTTTTGTGATCCAGTGAAAGCCGTTCGAAATTTCTGGAAAAGGTTCGAATATTCTGCTTTGAACTTTATCAAAGATTCGTCCAAACCTATTTCTTCTAAATGTTTTTGGCAATGATTGCAGATGGCTACGTACTGTGTTTTCGATATTACAGCTGTTTCAGAATTCTTATATTTTTTTTCAAGTTCAGAGATCCACTCGTGCTTTTGGTCTAGTTCCGCCAACGTTTTCCTTCGTTTGTCTGTACCAGGCACTTTCGAAGTTTGTGATTCTTCATCTATATTTTCATCATTTGTAGCATTTCCATCGTCTCTTTCAGATTGGTTTTTATCTTGAACTGATTCTGAACCATGTTGTGGTGGATTGTTATTTTCGAATTCTTCTTCCGTTGCTGTTATTTGTATTGGACTTTCTGGAGTTTCTTCGGGTACGTCTTCTTGATTATCCATGTTCGCGAAAAATAATGTATATGTTTTTACTTCAAAACTATTTATATATTCTTTTTTTCTCTATTGGTATACAGTTTCTCTTCAAGCGTAGGGCTTTATTGAAGGATATTTTCAACGGATAGAAATATATGATACGAAAAACTATTTCATTATGGAAAAATATTAAATTATGTTACCAAATGTTATTAATTTCCTATTAAAATTACATTCAAGGCTATTAAGGATTATGGCCTTTGCTTTAGAGTTCGTGTTCTATTGAGTATTTGAGACACAGCTGCCTATAAAGGCTTAATAGGTATACTTTATAAGTGGGTCTGATTTGAGGATTAAAGATAAACAAGGAGTTTAGTTACATCGTTGCGTTGGCTGAGTTCGATTTAAAAAAAAAAAATTAAATTCACGTACTTAATATTTTTTAAAGAAAGAAATTTTATTTTAAAATACAATGATTACGTAAAAACGATTTAAATTTCATCCCATGTGTTTTCAGATTAAAAATTACAGGGTCCTAATTTTTGAAGAGTAAAATACTTCTGCTGGTGAAAATGACGTCATCAATTTGCACATATCCATTTACAACGATTGCGTATTAATTTACGTATTTTTTTATTGCCTTTTGCATTTCATCCGAATCAGAGATTACTTTCTGAGAGTAAGTAATCTTGCCAGGCTTTTATGTATAGCTAGCTGAACCGCCCAACGCTGTTCTGTCTCGTTATAATAACCTTAAACAAACCTCAAGTTTATTCTGTAGAAACTGACTCCGTGGATTTGTCAAAAAATCCACGTTTTTGAGCTGGGAAAAAATACTCTATTTCTTTTAAAAAACAGTCTCACGGGAAAAAAAAAAAAAAAAAAAAACAAGAGAGAAAAATCACGCATTAAGCATAGATTATGAAACACTTTCCAACACTAACATAATCCAACACTAACTTTCCAAACCTTCGTTGTATAACCCTTTCAGGACGGATGATGCATATATGCATCGTCAAAAGTTGTATGTGGAATATGTTTTTTGCACCACTAATAAATAATTGTAATATTTGTCTTTTTTAATTAGAGTATTTGTTGGTATTTTACAAGTACAGGGAACTGTTTAAAAAAAAGTGGTACCAACCAAATAAAATTTCTGTAAGGGATGCCGTCGCGAAAGAGTTAACAAGGTAAATAAAATACCTAAGTAAACATTTTAGAAAACGCAAAACCTATTTGAAAACAGATTTTAGAAATTAAGGCCATAGCCTGAAATGTACTCACATTCTTTTGTTCAGCCTTGTATATAATCTATAGATTTGTATATACTCTATATATAGTATGCTGCAATTTAGTTTAGTATAAGAAAACACACAACACAGTTGAAAATTCACAGTTTCAGCAGTTTCTACCAATAGACGGAAAAAAATATTTTAATTATTTTGTACAGCGATGTATAATACCGTAATATTTTTATACACGCCACATGTTAAGCTAAAGTTTAATTCAGGGAAAAACACGCTGAAAAAACTATTGAAATCATACACTTACCAGAAATCATTATACAGAGGCAGCCATGTATCCAATTCTTTGCTTTGGCCTTGTATATGATTTTATTTATATTCACCAAACTCTTAGTATACTAAATATATTTCACGTTCAACATTCATAACTCGATTAAAAAATCCCTTTAAGCAACTTACGCTGATAAACAGTAATGCTTACGAATTATTTAGTGTAGCCGTATATTATGATATTTGATGTATAGCATTTATACCTTTATACATACCTGCTATACATTCCAGATTCCAGCTTATACATTACCACATAATATGAAAAAATTTAGTTAAACGCATGCCTAACTGAAACCGCACTTCTAGCAATTATCGCTTATAGATTATACTTCGGATACCGCACTGTATTCGAAATCTTTTGTGTGTCCCTGTAAATGAACAATAAATGCTATGCACATCATATTATTCAACAAGTATCTTATAGTAAATCTCAGTGATGTATATCAGTTTCATTATATTTCAAATAGCGTAACATCATTAAAATACACTGCAAATTATTTTTTTCCATAGACCATAATGTAACGACGTTCTTTTGAGTGCCCCTGTACACGAAGTATAAGTGCTACATACTTCATTTTCAATTCCGACCACGCCCACGGGTCGAAAAAACTACTTTTTTATTGTAGCGAACTACAACTACAACTACTTTGCCGAAAATGTAGTTAACTGCAACTAGAACTACTTGTTTAAAAAAGTAGCGACTACAAACTACTTTTCGAAAGTAGTCACTACTTCGCTACTTTCAAAATTTATCAAAGTGTTCAATTTACACTAGAAATTGAATACACGGTTGACGGTTTAAATAATAACGTGACCCCTTGTTACATCGCGTCCGCCAGTATACAATTAAATAAATGCGACATAACCGAGGCGAGAGCATTAAAAAATTAAGAAAGATAACATGCAAGAAAATGTTTTGTGTTTGTTTCCAAAACGTTAGTTTATACACACTTAACAAATTTCGTAGCAAAATTAAGAAAGATAATATAATCTAGACAATTACAGAAAAAGAATCCTAAATTCAAACAATAAATAAATTTGTAAATAGAGCAATTCCGAATAATAAGAAACCCGGTGTTAAAACATGAAGACTTACTAACGAATAAATATAGACAAGTGTTGCTAACAAGAAAATTAATTCTTTTGGTAAGTGAGTTAGTACTTGATTTCATCAGCAAGTGTCAATGGAAAAAATCTATGACTTCATGCGATATTCTAGGCGCTGTAATACTAGTTATTTTTGTTTTAGCCAATTTTAGACAGCGTTATTTTCAGTCAAAATATTATCTGTGGCGTGTTTGAATGTATTTTTAGATATTAAATTTTACTGATTAGAAATGAATAATGAATATATATATATATTATGTCGGTACATTCTGATACCACTTATATTTATATCGATTAAGTAATCTACGATTTATATTAACAATTCGAAAATTAAACATAATTTTAATGACGTAGATGATTTCAGACGCGCAAACATTAATTAGGTGGAAAGTTGGGTAAAAAAAGTTTAATGTTAAAATTTCATTCGTCATTAAAGATTCATTAGTCATGTTAAAGTTTCGCATTTATTCAAAATAAATTTATGAAACCAATTAACATGTAGTTATATTTTCACTATCTTAAATTTCTATTTAAAATCTTTAAATGAAAAAGTGTTACAAATGCATCAAACTATAATACTGTTAAAAAAAACTGTAAGTAAGTATATAGTATTTTATTTTTTAAAGCACACTATCAATATATAGTACTCAGCAACTTTATTTTCTAAAACAGTAAAACCTGTCTTTAACGTAAAAATTTCATGATCCCGTTAAAAGTAACAGCATTCAATTACATCTCCTAAGACAGAGAGAGAGACAACCTGAATAAAACGACATTTTTCACCAATCGTTTGCATTTCCGTCTTAGCAGGAGCAGGTTTTATTGTATCAAACCTATGATGAAGGGCACACGCTTTCGATTTATTACCGGGGCCCGCGGTCTCTCTCTGCGGCCCTGATATTGCACTGTTTTCATTTGCGGTAATCAGAAGCAAACGAAGTAAAGACCGGAATCGGTTTAGATTCGAGTAAAAACGAAACGGACTGATGAAAAACTCTACTTTTAATTCAGAAGTTGAGGAAACTTGTGGATTTCGAAAACAATTTTGATACAGTCCCCGAGTTTTCGCTTGGCGCATGCGTGTAGTAGTTTTCCATCTGGCATAATTGTTGGTTATCAGTTGGCGAGATTTGAAATTGTCGTCGAATGCAACAGGTTTCAGGCATAGACTTTTTTCAGGCCAAAGAACTTCTACTCCGTTACTATTTCATTTTTCATTGCAATTAAATTTGCAAGCAAAATTAATATGTGGTAATTCGGATTTGAAAAATTTATCAATTTTATAATTCTTCTGTATGACAATAAAATGGTTTCTTGTTTTGATTTTCTTTCTTTAAATTGTTGACTTTGTGAACAAATAGTAACGCTAGTAAGAAGTTTGGATTTCCGCTGACATAAAATCGCCAAATTCGCGATAACTTTCACAAACTTTTGATTTTCCAGCAACCCGATTACACGCGGCTTTTCGTTGATTTGTGTTTTTCTCCCTTTCGTGAGCGTTTGTGTTTGATGGTTGTGGATTATTTTTAGTGGATAATTTGGTTTTACCTGTTATGTTGAAACATTGATTATTTAATTATTTAGTGACATCTTTCTTTTCTACTATTTAGATGCATTATTAGAATTTTTCTGACTTTTATACTTTAACATTACAGCGATCACTCAACTGTAACGATGGAGTTCCTATATGTGGATGTGATTTATCTACCCATCACCCGGTAGAGCTTTTTTTTTTTCTCTCTACTCAAAACCCTGCAATTGTGGATTTTTATGTTTCAGGAAATTTTAAGTTTATTATTTGTGATCTAAAAGATCTCTGTGATCAAAAGAAAACATTTTGTGATTAGTGTTTGCAAAAGGATTTCAATTCACTATGCATAATAATAAGGGTGCTGGTGGCGACGAAGAAAAAACCGACCCCAAAGAAAATGACAAGTGCATGGACAAAGATGAATATGATAAAGACTCTGAAGTAAATACAAAAACTTCTAAACTAGACGCTTTGCGAGGCAGAGCGAAGAGTTTATTTTCCAATAAATATCATCTTATCATAGTTTTGTTATGTATTATGCTTTTCATCTTATTCCTCATTGTGTTAATCTTAGCTATTCAATTGGGAACTTATTCATGTTCTGTGCCGAACGATTGTCGAACTGCTGATTGCTTACAAGCAGCTTCATCTGTATTAGCCAGATTAGACCCACACGAAACTCCATGTGATAACTTCTGGTCTTACAGTTGTAAAAATTGGATATCATCAACACCAATTCCAGTTAACAGAGGATCATATTCCGTTTTAGATCAGCTGAAATCAAAGATTTACACACGCATTCGTCATACAATTGACTTAATAAGTCATGATGTTGAGCAGGGCAGTGCCGAGGAGAAAGTTAAGTTATTTTATGAAACATGCCGTAATATGCAAGCTATTGAACGCAGATTACCTGAAGATTTGAAAAGAGCTATTTATGATTTGGGAGGTTGGTCACTTTTAAAGGATTATCCACAGTCTGCACAGTGGGACCGAATGAGTGTTTTGTCTGAGTTACATTCAATATATGGTATTCCAGTATTCTTTCAAGTTGTAGTTGAAGCTGATGATTTAGACCCCCTGAGAAATATTATAAAGGTAAGTTTTAATTGTAAACATTATTAGTATTTATTTCTTTCATAAATGCTTAGAATCTTTAATTACAGTAACTGTCACTTGCGCGAATTACTCGTTAATACGATTGTCTTAGAAAAAAATTTAAATGAGATATTTTTAAATCCATGTGCCCGAAATCTTGCAAAAATTATGGAACCTCCTCATTTCTTTAGGAAAGATACAAGAAATTATTAAATCATGTTGTGATCTTATTGTACTTTTTAACTCCTACCTAACCAATACATTTTTAGCGTTACTAAACACAATACTATATTTTCTCTAACAATATTGCCTTTTTTAGTAACTAGCACCATGCCCTTTTTCTTTCTAAAGTGAATTGTGTATTAGAGTGATAATAACACATACCTGCCAACTTGTAAGGTTTAGCCTTACAATGTAAGGATTTAGGTCAAATTGTAAGGTTGTAAGGGTGATAGGTAAGATTGTAAGGTTTTTTGGTCAAACTTAAAATGATTACTCAAATAGGTTACTCATTGAGTAAAAGAATTAAACTGATGCACACCTTATGTTTGTTACAAAGATGAGAGTGATTAGCAATATAGTAGTACAGCCAAGTAGTAATTCACAACACGTTATTCTATGCCAGGGAATTTTTAGTCATGCTTTGTATTTTAAAATTTTCTTGCAGCAAAGCTGAATGCAAAACTAAAATTGTAGTTTTGGGACTTTTTTGATTAGAAATTTATTAGATTTTTTTTTTACTTATAAAATATTATATTTTAATACTTAAAAGAATTCAAGAAGATTACTGTGAAAAAATGTTTGACAAAAAATTATTGGGTAAAGCCAAATCAGCCCATTTAAAGTACATTAAAAATAATTATCAGTGCTAATATTTTTTGGGTTGTGTCTTTGACTTTCTTTTTTAACTTAAACAATTACTATTTTAATATTTTTGTATTTATCAGTAAATTTTGTATCACACCATATATTACCTTATTAGATGCCTTCATAAACACTACATATATATTTTTAAAGATGCACAATGAAGTACGGCGGGAAAATTGTAAGGTTTTCTGAATAGACATGTTGGCAGGTATGATAACAAAATCCTTTCTGACAGAACTGTTACAAGCCATAGCCTTACTTTTCTTAATTGGGGTCATTACTACGTAAAGAAGAAACAAAACTAAATTAGTTTATTTTGTTTTATCCAGATATTCTTAAATTTATTTTCGTAATGGCTAAAATTCCCATAATAATGAATCATGTGGTCAAAAGAGGAACACACATTGTACCGCTTTTGGCCACTTCATGGGCATAAATGGTACATATAGCAAATTTAGAACACCAGTTTCCCGCTCCCCCCCCCCCCCCTCCTTCTCCCATTAAGCAGTCAAAATAATTAATTTAAATGTGAAATTGCAATAGGAAGAAAGCTTATCTCATAACACCAAATTAGTGTTAGAACAAATAGAGCCTGATAAGAGACTAATGTTGAAAGATTCTAAAAACTTGTTACCTAAGCAAAAATCTTAACACTTGTGAGCACCTACAGGTTCATACACTTGCATTTCTTGCAAGTCAATTTATGAAAAAATAAACCAATGAGATTGTAAATGATAAAATAGGATTTGCTTAGGTACTTTTCGGTTAGCCGGCACCAGTGATATATATACATGTATATATACAAACACATACACATATCTACGTAAACATATGCCATGGGCATAAATATATATGTACATATGTATGATATATGTACATATATCACTGGTGCCCGGCTAACCGAAAAGTACCTTTGCTTAAGGTGTAAGAATGCATCTTATTTGTATTTCTTAACATCAAATCACAGGCTAACTGATATAGTTTGGCCGAAATTGGAATACCTACCCTATTATTTAAACATAAATTATATCATTATGGTATTCACCTGATCATTTTTTTCTAAAGTAATGAATTTTACCTTATTAGTTTTTTCTAAGAGAGTTTCAGCAGGTGCTGCACCCTGCCTGTCCTTTAGTTTACAAAATAGCATCCTTCTTGCCCCTCATCCAAAAAATTAGCACCCTTCTTACCCCTCATCTAATTAATTAGCACCCTTCTTATTCCTCATCTAAAATATTAGCCTCACCCTTCTTTCTCCCCCAGTCAAAAATAAGCGCCACTCTTTTTTGTATTAAAAAAATTTGCTTGTGCAGTAAAAGCTAATTTGTCTTGAAAAGAGTGCCCTGACCTTTAAATGTTAAATGCCCTTTAGAATATTAAAAGTGTCCCTTTTCTACCAGCAGCACACTGACCTTATTCTTGGTTCTAATTTATACATATTTTTCAGATTTGAAATAAAATCTAAAAATACTGAGTAACTAAGTTAAGAATTTGAAACTCATATTCTGGTTAAGGAAAGAATCGTCTTATTTAACACTTTCTTCTAACTCTTTATTTTGTGACCTGTTCAGTATTTCTTAGAAAATCTAGTGACACTTATATATTCTCACTAAATTTAAATGTTTAGAAAGTAGTAAATTTCTATATTTAAAAATAAACAGATAATATATTTGTGGTCTGAAAAAATAAAAAATAAAAAAAAATAAATTTTCAGACCACAAATATGTTTGTTTCTTTCTCACCATCCAGTTAAGTTATTTTATGAAACATGCCGTAATAGGCAAGCTATTGAACACAGATTACCAAAAGATTTGAAAAGAGCTATTTATGATTTGAGAAGTTGATAAGCGTTTTTAAAGGACTATACAATCCACAGTCTGCACAGTGGGACCGAATGAGTGTTTTATCTCACTTATATTCAATAACAGTCAACTCTGTGAAATCATCGATATATAATTTGCAAATGTGTATTCTCCGCATTACATCTTGGAATGTAAACAGCGAAAATTGCAATTAACAGTTAACCTCATACATAAAGTTAAATGTGGTGTGTATTTCATGAATTATCTATTTTCCAATGAAATAAATGGTGATTGAGAAAAATTCATATATTTGGCACCCTGCATTCAAAAAATAATAATTTGAGCTAAGTAAAAGGTAAATCAAATCAAAATAGCAATTTTTATTTTAAATAGGCACCGATGTTTGGTTGGTTATGCGTAACACAAACGTACACTTCACTCAAACACTGATGAAAATGTAATGTTAACTGACTTTATTTCAACAGTTTGTTTATTTTATAATACAGGTGAATATTTCTTTCAGTAAAATGTCTGTAAGTGTATTTATACCTACTTTTGCATACCACATTTGATTCTTCTTACAAGTTATTTTTCATTGATACCAAAAGCAGCCAAATTCAAGATTTCAGTGGCTTTCATACTATAAGATGCAAAACCAAAAACCAGTGAGCTTTTAAATTATGCAAAAGATGCAGTGAATGGTGTTCCTGCCTTTTTAGAGGAATAAAATTGGGTTTATGAAGGGCTAACTTGATTGGGCTTATGAAGACGCTAACTATAACTCTATCAATGATTGATGATGAAATTATAGCTATTGTTTTAAACTACACTGAATCAGAGAATGAAAGCACTAAGATAACTTATGTGCAGGGTTTAATAAATACAAATATAATAAAATTGCTGGGATATAAATATTTAAATTTCTTTGATCAAATTTTATCTCGGAGCATGAAGTAATGAGTGTTCATAGACTACAGAAACAAAACAAAAAAACATTGACAGTAAACCAAAACTTAACCTACCACTGTGTCAGTGTTTTTAAAAAATGAATAAATTGGTGAAATTTGTATTGTATATAATTTAATTTTCTTTATATTAACTTAGTTATTAAATATATTAAACCAATTTTGCATTATATTTTCTTTTTCTACTGCAATTTTCAGGGATCATTCTAGAACATAAAAAAGGGCAGGGTGCACATTACAGAATAAGGGCAATTTTGTTAAAAAGGGCCCATCATTTCATAAAAAGGAAATTTTTTTAATAAGGGTATACACACAAATATATGGACAGAGTGGAGGGGGGGGGGGGGTGTAACTAACCGGAGCGCTAAAAAACTGCTACTAAAGTCCCCCTTATTTATAATTTACATAATTTCACTATGAAAGTATTAAAAATGGTGAAGGTAAAGAATTTTCGAAAGTACAATGCAGTCAAGGCAGGATTGTACCCAGGAATATAAGGAGGGTAGGACTCTACCTGGAAAAAGGGCAAGGAGAGCAAAAAGTTATCAGAAAAGGGCATGAGGGTGAGCCGCCCTTCCAAAACTCTCTAGAGTGATCCCTGCAATTTTTATGTAATTGTTCTAAATTTATACTCAAATTTAAAAAAATAAAATGTAAACAAAGGAATGATCTATAACTTGCAAAACCCTTGGTCCCTAAGTGTGCGGGCGGATTTCACAGAGTTGACTGTATATGGTATTCCAGTATTCCTTCATGTTGTAGTTGGAGCTGATGATTTAGATCCATAGAGTAAAAGTTGCAGTTATTATATTAAGAGCAGTTAATACTGAATATTCGGCTGGCCAAATCGAATACTTCTATGTTTCAGAGTCTAAAGGTATTAAAAAGTTAAATTTTAAAACAATTTTACATAATATTTACACAAATACTTTCATTTTGATGAATAAAACCTTTTTACAAGTAAACGTTATATATAAAAAAATAATAATGAAAATCTACGCTTTCAGTTAATTGCTTAAGAAAAGGATAGTCTTAAAATTTTTTTAATTAATAAAACTTCCAATTTCATGGCTTTTACTGTGAATTGAAATGAATGAATGAATAAAATTTTCATATGTTCTAGAGCTAGACCAAATATTTTAAAATCATAGGGAAATTTTGGAGGAATTAGAAAGAAAATGTTACAGTCCTATAAGTGTTTGTGAGGAACTTTTTAAAGTAAAAAATAAATAAATAATACAATTTAGTCAAATGGTGGACACTGAGCAAGAACAACTTTCCTGCCTCTTTCGATTTAGCAAGGAAGATTTTAAATGCGACAAAGAGCAATGTCTGGAGTAAGCGATAATTTTCAGAGGTTAGAAACATATAGGGTGTTCGTGTTCCTAAAATCTTGGAACAAACTATAGGGAAGATAATGTGGCCAAGACAAACATTTTTTGTTCAGGAAACCATTATTAACTTTGCTAGTATGAAATATAATGACATCATTGAAAATTAGAGAGTAAAAAAATCATGATTAATAAAAAAAAAAAAAGATTTTTTTAAAATTTAAATTGAATATTTATGATTTTTTTCCTGCTTTAAAATACAGAATAGCTACCAAAAATTTTAGATAGCCAAAACAAACCCCCAATTGCTAACATAATCTACGTTTATATGCTTTTAATTAATAAAATTATAATTATTAGTTAGTAATTACAGAAACTATAAAAACCACAAATTAGCAATTTCAATAGTTAGTAGCATACTAGAGATGCAACGGATGTCAGTTTGGCCGGATACCGGATATCCGGCATAACTTGCAGCCGGATATTCGGCCATCCGGCTGCAGTATGTTTCAATCTGTCCTTTTTAAATTTTTATTTTTTTTTAAAGAAATTAAACATGGATTTAGATTAGCTAATGTTTTTAACTAGCTATTTAATAACCATATCAATAGTCAACTAGCTCACCATGTTATTTTCTTTTTTATCTAATTTTTAAATTTTCTATTAACAATTATTTTTATAATTTCAGTTTTAGTACCAATATTATAATTACATTATTTTAAATTTTTAGTATAACAGTATCTCAGCTAAATAGTTAATAGTTTAGTAATAATAAATTAATTTTATGAGAAACTTACTACTGAATACTTTGGAAAGACAATATTTAATACGTTTATCTTCCCATTTTTCTTTAACAGTGATGTTCCAGCTGCAAACTCCCCTCGTTATCTTTTATTGCTTTAATACTTAAAAAAGTTTTGTGTTGTGATAACAAAAACTTGTTCTTGCTTGTTGCTTCTAATATAACAACTGAGTTGCATAACAACAAAATTAGTAATTTAACAGTAAACTATTAGTTTAGTAGTAGTAAATTATTTTCACAAAAAATACTTAAAAACTGAATATTTTTGTAGCAAAATGTTTTATTTAATATTGCCTCTTTTTTTTTCTTCTCTAACTTCATTCTAATCTATGCAGCACTTTACCTCATGAAAATAAGTTTTATATCATGGAAACAGAAAAATTCTTGCTTGCTACTAACACAGCAAAAAAAGTTTCTTATTTGATGAGTCATTCTGCCACTTTTTAAATTTTAACTGTATATGTTGCTTATATATGCAGGCACATGTGCATGAATAGTTATAGTTGCCTGCATGTTTGCTCTTTTATGGGTTTAGAAACACTAAGTAAATTATTTTTAGTTTAATAAATTAATATTTTGTATTTTTCAAGATTAATCTCTAGGCCTTATAATCTGGCAGTTTTAACGAGTTCAATGAAATAATTTCAGGCCGGATGTACTGCCGGATAATCATAATATCCGGCATAGTGGCCGGATACAGTATGTTCGCCGGATATCCGTTGCACCCGTATAGCATACAATAACATTATGTATATTATTAATATTTTGTAATAATTATGTAAATCTATATTAAATACTAGAGATATTTACATTTATTAAAATCATTAATAGCTGCATTTGATATCAAATTGTTAACACTGTTTAAAATTAATAATTATTAAACAATTAACTCTCTGATTAGGAAAATAATATGCATTTTTATGCGTCATTTACTAAAATGATAATTTATAATTTAGTATTCATTCTAGAAAGAAAAAGGAGCAGGGCTTATTAAGATGGATCTCTAGTTCAGTAGAAAGGGGCATTATTTCATTAGAAATGTATTTACTAATACAGTAATAAAGATGTTTTAATGCGATAAATGAAGTGGCATTAAATTTTAATGATTTTATGAATTACAAATTGAAAAATATATTTAAATTACATGATTTAAATAATATCTTGTTTTTCTAAAGAAATAAAGTTCTACAATTTTTGCAAGATCATGAGCACACTGATTTAGAAAGTATTGTGATATGGGCATGGGGAAGTTTTCTACAGGAAATCTGTGTACAACTAAAGATGAATTTCATTTAAAAAAAGCAGGGTGTATTTTGCTAATTTTAAAAAGGGCAGGGTGCTGTGCCCTTAAAAAATGGCCAAGACGGAACATTAAGTAATTACAGAAGTAATAAGTATAATTTCATTAGTTAGTAGCATAAATAACAAAACAAACATCATTTGCAGCTTGTTTTGCATTTGTACTTAGAAAAATTACTGTTAATTGCTTTAATCTAAACTTATATGCAGAGTAAGAATAGCCAGTTATATCTGAAATCCTCAAAATATTAAATAGCAGCTTTATTACGAGTCAGTGGGGATTGTTAGCATTCAGTATTTCACTTTAAAAAAAAGAATAAGTTTTGCTGCCTTTTCTATAACTAATTTTTTTATTGGGTGTATATGAATACAGAAGTAAAAAAAAATATATATACAAGAGTTTCCCCCAGGTGTAAAAAGGGGCAGGGTGCTGCTGGTGAGAGAAGGGTACTTTTCGGATTCTTAAAGGCACTTTTCAGATTCTTAATCTTAAGGGCACTTTTTAAAATCAATTATATCATAACCAAAGATGTATCACATTTATACAAAAAAGCAAAATATGCTAGATTGATAGAACCTGAAATGAGATTATCTGAAAATGCCGTGCATGTACGGATGAGAATGATTTTGTAATTGTGTCAGAAAGAACTGTTACAAGCAGATCCGTCCTTAGCGAAAGCGAGGCCGGGTGCAAAATCTTTTGCGAGGCCCTTCACTTCCGAGCTAGTTCAAATAGAAATTTTTGCTTTATTTAATGACAGACATTCCGTGATTAAATAAAGTAGAGGTAATTATTCGCAAATTCTGGTAGATATTTTGAATTAAAAAAAAAATCTGCTAAATTGGCAAGCACTACTTTCCAAAATGCAATCAACTTTTGAAAAAGCAAGTGTGCCATGCACTATGGCGCACCCAGGATTATGCTTTTTCTTTGTGGGGGGGGGGGGGGGGGGGGGGTAGTAGAGGTTTATACAGACTTCGGCCAATTTTCTTTCATAATACTAGGACTGGACAAAGGCTTTTTTTTTTTTCTGCAGCTTTGGACCAGGCCGTGAATTTATACATTGGAATATGGCATTTTTCTTTCTTTTTTTTTTTTGTTGTAAATTAGTGATTTTATACTGTACATATGTTAAAAAGAGAGAGAGAAAGCATCCCTATACTTTTTAATCGCCAAATCGCCGCAGAGAGATGCGAAAGGTACTGTTCGACTGAGAATTGTGTCGAATTTTCGAATTTGTATACAAAATTTGAAATAGAGGTAGATCATTTATATATATTAAAAATCGTATCGACTTTGAATTTTCCCATAGTAAAACCCACTTTTGACAGCATTTTTCGTTCCTCTGATTAAGGTAGCTCGGGAAAAAGAGCACCGATTGTATAATTTTCTTAAATCTTCGTAAGTTTGAGGATGCTAATATTAATTCACATGATGGACTTATATTTGTTATTTTCCCAAAAAATCATCAGACATCAGACTGATTATTTTAATGCAATGCAATGCATAGACCGAAATATATTTCAGGCATTTTTGAATTAAAACACAAGATTTGAATTATAAAAAGAAATATTAATAAATTCACATTAAAAAATTATGAATTATGAACAACATTAATTTTCACAGAAAATGAACCACAATTCTAAAAAAACATGGACATGTAAGTAGGGAATTATCGCTGGGGCAAAGTTCCACCACTAAAAAAGACTATTTTTTTCTTATTCAAGTTCTGTTTAATAAGGCATTTAAATATAATAAAATTTTTTATTGTTTACTGGTGGAAGTTTTCCTCGCTGGTAATCTGGCCCTGTATATATGTGTACAGCTCATTCCAATAATTAGTTTTCAAGATGTAGATAGATTTTAGTTTTTGATGCTCTCTTTCTCTTTTTTCCTTTTTACTTGACAACTTCACATTTGTTAATGGGATCTTTAGAAATTTATTTTGGCTTTATAAATTAAAGAGAAATATTTTTTAAGATCTACCTTTTTTTCCCCCTTGATAGAGCTTCAAAATTATAACATTTTTATCCATCCTTCTCTTTTATTCTAAATTATTTAATTTTAATGATTGTTTATTTGAATAAGATCATTAATATTGTAATTCCGTATACCATGGCTTTCAGTATAACCTTCTCTGGCCAGAGCTGGACATATGTTTGAAAATTTCGGCCCGTGCAGAATTCTAGTACATTTACGTGTCAATTAAAATTATCCAAAATCAAGCAATTTTTAAAACAATTTAGAGGAGAAAATTGTTAATTCCTTTCTGATAATTTAAATAGAAACATAAATTAAAGATAATGTTTAAAATATTTATGTATTTGGTTATGGCAGGACCTATACGTCCCACGGATCGATAGCAGGGCTGCCACTTTCGAATATTTTCATATTTTGTTTCGTCGTACTATTTACAAAAAAATTTCTTTGTGAGAGATTTATCTTGAAATTGTCATAGATAGGCACGACAAAGATTTAAAAAAAAAAAAAAAATAGTCGTTAGTTGCTGCAATTTCTAATAAAGAAGAATTCCCTAATCAAATTTTAATCGATTAAATTACTCAACCAAACTACTTCATATATGGCAGCAATGAATGCGATAAAGATTTAAAAAATACCTATAAACTCTATTCTTTCTTTAATTGAAACATTATTAAAGTTTTTTTATTTAATTAGCCAAATTAAATATGTTAATGTTTTTTTTTGTTTTTTTTTTTAATAAGAAAACGTATGCGTGTAGATAATTCGTTATTCATCAATGTTTGTATAATAAAAAGATAATCTTGATTACAAAGAGAGAAAGCAAATCTGTGTTGTTACATTACAAATAGGGCCGTACCGAGTACTCGGTATTTACTCGGTAGTCGGCATACTCGGCCAATTTGCCGAGTACTCGGTACTCGGCTAAATTTTGGGCCGAGTACCGAGTACAATACCGAGTAGTTGTAAGAATTTCATTTTTAAGCATTATTATCATTTTTGAAGCCAAAGGAATTTATAATTGACCTGTAAAAGTTATTTGAATATAAAAATATATAATATATGCAATTATTCATAAAAACTATTTACTTAGTACAATATAAATATGTTTACAAAATACAGAAAAGTTAAGAAAAACCAAAGCAATTCAAAATTTAGTTTTAATAGAGTTCACTTTTTAATGTCCCTTTCATTATACCACAACCAAAATGATTGGAACTTTCATTTGAGCTTTTCAATGTTACTCAGAATGGCAATAACAGTTTCATTACACTTTCCAGTAGTTGCTACTGAACTGTAGTTAAATTTTTTAATCTTACTTTCAGTAGCATAAAGGCAAAGAGGCTGCTTTAATTCATGCAATATTTTCAACATATTATACTTTGAGTTTCATCTTATGGTTAATTACTGTAATGATTAATTTTTTTGGATTCAGACAAATGTGACTGAACTTTTTTAAAATTTGAACATGCAGCTACAAAGTGGTTAAAATGTCCATCAATGTTTTTAGCTATAAACTAACATGTCTGAAAGCATGTAGGGTAGATAAACCCGATTTTATTATAAGTTGCACATTGTGAATAGTGCAAGCCACACTTTTAACATCAGCTTTTTGCATTATTCAATTTGTATTATTCAAAATTACAGTAGCCAATAACCATTTTTGACAGAGGGATTTCAGGTATCAAAGTGAGTTAGATAAATTGAAGAATGGGTTTTAATTTCATATTGGCTAATTTTACTTTTATTTATTAATTTTTTTTCTATCTTTTAAAAATAATGGTACTGTTTTAAATTTTTTGAATTTTCAAAAATAGTCTTTAATAGGTGCATAATTAAATTTCAAATTTAATTAGTTAATTTGATATTTTTTGTAAAATTAAATGTATGACTACATGCGCAAGAAGTATGTTTATGTATATATCTACACACACAGACATGTTATTTTTAAGTTCACTTCATGTGCGTATCAATAGTTCTTTCTTACACACAACTACTCGGCAACTCGGTACTCGGCCGAGTAGTAAATGGCAGAGTACTCGGTACTCGGCTACTCGGCCAAAGTGCTACTCGGTACACCCCTAATTACAAATAGTTATTAAAATGCATTATTTCCAAACTAATGACTCCCTCTCCTTCTTCATTGCAATCGCCTTTCAGTAGAACTCTCATAACCTATGTATGTATAACAATTAATATTCAGTTCATGCACCCGGTGCTACCTAGGCTCAGTATAATAATGTCTATAGATTGAATATAAGCTGCAAACAATCTATTCTTGTCCACAACTTGCACCGAACATATTACTGATAAAACATTTTATAAATAAGCATGTTTACACACATAAATTTTATTATGAAATAAATAACTCACAACAAAATGAATAATAAATATTTAACTATTTCGCATTAACTTTTTTTTTCGGGCGCGAGGCCCTGTGCGGCCGCACCTGTCGCACACCCCTAAGGACGGCTCTGGTTACAAGATGAAAACAAATTGAATACATATAAATTTTATTCAGAATAAAATATATATATTTAAATGAATTCATATTATCATTTATACAGAGTTTATTTTATTTGTTTGCTTATTTAATAGAAAAGTGTGTCATGTTTTTCATGAATATTTTAAGCATGTTTATAATTTTTATCAGCTAATTCCTGGTGGTCTTGGTTTGCCGAATCGGGACTATTATTTCAAGCCTCAAGATGATATTGTAAGTTGCAATTTTTTTAGTCTTTAATTTTATTGTATATATGAATTAAAATGAAGTAAAATTAGTATTATGAATGAATTTCTATGTCATTGAGTTAGATGAGTAACATTTTGTTTGTCATTGACCAGGGGTAAATATTAGGTCTTCTTTGAAGTCTCTTCACAAAATTCTATGTAATAAAACTTAAAACTAAAAGAAGACTTTTCACCAAATTCCAGTAAAAGATCTTTTGCCAAATTCCAGTTATTAAAAGCAGACCCTTCACCAAGTCCCATTCTATTAAAAAAGGGTTCTATTCTTCTAAATAGGGATTTGTATATATACTAACTGCAGGGTGCATGATGTGTATAAATTCTTTAGATCATATACACAGCTACACAAAATAATTCGAAAGCATTACTGTCTATGGTCATGAATTGCTTAATGACAGTTTATAATTGTGTGCTGAATTTTGCAGATGAATTATATTTAGTACACTAAAATTTATTTGTAGGCTATAAATAAATTCATTTACAGGAATACAGGGCCCTAGTAGCAGAAACATGCAGCGGGCACTGCAGAATTTTCTATGCCTTTCAGATCAATCTAACAGCCTTAAAAAAATTCTGGGTAAAGAAAAATTGCTAAAATTTAATTTTTGTCTCTAGATTTATTGTATTTTCTTTTTATATTTTATTTTTAAATGTAAATTTTGCCTTTTTTATGGGCTACTATAATATCTTATATGATAGTTAGCTTGGTCCACCATTCTTGGGTCACAAATAAATTTTGGTTTGCTGCAGATTAAGAGCCTACATCAGTCACGCGAAAAAACGCTCCAGCTAATGTTAAGTCTATGGGAAGGTTATCGCGCGATTTCTCGCTCGCATTTTAATATTTTTAAATGATTTTTTTTTGCATAGGATAGCTGAGGTCGATCTCTAACGTTGCTAGTTTTTACTTTTTCGATTTTTGGTTATAGTTTTTTTATATAAGGGTAATTTCACTTTCAGAACCGGTTCGTACAAAATTAATGTGCAAAATTAATCTAGGTTACATTAAACAAAGTAAAGATTTTATAAGTATCTGCCATCATGGTTATTGATTTTGACATTAAATCACATGCAGTTGCCTTCGACCATGTGTTGTTTTTACACATCTTGATGAAGTACCAATTTTATTTTATATGATTTGAAATAGTGCTATAGTGTGTGTTGTATTACTTTTTATGGTGATATCAACAAAGTTTATTGTACTTTATTAAATAACATTTGTTTGGTGACAGAGTTTGTTTACCGAAAATAGTCTATGGGAAAGTAAACAAATGCCCAATTATTTTTACAGAAGTTAAAACATATGCCTTCATGTAAAATTAAAATACTTTTTAAAGAAAAATAAATGCAATTATCTTCAAGGTTGTGGTTTTATTTAAAGTTTTTAGTTTATTGTTGATTCTAATATCTAAAAGCATTCTTACATATTCTTTGGGTAAATATAAAAAGTCATGATGATCAGGATTCAGGAATTATCTTGATGTATGGGTAATTCCTCATAATTTAAAAATTTAAATTATTCTTTGTTTTCTTTTTTCCCCTTTTCTTCCTTTCCTTTTGCTTAAACTTTTTTTTAGATTATTTTTTTTTCTCTCCCAACACTAGGTTTGTTTGGAAAGATTTTCTTTTAAAAATATAAAATCATACAAAGAATTGACTTTTCAGAAGTGAAAATATTTTACCTGCCATTGTAGCTGGCAAGTCTGATTTTTGATCACCCAGTTGCAAAAGCTTACTTAGCTACAAATCAGAGGGGGAAGAAATGGTTAAAAAAAAAAAAAAGTGTCCATGCTGTTTGTTTTGTCTATGTTTTAACTTTTAAATGAAAATTGTATTCAAGCATGCTCACTGTATAGTTATTGAAATTTTATTTACAATTATTTTTTTCAAAAGACACCTTCTTATGTATATTGTGTAATTTTACTAGCACTATTATTTTCACACCACAATTTCACTGCATTTCCAAATCCAAACTCGTGAATAGGACCTTTATTACATTTAATAAAAATAAGATCATCTAAAACTAAAATACATTTCCCTGGAGTTAAATACAAAATACTTTTATGCGATTAGTGGCTGAAAATTCCCTTTTCCATAGAGCCATGTTGCATAGGAATATTATGAATATCAACTCTATCAGTTTGATAATATTCAGGAAGTAATTGCATATTCTTTGAAAGTTATTCTAAAAAATAGTGACTAAAATTCTTTTTCATAAAGTCACTTGCATGCCTTATACATTTTAAATTTTACTATTTTAGTAATAACACAGGTTCAATGTATTTAATATAACAGTGATGCCACAGATGCTTTTATAGCACATGAATTTTGCAAAAAAGAGAAGGGAGGCATAAACGAAGTTGTAACAGGAAAAATAGTACATTGTTCAATCTTGTTATGATTACGTTATTTAGTATTAATTAAATCATTTGAAATTAATGTTACCTTATGTATAAAATCTAAAAATTACATATTTTTTATTGTTACTTAAACTTAACACAATACATTTTCTGTTGGAACATCACAATTTGTTCTTTTTGGCTGTTGCCTTTTTTCTACTTTAGTGATTAGCACACTTTTCTTTTTCTTTATAGAATGAATAATTGATATAGCTTTGTTTTTAGTCATTTGTTTTAAATATTTTAACTATGTATTTTTTCCCCCTTGTAGTATGTTAAAGCCTATAAAGATTTTATGATTGATACTGTGAAAGAAATGGGTGTTGGTACACGTGAAGCAAATAGATTTGCTGATGAAGTATTTAATTATGAAAAAAGGATTGCTGAGGTAATTTCTCCTAATATGCATTTTTTTTCCTACTTCTCTTTCTTTGAAAATACTTATATCGTCGAATTTCTATAAGTTCTAAAAGAGTATTAAGTTTAATTTCTTTTTAATAATTTAATAGCATTTCATGTATGACTTTAATTTACTTATAACTTGCATGATCGTAGGATCGTATGCAAAAGGATGCGTAAGCTGAAATGTAAACAATGATTTTAATCATTCTTCTTTAAAAAGAAGAAAGCAATAAATGGGTAAATGATAAAAGATGACTGGATGGATAACTAAATTAGATAAATTAGATGATGAAACAGAGAGAGTAATTAAATAGGGAATTAAGTTAGGATGCCCGAGGAAGGAAAAGACACTATATCGCATTGTGATGCATATAGTGCTAGAAATTAAACTTTAAAATGGACGATACCTCCTGTTAATTTTTTTTCCCATATAATATACAATTTTACATTGATCTTAGCAAAATCTACCTCTATATTTTTATTTAACCTTTAGAGAACAGGTGTTTGAGGCATTGACAATAAGTCATTCTTTTAAAAAAAAAAACACAAATCAACCTTAAAATCTAGCAAGCGCTTCATTTCCTCACATTTATTATTAATCTTGCCACTCCAAAGTACAAGTTAATAATAACTAGGGAGAAAATTAGCTCATTATAGATTTAAAAATCATTACCATCCTTAAAGAAGTTATGCTTTCTGGCCGATATTTAAACCACCCATCCTAAAAAGATTAAAATAATTAAAACAGTGTATATGTAACCATCTTAAAAGTTTGATTTTTGCTCAGACATTCCCTCCATTTTCAAAATAACTCTGAACAATATTATTTTTGGTTTTCATAATTGTTTTTATTCATGATTGTTTTCTGTTTCCAACAAAAAGGACTGTTTCTGTTTTTTTGAGCTTGTTCTGTTATAAATATGTGGGGGCTCGAAAATTCTGAAAATTTTAAGGTTCCCAGCTGGGAACCTACATGAAAAGTGTAGGTTCCCAGAAAAAATTATGTGTTCCCAGTTTTTTAATAAATTCAGAGCTTAATGAACGAAGATATTGTGTCACATAGACACAGTTTTGAATATTAAGCAAAAATTTTAGTTTTATGGTTTATCAATTAATGTTTTGACTGTTCTCTATCCAAAAGCACCTCCTCCCTCCCTTCATATTCTTATAGATGTGTAACTTAAAAGGAAATGTTGCATTACATTTGCCCACTAAGATTAAGCATTATATATTGCATTTTCTAATTTATTCAAACGTATACAGAACAAATAATTAACATATATACAATATTTAATTTTTAGGTTCCCGACCGGGAACCTGAGTGGAAAAAATATGTTCCGAGAAATGATTTCTGGGTTCCCCGGGATCCTGGGAACGCTATTTTTCGAGCTCTGGATATAGATAAATTAACTGTAGACTTCAGGAACTTTTCTAAAAAAATATATATTTCCCTAGAAGTGTGTGTATGAAGAGCATTTTTTCTCAGTTTATTCATAACTAAAAATGCCATTTTTTAATAATTTTTAAGACTGACTCAATCTTCTATTTAAATGCTGAAATATTGTACACATGAGGTTTTAACATAAATAAAATAAAATAAAATAAAATAAGTTAAAACTGGTGTGAAACACTAAGAACTAAAAAAAACTTCTTAAAACACCATCAAAAACTTTACGCACGTCTTTTTGCGCCTGACGAAGAAAGACTCAGATCTTTCGAAAGGCCTAGCGCATTTTAAAGTTTTTGATGGTGTTTTAAGAAGTTTTTTTAGTTCTTAAAATAAAATAAATTGTTCAAAACTCTAATTGAAATTTGAAATTTTTTTTAAATTTTAGAATTAAAATGCATATTGACACATAGCAGTATCAGTATGGTTAATAAAGTTACAGTTGGTTATAACAAGGATGAAGAAATCAATGTCTTTGCTCATTGTTACCAAGTTTTCACAAAAAGCAAGTTCAAGCTCTGTTCTTTTATTATCTAGGAATTAAGTTAATATATGAAGCTTTAATTTGATCACTAAAACAGCTGAATTATCACATTTGCAAAAATATTTAGTGTTTTAATTAAAAGTATGATATTAAATGAATTATGATGCATCATTCTTATTTTGCATGCTTAAGTAAATGAATAAGAAATAAAAATGCAATGAAACAATGAAAAATAATCACTTATTATTTTTTTAAAGGATTATTTACAGATGAAAAAGGTTACCTTTTTCTAAAGGATTTTAGAATCCTGTTCATCATATACTCATATTTTCGTCTACTTGAGCTTATTACATGGAAAAAATTATTGCTTGTCCCATTTGCTTCTAAAAAGCTTTAAAGTTTTGTGCAGTAATACAAGCAACTGCATATGTTGAAGGGAAGGTGTTTGGTTTACACCCGTCCTAATAATTATTTTCAGCAATGGTGTAAACATACTATGAAATAGTGTGTTTCCTTTAAAGAAAATGGCGATTGAAAAATGGTCTATTTTTGCAGATCTACTGATTTTTTGCTTTTTTATATTCGAGATTTACTTAGAATAACCAAGTTCCTTGTTATGTATTTTAATATTAGACTAACCATTTGCTTACTAAATCTACAGAATAATATAGGTGTCATTCTTATGCAAAACTTACATTTTAAAGAGTATTAATTTTTATCCATCCAGAAGTTTTTTGTTCAATAAATATTCTTCCACACAGGCAGTTTTCCCATTGAAGTAGTTCTATAGCTAATATTCAGTTGAATATAATCAGCGCATTTGGGTATATGCAGGGGTGCATGTATCTCTAAGCATTTTTCATAAATTAATTAAAAATCAAAAATTTGGAACTCCTGCTAAATCAGTTAAAAAAATATACTGTGAATATATATGTAATTTAAATTTTATGCACAGTTTGTTAAAAACAGATATTTATATATTCACTGTGAATATTGTTATCTTTTAAAAGAACATAATTGTTTTGAACATCGAAGATGTTAAACAATGAGATCGCTTGCTTTTCTGTTATCATTTTGGATGCAGATAAAGGACACAACTGGGAAATTTTCTTAGTGGCCAGTAGTAACAGTTTTATAATTGGTCACTTTACTTAAAAGTTCTAAACAGTAAGCTTTTGTTAAAATTTCAATTAGTATTAATCTAAAATTAAATAGCACAAATAAATATGTTAATAAACATATTTCAACCAGCAAAAATAGAAGCTTTGATGAAATGCAAACAAATTTTACTCTTTCCTTGTATGAAAATGGCTATAAGGTGGTCACTGACAGACAATTTTTTATTAGCCACTTTTTTTTCATTTAGTGGCCGGTGGGTAGTGCTAATTTTGCCTTCTAGGTGCAAACAAATGTACAAATAAAGCTACACAGGGCTGAAAGACCAATCACTAAAAGGATGATTTTCACAAGTCAAATTGAAGTTATCCCTAAAAAAAAAAACTAGAAAAAGTAATGAATATAATTAAAGAATATAGTAATCATTATTGATCCTATTGTGATTGGGGAAAAAATGTGTGTAAGCTATAAAAAATCTTCCTTAATTTGATTTTGTGTTTAAATTACATTACTCCACATTATGTTTATTAAACAATCATTGTTCGTTAGTTTAAATAATTATTTCTTTATTAAAAGAACCATTCTAAGGGCATATGTAGGTAACTTTTTCTCTCTTTTTTGTAATTTTAAAAATTTATCTGTATATAGCCTAATTTTCAAAATTTTCCTCTGATATTTTTCTTTTATTATTAGGATTTTTTAAATGATATTTTAAGTTGATGTGAAGAAATGGTTTTTGTAATGACATTTTGTTGTTCATGAAATTATTAGGATACAATAGTACTCTAATTTACGGCAGTTTAATATTTTGATTTAGAAGATATTTTGATTTTGCTAATTAAAAACTTATTTATACAAAGCTAAACAAAAAGTTGTTAGGGTAAAAAACATATTTTTCCTGCTCTAACATTGTAGATATGTTGTGTTTTCTCCCTTTTTTCCCGTCTTACTATTTAAATAATTATAACATTCACTTAGAATTTAAATCTTACAATAATAGCTTATAAATAGTGTGCCTTAGTATGCTAGTGAATTGCTAGTTTTTATGTGTAGCTATCGGATTTTGCTAGTAATGTTTTTTTCCCTCCCTTTTAGAGGGTTTTCTAAACCATATTTTTCTCCTTCTTTATTTTTTTAATATGTGATTCTTCTGCAGGAAATAAATGGAATATTTTTAATGATACTAAAGATAACATTTGACATTGTGTTAGTCTTGCTGGGTCATTCCACGTCAAATCAACCAAAATTTTTCAATATTCAACCTGACCATTTCAGATTTTAATGAAACCTTCAGGAATCATTCTCCTTGATGATGCAAATGAGAATATACTTTTATAATTTTTTTATCTCAGTAAATTTTCATACAATTAATTTTTTAAATTTCGAAAAATCATCAATTTTTGGCTTGTATAAATGTTTTCAATTTTGAATTTCTCAAGTTCTATCAGGTGTAGAGAGTTGTTTCACTCTTCATTTTAAAGAGAACTTCATAAGGTTTAATTTGACATGCAAGTTGACGACTACTCTTGGTTTTAAAAATGTTAATTTAATTTAATTTAAATATTTTAAATAATATTTTTTTAAGTGTTTTTTTTTTTTTTGAAAAAAATATATGTTTTTTGTAGTGTTATAATCTTTAAATTCTGAAAGTTTTAGAGTGGGATCTCAATGGGATCAGCAGTTATATAAAAAAAATAATGTTTAAAATTAATAAGAAAATACTAGCGCCAACTTTAAATACTAAAATTTTAAAATTAAATTAAATTTACTTTTTTTAACCAAGCACACTCAACTTGCGTATCAGATTTAAACGTTATAAAATTCTCTTTAAAATGAGGGGTCAAACAACTCTCTACACCTGATAGAACTTGAGAAATTCTAAATTGAAAACCTTTATACAAGCCAAAAAATGATGATTTTTTGAAATTTAAAAAATTGTATGAAAATTTACTGAGATAAAAAAATAATAAAAGTATTTTCTCATTTATATGATCAAGGATAATGATTCCTGTCAGTTTCATTAAAATCTAAAATGCTCAGGTTGAGTCACTGGTTGATTTGACATGGAATGACCCTGACTACTATAACACATTCATAAAATCATTTTAATTTATAAATACATCAAACTTTCAAATGATATTATTTAGATCCCAAGGAATTCAAAATCATTTTATATTTTCTTATAAAAGGCTAGCAGAAATATAGTGAAAATTAGTGCTTTGAATTGATTTCGTGGACAAGACAATCATGAAAAGATCATCTACTATCAATCCATTGTTTCAGATGTATCATATTTATTAGAAGATAAAAAAACATTTTATTCTTCAGGACCTGAGTTAGAAAAGGAAAGGGAAATTTAAACTTTAAGGAATAAAAATGAGCTTGTAAATGTATCATTTGTACTTATAAAATGCCAACTACCGAAAAAATGCTAAATGAGAATTAGTAATCGGGACCATTGCATCCATATGTTAAATATATAGAATTATCAAATTACAAATGATACTGCTGATTTCAGTGATTATATTTAAAAATATATTAAATAATAATAATTATTACTATCAGGGATGGAGAATTTCAACAAATCTTTCTAGCCAGCATACAATTGAAAATTGTTATGACAAAATTTATGTGACTGCAAAATAATTTATTTCTACAATGAATTTTTGTGTATATTCTTTTTTAAATATGAAATTAAGAAATACACACAACAGAGGAAAGTTTAGTGTAGAATAGAACTTAGTGCTATTTTTACATCTCTACAATTGGGAGAGTTGCAAAATATAGATATCAAATAAAAATATTTAAAAAGAAAATTGGTATATTTTCTTAGCCTGTAGTTTTTTAAAAACTGATTAAAAATTCACTCGCCCTATCAGTAAATCCACTCACTGGTACCGAGTAGAATATTGCAATTCTCCACTTCATAATTATGGCACTTAAGAGTATTTTGATCTTCAATTAATGTCATACATAAAGTACAAATGGAGAAATATTTTTTTCTAGTTCCAGTTGGCCAATCTAGTAATCAGAAAATTAATCAAGGGAGAAATAATTAGAATACCATTAAAAAAATACATATAGAATGAAAAAGGCAAAATTGAAGTTAAATATTTCAATCTGAATGCTGTTTAGTTTGATTATATGTCTCCTTTACCCTAATTTTATTTTTAAAGCTTTGTTGTCTTTTATATTTCTAGTGCTGATATTAATAATTATTAAAAAAAAGCTTGATTAATTATGAATTTCATATTTTTACAGGTCACACCAACAAATGAAGATTTAAGAAGCAAGCCAAATCTTTATGTAGTTAAAACTATCAAAGAACTAGATGTACCACCTTCTGTAGTAAGTATCTTGAATTTCTCTCAAAATATGGTATATTATGTATAATGATTGTTGGAGGTGCTAAAAATACATAATATATGTATATAATATACTGTAAAAGCAGTTATTTTCGCGAGCCCGTCGTAATCGTGAAAATCTGAGCCTCACAAAATGTTTTTTTTTTTCACCTCAAATAATAATAAAAAATCAGAAATATTTCACTTATTACTTAAATAAGAAATAAGTACAAAAATTTCTTGAATACTTACAACTATTTCTTGAACACTATACAACTATTTCTGGAATAAAAACAATAATACAACTAATAGAATGCAGCTCATTCACTTACAATATTTATTCCAGCTTCTTTGAAGCCATTCAAGATTATCTCATGTTTGGCATGAACACCGTTAAATGTGCACATAAGCCAAGAAGCGTGAATCGGTTTTAGTCGTGATAGTCGCAGGTCCACAGATTCTTTTTCCTCTAGAAATTTAAGCTCGTTAGAATACCACTCAATAAACTCATTCTTGAGCAAACGCTTGAACTCGCCATTTACAGTTAAGTCCAAAGGCTGGAGCTCTCCTGTGCAGGAAGCGAGAACAAAAACTGAAATAATATTCCTCTTCTCTAGTTCAGCCAGAAAAAGAGGATCTTGGTGTGCCTTAAAAACATAGAACAATGCTACACCAGGTTGTTCTGGAACTAGCCCGAGAAGCTCTCTCTGCTTGTTGTAATAAGGTACAAGAATATTCTCGATGTATCGAACTATTGTGTCAGTATTGCTTCAGTGTGAATCGTTGTGCCACACATCCCAGTCCGTGGGAAATGTAAACTTTGGATGACAATTTGTTGTTTTTCCAGCGTACAACAGTTGTGGTGGAAGTATGTTTCCAGAAAGTGAACAAAAGAGTCACCCCTCTCTTATTTTCCATGCCGATTATGGACACTTGTTTTGAACCACGTTCTTCCAATGTGTATTCAGATGTAGGCACAAACTTTGCGTTTGTTTGTGTAGTGTGCCCGTGTGTTGTTTTTTGAGCGATGGGGAAGGGGGGGCAAACTTTCAGACAAAAGGAAGTTTCTTAAAATACCTTATGCAAAAGGGGTTCTATTTAGGTAGTTTCAGGATTTTTAAACTTTCGGTTCTGTTCATGTAAAATTCGCGAAATTTTCAGCTCGCGAAATCACAGATATCTTCATTTTCGTGAAAATAAGTGCTTTTACAGTACTATGTTAACATTAGTTGCAAGCCAGAATTAATTTTTTGGTTATACTGACATTCAGATACTAATCTTAGATTGGAATCCCCAAAGTGTTTTGTATAATCCCTTAGTGATCAATGTGACATTCAGAAGTATTCATTCAAGCTTGGAAATCGATGAAAAATAATTATTAATTCTTTAATGAATGTATATAGTTATGATAAAAATATGTCTTTTTTTTTCTACAGTTCATCACTCATAAAATGTAAAGAAATAGAGCTATATTTTCTTTTTAGCAAACTTATTTGCAAAATTTAAGATGTCTTAATCTGTTTAAAAGGTAAAAAGTCTTGATTATCAGCAGAGTCACAAAATTCTTTCAGGTTTTTAATTATTTTCAGTTTGTATAAATCTTTATTGTTACAAACAGATTCTCAGTATTTTCAAAATCTAGAGTAAACAGAAATAAGATTTTTTAGAAATACAAAGCATCACCAAAATTTGGAACAATGATTTAGAAAACATGCATTTCCCAGATTGGATTATCATACCATATTCTGTTAAAGTTAAAATCACTGAATTTAACCTACAAAATGAGCTGACTGAATTGTCAGCTGATCTTGAAACTAAGCTATTTCTGAAAAATGAAATTTTGAGTTACTTTTGGTTTTTCTGTACTTACAGACTTTTTGAGATAGTACTTTTCTTTTTGTTTTCATTTTCAAGCTGATATGCGACTGAAACTGGTTTTGGCAATGTTAATTTTATCGCAACAAAATAAAGAAGTTAGAAGAATTGCACAGAGATTGTCTGAAACTTATTATTGTTTAATACAACAATGCTAATTTGAGTCATCAAGCACACTTGTCCATTGATAGTGTTAAGCAGTCTTGCTATTTTTTTTTAAAATTATTATTATAATACATCTGATCATACACTAATATATTAAATGCATTCAACATTGTAAACACATAAATGAAATCCCAGAAAAGTGTTTTCTTGCTTATCCTTTTATATTTACATAGACATTAATACAAATGCTTTGAAAAATGTAGTTTTTAATCTTATCAAACTTTGTTACTTATAAAGTAGATTTTTAAAGGCAAGAGATTTAAAATTTTGTTATCGCATGAAATTACTTTAATCAGTTTTTAACTAACCAAATTTAAATTTGAATTGTACATCAGGGGATATATTGATTTTTATTTTGAGTCAGTTAAACTAGGTAAAAAACATTATACAGTAAATCCTCTGGATAACGGCCACCTCTGGGAACATGATAAAGTGACTGTACTTCGGAGGTTGCCGTTATTCAGAGGTTCCAAATTTTTAAAGTTCAAAATTACATTACATTAAAATCAAAATTATTTTGTTTTTACAGTTAAAAAATACATACTATTATTTTACCCTAAAGAAATCACTTATTTGTAATAGTTTGGTTTTTAAAAGTATATCTCTTTCTCTAAATACACAATCATTTCCACATATTTGTTGTACAATTCGTTATCTTTTGGATTGTGTGCAAAATTTTTAATTTCTCTGAAGCTAAAAAGAATATCAGAATAAGATTTTATGCTGCAAGTTTGTGATAATTCCATATTATCTTCCACTTCATTTTCATCATCACTTTTATTCTCATTGACCTTGCTTTCTTCCAGTATAGTATTAAAAGTAGAAAAAGCTGCCAAATAATTATCTACATTCACGTACTCGCTGCCTTTCATGGTTATTCCGGCTCTGTTTAAAATATTATTTAACTCAGCATGATCTATTACTATAAATAAGCAAATCCTCCTCCGCATTCTTTGCAATCTGAGTTGTAGTTGAAACATAACGTTAAGAAAAATCTTGTAAAGTGGCTGTTATTCGGAATTCATTGTTTGGAGGTGTAGTGTAATGTTACTTCTATGAAAGAGATTCGGTAACACTAAAACATGACCGATGTTTGGAGTGACTACTGTAGGAGGTTTCACTGTATTTGTATTTTTTATCTGTTAATTTTTTCTTTTTTGCTGCTGTTCTGGAAAAAATACAATAGACTCTTGAATTTAAACTCCAGAAGAAGGGAGAGAGGGAATGAATTATCCAAAATTTAAATTAACCAAATATAATTGTTGGAGTAAAAATCCTGCTTCCCATGAAAAATTATTCTGTTAACGTGATAGCGCCCAAAATATATTAGTCAGATTGGCACCAAAATTGAGATAGAGATTGGTAATGCCAAAATCTCGCCAGGGATTGAAAATCAAAAATATTCGTCAGCCCTAACACCTTGTACCCAAAAATTTTGAATTTTCCCATAGAGGTAACATTGCGATTGTTTGAATTATCAATTGAAACATTAGCTCTATTTTTGCAATCTATGCATTTTAACCTCATTGTTTTCTGCATTGTTAAGATGTCAACGCTACTGACGCTCACATTTGTGACATTCACACATTTGTGATTTGTGATATAGAGATTGACTTTTAGAAGTTTTACTTCTGATATGCATAAAGAGCATGTATTTAAAAAAAAAAAAATTATAAAGTGCAAACTGGTAGCTAGCCAAACATTCATTCATAGCCTTACATTCGTATTACATTTGTAACTTACAAACCGATGTAATTTTGTTTGAATTTTCTATTTTAAAAGAAGAAAAAGAATTGAATATGAATACAGAGTATACGAATTTGGATACTTCCGTATTCACTGCATGCCAACGGATAATAACCAAAGAAATAGATAAAAATATGTCATGTAGGAATTTTTCAAAACAGATAAATTTTGCTAGACATAATAGAAATTGTAGAGATGATCATGTACCTAGATTTAACAGAGGCAGAGATAGGAGAAACCACAGACCTTATTACAGCAATCTTAGGCGTCCTTTAAACCATTATGGGGTTCTGGTAATAATTTCTCTGATATATGCTGTAAATTATTTTGTATATTTACATTTTTCATAATAGTTTTTTCACTGTGATCTTTATAATTAATCAATTTATTTTGTTTTGTTTTTTCATTATTATTTTTTTTTCTTTCACAGATTCAGTGGACAAAATTTCTACAGTCATACTTCCCAGAAAGCGCTTTTCCTGAAACTCAAATTGGTGTTCTGTCAGAAAGTTATTTACAAGATATATCTAGGATAGTATCATCTACTGCTGATAGGTATTTTAAAATTATGTGTTAAACATAAATATTTTAAGTTCTTAAATTTTTATTTTGAAAGTATTGAATTTTCAAACTGTATTTTTAATTTTATCCAGAATTTTATGCTGCAAGAAAAGGTTTTTTTTTTTATGTTATGATATATATATTTGTGGAATATATTATAGTTTTAAGTATTTATTAAAGTTTGATACATTGTCATTTTTAAAAAGTATTTTTGTGTGTTTGATTAGCGAGCAGTTGTTACTGTGTTTTCATGAAAATAAGACCTAAAGGATATTTATTATTTTTGAGGAGCTCTTTAAGCTATAACACGATTCTTTGTAATAAGTGTCTTACCCCTAAAATAAGCCTTTCACATTTTCTTAAAATAATCAACTTTTAAAAATTCCACTCAGTCATGATGATTATTTAATTAACAATACTTTTTTAAACCCATTTTTTAAAAACAGAAATTAAATTAATAATAAGCAAAAAAATCCTCCCTTTTCCTTATTTTCTGTTACAGTTTATGTATGAAAAGGAATTTTTCCTTTAAATATTACATTATTATTCTTATGGGCAGCAGCATTTCATCATTCAGATATTAGTCTCAACTTAGTAACATCATAATAAAAAGTTATTATAACATTACAACATCGTAAATCAGTAGTATAAAGGGAAAATTTAATGAATGAAAGTTGTTTGTCTTTTAAATATGGAGTCATCTTCCCAAATTTATATTGCTGTGTATGATATATTAGAGGCAAAGATTCTACAAGATATGGAATCTCAAGAAAATCAGGCTAGAATTTGTGGTTTAAAGTGTCATGAGAATGCTCTAGAACAGAGATGGTGAAACTTATGGCACGTGTGCTATGGGTGGCACATGGGGGAATATTTTTGGCATGGTATAGATTCATGTTTTAAATCAAAACCAGCAGGGACGATGCTCGGTTAAAATTAGCTTTGCGTTCAATTTTATATAACAATAAAGTCTCGGTGTATTATTACTATAAAGAATTTTATTTTTTAACAGTATTATTTACAGAAACAATTAATATTAAAACTATGTACATATTTCTAAATTTTACTTTACTTACATTACATATTTCCAGCGTTTAGTGGACTCTGATTGGTTGAATGATGTATCACGGCTTCTATTGGAAATTTTTTGAAAATTCCTTCAGAATCTGAAAGCCAATTTTTTCACCAAATATCACCAAGTTTGGCAACATTCTTTCATTTAGCGTCAAGCATGTGTTGAGAAAGTTCTATGTACCCTGATTGGTCCAGTTTTGTTTTCGAGAACGTTCCATGGACTCTGATTGGTTAAATCTCGGCCCTATTGAGAATTTCTAAAAAATTCCTTCAGCTAAAAAAAAATATTTTTTTTTGCCAAATGTGCTAAAATGTCGCCAAATTTGGCAATACTTTTTCATTTGGTACCAAGAATGTGTTTTGGCATTGATAATCTTGAAAGTTGATTTTCTCGCCAAATCTCACCAATGTTGCCAACATTTCATCAAATATCACCAAATTTGGCGAAATGTTACCAACTTTGCAACTTCATTTACTGCCAACTGTTCAATAACTTAATAACTGTTTCAACCTTCAGTCACATTGAAATGCAGTGATCCCAAAATGACTCACTAATCGAATTTTCTTGAACATCTGACCTAGCCCAATGATCTTCTCGTGCGCGGAAACTGTAGGATACAAAATTTCGTCAATATCTTTAGAGCTGTTTTTAAGATAAAATTCGCATAACCACAAACACAAGATTTGCTCATATTATAATATATGATACAGTGAAATTGCACAAAATGCTTCAATTAGATAGCGGGGTTTGTCTAAAATCAATTGTTTCGATTAGTTGATGTCGTCATACAAATTGAAGAAACTGAAATGCAATTTAATGAAACCCAATCTGGCTGAATATTGGTTCAAAACATTTTTCATATTAAGAAAGGATTAGGAGATTATCGAAATGGAAAGATTATATGGCATTATAAGATATTGATGGTAAAATTATGACTACTTGGAATTTCATTCCAGTTGTGAAAAACTTTTAAAAGAAGCTGTCGCTTGCCATTTTGACAAGAAATTATTTTCAGAAATGAATAATATGAAAAACTCAAGTAGAAACGAAACCTCTTGTTAGACGAGTTCAGTTTATATTCTATTTAAAATAACTAAGTGTGTAGCTGATATCTGTTATTTGGCATCTAAGATGAAACAAACAGAAATTGTATATTCTAAATTGCTTTCTAAAATTAACTCCAAATGTTATCCATGTATATTTTTTGTTATCCTAAAAACAAAATTTTAAGTAATTTTGATTCATAATTATTTGGTTGTTGGTATGTCATGATTATGTAAAATATTTTTTGAGGAAAATCTGGCATGCATACGTAAAAAGGTCTCTGCTGTCGAAGATGATTATATAATTTAAATTCTTTTAAATCAAATTCTTCATCACCACATATCGGTCAATAGATAAACAACTGAGAGAAAAAGCTGGCAAATCTTGTAACCAAAAAAGGGGTTTAAAATATTTTAAATTCCTCAAGATTATCGTTAAACAGAGAAAAACTGTTGTTCAAATGAGGATTATTCAACATAGAAATAAATATTGGTGAACCTGGTTCATTAAAATTTATTCTTAAATTGAGGAAATCATTAAATCAGATTATATTGTATTTTAATTCTCTGCTTTACTTTATAAAAGCTGAGCTTTATTGTATCTCTGATTTGAATAAATTGTATTTAAGTAACATAAAAAAGAACATAATCTTTGATTGTTAAAAAAAGAGAAAAATCTTACCCTCCTCTTAAAAAATATTTTGAATGTTTTCATCTTTTATAAGTAGGCCATTTCAAGCTCAAAAATATTTTTCCTCTGATTGCTTTTAAAAAAATAAGTTTTATTGTATTGTAAAAATTTATTGGGATTTCTTTTCCTTTTTCTAGTGTTTTAACCAATTATTACATGTGGAGATTCATGCAGACTTTTGTACCTGTTTCATCTTCAAGATTCAGACTTGTGGAAAATTACTTCAAACAAACATTTGAAGGCAAGTATCATTTTGGTATTTAAAAGAAGATATTTTTAATTGCTCTAAATAAGTTACTTTAATTACAGTGATTCATACAAAACTCACTGTGTATAATTTTATATATAATCATTCAGAAATATTGCAGAGAAAAGTTGATACTTATGAGTGGTATTTGCTAGTTAACATTTTCTAGAAACTTAAAAAAAAAAGTATTTTGTACATTGCAGGGCGGGATTTGCGGCGAAAATTTTGAAATCCTGCCCAAAAAAAAGATCGTGGGTGGGAGCCTCCTGCCCAAAACATTTCACCATTTTCGGAGAAATTTGCGTTTTTTAATTTACCTGCGACCGAACGATAAATTTCGTGCTTTTTTCCCACAACCGATCGACGAACTTTGTGTTTTTTCCGCGACTGATCGACAAACTTTGCGGGGTTTTTTCGCGACAGGTTAACGAAATTTGCTATTTTTATTTTCGCGACAGATCAACGAACTTTGCGTGTTTTCCGCGACAGATCGACGAACTTTGCGGTTTTTTCCGTGACAGATCGACGAACCTTGCGTTTTTTCTGCGACTGATCGACGAACTTTGCATTTTTTAAGCGACTGATTGACAAACGTTGAGTTTTTTAAGCGACTGATCAACGAACTTTTCGTTTTTTAAGCGACTGATCGACGAACTTTCGTTTTTTAAACAACTGATTGACGAACTTTGCATGTTTTCCGCGACTGATTGACAAACATTGCGTTTTTTAAGTGACTGATCGAAGAACTTTGCATTTTTTGGGGACAGATCGACAAACTTTGTGTTTTTTCTGCGATCAATCGACGAAATTTGCTTTTTTTTCTGCGACTGGTCGACGAACTTTGTGTTTTTTCTGCGATTGACCGACAAACTTTACGTTTTTTCGCAATCAATCGCCGAACTTTGTGTTTTTTTTCGTGATCGATTGATGAACTTGCATTTTTTTTGCGGTCGATCGGCAAAATTTGCATTTTTTAAGCAACTGATTAACGAACGTTGAGTTTTGTAAGCGACTGATCGATGAACTTTTCGTTTTTTAAGCGACTGATCGACGAACTTTCATTTTTTAAACAACTGATCGACGAACTTTGCATTTTTTCCGCGACTGATTGACGAACATTGCGTTTTTTCTGCGACTGATTGACGAACATTGCATTTTTTAAGTGACTGGTCGACGAACTTTGCATTTTTTCCACGATCGATCAACAAACTTTGCATTATTTCCACGATCGATCGGCGAAATTTGCGTTTTTTCCACGGTCTATCGACAAAATTCGTGTTTTTTCTGCGATTGACCGATGAACTGTGCGTTTTCCACAATCGATCGACGAACTTTGCGTTTTTCCTGTGATCGATCGACGAATTTTGCGTTTTTTCCCGTGATCGATCGACGAACTTTGCATTTTTTCCGCGATCGATCGGCAAAATTTGTGTTTTTTCTGTGGTCTATCGACAAAATTCATGTTTTTCCGTAATCGATCTACGAAATTCACGTAATTTCTCCTTTTTTTTTCTTTCGACAGATTGACACAGTTCGTAATTTTTTTTTACCTGTGTCTGACTGACAAATTTAGATTTTCTTCCCTGCGTTCGACTGATGAATTTCACAATTTATCCCTGCAACGGACTGATGAATTTCACAATATTTTCCCGCGACTGATTGACAAATTTCGCAATATTTTCTGAGCAATCAATGAACTTCATGTTTTTTTCCTTGACTGAATGACGAACTTTGCGAATTTTTCCATGACCGATTTGTGAATTATTCGGTTTCTTCTGGTGACAGATTGATGAAATTCACTATTTTTTTATCTCACGCCTCACTGAAAAATTTCAAGTTTTTTTTCCGCAAATGACTGACGAATTTCGTGTTATTTTCTTGCAACCAATTAACAAACTTCGTCATTTTTTCCCACGACTGATCGACGAATTTAGCGATTTTTTTTTTCTATGAACATAGACATAGCTAATAAAATAGCCTTTTGAATAAGAAAATCGTTTCTCGAAAAATGTTTCAAATACAATGTCTGTGTAGAACAGTTGTATTAGTTCATCTACCTCTTCAAATCGTCTGCTTGACAGCCATTGTCTGGTAGGTATAATAGATTTATTCTATGGTATTTATCCGCATTGTTGTTTGTAGGTGGCGTTACCTTAGCACAGTTGTACACTGGCTGCCATGAAGTCCCAAAGTCGCAAATTGATATTAACACTATTTCGTTAGAAATCCTTCTCTGTTTCTGTTCATGCGTAAGACGAATTTCATTATCTTATTCCCTCAACCAATTGACTAAAATCACAATTTTTTCGAATGACAAATAGACGTATTTAAAGATTTTTTTTCCTGCGACCGAAAAGAGGGAAAAGAACAAGGGCAGAAAGAGCCGCTGGTCACTGCACCCTGTTACAGCCTACAGTCAGCACTATTACAGTACTAGTATGACAGTACAGTATACTAGGCTGTACAGTCAGCACTAAACAAAAATGAGATTAGAAGAGCTGCAAAGATCTTATTACTTTTACTCCTTGAAGGAAAGGAGTAAACCTTTTTAACCCTTGTGAAAGAGTAAAAGTGTACCTTGTGAAAGAGGCTTCAGCACCCCTCAATCAAATAAAATCTAAATTCAGAAATTAATTTAGCAACCTAATTGTTAAGGGTCCCTAACACATTTAATGGAACTTGAAAAATACACTGCATATATAAAACTTAACTTTCTTCCCTTTTTTATAATAAAAATAAACATTTTACATAATCATTCTCAGTTGACTTAATTTTTTCAATGGTATTTTGTCATGTCTGCATTAATGTAATTCCTTAAATAGCACGTAAAATAATAGTGGGGGTTTAAAGATTTTTTTTTTCTCCCTCCCAAACACTACAACTTCCCTCCATTTAAAAATGTTGGTAGGGAGACTCCCCTCCTTAGAAAAATTGAATTTCAAGCCCTGCATTGAATTAAAGGTATATTACAAGCAATTATGCTTTGTTCTAAAATAATTTCGATATATCTGAATTTAAATAATTCAACTATATTTAAATAGTTAGTTTAAAAAAAATTATATTATGAAAGCTGTATGTGGTTGTTTACAAACTAAATATATATTATACTTCTTTTTGAAAACCTTTTGATATTGGTATTTTGCCAGACTAACTTGGGAGATGAAGGGAGACATTCCATTTTATCTTTCCATTGTTTTAACAAGTAAGACTAGAAAGTTAGTATTTTTTGTATATGTCATTCTGTTCGTCTCTTGCTAATTTCGCGGCTTCTGCTTATAATATGATGGGCTCTTCTTAATTTCGATGTTTTTGCTTATTAATACAATGAGCTGCAATAGTATTGCTATCAATCTACAAAATGCTAGCATCATCTATTTTTCCATACTTTTTTGTTTGTGTGTGTGTGTGTGGGAATCTTAGTAGGGAATAACTTATCAATTTCTGGATTTTATTTAAGAATAAATTATCAATCTCTTCCTATTTTGCTTATTGGTACAACTTTACTAAAGCGCCAGATTTACAGCTAATACTTTATATGCTTTATGCTTAAGCTTTATAAAGGTCAATGCATTAAGTAGTGTAATATACATTGAATAATTTTAATTAATTAAAAATCGTTCTGCTAATATATTTGTTTCATCTCCAATCTTTAAGTAATTCTAAAAGTAATTGTGCATGGAACATGTAAAAAAAAAAGTTTATAATATATCTTTTTATAATATATCAAGATATTTAAATATTTAAAAAAAAAAAGGTTGAGATAAAATAACCCCATCAAATCATAATGCACATTTTAATTCAATTTGTATTTGATAATCAAGTGCATAAGAAGACAGAATAAGCTCTTGCTTTTCTTAATTTGTAATCAATATGTTTGTTGGTAAAAAAAAACTTTTAATAATGTTAAGAAATTAATCAAACGAATGTTTGTGTTTAAATTATTTTCCATATAATATATTTTTACATCTGATGAAGTCATTGCTCGTCTTTTAAGTGTGTTTTTTATTCAAAAGAAAGATAGTAGAAATTCTTTTGAAAAGGTTTTTCTTTTTTCACGAATAAATAATATTTAAACCATAAAAATAAGCTGTGGAATTCACAGAAATAGCTTAAGTCATCTGAATTAATCTACCAAAAGTAATTCACATTTATATTCTCAGGAAACTCACATAATCATTTATTTCTTTGATGTCACGTGTCAGTATTAGGTCATATATTAATTTTTTGCACAATTATTTGTGAAGTGACACAACTCAAGTGATTTTTCAGATATTAATATGAGCAAATCACAAACTTACTATCATAACCTGTCATCAAGAGCATGTTTAACTGTACTTAAAAGTGGGTGTGAATTAGAAAGATTATGTATATTATTTTTTACATCTGGCATTATACAATCCCACTGCTTGTAAACCTCCATAATCAGTTGTAGCTTAGTTCATATGGGAATAAATATTTCTAACCCTATGTATGAATGTTGTAAATTAACTCCTGATCCAGTTTAAAGAGAAAAAAAATAATTTGATTTCATGTTTAACCCCTTCGCGACGAGCGTCCTTTACAGAATTTTTAATCTTTTACCACTGGTTTTTCAAAACCGAAATTTTTGCCCAATTGAATCGCAGAAATGCTATCATTAAATAAGGCAAAACTTACAATAAAAAGTTACTGGTGGGAATAATTGAGGATTCTGAGCATCTTATGCATCACGTATACATGTCACTCGTCCCCAAGGGGTTAAAAACTTTATTTTTAATTTCATTTTTTGAGTTGTCACTTTATGATTAAGTGTGGAATATATAAATTCCTAAAAAGAAAATAAATAAAAGATACTATGTTTTGGACCACATTATTTTATGCAGAATGCATTTAGAGGAGTAGATCTGATAATAAATATTTCACATATAAAAGCTACTTGCCACTCATAAGAAATTCAATGATTGAAGCGAGTTGAGCCCTGTGTTACTGATAACTTGTTACTTTTTATAGTATCTGTTGATTTTCATATAATTCCTTTTCCTTTACGTAAATTTTATTGCTAAATTATTGTCTTTATAGCCTCAAGTCTCTTTTAAAAAGATCAAAGTTTCGTTTAATTTCCTTTCTGTACATTATAACAGTATATTGTTGAAGTCAAGCATTTAATTTTTCCATTCTTTCAATTTGTAGGTGTCTCAGATTTAAAATTAAGTTATAAAGAAAACTGGGAATTGTGTATTGATGAAACTGTTAAGTACTTAGGTCATGCTGTTGGTTCTTTGTATGTTAATCATTATTTCCCAAAAGAATCACAAGAAGAGGTAATTAGTTATTTTATTGATAATCTGCTTTGTTTTACAAAGTTTTCATTGTTGTCAGTGTGATAACTTTGATTCTTATATAATGCATAATTTTATCATAATGTTAAGTTCATAGAAATTTTCTTTTTATTTATTTTATTGTTTTACCTTTTATATAGGTTCAGTTGTATCTTCATAAGCTTGCTGGTTCTTTAAGTTCTGTTGTCAGCAATATTCCATGGCTTCAAGAAGAACACAATTCTGCTTTATCAAAGGTATTTAATTTTGTCATTGTATTTTTTGTACTTTTATGTTAGCCGTGATATTTGATATAATATTGCTTTTATTGCCTTCTTTTATACTGCATTCATTTAAAATATAAACCTTTCATTAATTTCATTTAATAAAGAAGAAAAAGAAATAATACAATAAACTAAAACATTTTATTTGAACATCAAAGCATTGTTTATAATTAACACACAGATAAAATGAAAACAGCAGTTGGTGGGATATGTGCCTGGTTAACATAAAAGTACTGTACCTTTTTATAGTAGATTATTATTATTTGTTGTAAATTACTTTTATAATTTATAATTTTTTCTTTCTGCTTTATGAAAATTTCTAATTATCTGTGTCAGATTAGCTCATACCAGCATATTTATAGACAGTATTGGTATCAAGATCTGGTATACATTTTAGATATTGATATTCAGCAGTAATCCATTCAGGTACCTACTCACTTGATAGTAATTTTTTTAAAACCATATGATCCACTACAATTTTAATTAAAAACTTTAATCTGTACTTGCTTGGATCTATTGTTTTATATCATAGAATTGTCTAAATTTTTTTGCTTACATAAAGCAAAGATATTCAGATATTAAATTATAAGTGTGTAAAACTAGTATATGTTTAAGATTAGATTATTGGTCATAAGTATTTTCACTAACAGAGTAAATAAGCATACCATTAAATAAAAATAATTTATTTTTATTTATATTTATTTATTTATTTATTTATTGAGAAATTTTTGTCTGAGGGTAAAGGAGGGATGTTGTAATAAGTTTCATTACCAAAAATGCAAGATGTAAGCTAATTTTATTATAATCCATAAAATTAAGCTAATAATAAAACTTTTGTATGTAGCCTTTGCCTGTGTTTTCTTATAAGAATTGCAATTTATTAATGTCAAGTTGGTTCATACCAGCATTGGACATGATAATGACACAGAACATTTAATAATAATATTTATATAACGGAAAGAACTTCACAAATGTGCCATAATAAGTGAAAAATAGTACAACATATTTTGAAAAACTATCTTTCTTTTTCTGGTTTGCTCCAGCTCTCAATGTGATAAGCATGTATGTACCTGTCAAAGATTTTCTTTTAAAAAGCATTGAGTTTTATTTTGTTTTTACATTACATTTTATGGTGTATTTCAGACAATACACTGGTGTTTTACACCAGTATATTTAAGATTTGTTTATAAATAACATTTGTGTTAATATCATTTGATCCCAGAATTTTGCATGACTTATATTTTGAATTGTCAAAAATCACTTTCTCTTATGGGAGAGGTAAATAGCTTCTCACACTGTAAATCATAGTTTTATATTTTAAGTTAAACTTTGTGACAATTTTTCTTTAAATTTCTGTGAATTCAATTTTTTTTTACAAATTTGTTTCTGTAGTTAAGTGTAAAAATGTCGTTCTTAATAATATGGCTGAAATCATATGTAAAGTTTAAGTAAAAACATAAGAGGCATATTGATTGAAATTCCATAAGATTGGCTGTTGTATCACTGGCAGTGATGTAAAATACCCGGGTATTTATTTTTAAGGGTAAATACCCAATTTGGGTATTTACCTGGGTATTTATTTTCAATTATATATATTTGGGAAATTACATTAATTTTACTTTTAGTTATGATAAAAGAGTATAAAAGAAAGAAAATTATAGAACTTTAGACTTCTTACAATCCTTTAATTAAAAAAAAAATCAACTTTTTACACTTAAGTATTGAATTTAAATGTAATTTTTAAAAATGAAGCATATAAAAAAGTTAATGTGTTTATAGAGAATTGTTTTTTCAATAAATTTAAGGGATAATATTGATATAAAAATAATATACAAATATATAATACACAAATTAAGCACATATTAAATATAAAAGTGAAAAATATAAATAAAAAATATACAAATTATGCAAAGATATAATATAAAAGTGAAAAATATAATTTTCTTAATTCAATATTTGTATGTTGAAGAGAACCATTTAGCATCAGCAATAGCTTGACTTTAAGGAAATAAAGCTCAGTAATTTTGGATTGAGAAAGCAGCCTAATATTAAACACAATTTAACATTTATATATAAATAATATGCAAAACTATAGATATAGATAATAAAATAGAAAATGAAAAATATAATTTTATCATATCGACACAATTTTTCTCTCAGTTTAAAATCAGTCAGACTTCAGACACAACAACTTCGGAATCTGAATTTTCAAAGTCCTCAATTTCTAAGCTGTCGTCACTTGAAAGTAATTCTTCTATACGATTTATTGTTTCTGAAACATTTTCATTTGTTTCCTGTTTCTTTATTTTGGGTGTATTCTGTTTATTTACTTCATTGTGTAGCAGCTTCCAATTATACGATAGGTAGGTTAGCTTAGCTGCTCTTTCTGATGTCAAGCGGTTTCTTTTTTTACTGTGAATCCAGCTAAAGGTGCTAAAGGTTCTTTCCGTCGCGGCAGACGTAATAGGTGCACCTAATATGCGCAAAGCTACTTCAGCTAATATATTAGTGCCCGTAAGCTTTTCCACCATAGTAGAGGAGGCATATTCTCTAGCCCTTCCCACAAGATTTTTCTTTCCCAGAGACCTTCTTTTTCTCTGTAATGAACAAGATCCATTTTAAGTTGTGTGCTCTCTAATTTCATGTGATGGCCAACATCATAAATGAATGTTAAACCATCAAGCAAATCTGAAGGTTCTAAGGTACTTCCTTGCATTATAGGATTTAAAATGTCTGCTGCAAGATGGAGAGGACCAACACCAGATTCTTTTCTTTTTCTAAATTGCTCCATAATATGCTTTTCTTCATTTTTTTCCAATAAAGATACAGGAAGTAATTCTAGCAATACTTTTTCTAAGTTGTTTATTTTGTTATACACCAAATGAATCTGAGGTTCATTTGATTCAAAAGATTCTATAAGTTCTACAATCGGAGTAAAGATATCAATCATATTTTCAATACGAATCCAAAAAGTATCATCTAAAAGTTTTTTTTTTAACTGAGAAGACAATTGAGCTTCTTCACAAACTGCCATAGTTTGCAGCGTAAATTTGTTATCTTTTAAGCTTTTAAGACTGTGTAAGTAGCTTCCCCACCTAGTTTTACCTGGCAATTTCAAGGAAATATTTTTCTTGCTTTCTTGATCTTGAATCCGGTTAAACAATGCACTTAAACGGTTGCTACGTTTGATAGTTTTCACTATATCAATTACATTTGTAAAAAATTGTTTAACTGACTTGCATCCTGAAATATCAGAACACAATAAGTGTAAAAGATGGGCAAGGCAACCTAATGGAACAACATGCGGATATTTTTCTTTTACTAATCTAAACGCTGCTATCATATTTTTAGCATTGTCACCTATAATCACAAAAATTTTTTCAGGATCATGATCTTTCATAACTTTTTCAATTTGCTCAGCCAAATAACAAGCATCATGCTTGTTTTCCTTTGACATGATAAAATCAACAAATAGAGGTTGTGGTTTTGAAATCACAAAATTTATTATTGACTCATTTCTTATGTTACTCCAACCATCACATTGCAAATGGAGGTGTTTTGATTCAGTTAGTTGTCTCTTAACTTCACATTGCATTTCAGAATATTGAGAATCTAAGTAAGTTGAGGCAAGACGAAAACGTGAAGGTAAATTGTAAGAAGGTCGAACTTTCTTAAAAAATTCAATCCACAAAGGATGTTCAACCAATGACAATGGACTTCCACTGATGAAAATGGCCTTAGCCAAATGTTGATTGAGTGTTTCCTAAAACAAAAAAGAAGCATTTGTAGTTTTATTTTTCCAAAATAAAAATATACAAGGCATAGAATTTTTACATTTTTAATCCAGACTTCTATAGCATCTGTAATCTTGTAATTCAGATATTCCAAAACCTTTTATTATTATTTTATTATTTCTTTTCTCTCATGAAATGATAATAGATGCCACCACTAGCATACAAGAATACATTTCAGAAAACACTATTTTATGCAGCTATATATATTTTCCTTTTTCAAAATTTTGAATTTATGCTTGAAATTGATATTTTTAAGTATTAATTACTTAGTTTCTCCTAATTCCTTCCGCCTTGCGTGTTTAACCATTGTTCAGTAATTTTTTTTTTTTTTTATTAATGGCAAGTCCTATTTTAATTATTTAACTGTAAATCTTATTTAAATGTTTTATATTGTTTTATTTTTACTTTCTTCTATCTATAATAGAAGAAAGTATTGTAATCGAAATTTTTTTCGACTTCCGGTTTTCGACGGATTTACACGTTTTCGGGGTCAGAGATTCCGAAAAACACGTTTTTACGAAATGTCTGTCCGTCTGTGTGTCTTCATTGTATCATCTAAAAGTGTATGAAGTTATGCTTCAAATTGAACCTAATTTTTTTTCTATGTTTTTGGCTATGGCAAGCAGATTCTATCAGAATTTGGGGATATTTCGACGAAAGGGGGCGCTGTGATCGATATTTTTGTTCCATTTTCACTATTATACCATCGAAAAGTGTATGAAGTTATGCTTCAAATTGAACCAAATTTGTTTTCTATGTTTTTGGCTATGGCAAGCAGATTCTATCAGAATTCGGGGATATTTCGACGAAAGGGGGTGCTGTGATCGATATTTTTGTTCCATTTTCACTATTGTACCATCGAAAAGTGTATGAAGTTATGCTTCAAATTGAACCTAATTTTTTTTCTATATTTTTGGCTATGGCAAGCAGATTCTATCAGAATTTGGGGATATTTCGACGAAAGAGGGCGCTGTGATCGATATTTTTGTTCCATTTTCACTATTGTACCATCTAAAAGTGTATGAAGTTATGCTTCAAATTGAACCTAATTTTTTTTTCTATATTTTTGGCTATGACAAGCAGATTCTATCAGAATTTGGGGATATTTTGACGAAAGGGGGTGCTGTGATCGATATTTTTGTTCCATTTTCACTATTGTACCATCGAAAAGTGTATGAAGTTATGCAGATAATTGAACCAATTTTTTTTTTATGTTTTTGACCATAGCCTGCAGGTCCAGGTTGAATTCGGGGATATTTCGACGAAAGGGGGGCGCTGCCATCGCGATTTTTGTTCGATTTTCACTATTGTATCATCGAAAAGTGTATGATGTTATGCAGATAATTAAACCAAAATTTTGTAATATGTTTTTGGCTGTAGCCAGCAGGTCCTACTAGAATGTGGGGATATTCCGCCGGAAGGGGGCGCTGTGATAGCCATTTAAAGATTTTAAATTCAAAAAGATGTATAAAAAAATTAGAAATCCTAAAAGTTTTTTCCGTTAAATATTCGGCCTTGATCCGGAGAATCCGGAGCAGTTTTTGTTTTGTCTCTATATTAAAAAATGGCGGAGATATAGCGGTTTGAAATTTTAGGGTGGTTGACATTATCAAACAAGACAGCAGAATTCATCCATATACGGGTATAATTTATGAGTTTTAGTTAACAGGGTTTCAGCAAATTTTCTTTCATTGTTGTAACCATTGTTCCTATTCTTAGATGCTTAACACTATATATTTATATTCGCCAACGTCAAATTCTCGCCAAGCTTGGCGGCAATTGACGAAATAACGCCAAATTTGGCGACAAAAATAGGATGCCACACATGAAGCCAACTTGGCTATTGAAGACTAATTTGGCGATATTCTCATTCAAATTCAATGTTGACGAGAACTGGGAATGAATCTTCTTTAATTGGGTTCCACGCATTTCAGCTTCGTGTTTTCCAGTAAAATTAACTAAAATCGTAAAACCAAGGAATAGGGAGGCTATGTGTTCCGGTCGGTACAGTCCAAAAGAACTTTTCGTAGTTTAGTATACATCAGTTGATTGCATCCCGGTAACCCGATGATTCGCAAGCAGCTGACGTACAACAGAATGACGAAAAATATTGATTTTATTGGCGATGTGAGGACGAAATTAGAAGTATTAACATGATTGAGATAGAAGAAAGTTTTGGGATTGGCACATCCAACTAGTTTAAATTTATATTTATCAGTTTCGGGATTTGTGTTATTTATTATTCAATAATATAAAATTCCAAGTTAAAAAGAAAAAAATCTTATTGTTTCCCACAACTAACAACAGATGGCGACACCATACAAAATATACATATTTTTGAATTTTGAGATATTTTTAAGTGGAACTCCTTAGTATTATTTATTTATAAATTGCCTTAGTGTTTTGTATTATCATAATAATGCCTGATGTTATTATCATTTACCTAAATGCATTCTAGTTTCAAATTTTCTCTAATTCGCTATTGCCGTGGTTCAAATGATTCCGGATTAAAGATATAGGATTCAGCATATGATATTTTGTCAGGTATATGATATTTAATTACATTATTTAATTGTTTTGAATTGCAATACTGCAAACCAACCGATTTATACTTTAAAAACTTCGGCAGCTAAGGATAAAGTTAAAAAATGGGGGAGACCCTTATATGGATTTACATAAGGGAAGGGGATTTTAGAAGGTATTAACAATATTTATTATACTTATTATTTGTAAGTTAAATTCATTTATCAGGAATTTATGTGTCTATAACTATCTTTTAGAATAAACAATATTTTCAATTCAGTCAAATTATTATCTCTCAAATTTACATTTAATTAAAATGTAGTATTTGACTTTTATCCAAAATGTTCTTTAAATAATAAATGCATATATCCTGTAACGTTATTTTTTATATGGAATGTTTTTTGAAAGCCTATAGAAACTATGAATCTTGAAAGCAGACTGTTTTCATTACAAATAAATTTATAAACTTGTGGCTTTAAGCAATCTATTTTTGCTTTGCTATTCTATATAAAAATAGAATTACATTGAAACTGCCAAAAAATATTTGTCTTATAAAATTGTATAATGGCAAGTGGATGGGTTCCTTGGGGATATGAAGATTTTCCCCAACTGCCCCCCCTCCCTGAACACATACACTCATTCCATGCCACTGCTTATAGCTCTGTATTATTTCAATCACAAAGTGAATTCTTGCTTTTAAATTATATATTTTTCACATCAGTGTTTAACAGTGTTTCTTTATCTACACTTCAAAACAAATTAAACGATTTTTTTTATTAAAAGAAAAAATATATTAAAATGCAAAGGCTTATTTCAATGAATCTTTTAAATTTTAAAATAAACAATTTATTAATTTATTAAAAATTGTAATATTAAAAATCAGAGACATATACTAGAGAAAAGCTTCAAATAATTTATTTCAATTAATATCAGTTCTAATTTAAGTATTTACTTTTAAAAGAACAAAATTGTATTTATTTTTGTTTATTAATATGTAAATGTACTTACATTTGTTATTTCATCCATCTGATCCAAAAATGCTGTCATAGATATCTGTGACTTCGAAATTTTTTTATTTGTCAAAAAACTAGATGTTCCATCTCCAGCATTTTTTAGAAGCGAAGGTACACTTGTTATCGGTATTGATGAAGTGTTAGAAGATGTACTGGACATTTGACCAGTATTAGGTTCATCTGTATCACTAATTGTTATATTTTCTTCTACATTTGAAGTTGAAGGCATAGTAGAAATAGATTCCTTATGATATTTTTTGCATTTAGAATCACTGTCAAAAACCTTCTTCAAACCTGCAGGACATTTGAAACATTTCTTAATATGATTTTCCATTTTGTTTACATTAGCATGCTTGTAATCCTTATTACAATATTTGCACTGCACACTTTTTCCTTTCACATTAAAAAAATTCCATGCAAGTCCTTTTTTTCCTCCCATTTTTACTTCTAACTCTTTCAAACGCACACCATAGACATCTAAAAGCAAGTGAAGAACAGTTTATAGAATCAAAATCCAAACCAAAACTAGCATGGTTTTGGTTTGTAAAATCTAGCATAGTTTTACTTTGTAAAATCTAGTTTAGTTTTGGTTCATACTTATGCAATGATTGGGCGCCATCTATTGCTTCTGGTGGAAATTTCTAATTGAAATTTAAAGGAATTGCAGATTATAAACAAAGCAAGAAAAGAGTGTGTATTACTAAATTTTTAGAAAATGGGAATGATATTTTAAGACTTAAAAGATGATTCATAGAGGTTTATAATTAAGTTGATGATCAAACACATAATATTTGAATAGTATTGAGGCAAAATATTTTAAATTTTTGGGCAGCTTTTTAATTCAGCAAGAAATAATCACAACTCATAAAATTGGGAATGAAAATATTTATTTAGAAAGTGAATACTTTGAAATTGCAATTCCTTTAAACTACTGTTAATATTTAGAGAAAATCAGTAAATTCCTATTTAATCTTTATACATGTCTGCAATATTAGGAAAAGATAATTAAATTTCTAAAACCAAAATTTTGTAGTTCAGCTGACAATTGTGAATATTTATAGACTGTAAAATAATAAAAATTGTTTAATAAACATAAATCAATAAATTGTTTGTTAAATTATTTATTTAAATGCTTGATTGTGTAATTTATCTTTTTTTTTTATTATTAGCAATCTAAATTTCTCTTAAGTATGGATTATTATTATTATTTTCTTAATAAATAGATGTGACATGTAATCTGTATAATGCTCTGCAATAAACTGTGCAGATAGGTAGTCTTATATTTTCTTTTTAAAAAATGTAATAGAGCTTCACATTATTTACTTTGAAAATTTCCTACAAATTCAATTCACTTACTTTGCAGCTGAAGCACACTAGCAGTAAAATTAAGCAATTTTGCGATGTAAGTTTCGACTTCTCTTTAATTGTGGCTGAAGCTATACAACTTTCATAATTTGAATATCTCATTCTATGATTTTGGACTTCATAAATATTTAAGTTTCAAATAAAAATAAATTTTACTTTAAATATGCTTTTTCAAGCTGAAATATGAAAATACCCAGTTTTTGGGTATTTACCCGAGGCTTGGGTAAATACCCAGGTAAATACCCAAAAAATATTTACCTACCCACTGGGTATTTACCCGCCCCACATCACTGATCACTGGTATAACTTTCTGCAAGAAATTTTAAGTTTTCTATTCTATAAGCAAATTTTTAACTTGCATAATCCTTCTTTCACTAAGAATTTATAATATTGCTAGCAAAACCCAGGCTTTGCATGCATAGTTGTTGAAATATGACAAGTGTTATTTGTGTGCCTTTGAAATGGATGAGGAGTTAATTAATTTACAAATTTTATGTAAAATTCTATAGAAATCATAATTTAGAACATTTTCTGCTTATTTCATTCATTAAAATTTCCATTTTTTTTTTAGAAATCATTGTACAGTAAACTCCCGATTATCTGCGAGTCTAAATTTCTTTTCTTTTTTTTTCTTTTCTTATCCTTGAGAAGAAACTTATTTCTGCGATGTAGGATGAGTTTTCGATCCTTTTTACTAAATATGATTTCCATTTGAAAACGTGGAACAATCACGTGCACAAAGGAGGTGCAGCTAATCTTGAGGGTGTTGCAAGGCCACACACCTGTTGATAAACAATGTACGGGTACTGAAAGTCACCCCTGCCCCCCTGTTATGATTTTGTTTCTCCCGTTTTTCATAAAGCACATCAGTTTGCTTGTTTTAGCTGAGCTGTGAACACGTGTCTTACAGAAGTTCGCGTTGGTATTTAAATTTTATAGTTTTGCATTTTCAATATTTGAAATATGTCACAAAAAAGAAAAAGAGTTGTGTTAACGATTCAAGATAAATTAGAACTGATTAAAAAAATTGAAAATGGTGCTACAAGAAAACAAATAAGCTTGCAATATGGAATTGGAGAATGCACAGTTAGGGACATTTTAAAACAGAAAGATAAATTGATGCAATTCTCAGCCTTATCAGACAACTTTTCATCGATGAAAAAAAGAAAAAGTATGAAAAGCAGCACTTTTGAAGAACTGGATGCAGCACTTTTACGTTGGGTAAGACAAGTGAGAAGTGAGGGAACGCCTGTTTCAGGGCCTATTGTTGCTGCAAAAGCAAAACAATTTTTTGAAATGCTGGGATTAGAGGGATCATTTGATGCATCGTCAGGATGGCTGACAAGATTTAATCAACGCCACGGGATAAGAGAAATAGGTCTTTACGTCGAGAAATTAAGTTGCAACGAACAAGCTGCAGAAAATTTCAAAGAAGATTTTGTACAATTTCTTCAATCAGAAGGAATTTCTTTCGAACAAGTATACAACGCCGATGAGTCAGGACTGTTCTGGAAATGTTTGCCTACACGAACTCTGGCATTTCAAAGCGAAAATCAAGCTCCAGGACATAAGTGCAGTAAAGAGCGTCTAACAATATTGCCTTGCAGTAATGCTACAGGATCCCATAAACTAAAGTTAGTAGTGATTGGAAAAAAAAAAAAAAAACGAGATCTTTTAAGGGAACAAGAGCTGAGAACCTCCCAAGTACATTATTTCAACACAAAGAAAGGTTGGATGTATCAAACAATATTTATAAAATGGTTTGAAGAAATGTTTATTCCCGAAGTTAGGAAACATCTGACGTCTCAAAATTTACCCCAGAAAGCTGTGTTGCTAATTGACAACGCCCCATCTCACCCTGGAGAACAATTGAAATCAGAAGATGGAAATATTTTTGCAAAATTTTTGCCTCCCAATGTTACAGCTCTTATCCAGCCTATGGACCAGGGCATAATCGCTTCAATTAAGAAAAAATACAGAACAAAATTACTGAAAAAAAGAATTGAAGAGGGAGATGATCTTAAAAGCTTTTTCAAAGATTACACGATTCTCGATAGCATTTATGATGTAAACAGTGCTTGGGAGTTGGTACAGAAATCCACATTAATAAAATCCTGGCGGAAGATTTTGCCAAGTATAGAAAAATCTCTAGTAGAATCAGAAAAGGAAGAGGAAGAAGTTTCCGTTCATAATTTAGTGAATTTAGCAAAATCTGTTGCTGGTGGAGAAAATGTCGATGAAGATAATATCATTGAGTGGATTAATTGTGATGCTGACGATCAGGCTTCGAACATGCAACTGATGACCAAATTATTAAAGAAGCGTTAGGTATGAATTTGGAAGAGAGTGACGAAGAAGATGATAAGGTACAAAAGAAAATGAGCCACGACACAGCTTTAGCTCACGTTGAAGGACTTATCCAATATCTAGAGGAAGAGGTTGACGCGTCACTTTGTGATAAAATAGTACTTAAAAACTTCAATCGCAAATAAAGAAGTGTTTCAGTACAAAAAAACAGACACTTTTGACGGATTTTCTAAAGAAATAAACCTACAAGTTTGTAAGTAATGAATAATTTTATTATTCTTGAAGTAATAAGTATCTTTATGTTACCCATTGTGCGTAGAAACTGTAAAATGTATGTTTGTGTTACTTATTATGTGTATAAATTGTTCAAGTACATATTTGTGTTGATTTGTTCCCTTTTTTCAAAATTTTGTGGATTATCCGCGAAATCAATTATTTGCGATAGTCGCGCCACTCAATTCCGCAGATAATCGAGGGTTTACTGTATTTTAAAAGTAACTTCCATGTCAAATTTAAAGTTTCTATCCTTAACAGTTCTATAGAAATTGTACTTTAGAACATTTTTAGAACGTTTTTTGCTCATTTCACCCTTTTAATTTTCGAATATTTTTAGTACTCATTCTTAGAGACCATTTGTATCTTAAAAAAAGTAACGCTTATGCCAAATTTTAAGTTTCTAGTCCCTTTAGTTTCACAAAAATCGTAAGTTTTGACACCCCCACCCCTGCTCTTTTTAAATTTTGACAAAATGCATTCATTTGCATCTTAAAATTAGCAGCCAAGCCAAATTTCAAGTTTTGTACCCTTAAAAATTTCATAGAAATCAGAATTTAGAATATTTTTAGATTGCTTTTTGGGCATTTCATTCTATAAAATTTCTTTTTTTTTTCTTTTTTTTTCAGATTGTTCTGTATGAACATTTATGTCTTAAAAGTAACAATCATGTCAAATTTCATGTTTCTACCCTTAACAATTCCATATTAATTGTAATTTAGAACATTGGTTTTCTGCTCATTTCACCCTTTTAATTTTCAAATTTATTCTTAGAGAGCATTTGTATCTTAAAACTAACCCCCATGCCAAATTTCTAGTTTCCAGCTCCTTCAGTATCACAAAAATTGTAATTTAGAATGTTTTTTCTCCTGCACCTTTTTAAATTTAAATTTACTTTAAAAAAAAAATGTTCTGTGTGTGCATTTGCATCTTAAAAGTAGCAGCCATGTCAAATTTCAAGATTCTTCTATCCATAACAATTCTATAGAACACATTTAGAACACTTTTTGCTCATTCCACCTTTTTAAATATTCGAATTTTTTAGAAACCGTTCTCGGAGAGCATTTACATCATATAAGTAACTACCATTTCAAGTTTCTAGCCCCTTCAGTATCACAAAAATCATAAATTAAAAACATTTTTTGCTTGTGCACCATCTTGTGGGTAGCATAAAAATAGCCTATGTTGGAGCAGAGACTGTCACCATCAATTTGCTACTATTACTTTTCAAATTGGTTCAATATTTTCAGAGATTACTACTACAAACAAACAAACGTTATTTCTTTATAATGATATATGTTTTAATGTTTAATTAACTGAGCAAAAGAGTTTATATTTTTTTGTAAATGCAAAGGAAACATATATGGTAACATACATGGTAACAAACATACATGTTCCATATTATCTTCCACTGTTCTTTTTAAGTTAATTTTTCAATTTGCTTTGCTTTTAACCAAAATTGAAAAGTTATTGAATGTTTTGCATTACATTTTTTATTCTAGGTTCGATCTTTATTCTTGTTATCAGGACATCCTGGTTTTGTAAAGAATAATACATTGAATTCTTACTACAAAGATGTAAGTTTTTAATGATAATTTTGTGTATGCTTAAGATATATATGTTTCTTATATATATTTATTGTTGCTTAAATTTGTTACAATCTTTCCTTGTGTTAATATGAATCTAAATCTTAGAAATTTTTTATGTTGTAAATATTGAAAATTTGCAATAAATTTATGATAAAGAAAATTTTAGAATTAACTTTTTGTTTCCCAAAGTACATTATCTGATAAAAAATATCCAGACACTTTTGATTTTAGATGTTTTATTGAGTATCTAAAGAAATACTTGATGAGAATTCTTTTAGAACTTCAGAAATGTGAAGAATATGTTTGATCTAATTTTCAGTGAAGGTTTAGCCAAGAGGGTAATTAAGGGACCAACAACAAATTGAGTAAAAGAAAATAATATTTGCAATCATCGTGTAAAACAAAATGCTCAAACTGATCTGTAGCTGTAGCAGATAACTATGTGAGTTCTGTACAATGTTTATGTAAAGAATAGCACATATTCATGGTTATATAAAAGTTTTTTTTTTTTTTTAATTCACTTTTTTAATATTAAATAATATAGATATGTCCATTTTTCTATATAAAATACAAAATTGGTATTAGAGATATAATTCAGCGATGCTGCCAGTCTTTTGAAATCCAGGGCCCCTGGGACCCAGACACTTCCAAAAAATCAGGTCTTTTTTTACAAAAGGGGGCCCTTGTTTAGAAATAAGACAGAATTTAATGTATTTTATACAACATATATGACTTTTGTGATCTTTTTAAAAAAAAAAAGGACCGATAAAAGTTATATTAATGCATATATTCTCCAATTTTTTGCTTCAATGATGCACTATCCCCGGCATCGCTGTAATTGTACATTACTTTTCATAAAAACATGATTTATTGTCCTTTCGTTGCGGGTTTTGGTCGGGTTGCGTGTTGAAGTATTTAGGGTTTGGGTTGATATATGTCGGGTTGCGTGCTGAAATATTTTAGGTTCAGGTTGAAATATGTCAGGTTGCAGGCCAATGAAAATTATTTTTGCGAGTTAATGTCAGGTTGTGGGTTGAGGAAATTTTTTGTGTCTGGTTCGGGTTGGGTTGCGGGTTGGCTTCAAATGTAATTTGCGAGTGTAGGACTGTACTGTGTATCTATGAAATATAACAATTATTTTTTTCTTCATAATTCAGTAGTCAACTATATAGGGCAACTTATATAAAAAGGCCAGTTGAATATCCTGAAAATTCAGGAAGATATCGGCAATATAGGGAGCTGAATTCCAGTTGCTTTCTAAAAGTAGCTGGATGATATAACTTTTCCCAAATTGACTTTTTTAATTTTATGTTTTAGTTCTCCTTAAGATAAACCACCAGAATGAGCGCATTCCAACAAAAAAGGAGTTATCAAAATCGTAGCATCCATCCAAAATATACGTATGGCCATTACTTTAAATACATACTCTTTTGTTAGAAATTGGTTAATAAAAATGATAATTTGTGAAAAATCCTTTAACATCCATCTACTCTTAAAGAGCCACTGAAATTCAACACACTATTACCTATATCTTTCTGAATTTTCACGAAATTCAACTGACCTATATGAGTTATCGTATTTGACTACTAAGTAATGAAAAAAGAAATGTTATTGTTTGCTCATGTACAGTTAAAAAATTATTTCATAGGAATGCTCATATTTCAGCAAATGATTAGTATGATATTGTTTGTTCATGCACAGTTAAAAAAATATTTCATAGGAATGCTCATATTTCAGCAAATGATTAGTATATTTATATTCTAATTGTTCTATGTTGTTTCTACTGTACTTTGTCAAGTTTTCTGAAAGTGGCGTTAAATTTGGATGAAAGCTCTACATGCTATACACAAAAAACATGCAGAAATGTTTTAAAGTTTTAAAGAAACTTTTATATCTTCATAAATATACATACTATTCTTATACAAATGAGCACAAATGCTGTGCAATATCCACATAGTCATGTGCTGCAGCTGTAGATTATTTTGAGTATTTCGTTTACATGTTTATTTTTGTTTATTGCAAATATTATTTTTTATTAAATTTGTTGTTGGTCCCCTAATTGCCATTTTGACTAAACATTCACTAACTAGTCGGATGTGTCAATCCCAAAACTTTCTTCTATCTCACACAGATTTCGCATACACTAAAAAGAATCAGCACCCATTTATATCAATGTCTAACTGAAGCTCAAGTTTTATTAAATTCCGTGCAGTATTTCTTGAGATATGACTATCGCCAAAATCGTGTAAATCCTTCAAAATGCTGCATAGCAGTGCCACCTGCTGGGTGATTTTTACCAAAAACTAATCAGCACCAATTTATATCAGAGACTAACTGAATATAAAGTTTTATTTAATTCCGAGCATTAGTTCTTGAGATAGAGCTATTGCGGAAATCGTGAGAAATGCTGCATAGCAGCGCCACCTGCAGGGCGATTTTTACCAAAAACTAATCAGCACCAATTTATATCAGGGACTAACTGAATCTAAAGTTTTATTAAATTCCGAGCATTAGTTCTTGAGATAGGCCCCACCAGTGGCTGAGAGGTTGTGCTCTCGAAGCTGGTAGACGGGAGGTGCTGGGTTCGATCCCAATCGCGCCCGTCGGCCTAATCGTTCGGAGTTTTCGTGGTTTTCTTCGAGCCGTGGATTTATCCATGCGTAAATACGGGTTAGGTTCCCTTAGAAAGACCCCCACGAAGGGCACTCCCCCCGGCCCTATATCCCTAGTGTAGATAATTGGCCGTCAATAATCAACCCAACCCTAGTTCTTGAGATAGAGCTATTGCGGAAATTGCGAAAAAAGATGCATAGCAGCGCCACCTGCCGGACGATTTTTACCAAAACCTAACCAGCATCAATTTATATCAGGAACTAACTGAATCTAAAGTTTTATTAAATTCCGAGCATTAGTTCTTGAGATAAAGCTATTGCGGAAATCGCGAAAATTGTTGCATAGCAGCGCCACCTGCCGGGCGATTTTTACCAAAAACTAATCAGCACCAATTTATATTAGGGACTAACTGAATCTAAAGTTTTGTTAAATTCCGAGCATTAGTTCTTGAGATAGAGCGCCCACAAAATTTTTGTCACATACATACATACAGACAGACAGACAGACAGACATTTTCTAAAAATAGTCAAATGTGTTCAGGACCTTCTAAAACGTATAAATCCGTCAAAAACCAGAAGTCGAAAATTTTCATGAATCCAATACTTTCTTCTTGTAAAGATAGAAGAAAGTAAAAATGTGAGGTCAAACATGTTCTTTAAATTCCTGAAGTTCCAGAAGAATTCATCAAGTTACTTCTCTAGATATTTGACAAAATGTCTAAAGTTGAAAGTGTCTGGATACTTTTGATCAGACAGTGTATAAGACAAAGGATAATATTTTTTATTCTGTCTGCAGATTATTTTTGAAGATAATATAGTTCTTTTACGCTATTGGCTAAAAATGGTTTTGTCTTTATTCAATGTAATGTTCAAGCAGAGTTTCCCCCAGGATTAAAAAGGGGCACGGTGCTGTTGGTGAGAAAAGGGCACTTTTTGAATTTTTGAGGGCACTTTTCAGATTCTTAAGGGACCTTTTTTTTAAATTGTTAGATGTATTCTTTTGATTTTTAAAGCCACTTTTGATATTTCAAAGTCAAAACACTCTTTTTAAGACAACATTGAGTCAGTTTTTACTATGAAAGCAAAATTTTAATGCAAAAAGGAGAAAGAGCACTTTTTTTACCGAGGGCAAGAAAGGTGCTAATTATTTTACTGGAGGAGGCAAGAAGGGTGCTAATTCTTTTCATGAGGGGCAAGAAGGGTGCTATTTTGTAAAACAAAGGGCAGGCAGGGTGCAGCACCCTTCTGAAACTGTCTGGTGAAAACTCTGGTTCAAGTATGAGATGGAAAAAAATATATATATATATATTTATATGCGTAAAATGCGTACAACCCAGAATGCATAATTTACAAAATTTTTACTAATTGGAAATAGAATATCCAATATTTAGTTTATAGGATATAGTATAGAATCAGGGATCTGTTTAGGAAAAAATTTGGTCCTTTAAAGAGCTCTTCACAAAATTTTTCATTTAAAAAACGGACCCTTCACAAAATTATTTCCCCCAAAACAGGACCCTTCACAAATTTTTGCTGGCAGGAAATCATTCATAAAAATTTTTCTATCGAGCAAAAATTTTACAAATTTTATGACCGATTGAGGACATGTGTGGTTTATTGCCACGTGACTGATTGAATTTCAGGATTTTTTTTTCTTCAATCATTTAATGAAATTTGATTTTTTTTCCTCGACAGACTGCCAAAATTAGTGATTTTTTTTCTTTCCTGCGATCTTTAGTCAATATTTGCTGTTTGTTTACTGTAATTATTTGATGAAATTCACGATTCTTTTTCTGCAACCAACTGACAAAATTTATGATTTTTTATTTCTCTGGATTGATTGACGAAATAATCAATTTTTTCCATGACAAATTGGGAAATACTTTAAGGAAGGAAAATCCCACACAGCATTTTTCATTATGTGAGATTTTTCTATTTTGTGTATGCCGTACAACCCAGAATGCATAATTTACAAAATTTTTACTAATAAACAATTCTTAGTCACCGACTTTGCTCAGACCATATAAATTCAAAATATACTTATATAAATTTATGCACAATGGTTATCTTATTTGATTAATTACAATTGGTATTCTGTGATCTAATTTATTAAAAATTATTATATACTTATAATGCACTTCATTGACATACTATTCACATTAAAATTTGCCTGTTTAAGCATGCCAAACTCTAAATTGCAATTTTGACAATATAATTTTTAACTTGAGAATACCATTTGAAAGGCCCAGGTAAAAAAACAATTCAAACTGCTTTTTTTTTTTCCTCAGAAGGAAAATATAGTCTCTCATAAGGAAAACTTTGAGGGCATGCAATCATTCTCTGTAGAAAACAATCTCAATTTATATAAAATTAACCATCTTTTTACTGCCTTTTTCAAGATGATATCGATTTGCCTTTTTCTAATTTATTCCCTTGAATTGAGTTTTTTTTCCTTCCTTGGCCCCTTCATTTATTTGTATAACTATTTAAAGGGCTGCTTCACAGTTCTTCCCTGGTCGTAAAATCCTATGCTAACCTATGGGAGAAATTTAATTAAGTGATTACTTATTACCTAATATTATTATCGAAAACTGTTTTCATCCTCAGGAAGTAGATGTTAGATTCCCATGTAGTTTTTAAAAATTGTCTCCTTACATTTTAAGTTTTTTTTTATGATAAAATTCATGATGATAAAATTTGAAAATTTTCTTTTAAGGAGAAATTTCAAAGTTTACAGTGTTTTTTAAAATACTTAAAACTGATGGTGACTTAAAAAAGAAAAAAAAAATGTCAGCAACCCACATCTACTTTCTGATAGTGAACACCATATTCTGATAATTATATTAGGTAATGAGTAATTCCCTAATTAAATTTTCCGATAGGTTACCATGCAATTTCACAATCAGTGAGGTGGAAACCTGTATTGGTGAAGCATCCCCTTATGTCTGTGGTTCCAATTAAGGATCCTATAATTTGAGCTGATGCATATCCATGTTGTTTCCCAAAATAACTGCCATATTGTAACTCAGCTCAGCATTAATTTACTGCCAAAGCAGGTGTTTTCCGTCACTGTCACTCATTGTCCACCACTGTGGTTAGCTAACTGGTTTTTAGCTTGGTGTTTGGTCCGTTGGGTTATTAAATTGTGGTATGATTCAGCCTATACTATAGGAGCTCTAGTTCTAATTATAGAGGATTAGAGTATTGTTTGTTTTGATTTTAAATACCTCAGATTTAATTGAGACTTACCACAGATTTATATAAGGTTTTCCTAGAAATAATTGTTCTTATTAATGGCAAAAATAAATGCATATTTCTGTTATTTAAATAAACTTTAAAAATATATATTGCATAAAATTTATATTTGCTTTTCCTATTCCATTTCAGATTTTTTTATTTCTCTTTCTGGGTCTTTATTAATAATGTTCTTTCTGGGTCTTTATGAATAATGTGTGTCAATTGCTTATTTAAAATTCCTAAAATTTTTGTCATCCTCTACATAGTAAGATTTATTTTTAATTTTGTACTGTGTATTTTATTTTGTAACGCATACCAGGATTATTTCAGATGTCATTTTTAAAAAAAATATTTTTTATTTTCCTTATTAGCTCAGAGTTGCAATTGATTTTCTAAAGAATATACAATCCGGTGTTCGTTTCCTTCATAAGAAACAAGAAGAAATGCTGAAAACCCCTGCCAATACTGATTATAGGTAAGTATAAGCCGTTTCAATTTCATAATTATTGTTTAATTTGCAACTATTTTCGAACAAAGGTGATATGACTTTTTAAAGCATAAAATCTTTAAAAAGGAACTATTTTCTTTCAAAAGTTATGGGAAAATCCTGAAAATGGCAGGTTTCTTTTTCTAAAGAAGAGAAGTTATAAGCAAGCATTTACTTGTGAATGATGAGGCACTAACAGAGGCATTAACCTCCCTCTGTAGTTCGAAAGTTCTTTTGATAATAAGAACCCTGATTGCCCTCAGGCTTTTCAGCAATTTTGTCACTAATGTCACATAATTAGAAATCTGAGGATGATTATTGTAAATCATAGTTCAAAGAACAATCCAGGTGCAGGTCTGGAAATGGTTCATCTGTAATTGGTTCAAAATTAGGAGACTAACTCTAGAAGTCCAACCTCTCTTGAGGCTCTGGCACCCCTTCTCTCAGAGAAGTGCCATGGCACTTTCTCTGACACGACAACAACAAAGAACTCATTCTGATAATGGTGTTATATCAAATTCATTAATAGGGGAGGAAAATAAAAACCTAGCATGCTGTGGCCATCAAAAAACTTTCTTCTATACTATTATAATACATTAATTTAAATAATGTGTTACACACCAACAATTATGAAATATAGTGCATTTCTTTAAATAACTTGGAATTGAAGTAATCAGTGAATAATAATAATAATAAAACCCTGTTCAGCTGCACTCCAATTACAAAATTGGAAAAACATATATATTTTTAATTAATAACTTCAAATATAAAATTGGGTGTATTTCTACCCAATAGAAATTCAGATGCAGCTATAATGTTCATCATAGAAAGTAGCATAGCAGGACTTCTGTTGAGGGAACAAAACCAAAATTCAATCAACATAATTTTTAATAAATATTTTATATAATAATTTAATTTAAATTCCATTCCATAGATGACAAGATGTAGCTATCACAAAAAAACATGAAAAACCCATCACAGCAGCACCCCCTGTTGAGTGAACAAAGCAAAAATTTAATCAACATATTTTTTAATAAAAGTTTACATATTAAATTTGCTGAAATTCTATTCTATACATGCTGTGATCCAGCTATCACAGTAATTATGGTAAACACAGCTCAGCAGCACCACCTGTTGAGCAAGATACACCCAAACTTAATCAGCACAAATTTATGTCACGGTTTAACTGAATATGAAAGTTGATCAAATTCAATTCCATGTATGCCAGATATAAATATAACAGAAATTTTGAATAACTGAGCATAGCAGCACCACCTGTTGGGGCTACATACACCAAAACCATTTCAGCACCTATATTTACCAATGTCTAACTGAATATGTCATTTGATGAAATTCCATTCCATAGATGCTGAGATTAGCTATCACTGAAATTGGGGAAAATACAGCATAGCAGGTAGGTTACCTACAAACAAAACTTGTTCAGCATTCCTTAGAATATTGACCACACCCCAGATTTTGCAAATATCAAAATAATTAAATCCAATTGCAACAATGTTAAAAGCAGATTTTTTTCTTAAAGGCTGGCTGGCTTATGTGATTACATAGTTCTTTCCCTTAATGAAATCTGTATGGTTCCACCATAATATTAGGTTCTACTCTGACTCTGACATATATTCCATAGTGTTTAATTGATTTAACTACATATTTTGACCGTGAACATGTTGAACAATAACTTTGGTTAGCGATCGACATTGTACTGATGAGGGGCTCATTTGTAGCTTGTAACATTTAAAAAAATTGTTTTTATTGTGTGATATAATTGAGTATTTTTTTAGATTTTTAAATGTCTGGAATAAATTAAATGTCTTTAACTTTCTAATAATTGTGATTCAGATATAATATGTTTTGTAATATTAATTTGTTCTCCACTGTCCAATCTAAGTTGGGTCATGTTAGGCGAGTTGAAGGGGTGTTTTAATTAAACTTTTTCTAAGGCACCTATTTCAATCACTTATTGATTTTTTTTTATTTTTTTTACTATGCCAAGGAATTAAGTAATACTTAACATTCATTGTGTAAAAATTGAGCAAAAATAAAATGCACAAAAACTTATAACAAGGTATCTCATTCTCCCATTTATAATATAATTTCTAAGTACTTTCCTCTGATTATTATCATTTGTGTAAAGTAGTTAATTGTACTAAAAAAAAGTTGAGAAATATGTATCACTTTTGCATTTTATATTTTTGTATTTTTAGGCAACTATATTAGTGACTTCAGGTTACTAACACAGCTATATTTGTTTTACTTTTTATGTGGCAATTCAGAATCTTTTAGCTGTAAAGCAGCATTATCTCCTGTAAAATTTTGGTGACATAAATATTCTTACGAAAAAGTTTAGTTAATTTCTAGGTATTGGAGAAAATTTTTTAAAAAGTTGTTTATGATACTGTTATGTTTCATTCTTAAGTTTTAAAACATTCAAATAATGAATTTTTATTTTACAGTTGGACTATCTACTCGCATGACGTCTCATCTGATTATAAATATGCTGGTAACCAGCTAGGTGAGAATAGTTTGATATAATTTATTTTGTTTGGTATTTATTTTTTAATTTCTTTTCTCTTAAATTTAAATTTGTTTTTTTATTATTTTATTATTTATTTTTAGTTGTACCTGCTGGATTATTTGAAAGCCCCTTATTTGATTCAAAATCCCCATTGTAAGTTTAGGTTTATTTTGATTTTATTATTTTTTCTTCTTTATCATTTGCTTTTTATTTTTTATTTGCAGAGCTTTTGTTAATTTCTGTATTAGTTCATCCTTTCCCCCTTTTCTAGACACAGTAATTTATGCACCCTTAAAAATTGAATATTTTTATTCTTGAACAATTTAAAAGATAAGAGATAGAAGGAAATGAGATTAGAATTAAGACAATTGGTGTGTGTGTATATATATATATATATATATATATATATATATATATATATATATATATATATATACATAAATAAAAACCCTAGGCTTCTGCTTTGAAAATTGTAAGAAATGTTTAGTGAAATAACTGCATACATATAAGAGAATTGGGCTTTCAGATTTTTAAATTATGGAAATTGAAATCTTGACCATTATCACTAATTTTTTTAATCGAAATAAGTTTAACACTGTTGTTCTCAAATCCAAACTGGCTACTTTGACATATTTTTTAAATTCATTTTTGTTCGGAAATGCATGAAATTGGCAGGTGTTCAGAAACTTTGTAATCAAAAAACATTTTCGGTTTTCTGGTAAAGGCAGAAGATCTTTCAGAAAATATTGTCAAAGTCAGCATTTTGAATCGAATTTCTGATGCTGCAGAACTAGAAAGGAAAAAAATATGTCGTCACATGACATGAATCGCTTATAACTCGATAAGTAATTTATTGATAAAAAAATAGAAAATTCATTTCGATTCCAAATTGCTTCACTAGTCAGGCCTGCCAATTTTACACCTTTACATTGGAAAATGAACCAGAAAATGTGGCAGAAAGTTTTGCGTTGTTGAGGAGATCATTTGAGAACCACCTTAATGATTTCAAAAGTGATGAAATCATTGAGTTATTTGATAAAAGTTTTGCAAAAATATAAATCAATTAAAAGTTTTAAGCAAAATTTTATTCTTCCACATAAAAATAACAAAGTGAATTTAAAATATTGATAAAGATAAATATTTACATAAATAACACAAACAGCAGCAATTTTCAAAGCATGTATAAAGAAGTCACAACACTTATAAGATTAATTTTAACATTTCCTGTGATATATAACATGAAATCAATTTTTATAATTCAACCAAAAAAAAAAATAATGATAGTTCATTTTTTACAACTTTCATTGAAAATGAGTATACAGCAAAGGTACCATTCCTCTAGCCACTATTTTTTATTTTTTATTTGTACCACTATTTCCAAACAGATAGATTCATAATAGATTTCTACAACATTAGCTAGAGAAATTTACTGTGAAGATTGTTGCTTTAAAAAAGTGGTGCAAATAAAATGTAAAAATAGTCATCAGTGGCATCCCTGAAACAGGTTTATTATGTGTTTTAGAAATGCAGCATGCAGAAAAAATTATAAAACAAGAGTAAAAGATGAGTTCATATAAAAAGGAAGCAGTGACCATTTAGAATTACAGTATAAAAATTTTAAAATACCTAAAAAGCTATTATTATTATTTTGCCACTAATATGCAGAGAAAAGAAATTGAGTCTTACTTTTTTGATAAGAAGTTTGAAAAATACAAATTTATTCCATGACCATAGTTTTAACATTGAAGAGGAGAATCTGAGATCTAACTGATAATGAATCTCAACTTTCTGCTCTTAAAATGACAAATGAGCAATATTGACTGATCTAAGACAAATTTATTCATTTTACCTAGCGTTGCCATGTGTCCCAATTTTCAGAGCTCCAAAGACTTGTCCTGTGTAACCTCTGTGCAGCCCAAAACTTCTGATTTTTCATAATACACAAGTATTTTTAATTTTTCACTTTTGCCCTGTTATTCATTTGTTTGGAAGGTCTTAGAAGAAGACATTGCAAAATCTAAGAAAAATCAATGAGAATCTTTAATTTGTAATGACTCCTTAGATTTTAGTTTAGAACTTTAATACTAGACTTTTCATTAAGATTTCATTTATCATTTAGAATTGAAATTATTTTAAAGAGCAAAAAGTGTAATTTGTCATAAAGGGTGTTCAGAATTTTTTCAATTTCATTGCTTGAAATTGCACATTATCTTTGACATAGTTTAAACAATTTTTTTTCCATCTTAACATGCATGAAATTGTCAGGTATTATTTTTCAAATACGTATATAAAATAAATAAATGAATAAATAAATATCGCCCCCCCCCCCTTTTAAAGCAATATGATAAATCTTTAATCAATACCCGACTACTACCTTAGAATTCAATTTTGTGAATGTTAGGTTGGTTTTCAATAGAATTTTTAACAACATGTTCTGAACAGTGCTTTACTTTTACAGAATTTTTTAAAAAAGATGTTGTAAATAGAAAATTTGGATTTGAGAATAGCCTTGATTAAAACTGCTGTTACTCTCTTAAATTTTATTATTCAAAATTCATACGGTAGCAATGATGAATTTTGTTTATTACAATCTTGTTAATTAACAGAAATTTTTTCCAATGCTAGAGTAAAATGTTTAGCTTCGTGTATCACAGCCATAAGTATATTATGTTTTAAAATATAATATTGATTAAATTTCAATTGTGAATGTTGAATTGTTGGTATGCAAAACTATCAGCTATTCAAGGACTTGCTATTATTAATTTACTTCCTAATGTGTTCCTTACGAGTTATTTAATTTACATACATTAAATATAGTAAAAGAAAAATGCTTTATAATTTTATGTCCCACTTTGAAAACAGTTGTCCTGCTTTTCTTACACCTCTATCCCACTACTTGTGGTACTGAATCTGGTAACACTAATTTTACCTTCTTTCTTAAAGGGAAATTTAATTTAAACTAGCCTCTTCAACTCTTCATTGTGTTTAGCTTCTAAGAATGCATTGTATTTTAACCCTTTGAGGGGCAAAGTACTTTTAGTACTGAAATGTTGCAATAAATGACTGGCACCGGAATTTACAAAAAAATTTATTTGGAAATAAGAAAATGGCTATATTTCACATACCAAGTGTCCCAAAAATGACTGATGGATTTAAAAATTCAATAACTTGCAAACGGTGACAGATATTAAAAAAATTCTTGCAGGAGTGTTATGTATGATGTCAGGAGTTTTTTTACTGTGATTCTTGATTTTAGTTCGAATTTCAAACAATAGATGGCGCTGGCAGCAATTGGCGCTCAATCAAGACTGAAACTGACGCCACTCAGCATTCATGCAAAGGAAGGAGATTAAGGCTATGGAGTGGGTCTCCTTTGACAGCATAATCTTGCTCCCCGATTCTGAACTCATTCGATATGATTTCAATGGAATGCATTGTTGTCATGGAAACAACAAATTCTTCGATAGTGGAATACAGCGTTCAGAACTGGGCATGAATTTAACAAGCAGTATTCGAGTTTGCAGGCAATTTTACGTTTATGAAGTTTAATTTTCCGGATTAAATTACTTTTTGTTGTCTGATTAAAGAAATATTTAATGCATCGTATTTTAAAACTAGCTGAAAAGATCTTACTACAATCTTGATCTTAGGGTCTGATTCTGAACGCATTCGATATGATTTCAATGGAATGTGTTGTTGCCATGGAATTAACAAATTATTCGATAGCAGAATACAGTGGACATGAATATGTAGGCGATGCGGGGAAAGCATGTTTGTAAAATAAGTACCACCAACAGTATCCCTACAGTTTATCTTTGTTGTTTGTTGAAAGTTTGCGAAGAAAACCCAAAATGTGTGGGTTAAACGAACGTCTTTATTAACCTCATAAACATAAGATTCAGAATCATAGAAACAAAATTATATTGTTCCTTGCACTGAAAAACAAGTACTTAAAACATATCGTTTTTAGTTGCAGGGAGCTAATAATGATAAAATCCCAGAGATAAAATCCCAGTTTAAATAAAAGTCTTTTAAACTGTTGCCATTAATAAAAGAAACTAATAGATGAGTCCAGTCCGAGAGATCTTGCATCTTATAAACCATGCCGATTCAGCAATCAGGAAAATTCGCATCGTAAAGCATAACCATCGAAGTGGGGCGTCGAAAATTCGAAAGTCCACTGTCATCAGGGCTACATTAGATACCGGGCTGGCTCATACATTCTCATGACGTCACAGAAGGTGGCTGGCGATTGGTACAAAGCGACGCCCCCATCGTTTTGTGCTAATCACTGAATGTTATAGATGAAAATTAGCGGTCGCCACTTGCCACGTGGCGATTAAGTTTAAAAGTTGTTTAAAAGTTGTTTTAGAAGTTTAAAAGTTGGCGATTAAAAAATCTGCCATCGATCGCTACTTGCCAAATGGCGATTAAAAAATCTGCTATCGATCGCCGAGTGAAATACACCATTTTTCATGGAAATATGCATCTCTACATTGATTACATTTAATGAGAGAACTGGTTCATTCTTTTTCCTACCAGATGCAAACAGATTTCAACGACGTAGCTGTATTTTCAATATTTCGGCTTTTTCTCATGTGCTTACTCTTTAGTATTTAGTTGGATTATTTTTTCAAGAAATACAGTTTTATTCTGCAAAATATATTCATCAGCTTTGATTCCACGTAATTTATTCCTTTTTCCCCACTGGATACAAGTGGATTTTAAGGACATTTCAGTATCTTCAATATTTCGACTCCTGCCACATGCTCACCAGCTGGATTATTTTTCAAGATATACTGTTTAATCGTGCGAAATACACTCATATACAATATTTATAAAACTCTTATAGAAAAATATGTTTATATACAAATACAACGATTATAATTTATCTAGATGTCAAGAAAGTTTGAAACATAATAGTGGCCACTAATGAAACCGAGTCTACCGGCCACCGGCTACTAACTAAATTTCCCAGTTTTCACCTATACTGAATGTCTTTCGTTTTCTCGTTTCGCTTTGTACCAATCGCTGGTCGCGGCCAGCCACCATTTGTGACGTCATGGTAATGAATTAGCTAGCCCGGTTTCTAGTGTAGCCCTGCTGTCATGTAATGTTAGAGTACTTTAATTCTCAGATCCAGTAGGTCCAGCTGGTGAGAATTGCCCACAGCCGAAGCAGCTAGATTGACTGCATGAATAGGTTGCCACTGGTACTCAGATCTAGAGTAGGTTAAGCGTATGAGAGATTGTCCACATATACTATTAACAATATACTACTAACCATTTTCACGATTATTTTTCAACATTCATAAAAACCTACTGACGAACTTCCTTAAAAGATCTAAAATTCCTTAGACTGTAACAAAAGTTATGAAATTTTTAACAACCACAAAAAATACTAAATCTCTTCACCTAATTTTAAAATACAATGCATAGAATATTCTTTAAATCGACCATAAAAATTAATTTAATCCGGGAAAATAAAACTTCATAAATGTAACATCGCCTGCAAACTCGAATATTGCTTGTTAAATTCATGCCCAGTTCTGAACGCTTTATTCCACTATAGAAAAATTTGTTGTTTCCATGGCAACAACGCATTTCATTGAAATCATATCGAATGAGTTCACAATCAGGGCCTAAGAACAAGATTGTATCGGCGAATGAGATTAACTCCATAGCCTTAATCTCCTACCTTTGCATCAATGCTGACTGGCGTCAGTCTTGGCCTCGAATGAGCGCCCATCGCTGTCAATGCCATCTATTGTTTGAAATTCGAACTAAAATCAAGAATCACAGTAAAAAAACTCATGACATCATACATAACCCTCTGCAAGAATTTTTTTAATATCTGTCACCGTTTGCAAGTTATTGAATTTTAAAATCCATCAGTCAGTTTTGAGACACCCGGTACATATTAAATGGAAAAGATTTTAGCAAAATTCTGGTGCCATTGTGGCGTTTGGGAATTTAAAATTAAGTGGCTTCATAAACATACCACTGCCCCTGAAAGGGTTAAAAGTTAACCTTTCTAGAATAAATCTTTTATCATTGGTATTATGGTATTTTATTTTAGGGCTGTAAAGTATGGTGTTCTTGCTGCTCATGTTGCCAACAAGATAGCAGAAAGTTTTGATGATAAAGGTAAAAAAAAAAAAGTTTTGTGTTGATTATACTTTTAAAATGTAAAAACATGTAACTTAAGGTTGTTCAAATTCAAACTGGCTACTTTCTAACACATTTCTGAAAACATTATTTGTAAACGCATAAAACTGACAGCATTTTTAAAAAATTCAGATACTATGCAATTGAAAGTGTTTTCCACTTTTAGATAAAGACAAAAAGATCTCTCAGAAAACATTGTCACAACTGCTTGCATGCTTTTACATTTAAAAATGAGTATGTGAATGTGTCAGAAAGCTTCATGTTGTTAAGTAGAGAACCTCCCCCCACCCTGTTTAATGCAAACTTCGTTTTTTTACGAACAATAAATGGCCTCTCTTGTAAGACCGCACCAATGGGACTGTATTTCACATCTCTGTTTCGGGGGAAATTTTTTTTTTTAATTCAAAGCAAAATTTGTTACTTTTTTTTAAAGTAATAAATAAATTGTAAGAATTCGTAATAAAATATCTTTATTTAGATATTATTATTATTATTTTACAACATTCGGCTTAAATTATATTTTATGTTAATTAATATATGTACAAGTTTTAAAGTTAAATTATTTTTTATACTTTAATTTAACCTTCTCAGCGGAGTGAACGGATATCCATTCAATAAGCTGTAGTTTTCACTGTAATAGAGGCATTATTTAAATTAATATAATTTTTCAAATGTAATGCAGTTTTAAAACATTGAGTAATGATAATTACTCTCATGGACTATATTAATATATTTAAGTTATTTATATTATGTTAGAAAAATCACCTTTTTTTAGAATTAAAAAAAAAATTGCAAAGGAAAAAACATTACAATTTTGCTCTTTTGCTCAGCGGTCAGAGTGTTAATTAGAAATAATTAGCTGATTTTTCTTATTTTAAATTGCATTTTTTTGTGTGTTATAAAATATCGCTATTTTGTGGAAAGCAGGTTACTGTAGAATTGTCTGTTTTTTTCTTTTCTTTTTAAACCATATAAAATCTTCTGTTTTTTATCTAAGAAAAGTTAGCAAATATGCTTATTAATTTTAGATTTATTTTTGTTTTAACTACTATTGTTACTATTAGGAATGTAACAAATAGTGATTTGGCTGAATACTAACTATTTAAAATAAAAGTATATATTGATTATAATATTTTTAAATGTTAATTTGGACATCAAGTAAAATAACTATTGATATTGTATTATTTGTATGTTTAAACTTTTTAACAGCTTGATGTAATATTTGAAACAGCTTGATGCTGATTAATAATTTAAAACTTTCACTAAATCTAAATTACTAATAACATAATTTTATCTGTAGATACAAGTAATTCATATACCATCACATTCTATCTAAAATAGGAACTCCTTATAATTACTATTAAATATACTCTTTGAATTTATTTTTATTTTAAAAACTTATTTCAATTCAAAAAGTTCAGAATTTTTATTGAATCCCTTTATATTCATACATATCAAATTGATTTTCTGTTAGTCATGATGGTATGTTATTTCCATTAAGATATATAAGCTATTCTTCATTTCTACTATTCAGTCATACTTTTATCCACTCTTATATTCAATGTTAATGGGGTCCTCATAGTGCTTACTCTCATACATAATCAGTGAGATACCTCCTGAAATAGCCGTGGTGAAATAATTTTCGTTGCAGGGAGTTTGTGTGAAAAAAAATTCCCTTGTGATTTAAAACATGAAATTTGGCAATATTATGCATTATTACATAATGTTTCCAAATTTGGTGATTCATATTATCCATTTTATTAATTAAAATTACAATACTTCTTTAAACACACAATGCAAACACGCATCAAGGAAAATACTTTTATTTATATAACATTATTATTTGCACTTATCTTGAACTTAAAAAAGTCCTTCCAGCCTGTACCGGGAGGAAAAGGTAGCTTTCCTATATCTTCGTTTTAAAATTTTAGCTAATGTTACGCGAAAACAGCAAGTTAATATGCAAAGAAACGTTTACAAAAGATTCGTTAATACTGAATTTGAATAAGAAATTCGCCAAATTATTGAGCAATAGCCAAATTGGCTTCATTTATGAAGACTTATTTTGGTCACCAAATTTGGCGATATTTCACCAAATGTCGCCAATGTCGTCAATTTTGGCGCTAAATGGTATGAATATATAGTTTTATGCGTATGATTGGGAAAATTATTACAACAATGAAAGAAAATAATTTGCAAGTAATGGCGTTAATGTGCTGTTTTGTTTCAAAATGTCAGCCACCCTAGAATTTCAAACTGCTCTATCTCAGCCATTTTTTAAGATAGAGGTAAACCAAAAAATGCTCTGGAATCCTTGTATCAATGCCTAACACGTAATTAAAAAATAAATTTGAATTTTTAATTTTTTTGTATATTTATTTTAGTTTTAAATTTTTAAATGGCCGTCATCTTGAAACAAAATGGCGGATCAAGCTGGCCAACGAACTCGGTCGAGACATTGGGGAGCTCAATACACACAATTAGTTAATTAGTTTCATCAAAATCGATTTATAAATACGAGCGTTATCGTATGACATAGGTCAGAGATATATATATATGGATATATCTATATATATAAATCAACATTTGAGCGGAGGGTGGTTTTGGGGTCTGGGGGTCATGATCGGTGAAAATATATCGAAATTTTCCGGAACTGCTTTCCTCCGAACGGCTGCAATATGTAGCTTTATACTTTTTAGTATTGAAAGCTACCTAAAACTGAACAATACAACTTAAACTTATATACAATTTAAAATTGAATTAGTTGGTTGATTTTTTAGTAATACTGAATTATTATTCTGCAATATTTTAAATTAATATATTTAAGGCTGGTTTAAAAACAGAATAATTCTGCTGAACAGTGTGAATCTTCTTGACCCATTAACAAAATCATCAAAGTCATTATGTGAATGAAATTTACAGATTGCATCTATAATCAATTGTTCCCCAATAATTGTTTTTTAAAATGTGCTTAAATCTTCCAAATTTAGCACCATTTTCGGAAAACTTCTTAGCCTTTAAAGAAATCAGAGAAATGCTATTTAATTTCTTAATTATATAAATAAGAATACCTGCAAAATCTGTGCATTTAAACATGTAAATGACTGTATGAACGTCTCATAATGTATCAAATTTTGATTTGAGAAATGTATAACAAAAATGGAAATTATTATTTTTAACCTGAATTTATTCGGCTAAATATCCAAAGTATTCAGCTAAATATTCAAAGTATTCGGCTAAATATCCAAAGTATCCAGTTACAGATATTTGGCCAAAATATTTGTAACACACTTCATTACTATGCTACTATTGTGTATTAGTTACTATGCTAACTTTGTGTGACATTTTTGTTTATATATTCACTAGCAGAGCTTCACCTGTTTCGTTGGTTGGTTTTTCTAAACGAACCTGGGGTTGGAGGCCCACTGCCTTCAGCAACATACATCACATGTGCATATTATCGCTTTTGTAAATGTTAAAAAAAAAAAAAAAAAAGTTAATATTATTCTTTTAGGCTTCTAAAGAAGACAGTAAGTAGTGTATACTCAATTTCGTGAGCTACTGTAAGTGACTCAAAAAAATTTCTGGCTGAAAGAAATGATGCTGATATAGCAGACTTGCAGTGTGCTACAGAAGAATGTTTGCTAAACATAAATTTTAAAAAAAGATTGATTAAAATATATTTTCCAACACTCTAAACTACTTGAAAATTGAGGCATGTAATTGTATTTGTTAAAAATAAATGTTTTCTATTAAGTTTGAGAATTAGAGTGATTTTGTTTTAGTACTAGTTATTTTAGCTTTCATATAAGTATTTCAAGATCATTTTTAAAGAAGTTAACAACAAATCTAATTTCTATATGTAATTTGTAGAATTGGCATTCGCCTGTAGAAATACTACAATTATAAATTCAACTAAATCTAGTTTCTTTAAAATTTTCAGTTTAAAGAACAGTACTGAAAGTTACAAAAGAGAAAAATATGTGATGGTCTAATTTTTTTTTTTCTGTTTTGCATAAGGTGGAATATTGTCTACGACACGACTGAAAGTTTTCTCGGTCTAAATTGATTTTGCCTTAGACAGAGTTTACTGTATGTATATATATATACAGTAACACTAATGTCTGGGCAATGGTGTAGTCGAAGGGGGACAGCGTCTCCCCCTTTTTATATTCAAGGGCACGGTAACACGCGGGAGAAAACAGACTTTCCAAACTTATTAATTTTTGAAAGGGATAAGCACGCTAAATCAATTCAATTTTAAAAAATAAAGCACTGATTTTTAATACTTTTCAACAAAGTTGAAATGTGTTTATCACCTCGGATTGTCTGCCATGTCTGTCTATTTGTCTGTTCTCTCTCTAACTACTGTAACTTTGTTTGAATTGTGACAAAATGTATGCATGTTTATGAGTTTCTTTGCGTTATTATCACTACTGAAAATGATATAACTTAATTGTATAGCTTTGATCTAGAGATCTGCATGGGCCGACGTTTTCAGACACGAAATAAAGTTTTGAACTTTTCAACTAGGGACAAGCTATTTAAAACATTACAAGTAAAAAAATTTTAATTAAATTAAATTAAACTGTTTAATTTTTCAATTACTTTTCTCTGCAGTTCAAAATGAAAGGTAACATTCAGTATCAAGTTTTCTATCTGTGACACAGACCCTATGTTCGGAACTATGAGCGTCCCCCCACTTTTTTCCCCATGTCTACACCACTGTGTCTGGGTTACGATAAATTATCTCTATTTGTACTTTAAAATTAGGATGTAATTTTGAAGAGAATACAAAAACCATTCATGAATTTGGGAATCCAATAATCAAATGTTTCCTTAGGAAATTATCATAAAAACATATTATTGTTGTGTAATTTCAGTTGATGTATAATTTCAGGAACTTTAAACAAAGACAGAGAAAAAATTCTTATGTGAAACCATATTAATGGTTGATACGATTAAAAAATATTTCTGTTATCATTTACTGTTTTATAAAATTAGTATGTAGAATTTTAATTAACTTGTCTGTAATACAGTAAAACCTGGGAAAGCAGAATTCTGATTTTAAAAATAAAATTCCAGAATTCTGATGGAAAAAATACCACACAAATCCACCTACTTAAGAATCCTGTCTAAAATTGACTTCCTCTCAATTCTTTGTGGTTCCATTTTTTCAAGTTTTACTGTATTTAAATTTTGTTATTCATATGCAGTTGTATATTGATTCCTGATTCAGAATAACTCACAATAATGTAAAACAATGATTATTTATTAAATAGGAGTCAATTATGATGAATATGGAACTCTAAAAATGTGGTTGAGTAATAGCACTTTGTCATCTTTTACAATGAAAAAACAGTGTTTGAAGTCAGCGATTTCAAGCTCTTTCATTGATGATGTTCAGGTACATTCTATTTATTTTTTATATTAAAAAATTAAACTGTAGAAAATGTGTGTTAAAATAAATTATGTTGCTCACTCTTATAAGTTTTTAAGCATAATTGAGAATTGCCCTCCCCCCCTCCCCCCCCCAAAAAAAATATATATATACCCCATATATATATATGTAACCCATATATATATATATGGGTTTGCTGCATACTTTAATTAATATGCAGTGTTATTTCATGTAATTTTAATTCATTGCTGCTTGATTAGTCACCTTGAAGTTGAGATTTACTTAAACTGTTAGATATATTTATGAAAATGTAAAATATATAATTATGTTCATTTTTTATAGTTTTTTGTTCTTGTTTGCATAGTGCATGGCAATTTTGTTCTTTTGATGCAAATATTTGCAGAACATTCAATTTTTATCACAAGTGAGGCTAGACACCGATAAACTCATTGCTATTCAAAAATATAAGTTAGCTAAAACACGCTATGTATATGTAGAGGTTTATAGTTAGATAAATTAAAATGTTAGAATATGTTTCACCATTAATATTTACAATTAAGCATAGTGCACTTTCAATTCTACGTACAACTTAATGAAGTTTATTTACTTGCTCAATAAATGTTGGATCAAGAACTTAGTTAATTTCCTCTTCATGTTTGACATTGATTGCTTTTTTGAGGAAGAAATCAATCCTAGTGTGAACTGTTTGCTCCTCCTTCTCAGCATTTGTTTTACAGCAAGCAATGGATTCTGTATTTGTTGATCAACTTTTAAAAAGCAATCTTATTTATAAACAATTTCTTTTGGTATTTTCATGGCTTTTTTAATTGTTAACACTTCTGCCAATTTTAACACTTTGAACTTTTTTGGGGTTGTTCATACTTTCATTTTTGTCTTCTTTAGCAGTTTTCCTTTTTGCCTCATCCAATTCAATGCGTTCCTTGTTATAAAACTCCTTAGCATTAACAATTTGCTTAATGTCCTCTGATTTAACTTGCATAGTTGTCATTTAGGTTGACATCAATGCATTGTTTCAGTTGTGATTTTTCAGAGATTTTTTTTATATATATATAATTTTAGATTTCTTATATATTTTTAACTTTTTTTTTTAAAGATTACATTCTTTAATACAGCAGTTCTTAAACTATAGTATGCAGAGACCCCCTTAGGGCATCGGTAAGACACCTCCATGGGGTCCACAAAGATTTCATGTTCAATATAAATTATTTATTTAGAACCTGCATAAAATCAAAGAAAATAAAGAATGTTTTTAATTATTTATACAGTAAAATGTGTAAAAAAAAAAAAAAAAAAAATTGTTAGAAACCTGAAAAAAAAAAAAAATCCATTTTAGACAGGTGTCTGTCTGATAGTGTACAATTTTATATTACTACTTTCGTTGTGTCCATAGTTGTATGTCTGTTTAAAACAGGCTCAGTTTTCATAGATTTCACTGTCTATCTTTATTATTGTTATGCTGTGGAATCCGGATGTTGGGTAAACGGATGCATAGCTGTAGCGTCACAGGATGGAAGTATATATAAGAAGGCATAACGAACGCTGGAATGCAACGAAGGTATGGCAAAAGGTAGAAATTCAAGTACAACAATTTTCAAAGCACAGTCATTTATTATAGCAGTTGACTCGGTGACAGGGTTCGTTAAACAGGCAATAATCACTGAAGAGGAGGCGTACAAATTAAGTTAATACTGAGACAGTCGAGGTAAGAGTGATACAAATTGTTTCGAACATAATTTGCACTTTTTTATTTTTGGCGTGCGGTTTTCGTTATCAGTCGCCAACATATACAATGAATTTGGCGGTAATCATGCAAAGGAACAAAGTATTTTGGAGAGTTAAGGGAGTAAATTTAAAAATTACAGACCGGCGCAACATTCGTGGGAAGAGAGGGTTGTACAAATTTTTGTAATTACTGAGATGCTGACCGGGCCTGTATGATTAAAATGGAATTCATGAGCGTTAGAATTTAGACAATACTAAGTGCTAAATTTAGATGTTGGTTGCATATGAGAACTGAAAATTCGTTAGGAAAATGACGGCGTAGGACGAAGTACAAAGAAAGCAGTTACTTTATCTTTCTTTTTTTATTTATGTTCGAAAATGCCGGCTGGTGTGAAAAGGAAGAGAAAAAATGCAGTATGGGTGTGAATACATATTTCTTTTAATTCTACAGGCTGAGAAATGAAACTGACATGACAAGAAAAATGCGTAATATAAATTAAGTGAAACCGCACTGAATAAAACGGATATTAAAAATTAATAAGCAAAAATGGAGAAGGGTAGAATAAAGTTATTTTACTGTTAATACAAAAATTGGGAAAGTTAAATAAATTAAATAATTTTGAAACAACAAAAGGGGGGGGATTAATTTTAAAGAATAAGAGGATATGTAATGAGAAACGTCATTACATATCTCACCCCGCAAACGAGAATGAAATTCAATCCTTACCTAATAGCGCGAGAAAAGACTGTGTCTCTTTGCATGAAAATATAAAAAAAATACAATAATACAGTAATAAAAAGTGAAAATGCAAAACAAACCTGTAATGAATCAACATGCAATACTGGCATCATAAGCATCATAATTATTTTGACCATCAAAATTTTAACCTCTGTATAATAATCTTTTTTTTTTTATAGTTGCAACTTTTTATTTAACGAGGTTTTCTTTTTAACATGGATATCCTTTCTTTAATCATCCGGTACCGGGAAATTTATAACAGTCCTTTTTTTTATTTTCTTTAAGGACTTCAATATGGTCATAAAATAGAGAAGATTAAAGCAGACAAATTATCATTTTTCTTCTCAAAAATTGATTCATTTGAATCTAAACTGATGCCAAAAATTTACGTTTACAAAACAAACAAACACATACAATAATAAAACACATTACAAATGTATAAAAATGTAGAGGAAAAGGTTATATATATATATTCAAGTATAAAATGTAATAATGAATAAGCATAATTAAATGTGCAGAAAAAAATATATAAAAAGAAAATATTTCGTGCATAACACGGGAATGAAAAGAATGCATGTGGCAAACTAATAAAAAATCTGCCCGAAATCTTGTCATGTGACAACTATAATGTCTCAAGCTTAAGTGCTTTACGTCCTAGGGAAAATATTGACGTAATGAGAGTCCATATTATGGTTGTTCTTGACCACAATATTAATTCCTTGCTCCACCTTGAAGACCAGAAGTGATCTCCAACAAGGAGTACTAGTCAATGTCTTGTATGAGTCCTTTTTTTTTTAAAAAAATGCTACACCAATTGATGAATGTCTCTCCGCACTATTAAGTTTGGGAGTATAGGGCACAAAATTCTGAGTTGACCTGAACTTCAGATGGTAATAATTAGTAAAAAAAATAAAAATAGCTATATGTTTATCTTATTTATCAAACTCAAAATACTATCCGAGAGTGTAGAGAGACAGTTTGTCATTATATTGAAAATGCAAGTGCAAGTATGTCCTAAACTTAGCTTAGTGTAAAAAAAAAATGCATTTATTTATAACATTGAAAAGACAGAATAGAATACACTTAGGTAATTGAAGTTAGGATTACTGTCATTGTGTGTGAAATTTTTGTATTGAAAACCTTTAGTGATTTTCAGAGTGACATATCAGTCTGTGAAAGAAATAAAACGAGCCTTTTTTTTTTAATAAACACAGTTAAAATGTTCAGTATTAAGTAGAAATGTTTAAGACATGTATTCTTATGTGTAAACATGTAAAATTAAAAGTTACTTGAAGTAAAATTTAAAAAAAGGGATTGTTAATCTAATATTATTTGTAGAAGGAAATATATTATGAATTGTGTGATATATATATTTTACTATAAAACAACATAAGCAAATGAGAAAAAGGAAAGAGATATATGTGGTAAAGCTTATTTTATATGTAAAGGAAAACAAAACAAAAGAGTTTTTTTTTTTTTTTTTTAGTCGTTTTTGTATCAAGACTAATGTCATAACTCTAACATGTAAGGAAAAAAAAAAAATGTGTATGACCCGACACATTATCTGAGTATTAATGTGTAGAAAGGTGCTGACTGGAATTTTGTTTACCAACAAAGTGAGGGTGGCCTTAGAATGCCTTGAAATTACACAAAAAAAATTGAGTGTGAAATTATTTTACAAAGATGAAAAAGAAAAAAAAATGTGTATACCTAATAAAATTAGACATATAGGAAGGGTAAAGGAAAGGAAAACTCAACGGTATGTGTGTACAAGACTCAGAATCTTTATGAAAAGATATCTTAGTCACCAATGAACCAAGCACAATATGGCAAACGCTATGACATGATCCAAGGATGTGTCGTGTAATTGTGTCAATGAGAAAACTATGAACTAACCTATGAGTAAACAATGAGAAAATGTTTCCGTATACACTAAAAAAAACTGAAAGTACAATGAACTATAGGCAATGAGCGTTTTTTTTTTTTTGCATAAAAAAAAAACGAAACAATGATCTATTCAATGAGTAACTATGAGCAGCAGTTTTCCGTGTATATAATAACCCTAAAAAAACAATGAACTATATGTGTTAATGTTGCAATGAACTATATGTCTTTAAAAAAACATATAAAAATACCGTTGACAATAAAAAAAAAAACTTTTGAGAGATAAAGTTCTAAGTGGATTTAATAAAGAATAAATTAAAATAACAACATGGAGGAAAGTGAGAGTATGTTTATGTTTTAATGCAAGTAGGTGTAACACTGAAAAAAAAATAACGTTGAAATAATATAAAAGTTTGTATGTTTGAGTGTAAATAGTAAATAAGCGAGGGAAAAAAATGCATATGTGTGTACATAACCAGATAAAATTACCCTGTATGAGAAAAAAAAATGACGACCCGCATCAAGAAAAATTATCATACAAAATAATACATCAGATCATTTAACCATTTCCGATCGTTAAAATAGGTAAATGAAAAGATGAACTAAACTGTACACAGAGATGCTTAAAAAAAATTAATTCTAAAAAATTATCTATAAATGAATATAAAGAAATGTAAAATGTAATGTTGTGTATAGAAGTATTAAAATAAATGTATACAAACTGATATGCATGTAACAGTTGAGTTGCAAGAAACGAATCTTATGGAGTGTGTTTTACAAGTGAGAGAGCAAAATAAAGCATGTTATTAACTTTTTTTTTAAATAACCTAAGTGTTCTTGTAAATATGTTTCCGTTCTCCATCAATATGTCGTTTTAGTGATGGACAATCATGAGCAAATGTAGGGTGACAAATATCAAATTGAGTGTTGTTATTATTATTACTTGTAATGCAATTGATGCATTTTGGAGTGTTCGCACATTTAGGATCATAGTGTGGACCTGAGCAGACAGCACATGTGAAATCATTTCAACACCCTTTTGCAAGATGTTGATACGTCTGACATCTAAAACAACGTTTAATGTCTATAAATGGTTTCACTGGGTAAAATTTTGACTGAATGGGAATCTATTTACGATAGAGTAATTTTTTAGCACTTTCCGGAGAAATCTCCAAAATCCAATTAAAAGCATTTATGTATTTGAGTTTGTATTTTTTTATAACTTGGATAAAAGTGACAGGTGACTGTAAAATGTCAGAAATTCCTATCAAAATATCAGGGATATTGTATTTTTCTGGTAACTTACAAATTATAATAGGAGTTGGCTTAAGTTTCTGCACATTAGAAGGCTCGATAGACATATTTTGCGAAAATGTGGCAGTTTCTGTACATTTTGACTGACACTTTGTAATATTAATATGAGTCGTGGTAAGTTGTGAATCTTCGTGACATATTTCCTGAGATGCTACCTTGTGTAAATGTTCGTCAACAAAAATTTCAGTTTGTGTGCATACATTATGCATAAATTTACGTTTTTCATTTTTAGGAAACCTTATCTTAGCAATTTGTGTTTCTTCAGACTTGAGTTCATGTTTATTTTTCAATGATAGTGTGTGAAGTCGTTCTAAGATTTTTTTGTTTACAGTAAATAAATTCTCTTTCTCTTTCACTATTTCGTTATGTTCCTGTAAAACAAATTTATAATTTTCTATGAGAAGTTTAAACTGTACATTTATTTGATTTCTTAAGGTCAAGAATTCTTTAGACAAAGTAGGGTTATTAATCGAAGTGACAAGTTTGTCAAAAGCTTCGAAGTCAGTGGAAATAATTTCAGCATCACGATTTAGTGTTTCTTCAAACAAATGGGGCCAAGAAATTTTGAAAAGGGATTTATCTAAGATAGAAATGGGTTCGCTGTTCTCAATTAAAGGAGCCTGTTCATGTAACGTTTGAATATCTTGAATAGATTTCTGTTTATTTTTATTTTTCCTAGGCATGTTTCCGTTAAAAAGCTAAACACTGATCAATAATACTGAAATGAGCTATAAATTAAAAAAAAAATAAATGAGAGAGAAGATGTGTGCGAATAACTTTGTGCAAAAAATGGATTTTTGAAAATACACACTACATAAACTAACGATGGTTAACAGAAACAAACGCACTTTAAACAAAATAATAAAAATCTATGAAGGAATAATAAAAATCTATGAAGGAATAATAAAATCTGAAATATGTGCAGAGAGTTTTTTTTAATTGAAGTAAAATAAAACCAAGAACAAAAAGTTATCTTTTTTGATTAATACTATCGAAATGCATATGCGCGATCACCAAAAAGTATGTATTGTGCCAGATTACTTCATCAAAATTCAACCCAAAATAAGATAAAGTCACAAAATATTTATGCTGGGTTCTAAGTATATCTTTTTAAGGTAAAGGCAAAAACTATAATTTCACAAGAATACAAAAAACAAAAATATATATATATATATCTCTCTCTATATATAGAACTGCAAATAATTTTTTTTTTTTTTTTTTTTTTTATAAACGTATTTACCGTCACCATGACTATTACACACAAACATCCTATCTGTACTCTTCAATTTTTTTGATAAACATCAAAATTATGCAAACATATTTAGATACAATATAGAACTGATCTTCAGTATCTTTGATTATATTGGAGGTAAAACAAAAATAATAACTAATTGAGGAGTTCTCAAAAAAAAGTGAAGGAGTACAAGAAAAAAAATAATAACTAATTGTTACACGATACAAACCTTTGAGGAAAACCAAAAAAATTACTTATAATTTTTCTTATAAATATAACTTAAATTTGCAGAAAGGCAACACAAAAAAAATGAATATATATCTGTATAGGATATTGTAAACTATTAAAAATATGAAAAAAAAGTATTTTTAATAATATAAAAGTCCTTCTGGCCTGTACCGGGAGGAAAAGGTAGCTTTCCTATATCTTCGTTTTAAAATTTTAGCTAATGTTACACGAAAAAAGCAAGCTAAAATGCAAAGAAAATGTTTAAGATTCGTTAATACTGAATTTGAATAAGAAATTCGCCAAATTATGGAGCAATAGCCAAATTGGCTTCATTTATGAAGACTTATTTTGGTCGCCAAATTTGGCGATATTTCGCCAAATGTCGGCAAGTTTGGCAAGATTTTGGCGCTAACGGATATGAATATATAGTTTTATGCGTATGATTGGGAAAATTATTACAACAATGAAATTTTTTGTAATGTGCTGTCTTGTTTCAAAATCTCAGCCACCCTAGAATTTCAAACTGCTCTATCTCAGCCATTTTTTAAGATAGAGGTAAACCAAAAAATGCTCTGGAATCCTCGTATCAAGGCCTAACACTTAATTAAAAAATAAATTTGAATTTTTAACTTTTATGTATATTTATTTTAGTTTTAAATTTTTAAATGGCCGCCATCTTGAAACAAAATGGCGGACCAAGCTGGCCAACGAACTCAGTCGAGACATTGGTGACCTTAATACACACAATTAGTTTCATCAAAATTGATTTATAAATACGAGCGTTATCGTATGACATAGGTCAGATATATATATATATATATATATATGGAGATAATATATATATAAATCAACATTTGAACGGAGGGTGGTTTTGGGGTCTGGGGGTCATGATCGGTGAAAATATATCAAAATTTTCCGGAACTGCTTTCCTCCGAACGGCTGCAATAGGTAGCTTTATACTTTTTTGTATTGAAAGCTACCTAAAAATGAAGAAAAGAAAAAAAAAGGTGATTTAAATATCCTGTTAAAATATAAACCAAATATTGATAATGGTTAAAATCTTGAGCATGAAAAGAGAAGTTTAGGGAAACAATGCATAATTATTAGAACGCAACATTTTAATTAGAAATTGGAAAAAGTAACTTCTCCGTTTATGCTCTAAAAATCCCAAATATTTTCTACCTTGTTAAATTAGGATCCACAATTTCTTTTTGTTTATTTCTTTTTTTTTTTTTGCACGCTATTATTTATTATCTATCTATTTATTTATTATTTTTGTTATGAGAGAAAAAAATTGTATTTGGAGACACAAAGTGCCTCATTTTTTTTGTTATTATACGTTGTTATACATGTGTCACCAATTCTTTCAATATGTAAATATTGAACATAATCCACAGAAAGGAGTTTCTGTTTTCCTATTTATATCTGTCGAACACAATCCGCGCGTACCAGTTGTCACATATCACTCATATGATTTAAAATCACACATATCACTGAAAATCACTTAAGAAATTGTAAATATTCTTTCACAAAGCCACGCACATTGAAGTTAGAGAGACCCGCAAATTGGATCAACTATTGGACCTGCAATATTCCCAAAACGAAGAGCGCGGAGCAAATTTTCGACGCACAGGAGAGGGAGCGGGAGCGAGAATACGCCCGAGCGAAGAACCGGGCGAGCGATTTCTTTTTTTTTAAATATCCCACATCAATAAGAAGGCACACTGTTTGTTGTGATTCTTAGACGGAGCACAGAAAAAAAAAGCTGGCACATTAGTGGCGAAAAACAGGGCGAGCTGAGGAAGGAACCGTACTGACAGATGAGGCGGCGAGGGTGGGGTGTTTACGAAGTCAATCCGAACACGCGAAGATATTCTGCCGCTAACACATTGGAGAACTCTTGATTCCGCAGTCAGCAGGGATAAAAATGATCAGAACTTCAATCACCGGTCTGGATATCAGGGTAGCAAAAACAGGAAGCTGACAATATAATCCATATATAGTTCCCATAATCCACAGAGGCTTGTTATATATATATATTTTTTTAACTCGAAAGAAGAAGCAATCATTTCATGGAATGGACAGTTTGTAAGAGATATCATTTTTTAGTCCTTGTATAAACATATTTGATCCATCATATGATTAAATTAAAAATCCCTCCTCTCCAGTGACGAAAAATATTGCCTGTACCCTAGATGCACCAATTGTTTATGCTGTGGAATCCGGATGTTGGGTAAACGGATGCATAGCCGTAGCGTCACAGGATGGAAGTATATATAAGAAGGCATAACGAACGCTGGAATGCAACGAAGGTATGGCAAAAGGTAGAAATTCAAGTACAACAATTTTCAAAGCACAGTCATTTATTATAGCAGTTGACTCGGTGACAGGGTTCGTTAAACAGGCAATAATCACTGAAGAGGAGGCGTACAAATTAAGTTAATACTGAGACAGTCGAGGTAAGAGTGATACAAATTGTTTCGAACATAATTTGCACTTTTTTATTTTTGGCGTGCGGTTTTCGTTATCAGTCGCCAACATATACAATGAATTTGGCGGTAATCATGCAAAGGAACAAAGTATTTTGGAGAGTTAAGGGAGTAAATTTAAAAATTACAGACCGGCGCAACATTCGTGGGAAGAGAGGGTTGTACAAATTTTTGTAATTACTGAGATGCTGACCGGGCCTGTATGATTAAAATGGAATTCATGAGCGTTAGAATTTAGACAATACTAAGTGCTAAATTTAGATGTTGGTTGCATATGAGAACTGAAAATTCGTTAGGAAAATGACGGCGTAGGAGGAAGTACAAAGAAAGCAGTTACTTTATCTTTCTTTTTTTATTTATGTTCGAAAATGCTGGCTGGTGTGAAAAGGAAGAGAAAAAATGCAGTATGGGTGTGAATACATATTTCTTTTAATTCTACAGGCTGAGAAATGAAACTGACATGACAAGAAAAATGCGTAATATAAATTAAGTGAAACCGCACTGAATAAAACGGATATTAAAAATTAATAAGCAAAAATGGAGAAGGGTAGAATAAAGTTATTTTACTGTTAATAAAAAAATAGGGAAAGTTAAATAAATTAAATAATTTTGAAACAACAAAAGAGGGGGGATTAATTTTAAAGAATAAGAGGATATGTAATGAGAAACGTCATTACAATTGTATATATCATTTATTCAATATTCTCAAGTAAGTAAATTTTTAATTCTGGAGGTCTGTAGAGACGGAAAAAATGAGAAAGGGCTCTGTGGTAACTAAGAGCTTAATACACTGCTTTAATACATATATAGATTAGTGAATACTTATGGGTGATTAACTATTGAGCTTTTTTTTTTTTTTTTTTTTTTTTTGAAATTATGAAAAGCATTATTTTTGAACTTTTAAAAAATGTATCAAACTGAAGTTTATCTTCAAATACCTACAAATAGTCATCTTAATTGAGATTTGTGAGTTTTTATTTATTTATTTTTGTTAAATAAACTTGACAGTTTAACTATATTATTTGCAACACTACTTTCATATTATCAGCCATACAATGTACTGAAAATTATGATTAAAAATAAACCTGCAACAACTGCCCTTCCCCACTTCAAGGGGAAAAAAAGATATTCTATGAGTTTTGTAATATTTGTCTTTTTCCATTAATTTATAGAATCATATAAATTTCTAAAATTTGTATTATTGTTTTTTAATAACTTTAGTATATAAAATGTGCGTATTACTTTTTAGGCAAATCCCGAGTTAACAATTGGATCTGTTATTGCAGACATTGGAGGAGTAAAAATTGCATACGAGGTAATTTTAATTTTATATTTATTAATACGTCATCTATATATGTGCGTATGAAAGATACAAGCATTAGCACTTAACATTTGTATCTGAAGAAGGCATACTTTTATTTCAATTTTTATAATTGGCTGGTTTTGTCAATTAATATAAAAGTACAGATAGGTGTTTTAGGTATTAGGATAATAATAATGTTATTGTTTTGTAGCTTATTATTTAGTAAATAGACTAACAGAAAATCCCTATTCATATTAAATGTTATTTCTTACCCCTCTCCCCTAAAAAAGTAATTAATTAACATTTAATTGTACTATTTTAATAATATTCATAATATAAATTGAAACAGATTAATACACATAAAAAAACAAATAAAGAAATAACAGTGATTTTGTTTTTCCAATTTAAAGCACCAAATGCTTATTGCCTTGTTCTTTTTATCTCTCTTGTTGTATAGGTTGCAAGAATTGTGGCAGATATTTTAGTTTTCATTATAATAGAACTAGCTGACACACCAGCTGTTACTCGGGTCCAGCATAATAGCCTTAAATAAACCTATATGTGTTTAATTCAGAAATTTTTCTCCAGGAGGAATTTCTGCAGTTTCGGAGACACTGTGGACTTCTGGGGATTAGGGGGAGGTAAATTTTCACTTCTAGACCATTAATTGGTTTTGGTCAGCAAGATCTCAAATTCCCCTCGTTAAAGTTAAACCTGTGGGCATGTGATGCATTCTTATTTTTAAAATATATCCTCAGAAAGTTAATATTTTAAACTTTTTCTCTGTGTACTCTTCCTGAAGGATGTTTTTAAGTTGTCAAAATATTTCTAAAATATATATTTAATTTTATTTGAAGTGTTTAATTCTTGATCAGTTTTGTTAATATTTTTACACATTAAATTATAAATTAGGTATATATTTTAGAATATATTTTGACAACTAAAGAAAAAAAAATGACGTCCTTTATAAGAAGTTCAAATATTAATTTCCTGAAAAGATATTGTAAAAATATGAGTGTATTACATGCCCATAGGTTTAACATTAGTGAGGGGAATTTGAGATCTGATTGACCAACCCCCTTAGTAAGCACAAAATCACAAATCTCCTATTTCCATGTAGCAAGTTAAAACTTAAGTGCAAGGCTACTTATGATAATGGTTTTTGGCAATAAAGGGCGTTACTTAGGAAACTAACACTAGAATTTTTTCCCACTGCATTTCAGAGTAAAGAAAATTGGTAGTCTTGCTTTTTTTAATAATTAATTAAAAAAAATATTTAATATCAGTTACTATTTAATATATATATAATAAGTCTATTTCTAAAAGTGCTCCATACCAGGATATAAAATAAAAGATTGATAAAGTGTCAAATAGAGATATTGTTTGATAAAAAACAAACTTCTCATTTTTGGTGAAATAGAGACTTAAAAAAAAGAAAAATCACAAAAAAATTCAATAATCTGTGTATGAATGTTTCATTTCCTTCTGAAAGAATTGTATTTTGCCAATTTATAATTTGCTATATTTCAGTAGAGATTTCTTAAGTTTTCTTGTTTTAGGCATTTAAAAGACATTCTGAAGAAGAGAATGAATCTGCTGAGTTGCCCATTGTTGGTGTGAGCAATGATCAAGCTTTCTTCATTTCTTATGCTCAGGTATTTTTCTGAATGTTTCATATGAAAGCATTTAAAAATTATTTGTTTGTAATCTATTTTAAGATACCTGTTAATAGAATACATTAACCCTCTCACTGACATGCCCATATACGTTCACTAAGCTTCAAGTTTCACTGCAATACAAGCATTATCTATACTAATAAAATAAAGTTTCGCTCTGTTTGTGTGTGTGTGTGTTGGCGATGGCTAGCAAAATCTAGCCCACCTAGAAGCCTGTAAATTTAGATTTAGGTAGTCCAAACCCTCTCCTGGTGCACCTGAACCTCAGATTTTTAATATTTTGAAAATTGAGTAGTTATTAATTAAAAACTGATCAAAGATCGCAAATAAAAAATATGTCATCCGAAAACAGCTTGCGCATGCCCAGAAGCCATTTATTTGTTCCTCCATTAAAAGATGAAACAAAGCGTGGGTCATTCCATTTCTTTTTAAGTTTTTCTAAATTCACCATGGGCGAACGGCTAGAAATACGGAAAAACCGTCTACATATTCTGAAAGAACATACTTTTACGTCTCGAACGATCTGATTGGTTTGAAAAATTTTTACATTTAACCCTTTAAAAAAAAATAATCAAAAAGCATTGAATTCACATTTTTTATTTTCTCCTGTTTTCCGAACCTTGCATCCACCGGAATACAAAAGATACGGAAAAACGAAGGTCGCCAAATTAAAGATCTGAGTTTGCCCTTTTCAAAGCCACTATTGGTTTTTAAAAATATGAAAATTAACCCTTCGAAAAAGTATATTTTCTGTATGCCGTTTTGCAATTTTTAAAAATTTGCATCGGCGATTCAGAGAAAGGTACGAAAAACTAAAAATACCAGACAATATCTACATTTATTCCTTTTTCGACATCTGTATTTGTTTTTGAAAAATACGAATATTAACCCTTCAAAAAAAATTTGTGCGCAAGACTCTCTTTTGCAACTTTCGATTTTCTGCGATATATAAAATCTGGCATCGGCTCTCTAAATTAACCAAGCAAAAAAACAAACACACCTAAAGACATCTACGTTCTATCGGGTTTAGGCAGAAACCTTTAGTTTAAAAAAAAAAAAAAAACGTTAACCCTTTCGAAAACGTTTTTTACCATAAGTCAATTTTGCTTTTTTAGCTATTTCTCCTATCTTTAAAAATCCGAATTGGTGTTTATAAACAAGATATGAAAAACTAAAAATACAGCGCCTAATCTATATCCCTTTGTTTTTTAAAATCTGGTATCCGTTTTGAAAAATTTTAATTTTAACCCTCTGAAAAAAAAATCCTTTCCAAAACTCCCTCACGCGATTTTCGTTTTGGGTCCAGGTTTAAAAATCAGCATCAACTTGGAAAATGTGAGTACGGACAAACAGTATACTCTAGATCATAGACACGTTCATTTTCTTCTAAACGCATGTTTGGGTTTTAAAAATTTCTACATTAACATTTTAGAAACCGATTGATTACGTAACACACTTTTGCGATTTCTGCTATTTTGGCAATGTTTATCCGTGGTTAAATTTCAATTCTACTAGGAAATTTGGTTGGGTCGAGTGTTCTGAAAAGGCCTCTTCCAGAACAGACTGCGCCCGCTGGCGGTGGAAGGTAGAACAATAGGAGTATGTCTCATTCTATGGACCCGATTACGACGAGAGCTCAAGTTTCGAATAGAACAGATTATTGATATCTCGGGACCGGGCAACGCTGGGCAGGTTATAATTCTACAGATATGATGCAGTTTTAATACATTGAGTAATGATTAATACTCTCAAGGATTACATTTATATATATCTAATTTTTTAACATAATGTTGGAATAATCATCTTTTTTTAGCATTAAAAAAATATGGAGAAAACAACATTACAATTCTGTCTTTTTGCTGGACAGTCAGGGAGTTAAAATGCAAATATAAAAATTGAACATTTCACTGTAACATTTGTAATTAAGAATTAAAACCATAATTAGTTTTTGAATATTGTTTTATTTTAATCTTAATTTGGAGCATTTTCAATTCCAGAAAATTAAAAACTTTGTATGTATTTAACTTTTTCAGTCTTTGTGTCAAGCTATAAGACCAGAAAAATTAAGATCCTCAAGGGATTCTAAAACAAGTCTTCCAGAAGAATTAAGGTAATTATATAGTTACTAGTATATAACCCCGTCAAAAATGACGGATTATTGATCTGCGTTTCATTTTCATAATACTTCATACAAACAAACAGGAGGAAGATTTTATTATTGAAAGATTTGTATTGTAGAAAAGTACATTTTAAAAATGACAAATGATTTCTACAAATAAAAATGATGAGGATATATATATATATTTTTTTTTTACTTAGTATTAAATTTCTGAAATAGTTCAACATTTGGACAAAACGTTCAAATTAAATATTAATATATAACCTTGTGCGAAAGTTTTTGTAAAAAAGTGTTATCAATGAGTTTCTAAACAGCTTGATTCACCACATAACTCATTGTTTGATTACATAAGCAAAATTAAATGCAAATTACGCGGTACTATGTATTCCTTAAATTATTAAGAGTGCAGTTTGAAATCCTTGCACGGGTCTACTGGTATATATTATTTCTAATGTCAACATCCCTTTTTCTACACTTTTACAAAACGCACAACAATAAATGATTTACCATTCCAAAGTTTTTTAAACTGTCTTCTGACAAAGTACACTTACATTTCGTTAAAATCTTTTTTGATTACAAATTGCAATTAATTAAAAATTAAATCTGCATTGTTTTCAAAAATGAAATGAAAGGTTTTTCTCAAATAAATGTTGCCACAAAAATAAAATCCAGCAGTATATCGCGCTCAACAATGATATATTAAAAAAAAAAAGAATAAAAAAGATAAAGTGGACGTGTTTGCACGGGTTTATTAGGTGCGTTCAAAATTATATAAATATGTAGCCCCTATAGTTGTCGTCCGGTTCGTCCATCTGTTCGTATATAACAGCACAAAAATTACCCAATTGAATGGTTTGAAATTTATTCAAATTTTATTAAAATTTCAAAATCCACCGGCAGATAGCGCCACTATAATGGATAGATCACCTCAAATCCTTGCTACGAAAGAAATCACCGCTATTTCTGAAAAAACATGTTTACAAAAACGTTGATATTCATGTTTTATATGAAATAGCTTTTGAAGGTTTTAAACTAAATTAAAATATTTAAAAGCTTTAATATTTCTTTGATTAGTTAATACTGTAACTTTCATGGAATAAATGAGACGATATTATGGTTTGACTGATGTTGTTTGCAGATATTTGTATCCTTAATTTTTCTTTAGAAGTTTAAACCTACATCTAAAAAATATTAGTTATTGCTAAAAAATATTAAGAGTGCAGTGTGAAATCCTCGCAAGGGTCTACTGGTATATGTTATTTCTGTTGTCAACATCTCTTTTTCTACACTTTTACAAAACGCACAACAATAAATGATGTACCATTCCAAAGTTTTTTGAACTGACTTCTGACAAAGTATACTTACATTTCGTTAAAATATCTTTTTTTATTATAAATTGCAGTTAATTAAAAATTAAATCTGCATTGTTTTCAAAAATGAAATGAAAGGTTGTCACAAAAATAAAATACAGCAGTATATCGCGCTCAACAATTATTAAAGAAAAAAAAAAGAATTAGAACAAAAAAGATAAAGTGGACGTCTTTGCACGGGTTTATTAGGTGTGTTCATAATTATATAAATATGTAGCACCTATAGTCGTGATCTGGTTCGTCCATCTGTTCGCATATAATAGCACAAAAACTACCCAATTGAATGGTTTGAAATTTAATATAGTATATAATAGTTGCAGAATTTTGTTGAGTTATTTCAAATTTTATTAAAAATTTCAAAATTCACCGGCAGATAGCGCCACTATACTGAATAGATCACCTCAAATCCTCGGTACGAAAGAAATCACCGCTATTTCTGAAAAAAATGTGTTTACAGAAACGTTGATATTCATGTTTTATATGAAATAGTGTTTGAAGGTTTTAAAAAAATTTAAAAGATTTAATAAGATTTTACAAATATTTTAACAGCAGAATCGGATTTGAAGCTTACAAAGAGTCATTCATTTGTGAATCATTTGAATTTGTGATGCTGAATGGCAACAATGTTCGTTTGTTTACAGATGGGATTCCGATTTTTAATCTGGATTTTTAATTAAGAACTTAAAACATTATAATAGTATATGATATACATGTTTTCTAGAAAAATATGCTGAACAGACATGATTTCAAGTAAAGGATATTATCATTTAGCTGTGATATGTTACACAGGTTTTTCATTAAGCCTAACATGGCGTTTAACTATGGTCGATTCGCAAACCAGAGTGGTCGTGCCCGGAACCGTTACAGACACTTTCTTGCCTTTGAATTTTATTATAAGTAAGATAGTTAATATCACTAAATTGGTATGGAAAAAAGAAATTAGTTTGAAAGAACTAATTCTTGTAACATATTTATCATTTTCACTTATGTATTATTTATTGCCTTGCCCAGATCACCAGAATCATTAATTTGTAATTTCTAAACAATTCAAATAACTAATTTTGAAACCAGATTTCTTTTAATTATTTATCATATTTGTAATGTGTTAATGTACAAATTAGGTTTGCCAGATTGTTTATTTTCACTGTAAGTTGTAAGTTTTTCAGGTATGTTTAAACTATTCCCATATGACAATTACTTCCCTTTTTCTCCTAACGTATACTTAATATTTTCGAGTGCTTTTTCCATTTCCATTTTCTTCAAAAATTTCACTTTTTGATTCAATAACCTCAATGTTGAACCACAATTGCACAGTATTTCACTCATGATAACGAAAACTAAGACTGATTTTTATTTTATTGTCTTGTTACCTAAATTTGACATTATTGTAAGCTAGAAGTATCTTTACATACAACAGGGGTCGCATTCGCCCTGTAATTCCTACAATTCCTAAAATTTTCTTATCGCCCTAAAATTCTACTAACATTTTTCTTCTTTCCCTAAAATTTGCTCCTGATAACTATTTTCGTTTACAAATGAATGATAAACAAAGTTAATTTTTCTTTGTATCGTGATCGCCAAAGCTGATTCTTGTTAGACATTTTGATTGGTTGTTCAAAAATAAGTGGTAAACAACAACAAAGAATATATATGAAAAACAAAGAAAAAGAAGAAAAGCTCAGAGATTAAAATGGAGAAAGACCAGAATTTAAAGAAAAAATTACATGTGAAACTAAATAAAATCAAAATTTATTTTCTATGAAACAATACAGCATTTTTATTTATTCATTTTTAAACAATTGAATATTCTTTGTGTTTCATTTAACTATGCCTTTGAGATGCTAAAAATTTAGCAAGGAATACATTTATCCTATAAGTATAATTGTAATCGAGAAAGCCCAACTTTTGATGAAGATAATTAAATGTGAAACAAAATAAAATTTTGAAATTTATTTTCTATGGTACAATAACATATTATGGATATTCCTTTTTTTTTTTTTTTTTTTTTTTTTTTTTTAACAATTGAATATTCTTTGTTTTATTTAACTATGCCTTTAAGATGTTAAAAATTTAGCAAGGAATACATTTAGCCTCAGCCAAATTTAAATAATTGTTTTTTATGCAAATATACAAAATCAAGTATTTAAAAAAGTTTTTTGTGAAAAAATACTGAACAAGATTGCAAAAAGCTGTTAGATATAGAAAAATTAAGGTAACACCATTTCTTTACTTTATTTTTGTTGTTATTATTTGCTCTGTATTTGAGACATTTTTAGAACATTTGAATGTTTACTTTAAAATTTTGAACATGACAAAAAGAAAAAAAATTAAGCAAGAATTTTCTAAGAATTTATTTGCTATGTTTCTTAAATTAAATTACTTGTGTTATAATATAAGTGAATTGAAAAATCACCAGGAATGGTGGACGTAAATTAGCCCTAAAATTTCATTGTCTAATCCCTAAAATTAAAAAAATATTTGCTGCACTCCCTGAACAAAATTTTAAATAAAATGTTTATTTCAAAATTTCTGAAAGGTATTTTTTGCATTAGTGTAGTTTAGTAGGATGTGAAATATGATGGTACTCTGATAAGATCAACTATTATAAATACTTTTTTTCTTTTTTGAAAAAGCTGGCAACCCTAGCACAAATAAACAACAAAAGTGGCTCAGAGTGAGTGAGTGAAACTATTTAAATTTTGTATTAATCCACTATTAAACTATTTGACCTATAACTGATAATTTTGATCTAGATGACGATTTTGTGTACAGTTAGCATCAAACTGATGGCACTGCTGAATTTTTTTACAACTGACTTTCATATTAACCAAATAGATAGTAAAAACTATTTTTAAAAAGAAAATAAGTATCCGATGAGCTTTGTGCAAACATTCTGTTGTTCTGTGATAATTCCTGCAATATTTTTAAAGATTTTGCAGCTGCATTCACTAAAATAATGGCTGAGAAATAATTGCTTGCCAATCTAATGAATTTTGGTTTTGTTCTTTATAAGCAGAAATGATGTCATCATCTGTCAAACTATTGATTTATTTTCACTTTCCAAATTAGTCATTATTGAATTTTAATTTCACATTAATGAGCTTTAACTGATGAACTTAACACTTTATTTATTCTCAGATTATTTTTTATTTAATTTATATCTAGCTTTAAGATAAAAAATTAGAATGGTTTGAAACATTTATAAATCTTTTACTTTGTAATAAGTATAATTTGATTCTCAGTAATGAGTAATTTCACATTAATGAGCTTTAACTGATGAACTTAACACATTATTTATTCTCATATTATTTTTTATTTAATTTATATCTAGCTTTAAGATAAAAAATTAGAATGGTTTGAAACATTTATAAATCTTTTACTTTGTAATAAGTATAATTTGATTCTCAGTAATGAGTAATTTCACATTAATGAGCTTTAACTGATGAACTTAACACTTTATTTATTCTCATATTATTTTTTATTTAATTTATATCTAGCTTTAAGATAAAAAATTAGAATGGTTTGAAACATTTATAAATCTTTTACTTTGTAATAAGTATAATTTGATTCTCAGTAATGAGTAATTTCACATTAATGAGCTTTAACTGATGAACTTAACACATTATTTATTCTCAGATTATTTTTTATTTAATTTATATCTAGCTTTAAGATAAAAAATTAGAATGGTTTGAAACATTTATAAATCTTTTACTTTGTAATAAGTATAATTTGATTCTCAGTAATGAGTATCATGTAACAGTCTCACTAAATTTGTTTGAAATTTTAATCCTTTCTACTTTTTTCCAATTCTAGTAATTACACTATTCTAAATCAACTTCTAATTAGTTTTTAAAGAGCCAAGTTAATTAAAAAAAAATGATAATGAAAAATTGCATTTAACTGCAAATAGTTTAATAACAATTCATATTATTGACAATAAAAAAATAAATAAATAAATAAATAAAAAATAAATAAAAAAAATAAAAAAATATTCCTTAATCCCTTGAGTATGTTGCCATTAAAACCGACATTAGTTTCAATTGTTTCAACCATGTATGTACACATCATACGTGGCCACAGTCAAAGGGTTAATCTATCTCAAAAACAGCAATCATGACCTCAGGGGACACAATATTGGAAAGTCAAATCAATATGAATGAAAGCTCGATTATGAATGTCCCTGTGGCAATAATCCATGATTGAGCTTCTGCTCAATTTGCTTTGACTGGGCATCCAGCTGACAGTTGTTTTCATGATTTAAGATCAGCTACATAAAATATCAGCTTGTATGAAATGGTTAATTAAAAATGTTGCTGGTTAATTAAAAACTTCTTCCTGGACTTATAAGAAACACAAAAATTATATGAAAAATAAAGATAATAAATGCTTTTTGTTAGTTATTGATAGTTTGCCAACCAATTATATTTTTAACTTTTCAGAAAGATGCAGTTTTCAGCATCATTTTTCTGTGCTCAACCTTGATTTTTGAAAAGAAATTCATCAAGGAAAATCAAAAAAATTCTCAACTATTAGTAAATGATTTAATTACTCTTTCTTTCAAATTTAGAAATCCTCTTATTTGATCTACCACACTTACTTTGTTTTACCTTTTCATCGTGACCTTTGTTTTCATGTAGGCTGTTTAGTTCTCTGCTAGTTGCCTATTGGCTGTTGTCAGCTTTGTCTTACTTGCCCTCTTTAACTATAGAAGTGTGAAAGAAGTTTGTGGCTTGTTTTCTTTTTATACTAAATAAGTTCTAGAAGTTTAAAACAGAGTTATGTTATTGTAGATATATGAGCTTATTTATACTGGAATTTTATGCATCAGGTATTCTCGTATATAATAGAAGTACTTGTTATTATCAGTATTAAATGACATTTGATACAGAAGTTCAAAGAGGTTAGAAAATATTGCAACTTAGTATTAAGATATTAAAGTTTGTTTTTTTCCCTGTCATGTTATTTATTTATTTATATATATTAATGAATATATTACTTTAAAGGGTACTTACTACTTTGAAACAACTGCCAGAATTTTCCGAAGCTTTTTCATGTTCAAGAGAAACTGTCATGAATAGCCAAGAGTACTGCCATACGTGGTAACACATGTAGACCAATAGTTGTGTTATAGACTGTAATAATGTTTTATATTTTTTAAGAAGACACTTTTATAATGCCGTAAATTATTTTTTACAGATTATTCCAATCATTGCCATTTAAAGTGTGCATTTTTATATGTATTTATAATTCGCTTTTATATAAATTGTGTGCATTATAAATAAATTTATGAAATTTTTACAAGTTGTGTTTTATTTCACTTGCTAATTTTTTCACAAATAAAGTAGCTGCTTTTGAAGCTCAATAAATAATAATTTAATAATTAAAGTTCATAGTTACTAAGCTTTCATAGGCTATCAAAAGATACATAAATAAACAAGTTGGAAATTGTACGTCAAACGTTACAAACGAGGTGCGTTCGTACGCACGTTTTAGAATTAAATTCATGATATCCCGTGCGTAGAACGGGTTAAACAGCTAGTTAAGTATATATTTTATGACACTGTTCATACAAATATCTTAACTAGTTATATAAATATTCAGATATATATGTATCAGCTAGTTATATAAATATTCAGATCTTGATGATTTTTAATTCTGTGAAATGAATTCTATCGTCTGCAGATTAATTTCTGTCATAAAATAAGCATCTCGGTCGCTTGACGATTTAACATCCATCAGAAGCTCCTATAACAAAAAAGCACCGATTAAAAAAAAAAAATTCAAATTTCTTAATAAATATTTTTATTAATATCTCCTAAAGTTTTGATTCGATTTTAATAAAATTTGAAATGTCTCGACAAAATTCTGCAAAGATAATATATTTTAATTTGCAAACCATTTGGTTGGGTAGTTTTTGCGTTGTTATATGCGGACAGACAGACGGACGGACCAAACGACGACTATAGGTGCTATGTATTTATATAATTACGAACGCACCTAAAAATGTATGTTTTTAAGAGTTGTTTCTATAATAGGGATGCATCAAATAGTGATTTTGGCTGAATACCAAATATTTGGCAGTTTGCACACATAAACTGAATAATAACTAATCAGCCTGTTGAATATTCCTATATTTCAGAATTTAATGATATTAAATAGTTAAATTTTAAAACAATTTTACATAATATTTAACACATACTTCCACTCTGATGAACAAGTCTTTTTTACAAGTAAACTTTACACTAAAAAAAAATCTATGCTTTGAGTTATTACATAAGAAAAGAATAGTCTTATTTTTTTTTTAATTGATAAAAGTTTATTAATTAAAAAAAAATATGTTATATAATTAATTAAAGCCATTTCACATCATCTTCTGTGAATTAAAATAAATGAATAAAATTTTCTTATATTCTAAAGCAAATATTTTAAAATCGAAGAGAAATTTTGAAAGAATAAAAAGAAAGTTTTATAGTCATATCGTGTTTATTTTGTTAGGAAGGAACTAAAGTAAAAAAATAAATAAATACAACCTATTCAAATGATGAAAAATCAGCAGAATAACTTTCCTGCCCCTTTTGATTTAGCAAGGAAGCATTTAAATGCACCATAGAGAAGTGTCGCGAGTGGGCGTTCAAAGTTAGAAACATACAGGGTGTTCCTAAAATCTTGGAACAAACTTTCAAGAGAGATAATGTGGTCAACACAAACATTTTTTGTATATGGAACAAGTATCTCAATCCACTTATTCCATCATAAATACAGAGTGTGTCACTACAAACTGAAACCAAATTTTTGTTTGCAACTTAACAGTAATGAAGATATTTTAGTGAGATTTTCATATTAGCTGTGCTTGTATGAAATGTGATGGCATCTCTGGTAATGACTGGATTTTGGAATAAACAAAAATCAAAGTTCAACATGGAGTGAGATGCACTGTATTTTTGACTGAATAATTTGATTGTGATCCTGGTTACCTGGACAAAAATTGTCTATCTTGATGCCTATTATCACCCCTGAAAGTGGTTCTATTTTGCATAGAAACACCGTTTGTGAAAAAGCAAGAAACAGATTATTATCAGTCAATATTCAGGAATTTTCATTTGTACATCAATAAATCCTATGAAGGTTGTCATTAGTGGTTAATTTTCTTAAGTGACTTTTATTTAAATATTATTCTATTTTTAATTATTCTAAATAATATCTTTATTGATTCACAGTTAAAAGTAGAAGTTGTGTAAGGATTTTAAAAATACTAAGTTTTTTTTAAAAAAGTATTTGGTTTGGCCGAATAATTCGATGTTCGTCAATATGGCTGAATATCAAATATTCGGTGCATCACTATTCTCTGCATAGCTTTTTCATCCATGTTTATCTTAACGTTTGACTAAAGCCGCTATCAGATTCACCAACTTTTCGAGCAACTTTTGAGCCAACTCTTGATTTGAGCCGATTTTCCGTGAAAAATCGTCCCAACACCCAGTGTGATAGAAAACAAGAATATCCCCAATTTATTTGCCGCAGCTCTAAAAAATTGTGGCTAGGAGCGACATTTCATCCAACTTTCAACATTTCAGCAAATCAGAGGGAGGCGTTTGGAACGCCTCTTTGCTATGAAATGAGATTGGCGTGATTTGGCTTGCCTAGTTTGTAAACATTACAGGGGTTGATGCAGGGTTTTTTTCTTGGGACCCATTTTGTGAAAAGTAAAGGTTATTTTTGTGAAATTTATTATATTTTTGTGAAAAATAAGTTTTTGTAACGAAAGTTATCTAGTTGCTCAAATTCGAACAAAGCATTTATTAACAAAAACTTTTTAAAATCCTTTTGCCGAAGATTTCCTCTCTGGTGAATTTGTTTGTTTACAAATTACACATTTTAAAATGTCACAATGTAATAAATAATTAATAAATAGTAAGTTTTTATGGAATAGAATTTTGTGAAAGTGCCTATTTTATTAAAAGGAATTTTGTAAAGGGGTTGTTTTGTTATAAAAAATTTTGTGAAGGTGCCCATTTTATCAAATTGATTTTTGTTTAGGGTCCTATTTTATTAAAGTGATTTTTGGGAAGGGGCCTCTTTTGTTAAATAGATTTTTGTGAAGGAGCCCTAAATAGACCCCAAATTTTGCCTGGATCGATCCTTGCATTACAGGAATAGCAGAAAGTGTTCATTTTACTACTTTTGCCATGTAATGAATTCTGCATAAAAAGTATTGCTCTGTATTGATTTTTAAAGCTTCTAGTTATGAATCTCTAGAGTGTAATCAGTTTTGTATGTAGTTATTAGTCCTACGATATAATTATTCTGGATGCATACAAAAACATTGTAAAATCAGTTATAGGTATCCTATTACATGTTTTTAATGTTTAATTGCTTGTTTGTATAAGGTTTTCCATATTTTCAGTAAAACATTACATAGATTAATTTTAACTTGGAATTAAAAATCAGTTAATATGTAAATAATCAGCTTAAAAAATTAGTTCAAACATCTGATCCTCAATTTAAGTATAATATTTAAATAAATTTAAAACCTATTTTCAAAATTAAAATACTTGTTTTATAAGAGAAAAATTTAGAAAAAAAATTTTTGTTCTTGTGTTTGTTGATATTTAAATTTTATCACAATTTTGTCGTTGAATGCATAAATAATTTAAAATATTTTATTAAGAAATGTAGAATAACAGTTTTTATGTTAAGTGAAGTATTTTAATTTTTAATTCTTGCTTGTAAGTTTAATAGGTTGGCTAACCTATTGAAAATATTATTCAATATCAATCAAAATATTGGATTTGTTTGATATTTTTGAAAATAGCTTGGTATTTACGTACTTTTTTACAATGGCTGTATTGCTTCATCAGTGAAAAACTTTTCTAATTTTGGCCAAACAAGCCCAAACTGCACAATTGACTAGAGACTGAAAAAGCCAATAAACTTTTATTTGTGTTTAAATATTGAGAAAAATAATAAGAATATTTTGTGGTTTTAAAATCTTGTTATTTTTTTTATATATATATTTAAAATTTAATTCTGTGTTTTATGATTTAAGAAGGAGTACAAAAATCAAAATACTTTTTTAATATTTATGCCTTGTGTTTTTCTTATTAATTGCTAAAATGGGTTTAAAATGTTTTGTTATGAACAAATATGACACTGTAGTTTTACATTAAACAAGTAATATAAAAGAATTTTTTTTTTAAGTCAATTCCTACTTAGGTCATCAAAGAAAAAATTTATTTTAGTTACTTTTTATTAAATAATTACAATTAATATAAATATGTATATACATATGACAGAATCGCAATATTAAGTGGCAAAATAGAAATGAAATTTAATTAATGAATTATTATTTGAAAAAACTGTATTAACATAAAGTGTCATCCACTACAAGTTTAAAAAAATGTATTTGAACTTGAGTGGATGAATAAAAAGTATTTTATTAACGATTGAAAATTTGAAAATATAAAACTAAAATTAATTAATTTAATTACAAACATAAGTTGGAAATTGTACATCAAATGTGACAAATGAGGTGCATTCGTACTATAGCTAGTTATATAAATATTCAGATCTTGATGATTTTTAATTCCGTGAAATGAATTATATCATTTGCAGATTAATTTCTGTAATAAAATAAGTATCTCGGTCGCTTGACGATTAAACCTTGGAAGCTCGTATAACAAGAAAGCACCGATATTTTTATAAATATAAAACTAAAATTAATTTAATTACTGAATTAATATTTCAAAAAACTGTATTAACATGAAGTGTCATCCACTACAAGTTTAAGAAAATGTATTTGAATTTGAGTGAATGAATAATAAAAAGAAAAGTGTCCAATTAAACTGATGGCATTGAGCTCACAGGCTATTCACACTAATTGTATATTATACTCTTATTTCAAAGAATAATGCCCCTTGAAAAATAAAGAGATCAACAATAAATTAAGGGGGGGGAATTAGCCCCCTATTTCCCCCCTTTATACTTAACCATTGAACCCCCAAAACTAATCAGGGAAACGCCTTACCACAATTAATCTATATACAAAATTTGAAGCAAATTGGGTAATTCTGCATGAAAAACCCATTTACAAAAATAAAGGGGGAAGGATTAGTCCCCCATTTCTTCCTTTATACTTAACCAATGAACCCCCAAAACTAATCAGGGAAGCGCCTTATCACTATAAACATGTAACCAAAATTTGAAGCAAAACAGATATTTCTATCAAGAGTTATCGCGTTACGTACATACATACGTACATACAGAAACGGCGGGCACATTAGCTCCCAGGCTTTGTTAGCCTGTGAGCTAAAAAGTATTTTATTAACGATTGAAAATTGGAACAAGATATATAAATATATAGAGTGTGTGAACTAATAGTAGGAATTTAATAAAATATATGAGGTATTTTCAAATTCCGAGTGCATTACTTATTGTAAAAATGAATAAATATGAAAACTGCTAAAAGCATTTTAGCTATTGTATGATAGTTTTTCAAATTAATAATAGGGGAGAGGGGAGGGGGCACATGAGAATAATTTTTCCATTTTACAATTTACATACAACTTCTAATCCAAACTTCTCTTTTCTGTTTCTTCTTTCTGCTATCTGAATCTAATAATAAAATTGTTAAACACAACTTTTTTTTATCCTTCAACGATAAAATTTTGCTGTTTACCATATTGTCGATACAAAGATTGGAACAAAAGAAAGCAAAAACAATTTGAAGAAAACAAAACGTGTTTTGCAGCAAGTCCGATTGTACGGACGGATTATTTACGTCAACAAAAAAGTGATAAATAGTAACAACTGGTACTCGTAGTAACCGATTTTTCCTCCAACTTTATCAACGACAATTGCAACCCTTCTTTCACTTTGAGCGCGAAAAAGTTGGGGTTAAATTTGGCTGAAAAATTGGTTGCTCGAAAATTTGGTGAATCTGATAGCGGCTTAAGTTAAATGTTCTCAAAAACAATTTATTGCATAGCTGCCAAGCTTTGATTTTTAAGTACTACTATTTCTGAGTAGTAATGTCTTATTTAACTACAAATTTCTGCCATTAAATAAAGATTATATTTCAATCTGGAAGTAATTGTACTAAAAAATCAGGAGCTCTGGAAACCATGTTATTGATAAAATTATTAATGGTTCTAAATGAGGCCTTCATTAAATTTCCAAGCTAGCAATCTTATGATTGATTTAACAACCAGGTCTGCCACCATGGGTGCTGGAGCAAACTGCTCCAGGCGCACAAATCGGAAGGGCACACAAAATTAGAAAGGATGAAATAAAGATTAAAAAAAAATATTTGATATTTGTTACATTATTAATAACGTAGAATCCGGATTATACAATTGCATATTTTGGCTACATTTTCTATGAATGCATATAAGTGCATAAACATCTCTAAAATTCATCCAAAGTGCATATTTTATATTATTTATTCGGTAAAAGAAAAAAAAAAGTAAATTTATACTTTTCCAAATCATCAATTACTAGACAGGAAGTCGTCTAATGCAAAATGTAAAACTGGCAGTCAAGAAATAAATGTTATTATGACACCATCCTCTCACATGTTTAACCCTCTCGTCACCCTGGGCCTCATATGAGGCTCCTACTTCGAATTGCAATGTTTGAAAGAAAAAAATTATTTTTGTTAATTCCAGCACCTAATAGTGATAGCATATGTCGATACATTTACTATTATGACGTTACTTATGTTTCAGCATTTAATAATAATAATATTAATAAAAGTTTTATTAATTATTAGTAAACCATTGGCGTTTCTTTTAATTTAAACATGTTTTACTCTTTAAATTTAAATTAGGGACTTTTATGGACTACTACTATTACTTTTCCGAATTAGTAATTTGTGATAAAAGATAAAAAATACTACTAAATTTTTTATGTTTGTTTAATCTGGTTGTAATATGACATTTTCCAAACGTCTTAAAAAATTCTTCCTTAGACTATTTTCATAGGAAAAACACGCAACATAACTACATTCGTTAGATTTCTGTAAAAAACACATTCGTTAAATTTCAGTAAACTGTAACTTCTGTGATTTAGATAGCTACTTTTAATTTTGTTAGCGTAAAAATAATTTTCCCCAAAATTGGAAAAAAAAATCGGTGCCGAGAGGGTTAAAATGCTTTTGATTTGAAAAAACATAGGGAAGGGAGAGGAATCTATTTCATGTGTGAAAGATGTTTATTCATAATCTCACTTTCACCATTTAATAATGTAAAAAACTGTCATATAGAAAAATGCCTGAAGTAAAATCAGATAAAAGTTATTTAATTCAGATGTGTATAAAAGTTCACAATAAAGAACTTGTATCTGTTGGTGAAGTTATACAGTGTATCATACGCAAAAAAATGTACCTTGTGAAAAGAAGTTTCATGTTGATCAACATTTAAAAACTTCAAGTAACATATCCAAAAATAGTAATAACTAATAACTGCTTGTGTGTAGAAATGTTTGGGAATAATATACCATTAAACAAATTGAATAATCCCAATTTCAAAAACTTTCTGAAGAAATACTGCATTAATGAGTCTTATCTAAACCTGATTAATCATCGCTTAGAAAAAATTATATAGCTATATTTTATAAGGAGGTTATCAAGGAGATCCGAAGTGAAATTGTAGATAATGCAAGATAAATAAGTACAGATGAAACAATTGACAGGTGTAGTCAAGAGATGAGACGGTCTCAGGTGCGATTTTTATACTAGTCTTTGAGCTCTGGCCCATTCTTTCTGAAATTGAAAATTTTATTTATTCACGCATCTTCTATCTATAATAAGGAGAGAAGTTTGTCTGTGTGTGCGAGTGCTGTGTTCTGTTTTTATTAATTTTTTAGCATTTTTGGGGCGATTTTACTACAACTAATAAAAATATTTCGGTTTCAATCTTTTAGCCCAATATAGTAAATTTTGTCTTCTTTTCAATAAAGTTTATTCGGAATTCCTACAGCGATTTTTGAATTTTTCGTGAATTGTTTTATGTGATTTTTAGAGTCTTTTCGCATTTTGTATGACAAAAAAAACACAACCTGCTCTTGATTTGCACGCAAAAATGAATAAATTGGAGAATTTTCACTAATTGGTGAAAATTAAGAAAACTATTTGAGTTACGGAAACATAAGGAAGGGAGGGTAGGGGAAACTCGCCATACATACGCAGAAAATTTTTCTGCATCCGAATTTTTGTAAAAATCGACTGGTAATTTTTCTTAATATTTGCAAAAATATGATGGCATTAGTTCAAAAAATCCCAGAAAGAGCCAGACAGGGTTCAGCTTTTATCAAAATAACTAATTAAGATATAGATTTGAATTTGAGGACAATAAGGGGAAACATCTGGAGGTCATTTCAGATTCAACTCCTTTATTTACATTTAAATTAAAAGTATATTTTCCTAAATATAGACCACCATTTTCGAACAGTAATGTCACATTCTTTTCTCAGGCTCTAATCAGGCATAAATCGATTTTAGAATTTTCGACATTGCTCAATCCTAGCCTTGATAGAAATAGAACATTTATGAAATCTATAAATTCCCATAACTTAATGTTTATTCTCATTATAATTAAGTGTGTTGCGAGATAAAAAAGGATGAAAAACTCCGCCCTATACACAGGAAATGAGTGAATTGTATTCCCTTACTCATAGGAAAAGAGCAAACTGCATTGCATGGTTGCAAACATTCTAGTACTATTATGAGAGTATTATAGACAAACATCTGTGTCAATGTGACCCAATTAAACAATAAACACGTTTTGAACCAGAAATTAAAATTCTTCTTGACCCTTTTTTTAAATTTGAAGCATAATTATTCTTTAATGTATATTAGATAATCTTTTTAGTACACAATGGTAAAGGGGCTTCAACCTTGTGCTGTCTGTAAAGATTTGTTAAAAATCTCCATATTCTAATGCTAATTTTTCTTATATAAGAAAGAGATTAGCTGAAAACTATCTATTCATCCCTCTCCTCTCCCAAATGCTGTAAACTGTAAACATTGTAAAGAAATTTCTGAAAAAGATCATTCTTTAGTAATTAGTAGGGAAGAATTTATAGTAGTATAGGAAATTCAATCTTTCCTGTACACAGCTTTTAATTAATTCCTATGATATAATGTAGTGGTAACTATCATTCTCAGAAGTAATTCTGAGTACGATTAAGTACATAAATTATACACATATTTATTCATTTAAAACTTATACTTAATATCATTGACTTTATTTCAAGAGTAAATACATTTTTCTATGGAATTCAAAATTTTATTCAAGAAGTACATTGTGAAATACAAATGTTTAAGTGAAATAAAATTTAAGGAAAGTCATAAAGCAGGACATGATTAATTTATTCTATTAAAATAGCACTCTTGAATTTATAGCATCCCTCTTGTAATAACATTATCTGGAGCTTTGAAATAGTTGCCTCTTTCTGTTGTTGTTTCTATCTTTTCTTTTGTCTGAGCAATCTCTGTCAAGCACTTAAAAAAAAAATAATAATTGAATTGTATACATATAAGAATGATCAATTGTTTAAAGACTAAACCATTACCATGATGAATTTTAGGTATTTTAATCTGAACCATGAAAATATATTTACCTTGAATGTCCGTGGTTCCCAAATGGCTAAGTCTTGCAAAACAGAACTGCCTAGATTGACATTACACTGGAAAAGATAATTTATGTGATAACATTATTTTAAATCTGCATAAAAATAAGTACATGAAAAAAATTACTAGTTTATTTTATTTTTCACTTAAGGGCATTCCCAAATCTTTCCCTGTTCAACAATGCATTTTTTTTTAATACAAATTCATTTTTATACTAACATGTGCAAACAAATCTGATGCATTGGTCATAATTGATCCCTATGATTGTTCATCCATGACTTTGTTTTTTCCAAAAATCAGTTTAAACCACCAATTTACCGAAAGGAATTACTGTGATAAAAATGAATAATGTTAGATGGAAACTGAATAATTTTTTTTTTTGATAGTGTTGAAAAGTAATGAGTTGAAATTTTAGAACAAAAGTCTTACGAGAAATTAATAACAATTATTTTTACAAAAGGAAACTCTACCAATTTAATAGAAATAAATACAACCAGACATTAGTTACTAAAAATGAAATATAATTGTATTACTTTATTAACTTAGTAACTCAATGCAAATATATTTTATTTCTAATAACTAATATCTGGTTGTAAACATTTCTATTAAATTGACAGAATTTCTCTTTGTAAAAAATGAAGTAATTTGCATGAATAGATATACTTTTTCATAAAATATATTCAGTCGAATTTAGGTAACAGATTATCTTTATTTAACAAACAATCAATGTAAATATTGACAAGAACTCAGCAACTCCTACAGGTTTCCTCTGTATTAATAATATTTTCTACCCTTCTATTCAAAGGGAATATAGTTTTTATACAAATTAGCCTAACTTATAATGGCAAAATCTTTTATTTGAAGTAACTACTTCCAAGAGAAATTATTTTATGGCAGCTCTCTTCATCAGTTTAACCTGCAAAACTAATCTAGTACTACATCATTCTGATGTACATATTGAAATAGCAAGTGGGTGCAGAAAATGTTAAGATTTCTAACAAACTGTGCCAAAACTTACATACAGAATAATTTGAGTGCAAGTTAGTGACTTAAGTTTTTATAACTCGGTAATGTTTTCACTGCAAATTTCTCCCCTGTATTTAAGTGCTTTTTTTTAAAAAAAAGTTTACATTATTTTTATTTATTTTAATCACTTTGAATGTAAAAATGGCTGCACTGAAACAATTCCAATTCTTTATTTAAGAAAATCATTCATATCGCTTCTATAATGCACTTACTACATATTGCTACAGTTCTACAACCTCATTAAAAAAAAAAAAAAAAAAAAAATGTAGAAATTTCAAATTTTTTTATGCTGATGCAAAAGTTTTGACAACTGACAAAGCAGTGGTGTAGTCCTAAAAAATTAAAGTCTGGGGACACCCACAGTCCTGAACATGGGTCGGTGTCAAACATGGCGAATTTGATTTTGAATCTTCCCTTTCGTTTTGAATTGAACAGAAAAGAAATCGGAAAATTATATTTAAATTAATTGAATTTTATTAAAGTTTATTTATCTGCAAATCAATAAATAACTTGGCACAAAAATTAGAAACTTTATTTTTAAAATAAAGTTCAGTAATTTAGTAGCACTAATTAAAACAGTCTCTGCATTAACATAGGCTATTTTTCATGTTGGTGCACCTGCCTCCAAAGGGATGCTAGAGCAAAAAACTTCCAATATAACAACTTCTTTGAAACTGTTAGGGCAAAAAAGTTGAAAATCGCCATGGCAGTTACTTTTAAAGAGGTAATTTATCACTCCAGTAGCAGAAACAATGCAGCACAGCAGTAGGCGCTGCAGTTTTTTTTTTTAATACTTTGCAGATCAATCTAACATCTTTTAAAAAAAATTCTGGGCTAAGACAAATTAGTAAAATTTAATTTTTGTATTTTCTTCTTATATTTTCTCTGTAAATGCAAATTTTGCTTATTTTATGGGCTAACTATAATTTCATATGATAGTAGGCTTGGTAAAGCATTGTTATAGGTTACAGGTAAATTTTGATTTGCTGCAGTTTAACACAGAAAATTCTACTACTGGGTTGCTCACTAACAACAGTTTTTAAAAAATTAAAATTTTTAAAAAGGTTGAAATGATCAGAAAATGTTCTAAAATCACAATTTCTCCGAATTTGTTGAGCAAATTTCAAATATTCTTTCAATATTATAATGGTTACAGTCTCTGCTTAAACAGGGGTCTGTCCAGACTTTTTTCACAGTGTCCTGTTTTTGTGAAATTGTGAACAACTTTATATATATTTGTGAAAAATCTAATCATAATTTTGTGAATTTGAAATGGTCGTTATATTCAGGTTCTTGTTTATGCATTTTTAAGAAGATATATGAATATAAAATACATAGATTTTCTTTATATATGTAAAAGTGACAGGTCAGATTTTACTTTTAAATGATTAATTTGTGAAATGTTTAGTTTAAAGATTGAAAAATTTTGTGAAAAACCTATTTTTAAGACAAAGAATTTTGTGAAGGGTCCTGTTTTAGGGAAAATAATTTTGTAAAGAGTCCTGTTTTAGGGAAAATAATTTTGTAAAGAGTCCTGTTTTAGGGAAAATAATTTTGTGAAGGGTCCTTTTTTGAAATGAAAAATTGTGTGAAGAGTCCTTTAAAGGACCCAATTTTTTCCTAAACCGATCCCTGGCTTAAATATTAGGTTATTTTTAATTTTGAGATCCCTGCCTTTCTGGAAGTGAGAAAGAGAAAAAATGTTCTAAAATTAATTCATTAGAAATTGTTAGGGCTGGAAATAGAAACATGAAATTTGACATTGTGGTTACTTTTAAGACAAAAATGCTGGCACAGAGCTTTTATTATTATTATTATTATTATTTCAAATTTAAAAGGATGCATTCAGCTGCAAACATTATAAAATCCTAATTAGTCTGAAACTACGAAACTGATTTTAAAAAAATGTTTCAGCATTTTTAATGGTTATTATCCCTACTTAAACATAGACTCATTCTTATATTGGCACCCCTGCACACAAGCAGATTCCAGAAGAAAAATGGTTATAAACAAGGTTTTAGAAATTTGAAAAACTCAGTTAGTCAGCAAAAATTTTGTCACCAGTAAAAAATATCCCTTCCTCCCCAGTCATCGATTTAAAAAAAAAAGGTTCTTAACGAATTAATTGAGCAAAAATAATAACCACCATAGTTTAGAATAGTACACAATTTAGGGAACAAAAAACTAAGTTTTCTGATGAAACTTATCAAAATTACATGCCTTTGAAAAAAAGAAAAGAAATACTGTAAAGGCTGAATTAACCGCCATGTTTGGAAAATGCTGATTGCCAAATACTTGAAATATCTGGAGAGTTGAGTGCACAAAATCTATATCAATTGGGGAGGCATTGATAAAATAGTGAAGCAGGAAAGCAATTTTTTGCCTATTAGCATGTCCAAGGCAGTCAAATTATTCTGATTTTATTATTTAAAAATTGGCAGTTTATGAAATTATTATCGCCAAATTAAAAATAAAAGTTAAAATATTTTTTGTTTAAATATTTTTTGTTTAAATATAGTTTGCAAATTTATTTCTTAATAATGGTGAGAAAAAAATGCCATGTGTTTATTTCTTAAATCAATTTTTATACCAAAAAAAAGAGCTACCAGATTAAATAATTTTGTCTGCAGATAAAAAAAAAACTTTGTCAGTGAACTGGCAACTGCATTTGTCAAGCCCTGGGTTATAAAATTACCAATACTTTAAATTATTATAGCTATACAATAGGAACTTGGAATTGAGAGTGGTGGTTATGTTAAAGATATAAATGCTAACTATGAATAGTTTTTAAAACTTCCAAATTTAAAAAAGGTGGAAATAAGAGAAAAACAATCTAAAATCACCATTTCTATGAAGTTACCAATCCAATTTCAAAACTACTTCTATTGTTAGATAGATGGTAGACGGAATTCACAAATTAAAAAATTATAAACACAATATTTTATCAGTTTTTTTTTTTTTTTTTTTTTTTTTTTTTTTTTTTTTTTTTGCAAGGGGTAGGCTGCAAAATTGATAATATAGTGAAGCAGGAAAGCAATTTTTTGCCTATTAGCATGTCGAAGGCAGTTTATTCTGATTTTATTATTTAAAAATTTGGAGTTTATGAAATTATCGCCAAATTAAAAATAAAAGTTAAAAATATTTTTTTGTTTAAATACAATTGCAAGTTTATTTCTTAATAATGGCGAGAAAAAAATGCCATGTGTTTATTTCTTAAATCAATTTTTATACCAAAAAAAGAGCTACCAGATTAAATAATTTTGTCTGCAGATAAAAAAAACTTTGTCAGTGAACTGGCAACTGCATTTGTCAAGCCCTGGGTTATAAAATTACCAATACTTTAAATTATTATAGCTATACAATACAATCTAAAGAGAAATAGAAAAACAATCTAAAATCACCATTTCCATGAAGTTACCAATCCAATTTCAAAACTACTTCTATTGTTAGATAGATGGTAGACAGAATTCACAAATTAAAAAATTATAAACACACTATTTTATCAGTTTTTTTTTTTGCAAGGGGTAGGCTGCAAATGACTTGGAATGAAAAGTTTTTATTTTAATTACAAGTATTTTTATTAGTAGTTGCAATGTAATTTTCATTCCATGTTAACAAGCACACAAAGTACATTTAAACAATATTTTCAACAAGTGTCTTCTATTTCCATGTGAGCAAAACAATGGATGATGATAAACCATAATGAGCCTTGTAAAATTTTAAACCTACGGCAATACATTCCAATTTGCCACAGTTTAACAATACACATTAATTTTCCTCTCTTAAAGAACTTTTCTTAAACATCCATTTTCATAAATGTTCTCAGCATTTTTGTTTTAATTTTTCTAGATTCACTTTCCAGCTTCAAAATTTTTATGTAATCTGAAATTGTTTCTTAGACAAGAGTGTACCTTTAATTATACTAAGATGTTATAAAAAATGGTTTAATTTACAATAAAAGATAGAATCCTCTTAAAAAAATTATATAAAAAAAAAAGTAATGCACAACATGTTTTGAAAAAAAGTCTTTCTTTATCAGGCACAAACAAGACATGCTACCACTTGGAAAGAGAAAGACTCGTTTCATTGTGCACTACTTATTTTTTGTAGTGTTTTTAAGAAGTTTCTACCTTTTATTGTGCCTTTAATGTTTGTCATTAGAAGATTAAACAGCTTATAAATTAAAATTAAATTATTATTAAATAAAGGCACCAAATTTCGTTACCAAAATTACCAAATTGCCATCAAAGTCTCCAAATATTTTTCAAAAAATCATCAAGTTTTAAGCTAAGATTGCCAGTTTCAGTATAGTATACAGGGCTCCCACTCAACTTTTGCAGTTAAAAATGGAAAAAAGGGACCATTTTTTTCAAAAAAGGGGACCAAAAAGGACCATTTTTTATTTCAAAAAAGGGACCGAAAAGGACCACATATTTGTTAAGAAGGGACCTATTCCGGCAAATCACAAATAAAATAAACACACAACACCCTCCTCCCTCCCTTATTTGTTACTCATTTATAAATGTTCAAAGTATAATTTGTTATATTTGCTCCGATTCAAATTCACTTAATTCTGAAATTCATTATCTGAAAGATCAGAGATTACAGAGATTACAAACTTCTATTATTAATACAACTTTATTTGAATTACAATGGTCAGTCAGTAAGTTAGTTGCACTGTTTAAGAAAACATGATCGAAATTTTACAATAACTTTATTTGTATCCTAAAGTTTCATGTAAAATCTACTTTTCAACATCCATTATTTAAACATTTATCGAGACATGACACAAGTTTTTTAATGGCTTCTGCAAAGAAATCCTGTCCAATATCCAGCAATAATTTTATGCACACTTACATGAGAAATATTAATTTCATTTGAGATTTCGTCTATTGTTATGCGTCTGTTTGCAAAGATGCCTTCACGAGAGCAGCGATCTCGTAATTTTATGCAGGTGATGATCTTCCGTTACGCTCAGCGATGTCAATATCTGTACGTCCATTCTAAAATGTGTTGCACTGCTTCGCGATAACTTTATGTGACAGCATTTTCACTATACACTTCATGAAACTGATGATAAATTTCAATGCAGTTACACCTTTTCGCCCACAAAAAATGATTCACTGCATTCATTTCCCATTTGGATGCCACTTGCAGCTGCCGAGATATGTTTACAACGGATTATCAGATAAACTGAAACTGCTGTGTGAAAGCCCAAAATCATATTTACACAAAATGAAAAACGGCAATTTTCATATCCTTATGATGGAACAAAAAATTTGAAAGTTTTGTAACCTACTGATGATGTCTGTGTGCTGATTTTAGCAGGACTGATTGAATTTCACGAATTTTCCCATGATCATTTGAAGAAATTCATGTTTCTTTTGCAATCCTTTGACGAAATTTGCATTTTTTTTTGCAATCCTTTGACGAAATTTGTGATGTTTTCGCAATCTTTTGACGTAATTCACGGTGCTTTCATGAACCTTTGACAAAATTCGCGGTTTCTTCACGATCTTTTGACGAAATTCACAATGTTTCCGCAATCTTGTCACGAAATTCACAATCTTTTGACGAAATTAGTGTTCTTTTTTGCGATTTTTTGAAGAAATTCGTGATATTTTCGACGTACTTTGCGTTATTTTCGCGATCTTTCGACGTGATTCGCGATCTTTTGACGTAATTCGCATTATTTTCACGATCTTTTGACGTAATTCGCGTTATTCTCGCGATCTTTTGACATAATGCGCGTTATTCTCGCGATCTTTTGACGTAATTCGCGTTATTCTCGCGATCTTTTGACGTAATTCGCGTTATTTTCGCGATCTTTTGACGTAATTCGCGTTATGTTCGCGATCTTTTGACGTAATTCGCGTTATGTTCGCGATCTTTTGACGTAATTCGCGTTATGTTCGCGATCTTTTGACGTAATTCGCGTTATTCTCGCGATCTTTTGACGTAATTCGCGTTATTTTCGCGATCTTTTGACGTAATTCACGTTATTCTCGCGATCTTTTGACGTAATTCGCGTTATTTTCGCGATCTTTTGACGTAATTCGCGTTATTTTCGCGATCTTTTGACGAAATTGGCGGGTTTTTTCGCGATATTTTGACCCCAAAATCATATTTACACAAAATGAAAAACGGCAATTTTCATATCCTTATGATGGAACAAAAAATTTGAAAGTTTTGTAACCTACTGATGATGTCTGTGTGCTGATTTTAGCAGGACTGATTGAATTTCACGAATTTTCCCATGATCATTTGAAGAAATTCATGTTTCTTTTGCAATCCTTTGACGAAATTTGCATTTTTCGCGATTTTTGATCACGAAATTTGCATTTTTATCGTGATCTTTTGACGAAATCCGTGTTATTTTCTCAATCCTTTGACAAAATTCGCGTTATTTTCTCGATCTTTTGACGAAATTCGCGGGGTTTTTTGCGATCTTTTGACAAAATTCATGGTTTTTTAGCGATCTTTTGACGAAATTAGTATTTTTTCGCGATCTTTTGACGGAATTTGCGGTTTTCGCGATCTGTTGTTGACGAAAATCCCATTGTTTTCGCGATTCTTTGACGAAATTTGCGTTTTTTCGCGATCTTTTGACGTAATCAGTGTTATTTTCTGAATCCTTTGCCGAAATTCGCGGTTTTTTATCGATCTTTTGAAGAAATTAGTGTGTTTTTTTGCGATCTTTTGAGAAAATTTGTGTTTTTTTTACTTTCTTTTGACGAAATTCGTGTTTTTTTTGCGATCCTTTGACGAAATTCGTGCTTTTTCGCGATTCTTTGACGAAATTAATGACGTTTTCTCGATCCTCGAAACACGCGATTTTTCCGCGAGGCATGGCTAAATACCGAATATCAATAAAATTTAAAATAAAGGCCGTTTAACAGTATCGAAAAACGGACTTAAGGGACCTAATGATGAAAAAACGGACCAAAACGGACTTGAAGCAAAAAAACGGACCGATTCCTTAAAAACGGACCTAGTGGGAGCACTGTATACTGATTATTCGAAAATGCTCATGAAATTAATTTTGCAGCAACGATAATGAGTCTGCATGGAAGCCAGTTCTAACTTGGCATCAAAAATAAAATTTAGTTCAATTTATACATGTATCAAACAATAATTGCATATAGATGACAAATTATTTTGGATGGCTCTGTATAAGAACTATTGATCATACACACACACATATATATATATATATATATATATATATATATATATATATATATATATATATATATATATATATATATATATGCATACAAAATCTTAGTTCAACAGCAAAACACATTTCAAGAAGCAACCTCTAATGGACAGTAATTTATTTAAATTCTGCTTTATGCTATAAATGAACTATAACTTTTATGTACCAAATTAAGGTGGTCTGGGATACAAAATTATACTTTTCTTTTCTTTAAAACTGTATTTATATATACATTCCTTTTCATAAATAAAATAACCAAGAAAACTTAAAATGTAATTTTAAAAGTTAAGAATTCAAATTTTAGCAATGCTTAAAATTTGATACATCTTTTCAATGAATAACTCTTTTTTTTTATATATGTTTCCTGTTTTAGAATAAAGAAAATAATGCACATTAATTTGTCTTCAGAATTTACAAAGATAATTGCTTTTTTTTTTTTTTTTAAACATTCATAATTTTAAAAAGAAAAGGCTTTTTTTAAATAGTAGGTACTTTTTGCGTCGAGAATCATATTTCAAAATTATCTTCCAAATCAAAAAAATCTTAAACATGACTTAAAGAACATAATAGCTGAAAAAATATTGTGTAAAGTTCCATGGTTTAATCTTTCATAGATATTTATTTAGATATAGATTTAAGTATGAGAAATCTTATAAAAAAAATAAAATAAATCTCAGTAAAAGGTATTTAAATCTTGGAAGAGTGTTAACCGCAGAGAATATAACTTCAGAATCAGAAGTGTTATAGCTTTTGATCTAATTTCTTATTTCGATGTAGTTAGTGTCATTTTAGTCTAAAATTTTCAGATTACTTTTAATGCTAACAAAAAGATAAAAATTTGATTTTTTTTCAACTATGTTTTTGTGTTTTGGAACACCTTAGTACTTTAATCTGCTGGACAACACATAATAAAATAAAAAACCCACTTCCAGCAACACTTAAGCATACCCTAGATGACAATGTATCTGGATTATTTTATGACTCTGTAAAGGAACAGTGAATGTTTCATGCACCATTTTCTATAGCTCAAACATTACAATATTGGTTTTTGGTAACACATAGATATTTTGAATTCGAAATTGTATAACATCATTAAACACAACTACCATCCACCATGATGCATCGAAATATCTTTGTATGTCTTTATAAACAAACGATAAATGTTACACACACTATTTTCTATAAGGAACATGTTGTAATGAATTTTAATACTTCATATCATTTTTGCTGAATTTAAAGTATTGTAAAATAATCTTTAAAGCTTATTTCACACAATTTCCACCCATAAATCATAATGTATACGAAATATTTTGTGTGTCCCAGTCAACGAAAAACAAATGCTACATACACTATTTTCAATAGGGAACAAGCTGTAGTGATCCTCAAAAAAATAATAATAATAAAAATAATAAATAAATAACAATAAAAATAAATAAATTTTATGGCAATTCAAGTATATTTACAAAAGCTAAGATCTGGACAGACTGACAGACAATTTGAAGTCATAAACTTTCAACTGTATTGTAAAGTGTTGGAAATGGATGCCTTGTTTTATAAAATTGTTAATTTATTAATATGCTTTGCTTATTCTTTTAAACATTTAATAAGTTTTAAAAGTCTGTGTCTTCCTGAGACCCTAGTATCTCCCTTTGAAAATAAACTGTAAGGGGATAAAAAAAAAATGGGGTGCTGTCCCCCTCTTGACTGTACCACGGAGATAAAGGTCTACCAGTTTCTGAATACAAAATGAAATTTAACATAACTAATTACCTATACTAAAGTTACCAAAAAGTTAATCTACTTATTTTGCATAATGCAGCTAAACAACATAAAATGTCGTAAAAAATACATTGGACACAACTACAATACTTTCACTGTGGATTCTCTGAACGTCATCACTGTAAAATAATTATATCTAACAAATCTCAGAGAATTGTGACATTTACTTTGAGAAGAAAATTGTTTCATTTCCATAATTATTTTTAGAGTTATAATTTTTAAAAATGTCTCCAGCCTGTTTTGATGACACTGTATAAATACTAAAAAAAAGAACCTACCTTCACTAAATTAGAAGATAGAGTATAGTAATTTGTATCAAGTTCTGCACAAGCTGCATCAATGCGTGCCATTCTTAACTGAAATGCAAGAATAAAATTATCAACAAACTTAAAAGTACAGAAAAGTCAAAGTTAATAAAGTGGGCTCAGTGTCAGTACCTCAAAATAAATAAATTAATGAAAATAAATAAGTAAATAACTTCTAAATTACTTAAAAGATAAAAAAAATAATTAAAAAAGTATTATTCCTATTTAATTTTGTTTAAATTTTTCATATGTTGTCAGTAATAATATGGTAAATAAATTTATACTTAGAATTAAGATCATGCATAGGTCAGGTAATACAATTTTATCAGAGCCTGACTCAACCCACAGCTCAAGCCAGGTCGGATTGGCTTTAATTTCTTTCACTGTGGTTTGGGTTTTGGTTGGGATGACTTCTATTTTTCTACTGCAGGTTGGGTTGAGTTTAAATGTTTCGGTTTCAGGTGTTTTGATTTTTATGGGTCGGGTTTAGGTCTACCCGATTTTTTCAAAACAAAATCTAGAATATTTTGTCAGGTGAAAAAATAGTGTACTTGAATAATTATGAAGATATATATGTTTCTTTTTTTACACAAAAGATAAAATTGATATCAGAGATATAATATAATTATAGACTAATATTCCATAATTGAATTAAAATGAGGATTAATTTTCTTATATTTTAGATTTGGGTTTAAGTATTTCGGATTAAAGTGAGTTGGGTTTGGGTCAACAAATTTTTTTTGTTAGGTTGACTTAAAATAGAATTTTTATGTTCAGGTCAGTATAATCTATAATGTGATGCATACAATACTCTACTTTGAATTTCATTTATAGCAATAATTTCCAAAGGGAAAAAAAAATGAATTTTAAATAGCATTTGAATTTTATAAAAGAAAAAGTATGTTGCAGGACACAAGACTGCAGTAAAACCACTTATTTATTTATTTTTAAATTTATGAGCTGTATTTTCAAAATGTTTTTTAACGATGTATTAGAAATTACAAAAAAAAAAAAAAAAAAAAAAAAAAAAATGCAATTTTAGCAGGGAGATCTGAAACTTAAACTTAGGAACTGTATTCATAGTTTAAAATCAAATGATATACAACAAGGAGTGATTAACTGAAAGAAGATTATAGTAAGGCACCACATAGTAGTAAACATGTGTTGTATTAAAAAACTAGCTGTTACCCGTGACTTCGTTCACGTAACATTGAAAAAAGAATAAATGCATTAATTTAGTAAAACATTTCACTTGATAATTAACAACATATATAATTAACCAAAGCTTTATCACATTTTATAGGAGACCATACGGTATTTCTTTGCTATATGGGCCTTGACATAACCCAGTCTTAAAAAAGTGAAATTTCATGCCAAATAGTATATACAATCGCGAAAATGAAACTGCAACTAATGCACAAAGGAGGACCAAGTAAAATCGTGAAAATCGAGGAATTCCTCTTCGTAAAACGAAAAACAACACTGGCAGAATTCTTCTATACAACAGTGCATTTTAGGTGGTATTTGGTGTACAATTTGTATATGTGTGCATTGCTAAATGGGAATTATTATATTGTTTATTTGCATAGACATATGTTATATATTTCTTACTACATTATCTTGTTTATGTATGTATTAAATTAAGTGCTTCACGCTAAGTGGTGTAAATAGTGAACAAACTGCTTGTGGATTTTATACATTGATAAATATTTCACAAAGATATAACAATCTGGTGTGATTCTAAAATGTAAATAAAGGTTGCTAGAAAGTACTTTAAATTTTGCCCAATTTAACCTCGATATTTTCTCTATCGCGTCAAGAACACTATAAGCAAATAAATACCGATGACACAAATCTGATGATCTAAATTTACATATTTTTGTTAGTATATATAGGATTATTTTGATTTATTTCATTTTTTACGCTTTCTCTAGGGTTAGGTGTCGAATAAATGTACTTTCTTGTTATATTATTTTACCATTTTTATTTATTCTATTTTCCATTCATTCCATTTATGGATATTGATTTAATTTACATATTCGTGTCAAAGAATATTCTTTAAAGTTATTATCAGGATTAGGATAGGATACGATTAGGGTATGGATTAGGAATAAAAATTGAACGACAATGGCATGACCGATTCAGGTTTAAAGTATGAACCAGGAAGTCTATTTACATCATGAAGCAATAAGAAAATTAGAAAATTGTCGGCTAATATTTTTACAGTCATAGTTGGCATCAAAGGTGAGCGGGGAAATGATCATCTAAAATACCATTAAGTGTTTACCACGCAAAAAACAAATCTGGTTACAACAATGTATTTAATTTTGCGCCAAATTTCACTTTATATATATATATAAAAAAAAAGCAAATTGACTATGGACCTAATTACAGACCCCTAACCTTCCTATTCTCGGAAATGTTCTACCTATATGTAAAAAGAATTCTACTATATAGAACGCGTTTTCACGTTTATAATGTTATGAATTGGCACGATCGGCTTGTTCAAGTTTACACAATTCGGGTGGAAGAAAAGATTCATTACTTTTTTATTTCTTCTTTACTTTTGCATTACGCGAATTTGTTGGTAAAATCAATTTTCTTTTCGATAACATTGTTGTTTTTTAAGTTTAAAAAATATTGTAATTTTACTTAAACATTGCTTTAAAATCTATGCAATTTTTCTTATCCTACAAGACATTACAAAAATCTATTACGAAACAACTTTAAAAAAGCTATATTTAAAAAAGACAACAAAGTTTTTCCTATTTTAAAACTAAAAGAAATGTAAGAGTAAATTCCGGTTCGAAACGACGATTTACAAATATGTTCCGATTGTGGGAAAATGATAGAGGAAAAATGCTGTTACTTCGACACAATCATATTAAATCTTTAGCTTTTATGAGAAAAGCAACTTTCTTTTAAAAAATATAGTTATTTTTATTAAGATTTTCTGATTTTCGATACGGATAATTTTGCGATGCATATCATTGACATTTGCCATCCAATATATATATATATATATATATTTTTTTTTTTACTTTTTAAAATTTAAATTAAAAATATGGTATCTTTATGTTAGCCGTGTGCAGACGATAAATCGAAAACCTATCCCATCATTCATATTGAATTCATTAAAAATATAAATCTTTCACTCATTTCATTTAAAACACAGAACTTTAATTTCCAACACATTTAAAATACATATATTACGTGCATTTAAAATAATTCCTTCCATGTGAAAAAGAAAAAGAAAAAAAAAAGAGAAATTAATCACAAATAATTTGATAACTCAAGATAATTTTATTTCAACATCAAAACAAATTTGTTTTATTTTTCTATATATGACATCATATTCGCTTGCTTTCCATACTTACTCGTATTTATGCACTTTGTATTATTATCAAATATTTGAAAACGCACGTTTTATTTCTAATATGACATCATTTCATATTCTATTTAATTCTTAAATAATTCATTTCCTTTTCATTTTTCACTTGAAAATAAATTGTTGATTAAAAATTATTACTCAGGGGTTTTATTTTACATTGGCAACGATAAAGTATTAGCAAAGGTAAAATAAATTTAACCATTTTAAAAAAAGCTGCAAAACCGGGCCCTTTGGGTCAAACCAACCAACCATTTTAAAATATACGAAAAAATGTCCATTTATTCTGTATGAAAATAATGAAAATTTTAATTTTTAAGAAAAATATTGAAATAAAATAAACAAAAACCAGCCTATATTCATTTGAGGGTTATAATCAACTTATATGCAAAGATACAGGATAATTAAATGCTTCATTTTGACGCTGGCTTCAGCCTAACATTTGCACACAATCAGATTTATAATATTATTAGGATAACTGATTGTGCAGAGACAAAACATTCAAAATTTCTTGAAATTAGCTGTAAATAAAACCTTAATTTATTTATAATCAGATCTAACTGAAAACATATTAAAAATACCAAAAAAAAGTATGGAAAATTTATTTAAATGGAGTTTTTCTCATTTCTGTTACATCCCCTTTCCAATCACATGTTCTTTCATCAGTACTTTTTCTAGAACTGTTTTGTCCTGACATATATAGTTTTCACTATAAAGACGTTTTCGAGATATTTCCAATTCGTTAAGTCAATCTCTTGCAAAATTCCTACAGTTATCTTATCCATAAAGAAAATTACCCCACCTTTTTCAGATTTTCCTTAACATAACACTAAAATTATCATTTCAAAATTATGTAATAACAAATAAATTAATATTGTTTTAAGGCAAATACTTCACCCATTATTTGTCTGGATATAAAAACTTTTAAGAATAAGAAATTATTCTATAACTGAATAAAAATTAGTACATGCATTATGAAATATATCTTTATTTTCATTATTCAATTTTACTTACAAGATTACTTGCTTAAAAGTTGATAATGTTGGCGATTTACTGATGGGGAATTGAATAGAGCAATAGATTTTGAAGATGCAATACAGCATTGGTTAAAATGAAAACATAAGACATCACTTAATCATTTTGTAATTAGAGATCGATGTAGGTTTTTTTTCTTGAAGCCCATTTTGTGAACAGTAAAAGTTATTTGTATGAAATATAACATTTTGTTATGAAGGATGAAATCCAGTTACTCAAATTCAAGCCAAGAATTTAATAATAATAACTTCATTAAGTCCTTTTGCTAAAGTTTTCCTTTCTAGTGAATTTGTTTTCTTTGTAAATTGCACATTTTAAAACCTAACAAAATAAAAATAATTAATGGAGAGTATGTTTTTATGGAATAGACTTTTGTGAAGGGGCTATTTTATCAAGAGGAATTTTGTGAAGGGACCTGTTTCATTAAGAGGAATTTTGTGAAGGGTCCTGTTTTATATTAAATGGATTTTTGTGAATGTGCCTTAAATAGGCCCCAATTTTTTCCTTGATCAATCCCTGGTAATGCAATTGTATTTTTTAATTTAATCCCCTAAATCACTTGAAAGTAAGGATAATTTATTGTTTCTATAAACTGAATTTTAATTGTTACTAAACATGATACAAGCACGTTTTCTGCTGAACTAGTGCAGTTTTTTTTTTCTTCTAAAGTGAACACTATTTCAGAACAGTTGTCGCCAATAATGTCAGTACCAGTGGACCTATGCGAGGATTTCGCACTGCAGTCTAATAATTTTGAGAAATGAATATTTTTTAGATGTAGGTTTAAATTTCTAAAGAAAAATTAAGGATAAAAATATCTGGAAACAATATTATCCAAGCCAGAATATCATCTCATTTAAACCACCAAAGTTATGTGCGAGGGAAAAAAAATTAACAATCATATTTTAACCGTGGCACACTTAATTATATTTCTTTTATTACATATGCCACAATTTTAACTACATTAGGGGATGAAGTCATCTGCTTCAGAAAAAACACGGGACAAAGAAAAATAAATTTAATACATCGAAAACATAATTTAATATAATTGCAACAAAGCATACATGTTAGGTTACTTGTGAAATACTATTGCTTCAATCAACTGATAGTGTCTTTTTTTTTTTTAACTTTTAAATTTGAATTTTACTTTTTAATTATAAATATAAAATAAACTCGTGCGCGACGTCTCACTTTACATTTTTTGTACTACTTAATTTTTTTATAATCATTTTTGAGTACGGTATAATGCAGTATTTTATTTTTGCGACAACACTGATTTGAGAGAAAACTTTAATTTCATTTATGATAACAATGCTGATTTAATATTTAATTAACTGCATTTTTTAATCAAAAACATGTTTTAATGAAATGTGGGTGTACAATGTCAGAAGTCTGTTCAAAATTCTTTCATATGGTATCTCATTTATCATCCTGTGTTTTGTATTTGCTTAGAAAAAAGGATGTTGACAACAGAAATAATATATGATTATTTTAGGAGAAAAATTTGGTACTGCAAAAAAAAAAAAAAATCTAAACACCTTTTGCATTTTTTTTTTTTTTTTTTTTACATTTAATTATAATAAAATAAAAATAATAATCTCAAAAATTCTTGTATTCATGAAACTGTATATGTTTAGTTTTGAAAATATAAATAACAAACATTGATAATTATGTTTAATAGATGATATTTGTTTTTCAAAAAAGGGGTTGTTTTTATTTAAATTTTTACCATATCAAAATCTTGTTTTTGGTTCTCCTTATAAATGAATACCCATTGCAGGTATGAAAATTTTGTTTTAGTTTTCTACAACAATTTGTACAAAAAGATATTTTTATCTATTACAACAATTAAAATTCTCAGCTTGAAATAAAAATGCTTCTTTGTCAAGCAGTAACATCATAGGAGCCAGAAATCTATGAACTTATTTCAAGCAAGCAGGAACAAATACCGTACTAAAAATGTGGGTACTTTCATATTATAATAAACTTCATTATTACAATTATGCCAAGATTGTAGTTACGATTTCACCAAGATCATAGAAAGCTTATATACGCCTCATATATACATGCATATATATCATTATATATATATTATATACCATATCCATAATATACATCTTATACACATGTGATATATGACTTATAACTGGACAATATGCATCACAAAATGTTATGGTACTTACGTATTATCCGTGCCAGGAGATTGATCGCCAAAAATGGTTGCCAAGTACCAATCTTGTTTATCGTTGCCAATCATGTTTTCAAACGTAGTAATTTAACATTATCAAATAAAATTGTTAAAAATGGTAATTAATATAAAATAAATAAAATGTAATATATGTTTATTAAATTTATAACATTGTTAAAAATAGTAAATAACATTATTTTAGTAAAAATAATAAATGGTAAATAGCATAGTAAATAAGAAAGAATAATATTATAGATTATTCCCAGGCATGTACCATGTAGCAAGAAAAAATATATATAAGGGTTACTATAATTAGTAATATTGGCTCCATGCCAGGGTCGGACTGGGCCAGGGAAAAGGGCACAGACCTTGGATTTTCAGAGGGCGCGAAAATGTTAAATAACTCATGTCAATCTTACTTATTTTTTCTGTGTTTTACTTGAGAAGAGATAACACATTCGCATAGCACTAAGTAAGAAAATTGTCTAATATAATTGGGTTGTCCGGAAAGTTCGTGCCGGTTGGGAAAATCAATTCGTACCGGAAAATTCAACCCGTTAATTATTATACATTTGAATCGAATTTAATGTCTAATACTTAAATGGTAGAATTTTCCGGTACTATTTGATTTTCCCAACCGGCACAAACTTTCCGGACAACCCAATAATATTATTGAGTCTAGAAAGACGACTTCACTATATTCCTCGTGTATGTTTGATGTTCCATCAAATCTTTACAATGCTACACAATTTTCCAAAACATGTTATGTAATGTTCAAAAACGCTAGAAAGTTGAAAATAGTAGTTGAACACATTGTAGTAGATTGACTATAGGTTACGGCTTTCCTACTTTAGCTTTTTTGTCAGTAGAAGATGCCTTACAAAGTCATGGGAAAAAAGTGATCACCCTTACTAATTATCCTGCAAATAAGATATATAAAAAAAAAAGGTACCAATTTATTGGGAATAATATCTACTATTAAATTCTATTCATAAATTTTGTTTCGGGGATTGTCTACATATTAAAAAAAATGCACGAACCATGATTTTTCAAATGGTAAAACCTACTTTTGACACTCTCTTTGAGTTCCCTGGATCAAGGTAACTTGGGAATATACTTCTCTTAAATCTCCATAGCCTTATAAAAGAAAATGTGTTAGGGGTTTGTCTAAAAATTTCGAAAAATAAAATTAAAATCCTACAAGAAAAAGTAATGAAAACATTCATTTAGACACCAGTAAATTATACAGGAATTTTAAATTTATAATTAACTTTCTTTCTATAAAAGTAAATACAGCAAAATGTTTCAGGTAATATATTACGATTTATTTTTTGTGGATCTTTTGAAAACAGAAGAAGGTTTTCTATATCTCGAAAACTAATTATTCAAATGAGATGTAAACTTACACACTAGTGATTTTTTTATACAAAAATTAATGCAATTCATGATTTATAATTTTTTAATGTGAATTTATTAATAACTTTAAAAAAATGTCTTTGAATACAATAAAAGCCTGGAATATGTTTAGGTCAATTAAGTGTAATTCATTAAAAAATTAATAAAAATTCAATGGGATGATTTTTATAAGTTTGTCAAATGTATTTAACATTAGCATCCTCAAACTTTAAACTCTTCTAATTCTATGAATATTTAAGATAAATACTATAAACTATACCTTTCCGCCAGCTGTCTCGATCCAAGGAACTCAAATGGGGTTAAAAAATGCGTGTTATGGTTTTAAATTCAAAGTTGGTATAATATTTAATATGTAGACGACTCCTGAAACATTATTCATGCATAGCATTAATTAGTAGACATTATTTCCAATCGATTGATACCTATAATTTTTTTTACAAATATTTTTACAGGAATTAGTAGGAGGGGATCGCTTTTTTTTTTGTCCAGGACTTTAAATTAACACTTTAGTCTAGCTTGATTTTTTTTTGTCCAGGAGTGTAAATTAACACATTAGTCCAACTTGGTATATCCATAGTCGTGTCCATTAACAACAACAAAAATAACATTGCTTTACTTTTTTAGCAATTTCAGATTTTATTACAAGCTTAACGATATATATATATATGTACTATATTACCGTCATCTTTCTGTGAGTTACGACTCTTCCCTTTTTTATATATATATATATTTTTTTTTTACTCAAGCAAGACAGAATTATTGGGATATCATTAGTTCATTGTTTTCTAGCTTCGTTAGCCAACGATTGAGTTTGGCAGTCTTGCGATTGGCAGTTTGGCGATTGACATTGGCCAAAGATTTTTCTATTAGTTGGACCAACAGCTAACACTGCGTCTGAGTCAACGTTTGGCTGATCTTTGGTCTAAAGATATGAGTTGCCATTTGACCAACAGTCATGTTTACTGGGAAAAAACTGCGCTAATAATAACAATAAAATATGATAATAATTGACCTTATTTTAATTAGAAACTTCAACTAATTTGTCGATTTTTTTAGGCAAAAAAATAAATAATAATAGTAATTCTAGAATTAATTATGCTTCTAGAATTACTGATTAAAATTGCTAAATATTTGTTTTTTCTTTAGCAAAGTAGTATATTTAAATGGGATCTCTGCAGGTGTCTACCTCATCACACACACACACAGAAAAAGATTTAATATGCAAACTTCGTTCAAAAAATATTTATATCTAAAACAAAAATGTACTTTCCGTATGGAAATGGAAATTCTGAAGTTAAAACTCATGCTTGATTTTTATTTTATTTCATTTATTTATTTATTTATTTATATATTTTTGGAAAAAGTACCACACATTATAGCAGTATTTGAATGTTGAACTATATGATGAATGTATGATGTATTACTGTTTGTATGTAAATGCGGAAAGAACACTTACTTGTGAAAATAATATTAGACTTGAAGCATTTGACCTAAGGAGAGACAGGAGGGGGAAGAGGTATTTTATCTGCTTTAAAAATTACTTTATGCATCCGTTAAATACTGAATTGATATCGCACTATAAAAAAGTTTCTACTGAAAAGATAGATCGGAAATAGCTATTAGTAGTCTTAAATCACTGAAATAATTGAGTAAATTTACTTTTTTCAGAACACTCTTACCATGATTTGCAAATTTTTTATCACAATTAGAGATCAAGGGAAATATTTAACTTTCCATAATTGAAATAAATCCCCCGGGGATTGCAATCCTGTAAGCTACAGTATTTTGCAGTCAGCGTTTTTTTTTTTTTTAACCTACAATAGTTTCTGAATAGTAATCATCGCTTTATTAAATGATCGATTTTTCTGTGATGAAATAAAGTAATTTTTTATTGAAAATACATACCAGAATTTTCTATTAGTTATTTAATTACAGAAATGCTGTTATTAAATATATCTAAGATTACTATCCGAAAAATATAATAGGTTTTTTTAATTAAAAAAAAAAAAAACACTGGCCGCGGGAATCTGCAGCTTGTAGAATTGCAATCCAGAAATGTGATCGAGGTTGTATTCCTCGAAAAGAAAGAGTATGTTTTCCAGTCAACAACAAAATCCACACAAAACGTTTTGGTTTTCTAATATTTATCTCTTTCTTTTATCAAACTGTTTTTCGAAAAGCATACTTTGATTATAGGGACATTCAGGGCCGGCTTTAAAGGGGCGCAAGTTCGGTGACCAATGTTGAATTCAGGCGGTGGCCCGGGGGGGGGGGGGAACATCATCCCTCTGAGCCTGGAAATGTCCCCCGCCCCCCCCTCCCCGGAAGATTTGAGATTTTATGCCTTCAATGGGCAAAAAGAGGAATTTCCCCCCCCCCCCCCTCCTGGAGCTACAGAAATCCCTCCCGGACAAAAGTGTCTGAATTCAACACTGTGGGTGACCGCCCTGGGTTGACCGCCTAATAGCTAAGGGACGGAAAATTTCCAAAATATTTAGCCTAAATGTAAGACCTAAAACATATTATTTTAAGAACCAATGAAAAAATTTCTCGCAGGGTGCGGGAGTAATACCTGGGCGTAGTATCCACAGCGCGCCAGGGCTTTTAAAACTTTCCCTATGAACAAGATCTTAAATAGTACGCAAGAAGATTCCTCAATAGTATGCAAACACGTCTGCTTTGGTTTCCTATTCAGGAAATTCCTTCGATGTATCTTCAATTTCTTCATGATAATAAAAATCTCTCTCTTTTGACATTTGTCTTAATTGATGATTATTCGTAAGAAAATTATCCAAATTTAGTACAATAATCAGAATGTATGCTTATAGCCAGGGGAAAACATTGCAGTGGCTTAGGGGCGCAAAATTTTCCCTGGCTGAGGGCGCACCGGCCCTCGGGCCGATGGGCCAGTCCGAGCCTGCTCCATGCTTGGCGCAGTTGGCTAAAAACTGGCACGGATAATACGTAAGTACCGTTATATACATTATGTATTATTATAATGTCATATATGCTTAATAATTTGGCAATAAATCTGGGTCTCTCGGCGATTCATCCTCAGGGGCCACTATAACACGAAAGTACCAAAATATGTGATACTGAAATACGATTTTATTATTTTGTAATAATTAAACTAACTTTAATAATTTTGTTATGGTTAAACAAAATAAAAAATTTTTTTTTTATGAATAAATAGGCATAACAATTTTCGGTTAGCCAGGCGCCAATGATATACAGTGAAACCTCGATAATTCGGATTAATTGGGACCAGACCCAATCCGGAATATCGAAAATCCGGATTATCCGGAGAATGAGAAAAAAATGAAATAAAATAAAACATACTTACAGAAAATCACCTTTATATTAAACATATTGAATATTTACAGACAGTAAATCTTCAGGTGTAATTTCTCTTTCATTCTCGCTTATTCCTTCTTCTGTTTCAAGCTTATTATCCGAAAAATCCCAATTTGCAGGCCATAAATTCTTCCACGACTATCGGAGAGTACTCCCAGCAACCTGATCTCAAGAATCAGCAATCATATAGATTACTTTCTTGATATTGATTGATTTGAGAATCTCTACCACTCCATGTTCTCCTTTATCTAAAAGTTCATTCAGCATTTGTCGTTTGTGAGCTTTCTTAATGTTCCTTGGTCCATTGGCTGTACTAGCGCAGTCACATTAGATGGTAAAAACTTTACCGTTATGTTTCCTTTTGTCAGTTCACTTTCTTCGGAGTGTGTCGGGGCATTATCAATTAGAAGGATAGCTTTGATGGGTAAGTTGCACGATTTTAAATATTTTGTAACACCCGGAACAAAATAGACAAAGAACCACTCTTTAAACATTTTGCTCTTCATCCAAGAACTCTTCTGGGAACGGTAAACTACAGGAAAGTCTCACGATTTATGTTTTTTAGTGGATGGGGATTTTTGGATTTTCCGATTAAAAGAAGAGGAAATTTGTGCTTTCCTGATGCATTGCTACAAGCCATTATAGTGAGGCGGTCCTTGCTCTTTTTATATCCTTTAGCCGATTCCTCTAATTTTGAGGCTAAAGTTTTATTTGACAACATGCGGTAGAATAGTCCTGATTCATCAGCATTGTATATCTGATCTGCCATTAATTCTTCTGTTTTAATAAATTCTACAAATTTCTTTTTGAACTATTCAGATGCGTTTTTGTCACTAGACAAGCTCTCACCCGTTACAGTAAGTTGACGCACACCATGCCAGTTTTTCCATCTATTTTAACCATCCTTGATTGGCACTAAAATCTGGATCACCATCAGGCAACTTTGCATTTAACTTTAAGGCTTTCTTTTGCCTTAAAGATTATTGGACCTGATATAGGTAAACCATGATCTCTTTCTGCATAAAACCAAACGAATAACGCTTCATTCAGTATTTCGAGTTTAGCTTTTTTAACATTCTTCCGATTGTCCAAACCGTCGTTAGAAATTGATTTCGAGCAAATATCCTCGATTGTTTTTCGATTTTTCTTCCAATCGGACACTGTCGAGGTCCCTACACCTAATTTACAAGCAATCTTTTATAAGAGTTCACACTTCACCTTTATCAATTCTACTCAATGCTTCCAATTTCTTTTGCATAATCACAAAATTATGTTTTCATTTCGTCGCCATAGCTCGGGGGTTTCCGTAAGTGATGTTGTAGAAGCGTTTTTTCACGAAGACAAGGAAAGAGTCCCAAGACACCTGTGGGCTAGCTGACAAAGATCGGAAAGCGATCCTTATCAGTCAGTGGGTCTATAGGGACTATTTTACCTTACGTTCTTGCAATGCTTCGAGTAAAACTTTATTGTGCAGTGAGCTTTTGATGACATTGCTAAATGGATTAAATAGAAAATTGGGAAAATTAGAATTGCCAAACTTAAAGTGATACATTGTTGTTTCTTTGAAAGATAACATCAAAGAGTTTAAATAAAAAGGTTAAGGCATTCTTCCGAAAATATTTCAGAAAAGACTTTTTTATTCAGAATACGAGGATGAAATAAATTAATGTTATGGAAATTTGCCAATCGCTTCTAAAATATGAAAAAAAATTTGACCAGACCGATCCGGATTGTCCGGAGATCCGGATCAACGGGGTCCGAATTAGTTTGCATTTAACTTTAAGGCTTTCTTTTGCCTTAAAGATTATTGGACCTGATATAGGTAAACCATGATCTCTTTCTGCATAAAACCAAACGAATAACGCTTCATTCAGTATTTCGAGTTTAGCTTTTTTAACATTCTTCCGATTGTCCAAACCGTCGTTAGAAATTGATTTCGAGCAAATATCCTCGATTGTTTTTCGATTTTTCTTCCAATCGGACACTGTCGAGGTCCCTACACCTAATTCACAAGCAATCTTTTATAAGAGTTCACACTTCACCTTTATCAATTCTACTCAATGCTTCCAATTTCTTTTGCATAATCACAAAATTATGTTTTCATTTCGTCGCCATAGCTCGGGGGTTTCCGTAAGTGATGTTGTAGAAGCGTTTTTTCACGAAGACAAGGAAAGAGTCCCAAGACACCTGTGGGCTAGCTGACAAAGATCGGAAAGCGATCCTTATCAGTCAGTGGGTCTATAGGGACTATTTTACCTTACGTTCTTGCAATGCTTCGAGTAAAACTTTATTGTGCAGTGAGCTTTTGATGACATTGCTAAATGGATTAAATAGAAAATTGGAAAAATTAGAATTGCCAAACTTAAAGTGATACATTGTTGTTTCTTTGAAAGATAACATCAAAGAGTTTAAATAAAAAGGTTAAGGCATTCTTCCGAAAATATTTCAGAAAAGACTTTTTTATTCAGAATACGAGGATGAAATAAATTAATGTTATGGAAATTTGCCAATCGCTTCTAAAATATGAAAAAAAATTTGACCAGACCGATCCGGATTGTCCGGAGATCCGGATCAACGGGGTCCGAATTAGCGGGGTTCCACTGTATATACATGTATATATACACACACTTATATATATACACATATATCTGCATATACATATATTTATATATATACATGTATATATATAAATATATATGTATTTATATATGTACATCTATCACTGGCGCCCGGCTAACCGAAAAGTACCCAATTTTCTTATAATATAAAATAAGCATTTGTAATTTTGTTACACTAAATAGGTGCATTTCATATTACAGTACAAAGTCAAAAATCCGGAAACCTCCGGACTTCAGCGATTCCGGATTTTGGATCATTTGCAGTTTGTCTCTCTCCCCCCCCCCGTTAATTATTTATGAGAAACGCATTTCAATACTGAAAAAAGATTATACTGAAGTAAATTAAATATTTTAAAAAAGGAATATATTTTTTAAAAAGGTAAGAAAATAATAATAATAATCTACACCCCACCCCCGTTTATTTTACTGAAATCTCTATAATAAAACCGTATGTCATGTGACTGTCCTCAACAGTTCCGGGATGCCGCTTCACTGTTTCATATGCCAGGCAGCCATTTTTATTCAAAATTATTTTTTCTAATAAAACTGCATAAAAGTTACATTTTTAGAAAGATCGTTCAAAATAAATTAATATTTGAGAGATGACTTACGTTCAATTATGTATACATTCTGCAATAACTTCAGTTTCAATTAGGTTCGCTGTTCAAATTCTCTATCCATGAAAGTAAACAACAACAAAAAAAAAAAGATTCATTCGTTGTGAACGTTTAAAATATTAAACCATGAATTTTTGGACCGCTGCCTGGTGTAAAAAAAAAATAATCAGCACCAGTGAGACAGTCAAAGTTTACCATAATTCTGTTCCATACAACTCAACTTTCTTCGGATCTTTTCTTGATGTAAGTTGAACTCCGTGGTTGAACTCATGTAATAATATTTAATGGATCAAATTTCGAAACAAATTGTCAGCTTTTATTTTTCGTGTGTATTAATTAGAAACGATATTTTAATTTTGAAATCAAATGTTTTGATTTATGATAATATTTCTTATTTATCTATTTTCTATTTTAAAGAAAAATGTGAACGTCATGTATTTTAAATTGGAACAGCTGTCACGGACGCACCAGGGTTGGCGGAATTTTTGTTTTGCGCCATTTTGGCGAGAAAATCCCATTTTCAGGTACCTATTAGAGATTACTAAAACAGCATAAAATAAAACCGCATATACTTTTTTAACAGCATATACTTTTATTTTATTATGAAATAGTTTATTTTATATTAAAAACACACACACAATGATTAATTTATTATAAAGTGGGTTAAGCAGTTTTTGTCAAGAAAGATGAAATACATAACAACAAAAAATATGCGAAATGCCACCACGATCGCAAAAGTTCTTGATTTGTCTATTAGATTTTTCCGGTTTGGCGAAGGATTAAGGAAAAAAATAAATTATGAATAAAAATAATTTGTTACAATGCTTAACATACATTTAAGGGCGACCAAACTGGTCGCCAGTGGCGGCTAGTAAGGTAATAATAAAGCAAATATTTCAATAGAGGAATTTTTTTTTTTTCAAATTATCACAATTTCAGGAAATTTTACTTACAAAACATAATTTTTCTGTTAGGCTGAATATGTCCGTTATTTTACGCTGCTTTATCAATTGTAAATCATTTGCAGTTAGTAAAAAACTCATCACCCCCCCTCTCCCACACACACACCGATTTATTTACGTTAGGAAGGCATTTGCAATGCTGTATAAAGATACACACTAATACGATATTCCAATAAAATAATATATTTTTTAAAAGGTTTAAAAAAACGTTATTCTTTGTTTTTATGCTCTCTATTTTTCCCATTTGATGTTTTTCAAAGGGTGCTGCGCCCTGCCCTTTTTGTTTTAAGTGCCAATGCGCCCTGCTGTTTTTAGACGTGAAAAATGTGTCCTGCCCCTTTTCCATGTTATCTTCTTTATGTCGTCTATTTTTTTCCCTTTAAAAATATTTTTCCTTTCTTTTTTTCGTGCAAAAATAGAAGAAAACAGAAGTTTTGTCACTCTGTATGACTCACATGTCATCATTCCTAATCCGCTTAACAAGCCTAGCCCATTAAAAAAAATCTGTGCATGGTTTCTTTCTGCATAACGAAACATAGTATCTACTGAAAGCTGATGATCTCATTCCGATAACTTTTGACTTCCAAATTTACGGACTACAATAAACAAAACAAACTGCCAGATAATTCTATCCTTTCTTTTTCTTTTCAGTTACTCTAGTGGCCTTTTTTGTGTGGTGCTCTGATTTTCGAATAACTTATCATATTTTGATAAAAATTGGTAAAACAGCCTAATTTGCTATTATTGCAACTTGCTGTAAATTTGAACATAATTCGTCAAATAACAAAGGAGATATTTTTTTATTTATTTATTTTTTATGGTAAGGAAAAATGTTTTTTTCATTCTTTTCTTTTAATTACTTTTTTCTGTTTTCTTGCAGCTAAATACAACTTTGAATGCGGCGCTTCCTATGGAATATTGGCAAGTCGCCAATAAAGATTATCGGACATCTATATCAAGGCTTCAATTTATTGAATAAATTGATGCAATTTTCGGAGATTGGTGGGGAGGGGAGGGCGTTGAGTAAGGAATGATTGAATAAAAGCGTAAAGATATCAAATTGGAAAATATAACAGAAGCAGGAAAAACGATTCAGTCCAAGGCATATATAAATAAATATTTTTAAAGGAAACGCTAGTTTCCAAAATGTCCGGATTTTGGAGAATTCCGAATTTTGGATGTCCGGATTTGAGACTTTGTACTGTATAAAATAAAATTTTTTTGATCATTATTGTACAAGTATAATTATATGTGTTCTTAGGAAAATCATATTATTGGTTCATGGGATTTAAAATTATGAATTTAGTAGTCTATCAGGTCCGAAAGGCTGGTAACCACTGTTTTATATAAAGTATGAGGGCTGTTTTAGCATAAAAATATCAAAATAAAATATTTTTATCAATTTTAATTTTTGAAGCACTGAGCCCCATTAATTGTTATTAAAATCTGTTATTAATTTGAATTAGTAAATGTTAATGCTTAAGCTATGTAGTATGTATCAAAATGAAATATATATTTTAAAGTATGCACAGATGAATGAAAACAAAAATGAATACCCTAGCTAAATAATCCGGCTTCACTTTCCTGGAGACAGTAGTATACCTCAGAGCTTTTTGAAGAAATTTAATAGCAATACTATAGCAATTCCTTCTTCGACCATAATATTTCTGAAACAAAGAGAAAAAAAATGATTAGCATAATTATTCAAGAAATATATAACTCGTGCATGTGTTAGTACACACATGAATGTGAAAACTAGAATAATGGTAAGTACTATACTAGGGATGCACCGAATTCGGATTATGACCGAATACTACCGAATATTCAGCAATCAGTTAAACCGAATACTGAATATTCGTTTTTCCCTCCAGATTTTTCTATTTTAAAATATTTTTTCCTTTGGATTTTTCCAAATTTTTAGCTATTTTTTCCTTCAGATTTTTTTATTTTTACAAATTTTTAGCTATTTTTTTTCCTTCAGATTTTTCCATTTTTACAAATTTTTAGCTTTTTTTTTTCCTTTAGATTTTTCCATTTTTACAAATTTTTAGCTATTTTTCTTCCAGATTTTTCCATTTTTACAAATTTTTAGCTATTTTTCTTCCAGATTTTTCCACTTTTACAAATTTTTAGCTATTTTTTCATTTTTATAAATTTTTAGAAATCTTACAAATAAAAAAATTCTAGGAAAAAAATTGTTTAAACTGTGTAGATTGTCACAAAACTGAATAAAATCAATGTTTACTTCGTGAAAGAAATTCTCATAGGAACTGTGTAAGTAGCAGTGAGTTCTCTGCCACAAAGCACACAGGTTATGATTGAGAATTTTGAGATTCCTGATTTTTTGAATGCACGAAATTCATTCAAGCAGCAGTCAGTAAGTTATGACTGTGCACTTTGCATACATTAACCGAAAAAAAACATCACTGGATGCATGAAACTCACTCATGGAATGTCACTTTTCAAACAGCAAATAAATAATATAAAAGCATTCTCTTTTATTTAATTTAAATATGATTCTGCTTCATAATTATTCTGAAAATCTTTATTAATTTTTTGTTAAAAGCAGAAGTTGGGTAAATATTTGTAAAAATTTTTTTTACATATTTTCGGTTTGGCCGAAAAATTCGATATTCAGCCAAACCTAATATTCAGTAGCATGGCCGAATATTAAATATTTGGTGCATGCCTAGTAATACTTTTTTGTGATGATCTTGTTGCTTTTTAAAATGGTGTTGGCACAATTTGGTCTTAAGAAAGTGAGATTTGTTACTTAAATGATATCAATAGCCGTGAAAACAAAACTGATGTAGTATTGTATCAAGCTTTTTTTTTTCAGCACCTCTACCAATGACAATTTCTAAACAAACTATTAACCATTTTATGTGTTTTCTGCCCATTAATTCTCTTAATAATAATTTGATCTTGCTTTTCCCCAACATACATACACATTTTAAGCCATCCGAATTTATAAAAAGTCTCTGAATTTTTATAACAGCTTTATTAATAGCCAATGCTTCGAATAACTGCAACAAACATATTTCATATGTGGTGAGCAAATACATGTAAAAAGTAGAAATTTTTGCTTATCAAGATGGATGGATTTAAAAGGTAATCCGATAATTACCGCCAGATTAGAATCCTGACTCAGGCATAGATGTTTGTAGCGAATCAGATTCCACTTTAAATGGAGGTCCCAGTCTGTTTAGCCCTTATGTGCAAAAGATGACCATACCATTTTGTTAATCTTTTTTTGCACCCTCTGAAAATCCAAGGTCTGCATTCTTTTCTCTGGTTCTCATCGTTATCATACAGCGAAAATGTAGCCTAACTTCCCCCCTCCCCAAAACAACAACAAAAAAAAATGTGGCAGCAATAAAACAGGGTACAAATACTGCATTTAGCTCTTAATTTTTTTTTTTTTTTTTTTTTTAAATTGTCTAAGAAAATTCTGGACCATCGGACATGAATATGCACTAAATCAAATTTTAGCAATCATCTCAATTATACAAAATATTGTAATTTCGACATTACATATTTTGATAAAAACCTTTTTCCATATTTTCATGATTTACAAAATTATTTTTAGAAGATAATAATTATAATCATAAATAAAAATTTAAGATAGTCTATTCACATCAAAATATTGTTATATTAGCTTGAATTTAACTTTCGTAAGAAAATAACATAAAAATAATAATTATTTTACCGAAGTTAATTTTAAAACTTTGCGGATTTTCAGCGATTTATCATAACCACTTCTTCTTACGAAATTGACAACCGATAAGAAAACCATGATATCAATTTATATAAAATTCACAACTTCTATAAATTTTAAAGTACTAATCAATTTTTATTATAAAACTTGAAATGTTTCAAACATAAATGATAATAAACATAGGGTATTAGTACAGTAATTCTAATTTTGCAACTGTCCTTTTGACCAAAATACGTCTAAATAACGCAAAGTTAATTTTATTGAGCGCTATGCGCATGCGTTTTGCTGGGAGATGATGGATCTCTGAAACTTTTTTATCCTAAACCAACCAATCAATTGGTTTTTGTTTGATTTTTCTTGCGATGCTGATGTCACATGAATGTGACGCACATCTAAACTTTGTATGATTGCGCATAGCAACGCAATTCCTTAGACATAAAATTCTAAAATTTGTGAAAAATCGAAACCAGGTCAAAATTTTAAAACGTCTAGTTAGAAATTCTGATTGTATGTGAGTGAAATTTGCTGTATTAATCTTCATAGTAATTCTTTTTGTCGGGAACTATATTTTTATCTCGTTAACGCCAACCATTCGTCCATAGTTTCGTACCTGCCCTTGCTGTTATTGCGAAGAAATTTTGTTGTGCTTTGTTTATCGGAGGAGTATTTTCTGAATATTTGAGTAAGCTGTTAAAAACTCTTTTGTAATCAAAATATGAAGTTTTTGTACAAAGAAGAACACCCATTTGAGAAAAGGAGAGCTGAAGGTGAAAAGATCAGAAGGAAGTATCCAGATAGAGTACCTGTAAGTAATGTGATGCAAGATCTTTGTTTGTCGCCATAGGGAAATTCATGTTGCATATTTCAGTTGTATACTATAGAAGTCAAGCGTTGCTTCAGTTTTATTTATGTATTCCGCTAAAGCTATTTATTTGTAATAATATTTTTATGTAGTAGATCATAATTTTTAAAATTCATATTATTTAGAGGAAAAATGAACGTAGAACATATTTGTGGAGTTTTCTGTTTATATAGTTTACCTTAATCATTTCAGCAGTATTTTGGGTTAAATCTTAGAATAACCAGCAATCCCACCCTCCTCCAGTACTTTAATATTTTTTTTCCTCAAATTTGTGAACTGATCTTTAGCTTGACTTCATGCCCTGCATAATTCATTACATAAGTTTATTATGAAACTGAAAATTTAATAAATTTAAAATTGTATTGTTGCTGAAAATTAAACTTCATAATGCAAATACTTTAAAGTTTCTGGGATATAACGATTACGTGAAATATCACAAAAACTGTAAATCTACACAGAGATTATGTTGTAAAATTTTGTTTCTTTTTTATTTCAAATATTTATTGAACAATAATACAATGTCTTTCGTGCAGCCCTGTATTAGAATTTATTTATGTTATACTCGCACCACATAGTATAGTAAAATTTAGTTCATTCGAAAGATGCGTAGCATAGTTGAAAACAATTCCTGTTAGAAGTTAATTCCAATTCTCTTGGGTAGCCCTGTGTCCTGTATATGATCTATAGAATTTGTACTAGTGTTAAAAAAAAAAAAACAGCCCATATGAGTTTTATCCCCCCCCCCCCTCCCTTTTTTAAAAAAGCCCGAAGTTTTTAAAAGTATCTACCTTGTTTGTTTTCTTTGGGTGGTTCATTTAAAAAAACTGATTTATACACACCACTCTAATTTTCTAAAATTGGGTTAAAACTTAAAAATGCTCAGTAGCTCACAAAAATTATAATTTTTTTAAACAATCCGGAATTATCAAACAATTAAAAAGCATTAAAGAATATAGTATTTTATTATTTATTTGTGCCAGGAATGTAGATTGCTAAGCTAATATTGCCAATGATCTTCACTTGTGGATTTCTGATTCAAAATCTCTTTCATTAAAAGTTGCAGTGAAATTTATATGAAAGATTGCATTATAAATCTTGACAAAAATAAACAAATATCGTTGAACATGGTGTTTTATGTTAAATTTTAGTATAAGTACTACTTAAATTAATGTCTATGGCGTATTTTATTAATCAGATTTTAAACAAGGACTCTTAAATATAGTAAAACTAAACTGCAAATGAGCCTTGCTGAACTCCCATGTCTCATTAAATTTTCATTCGGAATTATCTATAATTGTGCTATCATGATTGTATAATATATCTTGAATTCTATTTTACACTGTGATTTTATTATGATAAGCATCAGTTTGGACAGGGATTTTATGTTATCCTAATAGAATAGCAATACTTTACCTGCCAAACACATCTGCATCTGATGGAGAAGTTTGATAAAATCTCATGTGAGAAAGGTACTTGTGGAAATGTAAACTGAATTTATTTACTGTACTTATAGTTATATCTAATTTAAAAATTAATGATTTTTTTACAAATCATAGCAGATTGTAAGAAATTGAAGGTCTGTAATTGCTTATTTTGAGTTTTTGATGATTTTTGCAGCTCTGAAGATATCCATATAATTGAACTGAATATTTCGGCTATGATGTCATACACTCATGCACAGTTTTTTTTTTTTTTTTTTTTTTTAATCGGTTATAAAAAGGGAAAAAGTCACCAAATTTAGGGGATTTTACTATGAGTTATTTAAATCAAATTAAATAACGCCAAATAAATAAAACATAACATTTTTAAAAATACATATCTATATTTACATAATATATAGATTTCTTTTGTTTAGAAATTGCAGTATGGTATATTTTTAATTTCTTCTGTTGTCGTGCATTCGAATCATCTGAGTCATTGTCACTCTCTAAATTTAAAGTAGAAAATGATGCATTGCTAAAACTGTCATCATTTTTGTCATCAAATAAATCTCAATTATCATTTTTGGAATTATTAGAAAGGCCAGTTCGAATAAATAGCTTTTAGCTTTTAAAATCCAAAACTAATGCCATGTTAAACTGTGTGTATTCTTAAAACATAATCAGCTAAAAATCTACTTCTTATCGAGAGAAATTGCAGTCAAACACCATTTAGTTCTGCAGTCTATTGAAACAAACAATAACTTTAGTATCTGGTTAATGCATTTGTAACATTGAAAACATTCATATAGACATGTGCAGTGCATCCATATCATTAGGGGATAGACCCAGATAGATGCACTGAGTGCTTTCGTAATAGCTTAAAAAACTTTTAATAAGGAGAAGCTTATTCATCTTGAGATCTTGACCCCTCACACACAGATTACTAATTTTTTTATTGAATTTTAAAATGTGTCAAGGATTTTTGACCCATCCTGTACTTACATACGTCTTTCCTATGACCGTCTATATAGTATTAAATATTAACATGAAAATTTCAAAAAAAATTATTTTTGAAAAATTAATTTTAGCCAAGTACTTTCTTTGTTCAATGTAAGCGTTTTGTCAGATCAAATTAGCAAACTGGTGAGTTAAGTTTCTGTCTGTTAGATCAGCCATCCACAAGGAAAAAGTAAAATTATTAAGCAACCTTCAAATAAGATAACAACAAAAATAGAAGTTTGAGAAATATTTCAACAGAAAAATAGAAATATTTGATAATTTGAGATTAAAAAAGTTATTCTAATAATTAAAAAAAAAAAAAAAAAAAAAAAAGTGATTTTTGAAACTAAACAAGAAATTGGAAAAACAACAACAACAAATGCAGGAATTTACACTTTAAGTAATAAAATTTACAAGCAAATTAAGAGGAAATATTTAGTAACTACTCACTCTTTACTGATATTTTGATAGAAAAAATATTAACCCTTTATCTACTGACGGTACTTATAAGTACCAGAAAAATAATTTGTTATAAAATTCATTTGATACATTGATTAGTAGTAATACAGTTTAGAATGAGTTGTAGATGCATTAATTTATCTTGTTCCAAAAGCGTTATTGGTTACACAAAACAAAAATATTTTTAAAAGGATGATTTCTTTTGCCTGTGCATCTTTTCAACTTAGTTGGCGTTGGGAGGGGGAGGATTTTCAATTCAGAAATATTTCTATTGTAAGAACATTATATTTGTACATTTCCTAATTCTACAAAATACTAAGAAAAATATTTAAAATAAAATATTTGAGTGGGGTTATAAATATTGCACAAAATCCCTATAAATTAAAATTTAATTAATCCTTTTAAATCCTTCTAAAATCCCTCTAAAATTTATTAAATGATTATGGAAATCTAATATAGTTTCAAAAATTCACGAAAAATGCTTTAGAAGATAAAATTTTCATGAATTCATAATTCAGTATATAAAGGGTTAATGTGTATAAAGGATTATAATATGTCAGCAGAAAATGTTCAGGAAGGAGGACTCCTGCACAATCCTCTTGTGTGCACCACTGTAAAAAAAAAACACTCACAATTTCACAAAAACAGGACTCTGTTAGAAAATTTTGGACAGATCCTTAACCCCTTCGGGACCGGCGGCTTTTACACAAATTTTATTCGGTTGGCACCACTTTTTTAAAAAAAGCTACCTCTACTTAAACTATCACAAAAATGCTCTAATTAGAGAAAGCAAATATTACTTTTATTTTTTACTGGTGCCTAAAACAAATTCTGTATGCTCTTTTTGAGGGTGCATATATGCACCCACGGTCCCGAATGGGTTAAAAATGTGTAAACACATACACGCACAAAAAAAAAATATTTATTTATTTGTCTAAAATTAAAGCTCTCTTTTGTCTTTTTCTTTTCTTTTTTTTTTTTTTTTTCGGTCTTCTGACAGGAGGGATCTGTTTGATTTACAAATTTGATTTTAATTCATAAAAAAACTGATCTCAAATCAAATCAAACTCTTATTATCAAAAATCAGGCTTAAGAGGCTACTTCATATCATGTGATAACACCCGCTCGCTGATGACCGCTTTTTACTTTTTTATTTTATTTTCAAGTTTTTATTATTTTTTATGAGGATACTTTTATTTATGAAACCAGTAACCGGTATTGCAATTTCTATTAAGTACCCCTTCTTTAAATATTACTCAACTGTGGCATCATTGAGTTACTTGTGTTTTAAGTTATTTTAAGTGTGTAAAATTGCAATTTGTATAATAGCTGTTACTGTAAAAGCATAAAAAACTATTTAATAACACCATAAAATAAAGAATGTGCAAGGTCTTTTGAAAGAACTTTGTCGTGCGCAAAGAAGACTTGCAACCACTTTGAAGGCAGGAGCAAGATAAGAAAGGCCTTGCGTATTCCTTATTGTATGGCAGTGGTTCCCAAACTTTTGGGTTCGCGGAGCCCTTTTTGGGAAAAATTTCTAAGGCGGAGCCCCTCAACCCCACGGTACTCTATGGTTTACAAATAAATGTTTTTTTAATGCCTATAGAGCAGAGAAAGATCTGTTGGATAAGAGTCCGAATCAGTAGTTTCCAACATGGGGCCAAGGTTCTCAGTTTGGCCCTTTAATTGATACAGAAATTCTGAATTTGTACTAGAAATTTTGAAAATCAAATTTTCTATTATTTAACCCTTAACTGTTTTATTTAATATTACTATTATTGGGCACAATAAATTAAAAATAAGGACAATAAACCACTTTTTTTGTATTAAAATATCTGCTTTGTATAATCGAGATATGTTCGCCAAATACAGCAATAATTATTTATAGTTAAAAATTTGTGGTTTCTGAAAGCTTTTAGTAACGAAGAAAACAAACTCTTCTTACCCGAGCGACGTTCGAGCAATACTGTTAAGGGGTTAATGACATCCATTCATTCGAGATTTCCAGTATGAACTCGGAATTAAAGATAAAAAAGGCAACCCTGTCTAGGTCATGCATTGCATTAGTGCTTACGTGAAACTATTATTATTTTTGGCGAAAACCACATGCACACAGAAAAAAAGTGAGTTGTACAGTTTTTTTTTTACAAAGAGAGACTTCTGTATAATCCCAATAGGCTACTCGCGAAAAGAAAGAAAATGCGTAGGCCCAGTCTCCCATGAGTATTTATATAATAAGTTTTCGCTAGTCCCGCCCACTCGAATAGAATCATGCGATTACGTATTCTTTTTTCGTTCTTCTTTAGTTTTCTAGTACATCTAAACATGCAACGAAAACGAATCGCCTGTGAGCTTCTTTTGAACCATTTCTTAAAAATACATTTAGAAGCAGGTGATCGTTTTAGTATTTAAGTAGGCGGGGCAAAATCTATAACCTGTATTGTTAGGTGCAGCATCGTTCACTTTTTTTGGATGTTTTATTTGAAGTATTTAGCTATTAATTATAGTTTTGAAAGAAACTTTCTTTCACAATTGTTTTTACCTCAAAGTCGATATACGGTTAACAACTACACATGTTAACCCTTAATTGCATAGTGATGTAAATTTCCATCACTGTTTATTTAACTTTTAATAAATAAATCAACTTCTTCACCACCACTATATTTATATAGAAATATTAATCCAGTAAATTTCCAGTGAACTATGTTGCTGAACAAAGTTAAAAATCTATCTTAAAATTTCTGGTGTCTAATATTTAATCTATGTATAAAATAACACAATTGTAAAAGAAAAACTCGTGCAAAGAAGGGTTAAAAGAACTGGAACTAGTAGAAAACCTTTACTAACAAAACGGGACATATGGGTGGGGTTAAATTTATATCAGGGCGGGTACTCATTGACGAAAAGTCTAAGCAAAAGGTGGAGCTGAGCAAAAGTTTAGATTGTTAGTGTAATGACAAATGTAAAGAACCAATATATATTTTTAAATTGCAACAGCCTTATTTCTGATAGGAAAATGTGGCATCATAACATCAGAAACTTAGCCAATGCCGAAGCCAATTAAAACAAAATTTTAAAGAGGGGTTGTTAAGTGATACAAGATGTTAAAAAAATGCGTTTTCAGCAACATACGTTGCTTTAAAAATTAAGTACAATTATGTAAAACAGCATAGAAAATTTAAATAACTAAGAATTAATAAAAATAAAATAAATAGATTAAAGCAATTAAAGTTACAAAAATAAAAAAGCAAACTATATACACAACGTATACAAAGATTAAATTAATCTAATGAGAGGTTTATTAAATGATACAAGATGTCACAAAAAAAGAGGTGTTTTAATCGACAAACATTGTTTTAGTATGAAAAACAGTATAGAAAATTTAAATATACAAATAACATAAACAGATTAAAGAAATTAAAGTTATAAAAAAAAGAAATATACGAGGGCAATTCGGAAAGAAACCTCCGTTTATGAATTAAGAAAAACTAATGAAAGGATACGTTTTTTTATTACTCCCGTTTGAAAGGCACATTCTTCAGCTACTTCTCAGCATAATCGAAGTATTATTTAAAACAATTATCATAGCTGTAAATCAGCTTTGAAATTCCATCGTCACAGACTTCTGCCGCCGGCCTATTCAACAGGGCTGTTCGTTCTATTCTATCCACACCACTATTTTTTTTAAAATTTGTAATAAAAGGACATTTATAAAATTAACTTCCGTCGAGGCGTGGCACTATTAGTAGTGGGCGGAGCGCAACCATTGCTAAATCAAGCAATCTGTAATTCGTAAAATTTCAGCAATCTTAGGGAGAGTGTCGAACTGCCGCGCGTTGCCTCGTAATAACGTCACAAAATGTGCGCTGCTATTGAAAATCCTGCCAAATGCGAGGTACGAGGAGTAATAAGATTTCTTTGGGCGAAAAAACTGTCAGCAGCGGACATTCATCGTGAACTGTGTGCCATATATGGCCCAAACATTATGAGTGAAGGTGTAGTGCGTCAATGGGTCAGGTTTTTCAAAGGAGGAAGAACAAGCATCCATGATGAATCAAGGAGTGGGAGGCCGTCTGTAGTGAGTGATAATCTCGTCGAACAAATTGAAGACAAAATTCGTCAGATCCGTCGTTTCACAATCTCGGAACTTTCCTAAGAATTTCCGAACATTTCTCGGACTGTTTTGTACGAAATTGTTACCGAAAAATTAGGCTATCGGAAGTTCTGTGCTCGATGGGTACCAAAGATTTTCACGGAGACCCACAAAATTATTCGAATGGGCGCTGCCTTAGACTTTCTTTCCCGGTACAACACGGAAGGGGAGAAGTTTTTGAATAGAATAGTGACTGGCGACGAGACTTGGATTGCGTATGTAAATGCTGAAACAAAGCAACAGTCAATGGCATGGGGTCATACCGGTTCTCCAAACCGCCTGAGGAAAGCCCGTCAAACTTTGACATCGAGGAAGATTATGATAACCGTGTTTTGGGATGCTCATGGTATCTTGCTGGTCGAATTCATGAAACGTGGTAAGACAATAAATTCTGAAGTTTACTGTAACACTTTGAAGAAACTGAAAAGAGCCATCCAGAACAAACGTCGCGGCCTGCTGACATCTGGAATTGTGTTCTTGCACGATAACGCTCGCCCTCACAGTGCTCAGAGAACACAAAATCTTTTGCGCCAATTCGAATGGGACGTGTTTAATCATCCCCCCCTTCAGCCCCGACTTGGCTCCTTTCTGATTTTCATCTGTTGAAGGAAATGAAGAAGTGGCTTGGAGCACAGCACTTTGCTGACGATGTGGATCTTCAAACCGCTGTGACAAGTTGGCTGAATTTGCAGACAGCTGAGTTTTATTCAGAAGGGATTGGTAAGTTGGTAAAACGGTATGACAAGTGCTTGAATGTACATGATGACTATGTTGAAAAATAGAAGACAGCTGTACCTTTGAGATGTAAATAAAAAAATTGAAGAAAGTAGGTGTGTTTTTCATTTATACAACAAAACGAAAATTAGTTTCCGAATTGCTCTCGTAATATTTTACTTGACCCACTATTTTTTAAAACATTTTTGTAGTACATTTATCAGCAAATTATATAGAAAAATATGTTAAAATTCCTTGGATTGAAAGAGTGGTGCGAGTTGAATTTAAAAATAATCGCAGTTGAATAGGCCGGCGGCAGAAGTTTGTGACGATGGAATTTCAAAGCTGATTTACCGTTATGATAATTGTTTTAATTAATACGGCAATTATGTTGTGAAGTAGCTGAAGAACGTGTCTTTCATACGTAAGTAATAAAACATGTTTCCTTTCATTCTTTTTTTTAAATTCATAAACGGAGGTTACTTTCCGAATTGCCCTCGTATATACACAATATATACAAATGTAAAATGAATCTAATGAGGGGCTTTAAATGATACACCATGTAATAAAAAAGTTGTTTTAAGCGACAAACATTGTTTTACTATGAAAAACAGTATAGAAAATTTAAATATCTAACAATTAATACAAGTAACATAAATAGATTAAAGAAATCAAGTTATAAAAAGAAAAAGAAATATATATACACAATATACACAAATGTAAAATGGATCTAGTGAGGAGCTATAAATGATACAAGATCTTATAAAAAAGGCGTTTTAAGCGACAAACATTGTTTTAAAAATTAAATACAATTATAAAAAATAGGATAGAAAATTTAAGTACAAAAACTAATTAAACTAAAAGGAAATGAAAATTCCAAAACTAAAAATATGACAATATACAATATATATTAAATGACAATAGATTTTTTTTTAATTCTGCAAAGTGTGACGAGCAATAACGTATAAAAGTTTAGTGTGAAAAATGTGGTTGAATTGTTTTGCACAGTTTTTTTTATGTCTGATACAATTTTTGACAATTATAAGCGAATTTCTGGCTCTGAATTTAACCGGTTTCTGTACTTTGTTTTCATACTTGTGTAAGTGGAATATCCAGCTTCACACAGATAAGTCGTTGAGAATGGGAGTAAAATTAATTTTGCACTGTCGGACAAATTTTGTATTCCTCTGTCAAATGATACCAAATTTCTGTGATTTTGAAAAGAGATTGTTATATCGCTTTGAGATGTTAAATCAATGAGAGTATAGTATCCTCAGCGCTTAAGCTGTGCGGTTTTTTTTTTTTTTACACTGTATGGATTTAGTGCCCATTTAAAATCGTCCAGCATCTTCCTTTGAGCAGCTGGAAAGTAATGCTCAAATGATTCTATCTTTTACCTCATTAGGAAGTTAGAACCTGATTACTAAGCAAAAAAGAACTAAGTATAGACATATGAATAGGCGGAGCTCCAAAGAACAAAACTGTTCTCCCTTTGGTTCGGCAAACAGCGATAACAGCACTGGCACGCATTTTCTCTTTCGATTCACGCTGTACATTCGATTCAGAATACTATTTCTTGTAAAAATTTATTTTATTTATATTTGACTTATTTTGAATCGAATTTTTAAAACACATTAAATGCAGAAACATAAAAATAAAGTAGTTCAAACCAAAAATATTATATAGAAAATGGATACATGTATAATGCAAATTTTTGTATTATTTAAAAAATATATTATAGTATTTTTCAACCCAGTGATAGATGAATTAATTTTTGACACACACACACACAAATTCCTACATACTTTCGAAAAATTTTCTCTTGCACTATGCAAATTTCTTTCATATTTTGTTTATTTTCCTGGAATGCCGCGGAGCCCCTGAAAAGTATAGGCGGAGCCCCAAGGGCTCCGCGGAGCACACTTCGGGAACCTCTGTTGTATGGTATTATTAAGAAGTTTTTTATGCTTTTATAGTATTACATCAGTTTGTTCAATACTTTAATGAGATGTTACTGTGTCAGATTTCCTCCCCTTAATTTTAACCGTCTTTATAGGTAATTGTTGAAAAAGCACCTAAGGCTCGTATTGGAGATTTGGATAAAAAGAAATATCTTGTTCCTTCTGATTTGACTGTGGGTCAGTTCTACTTCTTGATCAGGAAAAGAATTCACCTGCGTCCTGAAGATGCTCTGTTCTTCTTTGTGAATAACTGCATTCCTCCTACCAGTGCAACTATGGGATCACTATATCAGGTATTGATATGAAATATTTTTAATATCTTGGTTTGTGCTCCAAACTTTAAACTGTAATAATAAAAGAATTGTGTGACTGTTGACAGTCTAGCATTATGATGGGAGTACCCACTGCTATGGAATTTGCATGAGGGAGAGCTAGGAAAATAGGTGCCTCGCTTCCTCTATATTGGAATTTTGTATGTTTTCTTTAATATCGATCATTAAAAAGAAAAATGATATATATATATATACATAATGAGTATTAAATAGGTATCTGGCAAAAAGAAAAAAAAACTGTTGGGGATTTTTTATTTCTCATGCATTGGTTTATCCCTAAACTCTGCAAAAGAAATCTCTTCTGAATTTCTTTTTGCCAGTGTTCAGGGGAATCTCAAAAAGATTCTTTTTAAAAATTTTAATTTTGAAGTATTTATTTTTTTACATTTTTATTTAACTCAACTTGGTTTTTGTATGTAAAATGAAATTGTGTAATCCATTTTTAACTCACTTTCTGATATACTGAATGTAGAAAAATTATGTACAAAGGTGTGTTTCTGATGACAATACAACATTTTAATATTTTTAGAACTTAATTATAAATTAACTCAATTTTAAGCCATATTTCTGCTAGTTATCACAGGTGATAAATAAGAAAATATCCTTTATGATTACAATTGTATATGAATTACAACAACAATGGATTTAATAATGCACCAAACCATGCTTGCCAAAAAAGGTCAACTGGCTGTGAAGCTGCAACAACAAAATATTTTAAACACTAAACAATAGAGTGTAATATACTTTTACTCTCTTGTATTTAACTCGTCTAGTTTTTTGCAAGTAAAGATGGAATTTTGTAATTGATTTTTCACAGACATCTTGGTGTGCTAGAATTATAAAAACTATGTTCACAGGTGTGTTTCTGATGACAATACAGCATTTTAATAGTTTTAGAACTTAATTATAAATTAATTTTAAGGCATTTTTTCATTAACCAGCCGCGGCCACAGGTGATAAATTGCCAGATATTCTTTATAGTTACAATTGTATGTTACAAAGTTACAAGAACAATGGATTTAATTATGTGCCAAACCATGCTTTCCAAAATAGGTCAACTGGCTGTGAAACCTCAACAAAGAAATATTTAAAAACTTAAAAGTAGAAAATATAAAATAAAGAGTGTAATATATTTTTTAAAAATTATGCTTTAATCAATAATGGTTTCATATTAATTAGATTATAATTATACATTGAGAAATCAATTTAGAAATCCTAAAAAGATAGTTTGAATAATGTTTCATTTTTTCTTTCCTGTTGCCATATCTTAAAGAAACAGAAAAAATTAGAATTTTTAAAAATAAATTCACTAGCATGCCCTTTCTACCAAGAGTTCAGTGCCAAAATCAAATTAATGTATTATAATGGAAATTTTTGGAAATGAAATTAGGTGTGATTTTCAAGATAAACATTGAATGCTTATAAAAAAGTGTATTTAAAAAAAAAAATACATTTATACTTATTATTTAATAAAAATATTAGTTCTTTTTCATAACTGAGATCCAATATACACAGAGTTTCCCCCAGCTTTAAAAAAAGGGCAGGGTGCCGCTGGTGAGAAAAGGGCACTTTTTGGATTTTTGAGGGCACTTTTCAGGTTCTTAACAGCACTTTTTAGGGTTTCGTTCATCTCACGAAACCCTATTGCTCCCGCTCCGTTGTCTGTCTGTCACAGAGCCATTCTCGAAAACTATGCAACTTACAGAGTTGAAACTTTGTGTTATAAATCAGAATATCAGCTGCAAAGAGCTGAAAATATTAAAATTTGAAAAATTCGTGTTATTTTAATAAATAGAGATAAAAAACCAAAATTCTAACAGTTCTCTAATTTTCTTATTAAATTTGAACATTTTCCCTTATAGCAGATGCCAAAAATTAAAAATCCATGATGAAATTCTATGTACAATAATTAATTTTCTATCAGACGATTTCCACGTGAAAAATAAAAAGGAAATAAAAAGTTTCACCAATTGAAAAAAAAGATTAATATGAAATAAAAAAGATTGACGTCATAGTGGTAATAAAATAGAAAGATTTCTCAATAATACAAGGAGTATGAGTATGTGTGCATGTACACAAAGCAGATTAATTACACGTACATTTATTTTTCATCACATACTGGAAATTATTTAGCAAATTTGGTCTTGAGTTCAGTGAAGACGGCAGAAGAAAAGTTCAAATGTAAAATATCAAGTTTTGTCACAGACAATACTGCAAATATGGTTTCTGCCAGAAACATTCTGCATGAAGAGCTTGGTTTTTCGGGACTTACATATGGGTGCAGTGCCCACATTTTAAATCTGTTAGCCAAAGATTTGGTTAAAAGTGATGTAACAAAACATGTTACAAGTATTTTAAAATATTTTCGCAACCATCATCTCCCGAAAGCATGGTATCATGCAGAAGGTGGAAGTGCATTGGTACTTCCTCTAGAGGTACGATGGAATACTTATTGTAATTCACTTGAATCTTATGTTAAAAATTGGTCAATTTTTACAAAAGTTTGTGAGGATCACAGATCTGAGATTGATAGTGACATCTCCAGTAAAATCTTAAATATCGGTTTAAAAAGAAATGTCGAAGATGATTGCGATTTTGAAACCAATTGCTGAAACTATTGATTTTGTACAGAGGAATAGCTGTTCTCTCGCTGAATGTGTATTAGCATGGAAAAAGCTAGAATTGAAGCTAAAAGAAGCATCAACATCAAACAATAAAAAGGCCATATCATCAGCGTATAAACACAGATATGAACAATCATTAGTAGATGCACATTTTGTTGCATTTATTTTAAGCCCATTGGTATTAATTTCTAACCTAGGAATTGATGTCACAAAAGAAGAGAAAAACAAGGGTCTTGAATTTATCAAACAAAAATGTGGCTCTGATTTCTTAGCTCTTACATTAAAATTTTTGAAGAAGTTGGAACCGTTTCATAATCATGATCAAAATGTTTTTGTTTTTTTTACCCCAAAGTTGTTGATACAATGTCTGACTTTGAATGATGGAATAGTTTTTATAATGTTTCAGGTAAATCTTTGATTACGGAGAATGATTTGGAATTTGTGAACATGCTAACTACAGCCAAAGCATCGACTGCCTGTGTTGAAAGGATTTTTTTCGACATTTGGTGTAGTTCATTCAAAATTGCGAAACATATTAGGCATAGAGAAGGCATCAAAATTAGTGTTCGTAATGAAACAAATGAACAATGATTGAGGGTAAAATTTATTATTCATTCCTATTATTAAATACTGCTGTAAGATATCTATTCAAGAAATGTCAAGTTTTTTCTTCTTTCTTAAATAAAATGTTTAGATATATTTCATTAGTTTGTGATTCTTTACCTTCAGTTTGCAAATATTTATCAAATAGTTGTTATTTGTGTCAGTTAAAATTTCTTAGTTTAATTTTCTTTAAAAGAAAATGTAGATTAAAGACTAGTGTGTTAGTAGTAGTGATTGATTTATATATATACATATATAAGTGATACACTTTTTATTGTTTATTGTATATTAAAATATTATAATAATAAAAAAATATTATAATGGTTAAATTAAAATAGTAAAAATTGTATTATATAATTTCAACAAAATAACTTAAAATAATTTTTGTTTAATGCTTGACTTCAAATATTTGAAAATATTAATATTCTTCGTTTTTCTAAAATATAAAATCATTTAAACCAAAAAACCTGGTTTAAACCAAAAAAACCCGGTTTTTGGGGGTTTTTTTTTTGAAAAAAACCTGGTTTTTTTACAACCCTGATTTTAACATTTTGAAGGTGTACAACATGTTTAATTTTTAAATTAATTTTTTTTAAATATCGCATTTAGTCCACATGACAGATATTATTATGACAGAATATAATAGTGGGCTTCACCCGGTATCGGGCCGGTTCAGATATTCGAAAAACCGAGAAAAATAGACAGTTTTTTTTTTTTTTTTTAGAAAATGAAATTTATTTGGATTTTTTAAAGAAAGGATAAAGTGTTTTGAAAGGAATATTAAACGAAACCCTTTGTGCGAACTTCGATCACACTTACCCACTTGTTTAATTGTTAAAGGTATTATTTTGGTTTTTAAAGCCACTTTTGATATTTCAAAGTCAAAACACTCTTTTAAGACAACATTGAGTCAGTTTTTACTATGAAAGCAAATTTTTTTAATGCAGAAACGAGAAAGGGCACTTTTTTTACTGAGGGCAAGAAGGGTGCTAATTATTTTACTGGAGGGGGCAAGAAGGGTGCTAATTCCTTTTATGAGGGGCAAAAAGGGTGCTATTTTGTACACCAAAGGGCAGGCAGGGTGCAGCACCCTTCTGAAACTGTCTGGGGGAAACTCTGAATATACATATAAATATTTCTATAATCAGGTGCCAATTATTTTCTATAATTGTAATGTCATGCCTTTTTAGGTGTGTTCGTAATTATATAAATACATAGCACCTATAGTCGTCTGGTCCGTCCGTCTGCATATAACAATGCAAAAACTACCCAACCGAATGGTTTGAAATTTAAGATATGCTATCTTTGCAGAATTTTGTCGATACATTTAAAATTTTATGAAAATCAAATCAAAACTTTAGAAGGTATTAATAAAAATATTTATTAAGAAATTTGAATTGTTTTAAAAAATCGGTGCTTTCTTGTTAGAGGAGCTTCTGATGTTTAACCGTGACCGAGATACTTACTTTATTACAGAAAATAATCTGCAGATGATATAATTCATTTCATAGAATTAAAAATCATCAAGATCTGAATATTTATATAACTAGCTATAGTAAGAACGCACCAAACTTGTTAATAATTGGTGTACTATTTATATTAAGTTATGATATTTATTAATTGAACAATTAAGAATTACGTGCTAGAAATTTTTTACCTTATTAATATTGGTTCTTCTTTAAATTTCATGTGAATAGTTATGGATAGTAGCTACTAGGATGTAAAAAATGACTTTATTTTACTTGTAATTTTTTTCTTATTTGAATTAATATATTGTCTGCATTTTAGTTTTCTTTATCATGCAACATTGTCTGTAAATGATTTTAAAAGCATAATTTTAAAAATAATCCATCTCTTTGTAGAGAATAAAGAAAGTTATTTAAAGTTAGTCTTTTAAAAATTAAATGTAGAGTTTTGGAAAACTATGCTTTAAAAATTAAATGTAGAGTTTTGGAAAACTATGCTATCTATTTATGTTTGAGAATGAATATATTGTGTATCTCGTTTAAAAGCAGAATTTAAAGTATGAGAATCCAATAAAATTACAAAGTCCAAGGAGGAGTCTGTATACTGCAGGCAATTTCGATATGCATATTATATTTTGCTTTTGCATGAAAAAGTAGTTTAAACACTGTTCACATTTACTCATACATGTTAAATCCTAGAGAAATCATGACACATGACTCGCTCATTTTACAAAAGAGACTCAACTATTGACTCGCAGATAAACATTCTTCTTCTCCCCCTAAAAATTTACTAATATATATATACTAGCTGACCCGCCCGGCATTGCCCGAGCCTGTGTAATAAACTTAAATCGTTTAAAAAAGGAAACTGGCCACAGTCTCTGATGGCTTCGGCACCATGTACCAGGCTTGCTCGTATGCTCCGGAAAATCTTTATTTCCTCCTTCCACCGCCAGGAGAGCATTCTGTTCTAAACAAACCTCTTTCCGAACGAACCTCTGAGACAGGTCCCCGCTGCCTACGGTACTGTATTAGGCGTGCTACAAAATTAAGGTGGTTTCGAGAAGATAGGAACATTATTAGCCAAGTTATTGAAATAAGGCACAGTTAGAGAAAATAACCTTGAGTGAGGTGTAAAGGTGAAAATAAGCACTCGCCAGTCGCCACTCGTCGATTAAATTTGAAAAACTGGCGATTAAAAATATGGAAAGAACCAGCCAAATGCAGGATTTTTCGATTACAATTTCCCCCTAAAATTCGCGATTTTCCTGCGCCCGTTCGACTATATTCATGATTTTTACACGTCCAATCGACGAAATTCGTGATTTTAATGCTCTCGATCGACGAAATTCGTGGTTTTTCCGTGCCCAATCGACTATATTAATCATTTTCCCACTCTCAATTGACGACATTCGTGATTTTTACACGTCCGTTCGATGAAATTCATGAATTTCCCGAACCCAATTGACGAAATTCATGATTTTTACGCGCCTGATCGATAAAATTCGTGATTTGTACGCGCTCGATTGCCGAAATTCATGATTTTTAGGCACCTAATCGCAAAAATTCATTATTTTTATGTTTTCGATCGGCGAAATTCATAATTTTTATTCGTGCGATCTCCAAAATTCATGATTTTATGCATGCGATCGCCGAAATTAATGGATTTTTATGCGCACAACTGATGAAATTAATAATTTTTATGCGCCCGATCGACGAAATTTATAATTTTTATGCGCCCGATCGACGAAATTTATAATTTTTACGCTTCCGAATGACGAAAATTGCAATTTTTTCCTGCAACTAATTGGTGAAATGCACACAATTTCTGAATTTCTAGAGATTTTGGCCCACTGGCCACAGGTTGTACATGTGTAATGTATATCATGTTGTGGGTTATTATTTAGTGCATAAACATGCCTATTTTATTATTGTCAGACCTTAATTTTAGACAAATATATTTTTTTAAAAGGTACTTATGTAGTTAGCTACACAAGTACCTTATGTAGTTCGTTATATAAGCATGTTGTGTATAACTTTGCTGCTAACTTATTTTAAAATTTAAAATAGATTGGAAATTAGTATCTCAAGTTTATTCAAAATGATATAAATTAAAATATTTTTATTTAGTACAAAAATTACTTCTTTCCTGTAAAGTCATTATATTTTTAAAAAAAATAAATATTCAGTGACATAAATGTACTTACTGGCTACTAAAGAAATTATTCTCACTAGCCAGTAACTGGCTACTAAAAGGAATCAACCTACCGGCCAGTGGCTACTAAGCGAAATTCCTTATTTTCACCTTTAGTGAGGTGCCGAGGGGGGTGTGATGTTCAGGTATCCTTCAGAAACTGACTAATTAGGAGGACCACTATGCATGCATCTTTAAAAATTCGTTCGTTTGGTTAAGCTAGGAACTTAATTACAAATTTGGCTTAAACTATTATTCGGAAATAGTGGTAACCGCTACTCATAAATTTAGTTTAATGTTATAGAGGGTGACTATTAGATTAATTATAATGTTTGGAATCAGTTGCGTTAAAATCAGAAAGATAGTTGCTGAGATATGGAAACAGGACATAGTTTTTAAAAAAATCTTGGATGAGGGGGTGTAGGGGGGAGGAGTTTTACTCCGGTCACAAGCATCTGAAACAAATTTGGTTACCAAATTATGAAAGGGTGTTAAACGCCCTGGGGCTTATACCAACATTTAAATTTAAAAGGTTGATTTTTGACAAAATGGCAGTCATTCGAACTAAAAAGGTTGCTATTTTGCTTTTTAACTTTTTTCGAGTTTGAAAAATAATTAATCAATGAAAATTATACTTTTAGGTGGTTTAAGCTCTAGCAAAAACGATACCTTTCTTTTAAATAAAAAATGAAGGAAATCAATCTGTCAAATAGTTCTCGAGAAAACTGGACACTCAGTTTGAAAAAAACAAATTTAAAGTTTTACAATAGCATTACATTAACAAGCAAAAAAAGATTGAAAGTAATTGAATATCACGAAACCAGGCAGCAATATATGCACTTAAAGGATGGATGGGGGGAATGAAAAATTTGACCTAAAGTACAACTTTTTCTTAATGATACATAACATTTTTACGATAAAGAGCATAATATGCTTATTAAATTTGAAACACCGTGTTGAAATCTTTTAAGTGAAAATGTTCTTATGCTGCAATTTTTGAGCTTGTTTTACTTTTCCATCAACCTCTTTCTATTTCAAAAATACATGTTACCAATTAGTGTTACCTTGTGCAATAATATTGGATAATCTTGACGTAATCTTTCCTTGGTTTCATGTAACCATTTTTGATAAGCCAGATTTCATCTGTTATCTGCATATGCAATCACTATCTTGTTGCTTAAATCTTTTTTTTTTTTTTTTTTTTTATCATTTAATCAATGTTAATTATTTTTATCAGTTGTAAATTTTAGTTCAGTCATAAAGTAATTTTAGAGCTATTGAAGCACACTCCTTTTTTAATAGATATTTGCTTGTTGCAGATTTTCACATTGCTTCTCCATTGTTTGTAGATAAAATCGTATATTGTGCCCATTAATGCATGCTTTTTCTATGGCAGAATCTCATAATCTTAAGAGTACTTCACCACATCCTGTTTTCTAAACAGAAAGTTCCTAATATTTATAATCTTTTTCAATATGCCAGAGAAATATTAACTTATATCTCCCATTATAAAAACTAAACTGGTTTATCCATAAAATAAATAAAAATGAAATATGTACATCATGTGTGACATCCAGCACTGAACTTGACAACAGTGAATGTCACACTACGCTTATCCATTATTGGTGCTAAATTGTGTGAATAATATTAATGGAGGTCACGTTTAAATCAAGTTTTTGATTGTCGAAAATAAGGTAACAAGTATGAAAATTTATCTTATACATTAGGATATAAATAAAAAAATGAAATACCAAAAGAAAGCTTTAATTTAAATTCATATGTTAATTATTACAAAATGCATAAATTGATGCTTGCTTTGACTTTATAATTTCATCTTTTACAACTTTTATTTCTGAACCCTTTTAAAGTTGAGTGAATAAATGCAATGAAATGACCAGGAAAAAACTGAATGTCTTTCTGTTTCTTCAAACTAGTTGGTTGCTCACAGAAAATGGTCTCTAAATACAGGTAAAATTAGCATTGATCTTATGGAAATAAATTTCATTCCATGAAGAAATTGTCATAGAGGGAAATGGCCGTGCAGAGAGATTTCGCTGTAGCATATTTCTTAAAATTTTCTTATGTATATGTCATGTTATGTTTCATTAATTTATTTTTTATCATCCCATTTAAAATTAATTTTATTTTTTTCATTTTAGGAGCATCACGAGGAAGATTCCTTTTTGTACATAGCATATAGTGATGAAAGCGTTTATGGAGCACACTAAATGTATATGATTTTCATGTTTGTGTAAATGTGTCATTCAAGGAAAGCTGTAGCCCCATGTTTATTTCAGTTGTGGTTTCATTTCAAAAATTGACTCTTTATTTTCAGAATGTTTTGTTATTTTATGAAGTAAATTCTTCCAAATTTGTGGTAAAATGTAAGTTGCAGTTATATAAATAAATATATCTTGTTTTATTGGACTAGAAAAGAAACCAGTCCAGTGGTTTTATTGATTTTGTTAAATAAATAACGAGTACTTTTTTAACCTGCTAAAAAGTTTTTGTATTCATTTTTCTTTTTCTTTATTCTTTGCTGTATGTGCATTCTAAATTATTTATTTTCTCTTAGCACTTTTTCATTGTATTTTGTTTTGTGTTGTCCTCATATTTACTCTATAATTTCAGTTATTGAATTGAATTAAATTTCAAGCTATACTATATTTTATGCATTTTTATTGTATGTTACAGATGCTTCAATAAATCTTTATTTCACTCAATTCTGGTAAATTAATACTTCTTAACTTCATTTCATTCCATTTTAGCTTCCCATTTATTTATTTCATTATGCTAGCCGACCTGATATTAGTCAAACTAACTAATATAATCAAATTAATGTAATAACTGGGTACAAAAGGTAGATAAGAGGGGAAACTTCCATTCAAAAAGATTGCATAACAGGATGCCTGCACCAGCCATTGATCAACCTCCAGTAGTTGTTCAGTTAATATTATATCCTACGAATTTTACTTTTGCATTTAATTTTTTACTGTTTGCTTCATAGTAATATTGTGCTGTCCTCTAAAAGAAACCCAGAGTGAAAATGTTTCCTAAAAAAAAAACTCACTCTAGTACTGCATCAAATATTTCACTAAAGTCATTTTTTTTTTGTTATTGTTCTGTTTTTCTGCGCCATTTAGAATAATAAAAATACGTAAGGAGTGCTTATTTAGTTTTAAAATAATTTAAACTAACAATTGTAGAATTCTGGTAAAACATTAGCTTCATTTTTACAGATTTTCTTGTTATAATAAAATTTTAGAATATCTACATAAATTTGTAATTGTTTTTATGTTAAACCATTAATAGATAATAAAATACATCATTTTCAGCTGATTACGTCAGGTGTGGGGCTTTTTTTGGGTAACGTGGGTTAATTTTTAGAAAAGTGTTTTTTTTTCCCCAAATTCTCACTTAATTGGCTGCCACTTTGTAATAAAGTGATAAAATGAAAAATGCTCATCATTAAAATCTTAAACTGCAAAAATATAGCCCTGTTTATTATTATTATTTTTAATTCCTTACTATACATTATATAGAGAAAATTTCAAAAAATGAGTCGGAGGACAGTACAATACACTACTTGTGATGTATGATCAACTTTCATATCATGGTTAAAAATGGCTATACGAGAATTATACATATTAAACAATGTCCATTTATATATCCTTTTAATGTCCTTTATTCGAATTAATGAAGTCATGTAAATTTTCTTTTATAAATGCTGCACTTTTTAAAATCCAATTATCTCTTTATTCGAATTAATGAAGTCATGTAAATTTTCTTTTATAAATGCTGCACTTTTTAAAATCCAATTATCTCTTTATTCAAATTAATGAAGTCATGTAAATTTTCTTTTATAAATGCTGCACTTTTTAAAATCCAATTATTTAATTTCGTTATAATTACATATGCAGCAATTTCAATTAATTTTATTCGCAGCTCAAAGCCACGTTCGTTGAACATATTTACATTCCAACTAATTCAAAGCCAATCATTTACGAACAGTAAGGATTTCAGAAAAGTAAAACAACAGAACTCCTAGGCAAGATATTCATTGTAAGTCAAACAAAAACTCATAGTAGTAACTGATTAACTACTAGTGAAATTTGATTTTTGCTACTCAAAACAGAATCTGAATTAATGATACAATGTAGATTGCTATACCCAATTTTATTCAGCACTAACAGACCATCCCGGCTTTGTGCTGGTGGACAATGTGTCAACTACAATGTAGGGTAGGGATGGGTAGGTAATTTTAAAAAATTGTTCTAAATGGAATAAAATTGGGAGTGAGACAAAATTGCAGTACTTGCAAATTTTAAACTTTAAATAAAAGCTTGTAAAAATGTGATAATTTTTTTTTCCTATTTATGTACATATGGAAACTAATAAATTAATTTTAATATAGCAAAATCACCCAGCTATGCCCGAGTTAACCTTGGGCTTCTGGGTAACATAAGTAAAAATGTAATATCCTTAAAATACACTTATCACAATAATGCATTCGCGTCCGAAAACCGTCAAAATGACAGTCAGAAAAAACTTATGTTATTTTGACGTAGTCAAATTCCTCAGCTTTATAAATGATTTAAAAAAAAATTTCCTCTTAAAAATGTCTTACGCAAAACATCTAATCATAAAGCAGCAATAGTTGTCTTATTCATCTAATCTTCCATAATCGGGTTCATATCCGATGTTTAACCCCCGGGTGAGTGTCTAAAATCACTGAAATACGAGTTTAACTATTTTTTTAGTAGGTTTGTTATCCTGAATTTCTTTCTCCTACCTAAAACTGCTGCTGAGATATGGTGAAATGACCTGAAATGTTTAACCTCTCCCTTTCCATTAACACCCCCTTAATGGGTGAATTTCTAAAATCTCTGAACTACGTGTTTAACTATTTTTTTTTTTTAGTAGATTTGTTATCCCGAATTTCATGCTCCTACCTAAAACTGCTGCTGAGATATGGCGAAATGGTCTAAAACGTTTGATCCCCCCCCCCTCCCCTCAACCCCCGTAGAGGGTGAATTTCTAAAATCGCTAAAATATGTACGTTTAACTATTTTTTAGTAGATTTGTTATCCTGAATTTCATGCTCCTACCTAAAACTGCTGCTGAGATATGGTGAAATGATCTAAATTGTTTAACTCTCTAATTTACCCTCCTTAGGAAGGTGAATTTCTAAAATTGCTGAAATACGTGTTTAACCATTTTTTTAGTAGTTTTGTTATCTTGAATTTCATGCTCCTACCTAAAACTGCTGCTGAGATATGGTGAAATGACCTAAACTATTTGACAACCACCTTCCCCCATTTATCACCTTAATCGGTGAATTTCTAAAATCACTGAATTAAGTGTTTCTAATTTTTTTTTTTGCAGATTTGTAATCCTGAATATTCTGATCCTACCTAAAATGGCTGCTGAGATATGGCGAAATTACCTAAAATATTAGACCCTCCCTCCCTGCATTTAACACCCTTAGTGGATAAATTTCTAAAATCACATAAATATGTGTTTAACTATTTTTTTAGCAGACTTGTTATTCTGAATTTCATGCTCCTACCTAAAACTGCTGCTAAGATATGACAAAATGACCTAAAATGTTCGACCCCCTCCCATTTAACCCCCTTAGAGAGTCAATTTTTAAAATTGCTGAAACATGTATTTAATAATTTTTTTAGTATATTTGTTATCCGGAATTTCATGCTCTTACCTAAAACTGCTGCTTAGATATGGCAAAATTACCTAAAATGTTCAACTCCGCCTTTAACCCTGTTCATGGGGGGGGGGGGGATTTAAAAAAATCCTTTTTTATTGCTTGCCTATGTGATAATTGCAATCTACTCTCCAAATTTTGTGATCTTGACTTTAGTCATTTCAGCTTGGCATTGATGAGTCGGTCTGTCAGGTGTTCTTTCTTTATATAATATTGGGTTGATCAGAAAGTCATGTTGTATTTTGCCAACAGATATCGTTAGTGCGTTTTTTGGAGCAGAAGCACCATGCACACGCACCTCACTGAAATACGATATTAGGTCACACGTCTAACCCATTCAATAAACAGGAAATTGTTCAATTCGAATGAGTTGGATAGATTTTATACGGATTTGAAAATGTAGGAAAAAACAGTTGGTTTTCGCTATATTTTCCTTTTTTATTTCTGCAAAGGCAAGAATGCGACGCAAGCTTGTGAAAAGTTGCATAAAGTTGCTTAAAGGAATGATGTTCTAACGACATGTCAGTGCCAGCGGTGGTTTGCAAAATTTCGTTCTGGCGATTTTGATGTGAATGATGCGCCTCGGTCAGGAAGGCCATCGGAGGCTAACTATGACAAAATAAAGGCAATGGTTGAGTCTAACCCGCGGTACACGACACGAGAGATTGCCGAGGCACTACACATTGCTCAATCAACTGTTCATGACCATTTACCCGCTAACTCACCGTGAACTTCAACTGGCGAGTTAAGCTGTAACTCTCGGTTGATTCTGAAATCTAATTCTCCGCTAACTCAACCTGGAGAAATGTGATCGAAAATCCATAGTTGAGTCGAGTAACTGAACTAAGGTATTGAGCTCATGTTAGTCGACGTGCGCATGTGCAGTTGAAACAAAGATGGCGGTCACTTTGAAAAGGGGTTTGACGTTTATTTTGTAATCAACGCTATTTGTGATGCAATAAGCAAACGAAATGTTAATTTTAAAAAAAAATGAATATGAAAGAATGTGTTACTTTTAATTCTTAGAACTGTTAGGCTATTTCAACTCTGTGATGTCAAGATTATAGTGATTTTTGACAAAGTTTTCAAGGCCTAAAATAATTACTGTGAATATTTGGTAGCGCCATCTATCGAATTCAAAATCAAATGTTCTTACACCTCAAATATTGTTGTATGATTCAATTTTTTTTTCTTTTGAAAAATAAAGAAAAGCTTGTTTTTTTTTTTTTTTAAATTTCAGATTTACTCCTACACTTTATGTTTGTTTAAAGAATAAAATCATAGAAGACGGAATTTTCTGTTAAAATATTGCGTAAGTTTATCCATTTATAGTAGATAAATAATTTGAACTAATATATACTTGTTAGTTAAAAATTATTATTTTTGTTTGAAAGAAACATTTTTCAGAGGATTTCTTGAAACTTTTCGCATTTTACGAGAATTTTTTCAAACAGCTTCTAAAATTATTATACAAGAAATTAATATATATATATTATAATAATTTACACATGAAATTAAAAAAAAAAAAAACTTTCTTACACCTGGTATAAGAGATAAAGACTACCAAGCATGCAATTTTATCTGAGATAAATTAATTGAATCTGTAATCAATTATTTTAGTTAAATAAAAAATATATATATTAGAAATAAATATATGAATTTTTTTTTTTTATACATATAATATTTTTGCAAAATAAGCATAGCTCGTTATTTGCTTTTATGCCACTTATTACTGTTAGCCTGGACATAAAATTGTTTATTAAACTTAGATAATATATATTTCCCTTTAATCAAGTAACTAAAAAAAAAAAAAAAGACTTGCTAGTTAAAAATAATTATTTTTGTTTGAAAGAAACATTTTTAAGAGGATTATTTGAAAATTTTCGCAGTTCACAAGAATTTTTTCAAACAGCTTCTAAAATTATTAGATATGAAATGAAAAATATATATATATATTAATTATAATAATTTACACATAAAAAAAAACAACACTTTTTTGGGTCTCGTATAAGGGATAAATGCTACCATGCATGCAATTTCATCCAAGATAATTTAATTGAGTCTGTAATCAATTATTTTAGTTAAATAAAAAAACATACATTAGAAATATATGAAAATATCTTTTTATATAATATTTTTGCAAAATAAATAAATCTAGCTCGCTATTTGCTTTTATTCCACTTATTAGTGTTAGCCTGGTCATAAAATTGTTTATTAAACGTAGATAATATATATTTTTTTTTCTTTAATAAAAAAACTTAAAAAAAAAAAAAAATACTATAAAATTTTGTAAAAATGAGCATTTTATAACTGTGACAATATTTCTAAACCACCAAATCAAAATGTTAATTCAAAACTTATTTGTAAATTTATTTATCAAAAAGTAAACACTCCAATTATGCTCTTTCAATACTCTGTTTTGTTTCGTTATTGAAAACTGATTCAAGGGAGGACAGAACTCATAAAGACTATTGCTACGTCATGTGACCCCTTTGGCCAATGAGATATACACATTTCAACCTGCCGTTGAGTAACCCAGAGTCGAATAACCATGCCCCTGAAGTTAACGAAGAATTCGGAAATATCAACCGGCAGTTAGATTCGCGAAACTGGTGTTACTCAACTGAGAGTTGAATGGGAAGTTGAAGGTTGGTGGTGAATTGACCGGTTAAAGAAGCTCGGATTCGTAAGCAAGCTTGAAGTTTGGGTTCCTCAAGAGCTGAAGGATATCCATTTGGTGAAGCGTTTGAGCATCTTCCATTCCCTTCTTAAACGTGAAGAAAACGACCCTTTTCTGAAGCATATGGTCACTGGCGAGGCGACGAGAAATGGATTGTGTACAATAATGTCGTATGCAAGTGGTCTTGGAGAAAGCGCGATGAACCACCTCAATCAATGTCCAAAGCAACCATTCACCAGAAAAAGGTCATGCTGTCAGTGTGGTGGGATTTCCAAAGTGTTGTACATTTCGAGCTCTTACCAAAGAGTCAAACGATTAATTCAGCCGTGTACTGTCAGCAATTTGAAAAATTGAACAATGCAATCATTCAAAAGTGGCCAGAACTCTCAAATTGTAAAGGCGTGTTCCACCACAACAACGCCAGACCACACACGAGTTTGGTCATCCACCAAAAGCTGTTGGAGCTTGGTTGGGATGTGTTGCCCTACCTACCGTACTCACCTGACTTTGTACCTTCAGATTACCATTTGTTTCTCTCTTTGCACAATTCCTTGAATCGTAAAGAATTCTATTCCGATGAGGCTATAAATCGGCACCTGGTACAGTTTTTCGCTTCTAAAGACAGATCATTCTACCAGCGTGGAATTATGCACCTTGTTGAACGATGGCGAAAGGTCATCGAACAAAATGGCCAATACATTATTGATTGAATTCTTATTTTTATAGGAATAAATCACCTTTGAAAAACATAGTAAAAATACGACATGACTTTTCGATCAACCCAATAGTATAGATAAAAAAAGAAAATCATTATTTGAACATAATTTTATGGTGAGCAGAGACGACGAGGAACTCTGAAAACCAAAAATAATCTTATTTAACCAGCTATTAAGTGCAATCACTCTATGTTGCAAAATGTGCAGCTCTCCAAACTTTTTTTTTTTCTTCAGTTTTTATCTTCTTTCGAACTGCATTTGGAAAATGCTGAAATAAATATCTAATGTATTTTAAAATGTTTTCTTTTGATGAAGAGACCATTTTTCTGTTCAGGCATGTGTTGGTGTTGAAAAATTGTTTTAAGTTTTTAACAACTAACTCTTCTTTCTTTTCTGGCTTAAGGATATTCTGAGGAAATAGTTCTTTTCACTCAGTAACACAAATCTTTTTGAGTCTTGGTGTTCTGGAAATCATCTCAAACTTTGATGTCATTTCCTGAAAGTTTCATTATTTATTACTACATTTTGAAAACAATAAAAATTGCTGTTTGATTCTTTAGAATCTGAATAACAATATCTGCTCATTTTATGCCATTAAGGATTTTGTGAACGAGTCAGTAAGTACTGTGATTAGAAAATTGCATTCATGGAATATTAGATGAGTAAGATTTAAAAAAAATAATAACGGGTTAATTATTTGGAAACTTTCATGATTTGTCAGTATGGGCATTTATTCTCCTTGTCTGAACATAAATAGGGTTCATACAGACTACTTAAGAAACTCCTTAGAAATGAAAAGTTTCCAATGAGTACTTAGAACTCCTTAAATAAGCAAAATACTCTTTAAAAAAATTTTTAATTCTCGCAGAGTATAATTGAGCATTGAACAATTGAAGGGGTCAGGGCAAGAGAGTGCTAAGCCACATTTGTAAACTTCTGAGATATTTCAATTTAAAAGTTAGATCAAATGGCTCAAATCAAAATATATAACAAAGTTTTTTTACAAATATTTTAGTAACAGTTGAGATATTCCGAATAACAACATGACATTACTGTAATGATAATACTATTATGTCCTTTGTAAATTACCTATCTTCATTGGGGGCAAAAAGGAAACCTGGGTCATATCCTGCCACTTAGTGACATTAGAACAAATAATATGTAGGACATTATAATTCACAATAATAGGCTACAGATTACAGTGTCAGATTTATTTCACAAAAAATGTGGCTAGGCACTTTGTTACCCCGACCCCTCAGTTATTTAATTGAAGTAGAAAATTAATACATGGTGAATAATACTGCTTAAACATGTATGGCTTGGAAGAGTTTAACCTTTAAAGGAAGTAAAATAAATATCTTATGTTTAAAGGGTTTACAGTTCAAGTGATTACTGTAATTCAAAGAAAAAAAAAATAAACTATTTTTTTGCATATGCTGTGTGGGTTTTCCCTCCAAAATTTACTTTTAAAATCTTGGTGCATGTGATATATGATGAGTATTTGGGTTTTGACTGGCTTCTGTATATATATATGTGTGTGTGTGTGTGGCCATTGGTCATTGCATAAAATAGTTCACTGGCAATTTTGTATTCAATTTATGAAACTAGTAAGCAGTGCATTGTGAATACTTTGTAATTTTAGCACTAGCTATTAGGTTTTAATATAATCAAATCCCTTTTCTTTGCTAAATGAGGTATTAAAAATTAGGGTGAGTGTGCCTGTTACAAGAAGGTGCAGCATACATGGAAAAATATGGTAAGTACTTTAAAATTCTTGTACTCCTTAGAATTATTCTAGACTTCTTGGATTTTTTCTTTTTAAGTCTGTATGAACCTTTGTATACAACTCACAGGCAAAATTTGCTGATCATGGGAAATCAAATGCATAAAGGGTAGTTTGGGTATTTTGAAAAAGTAATCAATTTCAGGCTGGGCAGTCAATGTGTTAATGCTTTTTAAAACATCTAACCAAGCATCAATATTTTGAGAGTATGATCGGCTATGCTATGATAACATCAAATAGGAAAAGTGATTGTTAACATCGTCTATCTTATAAAATCCTAACTGTTCTGTTATAAATCGAATACAAGAGGAAGAATCTTCATAAGAGTTTCGGTTTAAAACAGGGTTGGGTTTATTCTGGGAAAAAAAAAAAAAAAAAAACTAGTAACTTGGCTTGGATGCTAGAAAGTTTTGGAAGCCCTATATTGCCTTCAAAGGTTTAATAATGTTCTTTTATTCTCATACTTTAACAATTAATTAAATCCAAAAATTCTGAAACATCTGTAACGGTTAAATCATAAGCAGATTTTGTTACAACTTCTGGTCTGTACTTCCTACTGAACTAATTTTAATAATTCTTTATTTTACTTAAAACTGGTCATTTGTAGATGGGCTAGCACTATCTTTTAAAAATGTATATTTACAATCATAATTTATTTTTAATTTTTGAAAAAAACATTTAAGATTTTTTTTTTTTTTTTTTAAATGGTGGTAATAGGGTAATTCCATTTTTATGACAAAAAGGGAGAAAAGGTAAAAATGGGAATTATTACTATAATTTCTAGTGTATAAACCATGTACTGTGATTCCAGATCAAACAAACATATTTAGAACCCTAAATTTTATTTAATAAAATGTAATTGCATTCATGTGTTCCACTTATTTAACCTCATTTAAGTAAAGTTTCTGGTTCAAAACATATTTGTTTGGTCCATGGCTAATTTGCTGGAAATTATGGTTGTCTATCTGTATTATTACAAAACACAAACATGTCTATCATTTACACTAAGTTTAAAAGTAACATCGGTTATTATTAATAATGACCGCGGTTATCCTATCCTAATAATATTATAAATCTGATTGTGTGCAAATGTTAGGCTGAAGCCAGCGTCAAAATGGAGCATTTAATGATCCTGTATTTTTGCATATCGATTGATTATAACCTTCAAATGAACATAGGCTGGTTTTTATTTATTTTATTCAAATATTTTTCTTAATAATTCAAAATTTTGTTATTTTCATAGAGAATAAATGGACATTTTTTCGTATAATATTTTAAAATGGTTAAATTTACTTTACCGTTGCTAATACTTTATCGTTGCCATAACTAATTCAAAACCCGAAATAATAATTTTTAATCCACAATTTAGTTTCAATTGAAAAATTTTCACGTGAAAAATGAAAATGAAATAAAAAAATTAAAGAATTAAAAAGAAGATTAAATAATATTATTAGAAATAAAACGTACTTTTTTTAGTTTTTGATAATAATACAAGGTTTCAATATGCGTAACCATAGGAAACAGGCGAATATGATGTCATACATCGCAAATAAAGCGGATAGGCTTTGATTGGTGAAATAAAATAATCTTGGGTTTTTTCTTTTTCCTTCTTCACTTTTTTTCTCTTTTTTCCTTTTGTATGGTAACAATACTTGGAGTTTTACTGTCTGCGCACGGCTAATATAACTATACCGTATTTTTTATTTAAAATTTAAAAAAGTAAAAGAAGTTTCAAAAGAAAATGGTTAACAAATGTCAATAATATGCTCCGCAAAATTATCTATGTCGAAAATGATTCATGGATAGCGAGAAATAGTTATTTTCATTCTTAAAACTAAAAGAAATAACTCGATTACCAAAAAAACAATGACGAACGTTAATAGTTCCGTTTTTGTTGATAAAACCTAAAGCTTTAATATTATTTCGTTAAAGTAACATAATTTCCCCTATGCCAATATTGAAATTAATTGCCTGGAAAAGAAAATTAACAAGAATTATGTCATTAAAAAGGGATTTCTCTGTGGAAAAAGAGACATCATATTTGAAATAAAACGGGAATTTTCCAATATGTGTTAAAATGAGTGTGAATCAATTCCTTACATTAATAATACAAGGATCAGTAAGTATAGAAAGTAGATGAGTTTCCCGCCATATTTATAACGAAAAATTTAAATGTTTTTTATCTATACTGATTATTAAGCATGAGTATCCGTTATATACAGATGAGTTTTCTGCTAAAAATCACATCATAATTTTAAGAAAAGGAAAATGAACACGAATCTATTATATTAAAATCTGACCGTGTGTTTGTATTAAGCAACTACTCCTAGACTATCGAACGCAACGCGATTTACTTAATACCGGTTATCATTGATCCGAGGATGTCACACAAACTCTCAGAATTTAAAAAATTAAATTAGATGCCAAGATTTCTTTTTTTTTTTTCGTAACGAAGTTTCTCTAAAAACGGAAAGTAAATTACTCCTTATTTGTGTATAAAAAAGGAGAAATAAAACAGATCAGTATATTTTTTACACTATTTTCTCATTAAAACTGAAAAACAGAATTTATTTTCACTTTGAATAGATGGTGAAAACAAAATCTTGGTTTCAGTAAATTATCCGAAAAATAAAAACATATTTTCACATATTCAAACTTCATGAATCAATTTATTCTGGAGAACAAAAATTGCCTGTAAACATACTGTCATTTAGAAAACAAGATCTCATCAAAAAGTCACCTGTAAAAAATGCAGCCAAGTCTCGTAACTCATTTACCGTAAAAAGTACTGAGATCGTATAAAGCCAAGTTTAACTATCTTATTAACTCTGAAATTTTCATTCACAAATCACTCCTAGTGTCTACATCTTTCGTTAATTATTATTTTGTGACTTGGCAATTACGTAGCACGAGAATGTGATGTATATAGTTAGTCTTAATCAAATAATACTATAACATATTAAAGTGTAATAACTTCCCTGTGCGTATAAATTTGCCTTAATTAAATTATCCCATCCCATCCCATAACATAGTAAGGTGTAATAACTTCCCTGTGCTGCGTAATTGCCAAGTCACAAAATAATAATTAACTAAAGATGTAGAGACTAGGAGTGATTTATGAATGAAAATTTCAGAGTTAATAAGATAGTCAAACTTGGCTTACGATCTCAGTACTTTTTATGGTAAATGAGTTACGAGACTTGGCTGCATTTTTTACAGGTGACTTTTTGATGAGATTTCACTTCGTTTTGTAAGTAATCCTCCTTTTCTTGATTTTGGGTTCTTTTTGGAGATCATCCACTGATTTTCGCTAAGCCCACACTCTGTCCCTATTATTTACAGGTATCAAAAATTTGAAGCTTTAGTTTCGTTTGCAAAGTACTGTAGATAAAAAGAGATTTCAGGTTCCTATAGGCAAGCACTAAGTCAGCCATACTCAACCTGCGGCCCGCGGGCCGCATGTGGCCCGGTGGCCTTTTATGTGCGGCCCAACACACAATCATATTAACCCTTATGTATAAAATTAATTGAGATGTGTATAAAAAGTACTTACGACCTTCACTGTTGTTTTATATATTTTCGTAGGAAGACAAACTCTGCCCTGTTATTTATAATTAAATAAAAATTATGTTCAAACATTTTAAATGCCATTTCTTAGTCAAAAGTTCTTTCTATATGCAATTCTATTTGTGCCAAACATACATTTCTTAATCTTCAACATTAATCAAATGTTATTTGAAATTAATTAAATTGTCATTATATATTTCTATAATTAAAAGAAAATAAAGTATTTCCATTGAGCAAAAGATTGATTTATTCAAGGAAATCTCCCGATTTCTTTTTCTTTAGAAGCTGAAAATTCCGCATTGTTATTTTATAACAATTCATACTTTATATATATAGAACTGCTTTTTAGGGTTGAACGTTTGTCGCAGAAAAAATGGCAACAAAATGTTTACCCTACTATTTTCAAACTATAAACTTCCCGGCTTATGTCTACAATTTTTAACCCCTTCGCGACGAACGTCCTTTACAGAATTTTTAATCTTTTACCACCGGTTTTTTAAAACAGAAATTTGCGGCTAATTGAATCGCAGAAATTGAATCCAAAGCTTTCTATAAAAATTAACTGGTGGGAATAATGAAGGATTCTGTGCATCTTATGCATCATGTATACGTGTCGCTCGTCCCCAACGGGTGAATAGAGATCTATTGTGATGTTTTTTGTTTGGAAAGAGTGGTGTTAAAATTCCTTGCAAACATTTTTTCTGCGACAGACGTTCAACCCTACTGATAATATTTACTTTGTTATACTGCTTTTAGGTAGCTTTCAATACAAAAAAGTATAAAGTTACCTATTGCAGCCGTTCGGAGGAAAGCAGTTCCGGAAAATTTCGATATATTTTCACCGATCATGACCCCCAGATCCCAAAACCACCCTCCGTCCAAATGTTGATTTATATATATAGATATATCCATATATATATATATATATATCTGACCTATGTCATACGATAACGCCCGTAATTATGAATCGATTTTGATGAAACTAATTGTGTGTATTAAGGTCACTAATGTTTCGACCGAGTTCGTTGGCCAGCTTGGTCCGCCATCTTGTTTCAAGATGGCGGCCATTTAAAGATGTAAAATAACTTAAAATCTAAAATAAATATACAAAAAATTTAAAAATTCAAATTTATTTTTTAATTACGTGTTAGGCCTTGATACAAGGATTCCAGAGCTTTTTTTGGTTTACCTCTATCTTAAAAAATGGCTGAGATAGAGTAGTTTGAAATTCTAGGGTGGCTGACATTTTGAAACAAAACAGCACATTAACGCGATTACTCGCAAATTATTTTCTTTCATTGTTGTAATAATTTTCCCAATCATACGCATAAAACTATATATTCATATCCGTTAACGCCAAAATTGGCGACATTGGCGACAAAATTGGGCGACATTTGGCGAAATATCGCCAAATTTGGCGATCAAAATAAGTCTTCATAAATGAAGCCAATTTGACTATTGCTCAATAATTTGGCGAATTTCTTATTCAAATTCAGTATTAACGAATCTTTTGTAAACGTTTCTTTGCATTTTAGCTTGCTGTTTTCGTGTAACATTAGATAAAATTTTAAAACGAAGATATAGGAAAGCTACCTTTTCCTCCCGGTACAGGCCGGAAGGACTTTTTTATATTGCTTTTGTTATCTAACAAATTTAATTACCCCCCCACCTTTTATTTACCCTTTTTTAAGTGTGTTGCGGCCCGCCTAATGTCGTAAACATATGTTAGCGGCCCGCGAGAAAAAAAGGTTGAGTATGGCTGCACTAAGTTATGGGAGGGGGTGTGTCAAAAGTACTCTCAATTGCTTCCAGGATAGGTGCTATCCATCTGAGATATTACTCGCAGCCCTAGATACTTGATATTTAACATAAAAGAACTTTTTAGTATAAAAAGAAAACCAAAATTTAAATTTCCGGAAATTTCAAATAAATCAAACTATATTCCTTTTTTCGATGTTTTTTTTTTTTTTTCGTTTTTTTTAGTCTTTTTTTAAAATTATTTACGGATTTTTTTTTAATTTTCCTTACTTTGTGTACTAAACCCTGCCTTTCTGCCAAATGTCAAGCTTCTAGGACTACAAAATCGAACTATTTTCAAATTTTCGACTTTTTATAAATTTATTGATTTTTCGATTTTAATTCTAAGTTACCTGATTGTCATGCCAATATAGTAATTATTTGATCCGTCTTCTTAGGATCATTTAGGTTCAATTTAGAGACAAATCAAGTGAATCTTAGAGTCACCATGATTTTATTTAGAAAGGACTATCAAGCCATAACCCGCCATTAATGTCGGGAGGGTAGGGGGAGCTGTGAAAATTTTTGTGGGGCTAACATCATTTAACAATCCATATTTCATATTGATGGTAGATGGTAAATAGAGTACAACCTGTGAAAGAAAACAAACCTGTCTATAAAGAAATCGCCTATATCGTAGCCAGTCTGTAGCGGAACTTTTCTATAAAAAAATTCGTAAACGAAAGAAAAGAAAACCGTAATCCGGGGGAAATAACAAACAATTAGGGGCGTTGTACTAGCTAATAGGACAATTATCTTAAAACTAATGTTTCTAGCAGTACAGAATCAAATTGTTTTCGATTTCTTAAAGATATTTCGATTTTTCGATTTTATTTTCGAATTTAACGAATATTTTAATTGTTCCTTTTATTGAATAGTAAATACTACCTGTATACCAAGTTTTAAGTTTCTAAGACTACAAGATAAAATTATTTTCAATTTTTGATTTTTTCGATTTCTTTTTTTTTTTTATAATTTTCTGGATTCTTTAATTTTTTCTTATTTTGTATCCTTTATTACAAATTTCAAGTTTCTAGCGCTACAAAATCGAATTATTTTGAAATTTCCGATCTTTTTCGAGTTTTTATTCTATTTTCGAATTTATTGTGTTTTAATTTTTCCTTTTTCTGTATCCTAAACAATAAGTTTACGCCGAATTTTAAGTTATAAAGCTACAAAATCGAATTTTTTTCAATTTTTCGAATTTTCAATTTTTTTTTCGAATTTTACAGATTTTTTATTTATTTCTTTTTCTGTATCCTAAATACTACCTTTATTCCAAATTTTAAGTTTCTAGCTTTACAAAATCGAATTATTTTCAAATTTTCGTTTTTTTTTTCGATTTTTTTATTTTATTTTCAAATTTTGTTGTGTTTTTAATTTTTCTTTTTCTGAATCCTAAACGCTGACCTTTACACCAAATTTTCAGTTTCTAAGACTACGAGATCATATTATTTTCAATTTCTCTCTTTTTCTTCCTTTCTTTCTTTCTATTTTTTTTTTTTTTTTTTTTTTGAAATTTTCGATTTTTTTTTTTAATTATCCATATTTTTTAATGTTTTCTTATTTGGTATCTTAAATATTACCTTTATTCCAAATTTCAAGTTTCTAGCGCTATAAAAGCGAATTATTTTCAAAATTTCCTTATTTTTCGATTTTTTTTCGATTTTTTGATTTTATTTTCGAATTTTATTGCGTTTTTATTTTAACTTGTTTTGAATCCTAAACACTATCTTTACCGCGAATTTTAAGTTTCTAAGGCCAAAAGATCAAAAAAATTTTTTTTTTCGAATTTTTCGAATTTTTGATTTTTTTTTTCGAATTTTCTGGATTTCTTAATTTTTCCTTATTTTGCTTCTTAAATACTACCTTTATTAAGAATTCCAAGTTTCTAGCGCAACAAAATTGGATTATTTGAATTTTTTCGATTTTTTTCGATTTTTCGATTTTATTTTCAATTTTTTTTTTTTTTTTTTTTTTTTTTTTTTTTTTGTGTGTGTGTGTGTGTTTTTGATGTTTTTTTTTCTGAATTCTAAACACTACCTTCACACGAAATTTTAAGTTTTTAAGACTACAAGACCGTGTTATTTTCAATTTTCAATTTTGTTCGATTTTTTTGAATTTTCGAATGTTTTTTTTTTTTTTTTTTTTTTTTTTTTTCCCTGATTTTATAATTTTTGCTTTCTTTGTATCCAAAACACTAGCTTTATTCCAAATTTTAAGTTTCTGTGGCTGCGGGATCTAGCCAATCTGTTTGATGACACGAGAGTGAGTGTGTGTGTGAGTGACAAAAAATCGAAACTTTGAGTTCATATATCGTCTGCACTAATTTATGAGTATTTTTTGAATTATCCATATTTTTTAATTTTTCCTTATTTAGTATCTTAAATATTACCTTTATTCCAAATTTCAAGTTTCTAGCGCTATGAAATCGAATTATTTTCAAATTTTCCTTATTTTTCCGATTTTTTCGATTTTTTAATTTTATTTTCGAATTTTATTGCGTTTTTTATTTTAACTTATTCTGAATCCTAAACACTATCTTTACTGCGGATTTTAAGTTTCTAAGGCTAAAAATTTATTTTAATTTTTTCAATTTTTTTCGAATTTTCCGGAATTTTTAATTTTTTCTTATTTTGCATCCTAAATACTACCTTTATTCCGAATTCCAAGTTTCTAGCGCAACAAAATCGGATTATTTGAAATTTTTCGATTTTTTTGGTGTTTTTGATGTTTTCTTTTTCTGGATACTAAACACTACCTTCACACCGAATCTTAAGTTTCTAAGACTACAAGATCGTATTATTTTCAATTTTCAATTTTGATGGAATTTGTTGAATTTTTGAATTTTCGGATTTTATAATTTTTCCTTTCTTTGTATCCTAAACACTACCTTTTTTCCAAATGTCAAGTTTCTAGTGCTACGGGATCTACCTAATCTTTTTGATGACGCGTGAACGAGTGAGTGACAAAAAATCGAATGTTTGAGTTCATATATCGTCTGAACTAGAAAAGACAGAAAGTTGTAATTTTAAATTTTGGTCCTGTGTGCCAAATACTGTAGAAAAACGAAGTTTCAAATTTTTGGGATACTCCAGCGCGGAGATATGGGGGGGGGGGGGGGTCAAAAGTGCCCTGAGTTGCTTCCAGAAAAGTATGCTTACGGCTGTCCTCTCTCGACTTGGCGGAGGCACTGCCGTGCCTCCAGATTTGTTTCAACTTTCAACTATATATTAAACCAAGGAGGCAGAATTGAATTTAAAGAAAAAGCATATACTATTTCCAATTAATGTTTTTTTTTTTTTTTTTAAGGATGGCTGTTAAAACGTTTCACAAAGGCATTAAAAGTAAAAAGCAGCTAAATACTTGCTTTGTTTACCTATTTCGATAGCTCCAAAAGATATCAAAATATATTTTTTTTTTTTCTATTTTTTATGTATCGGATTCTATATAGTTTATTTAACACCCGGTTTATGATTTTGTGTTTGTGTGGGGATGCGATATACTTAAATTTGTCGTTTTAAAACGCATCCTTTTTTCATTTCGTCGGAAAGAAATGTTGCCATTTGAGTTATAGAAACTTTCTATTCGATGGATGAGAGATTATACACTATGTAAAGAATCAACTTCATTTCGATCGTAGTAAAATAAACCAAAGAGTCAACACAGGAACATCACCGCCAGGGGGCGCTTTCGGAAATCGGGTTCTATGGGCCCGATTACAACGTGGTTTGGCTCTTTCGACTGGATTTCGATAGCGTTACAGATTTCGGTCATGTTCGTATAGAACAGATTGCGCCCCCTGGTGGTGGAAGGTGCAATTAAAGGATTTTTCATCCAAATCGGGTTCTATGGGTCACATCACGACGCGGTTTGGCTCAATCGACTCAACGTCGATAGAGGATACTAGAGCTTATCGATTTTTGCTCCGAGTCTCACCACCAGGGGGCGCTTTCCTATCTCCGGTTCTACGGGCATGAAAACGACGGGGTATGGCTCATTCGACTCGACATCGAAAGCCTTAACGATTTCAGTTATGATCGTATAAACAGATTGCGCCACCTGGTGGTGGAAGGTGGAACTAACGTATACTGCAGCGCGTGTGCAGCACGACTGCTATACGGTGCCGCAGGCAGCGGGGACCCGAACCGGAGGTTCGTTTAGTTAGAGGTTTATACTATTCTATGTGCCGGTGCGTGAGTAGACCGGTTTACGGTGCCGAAGGCAGCGGGGACCAGGGTCGGAGGTTCGTTCGGTTACAGGTTTATACTACTCAATGTGCAAATTAAGGGATTATTCGGTGCCGAAGGCAGCGGGGACCCATGTCGGAAGTTCGTTCGGTTCGAGGGGGGTGCGAGCCGGAGAATACAAAAGATTCGAGGCACCGATGTAAATTAGGGATTTTATCGATTTTAGTTACCGATGTAAATTAGGGGCCCGCTGGCGGGCGAAGCCAGCTAGTCCTTATTATTAATGTTCGTATACGTCTGTGTGTCTGTCTGTGTGTGTATCTGTACCCGGATAAACTCTGCGAGCGCAGCGAGTAGCGAAGCGCTTTTGGTATCAAAAAATTCAGAAAAACCCGGACCTCCAGGAATTGCAGTTTCGAAAAAATCGGCCCATGATTAAGGGAGTTATTAACGAACAAAACTGTTTTAATTACTAAAAAGAAACCTACCTGGAAATTATTCCGCGCATGCCCAGAAGAGCTCAATTCTCATCTTCCGCAAAAAGAAGAAGGAAAAATCGCTTCGGCCGGTTTCGCTTTACGACTGTCTAAACTCGCCGACGGCGAACCGACAGAAATACGAAAAAACCGTCAACATATTCTCAAAGAACGTACTTTTACGTCTCTAACGATCCGGTCGGTTCGAAAAAATTTCGATATTAACCCTTTCAAAAAAAATAATCAAAAAGGGTCGAATTCGTGTTTTTTATATTCTCCCTTCTTCCGAACCTCGCATCCGCCGGACTAAGAAAGATTCGGATAAACGGATTTCACCAAATAAAAGATCGGTCTTTGTCCTCTCCAATTCCCCCTTCCATTAAAAAAAATACGTCAGTTAACCCTTCGAAAATGTATATTTTCCGTACACAGTTTCGCGATTTCGGCAATTGCGACAATTTACAAAAATTCGCAGAGGCCGTTCCAAACAAGTTAGAGAAAACTAAAAATACCAGACGAGATCTACATTCTTTATCCTTTCGAAATATGCGATCGTTTTTGAAAAATACAAATATTAACCCTTCGAAAAAAATTCGCCCGCAGACTCACTTTTGCAAATTTCGATACCCTGCGATTTTTAAAATCGCGCATCGGCTCTCTGAAAGAACAAAAAAACAAACAAACACACTCATGTACATTTTCCTCCTTTCGAGATCACTATAAAACCTTTAGTTTTAAAAAATATATCAGTTAACCCTTTCGAAATCGTTTTTTTCCGCAAGTCTCTTTCGGTTTCTCAGCTATTTCTGCAATCTTTAAAAATTCATTTCTGGGCTTCTAAACAAGATACGAAAAAATAAAAATACCGAGCCTAATCTACGTTCTTTTTCCTTTTAAAATCAGGTATCAGTTTCGAAAAATTCGTTTTTTAACCCTTCTAAAAAATGGTTTCCGAGAATCACTCGCATGAATTTTCGTTTTTCGGCCCATGTTTAAAAATCCGCATCGACTCGGAAAATGTGAATAGAGACAAATAAAATACACCAGATCATAGCCACGTTCTTATTCTTCGAAACATATATTTCAGTTTTAAAAAATATGTACATTAACCCTTTAGAAACCGATCGTTCCCGTACGTCACTTTCGTGTTTCCTCTAATTTGCCAATGTATACCCACCCGCCGCAGCTATTTTTTATCGAATTACGTAAATTCCTAGAGAAGAAGCTAAAAGTGCATACATTCAGCTCTAGAAAGACACCTTTCAGTTAAAAAAATTCGAGTATTATCAATTTCAAAAAAATTCTTTTGTGAAACCCGTTTCTAGAAATAAGCGTTTTTCGGCGCAAGCACAGATTAATCAAAGTGTAATAAGTGACTTTGCTTTGGAAGTAATTATCTAATTTATTAACGATTTTATTTAAAAAATCGTTGTTCATTTTGCGTACAGAATTGAATGGGCTTTCCGAATATATGATTTATTTTGAGAAATAATTATATTTTCATAGTTAAAATTCTATTCTACTAGGATATTTGTATTCTGAAGCAGCCTATTCCACTTCAATTACTTCCTCTATTTACTTTTTTCGAAAGCTCCAAAATATATCAATTTTTTTTTCTTCTGTTTTTTATATATCTGATTCTATATAGTTTGTTTAACTCCCGATTTATGATTTTGTGTTTGTGTGGAGGCGCGATATATTTAAATTTGTTTTTTTAAAACGCATCCTTTTTTCCTTTCGTCGCAGAGAAACATTGCCATTTGAGTTATAGAAACTTTCTATTCGATGGATCAGAGATTATACACTATGTAAAGAATCAACTTCATTTCGATCGTAGTAAAATAAACCAGAGAGTCAACACAGGAACATCACCACCAGGGGGCGCTTTCGGAAATCGGGTTCTATGGGCCCGATTACAACGTGGTTTGGCTCTTTCGACTGGATTTCGATAGCTTTACAGATTTCGGTCATGTTCGTATAGAACAGATTGCGCCCCCTGGTGGTGGAAGGTGTAATTAAAGGATTTTTCATCCAACTCGGGTTCTATGGGTCACATCACGACGCGGTTTGGCTCAATCGACTCAACGTCGATAGAGGATACTAGAGCTTATCGATTTTTGCTCCAAGTCTCACCACCAGGGGGCGCTTTCCTACCTCCGGTTCTACGGGCATGAAAACGACGGGGTATGGCTCATTCGACTCGACATCAAAAGCCTTAACGATTTCAGTTATGATCGTATAAACAGATTACGCCACCTGGTGGTGGAAGGTGGAACTAACGTATACTGCAGGGCGTGCGCAGCACGACTGCTATACGGTGCCGCAGGCAGCGGGGACCCGAACCGGAGGTTCGTTTAGTTAGAGGTTTATACTATTCTATGTGCCGGTGCGTGCGTAGCACGACCGGTTTACGGTGCCGAAGGCAGCGGGGACCAGGGTCGGAGATTCGTTCAGTTAGAGGTTTATACTATTCGATGTGCAAATTAAGGTATTATCCGGTGCCGAAGGCAGCGGGGACCAGGGTTGGAGGTTCTTCGGTTAGAGGTTTATACTACTCAATGTGCAAATTAAGGGATTATCCGGTGCCGAAGGCAGCGGGGACCCGTGTCGGAAGTTCGTTCGGTTCGAGGGGGGTGCGAGCCGGAGAATACAAAAGATTCGAGGCACCGATGTAAATTAGGGATTTTATCGATTTTAGTTACCGATGTAAATTAGGGGCCCGCTGGCGGGCGAAGCCAGCTAGTCCTTATTATTAATGTTCGTATCCGTCTGTGTGTCTGTGTGTCTGTGTGTGTGTGTGTGTATCTGTACCCGGATAAACTCTGCGAGCGTAGCAAGTAGCGAAGCGCTTTTTGTGTCAAAAAATTCAGAAAAATCCGGGCCTTCAGGAATTGCAGTTTCGAAAAAAATCGGCCCATAATTAAGGGAGTTATTAACGAACAAAGCTGTTTTAATTGCTTCAAAAGAAACCTATGTGGAAAGTCCTCCGCCCATGCCCAGAAGAGCTCAATCCTCATCTTCCGCAAAAAGAAGAAGGAAAGATCGCTTCGGCCGGTTTCGTTTTACGACTGTCTAAACTTGCCGACGGCGAACCGACAGAAATACGAAAAAACCGTCAACATATTCTCAAAGAACGTACTTTTACGTCTCTAACGATCCTATCAGTTCGAAAAAATTTCGATATTAACCCTTTCAAAAAAAAATAATCAAAAAGGGTCGAATTCGTGTTTTTGATTTTCTCCCTTCGTCCGAACCTCGCATCCGCCGGACTAAGAAAGATTCGGATAAACGAATTTCACCAAATGAAAGATCGGTCTTTGTCCTCTCCAATTCCATCTTCCATTAAAAAAAATACGTCAGTTAACCCTTCGAAAACGTATATTTTCCGTACACCGTTTCGCGATTTCGGCAATTTCGACTATTTTGAAAAATTCGCTGCGGCGGTTCCAAACGAGTCAATGAAAACTAAAAATACCAGACGAGATTTACATTCTTTATCCTTTCGAAATCTGCGATCGTTTTTGAAAAATACAAATATTAACCCTTCGAAAAAAATTCGCGCGCAGACTCACTTTTGCAAATTCAGATTCTCTGCGAATTTTAAAATCGCGCATCGGCTCTCTGAAAGAACAAAAAAACAAACAAACACACCCAAGTACATTTCCCTCCTTTCAAAATCACTGTAAAACCTTTAGTTTAAAAAAATATTTCAGTTAACCCTTTCGAAAACGTTTTTTTCCGTAAGTCTCTTTCGGTTTTTCAGCGATTTCTGCAATCTTTAAAAATTTAATTCTGGGCTTCTAAACAAGATACGAATAAATAAAAATACCGAGCCTAATCTACGTTCTTTTTCCTTTTAAAATCAGGTATCAGTTTCGAAAAATTCGTTTTTTAACCCTTCTAAAAAAATGGTTTCCGAAACTCACTCGCGTGAATTTTCGTTTTTCGGCCCATGTTTAAAAATCCGCATCGACTCGGAAAATGTGAATAGAGACAAATAAAATGCACCAGATCATAGCCACATTCTTATTCTTTGAAACATATATTCCAGTTTTAAAAAAATGTACATTAACCCTTTAGAAACCGGTCGTTCCCGTACCTCACTTTCACGATTTCCTCTAATTTGCCAATGTAAACCCCCCCCCCCACTTTTTTTTATCGAATTACATAAATTCCGAGAGAAGAGGCTAAAAGTGCATACATTCCTCTATAGAAAGATGCCTTCGACTTTAAAAAATTCGATTATTATCAATTAAAAAAAACTCTTTTGTGAAACCCGTTTCTAGAAATGAGGGTTTTTCGGCGCAAGCACAGTTTAATCAAACTGTAATAAGTGACTTTGCTTTCGCCGTAATTATATTATTTATTAACGATCTTAAATCAAAAATCGTTGTTCATTATGCGTACAGAATTGAATGGGCTTTCCGAATATATGATTTATTTTGAGAAATAATTATATTTTCATAGTTAAAATTCTATTCTACTAGGATATTTGTATTCTGAAACAGCCAATTGCACTGCAAATACTTGCTATACAATACCTGACTAACTTACTATACAATATTTCTCTTCGATGGATCAGAGATTATACGATATGTAAAGAGTCAACTTCATGTTCGATCGCAGTCAAATAAACTAGAGAGTCAACACAGGAACATTTATTTTTAAAAGTTTTAATATTTTTTAAATAATTGTCATTTTTGCATAGGGAATAAAAAAAAAAAGCTAAGGAATTTGCTATTTCTGTTGAAAATATCTCCCTTCGTATGGGTCCCATCACAACGGGGTATAGCTCATTCGACTCGACACCGATAGAGCTTAGTAGAGATTATCGACTTTAGTTCCGCATTTCACCACTAGGGGCACTTTCCGAACTCTGTTTCTATGGGCCGGATCACGACGGGGTATGGCTTATTCGACTCGACGTCGATAGCTTTAACGGTTTCAGTGCCCGAGGTTCGTATAGAACAGATTGCGCCCCCTGGTGGTTGAAGGTGTAATTAAAGGATTTTTCAGCCAACGCAGGTTCTATGGGTCACATCACGACGCGGTTTGGCTCAATCGACTCAACATCGATAGAGGATACTAGAGATAGTCGACTTTAGTTCCGCATTTCACCACTAGGGGCGCTTTCCGAACTCTGTTTCTATGGGCCGGATCACGACGGCGTATGGCTTATTCGACTCGACATCGATAGCTTTAACGGTTTCAGTGCCCGAGGTTCGTATAGAACAGATTGCGCCACCTGGTGGTGGAAGGTGTAATTAAAGGATTTTTCAGCAAACTCGGGTTCTATGGGTCACATCACGACGGGGTATGGCTCATTCGACTCGACATCGATAACTTTTCGAGATTTTACAATTAGGGGCCCGCTGGCGGGCGAAGCCAGCTAGTCCTTATTATTAATGTTCGTATCCGTCTGTGTGTCTGTCTGTGTGTGTGTGTATCTGTACCCGGATAAACTCTGCGAGCGTAGCGAGTAGCAAAGCGCTTTTGGTGTCAAAAAATTCAGAAAAATCCGGGCCTTCAGGAATTGCAGTTTCGAAAAAATCGGCCCTTAATTAAGGGAGTTATTAACGAACAAAGCTGTTTTAATTGCTTCAAAAGAAACCTATGTGGAAAGTACTCCGCGCATGCCCAGAAGAGCTCAATCCTCATCTTCCGCAAAAAGAAGGAAAGATCGCTTCGGCCGGTTTCGTTTGACGACTGTCTAAACTCGCCGACGGCGAACCGACTGAAATACGAAAAAACCGTCAACATATTCTCAAAGAACGTACTTTTACGTCTCTAACGATCCGGTCGGTTCGAAAAAATTTCGATATTAACCCTTTCAAAAAAAATAATCAAAAAGCGTCGAATTCGTGTTTTTGATTTTCTCCCTTCGTCCGAGCCTCGCATCCGCCGGACTAAGAAAGATTCGGATAAACGGATTTCACCAAATTAAAGATAGGTCTTTGTCCTCTCCAATGATACCTTCCATTAAAAAAAATACGTCAGTTAACTCTTCGAAAACGTATATTTTCCGTACACCGTTTCGCGATTTCGGCAATTTTGACTATTTTGAAAAATTCGCTGCGGCGGTTCCAAACGAGTCAATGAAAACTAAAAATACCAGACGAGATCTACATTTTTTATGCTTTCGAAATCTGCGATCGTTTTTGAAAAATACAAATATTAACCCTTCGAAAAAAATTCGCGCGCAGACTCACTTTTGCAAATTCCGATTCTCTGCGATTTTTAAAATCGCGCATCGGCTCTCTGAAAGAACAAAAAAACAAACAAACACACCCAAGTACATTCCCCTCTTTTCGAAATTACTGTAAAACCTTTAGTTTTAAAAAATATTTCAGTTAACCCTTTCGAAAACGTTTTTTACCGTAAGTCTCTTTCGGTTTTTCAGCGATTTCTGCAATTTATAAAAATTCAATTCTGGGCTTCTAAACAAGATACGAAAAAATAAAAATATCGAGCCTAATCTACGTTCATTTTTCTTTTAAAATCAGGTATCAGTTTCGAAAAATTCGTTTCTTAACCCTTCTAAAAAAATGGTATCCGAAACTCACTCGCGTAAATTTTCGTTTTTCGGCCCATGTTTAAAAATCCGCATCGACTCGGAAAATATGAATAGAGACAAATAAAATACACCAGATCATAGCCACGTTCTTATTCTTCGAAACATATATTTCAGTTTTAAAAAATATGTACATTAACCCTTTAGAAACCGGTTGACCCGTACCTCACTTTCACGATTTCCTCTAATTTGCCAATGTAACCCCCCCGCCGCAGGACTTTTTTATCGAAGTACACAAATTCCGAGAGTAGAAGCTAAAAGTGCATACATTCATCTATAGAAAGATGCCTTCGACTTTAAGAAATACGATTATTATCAATTAAAAAAAAACTCTTTTGTGAAACCCGTTTCTAGAAATGAGCGTTTTTCGGCGCAAGCACAGTTTAATCAAAGTGTAATAAGTGACTTTGCTTTCGCCGTAATTATCTTATTTATTAACGATTTTAAATCAAAAATCGTTGTTCATTTTGCGTACAGAATTGAATGGGCTTTCCGAATATATGATTTATTTTGAGAAATAATTATATTTTCATAGTTAAAATTCTATTCTACTAGGATATTTGTATTCTGAAACAGCCAATTGCACTGCAAATACTTGCTATACAATACCTGACTAACTTACTATACAATATTTCTCTTCGATGGATCAGAGATTATACGATATGTAAAGAGTCAACTTCATGTTCGATCGCAGTCAAATAAACTAAAAAGTCAACACAGGAACATTTATTTTTAAAAGTTTTAATATTTTTTAAATAATTGTCATTTTTGCATAGGGGAAAAAAAAGCTAAGGAATTTGCTATTTCTTTTGAAAATATCTCCCTTCGTATGGGTCCCATCACGACGGGGTATAGCTCATTCGACTCGACACCGATAAAGCTTAGTAGAGATTATCGACTTTAGTTCCGCATTTCAACACTAGGGGGCGCTTTCCGAACTCTGTTTCTATGGGCCGGATCACGACGGGGTATGGCTTATTTGACTCGACATCGATAGCTTTAACGGTTTCAGTGCCCGAGGTTCGTATAGAACAGATTGCGTCCCCTGGTGGTTGAAGGTGTAATTAAAGGATTTTTCAGCCAACTCGGGTTCTATGGGTCACATCACGACGCGGTTTGGCTCAATCGACTCGACATCGATAGAGGATACTAGACCTTATCGGTTTTAGTTCGCTTTTCACCACCAGGGGGCGTTTTCTTATCTATGTTTCTATGGCCCGGATAACGACGGGGTATGGCTCAGCGATGTAAATTAGGGGCCCGCTGGCGGGCGAAGCCAGCTAGTCATTATTATTAATGTCCGTATACGTCTGTGTGTCTGTGTGTGTGTGTATCTGTACCCGGATAAACTCTGCGAGCGTAGCGAGTAGCAACGCGCTTTTTGTGTCAAAAAATTCAGAAAAATCCGGTCCTCCAGGAATTGCAGTTTCGAAAAAATCGGCCCTTAATTAAGGGAGTTATTAACGAACAAAGCTGTTTTAATTGCTTCAAAAGAAACCTATGTGGAAAGTCCTCCGCGCTTGCGCAGAAGAGCTCAATCATCATCTTCCGCAAAAAGAAGAAGGAAAGATCGCTTCGGCCGGTTTCGTTTTACGACTGTCTAACCTCGCCGACGGCGAACCGACAGAAATACGAAAAAACCGTCAACATATTCTCAAAGAACGTACTTTTACGTCTCTAACGATCCTGTCGGTTCGAAAAAATTTCGATATTAACCCTTTCAAAAAAAGTAATCAAAAAGGGTCGAATTCGTGTTTTTTATTGTCTCCCTTCTTCCGAACCTCGCATCCGCCGGACTAAGAAAGATTCGGATAAACGGATTTCACCAAATAAAAGATCGGTCTGTCTCATCTCCAATGCCAGCTTGCATTAAAAAATATACGTCAGTTAACCCTTCGAAAATGTATATTTTCCGTACACAGTTTCGCGATTTCGGCAATTTGGACTATTTTAAAAAAATCGCAGCGGCGGTTCCAAACAAGTTAGAGAAAACTAAAAATACCAGACGAGATCTACATTCTTGTTCCTTTCGAAATCTGCGATCTTTTTTGAAAAATACAAATATTAACCCCTCGAAAAAAATTCGCGCGCAGACTCACTTTTGCAAATTCCGATTCTCTGCGATTTTTAAAATCGCGCATCGGCTCTCTGAAAGAACAAAAAAACAAACAAACACACCCAGGTACATTTCCGTTCTTTCGAGATCACTATAAAACCTTTAGTTTAAAAAAATATTTCAGTTAACCCTTTCGAAATCGTTTTTTTCCGTAAGTCTCTTTCGGTTTTTCAGCTATTTCTGCAATCTTTAAAAATTCATTTCTGGGCTTCTAAACAAGATACGAAAAAATAAAAATACCGAGCCTAATCTACGTTCTTTTTCCTTTTAAAATCAGGTATCAGTTTCGAAAAAGGACCAGGGTCGGAGATTCGTTCAGTTCGAGGTTTATACTATTCGATGTGCAAATTAAGGTATTATCCGGTGCCGAAGGCAGCGGGGACCAGGGTTGGAGGTTCTTCGGTTAGAGGTTTATACTACTCAATTTGCAAATTCAGGGATTATCCGGTGCCGAAGGCAGCGGGGACCCGTGTCGGAAGTTCGTTCGGTTCGAGGGGGGTGCGAGCCGGAGAATACAAAAGATTCGAGGCACCGATGTAAATTAGGGATTTTATCGATTTTAGTTACCGATGTAAATTAGGGGCCCGCTGGCGGGCGAAGCCAGCTAGTCTACTATATTATTAATGTTCGAAAACGACGCCTCTCTGTCTGCCTGTTGTTTCTGTCTGTAACTCTAAAAACTTTTCTCACAAACGGAGTAGAAAGGCACTAAAGTTATCAAAATACGCAGGAAAATTCGAGAATTCCATTCTTTTAGGTTTTGAAAAAATCCGCCGGTAATTAGAAAAGATATTAATTAAAAACATTAAAAGCTCATTAAAAATTGCGCGAAAAGGACAATTTTTATCCAATCTGCAGCTGCGTTTGATAAAAATTATTTCCAAGCAAGAAAGAGACAAAGTGTCTGCGGCCACAAATACGGAAGTAGGGTTTTAAAATGGGCATGCAAATTATAAGATCTAATTCACCTACAGTTTTGAAAATAACACCACGTGAATCATCTCTCTCTCCATATTAAAAGATTGTAAAAATTAAGGAAATCCATCCATTAGAACCAAAGATATTAATTATTATTACTTTAATTTGATTGCATAAAAATTATTCCTTTTAACTTGCTTCTTTCACAGCCAGACATTGGGACGTCTAGCTGTCTAGAAGGATGAAAGATATGAAACCAGTTTAAGTGGGGTTATTACAGGCTATATAAAATTATGAAAAATATTGAATTTAAGGACTTGAATATTATGTATCCCTTCGTAATATGAAATGCCGAGTCCAAAAAATTAATTTTCGTAAAATTTGGATAATAATTCTTGAAGATATCAATTAAAAAATTTTAATTTTGTATGGAAAAAAGAATGGTTTTAATTTCGATACTGCGTCGGATGTTTTTCTCGGTGACAGATCGTCTGGCAAATATTTTATTTCCGAAAGAGAGGATAAACACACTAGGGATTTTAGGTATCGTTAATTTTTTTTTTTTAATTATTGCATTTATCGATTTAAAATGCATGCATCCACGTGTATTTTTGAACAAGGATTCTAAATATGTAATTTTGGTTTTTCACCGATAATTAGGAAGGGAAATATCAATTAAAAACCCTTTAACAAAGCAATTCATTTCTAAAAGATTGACACGTGATCTGATATTTCAGAGAATGAAACATTTTGATAAAAAACCGCATTTTCTTTGTAAGATATTTTGGGCCCTGTTATTTTTTTAATTATTATTATTGGATTTATCGATTTTAAATTTATGCATCCATGTTCAGATTTTTACGAGGACTCTAAATATGTAAATTTGGTTTTCCTCCGATAATTAGGAAGTAATTTACAAATAATTTTTTATTTAATTATCAGACAGCTTAAAATTCAAAGCCAGATATTAAGGCCACTCTATCTCCAGATTAAAAGAAATATAATAAGGCGATCTGTTTGAAACTTTAAGATATTTTATAACACACTAGATGGGACCCGTCAAAACTTGACTGGAAAAAATATTATAACAATATCGTTAAAATAAGCTTCTTTATTATTTAAGAAGAGTGCAAATGAAACAGTCTTTCAAATATTTTATTTTAAAAGTTTTTTCCTCAGTGAAATACAGTACGATTTCCAATGCTAACTCCAAACAAACAATCCGTAAACAACTGTGTAATGCAAATCAGTTTGACATTACCGCCATATTCCCTTACGGCAAGAAAGAAAATTTCATGGACCTATGAAGTATCATACAAAATGTATATTCCTACGTTCATCTTATATTCAGTAAATAAAAGAACATAGTAAATAAAGCACACATCTCCCCCCCTCCCCCCCTGTGATAATGCAACCGAATGAGCTCCTATGAGCATGTGCATTGCATCTGCCCAAAAGCACTGTCGAGATTCGACGTTAAAAAAAGTTTTAAAATATTTAAATTAAAAATTTTAAAATGTTTTCTTTAATCATTGTTCATTTCAAATCCATATCTACTAAAACGCATCCATTGTTTTAAGGTAATCAGATAAAGAATTTTTTTTACAATAATAAATCAATCTTCAGATGAGGGAGATTTTTAATGTTTTCAAGTGTAATTTATTTGTATAGTTTCCTCCGTCCCTTTACATAATCAGGATGATTATCCCTTTTCCATCACAGTCGGGGATCTTTTACCTCTTGTACAGTTAAATACCCAATAGATCTTTTAAAAAAATACAATTCGTAGCATATTCTGATGCAACATATGCATCAGCGGATTCAACATATCAATTTTATGTTAAACAAAAACTCAAAATAGTTTTTTTTTTTTTTTTTTGACAGATTTAAGTTTAGCGCCAAAATGCTCTATCTTATGGATAATCTGATCTTATGATTTATCAGGGTTTATTATTATTTTTTTTCACTTTTTATGATGGTTAGAGAAATCTATTTTCAATTGTGGCAACTTTCAAAGGGGCTATTTTACATTATTGAAGCAAACTGATGGTCATTGTTAAGATAGAAATGAAAAACATTTCATGCTTGAAAATTATTTAAAAAGTCGTTAAATTAAGCGGCAGTTTTCAAATAAATTTCAGTCGAAAGCTAATTTTTTCTTTCTAATTCATGATGTAAAAATTAAAATTATAAAATGTAGTAAAATGTAGTAAAAAATTGAAATTTGTAGTATTTAGAAGTGATGTAAGCGCGATGAAAGCTAAAGCGATAGCGCCGTTTGTTGTCATAACCGTTCTACATTTCTAAAAATTGCCACTGTGTTTTTGCTGGCGTCCAAAAGTAGACTACCATTTTTTGACATCGAAAGAGAAATTCACAGTGAAAGAAATATGACTTTACCGCTAATATGGAACTGTTAAATGAACTCATAATAAACCTACCAAAATAATTCCTATAAAATATTAGCCTTGCACTGTTTATTCTAGCTAAAAATACAATCATTATTTCAAGTTCTTTTTTTCTACCATAGCACTATTTTTAATAATTTTAATTTCCTGAAACCCTTTACTTTTGGGGATTTTGTATATTAAAAAATGAAATCTTCTAACCTATAATTAAAATAAGAAAATCCCTGACGGCTCGGCCTACAGGCACAGGTAGATATCGAAGACGCATTCGAAGACGCCTTGTTGGGAATTGCGGAAGAAATGACCTTTTTGCCATTGCGGCAGTTGGAACCGCCTACTTCGAAACCTAACTTGTTGGCAGGCGGAGCCAGCAGGGAATTTTTTTTTTGCTATAAGAGTTGGTCCTATAAAAAACTTATCAATATAAAAGTTTTAGATAATATTAAGAGGATTTATAATAAATTTAAACGGATTTGAAATCTTGGGAATTGACGAAGTTATGATTTTTTTTCTTCTAAAACCCCCCTTCCCCCCCCCCCTTTGATGCCATTTTTAATGATATCACAAATCTGTCATACATAAATTTTCGGCCCTTCTCCTAGAAGTAATAATAACTTCAAACGGATTAGATACGTATCATAATTAAGAAATTATGGGTTTTTTCTGTTTTCACAAAAAGCCCCCCCCCCACCCTCCCCCCTTGGTTCGATTTTGCCCATTAACGAACTTGACCGAGATTTTATGCCCCTTGATTTTATGTATCAGTTTCAAAGAGATCTGTGCAGAATTACTGCAGTTATCGTGGTCATAAAAAAGTGACATAGATCGATAGATAGATAGATAGATAAAGTTTTGAACTGGGGGTGGTTTTGGGTTCTGGGAGTCATAATCGGCGTAGATCTGCAAAAATTCCAACTTAGGTGAGAATGTAATAGGTAGTATTTCTTACGAAATCTACCTAAAAAAGAGTAATTGGTAACATGCAATCAAGATGAAGCAATCAATAAAGACTCCAATTCTAATCTTTATAATTAAGAATGGAAAAATTAGTTAAAATTACGTCATGCTGACACAATCATATAAATTTTTCTCTTTAGTTTTATCAATGTTAAAATGCATTTCAAGCTAAACATAACGTCATTTTCACCGGCGCAAACTTAACTATAAAATAAACCCAATGAACAATATTCCCGTGACATCACAATAAATATGAATTTTTATTCGCTTATAAAACACGCGGATAAATATTTTTTCCTAAATTTAACTTACAAATTAAAAAATTCGGTCTAAAAGCCACGTGCTTTTAATATTATTTCTCTATTATCTCGCAACCACAGAGTTCAGAAAATAAACTATGTACCTCGCAACAGTGGGCGTTAATCCGATTGCCGACTTTATGACGTCATAAGCAGAAGAAAAAGTTTAATTGAAAATTACGGCTAATTAATTAAATTTTCGAACAAACGAATGCACGATAACAAATCCGTGTCCAAATGTCTTTCATTTAAAAAAAAGAATGATGTAATTTGATGCAGTAGTTTGTTCTCACGGATTGTCGAAAGAAATCGCTTAGCGTTTTAAATATATAGATAACATAAATTTTTAAAATGAGGCCGTGTCGAAAAATATGGGTAGAGGGGAGCGCCTGCCCCCCCCCCCGAAGGGGGGTACTTTTCTAAATTTTGCACACACCCGTCATGTGATATATCGGTGGAAAGGTCTGTGACCGCTTAATAATATTATGCAGCACGTGCGCAACACGACTGCTATACGGTGCCGCAGGCAGCGGGAAGTTGAGTCGGAGGTTCGTTCAGTTAGAGGTTCATACCATTCGATGTGCAAATTAAGGGATTATCCGGTGCCGAAGGCAGCGGGGACTCATGTCGGAGGTTCGTTCGGTTCGAGATTTATACTATTCGATGTGCAAATTAAGGGATTATCCGGTGCTTTTTTCGGTGTATTCTGTTGAAGATATTTCTAAATTGTTTTTCGATGCATCGATGCGTTTTCGGGGATCCTCTTATTACAGGGGATTCTCTTATTACGGAGAGGCATTCACTTTACTCCAGAAAGGAATGCATCGCCATATACATAATTAATTTTCGTCTGTTTTCGGTGTATTCTGTTCAAGATGTTTCGCATTTCTCTCTTTGAAGTCTTTATTTTTTTTCAGAATGTCTGTTATGATAGTTTACGGAGAGGCATTCACCTTTCCCCAGAAATGAATGCACCGCCGCATACATAATTATGATTTGTTTTTTTCAGGTGTATTCTGCGCAAGATATTTCGCAATTCCTTCTTGGATATCTTTATTAGTTTTCACAGTGTCTCTTATTATAGTTTACGGAGAGGCATTCACTTCTCCAAAAATGAATGCATCGCCGTATAAAAAATTAATTTTCGTCTGTTTTCGAAGTATTCTGCTCAAGATATTTCGCATTCCTTTCTTGGAATTCTTTCTTAGTTTTCAGAGTGTCTTTTATTATAGTTTACGGAGAGGCATTCACTTTTGCACAGAAATGAATGCACCGCCGTGTATATAATTTTCGTCTTTTTTCGGAATATTCTGTCGAAAAGGATTCGCAATTCTTTCTTGGATGCATTTATGACTTTTCAAAGATTTTCTTATTACAGTTCATGGAGAGGCATTCACTTTACCCCAGAAACCAATGCCCCGCCACATACACAATTATTTTTGTCTTTTTCAGCTGTATTCTGTTCAAGATATTACGCAATTCTTTCTTGGATGCCTTTATGAGTTTTTAAGAATCCTCTTATTATAGTTTACTGAGAGGCATTCACTTTACTCCAGAAATGAATGCATCGCCGCATAAAAAGTTACTTTTCGTCTGTTTTCGGAGTATTCTATTCAAGATGTTTCGCATTTCTTTCTTGGAAGTCTTTATTAGTTTTAAGAGATTCTCTTATTACTGTTTACGGAGAGGCATTCACTTTACTCCAGAAATGAATGCACCGCCGCATACATAATTTATTTTCGTCTTTTTTCGGTGTATTCTGTTGAAGATATTTCTAAATTGTTTTTCGATGCATCGATGCGTTTTCGGGGATCCTCTTATTACAGGGGATTCTCTTATTACGGAGAGGCATTCACTTTACTCCAGAAAGGAATGCATCGCCATATACATAATTAATTTTCGTCTGTTTTCGGTGTATTCTGTTCAAAATGTTTCGCATTTCTCTCTTGGAAGTCTTTATTTTTTTTCAGAGTGTCTGTTATGATAGTTTACGGAGAGGCATTCACCTTTCCCCAGAAATGAATGCACCGCCGCATACATAATTATGATTTGTTTTTTTCAGGTGTATTCTGCGCAAGATATTTCGCAATTCCTTCTTGGATATCTTTATTAGTTTTCACAGTGTCTCTTATTATAGTTTACGGAGAGGCATTCACTTCTCCAAAAATGAATGCATCGCCGTATAAAAAATTAATTTTCGTCTGTTTTCGAAGTATTCTGCTCAAGATATTTCGCATTCCTTTCTTGGAATTCTTTCTTAGTTTTCAGAGTGTCTTTTATTATAGTTTACGGAGAGGCATTCACTTTTGCACAGAAATGAATGCACCGCCGTGTATATAATTTTCGTCTTTTTTCGGAATATTCTGTCGAAAAGGATTCGCAATTCTTTCTTGGATGCATTTATGACTTTTCAAAGATTTTCTTATTACAGTTCATGGAGAGGCATTCACTTTACCCCAGAAACCAATGCCCCGCCACATACACAATTATTTTTGTCTTTTTCAGCTGTATTCTGTTCAAGATATTACGCAATTCTTTCTTGGATGCCTTTATGAGTTTTTAAGAATGCTCTTATTATAGTTTACGTAGAGGCATTCACTTTACTCCAGAAATGAATGCATCGCCGCATAAAAAATTACTTTTCGTCTGTTTTCGGAGTATTCTATTGAAGATGTTTCGCATTTCTTTCTTGGAAGTCTATATTAGTTTTAAGAGATTCTCTTATTATAGTTAACGGAGAGGCATTCACTTTTCCGCAGAAATGAATGCACCGCCGCATACATAATTATTTTGTCTTTTTCTGGTGTGTTCTGTACAAGATATTTCGCAAATCTCTCTTCCAAGCCTTTATGAGAATTCAGAGAAACTCTTATTTTAGTTTACCGAGAGGCATTCAATTATGCCCAGAAATAAATGCACCGCAAGATATGTAATTTTCGTCTTTTTCGGAATATTCTGTTCAAGATGTTTCGCAATTCTTTCTTGGATGCATTTATGAGTTTTCAGAGATTCTCTTATTACACTTTACGGAGAGGCATTCATTTTATTCCAGAAATGAATACACCGCCGCATGCATAATTTATTTTCGACTTCTTTCGGTGTATTCTATTGAAGATATTTCTCAATTATTTTTGGATGCATTGATTCGTTCTCAGGGACTCTCTTATTACCGCTTACGGAGAGGCACTCATTTTATTCCAGAAAAGAATGCATCGCCGTATAAATAATTAATTTTCACCTGTTTTCGGTGTATTCTGTTCAAGATGTTTCTCAATTCTTTCTTGGTTGTCTTTATTCTTTTTCAGAGTGTCTGTTATGATTGTTTACGGAGAGGCATTCACCTTTCACCAGAAATGAATTTACCGCCGCATACATAATTATGATTTGTCTTTTTCAGGTGTATTCTGTGCAAGATATTTCGCAATGCCTTCTTGGATATGTCTATTAGTTTTCACAGTGTCTCTTATTATAGTTTACGGAGAGGCATTCACTTCTCCAGAAATGAATGCATCGCCGCATAAAAAATTAATTTTCTTCTGTTTTTGAAGTATTCTGTTCAAGATGTTTCGCAATTCTTTCTTCGATGTCTTTATTAGTTTTCAGAGTGCCTGTTATTATAGTTTACGGAGAAGCATTCACTGTTCCCGAGAAATGAATGCCCCGCCGGATACACAATTATTGTTATCTTTTTCTTGTGTGCTTTGTTCAAGATATTACGCAATTCTTTCTTGGATGCCTTTATGATATGTCAGAGAGATTCCTATTATATTTTACGGAGAGGCATTCACTTTTGCCCAGAAATGAATACACCGCCGCATGTATAATTTTCGTTTTTTTTTTTCAGAGTATTCTGTTGAAGATGTTTCGCAATCTTTCGTGGATGCCTTTATGAGTTTTCAGAATTTTCTTATTATAGTTTACGGAGAGGCATTCACTTTACTCCAGAAATGAATGCATCGCCGCATAAAAATTACTTTTCAAAACCTAATTAAACTCCAACACAATAATATTGTCCACCTAGATCGCTAAAACGCTCCACTGTGCACCGCATAAATAATTAATTTCGAATTTTTTCGGTGTATTCTGTTCAAGATGTTTCTCAATTCTTTCTTGAATGGGTTTGTGTGTTTTCAGGGATTCTCTTATTACAGTTTACGGAGAGGCATTCATTTTACTCCAGAAATCAATGCACCGCCGCATAAATAATTAAATTTCGTTTTTTTTAGAGTATTCTGTTCAAGATGTTTCGGAATGCCTTCTTGGATGCCTTTATGAGATTATAGAGTGTCCCTTATTATAGTTTACGGAGAGGCATTCACTTTTCCCCAGAATTGAATGCACCGCCGCATACATAATTTATTTTCGACTTTTTTAGGTGTATTCTCTTCAAAATATGTCTCATTTCTTTCTTGAATGAATTTATGAGTTTTCAGGGATTCTCTTATCTGGAGGCACGGCAGTGCCTCCGCCAAGTCGAGAGAGGACAGCCGTAAGCATACTTTTCTGGAAGCAACTCAGGGCACTTTTGACCCCCCCATATCTCCGCGCTGGAGTATCCCAAAAATTTTAAACTTCAATTATAGAGAGTATTTGGCCCACAGGACCAAAATTTAAAATTACAACTTTCTGTCTTTTCTAGTTCAGGCGATATATGAACTCAAACATTCGATTTTTTGTCACTTCTTACTCACTCGTTCACGCGTCATCAAAAAGATTGGGTAGATCCCGTAGCCCCAGAAACTTGACATTTGGAAAAAAGATAGTGTTTAGGATACAAAGAAAGGAAAAATTATAAAATCCAGAAAATTCGAAAAAAAAACATTCGAAAATTCAACAAATTCCATCAAAATTGAAAATTGAAAATAATACGATCTTGTAGTCTTGGAAACTTAAGATTTGGTGTGAAGGTAGTGTTTAACATCCAGAAAAAGAAAACATCAAAAACACCAAATAAATCGAAAGCAAAATTGAAAAAATCGAAGAAATTGAAAAAAACCGAAAATTTGAAGACAATCCGATTTTGTTGCGCTAGAAAATTCAAATTAGGAATAAAGGTAGTATTTAGGATACAGAAAAAGGAAAATTAAAAAAATCCAGAAAATTCGAAAAAAAAATAAAAAAATTCGAAAAAAATTGAAAAAATGAAAATAATTTGATACGATAACGCTCGTATTTATAAATTAATTTGGATGAAACTAATTGTGTGTATTAAGCTCACCAATGCCTCGACCGAGTTCGTTGGCCAGCTTGGTCCGCCATCTTGTTTCAAGATGGCGGCCACGGTAAATTTTAAAACTAAAATAAATATACAAAAAAGTTAAAAAATCAAGTTTAAAAAAATCAAATTTTTTAATTAGGTGTTAGGACTTGATACAAGGATTCCAGAGCATTTTTTGTTTTACCTCTATCTTAAAAATTGGCTGAGATAGAGCAGTTTGAAATTCTAGGGTGGCTGACATTTTGAAACAAAACAGCACATTACAAAAAACCAACGATAAATTTATGGTCAATAATGGTCAAGCAAGTGCAATCCCGAATGAATACTCCGTGTTATTATAACTGTAACTTTGACTTCGAAATTTTGATACGTTGCATTTTCTATTTGTTGATATTTTTGAACTATGATTTACGCTAAGTGAAATGTTGTTGTTGAAGAGGGATTTTCCATGTAAATCCGAAACGTCCAATTTTAATATGTTTTTAATGTTTTATGAAAGTGTATTGTAATGTCTGTAATTTTAATGATTTTAATATAAATTTATAAGTTTTAGTGAACGCGATTTCTCGCAAATTATTTTCTTTCATTGTTGTAATCATTTTCCCAATCATACGCATAAAACTATATATTCATATCCATTAGCGCCAAATTCTCGCCAAACTTGGCGACAATTGGCGAAATCTCGCCAAATTTGGCGACAAAAATAAGTCTTCATAAATGAAGCCAACTTGGCTATAGCTCAATAATTTGGCGAATTTCTTATTCAAATTCAGTGTAAACGAATCTTTTGTAAACGGTTTCTTTGCATTTTAACTTGCTGTTTTCGAGTAACATTAGCTAAAATTTTAAAACGAAGATATAGGAAAGCTACCTTTTCCTGCCGGTACAGGCCGGAGGACTTTTTTATGAGTTGTCGGATGCAATCTATGTTTTGCATTAAATAAAGTAAAACATTGAAAAACAAATCCCACAGGATGAGGATAGTTTGTTTTAGATAGATTTTAAGATAATTGTCCTATTAGCTAGTACACCTTCCGTTATTGTTTTGTGTTATTTTCCCCGGATTATGCTTTTCTTTTCTTTTGTTTACGAATTTTGTAATAGAAAAGTTCCGCTATAGACTGGCTACGTTATAGACCTTTTTTTTTATAGACAGGTTCATTTTCTTTCACAGGCTTTACTCTATTTGATTTATATATGAAATATTTGTTGTTAAAAGATGTTGGTCGCACAAAAATTTTCACATCTCTCCCTCCCTCCCGACATTACTGGTTGGTAATGGCTTGATAGTCCTTTCTAAATAAAATCATGGTGATTCTAAGATTCTCGTGATTTATCTCTAAATTGAACATAAACGATCCTAAGAAAACGGATCAATGAATTACTATATTGGCATGAGGAAATTTAGTTGCAGAAAAATGGAGCATATAGCTAACATTAAGTCTAATAGGAAAACCACAGCCGTGGCAAGATCTGGAGGCACGGCAGTGCCTCCGCCAAGTCGAGAGAGGACAGCCGTAAGCATACTTTTCTGGAAGCAACTCAGGCACTTTTGAGCCCCCCCCCCCCCCCCATATCTCCGCGCTGGAGTATCCCAAAAATTTTTAACTTTGTTTTTCTAGAGTATTTGGCACACAGAACCAAAATTTAAAATTACAACTTTCTGTCTTTTCTAGTTCAGACGATATATGAACTCAAACATTCGATTTTTTGTCACTCACTCACTCACTCGTTCACGCGTCATCAAAAAGATTAGGTTGATCCCATAAAATCCGGAAAATTCGAAAAAAAAAAAAAAAACATTCGAAAATTCAACAAATTCCATCAAAATTGAAAATTGAAAATAATACGATCTTGTAGTCTTGGAAACTTAAGATTTGGTGTGAAGGTAGTGTTTAGTATCCAGAAAAAGAAAACATCAAAAACACCAAAAAAATCGAAAGCAAAATTGAAAAAATCGAAAAATTTCAAATAATCCTATTTTGTTGCGCTAGAAACTTGGAATTCGGAATAAAGGTAGTATTTAGGATGCAAAATAAGGAAAAATTAAAAAATCCACAAAATTCGAAAAAAAATTCAAAAATTCGAAAATTTCGTAAAAAATTGAAAAAATTAAAATAATTTGATTTTTTAGCCTTAGAAACTTAAAATTCGCAGTAAACATACTGTTTAGGATTCAGAATAAGTTAAAATAAAAAACGCAATAAAATTCGAAAATAAAATCCAAAAGTCGGAAAAATCAAAAAATAAGGAAAATTTGAAAATAATTCGATATTATAGCGCTAGAAACTTGAAATTTGGAATAAAGGTAATATTTAAGATACTAAATAAGGAAAAATTAAAAAATATGCATAATTCAAAAAATACCCATAAATTAGTGCAGACGATATATGAACTCAAAGTTTCGATTTTTTGTCACTCACTCACTCTTGCGTCATCAAAAAGATTGGGTAGATCCCGCAGCCACAGAAACTTAAAATTTGGAATAAAGCTAGTGTTTCGGATACAAAGAAAGGAAAAATTATAAAATCCGGAAAATAAAAAAAAAAAACATTCGAAAATTAAAAAAAATCGAACAAAATTGAAAATTGAAAATAACACGATCTTGTAGTCTTAAAAACTTAAAATTAGGTGTGAAGATAGTGTTTAGAATTCAGAAAAAGAAAACATCAAAAACACAAAAAAATTGAAAATAAAATCGAAAAAAATGGAAAATTTTCAAATAATCAAATTTTGTTGCACTAGAAAATCCAGAAAATTCGAAAAAAAATCAAAAATTCGAAAAATTGGAAAAAAATTGAAAAAAATTAAAATAATTTGATCTTTTGGCCTTAGAAATTTAAAATTCGCAGTAAAGATAGTGTTTAGGATTCAGAATAAGTTAAAATAAAAACGCAATAAAATTCGAAAATAAAATCAAGAAATCGAAGAAATCGAAAAATAAGGAAATTTTAAAAATAATTCGATTTTATAGCGTTAGAAACTTGAAATTTGGAATAAAGGTAATATTTAAGATACTAAATAAGGAAACATTAAAAAATATGGATAGTTAAAAAAAATTGAAAATTTCAAAAGAGAGAAAATGAAAATATTATGATCTCGTAGTCTTAGAAACTGAAAATTTTGTGTAAAGGTAGTGTTTAGGATTCAGAAAAAGAAAAAAATAAAAACACAACAAAAATTGAAAAAAAAAAAAAAAAAAAAAAAAAAAAAAATCGAAAAAAAAAAAAAACGAAAATTTGAAAATAATTCGATTTTGTAAAGCTAGAAACTTAAAATTTGGAATAAAGGTAGTATTTAGGATACAAAAAAATAAATAAATAAAAAATCTGTAAAATTCGAAAAAAAAATTCGAAAATCCGAAAAATTGAAAAAAATCCGATTTTGTAGCTTTAGAACTTAAAATTCGGTAAACTTATTGTTTAGGATACAGAAAAAGGAAAAATTAAAACACAATAAATTCGAAAATAGAATAAAAAAACTCTAAAAAGATCGGAAATTTCAAAATAATTCGATTTTGTAGCTCTAGAAACTTGAAATTTGTAATAAAGGATACAAAATAAGAAAAAATTAAAAAATCCAGAAAATTATAAAAAAAATTCGAAAATATCAAAAATTGAAAATAATTTTATCTTGTAGTCTTAGAAACTTAAAACTTGGTGTAAAAGTAGTATTTACTATTCAATAAAAGGAACAATTAAAATATTCGTTAAATTCGAAAATAAAATCGAAAAATCGAAAAATCTTTAAGAAATCGAAAATTCGAAAACAATTTGATTTTGTACTGCTAGAAACATTAGTTTTAAGATAATTGTCCTATTAGCTAGTACAACGCCCCTAATTGTTTTATGTTATTTCCCCCGGATTATGGTTTCTTTTCTTTCGTTTACGAATTTCGTTATAGAGAAGTTCCGCTATAGACTGGCTACGATATAGGCGATTTCTTTATAGACAGGTTTGTTTTCTTTCACAGGTTGTACTCTATGTACTTCACATATGAAATATGGATTGTTAAATGTTGTCATCCCCACAAAAATTTTCACAGCTCCCCCTACCCTCCCGACATTGCTGGCTGGTTATGGCTTGATAGTCCTTTCTAAATAAAATCATGGTAACTCTGAGATTCACTTGATGTATCTCTAAATTGAACCTAAATGATCCTAAGAAAACGGATCAAATAATTACTATATTGGCATGACAATCAGGTAACTTAGAATTAAAATCGAAAAATCAATAAATTTATAAAAAGTCGAAAATTTGAAAATAATTCGATTTTGTAGTCCTAGAAGCTTGACATTTGGCAGAAAGGCAGGGTTTAGTACACAAAGTAAGGAAAAATTAAAAAATCTGTAAATAATAAAAAAAAAAGACTAAAAAACGAAAAAAAACATCGAATAAAGGAATATAATTTGATTTATTGGAAATTTCCGGAAATTTTAATTTTGGCTTCCTTTTCACTCTAAAAAGTTCTTTTATGTTAAATATCAAGTATCTAGGGCTGCGAGTAATATCTCAGATGGATAACACCTATCCTGGAAGCAATTGAGAGTACTTTTGACACCCCCCCTCCCATAACTTAGTGCTTGCCTAGGAACCTGAAATCTCTTTTTATCTACAGTACTTTGCAAACGAAACTAAAGCTTCAAATTTTTGATACCTGTAAATAATAGGGACAGAGTGAGGGCTTAGCGAAAATCAGTGGATGATCTCAAGAAAAGGAGAAAATCAAGAAAAGGAGGATTACTTACAAAAAGAAGTGAAATCTCATCAAAAAGTCACCTGTAAAAAATGCAGCCAAGTCTCGTAACTCATTTACCGTAAAAAGTACTGAGATCGTATAAAGCCAAGTTTAACTATCTTATTAACTCTGAAATTTTCATTCGCAAATCACTCCTAGTCTCTACATCTTTAGTTAATTATTATTTTGTGACTTGGCAATTACGCATCACAGGGAAGTTATTACACCTTACTATGTTATGGAATAGGATGGGATAATTTAATTAAGGCAAATTATATACGCACAGATAAGTTATTACACTTTAATATGTTATAGTATTATTTGATTAAGACTAACTATATACATCACATTCTCGTGCTACGTAATTGCCAAGTCACAAAATAATAATTAACTAAAGATGTAGAGACTAGGAGTGATTTGCGAATGAAAATTTCAGAGTTAATAAGATAGTTAAACTTGGCTTTATACGATCTCAGTACTTTTTACGGTAAATGAGTTACGAGACTTGGCTGCATTTTTTACAGGTGACTTTTTGATGAGATTACAGATTACGGAGAGGCATTCACTTTTCTCCAGAAATGAATGCACTGCCACATATATAATTTATTTTCGTGTTATTAATAATGATAACCGGTCATTATTAATAATGGCCGGATTAATCATATTGACCGTAACATATATATATATATATATATATATATATATATACTGTATTTATTTGTATACTAGCTGGTCAGCCCGGCGTTGCCCAGTCACATCAAAAAATAATACGAAACGCGAAATTGCTCTAAAAATTGGTGCACGAAACCGTTCCTCACCTGGTAACTCTTTGTCTTTCGAAAATTAAATAGGGAGATGGACCCCTAAGTGGAAGTAAATTTAATACCAACCCTCAAATGTCTGGAACATTTGATTCAAAACGGGTCAGTTTTTGGTCAAAAATTAAAAAAAAAAGTTACCGTTGATTTTCACAAAATTTGCATTTTTGGAATCAGAAAAATAAATTACGTACAGACTGCGAGTTTCGATTTAATACATCCTCCAACACTTTTCTTAATACTCGAGGATGAGTGAAAATGAAACTATTTCGTTGTCTGGGATTATCAAATCGGTAACTTTCTCTTGCGGTTTCAATAAAAAGTCATTTTCGGCGCACGAGCAGAAAAATCTTTTGGTTCCACCGCCAGGGGATGCATTCTGTTCTAAACAAATTTTCCGACACGTGTCCCCGCTGCCTACGATACTGTGTACAGCAGACGAGCTACGCACGCACTGCAAAATCTTTTAGTTCTAGTTTCCACCACAAGGTGGAGCATTCTGTTCTAAATAAATCTCTTTCGAACGAAACTCCGGCACTCGTTCCCGTGCTAACAGCACGCGCGAAAAATCTGTTGGTTCTACTTTCCACGGCCAGGGGTACCAAATCTATGTCTTAATTAATTAACTATATCTTAATTAGTTCATGTTAAGTTGAATGAACCGATTCCCGTTGAAATCTGGCCCACAGAACCCGAGAAAATAAATCACCCCTTGGATATTAATATTCATAAATGGTAGTAATCGAGGGCTGAAAAAATGACACCGAAGTTTATTTAGTACCTGGGAGACTTCGGAAGAATGTCAGAAAAGATTTCGTTTTGAGTCGCACCAAGATTAAATGCAAAATCTTTTAACTCCACTTTCCACCGCTATGGGCAGGGCCCGACTAGTAAGTTTTTGTGCCCAGGGCACTTTAAATTTTTCGTGCCCCCTTAGATTGGTTGATACTAGTGTTTTTTACATATTGCACGCTTATTCGAAAAATGTTAACTAAAAAAATTACGTTTTCCGGAAAATTGAAAAACGGTTCCAAAAATAAAAATAAAATATTTTTTTTCTATCATTTATTGAAATGTGCTTTTAACCATAGATTGAGGTATATTTTTGTCATTTTATCATATTAATATCTCAAATATCGCATTTTTTCAGTTGTGTCACTTTTTGAATAAATGTGCAATATGATAAAAATGAATGACTTGATAAATACACTACATCAATTACTAGAAAGTAATGATAAGAAGTCTACTTATTAATGTTGTTATTGATATTAAATGATAAAACCAAACTGATACTGAGTGCAAACAAAAGTTCTAAAAGAAATAAAAACATTGGTACAAGTATGATTTTTTAAAATGGAAATTTCGATGAAATTATGCAAAATTTCGTACCCAGGGCATGGACCCTGGGTGCCCGTGCTCAGGGCCTGGCTATGAGGCACCAAATCTACGTCTTAATTAGTTATCTATATCTTAATTAGTTCATGTAAAGTTGAATGAAACAATTCTAGTTGAAATCGGACTCTTTGTTTGAATTGGACAAATTTTAAATGCAAAATTTTTTAGTTCCACTTTCCACCGCTAGGTGGTGCGCTCTGTTCTAAATAAAACTATTTCCGATCGAAACTCCAGCACGTGTCTCTGCTGCCTACGACACCGTATAGCAGGCGAGCTTAATATCTGGCAATTTGTTCTTTGTGCTCAGTCAAAATCTGAATTTATTGATTTATTATTTTATTATAAACAATTTTTTTAAAATATTTAACACATTTATTAGTGGAGTGTATTCAGTTTGCTAATAAATAAATTAAAATAACATTTAATTCAAATCATGTATACATAAAAAAAAAATCATGAATCGTTTAATGGAACCAAAATGCAAAGTATCATATATATAGTATATTCTTAATGTTAATCCGTAATAATATTACAGGTGTAGTATTCTGAATATTAAATCTTTAAAAATAATCTGAACTTATTAAAAACTTCGACTTATTTCTATCCTGTTTATATTAATAAGTGAAAAACTTTTAGAGTAAATAGTACAAGTAAAGACATATTCATTTAAAATAAATTGTGTTTACTTATATTCAAACAATTGAAAACAAACATTATCATATGAATGCAAAGGTTAAAAAAAAAATACATCACCAAGATTAGTAATGCAATGTTGAATTCAAGGGGTGATATTCCCTACAGATGATTTCGGATTTTACATTTATTAATGGTCTAGAAATGAAAAATCACCCCCGAAACTCTGTAATGTTCTAAACCCGAAGCTGCAAACCCCCCCCCCCCTCCCTTAGAAAAATATATGTAATCAACACTGCAATAAAGGTACGTTATATTCAATAATAACCTTACGATTTTACTGAGCTATTTTATTTCACATAAAGTAAAGTTGCCGGCATTCTGTTTTCCAACGATTTAAAGTATATAACATTGCACAATTAAATGTTATGCATATTACATTAAAGCGGAAAAATGATTAATACTTACATTCGATAGATTATCCAGCGTAAATGGATTAAACATTACTACTTAAGAAAAGCTTAACAAAAGTAAAGTAAAATAAAAGATTCGTAATGAAAATTACGTTTGTTTTTATAATTAAAGAATATATAACAACACGCACACGAGTTAAAACCAAAGTAATGGAATTCCTTTGTGTACAGCTGCGCGTCAAAGTACGTTTTGAGTAAGACGGCGACTATCACGTGACTTTCAACCACGGTAGCCCTTTGCGTCAGCCCCGGTCATTGGCATTCGCGCGGTAAAAGAAACTGTTTTAATGATTTGTACTTGTTTCACGAAGTTTGTCCAGATTTTAAATGGTGTATAATTCCCTGATTATAATGAAATATAGTATTTAAATTGTGGTTCTTACAATGTGTGGTGTGTCATCTGCATCTGCAACTATATTAGTGCAGTTTTTGTTCTTCAAAAATTTACTTCAATGGCTATTATTTGATTGATAAAGATGCCATGCTGTTTCTAGAATAAGAAAATACTCGCGAAATACCAAGTTCCAGAATGATATAAAAATTTCTTCAATATATATATATTTAATTTTACTCATTCATCTGCACATTTAAAGAAAGATATAAAAGACAAATAAAAAGTGCATATATTTTTTAATATTTATATAAAAATTGATTTAAAATTTTGTGGATTATTTTACAAAGGTAAGAGCTCTTGCGCGATTATTTACGAAAATATAATTTTTATTTTGAAATGGAAGTTTTACGCGAATATTATTACTTCTGTAATATTAATTATTTAAACTACTTTTTTTAAGAATAATATGTATTATCTTACTTGTATATTTTTATATATTTTTCAGTGTTACAAGAATTTTTTTATTATTATTATTATTTATGTATTTTTTTTATTTTCCACTAAATTTATATCATTTACAGGATTAACGATCTTGTTTACTAATCCTTAAATCATCCACTTTATAAATACATGTTTTTTTTTTTTTTTTTCTAGTAAATAAACTGATTATTGCTTGAATACATAAAAGCAGAGTATTGCTTTTATTGCTTGTATATTCAGACCCATATTTGGCAAAAATTTTCGTATTATATTTTTGCCAAAAAAAAAAATCCTTTTATTTTTTTAGCTTAAAATTTTATATTTCGATTTTGCAAAACTTCAAATATTGAAACATAATATTAATATTGATTTTTCGATTACTTCTGGTAAAAAGGTGATTTCAGATTTTAATTTGAAATTGGAAAAAGGTAAGTGTTTTATATTATTTACGTACATAACTACATTTTTCACATAAAATTGCTGGGGATTTTTTGTAAAGTATATTTATGCATTTACATGAAAGATAAGAAACTAACAATTGGGCATGATAAAATGTACTATATGTAAGGAAAATGATCTTGAAGCTAGAAAATATTTCTCCTGCATGTTATTAATATATATATATATATATATATATAATTTTCTAATGACAGTTTAGTAACTCTGGTACTACCATCTGATGTATATAAGAGAAATTACTAACATGGCAACATAATTAAAAGTATAAAGTTATTAAATGATATTGTATTAATATGTTTTTCAATTGTAATTTTCAGTTACAGGTATTACTGGTATGATTTCGCATATGAATTTTTATTTTTAATGACAAATCATTTAATTCTGTTACACATTATAATTTTGAAGGTAATGTTTTCATGTTAACAAAATGAAATATATATATGGGAAATGTTATGGACATTTTAGCTTCAGATGGCGAACATAAAACTTGACAAATAATCATAAAAGCATCCGAATGAAGTTATCATAAAATTCTGAATATTTTATTAATGAATTTTAATTAAAAAAATTAAATTACTATTATATTTAGTTTCAGGATTTTTTTTAATCTGAAAACTTGCTCAAAAAATAAAAACTGCAATTAGATGCTGTGTTCCATCTGTATAACATATTTAGATTTCAAGGCACAAATTCATTTTGAAAGCTTTACGTTATAAAAACTGCAGAAAATGTAAATTAATTTTGATTTTGATTTTTTATTCTTTTTTAAAATAAAAAAGTTAACAATTAAAAAATGGAAATCAGAAAAAATCTACAATTTAATATATTTACTTACATAAAGTTAAGATGTATATTTAACACCTAATTAGTTTTTAAACTTGAATGAATTTTTCCTAGTGTTATTAAAAGAATAGATATATTTTTAAGGATAGCTGACACTTTCTATTAACTAGGTCTTACAATTATCATCTTATCTATATAAAAAAAATGCCCATATGGTCACCTTAATAATAATAATAATAATAATATATATCTGTGTTCCATCTAAATAATATATTTAAATTTCAAGACACACAGCCATTTAAAAAATATAATACAAACAAAGAATCCAAATCGGTTTTCTTAATCATATATGAACTGGAAAAATAAAAAAAAATAAAAAAGTCATATTGAATAAGATTCTAAATAAAGAATCAAAATAATGTGGAACTAAAAAAAGAAAATTGAAAAAAAAAAAGAGTGGTGGTGGTGTGTATGTGTGTGTGTGTGTGTGTGGGGGGGGGGGGGGGGGGATTGGGTAGATAAGAACCATGCTTGGCCCATGGCAGAGACAAATATATTATTTTTTAAGGAGTTTTTCTTTTTTGTAATAAAATTTAGGATTAAAATGGTTCTTTTTGTATAACTATTTAAGTATGCTATGTACAAGATATAAAAAAAGTTGTTTAGCAAATTTTAATATACTCTTAACATTTTTACAAAAAAAAAAAAAAAAAAAAAAAATCTTTTTTTATTTATTTATTTATTTTTATTTATTTATTTATTTTTATTTATTTATTTATTTTAATAAGAAGGGTTCGTAACACCAGTGTGGTTTTTATGGATGTTAATATTTGAATAAAAATATAAAACATTCAGAAAAAGAATGAAAACTTGATTTTTCCTTATTATTATTATTATTGAACTATTCTATTCAAATGTTAAAATAATTTAAAGCATACTTAAAGGATAGAAACTCGTACTTTCTACTAAGAAAATGAACTGCATGAAATGAAAATGAACTGCAATGAACTGAAATGAACGAAAATGAACTGTAAAATGAATTTATGCAGTTAAAATTCTCGATAGCGGATACCTCGGGACTTCTGGGTTTGTTATCTATATACCTCCATTTAGCTAACTATAAATCAGGCTTGGAGACCACCGACCAGGCCCCTACCTACCGAGATTCGACCCAGTTTGACGGGTTTGAGTGCCTGGAGAATGGGGCGAAAATCGCCTGATCGCCTCATGGAGGCGGTCCACTAAGACAAGTACCCAGGTCGGCCAACTAATGGAGTCCTGTTTTACTGTGTTGTTCACTCCTGAGTTTCAGTGTTCTGAGATCTGACGCCGCACACCACGAACTCGTCATGGCAGTTGGAATAGGGCTGGACAATTTAGTGCCAAAACTTTGGTACTCAACTTAGCCTGAGAATTGGGGGGAAAATTTTGAGGGAAAGTAAATTAAGCAATTAATTAATTAAAATTTTTTTGAAGATACTGTGATTAAGTAATAATTGCCAAAAGCTGGGTTGCTTCCAGAAGAAGGACATGATTAATGCATGGACAAACTCTTCCCCGGCTCTGACCCCTTCTTCTCTGATTTTAGGTGCCTTCCAAATTTGATATTTCTTTCAATATTTTAAACTTATAGAGTAGGATATAGCGGACATTTCGAGACTATAAAATTTGTCTACTATTCGGAGGTGTCCACATTTCTGATGTAAAAATATTCAAACATGTATGTGTTGTGGATTGAAAAGGTGGATTTTCGCTAAATAGAGGTGTCCGCTTTTACCTCTAAAACCGGACACTTCCGAATAGCGGAAAAATTCTGTGGTCCCGAAGTATCCACCATTGAAAGATTTTATTGTTTTTAGATAAATATATTTTTTGTTTTCAATCTTATCTTACTGTAAAAGCTCAAAACATTGAATATAATCTGTACAATGTCGAAAGAGATTTAAAATATCAGCTTTACAAAAATTGCGTATTAAATTTTAGGCCCCATAAAATCGGGTGTGTGTTGGGGGGGGGGGGGGGGGAGGTAGTGCCATGGACCAGTTTTCCCATGCTTTAATAAAGTTCTTCTTCTGAAAAAATTACCAGCCCTGTGGTAAAATATATTCCCATTTACCGAGGATGCAATGTGGTCAAATATGGCTGCATTTAATGCTTTAAAAAAAATGTGGTCAAAAAAGGCAACTTATTGCCGACAGATCAGAGCACGAAAATGGCCGCAATTCAGACGTTTCAAATGTCTTAAATTCAGACAAAAATAAGTGTCTTAAAAGATTAAGACACTTTAAAGTGTCTCTTTTTTTAACCATCCGTTTCAGACACTTAAGTGTCTGAATTTCAGACATTTCAGTTTACAGTGATATAAAAAGGGATGTTGACAGCAGAAATAATATGTATGATTTTAGAATAATAGGACTTTGCAAAATAGCACTAATTTACGGAAAAGTACTGTCAAAAGATAAGAGTTTATATTTAAAACAAAAATTAAAGTGAAATCACACATTGTTAGTCATAGAATATCCCTCTATTAAATAGTTATTAATAAAACTTTAAAAGCAACTAAAATACAGTAAACAATAATGTTTGATTAGATTTAAATTCATTAGTAATTAATACAGAGATCTAAAGATGTAAAATTTGAATTACACCTGAAAGAAAAAATAACGTACATCACAGGAATTATTAAAATACTAAATACAACTTAATGGGTATTTGAAAAGAAAGAAATTAATTAACTGATTAAGATTTTGGTTAATTACTTGCCCTTATGGTAATTTTAAAACTATCATATCTTTATAAGGCATGCAATGAAAGTAAACACAATTGTGATAAGCTTGGAATAAAATATTTTAGTTTATTTCTGTCAGTAACCTAATTTAATTCATTATGTAATTCCAATTGAACTTTTCCTTAAGAGTTCAATTACTGTTACAAACTATGAATTAAATAATGTTGCCAATAAAGTATTTTATTCCAATCTTTACCACGTTTGTGTCTATTTTCATTGCATGCTCTAAAATATATGATTATTTTAAAATGCCCATAAAAGAAACAAAAAAAAAATAATTCACTCCATAAAAAGTGAACATTCACTCCTATGAAAGAGCGGCTATTCACTCCTGTGAGGAGTGAGAAATCCACTCCTTTTGCAAGAGTGAATAGTCACTCCTATGAAAGAGTGGATAGCCACTCCTATGAAAGAGTGACTATTCACTCCTATCAGGGTGAAAAGACCCACTCTTTTTGCAAGAGTGGATAGTCACTCTTCTATAAGAGTGAGTATCCACCCCTGTTTAGAGTGAATATTCACTTCTCGGGAGTGAGTATTCACTCTTTCAGAGAGTGAACAATTTCACTTTTGCCTAGAGTGAATAGTCACTCTAAAGAGGTTGGGCAAATTTTGACTCTGCGATAGAGTGAATATCCACTCCTCCGGAGTGAATAGCACTCTTTCTTGTTTAGAGTGTAGGGTAGACATAATCAGTCGTTTCATAAAATCGTTTCATTAGGATTTTATATATATAGGGTAGATTTAATCATAGAACATTTTAAAGATGGTAAAAGCATCAGAACTATCGCAAAACTTGTTAAAGTAAGTCATTCAACTGTTTTTGCTATTATAAAACGATGGAAACTACGTGAAACTGTTGAAAAAGTATTAAAATCAGGAGCTACTCGCAAGGTAACTCCCAGGAATCAAAGGTTTATTATGCATAAAATCAAGAAAAATCCAAGAATTAGTGCAATGAAACATACAACAGATTTGCAATAAAAGTAAACTCTGAAACTGTTAGACGAGTTATCAGATCATACGGATACAACAGTAGAGTTGCCAGAAGAAAATTTTTCGTTAATGAAAGAGCAAGAAAGTTACATCTGGATTTTGAAAAATCCATCGTAGACAAAGATGTATCGTTTAGGGAAAACGTCATATTTGTGGATGAATCAAAATTTAACATATTTGCGTCTGATGGGAGAATAACTGTGTGAAGAAAGCCCGACGAAGAGCTCAATCCGAAAAATCTATTGCCGATGAAGGTGGAGACATAATGGTTTGAGGATGTTTTGCTGCTTCTGGTATTGAAAATTTAGTTTTCATTGAAAATAATGTGAACCAATATAAGTATATAAATATCCTGAAAGAAAACCTGAAAATATCTGCCCAAAAACTTGGAATTCAAAACGCATTCAAGTTGTATCAAGATAAGGATCCCAAGCATACAGTAATAAATGTTCGCTTATGGCTGCTGTACAACTGTATCAAAGTTATCAAGACTCCATCATATTCTTCAGATTTAAACCCAATTGAAAATGTGTGACATGAACTGGAGAAAAGAACAAGAAAATATGATATTTATTCGAAAGAACAACTTAAAGCAGTATTAACAGAGGAATGGAACAAAACTGAACATTCTTGAACAAAAAAACTAGTTGCATCCATGCCAAAACGTATTAAAAGTGTAATTTCAGCTAAAAGATACTCAACAAAGTATTAAAATGTTTGATTATTTGCATATTTTTGTTTACATTTGTTGAATGTTCGAAATGTCCAATTACTTATGTGAGATTGTCTTTAGCACTTTCTCGGTAAATTAATTTTTGAAAAAAAAAAAAGTTTTGAAATGTCTTTTATTACAATATGTAGTTTTTATTATAGACAAAAGAAAGTTTATGTGAAAAAATTTTAAGTAAATCCTTTAATATTTAAATGATGCTTTTTATAAGTAAGTTTCAAAAACACAAGTGTCCAAATTCTTACAATTGTCTGTTAATGAAAGTTGAAATTTCTTTGCTATTGTTTTTTTGGAAAGACTGTATTTCAAAGTTGAAGGATTAACTCTAGAATGCTACTTTTTTTAAAAATTATTATTATTATTATTATTAATGTTTCTGTTATACTGGTAACAGACTGTTTACACTTGAGATACATGGACGCCTTTAGGGGTGGGGGGGGGGGGAGGATTTTCAACGAATTTCCAAACTAACAAAAGAGGATCTAAAATATCCAAACAGAAGTTGGAGGTAGTACAGAGGGCAGACAAAATTCCATGGTTATTGGAAATATCATACTCGAAAAAAATATTATTAATGCACGGTAAAATTTTTGCTGTATTTTGACGTATCGAAATAATTTTATTTTTAAAAATAAATAAATAACTAAATAAAAAAACTGTTTCGGTATTTGGTAAACAAATATGTTTGATTTCATCATTGTGAGTATATATATGAGAATATGTTAGAAGACAGAACTTTAAACACAATTTGAAAGTAAAGTTTAATATAGACATGTTTTTAAGTTTCAACAATATTCTTCAGAAATGTTATTTGATAAATTATGATTATTTTTACAGCTCTTTTCAGATTAAGTAGTAAAAATTTGTTAACAACAAGGGGGTTTGAGCTGATGTAGACAATCAAATTATTTAGCCTTCCCTTGCATTCTTCCAATATTTGGCACTCTTCTTTTGTGGCAGTCGAAGCAGAATAGATGGTCATCTAAAGGATAGCAACCTCTGCCATTGCTGTTTGCTGACAATAATAATCCACAATCCTGCAAAAGATAATATAGAGTGAAAATTGTGTTTTTATAGATTGAAGCATATGTGCCGGCATTTTCATTTCATCGACACCAACAATTCATGTGAGAATTTGTTTCAGACCACAAAATGGAAAGGCACGATTTTAGTGCTTTAAAACACTGAAAATTAATAAAATACAAAAGATCATAACTCGGTAAGTTTTGGTCATAAAATAATAGATTTATTATTATTGTTCTTTGATGTTGCACAACATTTCCTAAATATAAGTTATAAGAAAAGAGAGCCTTATTAAAAAAATAAATTTTGCATTTTAATACAAAGTATATAACTCAGTAAGTTTGGTCATAACAGAATGGGATTTTTGTTGTTGCTGCTGTTCTTAGATGCTGGGCAACATTTCCTAAATATAAGTTGTAAGAGAGCCATATCTACTATATATATAAAACACAAACGGAAATTTCGTTCCGTTCCTTTATAACTCGAGTTCCACTGAATGGATTTTGATGAAATTTGCACTGTTCGATAGATAATATTTCAGGGAAGGTTTTAGTATATAACACAACGTTCTACGTACATTAGTTATAGAATTATGATAGAAAGTTCTGTTATTTTGGCCGAAAAGGTTACCATTGCTAATTTCTTGGCGACAATTATTGTTGCAGAAATAATTGAAAAGTCTATACATCTCGAAAAATAAAAGAAAAAACTGCTGCTAATTTTATTAAAAAAAGAAAGAAAGAAAAACAGAAACTAAAGAAAAACAGTTTTGATGATAGATAATATTATAAAACGAAAATATTTAATTTAAAGATGATTGGGAATGTTAGTAATGCTTAAAAAATTATTCAATGGGCCCCATTTGCTAATTTTTAGCTATTGAAACAATATTTGGCGATTTATCTTTTGTTTTTGGCGATTTTGATTTTACTTTTTACCCCAAACAATTTGACTTTAAGCCAAAAGGTGTTTTTTGTTGCAGAAATAATTGAAATGGCTATACATCTCGAAAAATAAAAGAAAAAACTGTTGCTAATTTTATTTTAAGAAAAAAGAAAAAAGGAGGAAGAAAAGAAAAGAAAGAAAAACAGTGCTGATGAGAGATAATATTATAAAACGACAATTTTTAATTTAAACATGATTTAGAAAGTTCGTAATGCTTAAAAAATTATTCAATGTGCAAGATTAATATTGAAAAAATATTTGCCTATTTATCTTTTGTTTTTGGCGATTTTGATTTTACTTTTGTCCCAAAACAATTTGATTTTAAGCCAAAGGGTGTTTTTTCAAGTGTACGACAGGATTTTTGGAGTAATTTTTTTTGGTACTTTTCGGTTAACCGGGCGCCAGTGATATATATACATGTATATATACACATACATACATATACACATATATCTACACACACACACACACACATATATATATATATACTTATATGTATAAATATATATATATATATGTATACACATATATATTTATATATGTACATATATCACTGGCGCGCGGCTAACCGAAAAGCGGCTAACCGGCTAAACCTTTTTTTATTCAAATGTAAATTATATTAATAGAAATATACTTCTATTTACTTCTACCTTATATACACTAGCCTCCAAAAGTTAAGGTACAACATGTTTTTCGAAGCTCACCAGATAAAAAATGGCAGTCAGATTAAACGTCATAGTTTATATGAATGACAATAATAAGCTTTAAAAAAACTCACGCAAAAATTACAGCTACCACTTTTATTTTATAGAAAAGAATAGATATTTGTGAATGAGAGAAAAATATGCAATTACGAAGCTTTCGTAATTTCGCGTATAAGTTTTGCTGTATTCGAACTATTGTTGTCAGTTTTGTTCACAACAGCCAGTAGAGTCTAGAAATGTCTAGAAGAAGTCGTTTGTCCGATTCATTAAGGTGGCGGGCGGTAGGATGTATGGAAATGGGGTTGTCACAGGCCGATACTGCTAGACGGCTCAATGTGTCTCGCAGTGTAGTGCAACGACTCTGGGATCAGTATGAATCCGAAGATTCTGTGTCCAGAAGACATGTTCCAGGCCGCCCACGTATTACAACACCTGCAGAAGACCGTTTTTTAGCTCTTTCGGCCCGAAGGAGGAGACGCACTACTGTGCCGCAACTCATTGCAGACCACTTTGCAGCATCAGGGAGAAGAATCTCCGCTACTACGATGCGAAGACGATCACAATGCAGGTCTCTATGCAAGGCGACCAGTTGTGTGTGTCCCCCTCAACAGACGACAGAGAAGGGCCCGCTTATGTTGTGCAAAAGAACATGTTTCCTGGATCAGACAACAGTGGACTTAGGTACTCTTCACAGACGAGTCCAGATTCACACTGGAGAGCGATTCAGGACGTCTTCTGATCTGGAGGGAACAATGCACTCGATTCCATCAATCAAACACTGTCGAAACACACAGGTACAGAAACGGTGGAATCATGGTTTGGGCAGGGATCTCACTCGGAGGCCACACTGACCTGAATGTGTTCCATGGAAGAACTCTGACTGGTGCGAGATATCGGGATGAGATCCTTGATTCATATGTGCGCCCATATGCCGGTGCTATTGGCAATTATTTCATTCTAATGGATGATAATGCGAGACCACACCGAGCTGTGGTTGTTGAGGATTATCTTGAGGATCACGGTTTGGAGAAAATTGAATGGCCAGCTCACTCTCCAGACTTGAATCCAATAGAACATCTTTGGGACTATCTTGGAAGACAGGTTGCGGCTTTAAGTCCTCCTCCAAGGTCATTAAATGAGTTGGAACAAGGCTTACTCCAAGTCTGGTCAGCTTTACCTATTTCGGTGTCCGACAATTTAATTGAGAGCATGGAAAGTCGATACCGCCAATGCATTCAAGTCCGGGGTGGACATATTCCGTCCAACTAATGTTTCTGTCACATTTTACTGCATAATAATGCGATGTACTGATTTCTCCAAGAATGGAATTTTCCATCATGAGTGCTTTTTTGTTGTAATTTCATTTATACGTTTAACTTAAGTAAATTTCTATGTCGCATTTAATAAATAACAGTTTAGCGCACATTTCCTCCAAATTTGTTGTTTCTATATTCATTCATTTGCAAATTAGATGCAAAAAACCGATTGTATCTTAACTTTTGGAGGCCAGTGTATGAAATTTCGTTCTGGCTGTTTATAACTCGAGTTCTGCTGAATGGATTTTCATAGAACTTAAACTGTAAGATAGATAATTTTTTTCAGGGAAGATTTTATTGTATAACATATCGTATAACTACGTAGCTTAGTTATAGAATTATGGGGGAAAGTTCTATAATCAGGTGAACCCGATTATGAAAGATTAGCCTTTTGAAAAAGTTCTACTGGACTGATTTTGATTAGAATTGTATTGTTAGTTAGATATGTTATTTCAGGAATGGTTTTAGTGTACTACATATTGTTCTACGTTGCTTAGTCAAACAGTTATGTGTGAAGGTTATATAGTCAGGTGAACCCGATTTCCTATTTGTAAGTTTTTACTGGGCGCATTTTTTGCGACTTGCATTGTTAAGTAGATAATTTTTAAGGATGCTTTAGTATATTTCATATCGTTCTATGTTAGTTTTAGAATTATGTGGAAAAGTTCTATAATCAGATGAACCCGATTATCAAAGATTAGTCTTTATAAAAACTACTGGATGGATCTTGTTAGTTAATTTGTTTGCATTGTTAGTTCGATAATTTTTAGTGATAGTTTTAGTATATTGCATGTAGTTTTATCGTTCTTTACCAAACCCTAACTGTAAATGACCAAATAAAAGAGTTGATCCTTAACAGCTAAAATTTTGACTGCACATTAGAAAATATAATAGCGCAATGGCGTCATTTTTCAGCAATGTGGAAGGATATTCCAGGTAAATATACAGATTGCTTTCAAATACAAGGTCAAATTAAACGATATATTTCGTTTGATTCAAGGGTCATTTGCAGAAACCGACCAGCGTAGCGGGCGTAGCTTGCTAGTTAAAAATAAAATTTTGCGTTTTAATACATATACAACATCTTGTAAAACAAATGCTATGTATCTGATAGCTATACTTGATTTGTACACTTTCTGTAATTGAAGTGTATTTTATATTGATAGTTAAAAAAAATAATTTAATCGCTATTCCAACGCTGCATTTTATATGATATGCATTATAGTCAGGGTTCGGAAAAACTATTGCTATTGTAGCGAACTACAACTACTTTATCGAAAATGCAGTTAACTACAACTACACTTAGACCTTTATAACGTAATTAATTCTCTATCTAACGCACAACTTCCCAGATGTAAATAATGAATTTTGCAGTTACGAAGCACCCCATTGTAAAAAATTACTACTTTCTAGGGGACAAAACTTGATACTAGTTCAACTTTATCTCCTTAATTCAGAGCTTTTTAATGAAAAAAATTTCTATTATGATATATATTTTTTTTAAATTGAGTAATATATGGTCCATGCATATTTGGACCATGCTTATAAAGTAAATTTAACAATGTGTGAAATGATCTATAATATTTATGCAAAAATTTACAATCTGTAACAACTCCTGGTCCCATGGAATGCATTATAAAGATACTCTATTGTATTTTGTCATGATTCAGCCATGTTTACAAGGTAAGTTTAATAATGTGTGAAATGTGATCTATCTAATGCAAAATTCTATATAATGCACAACCTTGCGTTTTTAGGTTTGTGTTATAAAGATCTTCTACTGTACTTGTTTTAAAAGTAACAACTACAAACTGACTTTTCAAAAGTTACTCATTACTTCGCTACTTTCAGATTTTGTCAAAGGGTTCAATTTACACTAGAAATTGAAGACAGTGATTAAAAGCGATCCCTCGTTATATCGCGTCTGCCGGTATACAATTAAAAAATGCGACATAACTGAGGACATTAAAAAATTAAGAACATACAAGAAAATGTTTTGTGTTTGTTTCCAAAATGTTAGTTTATGTATACATTACAAATTTCGTAGCAAAATGAAGAGAGATATTATAATCTAGAAAATTCCAGAGAAACAACTCTAAATGCAAACAATAAATAAATCTGTAAATAATGCAATTCCGGAAGATAAGAAATCCGGCGTTTAAAACATGAAGACCTATTAACGAGTAAATAGACAAATGTTGCCAGTAAGAAAATTAATTCCTTTGGTGGGTTAGCACTTGATTTTATCAACAAGTGTCGATGGGAAAATCTATGACTTCATGCAATGTGTTACTATACACTGCAGCAGAGATTTGTGAATTGTTGAGCAAAACAAATTTTGCACAAAAGAAGCAAGTTCCGGCCACGTAATTTGCAGAATGGCACTTTTTCCCCCTGAAGTAGCGTCGGTTCTCGCTACAAACTACTGTTTTTTTTTGTATCGCACTACTCGCTACACTATATTATTCAAAATATAGCACACTACACTACAACCTACTGTAATAAGTAGCAACTATTGTAGTTTCGCTACTAGTAGCACGCTACTTCCGACTCCTGATTATAGTTTTATCTTGGCATCTATGAGATGGAATTGAACTAAAAATAATATATAAGATGCCTAATAATGAAAAAAAAAATGTCTCTGCTCTGCTGTGCATTTTCTTGAATTAAGTGAAATAGTTATATTTGATTAAAAAATGCAAAAGTTATAAATACATATATCTCACAGCGAGTTTATAGCTTTAAATACATACCTCGCAGCGATAGCAAGTTGTATGGTAGCTGTTGCCCATTGCCATGACTCGAGTCACTTCATTTGTATAGGAAGGTGGAGCTATCGGTTTCTTGCACCTAGCGCATTTAGGTGCAACTTTCCTACAAATAGAAATTTAAATAATAAGAACCTTTATGTGTGTACATGTATCAAATATCTATGCTGTAATACAGAAGTATTGAATGTGAAACAAAAATTACATTTACTTTTTGTGAGACCCGCCAGAAATTATTTCAAAGTGGAATGTAAAATCATTTTTGATATTTTGCTTACAGAAGATCATTTAAAGACTTTCTAATAAAACATCACTTTATCATTCAGACAAAGCGTCTTAAAATGTACTGAACGTTTTTAAAATTCAATGACATGCAAACGGTGACAGTTATTGAAGTTATTCTTGCAGGAGTGTAACGCGTTATGTCGGAAATTTCTTTACTACGCTTCCTTGTTTTAATTCTATATCTACACAGAAAAAAATAAAACCCAATTTGGGTCGAAAGATTCTTAGGTGTGTGCCCAAATTTGGTCATGCCTGTTTTGGTTACCACTGTGTATCCATTTTGGGCACTGTTAAACACCCATTTTAAAAAAAAAAAAAAATTAATTAGATTTTGGATTTTTTTTATTGGATTTTTATTAGAGGAAAATATACTGCTACGGATAATTAAAAAATTACTAACTAACTAAGCCACATTTTGAGTTAGTTTCATTTTTATACTGGCACAGCTGAAGTACCTGGTGTTGTATGGAATTTTAAGAATGTTTGTTTAAAAAAATCAATTTCAAAATTAAACATATTTGCTGAGATATTAAATGGTGGCTTTTTGCGTTTTCTTTGATCTCAAACTAGCTGTATATATAGAGTGCCGGACATCTTCGGTTTTTTGTTTTGCTGCGTCACTTGAGATACTATCGTCTCTCATGATATCGATTTCAGTATGATTGAAATAGTGTAACACCATTAAAATACATTGCAAACGATTTTTTCCCATCGACCATAATGTAATGGAATTATTTTTAGTGTCTGTGTAGTAAATGCTACACACCTCATTTTTAATATTGAACAAGCCATATAGTAAACCTCAATAACACATATAAATTACATGTCAAACCGAGTATGTTTACAGGAGTTAGAGCACGACGAGCAGAGCCGTCCTTAGGGGATGTGCGACATGTGCGGTCGGACAGGGCCTCGCGCCTAGTAAAGCTTCGCACCCGAAAAAAAAGAAAAGGCATTGTTATACTCTAGCTTAAGCAGCACCAGGCACATGATAAATCTGGATATACGTATGAACTTAATGTTAACTGTTGATCGGTGCTGCTGATGATACTGACAAACTGTTCGCTATTAGTTTAATAACTATTTCTAATGTAACAACACGGATTTGCTTTCCTTATTGTGTAATTAAGTTTCCCTTTTTATTATACAAATATTATTGTTCCTGTCCACACGTATTAGTCCAGGCATTTGGTAGAAAATAAAGGAAAGTTTTGGTGTAGTTTTTTTTTTTTGGGGGGGGGGGTCCCTTTATGTTTTTGGGGTCGCTGAACACGAATCCGAGGTTTTCCAACAAAATTTTTTTCGGGAAATATGTTTTTTTAACAAAAAACGTGTAAAAAAACGGACTTTTTTCCGTTTTTTCAAAATAATTCCAAAATTATGCATTTTACGTGAAAGTCGGCAATATATGAATTAAAAAAAATAAAATTTCTTACATTTTATGTACTGAAAGTTTTTTTCTCTGATCAATAGTTTAGCTGTGAGAGTGCCTCAAAAATGGGTGGAAAAAACTAAAAACTGTAAAAAAAAACGGGAATTACGGTACTGTATGTCAATGTAACATAGAAACTAATCCTTTTACGCAAATGTTAACTATTAATGTTACTAAAGATTATATGTTTGACTATATTTTATGCATTTGAGGTAGAGGAAAAGCGCGGATCCGACACCAGGGGAAGGTGGGAGCAGTGGCGCAGATCCAGCTACTCTCATGAGTCGAAGGTGCTACTCCTCCGGAGGGCTCGTATTCTAAGAGGCGGTAACATTGTAGTCCAGTAGAAATAGCATTTTTACCTTACAAAAATTCGGGTAGTTCTGATTTTTGGGTATGTTGTAAAGGTTGACCCTCTAATAAAAAAAAAAGTTTTCGACCTTCTAGATCTTGTGCGTTTTTCACAATATTGAAAAAACCAATATTTTTCGGCACTTTTTTCGATTTTTCTTAAATAACTCAATTTTAGTGCATTTTACAGAAAAAAGCACGTTTACCATTTTGTAGAGCATAAAATTTTCTGCAACATGCAGTATTCAGGTTTGTAAATTGTCCAAATAGGGGGTAAGATACGGAGCCGGAAAAATAGGGTAAAATTTGCAAAAAACGCAAAAATTCACTAAAGACGTTAGTTTTTGCTTAATAACCTACTTTTAGTGCGTTTTAGAGACAAAAGCATTTTCACTATTTTGTAGAGCAGAAAATTCTATACAACATGCAGTATTCATGTTTGTAAATTGTCCAAATAGGGGGTAAGATACGTAGCCGGGAAAATAGGGTTAAATTTGGAAAAAATGTAAAAATCCACAAATGACGTTAGTTTTTGCTTAATAACCTACTTTTAGGGCGTTTTAGAGACAAAAGCACCTTCAACATTTTGTATAGCATAAAATTCCCTGCAACATGCAGTATTCATGTTTGTAAATTATTCAAATAGGGGGTAAGATACGGCAAGAACTAACGTCATTTGTGGATTTTTACATTTTTTTCCAAATTTAACCCTATTTTCCCGGCTCCGTATCTTACCCCCTATTTGGAAAATTTACAAATATGAATACTGCCTGTTGTAGAGAATTTTATGCTCTACAAAATGTTGAAAGTGCTTTTGTCTCTAAAACGCACTAAAAGTAGGTTATTAAGCAAAAACTAACGTCTTTAGTGGATTTTTGCAAATTTTACCCTATTTTCCCGGTTCCGTATCTTACCCCCTATTTGGACAATTTACAAATCTGAATACTGCATGTTGTAGAGAATTTTATGCTCTACAAAATGGTGAAAGTGTTTTTTTCTGTAAAATGCACTAAAATTGAGTTATTTAAGAAAAATCGAAAAAAGTGCCGAAAAATATCGGTTTTTTCAATATTGTGAAAAACGCACAAGGTCTAGAAGGTCGAAAACTTGGTTTTTTTATTAGAGGGTCAACCTTTACAGCATACCCAAAAATCAGAACTACCCGAATTTTTGTAAGGCAAGGCCCTTTTTTGTGCTATTTCTAGACTATTGGAATTGCTCCACTGCTCCCACCTTCCCCTGGCGCAGGATCCGCACTTTTCCTCTACCTCAAATGCATAAAATACAGTCAAACATATAATCTTTAGTATCATTAATGGTTACCGTTTGCGTAAAATGGTTAGTTTTTATGTTACATCGACATACACTACCGTAATTCCCGTTTTTTTTACAGTTTTTTGTTTTTAACACCCTTTTTTGCGGCACTCTCACGGCTAAACCATTGATCAGAGAAAAAAACTTTCACTACATAAAATATAGGAAATTTTATTTTCTTTAATTCATATATTGCCGACTTTCACGTAAAATGCACAATTTTGGAATTATTTTGAAAAAACGGAAAAAAGTCCGTTTTTTTACACGTTTTTTGTAAAAAAAAACATATTTCCCGAAAAAAATTTTGTTGGAAAACCTCGGATTCGTGTTCAGCGACCCAAAAAACATAAAGGGACCCCCCCAAAAAACTACACCAAAACTTTCCTTTATTTGCTCTTTTTTATCCCCTAATGCCTGGACTATATGTCCTATCACGCAAACACGACGAGGGGACCAGGGAGCTGAAACCTCATCCCCCATAATTGTCTGAGTGCAACGAAGACTCATACACAGCGCAGTATTACTTTGCCCCATATATAGCTATGATGGATATTAAAACCTTTCGTCAAGCATAACTCAAAAAATATTTAACGGATTTCGTTCAAATTTTTACAGCAGGTACCTATAAAGGCGACAACGTCGTCTATTTATTACCAAGAATAAGTGTCAAACCGTTTGGAAGTTATATTAAAAAAATAGATAAAAAAGCACAATTAAAGTACATACGTCACTAAATTTTGTGCGTACGTCATTTTCACCGGCGGGAGATTTTCGTAGACAATCGGAATTGAAAAGTTCATGGAATACATGGAGCAAAACAATATGCAAGCACTAATATTCAGCACAATAAAATATATTTCAATTTAATAAAAATGGAAAGTTAATCTGGAATTTTTTCTGTTTGAAAAGTATTAGAGATTAGTAAGAGTAGTATTAGTATTAGAGATTTGGCGTAAATCACACCATTAGCAGGTTTTTTATTTCGCGTGTGCATGTTAGGAACAATTCTTTGATGTTTAAATAAAAGGTTTCGATTTGTGGCATTATTTCTTATTTTCTTTTCCTTTTTAGTATTTTAAATGGAATTAGTGAAAGGCGTGTATTTTAAATTAAATGAGTGAAAGACGTGTATTTTTAATGTATGTATTTCAAATGAAATCAGTGAAAGATTTATATTTAAATGAAATGAATGCAATATGAAGATGTTATGAGAAAAATATTTGGCGATTTATCAACTGCGCCAAGTTAACATAAAAGTACCAATACATATGTGGGTACCCCGTCGGGCTATTATCCCGTCGACCACTTTTCATAACAAAAAACTATCGCCAAATAAACGGGAGAACGTTGTCATTGAAATATCAAAATACATAAATAAATAAAATATAAGAATTTAAGGACACAATTGTTATTTTAATGAATGAAATAACTAATAAATCAGTAAAACATAATGAAAAATACACGCAAATGTCGCGTTAAAAACCACTTGATGACGTAACAAACAAGTATAATGCTTCTGATATCAAGTAAATGGGACTGCATTTTTGGCGTTTAATATAACAGTTTGGCGATAGTTTTTTGTTATGAAAAGTGGTCGACGGGATAATAGAGCAGTACCTCTATGTGAAATGAAACAAGGCACAGATGTCATATACGCACCACGTTGGCGCGATTTTTCCCTCCACCAGCTTGGGGAAAACTTTGTTTTTGAATATTAGTTACAAATAGTGTGACATATAGTACACGTGATTTTTTATTTCAATATAAAAATAAAATAACGTAATAAATGAAACAGCTTCTATTATTTTAAAAAAGGAAATAAAAATAAATAAATAATAGTTTGACATAAATAAAGGCGCGGATGTCATATACGCACCACATTGGCGCGATTGCAACAAAATGGCAATTTTATGCCTCACATATTATATATATCAATATTTATTTATATCAAACTATCATTTATTTATTTTTATTTCCCATTTTTGAATAATAGGAGCTATTTCATTTATTACGTTATTTTATTTTTATATTGAAATAAAAAATTACATGCTATTATTGTATGGTATTTGTAACTAATATTCAAAAACAAAGTTTTCGCCAAATTGGCGGGGGGAAAATCGCGCCAATCTGGTGCGTATATGACATCTGTGCCTAAATTAATATTTACATATAAAAATAATCTATAGAATTAAAATAAAAAATAAAAGTAAACAAACACAACAAACAGTTTTCGCCAAAGGGGCGGGGGAAAAATCGCGCCAACGTGGTGAGTATATGGCATCTGTGCCGGGATTTTTACCCTTTTATCTGTGCTTTCGGAAATATAAAAAAATTAAAAAATTCTTATATCAGGTGTATAATGTTTTGCATTTTTATACGGACCACTTCTCCATTTTAAGATTTTAAATGCTATTTATATCAGATATTTCTTTGTTGAGATTCCCACAAGTTTTTTCCGGTAATTTTTTTAGTTCGCTTATTAATTGTTTACAATTTGCCCCCCTGGCAATAACAATTATTTATCACAAAAAATGGGTACTTCTCTATTATACCGTCGACCACTTTTCATAACAAAAAACTATCGCCAAACTGTAACGCTAAATAAACGGGAGAACGTTGCCATTGAAATATCAAAATAAATAAAATATAAGAATTTAAGGACACAATTGTTACTTTAATGAATGAAATAACTAATAAATCAGTAAAACATAATGAAAAATACACGCAAATGTCGAATTAAAAACCACTTGATGGCATAACAAATACGTATAATGCTTCTGGCATCAAGTAAATGGGACTGTATTTTTGGCGTTTAATCTTAGTTTGGCGATAGTTTTTTGTTATGAAAAGTGGTCGACGGGATAATAGAGAAGTACCCAAAAATGGCTTAGTTTTGTTAAATTTGTTTGTTATGTATTTTCATTTCTTATTAAAATATCGAAAATGGCAATAAAATTTTATTTTAGCACCGTACTTAATTTTTAAAAATGGCTCAAAAACATGGTTTAATAAACGTATATTTGTAAATATTTTAAAAAACATGTTTTTCCGCTCTCTAGAAAAATTTGTAAGATTCTACAACTGCCTTTGGCACCAACCAGTACATGATACGGAACTTTTCCCTGTTCAGATACACAGAAGAGGTTGGTCACAAACAAGAGTAATGCTAGCAACAATATTGTTTTAACTCTATAAGAGTTAGAAACAATAATGATATTAAATTCCCCGATTAGCTTAGGGCCCGATTACGGAACTTTCTCCTAGAAAAAAAAACTGTAGAAGTCTTTTACATTTGTTTCGAATGAAGCTCGATCAACAAAGTATTAATTGATAATACAAACAACACTAATATTAACATGGGGGCAAAGGTTTGAATTTAAGTGTATATATTTGGAACCCTCCCCCCCCCCCCCAACCACCCACCAAAAAAAAGAAGAAAGTTACAGAAATGAATTTAAAATGGCGTGAAGCCACCCTTTCTGACATAAGAAATTGGCTGCGAACCCGATTACGAAACTTTCACTTAACTTAATAACATGTATCTAATAGCCCTGAGGACAATTCCCCTTCCCAGTTATACGGACCTTGGGGCTTTTTTAAAAAGCTTGACGCAGTTCGGGTTGAAGAAGTTGAGGTTTACTGTCAAATGACATAAACTACTATGAAAATAAAACTGGTGAATTATTATGCTGGTTTATGTATGTATTTAAAAAAATTGCATCTGATTACACTTTTTAGATAAATTACTCCTGTTTGCATTTAATAAGAGATAAACGGCTTCCGTTTACTAAATTGTTTAAATATTGGGAAGAGTTGGCGAGAGATAGATAGACGTGTAAACAAACGGGTAGAGAGACGGATAGCGACAGAGATAAGCTAACGGGTAGCGAAACGAATAGACAGACGGGTAGCAAGGCAGGTGCAAAAAAGGGTTGACAGAGGGGTAGTGAGATGGGTAGGGAGACGGTTAGCGTGGTGGATAGAGAGACGAGTACAGAGACGACTTGACAGACGGGTAGAGAGAGGGGTATATAGACAGACAGACGTGTTGATAGACGAGTAGTGTAACGGGAAGCGAGACAGGTAGAGACACGATTAAAGAGTCGGGTAGAAAGACAGACGGATACTGAGACGGGTATACAGAAGAGTAGAGAGACAGTAGACAGATGAGTTCGGAGAGAGACACAGCTAAGACATACGAGTAGTTAGACTGGTAGACACGTTTGTAGCAAAGCATGTTATCAATGTGGTTTGAAGTATACGAGTTTCTATAAATAGTTATACAAATAAACAAAGGAAATTTTTTAATTCAAATATTAAATATTTGATTTAATATTTCAATATTTAATATTTTATTTTTTAATATTTTATTTAGATATTTGTCACAAAGAAAATGTTGCAAAAATTAAATTAAATTTGCGTTAAACTACGCTTGCTAAAATACGCTATTGGCTGCAAATCTGATTATGTGACTTTAAAAATATCGTTTTAAAAGATCCGGCGGTTTTTTTTTTTTTTTTTTTTTTTTTTTTTTAAGTTTTGAGCAATTCCCGCTTAAGAAAATGAGATTATTTCCCAAATGTTATAAAAAAAATGCATATGAAAACATAACAGTATATGAATTTATATATGATATTTTGTAATTATATCATTTAATTTGCTATTTTTCATATGTTGTATCTTTATCTATCTCTTGTCTATCATATGCTGTATATTCACTTAGATTCTTGTTGATATCTTCTTTATATCGTAATTGTTAACTTTATGTTCTCAGCAATATCACTCAGACTAATCCCTTTGAGGGAAGTCCTAGTAAAGATTTGATATCTCCAAAGTTAAGTTTGTAAAGCTTTTTAGAAAAAAGACCATTTTGAGAAATATTGATTTTTACTCAGATTTTTTTTCCTTTTTTTAAATTATCTTATTAAATTGAAAATATTAACATGCTTAACATTTGCTAATTAAATAAAAATCATTAAACAGATTACAATTAAAGAAAGAATAATTCATAAGTCAAAAGTTTCATCATTACCACATTCGTTACTTTACTATATTTTAATGAAAGTAAAGAAGTGGACTGATCGATTAACTTAATCGATTAATCCTTTAACTACGAATTTATTTTTTTATTAGAAATTGCTATAACTGGCGACTATTTTTTTTTTTTTTTTTTTTTTTTTACTTTATTCGTAAAAATATAAGAGACATCTACTACAAAGAATATTTTGTAAATAGTTGTACTAAACAATTATAAAAATTTTCTACATCGGCAGCCCTGTTATCAGTCCGCGGGACGTATATGTCCCGCCGTAGTCAAATACATAAATATTTTAGCTATTATCTTTAATTTGTGTTTCTGTTGAAAGTATCAGAAAGGAATTAACAATTTTACCCATCAAATTGTTCTAAAAATTGCTTGATTTTGCATAATTTTCATTGACTCTTGTTTGATCACTGATCGCTTGCTCACCAGAATGTCACGTAAATATACTAGAGGTCTGCATGGGCGGAAATTTTCAGACCCAGATACAGCCTGGTCTAGTGAAAGCTATCCTGACGGATGTGAATGCTAAAAGCTCGGTCTCGACCTGAGCGGAGCAAAATTTTTTTAAATCAGGCCCAACCTGACTTAATTCCTACAAAAAAAATCTGCTTTTGTTAGCCAGTATTATCCTACAATTAAAATTCCTCAAAAAGAAAATCTCGAAAACTAATGATTGGAATGGGCTGTACACTTACATGCTCATGTATTTTACGAATGTGGTTAGTTTTCTGTGAAAATTAATTTAAATCATAATTCATATTTCTTTAAATATGATTTTATTAATAATTTTCAGAATTTTAAAAAAAATTGATTTGAAAATAAGGCCCGCATTATCTTTGCGTGTATGCATTGTGTCACATTAAAAAAAATCCCTGACGGCTCGGCCTACAGGCACAGGTAGATTTCGAAGACGCAGACCGTGGGGCACCTGTTTGTCGGGAATTGCGGAAGAAATGACCTTTTTGCGATGATGCTGCAGTTGGAACCGCATACTTCGAAACCAAACTTGTTTTCAGGCAAGGATTTTTTTTTTTTTTTTTTTTTTTTCTATAAGAGTTGGTCCTATAAAAAACATGTCAATATAAAAGTTTTAGATAATATTAAGAGGATTTATAATAAATTTAAGCGGATTTGAAATTTTGGGAATTGACGAAGTTATGAAGTTTTTTCTTCTAAACTCCCCCCCCCCCTTAAGACAATTTTTAATTATATCAAAAATCTGTCATACATAAATTTTCGGCCCTTCTCCTAGAAGTAATAATAACTTCAAACGGATTCGATATGTATCATAATTAAGAAATTATGGGTTTTTTTCTGTTTTCATAAAAAGTCCCCCCCCCCATTCCCCCCCCCCCTGGTTCGATTTTGCCCATTAACGAACTTGACCGAGATTTTATGCCCCCTTGATTTTATGTATCAGTTTCGAAAAGATGCGGAAATTGGAACCACCTACTTCGAAAAATAACTTGTTTGCAGGCGGAGCCGGCAGGGATTTTTTCGTTTTTAATTTTTTTTTTTGCTATAACGGTTGGTCCTATGAAAAACTTGTCAATATAAAAGTTTTAGATAATATTAAGAGGATTTATAATAAATTTAAGCGGATTTGAAATCTAGGGAATTGAAGAAAATTATGAATTTTTTTCTTCTAAAACCCTTCCCTCCCCCCCCCCCTTAAGGCAATTTTTAATTATATCAAAAATCTGTCATACATAAGTTTTTGGCCCTGTTCCTAGAAGTAATAATAACTTTAAACGGATTCAATACGTATCATAATTAAAAAATTATGTTTTTTTTTTCTGTTTTCACAAAAAGCCCCCCCATCCCCCTCCTTGGTTCGATTTTGCCCATTAACGAACTTGACCGAGATTTTATGCCCCTTGATTTTATGTATCAGTTTCGAAAAGATGCGAGAGTTAGAACCGCCTACTTCGAAAAATAACTTGTTTGCAGGCGGAGCCGGCAGGGATTTTTTGTTGTTTTTAATTTTTTTTTGCTGTAACGGTTGGTCCTATAAAAAACTTGTCAATATAAAAGTTTTAGATAATACTAAGGGGATTAATAATAAATTTACGCGGATTTGATATCTTGTGAATTGACGAAGCTATGATTTTTTTCTTCTGAAACCCCCCTTCCCCCCCCCCATTGGGGCCATTTTTAATTATATCAAAAATCTGTCATACATAAATTTTCGGCCCTTTTCCTAGAAGTAATAATAACTTTAAACGGATTCGATACGTATAATAATAAAGAAATTATGAGGGTTTTTCTGTTTTCACAAAAAGCCTCCCCATTTCCCCCCCCCCCTGGTTCGATTTTGCCCATTAACGAACTTGACCGAGATTTTATGACCCTTGATTTTATGTATCAGTTTGGAAGAGATTTATGCAGAATTTTTCCAGTTATCGTGGTCAGAAAAAAGTGACATAGATAGATAGATAGATAGATAGATAGATAGATAAAGTTTTGAACTGGGGGTGGTTTTGGGTTCTGGGAGTCATGATCGGCGTAGATCTGCAAAAATTTTTCAAAATTTCCAACTTAGGTGAGAATGTAATAGGTAGTATTTCTTACGAAATCTACCTAAAAATCATTTTGAGGATTTTTGGGTACATCTATACTAATATTATAAAGTAGTAAAGATGGTTTTTTTGTTTGTTTGTTGGGGGTAATCTCTGGAACTACTGAAGCGATTTCAAAAGTGATGGCGGCAAATTGATGGTGTCAATCCTTGCTCCAACATAGGCTATATTTTATGTCAGTGCCACTACTCCCAGGGGTGGGGGGTGGGGGGTGCAGGAGTGAAAAACGTTCTAAAATTTCGATTTTTTTTTTTATACTGAAGGAGCTAGAAATATGAAAATTGGCATGGTAGTTACTTATACGATGTAAACGCTCTCTAAGAACAAATTCTAAAAAAATGCGAAATTTAAAACTGTGAGATGAGCGAAAAGCGTTCTAAAAACATTCTAAATTACAATTTCTACGGAATCTCTGGAACTACAGAACCGTTTTCAAAAGTGATGGTATTAAATTGATAGTGACAGTCACTGCTCCAACATAGGCTATATTTTATGTCGGTGCCACTATACTACCAGTGGGGTGCAGGAGCGAAAAACGTTCTAAAATATCGATATTTTTTTATACTGAAGGTGTTAGATACATGAAATTTAGCATGGTCGTTACTTATAAGATTTAAATGCTCTCTAAGAACAAATTCTTAAAAAATTTGAAATTTAAAAGGGTGAGATGAGCGAAAAGCGTTCTAAAAACATTCTGAATTACAATTTCTATGGAATCTCTGGAACTACAGAACCGTTTTCAAAAGTGATGGTAATAAATTGATGATGACAGTCCCTGCTCCAACATAGGCTATATTTTATGTCAGTACCACTACTCCTAGGGGGGTGCAGGAGCGAAAAACGTTCTAAAATTTCGATTTTTTTTTTATACTGAAGATGTTAGAAACATGAAAGTTAGCATGGTAGTGACTTATAAGATGTAAATGCTCTCTAAGAACAAATTCTAAAAAAATTCGAAATTAAAAAGGGTGAGATGAGCGAAAAGCGTTCTAAAAACATTCTAAATTACAATTTCTATGGAATCTCTGGAACTACAGAACTGTTTTCAAAAGTGTTGGTGGCAAATTGATGTTGACAGTCCTTGCTGTAACATAGGTTATATTTCATGTCGGTGCCACTACCCCCACGGCAGTGCAAGACCGAAAAACGTTCTAAAATTTCGATTTTTTTTTTTTTAATACTGAGGGTGTTAGAATCATAAAATTTGGCATGGTAGTTACTTATAATATGTAAATGCTCTCTAAGAACAAATAAAAAAAAAAAACGAAATTTAAAAGGGTGAGATGAGCGAAAATCGTTCTAAAAACATTCTAAATTACAATTTCTATGGAATCTCTGGAACTACAGAACCGTTTTCAAAAGTGATGGTGGCAAATTGATGGTGACAGTCCCTGCTGTAACATAGGCTATATTTTAAATCGGTGCCACTACCACAGGGAGGTGCAAGAGCAAAAAACGTTCTAAACTTTCGTTTTTTTTTTTTTTTTTTTTTTTTAATACTGAAGAACTAGAAACTTGAAATTTAGCATGGTAGTTATTTATAAAATGTAAATGCTCTCTAAGAATAAATTCTAAAAAAATTCGAAATTTAAGAGGGTGAGATGAGCGAAAAGCGGTCTAAAAACATTCTAAATTACAATTTCTATGGAATCTCTGGAACTACAGAACCAATTTCAAAAGGGATGGTAACAGTCCCTGCTGTTACATAGGCTATATTTTATATTGGTGATACTACCACAGGGGGAGGGGGGGGGTGAAAAGCAAAAACCGTTCTAAATTTTCGATTTTTTTTTTTTTTTTTTTTTTTTACATTAGTGTGGTTTAATTAGTAATTTCTGAATTATCTGTCGCAGTAAAATTTCCTCTAAAGAAAATAAGCCAACGAATACCACTTGGCATTTTTCAAGTATTACGCGAGCAAACCCTCGTGTTTTGCTAGTAATAAATAAAGGTTTGTCACGTAAATTAACATTAGCGTCTTCAAATTTTTAACTCATTTAACTGTACGAAGATTTAAGAAAAAAAGTATACAATCAGGGCTTTTTTCCGGGCTACCTACGTCAAAGGAACTAACAAAGGGTGTCAAAAGTGGGTGTTATCATTGGAAAATTTGAAATCGATACAATTTTTAATAAGTAGATTACCTCTATTTCAAAATTTGTATTCAGATTCGAAAAGTAGATACAATTCCCAGTCGAACAGTAACTTTTGCATCTGTCTGAGGCAAATTGGTGGTGGCATAAATTGGCAACATTAATGAGAATGGTAGATTAACTAGTTTGGAAATGAAGGTCCTCACAAAAGTTCTCTATATCGATCTTTCCCTTTTTTAACGACTGTACAATAGGACTAATTTATCAAAAATTGAAAAGAAATGTCGCTCCGACATGATATATCAAGAATAAATTCCCGGCCGGGCCCAAATCTGTAGAAAAAAGAATCTACCCGATCCCAGTCCGAGTATTTTTAAAAGAAATTGGCTCGAGTCTGTATAAACCTCTACAAAAACATACTAACCTCCCCCCGCCTCCCCCCAAAAAAGTAAAAAAAGAAAGCTTACTATTTGCTGTTTGTACAAGTAAGTGTTGCAAATTTAGCAGATTTTCTTACTGAAAATATCTACCAGAATTTCCGAATAGTTAGTTACCTTCACTTTACTTAATCACAAAATGTCTGTCATTAAATAAAAGAAATATTACTATTCGAAAATGTTAGAAGATGAATAAAAAACCAAGCAAAATTGGCAACATTGTTGGGAATCGGAAGGTATTAACTAGTTTAGATGTGAAGGGCCTCGCAAAAGTTCTTGCTTCCGGCCTCGCCTTCGCTAAGGACGGTTCTGACGAAGAACAAACAGGCGACCAGACAAACCGAAGTCAAGAACACTTTTCAACTACGTTGGAAAGTGTTAAAAATGGCTGAGATATAGTAATTTGAAATTCCAGGATGGCTGCCATCGGAAAAAGAAAGAAAAAATATTTTTCCGTAATCGGATTTAGTTTAAGAGTTTTAGCAAACGTGGTTTCTAGGAAATTTACTTTCATTGTTATAGGAATTGTTGCTACTCTCATACGCTTAAAACTACATTGTCATATAATAAAATGACGTCATATTTAAAAGAAAGAATATATTGTTATTCATAAAATATTCTCACGCGCGCATGTACACATACATACATGGCGGTGTCCGCGCCAGCGCCAAATTCTCGCCAAGCTTTGCAATTATTGGAAACATACCACCAAATTTGGTAACAAAAACAGGCCGCCATAAATGAAACCAAACTTGGCGATAGCTGAATAATTTTTTGAAATTGCCAATCAAATTCAATATTGATGAACATTGGCAGTCTTATGTAATCGGGTTCCAAGTATTTTAGCCTCGAGTTTTTATGTAAAGTTAACTAAATTCTTAAAATCAAGGAATAAGGAAAAAGTATGTTTACAAACAAAACATTCCCATCAATCAATCTACCACTACTTTTTTGTCGTAATGATCATTGCAGGAATTACCATGGCAATGTAGGCCAATCATTATCATAGAACTGTTTAACGTAGACCAATCAAATCGTCCCATCTCATGTGTACAGTAGGAGTCATAAAGAACGGGCAGGTTTTTCTTGCTATCCAACATAGATGTGTATCTATGTCCAATAGTAATTTAACCAACAGTGACGTCAGCTGCTCTTTGCTTAAAAGAAAGCTACCTTTTTCTTTCCATTATACACCGGAAGGACTTTTTCGTACTCAATTCAGCTATTTTCCAAAACTGACTAGAAAGTTTATTGCAGCAACAATGAAGTTAGTGAAACTAGAATAAACTAGATGGAACCCGTCAAAACTTGACGGAAAAAAAATGCTATAACAATATCAGTAAAATAAGCTTATTTATTATTATAGGGGTGCGTATGAAACAGTCTTTCAAATATTTCATTTTAAAAGTTTTTGAATAAGCGACATTATTTTGTGAATGACTTTGAATGAATGAAAGTAAACATTACCATTTGTAGTCATCGGAGCACAAGATGTTCTTTTGTGGGTCAACGCTAAAGGGTTTGCCATCCAGACATTTCTTGCATACCGCACAGCGAAAGCACTCGGGATGGAATTTATGGCCTTCGGCTTTCAGAACCTGTATTCAAAGAGAAAGAGCATAAAATTCATGTACGATTCACACTTTTCAACACTTTCCGACATATAGATGCACTTTTTTATTACGTTTTAATGCAATCATACTGATTGGTAAATATATTATATAAGTTGAAAATTTTTTCAACTGAGTGAAAAAGTGTCCAGGACGGGAATCGAATCCAGAACCTGTGAGTTACGTGAGTTAAAGCACGGTCAGACATACGATCAGACAAACTGAATTCATAAACACTTTTAATTTCAACTATGTTGGAAAAAGTTAAAAATGTTCTTTCAAATAACTTATTCATTTAACATATTTCTGTGAGTTTTCTAATTTTTTTTTTTCTGGTTTGAATTGGAATGTATTCATTTGGTAACCGTCAAAATGACGGCTCATGGTCGTTCTAGTGTTAACTATGCAGTTAAAATACAGAAAGCAGAAAATATTAGAGTTACTGTAATTAATATTTACAACACCGTTGTTGGCGCAATGAATATGACATGGCATGGATACTACGTAAGTATCATATTGGTATAAACGCATTTAGCGTAAATTAGTTTTCTAATTAAAGCATCGGTACAAGTGCGCTGAAAAGGTGAAATCACCTGATGTTAAAAAGTTAAATAATGATTTCCAAATATTTTTAACACTTTCCAACATAGAATAAAAAAATGTTTATGAATTCGGTTTATTTGGCCGTCTGTCTGTCTGTCCGAGCTCTAATAACGTAAATGTAGTTGGATTGCTTTGTAACTGATATATGTTATTGAGATTTACTATGACATGTTCGGTATAGAAAATGAAGACTGCAGCATTCATTGTTGGTTCGTTTACAGGGTCACTAAAAATGATTCCGTTACATTATTATCTATGAGGAAAAATCGTTTGCAATGTACTTCAATAATGTTAATGTTATACTACTTCAAACATATTGAAATTGATATATATCACTGGGGTGCATAACAAGATGTTTACTGTTGAATAGGGTGTACATAGCATTTATCATTCATATACAGGGACACACAAAAGTGTTCGGTTATAGTACTGCCGTAATTGTTGTAAGTGCGTTTTCGGTTGTTTTATGCGTTTTTAAATGTAACAGTTTTTTTTTTTTTTTTTTTTTTTTGCGTATTATTTGGTGTGTATAAACTATATATAGATCATATACAGAGATGTACAAGAAAATTCGTAAATATTTCCGATTTTTGGTGGAAATTGCTGAAAGATAATTTTCGAACTGTATTAAGCGTTTCTTAACTGAACTAAATTTAAATTTTAGCATAATATGTTATATATATACAAATATATAGATCATATACAGATATTCACAAAAGAAGTTGAATTATTTTCCGACTATAGATGGTAATTGCCGAAATTGAGTTTTCAAATGTTTTATGCATTTTTATAATTGTTTACTTAGACATCAACTTTCACCATATTAAACGGTGAATTTTGTTACAGTATTCTGAATGGGTTGGAAAGTTTTTCATAATCTATGCTTGAAGCATGATTTTTCTTTCTTTCTCTTTAATTCTTTCCAACATAGTTGAAAAGTGTTTATAAATTCGGTTTGTCTGTCTGTCTGTCCGTGCTCTAACTCCCATAAATATAGTCCGATTGCCATGAATTTTTGATATGTTATTGAGGTTTTCTATAGAATGTTCAGTATGAAGGTGAAGTGGGTAGAATTTATAGTTCATTTACAGGGACACATAAAATAATTATATTACAGTACGATCTATGCATAACAATCGTTTACGGAGCATTTTATTGACGTTACGATATTTCAAACATAATGAGATTAATATACATCAATGAGATGGACTACAATATGCTTTCTCAGGAGAATAGAATAAGTACAACTTATAGTTCGTTTACAGAGACGCACAAAAGAATACCATTACGTTATATATAATCTCTGGGGAAAAATCGTTTGCGGTGCATTTTAATGATGTCATGATACTTGAAAAATAACGAAATCACTGAAGTGCACTACATGTTTTCTATAGATTATAAAGTGTATAGCATTTATCGTTCATTTACAGAGACACACAAAAGAATTCGGTTAAAGGACTGACTAAGATCGATAGTTGCTGGAAGTGCGTTTTCCTCTGTTGTATGCATTTTTAAACTGACATAATTTTGAGTATATGAGGTGGTGTGTACCTCCTATATAGATCGCATACAGAGTTACACGAAAGAGTTTACACACGTTACCGGATATGGACTGTAATTGCTGAAAATTGATTTGTACTGAATTATATGTTTTTTTTTAAGTCGCTCTTTTAGATATCTCATTTTATTCTAGGAACAAATGAAATATCATAATAATATCCTGTATGGTTTCGAAAGTGTTTCAAAATCTATGCCTAATGCATGATTTTTCGTTCTTTTTTTTTTTTTTTTAATTATTATTATTATTTAATAATATACATTTATCTCACTTCCTAAGAAACAATAAAGAGCTTGGAAAGCTTGGAAAGAAAAAAAGCTTGGCTAAGAAAGCTTGGCTTGGTGTTCATTCTTTAAAAATAAAATGTAAAAATATTTTAAAAAGAAAAAAAAAACACTATTTTATGAGCGTTTAATGTTTCTCTTAAGAATCACGACCAATTTCTTGGCTGCAATTCCTGTTCCAAAAAAATTGCGGTACAATACGCTAATTTGGCGTGGGTCCCAAACGCTAAGTACGCTTGGTAGAAAGCGCGAACTAATGAGTTTATTAAAAAAGTTATAATACTTGCTCTCTTTCTTTTTTGAGATATGGCAAGAGTAAATTTTTAAAAAAAGGTATTTAATTCGGGATTTCTAGATTTTTTTTCTCAACATATATTTGTAATTTAATTAATATTAAATTAACAATTATAACTTCTTTCCTATTTACTCCTGCATGCTCCTGACTATTAATTGATAAAAGCGTAATTTTAAAAGTTATTGTATTTTTTATTTATATTTTATTTTCTATTTTTAGTACTTAAAATATTTCATTGTTGCGCAGTTTCACAGCCAGTTGGCCTGTTTTAGGGTGCTTGGTTTGTCGCTTAACTAACTCATCCACTGTCGATGTAACTTCTATACAGTTGTAAAAAAGACTAAAAAACAAAAAAAGTTTTTTAATCTATAACTTATTTTTAAGATTTACGAAAATATAACTTATTTCCAACTAACTCTTGCATACTTATCAGATTACAGAATATACAGGGTGTCCCAAAAGTCTCCGTACAACTTCAAAAATGTATTACAAAAAAAAAAAAAAAATAATAGCCCTACAGCAAAAATAATTACAACAGTACATAGAGTAACTCAAAAAGTTTTTTTCTACTACCTTAGTATACTTGTACATGAGATCATTTCGTTGCACGAAGAATATCAAGTCGATATTCCAATTCCATCCACGTGCGTTTCTGCATGCTAACATCAACAGTAGTTACAACTGTTTGGATCTTTTGTTTCAATTCCACGAGACTGTTCACTTGAAACAAAATATCCAAACAGTTGTAACTTTATATTAAAATCATTAAAATTACAGTTGTAAAAAAAGTTGTAACTTCTGTTGATGTTAGCATGCTGAAACGCACGTGGATGGAATTGGAATATCGACTTGATATTTTTCGTGCAACGAAAGGATCTCATGTACAAGTATACAAAAGTAGTAGAAAAAACTTTTTAAGTTACTCTATGTACTGTTGTAATTATTTTTGCTGTAGGCTTATTATTTTTCGTGTAATAAATTTTTGAAGTTGTGCGGAGACTTTTGGGACAACCTGTTAGATGAAAACCATTTCTTTTTCTTTTTACATACTTTCTTTGAACAAAAATAATAATAATTTCTTTGAACAAATATAATACGCTACCGCGCATGCGCGGTAGCGTATTACTGCTTGCGCGGCAGCGTATTACTGCTTATTTTACGGTTTAATACTGTTAATTTTACGGTATAATACTGGCAGCTGGGGTGCCAGTTTTATACTGTAAAATCAACAGTTATTTTTTGCAGTGTACTGGATGTTATTATTATTATTTAATTCGATCCCTAAAGGGAATCAACGTCGGCCCAAAACTTGCATTTTCCACATAGAAATAACGTTACGATTGTTTAATTGAAAAAAAAAAAATAGCTCCATTGTTGCGATCCATTTTCACCACATTATCGCCCGCATCCCGCATCATTATGACGTCAGCATTGAGTGACGCAGACATTTGTGCTTTATAGTTGACTTTTTTTGTGAATTTTAATGAAAGTATGTTTTTGTTTTTATTTGTACATTTAATTATTCTTTTGAAAACTCTATATAATAGATTTCTTACATTTAATATATATTTTAGATTGATCGCTAACAACACCAAAAAACATTTTTACATGAAAAATATCAATAATGCTTTCAAATAAAGTTTTGAAATTTATTAGAAGGGAGACTTTCGTATTATCTGCATGCCAAGAGTTAACAGCTGAAGAAATCACCAAAGATTTCAGTACTTACAACAGTCTTTTGGTTTCTGATAATTTCAGTGGCCTAAGTATGTAGTTCGATTACATGTCTGTTAAATTTGTGTTTTATATATATTACGTTATTATTATATGTATTTATGGATGAAGTATTAATTTCGTTATAGAATATAAGCCGGAAACAAATGTGTAACAACAATAAAAATTCTGGTGCGAAATAATTTTATAAAACTTGAGTAAAATTTCCGGTCGTTCTAGTGTTAATATTATGTAGTTGCCATATTAAAGGCAGAATTTGTATACGTATAACTATATAATATGATATAGCATAGACAGTAGAATTTCGTTACAACGAATGTCACGAATTTTTCAATTTAACGAATATTTTTTGGATTGTTAAAAAACGTCCTATGCATGCATTCCATACATTACAAAAATATTCACTTTAAGGAATTTCATATTGACGAACTTTTCGAATTAACGAATTTGTTAAAGGCATAAAAAGAATAGTCATTTCATTTTTACGAATGTTGACTAGGCAAGGAGAAAATATCTCTATTGAAAAACTAGAATTTGGAGGGAGGGAGACGACAATGAAAATGAAGCTGATGATCATGATAATTGTCCATCTAGTACCGATGATTGCGTTGTGCAATCAAAAGGGGCTCTATAGGACATTGAAACTCATAAAAAGTAATTATCCCAGCAAAATAATGTACCTTAAACATTTTATACAATTTGCTTTGAAAAAGTAATTGTCAACTTTAATGCAGAATTCAGATTTTTTTTTTTTTTGTGTGTGTGTGTGTGTGTGTGCAAAGAAATAAAGTTACATTAACGGCAGATGTCAGTGAGTGATCTAAGATAAATTCCTTTATAGCATTTACGATTAAAATATTGAAACTTAAGGGACTTAATAATTATCTTATTTCTAAATAGTGTAAGTTCACAACAGTAATGTACTGTATATTTGTTATTTGCGGACATGTTTGCATATTAGCCGAAATTCAATATAAGTGTAGTGATAATATACATTTTGATTGCAAATTTCCTGTTTTTAAAAACCGCCATACTGGAATTTCACATTAATGAATTTTTCAGTATGACGAATTTAATCGGTGGTCTTCAGTAATTCGTTATAGCGAGATTTTACTGTGTATAGATATCTATTATATAGAATATAATATATTATATTCATTGGCGTATAATATATAATGTACTATTTATATTTCATAATATTTATACTATAGTCATTCTGATGGGCATAGTAAACCACTGGAAATAAAACCTAAACCACCATCGTTAATATTATTATTATTATTGCTAATAGCTGCCGAATATTTATGTTATGTATTTAATAAATATATACCAAATTACTGGTTTGTATTATTTATTTTAGCTTATACTTTTATATTATTATTATTTATTATTTTTAACAATCTTACGTATTTATTAAATTTAGATTAAATTACCATTTCGAACAGGATTGGCAATTGACAACGATAAACAAAATTGGATTGACAACCATTTTTGGCGATCTATCAACCTTGTCTCGGATAGTTGCGTAGGTGCCATATTAATATGCTTTTTTATATGTTATTGAAAAGCAAATATATAATTAAATCTTATCAGTGACTGATGTTTTTCAAATAATCTTAAACTATTCTGAAATATAAGGTTACATTTTTACTTCAGAAAACAATAATTTTAAAATTTTGAATGATTTTTTTTTAATGAAAATAATTTTATAAGATAAGACACTTATACTAATATAGAATAATGACACATTTCTTCTTTAAGTAAATTAAAAATAAAAATTTTCATTTGGCTAAAAGTGTTCTAATAAATGGAAAGGTATCTATCAACTTACTTTTTCCAGAATAGGCCGGTTACATGTGAAGCATTTATCAAGTTTGTTCTGCAAAATAAATAAATAATTTATATAGAAATGCGGTACAGAAGTAATAAAAAAAAAATGTCATTAAAAAAAATACTGTACACTGAAGGGGAAAAAAATGTCGATTTTACGGTATAATATTGGCCTCCCAGTTGCTAGTATTATACCGTAAAATTAACAGACCATAAAATCAGCATTTTTTTTCCAGTGCAGAAGAACTGTAAAAAAATAGTAAAGGAACCAGAAATCTTTATTTAAAAAAATTATACTTTTAATGTTCCTAATTTTTTTTTTTTTTTTTTTTTTTTTTTAATGATTTTGTTGGAGAAAGTGGCGAAAGTTTTAAAAATATTCTGAGACAGTTTATATTAAAATAATATCATGAAATAAATTAAAATCTTTCTCAATATTTTTTTTTTCAAATTATGAATCAAAATTACATTGAAAATATAAATTTTAGAAAAAAAAAATAATTTTATTTCATTTTTATTAACATTTAGTTTCTGTAATAAAAGCTAGTATTATAAAAGAATTGCAATAAAAATTAAATAACAGCTAGTTTTTTCATTAAAAAAATAATGTGTGGTTTAATTATAAAATATCGGATTTTTTTTTTATATGATTCACATGATATTTATACATGACAACTAATTCCAATTAATATTTCATTTGTATTTTGTTATTGTTTTGAAAGATTGTAGGAAACTGAACATAAAATTATTAATGTTTATTAGATAAACAAATGCAAAAACGTAGATTTCAAATTTCATTTTTATAAATTAAAATAAAATATTGTGATTAGAATTCTCTTAATAAATTTTTATTTATCTCTTTTGACAAGATGTGTTTATATTATTTTATTGTATAGCTTAATTACTGTAATCTATTAATTATTAAAAAATATTCAGGATAATGAGAAGAAGAAAACGTGCACCATGTCTGAAAATTTTCACGATATAGTCTACAAAAATTGTGTTAAATATATCTGATTTTCTTAATAGCTACTAACTGAAAATGGTAATTTAAGTAATATATATATATATATATATATATATATATATATATATATATATATATATATATATATATATATATATATATGTGTGTGTGTGTTAATTCTTTCAGTTTCTTTTTAAAAAAAATTTTCTTTTTAACATTTCTCAAGTTTAATGATTTTCCTAAATAAATAGTCACACTTAAAAATTCGTGTGAAAATCTTTGAAGATAGTTATTGTTATTTATGCCTCCTTATGATCAGAGTTCGTAAATATCAAAATTATCCAATATTTTGATATATACCTGATATTTTTTACCTATATTTTCAAAATATACAACTTATTGATGATTATAAAGATTTTCAGACTTAATATAAATTAGAAATTAAAACAATGCACGTAGAATAAAACCTTAATAAAATATATTCTAATACAATATTGTAATTTATACAAAATTCTATTTTTTTTTTTTTTTTTTTTTTTTTTTTTACTTACGTAACAACTAATTGAAAACAGTTACATCAAGTGTCAAAAAATTTTTATGTTTTATACAATGAAATTTTAAATACAATATAATTTGTTTTTATTGAAAAAATTGAAGATGAATGTAAGCTTGTCGTCTGCTTTTCCATTCTATAACCTGTTGGGCAGTTTAAACTGAACTAAACCAAAACCAGCACAGATTCTTTCTAATGAAGCTGCTAATAACTTATTATCTAAATTAGACAGATTATCTTTCAATGGTTTTCTAATTAAATATTGTGCCATTTAATAATTCAGCTTCATATATAAAGCTTGAAAAATATTATTTATTTATTTTATTTATTTATTTATTTTGCTGTAGGGAAAAGTCACTGCCAAAGCAAAAGTTCTTCACCTACATAATGAAACAGTTGAAAATTTCCTTTACAGTTGTTTTGACTGAAAATATCAAAATATATTTACACAATGATATTTTGAAAACAAATAAATATCAAATATATGAAAATATCGAACATCATGATATTTTGAAAATAAATATCAGATATACAGTGTCATCGAAAAAGAATGCCTGGATTTTGCAACCTTATAAAAATTAATCCTTAAACATACGGAAACAATTCTTGTGTTTAAATGTAGTGAAAGAATGTAAGTTTTTCCTCCGTTCACTAGATAGTTCTCCAACTTATGGATTGGACGAGATGGTCCAATTTCGTGGCCTCCACGAAGTCCCGACCTTACGCCTCTGGACTTCTTCTCGGCATGCATTAAGAACATACCGTACAGTGAAAGATTGACTGATATCAGCCATTTAAAACGTCGAATCATAGCCGCAACTGAAACTGTAACTTTAGAAATGCTTCACAGAGATTGAATATCGTCTGGACTTCTCTGGAGCGACTAATGGTACATATATCCAAACATATTGAAATGGATATAAAACTTGGTACTTTTCTTCTTAATATTTTAATACTAAATTTATGTTCCTATGTGTTTCTTTATTTGGGTAATACAAATTTGTAATCCGGGCATTCTTTTCTGTATATCATGATATATCACCAAACTCTGATTATGCTTGAGCATTCTTGCTAGGTATTAATTATATCATGGTTTGCATATACTTACAACGTAATCTTCTTCACAGTAGGGTTTTCCACTCATTGTGTAGTATGGTTTTCCGTACAGTTCTTTACCTGGAAGACGACAAAAATCATCATTGTTATAATGGATACATGCTTTCTTTTATTTTAACCCGGAAAATAAACTGTTTTATTTTTCCTTCAATAAAATATTTATAAAGACAGTGTTTTTCTACCAAGAACGATAAATTAAAACAAACAAAAGAATTCTTAAAGATAGATATTATTTTTTCATAAAACTTTCTAAGAAATTTACAGTCATTCAAAAAAGCTTTGGAACATAAGTAAACATTCGAACACTTAGTGAGATAAAAATGTACATTGATTTTAAAATATTTTTTTCATTACTTACTGTAGCTACACAACGTATTAACATTTAAATGAAAAAAAAAAAAAAGTTATGTTATTCTCTTTCAGATAACAAAATCAAGTCTAAGAAGTATTGGGACATAATTAAAACAGCGGCGTGCCGCAGCGTGATGCAGTCAGATGAAGATGCGAATTTTTCTTTTTAAAATAACTGTAAAAAAATAATTTAAATTTTAATGTGTTTAATTTAGTAATTTGTTGTTAATTAGTTTGTAATTAATTTATAAAAATGGGTCGAAAAAGTATTGAAACATAGTAGTAAACATTCGAACATTTAGTGGGATAAAAACATATATTGATTAAAAAAAATTAATAATTGAAATGCCATGATGCAGTCAGATGAAAATGTGAATGTTTCATTTAAAACAACAATAAGAGATAATTTAAATTTTAACTTATTTAATTTAGTAATTTGTTGTTAATTAGTTTGTAATTAATTTATAAAAATGGGTCGAAAAAGTATTGAAACATAGTAAACATTCGAACACTTAGTGGGATAAAAGCGTATATTGATTAATTTTTTTTTTTTCATACCATACTAATATTTAAATCAAATCAAGAAAATAAATAAATAAGTTATGTTATCCTCTTTCAGATAAAAAAAATAAGGTCTAAGAAGTATTTGGGACATAATTGAAATAGCGTGATGCAGTCAGATTTGCGAATGTTTCTTTTTAAAATAACTGTAAGAAATAATTTACATTTTAACGTGTTTAATTTAGTAATTTGTTGTGAATTAGTTTTGTAATTAATTTATAAAAATGGGTCGAAAAACAGTATAAGATTTTTCTAAACATAACTGAAATATATTAAAGAACTGGAACGTTTCAGGTATAAATCACAGAAGTAATGAAATGTATACTTTTCATAATATAATTTCGAACTATCATAAGAAAAAAGAAATCAAATTACGAACAGGGCCTCTAAAAATGTTACTCTCACGCTTATGTCTTAATGTTTTTTTTTTTTTTTTTTTTTTTTTAAACGTAATTGTATCGGTGGAAGAAGATAATGATATGTATGTAATATCTATGTATGCTTGCATACAATATTTGTAAGTAAATATACAGGGTGTCTCTTCTTATCTTTGACCAATAACTAATTCCTAAACCATTAAGTTTAGAGGTATAAGTTCCAATTGCAAAAATATTTCAGATGTTCTTCTTCATTATGTGAAAATACATTTATGTTAAAATAGTTGTTGTTAAAAAGAGTTTCAAAATTAAAATTTTTATAGGCCCTATAAGCTTAAAAAAACTATACAAAAAACTTTCTCCAGGCTCTAACAAGTATAAAAACGACCTAAACTTACTAAGTTATGATACTTTGAATTTTATAAATTTTCAGCGTTTTCTAGCACTAAAAGCTGAAAAACGCGTTTTTAATTCATTATAAATTCGTAATTCATTCTACTTGCGAAATTTTTTTCAATAATTTTGATTACATATTGGCCAACATTTTTTTTTTCAATAATTTTATGTATTTTTTTTATATGTTTTAAAACGATATTTTTATAAAGTAAATTATATTTAAAATTAATTTCAAACTGTTGCGATTGTTGTTTCAAACAAATGTGAATACAGCCAATGACTGAGCGCTTAGGAAATTCAACAAATTTAAATGTTTTACCATAACCATCTTCAGTTTTTTATTCAAGTTTAAATAAACATTCTGGGAATCAGAATTTTTACTTAATAAACTAAATCAACGAACTACCATAAAGAAACAAACAAACAAAAATATATTTAATACATTTTCTGTTTCAAAAAACGTTTTTTTTGTGACATGGGAAAAAAATCGGAAGTTAGTACTTACGATTTTATCCACATGAAATTAGGAAAGAAATTTGAGAATTTGATAGACAATAACAATACTGATCGCAAAAGTGTGAACCGATTTTTACTTTCTTCTATCTTTAAAAGAAGAAAGTATTTGATTCGTAAAAATTTTCGATTTCCAGTTTTCGACGGATTTATACGTTTTAGAAGGTCCTGAACACGATTTAACTGTTTTTACAAAATATCTGTCTGTCTGTATGGGACACAAATTTTGTGGGTGCTCTATCTCAAGAACTAATGAACAGAATTTAATAAAACTTTAGATTCATAATGAACAGAGGAAAGTTTTTTTTTTCAACTAGGTAATTCATATTTAATGGTTAGAGTATCAGAGTTGAGATTTATTCCAACAGAACGAAAAATGTTGGGACCAGGACTCGATCCTAGATACTTTATCTTGCCGTGCCAACGCTCTTCCACTGAGCTATCCCAACGATATCATGGCTGGCATAAATCACTTTTATTCCTTGCACATGGCTGCGAAGTGCAGCGCTAATTTTATTCATTCTAGCTATAATTATAACATTTTACATGATGAATGTGATACAACACGGGAACTCCTGTATGCTGTAATACCATGTAATTAGGTCATAATGAACAGATGAAAGTTATTTTTCAACTAGGAAAATCATATTCAATGGTTGGAGTATCGTAGTTCAGATTTATTCCAACAGAGAGAAAAATATATGAATATGATTTACCTGGTTAATATGATTTACCTTAAAAAATTCCTCTGTTCATTATGACTTAATTACATGGTATACAGGAGTGTTTCCGTGTTGTATCACATTCATCATGTAAAATGATGTAGTTATAGCTCGGATGAATAAAATTAGCGCTGCAGTTCGCAGCAATGTCCAACAAATAAGAATGATTTATCCCAGCCAGGATATCGTTGGTATATCTCAGTAGGAAGAGCGTTGGCACGGTAAGTCAAAATACCCAGGTTCGAGTCCTGATCCCGGTATTTTTCACTCTGTTGGAATAAATCTTAACTATAATACTCCAACCATTGAAAACTTTAGATTCTGTTAGAGCTTGATAATATTGGTGCTGACTAGTTTTTGGTATACATACCGCCCAAGGCGCTGCTATGCTGCATTATTCACGATTTTTAAGATAGCTCTATCTCAAGAACTAATGCACGGATTTTCATTAAACTTCAGATTCAGTTAGACGTTGGCATAAGTTGTTGCTTATTAGGCTTTAGTGTAAATCTCCCAACAGGTGGTGCTACTTTTCTGCATTTTTCAGGATTTGAATGATTTTAACTCTAGTCATATCTCAAGAATTAATGCACGGAATTTCATCAAACTTCATATTGTGCTAGACGTTTCGTGTAATTTCGTGTATTTTCGTGTAAATCGTATAACAGGTGGCGCTGCTGTGCTGCATTTTCGGGTTATGTAAAATGCATAATTAAAAAAAAAAATTACACTTTTTGAAATATTAACATGTAATGAGATGGAAGAAAGTTTTGGGATTGGTACATCTGACTTAAAAAAAATATTTGTATGTTATTAGATGGCGATTCAATCGATAATACCTACAACAGAGCGTGCAAACAAAGCACTTTTGATGATAGTTGAGTTTTTCAGCTGTGCAGCCTTTTTCTGAGATGACTCCTAAACACTTCGCACAGGTGCCTAGAAAAAAAAATAGTTATAATTCCTATTTATACAAGTGAAAACAAAAATAAGCTAAAATAATTGAGAAAAATTCAAAAAGAAAATAGATCAATATACCGCAATAGATATACTTATAAAGTTTCGCATGCATTTCATTTTCACATATATAATTTTTTCGTCTTTAAATAACTTTTCTCCTTTTATTACTGCAATATTCATATTAATCATATATATATATATATATATATATATATATATTATTTCTGTTTTCAATATACCTTTTTCTATGCATTCACAAAACACACAACAATGAATGACGCAATGAAAAAGAGGTTTTTGAACCGGTTTCTGATACTCACATTTTGTTAAAACATGCTTTTTTATTAAGAATTGTAGATAATTAAAAATTAAATAGTATTGTTTTCGTAAATAAAATGAAAGTTTTTTCTATAATCAATGTTGCCAAAAAAGAAAAAAAAATACCGCATTATATCATGCTCAGCAATAATTATATATATAAAAAACGTACAAAAAATATAAAGTGTGATGATGTCTCCGCAAGTGTTTATTTTATATTTTAGATTAAAAAGCAAAATTTTTAATTGAAACGTTTAAAAGAAAAATACATCATCGATCGATCGAAGCAGTGGTATTTCACATGTAGCTTAAAATGTATGCTTTGTTATATGAGATTAAGTTACATTTTATCTGTATTCAATTATTTTTCTTTGTCCCATTTATTCTCCGAAGCGGATGACGTTATCCTGTACCTGTAATGCAGTTAAAATAAGATTGTTAATTTTTTTTCGCATGTGCCTTTTGCTATCTTCGGTCAGTTTTTACTGTAACTTTGATAGAATAAATGAGACGATATTCTGGCGTGACTAATGTTGTTTGCAGATATTTTTATCCTTAATTTTTATTTAGAAGTTTAAACTTGCATCCCAAAAGTATTAAATATTTCTAAAAAATATTAGAATGCGGTGCGAAATCCTCGCACAGGTCCACTGGTATTTAAAAAATCAGAAAGAAAATGTATCATATATATCCTGCATTGCAAGTTCCGTTTTTTTAACAATTGAAATAATGCGGAAATTTTTTTAAAGCTTTCTATTTCGAAAGATTTAGTTTGAAATTATTGCATTTGATTGTTATTATTTAACAATGTAATTCATGAAAATGGAAAGGAATCAAAATCTTACTGAATCTTAATCAATGAATTACTTAATTTTAAATGAAAATACAAGCAGAATTTTCCTTTGTCGGGACTGTCTTATTCTCGGAAATTAATGGTTTTGTTTGCGTTGTTTTAGCTAAACTTACAAAATTTACAGTAAAAGGCGGCAAAGAAATATCTGTAACATAACAGACTAACTTACACTATAACAAAGACAGTTAGTTTATGTAACATGAAAAGCAACGCAAAATATTAATAATGACAGTAATAATAATAATAATAATAATAATTGACGGAGAAACCTTTTACTCATGACTAATTTCCACGTGTCGTGAACGATAAGGAAAACCGCATCGAATATTACTCAGTGACTAACAAGTATCTTTATAAACATCGCAGCGAAAAAACACTAACTGTTAAAATCAGAGTCCAATTAACTTTTGTATTTCTCGAATGAAAACTACAGATGTGATCTAAATTGAATGTATCCAGATGGACTTATCTTGAAACTAAGAACTCAGCAAAAGTGCAGATTGCTCCTTCAACCTTGAACTGTTTATGCTATGTAAAATGTAACTGTATCGTCAAGTTGTGTGTGTGAATGTAGAAAAATGTATCTTTATTTTAATGTAAAAGTAGAGCACCTTCACGCAGCCTCTACGCTTATTGTAATCAAGAAGAATACATAGTGTTAAAAAGAAAACGGATCTCCGTTTATTATCTGTGTGTGATAATCTAAATTTCTACTAATATTATTTTATCTCCAAATATAGTGTCCTGCTGCAATGGATACGTATGATATCTGATACTGTGGATTACTCTTCGCGCGACGGCTAATTGCATAGGTAAGCTGAATGAACCTGTATTATTATCAAAGCTGAAAGTTAAAGTATCAAAAGTGATCTAACAATTTATAAGTAAAGAAAAATTATCGTGCTACCGAAGGTTCTAACAACAATAATAATCAATTCTATTATTATTAATAATAACGCAAGCAAAAAACAATATACAGATACATATAAGCAAAATAAAACACAGATAAACAAAATAAAAATAACAAAGTTCCGTTTCAAGGCTTCAAACGGAGCTCCTTCAGTGTATAAGAAAGCTTAGTGATTTTGAATGCGAAAACATGTAGTTGTAAAGAATTGCATTGAATATTACTTTTATTGAATGAGGCTTTTATTAGTTACTAACATGTTTTGTTATGAAATGCCTTCAAAACAGCCCTTGATAAAGCACCTGTTGCGCATGTATGTTTACCTAGAGGTGAATATATTTAAAAATAATTTTAGCTGAACTCAACAAGTTGAGACAGCAGTTTTATAAAACAAATAGTTTTTTCAAAGTCAAAAGTGTCTAGATTGTGCTGCACTTTAATAAACATCCGTCTAGATTTTGACTTAAGATTTATCTGAGCTTATTTTTTTTACTTATTTTTTATCACAGAATTTCTATTTATATGCTGCGTTTCCCATCGAAGCATAACCAACGTACCAAGTTTACTGTTTTCTGATGATCATGAAACTGTTAGGTTTATTTAAATTTCAAGATTGTTTGCCAAAATCTGAGTTATGTTTGTTTCATCTCTGCAGAAAATGTTTCCCCTAGCTACCTGCTAGTGTCGTTTTTCACCTCAATAAAACTGTTGCCAATTCGTGGGTGACAATTTTTAAAATAAAGGCTGCCAATATCTTGAAAAGAAGACAGGTGTTATGGAAATAATTGAAATAAAAGCATATGATAAAGTGTTCTAACTAAAATAGAAATGATATAAAATCGTCTTACGATTACAAACTTTACGATTATAACTAAACGATTATAAACTGGGAATTTAAATTTTACGATTATAACTTACGATTGTAACTAAACGATTATAAACGTATAATTTAAACTTTACGATTATAACTAAACGATTATAAACTTAGAAAAAAGGCAAGATATAAATTTTCTGAATTATTTTGGGAACTTCTTCTCAAACATTTTGTTATATGGAATATTCCGTTTTTTATCATTTCTTAGCTCAATTTTTGTACAAAAAAGCAGCTAATTAAATAACTTAGTCGCCACATAAAAAAAAAAAAAACTTCGTCGTCAGCGGCAACGACTACATTTGTTAAGCCCTGGACACACATATGAGTTATTATAGAGCTGCAATTTTTTTTTTATAGTTATTTCAGTTACAAGGATTTTCTTAGAAGAAATTTCTCTGAAAACTGTAATGTGAATAATCTGTCATTTAATAAATTAACTAAGAATATTATATATATATATAATATATTTTTTTTTTTTATAAGTCGATTAGGGTAAAACGTAGAAAATTCCACTGCCTTGCTTTACTGTACATCTTTTAGTCAGGTGTTTATTTATACTGAATTGTTCTTATAATGCACTTGGAACTACGGTCAAGTATAGTTAGTTTTACATCATATGAACTTTGAAAGTAAATCATTGTTTGTTTTCAGTGGCAATTATAATGCATACACATTTTTCTAGGGCATCTGATTTTCTACTTACATTTCCTCTCTCTTTAAAATTATAACTACAGACTTTGGCCTTCTAATCTTTTTTTTTATTTTCCCCTGATAGATAATCCTTCTTGTGTAGAAAACGTTAAGAGTAAGTTTTGAGAAGTAAATAAATAAACACAAGGAAATCAATGCTATAAATCTTCAAATCAAGATAACAAAAGAAATGTTACGAATCTTATTATCTTTTTTTTTCCTCCTTTTTTACTTGGCGGGTTTTCAACTGTCTTATTTCTTCGAGAGTTACTATTTGATCTGCCACATAGCATCATGGGAATAAAATAAATATTCTTCTCATAAATAGTTTAAAATTAATTACAATTCACTTAAAATGAATTCATTTTAATATTTTCAAGCTTTTTATTTGTTCTTATAAACTAGTGAAATTTTACAAATAATATAATAAAATCACTTGTTAACTTTAAAGTAAAGTGTAATTATTGATTAAAGTGATAAAAACATAACACAAAAGGCGTAAAAATACCTCTTTATATATAGATGACATATGTTTCATGCGCTCTAACGGCGACTTCTTCAAGATCAAAATTATAAACTATTTTCGCAAAGTTTTTGAAAATGATAAACACAAACCACGAGATCACATGTCTAATGTAAGCAGATGCGTAAATTGCTCAAACTGAAAAACGTGAAAATTATTATATAATTGCTTTTTTTAATTTGCAAATCATCGCGTCCCAAATTTTAGGTAATTCAAAAGGAGCTGATTCGTTGCATATGTTCTCGTTTCGGAAATATATTTCTATTGATTCACGGATAATGTTTTTTTTAAATTATTACTATGTTTCTTCATCTTGTTATCTTTTTTCTCTTTTTAACTCAGCATGTTTTCAATTGTCGTGTCTCTTCGAGAGTTAAATTTGATCGAATCCATCGTATCTTGCGAAATATGATAACTATGTTTCTTCATCTTGTTACTTTTTTTTTCCTTTTAACTCAGCGTATTTCCAACTGTCTCGCCTCTTCGAGAGTTAATATTTGATCGAATCCATAGTATTTGGAGAATATGATATAAATGATTCTACTAAAGAGTTAAAAATTAATCACAATTCACTTAAAATAAATGTTTTTTGATATCTTCAAACTTTTTATTTGTTCCTCTAAACTAGTGAAAATTGTTTAACTATCACTATGTTCATGTTATTATATTTTTTCTCTTTTTAACTCAGATACGTAATGTATACTTACATAATAAAAACTATCTGGAATCTTTAAAAAAAAAAATCCTTCACCCAGAACTAATAAATAATAAGCCATTCTCGGCACCAATGAACAACGCTTTCACCAGTGAGTGAATCTGTTTGAAATTCCGTAATCTGTCAGTGGAGCTAAAGCCATTGATGGGTGTGCTTGTGTGTGATAATCCATATTAAATTCAAAGAGTAGGTTAAAACTGCATGCCTTATCATTAATAGCTTCTTAAAACCAGAATTTCCGTCAGAATTTAACATAACTTTACATACATAATTCTACATTTATATTTGTATCATAATATTATTTTAAATATATGATTAGTTTATCACATTTTAACTAATAAATGATTAGTTATAAAAAGTCAGATCATCCGGTCTCACCCCATCGGTGTGATAAAACCGAATAAATATGTTAACATTACAAGAAATGAAAAACTTTAGACTTTCTTTTAAAAAAGAGACAATATATTTTATTTTACAACTTTAACTAAGGAACTAAAGTAATAATATTCCAATTATAAGTCTCATGATTTAATATTTAAAGGCTAATTATCTTCATTACAATTTGAGAAATTGCAGAAAATAGTTCACCTTTTTATTATCTTTATAAAAATCACAATCACTTTTGTCCATGTAGGTTTGACTGCCTCTTCTTCAAAAATTTTTTACGGGCTCTTCAATTACTGTTTTCCAATAACTTATTTTTTTTTTTAAATCTCACGAAGGTTATCCAGTTTTACCCCAAGAGAATGTGGATAGAAAAATAAGCCGTAAAAATGTCCCTTTAAATGCCAGCAACATTTTCATTGTGATAAATCCTTATTAAATATACTACACATACTAATATAAAAAGTTTCGGTACATTCAAATGTTCATATTTACGAATTTTGAAAAAAAAAATGTTAAAACAGAAACTACATAAATGCCAGTTTGGAGATATCGTAATAGAAATGGTCACTCCTTCTTCTGGCCTAAACGCTAAGTATTAAAAACATTACCCGCTAGAGGGCTTCTCAAAGTTAGTCAAAACTTAGATATTTGGTTGCACTCTAAATATACGGATTTACCCTACTTTCTCCTAATAAATAAATTATGAGTATTGCAAATTTATTTAACATTTTGTATAATTTCATATGCCGTTGATAAAGTTGATAACTTTACCAATGTTACTTTCCTGCAAATTTTCAAGGTTGTATAACAAAAATGTGATGCGTGATGGATAAAAAACTACGACATCATTCTCAAATTCAACATCGACAAAAACATAAAATTCAATTATTTCGGTTTCTGTTCTGATAATTATTTTTTTCATTTGTAGACTAATGATATGACAAAAATGTAAAGAGTTCAGTGCACAAGAGTTACTTATTTGTTTAAAGTTGCAAAAAAATGCAGTTGAAATTTTTGAAAGTATCAGACACATGGATAAGGTTTGAAATATGACAAGAACGAAAAATCATGCATCCGGCATACATTATAAAACGCTTTCAACACTAACAGAATATTAGTAAGAAATATAATTTTTTCATACGATGAAATGAGATATCTAAACCAGCAATAATAATAATAAAAAAATACATAATTCAGTAAAAATCCATTTTCAGCAATTGCTGCCCATATCTGAAGTCTTTCGTGCAGCCCTGTACATGATCTGCATAATTTGTAAACAACACGTAATGCACAAAAAATTACATATAATTGCATACTACAACGGAAAATGCACTTGTAGCAGTTACCGATCATAGTCACTTTTTTAACCGAATTCTTTAGTGCGTCCCTGTAATTGAACTATAAATGCTACTAATTCTATACTCTGGTGAAAGCATGCTGTACTCCACCTGAGTAATGCATATTAATTTCATTATGTTTGAAATATCGTAACATCAATAAAAGGCGCAGCAAACGATTTTCCCCCCATAGACCATAATGTAAAGGAATTCTTCTGTGTGTCCCTGTAAATGAACTATTACTGTTACACATTTCATTTTCAATACCGAACATTCTATAGTAAAATTCAATAATGTATAAAAATTTCGTGACAACCCGAGTGTATTTACGAGAGTTAGAGCACGGACAGACGGACAGACATTCGGCAGACAGACAAACAGAATTCATAAACACTTTTCAACTATGTTGGAAAGTGTTAAAAAATAACTACTTCACTGATATGTTTCAAAGAAAAAGAAAACTGACGATGAGAATGATTCTAAACTAGATCTTGCAAGTGGGGGCACAATTCAGGTAAAAACCAAGTAGGTTGTTTCTGGTTTGGCTCGCTTGGAAAAAACCCACACTTACACCCACCCACCCATAGACATTTGTTTCTTTTTCAATTTTTAGCATTATTTAAAATCAAGCCCAATTGCATGTTCCTTCAGATATTATATATATATATACAGTCAAACCTCGTTAGTACGTCACTCTCGGGTCCATTTAAAAATAACTTACTACACTGAACAAAAAAATGATTTACGGCACAATACTGCATTGCAAAAAAAAAAAAAAAAAAAAAAAAAAAAAACGAAATTTAAATCAGTGAAATGAGCTGGAAAAATTCTAAAAACCTCTAAACTATGATTTATCTGAAATTGATAGTGATAGAAACTTGAAATTGTACATGGCTGTTACATTAGAGACACAAATTCATCCACAGAACAGTTTTTAAAAGTTTAGAAATTTTAATGTGAGCAGGAACAAAAAAGTTTTAAAATTGCAATTTCTGTGATATTGTTATTACAGAAATTTGCTTAGCTAGAAGATCGGAATTTGGCATGATGCTTACTTTTAGGATGTAAATACTCGCTTAGAACTGTTTCTAAAAATTTCTAAATTTCAAATGAAAAATGAAATGAAAGGAAAACCTTCAAAATACGTTTTAAATTACCATTAATTTAGAATTAATTTTAGCTCTCATTCATTTAAGTTTTATGTTCGCCTAATGGAGTATGTTTATTCAAAATGTGGCTTAATTTAATTTTTGAATTATCTGTGCACTGCAAAAAATAATTGTTGATTTTGCAGTATAAAACTGGCACCCAGCTGCCAGTATTATACCGTAAAATTAACAGTATTAAACAGTAAAATAAGCAGTAATACGCTGCCGTGCAAGCAGTAATACGCATACCGCGCATGCGCGGTAGCGTATTACTGCTTGCACGGCAGCGTATTACTGCTTATTTTACTGTTTAATACTGTTAATTTTACGGTATAATACTGGCAGCTGGGTGCCAGTTTTATACTGCAAAATCAACAATTATTTTTTGCAGTGTGGCAGTAAAATTTTTTGTAATGAAAATAGTCCCACGAATACCACTTGGCATTTTTCAACAATTACGCGAGCAAAGCTAGTTATAATATAAAATATAAAATATGTTTTGCTAGTTTTAATATAAAAGAATTAGCTTTAGTCAAAAATCCAAGTACTTAATTAAAAAAATGTATTTTAATATACAGGTTTCTCTCGATTAGTGCAGTTAATTTATCTCGCGATATTACCGCACTAATCGAAAGATGCATTAAATGGGAAAAACTACATTGGATAAACAGCCAACTGTCTTAAAATCAAAGTAATATAAATAAACAATATAATAATGAATGTACTACCATATGTATTTTCAATCAATATTATTACACTGGAAAAAAAATTGTTGACTTTACGGTACAATACTAGCAGCTTGGGTGCTAGTATATAATATATATATATTCTAAGCTTTCGGAACATTTTCCCAATGGTTATTGTAATTTGTTAAATTATAATTTTTATTTTTATTTTTATTTATTTATTTATTTATTTATTTTGGCAGTGTAGAAAGTACATATTACAAGCTTTGATTTGATTTGAAACTTTTAAAATGAAATTTATCGAAATTAAATTTTTTCCATTAATTTGTGAGTTAATTTAATAAGAGGACAATCAAGGAAACTTGAAAAAGTCGATTCTTAAGTTCAGTTTTTCAGGATAAAGCCTTTGTCCTGATTGTCGTGACATTGGTTACAATTATTGCCGGGTTTTTATTTTATTTTCATAAGAATTCGGCGCCGTTTGGCTGGCAAAGTGTGATAACTTATTCTGTGCTTTGCGTACTAATCGAAAATTTTTTCGCATTAATTGAGGAATCGTCTGAAAAAAAAAAAAGAACGAAAACTCATGCGTCAAGCATAGATCAGGGGAAACTTTCCGGCACATCCAGAAAACTGTACCGAAACTTCACCGTTAAATAAGTTAAAAGAATATGTCTAAGTAAAAATTTGTAAAACGCATAACACATTTGAAAACCCTATCTTCTAATGCAGTTAAATACGATTGTTAATTCTGTTTCTCGCGTGTGCCTTTTGCTATCTTCGATCAGTTTTTACTGTCACTTTGATGGAAAAAATGAGATTATATTCTGGCTTGACTAAGGTTGCTTGCAGACATTTTTTATCCTTAATTTTTCTTTAGAAGTTTAAAACCTGCATCTAAAAAATGTTAGATATTGCTAAAAAATATTAGACTGCAGTGCGAAATCCTCACACGGTTACACTGCTATTTATATAAATAGGCAAACATCGCTTTTCAAGAAACATTTTAAAAGCACTTAAATTTAAACAAGCACCGATGCTAAATTTGCCAAAGTTTTCAAAAAATACTGCGATTACTGGAGTCGTTTAATTTTTGTTTCCAAAGGCATGGGAATTGACTCAGTCACACAACTTTCGCTGAAGAACTTTCTCTTTGGCCGGTAGCCATGCCTGAAAAACTCGTTTCGTTTCTTTTTCAGATTTCTTACACAAGACGTTAGAAAAATACATCACAGAGCAAAGATATAAATTCCGCAGAGTTCGTTAATTATCTCGGTTTCACCCCATAAATTCTGGAATTAAAAAATGTAATCGGTTTCAAAGAATGCGCGAAATAATCGTATTATTTAAATGATAAAAAAGATTGGATTTTTTTTAGAATGAACTAACTATTCTACGTGACGTTGGAATTTAAAAAATACAATATGTACAGTTAAATGTTAAAATGTAAAAAAAGCTGACTGTTAAATATATATACACTATATTGCCAAAGGTGATTCCAATTGCAGAGTATTATGTACAATGTTGTTTGACATATTTTCTCAAAATAACTTTTTTTTATATTAAGAACTCTGCAAATTATAAGCAAAACACTTGGCGAAATTTGGGACTGTTTTTATAAAAACCTTAATTTCTCTTCGAGTATACATGCTATCCTCATAAAAATGAACACAGTATATTACAATAAGCCACTTATTAATAATCTCGAGTTTGAACGCTTTTGCTACATTAGTTTTTACAGGGTTATCCAAAAGATATTCGTTTTTTTTTTCAATTTGTTGACTATGGGATTTTGGGAAAAAATCTTCGCGGAAATATATAACCTATATACTGTTCACACACCTGCAGTTTCAGATTAACTCCTCATGTATTTTTCTGGATAGCTAACAAAACCTCTAAAATCGCAAGTAACCGGTCACCTTTGGCAATATAGTGTTTATAAATATACAAAATTGCACGATTTGAAGCGTCTATCTCGTTACATGGACAGGGAGGATTGCTGTTTCTATTACTTTATGTGTTTTTATCATTTTTCATACACTGCAAAAAATAATTGTCGATTTTACAGTATAAAACTGGCATCCCAGCTGCCCGTATTATACCGTAAAATTAACAGTATTAAACAGTAAAATAAGCAGTAATACGCTGCCGTGCAAGCAGTAATACGCATACCGCGCATGCGCGGTAGCGTATTACTGCTTGCACGGCAGCGTATTACTGCTTATTTTACTGTTTAATACTGTTAATTTTACGGTATAATACGGGCAGCTGGGATGCCAGTTTTATACTGTAAAATCGACAATTATTTTTTGCAGTGTAGCACGCAAAGTAACTAATGTTGAAGATATCGCTAAAATATTTTCATTATCGTTACAGTTATGAACGAAACTGTGGATTGGGCTTGGCGTGAGACATCCTGTATTATTGATTTAATACACTGCAAAAAAGAAAAAAAAATGTTGATTTTACGGTATAATACTGGCAGCTAGCATGCCAGCATTATATCGTAAAATCAACAATTTTTTTTTGCAGTATAAGTGGATTGCTACCCTGGTTTCCTACAAAATTTGCTTGCCCTGACGTGTACTACCATCTCTTACATTTTTGACCATCAATTCAGTTACACCCTGTATAAATATCAGATATTGGACAAAACTTTAATTGCTGTAAGTGATTTAAATTTCATCTGAATAATTAAAATTATTTTAACTTTTAAATTTAGTAATTTGAGATGCAATTTGCAGTTCACGAATAAAAAACCTTTACAAAACAGGATTCTGAATAGATTAGACTGCACTGTAAGGTTGTAATCCATTTTCTAACTGCTTAATTTTGATTTTCATACAAAACTATATTCAAAACCGTCTTGTATTTAATACACTATAAAAAATATGAAGATATAATGCAACCTCGTAAAACGTTACTATTATCCGTGACTCCGAAAACCTGTCTTTTTTCTTTAAAAAAATCATATATATACGTAATTTAAGATACAATTTGCAGTTCATGAATTAAAGACCTTTACAAGACAGGATTCTGAATAGATTAGATTGAACTGTAAGGTAGCAATCCATTTTCTAACTGCTTAATTTTTCTTTTCATACAAAACTATATCCAAAACTGTCTTGTATTTAATATACTGTGAAAATTACAAAGACATAATGCAACGTCGTAAAACGTTAGTATTATCCCTAATTCCTAAAACCTTTCTTTAAAAAAAAAAAAAAAAGAAAAAAAAGGAAAAAGAAAAAATCACATATATACGTAATTTGAGATACAATTTGCAATTCATGAAAAAAAGCCCTTTACAAGACAGGATTCTGAATAGATTGGACTGCAATGTAAGGCGGCAATCCATTTTCTTAACTGCTTAATTTTGGTTTTCATACAAAACTACATCTAAACTGTATCCAAAACTGTCTTCTATATAATATACTGTAAAAACTACAAAGATATAATGCAACCTCGTAAAATATTAGTATTATCCATGTTTCCGAAAACCTTTCTCTTTTCTTAAAAAAAAAAAAGAAAAAGAAAAACAAAACATAGAAGAAGAATCAACCAGAAACCTCAGTAACCCTGTTTCCAGCTTTACGGAAACTTTCCTGAAACACGATTCTGAGAAGTTTCCAAAAATTATGGACAGAAAACAATAAAGTAAAATTTAAAAAAATGAGAGGTGCATAAGCACACATTTTCGAATAATTTGAATAATTAGGATGATCAATAATTAATAAAATATATATGATAATAATTAATCGTTGAAACTAACCCTTAATGCTATATTGTCATGAAATTAATATTTTAATTATATTAGATTATATTAGATAGGAAGATTTAAGAAACAAAATTCTAGAGAACTACGATTATAAGTCAATGAGACAACAGGGGTTGAGGGGAACAGAGCCCATCCTCTTTCATATAATAAAAAGTTTCCGCAAAAAAAAAAAAAAAACATTGTTAGAATATGAGTTCATGGAATCGTATTTCCCATTAAAATTCTTAAGAGTTAAATTCACTTTGTACCCTTTAAAGTGTCAAAAATTCGATTTTTTAATTATTAGCTTATAATTAAATATGGTTATTTAGGAACATTTTAAAATAAACCCCATGCAAAAATTCCCTTTAGAAGTGGTGTTATGTCTAAAACAATCTGAGCTCTTTTTATATGATCAAGGGGTAGTTTGATCTTTAAAGTCAATTTTCTCAAAACGGCGATTTTGGTCATTGCGCGCACGATTTCTGAAAAATGGTTGGTTAGAATTTCATGAAATTTTGATTGAATGTATTAACCATACAGATGCACAAAATGACCTAATATTATGTTTCTCAAATAGCAAGTTTAGAATTCATGACTACTTTTGATTAAAAAAAAACTTAATATTTCGAATTTCTCTAAAAAAACATATTTTCTCAGGATCTACACATTTTATTTTGTTCATCGTAGGTCATTTTGAGAACACATCATATTTGTACTCATTAAAAAAGTCTGGTTGTAGCCATTCAAATGTGAAAAATTATGCGCGCAATGCATGCAAGAATAATTCTTTTGTAAAAAGTGTATAATATTTAAAAATAAATTAAAAAGATTTATATGAGTGTATACATTTTTTTAAGAATTTCAATTGATACAATAAACCTTTATTAATATGAGTTTTCAATTTTATAATTCAAAGTCAATTAGCTACAGAGTTACTGTAATTCTTATAGAGGTCCTTTTCCATGCATTTTGTGAGTTCAAAGGGAACTTGACCCCTTAAACTTACTTGAAACCTTACTTGTAACAATACTAATATGAAAGAAATGAAACTGCTAGTTGAACATTTCAAAGTATTAAATACAGTGAATGCAAAATAAAAGGCGTCTTGCAGGGCTGACGCGCTGAGAACCCCATATTTGCAAATTTACTAGTAGGAATTTAATCAATATTTATCGTACTTCTTTATGTACAGAGTTGTTATTTCAGAGATGAATTATCAAACATTGTAGACAAAAGGTGATTAAAAAAAAAATAGTCTTCACTTGAATGGGAAGCGCTTGAGCCTCTTAAGCGCCACTTTTCTTACTCTCCTGGCAATAAGGCTGACCTTTTAATTCAGAAATGTTTTCGTAAATACCGAAAAATCTATTGAAGTTTCCAATTTTTTTCTCATGGTTTTTGACGTAAAAAATATGGGTACTTTTCCAGTAAAAGGGCCTTCTCGAGGTAGCGAAAATGGCTTTGGCGAGAGAAGGAAAATGCCCATGCATATTTTCTGGCAACCTATTCACTGTTTTATATACACAGGAAATTTTTTCAATACATATACAGTTTATTTAATAAAAAGAAGACATTTATCTATTTTTATATACAAAGAGAAGTAAATTGTGCATAAAAATATTCATAATATATACATAAATGAAATGTATATATGCATATATATCATAATGAACAGAGAAAAGTACTTTCAACTAGGTAAATTACATTCAATGGTTGGAGTATCAGAGTTGAGATTTGTTCCAACAGAGAGAAAAATGCCGGGACCAGGGCTCGAACCTGGGTACTTTGGCTTGCCGTGCCAACACTCTTCCTACTGAGCTATCCCAACGACATCCTGGCTGGCATATTCACTCTTTATTTGTTGGACAAGACTTCGAACTGCAGCGCTAATTTCATTCATCCGAGCTATAACTATAGCATTTTACATGATGAATCTGAAATAACACAGAAACTTCTGTATACCATGTAATTAGGTCATTTTGAACAGAGGAAAGTATTTTCAACTATGTTGGGCTAGCTCAGTGGGAAGAGCGTTGGCACGGCAAGCCAAAATACCCAGGTTCGAGTTCTGGTCCCGGCATTTTTCGCTCTGTTGGAATAAATCTCAACCATGATACTCCAACCATTAAATATATATATATATATATAAACAAGCATAAAAATTCATCAGGTGTCTTTTCATAGTTGTTTATATCATTTGGCAACAAATCTTTCTTTCTGAAACCCGAGTTACGTCAAGCTTTTTACAAAAATGTCACGGCAAGATCGGAAAACGTACTGTATGAAATCTTTGTCTGTTTCACAGTTATAGTTTTGCAGTTTCTCATGTATCAAGGTTACTTTTTTTCTTTTTAATCGCGTCATTTACAAAAAAAAAAAAAAAAAAAAAAAAACCCTTAGCATGGAAAAAACTATCGCTATAGCGATGGTTGTGATTTAGATTAGGATTATGGAAGATTTCACATTAGTTACTATTACTTTCACTTGTTGAATAAAAAACGTTACTTTGGCTCCTAGCAAGAGTATTGCACGTATTGAACCTCGATGATGGAAAAGGGGCATAACTTATAATTCAACTTCTACTCCACGGGTTTTAAAGGTGCTTTAAAGGTAAAATAGTTGAGAGAAAAATTAACATTGCAATCTAATATAATTGTGAAATTTATAATCATTCTGACATATTAATGCAAAATATACAATTTGTACTGTACATATAAGAGGATAGAATTATTTTTAAAGCGATTTGGGTCAAGAAAAACATTTATTAAAAAAATACGAAAGTTAAATTTTTATACGGTCCCCCGGTTCTATAAGTGATATTTAGTAAACATTTACTGTGACACTAACACAAGTACGACAAAGAAAGTCCCATTTATCTAACATTAAAATTGACCGAGTTATGAAACTTTAAAATGCATGACTTATACCACTTTTTTGCATCTAAAAAGAGATGATTTCGGCCATGCTTTCAGGGCCGAAAATATAGTACAGTAATCCCTTAACATTCACGGTTTTAACATCTGCGAGTTTTGATTATTCGCGAACATGAAAATGCGGAAAACTTAACATTCGCGAGAATCTGACTTGATTATTCGCGATTTTTTAAAAATTATGTCTTTGCTTTTTCAGAATTTACAGTGGTTAAAAATTGTTTCCCCTGTGTTTTCTCTGTATGTATTTACAAATCAATTTTCAGTTGTCTACTAAAAAAAGGAGCGAGTGTTGTAGGAAAGCAAAATAATAACAACAGCAGAATACTCATTGCAATGGGGATATTAGAAGTGGTAAGGTAGCTGCTTCTTCAATCTATTAATTTAAAATGTGAAGGTTCTCGTAGAGACAGAGCTGAAGCTGCACTTAGAAAATCAAAAATAACTTCGAAGCATTTAGCTGCATTTAAATATCGTATTTCAATATTGTATCGATTACTGGCCCGCTAATACATTATCATCTCTTTGCGAATACAGAGAGTCGAAATTACTTTATAAAATAAACCTATGCTTTTTAGCTGTAATTATTTCTCCAGTCACTTAATTTGAATTATCTTCATTAAATAAATTTCATATTTATAAACAATGACTGTACATCCCCTTTCTACATATATGCTATGCATAAAGTATTGTTAGTAAACATTTTCTTTTGCTCTTTGAAATGATGTGCCACAATAATTAAAATTTTATAGAACGTAACTCCTTTGTTAGTGCAGAGAGATCGACTCAACATTCGCGGATTTGACATTCGCGAAATTTTCCTGGAATGTAACCCTCGCGAATGTTAAGGGATGACTGTACTTAAACTTATTTCAAGGTATCTGCGCTTTGAAAGAAATCGTACAACTATTACGATTGAGTTAATTTTTATTAGTTAAGTTTCAGATTAATTAAAATAATTGTATTTTAACATATGTTTTATTTTGAAAGGATTTGAGGCTAGGATTTCTTTTAACAAAAATTATGTTATTTTCATAAGGTTTTATTTAACTTGCAAGGATCGTCTTTCCAGTTTAAAATTTGTACTCGAAGTTTAACTCACTTTCAAATGTCCGATCGAAGTTAAATTTTACATACTGACTTAAATCCGATGACAATGTAATATTATTAAGATTTTCGACGCTTAGTATCTTACACATACTTACTTATATTAGAGGATAACACAGAAAAAAATCGGATAGATTATCGTCAACAAGTTTAAGAAAGAGTTTTAGATTAGATAACATAAACCTGCGATGGTTGTGTTTTTTAACTTTTATAATTACGTTTTATGTATTTTTTAACGCTGAATAAAAAAAAAAATTACCTTCACTTTTAACCATCATATCAGGATTTTTCGCAAATCGTAAATTTCAAGGTTAAAAAATAGCGAACAATCTGGTATTATAAAATAGATGTAAGACTTTTTTATTCAGTTTAATTTTATTTAATTCAATAGTTTATTCAAATTTTTGGCTTATACTGGGTTTCTTGCAGCTAAACAGCTCAGGGGTCCGTTGATGTTGGGAGGGGAGGGGGGAATCAATTTTAACTTTGAGTTTTTTAACTTTGAAATTTGCGATTTGAGGAAAATCCTAACGTGATGGTTTAAAATGAAGGTCATTTTCGGATTCAGCACTAAAAAATCCATAAGAATCAACTTTCAAAAGATAAAAAACATGTCACAACCCAAAATTTGAAAGACAGTGTAATCTAACAGCATTTTAAAATCTGTATCATTTTGTAAAGAATTGAGGCTGTTGTTTTTCATCCTTTTATTTAACAAAAATTCTGTTATTTTTATCCTCTTATATGTACAGTACAAATTGTATATTTTGCATTAATATGTCAGAATGATTATAGATTTCACAATTATATTAGATTGCAATGTTAATTTTTCTCTCAACTATTTTTTTTTTATATATCTGACGATTATTTATATTTCTACTACATTTGTGAATGACCCCTATTTCGCAGCAAAAAATATACTCCAACTTTAAACAGCTATTATTCGGTCAATTTTAATGTTAGATGAATGGGACTTTTTTTGTCGTACTTGTTAGTGTCACAGTAAATTTTTACTAAATATCACTTATAGGACCGGGGGACCGTATAAAAATTTAACTTTCGTAATTTTTTAATAAATGTTTTTCTTGACCCAAATCACTTTAAAAGTAATTCTTTACCTTATTTAAAGCCATTTTTGTAATTGGAAGTATGCATCTAGGACCAACGGTTGCGAAAATAAAGGTCGGTCAGGTTATACGTGGACACCCTGTATATACAGGTGGGTATCATCTACACGTACATCGCATATATACATAAATGGATATATAAATGGAATCATATTTAGATAGATGAAAAGCAAAATAATATAAAATAAATACTATATAGGTAAGCAGACATACTGATATATTTAAGTTCTAGTATTTATAGATAAAAGCAAGCAGATAAATCAAAATAAGAAAGCATGTTAAAGACGGCAAATTAAATGGCAATAATTTTAATTAAATCTTCGTTACTAATTACTGAATCTAAAAAAAAACATATTATCCTTACTCAGATATCTGTTTTAGGATATTGTTTACAGATGTTTCTCATTCAGATGTTGTTCGGAAACTATTGATTGTAGCACTCTTCGTTTGACTCATTCTAAACCTTGAGACCTACATAAAACGCCTACACAGGATCACCAAGTGTGGGCACGTGAACTTGGGTGTAGGTATTTCAGGTCACTTGAAGTCCATATTATTTATTGAAAATAATATTCATCCTGGTGTTTTGTTCAATGTATTTATATATGATTATGTACTTATATACGATTAGTATTAGTACGTAGGTACATTTTACCTATTTGTTCAAAAAAAGCTCAAAATTTCATATACAATTTTATTTTATAGTAAAACCTGTGGAAATGCAGTCACTAGAGACCTCCCCCCCCCCCCCCCTTCGTTTTAGACATGTTTCCATCTTAGTAAGTAGAATTGTACGATATTCTTTTTCACGGGTCTGGTTATAATTTTTTCATTTAAGGCAGGATTATGTTACAAAAAGATTCCGTTTTAATAGGTTTTATTGCATTTAAATGGGGTAAGGATTCGAACCGTAATACAAACATACACTGTTAAAAATTTGCAGCAAACTGTCCAGTCATTTGACCGTTTTTAGAGAAAACGGTTACATAACCATAATTTAACTCTATTCTGACCATATTATTGCCAATATTATGATCAGAATAGAGTTAAATTACGGTTATGTAACCGATTTTTATTAAAGTGGTCAAATGACTGGACAGTTTGCTGCAAATTTTTAACAGTGTATAAACATCGGTTCTGGTAAATTCCTTTTAAGACAGTACTCTGTTATAAACAGATTCCGTTTTAATAGCTTTTATTGTATTAGATTGGGGCAGGGATTTGAAGGGTAATACAAACATACAAACATCTTGTTTTGTTCCGTTTTCGTTCTCTTAAAAATAAGTTTTTCGGTTCAGTTCTCGTTTTCGTTCAGACAGAAATAGCAGTTTTTCCCAGTTTTCGGTTAAAAACCCTGCTTTGAACACATGTGTTAAGATCGCACTGTTCCATCCTTACACCATACTTAATAATTTGTTTTCATATTTGGCAATTTAATTATAGTTTCAGTAAACTCTGTTTCTGATGTAAATTTTGCCATATGCATGATATCAAAAAATTTTAAATCTAGATGTAAATGATGTGAATTAGTCATTTCTATCTTTTAAATCATTGAAATTTCATAAAATGAATTTTTAAAAATAAGTATGTTTTCACGGTTCAACTACAGAGAAGAAAAATAATTTTGCTTCTGTTCCAAAGCCCTGTAATTGGGTCTATTTGGGGAAAAAAAAAGAAAGAAAAAGAAAAAAAATCTTGCTTAACTTGCAACTTTGATTTACACGCCAGAGTGGTTAAGATTAATCAATACTTTTCATTTTTAAATGACCTTCATGCTGAGCACACCATTATTGATACATTATCTCTATACTTTATTTTCATACATCTTTTCCTTACTTATATACGCTTACATACAAACATTTAAATTACATACATATTTTCCTTACTTATATGCTTACATACACAGACATCTTAAATATTTACATACATCTCTTTCTTAATTACACACGCTTACATACAACCATCTTAAATACTTACATATAACCATCTTAAATACTTACATACATCTCTTCCTTAATTACACGCTTACATACAAACATCTTAAGTACTTACATATTTTCCTTAATTACACGCTTACATACAAACATCTTAAGTACATACATCCATCTCTCTCTCTTTTATAATTATATACATCTTATAAAATGCATCATACTTACAAAGTTCGTAAATAGGATTATTTTTGAAAATATTAACGATATTTTCGATATACACTCTGACGCAAAAGTTTAGACAATGACGTCATTCAGCTTTAAAATGTAGAATTATGACGTCAGAATTACAAAAACCTGTAAATATATTCAAAAACTGATTTAAAATGCTATGTACAAAAGACAGTCGTTTTATTTGCTATAATACTAATTTTTTTCATAAAAATTCAAATGTGCTTGTCGCAAAAGTTTAGACACTATTCTAAATTTCTTTGAATATTCGCTGGCATATGCAAATTTAGACTCGATGATGTCACAAATTTGGAGTACTTAAGTTCTGCAAACGATTGCGCTTCATAGTCGACATGCCGAGAGCTAAAGAAATTCAAGTGAATGAGGTTTCAAGGATTTGGCAGTTGAAAGGTGAAGGGAAGAGCGTTTCTGAAATTTCTGCTATTATTAATAGGTCAAAAAAATCTATTTATCGAGTTTCATCGAGTGGTTCCGAATATAAAGCAAAATGTCGGTCTGGGAGGCCACGTGTGACAAATGTACGAGAGGATCGCCTGATACAAAGACTAGCGAGTACTCAACAAATGAGCGTACGTGGAGTTCAAAGCTCATCGGGACTCTCTGTATCAAAGGATACGATTCGTAGACGAATTTTGGAAAAAGGAACAATCGTTTATAGCAAAATGCAGAAGAAACCAGCTCTGAAGCCACATCATAAGTTACAAAGAATTATGTGGGCTCGAAAGCATATGTCATATGGAGAGAAATGGCAGTCAGTCATATTTAGCGATGAAAAAAAGTGGAATCTGGATGGTCCAGATGGTTGTTTATCGTATTGGCATGACTTGCGGAAGGAACCTCGACGTTTTTTTAGTCGCAGACAAGGAGGGGGCTCGGTGATGGTTTGGGCAGCCTTTTGCTATAATGGACAAGTATCTCTGACCTTCACCAGTGGTCGTCAAACTTCACAGCATTATACACAGACATTAGAAGAAAACCTACTGCCATTTGCTGAGCTTCTAGGAGGTCCTCAGTGGGAATTTCAGCAAGACAATGCTTCAATTCACACTGCAAAACATTCAAAATCTTGGTTTAATTCCCATAATATAAGAGTTCTCGACTGGCCAGCATGTAGCCCAGATCTTAATCCTATAGAAAACCTTTGGAGCATCATGTGTCGCAAAGTTTATAGCAACGCTAGACAATACTCTTCTGTACAGGAACTTAAGACATCTATTGAGGATGCATGGTACGATATCGATCCACAAACTATGCAAGATTTAGTTTATTCCATGCAATCTCGTGTATATGACGTAATATATAAGCATGGATGCGCAACCAGGTTTTAAAAATTGTTTATTTCGATTTTATTTAATTTGTGTCTAAACTTTTGAGACAGCAGTTTATTTTTGTTACCATTTAATTTATTGCAATATGCACAATTCCACTTTTCTTTGTTATAAATATTGTTTATATGTACAGCACATTAATTTCAAGCAGTGATTTGAAAATTGAATAAATATTTTTCAAAGTATGTAAGAATTTCTTCATTGTCTAAACTTTTGCGTCATAGTGTATATCCGATATTTTCAATATAGTCAATTTACCGCTGATTATAAATATTTTCAGATTTAATACTTAATATAAATTAGAAACTAAAACCATGTTGCACTTAACATGAAAACTTAATAAAACATTATTCTAAAAATGTCTTTTTTTTTTCTTTTTTTCTCCACTTACAAGAAAATTGAAGATCAACTGATAGAAAACTAAAATTATCTGCTTTTTACACTCATCGAAAAACAAAATATAGGATTCAGTATCAAATATCATGAAAATTTTATGTTCTATACAACAAAATTTTAATATTTTTTGTATTGAAAATTTTGAACATAAATGTACGCTTGTCTGCTTTTCCATTCCCTGACCTGCTAAGTAATTCAAACTGAGCTAAACCAAAACCACAAAAGATTATTTCTGATGAAACTGTAAATAACTGATTATCTAAATTAGATAGTTTATTAAAGTGTAATTACTGCTTAAAGTGATTCACCTACTTACAATAGACAAAAGTGATCTCGTGATTTTCGAAAACTTTGCGAAAATAGTTTGTTTATCATTTTGATCTTGAAAGAAGTCGCCATTTCAGCGCATGAAACATGTGTCATCTTTATACTAAAAGGTATTTTTAATCCTTTTGTGTTATGTTTTTATCACTTTAAGAAGTAATTACACTTTAATTTAACGTTAACAAGTGATTTTATTACATTATTTTTAGATAGTTTATCTTTCAATGGCTATTCTAAGTTGATATTGTCTCACATAATTTGTGCTACATTTAAAATTTCAGCTTCAAATGTAAAGCTTGGAATTTTTTTTTTTTAAGCTAAAAGTCACTGTTCAAAGCAAAATTTCTTTATCTACAGACCGACGTAGTCAATAAAAGTTGAAAAATTCATTTACGCTTCTTTTGTTTGAAAATATAAAAAATATCATAATACAATGATATTTTGAAAATAAATATCAAATATTCGAAAATATCAAACATCATGATATTTTAAAAACAAATATCGTATATGCTATGCATCACGATATACTTAATAAATGTATCAGTTTTATGCAAAATTTGGTAGAACACACTTAATTTTATTTGAGATGGATAGCATACAATAATGAATCAGTAATATATTCTGCTCGACAAAACAGCAGTGGCACAACAATGTATTTTTCCCCATGTTAGATTTTTTTTTTTTTTTAATATAATCTTACACGTTTTTTTTCTGGTCATTTAAAGAAATAAGATACTCTGTTGCTTAATTAAAAAATGTGTATAAAAGATAAATAATTTTAATTCAATCTATACATAAAATTATACTATACAACAATAAAGCTCATTGGCAAAAAGTAATCTTTTTTAGGATTCCGTATCTCATAAGGGGAAAAAAAAAAAGGACAAGTGCGAGTATTGCTCTCACCCTGAGGGTTCCGTCGTTATGTCATATTACAGTAAAGTTTAGTAAGTACATAGTCTTTCGACAAATATACAAAAATCCGAAAATCATTAATTTATAATTTTATGTCGATTTATTACGTGGATTTTCCATAATCGGGAATACAGATTTTGAAAATTCATTAAACTTATAAATGTGCTTCCAAGAACCTTGAAATTTTGCACAAAGGAAGGCCTTATAAAGCACATACATGTAAAGTAAGAATCCTAAACTCATTAATTTATAATTCTATGTCGTTTTATTACGTGACAAAATTCTGAATTTCCATAATGGGGAATATCGACTACGTAATAAATCAACATAGAATTATAAATTAATGATTTTCGGATTATTTCCTTTACATGTGCTTTTTAAGGCAATTTTTCTTCCTTTGTGCTAAATTTCAAGATTCTAGGTCAACGGGAAGTATTCTAGATCAGGGGTTCTCAAACTTTTAGACCGACGTACCACTAAATCGAAGTTCATACTTCCTGCGTACCACCAGGTAACAAACATAAAGCTAATATAGAAAAACCTGTAAAAAAGAAACCTGTCGAAAACGAAATATATATCCGGTCTTTTGTGTTTCCGTCTTAACAGGTTTTATATATAAAAATGAATGATTACATTACTAAATTGATACTTCTGCTTAGTACATGACTGACTGCTTTATAATAACATTGAAACAAAAAGCAGTATCATCATTAATTTTTAATAATGCATACAATAATAAAATACAGTGTTTTGGTATAGGAAAAAAAAAGCCACAAAACTTATAATGACATATATCGGCGCACACAGATTCATATACTGTTGTAGTAGGCTGATTGCACTAATTTACTTCTGTCGCCAATTAAAAGGGTGGGCTTGTATGTCTGGCTCAATATTAGGTAGTTTTAGTCATAAGTCGGATTCGATGTTTAGTTTATTCCTGTATTTGTTTTTCATATAAAGAAAGGGGGGAAAGCACATTCATAGACATATGTTGCGCTAAACACGAGTAGACTTTGACAATATCTGACGATACTCTGATATTCTCGAAAATAAAAATTATGTTACATTTATCCTTTTGAAAGTGGACTCCTGTAATCCATCACAGGAGAACTGAATAAGCTCACTACTTTCCTCTCTCGTGAGAGACAGTGGCAAGGTTTTTCAAACGAGAAACAAATTTCTCCAAAGCTTAGCGCATTTAACATAGGTTCAATACAATCGTATTAATAATCTGCATACCTTTAAATGCGACAATAACGTCGCGCAGTAGGCAAACACTTGCCAAGTTTCTTTATAGATGTATGTATGTACCATCTCAATACATATGTACAATGCTTTACCTCAAATCCGCACTACATATGACCACAGCTTTTGTTTGATTTAAGATCACCATTTTAAATAAACATTTTGTAATAAGCGAAGAAAAATATTTCTATCAACAGAATGTATTAATTTATGAATTATGTTTGAAATAAAACTTGTATTTCAACACCTCCTAGAAGCTTTTCTACTACAAAGAGAAGAATGGGTTATAAATTACACTAGGAATTTTATTTTGTTTTAACTCCTCCTACTCACACAAGCTCCTCCTACTTCCAAGCAACCAGACTTTACCTTCAGATAATTCAATTTATAAAGCATGTTTAAAAACAGTTCTTCCGTTAATTAAAAGTACTTCAAACATTAATTTTTAAATTAGGTCTTTATTAAAAAATTCAATTTTTATTCATATAAATCTAATACTTACGTTTTTAATTCTGGAAAACTGATTGTATTATTAGTGGTGGGTGCGAATTTCAGCAAGTCTGCTATAACAAACATTTCCAGTAACAAAAAAATAGAAAAAGCTTTTACAGATCCTAAATCACATTTAATTTTTTTTTTCAAAGTCAATAAAGACAAACCCAGGGTTCGTACGCTTTTACTACAATTCTTTAATAGATTTTTTTCTATTTAATATTTAAATAGCAGGAATTGTAAACGCCTCGTTTAATTGCGGGATTTTTAATACTTTTCCGCATTTAAATAAGGCAAAAAATTGTGGTAAAAGCGTACGAACCTTGAAGCGTTTTTGATTCCGTAATAATAGGCTGCATTCTGTATTTTATTGCACGTACCAGTATCGGACTGCGTACCAGTAGATAGAGCTCTGCGTACCAGTACTGGTACGCGTACCATAGTTTGAGAACCCCTGTTCTAGATGTTTTACTCTCAAAACCTAGGGTACTTTCCGTTTACCTAGAATATTCATTCAAATTCGTCTGAAATCTTTGTGTTTTAACCAAAATTTTTTTCAAAAGTGCGGGGCGCTTACAATACGCGGTGGCTCAAATTACGGAAGTAAATACGGTACATACAACTTGAGTATAAAAAAAATTTGTTTTTTTCTTTCTTTTTTTTTTTTTTCTTTTTTTAACGAAGAATCGTAACTAAATTATTACTTTTCAGTATAATATGTATTACAAATATTTATCCAACTTAGTGTTTCCATGAAGACTTTTCCATCAAATAAAAGTATATCCTCTGTCGGGATAATTTGGGCACAAAATTTTGCATGTACGTATAACTTTAAAATCTTACATATATAACAAATGACGGGATTTCTTTCTTCCTTTTTTTTTTTTTTTTTTTTCAGTTTAAGCAGTGTGTTCTCTTAGAATGAAACTATTTATTGCCTCTTTTACTACTTCAAGATAAATTAAAAAATAACTATACTCAAATTACCCCCGTGGTTGAAGAAATTTGGGCCTAATGTAATATTAAAAAAGATGTACACTGCAAAAAATAATTGTTGATTTTACAGTATAAAACTGGCATCCCAGCTGCCAGTATTATACCGTAAAATACGCTACCGCGCATGCGCGGTAGCGTATTACTGCTTGCGCGGCAGCGTATTACTGCTTATTTTACTGTTTAATACTGTTAATTTTACGGTATAATACTGGCAGCTGGGATGCCAGTTTTATACTGTAAAATCGACAATTATTTTTTGCAGTGTATGTGTTTTATGTTCCGACTATACTTATGGTATCCCTCTTTAGCTAAATTGAAGTAAGACGTAAAGAAGACTTTTTAGAGATTTATTAATGAAAAGTTATTAGGATTAAATCTAGGATAAGCAGCATACTCTGATTTGCTGCAGCATACACTGTCTTGACATCTTGCACGGCTATTTTGAGATCACTCCCATCGTATCTCATGGGACTTTTCCTTACATTTACGGGCGAGGTATGTCCGGAAAAGAACAACTATTTTAGTTTAGAGGTGTAGTTCTAGAATTAGACAGATATACCCAAATTACCCCACATTAATATATACACATATATATATATATATATATATATATATATATATATATATATATATATATTAAGAACTGCCGTTTAACATTAAACTTTTAAGTGCTATTATTGTAAAAAAAATGTAAAGTAAACATAGCGGAATTAGAAAGCTTTAAATCAGATGGTTTTGTAACAATGTGTTTTGAAGTTGATGCTTCTGCTCACAGACTTGTAAGGAAATATCAGTTACACTTTTTTTTAAACAATTTCCAAGATAGTTGAAAAGTGTTTATGAATTCGGTTTGCCTGTCTGTCTGTCCATCCGTGCTCTAACTCGCGTAAACATATCCGTATTGTCATGCAATTGATATATGTTATTGAAGTTTACTATGGTATGTTCGGTATTGATTATGAAGTGTGCAGCACTTATAGTTTTTTTACATGGGAACTCAAAATAATTCTCTTACATTACGGTTTGTAGGAAAAAATCATTTGCGGTTTATTTTAATGATGTTACACAATTTCAAACATATTTAAATTGATATATATCACTATCTACAAAAGGTTTACTATAGAATATGGTGTGTATAGCACTTAAATTTGTTTTACAGGAACACTCAAAAGATTCCGTTGCATTACTGTCTATAGAGAAAAATCGTTTGCAGTTTACTTTAAGAATGTTTAACTATTTCAAACATATTGAAATTTATATATGTCACTAAGGTGCATTACAAGAGGCTTACTACAGAATATCGTGCGTATAGCATTTATCTTTCATTTACAGGGACGCACAAAAGAATTCGGTACTGTCTGTTAACAATAATTGCTGGAAGTGTTTTTCAGTTGCTGAACGCGTTTTAAATTTAACTCATTTTTTGTCTATTACTTGGTGTGTATAAATTCTACGATCATATACAGTGCAGCACAAAAGTTCTGGAGTACAATTACGTTTATGACAGAAATTCCAGAAGGGGAATTTTAATTGTGCTTACGCGTTTCCTAAGTGAACTAAAACTTAGCATTCTATGTAATATGTAAACAAATCTATAGATCATATACAGGTCTGAACAAAAAAATTCGGATATTTTTCCGAATATTGTTGATAATTTCTGAAATTAGGTTTTTAAATATGTTATGCGTTTTCCAAATTCTTTGCTTAAATATCATCTTTCATATCTTATTAAACGGTACAGATTTGTAAAATTATTTTGGAAGTGTTCTAAAGTGTTACATAATCTATGCTTAACGCATAATTTTTCGTTCTGTTTTTTTTTTTTTTTTTTCGGATAGTAACTTTAGTAATCTAAACATTTTTGGCACTGAAACAATGAGAAACAAGGTATAAACATGTGGTATAAATTAAATAATTATAAAAAAAATATTGTTAGGTTTTAAATAATATAATACAATCACTTGTTAACTTTAAATTAAAGTCTAATAATGCTTAAGGTGATAAAACACATAACAGGAAATATTTAAAATACCCTTTTAATGTATTTATATTAAAATCATTAAAATTACAGACATTACAATACACTTTCATAAAACATTAAAAACATATTAAAATTGGACGTTTCGAATTTACATCGAAAATCCCTCTTCAACAACATTTTACTTAGCGTAAGTCATAGTACTTTTCTCGTAATTTTTAATGTAGATTATATATGTTTCGTTCACACTATAGGTGAAATCTTCAGATCTAAATGATACATACTATAACTAATAAATATAAATAATAATAATGATAAATATTTTAAATATTCCGTGTTATGTTTTTTATCACTTTAAGCATTATTAGACTTTAATTTAAAGTTAACAAGTGATTGTATTATATTATTTATTTATCATTTAGATCTGAAGATGTCACCGATAGTGTGAACGAAACATGTGTAATCTACATTAAAAAGGTATTTTAAATATTCCCTGTTATGTTTTTTATCACTTTAAGCATTATTAGACTTTAATTTACTGTTAGGTTTATTAAAAAAAAAAAAATGCGTTTTACACTCAAATTATCCCGACGGGGAATAACAATTAAGATAAATTAATCATATTTTTAATTAATAACTTTTCATATATAAAAGTAGTAGTAATATACAACTTATATACTATAATATACAACTTATATACTATATGAAAATTATCTCTTATTGTTTTTTCAAGCAAAAAATTATAATTGAAGTGCTATTATTTTGAGTATTATATGCAACTTAGATTTTCCCAAGAGCTTTTTACCATGGTTATTCAGCGACAGAGTTACCCATTGGTTTCGATCACTGGTAAAATGACATGGCATTTATGATTAAAAAAACAACCTGATTATGGAAGTAAACCACTATTTGTTATGTTGTTGATTAAGATTACGGAAGATTCATCATTTGCCACAATATCTTTCATCTGTTGAAAAATAAGCTGTTACAACATATAGTGTATTTACTGAAACTCGAGATTGGAAAAGGAATAAAAAAATATATAAAAATAAATATAAAACTTAACTTTAAATGAGTAGATTTCAAAATACTTGTACTTGTTATTTGGATATATTTGGAGGAAGGCTTTAGAATTTTGAACATTTTTATATGCTTTTTATAATTATATAATTACAGTGATATTTATGACGAAAGTCAGAAAAAGCACGCCTTTGACATATCAAGAACTGACAGTTGCAAATTTACCAATGCCAGCATCAGCCGCTGGTTCTAAAATGATGACATTTGGAGGATAGGTACCTTTTTTTTTTTTTTAACGTAGGTGCCAACAAAGAGAAGAATTTTGTAAACTATGTACAATAAAGGCAATTTCAAAACTAAAAAGTATTTATTAAGCACTCTGGCGCGTATATAAAATCTGCCAATGAGACAAAGTTTTTTTTTTTTTTTTAAATCCTTTTTTCACTAATGAAACAAAGCGTTAATTATTATATTATAACTAAAAAGTATTAATTATGTTTTTATTACTATCTCTTCCGACTCAAAAATGATTTTTATGCACGACTTCAGTGTAAATGATTACTCGTACGTTTTGTGATCCTTGTTTATATAATTTTTTTCCCTAAACTGAGAATTCTAACTAAAGCGTTACGTTACAGTGCCGCTGAGATCTTCCCAAGTAAAACAACAGTGTTTGAAGATAAAACTTGCTCAGCTGATTAAGATTGAAGACATCACATTTGTGTAACTTGGGCGAATCACTACATTAGCTGTCAACACACTTAGTTCACATTCGGCAGAGAGACATGTTGCAAAAAAGAAAAACATGCCAGAAAGTATTCTTCGCATCCCCACATTACCTAGATAGCTTTGGCCAGTCGCCATGTTTTCACTTTTTGCCTGGTTTCGTCAACTGCTTTCTCCTCAGTTCGACCTCAGTGGCAAATTGCTTCGTTGCACCTGGAATAAAAAAACGAAATCCGTGACAATGACATGGCAGAATATAAACACGGTTGTTAAAGTTACATATAATCTTGGAAACATACAGAAAGTTTATTAACAAATATCCAAATATGAATATTTGATTCATAGGTGGCGGCAAGAAGGGTGCAAGGGGGGAACATGCCCCCTTTCTCTGGATATTCAAATTTAATTAACAAAATTTTCTTTCCTCTGATTATTTTGAGAAAGGAAAACAATCAAATTTACTTTTCTCAAGTGACTTAAAATAATTGATGAAGATTGGCGCTCGCGAAAGCTCTATAACACTGAAATATAGAAAGAGAGATAAGGATTTTTAGCTTTTTCTTCCTATGTTTTATGTTCTTAAATAACCTTAAACGGGGAGTTCAGAGGACGGGTGCCTCGTGATGAAAATTATAACAAGCTGTTTCTGAAAAGAGCAGGTAAAAGCTTAATTTTGGATTTTTAATATTTTTTATTTGTGACATTCTCGTAATATTTTGTATGCTGATATGTTTAAAAATTGTCTTACAAGAGAGGTTCTGGGAAAAAGGTGTTAGTTTAGTTTATTTCATGTTTATTTTCTCCATTTTAAAAAATTCGGCCTTGCGAGCGGAGAACAGGTATATTAAATTTTGCCCCTCGCTGGGTTCCGTGCTGCCGGCGCCCATTAAATGATGAAATGACACAATAAAATATAAACAGGCAATTTTCTTTACACAGAAGCATGTTTAAAATATTAAACTTCATTATTTTAAAACAAAATTATTAATAAAGAAAATTAAATTAATTAAAATTAATTAATTTAAAATCAAGTGAATTAAATTAAACTTAATTAATTTTAAACAATAATTAACAATTAAACGATAATTTAATTTAAAATTAATTAAATTACTGATAAAAAATCATACGAGATGTAATTTTTCAACTGAGTGAAAGGGTGTCCTGGTCGGCATTTAAATTCAGGCCTTTGGCTTAAGCTGCCAACGCCCTACCAACTAAGCTATTCTGGCCAAATCCGGCGGACACAATTCACTTAGACGAACAAATGGCAATGACATCTAGTCTGTTATTTGAAACAGTTCGACAGAATAAACTGCAGGTAAAGAAACTTTATTAAACGTTGGATACATGATTAAAACTACATTATTTTAACACAATCATACTGATTGGCAGAGAAATAAAACGAGTGGTAATTCTTCTAACTGGGTTAAAAAGTGGTCAGGCCGAGTTTCGAACCCAAGACGAGCATTGGCAGCTTAACCCCTTGGGTACGAGCGACACGTATATGTGCCACATAAGATGCTCAGAATCCTCGATTATTCCCAGCAGTTATTTTTTATTGTAAGCTTTACCTTATTTAAGTGTAACATTTCTGCGATTCAATTAGGTGAAAATTTCTGTTTTGAAAAACCGGTGGTAAAAGATTAAAAATTCTTTAAAGAATGCTCATCGCGAAGGGGTTAAACCAAGGTCCTGGGTGTGAATCCCACCTCGATATTATTTTAATTAGTTGGAAAAATTACAACTCGTGTTAAAATATTAAAGCATGAATAAATGAGGTACCGATGTAGCCGTAGCGAACTATAAATTAAATACGCTAGTAAGCACGTATCTGACATGAAGGAACTTTTGAAATACAAAACTTTGAATAAATGATGTATTAACATAGCAGCGTATTAACATATATCTTATAAATAAGAATTTGTTGATGGAATAACTAAATACAACATATTTTGTATTATTCTTAACTCAACCATGCTGATTAGTAAATATATCATCATACGAATTGACATTTTTCCAACTAAGTGAAAAAGCTCAGTTGGAAAAATGTCAATTCGTATGATATCTTTACCAGTCGGAATGATTGAGTTAAAAATAATAAAAGTACATCTACGTATCCATCGTTTAATGGAATTCCATTACCTGCGCTCATAAACATAGAATAGTAGAACCTGAATCGTAACAGTGTTAAGATCGGTCGCGACTTCGAACGAATATGGCTGCAAGGCGTAGAACCGAGCTAAGGAAGCGCCATCTACTAGCAACAAACCGAAAACTGTCAGCAGCAAAGATAAATGAACAAGCAGACGAACTAATAGAACCGTGGTACACGGCGCGGCGTTTCTAATTTCCCAAAATTTCTGGACGCCGATTTTATGCAAAGCCTATGTTGTAGAGGTCCTACTACTCTATGTTCACGCATGGGATATATTCTGTTGAACTGGCTACATGGCAGACCAGATGCTGTTGATAATAAGGTTGTCTGGGTGAATAGTGTTAGCTTGTTGTCGGTCCTGGTAGCTCAACATGCAGAGCGTTCGCAATTTAAGCCAAAGGTCTTGGGTTCAAGTCCCGGCGTGAGCGCTTTTTCACTCAGTTGGGAAAATGTTAACTAACCCGCATATATATAACGCCAAGATATGTTTCAATTCGACAGTTTTTTAACACATAAACATGAAAATGGTTTGAATTGACATAACAGAATATAAACGAGGTCGTTAGCAAATTTATTAATTCTACTATTTATATTTTAAATATTTAAATACAATTATATAAAATGGCTTACAACTGCGTTTATAATCGGTTATTTCAATTCAAACACTTTTTGAACACAATTTATAGAATGATATAAGAGTTGTAAAAAAACTGTGTTTTCAACTCGCTTTTTTTTTTTTTTTTTTTTTTTTTGCGTCGGCTTTTTTAACATTAAATGAAGAACGGAAAATCATGCGTCGAGCATAGATTATGAAACACTTTTTAACACATCCAGAAAACTGTAACGAAATTTCGCTATTAAACAAGGTGAAATAAAATATGTAAGTAAACAGTTTAGGAAACTTATAACACATGCAAAAATCCAGTTTTAGAAATAATAGTAAAAAAAAAATGTCGAATTATCTTGTACAGCACTGTATATGATCTATAGACTTGGATATATACTACACAACATGATAAAAAATAGTTCAGTTAGAAAATTCACTTTTAGCAGTTTTCACCAATAGATGGAAATGCACTCGAAATCTTTTATATAGCCCTGTATATTATATAAAATTTTTTTGTACACATCACATATTAAACTAAAATTTAATTCAGGTAAAAAACGTACAAGGCAACTTAAAACTCACTTCAAGCAATTACCAATCATAAACGACAATGTATCTTGTTCTATGGGTAGCCCTGTATACGAATTTACTTATATTCCACAAACTTATATCAGTCTACTAAATATAGTTTAGCAGGAAAATGTGTAACAGAATTAAAAATACCCGTAAGCAATTCATTCCCATAGTCAGTAATACTTACGAATTCCTTTATCATATATTCTAATACGAGCAAATCTTGTGTGTGTGTGTGTGTGTGGTTATGCAAATTTTATCTTAAAAACGGCTCTAACGATTTTGACGAAATTTTGCATCCTACCGTTTTGGGGCACCAGAAAACGATTGGGTTAGGTCACATGTTCGAGAAAATTCGATTAGTGGGTCATTTTGGGTCATTTTGGGTCATGGTCAAGCTAATTGTATCTAAAAAACGGTTCAAACGATTTTGACGAAATTGTGTATCCGACCCTTTTCGGGCACGAGAAGACTATTGGGCTGGGTCACATGTTCAAGAACTTTCGATTAGTGGGGCATTTTTGGGTCAACGCGGGTCAAATTAATTTTATCTAAAAAACGGCTCTAACGATTTTGATTAAATTTTGTATCCTACGAGTTTCGGGCACGAGAAAATCATTGGACTAGGTCACATGTCCGAGAAAATTCGATTAGTGGGTCATTTCTGGGTCATTGTGGGTCAAGCTAATTTATTTAAAAAGCGGCTCAGACTACTTACACTAAATTTTGCATCTTATGGTTTTCGGGCTTGAGAAGATTGTTGGGCTAGGTCACATGTTCGAGAAAATTCAATTAGTGGGTCATTTTGGTCATGGGTCATTATGGCTCAAGTTATTTTATCTTAAAAACTGCTCGGACTATTTACACTAAGTTTTGCATCCTATGGTTTTCGGGCACGAGAAGACTGTTGGGCTAGGTCACATGTTCGAGAAAATTCAATTAGTGGGTCATTTTGGTAATGGGTCATTAGGGGTCAAGCTATTTTATCTTAAAAACGGCTCAGACTATTTACACCCAATTTTGCATCCTATGGTTTTTGGACACGAGAAGAATGGAGCTAGGTCACATGTTCGAGAAAATTCAATTAGTGGGTCATTTTGGTGATGGGTCATGATATTTGAACTCAAATTTAATTTAGACCGAGCATAGCTCGGTTTTCCCTGTTCGTGTAGCCCTGTATATGATCAACAGAAGTTATACACACCCGAGTTAAAATTCATGCTCGGTATTTGATGCCATTTGTTAAAATCATGCTGTTAAGTGCTGTTAAGTCTGGAAGTGCGTTTTAAATTTAACTCATTTGTTATTTGTTGTCTATTACTTGGTGTGTATAAATTCTATAGATCATATACAGGCAGCACAAAAGTTCTCGAGTATATTTTGGTTTATTGACGGAAATTCCAGAAAGAAAATTTTAAACTGTGCTACGCGTTTCCTAACTGAATAAAATTTTAGCATTCTATGTAATATAAATACAAATCTACAGATCATATACAGGGCTCTCAAAAGAGTTCGGATATCTTTCCGCATATTTGGTAATTCCTGAAATTGAGTTTGTTATGAGTTTAAATATGTTATTCGTTTTCCAAATTGTTTACTTATATATCATCTTTCACCTTACTAAACGGTAAAGATTTGTAAAGTTGTATTTTGGAAGTGTGGGAAAGTGTTACATAATCTATGCTTGACGCATGATTTTTCGTTCTTGTTTTACGTTGCTTAGATATCTATCTCATTTCATCCTAGGAAGAAATAAAATTTCGTAATAATATTCTGTTAGTGATGGAAAGTGTTTCATAATGTATGCCTGATGCATGTTTTTCGTTCTTGTTTTTAAATGCACTAGAGTTTATTTACAAACTTTAAAAATTAAAAATAAATAAGTAAACTGGATGTACGAAAAGTAATCCATGAAATGAAATTACGCACATGGATCATTTTCTCTAAAGAGCGAAATTCTTCTCCTCGCTTTAAAAATAATAAACTAGTATAAAAATTAAACAGAAAACTAGAATACGTTAATCACATGTTTTCATGCTTGTATAACAGAATAAAACATATTATTTATAAATATAAGCCCCTTGAATAAAAAATTTTTATGTGATAAATGTCATTTCCCCGTTTGTCTCAACCACCCGTTTGTGTCATTCAACCGTGTGTCTCTGCCTCCACCTTAGCACAAAAAGTAAGTGCTTAAATGTTTACCATCCAAGTATATTTGCGATAAATTTGTTGTTTAAATTGTTAAAAACTATCGTATAATACTAAAAATTTAAAAAGTAAAGAATTTTCATATTTTGCATTTTTCATGTCATAAAGTGAAAATAATGATTCTAACATCTGGCAACAGTCATATTACCCCAGAATTCCACCAGTGAAAAGTGGCATCATCAGAGAAGCTATCTGGAACTGTTCTTTTTGCAGAAACAAGCGTGGACAAAAGCTTAGAAATTTCCAGTTGTATCTTAATATGTGTATTTTTATTGACTTTCATTACCTTGTCTCTTTTATTTGCCTTAATTTTGTAGTGAAAGCTCAAACAGCGATTAAGAGCCTACGCTAGTCACGCGAAGAAACGCGCAAGCTAATGTTAAGTCTATGGGAAGGTTCTGCACGGAAATGCTGCACGATTTCTCGCTCGCATTTTAATATTTTTAAATGATTATTTTTTAATAGGATAGCTGAGGTCGATCTATAACGTTGTTAGTTTTTACTTTTTTGATTTTGGTTACAGTTTTTTTTATAAGCGGGCATTTTCAATTTCGGAACCGGTTGGAACTGGTTCTGAAAGTGAAAGTACCCTTATATAAAAAAACTGGAACCAAAATCGAAAAAGTAAAAACTAACAACGTTGGCGATCGACCTCAGCTATCCTATGCAAAAGAATTTATTTAAAAATATTAAAATGCGAGCGAGAAATCGCGCAAGAACTTTCCTCTAGACTTAACATTAGCTTGCGCGTTTTTTCGCATGACTGATGTACGCTCTTAAGCCTTATTTGTATTGAGTTTTTAAAGTTCTCTTTAAGTGGAATTCTGATTATATGTAAGTTATGATAATAGACAAGCTAACCTTACTTTTTGTCATTCCCCTGTTATTTTCCTTGTTATTTCTCTGTCTAAATATCATTTCCCTCGTTATTTTTCTAAGTGTCATTTCCCTGTCTTTCCTTGCCATTGCTTTGCGTACTTGAAATTTAAAATTTTATTTTTGGGTCTTTAACATCCCGCTAACATTTTTGCTGACAGTATTTTATTACTTAGAGACAGTTCCTAAATAAAATAGAACCCAATTTTAAAGGGGAATAAACATTAGTTTTCAAAAATATATATTTCTCAAATTGTTCTGTTAAGATAAAATGACCCACATAATAATAATTATATTATTTTATTTTGGTGAAATCTAAAAATGAGAAATATAAGCAAAGAAGAGACAGGACAATGCAGACGGATTAATAAAATAAAATTTTAAAAATATGTTCTTGAATGAGATATTAGGTTACAGGCTGTAAAGAATGGAAAACTGTAAAGTGCAAGGCCTGATTTCGTCCTTGCAAACTAGAATAACGCGGTTGAAATATTCACAACTTCTTTTACGTCTTTCCTTACACTGAACAATATATGATGTAATTTCATAAATAGATCCTGATTTCTTCCGCCTGTCAAGAAAAGTCTTCGAACGCATAAAAATTCAAATTTCATTAAAAAAATACAGGCATAAGTATGTATATAATAAATAACAGATAACAATTAGTTGTTCAATCGCACCAAACAACAACAACAACGAAAAATTCTGCGTAAAGCATAGATTATGTAACACATTCCAACACTTTTTAAATAATTTTACAAATCTTTACCGTTTAAGAGCCTACATCAGTCACGGGAAGAAACACTCAAGCTAATGTTAAGTCTATGGGAAGGTTCTTGCGCGATTTCTCGCTCGCATTTTAATATTTGTAAATGATTTTTTTTTTTTGGAATAGGATAGCTGAGGCCGATCTCTAACGTTGTTAGTTTTTACTTTTTTGATTTTAGTTACAGTTTTTTTTATAAGCGGACATTTCTAAATTCGGAACCGGTTGGAACCGGTTCTGAAAGTGAAATTACCCTCATATAAAAAACTGGAACCAAAATCGAAAAACTAAAAACTAACAACGTTAGAGATCGGCCTCAGCTATCCTATGCAAAAAAAAAAAAAAAAAAAAAAAAAAAAAAAACATTTACAAATATTAAAATGCGAGCGAGAAATCGTGCAAGAACCTTCCCATAGACTTAACATTAGCTTGCGCGTTTTTTCGCATGGCTGATGTCGGCTCTTAATAAGCTGAAAGATGATATCTAAGTAAACAATTTGGAAAGCGCATAACATATTTAAAAATCCTATTTCAGGAATTACCAGCACTATTCGGAAATATATCCGAATCCTTTTGTGCTATCCTATATATGATCTATAGATTTGTATATATGCATAGAATGCAAAATTTTAGTTCAGTTAGGAAACGCGTAACACAGTTAAAATTCCCCTTCTGGAATTTCTGTCGTAAACGAAAATGTACTCGAGAACTTTGTGCTGCCCAGTACATGATCTATAAAATTTCTACACCCCAAGTAATAGACAAAAAAATGAGTTAAATTTAAAAACACGTTCAGGAACTGAAAACGCACTTCCAGCAATTATTGTTAACATATAGTACCGAATTCCTTTGTGTGTCCCTGTAAATAAACGATGAATGCTATACACACAATATTCTATGGTAAGCTTCTTGTAATGCACCTTAGTGATAAAAATCAATTTCAATATGTTTTAAATAGTGAAATATTATTAAATTAAACCGCAAGCGATTTTTCTCTATAAACTGTAATGTAACAGAATTGTTTTGAATGTCCCTGTAAAGGAACTATAAGTGCTATGCATTACCATACTCCATAGTAAGCCTCTTGTAGTGCATCGCAGTGATATATATCAATTTCAATATGTTTGAAATTGTGTAACATCATTAAAAGAAACCGCAAATAATTTCCCCCCATAAACCGTAAATGTAACAGATTTCTTTTGATCCATGTAAAAAAAAATATATATATATATATATATATAAGTGCTACACACTTCATTTTCAATATCGAACATGCCATAGTAAACCTCGATACCATTTATCAATTGCATGGGAATCCGAATATATTTAAGCGAATTTTTAACATTTTTCTGCGATTAAATAAGGCAAAAAATTCTGGTAACAAATTACGCCCTTGTGTATAGAACATTGTCTACTTTCAAAATAAATAATGGAAAGTCATGATTCAACATGATTAATTTGTCAAAGCAAACACTGATATTTTAGAACTTCATTTAGGTTTTGATTGATTTAATAAAAGATATTTCATAATATTTCAAAGCATAGATTTTCAAGACAGACGAAAATTGTAGTTTTCATTAATGACATTTATCCAATTTCAAAATATATGATGAAAAGTAATTTTATAGTCTGGCACGACATGATTTATATGGTAAGGCTGTTTGTTCTAAAATTCAAAGGACTAGGATCGACAAGATAATGAAAGTGGACCTACATTGCAAAAAATAATTGTTGATTTTACAGTATAAAACTGGCACCCCAGCTGCCAGTATTATACCGTAAAATTAACAGTATTAAACAGTAAAATAAGCAGTAATACGCTGCCGTGCAAGCAGTAATACGCTACCGGGGTGCCAGTTTTATACTGTAAAATCAACAATTATTTTTTGCAGTGTATTCAATTCGGAACATAACAGTTTCTTCTAAAAAAAAAAATTACTTTATTTTTTCGTATCGTTTATTATATCTATTCAAAATTATATAATATTTATGCTTACTACAGTTGCTAAAGAGAACATTTTTGGTGGCCAAACTTGGCTATTTTGTGCATTTTAACTATTTTTAGGCGCGTTCGTAATTATATAAATACGTAGCACCTATAGTCGTCGTCTGATCCGTCCGTTTGTCCGCATATAACAGCGCAAAAACTACTCAATCGAATGGTTTGAAATTTAATATATATAAACGTTGCAGAATTTTGTCGAGTCATTTCAAATTTTATGAAAATCGAATAAAGTTTTCTTCATTCTATTAAGTCCTATCATATGTAATCTATAGAATAAAAGCGCAAGTCATGTGACTGGGGAATGCATCATCTCTTCTTCATCTGTATCGCAATAAATTGCTGTATTGTTTCACGCTGTGAATATTGCGTTGTCTGGTGCGCTTGATAAGAGGAATTAATTTTCATTGAATGCCATACAATGTGTAAAAAGAATAAGTTTGAAATGTCCAGAAATGTTTTAAGAAGTTGAGATAAAAAAAAAAATATCACAAGAAAAATTTTGGTAAATAGAGAATGCACTTCGCTGTTTGGAGGTTATTTTGGAATGAAAATTCATAAAAGTGTCATTCCACATCAAATCAACCAAAATTTTTCAATTTTCAACCTGACCATTTCAGATTTTAATGAAACCTTCAGGAATCATTCTCCCTGATGATACAAATGAGAATATACTTTTGCAATTTTTTTTTATCTCACTAAATTTTCATACAATTAATTTTTTAAATTTCGAAAAATCATCATTTTTTGGCTTGTATAAATGTTTTTAATTTTGAATTCCTCAAGTTCTATCAGGCGTAGAAAGTTGTTTTGACCCCCACCCCCATTTTAAAGGGAATTTCATAAGGTTTAATTTGATATGCAAGTTGACTATGCTTGGTTTTAAAAAGGTTAATTTAATTTAATTAAAAAAATTTTCAAATAGTGTTTTTTAAAAATTTTGAAAAAAATATATGTTTTTTGTAACATTATAATCCTTAAATTCTGAAAGTTTTAGAGTGGGATCTCAATGGGATAAGCAGTTATAAAAAAAAAAATAATGTTTAAAATGAATAAAACAATACTATCTTTAGCACAATCATAAAGTTGGCGAGGTGCCAACTTTAAATACAAGCCCCAAATGGTGTTTAACATTAGTTTTTTTAACATAACTGCTGATCCCATTGAGATCCCACTCTAGAATTTTCAGAATTTAAAGATTATAATATTACAAAAAACATATATTTTTTCTTCAAAATTAAAAAAAAACACTATTTAAATTTTTTTAAATTTAAAATTTTTTAATTAAATTAACCTTTTTAAAACCCTGCATAGTCAACTTGTATATCAAATATTAAACCTTATGAAATTCTCTTTAAAATGAGGGGTCAAACAACTCTCTACGCCTGATAGAACTTGAGAAATATAAAATTGAAAACATTTATACAACCCAAAAAATGATGATTTTTCGAAATTAAAAAAATTAATTGTATGAAAATTTACTGAGATAAAAAAATTATAAAAGCATATTCTCATTTCTATCATCAGGGATAATGATTCCTGTAAATTTCATCAAAATCTAAAATGGTCAGGTTGAGTCACTGGTTGATTTGACATGGAATGACCCAAAATGTTCTTGGTTCCGTCATGGAAAAATTCGCAAAATAGAGTAATTCGCAAAACAGAGGTTTGTTAAATAGAGATCCGATTGTCTGTTAAACTTATTCCGATGCAACAAAAAATGTTAAATATGTTAAATTTATTATGACTGCTTTATTTATGTGTTTGCATTATCAGAGTTTCGATGCTTTTATTGCAGTTTCAACTCCTTTATTCTCTCTTTTCTCATCGCTAGATGTCTGCGGAAAATGAGTACACTGCAAAAAATAATTGTTGATTTTACATTATAAAACTGGCACCCAGCTGCCAGTATTATACCGTAAAATTAACAGTATTAAACAGTAAAATAAGCAGTAATACGCTGCCGTGCAAGCAGTAATACGTTACCGCGCATGCGCGGTAGCGTATTACTGCTTATTTTACTGTTTAATACTGTTAATTTTACGGTATAATACTGGCAGCTGGGTGCCAGTTTTATACTGCAAAATCAACAATTATTTTTTGCAGTGTAGGATATTTACATTTAAATGAAGTTATCGAAGGTCCCTTTCACGTAAAATGATGAATCTATTTTCGCATATATCATCAAATTTTTATTTTTATTATCGTAAAACGGGAAAAAAATCAATAGTAAAAATGAAAAAAAAGAAAAAGCTTTAAACATCAATATATCCTCTTTTTAATTGTTATTCTTTTCATACTAAAATTTTTAGAAAGATTTCAGTTATGTAAATTCAGTTTGCTTCAAATATTGCTTTATTTATTAAAAATACAGTTTTCAATAAATGTCTTACCGTCTAAATATTTCTATGGTTGCTTATTTTGTTCTTATTATCATTATTTCATTTATTTATCTTTGTCGCTTCTCATGGACTAACATACTATTAGACAAATAGATTTATAATATTTATAAATCTATTTATTATATATTATAAATCAAATATCTGTATTTTGTTGAACTAAACTCGACTTCTATTGGTTGGTATTTCATGTAATGAAATGTTATAAAATGTACATTCTAATGCATATTGTGAATCAAATCCCTTATTAACACTGCACATTTTTTGATTTACTTTTGAAATTTCGCATTCCTACGCAAAACTATACTGATCAGAATGTCAAAACCTTATATAGTAATGTTGGCTGAAAATTTCCCAAACTCTAAAAACTTTGGTGAGATTCAAGATTTGCAGCAACACCTCAACTTAACTTTCCGAGAGAGTAGGAGGAAAAGTGACGGAAATGTGGGTCGAGATTGCGTTATAATGTCGCGACGCGTTCAGAATGACAATGAATTACGATTCGAGAAGTCACATATTTTTCAATTGCAACAGGCTAAAATAGTGAGGCATTACCAGAACATCATAAAGTCTTCCCGCAGCAATTGATTTACATCCAGTTTGTGCCAGCCATTCACACCGTTTCGAATCTGAAATGGTCATAAAACAGTTGTCAAGATTTCAGCCCTCTTATGTGCATATGTACGAGAAGGAAGAGAACGGGGTAACATTTTACTTTTTATTTCCCATTTTGAAACGAATTGGCAACACGGTTGTAGATATTTAATTACTTTGCCTTTTAAGGTCATATACGTGTGTGATATGGATGTGACAAACTCGTATATGGACGGTAATGAATTTTGATCACGTCATTACAAATGTTTATGTACAAACGCGAAAAGGAAGAGATGCGGCTTAGATTATTTACTTATTTAATTTTTAAAAAAGAAATCTCGTCAACAAAATTAGTCATGATTTTTGTCTTTTTGTTCGCTAAAAAGGGAGAATGTATTTTTTATCATCCAGCTTCAAGCGTTATTGGCACTGCGCCATAGTTGTAGACATTTAATTACTTTGCCTTTTAATGTCATATACTTGTGTGGTATGGATGTGACAAGCTCATATATGGACTCTAATGAATTTTGATTACGTCATTACAAATGTTTGTGTACACACTCGAAAAGGAAGAGATGCGGCTTAGATTATTTATTTTTTTAATTTTTTTTAAAGAAATCTAGTCAATAAAATTAGTCATGATTTTTGTCTTCTTGTTCGCTAAAAAGGGAGAATGTATTTTATATCATCCAGCTTCAAGCGTTATTGGCGCTGCGCCATAGCTTTAGAAATTTAATTACTTTGCCTTTTAATGTCATATACTTATGTGATATGGATGTGACAAGCTCATATATGGACGGTAATGAATTTTGATCACGTCATTACAAATGTTTATGTACTACACACGCGAAAAGGAAGATATGCGGTTTAGATGATTTACTTATTTAATTTTTAAAAAAGAAATCTCGTCAACAAAATCAGTCAGGATTTTTGTCATCTTGTTCGCTAAAAAGGAAGAATGTATTTTTTATCATCCAGCTTCAAGCGTTATTGGCGCTGCGCCAATAGATGTAGACATTTAATTACTTTGCCTTTTAATGTCATATACGATTGCGATATGTATGTAACTGAGTCATATCGCAGAGGTGGTGAATTTTGATTATGTCTTTATAAATGTTTGCGTGCACATACGAGAAAAATTTTAACACTTTCCAAAATAGTTGTAAAATGTTTATGACTTCGGTTTGTCTGGCGTCTGTCTGGCCGTGCTCTAATTTGCATAAATATTTATTTAACTTTGTCTTTTAATGTAATTTACGAGGGTGATATGGTTGTAATAGGGTCATATCGCAGAGGGTGATGAAGTTTTATTATGTCATGTGCATACATGAGAAAAACTGAGATTTATTTTTTTATTTTTATAACGAAATCTCAGTAATAAAATTTGTCAGGATTTTTGTTTTCTTGTGTAGGAAAAGGAAAGTGGCATATTCATTATTTTTTACTTTGAAGCTAATTGACACTACAGTTGTAAAAATTTTATTACTTTGCTTTTTAAGGTCACTAGGGCATCCAACCCGGTTTTCCCGGGATAGAGAATATATGTGAAAACTATTTACTCTTTTTATTGAAAACTCTAATAGATTTTTTACATTTAATATACTTTTTTTTAGATTGCCCCTTAACAACAGCAAAGAAAATTTTTATATGAAATATGCCAATTATATATTCAAATAAAATTCAAATAAAATTTATTTAAAGCGGTCATTTCGTATTGTTCTCGTGCCAGAAATTAATAGCCGAAGAAATCGGTAAAAATTTCGTTATTTACAGCAGTTTTTTTTAATTCTGGTGATTTCAGCGGTTTTAAGCGTTTATTTCAATTACATGTATGTTAAATTTATGTTTTATTTCTGTACTATTTTATTTATTGCTTAATGAAGTCTTAATTTCGTTAATGAATATTAGCTGGAAACCAATGCTGAACTTTTTACATCGTTTAAAGAGCAAACGGATTAATATTTTGCAATCGTCTGATAGATTTTTAAAAGATCTTACTTGAAATTTAATTTAAATGCTATAATAAATGAGTAAATTTCGATACAGGTTTACAAACATATTGCATTTGAAGGTAGATTTTCCCCCATATGTAACGGTTTAAAAATTCAAAATATGTAATGTTTAGAAATTTTAAAAAATGCAATAGCAAAAATCGCAAAACAGAAATTTAATCAAATGCAAAGGATGTGAATTATCACTTTACTAAACAGCGTACAACCTTTTGAGTGAAAAAATGGCCAGACCGACGTTCGATCCTGGATCCCTTGGCATAATGCACCAAGTGCTTTACCAATTAAGCCATCCAGACGACACCCAGTCTAGCATTCTCTCACTCTTATATGGCAAGGCTACAATCACGGATCACAAGATGGAAAGTCAATCATGAGCATAATACCGCTGGCATGCATGAGACAAATTAAACCCAGTATCGGTGAATATTTATACACTAATTAATTTTTCAGCAGAGCTGAAATTACGCTGTAAATTAATGAAATACAAAATATGTGAATTATCACTTTACTAAACAGCGACATTTACAACAACTATATTTTACTTTCACTTTTATGTTTATTCCATATTCGTATCCATGGAGTAATTCATGTCGCAGAGGGTGATGAATTTTGATTATGTTATTGAGAGAATACGTGAAGAAGTTGAATGGTGGCATTTCACATCATTACGTGTGCAACTATAGAATATCCTTATATGTTTTCAGTTTATCAAAACCTCTTTTACTGTTGTTGTTTTTATTTAAAACCTTTTAGCAATTAATGAAGTATATTATCTCTGAGTGAAGTGATTTAGTTATTTAAATATTACTTTTAAAAAAAATCTCGACAATAACAGTTGTAAAAGTCTTTTCTTCTTGTGCACGAAAAAAAAAATGGTGAAACATTTTGCTTTTTATTTCCCAGTATGAAGCAAATTGATACTACAGTTGTAGAAAGTTAATTACTTTGCCTTTTAAGGCCATATACAGGGTGATTATAATTAAAGTCCCACTTTCAAAATGCTGTAAAAAAGAACCACTAGTTAGAATGACTTCAAATTTGAACTGAATATACTGGAAGAAGGGGGAAATGGTATGGCATAAGAAAAAAAGTTCCAAAGTGTATCAATAGATAGCGCTGTAAGCGGCATGCTGTGCAAATTAAAAGACACTCATGCGCAATTAAAAACCGAATCATTATGTACTTTTTATGCGGTTTTTGGCCCAAGGACAATTAAAAACCGATTTTCCCATCCAATGTGGTACGACCTTGCCATAGTGGATGGGCTTTACACTAACAGTACAACAACTGTTGACTGATTTGGAAGTCATTTTTTCCGTCAAACAACCGAACACTCCTGCACATTGAACAATACGGCTGGTTTACTGTGCAACTCATGGAAAAGTCTTGGTATTTCGATTCAAAATGTCACTTGTTAGCCGAATCCCCTTTCGTTATGCCGCTTACTGCGCTATCTATTGATACACTTTGGAACTTTTTATTTCTTATGTCATACCATTTCCCCCTTCTTTCAGTATATTCAGTTCAAATTTGAAGTCATTCTGACCAGTGGTTCCTTTTTTTACAGCATTTTGAAAGTGGAACTTTAATTATAAACACCGTGTATATGAGTGAGAGATGGAATGGACTCATATCGTAGAGGATAATGAATTTTGATTATGCCATTTACATATGTTTATGTGCACATATAAGAAGGGAGATTTTGGCTTCGGTGATTTAATATTTTAATTACTTTTCGGACACACATAGTGTAAGAAAAGTACTGCAATAATATTTTTAGAAATAAATAAATCTCAGTAGTAAAAATTGTCACTGTTTTTATTTAATTGAGATCACCACAAAAGAAAGAGTTGTGTATTTTTTATTCAAATTTCAAATGGTTTGGCGCTGTACTTTTAGGAATTTAATTAATTTTCTTTTTAAGATGATATGTAAATGTGCTATGAATATGACAAAATCATATCGTGGGGTAAGGAATTTTGATTGTGCCAGTAAAAATACAAAGTATTGGCTAGCATGATTTATTTGTTTAGTTTTTATTTTAAAGTCTCGGTAACAGCAGTTGTAAATATATTTGTCTTCTTGTGTACGAAAAGTGAAAGAAATGCTGAGTATTTTCTTTTATTTCTTCCATTTCTAACACTTTCCAACAAATTTGAAAATTTTTTATGAATTCGGTTTGTCTGTCTGTCCGTGCTCTAACTCGCGTAAATATAACCGGATTGCAATGTAATTGATATATGTTATTAAGGCTTACTATGGCATGATCGGTATTTAAAATGAAGTGTGTAGCATTTATAGCACATTTACAGGGACACTGGTGTATTTTAGTGATGTTAATATATTTCAAACATGTTGAAATTGATATATATCACTGAGGTGCATTACAAGATGCTTACTATGGATTATGGAGTGCATCGCATTCATCGTTCTTTTACAGGGACAACAAAAGAATTCAATACAGTATTATCTATGAGCAATAATTGATGGAAGTGCGTTTTCAGTTGTACGCGTTTTTAAATTTATGGCACGCGTTTTTAAATTTAACTCATTTTTGTGAATATTGCTTTGTGTGTAAAAATTCTATAGATCATATACAGGGCTGCACAAAAGATGTCGAATACATTATCATTCACTGACCGAAATTGCCGAATGGAAATTTTCAACTGTGCTGTACGTTTTCAAACTGAACTAAATTTTAGCATAGTATGTATCATATATATATATATAAATCTATTGATCATATACAGGGCTGCAGAAAAAAAATTGGATATTTTTCCTATTATTAATGATAATTTTCTGAAATTGTGTTTTCAAATATGTTATTTGTTTACACAAAATTTTTTAATTAGATATCACCTTTCACCTTATTAATCTATAAAGTTTTGTTGTAAGTATTCTGAATGTGTTGGAAAGTGTTTTATAATCTATGCTTAACGCATGATTTATCGTTCTTGTTTTTTTTTCTTTTTTTAGTTTTAAGTGGACCAATGATACTGTTGTAGAAATTTAATTACATTGCCTTTTTAAATTCGCATACGAATGTAATGTAGATGTGGCAAAGTGATATCACAGAGGATAAGGAATTTTGATAATACTAGTACCTACTTCATAAGCTGATTTATTTGTTCAATTTTTATTCTAAAATCTCGGTAACATCAATTGTAAAAATTTCTGTTTTCTTGTGTAAGAAAAGAGAAGAATGGCGTAGTATTTTTTTTTTTTTTTTTTTTTTTAAGTTTGAAACCGAATGACGGGTGTAGAACTTTAATTATTTTGCCTTTTAAGACCATAGATTTTCTGATATGGATGTTATGGAGTTATATTATAGCAATGAATTGATTATGATCATGTCGATATACAGCCATTTGTCAAATATTTATCGACAGTATAGAAATTAACTAAGTATTAGAATACGTTAGAAAATAACATCAATCTAATATTGCTTATAAATAGACTGTTTAATAAACAGGAGGAAGGAAAAAAAATCTAAAAAAAGAAGGAAAGAACAATGCAATAAGAAAATGGAAACTGATATTGTAAAACAAGTTATCAAGGGCAAGGTTACACAGTATGAGGAAGTCAAAAATAATTTATGTTTGAATAGCGAAAGTGATTAAGCAGAAATGTTTGTATTCAAATGTCCCGATTAAGTGATATATTTATTTAGATTTAGATTTTTTTAAACGATGTTTGTACATTTTTTTAGAGGTTTTCTCTTCGACTATTTCTAATTCCATCCTAAATTCTACTAAAATTTATATGCTCGCAATTAAAAAACATGATAAGTTTTGTGAAAACATTTTTTTTACAATTTTTAAACTTTAAAATAACTGTTTTATTGAAAATTAAATACGCTTTAATCGTCGAATTAAAAAAAAATACTATAAATTTTCAGTTTTCAAGAATATGTGTACATTTTATTTTTTAAGAAATTTTCTTTTCGATATAGTGGCAATTTCCTCTCAAAATCAAACAAAAAATCACATAATAAGGATATGTGCTAATAGTACTTTGACAAATATTTATTAAGGTTTAAGAACTTCAAAACTAGCCATTTGCCTAGAAACAAATGTTAAATGTGAAACACATTTTTAAATATCTATAAATGAAAGAAAAATTATAATACTACAAAAGTTTAATTTTTATAATAAAATTGAAGAAAATAAAATACTAATCCATTCTTTCCCTTTTCGTACACAAGAAGACAAAAATATTTACAACTGTTCTTACGGAGATTTTTTTAAAGTAAAAGTTAAACAAATAAACCATGCTAGCCATTAATTTGTACTTGTACTGGCATAATCAAAATTCATTACCTTACGATATGATTTTGTCACAGCCATAAGACATCTGAATATGATCTTAATAGAAAATTTAATTAAATTTCTAAAATACAACTCCAAAACACTTCATATATATATATATATATATATATATATATATATATATATATATATATATATAAACAATTTTCCTTTTTGCGATCTCAAGAAAACAAAAATAGTGACAATTTTTGCTACTGAGATAAAAAAAAAAAAAAAAAAAAAAAAAAAAAAAAAAAAAATCTTATTACAGTATTTTCCTTGCACTATGTGTGTCCGAAAAGTAATTAAAACAAAATAAATCACATAATAAAGGGAAAAAAAAAAAGTTTTAAAAACACCATCTATACAATTCATAAATGTGCAAAGTCTTTCGAAATGCCTCGCGTATTTCTTAATTTTATGGTGTTATTAATAATTTTTTTAGCTCACAGGCTATCAAAGCCTGAGAGCTTATGTGCCCGCCGGTTCTGTATGTACGTACGTATGTATGTACGTAACGCGATAACTCTTGATAGAGCTAACCGTTTTACTTTAAATTTTGTTTATAGGTTCCTTGTGATAAGGCGCTTCCCTGATTAGTTTTGGAGGTTCATTGGTTAAGCATAAAGGGGGGAAACGGGGGGCTAACCCCCCATAACTTAGATAAATGGGTTTTTCATGCAGAATTATCCCATTTTCTTCAAATTTTGTATATAGGTTCATTGTGATAATGCGCTTCTCTGAAAAGTTTTGAGGGTTCATTGGTTAAGTATAAAGGGGGAAAAGGGGGCTAACCCCCCCTTAATTTAGATAAATGGGTTTTTCATGCAGAATTATCCCATTTTCTTTAAATTTTGTATATAAGTTCATTTTGATAATGCGCTTCTGTCAAAAGTTTTGTAGGTTCATTGGTTAAGTATAAAGGGGGAAAGGGGGGATAACACCCCCCCCTAATTTAGATAAATGGGTTTTTCATGCAGAATTATCCGATTTTCTTCAAATTTTGTATATAGGTTCATTGTGATAATGCGCTTCTCCGAAAAGTTTTGGGGGTTCATTGGTTAAGTATAAAGGGGAAAGGGGGGCTAATCCCCCTTTAATTTAAATAAATGAGTTTTTCATGCAGAATTATCCGATTTTATTCAAATTTTGTATGTATATTCATTGTAATTAGACACTTCCCTGATTAGTTTAAGGAGTTCATTATTTAACTATGAGGGGGTAACAGGGGGATGACCCCCCCCCCCTTCACATATTGTTGATTTCTTTATTTTTCGAGGGCATATTTCAAATTCTTTGAAATAAGAGTACAATATACAATGAATGTGAATAGCCTGTGAGCTCAATGCCCTCAGTTTAACTGGGCAGTTTTCTTTTTATTTTCTTTATTGTATCACACGAGGTTGTTCAACATTTTAATATATTTAATTTTCTACCTAAAAAAAAGTAGGAGTACTATTTATTTTCGTTAAATTCTTTTTATAAGCTATTAATGTTTGATCAGTTTTATGATAAATAATTTCAAAATTTCCAATGACAATGTCGTTTAAGGAGTAGTGCACTGCAAAAAATAATTGTTGATTTTACAGTATAATACTGGCAGCTGGGATGCCAGTATTATACTGTAAAATCAACAATTACTTTTTGCAGTGTGGCCCCCTTAAAGACCGAAGTTAAATTAGAGTAATACTTCATTAATCCAGTACATATCAGAACAAGTATTAAGGTATGTGTCAGATAACCGGAAGATGCGGAGAAAAATCATTCAAATAGCATGAATTAGTGTTTTATACTATGTTTTTATTAAAAATATGAAACATATGAAGTATATATAAAATACGACATACAATACATATAATACATATGTGACATAAAGCTTCTACAAATGAAAATAATACCATGCTACTCCTATCGCTCAGGATTTTTTTTTTTTTTTTTTTTTAATTGAGGGAATCCATTATCCTGAATAAAGTAAAATTTATAAATATACATTAAAATTGGGGCACATTTCACAATAGAAGTGTTCTATGTACTACAAAATTTAAAATTCCATACCCTATTAAAATTATTGTATAAAAAATTCTTTTATTAATGTTCCATTTGCAACTCTAGTTTATTAAAAAATTCCCTTTCTTAAAAATATTCTATTACTGTCCGTATTTAAAACATTTTTTATCCTAATCTACTCAAATTTACTTTTAATTCCCGACAAATAGGATTATAAAATCACATTTCATAAGAATATTTCTTCTTAAAAAACCTATTTTTTTAAATTCTTTATTATATAAAATATTACCTATTTATTCCCGTATTTAATCTCTTTTATTTATTTTAATCTGTGTAAATTCATCATTTTTCCTTTCCTAATAATCTAAGTAAATCATTCTTTTAAATTTTTTTATTATCGAGAAACTTATATTCTCAATAGGCAAAAACCGAAACTTATTCTATCAGTTTCCCGCGTTTTCTAATTTCCACGATGTTCTAGAAAATTCTTTTCCCTGCAGAAGCATCGGAGAGACTTGTTTCTTCAATATTAATTCACAGATAAAGATTAGTACGAGGCGAAAATTAAACATGCATTGGTTAAAATAGGTCACGTGTTACGTAATTCTGCTTGAGCGCTCTTCGCTTAAAACGGACTGACAGAGAGAAGAGGAAGGGATTTTTGTCGTCGAAGTGAGTGTTAAAAATAAAATGCTGCTGGCGTTGTAGCGTTATATATGTTTCAAAATAGAGATTTTCCTGTCGAATTGGTGACTAATACAAAATTATGTTGTTCTTTAAGATTTGTTAAGATTATCGTTATGTAAAGATAGCAGTAAGTCAATGGATTTGAGTGCAATCGTGTTTCTTTTTTTCTTCTACCTACATTATTCGGCTACTACTGGTTAAATTGCATAATACGACTGCATTAAATTTTGAGATGTTTGCCATATTTTTACTTCGACTGCTGGATGGAGCTAAAAAAATTAGCAGAATACAACATATATTTGAAAGGACACTACAAAGTTAAACCCGATAAACTTAAAATGTAAATATGAAAAAATATGAAGAACTTGTATATTATAACAAAGGCTTTTCAACAAACGAAATAACAGCTACTTTGTAACTAAAAAGTAAATGTTTCTACACTGCTTAACTAAAATAAAACTAAGTTAATCTATGACAATTTATGTGAATAATTAAAGTTTATAATTATTTTTATTATTTTTAAAACGACCATAAATATTCCAGTCGTAAAAAAATAATAATAAGTAGAAGAAATGTTTATCTTGCTACAAAGTTGGAAGATTTCCACAGACATTTGTAAAAACAGTAAAAATTTGAGGTATTGCAGTTATAAATTTAATTTTATGATCTCCAGTAACATTACGCATATATTTATTCTATGCTTAAATAAATATATCCCTGAAAGAATGCTGAAAGAAGAGATAGAGCATGCTGATGATTTTGATTCAGTATTCAATATGATTGATTAACCCTTTGTGACTCGACGAATCCGATTTGAAAAATATTTTCTCAGCTCATTAGAATATATCATTTTAAGCATGTAAACCATGATTTAAAAAAATTAGAACATAAAAAAAATAAATTGTTGACTAAAAGGTACTTTTTTCACATCTGCAATAAAAAGAAAATTACGTAATAATAGTTCGTTAAAATAGGCAAAATCGAACTAAGGGGAGGGAATGGGGGGAGCTTTTTGTGAAAACAGAAAAAACACATAACTTCTTAATTATGATACGTATCGAATCCGGTTAAAGTTATTATTACTTCTAGGAAAAGGGCCGAAAATTTGTGTATGACAGATTTTTGATATCATTAAAATGGCCTCAAGGGGGTGGGGGGATGGGATAGGGTTTTAAGAAGATACAAATTCATAATTTCGTCAATTCACAATATATCAAATCCGCTTAAATTTATTATAAATCCTCTTAATATTATCTACAACGTTTATACAGACAAGTTTTTTATGGGACCAACCCTTACAACAACAACAAAAAAACCCTGCCGGCTCCGTCTACAGACACAGGTAGATTTCGAAGTGGGCGGTCCCAACTGCCGCATCATGACAAAAAGGTCAGTTCTTCTGCAATTCCCAATAAACAGGCGCCCCACGGTCTGCGTCTTCGAAATCTACCTGTGCCTGTAGGCCGAGCCGTCAGGGATTTATTTAATGACGGCTTTGTATAAGAACTACAGATGACATATGAATTACTAAGATTGCTAAATATTAGTGAAGCTGGAAAACGCATAATGTCATTGAAAACACACTTGAAGAAAAATCGGGCCAAAGACAATAATCTGTCCAAAAGTACTTCCATGAAGTTCTGTTATGTGCTATACACATAGCAGAACATTAGAAGATACACATCCCTTTTAATAGGGAATATATTTGAACCTGGACATATAGTCTGATTTGCATACATTATGTATTTTTCTTCACTGCATGCTGTATACATTTTAAAATTTTCTCTCCTGCGAATAACTAATTAAAAATCACTAGAGTGCGAATTTATATGTATGTACACTGCAAAAAATAATTGTTGATTTTGCAGTATAAAACTGGCACCCAGCTGCCAGTATTATACCGTAAAATTAACAGTATTAAACAGTAAAATAAGCAGTAGTACGCTGCCGTGCGCGGTAGCGTATTTCTTCTTGCACGGCAGCGTATTACTGCTTATTTTACTGTTTAATACTGTTAATTTTACGGTATAATACTGGCAGCTGGGTGCCAGTTTTATACTGCAAAATCAACAATTATTTTTTGCAGTGTATGTACTCACAAACAGTTTATGTATCACAGCGCAAATTTTTCCACATTCACTCTCTATTCCTCCGAATGATTTGAAAAGTCAATCCCGAAAACCGTATCTTACGTATTTTTCCCTATTTTCCCCATTTATATCCCAATCTTAGTTGCGTTTCCAAGATCTCACCCTCACAAACATACAGAAAGTACAGACGAATCGAAGCCATAAACACTTTTCAACTGCGTTGGAATGTGTTAAAACAGCAACAACAACAAACACTGGAAAATGTTTACGACTTAATATTTTTCTTTAAAAATGTCTAAAACTTAAAGAAACACATGTTTTACCCGCATAGATAAGATACTAGTTTCTGTCATGTGAAAATGAATGGCACAATACTACAGCGGCTTTATCAGTTTTACTTATATTAGCAGTCAGGTTTTTTCCCTGTCATTCATATTTTACGCTATTCGCAGCAATTCTTCCTGTCTCGTGAGTCTTATCGTTTCAGGCCGAAGGTTAAAATTTATTTTCATTTAGGAGATGACATTTTGTTGTTTTGCAACAACATAACGTTATGTATGAAACAGAAAAAAAGGTGCCTTCGTCAGACGTCTGTACGGGCTGAAATTTAATTGATTTAATCATTCAAATTATAAATTAATGCCATTATCACAAAATCAACATTTTGATTATTTCAGATAGGAGATTTAATAAATTAAAAATTACAGAAATTTCTAAATATTAATTTATGAGACACCGGGGTGGGGTGGGGTGGGGTGGGGTGGGGTGGGGGTGTGAGAAGGTAGAGCCCTTCCCATCTCCCTTATAATACAAAAAAAAAAAAAAAATCATAATAAACAGTTTTATTGCATCAGTGCATGTAATCATATTTTTCGTTATACAATTCATGAGAGTTAAATCTCCTGAAACTACTTAAGACCGTACTTGTAGTATCGTTATTATAAAGTAAAAACACGAGTAACGCTGGCGTCATATTGGCGGTGGCAATTAGAGTCCTGCATCGGGTCGGGATACCCGCTTTTAGCCGCGCCGACACGACCCAACCCGAATCGCGGGTCGAGTCGGGTTGGCGCTATATTTTTTCGTTGCGGTTCGGGTTCGGATCGGGTTGACTTTCATTGTTTCGGGATGGGTTTTGACTCTTGCGGGTCGGGTTCGGGTTGACCGCTTTTTCAAAAGAATGTCGACAATATTTTTGCAGGTCAAAAATATATATGCAATAAGACCTCCATAATGGACACTCCCGAAAGCGGACACATATGTTTAGCGAACACTTTTTAAATTCCCGACATTTATATATTTGTACGCTTATACCTTAGAATAGTGGGCACCTCCAAATCTACACATATGTAGCATTCGTATGCGTGCATAAACCATCACAAATTACGATACGTGTGTTTTTGTGTGTATCATAAACGAAATGTTGGTAATGTTTTTCAGATTCTGAGAAAAGAAAAAATGTTTTTTTTTAACTGCACCGTAAAGAAAGTATAATCTATGATTACATTTCTTATATACATTTTATTTTTTCTCATACAGTAAATTGAATATATACTTATTCATATTCAAATACGTATTTATTTTCATCTGAAACATAGTTCTTTTCAAACTTTTTGTGAAAATCTCAACTATCCGACATGCAAAAAATCTAAATATGACATGGAAGAATTATTCTAGTGTGAACCCGACATGCAGAAAGAAAATTAGTCATCCCGACCCGAAAAAAAAAAAAAGAAAAAAGAAAGAAAAAAAAAAGAAACAACCCGACCCGATGCAGGACTCTATTCAACGATCTCGAAGTGCCCGCTATTCAGAGGTTTCACTATATTTGAATATTAAAGAATATAGATTCGTCTATTTTACTAAATAATATTTAAAATTGGTATCAGAGATATAATTGTACATAATTTTCATAATAGCATTAAAACATGATTTATTGTCCTTTCATTGCGGGTTCGGGTCGGGTTGCGGTTCGCCGAAAATTATTTTTGCGGGTTTGGGTTGGGTTGCGGGTCCAGAATTTTTTTTGTCGGGTTCGGGTCGGGTTGCGGGTTGACTTCAAATGGAATTTACGGGTTCGGGTCGGGTTGTACCCGACCCGTGCAGGACTCTAGTGGCAATACCTGACCAATAAATTTCGCTTTTGCTGCAATTCTTTTAACTTCTAAACATAGCAATTTTTTTATTTTTAGATCGTCGAATAGGGTAAAGCAGTAGCGTAGCTAAGGGGGGGCAAGGGGGGCGGCCACCCCGGGCGTCGCTGCCAAGGGGCGCCAAATTGAGAGGGGTTTTTAACCGAAATTATCTCTCATATTTTGACAATAAATACAAATTTTTGAGCTTTTTTTGTGTGTGAATGTTTTCTTTAGTAAAACATTTTAGTATATTCAAATAACGAAAGAAAAAGCTTCTGTAAATGTTTCTAGGGATGGCTCAACACACTTCGTACTTTACATGATTACGTACCTGAAAGGAGGCGCAAAATGATTAAATGGACGAGTGAGGCGCGCCCAATTGAAAGACGCATTAAACCAAAACTTGTAGGAAGCCCAAAAAAGTCTAAGCGATAGTTTTGAGCAGTGCCCTAAGAGGAAAACATTTTAAAAGGTCCTATTACTTAGCGCTTTAGATCTTCAGTTAGTCGAAATTAAGCATAGGTTATGAATTAATCATTATAATAAAATTTTAAAGAAATGCGTTAAAAGTGGGGGGAAATGTTTATAAAAGGGCCCTAGGACCCTAACAAAAATATAAGGATTGTGGCCCGATGAGAGGAATTAATATAAAACTTTAAAGTTATGCATATTGAGAGGATTAGGGAGATGAAAAATGCACAGTGAAAAAAAGTTCAAGTGGTCCCGGATCAGGCCGCAGGGTTTTAACTGGGATGTTGAAATGGGGGAATAACTAAATAGAGAAAACGCCCCAAAAGGTGGAAAATTGGATTGAAAGGGGGACAAGTTATTTACAATTTAGAACACAAAAACATAAAGGGGCCAAGTCTTAAAAAAATGAAAATCTGAGCCTCGGGTACATCAGGACATGCCTTGGACTACCCACACCCAAATTTTCAGATTTCTGTGGGCATTTAGATTTCGCTAGCCATCGCACACAGATAAACATTCTTTTATTAGTATAGTTAATTAAGTTCTTAAAATATTAAAATGCTGTATTGTCTTCTGAAATACACCTGCGTACATAATTTTTATAATTCTAGTCTATCAGGAAGTGGGTGAAAAATCAATTAGAAAATTCCATTTTTACATTACAAAAAACAAGTCAATTGAAAAGGAAATAAATAAAAGTAAATTCATGTATTATAAATGAAATCTTTGTTTATTGAGTAAAGGCACAAGTATAATAGATGAATTCCAAAGTTAAAGATAACGCTTATAGATAATTTTATAACTAAACATGTTTTATTAGATCTTCAGATATATATTTTTTAAAAAGAGCAAAATTTTATAAAATAAATAAAAATAAAAATTCATTAAAACTTTCAGAAAACGTGCAGTCCATATCAGGGCTTAATTTCTAACAAAAAAAGAATAGGAGCCTTAATATTCTGCAGTACTAACACAACTAGCACACCCCCTCCCCCCCTCCTCCGCCGTCACTCCAATCTGCATATTTATATTTCATACATTATTTTTATAAATTTTAAAGCATTGTTTTTTTATTTAGCAAAATAAAAGTTTTAAATACATCTATCTGCATTTATATACTTAGCTATTAACTATTCCACTTTTTAGTTATTACTACTTCCAAATAGAAACATTTGCCTAACCTTAATGTTAATTAATTGCAGAATTCTGTGATTAAATAAGCTCAGGATTATGATTCGGAAATGGTGTTAACACAAAAAAATAAAAAATAATAATAATAGTTCGCAGCTATGCAGAATTACAAAAAAGACTCTTTATTCAAGACTCTTTATTCTTATCAAAATACCATTAAAATGATTTGAAATTGAAATAAATAAAATTTTGATTTTAAGACAGATTGAGCTCGAGCCTGCCCAAACCCGAAGACTGATATAAAAATCGAGCCCGTTTCATATCCATCTCTTACGTGAGCGACACATTACGTAACTTATAAGTGTTTTGATACAAAAGAGGGCAAAAGATTGGAGATGGGAGGGAAAGGAAAGGGTAATTTAGGATTCGTTTTGCGGAAGTGTTACTGCGCTGGGCTCCGGAGCACAGTGTTTATGAGATCCGGTGAATTCTGGCCAATATTTAAATTTTTACTAAAAATAAAGAATACCGGAGCTGGGCTCCGGCGCAAATTAAGCCCTGGTCCATATGCTAAACTTTTGGAGATTTAGTATATTGGAAATCAAATTCCTCGCTCCTTGTATCCGGGATTTATTATAAGTCAGATATGCTATTGCAGAGATCATTTGCATACTTTTTATGGCTAAGCCACAATATTATAAGTTTCGGGGACGCAATTGAAGTTGCGCCGCTACTTTTAAACAACAAGCTCATAAAGTTTGTAAATAGTTTTTTAGATTGCTTTTCGAACCAGGATTAGCCATCATGGTTAAAAGAAAGCAAAAGAGACATAAAATAACATAATTAAATCTGAATGGACAAATATATATCTCTTTCTCTTTGGGCTAATCAATGTAAAAATTTTACGGTAATAAAAGTTTGCAATTAAGGTGCACATATGTAAGTTTTAAGATGCAGTTTTTATTGATATTATTAAATGGTTTTGTGAAAGTTTTATGATTTAATAAAGCAAAAAGGTAATTCTTTAAGTAAAATTCATTTTATGTTAAAAATATTTCATTGAAAATCTTTTAAAGAAAATTTCAAAATCACACTTTTGTATAATTATAAACTTTTCGCAACATTTTTCTTTCATACTTTCCTTACAAATCTACTCTATAACTGTAATGATCAAATTTTCAATTAGTTAGTTAAAATGTCATGAAAAATGTTAATTAGTTAAAATGTCATGACAAATTTTAAAATAAAATACAAAAATACCTTTTTGCTTTTAGAAAAAAAAACTATCTATATCGTATTTTTAATTTTACGAAATGCACCTTAAAAATTTCAAAAAAAAAAAAAAAAAGAGTCAATTGAAAAATATTTGTTGCAGTTTTATCACTTAGGATATATGAAACTCCTTGTAATTTTTAAAGAGTGTACGCACCTTGTAAATGAAACAAGGCAGCAGATTTTTTTTCTAAACGTGATTTCCAGCAAATAATTTACTTTCATTATTTGTAATCATTGTTGCTACCTTCATACTCTTAAAACTACACAGCTACACAGTTAAACATCTTGGAGATAAAAGTAGGTCACCATAAATGAAAATATGTCATAAATGAAAATGTCGTCATAAATTCGCGATAGCTGACAATTTTTCAAAGTCCCCAAATATTGACGAAAATTAGGAATTTTCTATTATCGTGTTCCACGCATTTTAATTTCGTGTGTTTGAGTAAAATTCGTTTAATTCTTAAAAACAAGGAAGAGGAAAGTTACCTTTTCCTCGAGTACAAGGCGGGAGGACTTTCCTTCCGTCTTGAGGAAAAATTTAATTGTTTTTTTATTGGGGGGGGGGGGGGGGGGCGCAAAATTTCCTCCTGCCCCGGGCGCCAAAAAACGTAGCTACGCCACTGGGGTAAAGAGTTTTCCCAAATGAAATGTAATTTGTTTGAAAACTGTATTTGAATTTACTGATTTAGTATGATACTACACATAGGAGCTCTTTTAATAGGGGCTATATCTATTTCAATCTGAACACGTAGTCTGATTTTCATGCAATCTGTATTTTTAAGCTTCGCGCATTTTTAGAACACTTTAACTGTTTCACTGACGCGTGAATGGTGGGGTAAGGATCTATGGATTAAAAATCACATTCAGAATACTTAAAAGCTGATAAGATGCAGAGAAAATCCATTGTGTTAAGATGAAAATTTGATGAGTAAAATCAAATGAAAGAAAACGCATAATTATCCAAAAACATTTGAGCATGCAACTGTTTCGAGGTTTCATAACAGGAATCCCTTCTTCAGTGCAAAATGAATGGAAGCGAAAATGAAAAACAACAGCAGAAAAGTACGCGTGTTATATCACGTGTGTTAAAATAATTTTGAAGCATGGATTTTTTTTTCTTTTTTAATTTATCTCTATCATCACGTGCAGTACGATTACGCAAGATGAACCCGTTTGCACTTAAAACAATATAAATAGTTCAGCATTTGTTTCCGTATAAACGTTACGTTTAAACGTATAGTTTACAGTATACGTATTTCATACTGACGTATTATACGTACATACGTATATCGGTTAAACGTGCCTGAAATACGTATATCGCATCGGGAGCACTAGTAAAAGCTCGAGAAATTTGTGTATTTTGAACGCATTAGTAGTGAAATATTTACTGTTATCAAAAGAACGACTCGTCTCCTTTTAATTAGGATGTAATTTTCACTTACTGAAACATTTCGACTCCCCCTGAGATTAAGTTTTCTCAAGCCCCGCATAAGCAGAAAGAAAAAGTTAGATTTTGAAATAGCTTTATGAGTAAAAATGTGCGGTTTTTTTTTTTTTTTTTTAAGTGGCGTCATTTTATGGGCAAATTTAAAAAAAGAAAAGTTATTTTTAAATGTAACGAGAAAATGACAACAGTAAAGATATAGTAAATCCCATTATTTTTCATTTCTCTGTAACTTTGGAAGCAATCCAATTGCCACCATTTTGAAGAAATGTCAATAAAAACTTTTAAAATTCAAAATGAAGTGTAAAAATAAAAATATTTTTTTAAAAAAAGGTAGTGCGCGCTTGTCTGCAAATGAACAGCTTTCAACTACAAAAATAATTAAATAATTATTAAAATTTGTTCAGTGAGAATTCTCAGGGCAGATGACGAAAAAAAAACCGGCTTGTGTTTTAAATATACAGATATTTATTAACAATATGCCTGCAAGCCACGCAATACGGAATAACTATATTAACTGATCACTTTTATATTTATAGACAAAAGAATAGTTTTTAAAAAATATATTGAAGTTGCTTAAAAAAGAAAAAGATAATGATTAAAGAAAATCACGCTTATAAAAATTCCATAAAGAAACAAGAACGAAAAATCCTGAGTCAAGCATAGATTATGAAGCACTTTCCAACACAGCCAGAAAAACTGTAACGAAACTTCACCGTTAAATAAGGTGAAAGAAGATATGTAAGTAAACAGTTTCGAAACATATAACACATTGAAAAATACAGTTTTCAAAATTACCTTACAATGCCAAAAAAGTAGTCGAATTATTTTGTGCAGCCCTGTATATGATCAATAGATGTGGTATAGTATGATAAAATTTAATTCAGTTAGAATATTCACATTTAGCAATTTTTGCCAATCGATGGAAATGCACTCGAAATCTTTTGTACAACCCTGTATATTATCTGAAGACTTTTGTACACACCACTTATTAAGCTAAAAGGCAACTTAAAACTCACTCGCAGCAATTACCAAACGTAAACGACAATGTATCTTTTTTTGCGTAGCCGCATGTATATGAATTTATTTATATTGCACAAACTTCTATTAATCTACTAAATCAACAGGAAAATGCGTAAACACAATTAAAAACTTCCCTTAAGCAATTCACTCCCATAGTCTGTAATACATACGAATTCTCTTGTGTAGCCCTGTATATGATCAACCGAGTTCATAAACACACACGTACTACGAAAAAAAATTGTTAAACTTGAAAACACAAACCAAAGTTGAAAACGCACTTATCACACATAGACTGTAAATATCGCACATGTACTGTAACCAATATCTTTTGTGTGTCCCTGTAAATAAACGCAATGCACTCAAGACAGCAATTTATAGTGCACCTCAGTAGTGCATGTAATTTTCATTATGTTTGAAATAGTGAAATATCACTAATTTACACTGCAGACGATTTTTTCCCATAGAACAATGTGTAACATAGTTCTTTTTGTTTGACCCTGTAAATGAATAATAAATGCTTTGCACCCCATATTCTACAAAAAGCATGTTTTAATGCGCTTCATAATTATATATCAATTTCATTATGTTTTAAATAACGTAGCGTCATCAAAATGCACTTGAAAAGATTATTCCCCATTGACTGTAATGTATCGGAAAACTTTTGACTGTCCCTGTAAAAAAACTATAAGTGCTACACACTTCAGATGAAATAGGGAACATGCTATAGATAACGACAACAACATATAAAAATTTCAGGACAATCGGAGCATATTTACGGGGCTTAGAGCACGGCCAGACAAACCGAAGTCATAAACACTTTTCAACTAGGTTGGAAAGTGTTAGAAAAAATGAAAATATTTGTTTGTAATTTATTGAACCGAAATAAATTTTAATAGCAGTATACAATGTTCTAATTTCTAAAGCTTGCCTTAAAGGAATAAACAGTATAGCAAAATTTTAACTAATATTAATAATTAAAAATATTGACGGTCATTGATTTGCTTTTTATATAATATATATATTTTTAATTTATCGAAATGTTGTGTTTCTTTTAAAAATTTGCATTCACTTTCTTAATCTAAGTTTTCATTCAATAGAAATGAATGTAAATAAACATTGTTCAAAACGCTCTCGTATTTTTCGTACACCCTAATTTTTGAATCGACCAAAAAAAAGTGCAAAAAATTAGCAAATAAATCCAGAATTTTTAAAGGTTTTTGGTCATCTTCTGTTTCTTTGTTCTTTTCTTTTCTTTCTTTCTTTTTCTTTCTTTCCTCTTTTTTTTTCTTTTTTTCTCTTTTTTCTTTAATGAAATGTAAAAATTTAAGAAAGATAACATTATTCAATTATTCTAAACTATAGGATTGCCCGAAGTCCCAATAATAGCTTTCAAGAATCATTCATTTTTAAAATTTTTATTAAAATGTTCTTTTCATCAGGTGTGTCAACGCTGCACATACACACAACATTTCGTTGCATTGTCTCTTTGCCAAACGAGATGAATCATTCCATTTTCCAGGTTCAGCACTCTCTTACTCTTCTTACACCTCTCCCCCCCCACCCCACCTCTAATTCAATGCCCCTTTAAGCTAGCAAACAAATGGCACGTGTACAGATTTTAAAAGATCAGCCATGTTTGGAAAAATATATTATCTTAGATATTTATTATATCAAAATGACCGCGTATCTTCACCGTGTTGATATTCTTATTGCCGGAAAAGTGGTTTTACAGTGGAGAACTTTTTACCTATTCATCTCACAACGAAAATACAAATTTACGTGAAAAGATATTTGACAATCATTAAAGTCTAGAAGAAAATGGTTTCTTTTGGTATGAATGAAAAAAAAAAAATTGTTTGTCTTAGAAATTCATTGGAAGAAACAAATAGATAAATTGATATTACTAGAAACCGCACGAATTAAAGATGGAAGATGAAAGTTCCAGAACTAGAATCCTGCAACGGGATCCGAACACGAAATCGGATGGGGTGGGTTCTGGGGAAAAGTTCTCCACTGTAAAAAATACTTTTCCTGCAATAAGAATATCAACACAGTGAAGATACGCGGTCATTTTGATATAATAAATATCTAAGATAATATATTTTTCCAAACATGGCTCTTAACCTCTTGAGTCCTGTATACCCAAATGGGTACCTAGATTCTTTTGCTCATAAAAACTAAAATGATTGATATTTTTACAATTTAACTTAACTTCTATCAAGTTGAATGCTTTTGCTTTAAAATGAAACCAATAAATGGCAGCACCGATGTCGATTTCCTTATAAAATAAATGCTATTTTAACCTGAGTTTGCAAAATGCTTTCGAAACAGTGCATCCAAGAAAGTAGGTAATTTTCACAATTCTTTAACTTAAAAACTTTATAATAAAACTTTTTTAAGAATTTGAAGATTATTCACTTATTTAACGCTGTTATTTTTTTTATTGTGTAATTTTATGTTATTGAAAATTAAATTGATATTTGGGGGGGGGGGGGGGCTAGTAATTTTATATTCATATTTGTGAACCTAAATTACAAGTCCCCTAAAACAATAGATTTAAAAAAAATATTTTTTTTTTTTTGTCATCTATGATCTCATTTCATTTGTTTAAAAGCAAAGAATGAGTATTTGTACTATTATTTTAACTTCGGGTCTTATGAGGTTATTACTTTTTCATGTGAATTGGGATATGGACTTAATATTGCGGTTCGGGTTGAGATCGGTTTTGGATTCGGTTTTAGTTCTTGTGTGATGGGTTGAACTATCAGATTTTTTTATCTTTTTTTTTATCTTTTTTTTTAAAGAAAAAAATGTGTCAGATGCAAAAAAATTATATTTGTGTATGAATGAAAAATGAATATATGTATATAATATTCACTGTTTTTCCGAAAACATAAAATTAAAGATAAAAGTATGATTATAGGCTATTTTTCCATAATTGCATTAAAATAGAGAATTACTTTTTGGTTTCGGGCCGATTTCGTGTCAACGGAAATTATTTTGTTTGGTTCGAGTTGACTTCATAACTTCATATGGAACTTCTGGGTTCGGGCTAGGTATAACCCAACGTGGATCCTACCCAGAACTTGTTAATAAAATTATCCTAATTTTTAATCATTTTGAATGCAATTTTAGTAAATTAGTAGTTTAGATTAATAATGAAATTATTGTTGGTTCATTATCCATCACATAAGTTTTATTATTCAAACAATTTTGTACTGATCTAGAATATGTGTCTCAGTTATCAAACTTAAAAAGTGCGCTGGTAAGTATGGATTATTAACACAGACACACACACGTACACACACACACACACACACACACATATATATATATATATGTATGTTTACATATAATACAAGACACGTTATTAGAATACTTGTCATCACGTTAATATACGAAATACACAAATGCCAACTTTGGGATGTTTTTCGTACGACTTTTTAGCCTAAATTTCGTTATTTGTTTTTAGTACCGAAAGACGAATCAAATCCTTCTACAGTGGCGCCTGGGGCTATGTCCCGCTTATCTTCTCTTGTTTTGGCTCTGACCATGTGCGTCGAAATATCATCATTATTTTTTTTTTTAGATTACGAAATTAAAATTTTTATTAGGATAGATTGTAGGGGACCACTGATTGGGGGATTAGGTATCCCTGAGTTATATGTACAGATACTTTCTACATGCTATAATAAGTAATTTCAATTTTTTTGCTGTAACAAAGAATTTCAGTTTTGTACGACTAAAATTTACCGAGTTGCGATACTTTAAATTTTGAGAATTTTTGTTGTTAGTGTTGTTTTCTGATGCTAAAATCGTATTTTTTTTTTTCGTTTTTTATTCCTAGAAAGCGCTGAAAATTCGAAGTATCATAACATTGAAAGTTTTGGTCGTACAAAAATTATTTTTTTATTTTTTTACTTGATATAGCATGGATAAACTTTTTCTAAATAAAACTTATAATACCCACGCATCGTATAAAATTTTTAATTTCGTAACTATTTGAAAAATAATCATTTGGACGTAAATAGATTTTCATATGGTGAAGAACAACATTTTAGGCATTTTTGCAATTAGAACTATGTCTCCAAAACTAACAGTTTAGGAATTAGCTAAGTATAACTAAGTATAGCGCATAAAATCCAGGAACTGTATACAAAATTTAATTTCACAACTTTTAAGAGAATAACTACTTTGACGTAAAGTCCCTTCCTCCTTTTTTAAATTTACATTGATCAAGTAACTATCTTTAATATAAGCCGCAATTAAAAAAAAAAAAAAATTTAGATGCAAAGTGGCATTTTATGAATATCTTACAATTTAAAGATCATGCAAATTATAATACGTATTCTAGAACTTATTTTTTTAGATATTATTTTTGTATTCCTGAATGTTTTAGATGTAAAGTGGCATTTCATGAATATCTTAAAATTTAAAGATCATACAAATTATAATATGTATTCTAGAGCTTATTTTTATGTTTTAGATTATTTTTGTACTCCAAAATGTTTCATCTCCTTTTACTTTTCCAGGTTTTTGCGAGCTTACTTCTTCAATAGACTAATTCTTTTTTCTTTTCTTTTATCTTTTGATTTTCAAGGTGTGCACCATTTGATTTTTTTTTTTCGACCGTATGTTAAAGACAGTTGAACAAAAAGATGGACGAAATTTTGAATTTGTTTTTTAAATCAAAGCTTGAGTAGTTGGGGTAAGAACTTTGAGAGGAGAGCTGCAAGTATTCAGAAGAAAAGTAAGTATGCAACTGAATATATTAGTACGAAAACATCCGGTTGGTATAACATTTGGTTTGTGTTTTATAATGCAACTTAAAATTACCAAGAAATGTCAATGAAGCACTATTTTAATGCGGAAGAAAACTGAATAATTTATCATAAAATAACAGAATAATTTATCACCCCAATCTTTTTTTTTTTTTTTTTTTTTTTTTTTTTTTTTTTTTGAATGATTGTTTCTTTTATTGTATAATGTTATTCGTTTTATGTTTCTTTCATTGGATATTTCAGTTTACGGAAATGCTTTTGACATATATTTTTTTTTTTTTATTATTTCATAACGAATCAAGTTATTTTTAGCTCTTATTTCTAGAATAAACTGAAAAAATAAATAAAATAGTTATTTTAAAGACATTATGTGCAAAACCGCGCTAATTTAATTTTTATTTTAGTTATACTAGCTGTTACGTGACTTCGTTCACGTAACATTAAAAAAATAATAAATGCATTAATTAAGCAAAACATTTCACTCCTGATAATTAAAAATATATAAAATTAACCAAAGCTTTATCACTTTTTATAGGAGACAAAACGGCATTTCTTTGTTATAAGGGCATTAATATAATTCCGTCTTAAAAAGTGAAATTTTGCCCCAAATAATATACACAATCGCAAAAATGAATTTGCAACCAATTGAAAAATGAGTCCAAAGTGAGAGAAGAAATGATCATGTAGAATACCTTTAAGTGTTTTACCACGCAGAAAAAAAAAAAATAAAATAAAATAAAACAGCAATACGCTACCTCGCGCGTATTACTGCTTATTTTACTGTTTATTACTGTTTATTTTACTGTTTATTACTGTTTATTTTACGGTATAATACAAGCAGCTGATTCGCCAGTATTATACCGTAAAATCAACAACTTTTTGTTTGCAGTGTAAAAGGTTGAAAAGCAGATTTGAAGGCTTGAAGATCCTTTATTATCGCCCAACTGAAGGGTATAATAAAGGGTAGGGGATCCTTTATTATAGCCCTATCGCGCGCCCTTTGGATTCGTCATTGTGGCCAGATTACACACACTGTGCACAATTTTAGAGATCTAGCACATCGGGAGACTGAAAACTCGATTACCAAATTCCGATTTACAAACATAAAACAAGTTAAATAAATAAAAAGTGTGTAAAAACTACTTACTCTCTACAATGTTAAGACAGACTTCTAAACCTTTCCATTAATAATATGAGAGTCGGATGTTTCTTATCAATTTAATACGCGTGATTTTGTTCCATAATTTTTATTAAAGAAAATGCGGAAAGTTCAGTTCACTAAGTGAATTTTATATTTCGTTTAAATATTTATTTACCTATTACTAATAAAAACAATTTTTATATTGTGTTTTTATTTAATTGTAAGTTTATCTGTTTCTTATTTACACTTGTACAAATTGCAAATACTTGATAAAAGCTATTTTCTTGCCAAATAAAATCTAATTTATTTATGCATTAAAAATACTATATTTTTGTTATAGTAAAATTTTTTATTTACCTTAAATTATGTAAGAGGCATTTCTCAAATAATTGTACATAATATGAATTATTTTATTTTCATTATAAGTTATTTTTATTGTTTCTGTACACTTCTTGTATGTTTATTTATTTATTTATTGTACATTTGTTTGTAATGCCTGTTTTTATTTTAATAAACTTTTAATTAACATACTTCGTATTTCATCTGTACCCATAGATCACTTTTTATAAAGTGTTTTTTGGGGGGGATGGGGGAAGGTATTTGGGTTCTGAGTAAAGTTCTAAACCACAGGTGCCGGACACAGGTGACATACAGAGTCCGATTAAGGTTGTCTGGGTCCTAAGGCCCAGCACCTTTTTAGGGGGGGGGGGGCTGAAACCAAAACAGTAGCTACAAAAATTTGGTTTGGGATAATTCGGGGGTTATCATTAGATATTACGATACGGTTGCCAAGTTAACGAAAATCTTTTTTTGGTTTTTGAGAAAATAATGACAAAAAACAGCATTTTTAAGAATTTTTTCTAAATTATTTTATTTATTTTGGGACCTTCAACAACAGTGGGCCCAACGCCGTGGCTTAGTCGGCCTGTGCATTAATCAGGTTCTGGTGACCGTTTCCATCACTGGCGTTTTAGTTACTAAGATAAAGTCAACGCATTTGGTGGTCTCATTTTTTCTCATAAGACATTTATGTATTAAATTCTTCGTTTATGCATCACAGATACAATGTTAAACCTGATATACCGTCATTGAGCCTTAGTCAGCAAACAAATTCGCAAGCCACTGTTAAACCAATGTAGGCGTCCTTTACATATTTCTCATCTGCATTTCAAAATTTATAAGTGATTCTTTTTGCGTAGTATATCTGAGGCCTAAGTCTAAATATTGTACCTTTCTTAAAAAAAAAAAAAAAAATGGTTGGTTGTTTCTAAAAATAAAATTGTCTTCAGAATGAAAATGCGACCAAAATAAGAAAAAAAAAAAGTAGAAAAATGTAACGCAAACCAAAGATTTCCAATGCAAATATATATAACGTAGTTTCATTTAATTTCTCCCTTGCATTTCACTATTTTTCATTTTCTTTTTAGCATAGGATAGCTGAGGTCGATCTCTAACCACACCCCTTTCCTACATAGTTGAAAAGTGTTTATGAATGCGGTTTGTCTGCCGTCTGTCTGTCCGTGCTCTAACTCACATAAATATGCTCAGATCGTCACGCAATTGATATATGTTATTGAGGCTTACTGTGGCATGGTCGGTATTGAAAATGAAGTGTGTAAGTACTTATAGTTATTTTTTTACAGGGACACTCAAAAGAATTCCGTTACATTGCGGTCTATGCGGAAAAATCATTTACGGTTTATTTTAATGATGTTACACAATTTCAAACATATTGAAATTGATATATATCGCTGAGGTGCACTACAAGAGACTAATTACAGAATGTGGTGTGCATAGCACTTATAGTTCCTTTACAGGGATACTCAAAAGAATTACGTTACATTACGGTCTATGAAGAAAAATCGTTTGCAGTTTATTTTAATAATGTTTCATTATTTCAAACATATTGAAATTTTTATATATCACTAACGTAGATTGCAAGAGGTTTACTATAGAATATTGTGTGTATAGCTTTCATCGTTCATTTACAGGGACACACAAAAGAATTCGGTTAAAGTACTGCTTATTAATAATTGCTGGAAATGCTTTTTCAGTTGCGGTTTAAGCGCGGTTTTAAATTTAACTCATTTTTTGTGTGTTACTTGGTTTGTATAAATTGTATAGATTGTATACAGGGCAGCACAAAAGTTCTCGCGTACATTTCTGTTTATTGTCGGAAATTGCAGAAAGGAAATTTTAAACTGTGCTACGCGCTTCCTAACTGAACTAAAATTTAGAATTCTATGTAGTATATATACAAATCTATAGATCATATAGAGGGCTGCACAAAAGAGCTCGGATATTTTTTTCGAATATTGTTGGTAATTCCTGAAATTGGATTTTTAAATATGTTATGCGTTTTCAAAATTGTTTAGTTAGATATCAACTTACACCTTACGGTAAATATTTGCAAAATTATTTTGGAAGTGTTGGAAAGTGTTACATAACGCTTGATGCATGGTTTTTCGTTCTTGTTTCATTTTGGTTTCAGATTTATTTATTTTTTAATGAGGTTACTTTCTACGTATTTCGAAACTGGATTCAAAAGCAAAGATACCTTCAAAAAAAAAAAAAAAAAAAAAAATCTGCAACTAAAATAATTAGAAAAGTGAAAAGTGGAGCGTTTAAAGATTGACCTGAGATAACCTATGTAATAATTTAAGAAAATCATTTAAAATATTGAAATGCAAACGAGAAATTTGAAAAGAACGTACCCTTAGGATTAACATTAGCTTGCGAGTTTTGCCGTGTGACTAGCGTAGGGTCTTAAATATTGGACAAAAAGAAGTGTAATTCAAATATATCATCTCTATGGGTGGTCAACGGTTGTAGAAATAGGAGAAAATTGTCTGCAATATGTGAAATAGGGCCTGATTCCCTCCTAGCCCTGTAAGGCCCGGTCCCTGAAATGTTGAAGGCCCTCAAATAATAATTTTCTGGTTATTTGTATGATTGGTGCTATCATATCAATAAACAGTAGACAGGTTGTATAATACAAGCTTTGAATAGGACATTGTCTTCACCTAGGATTTCCAAGTTTCTTAAATCAGTCCTTGATGTCATACCTCTTTCATGTAAAACAGAGGAATAATTAAAAAATATCGAATATTTTGGAGAAGAAATTCTAAAAATTGATGCACATTTTTCAAATAAATTTAGGCAAATATTTTCCAATGCAGAATGTTAAATTATAGTCGAAAAAATGTCATTGTAATTAGAATCATATTTGTTCTTTAATGTTTATTTCATTTTATGTGTGCGAGATTTCCGGAACTGTCCTGAAAAATGTGGAACGGTTGGTTGTTTTACATTAGTATGCGCAGGATATATTTGCATGTTTACATGCATGCCTATTTCGCTAAAATTTAAAGTAAAAAAAAAAAAATCGTAAATATACCCTTAGATAAGCTGAAAAATGTGTATATGTACTTCGGCGTACACTTAATAACTTTTAAAAAATGTCAATTTTTTTAAAAAAGTTTTTCGATTAAATCGATCATAAATTCTGACTCAGGTGTTTGAGACGTCAATATTACGATCGATGCAAATATATCATATGAATAAAATAAATTAGAAATTTTCTTATAAAATAAAATTACTTCCTTAACTGAAAACAAAACTGAATACTACTGTCACAATCTTTGAGTAAATACACACAAAGAATATTGCAAAACCGTGCATTCATCCATCATAATAGCATTATGAAATCACTTACCTCTTGACGATATTATTACTTCCACCACTTCTGCTCTTACGCTTTGAATTAAACCTCAGCACGTGCTTAAGGCATTCCGCCTTATTTACATCAAATAGCAATTTGTTGCGGCAGTGGTTTACGGCTAGAGCCTTGTAAGGGCCGAGTTAGCGACTTTATGTAGGCCGGGCGAGATCTTCTCAACTCCACCCACGCTAAAAGTGAAAGGGGGAAGGGAGAGAGATACAACGTTCAAAATCACAACCAAAAGTGATTAAAAAAAGATCATTCGTGGGTGAACACAACGCTGGCGCCGTTAGCGAGTGAATGCAACAGTGATGAAAAATTTGCCATTACTCCAAAAAAGATGCGGAGAAAAATATAAAGCAAAATAAAAACACAAACTGTCTTTACAAAGTGCGGCGGGATAAATATTTTGTTTGAGCCAGAAGCGTGGAATGTTCTTTTAAGAATCACTCCGTATGAGAAGTTGAGCGAGCGAACAGACGATATTAGACGCACGGGGTTAATGTTCGTAAGACTCTGTGGTTTCATAAAAAGCAGCACTTTATTTTATTTTATTTATTTATTTATTTATTTTTTAAGTTAATATTTACAAATAGTAAGAGAATGAAATAAAGAAATGATGAAGAGAAATCTTGTTTCAGATTTAGCTGCACATTGAAACAGTGTCACATTATAAATGCATTTGTGCTTTAGGTGTGAGTTAAATTCATCTTTTGAGACATAATGAAATAAAGTCAAACTAAGTAATCCTTAATTCTTTTTTTTTTTTTTTTTTTTTTTTTATGTATTTCAATGCATCAATGTTTTGAAATTTTAAGAATTCAGAATTAATTAAGTAGGAACATTTTTTCATTCTGACATCACAAAGAAAAATGATTGAATAGAGAACGAAGTAAAGAAATGATGAAGAGAAATCTTGTTTCGGTTTAGCTGCACATTGAAACAGTGTCACATTATAAATGCATTTGTGCTTTAGGTGTGAGTTAAATTCATCTTTTGAGACATAATGAAATAAAATCAAACTAAGTAATCCTTAATTCTTTTTTTTTTTTTTAAGTATTTGAATGCATAAATGTTTTCAAATTTTCAGAATTCACAATTAATTAAATAGGAAATTTTTTTCCTTCTGACTTCACAGAGGTCTTTCTAAAGAAAAATGATTGAATAGAGAACGAAGTAAAGAAATGATGAAGAGAAATCTTGTTTCAGATTTAGCTGCACATTGAAACAGTGTCACATTATAAATGCATTTGTGCTTTAGGTGTGAGTTAAATTCATCTTTTGAGACATAATGAAATAAAGTCAAACTGAGTAATCCTTAATTCTTTTTTTTAAAGTACTTTAATGCATAAATGTTTTGAAATTTTAAGAATTCACAATTAATTAAGTAGGATTTTTTTTTTTCATTCTGACTTCACAGAGGTTTTTCTAAAGAAAAATGATTGAATAGAGAATGAAGTAAAGAAATGATGAAGATAAATCTTGTTTCCGATTTATCTGTACAATGAAACAGTGTAACAATATATTTCTTTTAAAATGCTAAAAGGTGTAAATTAACAACTAAACATACTAACAATACATACAACTAAATTAACAACTTTTAAATGCTAAAAGGTGTAAAACAAAATTTTGTTTTTGAAAATGGCTCGGAGTGAACCGAGATTTGTCAAACAACCTAATAAAAGTTATTTTAATGTGTATTTATTATGTTGTTAATTTACACCTTTTAGCGTTTAAAAAATATATATTATTACAAGGTGTTATCATTTATTACAGTGTAATATTATCTTCAAAAACAACTTTTCAAAAGTAAAAAAAGCCAAGCGTAAAAAAAAAAAAAAAAAAAAAAAAAAAAAAAAGTTGTGGCTAAAAAATGGTGTGATATCAAATTTCCCAGCTATATATTACTTATTTAACTTTTTTCCATTAAATAAGTTATCATATATATAAGTCGAGTGCCTACGTATATGTTAATAGAAATCGTTTTCTCCTGTACTAAATACATCACTCTAAAATTGGGAGGAGTGAGAAGTTGACTCTTTGGAAGAGTGAGAGGCATTTTCACTCTTTTTGGAGTGAATTTTATAAGAATACACTCTTTAAAGAGTGGGATTTTCCACTCCGTAGAAAGGAGTGAAATATCTCACTCCGTTGTCGAGAGTGACTGTCTCACTCCTTTGACAAGAGTGAAATATTTCACTCCGTTGAAGAGTGAAAGCCTGGCATTATATAATTTTGTCCATATTTATTTATTGAGAGAAACGAAATGATCATTTTTCCTTTTTCTTTTTAGGTAGATTTCGTAAGAAATGTTACCTATTACATTCTCCCCTATGTTGGAATTTCTGAAAATTTTTGCAGATCTACGCCGATTATAACCCCTAAAACCCCAAACCACCCCCCAGTTCAAAACTTTATCTATCTGTCTATATAGCTATATCATTTTTTTATGGACACGATAACTTCAATAATTCTGCACAAATCTCTTTCAAACTGATAACATATAATCAAAGGACATAAAATCTCGGTCAAGTTCGTTAATGGGCAAAATCGAAATAGGGGGGGGGGGTGAAAACAGAAAAAAACCCATAACTTCTTAATTATGATACGTATCAAATCCGTTTAAAGTTATTAATACTTCTAGGAAAAGGGCCGAAAATTTATGTATGACAGATTTTTGATATCATTAAAAATGACCTCAAGGAAGGAGGGGGGGGATGGGATTTTAAGAAGAAAAAAATTTATAACTTCGTCAATTCACAAGATATCCATCCGCTTCTTGGAAAACATGAAAAAAAAATTGAATGCACTTAAAATAAAATTTAATATAACAGAACATACCTTTTATTATACACGTGAAATACTACTGCTTCGACCGATCGATGGTGTCTTTATTTTCTTTTAAACATTTCAATATCAATTTTGCTTTTTAACCATAAATATAAAGTAAACCTATGTGGCGAATTGATATTTTATCTTTTTTGTACTACTATTTATTTATTTTTAATCATTCTTCAGCACTATATAATGCGGTTATTTTATTTTTGTGGCAACACTAATTTGAGGAAAAATCTCGCATTTCATTTATAAAAACAATGCCGGTTTAATTTTTAATTAATAGTAATATTTAATCAAAAACCATGTTTTAACGGAATGTGGTGGTGGTACTATGTCAGAAGCTGCTTCAAAAACCTTTCGAAGGAGGTTACCTCATTTATTGTTGTGTGTTTTGTAAATTCATGGAAAAAGGGATGTTGACAACAGAAATATGTATGATTTTAGAATAATAAACTAAAATACAGGTTAAATAAAATTAAAAATTGACTTATACGGTGGATGCAGGGGGACAGAGCCCCACACCCCATCTCTGACGAAAAAAATCTTACTCCCTTATTTTCGTGGTGTTTGTGTTTAAATATCATAAATTCACCGGGGAATAATATGTATTATCCTTTTTAAAAACAATTTAATATTATATTTTTTAAATAATAATTTTTATTTGACATTTTAAACAGAAACGTCTTTTTAAACTTTCCATAAACGATCGCAAAATTCCAATTACGATGTGACACTGATTGGTCTCTATAAAGTTTAACAACAGTGATTTCAAAGTTGTATATACAAATAGTGACCACTCTAGTTTTAATAATGTATGGAAATTCAGATTAAGTTTTAAAGGCTTTCAAAAGTTAATGGATGAATAATGTTTTGGATTTTCATATCTAAAGCAAAAATCTGAAATATGAAAATTGCTTTTAAATTCTTTAAAATTCGATATATTATATGCAAGTGTTACGTGAAAATCTTTTTTTTTTTTAAGCTATTTTCCCTCTGTCTGAAAATATAACAACTGTAGTAATTATATTTTGATAATTGATAAATTTAACGCCAGAAAATAAAAAGTTTCTGCCCGCTGCGCTGATAAAAAAAAAGTTTAATGAGTCAATTGGGTCAGAGATCACACCATTAGCAATGCTGACGTAAATATTGTCTTTTTTTTTTTTTTTTTTTTTTTTTTTTTTTTAACAGACCGCTGACGAGGACCATTTTCATTCTTGGCAGACGTCTATGACGATTGGCTGACGCGTTAATACTTCGATTTAAAATGTTAGTTCAACGGTTTAGTAGTTTGAAGAGATGTTCGTAACTTTGATACTGAAAAATTATGTGCTTATAATTTTGTGTCAGTCCTTATGTGTGGATGTGGATTACAAGTAATTTACAGTAATCATGAAACGTTACATAGAAATAATATACGCTGAAGAAAATGCTTGTAATTTATAAATGTTATAATTGTTAGAACATTGGTGTGTATTTTATTAATTTTTTTTTTCCTTCATCACGAAGATTGTGCTTTTTGAATATTATTTTTATAAAATCCGACTGGTGAGTTTTTTTTTGCAGTCGGATGTGTTTTTTTTTTCCTTTTCGAAAGGAAAATATGTGTGATTTATTTTCAATGAATATTTTTAACAAATCGGTATGCAAAACAGTGCTTTTTTTATGTTTTGCCAAAAGTGTGCAACTGCCTTAATTGAGGGAGTACGCTCTATGACTATTCCATTGAGAAGTTATAAATATTATAAAATCAACATTTAATCTGAGAATTATCTATTTTCGTATTGTGCTTTTTGAATATTATTTTTATAAAATCCGACTGGTGAGTTTTTTTTTGCAGTCGGATGTGTTTTTTTTTCCTTTTCGAAAGGAAAATATGTGTGATTTATTTTCAATGAATATTTTTAACAAATCGGTTTGCAAAACAGTGCTTTTTTTTTATGTTTTGCCAAAAGTGTGCAATTGCCTTAATTGAGGGAGTACGCTCTATGACTATTCCATTGACAAGTCATAAATATTATAAAATCAACATTTAATCTGAGAATTATCTATTTTCGTATTGTACTTTTTGAATATTATTTTTATAAAATCCGACTGGTGAGTTTTTTTTTGCAGTCGGATGTGTTTTTTTTTTTTTTTTCCTTTTCGAAAGGAAAATATGTGCGATCTATTTTCAATGAATATTTTTAACAAATCGGTTTGCAAAACAGTGCTTTTTTTTATGTTTTGCCAGAAGTGTGCAACTGCCTTAATTGAGGGAGTACGCTCTATGACTATTCCATTGACAAGTCATAAATATTATAAAATCAACATTTAATCTGAGAATTATCTATTTTCGTATTGTACTTTTTGAATATTATTTTTATAAAATCCGACTGGTGAGTTTTTTTTTGCAGTCGGATGTGTTTTTTTTTTTTCCTTTTCGAAAGGAAAATATGTGCGATTTATTTTCAATGAATATTTTTAACAAATCGGTTTGCAAAACAGTGCTTTTTTTTATGTTTTGCCAGAAGTGTGCAACTACCTTAATTGAGCGAGTACGCTCAACAACTTGTTATAATATTCATTCAATTCTGACTATTCCATTGACAAGTTATAAATATTATAAAATCAACATTTAATCTGATAATTATTTATTTTCGTGTTATATTTGTTTAAAATAATTTACTATTATGGTTATGACTAACTCATCAAAGGTAGGTAGGATTATAAACAACTACTAATTTTCGTTTTCAAATAAAGCTTTTGTTGGAATATAATTGCTTATATAACATTATTTAATTACTATTTAAATTAATTTGATAAGAATAATACGTATTTATTATATTTGTATCTTTTTAAATCCAAATAAATATATTTTAATGTTAAAATATTTGTGTATTTTTTATGATTTTCAAATAAATTCATATCAATTTCAAAATTAGCAAATTTGTTTAATATATCTTTAGATCTTCACTTTATCAATAAAAGTTTTTTATTGTAAAGAATCTGGATTATAACTCACAGCATTGATTTTATTGAAGTTCAGAAATATATATACATATATATTATGCAATTATATGTTATTACTATGACTGTAAAATATCAGTAATATATATATATTTTTTAAATACGTACTTTAAAATATGTCTTTTTAAAAAAGCAATAACAGAAAGTTATCAAACCTTATGCTGAAAAAAAAAATGCTGTGTTTATAATTTTTTTTTTAACACTTTGATATGTAAAGGAATTTTTAATGTTGCTTTGATGAATATGCGGAATACTTATAACATTTTCTTTCGCGGTCAAACTCCTGTGGTGACCTATTTTTTATATTTTATAATTAGAGATGTACAATTTTCTCCGAGAAATCTTTTTACATTTTTTCTGGGGGGGGGGGGGGGGGGGGGCAGTGAATTTATTTTTGTCAAATCTGATTTGTTAAACCTAAAAAACTTATTGGCAAACTGGCAGAACATATTTTTTTTTCAATTTGAGAATGTGAATTAAAAAAAATCTTCTAAGTTACACATAATATTACTTGGTTTTAAAGCAAATTTTAATTGTAAAACAAATATATCATTACTTACTTTGATTTATTGCTCAAAACTTTAGCTTTCGGTTTTGCAAAACTTGAGATATTGAAAACAAATTTTAATATTTAAAAAAATATATTTTTAGTAAAAAGGTTAAAAATAGAAAATGGAAAATAAAAAAAACTAGACATTTACATTTTTGCATAATTTTGGTCCAAATATTTTTCTAAATGGTTTTCATTGTTGTAATAAAATTCGAGATCTAAATTTACTGGTTCTATTATTTTTCTTTCTTTATATATATATTTTTAAACTCTAGATTGTTTAACTGTGTTGTATAAGATCTAAAATACAGGGTTTTCAGTAAATTTTAATATGTTTTTACGTTAAAAAGGAAAAATATATTTCTTCACACATATTATATGTATATAAAGTTTCCCATAACATAAACCTGATTTTTATATATGTTAGTATTTTAAAAAATATATAAAACATTCAGAGAATGAAAAAACTATAGTTGTCATTATTATTTTTTTATTATCATTATTGAACTGTTCTATTCAAGTCTTAAAACAATTCAAAGCATACTTCATGGAAATAAACTTGTACGTTCTTCTAAGAAAACGAACTATATGGTACACTTAGAAAACGAACTATATGGTACAAAATTATTTTATATCAATTTTAATTTGATGATCCTTTAAAACAATTCAGCAGAAGTATTTTTCTAAAAGAAGTATTTTCTATCTAAAATAAATAGTCAATTTTGATGAAAAGTTGTATTGTTCTTCTAAAACAACATTACAGTTTTAATCTAATATTGCAGTGTTAAATTTTCATCCTAAAATGATTTTTTTTTTTTTAATGGCCATTCTAATGTGCGCCGCTAATGAAGTCGTTGCCGACAACAGTATTCAATGACTTCATTCGTGTAATCGGGCGGTGCAGAAAAGTTGTAATCAATATTGTACATGCTTTTAGCATAGAATGAAGTTGAATATAAAAAATATTATATAAAAACATATTTTTTATATGCTCAGTAATCGAATGAATTTAATTTTTTGAGATAGTATGTAAAGAGGGTGGGAAGGGGGGGGGAGTAGTCATTGTCCCTCGAATTGTTTTAGTGCACATCTTCTATACTATGATAAAAAATTAAACACTTTCATGCTTTAGAATACATATACATATTTGGCCATAAAGCAAGATTCGATTTCTTCCATAAGAGACTTGATTATAGCAGGGGCAAACTGGGCCGTTAGCCATTGCCACTATGATTTTAGGGTTCTCAAATTTAGTATGCAATTTTCATAAAGCTGATATTTTATATCTATTTCGAGGTTGCACTGACTATAATCAATATTTTGAACATTTAGAGTAGGATAAGTTTAAAAACCAAAAATATATTTATCTAAGTACAGTAAAACTTTTCAATAGCGGACACCCCAGGACGACGGAATTTGTGTGTTATTCGGAAGAGTCCGCTTTCTCCGAATAGCAGACAAATTCTACGATGATGCGGTGTCCAATATTGAAAGATTTTATTGTATTTAGATAAATATATTTTCAGTTTTTAAACGTATTCTACTCTAAAAGTTCAAAATATTGATTATAATCAGTACAAAGTCGAAAGAGATTTAAAATATCAGCTTTACAAAAATTTCATACCAAACTTGGGGCCCCCTCAAATCGGGGGAGGGGGGATGACCCAGTTTGCCCCTGATTTAATCAGGTTCTGCTTCCGGAACAAACCCCAGCCCTGCTTTATGGTCAAATATTTTCCAATTTATTCAGGATTCACTGTGGTCAAACATGGCTGTATTTAATGCTAAAAAAAAGTATGGTCAGAAATATCTGCATATTGCTCACAAATCAGAGCACAAAAACGGCCACAATTCAGACATTTCAAGTGTCTGAAATTCAGACACATTTAAGTGTCTTAAATTTTTAAGACACTTTAAAGTGTCTCTATTTTTAACCATCCGTCTCATACACTTAAGTGTCTGAATTTCAGACATTTCAGTTTACAGTGTAAGTAAAACTTAATGGGTATTTGAAAAGGAAAGAAATAATATTCACTGATTAAGATTTTGGTTAATTACTTGCCCTTATGGGCATTTTAAAACTATCATATCTTTATAAGGCATGCAATGAAAGAAAACACAATAGTGATAAGCTTGGAATAAAATATTTTAGTTTTTTGTCAGTAATCTAATTTAATTCATTATGTAACTCTAATTGAATTTTTCCTTAAGAGTTCAATTACTGTTACAAACTGAATTAAATAAATATTGCCAATAAAGTATTTTAGTCCAATCTTTACCACGCTTGTGTCTATTTTCATTGCATGCTCTAAAATATATGATTCTTTTAAAATGCCCAAAAAAGAAACATAATTTTTTTTTTATTCACTCCATAAAAAGTGAACATTCACTTCTATGAAAGAGTGGCTATACACTCCTGTTAGGAGTGAGAAATCCACTCCTTTTGCAAGAGTGAATAGTCACTCCTATGAAAGAGTGGATAGCCACTCCTATGAAAGAGTGACTATTCACTCCTATCAGGGTGAAAAAACCCACTCTTTTTGCAAGAGTGGATAGTCACTCCTCTGAAAGAGTGAGTATCCACCCCTGTTTAGAGTGACTATTCACTTCTCGAGAGTGAGTATTCACTCTTTCAGAGAGTGAACAATTTCACTTTTTCCTAGAGTGAATAGTCACTCTAAAGAGGTTGGGCAAATTTTGACTCTGCGATAGAGTGAATATCCACTCCTCCGGAGTGAATAGTCACTCTTTCTTATTTAGAGTGATCCTAACGAGTTTCTGAAAATTCAATTTTTTTCAAATTATGCATGATGGGCTTGGCGGCCATCTTTGCATATTATTCACAAAATTCTAAGCACCCAAATCCGTAGATAAAATTCGAAGTTCAAAATTGTTATTTAAGCAAATATTTTAAGGGTTTCATTTATAGACTTGTATGCTCTGAAAATTGTGTCTTAAGATAATGATGACTTATCTTAAAGATTCATCTTATGATTTATTTTTTAGAGTAATTAATAATTTCAAACTAGTAAAAATCAATTTCTCAAAATATCAGTCTTATCTAATTTATCTGTCCGTAGTTAAAATCTGAAATTTGAAAGTGTTATAAACATATTACATTGCAAACATATTACGCTTTTACCTTAGAAATTTGGGTGCTTAGAAATATGGAAAGATGGCCGCCAAGCCCCTCATGCATAATTTGAAAAAAATTTAATTTTCAGAAACTCGTTAGGATGTATTTAGTACAGGAGAAAACGATTTCTATTAACATATACGTAAGCACTCGACTTATATATATGATAACTTATTTAATGGAAAAAAGTTAAATAAGTAATATATAGCTTGGAAATTTGATATCACACCATTTTTTAGCCACAACCTTTTTTTTTTTTTTTTTTTTTTTTTTACTTTTGAAAAGTTGTTTTTGAAGATATCATTTCTTTTTTTTTAAATAGATTAAACATAATTTAAATAATCTAAACATGAGAAATAATTTAAAATTACATTTTACTTTCAGTCATTGTTTAAAGGGTTAACTAGAAATACCAGTAGATTTTTCAATTAAACTAATTACACTCTTAAAAACAACATACTAAATGTGGCTCGTTATAATATTTGTTATCCTCCGTTAAAAACTATCACTGACTTATCCATGAAAAGAATAAAAATGGAATACGTACATAGCGTGTCAGCGCTGCATTTGAAATCAAACGTGATATCACGCTCTTTTATTATTAGCACTAGCTGGCTTCGCCCGCTAGCGAGCTCCTAATTTACATCGGGGCCTCGAATGTTGTAAAACCTCGAACCGAACGAACCTTCTACCTGGTTCCCCGCTGCCTTCGGCACCGGATAATCCTTTAATTTGCACATCGAATAGTATAAACCTCTAACCAAACGAACTTCCGACACGGGTCCCCGCTGCCTTCGGAGTATAGCAGTCATTCAAGTTCCATCTTCCACCACCAGGTAGCGCAATCTGTTCTATATGAACCTCGGGCACTGAAATCGTTAAGGCTATAGATGTCGAGTCGAATGAGCTATACTCCGTCGCGATCGAGCCCATAGAACAAGAGATAGGAAAGTGCCCCTTGGTAGTGAAAAACGAACTAAAATCGGAAAGCTCTATCGATGTCGAGTCGAATGAGCCATACCCCGTCGTGATCCAACCCATAGAAACAGAGATAGGAAAGCGCCCCCTGTTGGTGAAAGCTAATCGCGTTTGGGGGGCAAAGTGGGGGGATGAACACCGGAGATGCATAATTGGATTAAGCGGTCACAGATCTTTCCAACGATGTATCACATGAGGGGTATGTGCAAAATTTAGAAAATACCTCACCCCTCCTGCATAATATGATTAAACGTTCACAGATTTTTCCAACGATATATCACATGAGAGGAGTCGGCAAAATTTAGAAAACTGCCCCCTTTAGGGGGGTGAAAGTGGGAGGATGGACCCCGAAGATACATAATATGAATAAGCGGTCACAGGCCTTTCGAACACTATATCATATGAGTAGTGTCGGGGGGGGCGCAAAATCTGGGGGTGACACCTGTGGTGCATAACATGAATAAGTGGTCACAGCCCTTTGTAACGATATGTGACATGACGGATATCGTTAAAATTTAGAAAAGTGTCCCCCCCCCCCTTGTGTAGGCAAAACGCGCTCCGCCCCTCCCTATAATTTTTGACGCTGCTTTATTTTTAAAATTTATGTTATGTGTTATAAAATATCGTAAAGTTTCAAACAGATAGCCTTATTATACTTCCTAATTTTGTTCACGCCCCTCCCCATCCCCTCTCCGAAATGTGACGCGCCATTCTTTTTTATAAATTTTTTATCATGTGTTATAAACTATCTTAAAGTTTAAAACAGATCGCATTGGAATTTAATATATTTGCTGAAATTACTATTATATAGAAATAAACCCTCCTTTAGCTTGTAATTAAGATATATGAGCAATTTTTAGAATTTCTGAAAGCTGATTTTTATTTATTTATTTATTTATTTATCTAGTTATTTATTTTTTGTTTATTTATTTATTTTTATTTATTTTTATTTTATTTATTTATTTATTTATTTATTTTTTGCGTTTTCCTATGCATGTTTGGAATTTCTTAGCAATTTCTTAGATTTACATTATTTTATTCAATTAAACATTGTACTGTTACAATAAATTTAAATGGAAACTTCACTTCTAAAACAAAAATAATTTAAGAACTGGATTTCATTAATTTATAGGAAAATGACGTGAAAGGTATTCCTGCGAACGAAATGCCTGTCCTTTACCGTGTTTTTTTTTTTTTTTTTTTTTTTTTTTTTTCAGAAATAAATGAATCACATTTAATTCATTTCAAAAATTTCGTTTACGTTTGGAAAGAAATTTTAAATGCCGATCACTCTTAATGTATACATTTTAGAAGGTGCATCTTCCCTCAAAAACTAATTTATTTTTAAAGAACTTTCTAAAAACGTAAATTATATATTTAAAATATTTTTAAAGCATAAACACTACGTCTGATTACTTTATTTTACAATATTATAAGAACACACATTTTATCCGACGATTAAATATACTAAACAAACATGAGTGAAAAATTGACATGGGCCAGGACTCGAACCTGGGACCTTATGTCTACCGTGCTGACGCTCTGCCACTGAGCCACCCAGATCGATACGCTTGACTGGCAATTTCTCATACTTATTCATGTTGGAAACAGTCATCTGCCACAGTTTGCAGTCATATTTAATTGTCTGATAAAATGTGTGTTCTTATAATTATGAAGTTTTATTTTAAAAAAAATCTTCAGAAGAAAATGGCTGACTTGCAGATGAAATTTGATGTGGTTATAACCTGTAACTGATTTGTGCTATTATAATACAGGTACATGGTCGTTGGAGGGTTTTATCTCTGTTTTGGCATAATTTTTTAATCGCCAAGTTAATTAACAGTTTTTTGCTAATTAAGGATAGAAAATATTTTTTTTTACACTGGATTTTATAAAAGCACATAGATTAGGTAATTACTTGTGCAAAAATGCAATCCTTTTTTTATTCTGCCGAATATCAAGGTCTGTAGGTTGTTTGAAAAAAAAAAGTTTGACGAAGAAAAAAGTGATCATTTTAAGTAACTCGACGTTTTTTAAAAAAAATCTATATCTCTGTTTATAAATCACTTATGAAGATGAGTTTGGTCTTAAATTGAAGAAATTCTTCAGTAGATTCTTCTAGTTTTCGTTTTTTTTTCTGCGACGCTTGGTTTATTTGATATCTGATATTTTAATCTGGCATGTTTTGTCGATTTAACATTGCGAAGTTGCTTTCTGTAAGTAAGCAGTAGCGTTCTTTAGTCCAGTTCTTGGCGTTGTTTGCGTGGCGTTTTTTTTTTTTTTAAGCTTGGCTTGGCAGAGCGACCGCCCTGCTTGATAGATGCATTCATGCTTCAGGTGTGAGTTAAATACATCTTTTGAGACATAATAAAATAAAGTCAAACTGAGTCATCCTTAGCTTCAGTTTTTATTAAGTACAGTAGAACTCCAATTATCCGAACTCCAACTATCCGAATCGCTGATTATCCGAATCGCTTTCAGAATTTCAGAAAAAACAAATGAAGACGGAAACGTACTGCGATTCCTAAATTAATGATTCTGTCTACGCGCGCTATTGTGTTTCCCGCCACGTAGACCCTGGGTTTCAAGTTCTAAATGATGGTGAACTCATTGAAAATGTGAGAGAAGAAAGTATCGAGGAAGAAGATGACCTTAATGTCGAAGTTGAAGAATACACGAGACCATCAGCTAGTGAAGAATTTGCCGGCCTTGAAACTGAGTTGAAGTGGATGGAGCGTCAGTCCGAGTGTGACCACATGCAACTTCTGACTGTCAAGCGGAAGCGCGACTTAGCTCCCCGAAAACGGATGAAGACTGTCAAACAGCTTACTTTGACCGAGATGTTCAGCAAGTAATGACTTTCATTCACAGTAAGGTACGTACATACTGTAATAATGTACAGCACTTGTAAATACGCTTAACACGTAATAGTGTTGCCTTTTCATTTAATTAATTAAAAGCTCTTTTTCTTTAAAAATAATTTTTTTCTCCCTTTTTCAACATACATACAGTAATTAATTAAAATATACCCCTTTTTTGGAAAAAATCCAGTTATCCGAATTTTTGATTATCCGAATAAGGTCCGGTCCCAATTGATTCGGATAATTGGAGTTCTACTGTACTTCAATCTATTAATGTTTTGAAATTTTACGAATTCGCAATTTATTAAGCAGACATATTTCTTCATTCTGACTTCAAAGAGTTAGAGAAGGCTTTCTAAAGAAAAAATGATTGAATCCTTGTTTTCATGGCATGAATTAGGGGAAAAGTTTCATTTTAGCTTTTAAGCAGTGAAAATCATTTTTAATTGGAAACTCTAATAGATTTTCTTTTTACATTAAATATAATTTTTTAGATGTTTTTGCTCATCAACAATACCAAAAAGCATTTTCACATGAAAAATACCGATTATGTATTGAAATAAAGTTTTGAAATTTATTAAATGGAATACTTTCGTATTAGCCGCATGTCAGATGTTATAACATCTGACATGCGGCTAATACGAAAGTATTAGCCGCAATAATCTTTGGCAATTTCTTCGTCGATTATAATCGACGAAGAAATTGCCAAAGATTTCTCTCCTTTTGATTCTGATTGTTCCAGTGTTTAAGCGCATAGTTTTATTACATATCCGTTAAATTTGTATTGTATTTATGTTATTTTATTTATTTATTGACTAGCAAGCTACGCCCGCTGCGCTGGTCGGTTTCTACAAATGAACCTGGAATCAAACGAAATATATCGTTTAATTTGACCTTGTATTTGAAAGCAATCTGTATATTTACCTGGAATATATCCTTCCACATTACTGAAAAATGACATCATTGCGTATTATATTTTCTAATGTGCACACCCAGAAAAAGGAATTGATTAAAACTACAAAACATGTTTTGTTGAGTACATTTTGGTTGTTTTAGCAAAATTTTTAATTGAAGTAAAAAAATTGGTTTTGTTGCTTGGACAAAAAAATAATGTTAACATTCTTACAAAATTTTAACAAAATTTCATCAATTTTACTTCAATTAACAAAATCTATTTTTTTAATTTTACAATCATTTTGTAATTTAAATTTGTAATTCCAGCAAAATTTTGTTGTTTTTGCAAAATTTAAATTGTTGTGTAGTAACCATAATTCTCTCACGTAACTTGATTTATTTGACTTATATAGCTATATAATTAAATAATTAACATAATTTTTGGATAATTAAAACTTTTTTTCATTGGGACGGACCAAGGTAGTTTTAAAAAAAACCCTGTCCCATTTATTACTTTCTTCTATCTTTACAAGAAGAAAGTATTGGAATCTTGAAAATTTTCGACTTCCGGTTTCCGACGGATTTTAGAAGGTCCTGAGCTCGATTTGATTGTTTTTAGAAAATGACTGTCAATGACTCTGTCTGTATGTGACAAAAAAATTGTGGGCGCTCTATCTCAAGAACTAATGCACGGAATTTAATAAAACTTTATATTCAGTTACTTCCTGATATAAATTATTACTGATTAGTTTTTGGTGTAAATCGCGGCACAGGTGGCGCCGCTATGTTACATTTTTCGCGATTTCTGCAATAACTCTCTCTCATTGTCAGCAGTGAATTACGCCTGTAATCTTTGAATAATAACCAGTGAATTTTTATCCGGCTTTTTGCAGACGTAATTCACTGATGAATAAAATGAATTAAAAATTAATTAAGTGTTGCCGTAACTAGGCTTTATATTGTCGTCTCATGTTTGCCGCAGAAATTTGCGTGCTTCTGATGACATTTCCATTTTTGCGTTTGCAGCCGGTCCGACATATATCAGAGTGAGAAATGCCGAGTACGGGTATTGTTCCTTGTAGCTCAGTGTTAGAATCCCAGAGAGCTGTTCTGAAGACCCGGGATCGAGTCCCGGCTTGGGGCACTGTTCACTCTCTCGGTTTGCGCTTGAAAAAAAGCAGGATAAAAATTTACTTGTTATTATTCAAGGATTACCGGCGTAATTCACTGCTAAAAATGAATTAAAAAATAGGTAAAATTGCATATTTAGATTGTTTCATTTAACATCAGTTTTTGAAGTATAAACAAAACAAGTTCGTAATATAACATATTTTATTATTTAAACAAACAAAATATATTTTGTTGAAAAAAGAAAATATATTGTTAATATAACACATAGCATATATTTTTGTAACAAAAAGAATTTTGTTAATTCAAGTAAAATTGAACCATTTTACTTGAATTAACAAAACGATTTTTTGCTGACGATACAAAAATCTTTTTTGGAATTTCAAAAAAATCAACAATATTTTTTTATTGATTCAAACAAATTTTCCATTGACCCATATTTAAACGAAAAGTTTTGTTGGGTCAACCAAATTTTTGTTGATTAAACAAAACTTTTTTCTGTGTGTAGCAACGTAGCATCACTCACATTCGTCATTGCATCTACGTTGGTGGAAATGATTTCATCGTTGCCGTAATCAGAGTAAAATATATGGAGGATATCAAACCTTCATAATTTAAAAAATATATACTTCCTTCATATTACTGCTTTCGAAAATACGCTCATGATGGTGTGTGTGTGTGTGGGGGGGGGGGGGGGGTCCAAAAACTGAAAAAAGCCAATCTGCAGATATAAACATCAACTTTGAAATTACGTATTAAACTCATTTTGAATTTGATTGGCGAGGGGCTGAGCTACAAGGAGAGAGTGAGCTCACGCAAAGAATGTCGTAGAATGCTCTGGAAGATTCCTCTGCCGGAAGTACAGATTTCAAAACGATCATTATCATTTTAAAATATAGCGAAATGTTATGTAAGAAAGAAAAACTTACGAGAGAAGTTTTAAAAAGGAAGGAATTAAAATAATTTTTGAATGCGAATTTTAATATTAAATGAATAAAGATTAATAAAATATTTCTTAAATCAAATTAAATTAAAATATGGCAGTGGTTGTAAGAACCACAACATATACTCCGGCCTCCGCAAGAGAAAATATTGGTGAGATGGAGAAATTTAACAATTTTGACATCGAGTCAATATTTTTTTATTTATATACAATATGCATATAACTTCAAATAATGAGAAACAAAATAAAAATAATAATAAATTTACATTCTTCTGGCAAAAAGTACACAAAGTCTTTCAAAATAAAGTTGCTAAAAGTGCAAAAAGTAAGCAAAACCTTTCTAAATAAAGTTGCAAAAAGTCCAAAAAGTAAACATAGTCTTTCAAAATAAAGTCGCTCCAAAAGTGAACATAGTCTTTCAAAATAAAGCTGCTGAAAGTCCATTCACTGATATGTGAAATTGCAAATACAACACTATAAAGTAAGTTTAGTATATATTAAAAGAGTAAAAAAAGGTTGTAATAATGTACACATAAACAAATAATATTATATGATACAAATTGGTAATCTTACTAATAATGGCTTACCTCATTCAATATAGCATAACATTAGCAATAAAACATTTCCATTTTGAAAAAGAAATAGCAACAATAAAACCTTTGAATCACAACTGTATTTCTAATCACAGTCGATGAACTATTTTTCAATTTTGTATTAACATTTTTATTAGAATAATGCTTATGTAAATTCAATAAATTACTCATTTGAGAATTTTCCCATAACAAAAATTCAAAATGTAAGCAAATGATCAAGAGAGAATATTTAGACTCTCATTAAAAAGAAATATATATATATATATATATATATATATATATATATATATATATATATATATATATATATATATATATAGCACTTTCTAAGAAATCAACTTTTCTTAGTTGAATAACTCTAATATCGTGTTATTCTACAATAACAACGATAATACTTTCAAAGTAAATAATGGCAAAGAGAGGATATTTAAGCTCTCAGAAAAATACAAAAATAAATGTAACATTCTACCACATAACTTTAAAAAATATTGGTCTTACAAAAAAATATCACACAAAATATTTATACAAAAATATCTTGAATGCTTGTTGAATATGTTTAATTCAAACTTTCAAACATTTGTAAGTATAAATATGTATTTTTTTTATGTAGAATACATAAGCATTTTTTTTTTAATGTAAAGACTTAAAACAATCTTTGGATCCAAAGCATACAATTTGCATATGCATAAACATTTTTTTTTCAATTTGTGGGTTTTCAAACACCTAGAGAGCTTAATGTATTATCAACCATTTTACATAATACATCAATAATAATAGTAGAAGTATTAGCATGCATAATTTTTAGATGTTAAAAAGAGGTTTGATGTTAGAACATGCAAGAAGTAACATTTGAACTATTCTATAAGTCACAATAGGGAAAGTGATGACATATGTACTCATACTTTATATCAATAACAATTAACTTTTTAAGACAAATACCTTACCAAAATAATTTAATCAATGACACTTCATCTCCAACTATAATATTGAATTTAAAAGTTATACTCATATTATACTTCATATCAATAACAATTTACTTTTTAAGACAAATACCTTATCAAAATAATTTTATCAATGACACTTCATCTCCAATTATAATATTGAATTTAAAAGTTAAAAATCAAATTAAAAGTTTTGAGTTATCAACACATTTCACATTAAACATAAATTCTAAAAAAATGAATATGGTTTTGAAGAAATATTTCAGTGAGAAACATAGTGAACAGGAAAAAAAAATATATATATACAAGGTGGCCATAATTAAATTGACGGTACTCAGAGTGTTCTGTAGCGCGATCTAATTGCGAGAATGGCGCCAAATTTTGTAGGAAGATTAAACAAGACGGGGGACGAAGGATTCCGCGAAAAAAAAAAAAGTTAGTTCCAAAATGTTAGAAGAGTGATTTCTGATATAAACATTTCATCTATTATTGTGAGCCTGAATATTCATCCATCCGACTTCAAGCTGGTGAAACGAAACACGTGTGCGCTGACAAAGTACTTTTCTGTTTTCTGTGAGATTCTCATTAAAGAACTTACACGTGTAACCTCAAGAGTTCAAGGCTAAATGACGTAGACTTGACTGTGTTTTTTTCTCTCATCCAAGAACTAATACTTCAGTCTCTGAGTAACTTTTATTTAATGCAGACCTGCTGAACAATTCTATTAAATTAAATGTTTTAACTTTTTATAGTGTGATGTAAATTTTATAATGTAAAATTAATCTTTCTTTTTCTTCAACAGTAATTAAATAATTAACTTAGAAATTATACAATGAAGCAATACTTTATTTAGAGAAGATGTTTTTTTTATTTTCATCAGTGATCGAAAGAAGTTATTAAATAGTGCCATTGGATTTATAGTAAAATTGGATACACTTACTACACCTTCGCGGATTCAAAAGGTAGGACAAACTTTCTCTACCTTTCTTTTATTATCATGAAGTCTTAAAGTGAATTTTAAGAATAAAATTAGAAGAAGAATTTATTTACCGTAGTTCTAAAAATTATCAGATTATGAGACTGAGGATTGAACACGGTAAAACCGCTCTCTAATAAGAAAAATAAAAAAAATTATATTTTAAACAATAGAAACTATAAAAGTATTATTAAAATTAATAAAAATACAACATCATGGCTTCAAATATGAAAGAAATGTGTAGCATAGAAAAACTGAACTCCAATAATTATGCGATTTGGAAGTTCAAGGTAGAGATGCTGTTAATGAAAGAGGATTTAATCAACCAGATAACTGATGATCCGCCAAACCCCTTAACAGGCGAATGGACGAAGAAAGACAATAAAGCCAGGGCTATTATAAATTTAAGCTTAGAAGACTCACAGCTGATTTACATAAAAAACGAAACATCAGCTAAAGCTACATGGCTAGCATTAAAAACAATACATGAGCGCGCGAATTTATCTAGTAAATTATATTTGCTAAGAAAACTATATAGTATAAAACTAGTTGAAAATGGTAATATGAACGACCATATTGTTAAAATATTAGAAACCGCTGATAGGTTAAAATCTATAGGAGAAGAGATTAAGGACTCTCATCTATCTGCACTTTTGTTGTGCTCCCTTCCACCTAGCTATGATACTCTGATCACGGCATTAGAGGCCCGATCAGAGACCGAATTAAATCCGGAATTTATAAAAGGAAAACTAACAGATGAATTTCAAAGGAGACAAGAAAGCTCCAATTCATCGCATGAAAATGTATAAAAAACATTTAATAAACAAAAACAAAACACTAGGGCATATCCAAAAAGAGAACAAAACCTTTTTTGCACGAATTGCAAAAGAAAAAACCATGTGCGACAAAATTGTTGGTTTCTTAAGAATAAAAATTCTAAGAACCAAACAAATGAAAAATACAGACAAAATTCGTCTTTATGCTTTGAAGCAAGTAATTTTACTCCGAAAACTAAAGCAGAAAAAAACACACAAATTCAAGAGAGTAAAAGCGAAGAAAATCAAAACGAAAAAACAATGTCTCAAAGGCAATTATCATTAATCGCACATAATGAATCTAAATCTACTTGGATTGTTGATTCTGGAAGCAGTTCACATATTTGTAATGACATAAATGTATTTGTTGACATTGACAATAACAACAAAAATACTGTCACGATAGCAAACGGAACAACCCTAAAATCGCACGGGACAGGTACAATAAAATTACGGACACAATCAAATGACATAACTTTAAAGGACGTTTTATATGTCCCTGATATTCAATCAAATTTAATGTCGGTTACGAAAGCCACAAAGTATGGTTATGAATTCATGTTTGAAAATAACACCTGTAACTTATCCTATAATGGAAAAACTCTCTTAGAAGGAAAAAAGAGAGAAAATTTATATGAAATTGACCTATATAAACCTAAGCAAGAAATCTATGTCAATTTTGCTGAACAATGCAAGAATAAAAACTGCATTGAGCTTTGGCATAAGAGATTAGGTCATAGAAATGTTAATTCAATTAAACAACTCTTATCCAACAATTTAGCAACAGGTCTAGAAATTAAAAATTGCAAACATGACATAGTTTGTGAGAGTTGTATAAAGGGAAAACTAACAAATGCACCGTATCCAAAACAGAGTGAGAACAGAGCTAAGAAGGCGATCGATCTGGTGCATACGGATGTATGTGGTCCGATGCAAACAGAAAGCATAGGAGGGAAGAAATATTTTCTCACATTCACAGATGATTTTAGTAGATTCACAATGATATTTCTTTTATCGAATAAAAGTGAGGTAGTTACCAAAGTGAAAGAATATGTAGCCATAACGAAAAATAAATTCGGTCGCACAGTTAAAGAAATCCGATCAGACAATGGGGGTGAATACACTAGCGAAGAATTAGAAAAATTCTTAAAATATGAAGGTATTCATCACCAGTTCACTATTCCGCATTGTGCTCCTCAGAACGGTGTTTCGGAAAGAAAGAATAGGACTTTAGTCGAAATGACAAGGTGCCTATTATCGGAAGCGCAGCTGCCAAATAAATTTTGGGCCGAAGCTTTAAATACAGCTGTGTATCTTATAAACAGATTACCAACAAAATCACACAATTCAACTCCATACCAGCTATGGACAAACAAAAAACCGGATTTATCAAACATAAAAATATTTGGCTGCAAAGCTTATGCTTATCTCGATAAATCCCAAAGAGGAAAACTCGATGATAAAGCAATAAAAGGAACATTTATCGGTTATGATAATAGATCAAAAGGATATAGGATCTACATTGGCAATAATAAAGTAATAAGGGCAAGAACTGTTAAATTTATAGAAAACTCTAATTCAAATGAAAACGAAAAAAAATCCATTGATATGAGAGAAGAATTAGAAGTTCAGAAACAACCTGAAAAAGCAGGGGGAGATTCCTCAAAATTCTTTATAGACATGCAGGAAGATAAACAAACAGACAATGAGGAAAATTTAAACGAAAACGAACCTAGAAGATCTCAACGATCAAATAGGGGAGTTCCACCCGATAGATTCTCTTATATTACTAAAATACAAAAAGAAAATATTGAACCAACAGAGTGGAAAGATATAGCGAAAATCGAAAACCCATATGATAGAAACAAATGGTACGAAGCAACTAATGAAGAAATTAATTCATTAAGAAAAAACAAAACATGGGAACTAATTGATCCACCACCTGGAATAAAAGTAATTGGGAATAAATGGGTATTCACCAAAAAATATAATGAAAATAATGAAATAGAAAAATATAAGGCACGTCTTGTAGCCAAAGGTTTTTCTCAAAAATACGGAAGCGATTATTTTGAAACCTTCGCTCCAGTAGTAACGTATACAACTATAAGAGCGTTTCTAGCATGTGCAGCGTATAAAAATTTAGATGTTAATCATATAGATATTAAGACTGCATTCCTCCACGGAAATTTAGAAGAGGAAGTTTATATGTCACAATCAGAAGGGCATGTAATACCGGGAGAGGAAAATAAAATTTGCAAACTAAAAAAATCAATTTACGGATTGAAGCAATCCGCACGAGCATGGAACATTAAATTAGAAGAAAGTTTAACTAAACTTGGTTTTGTGCAAAGCACCTCCGATCCATGTCTCTTCACACGAAAATTAAAGGAAAGTACAACATACATCATTATATATGTTGATGATTTATTAATTTCAGGGGAAACTAAAGAAATAAATGAAATAATAGAACAACTAAAAAAGGAATATGAAGTCAAAAATTTAGGACTTGTAAATTATTATCTGGGGATAAACATAAAAAGAAGTAAAGAAGGAAATTTCGCACTTGATCAAAGAAACAAAATAAAAGAACTGATCGAAAAATTCGATTTAAAGGAAGCGAAACCCTGTGATACTCCGATGGAACCCGGGTACTTAAACATAATTGATGAGGAAAATTTACTTTCTAATAACAGTAAATATAGGCAAGCTATCGGAACATTGTTATATATAGCTACAATAACTAGACCAGACATAGCCGCCGCTGTGAACATTTTGAGTCGTAGAAACGAAAAACCCAGAGAAAAGGATTGGAACGCAGTAAAGCGGGTTATTAGATATTTAAAAACAACACAAGAACTAAAACTAATTATTAGTAAAGAAAATGAGCCAATACTAACAACATATGCTGACTCCGATTGGGCAGGGGATAAAAATGACCGTAAATCAACAACGGGAAATTTATGTAAATTAGGAAATACACCAATTTCCTGGTCAACTAAGAAACAAAATTCAGTTGCCTTATCATCCGCTGAGGCTGAATACATCTCAGCAGCAACTTCAGCACAAGAGACAGTTTGGATTATCAATCTTCTAAAGGACCTTGATCTACAACAAAATTTGCCCATAACTTTATTCGAAGATAATCAAGCTTGTATAAACATGGTTAAAAATTATAAACATCATTCGAAAACTAAACATATCGATATAAAATACAACAGCATAAAAGATCTTAAGGAAAAGGGAATAATTGAACTACAATATTGCCCAACCAAAACTATGACAGCTGACATTCTAACGAAGCCCCTTCCCAAACCTGACTTTACAAAACACAGAACAGGTTTAAATCTCAAGAACATTTATACTTCAGAAATCAAGCAGGGGTGTTAGAAGAGTGATTTCTGATATAAACATTTCATCTATTATTGTGAGCCTGAATATTCATCCATCCGACTTCAAGCTGGTGAAACGAAACACGTGTGCGCTGACAAAGTACTTTTCTGTTTTCTGTGAGATTCTCATTAAAGAACTTACACGTGTAACCTCAAGAGTTCAAGGCTAAATGACGTAGACTTGACTGTGTTTTTTTCTCTCATCCAAGAACTAATACTTCAGTCTCTGAGTAACTTTTATTTAATGCAGACCTGCTGAACAATTCTATTAAATTAAATGTTTTAACTTTTTATAGTGTGATGTAAATTTTATAATGTAAAATTAATCTTTCTTTTTCTTCAACAGTAATTAAATAATTAACTTAGAAATTATACAATGAAGCAATACTTTATTTAGAGAAGATGTTTTTTTATTTTCATCAGTGATCGAAAGAAGTTATTAAATAGTGCCATTGGATTTATAGTAAAATTGGATACACTTACTACACCTTCGCGGATTCAAAAGGTAGGACAAACTTTCTCTACCTTTCTTTTATTATCATGAAGTCTTAAAGTGAATTTTAAGAATAAAATTAGAAGAAGAATTTATTTACCGTAGTTCTAAAAATTATCACAAAAGTCACCACCAGGGGAATGTGTGGCGCTGTGTATTCGAAAAAGAGAGTTTCAAAAAATGAAGAATCAATACTGAAATAAAATTACCGTTTATTTAACGAATTTAGCAATTTAATCCAAGCTCAAAATGGTAACAGTTTATAAAAAGCTAAAAATCTACTATATATATGAAACACAAACGGAAATTTCGTTCCGTTCCTTTATAACTGGAATTTGATGGAACTTGCACTGTTGGATAGATAATTTTTCAGGGAAGGTTTTAGTATATAACACAACGTTCTACGTACATTAGTTATAGAATTATGATGGAAAGCTCTGTTATTTTGGACGATAAGGTTACCATAGGTCATTTGTTTGGCGACCATTATTGTTGGCGAAAGAATTGAACGGCTATATCAGAAATAAATGCAAACACATAGAAAAATAAAAGAAAATTTCTGTTATTAATTTTATTTAAATCCCCCCCCCCCCCGGAAAAAGGGTTAATATTATAAAGCGAAACTATTTAATTTAAACCCCAAAGGAATGTTTGTAATGCTTAAAAATATTTGAAATGCGTGAGATTAGAATTAAGTCAATATTTGGCGATTTATCGTTTGCGTCAGGTTAACAAATATGCAACTAATAAATTGATTAGATAAAATATGAGTGATATTTTTTTCTTTCTGTTATTTTTTTTATATATAACTCCCCTAGCATGTGACTTACAGGAGGAACTAGCAGATGTAATTGTAAAAATGACTGCATTTATGAGTTACATGTTATTTGTTTATTTACCATTTTGATTTTACTTTTGTCGCCAAACAATGTGATTTTAAGCCAAAAATGTATCAGCATGACATCAGCTTGAGCGAGCAATAATAGTGTTTTTTCGTGTATACAAGATCCTTTTTGAAATAAATATTTATATTCAAATGCAAATTATATAAATAGCAGCTATTGTTATAAATATGGGATCAAATATTTAAATTTTAGTGAATGTCTGCCACTCAAACACATATTGTAAAATAGTTGAATTTTATACATTTAAAAATTTACTACGGAAACATGCCGGTTTGTTTACATCAAACATATGATTTTTATATCCTCGAACTCAGATCAGCGAATATTGTCTATTCTTTTATTTATTTATTTTTTTAATATATCGTCAATTTCACTTATAGAAATATTCCCTGCGTCAAAAGTTAGGAACTAAAGAATATTCTTAAGGAGATGTGTGCAATTATGCGTTATTACTATCACAAAAGGCGACATTTTGCAATAAAAATTGCTTACTGAAATAAATTTCTTATGCTCTTTTTGATTCGTCATTTCTTTTTAGTTTTTTCTGCATATCTCCCTTTCTTGCAGGAAGGTTTTTAAAAGATATTGGACTAATCGTCCGTATTCCGGCCACCTGCCAGTTGGCATTTTTACCATATTGTTGGATGTTTTGTTTGTGTTTGAAGGTTACTCTGGACGACGATTCAGATTACAGAAGATTAGACCACTTTTGAAATTAGCGATTGCTAAATTTGTTTTTTTTTTTCATTATGAAGCAAAGCTTTACCAAAAAAGCGATGCTTCTAATGTACAGAAAAACTTTTTAATGCCAATGTTGGCGAATGGAATAAATAATATTTGTCGATTTATCATTTCAGCCTGGATAAGAAACACGAGTACCTGAAATTCTGATTAGATAACTTTTCGATCATTATAAAGCATTTTCGACTTACATACAGACATAGCAGCTAAACATAGTGACAAATGAATCTTTTTCTGTGTGTTATTATACTCTTTACAGAAATGCAAAGAAAATCTTCGGTTTAAGTATTCACCAAAAAGATTATGACTAAACATTTTGCATAACTAACTTTATCATTGTCAGTTTTATTTAAGGTATGGAATTTTGTCAATGAAAGATCTATAATTGAATTAACAGCAATTTGACATTATTTAATGGAACATAGTTTGGCGCGTAAATAACTTCGTTCTGTAACTAACTCTGGTACATTAGTAACAATATCGTTTCCAGCACGTCTAATGTTTGACGTCAAACTTGAATATTGAAAAGATTATGGAAGATTAGGAAGATTTTATTGGAGGCAAACTAGAGGTTTATTCTTCTACCAGAGTTAATCATCGGGTTTTTTTTTTCATGTTAATGGTTACACGAATGCAACCGTTTTAAAAAAAGGAAAGACAGTGAAAAGGGCGTCATTTTAATTTTATTCAAACTATTCAGCTTTAAAAATGCACTTTTTAGGTTTCACCATTGTGTTTTAAATATGAAAGTTAAACTCTGTTTTTTCTGTGCAAACAATTTATTACATTTTTGACTGTATTTATTCTGCCGGAATCGAAAGATGAAAAACCGTAGTAGACTTACCAGAAGAGGAAGAAGAGGACGTATATTACGAAATATAACGTAACATAGAGTGAGATTGTACTTATGTTACCAGAACCTCACATAGAGACAAGAAAGGGGTACGGGGTTCAAGAACTTACAGACGAAAATGAATCACCCGAACATTACTTAAGTTCAATGGTCAATCTATGCAATCATTGTAATGCTCTCTTTTTTAGCAGTATGTTGACTAGAGAACATTTTAGTTCCTGTTGTCATAATCTCATAATGGCCTCATTTCCCTACCAAACTCTACTATAAATGATCAACTAAATGAGTTGCTTCTTATTAGCCCAAATTTTATCAAATGTATAATATAATATAAAGCAATGTCGTTCGCATCATTTACAGCAATATTGAAGGAAAAACCAGGTGAACGTCCCTATTGCTTTAAAATACACTCTCAAATCCATTGATATAATTCGTTTGATTCAAGGTTCGTTTGAGAATTTTGACTAGGGTAGCATCCGTAGGTGAAGATCCATATTCCTTTAAAATACAAAGCCAATTCGTTTGATTTAAGGTACATTTAGAAAAATGGCCTAGCGCCGCGGGCGTAGCATGCTAGTTTACATATACATTGCTAAAGTTTCTTTATCTGCAATATCACTTACAGAGCCCCAAAGAAAGCAACAGCAGAAGAAGAAGTTCTTTATTCAAATTTCACGTTACATCTTTTGGCCCAGTGCCAGCTTGTTCAGCTTTAAAAGGTAATGTGCTACTGTTAGAAGCAATTTCATTGAAAGTTATCTTTCATAATGTCTCCTTCTTTAGTCGAGCGAGCTCTACTAGTCAAATTCTTTTACCTCAACCAGTGCAATGCGCCAGCCGCTCTTCGTGCTTTTAGAAACCACAAAAAATGCGTAAAGGTAACGGTCTTTTGTCAGTTAATGGTTTAAAAGCAATGGTTGGGAAGTTTGAGAAAACAGGTTCTCTAAATGTTCAGTCAGGCAGAGGACGAAAACCCGTATCACAGGATGCAATCGAAGAAGTGGCAACGGCGATTGTCGATAGAGCACCAGACGATATTGCTACCACTTCCAGCGCTCGTGGGATAGCTCAGAGTCTGGATATGCCTTATTGTACGGTATGGAAAATCCTACGAAAGATTATCCACTTCTATCCGTACAAGATCAGCCGTGTACAAGAGTTACGTCACACCGACCATGATAAGCGATTGACTTTTGCTCTCACTTTTCTTGCCAGAATGGAGTTGGATGATGCTAGGCCCTGGAAAATCTTATGGGGAGACGAGGCCCACTTTTACCTGAATGGAACTGTAAACACCCAGAACTGCCGAATTTGGGATAACAAGTCACCAAGAGCATTCAAGGAAATTCCTTTGCATTCACCAAAGATAACTGTTTGGTGTGGTTTCACAACAGATATGATCATAGGTCCATTCTTCTATGGGAACATTACTCCGACAGGACCTGTAACTTGTTCTGTTACCGGAGACAAATATCGCCAAATGCTAAACAACTTTGTTATTCCGGCACTTTGTTATATCCTTCAGCAAAAACAGTGCCTAGAGAAAATCATTTTCATGCAAGATGGAGCCCCTCCACATATTGCTTTGCGGGTACAGCAGCTGCTACGACAGAAATTCCCAACAGAAAGAGTCATTAGCCGCTGTTTTCCAACTGCATGGCCACCTCGGTCCCCTGATCTTACCCCCTGAGACTTTTGGCTATGGGGTTACCTAAAGTCCAAGGTCTATCACGGAGGTGTCCAGGACGTTGAAGGATAACATATCGCGAACTGTACGGGAGATTCCTGCATGCATGTTATTCTCTGCTGTTGTAAATGCTGTGCACAGAATGCAATATGTGGTCCACAAAAACGGCGGCCCCATCGAACCTGAGTTGGATGTGCTAAATAAACGGTAATTTTATATCAGTATTGATTCTACTTTTTTGAAACTCTCTTTTTCGAATACACAGCGCCACATATTCCCCTGGCGGTGACTTTTGGAACTAATTTTTTTTTTGCGGAATCCTTCTTCCCCCGTCTTGTTTAATCTTCCTACAAAGTTTGGCGCCATTCTCGCAATTAGATCGTGTTACAGAACACTCTGAGTACCGTCAGTTTAATTATGGCCACCTTGTATATATATAAGATTTACATACTTTCAACAATCCAACACAGGTAAAAGTAATCATTTTCTTCTATTTTTTATGTAAAGTTAAATAAACATGTATTAACCCTCTTCCCTCACAGGTTTTTTTTTTTTTTTTTTTAATATCATGTACGCTAATGGCGCCCGGTGCATGTAAAATCCGTCGTGGGTGTAAAGTCCTCCAAGTTCCCTGTGAATTATACCCCTGGGGGTGCCTAATCCGGTGAAGGTCTCGTCACCTGATCAAGGCTCTAAATTACGAGACCAACTCGCATAACGATGACATGACGTATGGGTGTAATGCCAAGCGCAGGTCCATGTAAAAAGAATAACATCAATTAGCAGCAAAACAAAAATGGGAACAAAACTAAGTCCTCCACATAGCCGTCCTGCCAGCAACGGCCAGCAGCTACGCGGCATCTCTTCAGTGGTGCTACGCGCCCCGGTGCCAGGCACTAAACCCGCTTAAGCTAGGGAAACCTGGCAGGTAGGGACCTGGTCGCCGGTCTCAAAAAAAAAAGATTTACATAATTTTGTGGGATGACAATTCCACTGTGTCAAGGCGAAGGTGACTTAAAAAAAATAAAAATTACACAAATGCTACCTGTAGCTTTGGTAGAAGTAAACAAATAAAATAAAAAACAGTCAATCTTCACATTTGACAATCCAATCCATAGATTTTTTACAATGGTAAAGGCATCCTAAAAAAAAAGAAGAAAATGAAGATTAGTTTATACTTTATACTGTTTATGATTGCGAGGGCGAAGATCATAATGTTTTTTACGTTGAGTAGATTTGTTTAGAACTGTAGTGTTATTACCAGATGCTTGTGAATGCACTGAACTAAGTGATTGCGAAGATGTTTGCTGGCACTTTGAAGAGGTGGGAATTTGAGGAGATGTATTATCATTAGTGTGAGAGCAAGGAGAATCACAATTAGCAGTATGAGCACGAATTTGTCGTTTCACAGGAGAAGAAGATGCACTATCAACAGTTGGCTGATCATGTATTGCAATTCTAGATGAATCAGAAGGATGAAGCAATGCTTCATTTCTTTTCTGGAGTTTCAAGATTCTGTTAGTATGAATTAACAAAGATGATGCTTGATTATTGTTGCAATCTTGAATTTGAATAAGCACAGGTGAAATTATTTTCTTTACCATATAAGGTCCTTGTACTTTTTTGTTAAATACACTGGGAAATTTTACATAAACAATTTCATCAACTTTGATATTAGCAAATTTTAATTTTTCCCTTGATTTTTGATACACTTTTTGTCTAGAAGACTCGTTATTTTTGTACGCTTGATAGTATACTTTTTCAATAACATCCATTAATTTGTGAATTTCATATGCAGTGTTAAGAATTTTCCAGGAAGAATGGGTTTTATAATTAGCATAAATATCATTCACCTCCCTTCCAAAATGAAGAAGATTTGGAGTGAATTTTGTGGCTGGATGAGGTGTAGCGTTATATATGGATTGGTGGATTTTTAAAGCAGTTGGAACGTCAAATCCTTGGGAAGCCATTGTATTCACAGATGACTTTATTTGAGTGTTGCATCTCTCACTCAATCCATTAGCCTGTGGATGCGCTACTGTACTGTGCTCTAGTTTTATGCCAAGTTTTTTGTTGAAATAAGAAAACATATCACTCGTAAACTGGGAACCATGATCAGTAAGAGATAACTCAGGTTTTCCATGAGTAGAAATGTAATTCAACAGAGCTTTAGTAACCGACTCAGTATGAATGCTATTCAAAGCATATAATTCAAGTTGACGAGAGAAATGGTCGATTACAGTCATAACAAATTGGTGATTTCTCAAAGGGCCAAGTAAATCCATCGAAACCTTCTGATTGGGAGCTGTAGGAAGTGGTGCTGGGAGAGTAATTCAACAGAGCTTTAGTAACCGACTCAGTATGAATGCTATTCAAAACATATAATTCAAGATGGAAAAAAATGGTCGATTACAGTCATAACAAATTGGTGATTTCTCAAAGGGCCAAGTAAATCCATCGAAACCTTCTGATTGGGAGCTGTAGGAAGTGGTGCTGGGAGATATGGAGCAGTGGGTTTTTTTTATGATGTTTATTTACTAAACAAATTTCACAAGAGTTGACATAATTTATTGTATCAGAAACTAGAGTTTTCCAAGTGAATCTTTTCTTTAAATTAACAATGGTTTTATGAATACCAGTATGAGTAACATGAGCAATTCTTAAAGCTTTAGCTCTAAGTGAAGATGGTAAAACAGCTCTATGTAGATCAATGCCTTCTGAAGAGAAGTGTCCATTATAACAAAACAAATCATTACGTGGATTAATGTAATAACCATTTAAACTTTTAGATTTTTTATTAGTTTTAATATCTTCATAAATTTTCTTAATTTGAGGATCTTTTTGTTGTTCATTGAGGATGGTTTGATCAAAGATTTCTAACAATGGGTCTTCCTTATTAGCATTATTTGTAGATGGAGAGTCAATTTGGAGATGGCAATTATGATGGGTTTTGCCAATTAATCCACATGGATATTGAGCAATTTCATTATGTAGATCATTTTGATCATCAACAATAGGCAGTACTTCTTGATCAAAAATGAGATCTGGATTAGTATGGAGATATTCAGTATGAATGTGAGATATCCTACTCAGAAAGTCTGCCAGCACATTCTCTTTGCCTGGAACATGCTGGAATGTGTAAGAGTATTCAGACAATTCTAACATCCAACGTGTAGTTATATCAGCAGGAGATTTTGATTTTTTGTAGTTATTGAGACAAAAGAATGAAGTGTCTGCCAAAAATGTAATTTTTAAAAGCTGTTATTCCTTTATAAATGGCATAAAGTTCTAGTTTGATGGCTGGGTACTGTTTTTCAGACTGAGATAGAGTTTTGGAGTAATAAGAAATGGGACAAAGAGAATAAGAATGGGGATAAATATTTTTTTTATTGGCGACTAAAATACCCGATTTTATCAAATTTGTAAAGCTCTGCTCTAGGAGTCTGTTCAACAACCAACATACTTTGTGGTCGTGGTGCAACGAAATAAGTAAGTAGAAAGGGTCTTTAATCATTGGTTGTTTTAAAGAGAAAGTGTAAAAACAGACTAGACGTTGAAGATGATTTACAACTCTACGTAACAAACTTACATAAAACATTCAATATTTATGCACAGGTAAACAAATGTACTTTTTTTTCTGTTACAAATGTTCGATGCGTGAACCTTTCGTAACCCCGACAAACATCTAACCTGTAATCAAGTTCGTTCCATACATTTTGTAGTTTTAAACTGTCAACGGTTCTTAATGCAGCACTGATGTGTTCTTTGAGTGTTTTCGGCAATGGCGGTTCATAAACAAGATCTTTGATGTAACCCCACAGCAAGAAATAACATGGCGTCAGATCCGGGGATCTGGGTACCATGTGAATAAGGGTAAACCATCGTTACCCGCACGTCCAATCTAGCGTTAAGCAACGGCAAAAGTTTAAAAAAAAACTTGTATTTTTTTTTATATATATATCATTTATTATATTATGTGTAATACATTTTTAAAATCGGGTCATTCATTTATGTTAAATCTGTACTTCAAGTTGAAAAACGTAAATATCCGGGTTTGAACTAATTCTGAAGGCTCTTCATGCCAAATTAAATTTCGAGTTTCTATCCTAACTGTAGGTCTGCACGTCCCGCGCTTGCCCCGAAGCCCGTACCCGACCCGGCTCGACAAAGTGACTGGAAATTTTCAAACAGGCCGGGTTGGCAGAATAAAGACAATTTTTTAAAGGGCCGTGCCTATAAAAAATAATAAACGGGTCGGAGCGGGCCGATAATAAAGATTAAACGGGCAAGCCAGTCCGACAAAAAAATTAAGCTGGCCAACCGGCCCGATATAACAAATTTAAAAATGTCAAACTATGCAGATAAAATATAAATTATTTTCAATGGACTGTCTAGGACGAGATTGAGTATAAATGTGCTACACGATCCGATGTTAGCTTGACAATATCAATACAGAAATATAACATGTCCAGCGTATAGAAATCGGCATCGAACAGTTACATCGTGTCTAAGGCAGGGATTGATTTTTTCAGCAGACTCTGGCAGGCCGGGATTAGGCTGTAGCGTCGTTAAATTAAAAGACCTGCTGGCGCAACATTAATTTTAATAACACTACTTCACAGTACACAGAAATATTACAAAATACAAGAAGCGACACACATAGGTTTCAGTTCGTGGGTTAGAGTTTTTGATTGTCAGGACGCCTGTTCGATTCTGGTCAAACTTCACTTTTCACGGCACTCCTGCCGTCGGAATCTCTCGGAGAGAGAAAATTCTCCAACTGCTCTGCTCAGAGCTTGCAGCAAATTTCCCCATGTAGCCTCTCAAATTTTGAGTATATATCGTAGATGAATTTCAAGTAGTTCAATGACTTTATAAGAAAGATTATGCAGCTAGGGCGGAATTTCAATTGAGTTGAGAGAAGTGAAACTAGTGATCTCAAGTACCACGAATTTATTGTGCAATAAAGGTCTGTATATAGTCAGATCACAATATGCGAGATAAAATTTATATCTACTTGGGAAGTTTATAGTCTCTTGTGAATATTGACGCGTGTACATCTGGAAACTGATTTTCAGTTTCATTTTGGAGGAGGTAATACTTAACAGTCATTTTGTATGTAACTTATTTTTCCAATTAATGAGTCAGACATAAAGCTTTACAACGCTTACACTTTATATTCAACATACTCGGGCCGGTCGGAACTGGATTTAATTGTTCCCAGGAACGTGTCGAGCAAGCAATTTGTTTTCTAAAAATAGTAATTACGATAATAAACTTCTGTTAACGTGGAAATATAATAAATTATACAGAAACATTTTCAAAAGTGAATTTTTTTTTTTACTATACAGCAACATAAGTTATGATGTATAACCATCTTTTTTACTTATATTGCAAGCTACATTATTTTTTTTAATATCTTATTTGAATGTAATAGTCTACTAAGAGACTAAATAATCATTAATATTGCTATTCTGTATTCTATATTGCTTGTGAATATATAGCAATCTAAAATATATAGTAAAATTTTCCCTTAAATATATATGCAGTATTTATTAAAAGAATCTTTATTGTATGTTAAGAAAAATCGGAATTTTTGTAGAAATTGAGTCGGGTCGACCGGGTTTGTTTTCACAGATTTTTCAGCGGGACGGGCCGATCCCGGGTCGACCTTTTAGTTTTTACACCGGGCCGGGGCCGGGCCTGGAAATTATTGCCCGCGCAGACCTGTAATTGTAACACAAAATCTCCATTTCTATGCATATTAAAATCGCTACATCACCCAGGCGAGGTTAGACATATTTTACTAAAAAGAATAAATTTTGCCAACGTCTGGTAAATAGAAAAAAGGAACAATGTTTGTATTTTATACATTGTTACTATATTTATATATTTAGCATGGAATGGAGTCAAAATAAGCCAATTATAAGTTTAAAAAGGAAAGCATAACAAAGAAGAAGCTGGGTGGGCTAAGTTCAAAATGTTTATTCTAGCTGATGGATAACTTTAGTCCGACAGTTTTAAGTGCGATATACAAACTATAAAATATCGCTCATTCTTCCAGCAGCATTCATCAAAAATACTATCCTAAAAGCAGAAACTAAATCAGAAAGAAATCTTAGAAAAACATTCATGGGTCACCTCTGCAAACTCTTTCGCAGTCATAGTTGCAATTATTCGCAGTTATTTTAAAAATATAAATAAAAAAAAAATTAGAAAGCGTCATAATTTTCGACGTTGTTTAAAAGTCTCATGCGATGATGCATGTATTCGTGAGATGATTGACATTACTAGAAAGAGAGAGTTATTTTTGGAGTTAAAGAACCACAATTTTTTTTTTATGGTTTGCAAAGTGCAGTTTTAACTGATTTATTTAAATCACGTACTATTCGTTTTAATATGATCCAGCACACAACATTTTATTATTATTTTATATATTTATAAATATTTTTAACTCGTATTTTCCTTGAAATGTATATACAGTAAACTCCCGTTAGAGCGTGCTTCCAAAGGAGGTCATCTTTCGTCCGCACACTGTTAAAACATTATGTGTGAAATTACAGAGAATCTACTGGTAATCTGTTATCTTAAGTCTGGTGTAAAATTACAGAGATTACAAAAACAGAGATTCTGTTAAACAACAGAGAAAGTGTTCGTTAAATTCACAGAGTCTACTGTAAATTTCTCTGTAAAAAAAAAAAAAAAAATCTATATTATTATTTATAAAAACAGATAGAATACGCCGATTCTATGCCAGCTATCGATACTAGTTAGAATTTTCCGAATGAATTTTAATTGGCGCAACGCAGCTCTTAATTCTTAAACGAATCGCTTCGACCGTAGCCTGGTTTTGAACCCGGGAGTAGAAGATAGACATTGTAAAGAACTTACTTACAGATTACTTATTTTTCCGTGTAAGGAACTCACTTTCACAGAATTATTTTCTTCAGGCCACCGATAGATGGCGGCACTCAATGAGAGATTAAATTGAACTGTTTTTTGCAAGAGAAGAAGCTCAGAGCGGGAGTGAGCGGTCGGAGCTGGACGTGTGAAAGTTATGTATGGTTGAGTGGGACGAAACAAAAAGTGTCAATGCTTCTATTATAAATGTATTTGATTTTGTGTTGTGTGTTGTAAATTGTGCCTGTGGAAATATCTAAATAAAATGAAAAAAGGACAATATGGCTTCTTAGTAACAGTACATCAACCTCTTAAGTGTTTATCGTCGATCTTAGGCGCTACAATCTATTTGGTGGCAGCAGGTACGATACCTAGGTGATAAACCAGTGATATACTCAAAAGATGCAAGTTCGTCTACATGAAGCGAGTAAGCCAGTTCCATTTTTTTTGTATTTCTTTAGTACCTTGAATTGAATGAATTATCGATTATAAAGTTTCTTTTTAATCTGGATTAATTTGATTCATTTATTTTGCTTTCGTAAATTAATTTCAGACTTTAGTAAAAGTTGTGAGTTAATTGGGGCAAAAATTCAAGTACTGAAATATACTGGACTTATTCCCATCAAATAAAATTAATTGGAATATTGAAAAGTTATTAAATAGTTTTCTTGATAAATGGTGTGAATTCCGAATTCGTAAGCTATTTTATTTTAGAAAATATTAATAATTGTTCTTATAATAGATTTTAAGAATAAATAATACAGTTTATTTATTTTTTGTTGGGGATAATTATGATGTCATAATTCTTTTGAATTAAAATGGTTTAATGTGTAAAATGGTATTTCATTCTTTGAAGGAAATAGAATAAAATTTCCAATCTTACCAATTTGCCATTTGGATAAATGCCAAAATTATAAAGCACTGGTTTATTCTGTTTTATTTTAGAGTATTTCTTTATTTGGTTATTTGTTTATTCTAAAAATAGAATAAATGATTTTTTGTTCTTTTATATCTGAGTCGAAAATGATCAGATTTGATATTTGTTTTGTTGTTGTTAAAGGGTAAAGGTAACAAACTGAGTTAAAAACTGAAACAGTAATAATTCTGTTTTGTTTGTTAGATTTATGTAAAAAGAAAATAAAAACTTGATAAAGTATTAAGTAAACAGAAAAGTGTTATTTTCATTTGCAAAGAACTTGAGTTGAATATTTTAACATTTATTCTTTTTATGTAAAAAAAAAAAAAAAAAAAAAAAAAAAAGGAAAAAATGTTTCCTGGATAATTTAAAATTTTTTTTTTTTTTTTTTGCGAGTAATTGGTTATGCTTGTATAAAAGGTTTGAGAATTAAGAAAAATTCTCGTATTTACGTGGTTTTCATTGGTTTAATTTTAATTGCGTAATTTAATTATTGATTTGAAATAATTTTGTTTATTGAACATAAAGTACAGTTGTGTATTTTGAGAGTTTAAAAATATTCTTTTATCTATCTGAATCGTATTTTTGTGATAATTACATATGCTTATTTAATTTGTTTAAAATATTTGCATAGTGTTCAATTTACTAAGAATTTTGGTAAAACGTTATATTGTTCGATTTTCTTACTTGGTTAAGATTTTAATTTGTTTATAAAAGAATAGGTCTAAGCAGAGGATTTAATAGAAGTGGAATTTAGAATTGCTTTATTAATTGAAAATTATTCTATCTGATTGAAATCTTTGTTGTTAGTTTTAAGTAGGGGAGACTTGGGTGTTCTATAATTAGAAATTAAGCATTCTGATTTTGTTTAGTTTAGTCAAAAATTGCGATGGCGTTTTTAGCAAAAGCTAGAAAGACAGATTTATTAGAAATCTGTGATGAATTAGCGTTGAAGATTGATCCTGTGAGGACGATTCCAGAAATAAAAAAAACTGATTTTAGAAAGTGAAGTTTACAAGGAAGAAGAGATTAAAATCATGCTAGACCGAGTAATAGAAGATAGGAAAGCGCAAGAAGAGAGAGAGAAAAAGGAGAAAGAAAGAGAAGAAAGAATTCGACAAGAAGAAAGGGAAGAACGTATGGCTAGGGAGGCTCAAGAACATGAACTACAGTTAAAGAAACTCGAGCAATCGCAAAGAACTTCTACACAGAACGACGGTTCAGAAAGAAAGGCTGATGTCGGACCTAAGATACAGTTGGCACAAATTGTTCCAAAATTCGACGAAAAATCTGATGAGATGGGTCTCTTTTTAATTAATTTTGAGAGAAGAGCAGAGATGGCTAAAGTTTCGAAGACTGATTGGGTTGCATACTTATTAGCTGTTTTGCCACAGAAATTACGAACATGTTAGCCAGGGAATCTCCCGAAGATGCGATTAACTATGATTTCGTTAAAAGTCTTATCTTAGAAAGATATAAGTTGAATAGCGAGAAATTAAAGCAATGTTTTTATCGGCATCATAAAACGCCAGACAAGTCTTGGAGGAATTATGCGCAAGAACTCGCTAGTTATTTTAACGCTTGGATTACAGAATTAGGTATTGAAAAGTTTGATGAACTTAAAAATCTAATTATTACAGAACATTTAAAGTTTCGAGTCCCTGCGGAAACAAAAGAACATTTCCTTGATAATTGGTTAAATTTTGTGACGCCTTTAGATTTGGCTAAGAAATTGGATGACTATGAAAGTATCAAAGATAGTTTAAAAAAGAAAGAACTTCCGAAAAAGAACACGTTTAATTCTCGATCCCAGTTTAAGAATTCAAATAACTTTGACTACAAGAAAGAAGGTAAGGATAATAAGCCAAAATTTCAAATTAAATCAGAATCATTTTCCGGGAACCATAAAGAAAGAGAATTTGATAAGAGGAAAACATTACGTTGTTACGAATGTGGATCAAGCAATCATCTTCGTCCTCAATGCGATAAACTTAAGAAATCCACAGAAATCATTTCTCATGTTAAGGTTGGGGTTGGACAAGATTCTTCGATAACGCCTTATCTTAGTGTGGGGAAAGTAAACGGCGTACAAATGGAAATTTTGAGAGATACAGGTGCGACAATAGATTTAGTTGCACAAAGGTATGTCAAACCACATATGTATCTGAACGAAAAAGTGTGGGTTCGGGTGCCCTTACACGATGGTCTATTCTGTTTACCTCTAGCAGAAATTGAATTAGACTGTGAAATGGGGCATGTGATAACTAAAGCTGCTGTCTCTAGAGACTCTGTAGATATAGGAAGATATTTATTAGGAAATAAAACAGCCGCTTTATTCGAACATTGTAAGAAAGAAAAGGCAGTGAAAGAGCATATGATTAATGCTGTTCAAACCAGAGCTCAGAAGAAAATTCTGGAAGCAGAGAAGGTTTCTCTTGAAGAACCTGAAATGCACGAAATTTCTGATGAAACTTCTGCAAAGAATCATAGCAATAATATAGAAAATGAAAACAAAAAAATGGATGCGAAAAAAAATAAAGATCAATCTGAAGAAGAGAAGTTGGAAATCAAAAAAGACTCAATTTTCCCAGTATGTCAAACTGTCTCAGTACAAGAGCTTATAAAAACTTCTCCTAAGACATTTTCCGAAGAACAAAAGAAGAGCAAAGATCTAAAACCTCTTATTGAAGAAGCTAAAAGGAAAAATACCAAAGATAGCAAATTTATTTTGGAGAAAAATATGCTTTTTTATAGAAGGAAAGATAGGAATGGTGCTGAAAGAAAATTATTAGTTGTCCCAGAAAGATTTCGTGAGCAGTTAAAAAAATTTTGTCATGAAACGGTTGCAACCCATTTGGGTGTAGCTAAAACTAAAGATGCTTTGTTTAAGACCTTTTATTGGCCAAATTGCTTTAAAGATATTGAAGATTATGTTAGAACTTGCGACTACTGTCAACGGATTGGAAAGCCTCAAGACAAAAAGAAAGCACCTTTACAAATAGTTCCTGTTATTTCAGAAATATTTACAAAGCTAAATGTTGATGCTTGTGGACCCTTACCTGTCAGTACACTAGGGAACAAATACATAATAACTGTAATTTGTTTAGCTTCGAAATATCCTGACGCGGTTCCAACACCTAATTTGTATTCTACGACGATCATTGAGGCTTTGTTACAAATTTTCAGCAGACTTGGATTTCCTCGTATACTACAAACTGACCAAGGAAAGTCATTCATGAGTGTACTTACAACGGAATTCTTAGAGAAATTTGGAGTTAGTGTTGTGCGAAGTTCAGTTTATCATCCCCAAAGTAACCCAGTTGAAAGAATGCACAGGACTTTGAAACGGATACTCAGAGTACTTTGTTTAGAATCTGGAGCTGACTGGGAGAAAGTACTCCCTCCTGCCCTTTTTGCGTTAAGAACTGTAACTCACAATAGTACTGGGTTCAGTCCAGCAGAATTAGTTCATTGCCAGAATTTAAGAACTCCAATGATGCTACTCTATGAAAATTTGACTGAGCAAGAGATAGAAGAAGATAATGTGATATCCTATGTATTTGACTTAATGAACAGAATGAAGAAATGCCAAGAGCTCGCTGCGGAAAATATGGAAAAAGAGAAACAAAACCAAAAATATTGGTATGATATCAAAGCCAGAAAACAAGAGTTTAAAGAGGGAGATCAAGTTTTAATTGTGGCTCCATCCAGACCAACTAAACTGTCGGTTAGTTGGATAGGACCTGGGGAAGTAAAAAAAAGATTATCAGAAACCAACTATGTTATTTACAATCCAGAGGGAAAGAAGTCCCAAGTGTATCACGTAAATATGCTAAAGCCTTACCATCAAAGAACAGTAGAAAATATAAATTTACTGACGGTAAAAACAACCTCTAATGATGAAGAAGAGGATGAAATTCCTAAATTGGATGAGGAAAACAATGACAATGCGTTGTTAGAAGTATGGCAAGACATCCAAAAAAATAACCGACTAAATGAAAGTCAACGAGAAGAATTAGGACAACTTATCGGAAAATATGCTGATTCTTTTTCGACTGAACCAGGGTGCACGAATCTAGTTGAACATGATATCGTGCTGGAATCAGAAAAACCAATCTGTGCCCAGCCTTATAAAATGTCGCCTAGACAGACGGAAATCCTTAAGACCGAAGTTGAGAAAATGCTAAAACTGGAAGTCATTGAGCCAGGTGAATCAGACTTTGCCTCTCCGTTAATTTTAGTTGAAGTTCCAGGCAGAGAAGCGAGACCTTGCATAGATTATCGCCGTTTAAATAAAGTGACTCGCACAAAATTTTACCCTTTGCCAACATTGACCAGTTAATAGAAAAGGTGTCTTCAGCTAAATATATTTCAGTTTTAGATCTGACCAGAGGTTACTGGCAAATTCCGTTAACCAAACGTGCTCAAAGGTATGCAACTTTTGTGAAAAATTTTGGGACTTACAGACCGCTACGCCTCCCTTTTGGTTTAAAAAATGCTCCATATGAATTTAGTAAACTTATGGCCGGATTACTGAAAAACTGTGAAGCGTATGCAGTGCCCTATCTGGATGATGTTGCTATTTTCTCTCGAACTTGGGACGATCACCTAAAACACCTGGAAGACGTTTTCAAAAGACTGAGTGAAGCAAACCTGCATATTAAACCATCTAAATGTCAATTCGCCCAAGCTTATGTAAAATACCTTGGACACTTAGTGGGTCAAGGTCTTAGAACTCCAGGAGAGCTGAAGGTTCAAGCCATAAGAGAGTTCCCAGTTCCTACTACTAAAACTCAAATCCGGTCTTTCTTAGGTTTAGCCGGATATTATCGGAACTATATTCCGAACTTTTCTGTAATTGCAACGCCTCTCACTAATTTATTAAAGGGAAAGGTTCGCAAGTCAACAGTAAATTGGGATAGCGACTGTCAAAATGCATTTGACGAACTGAAAGGTAAACTCTCTGAAAATCCTGTCTTATATAGTCCGGACTTTACAAAACCTTTCATCCTTCAGTGTGATGCTAGAGTGTGATGAAGAACATCCTATACTGTATCTGAGCAAAAAGTTTTCAGACAGAGAACGAAATTTTAGTACCACCGAAAAAGAATGCGCTGCTATTGTGTTTGCAGTGCGAAAACTACGATGCTATGTGGATGGACATAAAAAATTTCAGATCCAGACTGACCACAACCCTTTAGTATGGTTAGACAAAAACAGCGGAACTAATCCTAGACTTTTAAGATGGGCCTTACTTCTACAGTCCTTTAATTATGAAATTGTTCATAAAAAGGGAAAACAACATCAGAATGCTGATAGTTTGAGTCGTGCCATGAAAGCCTAAATTTGATCAGAATGCTAATATGTATATATGATAAATTGTATGACAGTTAATTTTGAATTTATTGTTTTGAATATGTATATCTTATTTTTCAATTGTATCTTGAATATAGTGTCTGAGTATTTGTAAATTTTATTTGTATTAATTACATATATTTTTTTTTCTCTTTTCTTTTTCTTTCTTTCACGGTGGGAATAAGTCAGGTGTGGTTCAAGGTACTAATCTTTTTTTTTTTTGGAACTAGTGCTTGAAGAACAATAAATTAGAAAGAAACTTTTCCCTGTCAAGACCGTGAAAAGTTTTCTCCAGGTGGGGAGGAGTCTGTAAAGAACTTACTTACAGATTACTTATTTTTCCGTGTAAGGAACTCACTTTCACAGAATTATTTTCTTCAGGCCACCGATAGATGGCGGCACTCAATGAGAGATTAAATTGAACTGTTTTTTGCAAGAGAAGAAGCTCAGAGCGGGAGTGAGCGGTCGGAGCTGGACGTGTGAAGGAAGTTATGTATGGTTGAGTGGGACGAAACAAAAAGGGTCAATGCTTCTAAATGTATTTGATTTTGTGTTGTGTGTTGTAAATTGTGCCTGTGGAAATGTCTAAATAAAATGAAAAAAGGACAATATGGCTTCTTAGTAACAGTACATCAACCTCTTAAGTGTTTATCGTCGATCTTAGGCGCTACAACATCATAACCAGTATACGATTTGAGAAGCTACTGCAATGTGCCAAAGATGTCTTTTAAGATTTAGTCGGAAAAAATCTATTGTACTTTTTAACGTTTACTATCACTTAGTCATAAGTATGAAGGTTTAAGAGAGCTTTTATTTTCCTAGTCCAGTTAGGGTTGAAGTCTAGTCTGGCCGTCTGCCGTCTGTCCGTGCTCTAACTCCCGTAAATATGCTCGGATTGCCTTGCAATTTTTATATGTTATTGTCGTTATCGATAGCCTGTTCCCTATTTCAACTGAAGTGTGTAGCACTTATAGTTTTTTTACAGGGACACTCAAATGAATTCCGTTACATTAGCGTCTATGGGGAAAAATCATTTGCGGTTTATTTTAATAATGTTACACAATTTCAAACACATTGTAATTGATATATATCACGAAGGTGCATTACAAGAAGCTTACTATGGAATAGGGTGTGCATAGCACTTATAGTTACTTTACAGGGACAGTCAAAAGAATTCCGTTACATTAACTCTACGGAAAAAAATCGTCTGCGGTTTAATTACATAATGTTTCACTATTTTAAACGGATTGAAATTTATATATATCACTAAGGTGCATTACAAGAGGCTTACTACAGAATAGTGTGTGTATAGCAGTCATTGTTCATTTACAGGGACACACAAAAGAATTCTCTACTGTCTGTTAACAATAATTCCTGGAAGTGCGTTTAAGTTGCTGAACGCGATTTTAAATTTAACTCACTTTTTGTCTATTACTTGGTGTGTATAAATTCTGTAGATCATATACAGGGCAGCACAAAAGTTCGCGAACACATTTCCGTTTATTGACAGAAACTCCAGAAGGAGAATTGTAAACTGTGCTACGCGTTTCCTAACTAAAATTTAGAATCCTATGTAGTATATATACAAATATATAGATGATATACAGGGCTGAATAAAAGTATTTGGATATTTTTCCGAATATTGTATGCGATGGAAATATATGTTGGAAATTCCTGAAATTACGTTTCTTAAATATGTTATGCGTTTTCCAAATTGTTCATTTAGATGTTATCTTTCAGCTTATTAAACGGTAATGATTTGTAAAATTATTTTGGAAGCGTTGGAAAGTGTTACATAATCTATGCTTGACGCATGATTTTTCGTTCTTGTTTCCTTTTAAAATATAATTTCATACAAAATCAAGTTAAAGATATAAAATAATAAAAACTAGATGTTTTTTTAAAATTTATTATCACGGGCCTGGGCAACGCCGGGCGGGCTACCTAGTCCCTAGTACGCTACCGCGCATGCGCGGTAGCGTATTACTGCTTGCACGGCAGTGTATTACTGCTTATTTTACTGTTTAATACTGTTAATTTTACGGTATAATACTGGCAGCTGGGTGCCAGTTTTATACTGCAAAATCAACAATTATTTTTTGCAGTGTAGTATATAGCATAAAAAGGTCATGGGATATTCCTCGTCTATCCCCCCTTTTCTGTTAGAAGTTCTTTTTCAGAAATACTCCAAAACAGAACTTATGTCCTTTTGCTATAGTTCTACAATGATATTTTAAAAGAATAAGAATTTTGACTTTTGAAGATTTCTGCCAGTGGTTTGGTATAAGTAACAAAGTTGCCATTTTAAACAGATTTTCAGAGACTTGTAAATCACAAAACGTTGTCACGGAGAGTATTTAAGAGCCTACACTAGTCACACGAAGAAACGCTTACGCTAATGTTAAGTCTATGGGAAGGTTATCCCGCGATTTATCACTTGCATTTTAATATTTTTAAATGAATTTTTTTGCACAGGATAGCTGACGTCGATATATATCGTTGTTAGTTTTTACTTTTTTGATTTTGGCTCCAGTTTTTTTATATAAGGGTACTTTCATTTTCAGAACCATTTCCAACCGGTTCCAAAATTTAAAATGTCCGCTTATAAAAAAAGTTTAACCAAAATCAAAAAAGTAAAAACTAACAACGTTGAAGATCGACCTCAGCTATCCTACGCAAAAAAATCATTTAAAAAAATTAAAATGCGAGCTAGAAATCGCGGGATAACCTTCCCATAGACTTAACATTATCGTGAGCGTTTCTTCGCGTGACTAGTGTAGGCTCTTAAGATAAATACTTATTTCTATTTAAGAAGATATCTTTAAATGAGAAATTTAATTTTGAAACAATTTTAAAATGATGTTATTACAAATTTTCTAATGCGTGCTTTCGGTATCGTGCTCAGGCTCTGATGACACAATTTTTTTCGGGCTCGGATTTCAAATCGTCGGGATCGGGCTCCGAGAAAAGAGCCCGAACTCACTCATCTGTAGTAAACACTGACGTCAGATTACAGCAGATTGTTTTGTCGAACACAACTCATTAATATTTTTATTTCATTGCCAGTCAATTATGTGTAAATAGTAATTAAAATCAGTCGTTCGCTGCAGGCAATTGTGCCTCTATCAGTGCGTTGTAACAAGGTTACATGACATTTTTACAAAATATATTGTTATGAATTTTGTATATACCTGCAAATATTCCATTTGTTTAAATTTATTTTATTTTATTATTGTGAAAATTGCAGTATTATTAATGTATTTCCTATTGAGCATCATGTAACTCAATGCTAAAGGCCTCAGGTGGTTTGCAAGAAAAACAACCTTACAGCATCGGTTTTATAATGGAGCTCTATTGGAAAATCGCCAAGGAATGGGTTTTTCGCCAAGTTGGCGATGGTTTTGGCGACTTATTTTTGTCGCCAAATTTGGCAATATATCGCCAAATGTCGCCAAGTTGGCGACGGATTTGGCGACTTTTTGTGCAACCACACCCCCCTTATACCTATACATTGGGATCCTTTCTTGCTTGGGTTCTCTATCGAAAGTTAAAGCACTTTCTGGTAATTTCTAGCATCTGAAGGCTCTGGAATAATCTGGAAAGATCTCTGAAACCTATATAAGGACCTCCATCAGTTCAGTTAGTTAGTTGTCTGTCAACTGCGATTGAATTCATACGAGAGGCTTTGCATTGAGAACTTTGTTACTCTGATCGATTTTGTCGTTGATACGTCGTATTGAACGCATTGTTTCTGTGTGAAATTTTGCTGCGCTTTTATTGGATTTGAAGATTACTGAATATCTTGTAATTTTCAGAAGATATTTGTCATCGTATTGCACTGTTTATAGTGAATAAAGCCTTTTTATTGTTCTTATATATTGGCATCAGTCCTTTCGAACCCCGAGCTCACAACATTTGGTGTCAGAAGTGGGATTGAATGCCGATCACCAGAGCAATGGAGGGTCAACTGAAAGAATTATTGGAGAAATTAGCTGCGAACCTTGGCGAGTTGAAAGAAGAAATGAAGAAAGATATGTCAGCGATGGATGAGAAAATGACTGCGAATCAGGCTGAGATGTCAACCAACCTTGGCGAGTTGAAAGAAGAAATGAAGAAAGATATGACAGCGATGGATGAGAAAATGACTGCGAACCTTGGTGAGTTAAAAGATGATATGAAGAAGGATATGTCAACCAACCTTGATGAGTTGAAAGAACTAATAGAGGATAAAATAACATCTTTAAATGACAGAATTGACGGCGTGGAAAACAAAGTTGAAGAAAGATTTCAAGAAATAGAAGAAAAAGTTCAAAATACAGCCAAAACCGTAGAAGAAAAGGTAGAAGAAATTCAAAGGACAGCCAAAACCGTAGAAGAAAGGATTGAGAGTGTAGAAAGGGAGTTGGAAAATGTGAAGAAACAAAAGATAACTGCCGAAAACTATCCCGAAGATGTCAAGTATCAAGCTATGCTTCCTCGGGTCTCTATTAAACTCTCGACCTATGACGGAAAATCCTCATGGCCAGTTTTTAAGACACAATTTGGGATCGTAGCGGACGCCAATGGATGGGATTCCCAGACAAAGGCTTGCCAGTTAGCTGCTTCTCTACGAGCTGATGCTGCCGACGTCCTACAGACTTTGCCTGCAAATGAACCGCTAGATTTTGAAACGCTCGTCAGTGCCTTAGAATTGCGCTTTGGCGAGAAATGCATGAAGGAATATAGCAGACTCCAGCTCAAATCTCGACAGCAGAAATCCACTGAATCCCTGCAAGATCTTGCTACGGATGTCGAGAGACTTTCACATCTTGCTTATCCTGACTGTCCGACTGAAATTAGAGAAAGCTTAGCTCTACAGCATTTTATCGATGGTGTGCGTGAATTTGAGATCCAGAAACAACTCCGGATTGCAGATCTCAATGACTTAAAAGGGGCTTTAGTTTATGCCCTAAAATTCGAGGAAGCCCAGCAAGCTACAAGGAAAGATCGGCACTTTGTGCGAGTAGCCAACATGCCTGAGACGTCGGATACTGCTGTGGAGCGGTTACAGCAGCAGATGAAGGATGTGATGAGACATATAAACTCCTTGATGGACAACAAACCTGGAAGAAGGATCAAGTGCTGGAAATGCGGTGGAGAAGGTCATATTCAAAGAAACTGCCTAAAACGACCCAGCACAGAAGGTAATAGCTCCGCACGAACGGCGGAGCAGGAAAACTAATTAATGGCCATCTCGCGGGGCGGAGGTTGCCAGATTTTGAGAAGCCCCATTATCAAGTGTGTCAAATTTCTGCTAGAAGTTACGGCGAGAACGGAGTTTTTATAGTCGGGTGTGTGAATGATTTGCCCTGTAATATGATCATCGATACAGGAGCCATTGTGACCATCGTTCGGAAAGATCTAGCTCTGCGGCTAAAAGAAAAACTCCTCTGGACTCCGCCCCGTGTTATCCTTCAAACCGTGACCGGGGATATGATCGACATACATGGAATAATGAAACTGAAAATAAAGTTTGGGAACGCCGTTTACCATCATACAGTCTATGTGGCCGATATTTCAGACCCTTTCATACTCGGACTGGACTTTTTAAAAGAGCATGGATTTACACTGGATTTTAAGAAGAATGAGTTACGCTCTGCTCAAGAAGATGTCACTATTTTCAAACTTGGAAATGAGTCCGGGTCTATTCAACGGATCACAGCCAAGGCAGATGTTATCATCCCTCCTCGGACCGAAATGATGATACCTGGATTAACTGAGAACGAAAGTAGTTTTCAATGTGGCTTGGTTGGATATCCTGAGAAGAGCCCAAAAGGAGTGCTAATAGCATCAGCGCTGGTAGATCTGTCGAGAGATGTGATTCCCGTGAGGATGGCGAATGTAAGTGAAAAGTCTAGAATTATCCAGAAGGGTGAAGTGCTTGCTACCTGTGCTCCAGTCACCTGTGTTTGCAAAGACCCGAGCTTGACGTTGTCGGAGCCGCCTACAAGTTTAACACCAGAAATTGGACGAAATGAGAATTTATCTCCTGAGCAGAGACATGCCGCAGAAAGACTGTTCCAGGAATTTAAGGATGTGTTTTCACAAAACGAGAATGATATAGGTCGCACTTCTCTGACACGTCATAGAATTGATACTGCCGACCATCCACCGATTAAACAGCATCCAAGACGCTTGCCGTTCGCAAAACAAGAAGAGGTTTCTAAGCTCTTACAAGAGATGCAGAATAGTGACATCATCGAACCGTCATCAAGTCCGTGGGCCTCTCCCATCGTGTTGGTCCGAAAGAAAGATGGCTCCACAAGGTTTTGTGTGGATTATCGAAAACTTAACGATATCACGAAGAAGGACAGCTATCCGCTACCAAGAATAGACGACACACTAGATACTCTTTCAGGACATAAATGGTTTTCCACACTGGATTTGAAGAGGATATTGGCAGGTAGAGATCCATCCTGATGACAAAGAGAAGACTGCATTTACTACTGGACAAGGACTTTGGCAATTTAAAGTTATGCCGTTCGGGCTCTGCAATGCTCCAGCAACGTTCGAGCGCCTCATGGAGACAGTGTTAAAAGGTCTGACTTTTGAAGCTTGTCTCATCTACCTAGATGACGTCATCATTGGTGGCCGCACGTTTGAAGAACATCTAGAGAATATTCGAAAAGTGTTAACAAAACTAAGAGCGGCGAATTTAAAGCTGAACCCTTTGAAATGCAAGTTCTTCCAACGAGAAGTAAACTATTTAGGACACATAATCTCAGCTGAAGGTGTTCGAACAGATCCTGAAAAGTGTCTGCAGTAAAGCACTGGAAACGTCCGGAAAATGTCCATCAGTTGCGAAGCTTTCTGGGACTATGCACTTATTACAGAAAGTTTGTACAGGGGTTCTCCAACATCGCAAGACCCTTGCATAGGCTCACTGAAAGCAAACAGAAGTTTCTATGGACACAAGAATGCGACAATTCATTCCAGCGGCTGAAAGAAGCTCTCACATCCTCTCCAGTCCTTACCTATCCAGACCCCGACAAACAATTCATTGTGGACACGGATGCTAGTCATGAAAGTGTCGGTGCTGTACTTTCCCAAGATATAAATGGCTAAGAACGAGTCGTAGCATACTGGAGCAAATGTTTATCGAAACCAGAGCGGAATTATTGCGTCACTCGTAAGGAGTTATTAGCTATAGTAAAAGCCATAGAACACTTCCATCACTATCTCTATGGCAGGAAATTTCTCCTTCGTACTGATCACGCATCCCTAACATGGCTGATGAATTTTAAGAACCCAGAGGGCCAAGTAGCCAGATGGATACAACGACTCCAGGAATAAGACTTTGACATCAGGCATCGTAAAGGCTCATCGCATGGAAATGCTGATGCCTTATCAAGAAGACCGTGTCCCGAAAGTTGTCGCTATTGTTCCAGAGCGGAGAACAAGTATAATCCCGAACATGTCATACGCCAGACGAAGACTTCACTATCAACGCCACCAGATCCCTGGAGTGATGAGAAGATTCGAGAAGATCAAATGGCAGACTCTGACATCAAACCAATCTTGGAGTTATTAGAATCTTCTAGCACGAAGCCCAGTTGGAAAGACATCTCGACTTACAGTCCTACGACGAAGCAATATTGGGCTCTTTGGAACTCTCTCCACGTCAGGAATGGTGTCCTGTTCCGAAAATTCGAATCGGAAGATGGGAAGACATCTCGGTGGCAGTTGGTACTTCCTCGATCCCAAATACCAGAGGTCCTCAAGGAATTACATGGCAGTCCCACTGGTGGCCATTTTGGAGTCATGAAAACATTACATAGAGTCCGAGAGCGCTTCTTCTGGGAAAAAGCGAGAGCTGACGTCGAACAATGGTGCAAATCTTGCGATGCATGTGCAGCTCGGAAAGGACCAAAGAAACGTAGCCGAGGAAGACTACATCTCTACAATGTAGGAGCACCTTTCGAACGCATCGCCCTTGACATCCTAGGCCCTCTGCCAAGAAGTGCTGATGGCAACAAATACCTCCTTGTTGTCATGGACTACTTCACGAAATGGCCTGAAGTTTATGCCATCCCTGATCAAGAAGCTTCTACGGTTGCGGATGCCTTGGTACACCAGTGGATATCAAGGTATGGAGTCCCCCTTCAAATGCATTCTGACCAGGGGAGAAATTTCATCTCTGCTGTGATTGAGGGTCTCTGTCAACTTCTCGGAATGGACAAAACTAGGACGACGCCTTTACATCCACAATCGGATGGCATGGTTGAGAGATTTAATCGTACCATCCTCAACAATCTCTCACTGCTAGTCTCAAGAAACCAACAAGACTGGGACCAAAAACTTCCTTTGTTTCTTCTCGCCTATCGCAGCGCCGTCCATGAAACAACCGGCTATTCCCCGTCTCAGATGCTTTTCGGTCGTGATCTTCGTCTACCTTGTGATCTGATTTTTGGTCGCCCTCCAGATGCGCATTCATCGCCAGAGGGATACGTGCAGAATCTCCAGGCACGATTTGAAGACGTCCACAACTTGGCTCGAGAGCGGATCAATATACAGACGGAGAAGATGAAGACCAGGTACGACACGAAAGCCACGGGACATCAATTCAAAGAAGGTGACAAGGTTTGGTTTTATAATCCGACTCGACGTAAAGGACTTTCTCCCAAACTGCAATCGCACTGGGACGGTCCTTATACAGTCCTAAACAGACTGAACGATGTCGTAATTCGTATCCGAAAGTCACCTAGTTCGAAGCCTAGAGTCGTTCATTACGACAGGCTGGCTCCATACTATGGCCATAGTACTTAGTTCATTGATTGTAAATAGTGTAATGTAAATAATGTAAATTAGTATGACCATGGTCTTGTATATAAGTTAATGTAATAATTTCTTTTGCTTAGCATTATCATTATTAATGTTATTATTATTTAAATACTTGTATAATTCAGCATTATGAATGTGTTTAATTGTTATTTTCCATGTTTGCTTTAAGTGTTTCGAATGGTATAGCATTTGTTGGTAACAGGTTTGCTTCCGATCAAGGGTTGTACTGCCCGGGACGTGCAGTCCTTGAGAGGGGGGCAATGTTATGAATTTTGTATATACCTGTAAATATTCCATTTGTTTAAATTTATTTTATTTTATTATTGTGAAAATTGCAGTATTATTAATGTATTTCCTATTGAGCATCATGTAACTCAATGCTAAAGGCCTCAGGTGGTTTGCAAGAAAAACAACCTTACAGCATCGGTTTTATAATGGAGCTCTATTGGAAAATCGCCAAGGAATGGGTTTTTCGCCAAGTTGGCGATGGTTTTGGCGACTTATTTTTGTCGCCAAATTTGGCGATATATCGCCAAATGTCGCCAAGTTGGCGACGGATTTGGCGACTTTTTGTGCAACCACACCCTATTGAGCATCAGGAGATAAAGGAGACACGGAGTTGGCGAAGAGTGCATTGGAGGCGGATTCGGGATTAAAAGAAATAGTAAATATTAATATTCCTAAGAGGAGAAGGAAAAGGTTAATGATCTTGAGTGTGGATCCTGATGTACAGGAAGACGTGGTTAAACAGGGAGTCAAAAAAGTGCTGACTAATATGGATGTCTCTGGCGGTTTATCGAGTGAATTGAAGAGGAAATTGATGGACACAACTTTGGATGGGGAATCGAGGAAAACATTGGAGGATCTATACAGAGGTTCAGTCATGGATTTTGATATAGTTAGACAGGTGAAAACAAGAATGGGTAAGATGAACTGGATGTTGGATGTGGATGATGAGGGTAGGAAATGCTTGTTGAAATCAAAAAGGATATGCATAGATTTTAATAGATATAGAATTGTGGATTTTGTTTCGATTGCTAGGTGCTTTCGTTGTCAGGAGTTTGGACATTACGCTGGTCAATGTAAGAATGATATTAGGTGCGTCAAATGTTCTGAACCCCATCATCATAGAGACTGCAAAGCGGCTGAACTGAAGTGCATAAATTGTTACTTTGCAGATGCCTTGGGAGACTGCAGTCATGCAGCGGATAATCCAGACTGTCCAGCATACCAGAAATACAGAAAAACCATGATTCCAGACCGGAGCTAAGGGCGGCCTTAAGTTCCTTCAAATAAATTTAAATCACTGTAGAGAGGCTGGTGACGCTCTTTTTGATTACATTAATGATAATAAGATTGATATTATATTGGGTCAGGATCCATATATTAGTGGTGGAGCTGTTGCAGGTATTCATAGAGATTGGCCTACTTTCCTCTCTATTAATAATAACGCTTTTATTACCTTAACTAACAGGGATTATGTCAGTCTGGAAACGCTGAAGTTAAATAACAGTGTTTTTATTGCTTTTAACGTTAGTGATTCTGTTATTTTCATCGGCTCACAATATTCTGCACCGTCTGGGAATCTGGATGAAGACTTGCAGGACTGGACTAATATTTTTAAAGACTTTGACAACCTGGTTATAGGTGGAGATTTGCTCCACCTAATTGCTCCATTGATTTCCTTAGGGTACTCAAGGGAGAATGAAAGATCCACTGAACTGATGGAACATTTAATGCGGTACAGTCTAAGTATCTGCAATGATTCTCTAGCTCCCTGCACGTTTGTAAAGGGTACATTGAAAGGTAGGCCAGACTTGACATTACTTGGTCTTAATCTTTGTGATAAAATCGACGGTTGGACTGTTGATGATAAAACTTTATCTTTCAGCGATCATCGTTATATCACGTTTTGTCTCGATTTTGATCCAATTGTTAAATCTAATTGTAGATTTAAAACGAAGAATAAAAGCCTGAAGAGGTTTAATACAGTTTTAGATAATAAATACAGGAGTTGGACGCAGGAACTAAATGGTGTTTGTACCCCTGATGATCTAAATAAATGGTCAGATAATTGGTTAACTGACTTAAAAGAAATTATGGAAAGATGTTTCAGGAAGGGAAAGATCAGTCATAAACCAACGAATCAATGGTACACACCAGAGTTAAAAATTTTGAGGAACAAGATTAATGCGATGTATAAAAGATACGCAAAAAACAGACAGAATGATGAGTATAGAGAGGCTTACGTAAAAGAGAGGAACAATTATAAGAAGCAAATTAGATTAGCAAAGAAAAGATCTTGGTATAATTTCTGTTCCTCAACTGATAATGCCTTCGGCAATTTGTACAAATTTGTTTCGGGCAAATCTCTTTCGTTTACGGATTTCATTTATACGGCATTGGAGGGATCAGCTTGTTTTTCCACATACGATGATGTTGCTGCTCAGTTAATGGATGAACATTTTCATACAAACGAGGTGCCAGATCAAGTTTTTAGTTATGAATCAATTTACGATTACCAGAATGATATAAATTTTAAGGGGGTTACTGATAGAGAACTGACCTACGTACTTAAACAGCAAGCAATCGGTAAAGCACCGGGCCCTGATGAGGTGGATGCAATTATGGTGAAAAATATCTGTAATAAATACAAAGCTTTCGTTAAAAAAATTTTTAATAAGTGCCTGGGTCTGGGACATTTCCCTACTATTTGGAAAGGGGGGCAAGTAATATTTTTCAGAAAGAGAAACAAGAGTCCGTCTTCTCCGAGGGGTTATAGACCCATTACCCTCTTGTCCATCTTTGGAAAACTCTTAGAGAGGATTATAAAGTTAAGGATTATGAGAAATTTAGAAACAGTGAATTACTTTAATATTTCCCAACACGGATTCAGAGAGGGAAAGAGTACAATTACGGCATTGCAAGATCTTAAGCACATGGTACGAGGGAAATTGAAAGAGATGAAATATTGCTCGTTGATCTCAATAGATATTGAGGGAGCGTTTGACTCAGTAGACTGGAATACTCTGTCTTGTATTATAAACGATTTGCCTTTGCCCAGTTATTTGAGATCAATTTTGAAAAGTTACATATCAAATCGTAGGATAGGGTTTCTTTTTTCAAGTGGTATAAAATGGTTCAAGTTATACAGAGGATGCCCGCAGGGCTCATGTCTTGGGCCGTTGTTATGGTTATTAGTTGCTGACTATTTCCTAAAATCATACTGTGGAATCTCGAGAGACATTTTATCATATGCCGATGATTTTATAATTATTGTGGGAGAAAATACGAGAAGATCATTGGAGCGGCGAGCTAATGAACATATACAGAGATTTTATGATATTTGTCTCGAGTTAAAATTAAAATTAAGTATTCAGAAATGTGTTGCTATGATGTTCGGCCCAAATACAATGGAAAATAGAAGACCAATTTTTAAGATACAGGGAACCTCTATACCGGTGCAAGACAATGTCAAATATCTTGGTTTCTTACTGGACTCAAGATTTAATTGGTTGGATCATTTTAATGAAATTAGAGAAAACATAATTAATTTTACAGTTAATGTTAATAGAACAGGACTGAGAGACAAGGGATTGAGTTCAGTAATCAAAAAGATTTGGTATACAATGGTGATAGAGAAACGTATTTCATACGGATATGAGTCCTGGTTTCCGGATCTCCACATACACGCAATTAGGAAGCTGAGTTCGTGCCAGAGAATGGGGTTGTTTTCAATCGTTAAACCATATAGAACCGTTTCAACTGATGCGTTGTGTGTTCTTGCTGGAGTGGTTCCCATATATATTAGGTTGTCTCAAGAATATCTGGGAAACTCAGTTATAAATGGTAATGGCAAAATAGAAATTCAGGGTATTGAAATAGGCCAGGATAACATAATGAGAAAATTGAAGACGTTTGAATATCATGGAAATACCGATATTGACAATATAGAATTTATTTCTGATATAAGAGATGTAAAACCTATTGAACAAGGAATAGTTACATATACGGACGGCTCAAAAATGGAGGAGGGCACGTCGTCTGCTTTTGTGGTTTATAATATTGATGTTCCGTTACACGAATATAGGATAAAACTTCACAGGTTAAATTCGATATATCAAGCGGAATTATGTGCAATTAAGCATGCAGTAAATTGGTTCAAAAGTACTACTTACAGAAGAATGATTATTTATACGGATAGCTTTTCATCGGTTTGGTCTCTTCATCACTTGTTCCCACAAAATGAAATTATTAGAGACATTTATGATACAGTGAATAATATACCAGACAAAAGACTACAGATAGGATGGATAAAAGCCCATGTGGGATATTATGGAAATGAAAAAGCTGATCAGCTGGCAAAGAGTGTCATAGAAAAAGAGGAATTTGACTTAGAAGAAAATTTGCCTTTACCTATATCCCTTATTAAAAAGCATTGTAGAGAGAAAGCCCTTGAGGACTGGCAAGCACATTGGACGGACTCAAATGTAGGAAGAAATACTTATAAAATTTTTAATAAAGTAAGTAGAGACAGAATTATAGGTAGCAAGGTAATACATTACTTTTGTACGGGTCATGGGAGTTTTCCCATGTACCTGAAGAAGATTGGGAAAAGATATACAGACAAGTGTGACTGTGGCCAATTGGGTGATGTCAACCATTATTTATTTGGTAACTGTCCGCTAATGCCTTATAGGTTTAAATTTAATAATGCATTGACTGTAAGGCAAAACCTTCAGAATATTTTGCTAAATGATGGAAATTATGGACGCCTGAAAGAGAATTACAATAAACTGAATGAACTTTACTCTTTCATTTATTACAAATTTTGAACAATTTTTGAGTTCTTGCTAAAAAATTTTATTCAGCTGGTTTCATCATGAACAATTCTTTTATTTATCAGTTATTATTAAAGCCTCTGGTAAAGTAAAATATATATTGCTTAATAGCTGTTGTTTTTATTCATTAATATTTGATTGTATCAAGAACACTTTTAGATATAAGTTACTGGAATTGATGTATAATAACAAGAATATTGTTTGCTTGCTCCTTGGACAAGGGGGTTATGTGCTTGTGAAAAGTTAATTCATCATGAACATTGCTTTTATTTATTATGAAATAGTGCTTCTTGCTTACCTAGTGATTATTGTTTTAAAAGACTGTGATTTTATCCGGCACTGTTGTCTTTATCAAGAACAATATTTTAATCTCTAAATGTATAACATTTTGCTATTTTTTGGCAGTAAGAACTGCATTCTATAAGGACTCTTATATTAAACTTCGCCTTGGTCATGATGTAGGACATTATTTATGTTTACAGTACAAATAACTAATTTATCTATATTAGTTTTAGTTCAACTAGGATGGATGCTGGTTTCTCTGGACGGTTATTTGCAGTTTCTTTTCGGACATGGGACTATGTGTCTGGAACAGATGGACTTCAAATCTGAAAATTCTGGCGAAATGATAAATGAATATTTGTTGGAAGACAGTGCTGTAGCGTCCTTGGAGCTCGACTGGTCTGTTCATATGGAAGAGTTTGCAAGAACTCTGTACAATGTATTGGGATATGGAATTGAAAGACAATTGTAACCCCGAATTGTCTATAATGTTGTTACTTTTATTTCTTATTTTTTACGTATATCATAGGTTAGTTATTTTGTTTTGTTAGCCAGTATGCTTTATAGTCAGTAATCATAGGTTATCGACTCTTGTAACTGTAATTGTCGTAAAAGTTGTTTGATTTTTAGTTTAAGATAGCTGTTAAGTTTTTTTTTTTTTTTTTTTTTTTTTTTTTTTTTTTTTTTTTTTTAACCATTAAGTGATTGGTTTTTATTCACCCCTAGGGGTCTTGTCATTTTGTTTTAATAATTGCCTGCTGCTCTGGGCTCGCTCCTGCGGCGCGGTTTCGTTGGAAGGTAGTGGGGGTTTTCCGCCGGGACGTGGCATCCTATACCTTTCACGGTTGGTGTCCCGGCTGGGTGTCTCTTGTGCAACCACACCCCCCTTATACCTATACATTGGGATCCTTTCTTGCTTGGGTTCTCTATCGAAAGTTAAAGCACTTTCTGGTAATTTCTAGCATCTGAAGGCTCTGGAATAATCTGGAAAGATCTCTGAAACCTATATAAGGACCTCCATCAGTTCAGTTAGTTAGTTGTCTGTCAACTGCGATTGAATTCATACGAGAGGCTTTGCATTGAGAACTGTGTTACTCTGATCGATTTTGTCGTTGATACGTCGTATTGAACGCATTGTTTCTGTGTGAAATTTTGCTGCGCTTTTATTGGATTTGAAGATTACTGAATATCTTGTAATTTATAGAAGATATTTGTCATCGTATTGCACTGTTTATAGTGAATAAAGCCTTTTTATTGTTCTTATATATTGGCATCAGTCCTTTCGAACCCCGAGCTCACAACAATATATATTTGTTACGTTGTAAAACTACCCACGGATTAAACTTTTTTCTAAAGATTGATGTGGCAAACTAATTTTGTCACATATACTTCAAAGCCAAGTATGTACTTCATTTTTATGTTTTTGTTTTTTTAACCATTGGGAAAATGGTTGTTGTTTTCGGTCGAGAATGGACCTCTTGATGCTCGTAATTTGTTATTTTAACCGTTTTTAACGAAATTCTGTAACTTAAGAAGAATTTTTTAAGCGTGTTTAACGAAATTCTGTAACTTTAGAAGAATTTTTCTTTGAATAGGCAATAGAAATGCATAAAATCGTTACAAAAATCTTAAAGTTACAAAAAGGATAGATGCAAACTATCAGATATGAAAAAAAAAAAAACGAATTCAAAATTTGACGTTGAATGAGAAATTGTCTTATAAAGCAAAAACGTGGTCTTCAACTTTAATCTCCCCAAAATACCTTTAGCTCAGACATCAATCTGAAGAAGAGTTAAAGCAATACTTAAATTTTGCTTAGGGGACGGTCTACAAATAGAAATTGTACCACACTTTAAAAATTTCAATGCTAACACATAAAGTTAGCATCATATGTGGATATTTTGGTTTATTCTACCTTCAGATACCAAACGGGAAGTCAGTAGATAGGGAATGGGACTTCTGCGTCAGTAGCAGGCGGTGACGGCGGTAACACCGCCTGCTGCCGAGATTATACTATAGTAGGTGGGTGGAATAGCTAGCGTGGGGAAGCTATGTTATAGTAGGGTGGGGCGAATAGGTCTGCTATAAGAGAGGAGTATTTTAGGGGGGCTAAATTAATACAATTTTTATTTTTATTTTTTTAAGCTTTCAGAACATTTTCCCAATGGTTGTTGTAATTTGTTAAATTAGATATATTTTTTTTTATATGCTTATGTACAAAAATATAAGTTAATGTATAAAGTGTAGTTCATGTAAAAATATAAGTAAATTTTTAAATGTCTAAATTTTATACAGAATTAGAGATAGCTTAGTTTGAAAAAGTTTAATTAACACCTTTAAATAGTCTAAATCACATAATTAATTTTTGTTAGAAAGAATTTTCTTTTCCTCGATGATGTTTCTTAAAAAATCTCTTGCCCTGAAGTGCCCTTAAATTATTTACGAATTTTTTATATTCGCGAATCCCATTTTATAAGTAGTTATGAAATACTTAATATTATTTTGTTTTTCAGATTTAGGAAACTTCGAGAGATGCAATATTGACTCGAAAAGAAATGTTTGACATCATGATGAAACCAGATCTACCCATTTTCAATAAAAAAAAAATTGAATTTGTAAAAAGTAATTTTCGCATAGAGAAATATTACAAGAGCGAACTGTAGATTAAAATTTTGAAACGCTATGCAAGTTCTGCGAAACAGTCAGGAATCGGCAAAGGAAAAAAAAATCAAATGTCTCCAAGGGAAAGTTATTGTAAAATTCAACCTCTTTATGAATAAGCATTGGACGTCCAAAGTAATCCTTTCTAAGTTCAAATGAGAAAACGTGACGTGAAAGGGAAAATAATAGTGCACTACTTTTATAATTTTTTCTTCGTTTTTTTCGTTTTTCTTTATTTATAATAGAAGAAAGTATTGGAACCGAATTTTTTTCCGACGTATTTACGGGTCAGAGATCCAGAAAAACACATTTTTACAAAATGCCTGTCTTCAATGTGTGTGTGTGTCCTCTTTGTATCATCGAAGAATGTACGAAGTTTGGGCATAGAATTGAACCAAACTTCATATATAGTGAAGCCGTTTATACGTTTTTCAAGGGATCAAGAAAAAAAAAAGTATAAGCGAAATTCACAAAAGTACGAACATTTCCGTAATTACCAACAATAAAGAAATTCAGAGATAAATTAAAATATATGAAATAAAAGAGGCATGTAATACTAAGCTTCTTATTCCGGATATAATTTACAACTTCATATACATTCATATTCATTTACCATGTACAAAATATTTTGTTATTTTAGGTTGTACGGAATTTTTTTAATGCACAGAGAAAAGTTCACTGTTCACAGTTAAAAGTGCCATCTTAACATTATTATTCAAATCACTGCTAATGAGGTATGGTTCATGGTGTTAAAACCTGCCAAAGCTTGTTGAAAACTTGGCAGTGGCTTTTCAGTGCAGTTATCCTCTTCCTCACTGCTAGTTTTCTCATTTGCAATCATTTCATTGATTGTTAGAAGAGAACATGTTGCAAGTTCCGAATCACATTGCACAAAATCTTCAAATGTAGTAGTATCACCTAAATTTGACCAGTTTTTTGGTGGAGCAAAATGATCAGGAAAATTATCCTAAAATGGAAATCTCAATTTTATAGTAAATATCAATCCAATATGTAACATTACGATCCCAAAACGAAACACAATACATAATGCTATAGTATAGAGCAAAAATAATATTTTATTATTTTATTAAAAGAAGAAGCCTTAAAGTAAAAATGCATTTTCTTAAAGTGATAACAGCACGCATGCATCCTTGCAAATTAGTTCTCCCGACGCGATACGTATTTCAGTTATACGTTTAACCAATTTACGTATACACGTATAATATGTATATTTGAAATACGTATACATAAAATTATACGTTTAAACGTATCTGTATGCGTATAAGCGTATACCAGTTAAACGTATAATTCAAGTTACGTATATTTCAAATATACGTATTTACTTTTAATGCGAATGACGTCATCAGTCTTACGTCACTGAAGGAAGGAAAAGCTGGAAATCGTGGCATTACCGCAGCAATCTGCATAATATGTTTCATACATAGGTTCTTGTTATTTTTCTCTACAAATATTTTAATTAATTTATGTTACTTCTAATTTTTATTGAATTAAGTGATAAAATGTTATATAAATTTGATAGAGCAATTTAAATTGTTTTATATTTCTTAAATTTGCCATTATGGTTGTTATATGCCATTGTGAATGCAGGTCTCTAGAGGGTGTTTCTCAATGTCTCTGATCCGCAGAAAAGCAGGAGAATAATCATCTTTTTTTCACGCAATGAATGAAAACCGTTTAAACGTTTATACGTTTAACCACTGGGGTAAGATCCGTATATATACGTTGCACTGTATACACTGTTTCGTATAATACGTATAACCACATTGGGCGAATCATACGTATCCAAAATGAGTACCTCGTATAATACGTATACTCGTATAAACGTTTAATAGGGAGCACTATTTCAAATTACATATTTTACTTTTGACAACACTTCCTGTAATATGACTTTTCTAGAAAGTTTCGCTTCCGCATTTAAACAAGACTTATATCATAAATCACAATTGCGCTGGAGAGGAACGCCAAACCGGATAGACGAAACGACAAAACGAAAACTCATGTGGATTCATAGATATCTAATTGATGTTGATTAGATTATTACGAGGTTTGTCGCTGGTTGGCGTAACAATTCAACAGTTATGGAAGCAGAGCTTAATTTGCGCCGGAGCTCAGCTCCGGTACTTCTCTGTTTTTAATAAAAATTTAAATATTAGCCAGAATTCACCGGAGCTCATAAACACTGCGCTCCGGAGCCCAGTGCAATAACGCTTCCGAAAAACGAATCCTAAATTTCCCTTTCCTTTCCCTCCCATTTCCAATCCTTTGCCCTCTTTTGTATCAAAACACTTATAAGTGACGTAATGAATCGCTCAAGAAGAAATGAAGATGAAACAGGATCGATTTTTATATCAGTCTTCGGGTTTGGGTAGGCTCGAGCTCAATCTGTCTTAAATTCAAAATTTTACTTATTTCCATTTCAAATTATTTTAATGCTATTTTGATCAGAATAAAAAGTAAACAGAAATAGTATTTTTCTATTCTACATAGCTGCACTGCAAAAAATAACTGTTGATTTTACAGTATAAAACTGGCGCCCCAGCTGCCAGTATTATACCGTAAAATTAACAGTATTAAATAGTAAAATAAGCAGTAATACGCTAGCGTATTACTGCTTATTTTACTATTTAATACTGTTAATTTTACGGTATAATACTGGCAGCTGGGGTGCCAGTTTTATACTGTAAAATCAACAGTTATTTTTTGCAGTGTGCAAACTATTCTTCTTCTTCTTTTTTTTTTTTTTTTTTTTTGTTTGTATGTTAACACTATTTCCGAATCATAATCCTGAGCTTATTTAATCGCAGAATGCTGCGATTAATTAACATAAAGATTAGACAAAGGTTTCTATTATTTGGAAGTAGTAATAACTAAAAAGTGGATAGTTGATAGCTAAGTATGCGCAGATAAATGTTTAAAAATTTTTATTTTGCTAAAAAAAAAACCCCAATGCTTTAAATTTTGAAAATAATGTATGAAATATAAATATGCAGATTGGAATGATGATGGAAGGAAGGGGGGGGGGGGGGGGTACGCTACGGGTGTTAGTACTGCAGAATATTAGGACTCCGGTACTTTTTTCTCAGAAATTAAGCCCTGCATGGAAGGGGTTCGAGTAATCATTTTCAAATAAATTAATTATCAATAATTATGATTATTAATAATTAATTAAATATTTATGAGAATAATTAATCACTATTATTAATCGTTTAGACTAATTATTTATGTCATTATCAAAAAATCAATATTTTAATTATTTTAGATAGATTATTTAAGATACTGAATTCTGTACAGTTATGAATTAAAGCTGCTCGCCAGTGCACTTCCCGCTTCCTTTCGCTAATGTTAATTCTATGGATGTACGATGCATTCGTATATTTAAAATATCTCCTCAAGGAATTAACATTTTTAATTTCTATTTTCTGTGTACTGTTCTTAAAGCATGTTTTTTTTTTCTTAGTTGTCAAAATATTTCTAAAATATGTGCTTAATCTATAATTTTATATGTTAAAATCTTAACAAAACCGAATAAGATTTTAACATTTCACATAAAATTACGTATATATTTTAGAAAAATTTTGACAACTAAAAAAAAAGACACTTCTTTAAAAAGTGTACACAGAAAACATAAGTTAAAAATATTAATTTCCTGGGGAGATATTTTAAATATACGAATGCATCATACGCCCATAGGATTAACATTAGCGAGGGGAAATGGGAAGTGCACTGGCGAGCAGCCTTAATGAGACAATGGTTTAATTATCCGATATAATAAAAAATAAATCGGTCAAGTGCGAGTGTAACACGCGTTCAAAAGATTCCGTACATTGAATTTATTAATTAGTATTTATTAATTAATAAAATCCTATTACACCTAATTTTTCATTAATTTTAGTATCGGTATTTTTCGAAAATCATTATCAAATATCCTTGGAGGATTCTGCGTCAATAGATACCTCGAACGACGTTAAGTCCTCCACTGACCGCCCGAAAAGTAAAGTTTGTGTGTAATGAAAAAATGCGTTTTTCTCAAAAACTATGTTACCTAGGAATATATCTATAGTTTTCCTGCATGGTTTAAATAAACTTCTAGTACCCCTAATTTTTTCATATTATTAGTTTCAGTAGATTCGGAAATAGGGTGGGGGGGGGGCATATTTTTGCAGTGTATTTTCGACGATATCTCTGAAAATATAATACCTAAAATTAAAACAAATATATTTTTGAGTTCTGTATTACGAGATCTTTCACACGATAGACGGAAAGAAAACTTTTGTTTTTCAAGTAACTTAATTAGACCCCTAAATTTTTCCTAAACATATTTGTGAATGGCTAATAGTGTTAAATTGTGTGGGTAGAAAGGCTTTATAGCTTTCCCAAGTTTGAACTTTTCACGTCCCATAGGTTACGAGAAAAAGGGATTTGACAGACGAACAGACAGACACAGGAGTAATCTTATAATGGTTCCGTTTTTACTTTTTAAGTACGGAACCTTAAAAAAATCACAATAATCAAAATAAATAGTTCTGGAGTATCAGTGTCTGTAACTGTATTTCGCCTTGTAATTGCTTTTTTCAAAAGGTCTCCGGAAACTACATACAATAATACTAATTATAGGAGGAAAAAAATGAAAATAAAAATAAAAATAAAACTGAGCATTCAAAATTTTAAATACTAAATAAATGAGTTTAAATACAAATGCGACTTGCAGAACTGGCGAGTAAATATAATCAGTGTTTATAGTGCTTCTTCATATATAGAGCTGTTTTTCCAGAGATCGATGATAGAAGTTATAGGGTCTATGGGACTGCTCGTGTGGAATGCTCGTGTGACTTCTTAAAAAACAGCTCATGTAACTTAAACAAGAACGAAAAATCATGCGTCAAGCATAGACTATGTAACACTTTCCAACGCTTCCAAAATAATTTTACAAATCATTACCGTTTAATAAGCTGAAAGGTAACATCTAAGTAAACAATTTTGAAAACGCATAACATATTTAAAAACGTAATTTCAGAAATTTCCAACATATACAATATTCGGAAAATTATCCGAATACTTTTATTCAGCCCTGTATAGGATCTATAGATTTGTATATATACTACATAGGATGCTAAATTTAAGTTTAGTTAGGAAACGCGTAGCACAGTTTAAAATTCTACTTCTGGAATTTCTGTCAATAAACGGAAATGTGTTCGCGAACTTTTGTGCTGCCCTGTATATGAAATACAGAATTTATACACATCAAGTAATAGACAAAAAGTGAGTTAAATTTAAAATCGCGTTCAGCAACTTAAAACGCACATCCAGGAATTACTTTTAACAGACAGTAGAGAATTCTTTTGTGTGTCCCTGTAAATGAACGATGACTGCTATACACACAATATTCTGTAGTAAACCTCATGTAATGCACCTTAGTGATATATATTTAATTTCAATGCGTTTAAAATAGTGAAACATTATATAATTAAACCGCAAACGATTTTTCTCCATAGACGTAATGTAACGGAATTCTTTTGACTGTCCCTGTAAAGTAACTATAAGTGCTATGCACACCCTATTCCATATTAAGCTTCTTGTAATGCACCTTAGTGATACACATCAATTGCAATGTATTTGAAATTGTGTAACATCATTAAAATAAACCGCAAATGATTTTTCCCCATAGACCGTAATGTAACGGAATTCTTTTGAGTGTCCCTGTAAAAAAACTATAAGTGCTACACACTTCAGTTAAAATAGGGAACATGCTATAGATAGCGACAATAACATATAAAAATTGCAGGGCAATCCGAGCATATTTACGGGAGTTAGAGCACGGTCAGACGGCAGACGGCCAGACAAACCGAAGTCATAAACACTTTTCAACTAGGTTGGAAAGTGTTAAAAATAGCTCGTGTAACTTAAGATAATAGCTCATGTGACTTAAAAACATCTGATAAAAAAAAAACAAAAAAACAGCTCGTGTGACTTAAAAAACACGTGATTAAATAAATAAATAATAATAATAATAATAAAAAACAGCTCGTATGACTTAAAAAATTTTTTTCATTTGAATGGGAAGAGAATCAGCCATATGAGCAGGAGCCTTTCCCATTCATAGATACATTAATTATAAATGCCAAACATGTATTGCGATCTGTGAAAAAGATACAGTACAATTTGAAAAATATATAATACAATTTTTAAAAGGCGTAATTTAAAGAAATTTTGACGTTCTCATAAAAATTTTCAGAATAGTAGATTTTATGTTAAAATTATAACAATGAATTTATATTCAACCCGCGATAATTAAATATCAGACATATTAATCTCTGAATCTGAGAACATGCATTTGTGTATGAATAAATACTACTTACCACATGTCCATTAATAAAGATGTATTGATAAAAATATACGCCCCCCGTCGCCCCCTTCTTTAGCTACGTGCACAACAAAATGATTGACCTAAAATCCTGTTCTAATATCTAAATCCTAAATTTCAATTATAACTGCCAATTATTTTTTTTTCTAAATTTTAGCTTTTAACAGAAATACATTTTTTCATTTATAAAATAGGAAAGAGATCTTTATTAACTTAACTAATTTCATTAATTACATTTATTTTATTATTTTATTACATAATATCATTAATACTACTTTAGAACTTAATACTATTTTATTTATTTAATTTTATCAACTTGGAATTTTATTTAATAAATTATTTTGAATAATTTATAATAACTATAATTAATAAAAAAAAATTTTGAATTTTTTTATTTGTTTAGAGCGTTATACAAGTCTTAGAAACATATACTTCAATTTCAAAAGAAAAAAATATTTGATAAACAGAATGATTAAAATTTGAAATTGTTTCATTTATTAAGATGAAACACTAGATGGCAGCACTATAAAACTATACTGTATATAAGCAGCCATTATACTGAATCAAAAGATGCAAAAAAAATTACCTGTAGATAAACTATTATTGACAATTTATTTTCGAATTATTATAATTTATTTTCGATTATCATTTTATTTTGTAACTTTGAAATAACAAGTTAATATTCAAATTACAATCAAACTTCGACATCAGTTAAAAAAAAAAATCTAGTTGAATTATTTTGGAGATATCAAAGTTTATTTCAAAATGCATCTTAGACTAAAAATTATAACAACAGCAAGTTGAAGGTTTAACACGTGCATAAACGTAACAAGTGTAGGTCAGGTAGGCCTGATACCCCCCCCCCCCCCCAAAAAAAAAAAAAAATAAATAAATAAAAAAAATAAAAATAAAAATAAAAATAAATAAAGTACCGGCTGGGCCCCCAAAGAAGAAATATATTTATAGTAAAAAACAAGAACGAAAAATCATGCGTCAAGCATAGATTATGTAGCACTTTCCAACGCTTCCAAAATAATTTTACAAATCATACCGTTTAATAAGCTAAAAGATAACTTCTAAGTAAACAATTTGGAAAACGCATAACATATTTAAAAACATAATTTCAGGAATTTCCAACATATACAATATTCGGAAAAATATCCGAATACTTTTATTCAGCCCTGTATAGGATATATAGAATTGTATATATACTACATAGGATGCTAAATTTTAGTTCAGTTAGGAAACGTGTAGCACATTTTAAAATTCTCCGTCTGGAGTTTGTCAATAAACAGAAATGTGTTCGCGAACTTTTGTGCTGCCCTGTATAGGATCTACAGAGTTTATACACACCACGTAATAGACAAAAAGCAAGTTAACATTAAAATCGCGTTCAGTAACTTAAAACGCACTTCCAGGAATTATTGTTAACAGACAGTAGATAATTCTTTTGCGTGTCCCTGTAAATGAACGATGACTGCTATACACACAATATTCCGTAGTAAGTCTCTTGTAATGCACCTTAGTGATCTATATAAATTTCAATGCGTTTAAAATAGTGAAACATTATTTAAATAAACCGCAGACGATTTTTCTCCATAGACGTAATGTAACGGAATTATTTTTACTGTCCCTGTAAAGTAACTATAAGTGCTATGCACACCCTGTTCCATATTAAGCTTCTTCTAATGCACCTTAGTGATATATATAAATTTCAATGCGTTTAAAATAGTGAAACATTATTTAAATAAACAGCAAATGATTTTTCCCCATAGACCGCAATGTAACGGAATTCTTTTGAGTGTCCCTGTAAAAAAACTATAAGTGCTACACACTTCCGTTGAAATAGGGAACATGCTATAGATAACGATAATAACATATAAAAATTGCAGAGCAATCCGAGCATATTTACGGGAGTTAGAGCACGGACAGACGGCAGACGGCAGACGGCAGACGGCCAGACGGCCAGACAAACCGAAGTCATAAGCACTTTTCAACTAGGTTGGAAAGTGCTAAAAACGATGAGTTTTTTAAAGGAATTTTTAAAAGAATAATCGTGCTATGAATGATAAGTAATAATAGTAATATCGAATTAAACGCAACCTGCTAGTATACTAATTAACTACTTAGGAGGAGGAAAGCACAACGCTAGTTTCTAGGATTTCACGTATGAAATAATGTTACCAGGACGTCCCGATTTTCAGAAATTCCAAGATCCGTCATACCTAACTACTGCGAGGGACGCCAAAAGTTCACAAAAAATTGCTTTAAATTAATTTTATACCATACTATTCGTCAGTATACATCGAGTGGAAGTTAAAGACAGTAAAATCTGTGAAAACAAATATTTAAAAAATAAAAAAATAAATAAAAAAAAATCTGTGAAACATATTTTTTTTATGATGCTGCCAAAAGGAATACCGTACAAATATACCTGCTAAGATGAAAGAGGGAATAATTTGTTAGTCCTTATCGATTCTGTTTTTACAGGTTTTATTGTACTTTGTTTAGTAAAATCTAGGAAACGTAACTTGTTTATAACGGAATCCAGTCTTAAACGTGAGAATTTCATAGCCCCTTACGGAAGGAATACCACACACTTTTTTATTTGTTTAGAGCGTTATACAAGTCTTAGTAACATATATTTCAAAAGAAAAAGATATTTGAATATTGATGATGATTAAATTATGATTAAAATAATGATTAAAATTTGAAATTGTTTCATTTATCAATCAGAAACACTAGATGGCAGCACTATAAAACTATACTCTATAAGTAGCAATTATACTGAAAAGCAAACCGACAAACAGAAACCTCTCCCAAAACGAAATTTATTTCGGATTTTAGCGATTCCGCTTTACACATATTACTGTAAAGCTTAATTATTGCGTTTATTTATTACAGTAAAACCTACTAAGAGGAGATTTTAAGTGATCGGAGAAATATTCCATTTTAGACAGGAATCCGTCTTAGCAGGTACAACTCATAACTGTATGATATTTTTTTCCGTAAGGACCATGAAATTGCTACGTTTAAGACAGGATTCCGTTATAAACATGTTCCGTTTTCATATGATTTACTGCATTTTTAGGTACCGATTTAGAAGTACTTGTCTTGCTTTTTGTGACAACGGACCTTGCAACATTACGCCTAGCACAGAACCGGTGCGGCGTTTCACTTCTGCGTGCCAAAATTTCCTCCAAAAATATATTTACGCGAACTTGACGTGCCCAACTAACCAAAAATTCAGTGGATAAAATAATAATGAATCAAAATTACTTAAAAGTTTTTTTTGTAGGTTTAAAAGGTATGTGTGGGTAATCTGATGTTTACCTCATAAATTATCTGATGATACCTTATAAATTATTGTTAAATAGGTTATTCATGTTGCTGCATCTGTGATGCCAAATAACTTATATCAGTTTCATGCTTCGTACTTACAAGGAAGGTCTCCATAAGCGCATACTCAGAAAAGTTTGGAAAAAAATTACATGATATTTTTCTAATGAAGATATAGATGTTTAAGGAAAAAATTGCTGCGGAATCTTGATATAACGTCCATAAAAAATTTCGTGTTTTTGGCGATACAATGAAAAAAAATATTATAAATACTTTTTTAGGAATTTTTTTTTCTTCTTTTCATCCTGAACTAGTTTAAGTATGTTTAACTTAAATAAATACATTTTTATAACTACGGTTTTACCATATACATCTATCTATATGTATGTATAAAGAAAATTCACGATCGTACTCTACAAAATTTAAATTCATTAGCAATACTCTAAACTAAAAATTCAAGTCCGATTTTGAGAACTGTCAATTTGACTTCAATATTGTTAGCATCGGAGACAACAAGAGAAAAGTATTGTTGCCATGGGAACAACGACTTATTAAATATCAGAATGTCTAATGAGAGCGTTCTTAATCTGGTAGTTACTGTTAAAATACGCTTAAAACTTAACCAGCCGGTGAAACCGAGTAAAATTAAATAACTTCAGTAACTATGCATATCATATAAGCTCATAGAAAAATAATAATTTATTTAATCGTTTATGTTTAAATTGATAAAGTACTTCGCATTTAAACACTCATTTAACCAGGAGTTTTCAAATGTATTAAGATCGCTCGCACTTGGCGAGGAAAAAGTGTTGCTCGCCAAATAGCGTCTTTTTGCTACAAATAATAGAAAATATTTTATTTTTTTACAGATTTTCTACTGGGATTTCGCAGCTAAATTTGACTGATACTTTATTATGTACATAAGTAGTTTCATTAGCATTGTTTTCAAAATATTCTGAGTCTTGTTAGTTATTTTTAGCAAAATACAAGTTGAATTGGAGTTTTATGAAAATAGGGTTTTACTTGAGTTTTTCGTATTATTGATTTCCGAATATAATGACACACAGAAAAAAAAAATCAAAATGGCCTTTTTTAAAACAATTCTTCGTGTCTGGATTTGAATTTCAAGTTGTCCTAATTTTGCGATCGACATTTTTGCTTATAGTACCTGATAAATTTTCCTTTTCTTTAATCTCCTAATATCTTGATCTGAAAAAAAGTTTAACCAATATTGAACTATACTGAGATTTATTAAGTTGCATTTCAGTTTCTTCAATCTGAAATGCAATATAAATATATAATCAATTTCTCATAAAAAATCATGAATACCCAATCATTGTAGAAAGTCATAAAGACAGGGTGATGTCTATTTTCACCCTTTCCATTTTCATCTTGTATTGTAGTGATATTCTTCCACTTTTCATCCTCTGGGAAGCATGCCATTTTGTTTCATCGCTCCTATACATACGCTGCAAAAAATAACTGTTGATTTTACAGTATAAAACTGGCACCCCAGCTGCCAGTATTATACCGTAAAATTAACAGTATTAAACCGTAAAATAAGCAGTAATACGCTGCCGCGCAAGCAGTAATACTGCTTATTTTACGGTTTAATACTGTTAATTTTACGGTATAATACTGGCAGCTGGGGTGCCAGTTTTATACTGTAAAATCAACAGTTATTTTTTGCAGTGTACATCAGGAATTCTTTGAATTTGCTGTTGTTTGCATGGATGCAAAGAACTGATTACAGACGCTATAGCGCTCGTAACTTTAACGAAATACGATATAACGATAATTTTCGACATTCCTATACATATATAGACATTCCTAGCAGACATTCCTAGCTATAGACATTCCTAGCTGACAACTTATTTAATTGAAAATTTTGTCTTATGTAATCGCAGAGTTAAATAAGGCAAAAATTTGTATTAAATTTTAGTAATAACAAAAAAGTGCAAAAGTTAGCATCTATGCTATATTGTGGGGTATAGTTGAATGCACTTATTTTTTTGTTCAATGGGCGTGAAGCTCTCCTATAGGGGAGAGTGGGGTGAGTTAACCTCTGTGTCCGTGCAATACTATTAAAAAAAAAAAAAAATCACCCCGGAAATTTTAAATTTTTGCCGTCTTTTCAGCTCGCTCTTAAAAAAAAAAAAAAAAAAAAAAAAAAAAAAATCGAGCTTGACGGATCAATTTAGGTAAATAAATCATTGTTTTCTGTAGCTTCCACACGATATTTTGATGCCAAGTAGAAGTGTGTACGTCCAGCTATCCAAGAGAAAGACCAGGTTGGTTTTGGTCGTCTGTTGAGGAAAAAACGGTTACCCAAGGTTTTGCATTGAATTCTGTCATGACTTGTTTCTGCACTCAGCAGGTGATGAAGGATGGATACAATATTCAGTCTGCAAAGAGTGGGCACATGAAGAGTGCAGCGGATACCAGAGGTAAAAACTGAGAAAGCCATTACACGACAACATTAAAAATTGCCTGAAAACCTGAAAAAAAATGTTAATGACCTTAAAAAATGATTTAATAAAAAATGTATGTATGCTTTAAAGTTTGATTCAAAAGTTATTACAACAAAGTTGTTGTTACTGGAAGTGTAAAAACTTAATTTCTAATTAGTAGCCGGTTTTACCCTACCACCAAAATTCGGAGCTGTTTCTGATGGTCCTAGAAAATGCCTTTCCCCAAGTAGATAAGAATTTTCCTGTGGCAACAAGTGTGGTTTTTCAATAGCCTAAATATCCCCAAACACTTTTGTGGGGTGTTCCGATTTTTCCGCCTTCTAGACTTTCATCAACAAAGGAATTTAAGGTATCTAACGGTGATACCTGGATTTACCCTATTTTCCCCTACGTGTTTTAGTGATCGCGACTTTAACGAATTTAACATATTTTTCGAGATACCAAGATAAAAGTAATTTAATAGCATTGCGTTGCAAACTATTTAATCTAAGATATGGAATATGTAAAAGGAAAGTCTCAGTTGCAAAGTTTAAAACTTTAAAAGTACTATTCCTAGCTAAACACTTAACATTAAAATGAGAAAGGAGATGATAGTGGAAAAATTTCACTGCAGGGGGGAAAGGTGAAAAAAAATTAATCTGTTCTGTATTACTGTTGGGAGATGTGTCCGATTTTTAGGTGTTAGAAAAAGTGTCCCGTGGAACCACCGTGCTGGACCGCAAATGTCCCGCGCAATCACAACCTCTTTACTGTTGTAAAACTCCTCTTTAGTGTTGTCTTGACTGTTGTACTGTTGTAAGTACTTCTGTTGCAAAAATGTTAAGACGATTGACTGGCACTAGGATTTTAAATCAAATATATTTGAAAATAAGTAAAAACCTTCACGTACATTAAAAAGGTCCTTCCGGCCTGTACCGGGAGGAAAAGGTAGCTTTCCTATACATTCGTTTTAAAATTTTAGCTAATGTTACACGAAAACAGCAAGTTAAAATGCAAATAAACGTTTACAAAAGATTCGTTAATACTGAATTTGAATAAGAATTTCGCCAAATTATTGAGCAATAGCCAAATTGGCTTCATTTATAAAGACTTATTTTGGTAGCCAAATTTGGCGATATTTCGCGAAATGTCACAAATTTATGCCCATTTTGTCGCCCATTTTACCAATTTTGGCGCCAATGTCGCCAATTTTGGCGCTAACGGATATGAATATATAGTTTTATGCGTATGATTGGGAAAATTATTAGAACAATGAAAGAAAATAATTTGTGAGTAATCGCGTTAATGTGCTGTTTTGTTTCAAAATGTCAGCCACCCTAGAATTTCAAACTGCTCTATCTCAGCCGTTTTTTAAGATAGAGGTAAACCAAAAAATGCTCTGGAATCCTTGTATCAAGGCCTAACACGTAATTAAAAAATAAATTTGAATTTTTAATTTTTTTGTATATTTATTTTAGTTTTAAATTTTTAAATGGCTGCCATTTTGAAACAAAATGGCGGACCAAGCAGGCCAACGAACTCGGTCGAGACATTGGTGACTTTAATACACACAATTAGTTTCATCAAAATCGATTTATAAATACGAGCGTTATCGTATGACATAGGTCAGATATATATATATGTATATATATATATATATGTATATATATATATATATATATATATATATATATATATATATATATATATATATATATATATATATATATATATATCAACATTTGAACGGAGGGTGGTTTTGGGGTCTGGGGGTCATGATCGGTGAAAATATATCGAAATTTTCCGGAACTGCTTTCCTGCGAACGGCTGCAATAGGTAGTTTTATACTTTTAGGTAGCTTTCAATACAAAAAAGTATAAAGCTACCTATTGCAGCCGTTCGGAGGAAAGCAGTTCCGGAAAATTTCGATATATTTTCACCGATCATGACCCCCAGACCCCAAACCCACCCTCCGTCCCAATGTTGATTTATATATATAGATATATCCATATATATATATATATATATATATATATATATATATATATCTGACCTATGTCATACGATAACGCCCGTAATTATGAATCGATTATGATGAAACTAATTGTGTGTATTAAGGTCACTAATGTCTCGACCGAGTTCGTTGGCCAGCTTGGTCCGCCATCTTGTTTCAAGATGGCGGCCATTTAAAGATGTAAAATAACTTAAAATCTAAAATAAATATTCAAAAAATTTAAAAATTCAAATTTATTTTTTAATTACGTGTTAGGCCTTGATACAAGGATTCCAGAGCTTTATTTTGGTTTACCTCTATCTTAAAAAATGGCTGAGATAGAGCAGTTTGAAATTCTAGGGTGGCTGACATTTTGAAACAAAACAGCACATTAACGTGATTACTCGCAAATTATTTTCTTTCATTGTTGTAATAATTTTCCCAATCATACGCATAAAACTATATATTCATATCCGTTAACGCCAAAATTGGCGACATTGGTGACAAAATTGGGCGACATTTGGCGAAATATCGCCAAATTTGGCGATCAAAATAAGTCTTCATAAATGAAGCCAATTTGGCTATTGCTCAATAATTTGGCGAATTTCTTATTCAAATTCAGTATTAACGAATCTTTTGTAAACGTTTCTTTGCATTTTAGCTTGCTGTTTTCGTGTAACATTAGCTAAAATTTTAAAACGAAGATATAGGAAAGCTACCTTTTCCTCCCGGTACAGGCCGGAAGGACTTTTTTGTATTGAAAGCTACCTAAAATCAAAAATTTATTTAAAAAATTTGGTGTCGTTGTGGCATCTGGGGATTAAGTGGGATATATTATATCCCACCGCCCCACAGAGACGTTTTTGAGGGCTAAATGTGCAAAAATTAAAATTTGTTCAACAATTCCAAAACGCATATTTTATAATAGCTGACTAACTGCTGTGTCGATCTATGTCTATTTCAGGGGCATGTGTCATATCCGGCGGCTCCTAGCCTCAGTTGAAGTGAAAGTTTCTTTGTGAGAAGACGTGCCTTTTTTGTTACGTTTCAGCTTTTTTATTATGTTTAAATGTATATTTTTATATGTGTATTTAAATAGTTTTATTTTTAATATAATAAAAATTTAAATTAAAAACGGGTCATTTTTTAAGCTTTCTTAGCTCTAATTTATATATGTGTATTTAAATAGTTTTATTTTTAATATAACAAAAATTTAAATTAAAAACGGGTTATTTTTTAAGCTTTCTTAGCTCTAATTTATATATGTGTATTTAAATAGTTTTATTTTTAATATAATATAAAACTAAAATAAAAAACGGATTATTTTTTAAGCTTTCTTTAGTTCTAATTTATATATGTGTATTTAAATAGTTTTATTTTTAATATAATAAAAAACTAAAATTAAAAACTGGTTATTTTTTAAGCTTTTTTAGCTCTAATTTATATATTTATATATATGGAAGGGGTTTAAAAAAAAAAGTGTTTTAGGGTTTATAGGACCCTTTTTTAACACTTTCCAATATAGTTGAAAAGTGTTTATGAATTCGGTTTGTCTGACTGTCTGTCTGTCTGCCTGCCGTCTGTCTGTCCGTGCTCTAACTCGCATAAATATATGAGGATTGTCATGCAATTGATATATGTTATTGAGGTTTAGTATCGTAGGTTCGGTATTGAAAATGAAATGTATAGCACTTATACTTTTTTTACAGGGACACTCAAAAGAATACCGTTACGCTACAGTCTATGGGGAAAAATCATTTACAGTTTATTTTAATGACGTTACATAATTTCGAACATATTGGAATTTATATATGTTACGGCCGAAACCCGAAATTGGCCAGTTTGTGAATTGACCGGCCAATTCGCGAACTGGCCAGCTTCATTTTAAATTGATTGGCCAATTCGCGAAATGGCTAGAGAGTGTCGGCCAGTTCGCGAAATGGCCAGAGGCTGTCGGCCCGTTCCCGAAATAGCTCTGGGTGATCGGCCAGTTTGAATTTACGTGCTTGACAAGTTCGGTATTGAAAATGACTTATGTAGCATTTATAATTCATGTACAGGAGTACTCAAAAGTAATCTGTGACACAATGGTCTGTTGGGAAAATCAATTGCGGCGTATCTTAATGATGTTACACTGTTACAAACATAATAAAATTTATATGAAGTTCTGAGGTTCAGTAAAATATGTTTTCTGTAGAATAGTGAGTACAAAGTTTTATCATTGACTTACAGGGTCACACAAAAGAATTTTGTTATATAATGGTCTACGTGGAAAAATGTTTGCAGCGTATTTTAATTATGTTTCACTATTTCAAATATGATGAAATTGATACACATTACTTTTTTTACTACAAGATGTAGAATATGATATGCATAGTAATTATTGTTCATTTACACACAATATATTTCGAATACAGTATTTGAAATATTATCTATTAGGGATGATTGTTGGAAGCGCGTTTTCAGTTATGTGTTTTTAACTAAATTTTTACATATTACGTGGTATGTATAAATTCTAATTAATCCAATACAGGGCTAAACAAAATAATTCGTAAGCATTACCGAGGTGCTTTTAAAAAGGAGCTTTTAAAAAATTTGCATTTAACATGCTTTTTAATTTGAATTATGCATTTTCAAGCTCAAATACATTTAAAATACTAAGAGATGTTTTTAAGAATAGAAATGAAATCAAATACAGGGCTATGAAAAGAACTTGATACTTGGCTGCTTATGAAAAGTAATTCTTAGAAGTGTGATTTCACTAGTTTTATGCGCATGTTTGAGTGAATTAAATTGTAGATTAATATATGGCGTGTATAAAAATCTGTAGGTAATATACATGGCTTTATAAAAGATTGCAAGTACGTTTCTGCCTATTGTAGAATTTTTTTAAGGTGAATTTTCAACTGTGTTTTTCGTTTATTTACTAAACTAAATTTTAGAATACTATATAGAATATAGACAAATCAACAGATAATATATAGGGTGTCATAAAGTAATTGGAGTTTCTTTTCGGCTACGTGCAGTAATGACTGAAATCTGGTTTTCAAATATGTTATGCGTTTGCTAAAATGTTAGTTAAGTAATTTTTTACTTTATTAAACGGTGAAGTTTTGTTAAAATATTCTGTAAGTGTTGCAAAGTATTTTATAATCTATGCTTGATGCATATTTTTTTCTTTCTTGTGTTTTCATTGATGACATTTTATTATAACGATAAAAAATAAAATAAAATTTCAATTTGCAAACATGGTGTTTAAAACCATGACGGTTTCAAGGACATTAAAATTGAACTGACATCATTTATCAAAAGAAAACCTTCATTTAAAAATATGAAACTGCAGTAAACTGCCATTATTTTCAGATTTTTTTTTTCTTCTCGTCCTCTCTGAAATTAGGTACCAAAATTTCAATAGAAGAAATTACTTTCACTTGTGATAATGACTTCCTTTTTAAAAGAAATTTGACTGTAAATGTACATTTTCATTCTGAAAATGGCAATACCTTACTACGATTTATGTCCAAATGACAAAGTTTGCATTGTTTTTTCATTCCTCTGATTTTGACATAAGACACAAAAGTCTTGCTATATCTTTCTATCAGGAAAAAGGAAGTCATGTTTAAGAGAAATCACACATTTTTTTCAGAAAACTTTTACATTTCAGTACGGTGTGTCGAAATGGTTTTCAAAATTTTTCATTCATCTAGTATTTTGAGTTTGAGGCTGTAGGGACTTAAACCTATACTGCTGAAATTAAAAGGCAGCGAAAACTGGAGTCATTTTGACAATATTATAGCAATTGTTTTTTTTTAGCTATATTAATAGAAATGCATATTCATGCATATTACATTGGTATAAATGTTCTGCCGTTCTACATTTTTGCGTATTATTTAGAAAAAGACCAAAGTGCTTTATTATGTAAAAATGGCATCATCTAATTAAATAGAAAGGGAACATTTTCTTAAATAAAACTGAAATATTTCACAACTAATACGTCTAAGTAGCGTAAGTTTCTGGTTTTTAACACTGCGTGTACTGAAATTAGGATATAAAAGGGTACTTTTCCATTATACGGACACCATTGTCGCCAAGCATATATTTACATACATTTAATACATACATTTACTTACATACATACATTTACATACATTTACATATATTATGTATTAGCATACATTTTAGCATGGTGTCCGTATAACGGAAAAGTATCTATAAAAGCCATGTTGCTCATGGTGAGCAAATATTACCTTGTTTGCAAAGTACTTACTAGAAAACACTACATCAATTAATGATCTAAAAGCGCGAAGCGCATAGGAACTCGTTTTAAGAAAGACCTCTTTTATAGTGATTTCCGTATTAGCAATTTGAAATGACATTTTGTTGAAAATGGGGTTATGTTTATGTTGACGTTATCTAAATTGTTAAAAATCCGCAGCAAAGCATCCAGTCACTCAGCCCTTTTTATAGATAACGGCTACTTACCACAGTATGAAATATTTCCAATGGTCAGAATACAGTAATTATGGTTATGTAACCGTTTTCTATAATTAATATTATATAAATTAATTATTCGTTTTCTATAAATTATTTCTTCAGCAGATCAGAATATAATCGTCACAATGAATCCGCTGTATCAGAATAGATCACAGAGATTTAAAATTCAGAGTATAATCATCACAGCATGGAACTTTCTTTCCTACCACGCAAATGCCACCTACCAGACAGCCTTGGATTCCCACTTCGTATATTGGTCAAGGATTCCTGGCCACTTCGCGAATTGACCGACCAAAACCAGAAATACACTGTTCATCTCATTACTTCGGGCTTTGGCCAGGAATCTTGGCCAATTCGCGAACTGGCCGTACTTTGGGCTTTGATCGTAACATATATATCACTAAAGTGCATTACAAAAGTCTTACTATAGAATTGTTTGCATAAGCATTCATCGCTCATTTACAGGGACACACAAAAGAATTCGGTACTGCCTGTTAACAATAATTGCTGGAAGTGCGTTTTCAGTTGCTGAACGAGTTTTTGAATTTAAATCATTTTTTGTCTATTACCTGGTGTGTATAAATTGTCTATATCATTTACAGAGCAGTACAAAAGTTCTTGAGTACATATCTGTTTATTGACGGAATTTTCAAAAGGAATTTTAGACTGTGCTACGCGTTTCGTAACTGAACTAAAATTTAGCATCCTATGTAATATACATACAAATCTATAGATCCTATACAGGGCTGCCCAAATTAATCGTATATTTTTCAGAATATTGTTGGTAATTCCTGAAATTGCGTTTTAAAAATGTTATGCGTTTTCCAAATTTATCATATTTCACCTTATTTGACGGTAAAGGTTTGTAAAAATATTTTGGAAGTGTTGAAAAATGTTGCATAATCCATGCTTGATGCACGATTTTTAGTTCTTGTTAATTATAATTGGATTGGTTATATTTCTGAAGGGCAATAAAAAAAATGTTCCGCATATATTTGCCATTTTTATATATAAATGTTTTTTGGGGGACCCAGTAATCTTTTAAAGACACTCAAAAACTAGCATCTTCGTACTATAGTGACTAAACTTTGCTACATAATAAATGTAAATAATATATATATGTATTATATATATTGGTTTATATAAGTAATTAAACTTTTATATATAGTGAAATTAACCACATTTAATTAAACGTTACTTGCAAGGAAAACAAATCTATAAACGACTACTTTCTTCTTATTAAACAGTAAACAATTAAGTAAACTTTGTATAATGTATTTATTTTTTAAATAAATGCATACATTTATGTGTATATAACATTAATTAAGTATATTTTAAGTGTAACAAATCGGCTGATAAGTTCCCGGTCTAGCACACATATGGCGTTGCAATCGCCGAACCGATGATTTCTTTAGTAAATACTAACCTTTAAAAGGTAGCAGAAAAAAATGTCATGACGATTCGCCGTGTGGATAAAACGTTAGAATGGTTTTAGTTGAACGGCTTTGTTGATAAACAAAAAAAAAATCGATAAACAAGAATTGTTTATCAACAAGATCTGTTATTTGATGGGAAAAAACACCGTTCAAACAAAAGCTTGGCTTGATAAGCGTTATCCGGACACTGCGCCAGGTAAATCAACTATTATTGACGGGTTTGCTGAATTTAAACGTGGTCGTACAGACACCAGTGATGCACCATGCAAAAGAGGTGGTTACTCCGGAAAACATAAAAAAAAGTCCACAAAATCGTTTTGGGGAACAGTAAAGTGAAGTTACAGGAGATAGCCCAGACTCTGAAGATATCCAAGGAACCTGTAGGTTTTACTTTGAATGAACATTTGTCTATGAAAAAGCTGTTGTCAAAGTGGGTGCCGCGCGTGTTGACTTTTGACCAAAAACAACAACGAGTCGATGATTCTGAGCACTGTTTGGAGCTTTTTCGTTATAAAATTATGTTATTTATTATTAAATTATTATTATTATTATTAAATTATTATTATTATTATTAAATTATTATTATTATTATTATTAAATTATTATTATTATTATTAAATTATTATTATTTATTATTAAAGTTATGCTATTTATTAAAGTTATAAAGTTATGTTAAAAAGTTGTGTTTTCTTTATTAGACCGGGAACTTATCAGCCCATGTGTTATTTACTAATAGTAATAACAGCAAAGGATTTTAAAGGCGGAGTTTAGTGCGGCGCATAACTTATTATATGAATTAAACTAGGAAAATGTTCACTTCGATACATTGATACTTTGGGATAAGAAAAGTTCTATTACCTTTTCTGATGTTGCAACTTCACTGTATTAATCCATTGTAACTAATTGGTATCCATGCACACTAATTGGTATTTATTCCTGGATTAACTGGGTAGAAAACATTTTAAGCTATTTCATACTTTTTGCAGCTGAAATACTAAATTAATCTTACTAGATGACTCTGATTAAATACATATAAGTAGGTGGATCTATTTAAATACTTATAATTAACATTTAACGTTACTTTTACGTGACATTTACATTTTATAACATGTAGTGGTTGGTAAATAGCTCGTGTTAACTCGGCTACATTTTAGAGCAGTTCTGATGCAATTTAGAGTTCTATAATAAAAATCCGTGACGGCTCGGCCTACAGGTTTTGGTAGATTTCGAAGATGCAGACCGTAGGGCGCCTGTTTATTGAGAATTGCAGAAGAAATGACCTTTTTACCATGATGCGGAAGTCGAGACCGCCCACTTCGAAATCTACCTGTGTCAAGTAGGTGGAGCCGGCAGGGATTTTTTGTTTTAATTTTTTTTTTACTGTAGGGGTTGGTCCTATAAAAAACTTATCAATATAAAAGTTGTAGATAATATTAAGAGGATATTTAATAAATATAATCGATTTGATATCTTGTGAATTGCCGAAGTTACGAATTTTTTTCTTCTTAAATCCTATCCCCTCCCCTCCCCTTATGAGGCCATTTTTAAGGATATAAAAAAATCTGTCATACATAAATTTTCGGCTCTTTTCCTAGAAGTAATAATAACTTTAAACGGATTCGATACGTATCATAATTAAGAAGTTGTGGGGTTTTTTCTGTTTTCACAAAAAGCTTCCCACGATTTTGCCCATTAACGAACTTGACCAAGAGTTTATGCCCCTAGGTTTTATGTATCAGTTTGGAAGAGATTTGTGCAGTATTATTGAAGTTATCGTGTATTAAAAAAAATGATATAGATAGATAGATAGATAAGTAGATAAAGTTTTGAACTGGGGGTGGTTTTGGGGTCTGGGAGTCAGGATCGGCGTAGATCTGCAAAATTTTTTCCGAAATTTCAACATTGGGGAGAATGTAATAGGTAGTATTTCTTACGAAATCTACTTAAAAGTCTTTTAATTTCATTTTCCGATGACGTCTTTTGGGCTTTACACTATTTCTGGGTTTTCTTGCATGGATTGCAATAGTTAATTATCCATAGTATTGATGAATGCTTGGTTTTTATCTGCTGCGATGCAATTTACGTTTATAGAACACCTGCCCCATGGTTGTTTCTTCGTTGAGTGAAATCGTTTTATAATCCCGAATTGAGATTAATAATTCTAACAGTTTTAGCTTTAAAACACGTGAAAAGTAATTTCGGTCAGGGATTTGTCTCAAATACGCCACTGTGTGCCCTTCAAGGGGTTAAATTTTCACACCTATCATGTTATTCCTTATTCTGTGTTTTCTTAAATGTGAAAATTAAAAAAAGAATAGAAGTAAGATATTTTAATCAAAAATTTAAATGTGGTATATCATTCGATAATTGTTTAAATATTTATTGTAATTCATGTATCATAATGGTATAATGGTTAAAAGATCTTTATGCCATAATGAATGAGATTGATGATTTTCACTTATTTTAATCATCATAATTAGTTAAGAAAATTTCCAGTGTTTGGTTAAACAGTATGAGATTTTTTGGCATTGCAGCTACCAGCTATGTTCTTAAAAGTTTGCTAAGTAATATTTCTGAAAAAAAAATTACATAATTTTTCTTTTTATTACTTTAAAGAGTAGCGACGTTTAACTATCATCCTACTATAATCCTTTAGGGATTGTTTAATTTACATAAATTTAATAGGATGAAAAACTTTTTATATTTGCCTATCTCCCGATTGATAAGGTTGTCGCCCGCTTTTTTAACACTTGCCAACACAGTTGAAAAGTGTTTATGAATTCGGTTTGTCTATCTGTCTGTCCGCTCTAACACACGTAAGTATACTCGGATTGCCATGCAATTGATATATGTTATTGAGGTTTACTATGGCATGTTTAGTATTGAAAATGAAGTGTACACTGCAAAAAATAACTGTTGATTTTACAGTATAAAACTGGCAGCTGGGGTGCCAGTTTTATACTGTAAAATCAACAGTTATTTTTTGCAGTGTATAGTATTTATAGCTCCTTTACAGGGACACTGAAAAGAATTTCTTTACATTACGCTCTACGGGGAAAAATCGTTTGCGGCGTATTTTAGTGATGTTACAATATTTCAAACATATTGAAATTGATATATATCACTGAGGTGTACTACAAGAGGCTTATAATAGAATATGGTGCGCATAGCATTCATCGTTTATTTACAGAGATTCACAAAAGAATTCGATTACTTTGTCTATGTGAACAATAAATTGCTCGAAGTGCGTTTTCAGTAGTGGTACGCGTTTTTAAATTCAACTATTTTTTCATTTATTACTTGGTGTGTGTAATGGCTATAGATCATATACAAGGCAGCTCAAAAGATATCGAATACATTTCGGTTTACTGACGGAAATTGCTGAATAGGAATTTTTAACTGCGCTATGCATTTCCTAACTGAACTAAATTATGGAATACTATGTAGTATATATACAAATTTATAGATCATATTTAGGACTGCACAAATGAATTCGAGTATATTTCCGCTTATTTATGGTAATTATTGAAATCGGGTTTTCAAATGTGTTATGCGTTTTCCAAATTGTTTACTGAAACAGATTGCAGACCAAGGAATGATACTGAGACTGGGAGTGCCATCACACCCACATCACTCTGATACATTTCAAAACAAAGCATACGAAAAATATATAGATACCTCAAAAGAATATCTTAATATACTGGATGCACAAAATAAAATAGAGACAGATGTGCAAATATACACGGATGGCTCAAAAACTGAAATCGGCACGGGTTATGCCTACTGTGTATTTAAAGAAGAAGAAATAATATATACATATCAGCAAAGAATACAGAACGAAAACTCAACGTATCAAGCGTAACAGCTGGCGATCTTGGACTCAATACAATGGTCAAAACAATCAAAATATCGCACAATAGTTATAAAATCAGATAGTCAATCTACAATATCAGCACTAAAAGATATATCTACAAAAAATATAATAATCAGCCAAATAATCCAATCTCTGCAAGGAGCAACACAAAAAATTTATCTACAATGGGTCAAAGGACATTCAGGCATAACAGGTAATGAATTAGTGGATCGGTTAGCAAAGGAAACAACTGACCCAAATTCATTAATACCAGAAAAATTTATACCATATCTATCCTCATATCTTAAGAGAATGTTAAAGCAAACTTTACATAACTCATGGCAACGTGATTGGGACTTATGTTCCACTGGGCGATATACCTATGCCTTGAAGCCAAAAGTTTCAGAAGACTATCTTCTAAGTCATGGATACCTATATATATTCGCTATCAATCATGGCCCTTTCCCGGCTTATTTAATTAAATTTAATAAAGTTTTGTCTTCAAGATGCACTTGTGGCGCAAGAGGGGATTCGCTACATTACGTTCTCACATGCCCATTGACAGCTACTCTACATTTGAGGAAAACAGACACCATCTCTCTGTCGAATTGGTTCAAATCAATCTCGGCGAATTCCTCATTGCTTCAAAAGATAATTAGCTGCATGTCCTTAATAGAAAAAAAAAACAATTGTTATTCCAAATGCTATCAGTACACATCATTGGTGGTGATGATGATGATGATGCTTTTCCTGATGATGGACTTTTCTGCTGAAATGACTTTTGATTATGACTTTTTGAGTATGACTTCTTTTTTTTTTTTTTTTTTTTTTTTTTTGCAAATTAAGCTGGGTTGCTTTGTCAAATATGTAAAAATATGTATATTTTTTTTTTTTTTTTTTTTTTTTTTTTTTTTTAATAAACTTGCCAAGCAGGGCTTGCAGGGGCTAAAGCCATATGGTAGGCCTCCCTGCTTGGTTGAATCTGAATCTGAATCTTTGTTTACTTAGACAGTTTTTCGCTCAATAAGTGAGCTATTAGTATTGTTTTGTTTTTATTGTCTTCTTTCAACTTTAATAATTATCTTGTAAGGCTTTGCCGCATAGTAAGCAAACTTGATGGGCGGGGCTAGTTGAGCTGAAGCCGAAAGGACGGAATTTCTCCCCGCCCGGTTTGACCTTGACCTTGTTTACTTAGACATAAACTTTCACCTTATTATTAATCTGTAAAGTTTTGTTAAAGTATTCTGTTAGTGTTGGAAAGTGTTTCATAATCTATGCTTGAAGCATGATTTTTCTTTCTTGCTCATTTTGTGTCCCACTTTGTCTAAACCCTACCTAGAAACAGCAATTTGCACCTAGCCAAATATAGCAGCACCCTTTGATATGTTCGTTAAAACATTAGCTCAATATCTAATTTTTCATTTCTCGCACGCATCTTTGTCCCATTAAATCAAATAAATATCTAAGTCTAAAATTCGAAATCTAAATTCAGTTGAGTAGACGGACAGAGAAATTCACTTGCTGCATTAAAATTTACAGACGGACGTGCAAGAGAATAAATTTAATTGCAAAAGTTCACATACTACTTTAAGCAAGGATTTTTAAAGATAATATTTGATTTTCAAATTTAATTTTATGTCTAGTGGCTTTTGTCAATAGGGAGCGGCTGAGATTGAAGGATTTGTTTTATTTTATAAGCTCTACGATATTACACTGCAAAAAATAACTGTTGATTTTACAGTATAAAACTGGCACCTCAGCTGCCAGTATTATACCGTAAAATTAACAGTATTAAATAGTAAAATAAGCAGTAATACGCTGCCGCGCAAGCAGTAATACGCTACCGCGCATGCGCGGTAGCGTATTACTGCTTGCGCGGCAGCGTATTACTGCTTATTTTACTATTTAATACTGTTAATTTTACGGTATAATACTGGCAGCTGAGGTGCCAGTTTTATACTGTAAAATCAACAGTTATTTTTTGCAGTGTAGAACAAGAAATATTCTGAACAGAAAAAGAAACAAGTTGGAAATTGTACGTAAAACGTGACAAATGAGGTGCGTTCGTATTATAGCTAGTTATATAAATATTCAGGTCTTGATGATTTTTTACTCTGTGAAATGAATTCTATCGTCTGCAGATTACTTTCTGTCATAAAATAAGTATCTCGGTCGCTTGACGATTAAACCTCGGAAGCTCCTATAACAAAAAAGCACCGATTTTTCTAAAAAATTCAAATTTCTTAATAAATATTTTTATTACTATCTTCTAAAGTTTTGATTCGATTTTCATTCGATTTTCATGTCTCGACAAAATTCTGTAAGGATAATATATCTTAAATTTCAAACCATTCGGTTGGGTAGTTTTTGCGTTGTTATATGTGGACAGACGGACGGACCAGACGACGACAATAGGTGCTACGTATTTATATAATTACGAACGTACCTAAAAAAAGCAACATATAAAGAATTAAGAAAAGGACTAGAATCTATAAAATTATGAAAGTAGCCATTTTCAATGATGAACATAAAAGTTTCTTCTATCTATACAAGAAGTAATTATTCGATTCGCGAAAAATTTCGATTTCCGGTTTTCGACAGATTTATACGTTTTAGAAGGTCCTGAACTCAATTTGACTGTTTTTAGAAAATGTCTGTGCGTTAGTTTGTGTATCTGTCTGTACGTGACACAAATTTTGTGGGCGCTCTACTCACGAACTACTGCGTAGTAATACACTGAAAAAAAAAAAACTGTTGATTTTACGGTACAATACTCTACAGTAAGAGTATTGTACTGTAAAATCAGCATTTTTTTTTCAGTGTAGGATTAATTTCATATGAAATTTTATCCGCATGTGATAATGCTAATCAGTTTTTGGGCGAAATCACCAAAAGAGGTTGCCGCAAATTGATGATTTGTTCGATTTACATGTGATGCTGATATCTCCAGTTTATGTGAGCATAATTCAACGAAACATCAAATTTAGAATATTCGCAAGAGGAATAGATTGCCATTCAGTTTTGGTTGTGGTAATCTAAGAGGAGGGTGCCGAAATTCAACGATTTGTTCGAAATATAGAAGAAAGTTATATGATGGCAACAGCGTGTAAAATTGGTTACATTGTCTACCCAGTATACAATGGTAATCTTTTTTTTTTTTTTTTTAAGATGAAAATACAGATTTATTTTATTTGCGAAGTTGCGTAATATTAATATAATTTTTGCGTTTTTCATTTATATTTTTTGACGAAAGATCAATGTATGTTTTATTTACTACCGAAACTACTAAAAAGAAAACATTGAAATTGCTTCAGTAGTTTTCGAGAAAAAGTACTTCAATATCAGCTGTTTTTCATAGTATTACGCAAGTGTTGTTGTTTCCTTAAATAAATTTGTATTGATAAAGCAAAAAAATAAGTAAATAAATAAATAAAAAGGTTGATTTTACGGTATAAGACTAGCATCCCAGCTGCCATTATGCCGTAAAATCAACAATAAAATTAACAGTAAAACGCTACCGCGCATGCGCGGCAGCGTATTTCTCCTTATTTTACTATTTATTACTGTTAATTTAACGGTATAATACTGGCAGCTGGGATGCCAGTATTATACCGTAAAATCAACTTTTTTTTTTTTTTTTTTTTTTTTTTTTTTTTGCAGTGTAATCTTCGAAAAAATTGCGAAAATCTGCCTGAATTCAGCTTTCTTTTTGAAAGATATTGTAACTATGAAAACTCAACAATTGTTTAAATCAATTGTTAAGTGATCATTTTCAATGGGACCCTTGCGTGAAAATGATCACGTTCGTGATTCAAAGATCTCGGAGTTAATATTGGAATATGTAATATAAAATCTTTTACATATAGTTTTAAATAAACTTTATGCACTTTTTTAGTAAATTAATAAGTATTTTATCTATATTAATTCAAGTGAAATGTGACATTCCACTTTAAACTATTTTTTAATTTTCTATTACATTCTCAAAATTTTTTAACTTCAAATAGATTCCATTAACTTTAGTCTCTATTTTGTAATCAACAAACTCATTAAAATCTCATTAACTAAAGTTTCAGAAAACTTTTTTTACGAAAAGAGTAAAAGTCATTCAGAATAAAATAGTTGCAAGCAACACTTTAAATCCCTATTAGTTAAAGAAAACTCAAAAGATTGAAACAGCTTTTATATTCTGTTATCGAACTTCTATGAATAATGAAAATTAAATGCAACTTTTTATGACTATATTTCTCGAATATCAAAATAATTGATGATGCAAGTAATTAAATAATGCAAAAATGTAAAAGGTAAAAGTATTACACATATATATAAATTACATCGATTTTTAAAATACTTTTGATTTTTTCGTTTAGGTAGCTTCCATTACAAAAACCTACCTGTTGCAGCCGTACGGAGGAAAGCAATTCCAAAAAATTTTGGTATATTTTCACCGATCATGACCCACAGACCCCAGAACTACTCTCTGTTCAAATGTTGATTTATATATATATACAGTATGCCCACTAAAGTCCCTTGCCACCCTCTTAACTTCGGAACGGCTGCTGCTATATTCATAAAAGTGGTGTATAGGTATAGTAAAATAGCCATGCGCTACTGAATGAAACCACCTACGGCGCCACCTGGTGGAAAACTGCGGAGTTAGCATTCCTATCTCAAAAACGGAAAGAGATAGGTAAAAAAAGTGATTTACAAAGTTGTAGAGCATAATCGATTTAGTACAAAAAGACATTTTGTGGACATTAATGCGAAGAATAGAACGGTTAAAACGCGCATTTGTGTTTTCGTGATTTCCTACACTGTGACGTGACAAAACGATCTTAGAAAGAAAGAAACAACCAGTTATGAAACAGCAGGTGTATGCGACCCCTCCTCAAACATTGCAGGACCTTAAACGACGCATTACGGGTGCTTGTGCCAACTTGTCACCATCTATGTCACCATCTTGCTCCAATGTGTGCAACGTAAAATTCAAACAAGGATCTAAATATGCATTGCAGCTGACGGTGAGAAGTTTGAACATCTAAATTAAAGGTACATTATTATAACTAGTTTTTTTTTTCTTCCTAAGATCGTTTTGTCACGTCACAGTGTAGGAAATCACGAAAAAACAAATGCGCGTTTTAACCGTTCTATTCTTCGCATTAATGTCCACAAGGTGTCTTTTCGTACTAAATCGGTGATGCTCTACAACTTTGTAAATCACTTTTTTTTCTATCTCTTTCCGTTTTCGAGATAGGAATGCTAACTTCGCAGTTTTCCACCAGGTGGCGCCGTAGGCGGTTTCATTGATTGCGCATGACTACTTTACTATACCTAGACACCACTTTTATGAATATAGCAGCAGCCGTTCCGAAATTAAGAAGGTGGCAGGCACTTTAGTGGGCATACTGTATATATCTGACGTATGTCATCTGTAACTATCTTATTTATGAACCGATTTGGATGTCACTGGGTATTTTGATTTTTTCTTTTATATATGAAAAATGAACACAATATAGATAACTTTTTGTTTTAATTTGTGAATTATGAGAATATTTTCATCTGTCTATAACTTAGCTGTATTTATTGAATGACAAATTTCATACATTATATGGGTAAGTAAATTGATAATGCAAAAATGTAGAGGTAAATGTTACATTTGATACAAAATACTCTTGATCTCCCTTTAAAATCAACACAAAATAAATAACCTTTTCTCATAATTGATGAACTGTGCAAATACATGTAGCTTTCTGTGACTTGACTATAATGTCCTGAATACTAAAATAAATATTTAATATAAGTAACAAAATAGACAATGCCAAAATGTACAAATAAACATTACATATGTGACAATTACATCGACCTAAAAGACACTCTTGATCTTTATATTTAAGGAGAATAAAATAAATATTTTTTTTTTTTTATAATTCATGAATTATCAAAGAAGGGCCCGATAACATTTATTACAATAACCAATTAGCAGAATTTGCTTAGTTTTTACTGTTGTATGTATCATTTTGTATGTAATATGTATTTATTGTAAGCATGTTGTATGGTATATCTATTGTAAATTGCTGTCTGAATGTACAGGGTGTCCCAGTGGATATGCAACGTGCAATTCCGGCAGATTTTCATAGAGATATTGTGACGAGACGAGCATTTTGATATCCAACAGCAAGGTCTCGTTTATGAGGTCTCAATTATGAATAGAGAGAATAGTGTATTGTTTACTTGGTTTTTATGGATTATGACGCTATATTCAGGGACCCCCTGAATATCAAAATTCTTATCGGTGATCCTTATAGGAATCTACAGAAATCTCGCGCTCTGTATCCACTGGGCACCCTGTTATCTGTATATGCTGTATGTATCTTAATGTATAAGATGGATTGGTATAAGATGTATATGTATATAAGTATGTAAGTAAAAATGTATGTAAGTATCAAGAAATGTATTAAGTTATTAATGTAAATTAATTTAAGTTTGCATTGTAAGATATAGGTAAGTATGTGGTAAAATGGGCATGTAAGCTGGATAGATGTAAAATGTATGTATGTAAGTATGTAAGTAAAAATGTATGTAAGTATGAAAGTAATGTAGTAAATTATGAATGAAATTGTTTTTCATTGTAAGATGTAGGTGTGATGCAAAATGTATGTAAGCTAGATAGATGAAAAATGCATGTATACTATGTAAATTAGGATTTATGCAAGTATGAAGGTATTGTATTAAGTTGTTAATACAAATTAATTTCAGGTTTTTAAATATTTACTATTGTTGGCGGGGCATCTTTCTAGCACGAAAAACCGTATCTAAATATACCAAAAATATTCTGAACCTTTTTTTGAAAAAAAAAAAAAAAAAAAAAAAAACCTCAATTACATCTACACTGAATTTGCAATAATCCAAATCTAAGAAGAAACCAGAAATAATTTGAATTAGCCCGACCCAAATCTGAATCACAGCAATACAATAGAGCTCCAAGAATCGAGCCGAGGTAGCGTACAATTGGATACCTACCTAACCCGATGCAGTACTCTGCTTTCAAATTTATTGTAGTGTACAGTAATCCCTCAACATTCGCGGTTTAAACTTTCGTGAATTCTGATTATTCGCGAATATGAAAATGTGGAAAAACATAACATTCGAGAGAATCTGACTTGATTATTCGCGATTTTTTTAAAATTATCTCTTTCTTTTTCCGAATTTATAGTGGTTAAATATTATTGAAAATGCGGAAAAACATAACATTCGCGAGAATCTGACTTTATTACTCGCGATTTTTTTTTTAATTATCTCTTTCTTTTTCCGAATTTATAGTGGTTAAATATTATTGAAAATGCGGAAAAACATAACATTCGCGAGAATCTGACTTGATTATTCGCGATTGTTTAAAATTATCTCTTTCTTTTTCTGAATTTATAATGGTTAAATATTATTTCCCTTGTGTTTTCATAGTATCTCTATACAAATAAATTTTTAGTTGTCAACTGAAAAAGGAGCCAGAGTGTTGTAGGAAAGCAAAATAATAATAACAGCAGATGGGGAAATTAGAAGTGGTAAGGTAACGGCATCTTCAATCTATTAATTTAAAATGTGCAGATTCTCGTAGAGATGGAGCTGAAGCTGCACTTAGATAGAAAATAAAAGCATTTCTGAAGCATTTAACTGTATTTAAATATCGTATTTTAATACTGTATCGCATACTGACCCACTAATACGTTAGCATCTCTTTGGGAATAGAGAGAGTCGAAATTACTTTATACAAAAACAAATGCTTTTTTAGTTGTAATTATTTCTCTAGTCAGTTAATTTGTATCATCAATAAACAAATTTCATAATGAATATGTGTGTACATTCACCTTCTACATATATGTTGTGCATAACGTATTGTTAATACATATATTCTTTTGTACTTTAAAATGCTGTGCCACTCTAATTAAAATTTTATAGAATAAACTCAACATTCGTTGAATTTGACATTCGCGAGGTTTTCCTCGAATGTAACCTTCCCGAATGTTAAGGGATTACTGTATTTTATTCTTCCGAAAACAATGAAAATATCTAAAATCAAAACAAAGAGCTTATTTATCGTACACAGGCTGGATGTGAAGCTTGAATCTGTGCAAACGTCATTTTGATGGAAAGTAGAAGATCTTGTGTCATTCGTTAGTTAATTTTAGTTCCGTACTCCTTTGCTGGTCTTATTACTTATTATCGGAGCTATCCTCTCTATCGGCTGTGTTTTGTCTTCGCTGTGTGTCGTCTTTAGAAGAGGTTGCCATGACGATCGCTACACAGGATCGTGTTGCAAAGGGGAACAACCAACAATTGCGAAAAAATCCTATTTAAATGTAAAAGTAATTAAGAGGACTGATCACTTTTGAACCTTCAAAAAATCAATTTTTTGTTTTGCTTATATATGTATATATTTAAAAATGAAAACACATGTAAAAAACAAAGGATGGAATTTTTTGTTTTGCTTATATATATATATATTTAAAAATGAAAACACATGTGAAAAACAAAAGCTGAGATATTATAAAAAGCAATGGAATGGATATTGTAGGAATTAAACTTAATAAAATGAAAAAGCAAAAATTGGAAAACTATGAATATCTTATAGAACAGGCATGTCAAACTCGCCGCGGTTTACCGCCGCGTGTCAAATTGATAATTATATATAAAGCCGCGGGCCACATTCAAAAAGTAGATAATATTATTGCCGTTGCACATAATAAAATTTGTACTTACTAAACACAGCCATGTTAAAGAAATATTCACGCAAAGTTCCAAAGTTATTAGTATACATAGTTTATTTTATCTTATTTTTCGAAAGAATACTCAAAATTACTTTTCGTTTGTGCACGCTGGTCTGCAAATGTTGATCTAGCAAAGGCCTAGCTGTCAATCTTCCGTGTTTTCTTCAATTAAAAACAATTAAAATAAACATATTTTGAATCAGAAAGTTATTTAATAAAATGCCTCGTGTGTCTATGCGTTACATATTTCATTCATTTATTAATACATTTCCTGGTTCAAATTATGTCTTTTTTTTAACTTCAAAAATAACGAAAAATTGGCTGCTACGCAAAGATGTCATATAACATTGCGCTACCGAACATAGCTAAAATATGCCTAATTGCACACTATACTTTAAAAAATCGGTCGATTGATGAATAATTACAAAAATTTGGAAACCCATACACATATATCATCGCTCTGATATAGAATCACACTGAATTTTAATTAACTGTAATAATAAATTCTGAACAACAATTCCAACATCAATGATTAAAGGTTAAATAAATATATTAAACTGATTTTCATATATCTTGAAATTGAAATATCTTCTTTTGAATTAATTTTTTAATATATTTTTCGTATTTTCAAAAGATTTCGACTCCGATGATTTTTGTATTAATTTCTGGAAACATTTAAAATGAAATACATTTTTATTATTATTATTATTTTGTCAAAGTAATAAAATCTATTTGAAAACGCTATACTGTCAAATAACGTATATTTCCCTTCTAATAGGAAATCGCAATGAATTATGATTAGATGCAGTAATAAATTCTGAAGGATTATTTCAACATCAGTCATTGGATGTTAAGTAAATAGATTAAACTAATTTTTATATTTCTTGAAATTCAAAAATCTTCTTTTAAATTCATTTGTTTAATGTATATATTTTTTTGTATATTCTAAAAATTTCCACTTCGATGATTTTTGTAATAATTCCTGGCAACATTTAAATTGAAATACATTTTCTTTTTAAAAATTGTTTAATCAAAGTAATAAATTCTATTTGAAAACATTAATACTATCATATACACTGCAAAAATCAACAGTTATTTTTTGCAATGTAGCATCATGAAATTTGCCTTGAAGTTGAAGCGTATTCAGGTGCTTTGTTCAAATGAAAACTCCAAGTGCTGTGTTTATTGGTGGTCTTTTAATAATCCACATTCATAATTTGTCGATGTAAAACGAAAATTGTAATCTTGTTTAACAGATCGAATTTAACAGTTAAAACTTAATGATCGAAAGCCGTCAAATTTCTGGATAAGAAAGTAGGTTTTTTATATCCATTACTCATATTTCCAAGATATTTTCTAGATCAACGATGATTAAGCATGCGAGTACAAATATAATATAAGTTTATAAGCACTATAAGTTTTTAAGCACATATACGGCTTTTATACAGGGTGTTCCTAAACTCATGGTACATACGCTAGGGGGTGATAGAACACATCAAGACGAGTAATAGTAAATAGGAAACCAAGGGTCCCAAACGTATTCCAAAGGAGATAGGCACCATCAAAGTTTAGGGTCCCAAATTGCAAATGATGATAAAAAAGGAAAAAATGGGTCGATTTATTTGCGGTTTTCGCTAAAATCATTCTTTAAATTAGTATTTTCTTTTAAAAAAAAGTTTTAAAGAGAAAGTTATAAAAATGCCGGTAGAGGGCGCTCTAGACTTTGGAGTACCGAATAACTACTTTTTACCGGTTTTTTTTTAACACTGTTAAATGTTTTCTAAAGCTTAGACCTTAACTTAAATTTTGTGTGCACAAGTGAAATCATCGGGAGTGGTTAAGTGGAGCAAATTTAACTGTGTTCAGGGGGTTGATTTTTGAACGATCATATGTAAAGAGCAAAATAATAACAAAATGATGGAAAACAGGACAGACAGAGATGGAATGAAAAGAAACCAACAAAAGGAAGAAAAACACTTTATTCAACCAAATGAAAATAAACAACACGAAGTACACCATCACAGGAATTGTTCAAAATTGCGGCCTCCAACACGAACGCAGGCTTGAAGCCGTCGATGGATTGACCGCCGTACATTGGCGAAAACACCAGGCATCTCTCTTATGGTGGCCGAAGCAACGGATATCCGGGCAACAACGTCTTCAGCAGAATCTACGGACCATATCTTCGTATATCAGGCTCTTCATATGACCCCACAAGAAAAAGTCCAGACAGGATAAATCGGGGGAACGGGCCGGCCAGCTGATTGGACCGCCGCGACCTATCCATCGCCCCGGATACATGATATTCAGGGCGTTACGGGCATCCAGGCTGTAATGGGCCGGTGCTCCGTCGTGTTGGAACCACATACGTCGTCTGATGAGTGCTGGAACATGGTTTAATAGTTCTGGCAACACCTCTTGCAGAAACGCAAGATATGAATCTCCATCCAGGCGCGTTGGCAGTAAGTATGGCCCAATTAGATAATCGTCAACGATTCCGGCCCAAATATTGACTGCGAAACGTCGCTGGAACGAACGTTGACGTATTGTGTATGGGTTTCCATTTGACCACACATGATAATTGTGGATATTCAAAATACCCTCGCGTGTGAATGTGCATTCGTCCGTGAACAACACATGTGCACAAAAAGCAGGGTCCACAACCGTTTGTTGAAGCAACCACGTGCTAAAATTGACACGTGCCTGGTAATCCGCTGGTTCCAGGCCTTGAACTCTCTGCGCATGGTACGGATGCATTCCTTCATCTCGCAGAACTCGCCACACCGTATTACGGGAAACGTTCACTTCTTCGGACAGTGCTAGATTCAGGCCTCTCGCTGATACGATCCAAAATGTTATCCGTAACGGATGGCGTTCTTACACTCCTGGAACGTCCGGTATCCTGCATGCAACTTGCAAAGAAACCCCTTTCGCACAGTTGTTGGTGCAGTCAGTCGTTGAAATATCCTCGCATCAGGAACACGTCTGGTTGGAAAACGCTCTCAGTACAATCTTTGAGCTTCTGTTGCATTGCCGTGTGCAGCTCCGTACATGTAATGCATCACGGCCTTCTCCTGGTTAGATTACGAAACCATATTATCGGCTATCCACAGAGCAAATGAAGACAGCTGCTGTGAACAGTTCCCAGTTTTACAATTACGCACTCGAATAAGTAAATTTATGTTAGCGAAAATTTGCATACGCGTTCTTCTTCTTCCCCATATCACATTTTCATATTCTTCTTCCGGAAACTTGCAGCATAATCTTATCTATAGCGCTTGCATGTATCTAGTTTGAACATGCTCTAACACGTTTGCGTTTGAATTCAAATCATGCAGTACTTAGTGAATGTTGTTTGTTTTGATGTGTACTATCACCTCTTAAAGTTTGCTTCATCACTTATTATTTTGCTCAATACATACGATCGTTCAAAAATCAACCCCCTGAACACAGTTAAATTTGCTCCACTTAACCACTCCCGATGATTTCACTTGTGCACACAAAATTTAAGTTACGGTCTAAGCTTTAGAAAACATTTAACAGTGTTAAAAAAAACGGTAAAAGTAGTTATTCGGTACTCCAAAGTCTAGAGCACCCTCTACCGGCATTTTTATAACTTTCTCTTTAAAACTTTTTTTTTAAAGAAAATACTACTTTAAAGAATGATTTTAGCGAAAACCGCAAATAAATCGACCCATTTTTCCCTTTTTTATCATCATTTGCAATTTGGGACCCTAAACTTTGATGGCGCCTATCTCCTTTGGAATACGTTTGGGACCCTTGGTTTCCTATTTACTATTACTCGTATTGATGTGTTCTATCACACTCTAGCGTATGTACCATGAGTTTAGGGACACCCTGTATATCTATCTGCTGTATATAAATCTTTCTAGCAATTGTACTTATGCTTATAGTATTTAAAAAACTTTTATCTGCTACATCATTTATATTTAACACAATTTCTTCAATTTCTTAGTGAATGATTTCGACTGACGAGATATTTAATGTAATAAAGACAATAATTTGTTTTTAAAAGCAAATGTATTTTCTTCAATAGGCTTGGTTGATTTTCTTTTAAGAAGTTTCAGTTTCAATTCTGAAAGTTTATATTTCAGATATTTAGCCAGATTTTTATTAATTTTCTTTATACTTTGTGCTGTAGCACCTCTTAATGTTACATTCTTTCCATACTCCAACAGTGTCTACATATCGAACATAAAACTTCAGTTTTCTTTTGAATATAATTATATTGTAAATTACCTTTAAAAAATCTGCGATTTTCATCTTCCGTTTATCATATTTATTCATAATGGTAAAGAGCTTTAACACACACACACACACACACACACACACACACACACACACACATATATATATATATATATATAACCATAAATGAAACATTATCATAACCCCAACTTAAACCATGAAATAATTAAGTATGAAATAATTAGTTGACAATGAAAGATTCCCCAACACACTTAATATGGAATCAAAAAACAATGAAAGAATAAGAAATTAAATAAAAATTGAATCAATGGAATAAATGAATTAAATGAAATGAAATTTGTGGAATTTAGACAGAATTATCAAGTCCCAATTGCCTAAATACCACAAATAAAATGAGATGTTTCATCTTCATATTAGCCAAACATTGCTAAAAAATATGATATTGGGACTACATCTCAAATAAAAGGATTCAAATCAGTGATAAAATAAAAAATAAAATACAATATAAAAAAGGAAAGAAACCATACTTATAAAAAAATCCATAAAGATGAATAGAGATATAAATAAGATACCTTGCAGTTCATGAACCATCATGAAAACTCCAACATGACTGGGGAATGAATTGATTAAAAAATCATATCATGTTGCCAATTTTAGAAATATAAATTGCTTAGAAATATAAATTGCTTTGCAGTGATGCCAGAAATAATGTTAAAATATAATGGATTATAAAATAAACAGGAACATTAGTGCTGCCATCTATTAGTAAAAAAAAAAAAAAAGTGGATATAATCTGAATCGAAGGAATAGGATGGAAATAAATGTTTCATAAATCAACCAAATTACTAACTTAATTGATACCAATTAGTTAAATAATAAATAAATGAAATTAATTAATAAATAGAAAATCGAATTACATTAAAGGATGTATTAATGTATAATACTATGTTATAAATAATTATGAATGTAAGTCATTTATGATGTCTTATTTATGATATCTTTTCATCTTGAATCTTAACAATTCATTTTGATATTTTTTCTTATACATTATGGTATTGCATATATATTTTTTAAATATATCGATAATGGTGCTAATTGATATTAGCAATCTTTTAAATATATATATATATATATATATATATATATATATATATAAATCCTGGGATGTATGGGAGTATGTCAGTAAAATGTGTGTATATCAATAAAAAAGGAAAAAAAGATTTCGCAGGATTCTAGAAAGATTACACGCATTTACTAACCGGAGTAATGAAAATAATTAAAGAGTTTAAATCCAAAATTAATATGTTCAACTAAAGCCAAAGTGATGAACCTGGATGCCATATTCGGGGGTTTTGTGTCAAGCACTAGTGATAATTTGTTTCACTTTCAAAGTGACTCATTTAAAGCTATTTAATTTTTTATTTTGTTTTACTTTAAATGTTAACTGTTCTTAATTATCGACGATTTTTATTAATTTTACAATACATTTGTTAGTATTTAATAAATACAATATATTATTTTGTAAAGCGGTGTAAAATCGAAGAGAATAGTAAAATAAAGTATTAGTTTCGACATAAAAAAATTATACGTAAAATGCTTTAAAATTTTTACGAATCTTTAAATTTTCAGATTAAGATACTTTGCTACGTTCCGATTGGTTATCTTTGTAGCCACATTTTTTTTTTTTATGTTAAAATGTAAAAATGAGTTATATTTGTCTGTATACGTCACTGTTGCCAGACGATTTTTTAAAATTCAGAATGCTACCATATTCTGAAGAGAAAAATTCCCCTTATTTAATGACAGAATAAATAAGACAAATATTACTATTCAAAAATAATGGTAGCATTCTGAATTAAAAAATATCCCACCAAACTGTTAACACTGATATACAGTGTCTCACATAAGTGATGGGACACTTGTGCTTTACAAAAGGAAACTAATCAAATAAATTAAAAAAACATGTACACATTTTTTTGTGGGTGTGTTTCATACTTAAATTTAGTAAAGATTATTACATAACATACATTTTGTCAAAATATTAAAATATTAATTTAATAAAAATACAAATGTTTAGAACGGAGCAAAAAATAGCTCACATAAGTGATGGGACACCATTATATATGCAACAAAAATCGTCTGAAATAAGCAATAAAAATATTTTTGGGGGTTTTATTTTTACTTAAAAGCAATTGGCAATAATTTATAAAATCGTCTGCAGTATTTCTCTCCAGTTTGTTTTGGAATTTTTGTGTTTTTTAGCTCTGTGTAGCCATGAATGCTAAACGAAAAGAAACTTCGCCTGAAATTCGAAAATTAGTTATTAATTTGCATATTGAACGTGGAAAATCTATTAGAAAAACTGCTGAAACAGTTAACTTGAGTCGTTCAACAGTTTTCAATATCATTAAACGATATAAAAAGAATCATATGATTCAGGATAAAAGAAGACCTGGCCGACCATCAAAGCTATCCAATGGAATAAAGCGAATTATCGTTCGAAATATTAAAAAAAATCCAAGAATTAGTGCTTCAAAAGTTGCTGCTGATTTACAAGCATTATATGGAATAATTGTTAATCCTGAGACTATTAGAAAGGTAATTCGATCTGCTGGATATCACGGTAGAGTAGCCAGGAAAAAATTCTTCGTAAGTGAAAAGAATAGAAAACTCAGACTAGCTTTCGCAAAATCCAACATAAATAAGAATTCTGATTACTGGAATAAAGTTATATTTGCTGATGAGAGTAAATTTAATATATTTGGTTCTGACGGTAGAATCTTGGTGTGGAGAAAACCCAGGGAAGAATTTCGCAAACAGAACTTGGTACCAACAGTAAAACATGGTGGAGGAGGAGTTATGGTATGGGGGTGTATGTCGTCCGCTGGAGTTGGTAATCTTGTTTTTATTGACAGTATAATGGATCAGTTCAAGTAATATTGATATTTTAAAGCAAAATTTGAAATCTTCAGCACGAAAATTGAACCTTCATAACGATTTTAAATTCTACCAGGACAATGACCCCAAGCACACTGCTCTGAACGTTAGACTCTGGCTGCTATATAACTGTCCTGAAATAATAAAAACACCACCACAATCTCCAGACTTAAATCCCATAGAGAATATTTGGCAAGAATTGGAATCAAGAATTCGCAAACACACCATTTCTTCAAAACAACAACTAAAATCGGTGCTTCAAGAAGAATGGGGTAAAATCACTCCAGAAATCACAAAAAAATTAGTCGAATCCATCCCAAAAAGATTAAATCATGTTTTAAAAGTAAAAGTAAATCCAACAAAATATTAAAACCTTTTAAAAAGTAAAATTTTTGGATAAATATTTGATGGAAAAGTAAGTGTCCCATCACTTATGTGAGCCATTTTTTGCTCCGTTCTGAACAATTGTATTTTTACTAAATTAATATTTTAATATTTTGACAAAATGTATGTTATGTAATAATTTTTACTAAATTTAAATATGAAACACACCCAAAAAATTTTTGCACATGTTTGTTTATTTATTTTATTGCAGTTTCTTTTTATAAAGCACAAGTGTCCCATCACTTTTGTGAGACACTGTACATACCTCTCTGATATTTGTCATTTCTAAGAGCATGGTTTGTTCAAGTGTATTCGAACCGAGGCTAACGAAAAAGAAAGGCTACCGCGGTACTTTACGCGTATCTTTTATTACAGACCGGCGGAATCACGTGATGCTCGAATCCACCAATGCAGGTGTACGAAAAGAGCTTCACGCCACTCTCGTGGTCTGTAAAAAAAGATATCCAGAATGCACCGCGGTAGCCTGTCTTTTCCGTTAGCCTCGATTCGAACAAAGTGTATTTTCAGCATACGTGTTCTAACGACTAAATTAAACATAGGTAGAATGTCAAAGTCTTCGCGGGCCACAGCTAAGCTGTCGGCGGGCCACGTGTTTGACATGCCTGTTATAGAATCTTCAGAAGGGCTTTATAAGAATATTCATAATAAATATATGTTATTTCATCAAATATTGTCAACATTGTGCCTAAAATCGACAATATTAAGCCCCTAATAACACACACACACACATATATATATGAAATAAGATAATAAATAACCTTATACAATTCGGAATCGAACAAAACTAACCTCATGGAAATATTCAAATTAAATCCGGGTCAATTTGAGATTGATAATTTGTACTTTAATACAGACTTCAATTGATTTCCAACTTGGCAACTCGTTAAGAAATACATTCTAAATATATAACAAGTTATAACATCCCGTTATAACATACTACTTTTAATTGCTAAAAGGAGTAAAATAAAAACTTTAGAAACAGTAAAAAAGTATCATTAGACTGTTTTCATGTTTTGACTCCATCGATGTCATTATCAAAACAAATAAATATACTCTATGATGTAATTTTCGCCCAGTTAAAAAAATTACACACCATATGATTTATTTACCAATTAGAATAATTGTGTTAAATTTAATCTAATGTAATTACGTATTCAGCGTTTACTGGAGTTCCATTATCAGCGATTTATTCTGTTGAACTGATTCAGATATCAGACCAGATGCTGTAATCAATAAGGTTAGTTAATGTAATCTTTAAATTAATATTTTTCAGTATATGTTTCTCCAGTATATCTGTACGTTCCAAATGTTAAAACTTCAACATACATTTTTTAATCTACTCGATATTTTAGTGCAGGACAGGACTCTATTTCGGTAAAATCATGATTTTCTCCCTCCATTTGATCTGCTTTTGTCGGCATTCTCGTTTTCTACAAATATAAGACTCTATAATCTGTATAAAAATGTCCCAGTATTCACGGCTTAATTCCTTATAAGATTACTTTGAATTTTGAAGCAGTCATCTATTTTTTAGGGACTTAGAAGAGAAGATCGAAGGGTAAAGCTGTACGGGGTCCTGAGTTGAGGATAGAGGGGCAGGTATTAGGAGCCAATCCCATGTACAGTCCTCGGGAAAAAAAGTGTCCCCCCCCACACACACACTTTTATTCGGCGGCAAATAATCGTATAAAAAGATGTAGGTACCAATCGACAAGGAATAATATCTATTCGTCATTCGTATTAATTCTATTCGATGCTTCGGGGCCGTCTACATATTAAAAATTCTACTAATTTTGTTTTTTCAAATGATAACACCCACTTTCCCCACTTTATTTGAGTTTCTTGGACAAAATCAACTCGGAAAAGTGCATAGTTTAGAATTTTTTTTATTAAATCTTCATAGAAGAGTTCAAACGTTGAGAATGCTAATGTTAAATTCACATCACAAACTTTTATATCGCCCTTCAAAATCATCCAATTACAATGTTTTTTGATACAATGAATGGATCCATAATAATGCAGCCACTTTTTTTATTCAAATACAATGCTTCTTAATTATGAAAGTTACTAATAAGTACAAATTTTTAAACATACGAATTATGAACTACGTTAATTTTTATATAAAAAGAATCAGCATCATTCAAAACATTGCTAGGGATTTTACATCCCAATCCTATCATTAGTTTTAGAGATGTAGAAACATTTTACTTATTAACGATCTAAGGGGATCGTCTCCCATTACCGTTTGCATAACAGAAAATAAAATCTTAGAAAATTAACTTAAAAATTTCACAGAATTTCCTTTCATATAACAGTAGTTTATTTAAAAAATTTAATTTTACGTCAGATAGTCAAAGCAGCTACGTTTGTCCGGAGTGATGTTATTCACAAAGATTTCAAAATTCTGCCTATTTCACAAATTATTAAAAAACTTGCGCAAAAATTTCTTAGAGATCGTGTTCTTATACCCAACGAAGCTTTGAGATCTATCAAACAGTATAATATCAAGAATGTTGTTGGAAAAAAAAGACCTCTTGTCATTCTCCATAGAGACCACCTTAGTCGCTTCGTTGCGTTCTTCAAAATTCTAAATTTTGTTTCACATTTTTTCCTTTTTTCGTAACATCTATTCATTAACTACCTTTTTAGCTTATGAAATCGTTCCTACCACTACATTTGACACCAGAATTAATCCACTTTCCTAAATTTCCTCAAAATTCAAGCTTTTTCTCTTCCTTTTTTAGTCGGTGAAATTTGATTGGTTGCCTACTGTAGTTTAAATTTGATTGGCTGCCTACTGTAGTTTAAATTTGATTGGCTGCCTTACTTATTTCTTAATGGCTTACGAAGTTATTGGTCAAATCCTCTAATGTAAATTTTGTAATGTAGCTTTTATCTTATTCTTTTTATTATTTTTGCATTTACAATCGCTAATACTCTTTTAATTTTTAACTTTTCTATTAATTATGCCCGTAAATGTAGTATTATACTCCTTTTTATCTTAATTCTATAATTTGTTTTTTGCAAAATTTAATTTAACGTAACTATTTTTCGAAAATTGAAAATGTATGGCTCTAGGGCCTTTTTCTCTGCCTTACCCTCAATGCTTTGCTATCAATCCTAATGCAACGGATTTAAAAAAAAAAAAAAAAGAAAAAAGAAAAAAATCCACTCTTCTTGCTCAAAGACTGTTCGATTGATCATTTCCGAATGGAGGTAAACGAAGTCAATACGAACTTCGTCGGCACTTCAAAAAATCTGCATTGGTACATTGGTATAAAATTTCTGTGATCTTCTGGCTGTTCTCGGCACTTTTCCATACAAGATCTTAAAAATTTATGGATTAATCCCTGTCACATTTTCTTTTATAACTTTATTAAGATTTAAAATAAAGTGCCCAAACTGTATACTTTTCCACGCCTCTTTGATCCAAAGAACTCAAATAAAGGGTCAAAAGTGAGTGTTACCATTGGAAAAATGAAAGTTTGGAAAATTTTTAATCTGTAGACTGCCCTCGAATCATAATTTATGCGTAGCATTAAATAGTAGACATTAATCCGAGTCGATTATAATCTATATCATTTTATACGATTAGTTACAGCAGAATTAGTAGAGGGTAATCACTTTTTCTTCCAGGACTGTACAGTACATGTACGTATGGGCGTATTTCTGGCCTCACAAATTCTGTCAACGCCCTGAATTTTTGTATATGATTTATATTAATCTAATGTTATTGTAATTTTATTGTAAATATTGTTAAAGGGTTCATCAGTTTTTAACTTTCAAAAACTCGATTTTTTATTTTTGATATTTTAAGGGGTCACACCTACCTGTAAACTTTCAAAAAATACATTTTTTTTTAAATTGGACTTTCTCAAAGTGCAATTAGTAAAGAATATTCAGCTACATTTTCTAGTCGATCTGATAAAAATTAAAGAAAGTTACGCCACTTTAATTTACTTTTTTCTATCATACAATCGTAACTTGAATCTTTAAACGTGTTTATCTCAAAACTATTTTTTTAAGGTCGGAGATCATGATAGCTCGAACAAATCGCAAACAATTTTGTTAAAATTTTTTCAACAATATTATCTGTTAAATGTTATTTGAAATTATAAAAAGCATAATGTCTTTACCCTGAACACTTAAAATTAGAGAGTAATCGTCCAGGTTTTGGAAAAAATGATTTTGAAAAAAATGGCGACGCTCAAAGTCACCGTGACCGACACATAACATCTTTTCATTTTGGCGATTTCATGATTTTTTCTATCTTTTGTATATAGAAAGTTCAAACTTTTTTGCGAAAATCGGTCGCGGTGATTTTGAGCGTCGCCATTTTGTTCAAAATCATTTTTTCCAAAACCTGGACGATTACTCTATAATTTTATGTGTTCAGGGTAAAGACATTATGCTTTTTATAATTCCAAATAACTTTTAACAGATTTACAGTGACATAACATTTGACAGATTCACCGTGAACGGCTGTCAGAACGGCAACATCTCCGGGAGCGGGTGTGCTGGGGGCATTAGACTTTATCTCGCCATTACAAAAACCATTTTTTTTTCTTTAAAGTGTAATAAAAAATACAAAAAAAAAAGTTTTTCAAATATCTTGTTTCATTTTCCCGAAAAAATCCCCAAAAGTGCACTTTTTTCCCGACCTTGCAGATAGGTATAATCCCTTAAAAAAATGTATACGATTCTGAATCGAACAAATCAAGCCACGTGAAAACATTTAAATTAGAACCGGATGAATTTGAAAGTGATAATCTGACAAACTCCATTTGATTTCTAACTTTGCATGTGTTTTCAGAAAACTGTATTTTTACTGCTTGCGAACACTGTAAAACAAAAATCGTTTGTACACATATAATTTATTTTGCACAGATATGTATAAATGATTATACCTACAATATCCATCTACTGTTTTATGAATTAAACGACACAAATTTTATTTTTTGTGATTAGAATGCAGTTACTAATTTTAATTGCTAAAAGGAGTAAAATAAATACTTTAAAAACAGTATAAAAGTTTTATTAGACTGATTGCCTGTTTCGGCTACATCGAAGAAGAATGTTCTAAAATTTCACTATCTATGATGTAATTATTTGAAACTATATCATTTAATTTTTCGCGTACTCTTTCAAATTGCGCTTTTTTTTCTTTTATTTAATTATTTTTTTTTTAAATGTTTATTTCCATATTTGGAACTATGGGGTAGTTCAAGCCACAATTTTGGTAAGTTAAATGATGCTGCATCGCTACATGTTGAATTTTTACGTGTTACAATCTCTATGGTTTCTTTTATAATGGATGGATAGTATAGATTAGATGGCAAAATGACCTTACTTTAATAATACATCCAAGTAAAAATAAAATAAAAAAGTAACGTTCGTAATTTGAAAGGGTAGTTGAAAATGAAGACAATTTTTTACGTCACGTGAGCTGCCCAATGATTAATATTTTCTGCCTTCATCTCTGAAACTACAAATCTGTACACATAGAATAAAAGCACTACTATTCACTGTAAAAAATGGGTACTCAAAAGTGAGTAAAAAGTACTCAATTTTGAATACGTCACATACTCAAAATAGCTCCCATCCAAATGTACTCAAAATTGAGAAACACATGTACTCATTTTTGATCCCATGGTTGTATTCAAATATGAACTGCTATGTACTCATTTTTGATCCCATGGATGTATTCAAATTAAAAAAAAATTATGTCGTTAAAATAAAATTTATAGGATAAAAAAAAAGTTACTTCGCGAGGACAACCTTATAAGGGATACATACATTTTTGCTCATTTTTTCATTCCTGCGTGAGTTTATAGTAATTAACCAACCCTTGCCCATGAGAGGAATCGAACCCGTGATGTCCTGTGTACTAACCTGACGACTCAGACCAACGCGCCATGAGTGGCCACGCCTCCTTCTCAAATGTTGTTAGTTACTTTGGAAAACTTGCAAAAACTTGAGGTTTCATCTGTAGATGGATTTTTTCAGTTCCAATGTTTTTAATATTTTCTTTTCATAATTTTCAGTATTTTGCTGTATGATTTGGTGCCTTATAACAGATAAATTTCAATTTATTATGTATTATATGCGTAAAACATTGCATTAAGAATACTGATTGCTTCTTTTTGCAACAGTACCAACAATTTCTTTATTCGAACATATATATATTTTTTAATTATTTGCCTGATTATCTATTTATCAATTCTAATAAAAACAACAATTATCTTAATCAGACGTGTTTATTACATGCTATTAAAATATATTTTTTAAATGTCTTATTTAAAAAAAAATATGTAAATAATTTTTTTTATAATAAATTAAATTATTATATTTCAGCTATGCTGAGAGCTTTTGCGTACGGTTCGGTTAAACTAAATAGTTAAAAAAAATGATTTTTAAAGACAAATCTGAAATTAAAGATCTTGGGATAGGTAGGTTTAAATCTGGACTTATTGATTTTATTTAAATTAAATTAGTTTAATTTATAAAAATATAAGCTAAAGAAATAAATTAAAAACGTTATAAAGTTAAAAACTTTATTTTTATAAAAGTAAAGAAAAAAATATTAACTAATTTTATAAATTCAAGGAAAAAATTATAAACTTGTAAAATTATAATTTATAAAATAATAAATTTTAGCGTAATTCATAAATTTTAAGCCAAATCAGCTTAGTTTAATACCAATTTGCATAGCTATAATTTGCAAAGATATTATGTCATGAAACTTTTAAATAACACAATATTGCCTCTCGTTAAAAAAGTTAAAATAAATTTAAAAAAATTAGTGGGAAAAAAAAATCATAATTTTGAAGTACTATCAAGGAAAAAAAAAAGTAGATGTGTAAAATTTGAGAGGAAAAAAAAAAGAGTAAATGTGTTGTAGTGGATCCACTTTGATGAAAATCCCGAACAACCAGATCCACTTTTCATTTCTCTTATTCTTCGTTTTTCCTTCAAATAATAGCTTTTTAGGCTTCGAAATTTTGTCATTACACATTCTGAAATATACAAGTATGTTGGGTTTGATAATATGTTCATTTTTTATCCAAAAATACTCATTTCGAAATGAGTACATAAACTTACTCATTTTTGAGAATACATATGTTCATTTTTGATCCAAAAATACTCATTTCGATATGAGTACATGAACTTACTCATTTTTGAGAATGCACATGTTCATTTTTGATCCAAAAATACTCATCATTTCGAAATGAGTATATGGACTTACTTCTTTTTGAGTACTTCATTTTTTACAGTGTTGATTTTATTTCTAATGTGTAAATCTGCAGAAAAGATGCCTGATAGCAAGCCCAGCAAATTGCATTTTTATTTTGAATTCATTTTATTTAATATTAGATACTTTAAACTTGCAGTTTCGTTCTTCCATATTAGTATTATTAAATTAGTTTCAGCAGAATAAACTCTTTCGAATTATGTTGGGAAAACCTCCTTAAGTAATCTCCCAATTAAAGATGAACGTTCAAATGAAGATCAATCAAGAAATAATCGTCGTTGATAACCCGGAAGTTAAAATCAAATGTTACAGTCCGAGGAAGAAACAAGAGTGCATCTCATGACGTATATATAATAAACCGAAAGATATTCCTAGCTAATCAGAACATCAATGAATTTATATATTTACACGTGTTATAACTTTTACAGAGACTCTCAGACTCTTGAACTAAAAGGTCACTTCTCAAAATTTAACATAACCAGAAGGAGCAAAATGTTAACGCTCCTATTAATATTAAAGTTAAACGTAAATGTATTTTTGTAATTGTTAAAAGTAAATTAAAGTTTTGTAGTGAAAAATAAATACTTTTATTTAACATTTAGTTAATGAAATTACATTCTTTTTATAATAAGAAGCGTGAACCAGTATAATGCAGTGAGTACGACTTAATATAAATGGATATACTAACGACACATAGATTTATTTCTACTCGTAACTACTTGTATTAATTCACTATGTTGGATTTAACTAGAAAGATATTACCTGGTCATCTCTGCATACAAAAAGGTAAGTGAAAACGTTCGTATTTCTATTAGACCGGGAGGCGGCAGCACAGACAATCACCTCATCGAGTTCACGGCTAAAATTCCAGAATTAGTTAAAACTTGATTCGCATATTAAAACGCAATCGGTCTGCCAAGTCATATCTTGGTAGAAAACACCCGAAAACCCGATTTTAGCGGTTGCCTCGTAGGTTTACCATTGTGTATTCCTGCTCCCAGTCCTCCATGTTTTCACACTTTTGGGTGCAGGAAAACACAATGGTAAACCTACGAGTCAACCGCTAAAATCGAGTTTTAAGGTGTTTTTCACCAAGATATGACTTGGCAGACCGATTGCGTTTTAATATGCGAATCAAGCTTTAACTAATTCTGGAATTTCAGCCGTGAACTCGATGAGGTCATTGTCTGTGCTGCCGCCTTCCGGTCTATATTTATAAAGTGCATTTTATTTTGAGAATTTAAGAGACACTTACTAATGCCGATTAATCACTAAACATAAATAATTTCTAAGAAATTATAACCCGAAGTACGATTATTGATACTTCAGGACTGTTTATTTCTTGTGAAAAGTTTTTATTGTATCAGGGAAGCTCTACTCCCTAAACCCCTCGTTGTCTCTTTAATTTGATAATCGTAACACTCCAGAAGTCAGTATTTTAAAATATTCTACCTAAAATAATTAAAATAGTGATTTCATGTCAATGGCATTAATAATTAGCTTGGGGTATTAGTTATAAATTTTTTGTTGTTTTTTAATTATTCTAATTCAATTTATTTGAAAATGACTGTTTGAGCCCTCTCCCATAATTTTGAAATTGCTACAACCACTGTAGACTGTATAGGAAAACGCTTAGCTTAACTCTGTCGTACAATTACTCTAGTTAAAAACAAGACACATTTATAAATTCTTTCAAAATAAATTACTTAGTTTACTGTAAAAGTTGTTCTAAATTGATTGCCCAATCAATCATCAAAACAAAGTCAGAACTGTTTGCTGATGGCATTGAAGAAAATAATGGTTGCAGCTTTTAAAGTATTTCGTTCTGTACATTAAATAAGTTTTTTATAAAGAAATATTTTTACATTTATTTTTTTATCTATTGCGACTTCAATAGTCTGTTTTATTTTGCTGAGAATGTTTGGAAAAAATTTAATGATTTATCAAGTAATTATATTTTGCTTGCGAAATGTTAACAAATTATAAAAAAACAATCAGAAATTCTTTTCGGAAATTATTTTGAGCGATTGTAAAATAAACTAAATAAACCCAGGAAGTGTGTCATTTTATTTTATTGTTTTTATAATATATGCATTCTTTGGGGGACACAACAGTACTGATTAATTAAACAGGAACGAAAAATCATGCATTAAGCATAGATATGAAACACTTTCCAACACATTCAGAATACTGTGACAAAACTTCACAGTTTACTAAGTAAACAAGGTCAAGGGCAAACAGGGCGGGGAGGCCTACCTTTCGGCTTAAGCTCAACTAGCCTCGCCTAGCAGGTTTATTTACCTATTTATTCTGAGTATTATTAAATTATACTTTGTGATATTGAGCAATAATTATACTATGTAATGTTGAAATACAAACTCTGAAAATACAAAATTCTTAAAATACAAATTCTGAAATTATTAAGTAAACAATTTAGAAAACGGATAAGAAATTTGAAAACCCAATTTCAGCAATTACTACAAATAGTCAAACAAAATATCCTAATTCTTTAGTGCAGCCCTGTATATAATCTATAAATTTGTAAGTATACTGCACAGTATGCTAAAATTTACTTCAGTTAGTACTGAAAATTCCCCTTCAGCAATTTCCGTCAATAAATGGAAATGTACATAAGATCTTTTGAGCAGCCCTGTATGTGATCTGTGAAATTTATATGCACCAATTAATATGCAAAAACTCAGTTACTTTTAAAAACGTGTACCACAACTGAAAACGTGCTACCAGTAATTATTGTTCACTGACAGTACTGTAATCAAATTATTTTGAGTGTCCCTGTAAATGAACGGCACATCATATTCTACAGTAAGCTCCTTGAAGTGCACCTCAGTGATATGTATCAATTGGAATACGTTTAAAATATTGTAACATCACTAAAGTACGCCGCAAACGTTTTTTCCCCGTAGAGCATAATGTAAAGGAATTATTTTGAGCAGCCCTGTAAAAGAACGATAAATGGTGCCCACCTCATTTTCAATACCAAGCATGCCATAGTAAACCCGAATAACATATTTCAATTTCAAGGCAATCCGAGTATATTCACGCGAGTTAGAGCACGGACAGACACAGACTGACGCCAGACAGACAGACAGACAAACCAAATTTTTAACACGTTTCAACTATGTTCGAAAGTGTTAGTATTTGCTTGCAAAATAATAACAAATTATTGAAAACAATCAAACATTTTTCGATTTTTTTTTTTTTGCTTTTACTTTTGCGAATGGGAAAAAAAAACAATTTATGCAGAAATTATTTTGTTTTAATTTGTTTTTATCTCATGCTTCCTTTGAAGGACATATCTGAACTAATTAATTATTATATCGAATCTGTACCGCGCCCGCGCAAAGAATATAACTGCGTATAGAAACATTTCTATTTTGAACTACTGGCATTTATTATAAACAACATTGAATTGATAAATGACTGACTAACTGGCATACCAATACGATGTGTTGGATTTGCATTAAATGGGAGCTTTCCATAATTGGGGGAAAAAAGAAATCCATTTTAATTTTACATTTAGAAAATATTTATAATATCAATTTTATTAAATTTCTTATTGTAACCAAGAAATTGTGTTTACAGTGTAAAATGAAGTTAAAAATACATTTTTCAAGCTATACATGATTTTGATGCAATTATAGTAGAATGTTTCGTTGTTTTAAGAAAATGGCGACATAAGGGGAATAAAAATTCCATTAAATAGAGGAGATTTTGGATAAAAATGTGGAGAGCTTGCTATCATTGCCAAGCTAATGTTTGTTTACTTGTCTAACGCGTCTATAAGTGAATTCGTCCAGGCGAGTATCGTCGAGTCAAGTTCTGTAGTTGTGGGTTGCTATTGCTTAGGACTGTAATGGTGGTCGCTTAAGGTGATTGAGTAAACTTATTAAATATTTCGATGTCAAATCTCATTATTATTTTCCAGCAATCCATAAATTCAAAAGAATAAATATTGGAACATTTGTAAGAAAAGTAGAAGTTAAATAGACGAAAATATATTTAATTATTACCAGGTTCTGATCGTTGCACAGGTACAGATTAAAAGTTCCATGACTACAAATGCCGGTGGTAGCGGCACCCGAGGCCGTTATCCATACTTCTTGAAAAAAAATTTTTACATGTTATTACACTGCAAGCAAAAATTGCTGATTTTACAGTATACTACTAGCATCCCAGCATGCGCGGCACCGCATTACTGCTTATTTTACTGTTTATTACTTTTAATTTTACGGTATAATACTGGCAGCCGAGATGCCAGTATTATACTGTAAAATCAACAATTTGTTTTTGCAATGTAGCTGGATGATTAGAGAGAGAACTAATTGTTTCTCTTGTCATGACATAAACTCGAATGATTTTACATTTCGCCAAAGGGTTACAGTAATGGCGATATTTCTCTGAACAAAAGACAATTAAAAGACAATTAAAAATTAGAGAACAGAGTCATTTTTGGCATAAATCATCCTAACGAATTTCTACAGGGGATATCAATAAGTGTGGAAACTTCAAGCCGCATATGATGCCCACGAGAGAGTTTTGCATTTTTGAACCCGAGACATAATGTAATGAATTTGTTATGGCTTTGATATGTACGTTGGATATTTTTGGAACAGAACGTATGAGAAACATAGTAAATTTAAAAGGATGTTTATAGAGAAAGCTGTTAGCAACAGATTTGTGTGACCAAAAAGGAAACGGCAAATGGACTCATATGCTAACCGTTGCAGAGTACACGTAGCAGCGGTTTTCATTTACTTTATCTGCACATTATGAAAACCTTTAATGTAAATGATAATCGAAAAAGTTATCAGAATAAATGGAATGAAATCTGTGGCACTGAATTTAACAAATGGGAAAGAGAGAAGGAAAATGAATAAAATTATATATTTTTGTAGAAAATAAGCTTTAAAATAACGGAAAAGATGAACAAATTTGGAAAAGGGAATTAAATAAGAGAGGAATAATTACTGAAATTAATTAATATATGATGCGACATCATAAGGACAGAAACTTTAATCCGAGCATATTCCCTGTACATATGTTCAGACTCCAAGCTCAAAACCCTATGCTCTATCACAGACCATTCATTTTCATTTTAAAAAATTCAGAAATTATTATATCGTACGGAAAAATAATATTAAAATATTTCAGCTTTTTGTTAATAGCTTTAGTAAATGTGGAAGTTAATCATATGTATATTCTTTACATTACATAAAAAAAGAGAGATAATGTAAACTAAAAATCATTAAATCGATTTATTCAAACCAAACAAAATTAAATATACTTGTTCACCATTTCGGATAGCAACCGATATCTCATTACTTACGTTTCTCTTCCCGAGCGCATGCGCGGTAGCGTATTACTGCTTATTTTACTCTTTAATACTGTTAATTTTACGGTATAATACTGGCAGCTGGGGTGCCAGTTTTATACTGCAAAATCAACAATTATTTTTTGCAGTGTATATATATATATATATATATATATATAAGTTTACATAGTACAGTCATACCTTGGCTAACGAAAACAATTCGTTCCAAAATCACATTCGTTAGCCAAAATCTTCGTTATCCGACTCATGCCTTCTCGTCCAATTAAAATACAACGTATGGGTTACGTTGTGTTATGGGGATGTTACCAAACGTAACGAAAAGTAGGTTAACTTAATTCATCCTCCCGAAAAGTAGCTTAACTTCAGGATTTTTTCCACATTAAGATTAAAGTAACACAAAAACGGAATTTATCCACTTATTTCCATAATTTTTACTACAAAAAATATTTTTATTACACAATGATTATTAAAATTGATGGGGATACTGTCAGTTGATTATGGATTATGCTATGCGCGCATATTTCTGCGCCATGTAGTGCACAGTTTTTCAAACTCATCTGAAACAAACAAAATCAATCTATCAGAAAACATATTGAATATGGGGTGGCCATGTACCTATTTTTAGGGAAACTGAACGAAATTTGGTAAAATGGTAATCGTTTGAAAAAAGGTGTAATTTTTTGTCTTCCTTTCTTTCTCTAACTTCAAAGTGTCTTAAAAATATTATTACTACTATTTTTCTGCATATGAGAGGTTCATGGCCCCACAAGACAAATAATCTTTAATAATAATAAAAAAAAAGGTTGGTTGATCCATTTAAACGCTACTTTACACGACGCGCTGAAAAATGTCGTTTCAAGAAAAAAAACGCGCTTAAGGTTTTACTAAAGAAAAATAGTGTAAAACATTTTAGTTAATCGTTATATTTTACACCTTTACAATTAATCCGCTATTTCTGGATTTATATCTAGGAAACAAAGAATTTGAGCTCGCGTGCAGCTGTGTCCCGTCGGGTTTCGTATTACCTGTTTTCCAGCCGGTTCGCGCTCACTTTCAATTGATTGTGACTTCTTTAGTTATTTCGAATTTCCTTTAAACGTTCTAGGGGCTTATTTTATACACTATAGAAATTTAAAAAATGTTTTTAAAAAATGATTATTTTTTTTTTCATGAAATGTAACCTTTCCTTAACTATTCATTAAAACTTTCGTTAACCGAATCTATATTCGTTTGCCGAATCAGAAAAACACCGAGAACGATCTTCAATCTTAGAACATTCGCTAGTCGAGGTATCATTACACGAGTACTTTGAAGTGAATAACGTTAATCCATATGAATTTAAAATATAACAATTTCAAATTTTTATTGAATTTTAGAACTGACTCGCTTAGTCTTCGTGTCCATGATATTTTCATTCATAAGACATTCATTCGCTAGTCAAGATATCAATAACACGAGTACTTTGATGTGAATAACATTAATCCATATAAAGTTAAATATAATAAGTTCAATTTATTGAATTTTAGAACAGGTTTGCTTAATCTTCGTGTCCATTATATTTTCATTCATTAAAGATGAATTCCGTTGGATCGTCGTGAAAGAATTAGAAGATGGGGTTAGGAATGCGGCAATTTATACCTTCTGGCAATGATAAGCATTAACTCATTCATTTCCCTTGAAAAGATTTTCTCCAACGTATTTATATTTTCAGGGTTCGTACCACTATTTTTGAAAAGCGACATTTGTCTTATTTAATGACAGAAATGTAGCATCTATGACTGATATGTATAATGTAAAAACAACAACAATTTTTTTTGTCATTTATTTATAACTATCCACTATTATACATGGTTTTTGTTTTCTGCAATACATCTAATTGCTAGATTTGGTGTTGTCCCCATGAACTTACACTTCATTTGACTGTGCTGTTTCCCGCTGTCAAGTTCTGCTGCCAGGCAAAAAACAACCAATAATTCAACAATAAATGTCAAATATGTACTCAAGCATCAATGATAGGTGACAGAGGAAAGGGTTGTCTGTTTAAAGTGCACAACATCACAATAAATGATTAATTATTTCCACAAACACTTTGCACAAACATGCTGGCACCAATCGTGGTTTTACGTATAATATAGCATAAGTATACTAAGTGAGCGCCGCCCCCTGCTCACTAATGCTCGCTAACCCCCGTGAATTACGAAGCAATTCACATTGGGACCGCGTAGCGGCTCACTCCGCTCGCTTGCCATTTTTTGCAGCAACTCTAACCAGAATAAGTACTATCATAAATCATTTTAACATATGAAATTTACGAATTTTTTTAAAGTAAAAAAAGTAATTGAAAGCATTGTTGAAAACACAGTTAAAATGCATTTAGTTCGTGCTACCAATGGACATAAATCATTTTAACATTATGGAATTTACAAATATTTCAAATGTAAAATAATTAGCAGAAATAATTACTTTGAAAACGCAATTAATTAAAAACTTCTTTGAAAGCACAATTAAAAATATTTTTAGTTGGTTCCACCACTGTAAGAGCTGGGATTAAATTCATGTCTAAAAACTTCTGGGGAAACACTACGTGATAGCCAGATAGTTCAATATGAATCAATAGTCATAAACATATAATAATTTGAAATTAAATCAAGTTCGTTCGTCTAAAGTTCGTTCGATGTGAAAAATATCTCTCAGTGGCTTTCCAGAAATGTGACAACCACCAATAACAAAAGTTACAATGTGACAACCATCAGTAACAAAAGTTACAATGTGACAACCACCAGTAACGAAAGTTACAATGTGACAAAACCCACGATAGTGACATAATAACCAGTGAAACTCTCGAAAGAAGACCAAGTTTCAAAATGTGACATTCAGCTCTAGAACAAGTTAGAGATGTCGATTTATCAAGAAAGAGACAAAAACCCAACGAATGATAATAGACAGAAACAACCCACAACAGGGTTAAGCCCATAAAAACGGCAAAAAAAAAAAAAAAAAAAAAAACCCTGACAGAGACAAATAAAAACGAAAAGTGAAATCAGCCCCCCAAAAAGGCGATAAACACTACAGCGACAATCCACCATGAGCGTGAAAAGCCAACAGAGATGGCAAATATGTAAATCTATGTACGCTAAAGGCGCCTGGTGCATGTAAAATCCGCCAAAGTCCTCCCAGTTCCCTGTGAATAATACCTCTGGGGGTGCCTAGTCAGGTGAGGATCTCGTCACCTGATCAAGGTTCTAAATTACGAGACCAATTACTTTCTCTTCCTTAATTTTTGCCTTTTTTTTTAAAATCAACCAATTCAACAAAGTTAAATAGAAACCTTGAACCGGCAAACAAAGAGAACTGTAGCAAACCACTAGAGGCATTGCAGCGATGCCAACAAAACTATAGTCAGGTGGATCACAGTCATGCTGTGATCAGGCGATTTCCGCCCCGCTCCCAGGTACTAACTCGTCAAGCTAGGCACTCATGCCGGGCAGGTAGGGGCCTCGTTAGCGGTACATAGAAAAAGTTAACAACACGTAAACAACACGTTTTCTGCTGTGTCTAAAAGAAAATCTTGATTAGAAAGCTGATTTGCTGAATGCATCACGTGACAGTAAAACGAACAAATGACCATTTCCATTCATACATCGGTCGAAGGATTGTGCTGTGTTCAAAAAGAGTTTCTGCTCTGACTTTTGGTTTGCTGAATGGATCATGTGACCGTAAAATGAACCACTGAGAATCGTCGCTCCGGAAACTACGGTTGTTGCCAAACACCAAGCTACAAATTGAACCTTAACTTTATTTTCACGGCACGTAAGAGAAACACAGATAGGCAGATGTAACTAAACTGAAATAGGAAAATCATTTACATCTGTTTTACCTCACCTCTACTGATTCACGTAGAAATTGTTTTTTATAATTTATTGTTTCAGTGTAATTCCATATTGGAACAAGAGTATGTGGATGTGGGTTTTTCGAATTTCTGCAATTATTTATCAGTCTATCGATTTCTCAAAGTATCAAATGATATTAGGCGCATTTGAGATGCGTTCAGCAACGCACATCTATCTACAACAGACACCTTTACTATTTACAGCTGTATAAAGTAATAAAAGCGTGGAAAGTTCAAGAATAACAGAACAGCCTATACGATCAATTTTGAAAGTAACTACAACTAAACAAATTCTATCACCTTTTCCAGATTTAATTGATGAAATATATTTTCAAGTGTTTTTTTCACGAAAATTAACATAAAATATACTACGAATAATACAAATTTTTAACTTTACTTGAAAATTTTTTGAACATGGTTGTATTTTATAAAACAAATTTCATCCTGTGCGATATTAATAATTATAAACATTCATTTTCTTTTCTTTCTTTCATTTTTTCTTCTGCGACCTTATATATAACACTTAATGTGGCCCCCCGGGGTAAACGAGTTTGACATGCCTATTCTACTGCAATTAAACTTTTATATAGGGACAGCTAAAAATTAAAAGTGATTCTGTTACACTTTACAAATTAAACTAAATTAAGGTAAAACCAGGAGATATGGCGCGGTTGGAGAGATTGCGCACAAAGAGGTTAAAGGGGAAGGAGTAGTGTGCGCGCGCAGCGACTCAAGGTAGTTGTACAACAGCAGTACTGGAGTGTCTACTTGAAAGTGCACGTAGATTGCTTCAAACGTCTAGGATAAATCATTGCTATTTGTTTTATTTTCCCAAGGTAAGTGCTTGAATTTTCATAACTATTCGACAGAATTCCTATAGAATGTCAGTAGTAAAAAATTTTTTAACTTAAATAATTTCTCAAAAGCTACTAACCTAGACTAACGGTGCGAACACCAATGGTTAGCCATGTGTAAATAAAAGATCGCGCAATCTCTCTTACCTAAATTGGAGAGTTTGCGCATCTGCTACTTAGGAGAAATGGCGCATAGTTGCCATTAGTTTCCACGCTAGGAGAGATTACGTAGCTTATTGGTAAATTTGTAAAAAATTGCAAATTACATGTAAAACATAATGAATGAATCAATTTTGAAATAATTTTCGAAAAACACATAATTATCGAAACCTGGAATTTTCCCTTTAAAGATTTAAGTGATTCTAGAACACACATATTTGCTAGATTGTAATCAAGGCATGAATCCAACTATCACTGAAACCGTTGAGTTACCACCAGAATCCACACCAATCCATTTCAACAACAGTACTCGTTACAAACACTGAAACCTAAACTTCTCATATTCTAGGCTTATCCTCGCATCCCATTGCAGCAACTACATGCATTTGTTAACCATTAACTTCTTGAAAGTCTAATGTTACTCTTAGAAATACACCTACGAATTTTTTCGAAAAGCTTTCACATACTATTCAAAGTAGTTTAACGTCATCGAAAAAAAAAAAAAAAAGAAACAGAGTGCAACGGATGTTACCGATCCACAAAATATACATGGAAAAATACTTAAGAAAGAAGCAGCTACAAAAAAAGCAAACTGCTGAAGATAAGATGCTTCCAAAAAAAGTGCGATAAAAAAAAAACTGTAGAAAATAAAACGAAGGACAATGAGGATGAGTGCACTGAATGTCGAGAAATGTACCAGGATACAACTTTGATCCTGGATGACTGGATTCAATGTATCGTTTGTGGCAGGTGGTTGCATGAAAGCTGCACCATTTACAATAATAAGTGCATCAATCGTGGACGTCGACAACTTTGGTCAGCAAAAAAAAAAAAAAAAAAAAAAAAAAAAAAGAAACTGTGGAAACGAAAATGGAATAATTTTAAGTTAAACGTGTTATCATGTAACTTAATATTATTTTGTAATCTTTTCTAGGCTTGCTTTTTCTGATTCTTTAATTTTTTCTTTAATTAAAATTCTTTAATTGTTCTTAAAATTATTTCCTTTTTCTGATTCTTTAATCATTAGGTTGAAATATTCACTCCTAATACAACAATATTTCTTCATAAAAACCTTACAACAATGTCATATAAGTGAAATTATTATTATTGTGAACAATTTAATTGTAGTTATTATTAATAACAATCTCTCAAGACATGTAAGGACAGATTGCGCTTTCTTGGTTTTATTACAACTGTTCTGTTAAATTACAGCATAACAACAAAATAGCAATGGAAATGCATCAGAAAACAAATGTAGTCAAAAGTATTCATTTATAGTTTAACAAAAAATTAATATTCAGATTTTGTTATTATTATTCTATTGAATTGTGTGCAGACTCTCCTAGCTTTGAAAGTTTTAAACAAGTATTTTACAAGAGGAATTAAAAAAAAAATTAAAGAATGTTTAATCACATTTGTCACTCGACTCCAAAAATTGGTCATAAAAATCACTGTCTAGACAGATTTTCTATTGTCTGTCAGTAGCTTTGAGAAAAAAACGAATTCCAATGAACATTTTTAAATATTTTTGGAAAAATACAAAGCCTTATTTTTCTGCTATTCAATAGATAAAGGAATTTAACGTTACTTAAATAATTATCTTGAAATGACAGACTTTTGAATATCTAATTGCTTTATTACAGCAGCATTTCATAAAGAGTTAAGTTTCCTTTTGATTTTCGATGCATATATAATTATCCAACAAAAATCGATTATCGACACTTTTTTTTTTCTTTGAGACAACTGCTTTAATGGTTCTAGTATATTTTAATTTGTTAGATTATAAAATATATTGAAGAAATGTGATATGTGAAGCACTTTTTAACACTTTCCAACGTAGTTGAAAAGTGTTTATGAATTCGGTTTGTCTGTCTGTCTGCCGTCTGCCTGTCTGTCCGTGCTCTATCTAACTCACGTAAATATGCTCGGATCGTCATGCAATTGATATATGTTATTGAGGCTTACTGTGGCATGTTCGGTATTGAAAATGAAGTGTGTAGCACTTATAGTTTTTTTACAGGGACACTCCAAAGAATTCCGTTACATTTCGGTCTATGGGGGAAAATCATTTGCGGTTTATTTTAACGATGTTACACAATTTCAAACATATTGGAATTGATATAGATCACTGAGGTGCACTACAAGAGACTAATTATAGAATGTGGTGTGCATAGCACTTATAGTTCCTTTACAGGGATACTCAAAAGAATTCCGTTACATTACTGTCTATGAATAAAAATCGTTTGCAGTTTATTTTAATAATGTTTCACTATTTCAAACATATTGAAATTGATATATATCACTAACGTGGATTACAAGAGGCTTACTATAGAATATCGTGTGTGCAGCGTTCATCGCACACACAGGGACACACAAAAGAAATCGGTTAAAGTACAGCTTATTAATAATAATTGCTGGAAATGCTTTTTCAGTTGCTGAACGCGTTTTTAAATTTAACTCATTTTTTGTCTATTACTTGGTGTGTATAAATTGTATAGATTGTATACAGGGCAACACAAAAGTTCTCGAGTACATTTCCGTTTATTGTCGAAAATTACAGAAGGGAAATTTTAAACTGTGCTACGCGTTTCCTAACTGAACTAAAATTTAGCATTCTATTTAGTATATATACAAATCTACAGATCATATACAGAGCTGCACAAAAGAGCTCGGATATTTTTCCGAATATTGTTGGTAATTCCTGAAATTGTATTTTTAAATATGTTATGCGTTTTTAAAATTGTTTAGTTAGATATCATCTTGCACCTTACGGTAAAGATTTGTAAAATTATTTTTCAAATTCTGGGAAGTGTTACATAATCAATGCTTGACGCATGATTTTTCGTTATTGTTTTATATACTGGACGCAGTAAAAGTTCACTTATATGAAAATCATATTACTGTTATTTTAAAGCATATAAATATTGTTAAATATTATTAAATAATGTTACACGATATTAATTAAGGCTCCTGTTTAAAAGCAAACTATATATAATTCATATTATAATTCATAGGCATGTATCTCCATATACTCCTGTAAAATAACTATTAACTACACACACCATTTCCGTGCTGTAGTAAATTTCTATATCAAATATCAATTTTATTCTATTTAAAATATTTAACGTTATTAAAAAACACCTCAAACAGTTACACTGCTTATAGACCAGGGGTTTTTAATGTATATTTTTATTTTTAAATCTCACGGCGCACTTGAATGTACAGCGAAACTGTTGCGGCACAACTAAATCCATAGCAAAACGTTTGCAGTAACACTAAATTGTATTAATAAAAAAAGTAGGAAATATACATATGGATACGCTGAGATCTGTTATAATTTTAAAATTATTTATTATTTCACTTTTTTCACAAATATAATGTTGAGAATAAAAGTTTTTTCTATAATAGGGGAAATAAGGTAAATTCGGGTATCTAACGGTTTGCCTTTGTTGAAAAAAGTCTAGAAGATCGGAAAAACCAGAACACTCCACAAAAGCGTTTGGGGACGTCTGGGCTATTGAAAAACCACACCTGATGCCACAGGAAAATTCTTCTCTACTTGGGAAAAGGCATTTTCTAGGGTCATCTGGAACAGCTCCGAATTTTAATGGTAGCGTTGAAACGGGTACTAATCAGAAATTAAATCTTTATACTTCCAGTAACAAAAAGCTGTATTGTATTAAATTTTGAATCAAACTTTAAAACACATATATATATATATATATATATTTAATTGTCAATAACTTTTTTTTTTCAGGTTTTCAAGCAATTTTTCATGTTGTCTTGTAATGGCTTTCTCAGTTTTTACTTCTCGTATCCACTGCACTCCTCATGTGCCCACTCTCAGGAGACTGAACATTGTAACCATCTTTCACCACCTGTTGAGCGAAGAAGCAATTCATTGCAGAATTCAATGCAAAACCATGGATACACACGGCTTTGCCCCAACAGACGACCAAAAATCAACCTGGTCTTTCTCCTAGATAGCTGGACATACACACTTCTACTTGACATCAAAATATCATGTGAAATCTAATAGAAGACAGTGGTTTGCTTACTTAAATCGATCCGTCAGGCCGGATTTATTTGAAAAGCAGTAAAGACTGCAAAAAACTAAAACTTTTGAGGGGAATTTCTTTCCAATAGTACTTCACGGACACAGAGATTAACTCACTCCAAAAGCCGATGGCCCACTGCTAGGGGCCGCTAAGGATGTAGTTAAGATAGGTAATGTCCACAGGGCAGCATCCATCAGCGAGGAAACAGCGTACCTGGTTTGATCCGCCTACACTGCAAAAAAAGTGTTGATTTTACAGTATAATACTGGCAGTTGGGATGCCAATATTATACTGTAAAATCAACACTTTTTTTTGCAGTGTACTCGGTTTTACTCTCCTCTATAAGCGTTTTAAAAAATATGAGAAAACCAATAAATTGTAATCTTTGTTGTAGATTTTTTTTCATTGCAATCCTGTGCCATTTATTATTTTTGTTAATTCTTCCTCTCACTCTATTTAAATTTCCAGTAGAGGATGCAAACGCATTTAAAACAAGGTATTCTCTATGTATAATCCAGAAAAATGTCCTCTATAGAGAATCCATTCTTCCTATAGACCACCGGTTCCCAACCTTTTTTCTTTTACGTACCCCTTGCTTAGACTTTCCATTTATGCGTACCCCTTCTCACATAAATCCGTTCCATGTATTTTGTTTACGTTCACTTAGTAATGTTCTTATGCTACTGCTACATACCAATGTTAGATGCAATTCTCTTAAGAATTCCAATTTTTAACCACTTATCCATTTTGAACCACAGCACAACATCAACATAAAGTCACTCAAAACGCTAAATATTAGCTAAAGATTTTAAATTAAGCACCAATAAAGGAAGGATGAAGTCCATTCCCAGACAGCACACTCTATCTATAAGATGTCGATTTATAGTCTAAATACATCTATAACGTCCATGACATCTTTTAGATATGCATAGCATTAAACAAATAGATGTCTATAAGCCATTTCTCATTTAGATTTCTATTAGACGTCTATGACCTGCAATAGACGTATTATATCTATTACTTTTTCGACGTCTAAAGGAAATGCTTTTTTCAACCTCCAATGGAAATACTTTTCGATTCATCCAATGGATTTGCGAATAACACGTATTATGCTCATCTTATGGAAAAAGTACTTCTACTTCAATGCAACTGCGCGCATGCGGGAACGGAAAGTCAAAGGTCGTTTGAAGACACTCTCGCCGCGGCTGGAGCTGTTGTTTATTTTGTATACAGCGGCAATCTTGGATGTAATTATACTGACAACTTTTGTAAAAGGTAAGTTATTCATTTCTTTATTTACTTTCCTGTGTAGTTTATATAACACTTAATTACTAAATTCTTGTATCTTACATATATACAAGATTTAGGCTTAATGTTACGATAAGTTTCATCAGTCATATATATATTGTGTTTAAAAGGAAAAATACATCCGAAATGTCGCTGTATAAATTGTATAAATGCAGAAATATAATCTCACAGGTACAATGAAAGTAATAATGTAATTGTTTTTAGTAGTAATTGAGTGTTAATGAACTACATATTGTTTTGTTTATCACCATTATGAATCCTGTCCCCACCGACTACGTTAAATTCAGGAAGTTTCCGTGGCGAGTTTTTTTGCAGCAACCCTATATTTGGCGCAGTATTTTGGCAATTGCTTACATTACCTTTCATTTCTTTTCTATTCGTCATAACACGTGTTGTGGTTGCTTTGTTCGCCGGTATGAGTGAATATGGATTATTTTTTTTTTTTCCTAGAGAAATATTTAATAACTTTATTTCAGCTCAAGATGAACATCATAAGTGGTAAGTTAATTTTCCTGTGTTATTTAGATGCACTTATTTGTTTAATTTAATTTAGAAAGAAGGACATGATCCCATGGATCCTTCCTGCTCAAATCTTTCGTATGTTATAAACTATAAACTTTTTTTCAGATCAAAATCTACATCAGTTATAAGTTAATTTTTCTGTGTTGTTTAAATGCAGTTATTTGGTAATCTAATTTTAGATTATTGTTTAATTTAGAAGTATATTTTAGATCCAATGGATCCTTCCTGCTCAAATCTTTCGTATGTTATAAACTTTTTTTTCAGATCAAAATCTACATCAGTTATAAGTTAATTTTTCTGTCTTGTTTAAATGCAGTTATTTGTTTAATCTAATTCTAGATTCTGTGTAATTTAGAAAGATACTTTAGGTTCAATGGATCATTCCTGTTGAAATCTTTCATATGTTTAATTTCTACATCTGTATAATATGTTAATATTGTGTATATGGTTAGTTTTCTGATTTGTAAAATAGCTTTAGTTTTATTAATATATGTAATGTAATGTTAATTAAACTTTATATAAGTTCACATTCTAAGAAGTCTAGTGTTTATATGTTTTAGTTTTCCTGTATTTTAGAATGTAGCTGTAGTACAATCTAAGTTCTTGTATTGTAACTCTGTACTACTTATCTTTTATTTTTAGCACACCTTTCTTGGAGATATATTTTTTCTGTTAATTTGTAGATTAGTTTAAGTGTTATTATTTTAAATTGTCTTCTGTTTTTGTTTAAATAGTGCTTTTTAATCTATGAAGGGACATTAGTTTCGTTAAAGATGCATGAATGAAATGCTGTTTTAGATTTTGGTCACTTGCTAGCAACTTTGCTTATACTTAAATATTTAAAAAGAAAAAAAAATGTGGATTGATAATTTATACAAAGCATGAAGTGTGTGTTTGAAGATTCATTATTTTTAGATTATGTACTTTTCATTCATGTGGATTATTTGTTTAAGTGAATTCCTGCTTGATTTAGAATACAGCTGGAGTTCAGTTTCTACAGATTTTTCTTTTACAATTTATATAATTTAAACATGTATTATTTTTATTTGGTTATATTACCTTTTATTTTAAACTTTTCTATATTAATATGGTTTGCTTTCCATTTTGTGAATCATTCTTATGAAAGATCATTGATTCAGACAAAATTTGAGGCCTATTTAGAGCCTTCGCTGAAATTCCATGTTATTCCACTAAAATTCCATTTCATATTTCACTGAAATTCCTTCACTAAAATCCATTTAATAAATTGGGCCCCTTCACAAAATTCAGCTTTATACAATAGGCACCTTCACAAAACTCCATTCCATGAAAACATGGAATACATGTGAACATGAAAACATGGACAAACTTAATTATTCCCAGGACATGTCGAGCAAGCAATTTGTTTTGTACAAATAGTAATATAGCGATAATGAACTTCTGTTAACGCAATCTTTAGAAATATACTTTAATAAATTATTGAAAAATATTTTCAAATCTACTTTGCAAATCTACTTTTTTTAAACTATAAAGCAACTAAAGTTATGATGTTTTTAACCATGTTTTTTTCTTTTCTTCTAAACCACATTATTTTTAAATCTCTATATTTGAATGTAATAGACTAAGTGTCTAAGTATAATTATTAATGTTGTTATTCTGTTTTCTAATGGCTTGTGAACATATAGTAATCTAAAATATATTGCAAAATTTTCTCATAAATATGTATGCAGTATTCATCAAAAGAATCTTAATTGTATATTAAGGAAAAGAGGAATTTTTTTTTATAGACATTTAGTCAGACCGGAAAGAACTTTTAGTTTTTACGCCGGGTCGGACCACTGAGCTATATAGAATAAATATTATGTTAGAGCTCAGTGGGTCGGACAAAGATAGCTTTCTTTTGGGTCGGACAAGACCTGAGCCTGGAACTCCTGGATCGTGTAGATCTCTAATATAGTATTACTACAAATGCTTTAATAATTGGTAAAAAAAAAAAAAGAAATTTTTTCATCTGAATAGTATTGCTGCGGTGCTGATAAGGTTAGTTGAGCCTTGGAAATATTTCAAACATTTCTTTTATTGTTGTACGTGTCTCTTTTTTTCTTACTTTCTTCTACCTTTACAAGAAGAAAGTATTGAATTCGAGCAAAAAAACACTAATTCCGATTTTCGACGGATTTATATGTTTTAGAAGATCTTGAATACTATTTGACTGTTTTAAGAGAAATTTAGTAGGTGCTCTATCTCAAGAACTAGAGCATGGAATTTAAAAAAATAAACTTTATATTCAGTTAGACATTTATAAAAATTGGTGATACTATTTTAGCAATATTCATACCTCAAGAACTAATGCACGGATTTTCATCAAACTTCAGATTCAGTTAGACGTTGACATAAGTTGTTGCTTAGTAGGTTTTGATGTAAATCGATCAACAGGTGGCGTTGCTATGCTGCCTTTTTCAGGATTTACACCACTTTAGTGATAGTCATATCTCAAGAACAGAATTTCATCAAACTTCATATTCTGTTAGACATTGACATAAGTTGGTGCTGATTAGGTTTTCATATAAATCATAACAGGTAGCGCTGCTATAATGCATTTTTCACAATTTTTGCAATAGCTAATCTAAAAAATTAATACACGGAATTTAATCAAAACTCATATATTATGTTACACTTTCACATAAATAGATCCTTATTAGGCTTGAGTGTATACTGCCTGACAAATGTCGCTTTTATGCTCTTTGGGTTGGGAATTTTGGTTGCAAACATCTAAGAAGATGGGTGCCAAAATTCAATGATTTGTTTGGAAAATATGATGCCTATATTTCATTTTTAAATGCACACAATTCAAAACACCTTATACCTTTAGAATCATCATGATGGGCATAGATTGTCATTTAATTTTTGCACTGTGAAAGCTAATTTTGAAGTATTAACATATATAAGATAGAAGAAAGTTTAGGGATTGGCACATCCGACTAGTTTATTTTAATTTTTACCTCGATTATTTTTATGTGAATCATAATAAAACACAAAGATTTTTTTTTTTTCTAAATGTGTGCGTGTGTGTGTACCAGTTTCTTTTTGCTTCAAGTTTTTCTTTTATTTTCAGCTTTAGTCTTTTATATATCAGAAAGTTCTGTTACACATATGGATTGAAAAATAAATAAGTAAATTGATAGAGAGCAGTTTAAATTACTACAGCATATGGCATGCCTTCTTTGTTGAATATTTTATTAAAGGCTGGATAAATTGTAAATTCTAATTTAGATGCTGCTGACCATTCAGAACAGATTTATTTAAAAAATATTTAAAAAGGAAAAAAAAGGGGCATTCTTTGCAATTTTTAAATTATTCTAAATAGATTTGTTTTGAATAAAATGAATCAAGGCCGGAAAACAGAGCGGCTGCTTGCGTCTTTCCGCTCAATTCAAAATTATTTTCTTCTTTGTGAAAAAAATAATAATTTTGCTCTCGTTTTGATCATTTTAAAAGTTTTTTAAAGAAAAAAAATAAAAAATTACTATAAAACAGAGATTATAATTGTCGGTGAGAACATATAGATAAATAATAGATAATAATATTTAAATATAGTAGATAAATGATTGGATGATCTATTTAATCAGGGCAGACAGGGACGCAGGACCCCGCAAAGGAATTTACTTTTAAAAGGAATGGAGTAATGAAACTCTTTGCAAAATACTTAAAAATAATTATAAAGAGGTGGTATTATGATTACGTGACATGAAAAAGACAAAAAGAAACACCAATAGACAAAATAATTGCAGAATGCAGCGATTGAGAAACTTCATATATGTATTTTTATTTAAATTATAAACAGAACAATGGACTCCTGTTACGAAGCCTTAAAGTAGCTGCAAGGTAAATTTATTATATTTTTTTTCTTTAAATCGTCTTTTATACATATTCACGTATTGGAAACTGATTTATATAAAAGAATAAATTGATTTGCAATACATCATTTAAATCCTCTCTCAGATGAGTATCTCAGCTATGCGTCTTATAATTACAAATATGCATACATGCTAGAGTATCAAAATAAATAGTTTTAACTTAAAATAAAAAATGTTTTTGTATTTCGAAATATTCAGCACAATTTTAAATTCCTTGCCCATAAAACTCGGATGGCACCCACCTCGACAAATAACACACACTTTGATCTTTGTATATTTACAAAAAAATCTATTGTAACCTGCTCAAGTGAAAATTATTAATTTTGTTTAAATTACAGAACACTAAAAGGTTTAAAAGTTTTGACAGAGTGACACAGTCAAAGCTCTTATTGTGAAGTATTATAACTATATTCTTTATTCTAACAAACTTTAGAATATTTTTTATTTATTGAATTCGGTGTTGGAAAACAGGATAAAAAATATAATTTTCACAAATAAACTTTATTAATATGATTGTTAGTGAATCAGATACTATGTTCTGTCTTTCCTACTTCAATGATCAACCATACATCTTGAAATCAACGATCCCCCGTCCACGTCCAGTTATAAAAGTATTTTTCTGTGCCCTCGACAAATATTTTTGGCTTCAAGGAACAACTTTTACTTTTTCCCTTCCCAGCAATGGAGTTTTACAGACTACAGACAAACGCCCGATCCCAAGTTAGTGACTTACGTCATCGATAACGTAGGTAACAAACTTGGCGATATGTTCCTCTTGGCTAGCGAATAACCAATGTAGCACGTCGTTGCCGTGTAATCAATCACCATATCATATCGCTGCTTGGTAATCGTTTATGTAGTAGCTTTTTTATTGTATTTTAATGTTTGATTGCTTTTGGAATTCAGTAAATCTTAACGTATTCTCTTTAGTTTCAGGTAAGAATGATTAATAACTAACACAATTACTTCATTGTTTTCCTGTATTTATAATATATATTTTATTATTATTACTTTTCATGGAGGCTGCACGTGTTATTGTTTGCCAATTTTCATAATTTACTTTTTGATTTAATTTATTAATTAGATTTTATTATTATTATATCATGTAGGTTTTGAAGGAAAATGTTATCCAGATTTTTTTTATTATCCGTTACTAATATATTTAATATGTGTTTAAGTGTTTTCAAAATTTTGTTTTAGCCTAAGCCTACTATTGTTTGCTATTTTTTCCGTATTGGTATGCTTTAATTTTATATTATCTTTTGAAATAGAATTACATTATTTTTCGTGGATGAATGAGGACTTTAATCCAGGTTTTCGATATTTAATTCGAATGCATCTCCTGTTTTTAGACATGCATAATTTGTCAGCTTTTTTTAATGTCATTCTGATTGTTTTTAAGATGAATGCAAAAACTGGGAGAAATTAATACCAGAGAAAAGGGGGAGGGGGGGATAATGTGCAAATTCTGTGCTTTTAAATTTTCCTTCCCTTTATTAAATATAAAACTAATAATACATGTTTAAAAATTTTATATTATTATGAGCAGGGTTCTAACTGTTTTTATGAAGTGCTTATAAATCCTTATTTTTACTTTTCATTTCTAAGAGGCCTTAGTACTTACTTTTCAGCACTAGTCCTTAAAAATTTATTTTTTCTGCTTGAAAAGCAGTTTTCTAGTGACCCAATTTCTTTCTGATATTTTATCTTACAGTGGCAAAATAATCATATAATTCATATTTGAAAATAATCTTTTCATTAAAACACAAATGCATATGATTGTGTAAAGTAAACTTTATTTTTAATTAAATTTATAATGTCATAGTGAATTTAACATTTTTTTAATCTGTACATAGTTTGACTCAATATCTTTTAATAATAATGCTTAATCATGTTAAAAAATGCAAAGCGTGGAAATATACTCACCATGTTAAGTGTTTTAGTTCTATAAGTAAATTATTTGTCTGCAGTCTGCATAGTGATCTCTAATTAAATTAAATTATTGCTAAATAAACCTACTTGAATATCCTCAACTTTTTTTATAAAGATTTTCATTTAATTTGTATTATTTAAATTGATATTTAGTCATAACAACATGAGGTACTTAATTAGTATTTTATATGTAACTTTGTATGTGATAATGCAGCTTTGATTAATGACATTTCCAATTTTTGGCCTTAAAAACTGTAAAGCTGTGTTTTCATTCGTCATCCCAAACACCCAAACATCACGATTTTGAGAGTTTGATGCATTCCATCTTTTGACCTAACAGCCTATGTTCAACCAATCAAAAAAAAAAAAAAAAAAAACTTTCTGTTAAATAATGGCATTGAATAAATACATTAAAAAAAATTATATTTATATTGTTCTTTAGATTTGAAGATATTCTGTTTTTGCATCAAAGAAGAAATGCTCTTTTTTATGGCCAGAGCAAAATAATGAGTTCTTAGTATGCCTGCATGGATATATAATTTTTTATTGTGTTTTTGTTTAATAAATAATAATCCAGTATAGATTTTAAATTTTGCACTTTCATGGTAGGATAAATATGTATCTGTTTTATTAATAATTCTGATTCATTTGCATATTGTTATTAAACTGAAAATTTTATAAAATATTTCTATATTTATTAAATTTTTACTTGAACTAAACTTTTAAAATCTGAAATCTTTTCTGTTTTAGAGCCAATTTTGTTTTTTTGCTGACTTATTCCCACTGGGCAACTGTAGACACCAGACCAGGACCCAAAGGCACTACTGGGTGAAAGGTGAGCAGCTTCTATTTGATGAGACACCACAAGGACATAGTCTGACCTAGCTTGGCACCTCTCTCTCTCTCATCTATGTAACACCAAGTGAAAAAGCTTGTCACACCACTGTTTTTGCATTCCTGTCAGTGACATTCACGTGGCATTCCTAGGAGCCATCTCTGAAATGCCTACATCTTCAAACTGCTCATCATTTAGACAAACGTCACTGCTACTGCAGCTTAAATGCCATGTTCTCATAGAAATTGGCACAGTTGAATAAATATTGCTTGCCGTATATTTGTCTATTTGGATTATATACGCAAGCAATGTTTTTTCGACTACTGATGAAATGTATAATACTGGCGAGCAAAAAGAAGAAGGTTCTTTTCAATTGTAACTCATCTAGCAGGTAGAAAGTTTTGCCAAAAGTATGTATTTATTTGTTATTGTATTGTTTATTTATATTGCTTAAGATTTTTGTGATGCGACTATCTTTTGTCATGTTATTCTTTTCATTTTTTAACTTCCCTCCCCCCCTTTAATTTATGAAGTGCTTTCTAATTGCTTTTAATATTAAATGTTAATTTTAAGGATATATTTAGTATTATTAAAGGAATGAGTTCGAGCTTCATTGTCAAAAAATGAAAGAGGTGTTAATACTCATGAAGACAAATATTTTTTGTATAGAAAACCAGTGTTGCAAACCACTTTTTCACTTAAAAATATAATTCCTTACTTCAAGCCAATCCAATTTTTTCTTAACTTTTGCAATAATGAAGATATTTTACCAAATTTCTTAATAGACTAACTTTACTTTGTGTGAAATGCAATGGTATCAATGGAAGTGTTGGAGATGTATTATAATTCAGACAGTGACATCATATATACTGCCAGCTACCTTTTCAATTATGAAGGGTCTAGCTCAGTTCTTTGAACATAAATGGTGACCATTTCCAGCACTTTTGTGATTTCATTACATTTTGCAGAAAGCAAAGTAACTTGTGTAAGGATCATTTCAATATTTTCATTTTTGGTAAAGAGATATCCTGTATATTTGGCTCAATAAGTGGGTTGCAACCTTTGTTTTCTATACAAAAGCTGTTTGCCTTGAAATACACTATCACTGCTTTTATTTTGTTAAAACAGTTTATGAACACTCTCTATCCTTATCATCATAATTATCTTTGGTAATCAAATTATCATTCATTTACAATATAAAATGAGTGCAATAAATTTTGCTGGTAATGAATTTAGTAGTTTTTCTGTTATTTTCTTCATTCTGTTTTAAAACAAAATTAAGAAATTGATCTAAAAATTACAAAAGGTGGAACTTTTTTTTTTTTTACTGCTAAAATAATTGATTGTCACTATTTAATATTTTTATTAAATATCAGCAATTGGAATTTAATAAATACATTTATTTAGGCAGCTTTAGCACTAGCCAATATTTTTATTTGGTGGTTATATGTATGTATCCATACAACAGTAATTATCCCATCTGAATGAAAATGTGTCCAGGCTGGGACTCGGACTCAGAACCTTTGGCTTCAATTGCGCAATGCTCGTCCAATTGAGATATCTGGACGACATCTCAGCTAAGAGAATATTCACTCAGATGAGAAAATTATTACTCGTATGAAGTATGAATTATTTATCAAACAGTTGATTGTGTTAAAAATAATTATAGTGGCTATTAATATATTAACTCATCCATAGTTTGTTGGAGTTCCTTTACCTGTGGTTTATTCTAATGTTCTGTGTCAAATAATAGTTTACAGGGCTTGAATTTGCCGAAAAAATTTTACCTTTTCCATGGAATTTTGCTTTATGAAGCAACAATCAAGTCCCGTGGCTGACTGACAAATATTGCGATATTTTCTCTCTACGAATTTTGTAGGATTTTTCCCATAACATCTCGAAGAATTTTCCAAAGATCAATTGATAAGAATTTTAAATTTGACGATACTTTTCACAGATGATTTGCACATTTCTTGGTTTCTTCTTACAACAGATTAATGAAATTCACAATATATCCCTGCATCTGAATTCTGAAATTTTCCTCAATGAGCGACTGAGGAATTTTGTTTCATTTTCCCGTGATCATTTGACGAATTTCATGATATTTTCCTATGACCAATTGACTAATTTTGCAATATTTTCCTACGACCAATTGGCGAACTTCTCTGAGGGGGGGGGGGGGGGAGTCTCGTGACAGATCGACAAAATTCACGTTTTGTTTTTGTTTTTTCCCTGCGACCAATCGACGAATTTCACAATATTTTCACACGATCGTTTGACTAATTTCACAATTATTTTCTCTTGACAGTTTGACAAATTCTGCGATATTTTCTATAACTGATTGATGAATTTTACAATATTTTCCCGTGAACGTTTGCCAGATTTCAGAACTTTTTCCTTTGACTGTTAGATGAATTTTGAGATATTTTCCCACAATCAATTGATGAATTTCACAACTTTTTTCCTTTTGAGAAATTTTGTGATATTTTCTGCAATTGACTGATGAATTTTGCGATATTTTCCCATGACCAGTTGACTAATTTTGTGATATTTTCCCCAAACCAATTGGCAAACTTCGCAGGGTTTAATTTCAAGCAAACAAATGACAAATTTATAGAATTTTTCTTCCTTTGACAGATAGATGAAATTCGTGATTTTTTTTCTGCGAACGATCGGCAAATTTCCCGATTTTTACCCCTACGATTGATGGATGTATTTTGTGATTTTAATTCCCACAACTGAAAAAGGCAGCAAGGGCCACCTAGTGTTACAGTCGACTCTGTGAAATCCGTCGATGTATAATCGCCATCCATTTTCAAATGTAAACAATGGAAATCATACTTTCATAGTTAAGCTCATTAAAGAAATTACATATAGTTGTTTTTATGTATTATCAATTTTTAAATGCTTTAAATTGTGATGTAACAAGTTTTATGTGATTTGCATGATGTATATTAAAATAATAACTTTAGGTAAGCAAAAGGAACAACTAAATGCTAATATCAGTGGAGTAATTTACATTTTAAAACTAATACATTCAAGTAACAGCTGACTAAAGAAATATCTGCAGAAATCAGTAACTGATTTGGTCTTATTTGAAAGGCACTTTTGCTAAATACACCTTTAAACAACTTGGATATAAATATATATATATTCAGATTTAAGCCAAAACTTAAATTCCCATTGAATAAATGTTCAAAAAATTAAATAACAGCTAATGAAATTTAAATTTTATAATAATTCCAACTTACTTAGAATTAAGAACTAAAAGATCTTCTTAAGAAGATTGTTTAGCTCTTATTGTTTCACACCAGTTTCAACTTATTTTCTATACTTAGAATTATTAAATTACTTTTGAGTTATAGTGTTCCTTTTTATATTGTTATTTTTGTACAAATATTAGTAATTTATAGTTCAGTTTAAAAAGAAAACAACGGAATAATCTGTAATCTGAAAAATTTTATAATCTGCAAAACTCTTGATCCCAAACTGTGCAGATTTCACAGAGTTGACTGTATTTAAAAAATGAATAATATAAATAAAATTTGCATTGTATAATTAATTTTTCTCTAAATTAACTTAGTTATTAAATAATTTAAACCAGTTGTGCATTATATTTTCCTTTTCTATTGTAATTTATGTTTAAATATTTCTAATTAATAGTCAGACTATAAAAAAATAAAATGTAAACAAAGAAATGATCTATAATCTGCCAAACCCTTGGTCCCTAAGTGTGCGGATTTCACAGAGTTGACTGTACGCCCTGCCAAATTAGCTTAGAATCTGCACTAAACAAAAATGAGATTAGAACTGAAATCTTATGGCACACATGAAGAAAAAAATTTCCGAACTCCAAGGAAGCATATTTAGAAACAACAAACTAATTGATCCTTGCAATTCACAGAAATCAGGACTTGAAATTTTAAAGTCTGCCTACATTTCTTATACAATAGAAGAAATGAATTTTAAAATTCAATTGCATAGAACCTAGTTCAATCTAAGGAAATACCAGGAATTCCAGTTTTGGCTTATTTTGTTCGTATTTTCGCTAAAGCAATTCCTATTAGAAATGTATATTGATAATGCCACCAGACCAAATATGCATTGTTCATGCAAGTAGTTAAAAATGAAGGCACATTAGATTTTGTAGAATTTTATTTAAGAGAGCATAACCGTAAGATTCTGATATTTTCCAAAGTTATAAAAGGTGCATTTCTAACTTCTACTGCCTGTCACAAGCTTACCCTGTGAAAGAAGCTTCAGTACTCAAAGTAGAATAAACTCTGAATTCAGAAATTCGTTTAACAACCCAATTGTCAAGGGTCTATAATATTTGTTGAAAGTTAAATGTATATATATATATATATACAGTACTTTCTTACTTTTTAAAAATAAAAATAAACCTTTTGCATAATTATTTTGGGTCACCGATTTTAATTTTTTTCCATGATAATTTGTCATGCCTGTATTAATGTAATTCTTTAAATGCGATGTAAAATAATAGTAGGGTTGAAAGATATTTTTCCTCCCTCCCACACAGTTCAACTCCCCTTTATTTATAAATGTTGGAAGGGAGACAACTCTTCTTGGAAAAAATGAATTTCAAGCCCTGAGTTTAGATGTCATAACCAAATGGTTGTTCTAAGCACATATTGTGTTGGCTGGGATGTCATCCAGATAGCTCAAATGGAAGAACATTGGGAATTGAAGCTAAGGGCTTTTGATTTGAGTCCCAACCTGGAAACATTTTTGTTCAGAAGGGGGAAAATTACTACTCGCATGAATCATTTTCCAATCGGTTGATTGTGTTATAAATAATTATAATATATGTATATATATTTACATTTTCTACTATTTTAAATTAAAGGATTTTATGCTCACATTATCATTGCTGCCAATCTTCCATTTAAAAAAAATTAGATATACATACTTTTATTTAAAAAAATTTATATATATATATTTTTTTCCTTTTGTGTAGTAGTAATTTTTTTATTCCTTAAATAAAATTTCTAGTTGAAACATATACATTTGTTTTGGATAAAAAAGGGAAGATTGGCAGATATGCATTATTAAATAGGCAGAATGTTATCTTTTTTTAACACTTTCCAACATAGTTGAAAAGTATTTATGTATTCAGTTTGTCTGTCCAAGCTCTAACTTGTGTAAATATACTCAGATTGCCATGTAATTGATGTATGTTATTGCGGTTATCCATGGCATGTTTGGTATTGAAAATGAAGTGTGTAGCTTTTATACTTCATTTACAGGGGCACTCAAAAGTATTGTTACATTATGGTCTATAGAGAAAAAATCATTTGTGGCGTCTTTTAATGGTGTTACACAATTCGAAACATAATGAAATTTGTATGCATTATTGGGGAGATGCACTACATAAAGGTTACTTTAGAATATGTTATGTGTAGCACTCAATTCATTTACAGCGACACTCAAAATGATTCCGTTATATTATGGTTTATGGGGAAAATCGTTTGTGCCTATTTTAATAAAATTACATTGTTAAAAACATAATGAAATTTATATGAATTTCTGAGGTGCACTAATACATGCTTTCTGTAGAATATGGAGTGCAAAGCTATTATTATTCCTTTACAGAGTCACATAAAATAATTCGGTTACATGTTACATAATTGTCTGTAGGGATAACTGTTTGCATTGTACTTTATTCTATGTTGCACTGTTTGAAGCATCATGAAATTTATATACATTACTGAGGTTCACTACAAGATGACTGTTGTATAAAATTATATGCATAGCATTTATCATTCATTTACAGGGTTACACAAAAGATTTTGAAACAGTACTTTATTCCATGTATTGTCTATTAGAGATAATTGCTGAAAATGTGTTTTCAATTGTGATATGCATTTTTAAGTTTAACTACATTTTCTGTACTATGTGGTGTGTATAAATTATTTAGATCATATACAGGGCTACACAAAAATATTCGCAACCATTACTGAGTTATAGGCCTGGGCCTTAAATCGATTTAAGACTAACATCGGAAATCCGATTTATCTATTGGCTTAAATCGATTTAAGCTAAATCGCGATTTAAGCTAAATTGTGAATTAGCTAAATCGCGATTTAACTAAATCGATTTAAAGCTAACATCAGAAATCTGATTTAACTAAATCAATTTAAAACTAACTCGACAATCCGATTTAACTAAATCGATTTAAGACAAAAAAATAGATTTAAAGCTTACATCGGGAATCTTATCTATTGGCTTTAAATCGATTTAAAACAAAATACCGATTTAGTGCTAACATCGGAAAAATGATTTATCTACATTAATGTATCTGCTAGGCCTGGGCCTTAAATTGATTTAAGTCATAAATCTATTTAAAACTAACATAGGAAATCCAATTTATCTATTGGCTTAAATCAATCTAAGCTAACATCGAAAATCCGATTTAACTAAGTTAAATCACGATTTAAGCTAAATCGTGATTTAGCTAAATCGCGATTTAACTAAATCGATTTAAAGCTAACATCGGAAATCTGATTTAACTAAATCAATTTAAAACTAACCTCGGCAATCCGATTTAAGACAAAAATATAGATTTAAAGCTTACATCGGGAATCTTATTATCTATTGGCTTTAAATCGGTTTAAAACAAAATATCGATTTGGTGCTAACATCGGAAAAACTATTTATCTACATTGATGTATCTACTAGGCCTGGGCCTTAAATTGATTTAAGTCATAAATCTATTTAAAACTAACATAGGAAATCCAATTTATCTATTGGCTTAAATCAATTTAAGCTAACATCGGAAATCCGATTTAACTAAGTTAAATCGCGATTTAAGCTAAATCGTGATATAGCTAAATCGCGATTTAACTACATCGATTTAAAGCTAACATCGGAAATCTGATTTAACTAAATCAATTTAAAACTAACCTCGGCAATCCGATATAACTAAATCGATTTAAGACAGACTTTAAAGCAGAGTCGAGTTGGGCATCTGATTTCAACACTGGCCACATGGATTTTTTATTTTTTTTAGCGCAATTTTGATTTTGATCTTTTTTTTTCAATTGAGAATATTTTCCTGAAATTGTTTTAGTACTTATGGTTATGGTTGAAAAAAATAAAATTTTACATTTTAAATCCAAATTCATCGAATTTCAATTTATATCTTTATACATTCTTTTAAATGAAAAATTAATTTTTATATGTTTAGGTACTATTTGAACATTTTAGTTTTAATTATTATCTTGTAATTAGTTAAAAATACCTTAAAAAAGAGTATTGTATTGAATCTGGTAACCCTATTTTTACAGCAGATTGAAAGTGGGGATGGGGGGTCATTTATGATATTTTCTGCTTTTTTGTTGTTTGCTGATTTTGCTCATTACAAATAGATATATTTTATTACTAATCTTACAGGTTGCCAACGGTAGCAAAAAAAAATCAGCAATTTCAGAAATTGGGTGCTTCGAGGCTCACACACTTTCAATCCTCCTCCATCCACTATATAGATGTTAAACAAATGTTACTTGCGTTACTATGTACTACTACAACAAACTTATGTTAAACAAATTTTATTATAATAGGAAACTTTAAAGGAATTAAAACTGCACCATATTTCTAATATATTTTTCTTTCTTTTTAAAAAACTTATTTTCTCATGTTAAATGAATGGTTAAATGCATCGTTAAATTAATTGAATCTGGTTCTGCTTTACCTCAATAAGTTTTTAATAATGTGTCAGTTAAAAAAAGGTTTGTTTCTTTTTCTTTTGTATTATTTCTTTAAAGAATGAATTCATTAAATTTATTAAAATAGTTCACTAATTTTTTTAATTCAAAAAGCCAAAGGTCCAAAGGTTTGGGTTTTAATTTTTTTTCCATGTATAAAAAATATATCTATTTTCAAAGTTATTTGAAAAATTAAAAACTCTATATAAGGTGTTACACTTAAATATTTAATGATTTAATAATGAATCCTTTTTCCCATCAGCAATATTACATTTATATTATCTAATGGAGAAAAATATTTAAAAATTGAAACTTTGAAATAAATAAAAATGCACTAATGAATGATAGTTTGTTTACACATAGTATTTATTGTACAACAAATAAATATGCAAAGATTATTTCAATGAATTTTTCATTTGAGGTGAAATAATTCTTTTACTTCAAATTAAAATTATATATTCTTCTTTAAAAAATTGATTTATTGATAAAGACATTGTTATGAAAAATGTTCATAAACATATCTATATAAGAACTTGTGTCTATGGGAAGGAAGGGTTCCAATTTTTTTTTTTTTTTTGTCTAGATGTAAATATCTTTTTTCAAAATAACAACTAAGTGTATTATATAATACAGAAAGTGTATGTGTGTGTGTGGGGGGGGGGGGGGTACATAAAGACCTTATTTTGTCACTATAAGTCAAAAAATGGCTTTCATATCTTAAAAGTAAAATCGGTCTTAAATCGCGATTTAGCACTAAATCGCGATTTAAGATGGATGATAAATCGATTTAAGAAATCTCTACATCGCCCAGTCCTACTGAGTTATGAGCATGTATTACTTAAAGGTATTTTTACTTGAGCTAAGCATTTTCAATTTTATTTTAGTATACCTAGAGATGTTTGTAGAATACAAATAAAATCATATACAGATACAGGACTATGCAAAGAACTGGATACATGGCCGGCTATGAATAGTAATTCCTGGATGTATATTCAGTAGTTTTCGGAGTATCTTTGCCTGAATTTAATTTTAGCTTAATATGTGACTTGTATGAAAATCTGTAGGTAATATACAGGGCTGTACAAAATAATTAAAGTATGTTTCCGTATATTGATAGAAATTGCTCAAGGAGAATTTTTAATTATGTTATTATTATCTTGCTAAACTTAATTTTAGAATACCATGCAGAATATATACAAATCTATACATCATATACATGGGTGCCCAAAAGAACTGGAGTTCCTTTCCGACTATGGGCAGTAATTGCTGAAATCAGACTTTCAAATGTGTTATGTATTTTCAAAATGTCTACTTAGCTTCTTTACCTTATTAAACGGCGAAGTTTTGTTAAAGTATTCTGGAAGTGTTGGAAAGTGTTTCATAATCTATGCTTGACACATGATTTTTCTTTCTTGTTTTTCAGATGCTGATTGTAGAAAAATTTTCGGTTGAGTCCTCATTCAACATATGACACTATAATTTTATTGATTAAATATAGCGCATTCTGTAACATTAAAAGGCTGGAATGTATTTTTTTAAATAAAATAAAAGTTATCAAATCTATTTGCTGTTTTGTAGTTTGGAAAACAAATTCATGTTTTAATGGGTTTTACATGTAGAATGATTGAGTATGAAACATTTTTTGATGAGTGAAAAGTGTCAACATATTTATTAAATTTTAGCTTAATATGTGGCATGTATAAAAATCTGTAGGTAAAGTACAGGGCTGTACAAAAGAATTCAAGTATGTTTCATTCTTTTGGTTGAAATTGCTGAAAGTTAATTTTCCATCCATTATGCATTTTATTACTAACCTAAATTGTAGAATATATACTACAAACCTATACATCAAAAACTACTTACATTTATTGTAAATCAGATTCTTAATTTCATAAAATACACCATAAGGAATGTCAATAAAAAAATATCAAATAAGTAGTAATATTAATGTATATATGTTGAAGTTTTTAGCATTTTGAACATACTGGTGTGATATATTGAATAAATGCAAACTAGGAAAAATAAATTTGTAACTCTGAATCATTTAAAGGGAAATGTGTAAAGTAAAAAGCCTTTTTCGCATACTTCTAATTAATTTATCTTTATGCAATTGAGTCAGAGCATATTGGAGATGTCTGAATCATGATAGATGACAGTTTCTTGAGTGACACAGCTAACCCTTGATCCGGCACTCTATATACACAGCAATTTTGAGATCAAAGGAAATGCAAAAAGAGGTGATTTAATTTCTCAACAAAAATGGACATATTGTTCTGTGGTTTTTTTTTTCTTCTTTCTTTGCAGTAGTCTTGTCTCATATCTTCTGTCTGTGTCTATTATGAAATTTATGCATTTCTATATGCAAAATATTTTGAGATCTAAAATTCCATTTTTAAGAGAAAGGGGACATTTCACAATGTCAGAAAATATCTTTGAAAATGCTCAGAAGATTTGAAAAAAAGTAATATATAATATTAATTGGCTTTCGATGAAGCGAACAGCATTTTCCGTTACATGGGAAAACTCTTGCTTCTTATATAAACTTGTTTAAAATGGGACCATTTTTCTATGCTTACTAGTATCTTAAATGGAAACGTTTTAGTCATTTCTGACTGAGTAAAAAAGCCTATACTGATTGCATATCTTTGGATAGTTCACGACGGCATGTGACGTCACACGTCAGCTGCTGGGTTGTTTTAGAGCTCCTATAATACAGGCTGAATTATACCGCCATTTAATAACCCAGCGGACCAAAAACCAAGCTAAAACCGGTTAGCTTACCGTACTAGTGGACTGCGAGTGACAGTAACAGGGACTGCAAACACCTGCTCAGGCGGTTTCCTAATGCTGAGCTAGGTTGCAATATGGCGGTTATTTTGGGAAACAGAATGGATATGCGTCAGCTCCCCTTATAGGAGCCTTAGGTTGTTTGGGAAGCAGTAACCCCTTGTTTATGTCTCTGTGCTTTAAAAAAAAAATAGTTTTAAAGATTTTAAACAGTGTGCTATGCTGGAACAGGTGGAAGGGAAGGGGGATATTTTAGATGATTATTTATTTATTGTTACTAGATAACAATTAATATGACTTTTTTTCTTTTCGATAAAGAGTTTTAAATTTTGTATGCTGGAGGGGGGGCAGGGATAATTTATATAAGTGATGGTATTTATTTATTGTCACTGCAGAGCAACAACTGTTTTTACATAAAACTAAAAATTAAAAGATTCTGAACTTTTGTATGCTGAGTGGAAAGGGGGAGAAGCATAAATTATGGTAGGCTAGGTGACAATTTAAATAATTATTCATTTATTTTCATAAGAAACAGTTGCGTTTTTTTTTTTTAAATTGGATGGTTGGGGAAGGGCAAAGGTGGAAGCAAAAAAAATTGAGAGGGTATAGGGTGATAATTTATTGTCACTAAAGAGGATTAAATAGGACTGAAGAGTTTTTTTATGTATATATATAAATAAAGATTTAAAATATTTTGAAAATTTTTGCATGTGGGAGGGGAGTGTAAATTTAGGAGGTTAGGGGGTATAATAAAGAGTTTTAAGGATTTGAAGCTCTGTATGCTGGGGAGTGCAAAAGGAAAAGCAGAAATTTTGGGGGCAGGGGATAATTTATATGCTTGATTATTTATTGCCAAAGAGCATTAAGGGTCCTCTTCACGCACTTGAAAACACCCGCTCGCTAATGCTAATCCTATGGGGCATGATTTTTCTAATATCTCGTTTGCATTTCAATATTTTTAAACGATTTTTTTTTTTTTGCATTGGATAGCAGAGATCCATCTCTATTTCCGCCGTTGATTACTTTTTCAATTTTCCTTCTGATTTTTTTTACAAAGATACTTTCACTTTTGGAACCGGTTTCGAAAGTGAAAGCATCTTCGTAAAAAAAATCCGCAAAGAAAATCGGAAAAGTAATCAACGGCGGAAATAGAGATGGATCTCTGCTATCCAATGCAAAAAAAAATCGTTTAAAAATATTGAAATGCAAACGAGATATTAGAAAAATCATGCCCCATAGGATTAGCATTAGCGAGCGGATGTTTTCAAGTGCGTGAAGGGGACCCTTAAATAGGACGGAAGAGTTTTTTTCTTATAAAAATAAAGATTATACAATATTTTAATTTCCTTCGTATACTCAGAGAGTGGAACTGTAAATTTGGGAGGTTAGGGAAAATTTAGATTAATATCTCTTTATTTTTTTCCAATGGAAAACGATTGTAGCAGAAGGAAAAGTGGAAATTTTGTGGGGCAGGGGATAATTGATTTGTTTTATTACCACTAATGAGCATAAATAGAACAGAAGAATTTCTTATAAAAATGATTATAGAATATTAATGTTTACTTTAAAATAAAAAGTTTTAAAAAGCAATATTTTTTGTTATTTTTCCTCAGAAGGTCAGCTTTTCACATAGTAAAATTCACTGTTTTTTATATCTAAGAAACAAACAAAAAAAACTTTTAAAAATGTGCATTTTGTAAATTACGTATTTCCATATCTTGCTAAAGAGTTTCTTGGGGAGCCTTGAATGTGACCCGTTTGTGATGCAGCACTTCACTTTATGGCGCTAAGAATTTAAAAAATAAGTATGTCAAATTTGAGTGACGTAATGCTAGTAACTAAAAAATATATTTTTTAATTATTATTTCATCATTTTCTTTTTTGCTCTATTTATATTCACAGGTGCAAACATTATTTTCAACATGAAAAGATTTATTAAAAAAATTTTACAATGCTTTTTAATTCACATCTCTCATAAATTCAAAATATGGGCTTTAAAATAAATTATATCAAAATTCGACACTTTGATGGGACTTTATGAGGTTTGTTTTAAAATTGAATTAAAATTATTTTAGTTTTGTCTTCTACAGTATATTTATATATTCAAATAATACTTTTAATTCTCAAATACACTGTTAAATATATCACACTTTCACGGAGCCTATATTATGTATTGAAATGTATTTATTTTAATAAATTGATATATCTTTTGTATAAAGCTATCTTAAATAGCGTAATACAAAAGATAAAAATTGTTAGTAAAATTTATTAGTAAATGTTTACTTTGCATCATAGTATCCAAACTATGATAAATGTGTGCAAATGTATATTTACATATGCAAACTAAGTGAAATATATGATGCAAAGAATTAAAAATACATATATATATATATTTTAATTAATAGTATAGCAACTGAAAATTTGATATCATAATTATGACCCATATTTAAGTTTCTTAGAGCTATAAGGGAAAGTGCTGCGTCAAAAACTTTTAACCCATTAAGTATTTTTGTACTGATACTTTTTACACAAATAATTTAAAAGAGTGATATTTTTGTTATTTCTCACCAAAATGAAGGACATCTTCATAGTTTCACTACGATCGCGAAATCCCCTGTTAAACTAAGAAAATTAAATTTGTTGGTAGCTCATTACCTAATATAATTATCGAAATACGGTTTTCACCATCCGAAAGTAGGCGTCTTGATGCCGACGTAGTGCACTTTTTAAAATTGCCTCCTTTAATTGAGTATTTTAAAGATGATACAATCTGAAAATATGTCTACTTTTTGATGGTGAAAATTTTATTTTGGCAATTGTATTAGATAATAAGTCATCAACCTATTCAATGTTCTCATAGATTAACATGGTATTTTTAGATCAACAAAGGCGAAAACCTGTATCATCGGTTAAGCATTCCCTTAAACTGTAATCTTCAGGAATAATAAACACAATCCAAATTTCTTTTGAGAATTTTTAGACAGGTTTCCGTCATAACAGGATAATTGCATGATATTCCTTTCACTGGGACCATGAAAATTTTGTTACAAAATCCTGTATCAACGAGAGAATTTCATGGTAGGAAAAGAATACAATTATGCCGGCTAAAACGGACACTTCAAGTAACTATAGCGATTCCTTCTAACTAGGTTTTATTGCCATTAGAAGAGCTCTTTATAAAAAAAACCTTCAGAATTTTTTTTTTAATTAAAAGATATGCTTCGAATTTACATAAATATGCAAGTTACTGGAGTAGTGGAGACAGGAGGTTGGGTTATCTTTAACCCATCGCTTACTTAACTCAATCTACAATGATTACATGAAAATGCCCTTTGTGTTTTAATTTTTTTTCCGATGATCTCTCGATTAATGTGGGTGTAATCGCGACCTGCGTTATACACGGCCGGTGCATGACGTTTAAATAATCACATGAAAAGGATCATTTTTACACGGCGATTGGTGCAAAGCGGCGAGCCCTCCGTTTTGCACCAATCGCCCTGTAAAAATGATCCACTCCGACAACCAGACAAATATCGCTATTATGCAGAATTCAACTTAAAATCGACTCTTTCATATTTCTTGATACTAGAATGAAGTTTACTTGGTAGTTACTTTCGATTCGCCTGGACGCAGTTCGGGGAAAGGCGTTCAAGGTTCTGCATAAAATTAACCACAGTCAAATGGGGTTTAAAGCATATTCTCTATTGTAGCAGAGTGAGTATCGTGTATGCGGCCCCTATTTGGTACAACGGACATTGGTGATTGCAAACAGGTTGCTTATCACGAAAAGAGGTCTTCTCTTGTTTGTGACAAAGTATTATGCCATGGTTTAAACGGATGCGCTCCACGTCTTGTCCAGGGTGCTTCCCCTAGACTTGCGTGCAGAACTGGATAAGGACTTAACTTCTCTAATCCGCTTGAACAAGACCGTTGATAGTACCGGACTAGACTCCGAATCAGTCGACCTCTGGGGACCACTTCTAAGCGTGAGAACCTTTGGCGGATCCCGTGGACTTCGGACCTCATTCCGAAGACTACGTGTACATACTACACTCACGGATATAAAAAGCAGGACAACAGCATCGGTTGTTCGTTTTTCAGTGTGGCTGAGGGGCAGATCGTGGTGGAGAGCCAGTTCCAACTCACAGATGATGCTGAAGTTTTACGTCCGAAGTCCTTACGATTAAGGAAGTAATTACTGATACCCATCGACTAGGTCTAGAACTCGACATCCACTCAGATTCAATATTGGCGCTTCAAGCTCATAATAGCCTTAGTGCCAAGGCACAGGGTGATTGACGAGATTAATGACTTGGTTAAACAGACTAAAGTAGAAATTCACATGCACTGGATCCAAGCTCATGTGGAGCACGCCTACAATGAACGTATGGATGCACTGGCCAAGGTCGCCACGGGCAGACAGTTAGTCGATGTGGAGGTCAAAGTCACGCACAGCTAGGCCAAAAAATAGCCATTTGGCCTGAATGGCAAGAAAAGTGGAACAACTCGGAGACCGGTTAGAATGACGTGTGAATCCTTCCCGATAGTCCGCACTCCCAGACGGCAGGACGACTCTCATGTCATTCAAGTTCTAACGGCATTTCGTACCTTCTGCGACCACCAGGTTCGCTTCCTTATGTTTGGTAAGGTAAATTTCGTAGGGTCGGGGTCGGGTGGTCCGGCCTTGGAGCTTACATGCTTATGCGCTGTCTGGCGGTTCTCACGGGAAAAGTTCTTCCGGAAGGGCTTATTCTGCGTTTACAATATGGCGTAACTGTCTCTCCAGGTGTATGCGAGGCACGGGTTTTTGAAGCAATTAGCGTGCTTCATTGGTTCTTTAGGCGGTCTTTTAGTTGGGCCTTATGATTTAACGCCATAATGTATACAGCTGGCTAGATCGTAACCTTGGTCGTCGGAGGGTTGGCCGATATATTAGAGCTCTTCGTGATCGCAGACCACGGTTGAACAGAACTCAACCGGCGCGGCGTAGGCAGGCTGAAGACATGTATCATGAGCTTGCATGCTAAGGTAAGGTGATAGGTTAGGATAAGTTTCTGTTAAGTTTGATTGAACCTGGGAACCCACGGGCAGTAGGTGAGATCGTTACCGCCGAGCAAAAGGCTAGCTCTATCGCTTCCTGCGAGATACTCGTTTTCTACTGCCCGTACAAGATCAGGGCTACACTAAATACCGGGCTTGCTCATTCATTCTGATGACGTCACAAAAGGTGGCTGACTAGGAGGAAAGACATACAGCGATTGGCACAAAACGATGGGCGCGTTGCTCTGGACCAATCGCTGGTCGCGGTCAGCCACCATTTGTGACGTTTTGAGAGTGAATGAGCAAGCCCGGTATCTAGTGTTGCCTTGACAAGATGGTGTCGCCACAGTACTCCACCCCAGTGAGGAGAACGTCTCGTTGACGTTGAACGAGCGATGTGCACTCGTGTTGCGCGGCGGTTGCCAGGTTGCTGCTGTCCCGGCGTGCGCGTGCTATGAGAGTCGTCATAGGCTTTCGTGCTGTGATCGTTTCACAGGCTTTGCGTGCTGGGTTGTTTCAGTGCTGCCATCTGTTGGACTCCAGAGGAGGTGATGATGTCGGCGAAGGTGCGTGCTCGTTTGTCCAAGGTCACCAATGTGAGAGTAGGTGCGGGAGCCAGGATTGAACCTGGGAACCCACGGGCAGTAGGTGAGATCGTTACCGCCGAGCAAAAGGCTAACTCTATCGCTTCCTGCGAGATACTCGTTTTCTACTGCCCGTACAAGATGGTGTCGCCACACTTTGTTGTTATGTTTGGTAAGGTAAAGTTCGTAGGCTTGGGGTCGGGTGGTCCAGCCTTAGAGATTACAAGCTTATGTAATCTCCAAGCAAGTGTCTAAGCAAGGGCGTGTCTGTGCACTCAGGCAGGAAGTTTCCACAATCTTCCGGGCTTGCTAACGACACTTTTGTCTCAATCCATACCAGAAGGGCTAGTGACTATCTCTGTAGATTTTCACGTCCGGAAGCGTTGGTAAATCCATCTGGAAAACCTATAAATACGAGTGAGTATCCGCCGGAGACTGACCGTATTCATAAGTTTCTCTCCGGCTATCCAAAGCTCGATGTGTCACCAAGTGTCAAGAGGCTCAGTCCTTTAGTACATTGGACAAATGTTAGTACTACAGCGATAAAACTAAGAAAGGCATTCGGCCCGTGACTAGCCCGTCGGCAGTAGATGAAGAAAAGGAGGATTACGCGTGAGCTCGGGAGGTCATGAAAACGTCTCCCTGTACACATCATACTCGCTCAGGCTTGACAGCCTAAGTGGAGCAGAATCATCGGATCACTAGGATCTAGTGTAGACTCTTGGGTGCTCCAATCGGATAATCACTGACACACACGGGCTCGTTTGGTGCGACCCACTCCTGTGACAGGGAAAGCACGCTGCACACTCCAATGCCCAGGCGAGTGGACCGGAACATCCAAAGGCCGCCCGACCTTCAACAAGGAAAGATCAGTTGACGTCACTCAGGGCAAAAGATGGTTTTGATTGGTGTACGAACAGGGACGAGTTTGTCTGATTGGCTGGGAGAGGGGGAGATTGATTGACGGGAGTGTTTGTTTGTAAACATGCCCTTTCCTTGCAGTGTCCGCGAGAACGATCGGAACGCCCTTTATTGAAACCAATAAAGGTTACAAACTGCGGTACTAAGACCGGACTTCCAACAGAAAAAAAACGACATTGGGCAGTAACACAATATGATAATTAATCTGATTAAATGATAAAATTAATTATATAAAAACAAATAATTAGTGCATGTAAAAATTCTAAAAGATGACAGTCTGTGGTACGAATACCGGACTGCCAAAAAACTGACACTGGGCAGCAACAAAAATAATATGAAATATAAAATAAGTAAATTTAATTGTAGAAAAAATTCCAATTTACTAGTATAGTTGAAAAGACTAATTTCAAACTAATACTTAGAAGAACATGTTGTCGCCAGAGCCTCTTGCTCTAAGCCGACATTGGGCGACGTAATACAAAACAATATATAATAAAGAAGATTATAAAAAGAAATATACACTAGATGAAAACAACTATGGTTCAAGATTTGAAGACGACCAACAAACCCAGAGCGAGGGGATACAGAATATTTATTAATTAGAACTGACAGAATTTCTTTTAAATCAATCTTTAGCTAGGTCCCAGACAAAATTAAAAAATTTATACAATTTAGATAAAAGGGAAGGCCTTTTTAAAATACTTGATAACCAAGCTGAAGGAGGTGAAATAGGCTTTCTGAGGTGCCATTGAGCCGTAAGAGGAGAATTAGAATAATAATGATCAGGCGGGGTCTCCGTGGCCGAGTGGTTAAGACACCATTTCGCTAATCGCTTGAGAGCGTAGGAGTCAGGCCGGCGGGTTGGACTCCCACCAGCTCCATTGCACACACTTTGTGGAGCTCCCGCATGTAACTCTCTGGTGTTGTAAATTTCCTTGTGGCTATCTCGTCCCTGTATACTGACGATGACTTATAAGCGGACACTTGATGTCAAGCACACAAGTCAGATGTATGTTCTCAATAAACAAACAAACAAATAATGATCAGGTCTTGCCCTGTGACCGCAGTCCCAGTCAGGAGTTGGATATTTCTTGAATTAAAAAAATAAAATTTAAAAGGACCATCTCCAGTTAAAAATGCCGTATGATTATAACGACCTTTAACTGCGCAATCTCTTAAGAGTTTAATTCTTAGAAGCCTCCTAACGTGTGAAGGTGTAACAGGCAAAACCACATCAATAACAGGTATAGATGTAGCAGCTTTTGTCAACATATCGGCTAGTTCATTTCCCGGGATCCCCGTATGTGCAGGCACGTGTCCAAGCTCTGTGAGAAGTTCTGTTTATTAGTGTAGAAAGTTGTTTTTTAATGGACCTTACCCACGAGTGGCAACAACCATGTTTCTGGGGGTAATTTTCTTCGGAAAAAGACTGTTTATTGGACGAAGGGGAAGCTGTCTTAAAATGTTCTTCACGCCTATTGGTGTTTTTCTTCTCTTTACCCGCAGATGACGTGACATGGGTAAAGTCCATTTCTAATATTTGAGGGTTGACAGATTTAAAGGCTCGAAGTTTGAGAGACTGTCGATAAAAATATATGTAAATTCAGTATTATTTTGAATTGAGATCCAGTCCAGAGCCCTGTAGATGACACAGAGCTCTGCTTGATACATAGAGTTGTTATTTTCTAATCTGCAGTTGCAACGACTCACTCAAGCTTGAGGCTAAAGTGAGATATCGTGAGCCACCAGGTGACACCCACACCTGCCCAGAAATTGAAGTCACAGGGCCATACCAACCGGCCCCCGAACTCGGAACTGTACCTTACCTCCCTGCCAAGTAGTACCAGGGCTACACTAGATACCGGGCTTGCTCATTCATTATCATGACGTCACAAAAGGTGGCTGGACGCGACGAAAGACATACTGCGATTGGCGCGTCGCTTTGTACCAATCGCTGGTCGCGGTCAGCCACTATTTGTGACGTTTTGAGAGTGAATGAGCAAGCCCGGTATCTAGTGTTGCCTTAGTAGTACCTAAACACCTACGGAACTCTGCCCTTGTCCAGATCCTAGTCGACTTTATGGCAAGCTAGTATACGCTTTTTCCCGAGAAACGGGGGTTGATGGTGGTAAACCGCGCCCACCTTAGCACAGCACTCCTCTCCCCGCTAAGGCTCCTATAGGGTTATAGGAGCTCTACTCCCCGCCGGTCACTGCATGGAGATTGTAATTCATCCGTATTCATGCCCCGTCATGTCGGCGAACAGCGCTCAAAGCCAGGTTTCTGGTTATCTCCCGCGTTTAAGCGGTCGAGTCAGAACCACCTAGAACCACCTCTGGCTTCTACAGCGATAAATCCAGGGGATTGTGAAGGGTTCTAAAGTCACTGAAGAGTCCGAATAGGCGCTGGAGGAGATTATACCAGGGATCTTGCGAACAGTAAAGCAGAGACATAGTGTCGAGCAAAAAGCCAAGCCAGTTACTCTAAGCTAGTAACTCACTCTATATAAGGAAAGGGCATGTTTACAAACAAACAGTTCCATCAACCAATCTACCACTGCATTTTTGTCGCAGCTATCATTGCAGGAATCATCATGGCGACGTCGGCCAATCATATTACAGACCAGTTTAACGTGGACCAATCAAATCGCTCCATCTCATGTGTACTGTAGGAGTCGTAAAGAACGAACAGGTTTTTCTCCCAAACCAACAGTAATTAAACCAACAGTGACGTCAGTTGCTTTTTCCTTATACTATTCATGTGAGATGAAATCGCTACATACTCCATCCTTAGTGATGAAGACATCTCGACGTTGGATGAGCAATGTGCACTCGGGGGTGATGCTGTCGTGTTTACCATGTGCTGGTGCGATGCGTGGCATGACAGGGTTTGTGCTTTGAGAACAGGCTTTAGGCGTTGGAGAGGATTTTTTAGTGCTGTCATTTGTTGTTTTTGAGACATGATTGTGGTTGTTAAGGCTGTGTTTTTGTCTGAGTTAACAATGAATAGGTCAGATTGGCGCTGGTGGGGATTGAACCAGGGACTTCATAAAAGTAGGCAAGAGACGTGTGTTGAGCAAAAGTCCAAGTTAGCTACTCTAACCTAGTAACTCGCTAAATAGTATTTATGTGAGATGAGATAGCTATACCACTCTCATAGCAATTCACACAATTTGACTGGATTAACAAAGTATGCAATTTTGCATTGTCATGAAGCAAAATGAATGAACGGTAATGAAACATATGGCACAATGCAAATTTTCAGTTGCTAAAAGTAGCACTCAGCATTCATATTGCATCATTGTTCCAGTCCAAACGTATGAGGCCGGCTCGCTCTTGATTCCAAAAACTGATATTAATATCGCCTTTCATTGGCAAAAGTCGGCCAGGGAATGCATCCAGCGAAAAAGATAGGCCGCGGTACTGAAGCACTGCTTCTCGATCAATTTTGTGTGATGACCTTGATTTTAGTTAGAGTGCCTTATAAGAGAGTTGCGAGATAGGCAGAGAGCCCTACCCCTAGATTAGAAGTTTTTGTCCAAAATATGGGAACTGACATTACAGAACTTTACGATACTTGTCTGAACGAATTAAACAAGCAAACAAACTTTAGCCTTGGGCATGACGACCAGCTTTCTAGTAAAGTAAGTAATAGCAGGCTCGCCAAGTATTTGTCCAAAATTCTATCAAACAGTCATATTTTATCAACCGTAATTCCTCACTCTCTTACAGATGCACTTTGATCTTAGGTCATCAATCAAATTCGCATTATTGGCCGGTACTGAAGTTGGCCATGGTAAAGGCCCCTAGCCCTATCCCTCTCCAAATGACTTCCCTGCTTTTGAGTTCTTATCTCGTATCATTAACATGCTGCATTCTTATTCGAGACTCATCATTTGGACAATCTCATCTTAAAGCAATTGGGCGATACTTAAAAGGTAACGAGATTTTATAAAGGACTACAATTTAAAGTTTACTGTGCTTTAAACTATATATTTTTATAAGCTTCGTCCTTTTCAAAACATCGCGAATTAAAAAATAATTTTTTAAATCAAAATCAGGGAGAACTACATGTCTGATCATCTTAGCGATGCTTTAAAAATGCAGGGTAGTTTCACGGACTTTTTTCTTTTCATTGCAAGACACCCTTCCAATGAATCTATTCTTGTCAAAATCGACAATTTACTTTTAGACAACTTTATGTAACTGACAATTTTCCCTAGATGCTCTCTATCTCTTTGCTGTGCAATCAGCAGATAGCACCATAGCAACCGTTTTGCTTGACCACAACAAACGAAAGAGACAGATCGTGATACTTTCATCATCCTTCTTGGCAGTTACGTGATTAACGCTGGTTTCCATCAATTGTCAAAATGCGTTATGACCAAGGTAGACTGAAAAACATCCGAGATTGGTGGAGAACCTCGGCTTGTTTTTTCCGTTAACTGCGGCTTGCTTCCACGGTCCTGTAGCTGCTAATGCTAATCAGAATTGTTCAACACCATCCTATGTATATACGAGGGGCAGTCGGAAAATAAGTTTCCCCTGGCGACTGTGGTCAGAGGTGTGTATGAAAGACAAAAAATGTAATGAGACATTAAAGATAAAACATAACTTTATTTTTCCATAAGTACCAAGTACATTGAGACATTTGTCATGCCGCTTTATAAGCTTCAAAAATCTCTCCAGGAAAAAATCAGGGCTTTGCATACGGACGAAGCGTTGAACGGCTATGGGCGAAAGGCGACACAGCAGGTGAACGCGAACGTGCAATACACCGATACAACATTGGGTAGAAGTCGACCGTGATCAAGCAGATGGCGCTGTTGCAGTGCCTGCGCAGATGGCGCTTCGTCCGTATGCAAAGCCCTGATTTTTTCCTGGAGGGCTTTTTGAAGCTTATAAAGCGGTATGACAAATGTCTCAATGTACTTGGTACTTATATGGAAAAATAAAGTTATGTTTTATCTTTAATGTCTCATTACATTTTTCGTCTTTCATACACACCTCTGTCCACAGTCGCCAGGGGAAACTTATTTTCCAACTGCCCCTCGTATATAGGGCAGTTGCAATCAGCTGATCAACCATTGTATTCACTTGGAGGTAAGGGTAATTCCACCAATCAGAACTGCCTATTTGTACTATGTACCTCCAAGGTGACGTCAATTGCAACTGCCCTATAAGATAGGATGGTGTTGATTCGTTAAGTCAGCATAGTTTGCGACAAAAGTGATTGATTTTATGACATCATTTGCAACTACCTTCTTTCTCTCTTTATAATACAGTGTCTCACATAAGTGATGGGACACTTGTGCTTTACAAAAGGAAACTAATCAAATAAATTAAAAAAACATGTACACATTTTTTTTGTGGGTGTGTTTCATACTTAAATTTAGTAAAGATTATTACATAACATACATTTTGTCAAAATATTAAAATATTAATTTAATAAAAATACAAATGTTTAGAACGGAGCAAAAAATAGCTCACATAAGTGATGGGACACCATTATATATGCAACAAAAATCGCCTGAAATAAGCAATAAAAATATTTTTTGGGGTTTTATTTTTACTTAAAAGCAATTGGCAATAATTTATAAAATCGTCTGCAGTATTTCTCTCCAGTTTGTTTTGGAATTTTTGTGTTTTTTAGCTCTGTGTAGTCATGAATGCTAAACGAAAAGAAACTTCGCCTGAAATTCGAAAATTAGTTATTAATTTGCATATTGAACGTGGAAAATCTATTAGAAAAACTGCTGAAACAGTTAACTTGAGTCGTTCAACAGTTTTCAATATCATTAAACGATATAAAAAGAATCATATGATTCAGGATAAAAGAAGACCTGGCTGACCATCAAAGCTATCCAATGGAATAAAGCGAATTATCGTTCGAAATATTAAAAAAAATCCAAGAATTAGTGCTTCAAAAGTTGCTGCTGATTTACAAGCATTATATGGAATAATTGTTAATCCTGAAACTATTAGAAGGGTAATTCGATCTGCTGGATATCACGGTAGAGTAGCCAGGAAAAAATTCTTCGTAAGTGAAAAGAATAGAAAACTCAGACTAGCTTTCGCAAAATCCAACATAAATAAGAATTCTGATTACTGGAATAAAGTTATATTTGCTGATGAGAGTAAATTTAATATATTTGGTTCTGACGGTAGAATCTTGGTGTGGAGAAAACCCAGGGAAGAACTTCGCAAACAGAACTTGGTACCAACAGTAAAACATGGTGGAGGAGGAGTTATGGTATGGGGGTGTATGTCGTCCGCTGGAGTTGGTAATTTTGTTTTTATTGACAGTATAATGGATCAGTACAAGTATATTGATATTTTAAAGCAAAATTTGAAATCTTCAGCACGAAAATTGAACCTTCATAACGATTTTAAATTCTACCAGGACAATGACCCCAAGTACACTGCTCTGAACGTTAGACTCTGGCTGCTATATAACTGTCCTGAAATAATAAAAACACCACCACAATCTCCAGACTTAAATCCCATAGAGAATATTTGGCAAGAATTGGAATCAAGAATTCGCAAACACACCATTTCTTCAAAACAACAACTAAAATCGGTGCTTCAAGAAGAATGGGGTAAAATCACTCCAGAAATCACAAAAAAAATAGTCGAATCCATCCCAAAAAGATTAAATCATGTTTTAAAAGTAAAAGGAAATCCAACAAAATATTAAAACCTTTTAAAAAGTAAAATTTGTGGATAAATATTTGATGGAAAAGTAAGTGTCCCATCACTTATGTGAGCCATTTTTTGCTCCGTTCTGAACAATTGTATTTTTACTAAATTAATATTTTAATATTTTGACAAAATGTATGTTATGTAATAATTGTTACTAACTTTAAATATGAAACACACCCAAAAAATTTTTGCACATGTTTGTTTATTTATTTTATTGCAGTTTCTTTTTATAAAGCACAAGTGTCCCATCACTTTTGTGAGACACTGTATATAAGTGTATGTATTTCCACATTTTAGTTTTTAAGGTGCGGTTAAATCGTTTCCCCACCGAAGCTTTCGTATTATTATTCGTTGTAAAAGACCGAATTTCTTCTTGCTTTAAACAGAGAATTCAAGTGCTTGAATACGCCATCTGGTGAAAAAAAGACAATTTTTCGCTTCAGGAAAATCCTTTCCAAACCCATTGAATTACATGCATTTTTATTTTGTTTATAATGATTATATTTTTGCACAATTTCAGATTTCATGTGATATTTGTGTTCTGTGTTTATATGGCAAAGTAAAAATTATCCAAATTTGAATATCAAACACTTTGAAACGCGCTTACAATAAATAATGGTTTCAATGGCACTTTAGCATTAGTTAAAGGGACAATTTTCCTGTACCGACGGCTGCGATCAGAGCCTCTATAGGCCGTTTTAAGTCCCAACTTTGAAAACGACTCTTCTTAAATTACTTTCCAGCATAAATTTGTAAAGATTTGGGTTTTTTCGTAGAAAAAATAGATTGAAATGCTTCAACAATATCTTTTCCGCGTTTTGTTTTCAAAGGGATTGCCCACGCATATTTTGATAAAATGTATCGAAATCCTTCATTATGCTTTTGCAATTGGCGGGTTCCTCTAGGTGGTTTTGACACGGCTCCTTAAGTGGGGAAGATGACCGGGAGCCTAGCATTGCGAGACTCTACGTTGGGTTGTTCCGACTCGGCCCCTTCAGTGGAGAAGATGACCGGATTCCCAACTTCGTGAGATGTTCTTCTACACGACGGGGACAAGAGACGGACGGACCTCCACCTTACCGTGGTGCGCCAGTGCAAAAGGGATGTCCGAAAAAGCCAGAGACGCCACAAAGACCAGCTGCAATGGGCCATGGTCTCCCGCTCACAAGCCCGGGTTCTCCGCGGCGCAAGGACTCGACAATGCTCGGAGCCGCCTCCGTAGGTGGTGAAAGGACTGATCCAATTGCTCGAGCGAGACCCTCGCCTCGCGTCGAGGTTGGTGAACGTTGGGCAAAGGCTAGCGAACGGAGGCTGGACCGTCTCCAAAAGTTTATCCGAGGATTTGACGGCGGCGAGATCGAATTCTGTACGGCACGATGCATGGTGGCTCTATTGTGAAGCTGGTCAGTGGGAGATAAGGCGTGTAGCAACCATCGGCGCTGAGCCAGCGGTAGCCAAGCTACGTCACCGAATCCAGATTCTCGTGAATTCATACGAGGACGCGACTAGCAGAGGGCCAGTTTACCCAGTGCACATCCACAGATGGCGCTCTTCGGCTGGAGGGAGAGAGGGGGACGTAAGCCTCCTGCACCTCTCGACCCTTTCCCAAATGAAGTGACGACAAAGGCCGTTGCAACATGCGGTGGAGCCCAAACTCAGAGGACACCAACACACAACACTTGGGCGGACACTGAGGTGATCCAACGGCTTCGTAGCTGGGACTACTATTCCATATTAAGCTTCTTCTAATGCACCTCAGTGATATATATACATTTCAAATAGTGAAACATTATTTAAATAAACCGCAAATGATTTTTCCTCATAGACCGCAATGTAACGGAATTCTTTTGAGTGTCCCTGTAAAAAAACTATTAGTGCTACACACTTCCGTTGAAATAGTGAACATGCTATAGATAACAACAATAACATATAAAAATTGCAGCGCAATCCGAGCATATTTACGGGAGTTAGAGCACGGACAGACGGCAGACAAACAAGTCATAAACACTTTTCAACTAGGTTGGGAAGTGTTAAAAACGACTAGTTCATTGGTTACGGCGAGCAGAAGGAGCTTCTCGCCAACCCGAGACTTCTAAGAAATCAGTCCTGACACATAGATACGCTTTGGCTAGGGTTGTCCCCTCCCAATTTTTTTTGCATTCGGCACGCCCCGCAGCGAAATACGGGAGGTCCCCGATCTACTCTATTGAGAGGATCATTCACATATAAAATAACAAACACAAAACAAAACATATCACAAAAATGTTAGAAACAACCGAAAATTAGTTTTAGACTCACTATTGGACTCTGAAGGACGTGGAAACCTCCTTCAAGAACGCTAAACATGCCAGCGATAGAGCGCAGTTACCGGCACGTGGGCGTACACGCATGGTCCGCAACCACCACGTCATCCTCTGTAGCTGGAGTAGTTGTGTGCCGACCTCAATGCTTGAGCAGCGCAGGAGGTGCCCAAAGCCAAGTGGGGCTTCAGTCCGAAGGCAGCCTCTGAGGTCGCTGTGGAAGAAGACAATCTTGGTGAGGGGATCACCTACTTCTTGTCTGGTCTGACTACGAGGAACCGGGCCGGTGGCTCTCTGACTAATGCAGCGGCGCTTAAACCAAAACTCAAATTCTCGGGTTGAAAACCAGTTCAGCGCGTCTAAGCGTAATCGGAGCTTGCTGTGCCCGATGATTGGATTAGCGGGAGTCTTCACATAATTTTCTATCTACTAAACTGGACCGGGTCCGCTTCTTTAGCGTGCTTGAAGGTGTTTCCCATGCCCTTCAGAGTCCGGTAGTGGTCCTCAACTAACTTTCCGTTGTTTTAACCTTTGTTGTGTTTTTGTTTTTACATGTGCATGATCCTCTCAATGGAGTCGATCAGGGACTTCCTGTATTTCGCTGCAGGCTCCCCGAAAGCAAAGCCATTGGGGGGGGGGGGGGACACAACTTAGCCAAGGCATGTCTATGCGTCAGGGACTGGTTTTCTTCGAAGTGTCGGGTTGGTGAGAACTACCTCTTGCTCACTGCGGCAGATGAATTAGTTGTTTCCTCCTTTCCTAGGACTCAACGATCGGACGTCGTGGCAAAGCAAGGGTCGTTGGGGGAACTCGACATATGGCCGACGACCCGGTTCCCCTCATGGGGTTCCGACTATAGAGCCGTCGGGTGTCTTCGTGGTGGTTCCTCTGATTTTGGGCTCCACCGAGTATCGTAATAACCTCTATCGCCACCTGATAGGTTCAACCAGAGTGATGCGCAGGTGGCAGTGCTCCGACCGGTCACAGCGCATACGAGAAGCCTCTCCCGGTCGTGCGTGTTATAAGTCCCTCAGGGCTTGGGTGCAACGGTTGACAATCTTGATGGCACCTTCAGGCATTGTTCAGTCTTACCAAATCTGCTTTTCATTGCTGATCTATCGAATATATGATCCACGATACGTTAGGAAATTTCTTCGCACTGGTTTGTGCAGTGTGTAGGAGTAGACTACACTTAAGAGTTCTTGTACGGTTTTCTTGGATACTTTGCTGCGAACAAACAGCACAATGCAATGTATCGACACCACCAAAACTTCCAACCACAGCCGGGTTTTTGTATATTTCCTCCATGACAACACTTGTGAGAATGGGAAGATAAATTTCCTGTATCATTTACTTTTAAAATAAAATAAAATGCAAACTGTTCACTTCCAGTCAAAAGACAAATTAATAAAAAAATAACACACGACACTTATAACTTCTTCTGTCGAAGTCATTTCTATAAATAATGCAACTGCCGCATGACATTCCTTTAACTTGAACTAAAATAATGACTCAGGTATTAGCACAACGATGACGTCATCCTATAAGTCTACGTGTCACGTGCACAACTTGGTGATTGCATCATCCTAATCCTTCCAGAACGCGATTGCATCAACCTGTTACCACCTCGAAGGGAATAGAATCGATCAATCAGAACGCCGATCGCAGCACCCTCTATCCCTGGCATCATATCCTTTCTCGACACCTTCCAATCTACTCAGTCAACACCTGGACATCAACCAAGAGGGTCTTGTCCATGACACTCTCCGTATCTATGTACCTCTTTCTTATACGATCACACCGCTTTCATCTTCATTAACCACTGTTATCTCCTCTCATATCTGTCACCTGTCACTCACTCACCTCCCATATGTCAATCACCTTCTAGCCACGACCTCCACCTCCTAGCTACTGATGGTGCAAAACTCTCTTTTCCCCTCCACTAACACTTCCCTTTCGTCTGCGTAAAGATTCGAGAAAAGCCCGGAGAGGTGCAGGCATAATCAAAAGATGAATAATAAAAATATGAGTTTTGCAAATACTGTCAATTCAATATAATTAAACTAAGCTCATTTTAATTAAACTAAGTATTTTAAGATAAATTTGTAAAGTAGGGTTAATGAGTTAGGTTTTACAAAACCCACTATAAGTAAAATTGTTTGAAAATCAATGCACGAAAGGGTGGGTGGGAGTGAAATTAAATTAAGCAATGATAAAAGTGACAAGTACAAAACTTAAAAAATATATCAGTCAATGATAGTCATAACATAGTCATATAAATCAGGGAAAACCTTTATTTTTAATTACGTATCATCACATTAAGTCTTAAAAATATAATCTATGCAGTTTTTAATTATCATCAAATTAAAGAGAAAAAAAAAGTTTTGCATATTCATTTATTAGTTTACATTTTGTACAATTAAATGTATAAATAATCAAATGTATTTGAGAAACATTAATTATTTGCAGTATATTAAAAAATAATCAAAGCAAAGCATTTAGTGTATTTAAATAATGAAAACTTTACTTAAACATAACTTAAGCTTTTCAGGTATTAAAATTGTAATTTATCAAATACTTAATTCATGTATTTAATGAACTTAGTTAAAGGTTAAGACGATTATATACAAATTGCCAGCTTGAAATTATTCAACATCCACAGTGAATAGTATTGTATAGTATTATTGTTTAAAGATAAATGTAGAATAAAACAGCAATTAATATTTGAAAAGGTAAAACTTTATTTATTTATTATTTTCCATTCCAGCTCTCGTTGCCATTTTTTTTGTGATTTAGATGATTTGTTCAAGAGAACATGAGTCTTAACAGCACCTATTGTATGAGAGAAAAATTAAAAATAGTACAGTTATGAAGTACAATTTGTAAATATAGATAGAAAAGTTTTTGTGTTAAAGGAAAAAAAATCGAGAAAAGCAGTCAAGACTCTCTGAAATGCTTCTGTGATTTGTTTTTATTACAGAAGTCTTCTACAAGGCAGCAGTTTCAAAACCTATAAATAAAATAATTTTAAATTCATTAAAACCAAAAGATGGATCATATTTAATAGCATATAACAATTATTCATAACATTAGAAGCAAATTTTGAAAATAATAATAATCATTTTCCATTATATGATAAATTTTTTTCTTCCATCTCTGAATAATATAAAAAAAGGGCACTTACATATTTTTAAGAAATCACTAGATATTTAATTTTTTTAATTTTAATACAAACAACTATTGTGCAATGTTTCTGCTTTATCAAAGAAAAAAAAATGTTTAAATTCAATGTACCTTAAAATAAATTTGTAACAAAAACCAATTGTATGGCACCGTAAAATCCTGATTGTAAGCCCCCCTTTTTAAAAAACAAAAAGGATTAAATTTGAGAGGGGATATAATTGAGATTTAAAAACTCATCTTCATCATTAATTTAGAAGTAAAAAAGAGGTGATAATCTTCCATATTTTATCAGATTATCACTTTAAAAAAAATAAAAAGAAAGAATCATCTAAATTCTCCCCTTAAAATCCTGTCTACCACATAAAATTTAATTTTTTTTTCATATTTTTCTTTATTTGTTATTTTATTGCAACAATAAATAATCAATCATCTAAATCCTCCCTCAAAATTATTGCTTCCCCCTCTGGTACCAAAAATGCCAAGTTTAACCTTTAATTTTAAATTTATTTTCCAACTTATTTAATACTCTATACTAACAATACATAAACCAAATCCACCACCTAAATTATCCCTTCATCTAAAATCTCTCCCCCAGCCTTCCAACTTCATCTCATGAAGACTTCCCCCCCTCCAAATGCATCTGCTAAAATTTTAAATCTTTACAATTCTTAGTTGTTTTTTGCTCTATAAGTGATGTTGCTGTAACAAATTTTAAATAACCATCTAAATTAGTCCTATCTCCCCCCCAAAAAGTCCTCTGTTTTTCTTTGCCCCCCCCCCCCCAATACACACTTTACAATTAAAAAAAAAGTTTTTTTTTGCTCTATTTATAAACATTTTTTGCAACATAAATTTTATAATTATCTAAATTGCTCCACCCCGCCCCCCCCCCAAAAAAAAAAAAAAAATTGCTTTTTCCTTTTCTTCCTCCTGAGCACCCAAACTTTTAAATCTGTAAAACTATTTTTTAAAAGATTTTTACGCTGTATTGTTACTTTGTAGCAACAATAAATAAATGATCATCTAACGCTCCGCTTAAATCTCCATTCCCCCTCCTTAGAAAAAGGGATGAATTTCTAGACATGGAGGGGGGGGGGGGGGGAGGACAAAGAGAATATTTCAGTCTTTTTTTCTAGTTTAGCTGTTCTCTAATTTTGTTAATGGTGAGGGGGGGGATTTTAGAGAACATTTTTTGAACAACCAAACTTAGAAAAAAGATGAAAATTTTTGCTTTCCTCTCACATATTTAAAAATCCCCCCCACCCCCCACTCTTGAGAGGAAAAGACAGAGCAAAAATTTCAAAGTGGATGATGATTTTAGATGCGTTATTGTTGTAATTTTTGAATTTTAGGATATTGAATTATGCTGAATTAATTTGATAGCTTGGAGTTACCTTATGTAAATTCGTATATGCCTAAAAAACTGAATCGCCAATACCCCAGATAACAATTATTCCTTTATTTAATGACCATATTCATGTTCAAGATGAGCATATAATATATTTCTTTTTATTCTCTAGAGCAGCGGTTCTTAAACTGTGGTCCGCGAGCTTATGTCCGGAAGTCCTCAAGCTCAGTGCGAAATTTAGATTTTTTCCCCTCCTGAAGTAATTTCTGTAGATTTTTTAGGGGGAGTTTTGCAGGACAAGAACTTCTAGTCTAGACCATTAATAAGCATAAAACATCATATCTTCTGAGGGGGACATGTCAGTGCTCCAGAGATGGAATGCTCCCCCCCCCCCCCTCTTTCCAGGACAACACTCTGAATTCATCACTAAGTAAGCCAAAAAATTTTTTCCTTTCCCTAGTTCGTTTTAAAATGCATAATGTTTCGAGCTGTCCAAGTAGCAATCACATGACCATACGGTCTGTTTATCGCTGCAAGAAAAGGAAAGCAAAGTTTGTTTTTAAACCTCGACCCCTTATCCCTCGATTTCCACGAGCAGGACATTTGTAGAAAAAATTATATAATACACAATTTTTAGAGTAATTTTGTTTTAAAAATTCCACAGTCAAAGGGTAAAAATACAAATGATAAATATCCTAAATATTTCAAATACATGATGATCTGAAATATGTAATAAAATACATATTGGTCGAAAGAATTTTGAAAAAAAAACTAAACAATTAATCCTCTAGGATTAATACAGATTCTCCATCAAAAATAAATTATAAAAATTCACCTAAGCAATGTTTTACAATTATTGGAGATTTAAAAGAAAGAGAAATATTTATTTTTAACTTTCAAAACAAATAATAGAAGCTATGAACTTGGTGAATTTTATTTTTTTAAATCAACAAAAAGTGCAGTTTCTCCCAAAATGAGGAAATAATTTCAGACTTAAAAAACGAGCTTGATAAAAATCATAAGCCTTTTTCTCTTTCTAAATGTGCAAGAATTTTCCTTTTTAAGAAATTAGGATGCACGGGTGAGAAATTTGTTTTTAAGAGGTAATAGAAGCCGGTTTGCATTTTTTCAAAATCATTTGAAAAAATGAGTTATTGTTATTACAGCCATTGTCATTTTTAAATGCACTGCTCGTATTTTAGTCTTTCTTGTTACATATTTACATAGTTCGACAATATGTTTTATTTAAGATATAGATGAGTGATTAAAATGTAAAGATGAGAAGGAGTTAGATTTAAACGATGATGATTGAACACCTCAGAATTCAATGGAGAAGAAAATGTCGCCAAGGCAAAAGCGTTAGTCCTCTGAATAATACTTAACATTTGTATTTACGAGCACCTATATTAATAACGAGGAACAGTCAGTCTATTATTTGTAACGATATACTGTCCAATCAGTGCATGAGACCAGCAAAACTCCTAAGACAAAGTAAACACAAAGAGTATGCAAACAAATCAAGTGACTTTCTTTAAAAGCAAGTTTTAAAAGAACTGAACAAGTCAGAAATGAAATGAAAACACCACAACTGCTTCCAATAATGTAAAGACCGTTTTTACCTTATATCAGGTATCTCTGATGGTAGAAAAGTCTGCAAAACCTCACACGATTTCAGATAATTGAATTCTACCTGCTGCTAAACCAAATCACTTCAATGATAGAAGAAAAAACAACAAAGGATTTAAATTCCACTTCATTTTCTAATGATACTGTTAAGAGCAGAATCAGACTTTTGTCACAATTTTGAGAACTAATAGAATGAACGTGTAAAAACTAGTCCTATTTTCACATTGCAACTAGATGAGACTTTAAATATTTCCAATTGTTAATTTGATAGTTTTTCCTTGTTATGAATTTGGCACTAAAGATATGTGAAGAATTTTGTAAACTCCTTCCAACTCGAACAACAAGTGCTATGCAGTTCACATGTTTAGATGGTTTCACACAAGAAAAAGAAATAAACCGGTCAAGATGTATTGCAATAAGCGCAGATGGGGCTTGAGCTATGAGTGGAACTGCTAATGATGTGATGTTTGATCAGCTTCGTTGAAGCTAAAACACCACATGTAATTTGAACACACTGTTGTATTAACCGTGAGTTGCTGTTTGCCTGAAAATTCTTGAAGATTTTAAGACTACATTCAACGAAGTTGTTTCAGTAGTAAATTGTACCTAAAGTAACTAGGTTTGACATAATTTACTACTGCAACAATTAAATTAACTTGAATTATACACCAAAATTTTGTGAGAAGAAATTGGGAATAAACACAAACAGCTATTTATGCATGCATTAGGTGGTTGTCATGAGGAAAAATGAGATTTAAAAATTTTAATTTTTGCACTGTGTGATGAATTAAGACTTTTTTAATGGACTCTAAACTCTATTTGAAAGATAGTTCCAATTATTTCTCCTGGCTTGTCAAGGTGGCATATTTGACAGTTGTTTTAAATTTCCTGAATAATACACATTTTCAAAATCCAAGAGAAAGTAGAAGCCACAATAAAAACAAGTATTTGCGAGTTATCGACTTAAAAATGATATTTTTGAATGATATCCAACATTATTCAATATCTTACAATCTTCTGACGATAAAATTTTCCCTGATATTATTGAACATTTTCTTGTACACATGAAGGAAGCACTTGAAAGAAACTTTCAGGCTTTATTTTTCCTCCCTCAAAGTCAAAAACAGAGTGCATGAGGGATCCATTTAATTTCCAAGAAATTAGTGAAATCAAAACCTTGGCATTTTTAGAGCCCCCCATTACAATATCATATGTTATCATTCCTCAAACCCTCCCCCTTAATGATATCGTTATCAATGTCTAAAAATTCTTTTTATTTTTACAATCTTCTTCTTTTTTTAAAAATAAGTTTGCAGTGATATAAAGATATTGTTGTACATTTATTATTAGCACACTTTACTGATTCAAATGAAGCGAAGAAGTCAATGAAATATCACTTATTGTACATGAAATAACTTTATACTAAATAGCCTCTAAAAGAGATAGTAACTACTTAAATGTATTTAATAATAGTTTATTGTTGTTACATAATGCATTCCACAGTAATATTGTCTTTTTGCACCTGTCCCCTGCACAGGGAAGATGAAAGTAGGAAAAACAATTGGATAACATTCTTTCTCTTTCTTTATTAGTAAACCCAAGTATCATTTAAAACATATTTCACACCTGTTTTCTTTAACAGTAAATTATATGCACTTATAGCAGAAGAACAAGAAAACCGAACAGCGGGATAGTTCATATTTTGGAATAAAATGATTTTATAATCATTTAATGGCTTTATTAATAACTCTGTATTTAAAAAAAAATAATAATAACAAGCTAGTTTAATGTAAAGAAAAAAAAAGAAAGGGGGTTGGATAAAAAATGATGATATCAAAAGACAAAACACCCGTCCCTCTAGAGATATCTTACGATATCAAGTGACAGAACCCCCCCTCCCCCCTAAAGTGATAACGTTATAGTACAGCCACATGCTCAATAATACTTATATAGTTGATATTTCGACACACTATTCATTAATAAAAATATTAAAAGGAATGATATATATATAAACATAACTTCAGGAACAAAAAGAGACATAAATAATATAAAAAATGTTTATTTTTATCAAAAAGCTAGTACTTTTATTCTTTAGAATATTTTCTCAGAATTTAAAGTAAATCATATACGTAAATTCCTACACAATTCTGGCAAAAAAATTCCCTGACTTTTCCAGGTTTTCCCTGTCTTTTCTCAATAAAAATGTGTAGTATATTTGCCAATATTTAGTCAAATCAAATATCTTGTTGTTATTCTATACTAATAAAAGAAAGATGCCTGTCTGTGTGTGATGGCTAGGGAAATCTACCATACATAGAGGTCTGAAAATTTGCATGAGGACAGCCCAAGGCAGGTCCTAATGTACCTGAGGCTCAATTTTTTCATTTTTTAGTAATTAACTGAGATATTAATTAAAACCCAAAATTCTGAAAAAATGTTGAGGTGGTGTATGCTAGAACGTCATTCTGAAACACAGAAGCAGGGGAGATTTGAAAGTGGTTAAATTCCAAATCACAGAGGGCAAAATTTACTGTAATGGGCTAAACATTGTAGGAATTATTTTAGGAATGCTAAAAAATCATCACAGAATGCAAAATGCTAAAAAAATTGCAGAAGAAAAAATGTATTATATTATACTAAAAGTTTGAAACAGAATTTTCTTTTACAAATCTCCAAAACTCGCAAAAAAACTAAAAATCAGTGAAAATTCAAAAATCACTGTTCGCATTCCAAATAAACTTTATGAATATAAATGAATATGTATTCAAACAGAGTTCATACTCTATTTGAATAACAAAATTCCCTGACTTTTCCAGTTTTTTCCCTACAAGTCCATGCCCACAATTCACGACATTTTATAAATACGAATAGCAATTCTAAATCTTAATGATTAAATATACCTCTGAAAATAAAAGTAATCTATAAAATTGAAACTAAAAATCTATTATTTGATATTTAAAATATAAAAAATGAAAAACAATTAAAAAAATACAATTTGGATGGATTCAAAGTAACATTTTATTGATATAATTATAGATTTCACATATCAACCATTTAAATTTTTTTGACATTTCTACCAACATGTCATTTACTGATATTGTTTCAGAAAGTTTGTTATTAACTTTCAATTTTTTGTCTTTTAACAATTTAATTTTAGCTACAGGTTTTCTTTTTTGATTGCTTTATAATTTTCTTTCTTTTTCTTATTTAAATATTCATGATATCCTAGCCACCTTAACTTGGCTCGATATTTCTTTCGCAGAAGTATCATCTGTTTAGCAACAAATTTGTATGGCTAAAACATCATTATGTTAAAAATATGAATGTAGCAAAAACGCTATTTGCTAGTCAAAAAATCTGAATTTTTTGCAGACTGAATTCGGAACACGGAAGAATCTTGACACATAATATATATATATTAATTAAATCCCTGACTTTTCCCGATTTTAGGGAAAAAATGTGAATTTCCCTGACTTTTTGAGCACTTGTCATTTTACCTGACAATTCCCTGTTTTCCATATTTTCCAGTCGCGTAGGAACCCCGTTCAAATTATTTCACAACTAGTATATAACCCCCGTCAAAATTGACGGAATGTTATGTTTCATTTTCATAAGATTTCATGCAAACAAACAGCATTAAGATGTTATGAAATAATATTCAATCCTTTGATATAAACGACGACATTCCCGAAGGAAATAAACTGTTTTGACTGAACTTCAATAGTTAAAAGATTTCACTATAAAATATTCTGTAAAGATTAAGAATGATAAAATCTTCAAAACATTGTTTAGATCAACAAAGTTGTTTAAACACCCATTGCTGGGTTAACACATCTACGGGCCCGCTAGCGGACCCCTAATTAAATCGGGGCGGAGCCTTGCATACAAACCTCGTAAAAACTGCTCTAACACTTCACCCGCACTTTCAGGCAGCGCTGCAAAGCATATTTATAAGCGACATTAAAAATTTCGAGTAATTTGGGGGAATCTGCGTCATTTTGATCTTTTAAACTGCCCTGCTATAGCAGAGTAAACATTTCATTATTCAAATTCCGATTTCACAAGTGTAATAAATTTCGATCATTAAAATAATTTATTTTACTTCTTAATTAAATCGCATTTATTAATTGTATTAATATGACTGATAATTTTTTTTTTACTACAAAGATACTATGTTAAAATTCAAAATTTTATCTGCATTGATATAACTAATACTTGTTGTACCACAGTATTACATTACATTCCTTATATTTTAATTATATTTGATATAAAATATTCATTATATTTACAATGCAAGCAAAATTGATAAAATATAGAACAAAGTGCAAATTCAACAGAAAGTTTATTTGACAAAATAATAATTAAATAACTTAAAATTTAAAAAGTTTATCTCAAATTAAATTCAGATTTTTTATAAACATGCGTAAAGAAACCTGTGATAAGTTTTGATCATTAAAGATCATCTTTTATTAAATAAGTATTTTTTTTTCTTATTAAATTACAAATTTATTTTCACTACAAAGTTTCTGCTATGCTAAAATACAAAATTTTATTTGCATTGATATAATTAATATATGTAGTATACTGCATTACAATTACATGTTCCTTATATTCTAATTACATTTTATAAGAAATACAGTGACCTTTCACTTATACGCGATGTTCAGAAATTACTTTTTGTACCACTATTTTAAAACAGTAAAATTTGATTTATAAATTCTACGATTAAATAAGGAGAAAATTACTTTAAAAAGGAACTGGTGCTGAAAAATAATTACAGCGTATGACGTATTAGTGAGAGGTCACTGTATTCATTGAGAATTAAAAGTACAGAAGAAAATTTTGTTTATATTAATCTCCGATAGATGGCGATAAAGGCTCACAACGAATGAAGGAAGTATTTTAGCGAGTATGGACGGAGGAACGTAACTTCTTCCGATTGCGATCGCATTTCGAAGGGTTACTTTCATGGTTTAATATTTTAAACGTTCACGACGAATGAATCATTTGTTTGTTTACTTTCATGGAGCAATAAACCTGATTTCAACTGAAGTTACCCCAGAATATAAACATAATGTAAGTCATCTCACAAGCATTAATTTATTTTGAAAGACATGATTTCAAGTAGAAGAAATTATCGTTTAGTTGTCATATGTTAGAATAGGTTTTTTCATTAAGCCTAACATGGCGTTTAACGATGGTCGGTTCGCAAATCAGAGTGGTCGTGCCCGGTACCGTTACAGACACTTTCTTGCCTTTGGATTTTATTATAAGTAAGATAAATAAAATTCATATTAGACATAAAATTATAGACTATTAATTCATAATTTGATTTAAGTATGGTATTAATTTTCTTTCATTTTGAGTTTGTTCAGGGTTAGAGTTATTCAGGTTCAGGTCGGGTTGCAGGTCATCAAAAATTGTCTTTGGTGGTTCAGGGTCCACAAAAATTATAGAGGGGGAGGGGGGGGGATAAATAACTTCAAAGCAATTTGTAGGATTCAGGTCAGGTTAATCTTTGTTAACCTGACCAGAATTAATTTAGGAAAGAACAGTGCTATTTTTCGTGCATGCTGTGCTGAGTTCTCTTCTTTTATTCTAGATAGATGCTAAAATAAAAAAAAAAGCATGAATTTCTGCTACAGGTGTTAGTACTGACAGAATATTAGGGCTCCAGTACTTTTTTCCTAGAAATTAAGACCTGAATTTTATATACACAAAAATAGAAACTTATGTTATATAACATCCAAAAATCTTTTAATATCATTTAGACATAGTAAAAATTTGTCATTAGTTGTTCAATGGATCATTAGTTGTGTGCAATTCAAATGATGCCAATTGAAACAAGATATTTGGAGAGTTATCACTGGTGACCTTAGTACCAAAAATTTTAATAAGAAGTAATATCATAAACTAAAAACATATTTCAATAATAGTATCATTTCTAATTTACATAGGCAATATTAAAAGCTACTACTGTTTTTTCTACCATTATAAAAAAAATCATGATAATTAAGTGTATTGGAATCCTGATCAAATAATCAAGATTTAGTTGTTAGAATTCACACTGTGAATGAAAAGAAATGCTTGTAATGTCGATGCATTGAAATATTATTTGGCAATTTATTACCTATGCCCAGCAAATGGAAAAATACCAAAAGAATAATACTCAACAAAATTATGCAAACAGAAAATTTATTTATAGCAAAACCTGCAGTTAAAAAAGAAAATAATTTACCTATTAACATTTATAGATTTTACCAGAAAGTTTACCTTATTCAAAGTTAGATCCTACTTGAGGAAGTTGAGTCTATCAGTTGATATCCAGTCCATCAATTCAAATTCATCCATCAATTTGATTTGCTTGCAGAGGATCACAAATGGTAATTAATTATGTAATAATAAAACTACACATTTCAGATCTTCTGAGAGCAAAAACAAATGCAGCAAGATTGACATCTACCTATGAACCAGCCGATTCTCCAAATGCAAGGAACTTGTAACTATTAGTTAAAATAAATAAATAAAATGGAAAGAAAGATAGAAAAAGAGTAGATTCAGTAAACTTGTTCTAAAGCAATCGATAAAATGAATGCACGAAGTTTGTAGTTGGAATCACTTTACTGCATGTATGTATATTTTATTCCAATGAGAAAAAAAACAAAAAAAAAAACAATTAATTGGGTTGTTTTTTCTCCCTTTCTTCACATCCCTACTGATCGAGAACCAAACTTTTGTTTGAGGACTGAATCAAATGTCAAAAGGAAGTAAAATCTCTCACTCAGAAATAAATTGTTCGACAAATGGGGCATTCAACAACCAAGACTTTTACGCACATTGTATCTACTGTAAATGTCAGAATGGTTAAGCTATTGAGTAATAAAAAATCTGTAGCAACTGAAAAGTACAGAAGCCTTCACTCTCTTTTATTTATAATACCAATGATACACGACTTAGTTTAAAAAATTAATACTGTTTAGAAGAGGGGTATGAAAATACCAAAATATATTATCTGCAATAAAAAATAATTGCAATAGTAGTATCTTAGTTTAATTAGCAATTAAAAGAAAAATATCTACTATATTCCATTGAAAATATATTCAAAAATTTTGTTTTTGAAAGCTGTTTTTTTCAATTTGATTTTTCTTCCATTTACTCATTATATTTACCTATAACTCCTAAAATCATATAAATTATTATTAGTTTAATTTAGATGCATGAAATGTCTTATATTTAAATCATTAAAAAAAATAATAATAATACATCTTTATTAGGTACATTATATAGTAAATCTCCAGTAAAAAGTAGCATTTTTACAAGAGATTTATTATAACTTATAATTTTCTCGATTTTTGTGTTTTATAGAACATTACAATTTTTTTAATAATTGGATTAAAAGCTTATAAAGCTTCTTAATATAATGCTGCTTGTTGTGTCATATCAGATATGTAGGTAGGACACTAAAAGTTTCTTTGTTACATCAATTAATCCAAAATATTATTGAATCACCAGTTTAGTTGATACAAGATATTCAATTTTTACACCAGAACTTCAAAAACAATTAAGATCTTATCTTCAAAAACTTAACGAAGCAAGTTTATTACATACATGAAATTTAAATTAGTAATTTTATTCTCAAACAGAATTCAGCATTACCAGTATGTTGCCGGTTCAAATCAATTAGTACCTTTCTAAATTAATGTATTAACTGAGTTGAAGAGTTAAGGTATTTCAAGATTTTTTTTTTTTATTATGCTCAGGATTATACTTTTTCAATTAATTTATAAAATAATTTTAGTGTTTTTTGGAAAATCCACGTTTAAATAAAAAAGGGAGCAAAACTGACAATTGTAAGGAGGGTTGAGGGGGGATAAATATTTTTTATTGGCGGCCAGAAATTTTTTGCTGGCTACCAGATTTTATCCAATTTGTAGAGACCCATTTACATATATTGATACCTCTAACACACATAGATAAACTTCTGTGTAAAAAAAGAGATCTTTAGAACACAAATACGACACATGACTTACTTTGATAAACTTAAATATGAAAAGCAACATGAGTTAGTTACATGCAAAGTATTGATTCAGGTAATTAATTAAAATCAAAATTATCAGAATATGAAAACAATATATATTCCTTAAAATAACTTTTCTCACTGTGCTGCTCTGAAAAAAAAAAGAAGAAGAATAAAAAGCTTATAATTAACTAACAATATCTGTGTTTCTTTTATTTCTAGAAACGACAGCTACTGTATCAAATAAGTACCAAGCCATCATACTACTATCCTTACTTTATACAGACAGTTACATAAGAAAGCAACTTTTTGACAACAAAGTTTTAGTAACATTAGATAAAACTTTATGCTATTAAATTGTGTCACATTCTAATATGAATATGGGCATACCTTTACCTTAAGTAATTCAAAAACTACAAATAGCAATAATAATATAAAAATGAAGCACAATTAATAAATATCCATGTGATGAAATATTAGTTTTCTTTTAAATTTTATCAGTTTTAAAATTATTTATTAACCGTAGAAGGAGATTAAAAAATAAACATCAACATGGAATAGATGATGATGTAAACAAAAACATATCTCCGTTTAGTCTTTTCGAATTCGAATCAAGCAGTCGATTTGCAAAAAAAACAAATTTATTTTTCACATTTCTTATTGCTTCTGCTAAAATAACTGCAACTGTATCCGAAACGGTAATATTTGGCGATTTTATGATAGCACCGACAGCGTGAAAACTATGCCAAACTAGCAACCCACCACTTTGAGAGAGAGCCAATCATATTTGAGTGATTTATGGAAACTTCCTGAAATTAATGTCGTGTTGACCCCACTGAATCCTTTGAACGCCAGTGTTAGATTATTTATGCACTAAACCATAATATTTATCAGAACTTTCGAATAATATTTAGATTTTACGATGTACATGAACGGAAAAAATAGCTATTATTTATTTTTAAATGAATTTATTTGACAAATTCAGATTTCAAAGGGTAAAAAAAAAGTTTTGAACATGTTTGCAACTGAAATACTTTGCCCTTAAAGGGGTTAACAGTTTCGTGTATTATTTATCATACAATTTAGAATTACACTAAAATAACTATATATAAAATTTTGCTAAGACTAAAACTAATACTATAAATAATGTAATTTTTGTTTAAAAATTTACTTTTTTCCCCCTGTATTTATTTATAATTTAGTGTCCCTTCTAGACCAATATTTAAGGGCGCAGCATCCTGCCTGCTCTAAAATTAGCAAAATGCACCGTACCCTTTTTAAAATATCGAAATGCATCCTTAATTATATCCAGAGGTCTCTTGTTAAAATCTTCCCCAATACCAGAGTATTTCTAAATTAATGTATCCAAAAGCTTGCAAAAAATCATAGACCTTCCTTCTTTCTTTAATAAAAACAGGAGATTATTAAATAAATGTTGTACTGTTTTTACTATGATGTCTTGCACTCACACAGTTTATTTCTTTAATCAGTTATAAAAAGGAAAATAGTTGCCAAACTTATCCCTAAGTTGCCTACTATGCTTGTATTTAAATTATTGGTTTGGCATGGGCTTGGAAAGCAGGCCAATCAAAAAGTCACCAAACTTCAGTGCGTGACAGTATCTCGTCTATTCCTTTTTTTTTTTTTTTCGTTACTCAACACAATATTTTTTTTTCTTGAAGTAATGCCCATTTTCACTGAACAATGACTGTTTTCTGCTTCATTTGTGCTGTTATTATTTTCTAACAACCTGCCCTTTTCTTTCTAGAGTGAACATTGTATAACAATTAAAATTCTGATCCTATATGTATTAAATTTTACATTTTTTTCTTCATTTGTTGTCATTGTTTAACTTGTGTTCCGACACATTTTTTTTTTTTACATACCCAGTAAAAGATATAATATATTTTAATTGTGTATTATATGATATTTATGCTTGAGTATATTTTTTCAAATCACTTTGATACTAATCTTTTGGTACTTGTGTATTAACCATTAGGGATGCACCGAATATTCAGTATGTAGTATTTAGTCATACTGCTCAATATCTAAAGAAAATGCTTTTTAAAATATTTTTAAAACCCTAGACAACTTTTATTTTTAACTGTCAATGAATAAAAATATTCAGAAAAATTAAGAAATAGAATCATATTTAAATAACTTTTACATTATTTATTTGCTTATTTTTTTAAAATAACAAGAAAATTAACTGTTATAGTGCAGGGGTCAATGCAGGTTTTTTTTTTTTTTTTTGCGGGGCCCATTTTGTGAAAAGTAAAGGTTATTTTTGTAAAATTTTATTATATTTTTGTGAAAAATAACACTTTGTAATGAAAGTCGAAATCCAGCTACTCAAATTCGATCCAAGCGTTTATTAACAAACTTTTTTAAATACTTTTGCTGAAGTTTTCCTCTCTGGTGAACTTGTTTGTTTGCAAATTACACATTTTAAAAGTCAAAGAATAATAAATAATAGGGGAGACTGGTACACACTGGAACTATGAGGATAGTGGACCACCCCCCTAATATTTTGTTTATTTAAAAAAATTTTAAGCTTCTCTTCTATCCTAATAGACAACAGCACTGCACTGATTATTTATAGCGTTCAGAAAATATGTTTAGCTCAGATTGAACTATTTTATCCTAATTGGTTGTTTTGATCTTCTAAAAGTAAAATTTTTCAACATTATATTTTAATTTTTTTAGTAATTAAAGGTTGTAGATAAATCCTATTAAAACAGCTTTTTTGCAAAGCTAAGATACTTGTTTTTATTTAACTTTAAAGTTAATATGTTTAAAAGAAAGCTATAAACAATATTAATATGATTATTTATTGAATTTCAACATGGGGCACAGTGGTCCACAATCCACTCTGCTCATGTAATGCAGAATGTTCAAAATATTTAATAATTGCTTATTTTCTATAAAGAAATATTGTTTAAAAGAAGTTATTTAACTGTAAAATAAAGTAAACAAAGAAAAATAACAATTTATTTAACATAGTAAGAAATATTTTGTTTTGTATTTACTGCCTGTGATAAATATAACTCTAGTCTAATTGGTGATGATTCTATTCAAGTAAGATACATGAGATGCAAATTGAATGGAAATCAGTTTATTTTTCCCAAAACTGTAGATGAATCTATTGTTGATGTCAATGATTTCATAATATTGCTCCCAGGCCCGAAAGTATTTCAGGAAAATTCCAGGCTCAATCTTACTCATAAGTATTTTGGAATTTCATTTGCAAATTTTAATGTGCGCTGATTTTTTTGTACTTAAGTAATAACTTCAACTAAATTGCAATTGTTCCTGTATTAATCTGTTGTTATTTTCAAAATATAATAATAATATATATATTTTTTTTTTCAAAATGTTACTTGTAAATTTATATTACTATGTTATTTTACGGATAAAGGGGAAATAAAAAAGAATTAGATTAATGAAAAATAGATTTATATTGCATTTCAGATAATGCCTAACAGCGGTCCACTGTGCCCCGGTGGGTGGACCAGTGTGCCCCATTTCTGGGGCACACTGGTCCAATTTACGGGTGCATATAAAAATTTTTATTTTGAAAAATGTATTGAAAACTATGTTATGAGAAAATTATGAAGAATGTATAAAGGTATAAGGAATATTCAAAAATATTTTCATGCAGGGATGCACCCGGTTTGTCCGTTAAAGAGAAAAAAAAAATTAACTGAAAAAGTAGTCCACTGTGTACCAGTCTCCCCTAAATAGTAAGTTTTTATGAAAGGGGGAAATTTTGTTAAAAGGAATTTTGTGAAGGAGCCCATTTTATCAAATTGAGTTTTGTGAAGGGTCCCATTTTATTAAATTGATTTTTGTGAAGGGGCCCTAAATAGGCTCCAAATTTTGTCTGGATCGACCCTTGTAGTGTTTTCCCAAGGCGTTTTCAAGAGGGTGCAGCGCCCTGCCTGTTTTTTTTTTTTTATAGTTGTAAATGCGCTCTGCCCATTTTTATATAGCTGGAAAAGTGCCCTGATTATTTTGGGTTTGCAAAAATTTACTGACGCGAATTTCACCAAAAGGTTGCGGGAAAATATCGCACAAAAATTTCACAATATTTGTACTCGTTGGGGAAAAATTATAAATTTTGTTAAGCTATTGCAAGTAAATAGCAAAATTTGCCGATGAGTCGTGAAAACAATAATGAAATTTGACCACAATCGCATGTAAAAAAAAAAAAGAAAAGAAACATGCAAAAAAAAATTGGGAAATTCGCTTATCTGTCACCAAGAAAAGGCAAAATTTGTCAATTAGTAGCAGAAAAAGATCACAAATTTCTTCAATCGATTGCAGGAAAGCAATCATGAAATTCGTCAGTTGGTTACAGTAAATAAATGTGAAATTCGTCAATATGTCGCGTGTAAAAAAAAAAAAAAAAAAAAGAAAAAGAAACATGTGAGTTTCACCTGTAAAGTGCAGAAAAAAATGAGAAATTCGTTTATCGGTCGCCAAAAGAAAGCAAAATTTGTCAATTGGTAGCAGGAAAATATCACAAATTTCTTCAATGGATTGCAGGAAAACAATCGCGAAATTTGTCAGCTGGTTACAGTTACAGGAAATAAACGTGAAATTCGTCAATAGTCATGTGTAAAAAAAAAAAAAAAAAAAAGAAACACGTAAGTTTCACTTGTAAGGTGTGGGAAAAAAATTGAGAAATTCGCTTATCGGTCGCCAAAAAAAAGCAAAATTTGTCAATTGGTAGCAGGAAAATATCACAAATTTCTTCAATCAATCGCAGGAAAACATTTTCGAAATTCATCAGTTGGTTACAAGAAATAAACGTGAAATTCTTCAATATGTCGCGTGTGAAAAAAAAAAAAAAAAGAAAAGAAACATGCCGGTTTCATTTGTAAGGTGCAGAAAAAATTTGAGAAATTCGTTTATCGGTCGCCAAAAAAAAAAGCAAAATTTGTCAATTGGTAGGAGGAAAATAATCACGAAATTTGTCAGTTGGTTACAGGAAGTAAACGTGAAATTCGTCAATTTGTTGCCAGGAAAAAACTGCTCAATTCGTCAATAGGATGCTGGTAAATATCGCAAAATTAAGTTAAAATTTGCACGTATCAGTAATATTTTACTAAATATTAATTATTGATATACAGTAAAAGACTTTTTAAACATTGCATGTAATGTTGTACTGTTTCATGTAATATGTGTGATATTTAATGTAAAATTTTACATATCAATGTAGCATTTGAGGTTTTTGACTCAAAAATTTAAATAAAAGAATAAATTTGTAATTTCGGCATACTTCAGGTCTCACAAATCTGAAAAATCGGAGTGAAAGGAAGAGACAAAAAAATCAAAACAGTACTGAAGGGACTCAGAAGGTATAAAACTAAACTATTCAAGACAGCCATACTCAACAAGCGGGCATGTGGCCTGGCGACCTTTTATGCGCGATCCAAGACCTCAGAGAAAGAATCTACTAGAGAGTACATTCCTTTGTTATATTGTTGAAAAGCTAGTCCCAGGATCAGCTCGGATTTGGCGCTTTAGAAACTGTCTGTTTTGGCGGTGATCGCTTTCTTGGCAACTTCGATTTCATTCTCGCAATAAAAATAAACGTAAATAAACCAAACTTTTGCTGCTTCTAGGATTTAATCTCAGAGGAAGGATAGAAATAAGTTATGAGAGTCCCACCCCTGATGAAAAAAGGGTTGTTTAATCTTCTGGATGAATTTTCTTTTTCTGTTTTTACTGCTGTATTTTATTTTAATGTTATAAAATGGCTTTGTCCTTGTAATAAATGTTACTTAAATTATATTTTTGAAGTGAATACTTCTTTAGGCGTGGTGGGCATTTTTTGAGATGGGAAAAAACGGGGGGCATTTGCTATAGAAATCTATATATTTACATTACTATACAAGTATGTGTTGCGGCCCACCTAACGTCACAAATATACGTTTGCGGCCCGCGGTAATAAAAGGATGAGTATGGCTGATTCAAGATGTTTAGCGTGCATAATAATTTTTTTTAAAAAGAAATTTCTTATTGATTAAAATTTAATAACTCAAACTGATTTAAAATTTGAGATTTCTTGAGTTTGACATCCTTGGATCTTTGCGAATAATTGTTCCAAAAAAAAAAAAAAGAAAAGAAAAACCCATAATTAATCATTTTGAGAAAAGTTGGTGTGAAATATAAACACAGTCACATTTTAACTATAATAGATGTTGCTGAATACTAATGAAACTTTCTTTGAATCTTTTTAGACTCCCAGTTGAAACACACCATCACAAACATTTGAAGACAGGAAGACTTGCATGAATATTTGGTTAGTATATTTTTTATTAAAAAATGCCTTGTTTTTTAGAATAATTAGTTTGTTGTGAGATTGCAAAATTTACACTAGATTGCATTATGAAATTCTAGATTAATTTTAAATATCAGATCTTATGTTTTTACTCAAATTTTTTGGAGCAGAGTGGGAAGAGAGATATAAATGGCAATTTATTTACTTATGTATAATTTATAAATCTTAGAAGTTTATACTTTGGAAAATAACAGTACAAGACCTAATTTTTTTTAACATAATATTTAATGTATAATGTAACACATCAAAAATATTTTTTTTCTCTTAAGGTCCAAATCCAAACGGCTCACTTTATGACTTATTTTTTTAATTCTTTTTTTGTTCAGAAATGCATGAAATTTACAGGTATTCTTATTCAGAAATTTTGTAATTGAAAGAAGTTTTCCATTTTTCAAATTTCCAATGCTGCAGCACAAAAAAGGTCAGAAACATGTCATCACATGACACAAATCACTTATAACTCGATAAGTGATTTATTGATAAAAAAAAAATGGAAAACTTATTTAGATTCCAAATCCCTTCCATGATCAGACCTGCCAATTTTATGCTTTTGTGTTTAAAAATGAGTCAGAAAGTTTCGTGTTGTTGAGCAGATCATTTGAAAACCAAGAGTAAAAAAAAACAGAAAAAAATAAGTTATATACATGAATTTCTGAGTTTTAAAAAATAAAGATAAAACTGACTTGTTTTTTTATGTATTTCTTAATCCGTAAATATGGTGTAGCAGAAGAAGCTGCTAAAGTTAAGATTATTAACTTTAAAGGATTTTGTAAGTTTTTAAACATAGAAAACAAACATTTAAAGTTCATCATGTCGTATCTTCAAAACATGTATAAGCATGAGATTTCTATATTTTGCATGTATTTTTGTTTCTGTACTTTCGTATTAACTGCATGCCAGCATTTTGCTAAGCGTTTCACTCATTTATTTGTGAAATCATGTATGTATTAATTATGTATCATCGATGTATTCATATGTATGTGTGATGTAGTGGAAAGTTCTGTAATTTGGTTTGCAACCAATTGATGTATTTTAATAAGTGCAACTTAGCACCATTAAGGCTGTTCTCAAATTCAAACAGGCTACTTTATGACACATTTTTTAATTCATTTTTGCTTACAAATGCATGAAATTGGTAGGTGTTTTTATTCAGAAACTATGTAATCTAAACATGATTTCAATTTTTTAGTAAAGGCAGATCTTGTACAAAAGATTGTCAAAGTCGGCATTTTCAACCAAATTACCAAGGTGGTTGGCAGTAAAGTGCGAAAAAGTGTCGCCACATGACCGGAAGCACTTATAACTTGATAAGCAGGGTTGCAAAAAAGCCGGCTAAAATTAATAAAAGCCAGGCCAGCGACTTTTATTGGTTTTAACCGGCTTTTTTTGGTCAAAATTGGCTTTTATACATTGAAGCAATTTATTTATAAACTGTAGATTTTTAAGTATTTTTTAACTAATTTAAAAGACATTTTATTGAGTTAGGATTTAATAAATAACTTAATTTCTCAATAATGAAGACATTAATATTGGAATAACACATAGCAGACTGGTGATTTGAGTCAGAATTGTAAATATGTTACCTAAATTTTAACAAGGCATACTTAGTGCTTAACTATTGCTATATTTTTTAAATAAAAGCTTTTTTTTTTATTATGATTAATTTAATTTACACTTTTTTTTTCAGTTTTACTTCTTTAAATAATTAAATAGGACAACAATTGTTTAATTACATATTTTATTACTCAACTAATTTTAAAGGCTATTAACCCACTAGTAGAAATAATGCAACATGACAGTGGGCATTGCAGATTTTTGAAGATTAATCTAATAGCTTAAAAAATACTGTACTTAAAAAAAAAAAAAAAAAAAAAAAAAAAAAATTCAAAATTTTACTTTGTCATTGGATTACTGTTATCTTCTTACTGTATTTTCTTTGTAATTGAAAATTTTGCTTATTTAATGGGTTACTATTATTTCTTGTGATAGTAGACATTGTTGCGTCATAGATATATTTTGTTTTGCTGTAGATTGATACACACACAAATTAGTTAATTGATACATTGATAGGCAAGTTTTAATATTTCTCATATCTTTAAAATCATACATACAACAATTTAATAAAATTACCATTTTCCACTGTTAAAAACAGTAATATGAATAACATTTGCTTTTCATTTCAACAAGTTTTATTTATTTATTTTTTTAACTGTTCTCTCTTTTTTTATACACTTACATCTACTACAATCTCCTCAAATATTATATATTCATCCTAATTCCTCTTTCAACGTTGATCATTCCATAATTTAATCTCATCATATGGACTTATCTGGCATGAGTTTTATAATTGTTTAGTAAAAAAAAAAAAATATTGAAATATATTTTTATAAGACATTAGAATACTGATTACTAACTAAATATGGATGCTCTCAAGTATTATATATGCTAATTTCATTTATTAATAATATAAATTATTAAGTTTTAATCCACAACAATTTTAAAAGTAAAAAGCAGTATATGTAAGAATTTTTCATTTTTGATGGTGATGTTTTGTTATTGTTTAATTAAATATAATCTTTAAAATGAACTGATTTAGTAGTTATTTCGCTATTTAAAATAATAATTGTGTCCTTAAACTGCTGCACCATGATATTAAAAGAGAAAATGCATTGAAAAAATGTTATGTTGCATAGTTAAGTGCAATACATCAATTTCAACTGACGTTATATTCACCAGCCAAGAAGGATAATTAAGAAAAATAATGTAAATAAATGAATATCCAAGATTTTTTTTTTTTTTTTTTCATTTATATTGTAATTTTTTTGTGTTTAAATTTACTGATAGTTGACACTTAAATGAGTGGGGCTTTTCCATATTTTTTTATTGTATTTATTTTGATATTCCAATGGCAACATTCTTCCATTTGTTTATTTGGCATTACTGTTTGGTGATAATTAATTTTTCTTGAAAAGTGGTCGACGGGATAATGGAAAAATCATTTGATTCCAAATCTTCCATAGTCAAGAGTCTGTGCTAGTCACATGGGCTAATGTTAATCCTATGGGAGTGTTAGTTTGAAATTTCTTGTTTGCATTTCAATATTTGTTTGTTATCTTGTTTGTATTTCAATATACAATGGTTCCGTTTTTATTTTTTAAGTACGTAACCCTAAAAATTAAGAATAACAATAGCGAAGGACATAATGAATGATTGTTATTCAAATGAATCATCCCGGCATACACAAAAGCATTGCTGTTTACTTTCTTGCTATTTTTGATCAATTAAAACCAGAACTTTTGTAAAACAAAAAGAATTTTAAGAGCCTTGACAACTATGCTTTTGTGCATGCCTGAATGATTCATTCAAATATCAAAATCATTCATTATGCCCATCACTAGAAATCACATGCAAAAAATTAAGGAGGAGGAGGGGGCTTACAATTGCTTCATTGAAGATTAATTCAGTTTTCATATAACAAAATGTCATTTTGTGCGATTCGTAAAATGTTATGTAGTAAAACAGTGTTATTATTTTATTATAGGTGCTGCTCGAAGAAATCAGCTCTTACTATTGCAGTGATAATGGAGTAGAATAATAACAATTTTGTCCTGTTCCAAAGATTTTTTTTTTTTTCAAATAAAATAAAGTCACTTCTTTTTTTTTTTTCCTTTTTCTGTTATAGTTATATTCTGTACCACCTAGTACTGTCACCTAGTTACTAATATTGCTGATAAGGAAAAAAAGACTTACATTTTTATTAAAACTTTTATTGAGTAGTAGAGCTGACATGTTTCAAAAATGATATAGCCTAATGAGAAAGCATGCAATAATTTTTAGCATTAATCTAAATCATGTTGTAATATTTAAAACTTAAAATTTTTCTTGTTTTTCTAAAAATGCAAAATTGAGGTAGCAGTAAATTTGTAAATTTCCCTTTGTATCTGAAGCTCACAGAATTGAAATAAGTTTTTGATGTAGGCAGACATTGACTAAAAAATAATTCTGAGTGGTTCTTTCATACAGTGAGTTAATTGGAGTAATATTTTTGTACTGATAAAAAAAATTTAAAATTAGTTCAATATGCAAAATAGATTTTAAAACATTTGTCGAATAATTTTATCAAAATAGAACAAAATAAACAGAATAAGAAATTTATTAATCAACTTTGCGACGAGCGTCCCACACATAATTTTGAATCTGATTACTAGTATTTACAAATGGAATCCTTTGCCTAATTTAATTGAAGAAATTATATGATAAAATAAAGAAAAAAATATTCTAAAATATTGGTATGAAAAATTAAAGATTTTATGCATGATGTGTAATGTATGTGTGACATTTATCACAAAGATTTCTTTTTTTCCCAAGAAAAATTTATCTACCAAAAGTCTTTATCCTCTGCAAGAAAGATTTGTTAAATTTAAATAATATGGGAGAAATAAAAATTTATTAGCCTCTTGTTGCAAAATACTGGAGGATTTAGAAATTTCTCACAAGATAAAATTATCAAACTGATTTTAAATACCATATTTACTTGTGTATAATGTGTACCATGTTATTTTAACTTTAAAAAAAAAAAAAAAATCTGTAGAAATCATGATTTACAATCTTGTCTCAAATCTAAATTACTTTTGTATGTGCTCATATATATTTTGCTCTCTTATTAAAATATCATAAAATAAAGTTTCTGCAATATGTATATATACTTTGTGAAAATGTGTGTGGTTTGATGTATACAATTAGAAATATTCAGTGTATCATGTATGTGTATACTGGATTTCAGACCTGAAATTTTTGTAAAAATGTGTGCATTATGCATGAGTAAATATGGTAGATTTTTTAATTTAGCTATGAGATTTTAGTGAATTACAGCACATATTTCATTCGAAATATTAAAAAAAATTAGTCAATGCTTTGATAAAAATATTCCAATATAAATATGGCAACAGTCCCTAAAGCAGAATATGCTTAAGAGTGCGACATACATCGCAGAACAATGAACTTCTCTGCAGAACATTTCAAATTCTCATTTTCAACACAATTCACTATTCATTCATTTGAAAAAGCACTAAATTTGTCTGTCAATCACCAGAAAAACTTCATCAATCACTCGTTGAAAAAGATTGAAATTCATTAATTGGTCGCAGGAAAAGCTCACACAATTATTTGTCAGTCGATCATGGGGAAAAATCGTGAAGTTCTTCAGCTGCTGCAGTTTAAAAAAAAAACATGAATTTCGTCAGTGGATCATCGGAAAAAAATCTGAAATTCACCGGTCAGTCACATAAAAACCCGGCAACTTTTACCAATCGGTCGCAAAAAAGTGATAAAATTTGCCATCCTGTAGAAAGAAGATATTGCAAAATTCACCTATCAGTCGCGGGTCAAAAAATGGGAAATAGGTTTATCAACCGAATGATTTTTGATTGAAATTTCATGTTTTTTGCCAAGAAAAAGCACAAAAATTTCTCAATCTGTTGTGGGTAAAAACCATGAAATTTGTCAGTAAATCGTCGAGAAAAATGGGAAATTCGTCGATCAGTAGCGAAAAAAAAACACAATTTTCTCCAATTGGTCACAAGAAAAAACTGCAAAATTTTCCAATCGGCAGAAAGAAAATATCGCAAAATTTGGCTATCAGTTACAGCTGAAAAAAAACCCCACTAAATTAGTTGATCAGTTTTGGGAAATCCCTCGATTTTTTTCAATCAATTCCAATATAAAGCGACAAAATTTTCCAATTGATAAAAAGAAAATAATGCAAAATTCGCCTATCAGTCGCAGGTTAAAAAACTAAACTAATCAGTGGATTGTCAGAAAAAAAAAAATCATAAAATTCGTCAATCAGTCATGTAAAAACCCACAATTTTTTCCATTCTGTCACAAGAAAATCCGCAACATTTATCAATCAATAAAGAAAATATCGCAAAAGTTAACAATCAGTTGTGGATTTTAAAAAAAAATCGAGACATTCGGATATTAGTTGCTTGAATTAAAAAAAAATGCAATTTTTGCCCATTGGTCCTAAGAAAGAGCTGAACAAATTTGCCAGTCAGTGAAAAGAAAATATCAAAAATATTTAAAATTCGCCAATCAGTCGTGGATAAAAAAAATGCGAAATTCATCAGTGAAGTGTTGGAAAATATCTCGCAATTCTCGAATTAGTCGTGGGGGAAAAAATTGCGGAGTTCGATGATTGGTTCTGAGAAAAAAAAATGTTAAATTCGCCAGTTACCAGAGAGAAAAATCTCAAAAATATTGCAAAAATCGTCTATTACAAGGGGAAAAAAAGCGAAATTCGTCATTCGATCAGAGTAAAATTGTGAAATTCGTCATTTCTTTGGTTTTTGTGTGTGTTAGCGTTTTACGAAATGTCTTTAGCATTTCTATACAAGATGAAATCGCACTCCTACATATACAAGAAAATCTCTCTGTGTTTTATTTTTTTATTCCCACAGAACATTTGTGATCAGTTGAAGGTTCGTTGCAGAACATTGCAAAATATTTGTTTTGGGGGGGAATAATATACTGATATTATTGGAATGAAACATTTAGTATTTTTATCTACAGTTGTCTTTACTAAAATTATTAAGCACCCTCGTATTTTTATCATAACTTATTTCAAAGTGTTAGCAGGCCCATGCTGGATGTCTTGAAAGGGCGGTGGACAGAGGGTTATGTTGGCACTTTCATATTAAATCATGTGCCATCATTAAGGGTGGTTCAGGCAGAGGGTGCAAGGGCACGTATTCCTAAGTGCCAGCAGGGGCCTGAATATTAGTCGTAGAGTCTGATGTTTAGTAATAGTATTCAAGTAATAGATATCGCATTTATATAAAAAAAAATGTTTAATTAAGAAAGAAAATATAATAGTTTATAAAAATTCAATGGCGGTGTATTTTGTACATCAGTGGAGACTTACTGATAAAAATAATGAAAAAGTAGAAAAAATTTTGAACTTCAACATTGAAGGATGTTTAGGAAGAGAGTAAATGAAGCGCAAGTGTTCAACACACAATTATTTTAGAATTCACAACTGCTGTCTGTGTCTTTAATGGTTAAGTTATTACAATTAAATTGACAGCAAACTAACAACTCTACTTTTAATTAAACAATTTGCTTTAAAAAAATGAGTTTTTTAAAAAACTAAACTGCTTTGTTTTTCAGTAAGTTTCAGAAATGAAACTTTCATAGTATAGCAATTGTTATGCTATGCAAGTTAATAGGTAATCATGACAATTAGAATAACTCTTACCGGAAAAGCCAAAGTATATAAATCACTTATCTTCATCAATGAAAATATTTCCTAAAACTTGTATCATTTTTATTAACAGATATTAAAAGTTAAAATAATAAAAGTAACATATAAATTTAAAGTATATTTTAAAAATAAGATTTCTCTATTTTCATTGTTGAAGACAAATTCCTTTATATTTTAACATTTTCTGCAAGAATTATTCTAATTTTCATATAGATATACTTAAGACATGCAAGGAAACAATGTCATTTCATTGGAAATACAGTCTTGGCTGAAAGTATTCAGCACCCCCATATTTTTAATATATTTGTAAAAGTAATAGTTATATACAAATATTTAACTGCATATCATTTAGGAATTTTCTTTTTAAGTTTATGGTTTGTAAAAAAAAAAAAAAAAAAAGACAGTTAACAAGCAACTCGTCTTTTAATGAAGTCATTTTCTTTAAACACCTACTTTTAACCGATCATCGTGGAAATTAAAATATTTCTTGCCTGAAATGCCAAGATCTCTTCAGCAGCATAAATATTTCTTAAAATTTATTTTTGTTATTAACACATGTTAAAAAATAAAATAATAAAAATTGCATATAAATGTTTTTTTTTTTTTTTTTTTTAACATAAGCTTTCTTTATTTTCGTTTTTGAAGACTAAGTTCATTTTGTCTTTTCTTACAATAATTATTTTCTTGATTATTTATTAACTGGCTTAACAGAACAACAAAATTTAATTAAAAAAAAAGTTTTTTAAAGAAAATAGCTTCATTAAAAGATGAGTTATGCGTTTGCTATCTTTGAAAAAAAATAAAAAACTTATTTTTTAAAGAAAATTCTTAATTGTATACAATTTAATATTTGTATCCATCTATTATTTTTTACCAAATATATTATAAATATGGGGGTGCTCAATACTTTTGTGGCTGTATTTCTGATGAAATTTCTTGGATATCTTAAGTATATCTATAAGAAGTACTGAGTATCAATAAATAGACATGCATTAGACGTCTTATAAATGCATATCAGATGTCCCTGGATATCTACAATCCAAGTCTTAAGCACGGCTATAAGACATACTGCATGTCGAAAAGTGATCTATGCTTGGATGTCTTATAGACGTGGTCTCATAGACTACCTGGATATCTTGGACGTCTAATAGAACTCAGAGAGATCACACATAACATCTCCATAAGAGGTGAAAAGGGTGTATCATGGATATTTGTAGACTTCTTATAGATGTGTCGGTTTTCTTGGGTTTACAGCTTGTAGATGTCTTATAGATGGGTGTGTGCTGTTTGGGTTAATACGCTTTAATGAGTTTATATGCTGTTATTGACCAGTCGAACACTAAAATGATGACCTGCTTTCAAACGAGTTTTAAATGAAACCCTCGAAACCAGAAGCCCCGATACGATTCATGTTTTTTCTAGATATTTCTAGAATTATTAAAAAAAAAAAAAAAGAACAACAATAGAAAAGGAGGGATACATACGAAATCGCATAAGATGTTATTAGGAGTGGGCAGTGATAATGGCAACAAATGATCAACCAAGTTTAGGTATTTTCCTTCATTTTATGCGAATAGCATATTTTACTTTTACATTAATTAATTTAATGACATCCGAACATTTAGATTTAAAAAATAACCTTAGTTTCAGTCTTTTTGGCGTAGGCTAGATGGTTCAGTGATAGCGCATTTCCTTCTAACCCAAAAGTTCTGGGTTCTATTCTCGACGATGGAAGTTGAAATTTTCGATTTTTTTCTCGGACTACATTTCATTTTATTAAAAACTTTCGTTTTTTTTTCTTTTTTAAGCTGAAATTAAATCATGTAATTAAACATGCTTTTCAGATATACAAACATATGCTGTTACAGTTGTTTGAAAAGCAGTTCTTAAATATTTTTTAATTTGATTAAAAAAATAGCTTCCTGTTGTTATTTTTTTTTTATTAAATTTAATGGTGCTGTCACCTATATTCTTATTGATAAAGTGAATTGATAAAGGATAAGGATTTAATAATTATAAATTAATGATTTGGATTTATTAATTAAAGGATAAAGTGTTTTGAAATAAATATTAAACGAAACCCTTTGCTCGATCTTCGATCACACTTACCCACTTGTTCTTTTTACGGTCATTTGGTTAAACATTACCTAAAATGGGGGTTCAGGTTTCCTCCCCTACAGACGAAAAAAATAATTATTGTTCAAATTCATCTTTTTTTAAATGCTGGAAGAAATTTTTTTTGGAATATGTTTTAACTGTTAGAATTCTCTATTATTGCTCTTTGTGCTGATATGTTAAAAAAATTGTTTTACACGAGATGTTCTGACAAAAGATTCTTACCTTAGTTTTTTTTAGATTTATATTCTCCATTTAAGGGGTCATGGGACTTGTTGGAAATAATCAGTAAGTAATCTCTGCAATTGGTCACCAATAATGAAAGAAAGAAACCATTAACTCTAACGTGCTTTTTGAATGAAAAGATCCCAGATTTCAACCGTAAAATGAAGCACGTGCAATCGAGAGTTTTTTTTTTCTATCACGCCAGAGATGTGACGGAATGAACTTTATGATTTCTAATGATGCAAAAAGATGATGTAAGTTTTCTCCAATCAAAGTCCCTAAAAATGATGTCATCTAAAGAACTCAAAAAACTTTCTTCTCAATTTCAGTCATTCGGACAAATGTTTCTCACGCGTTAAAGATGCAAAATGTATTTGCTCTTTCTTAAATGTTTAAAAGTAAAAACATATTATTAAACGTAACTGTAAATGTAACATATTTTTTATATATATAATTAAATTTCAAAATGAACAACTCTAGTGATTATTATTTAAATTACTAATATTAAATTTCACACCTTAGCAAAATCAAATTTAGAAATCTACCATGATTTTGAATAATGTTACAAATCAATACTACGGATACATCTCCAACCATGGAATACTTCAAAACTTCAAAAACTAGGATAAATATATTGTGCCAATTTCTATTGACAAACTTGGAGTACTATGAGGCCAGGACCGAATGCTGAAACTGAGGGTAAGCAAATTTAGCTTACCTATCTATTATTGTAATAAAATATATATCCTGAATATACTAGCTGCGCAATCAAACTTGCAACCTTCCCAACAGGACTTTTAAACCTTCAACCTTTGAAATATATATATATATATATATTAAAGAGTAATTAATCATTTCTGAACACTTTAAAGCAAAATGAATGACATTGTTAAATAGTTGATAAATAAGGATTGTTTTCAAAGAAAGAACTTTAAAGTTCATTTTTCTCAAAATATTGAATTTGGGGCATTGCGAGCAAGGTAGTTAAAAAACCTTTCGATAATTTTTAATGAAATTTTCAGGATGTATAATATATGGCAGGTTCTATAAAGTGAACCTAAATCTTCATACTTTTTTTGTTGAAAATATACTTTTTCTTGACGTTATATATTGCACAACTTTTGAAAATGTTATAGAAGCAAGATACAGTAAAGATCTTTTTAAAACATAAAAATGCTATAAATAAGCATTATTTATGGGTTCGGCGTAAACCCAAGTCTCTCAAGTATAATTATGTACCAAAAATTTTGTTTCACATGCAGAGAGGCTTTTGTAATCATGCGCGCTACCTGTGATTTCAATTTTTTGTTCGACAAGTTTAAAAACTTTAATAGCAACTAATTTTCTCTATTATGATCCGAAAAAAGATTAAATGAAAGTAGAGACATGTATCATTACCCCCTTTGAAAATTATGTTCTTGTAATGTATACTTTTTTAGTAAAAAATAGTCATTTTTTTTCCACTTTTCCACATTTTAAAAATTCTGTGACCCTTAAAAAGAAAAAAAGAACGCGGCCAAGGTTGTGGACCACATCCTTATCTATCCCAGAATCTTTCCCCTTCCTGGATTTTGTTTTCCAGCACACGTGTTAGGAAGAGTTACTAATCAACAAGAAAGAAAGAAAAAACAAAACAAATTCCACTATCTATTCGAATGACCTTCATTAACAAACAAAAACACCGGAACTCAGAAAGGCAATTTTCGGTTTTATTATCAAAGTAACATGACTTAAGTTGGTAACTGTAAATAAATTTTAATACTTTTTTCAATATTTGTAATTGAAATAATATTATCTAACTTCATCAACTGTGGCAGTAATCTTTATATACAGAGTCTGCGAAAAGTCACACCTTACCTTCCTTATCTTGAAAAATGCATTAGAATTTAGGAAATCGATTTATTACTTCTTGTTTTATTTTAAAAATTTGGGACTGGGCTTCACCTCTAAAATTTCAAATAGAAAAGGGGATCTTATGGCATATCACTGGAAAAGTCTGTTCTGGATAAACTATTTAATAAAATAATTTTTGTCTTACAATATTTCTTTAGGAAATTAGGAATAATTGAAATTTTAACTCTTATTTTCAAGAAAAAGTTAAAAAAAATAATAATAACCCAATTTAACCCAAAATATTCCCGAACTGACTACTTACCACTTTTTGGCAGTAATGCAGCAAATTCGAAAATTCTTTCTTGAGTGCTTTAAATGTGCCTGGGGAAATATTATTACAGTAATTGGCTGCTTCAAGTCTTCGGCGAAATCTAGCGGAACTGAATCGATGAAACTGAGTGGACTCTTAAAAAAAAAGTCATTGACGAGTCAAATTTTTTTCCATTAATTTTTTTGTCTTAAAGATAGCTTACAAGCCATATGCCACAAAACCCCTTCAATTCCCAATTGAAATTTCAATGTCTGGCTAAACATTATACTACTGCTTAAACTAACGATTTTAACAACTGAAGCCGGGAAAAATGCGATGTTTGACATAGGCATGGTCTTGCAGTTCAACACCGGTCACGTGATAAATTTAGAAATCTGAGACAGTGGAGTAGACAGGGTGGGGGTGCAGATGCCTTGGATCAACGCCCCCCTAGAGATAATGCCTCAGGACTGGCAACACTGGATTGAATGACGTATTTGCAGATCGGCCATACGCCCTTCCCACCTTTGTGCTGCAGCATAAGGAGACGGAGAGTAAGCCATGCACGTTGTAGCGGCAACGTGCTTCGTAATCAGAAAGTTCTTGTCTTATTCTAATTTGATAACAGACCGGATTGCTTTCAATTAAGGTAAGTACTTATTTACAGTATATATGTGCATTTTTATGAGTATTAACTATGTTAATCACTATCTATTAAAATATGTTTACTTTTGTCCTTGTTGCACGATTAGGCTTAATCGCACAGCTTTGTTGAAGCTGGTAATGTGACAGACTTTTTTTTCCCAGGGTCCTGTTTTTGGGAAATTGTGAACAGCTTTTCATATTTGTGAAAAATCTAGACATAATTATGTGAATTTGAAATGATCGTTATATTCAGGACCTTATTTATACATTTTTAAGAAGATACATGGATGTAATATACATATATTTTCTTTATGTATGTAAAAGTGACAGGTCAGATTTTACTTTTAAATGATTAATTTGTGAAATGTTCAGTTTAAAGATGGAAAAATTTTGTGAAAAACCTATTTTTAAGACAAAGAATTTTATGAAGGGTCTTATTTTAGGGAAAATAATTTTGTGAAGGGTCCTCTTTTAGGGAAAATAATTTTGTGAAGGGTCCTGTTTTGAAATGAGAAATTTTGTGAAGGATCCTTTAAAGGACTTAATTTTTTCCTAAACAGATCCCTGAGTTGTTTCTCATAAAAGAATGTAAATTTTATTTATAAAAATAAGTTTTGAAAAATTCACGATTGTTTCATTCTGATGCTCCCCCTCCCCCCCCCCCCCCTGTTTAATGTATTTTATTGCTAAAATATTGATATATTTTTTCATACAGAGATTAAATTATAAATTTATTAACTTAATTAAATGTTTCTCTTGTCACTAATTCATATTCAAAAACATATCAGTTAGTGAAAAGTGTAAGATAAAACTTAATATAATGTACTGACTATCGTTTGATGATTACATAATTGATTTATTTCGCCATATATGCAGTTTTTCTATAATCACCAATAAAAATCACCAGAGATATTTTGCTATTATTGGAAAATATTAAATATATATTTTTACTAATGTTCAAATGAAATTATTACGGCTAGCATTCAAATCTGCCTTTGCCTTATATATACTACACTTAGCTAAAAAATGTTTTTTTAATTACTTATTTGTTATATAAATGCATGTTACATGTATACCACACTGCTTACACCCTCTTCAAATAAGGTCTAAAAAACATCATAATTCCGATTTGATGGAATGCTACAGAGTGATCAATTAAATTATTTGAATTTAAGTCTGACGACTGCATAGGATTTACCACTGTTGCAGAAAGAGAGAAAATTATCCCTCTCCTGTCAAGGTCATTTTTCCAGCAGGCGCTGTAACCCTTTCGTTGCGTGCGCATCTTTTGTATGCAATAGTCGACGCACCAGACAGTCGCTTAAGAACTCTTCTCAGATCAACATGTAAATAAAAGTTTTGTTCTGTTTTTAACTATCGGCTGCTTTTCTTTCCCGGCCTTTGGAATTATTTATTTTTAATTTAAGTACGTACGTCACATTCTGGCATCCCACTACCGAGATGAATGTTAATTATGACATTCTTATTTTGCCGATAGTTAAATGTTAAGCTTAAGTAAGTTTAAATTAAGTATTTAAGTATTTTTTACGAAAAAAAAAAAATATGACGGATCTAGAAAGTACAAAGCAGCAGAGAAAAGCCACTAGATCATCTTTTACGAAGACGTCTAACAAGCTACAAGAACTAATAAGTGCCGCTGCTCCGGATTTAGATGATGTGGAAATACTGCTAGATCAACTACAAGAAAAATATAAAATGCTCCGAACTATAGATGAAAAATTTTTAGAATTTTTTCAAAAACAAAGCTGCTCTCAAGAAGATTACGAAAAGGAATATGAGGCAGCTCAGGAATATTACGAAAAGATGTCTACGTTAAAGGTGAAATGTAACAGGTTAAAAACGAAGCTTAGTTACAATACAGTAAATGCTGTTTCCTCTTCTTCAATTATGGCGTCACCGGTTGCTAAACAGAAACTCCCTGAAATAGAACTCTTTAAATTTGACGGCAACCAAGAAATTGGCTCCCCTTTTGGACGCAGTTTAGCAAAATCGATGAAGACTCAAGAATAGATGTCCGCGACAAGTTTCAGTACCTACTACAGTCTACTAAGCCTGAATCAGTAGCTCGACAAATCGTGGAGAGTTTTCCTGCTACAGAATTAAATTACGATAAAGCATTGAACTATTTAAAAGAACGTTTTGGAAAAGAAAGTGTCCTTATACAGATTTACGTTAGAGAACTTTTAAAGCTGGTTATTACGGACAAAACTCAAGTGAATTTGTTGACTCTCTATGACAAGCTTCAAACACAACTGCGTGCCTTAGAATCTCTGGGAGTTACTCAAGATAAGTTTTCGCATATGTTACTCCCATTAATAGAATCTGCACTCCCCACCGATTTAATTAAAATTTGGGAGCGACAGAAAAGTACATTAGCTGAAACAGGTAAGACCGATTTAGATCTCTTAATGGATTTTGTTAAAAATGAAGTAGAAACTGAATTTAGACTTAAAATCACTCGTGATTGCTTAAATTCTGAAAAATTAACTGTTAAGAAAAATAAGCCCTCTGAACCTAAAAGCAGTGTCTCAACTGCTTATGAATTACTTAATGCCAATAACGGCAACAATAGTAGTAATTTTCAAGAAAATTCTAAGTTTAAAAAATTTGATTGTATTTTTTGTAGTAAATTTCATAATTCAGAGAACTGTAACGATGCTTTTGCTATGAGTTTAGATTGTAAAAAAGACATAGTTAAGAAAAAGAATGCTTGTTTTGTATGTTTAAAACGAAATCATAAGGCTAATCAATGTAAGTCAAAACATCGATGCCCAATTTGCAAAAATCGGCACTTTGTAATTTTGTGTCCGGATTTAGTTTCTCACAAAGTTGATAATATCTCGATTGGAGATAAAAGTGAAAACAAAACAAGCACTCTGAATAATTACATTAAAATTTCAGATGTACTCTTGCAAACTTTAATTGTAAAAATTCATAATGGTTCTAAAACAATGTTTATTCGTGCTATTTATGATAGTGGTTCAATGAAGTCTTATATTTGTGAAGATGTTGCACAAAGTATGAAATTTAAGTGTATTGGTGAAACGAAAATTAAGCAATCTCTATTTGGTGGTGTTGAAACACCAGAAAATGTATATAAAAATTATTTAATTGAATTAAGTGATGTAAATGATAAATATAAATGTAAATTAGAAGTACTTAGTCAGAAACGTATTTGTTCTGAAATTAAGCAAATTCCTTCTGGTCCTTGGTTAAATGAACTTAAGTTACACGGAATTAAAATAAATGATTCAGAAAACAAACATTTTAAAGTTGATAAGGAAATAAAATTGTTAATTGGTGCAGACGTTGCAGGTAAGCTTTTAACAGGAAACATTGTAAGTCTTAAATGTGGCATAACAGCGATAAATACGAAATTAGGGTGGACATTAATGGGTAAATTTAATCCTGGCACTGAGCCAAATTCTCAGAGTACAGCTTCTCTTGTTATTTCTTCTCTTTTAGTTAAAAATCGGTGTATAAGTGATCTTTGGAAGTTAGATGTTTTGGGAATTAAGGAACCCCCAATAAGTAAAACGAAAGCTGAATTGCAGGAGGATACACAGAAATATTTTGAAGAGACTCTAAGTATAAATAGTGAGGGGCGATATGAAGTTGCGTTGCCTTGGGTTCTGGACAACACTCTTTTACCGGATAATAAAATAAATGCGGAAAAATCTATTTTAAATACTAAAAGAAAATTGATGAATTCCGGAAAGTTTAATGATTATTGTGATATTTTTGAAAACTGGTTAGCTCTCGGCATAATCGAAAAGACATCGACTGAGAAACTAAAGGGTGTTCATTATTTACCTCATAGGGCGGTAATAAAGGAGAACAGCACCACGAATATAAGGCCAGTGTTCAACGCTAGTTTTCATTTACCTGGTTTTCCATCTTTAAATGATTGTCTGGCTACGGGTCCAAATTTAATAGAAATGATCCCCTCAATTTTGAATCGTTTTCGTATGAATTATGTAGGCGTCACCGCTGATATTGAAAAGGCGTTTTTGCAGATTGCGATAAAAGAAAGAGACCGAGATTTTTTGCGGTTTCTGTGGTTTGATAAAGAAAATCAAGAACAGGTGAATGTATATCGGCATCAAAGGGTAGTTTTCGGCGTTACATGCAGCCCTTATTTATTGGCCGCAACTTTACTGTATCATTTAAATACGGTTCCAGAAAATTTAAAGCACTCTGCAGATGTTTTGAAAACAGCCTTCTACGTAGATAACTGCGTAACAAGTTTAAACTCCGAGATAGAAATGAGAAAGTTTTTCTTAGAATCAAAATTAATCATGTCTTTAGGTCATTTTAATCTAAGATGTTGGAAATCCAATTTAATTAATGAAATATTTGAGGAGGATTCCTCCACGAAAGAGGATGTTTCCCTATTAGGTCTCGTATGGAATACACATACGGATACACTATCGTGTAAAATAGAACAGGCTATAAATCCATTAGAATCAGTCACAAAAAGAATAGTTTTGGCAGTAGCACACCAAGTTTTTGATATTGTTGGTTATACAACTCCAGTGATGCTAATTCCGAAACTAATCTTACAGGAAACATGGAATTCAAAACTAAAATGGGATGACAACCTACCCGATGATTTGGCAAAGAAATTTAAATCGTGGAGAAAAAACTTAAATTTACTCTCATTGATAAATATACCTAGATGGTTTGGGCTTAAACAAAGTGATCAAAAAATAAGCTTGCATTTATTCTGCGACGGCAGTAAAAAAGCATACGGTACCTGTGTTTTCTTAAGAGTAGAAGACGACGATGGGGTAAAAATTAATCTAGTACAAGCAAGATCTAGGGTAGCTCCTTTAAAACCCATTACAATTCCTCGCTTAGAGCTTTTGTCTTGCAATATTGGCTCTAGATTGTTATCTAACATAATTAAAGATCTAAATTTATCAGGGGTTGATATTTATTGCTGGACCGATTCTACAACAGCCTTATGTTGGATTCAGCGAAAGCAAAATTGGGGAATATTCATTCAAAATCGGGTTACAGAAATTAACTCATTGACTTCGCCTCATTGGTGGCATCACATCTCAGGTTCTCTTAACCCTGCCGATTTGCTTTCAAGGGGGTGTTCTGCTGAACAGTTAGTTGAGAGGAAATGGTGGGAGGGACCTGATTGGTTGCACGAAAAAAAAGAAAATTGGCCTAAATCGAATGATGAGCCAAATGAGGATTTAGTCAATTCTGAGATTCGTAAAACAGTTATAACAACGTTAGTAAAAAATGATGAAGATGCTAAGTGGTATTATAAATATTTTTCTTCATTTAAGAAAATTGTAAGGATGTTAGCTTGAATTTTTATGTTTTACGACAATGTAAAAAAAGTTGACAAAAATCTTTCAAGGGACTTATCTGTACCAGAAATTGAAAAAGGGGAAAAGGCTTTAATGGTACTAATTCAGAAAGAATCCTTTAAGGGAGAAAATGATGAGAAATTAAGACAACTTAGACCCATAGTTGATTGTGATGGCCTTATAAGAGCTAAATCAAATGTTGTTTATCGGGAAGATAAATACGATTTTAAATATCCTATTATATTACCATCTGATCATTCTGTTGTAAAATTGTTGATAATGAGTGTACATAATGATTTATTACATGCTGGTACTTCATTGTTAATGTCAAATTTAAGAGAAAAGTATTGGATTTTAAAATCTCGCAAGACAATAAGAAATTGTATTAGTAAGTGTCTAAAATGTCAAAAGTTTAAAGCGAAAAAATGTGAGGTCATCCCAGGAATTTTACCAAATGATAGGGTCCGTGATGCTTGCATATTTGAAATTATAGGATGTGATCTGGCTGGACCACTTTATTTGAAAGATGGTAGAAAAGCATATATTGTACTGTTTACTTGTGCAGTCTATCCAGCCGTCCACTTGGAATTAATCACTTCCTTATCGACCGAATCCTTCTTTCAATCTTTAAGACGTTTTATCGCACGCCGTGGACGACCTTCTACCATATATTCAGATAATGGAAAAAATTTCATAGGCGCGGAGAAATTTTTGCAAACTGTAGACTGGGATGGTCTCCGTTTTAAAGCTGCTGAACAAAAAATTCAGTGGAAGTTTAATCCTCCATCCGCAGCCTGGTGGGGCGGATGGTGGGAGCGTTTGATTCAGATTGTAAAACAAAGCTTAAGAAAAATATTGGGTCGTGCTTCTCTTGATTATGAAGAACTACTAACTGTATTGTGTGACTGTGAGAGAGTTGTTAATTCCAGACCACTTACTTACGTATCAGAGGACATTGATGAGGACTTTGCTATAACACCAGAGAAATTTTTACATGAAACTCCACAGTCAGGTGTACCTGATATTGATAATGTAGATAAAGTGAAATTGAGTAAAAGAACTAAGTATCTGCAGCGGATAAGAGAAACTTTAAGGCTTAGGTTTCGTACAGAGTATTTAGGGCAGTTACGACAGCAGTCTATAAAATGCTATAAAAACAAATCACTTAAAGTAGGAGAAATTGTCCTACTTGAAGATACTAATAAAAAACGTTCCTATTGGAATCTAGCTCGCGTATTAAAAGTTATACCAGGTCGAGATGGCCAAATAAGACTTGCGCTTATAAAAACAAACAATTCTGAGTTATTACGGCCAGTTCAGCGATTGTTCAGATTAGAATTGGAAAATCCAATACAAGAAACAAATGATGAGGCTATGCCTTTAACGACCAGTAGCGGCAGAATTGTCAAAACACCTGTAAGGTAAATTTTATATTCAGAATATTTAATTTCAGTAATTATTTTACTTAATTTCACTTCTCTTCTTTATATGTATTCCAGTGTTTATTGTTATTTTGCATATACTATATACTGTATTTATGTTGTAATTTGTAAGGTTGTATTTTGATTGCATAAGTGATTTCTTATGTAAGTACTATGTAATGTGTATTTTGTGCATAATATAAGTAAAGATTTTGAGTGTTTAGCTGCCCACTCAAAAGATGGGAGAATGTTGCAGAAAGAGAGAAAATTATCCCTCTCCTGTCAAGGTCATTTTTCCAGCACGCGCTGTAACCCTTTCGTTGCGTGCGCATCTTTTGTATGCAATAGTCGACGCACCAGACAGTCGCTTAAGAACTCTTCTCAGATCAACATGTAAATAAAAGTTTTGTTCTGTTTTTAACTATCGGCTGCTTTTCTTTCCCGGCCTTTGGAATTATTTATTTTTAATTTAAGTACGTACGTCACAACCACTATATTGCTGTTTATTGATTAATATGAGTATTTTAAATTATCCGAGACGTATAGTATTTATTTTGCACCTATGACTCTAAGGATCTGATATGATAATTTATACTTAGCAAATTTTATTAGACAAATTATCAATTAATTATAGAAAAGAAAAAGTTGCGTTGTGAATTATTTTTGAAGTTCGGATCCTCTTTGAGCCAATTACAATCATCAAAGGTTACCTGCAGAGAGTTATGTAACATTAAATAAATAATGGCTTATTTTAAAACCTAGATTGTAATATTAAAGAAAACATTTCCTAAAATAAAAGACTTAATATTAATTCAATAAATTAAGTAAACAAAAGGAAAACTGACTAAAATTAATTGAATATAAAATTGAGTTTATTTACAAGGTAATTATAATCATGTAATTAAAAACAAACATGAATGTTTAAAAAAATATATTCAATCCTAGTTGAGAACTGTATTCTCAACATTTATTTTCTGAGAATTACAGTTTATCTTACCGAATTAACAAATTCGATTTTGAAAGGCAGAATTCCATACCCTAGAAGTATTTATTTGATTAGCCTTTTTATGTTTAGATCGGGGTAGGATCTTCATACACACGTAAATTCGTATTATTAAAAGAATATAGCTTAATTAAATAAAATGGAACAATGGTGAAGGAAGATTGTTTGTTACCTTATATTACTAGATAACGTTGACAGCAGGAGGTAATAGCTGACGCGTTTTCGCTTTTTCTTAGCGCGTACATTTCCATCTATTGGCACACACACTCAAAATCTGTTTTTTAGTTAGAGAGCAGTCAACCTTCTACTTTTCCATCTTTTTTGAATCTCTACTCTCAAGAAAAATCACATTCTTTTCGTGGAGCAAAAAAAAAGGGATGGAACCATTTTTCCCTTTTCACATAAAATTAAGGCCTTATACGTTTTAACTTCTTGAAAATTTGCATGTTTCGGCCATACCTCTGATTTTAGAGAGATGACCATTGGCATGCGGGAGAAATTTGGTACTCCCCTTGAGTGTTTCATAGGTCCGTCGGTACAATAGCGATTCCTCTTGACGCCGTGCTGTGTCTGGGAGGTAAAGATGCTTTGACTTGTGAGGTCTTCGTGCCTATTTAAGCTCTCATAAATAAATGTGTCATATTATTGTTCTGACAATTTTCTCCATGACATTTTTATTAGGTGTAGTTAAATCATTCGTGGGAACGGAAAACCAAATATTTCCTTGAATGCCGTGGTTCACTTTGTTCCATAATTATCTATCTGTATGCGCTGATCCTAAAATGGATCATTAATTTGTATTGTTCACTGTTCACTGATTAAAATGATACCAAATACTCTGTTAATATGCAGAAAAAAAACCAAATACATTTTTTTATAGTGTGTGCTAGTTTAGATCTAGATGGTGGTATTTCTCACCATCATCTCTTCCCCCGACATTAGAAAAAAAAAGGTCAACAGTATCTTTTTTTTTTATATATATGTAGCCACAAAGTACTCGATGAAAGTCCATCGTCGTATTATATTGAAGATCAAAACTGAAAATGTTCACATGGAAAAGTCTAGGAACTTGGGATAAGCTGGAGTGTCATTAGGTTTGGAGTGTAAGTAGGTTTGCAACACCAGAAAAAAGTTTTACACATTGGTGAAATAAAGCGTAATCAAAAGTTCACTGTTGAAAAATCTGATGAAAGACATGACTTCTTCAGCAAGTTATCATGTGTAGTTGGTTTCAATTTCCATTGTTCCAAAAACATTTATTAAAATTTTGAGTTTTAATAGGTCCAAATCCAAATAAAGCAGGAAAATTTGAATAAGCCAAATAATAAAATAAAATGCCCGAGAGAAGAAAGAAAAAAAAAAATTAATTTTCTTTTCCACTCTTATATTTTTAGTTATTACATACATATAAATTGGCAAATCTTTTATTTTAATTATTACAGGCTAATTAGGTACCCATACGTTGAAACACAATATACAGAATCATTTAAAACAAATACTCAATATAATCAGTAAACTGTATGCATTGTATAATTAATACCATACATTAAAAATATATATATATATATTATATCAAAAACATAGAGAGAAAATAGATATACATAATCTCACATGAAATGTCTCTCTTGAGCAAAAAGGCAAACATCTTTATTTTATTTTATATAATATACATAAAGAAAATGTTATGTGAAAAAAACATCTTAACATTCTTACTAAAACAATTTTGTTTTGGGATCTTATAAAAGGATGACTTTTCTGAATGAAAGATATTTTCAATAATATATTTTCATAAAAGAAACAGGTCTAAAAAATGAATTTTCCTCTTTCCTTTGCTACCAAAATTTTAATTATCCGTTGGTAAAATCAAAACAAGTACAATTTCACTGCCCGGCTCCTAGAATGAACAAGGTTGAAAGAGAACGAAGAAAAGAAAAAGAAGAAAAAAAAAAATCTCCTCTCTTTCCTATGGATCCATCAAATTGCTAAGGGGAAGGATTCCAAATAACAGTTACTGAGCTCACCTGTGGAAAAACTGACCCCCCCCCCTTTTTTTTTTTTTTTTTTTTTTTTTTTTTACATTCGTATCCAGGTGTACACAAGGGAAGATTTGCGAAATGCATGTACTAGCGATCGTTGCTATCCCTCAGGTGTATGATTACTAAACTCCTGGATTTTCGACTCTACAAAAAGGGGTGAAATGTGTTAATTGCACGTGTAATTGGTGAAAGGTAGTGCAGCTATGATTTACAGCTAGGAATTATGATTTATGTTGTTAAAAATAAAAATTATACTGTGTGGTTAAAAAAAAAAGTCGTGTATACCCGGCTTGGATTTAAAAATAAATGGGGTATGTAATTAAATCTGTATATCTGCTTAATATTTTCTATAAAAAAAAATCGGTACACGTGTAACGTGGTCAAATCCGTTTGCATCGCACTATCTTCTCGTCAATTTATATATTTACTTATTTATTTATATTGTGTATAAAAACGTAATGTATTATAATATATATATATTTTTAATATAATATTGATTTTCTAGTTACAATTTAAGTTAGCGAGAACAAGCGAGCGTTGCTTTGCACAAACGAAAATGTGCATGCAATTGTAAAATATTTATTTAATTATTTATTCTTCTTATTATTATTATTTTAAAATCTATTAACGTGTAAATATACATATTTAAGGAATCGAAAGCGAGCGTTCGCTTTTCTTTTCTCTTATTATTTTTTGTTTTATAAAATATTACATATAATAGTTAGAAAAAAAAAGATTAAACAAATTCTTTTTTTTTTGTAAAGCTTGGAAATTTAGTTAATTAGAAATATCTCAGCTAAATGCATTATTAGATGCTCTGCGCAGATAGTCTCAATTTCGCCTGCAAAAACGAGACTTTAACATCCAATAAATTGCTGAAATGATCATTGACATGTATCCAACACCTTTTTATTATTATTATTTTTTAAGTATGAAATAATTTACCTAAATATTTAAGGTATAAATTAAACATCCAATTTATGTTTTGTAATAATTGAAACGTTCAATGGTATTTATTTTTTATTTATTTTTTATTTTTTTAATTATCTGAAATGTTAATCCTTAGGGACAACTAATATTTTTTTTTTTTTTTACTTGTTTGTTTTATAATATGAAATCGTACGATTATTCTAAAATTAAAATTGAAACGCGTTGTTCTAACCAAGTTATAGATTATATCAAATATTAAACTAAAATAATTTTGTAAAATCTGACCGATTTTTTTTTGTTATAATAATTCAAGTGGATTCGTCAATCCGTGGCTTTAAGCAAAGGATGAATTATTATAAATATTGGTCAATATAAAATGTTGTATTATTATTATTTATATTTGTGTCGCCGAGTGAATAGATGTTGACTTGTAATTTTAAATCGATTAGTTATATGTTTTGTGCTACATATAAAGACTTTTATTTTCACTTTTAGTAGAGGGGGTAAGGTTATATATTAAAAAAAAATTTTTGTTTTGTTATATAAATTAGTATAAAATGGGTTTGAAAGGGTGATACCCTGGCAAGGCTGCCTCTGTTTTTATTTTTACCGTAATTATTATTATTTTTTATTTAACGTGCATGTTTGTTCATAACTCCCTCTGACGAGCCAAATCCCTCAGTAGTACACTGTGTAGCAAAGAAAAAAAAACTTGCAGTATCCTCCCTAAATGATCTTTTTTTTTTTTTTTTTTTTTTTTTTTTTTTTTTTTTTTTTTTTAAATAGTAACCTGTCCTCAATGTACTGTAAATAAACAATAATGGAAAATTATAAAATGTGTACTAAACTAAAGAAAAATAAGACATCTATAAACGATAAAAATTTAAAATAAATATATACATATTGCCTCGACAGCAATAAAAGAGAAAAAAAATTTCTCGCTTCCCTATCCAGGAATTTATGTGTATAGTCTGTGATTCCACTTTCGTTGGTGAGAATAATTTATTTATGTGGCGTTTAATAGTCGCTTTATCTGGGAATGCAATTTCCTTTAATAGGTAATTGTTATTCCTAAGCTTCCTTACCACCTCGAATGGTCCCAAGAATTTTGGCTGAAGTACACCTGGTTTACCCACGACTTTTAAGTAGCATTCTTGTCCCGTTTGTAGAAATTTTACTTTTTGGACTGGAGTACTGTCGATGTACTCCGCCATCATTTTTTTTTGGTTTTGTAAGGCTAATTTCTTTATTTCCTCAATATGTTGGACTCTATTTTTAACATAGGTTTTGACAATTATGTCTTGGTCGGGCAAGTGTATGGAAAAAGGAGTTCTTATTTCTCTACCGAAAAATAGAAGTGCCGGAGAAAATCCCGTAGCTCTGTGCGGCGTACTGTTATAATTAATTTTAAAAAAATCAATCCTGGTATCCCATTCTAAAGAGTTTTTACACATAGCCACAATTGAATTTTTTAATATTTTATTACTGATTTCACAGAGCCCATTACTGCGTGGATTATTCACGGACGTAAAATCTAGGTCTATGTTAAGAGAATCCATGTATTCTTTGAATAAATCAGAGTGAAAATACCGGCCATTATCCAATTTTATGGATCGCGCCAATCCGAAATTACTAAAATAGCGATTCAATACATTTAGAAGTGTTTGTGATTCACAATTGCGAACCGGTACAGCCTCCAAGAATCTTGATGTGGAATCAATAATCATAAATACAAATTTATTTTTGCGTAGCGTCATTGGAAGCAAACCAATTAAATCTATATGCAAAACTGATCCGATTTCTTTATCTTTGATTATTTTTTGTGTGGGAACTTTAATAGTTTGATGTTGTTTAGTCGTGTTACATGGTATACATTCATAGGCGTAGAGTTGTATGGGCCCATGGGGCTCGGGCCCCCCCAATAATTTTTTCAGATGGGCTGGTATTTTTTGTCACCAACCAATATAGAAAAAAATCTCAAATTTTGGAATTTATAATAATTTATCGAATTTTTCAGCGAATATTGTTTTCCAGAAAAAATTTTCTTTCTCTAAATTCGTTGTTTATTTTTATTCTTTATAAACGACTAAAACAGCCTAAGAAAACTTTCACGATAATGTATGGGTAAAACGAAGCACTCTCCACGGGTTTTTTCTTTCTTTTTTTCTTCTTTCCAGGAAGAATCACCTTTTCTGATTCTGACGTCCTGCACAGGGGGCAATAAATTAACACTTTTAACGTAGACGACGTGTCCGATACTATCAAATTACACAACCTTAGATAAGATGGTTAGCCTTTTCCCAAACATACAATGAAGGGGCCATCCGGCCTTGGATAAAAAGGTCCTACAGGCATTTCGAAGAATTCGAGAGGTGTGGGGGGGGGGGAAGTACAGAGGGGTTTTAAAGTTTTGCTGCAGCTGCAGCGGATGACCAAACCAAAACAATCAGTAGTGTCTTTAAGGCAAAGAATATAGACGGGAAAATTTCTTTTTCCTGAGTCAGGCATAAAAATAAAATTTTTATATAAATAGATGGACAAATATCTATTAACATTTTCTAAAGGTACCAAGCCGTCTCTTGCAGTAAAGGATGATTCTAAAGGATCTAGTAGTTCCAATAAACAGTAAGTATTCAATTGTTCCTACTTATTATTTTAAAGAATTTATTTTTGTGTTGTCTTAAGTTGTCTGATTAAAAGTCTGCACAGACCTGGGCCGGGCCCGAAACTCAAACTCAGGCCGGTTTTCTTTCACTAACCGCAATTACTATTATCGTTTCGCTGTTCATATAAATGTATCTAGCTGTACATTCATGGAGAAGATACGGGCCAACTTTTTCATGAAATATTTTTATTATACGACGTTTCTTTTGCAAATTGGAATCTTTGGAAATCTTTTTGGAAGGTTATATACTGATTGCTGTATTAAAATATATTTTGTTTCTATAAATTACAGAAAAATACTTTTTCTTCATTATATTTTCAGCTTTAAAAGTATGGTTTTCTTTAATCAATCTTTTATTCCTCTTTTAATTACTATTATTTCTAAATTAATCTGGTGTATGCATATGCAGTTGTTTAAATATTCATCAATATTATTATTTCATATTACGATTGCTTGCAGACATAAGAATCTTAAAAATACTGAATTTCAAATTATTGTATAAAAACAGATGCAATATTTCTTTAACCCTTTCAGGGGTAAGTGATTGTGTTTCTGTAATGTTGAATTCACACAGGATTTTTTTTTTTTTTTTTTTTTTACTAGAATGTCAGTTGTAGAATCGTATTGTTAAAAAAAAGTATCGGCTTTTTATTTTATTTTCATTTAATTTGTAGAAATTGAGTTGCGTTTAATTTCGTTGTTTTTCTACAAGGGCAAGTGATTAACAAAACTAAACAGATCGGGCTCAACTTTTAGTTTTTATTTCTCGTAGGACCTTGGAACAAATATTAATCATACAGTATATTCCTTTTCTAAGGATAAGACTTGTGCAGACCTCTAAAGGCGGTTCTGACAAGCAGCCTGGAAGGGTAATCACGAGTGTAGATTTGATAAATTTTTTTCCGATAAGAATTTCTGCTGCTCCCAGGCGCCACCGAAAGGGGAGGGGAGCGTCATTTATTCTTAGACTTTAGTATAAATAAATAAATAAAAAACTTTTGGTAGGGGCATGGACTAGGATGGGGAGTTCTTTTGCTGACCACCTCCAGTATTCATCACTGGTTGTAACATTAAAATTTTCTGATAATGGAAATGGTACTCATATGACTTAGTAACTTAGTTAGTAATTAGTACTATACGAATATTATCTGCAATCTAATCGTCGTATTTCGATTAAACTTGCTACATAATAAATTACATCAATTTATTCGATTGACTTCAATTTAAATAAATAAAACAATATAACTCTCATTACCTTCTTCAATTATTAATTCATTCGTGCAATGAACTGAGTCAAAAAACAAACTTCTTATTTAATTATATAGAAAATGTAATGGTGACCAGACATGGGCAATTTACGTCCTCTATGTCCCACAAGATGGTTGATGCGTGCCAGCAGTGTCCAGAGTGTTTTGAATAATTATGAGTCCTTGATGGAATTTTTCGAGAATCAAAGTTCCGTTTCTATATCAAGATATGACGTAGCTACTAAATGTAGCGGCTTTCTTCGAAATTTGATTTCTTTCGATTTTTTCTTTGCACTAAGCAACATTATAAAAATATTAGGACCAGTTGAGGAGGTACAAAAAACATTGCAATCGCCCAACATCTCACTGAGAAATATCCAAAATCAAATCGATATTTTAAAAGACCTTTTGACAACTTATCGTCAAGATGAAGAATTTTCTGCATTTTGGAACGAAATTGTCTCTAAAAGTAAAGAATTTGATTTAGAGGAACCAGTATTGCCTAAAATCCGAAGAAAACCGAAGTGTATTGACGAAGGAAGTGATCCCCATATCTATGAAAAACCTGAAGACTACTATCGCATAAAATTTTTTGAACTACTAGACAGTATTCAAAATTCTTTAAATGAACAATATAATAAGTGCAATACTTTTTCTAAATTGAAAAACATTGAAGAATTATTATTAAGCTCTTTAAATTCTCGATCAGCTTTAACATCTGAAAATTTAAAAAACGTTCTTGATGAGAATTTGATGGCTGATTTTGATATCGAGAGATTAATATTGCACATTATGATGCTGTCAGACGTGTGCAAGACAAGAGAACAAACTTTTGAAAGTCTTTCTGACCTGAAACACTTTTTCCAGAGTGATAAGAATATTGCTACAACATTTCTGGAAATAACCAAATTGATCCAGATTTTCTATGCAATTCCTGTGACCACTTGCACAGCTGAACGAAGTTTTAGCACGTCGACTGAAAAGCTTTTTAAGATCGACTATGACTCAGCAAAGACTAAACCATGTTGTTATTTTAAATACATATCAAGAAAAAGTTGATGCATTGAATGTAGAAGAACTCATAAATGCATTTTTAGTTAGGTCGCCTCAGAGACAAAATACTTTTGCAAATTTTTAGTTAGATTATTTGAAAAAAATATATAGCGTGGGGCACCACCCACGTTTCTGTATCACGAATAGTTTACTTCTAATTAAATTACATTCAAAATAAGTATGGGTCTGACTTTTTTATAAAGTTTCCAGAAAGAATACGTACTTTTGAACCTGGAATTACATATAACTACCACTATCTTTTTAATTAGTTTTCACAGCCAAGGAAAGTTCTACAACATATAAATATTAAATCATTATATATTACTTCATTGGAAAAACGGCTGAGTGCCTAGGTAAGCAAAAGAGATTAAGCACAAACACAAATCCCTGTGAACAGCACTCCTTTTATTATTATTTGTTTACAGGGAGTAACAAAGTTAGAGTGTACAAACAATTCTACTTGGGAACTTTGTGCATTAGCCACAAACCATTTTATACAGTGCATCAAAATAAGGATAAAAAATCGGGTACCCCAACTGGTGATAAACGGGGTAAAACATCAAGTAGGGATATCTCACATGATGTCAAGTATAACATAAAATCTCATATTGAAAGTTTTCCATAGATTGTATCTCATTACAACAGAGCAAACACTAAAAAAACATACTTAGATTCAGGGCTTAACTTACAAATAATGCATGATTTCTACTTTCAGAAGTGCAGAGAAAACAACGAAAAGCCAGTAAAAAACTTCATTTAATTTCGATATAATAACTAATTTTTTGTCTTAATTTATATACTCACACTTTTTCTCCCCCATCTATTGAAATAGCACACTGAAAAAGGAAAGCTTTCGGGTTCATATTTAACATAATTCAATATTTAAGATAGTTTGCGTTCAATTAAATATTATATTTAACTTACGTAAATTTATTAATTTTGTGAAGATACTATTAATTAGTTTGAATAAGTGGAAGAAGCAATTTGCTGTTATTGTATTAAAATATAGTTTAGTAATAAATATTTTACTATCCACTGATGTTTATTCGAATTAATAAACGAAATTTCACTTTGTTAAATTATAAAAAGTTAAAAAAATTAACAATAACATGGTTCTTTTATGATAGAACCCTGTTATTCTAAGCAAGACACGATGTTTGAGAATAATATGGTTCTATCAAATTTTTTAAATGTAAAAAAATCCACGAAAATAGTATTTATGAACTTTGATTTTGTAGAATTGCTGTCTATACCTACATAAAAATGTATTATTGCCAAAAGTTTTTTTCAAACTTTAATAGCTGCACGTACAGAGCATGCTGATTTTCACAGTGTTCTAATTGCAAAATGAGTTTTTGCCAGATAGAACTATCTTATTCTCAGGTGACGAGATGTAATTGCACGGTAGTTTTTTCAACGGGACTACGTTATTTTTCCGATTACGATAGATTCCGTTTAAACAGATTTTGCTGTATTTACATAATATTTTTATATATATTTGTTATATGTACATTAAAATCTGCCAAAACGGAGCCTGTCTATAACAAACCCTCGTCTTAAATGGAAACTTTTCGTGATTCGACGAAAGGATTACCATACAATCATACCTACTAACCAGTCAAATATATTTTTTCGGTGCTTTGCACTTGCTTTTTCAGACTTCACTGTATAAATATTTAATCTGTGTAAACGAAAGCAGTCTACAAAAGAATCTTGTCTCAATCGGAAACATTCCATAGTTATAACGAAATGAATTCCTTAAAAGTTTACCTGTTAAGGCAGAAAGCTGCCTAAAACGAAATTCTCCATGATTCCTTGCAATTTCATCTTAGAAATCAGAGTTGGACAAATTTGTATTCCCAATTATCTGCAATGTAATCTATATATTTAAAACGCTAAGCGATTTCGTTCGACAATCCGTGAGAACAAACTACTGCATCAAATTACACCATTCTTTTTTAAAAATGAAAGATATTTGGACACAGATTTGTTATCGTGCATTCGTTTGTTCGAAAATTTAATTAATTAGCCGTAATTTTCAATTAAACTTTTACTTCTGCTTATGACGTCATAAGCAGATAACGCCCACTGTTGCAAAGCATAGACTTTATTCTCTAAACTCTGTGGTGGCGACGATAAAAAATAAATATTAAAAGCACGTGGCTTTTAGGCCGAATTTTGTAATTTGCAAGTTAAATTTAGGTAAAAATATTTATCCGCTTGTTTTGTAAGCGAATAAAAATTCATATTTATTGTGACGTCACGGGAATATTGTCCATTGGGTTTATTTTATCATTATGCATTATAACTTTGCGATTTATGCCATTTTTTTATTACAAAATCTATATATTTAAAACGCTAAGCTTTTTCTTTCGACAATCCGTGAGAACAAACTACTGCATCAAATTACACCATTCTTTTGTTAAATGAAAGATATTTGGACACAGATTTGTTATCGTACATTTGTTTGTTCGAAAATTTTATTAATTAGCCGTAATTTTAAATTAAACTTTTACTTCTGCGTATGACGTCATAAAGTCGGCAATCGGAATACGCCTACTGTTGCGAGGCACAGGGTAACAAGAAACTCCATGGTTGCAAGGATAAAAGAGAAATAATAAATATCAAAAGTACGTGGCTTTTAGGCCGAATTTTTTAATTTTCAAGTTAAATTTCGGTAAAAAATATTTATCCGCGTCTTTTATAAACGAATAAAAATTCATATTTATTGTGACGTCACGCGAATATTGTCCATTGGGTTTATTTTATCATTACGCATTGTAACTTTGTTGATGAAATTTTTTTCATTACAATTAAATACAAAATATATTTTTATTTGTATACATGGTGCTTAAGCATAAAAATAACGTATATAAAGTGCGTTGCTTCAACTTGATTGCATACCTTGATTACAGCGCCTAGAATACGCGCTGTACCTTGAATATATGTTACCAATTACTTTTTTTTTTAATTGTAGGTTAGAAGATTTTATTTTCTAATAAAAAAAATTCCACAAAAGTAAAGGATTTCAGGAAAATTCAAATTATTAAAAATAGTGTTATGGTAGAATTTTTTTTTAATAATGATTGTATTTTTAGCTAGAAAAAACAATGTAAGGCTAATATTTTATAGGAATTATTTTGGTAGGTTTATTATAAGTTCATTTAACAGTTCTTTATTAGCGGGAAAGTCCTATTTCTTTCACTGTGAATTTCTCTTTCGATGTCAAAAAATGGTAGTCTACTTTTGGACGCCAGCTAAAACACAGTGACAATTTTTAGAAATACATAACGGTTGAGACAACAAACGGCGCTATCGCTTTAGCTTTCATCGCGCTTACATCACTTCAAAATACTACATTTTCAACTTCAATTCTTACATCATCAATTAGAAAAAATTAGCTTAAGATTGAAATTTATTTTAAAACTGCCGCTTAATTTAACGGCTTTTTAAATAATTTTCAATAATGAAATATTTTTCAATTCTGTCTCAACAATGACCATCAGTTTGCTTCAATATTGTAAAATAGCCCCTGGGAAAGTTGTCACAATTGAAAATAGATTTCCCTGACCATCATAAAAAGTTAATAAAAATAATAATAAACCCCTGATAAATCATAAGATCAGATTTTCCATAAGATAGAGCATTTTGGCGCTAAACTAAAATATTAAAAAAAAAAACTGTTTTCAGTTTATGATTAATATAAAATTGATATGTTGAATTCGTTGATGTATATGTTGCATCAGAATATACTAGGAATTCTATATTTTTATTTTTTTAAAGATCCATTGGATATTTAACTGTATAAGAGGGAAAAGATCCCCGACTGTGATGGAAAAGGGATAATCATCCTGATTACATAAAGGTACAGAAGAAATCATACAAATAAATTACACTTGAAAACATTAAAAATCTGCCTCATCTGCAGATTGATTTAGCATTATAAAAGAATTCTCAATCTTTACATAAAAATTTATTAGCATAAAACAATGGATGCCTTATAGAATATATGGATTTGAAACGAAAGTTTTAAAGAAAGCATTTTAAACATTTTATTTAAACATTTTAAAACTTTTTTTTAACGTCGAATTTCGACGGTGCCTTTGGACATATGCAATGCTCATGCACATAGGAGCTCACTCAGTTGTGTTATGACAGGGGGTGGGGGAGGTGTGTGCTTTATTTACTATGTTCTTTTATTTACTGAATATGGATGGATGTAGGAATATACTATTTGTATGATACTTCATAGGTCCATGAAATTTTCCTTCTTGCAGTGGGGAATATAGCGGTAATGTCGAACTGATTTACATTACACAGTTGTTTACAGATTGTTTGTTTTCAGTTTACATCGGAAGTAGCACTTATTTCACCGGGGGAAAAAAACTTTTAAAATTAAATATTTAAAAGAATGTTTCATACTCTCCACTTCTTAAATAATAAAGAAGCTTATTTTACTGATATTGTTATAGAATTTTTTTTCCGTCAGATTTTGACGGGTTTCATCTAGTTACAATTTAATCTCTATGTAATTAATTATAGTTAAACACATTAATGCAGAGAAATTTCGTCATATAATGGGATGGGGATGGGGTGGTTCTAGCTACAGTGCTGCAAGAATTTTTACGGCATGTAATTTTAACTATAATTAATTACATACAATTAAACTGTAATTACACTGCAGATAATTAGGATTACAAATTTGCCCAACTCTGTTAGAAATCATTACTGTTTTTGTATCCATAATGAAATAATTAGTTCCTCATTCCAAGGGGTTCGGACTCTCCCCCTCCTCCCCTCCGGCTACGCCGCTGACTGAGCCCCTCCAATAATTTTCAAAACTCTACGCCTATGTATACATTTAGTACAATAATTCTTTACATCCCTGTACATCCCGTACCAGTAGAATCTAGCTTTTATTATTTGATAAGTTTTAAAAAATCCGAAATGTGGTTTATGAGCTTCCTGTATTATTTCAGCTTTAAGTTTATCCGGAGCAATTAACAGTTCATTTGTATCAGAGCCTGGCTTTAATATTAATATTTCTTTTTGATTGAGAGTGAATTTTTTAGTGGTTTTGTTTTGTTTGTCAGTTTTAATTTTGTTTATTATTTTATTCAATTTTTCGTCTTCTAACTGTTGTAGTTTCATGTTTTCATCTGATAGAGCTTTGTTTACCGTAAACAATGAATTTTGCAATTTTTCTCTTGAAATTATATTATTAATGTTCCTCGAAACATAATCAGCAGGATTTTTAGATCCCTCGATATGCTGAAAAGAGTAGTTAAAAGGGGACAAATTGTCCAACCACCTTGCTACAATGTCTGGTTGCTTTTCCAAATTTAAAAAATACGTTAGCGCTTTGGAGTCTGTATAAATATTAAATTTTCTGCCTGCGAGAATATGCTTGAAATACATCACCGCTTCATGAACCGCCAGTAGTTCGAGTTTGAAACTGGGGTAGTTCTTTTCGGGATCCCTTAATTTTCGCCCAAAATGTTCAATTGGCAGCTGTTCTCCGTCGTATTCTTGTGCTAAAATTCCAGAAATAGCTGTTTTAGAAGCGTCTGTGATTAAAATGAAATCTTTTGAGAAATCCGGGGGTTTTAATGTGGGATTTTTAACTATCGCTGCTTGGATTTCTTTGAAAGCATTTTCTTCTATGTCAGACCATTTAAATTTCACTTTGTCTTTAGTAAGATTAATTAATGGGTCAACTATTTTAGAATAGTCTTTAATAAGCGATCTAAAATAATTCGAAAGACCAAGTAGAGATTTAACTCCCTTCTTATTTTTAGGTTTAACTAAATTTTGAATTTTATCTATGTTTCTTTTTGAAGGAGAGTATCCTTCGCTGTTTAGGGTGAAACCGAGAAATTCGATTTCTGACATACAGACTTGTATTTTAGTAGGCTCAATAGTTAAATTATTTTCAATAAAAGCTTTAAGGACTTTGTCTAACAGATCTAACATTTCTTCGAGTGAGTCGGCTGCTAGGATCACATCGTCAATAAAATAAGCGACTTGATCTTCATTAAAGTGGCCCAACACTTTATCAATTAATTCTGCAAACACCGCAGTACTGAGTCGCGTTCCGAAAGGCAATCTTAAAAAAGAGAATTTACCGTGCTCCGTTATGAAAGCTAATTTTTCAGTGTCTTCTTCACGTAAATTTATTTGGAAAAACGCACTGTGTAGATCCAGTACTGTATAATATTTTTTTCCACTCATTCTCCGCAGAATCTCTTTAATTTCGGGTATGGGGTACGCATAATTTTGAAGTATTTCATTTAAAAGTCTATAATCGACCGCCATACGATATTTAACTTCATTAGCCTGTTCGTTTTTCTGCAAAGATTTTTTTTAACGAAAATAACAGGGAAAGCGTAATCAGAGTTGGATTTACGAATGATATTTGCTCTCAAAAGTTTTTCGATTTCTTTTTTAGCATACTCCTTAACATTGTGTGCAGTTTTGTATGGTTTAGTCTGCAGAGGATAATTATGTATTAAATTAAATCTTGGGACGACTAATGAAGATTGTCCGAGTGTATCGTAATTCTTAGAAAAGGCATGTGCATTATTTAGAAGTATTTTTTTTAATTTTTCTGCTGTGTCCGAGTCTAAATGTTGTAAATTAAAGTCGTCTGATCTAAGTTCTGCTTTTCTCCGTTCACGAACTTGCTCTAAATTCAGATTATTAATGTGCACTACCTGCTTCGTTACTTCTTGACCCTCAGTGTCAACTGATTTTATTTCAAAATGTTTAGAAATTTTGCCAATGTTCATTCCCTCTGTTAAGATTAATTTTTGTTGTGATTTGTTAGTGATTATTATATGAATTTTATTATCCTTGGCAATTTCGTGAATTGATGTTTTATAATAAATTTTCATATTATGTTTAATCGGTTCCAAGAGTATTGTATTTGTAGTTGCGAATTTATCTGGATCTAATAGTAACGCAACAATTTTTTTTTCGCCTGGTAGTAACTCCGTTGTCTGTGTTAGTTTTGCTGTAACAAAATTTTTGTGCGAGATACGTTTTTTTTTCTTTTTGCGTATTGTTTCTTTATTTTGATTCTCATTAGAGTTAGCAGTTAAGTTACTTATCAGACTTTGAGGTTCATTTTCTAGAAATTGAAGTGCAATGTTTTTGTTTTTTAATTTCATGGTTTTATCTTCAAAATCTAGGATAATATTATTTGTTTTGAGGAAATCGAATCCCAATAGCATATTGTAGTTCCGACCAAAATCTTGAGTTGTAACATAGAATGCCCCCGATACAAAAACGTTTTCCAATTTGAAAGTTAATTTAATGCATTGCTTAAAAGAGATTGTCGAATTTGTTAATGTTTGAATTTTTACCTGGTTACAGAGATTTTTATATTTTACGTGTGCATTCTTTAATTGTTCGAACAATATAGGTGATGCCAAAGTTACTGCCGCCCCACTGTCTGTCAAAGCATTAATCTTAACACCATTAATTTCAAAAGTAATAATCGGAAGTTGAGAATTGTCATTACTTTTGACACTAGCAATAATTTTGTTATTTTTTTTTAGACCCGCAGTGAGACTTACGCGGGTGCCTTGTATTTGAGAATGTAAGTCCCGACTTTAGTTTCCCTTATTGTTACTAGAATTCTGATCATGATCTTTATCTTGTTTATTGTTTTCAAATGTCTGCTGTGAATTATTTTTTTTTGTATAATCATGTTTTTTATAATTATTTTGCTTGTAGCCCCCTCTATGCCCTCTATAATTTCTTCGCTGGTTATATGATCTCTGTTCGTTGAAATTGCCTCCATAATTTCCGAAACTGGGATATGATATCGGCATAAATTGTTGGTGGGGTGGGGGTGGTGCATAGTACATGTACTGAGGAGCAGAATATTGCATAGGGTTGAAGTTTTGGTGCGTGTAATTTGGGGTTTGCTGAAAGTTTCCCTGAGCTTGTTGGTTTCCCCCTTGATAAAAATTTGGTTTTTCGATTTGAATATTCTCAGGAATTTTTTTATTTTCGTCCACGTAATTACTGCTGTTTTGTTCGTTGCCCTTGTAAAACCAACAATGTGGGTTCGTATGGGATGTGGATTTACAGTACTTGCAAAACCTAGTTGTATCATTGTTAGTGGCATTTACCTTTAATTTTATGTTATTTAATTCCGCGGTTAATAATTTTATATTCTCTGCACTTTCTACATTGAGTTTAAGCAGTTCATTTAACAAATCAGAATCTTTAGTTTTGGAAATGTTGTTGATGTCCTTTAAATTGACATGTGAATAAGCCTCCTCTAATTTTAAGGCTATGTTGCACGCTGTTTTAAAGTCCGGCGGAGAGTTTTTTCTTACTTCCAGACTTAAATCACTACGAATTGATTCCAAAAACTGAGATAATTTGATCATTTCCATGAATGTAGAGCTGTTGTTAGCTCCTATATCTTGCCCACTTTTTTTTTAGATAAAGGTCTGCTGCCGCATTAAATTCTAATATAAATTCGTTCATGTTTTGTTCCGGTTTTTGTTTGAGACTGCAAAATTTCTTTTGCGCTTCTAGAAATGTGGTTTTGGGTTCGAATAATTGTTTTAACTTTGTTTTAAAGGTTTCTAAGTTCTGTTCCACGAACAAATTTTGATCCCTCATCAATTTATCTTTAGCAGGTCCTACAATTTTCGCCTTTAATATAGTTAATTTAGAATCATTATTCAATTCAGTTTTATTGATGAGATTGTCAAATTGTAAGAAAAAATGGTTAATATTTGCTTCCTTTTTTCCATCATAGTATGGAATCAGATTAATTAGGCTATCTGCATTTGGGGTGTCCATTGTAGTAATTTTAGGAGTAGCTTTTTCAGAATTTATAATTTTCTTCTCTTTCTTTTTTTTCTTATTATTATTATTACTATTATTACAAATAATATTAGTGTCTACAGTTTGATTATTTAATTCGCGTAATTGTTGTCTAGTTTTGACCCCAGTATCTATTCTACTAATTCTTTGACTTTTACGCTTATTCATCCAATTAAAGTACAAAAATCATAAAATAGAGAGAGAGCAAAAAAAAATTGTTTAACATAAAATAAAAGATACCCAATGGTGAATTGTTATGCACTGTTCGAGAAATTAATTATATATAATATATATCATTTCAATATTTGAGCATTATTATGTATGTATTTTATATTTGCTGCTGTTGCAGTATATGTAACACAAGTCATATTTTCAATTCTTTGTTAATACAAATCAATCCAATAACACTTATTATTATTTAATATATCATTATATATTTAGTGAGGTACCCAAAAAGAATTGCCAGGTATATGCATGTTACAGAGTGTATGAAGATTCCCCAATGAATGCTTAATTTTTTTTTTTTTTTTTTTTTTTTTTTTTTTTTTTTTAATTAGTTGTTGAAAAGAGGAAAAAATTTTTTTTCAAAAGAATTAGAATTAAGAACATTTATGTTAGCAAAAAAAATTTTTTTTTTTTTTAGTCTTAATATTGCATATATATTTTTATATTTAAAAAATTATACAATAACCTAAAGTTCTATTTCTAAAATTAAATTAATATATTAAAATAATTTAGAAAGAGGTAACGGTACCACTTCTAATTCGGTAAACCCTATGATGGAATGCTACAGAGTGATCAATTAAATTATTTGAATTTAAGTCTGACTGCATAGGATTTACCACTATATTGCTGTTTATTGATTAATATGAGTATTTTAAATTATCCGAGACGTATAGTATTTATTTTGCACCTATGACTCTAAGGATCTGATATGATAATTTATACTTAGCAAATTTTATTAGACAAATTATCAATTAATTATAGAAAAGAAAAAGTTGCGTTGTGAATTATTTTTGAAGTTCGGATCCTCTTTGAGCCAATTACAATCATCAAAGGTTACCTGCAGAGAGTTATGTAACATTAAATAAATAATGGCTTATTTTAAAACCTAGATTGTAATATTAAAGAAAACATTTCCTAAAATAAAAGACTTAATATTAATTCAATAAATTAAGTAAACAAAAGGAAAACTGACTAAAATTAATTGAATATAAAATTGAGTTTATTTACAAGGTAATTATAATCATGTAATTAAAAACAAACATGAATGTTTAAAAAAAAATATTCAATCCTAGTTGAGAACTGTATTCTCAACATTTATTTTCTGAGAATTACAGTTTATCTTACCGAATTAACAAATTCGATTTTGAAAGGCAGAGTTCCATACCCTAGAAGTATTTATTTGATTAGCCTTTTTATGTTTAGATCGGGGTAGGATCTTCATACACACGTAAATTCGTATTATTAAAAGAATATAGCTTAATTAAACAAAATGGAACAATGGTGAAGGAAGATTGTTTGTTACCTTATATTACTAGATAACGTTGACAGCAGGAGGTAATAGCTGACGCGTTTTCGCATTTTCTTAGCGCGTACATTTCCATCTATTGGCACACACACTCAAAATCTGTTTTTTAGTTAGAGAGCAGTCAACCTTCTACTTTTCCATCTTTTTTGAATCTCTACTCTCAAGAAAAATCACATTCTTTTCGTGGAGCAAAAAAAAAGGGATGGAACCATTTTTCCCTTTTCACATAAAATTAAGGCCTTATACGTTTTAACTTCTTGAAAATTTGCATGTTTCGGCCATACCTCTGATTTTAGAGAGATGACCATTGGCATGCGGGAGAAATTTGGTACTCCCCTTGAGTGTTTCATAGGTCCGTCGGTACAATAGCGATTCCTCTTGACGCCGTGCTGTGTCTGGGAGGTAAAGATGCTTTGACTTGTGAGGTCTTCGTGCCTATTTAAGCTCTCATAAATAAATGTGTCATATTATAGTTCTGACAATTTTCTCCATGACATTTTTATTAGGTGTAGTTAAATCATTCGTGGGAACGGAAAACCAAATATTTCCTTGACTGCCGTGGTTCACTTTGTTCCATAATTATCTATCTGTATGCGCTGATCCTAAAATGGATCATTAATTTGTATTGTTCACTGTTCACTGATTAAAATGATACCAAATACTCTGTTAATATGCAGAAAAAAAACCAAATACTTTTTTTTTATAGTGTGTGCTAGTTTAGATCTAGATGGTGGTATTTCTCACCATCACGATTACAATTTATTTTATTTTTATATTTATTATTACATAATTTATTATGTTTTTGGGATTATATTTAGTTTATCTAAACTATCATTATGACATCATTATCATTTAGTTTATCTAAATATAATCACATTATTCAAATAAGGTCTAAAACATCATACTTCCGATTACAATTTATTTTATTTTTATATATTTTATATTTATTATTATATAATTTATTATATTTTTGGGATTATATTTAGTTTATCTAAATATAATCACATTATTCATATAAGGTCTAAAACATCATAATTCCGATTACAATTTATTTTATTTTTATATATTTTATATTTATTATTATACAATTTGTTATATTTTTGGGATTATATTTAGTTTATCTAAATATAATCACATTATTCATATAAGGTCTAAAACATCATAATTCCGATTACAATTTATTTTATTTTTATATTTATTATTTTTCTGGTATTATTTTAGTTCATCTAAATATAATAATCACATTATTTAGATGACCACGATGAATACATAATTACATTCACATTATATGGATTTTTAGGTATTTATAATAATTATTTTATAATTAGAATTATTATATTACATAATAAAACATCTTTGGTTATATTTTGAAAAAAAAATTATTAAATATTACATGCATATGTGTGTGTGTTGTGTATAAAATGCAAATATCTAGCAAATTTTTTAGAGCTATCATTTAAATTTTGTAATTACTTTTGTGTTAAAAATATTTAAAAAACTAATTAAAAGTTAGTTTTTATCTTATCATGTTTTGCATAACAAAAACAAAATATTTAAATATAAACCAAAACAAAATTATATCTTTTCAATTGCACATAACTAAAATATATATTTAATATTTTCTAATAATAGTAAACTAGTACTAGTGATTATTAAAAAAAAACAAAAAAACACTGCATATATGGCAAAATACATGAAATTTGTAATTATCAAATGCAAATATTCTATCAAGTATTCAGCAGTGACAAAGTAAACATATTTTAATAGATGATGATTAGCATTGTTAATATTGATAAAAATGCACATATATACTATAAATAGGTACTTTAATTGAAAGCAATCCAATCTTTAATCAAAATATTATTAATTTTCATGAAAATATGCTAGAACTCAAATATGCGAGCTTTCATTTGCACATTAACAAAAAAAAGTGTTAATGAAACCTCAAAAGATAGCTTTTATTTTTCAATAAAAATAACTATTTTGTATTTCAAATTTTGTTACATAAAACAAATTTTTATTGATACTAACTCCTACAGTCTTTTTTTTTTTTTTTTTTTTTTGCGCGGGTGTGAAAAGCAAATAGTGTATTTTGAATTAGTTGATCTTCAATTTTATTATGGAAGTAAAAAAAAAAAAAAAAAAAAGTCATTTAGAATTTTGTTTTATTGTGGTTGCAGGAATGGTAGGATGTTATCAGTTGAATCATTAGCCGATCTGCCGTGACGTCAAAATTGAGCTCTTAGGCATTATCTCTAGGGGGCGTTGCTTGGATACCACTAATTTTGTAAAGTTTTCTTTTCTTATCTAATAGGGCAGTTGCAATCAGCTGATCAACCATTGTATTCACTTGGAGGTAAGGGTAATTCCACCAATCAGAACTGCCTATTTGTACTGTTTACCTCCAAGGTGACGTCAATTGCAACTGCCCTATAGGAAAATTTTCTGCGATAATCAAGGCTAAGAAAACTTTACAATATTACTGGTATCCAGAGCATTTGGATCCCCTCCCTGGCTACGTCACTGATCTGAGACATAAAAAAATAGTTATTGCAAAATAGTAAGGTTTTCTGCGTATTCTTATATTTTGTGTTATGTTAATGATGGTACTGATTACAGTTGTAGTTAAAAATTTCGTTATAGTAAACCAGAGATTACTATACTTATGATGAGGTGAATTTCTGAACATGGTAAAAAGGCGTATTTTATAAGAGGTTTTATTAAGAACGTATGCGCGATTATCACGTGATCTGCTTTAATTGTCTTTTTTAATATGAATTTTTAAAAGTAAAGTGGTCGTTTTAATTTCTGCTGGTGAACGTTTGAAAGAAGACGTCTGAGTACATAGTGTTGATAATGAAATAAAGTTGTAAAATTCGAAACTGATCTTAAACGATATTGTTTGAGACTGCTTCTGCTCCCTGCTCCAGGAACAAAATCTTTTGAAGATTTAAAAAGTTATAGCCAGAGCCTGATTATCCAAAAGACACGTGAAGCATGTGCTTCCCCTCTAAAATTTAATAGTGGCCCCAAAATGTCTGTGAAATGGCCCTCTAATTCCTATTTTTATTTTTTTACATTGTATTTTTAAGTTTTTTGGAAAAGAAAGTTTGTTTAATCCAAGAGGAAATCCACGCACTACTTCACGAAACTTATTTAACAGAGAGATATATGAATGTCATCAATAAGATGTTAATTAATCATATAGCATCCTGATATGGCTGTTAGAAACCACACGGGAAATTGAGAATACAGCTATATGTACTAAATATATCTGAAGTACATACAGGGAACATAAGAAAGCTGTTTAATGAAATGTATGTAAGCTCTGTAAAGCTGCTCCCGGGAATAATATTAGTATAATTGATGACTTTTCATAAACGAAGAACTAAGAAAAATCTGACAAATGAAAGGGGCCCCCAAAATCATACCGTGCTTCTCCTAGATTCAGAGGTTAATCGGCCCTGGTTATAGCGGTACAAATTTCAGTACATTTCAAGAAGTTGCTAAATCTAGAGGCTTACTAGAAGATGAAGATGTTTGGGAAAGAACTTTTCAAGAGGCTGCAGTAACCAACATTCATAAGCAACTTAGAGAGATTTTTGCCTACATTTGTCTATTCGCAGCTCCCTCGAATGCAGTTGAACTATTTGAAAAGCACAAAGTTGACATGGGACAAGATTTTGCTCGACTGCCACATGACCTTGGATTGAGGGTTGTGCCTTAGATTTACTTTGAGAAACATCGAAAACATACTTCGATTAAAAGGGAAAAATTGTGAAATGTATGGACTGCCTTCTCCACCATCTGATATATTTGTTAATAGTATTACCGAACAATATGACATAGAACAACAACAGGCAATTTCAGAGCAATCAGAGCAGGTTTCAAATCTAAATACAGAACAAAAATCAGCATTTGACTTTATAATGGCTGCAATTACTAATTAAAATTTAACACAACGCTGTTTCTTTCTTGACGGTCCTGGTGGTAGCGGAAAAACGTATTTGTATAAAGCCATTTTAAGTTCGATCATAGGAGAAGGTGGCACAGCATTAATTAGCTGTTGTATCCCGGAATCGCAGCAAACTTATTTGATGGTGGCAGAACATATATCACTCTATATTTAAACTACACCCACCTCAAGATGAAACCACAACTTCTAAAATAAAAGAAACATCGATTGAAGCGAAAAATATTCGAAATGCAAAAATTATTATTTGGGATGAATCGACAATGGCAATTTCAGTAGTTTTAAATGCTATCTATAGACTTCTAAAGTCTTTAATCAGAAGCAATAAGCCGTTTGGAAATAAGGTTTTAGTTCATGGGGGAGATTTTCGGCAAACCTTACCCGTTGTGTCTCATGGGACAAGAAACTCAAACTGTGCAGGTGAGCATTAAATACAGTCCTTTATGGGAATTGTTTCACATTTTGAGACTTAACCAACAATGTAAGATCAATAGACCCATCTTTTGTTGATTTGTTATTGAAGCTAGGTAGCGGTGACCATGAAATAGTTTCTCATTTAAATGAAGATTTGAACGAGATTCCTTCAAACTTAATTTGTGAAGGAGATCTAATAAAAGAAGTATTCGGCCAAAAATTATCAAAAGATGATGTGAAACAATTTGCCAACAAAGCAATATTGTGTCCAACAAATGCTGTTACAGATAGAATTAATGAAGAAGTTCTGTAAGTCGTAGAAGGGGAGACATGCACATACATACCTTATCTTAGATAGTATTAAGGATGCTACTGAAGGAGATAACCATAGGTATTCGGTTGAGTTTCTCAACAACGAAACTCCATCAGCCATGGTCCCACATATATTGAACATAAAAAAAGGCACAATTATTATGCTCTTACGTAACTTAAACACTAAAAGAGGACTGTGCAACGGTACTAGGCTTATAGTTAAGGATTTAAAACCTAGCTTAATTATTGCTGAAATACTTAAAGATATACCGTTAAAGGAGAAATTGTTTTCATTCCGCGGATTGACCTGTGCCACAGCAATTCTGATTTACCATTTCAATTGACAAGACGACAATTTTCGGTCAAACTTGCATTTGCAATGACCATTAATAAGTCTCAAGGACAAACGCTACAAATTGTCGGCATTTATTTGCCTGATCCTGTTTTTAGTCATAGGCAATTGTATGTTGCACGCTCTCGAGTACGACAGAGTTGCGACATTAAAGTCAAAATTTATCAAGGACCACAACAAGGAAAAATAATCCCAAACTCTGGCAAATAATTTACGAAAAATGTGGTATACAAGGAAATCTTTAACAACTAAACTGAATACAACATATAGGAATTATAAAGTTATTTCAGTGTCTTTGATTTGTCAAAGCTGGATGATAGTATCCCTTACTGAAACCTAAAAAATTGTAAATCTACCTATTAAGCAAAAATTTTGTGATTGTTTGAGGGGGTATTGTTTTAACAATGCCGGGTTGTGGTGGCCCAATAAAAAATATTTTATGACCAGCAATTGTTTAATAGCAGCTAATATTTATGAGTTGGTAATCGCTTTACGCTTTAAATATTTGTAATCTGCAACGCACGCTACCCGTATAACGGGCTTTTCACCAGTATTAAAAAATTTTATATTCATGGATGAAAATGCATCTTTTCCTTTCCGAATGAAGTCATTTTCTTCATCGGAAACATTTCACTTTACATATTAATTACAATGATAGATTATTTACTTTTATTTTATTTAGATTACTGAATATTATTTCACAATAAATAAACTATATTCTGTTCTTCCGCGATTAGTGCATAATTAAACGTAATCATTTTAACATAAGTTACATTTTATGAAAACTATTGAATTTTTTCTTTTAAATATGACTCAAGTTTCAGTGATGAAATCGTGCTTCTGATTGGTGGAATGTAATAAGGCAATTAATTTTATGTTACTACGGTTGTTTCCAAACGTCAAGCTGCTTTAGCATTATTTTCGCGCCCCGCAAGAGACATATATATATACAGATAATCCGGATATTCATTGAACAATAGTTATTAAAAGTTGACATTAGTTGCCTTTTAATTAAAAAAAAAATAGTTTTTTTTTTCCCAAGAGGATATATTGCTTTTTATTTTGGAAATCTATAAACATTAAATAAAATTCGTGCTCAAAAAGTTGATTGAAATTACTATATAATATGAGAGTATATCAGGTTTAAAGGTTTAGGTTTTTATTTGTTGTTTGTGTGTGTGGAGGGGGAGGGGGGGGGGGAGATAGTGTAATTATAAATGCTTCCTGATATTTATACTTTTTACAGTGAAGTTTATATTTTTTAGAGCAGGTTGTAAGTCCTTATTTTCCAAAAAAAAGGCAGGAAACTAAAACTTGATAATTATACTATAATTAAAATATAAACTATTATTTGTTAAATGTTAGGTACTTATTAAATGTTAAGTTTATACAAATGTTAGGCATTTATTAAATGCTACATTTATACAAACTATAAACGCTGACTACGGGGTAGGGGGGGGGGGCAAAGAGACACATGTCCTCTCTGGAAATTTCCAGAAGAGATGTCCTCACTTCTCCTCCAACGTCTTTAAAAATGCAGGTTAAGCATAAAGTCTCACCCTGATTAAAAAAATGTATTGCGATAAATTATTATGCTGTGACGTATGCTTGTTTTTGTAAGTTATGAAAATAATAATCGAGTTTGTAACATACGAATTGCATAGTAAATTTGAACGTGCGTCCCCTTTGAGCTCGGATAACCTCAAGGTGATATTCCAGCTCTCGCCAGTGTCGTCTAAATTTGTTTATTTTTATTTTTTATTATTTATTATTATTTTTTATTATAATTTATTCTTTTTAGGTTTAGATCAAGGACAAATTCTCTGCCACACCAGTTCGTGATATTGAAACATTGAAGGCTAAGGTAACAGATGATGTATCTAGTATTGCACAACAAATGTTGGATAACGCGCAGCAATAACTAAAAAATTGTCTTTTCATTTTCCGAGCTGTAAAGGAAATATATACAATGTATATAAGGGATAATAACAATGAAATTTACTAAGGTAATTGCTGTTATTACAAACTCTGTTACTGTTTCAATTTACAAAAATGAACATAAGTTTGACGGGCTGTGCATATATAAAGTTACCCTTTAAGGGGTAAGTGGGGGGGGGGGGGGGTTGATATCGCTATCTTTTTTATTCCACCCAAAAAAATTTATTTATTTATTTATTTATTTACTGTTTGGTATTTTTTTTTTTTTTTTACATCAAAGTAGTCTGTTTTTCCTTTTCTTTTTAACACTTTCCAACCTGGTTGAAAAGTGTTTATGACTTCGGTTTGTCTGGCCGTATGACCGTCTGCCGTCTGGCCATCTGTCCGTGCTCTAACTACCGTAAATATGCTCGGATTGCCCTGCAATTTTTATATGTTATTGTCGTTATCTATAGCATGTTCCCTATTTCAACTGAAGTGTGTAGCACTTATAGTTTTTTTACAGGGACACTCAAAAGAATTCCGTTACATTACAGTCTATGGGGGAAAATCATTTGCGGTTTATTTTAATGATGTTACACAATTTCAAAGACATTGTAATTGATATATATCACTAAGGTGCATTACAAGAAACTTAATATGGAATAGGGTGTGCATAGCACTTATAGTTACTTTACAGGGACAGTCAAAATAAATTCCGTTACATTACGTCTATGGAGAAAAATCGTTTGCGGTATAAATAAATAATGTTTCACTATTTTAAACGCATTGAAATTTATATATATCACTAAGGTGCATTACAAGAGGCTTACTACAGAATACTGTGTGTATAGCAGTCATCGTTCATTTACAGGGACACACAAAAGAATTCTCTATTGTCTGTTAACAATAATTCCTGGAAGTGCGTTTTAAGTTACTGAACGCGATTTTAAATTTAACTCACTTTTTGTCTATTACGTGGTGTGTATAAATTCTGTATTTCATATACAGGGCAGCACAAAAGTTCGCGAACACATTTCCGTTTATTGAAAAAGAAACTCCAGAAGGAGAATTGTAAACTGTGCTACGCGTTTCCTAACTAAACTAAAATTTAGCATCCTATGTAGTATATATACATTATACAAATCTATAGATCATATACAGGGCTGAATAAAAGTATTCGGATATTTTTCCGAATATTGTATATGTTTGAAATATATGTTGGAAATTCCTGAAATTACGTTTTTAAATATGTTATGCGTTTTCCAAATTGTTTACTTAAATGTTATCTTTGAGTTTATTAAACGGTAATGATTTGTAAAATAATTTTGGAAGCGTTGGAAAGTGTTACATAATCTATGCTTGACGCATGATTTTTCGTTCTTGTTTCTTGTTTCTTTTTCTTTTTTAGTTTGTTATCTATTTGTATGAAAATACAAAGTTATTATCAAAACCACTAAATGATTATAAAATAATTTCACTCTAAAATATGGAATACCCCAAAGTTGAAATTCCTATTATTTTGCCATATGCGTATATAATCCACTGTTTGAGAAACCAGGTGCGAAATATGTTTAAAATGATATTTGTATTTACTATAAAGAAAACAGAAAGAATTTTGGCCGCATGTTTTGTTTATAAAAAAAAAAATTGCTTGCCCCCTTCACGGGCAGAGTGCAAGAAAACAATATTACTGTTGAATGCATTATATGCAACAGAAAGCTATTATCAAATACTTTTAAATAGTAACTAATTATTTTAAGTATTAGAGGATATAAAGTTATTTAATAAAATAAAGGGTGTAGATGCAAAATTCACACTCTCCACTTAACTTAGTTTTTAGAAAAATGCAAAAAAACGATTATTATGAATAAACATGATGTATTGGCACAATTTTTTTGTGATATATCATGTTTATTCATAATAATCAGTTTTTTACATTTTTTTTGTGAATTTTGCATCTACACCCTTCATATAATAGCGATATTTTATTAACTTATTTTCATTTGAATCAGTGCAGTATGCAATAGTAAATGTATAACCATATCTGTATATCACTGCAAATCTATAAAAAGGAAAAGAAAGAAAAAAATTCTAAAAATAAAAAGAATTTTTAGACACTGATAACGATATTATTGGGGAAGGGGGTTTGAAAAATGGTAACATAACATATATCGTAAGGGGCGGAAAGGGTCCAAAATGATCAAAAAGTTGATAGCGTAATATATGTACAACACCTAAGTATGATAGTTTTTACGCAATGATTTTTTGTAATCAGGAAGTACTTTATGTTCGCCCTCAAATAAGTAATGGGGGTCGTCCTCTTCATCTCTTTGACTGATTTCTATGACCTTCTTGATTAACTGGTTCCCTCCCCCTGAAATTTTAAAAAGTTAGCGCCTCTGATAGAAATACAAATAAATATAAACCTAAACAGATCTTACCGAGAAGTTTGTTTTCTTTTATAAAGTACATAAGAATCAATTAGAATTCTCAATTTCAGTTCAGAATTTTTTTAAATAAAATCCTAAACATTGTCTGTTTAATTTGTATGGTTACATAAGGAAAATACTGTAGTTATAAGATCCTTGTTTCTTCTGGCATAAAGATCATTTCCATTTCACATTAAAAAGCATTGCTTTACCTCTGCCTCAGAAAAAATAATATTCCTTCTTTCAATATTTTTTGCTTTGATGAAGGACAATTATCCAATTTCTTATTAAATGTAATTGAATTTAGAAAGGGGATATTATTCCTTTACAGAGCTTCATTCTTTGAATATGTAAACTTCAATTATAACGATAATAAAACTGTATTGGTTATTGATATTTTTGCACATTCATACAGTATAATAAGTATACTCATGACAATATTGTGATTAAGCATGTGTCAGGCTTTATTATCATTTAAAAAATTATAAACTCAACGAGAAATACTTCAGTTTCAACCTGGTTAGTAAATAATAAGGTCTGTTTTATTTATTTATTTTGGACATCATAAACTTATTTATATTAAGAAAAAAATAAATTACAAATACTTAAATTTAAATATTTTATTAGGCATCTTAAAATTGATGAAATTATTCGATTATTACTGGACACTGGCTCCATGCATAGCTTTATTGCAGATAAATTACGACTCAAAATAATGCAAAAGAAAAAAAATTATCAGTGTTCACATACAGAAATAAGGCGCCAATTCACAAGATTTTTGGTGTTGTTAAGCTCAACTTAGAAAATAAACAATTTCAAAATTCAGGATTAGAAGCGTTATTCACAGATGAAATTTCGGGATCTGATATTCCCCTTCCATCGGAAGTAAATGAATTCAAAGTGGCAAGCATTTTACAGAATTTCAATCCTTGAAAATTCGAACTGTCAGAATCCCGTTTCTCTTCTCAAAGGGCACTATTATAACATAGTAACAGGAAATATTAAATATTTGAACGGAAATCTCGTTGCTTTTGAAGCAATCCTTGACTGGTGCTGAATTTTATTTACCTCACAGAGAAGTAATAAAAAAGACTTTTAACTATTTCCTTTCTCTAAATGACTTTCTTCACTCTGCTCCTAATTTGTATCCAGAAATTTTTTATATTTTGTTACGGTTTCAACTTTATCCAGTTGCTTTCACAATCGACATGAAACGAACATTTTCATAGGTACTAGTAGATAAAGAAGATATAGATATTTCATGATTATCATTTAAAGAAGACCACCCTTCTGATGAATCTAACCTCCCGAAAATATATAAGTTTACTATAGTTTTATTTAGTGTTAAATGTAGTCCATCCTTATTAGCAACTACAATAAAACACTACTTAAAGAAATACACCAAAAAGTACTCAGAAACTGTTAATTTTTTACGTGAAACTATTTATGTGGAGGGTGTTATTAGAAGTCGATGTTCTGTTGCGTAAGCTTTGTTCACTGGATTAGAGTGTATTGGCATTTTCAAAGAAGTAAGTATACAATTACATAAGTGAGATACTAATTTTAAACCCCTATAAGAGTTATGGAAAAATAATGGTGTATTTCCAATGATAATTCGGAAACTTTTGAAACAGAAAAGGATGTCACTTACAAAGTTTTAGGCATAGCACGGAACTGTTAGATGATTTGCTGTATTTTGACATTCGCAAATTAGCAACATTTGGTTCTAAAGAAAAATTAGACTAAAATGTATATGTTGCAATTTTTGGGCCGAGTATCGAGGATCTGTCGAGTATTTGATCCTATTGGATTCTTAGGACAATTCACATTAAGAATAAAAAGTTTGATGCAAAAGAACTGGTCTTTAGGCATAGACTGGGACAAAGTTATACCAGAAGATTTAATTTTGCTTTAGAAAGACTGGTGTGATGAAATTCCTCAAATATCAAATTTTTCTGTTCCTCAACATTACTTTTTTGAAATTTTAGACGATAAAGATGACAATTGACAATTACACTTATTTTTTTATGCAGGTACAAAAGCTTTTGGCAAAATTTCTTATTTGCGTGTAACAACCCTCGAAAAAGACAGCCGAACAGTTTTCGTAGCTTGCAAAAATAGAGCATTCCTATCTTGAATAGGATACGAGATACTTGGAAAAAGTCAATTACAAAGTTGTAGAGTCCTCAATTTAGTATGATAGGGATGTCTTACGTGCATAAATAACTTTATTAGATACTCTGAAATGTAAATTTTTTATATCTTATCACCAGCTAAAATACACACCAAATTTCATGTGGCATTATAAGGCAGATGCATATTTACTACTAAAACCAGCACATGTAAGCAAGGTCCACTTTATTGTAATATGAAAATCTAGTTACGTATGCTCAATGTGTCCACAATCGTTAGCAATGTATCATGCATTCTGCAAGTGTTCCGATGGCGGATGGTAGCCACTTTACCGCACCTAAAGTTCCAGCAAATCCGACTTGTCAATAGAGGCAAAGCTCTACTATAGTAGCTATACTAGCTCTACTTAGTAGCTCTACTATGACAGCCTGTTTACTTACTTTGGCGCTTATAGGATTCCCATACTGGGAGATATAGTTATGATTTTGGAGTGTAGAAAATCCCTTTTCGGATTTAATTTATATTATTTGTTTATTCAAGAAATAGATCCTTGGATCGCCAGATTCCGGTTACAATGATTTAGCCCACTGTACTAAATTTTGTCATCTGCGATTTTTGAAATTTTAGCGACTTTTATGAGTGTTTTGCGTTTCGTGGCGATTTTCCCACATTATTAAATATAAATCCGGTTTTAAACAGCTAGTCCAATATAGTAAATTTTATCCTAATTTCAATAATGTTTATTCGGAATTCGTACGGTGGTTTTTTGATTTTTTACGAATTTTTTTATGGGAATTTTAAAGATTTTTCGGGTTTGCGTGGCGATTTTTCAGCATTCGTAAAAAGAATCCTGTTTGTCTTTTAGTCCAATACAGAAATTTTTTTCTCTGCAATTTTTGAAATTCTAGCGATTGTTAATGCTATTTTTAGCGTTATTTCGTGATTTGCTGCGATTTTTCTACATCGTTAAAAAGAATCTGGTTTATTCTTCTAGCTGAATATAGTAAATTTTGTTTTCTTTTCAATAAATTTTATTCGGAATTCATGCAGCGATTTTTTTAATTTTCGTGTTTTTTGCGAATTTTGACAGGTTTGGGCAACGCCAGGCAGATCAGCTATTCTTTAAAAAAGAAGATAATTTAAATCATTATTACTCATAAAATAAATATATACACATTTTTTTATGTTCGTTAAGTAATATTTAGTAAATACGTGACTTGTAAAAACCGACGCAATGAATATCACACGCAGTCAAAATACATTTACAAATAAGTTATTTCAAAAAGAAAAAAAAAGCTTTATAGATGACGACAAGAAGGGGGTAGGAAGGGCTACCACCCCTCCATGGATTTTGAAATTAACACCATGTTTATGACTATAGCTACGGCCGTTTTGAAGTTAATGGGGGTGGACATGACTTTAGAGGACACCCTGTATATAAATGTTTGATTTATTGTATTACGTATCTCTTAATTTCGCTGAGAAAATTTGTAACATGTGTATAAACTAACATTTTGAAGAGTAATACAAAACATTTTCTTGTACGTTATCTTTCTTAAAGTTTTAATGATCTTTGTTATATCGCACTTATTTGATTGTATACCGGCAGACGCGATATAGTAATGAGGGGTCACTGCATTAATTAATCTGTGGCCTCAATTTTAGCGTAGAATTTTTGCGTCGTTTTAGAATCTTTTGACAAAATCTGAATGTGTCGAAGTAGTGACTACTTTTGAAATGTAGTTTGCACTCTCTAATTTTTAAAACAAGTAGTTGTAGTTGTAGATAACTACATTTTTCAATGAAGTAGTTGTAATTGCAGTTCGTAAAAAAAAAAAAAAAACGTACTTTTGTGTTTTAGCGGTTCCCCCACAATTATGATTATGCTAAGGTTGCAGTTATGATTTCGCCAAGATCATCGCAAAGCATATATATATATGCATCCTATATACGCTTATATATATATATTCCAAACACTCCTACATGTGACAAATACGTCATTAAACATCTATTATTTATGTCACATGTCGTGTATACATCATATGCACATGTCATACATATAAATCATATATGCATCATATATGAGTATAACTTGGCCACATACATCAAGAAATGTTATATATATATATATATATATATATATATATATATATATTAGTATAATGTCATACATGCTTTATAATTTGGCGATAAATCTTGGTCGCTTGGCGATTTATCCTTAGGGACTGCTATAACACGTAAGTACCAAATTTACAATATATTAATGAAAGCAGAAACAAATTTAAGTTCGGTACAATTTCTATTTGTAGACCAACCCCTAAGCAAAATTTAAGTATTGCTTTAACTCTTGATTAGATTGATGTCTGAGCTAAAGGTATTTTGAGGAAATCAAAGTTGAAGACCACGTTTTTTGCTTTATAAGACGATTTCTCATTCGACGTCAATTTTTGAGTTCGGCTTTTTTTTCATATCTGATAGTTTGTATCTATCCTTTTTGTAACTTTAACGTTTTTGTAACGATTTTATGCATTTCTATTGCCTATTCAAGGAAAAATTCTTCTAAAGTTACAGAATTTCGTTAAAAAGTCTTCTAAAGTTACAGAATTTCGTTACAAACGCTTTTAAAAAATAAAGTGACGACGTCAAGAGGTCCATTCTCGACTGAAAACAACAACCATTTTCCCAATGGTTAAAAAAAAATAATAATAAAATAGTTTTTACGATTACTGTACGGAACTAATGCTAATAAAGTCGTTAATAAAGTACATACGCCTATACCACTTCGAAACGCAAAACACCCATAAAAATCACAAAAAATTAAAAAGTCGCAGATGACAGTGGTCTAAATCATTGTATATCCTGAATCTGACGGTCCAAGGATCTATTTCAGGAGTAAACAAATAATAAAAATTAAATCCGAAAAGGGATATTCTACACGCCAAAATCATTTTTACGACCACTGTACGCAACTAACGCTAATAAAGTCGTACTTTCACACACATATAAAAAACAAATATAATACAAAAATATTTTTTTTTCTTTAATATTAAAACCGGTTTATTTTTTTTATTCCAAACTAATTAAATTTGAATAATAAATCAGCTCTTAGTTACAAATGGTGTCTTAAAATTTAACTAAAAATACAAAAAAATAGTTTAATAAAAAAATTATTACTTTGAAATCTAATCTGATGCACAAAAGATAGAAATAAAGAATAAAAAGAAAGAAAACTACGAAAAAAAATATAGCATTAATTTTTTTTTATATACTTCAAGAAGGTATAAAAGTGAAAATACAATTGAAATTTAAGAGAAATGCTATTTCCAAATTCTTACGAATTAAAAGATACTAGGCATTGAATTAGTAAAAACATCTAAAAGGAAAACGGAGAATGTAAATTGAATCGCGTGATAAATTCAGTGGAGCGATACAATTTGTGTTGTTTATTCATAATAAAACATTTTTATTACATCTAAAATTATGAATAGTTTAAAATATTTTGTATACATGAAAGTTCTTGAAGATGAACTGTACACTGCAAAAAATAATTGTTGATTTTACAGTATAAAACTGGCACCCAGCTGCCAGTTTTATACTGTAAAATCAACAATTATTTTTTGCAGTGTATAGTTAGATTTCGAATAGTTTAAATAATGATTGTTATGTATTTAAATGGTCATTTTTTTTGCCCTTTCCACCTCTATGTCACAGGTAGTCACATTCGAGTGATGCACTTCCTGCTGTGGCCCTCAAATTTTTTAGGTGCGTTCGTAATTATATAAATACCTAGCACCTATAGTCGTCGTCTGGTCCGTCCATCTGTCCGCATATAACAGCGCAAAAACTACCCAACCGAATGGTTTGAAATTTAATATCTGGGAGCACGGCAGTGCGTCCGCCAAGTTCGCACAGGCCGTAAGCTACCTTTTCCCTGACCATTTCGGCCTACTTTTCACCCCCTCATAACTGCGTTTTGGTGAGAGCTAGCGAGTTTTCCTTTTTAACACACATTAATATAATCAAACTGAACTAGGTTCCAAGATTTCTTATTTCTATATTTAATATTTTTCGAAATATGAGATTCCGAAAAAGGGCTTTTTTGTAACTGACTCACAGGGGATCATCAACTAAAAAGTTGGTGATCATCAAATAACTAAGGTACTTCTAACAGTCGTAGAATCATAAAATTTGACAAGTAAGTAGGTTTTGTCACACAATTAACCAGAAAAGTCTAAAAACATAGAATTTCTGCCTTTAAACCCTTCAAATAGGGGGTGCTGATTTGGCTATATACAGTTCGTAGCACATTCAATTGGCAAATTAAATTAATTGCATTGTTGCAACCATTTGTGTTTTTTGTTGTACGATAAACATTTAAGTACTAAGAGTTGCCTAGACAATCATTTCCTCGCTCATGTTTTGAAGCCAGAGCTGGTCGCCAAAGCCTGATTACAGAAAATTAGCTTGAGTTTGAAGGTGTTACATGGTTTCAAGCAGAATGAATTTTTTATATTCTTTTCCGAAAATGTTGGGAAGGCAAATCTTTTAGTTTATCTGTCCGTTTTTCTATTTTTTACTTCCTTAAAATAAATTTTATTATAAATGTTGGTATTCTAATCGCAATAGCACTCAGTCAATCTGGCAAAATTCCAGTGGGTTGTTAGTTCTTTAAGTGCATTTTAATGATGTTAATAAACTTTATATATATATATATATATATATATATATATATCTGGGAGCACGTCAGTGCGTCCGCCAAGTTCGCACAAGCCGTAAGCTACCTTTTCTTGAACCATTTCGGCATACTTTTCACCCCCTCATAACTGCGTTTTGGGGAGCGCTAGAGAGTTTTCCTTTTTAACACACATTAATATAATCAAACTGAACTAGGTTCCAAGATTTCTTATTTCCGTATTTAATATTTTTCGAAATATGAGATTCCGAAAAAGGGCATTTTTATAACTGACTCACAGGGGATCATCAAATACCTAAGGTACTTCTAACAGTCGTAGAATCATGAAATTTGACAAGTAAGTAGGTTTTATAGCACAAATAACCAGAAAAGTCTGAAAACATAGAATTTCCGCCTTTAAACGCTTCAAACAGGGGGTGCTTATTTGGCTATATACAGTTCGTAATACATTCAATATGCAAATTAAAATAATTACATGGTTGCAGCGATGTATGTTTTTGTTGTTTGATAAACATTTAAATAATAAATGTTTCCTAGAACAACCATTTACTCGCTCATATTTAAAGCCAACGTTGGCTGCCAAAATCCGATTACAGAAAAAATTGATACAGATGTCATATACGCATCACATTGGAGTGATTTTTACCCCGCCAATTTGGCGAAAACTTTGTTTTTGAATATTAGTTACAAATAGCTTGCATAATAATAGCACGTAATTTTTTATTTCAATATAAAAATAAAGTAACGCAATAAATGAAATAGCTTCTATTATTTTTAAAAAGGTAAAAAAAATAAATAAATGATAGTTTGATATAAATAAATATTGATATACATAATAAAAACAATTTATGTAATTAAAATAAAAAATAAAAGTAAATAAACAGCAATATAAACGAAATAACCGGGTTACCATGTGAGGCATAAAATTGCCATTTTGTTGCAATTGCGCCAATGTGGTACGTATATGACATATGTGCCAAAAAACTGAGTTTGAAAGTGTTACTTGATTTCAAGTTGAATGAAAATTTTTATATGCTTTTCCAAAAATGTTGATAAAGGAAATCGTTCAGTTTATCTGTCCATCTTTGGATCTTTTACTGCCTTAAAGTAAATTTTAGTATAAATGTCGGGATTTTAATCTCAATAGCACTCAATTGAATCTGACAAAAATACGCAACTACTTATCCTTTAGGTGCGTTTTAATGATGTTATGACTTCAACACAAACATGATATTTTTATCTCCAAATTTGGCGATATTTCACCAAACGTCGACAAGAACCGAGATTTAGCAATATTAATTTTTTACCAAATTTGGAGATATTTTTCTTAGTGTCGCCAAGTTTGGAAATAATTAGACGCTAGCGGCTATTTTTATTGAGTTAATTTTTACTGCGAGTAGACATCTATTACTAGTAAATCTACAGATCAGGAGCCTCAACGTCAGCTCTGAAAGTCAAAGTTTTTTACACTCACTTTTCATAATATTTAATATCTTACAATCCGCAAATTAAATTATTTAAATTACTGCATATATATTTATATGCATATAAAATAATTCGAAGGTTTCAGAACTTAGAAACGTTAAATTAAACACGGTTTATGCAATAATATTCTGACATTCTTATGAATTTCTTATTCTATTTTTTAGATTAAAAAAATACATTTCTTCAGGGGATGGGGGCTCTGCCCCGCTGAACCCTCCGTAATCTTATTAAATTTATATTCATGATTTCCTATTATTTGTGTGAATGATTCTAGTATATCTTCCATTTCATTCTGCACAATGGTTTCATTACGATAAACAAAAATTTTAAAAATAATTTCATGTTATCCTAATACCTAAATAGCAATATTTACTTACCTGCCAATCACGAAACACTCGTATCTGATTGATAAGTTGAATAATATCCCGTGTACAAAAGTAACTTATGGAAATGTGAACACAATCTACTATATATTTCACTTATCTATTTCAGAAATCTAGTATTATTACAATTTTTGTTTCAGAAAAACAGTTTTGATGGTCATTGTACAATATTTATTTGACCTAAGTACATCCTGATCTAATTCGATGGCAATAGCATACTAAAATTTCCCCAAAATAGGCTTATTTGGAAACTTTTAAACCTATTGTCTAATCATTCATAATCGTGCCTACTGCCAATTCACTAAATAGCAACATTGATTTGGCGCTATAAAGTATTTTTTGTGATAACTTTTTATGATCTCAGTTTCCAGTAGTTGTGCTATTTCAGGCTGTATGGATGCGTTTTACTACGCTAATTTCTTTAGATTAACTATATCGTTGTACGAGATATTACATTTTGTTTTTAAAATAATACTAATTTTCAACCACGAAAAATCCACATCTCTTCCAGAAAATTAATAATATCTCATATAAAAATATTTCGGCTATCATTTTATAGTAGTTAAAAGGTAACTTGTACCAAAATAAATTCTCATTTATTTCAATAAAATATTAAAATCACCCAATAATATTTTATTTTGCGAATAAAATATTGTAGCAAAATCGTCTGAGTTACTTGAATTTTATCATTTTTATATTTTTTGAAATATGGTTGCTAGGTTACAGTTAAATTGAAAAGGAAAATAAAAATGAATGCACTTTAATATTTGCAAAAGATGATAGAATAAAAGTATTATATTATTAGAACAGATGTATAAAATTGCACCAAAAATTATACACCTAATTTAAAAAATCTGACGAATGTATAAACAAAATTTCAAATTAATTTGAATAATTTAACACCTGACTTGATAAATTTTAGCCTTCATAACTTACCGTTTAAATACATTAATCAAATGCGACATTTTATTTTCAACGACTGAAAAATTTCAAAATCGTCTGAATTCCCATAGGAAAACATTATGATAAAAAAAGAAATGTTCTATGTTTTCCGTACGAATGAACCAAATGTAACTAAAAGCTATACAGCTAATTCCGGGTATCTCACCAACATAACTACCAAAAATCAAACTAATCGGATCATTTTTACGGCAGTTATCGCAGAACAGACAAACAGACAGACAGACAGACAGACGGACAGACAGAAACCAAAAACTTTTCGGGTCTCCACAGTGAGCCTCAACTGACGTTTCGGCAATTATTTTTCAGCATATCATCTGGTTAATTAAATGGTATAACATACGAAAGCACAAAATTTCAAGCTGGGGAATGAAACTGAGCTATAAACCGTACTATTTCGATTTAAGTAATCGAGTGTACAAACAATTGGCGAAATTTTGCGATGGTGGTTTGGCATAAAAATTATTAAACTGTTGCAACCATGTATTTTATATAAATGCGTAACATGTATAATGACTAAATTTTCATTTACATATTACATTATTATTATTGTGAAAGCATGCTTCTGATTGGTGGATTCTAGATCAGGTAAAATTAAATTTATGATATACAGATAAATAACTTATATGTTAATTTTAAATTGTTGCCACAAATTGTGTAAGTATTAACATACGTAACTTGTTTTTCATTAGGTGCGTTCGTAATTATATAAATACGTAGCACCTATAGTCGTCGCTTGGTCCGTCCGTCTGTCTGTCTGTCCGTCCGTCCGCATATAACAACGCAAAATTTACCCAACCGAATGGTTTGCAATTTAAAATATATTATCTTTGCAGAATTTTGTCGAGACATTTCAAATTTTATTAAAATCGAATCCAAACTTTAGGAGATATTAATAAAAATATTTATTAAAAAATTTGATTTTTTTTTAAATCGGTGCTTTCTTGTTATAGGAGCTTCCAAAGTTTCATCGTCAAGCGACAAAGATACTTATTCTATTACAGAAATTAATCTGCAGACGATATCATTCATTTCACAAAATTAAAAATCATCAAGATCTAAATATTTATATATCTAGCTACAGTACGAACGCACCTCATTTGTCACGTTTGACGTACAATTTCCAGCTTGTTTTTATTGCACGGTGTTGAATTTTAACCCATCAACGCCACAGTTATTTTTCTCTTGAAAAATGGAAATATTGCAATTTACACCGCTTTTATCGAATTATTACACTATTACAAGAAATTTCAAGAGAAAAAGCAACAGATTATGAACAATTTACCATATATCCTTTGCATGAGAGAAGAATAAATGCTCCTGTTTCAGCCCTCTATCAGATGCTTAAGGTAAATGAAGCACCAATAGATTCTAGAGATAAATATATCGATGTTAAATGCTTTCCCTGTCTGTATCCAGAAGGAAAATATGGCCAGTTTCACGATCGTGCTTAGAAATTAATATCCAGTGAATTTATAAAAGCCAAATTAATGTCCAAACATCCCCAATTTCGGCTAGATCAACAATATTTATTTTATTTATTAAATGATGCTAATATCCGCCAGTTAGGTTCTGGAATATTTTATAAAATGAATTTGGTAAATCAAAGTCAAAAACTAACAGCCGAACAATATTTGAAAATGCTTAAAAAGGATGAGTTGGAAAGTGATCTTACAGCTATATTCAGTAAACTAAGAAACACGGAGCAATACTGGAAGAAACCCAGAAACGACATTAACTGCATGATACAACACTATGGACCGGCAACTTGGTTCCTTACTTTAAGCCCTTCGGAATGGATGTGGAATGACTTAGGTGAATATATCAAGGATATAAACGGTCCTGAAATGGCAAATAAAAGTATAAGTGAATTAGTAGCAGTTGATCCCGTGTCTACTTCTCGCTTTATAGAGAATAAGTTTCGTGCCATTCTAGATTTCCTTACTTCCTCAGATGAACCGTTGGGTAAGGTGAAACATTACTTTTGGAGACGGGAATATCAAACTAGAGGAGCTCAGCATTTTCATATGTTACTGGGGATTAAAGATGCTCCTGTAATCAATGAGTCCTCTATAGATGACGTAGCATCTTTTATAAATAGATATATAACATGTGCTATTCCTAAAAGAAATATTTCTCCAACTCTCCATAAACGGGTCACATCATTCCAAAAACACAAACACAATGATTACTGTATGAGAAAAAAGAAAACAAAAAGTGGTTTTCGTTCTGTATGTAAGTTTGGGTTTCCTAGATTAGTTACTGAAAAACTTGTGATCAGGGATACAATAGAATCCATAGCCGCAAGAAAAACACTATCGAAAAACAATCGTCTGTACGATCTTGTACGCAAGGAAGAGTGGAAAATGATTAACGATTACAATCCTACAATGTTGCTAGCATGGAATGGGAATATGGATATACAATACATTGGTGAAAAAACATCCATTCTAAATTATTATATCACAAAGTATACTACGAAAAGTGAAAAGACACACCTTATGGATGCATTTAATGATATATATTCAACGAAAAGTTTGAGAAGCAAGTTATTCAACATAGGTCTAAGATTATTAGGACACAGAGAATGCGGAGCTTTAGAAGCTAGTGATACTCTGCTTGGCATACAACTATATGGTACCGATCCACAAACTACAATTAGGTGGCTAGATGTAAATATTCATCGTAACAGAAGGGTTAAGTCCAAATCGGAGATGAATATGCTCGATCCAAAATCCACGGACATATTCTACGAATCTTGGGTTGATAATTTCTATCCAGAAAGGCCACAAGAATTAGAAAGAATGCATTTATTTGATTTTATGAAAAAATTTGACATCGTGAATAAAAAGCCGGTTTCAGGGAGAGCAAAATTTTATGTTTTAAAAGAGGGAAGTAAATACTTAAAAGAAAGAGACAGACCGTACATTTTAAATCATTATCATTATGATGCCGAACAAGTGCCAGAAAAATATTTCTTCGCTCTACTTTTGATGTTCAAACCTTGGCGTAAATTAGAAGAGTTGAAAATGGGCTTTGAGACTTACACTGAAGCTTTTCACTCGGAAAAAGATGCGTTTAGAGAAGCATTTAATTTCGGGAACTCATGCATAGAACAACGAAAAAAATAGAAAAAGCTATCACAAAAGTAGAATCTAAAATATCAGAATTAATTGAAGAGAAAGAAAATATTGAAGTTGACGGAGGTCCTGATAATCCATTAGAATTCAATGCTTTAGAGGTTACAAATGCTATGGAAGATTTCTGTCGCATTAACATTGAGGAAAATCTAAATATTGACGATTTTGAAGAAATATTTAAAAGTCTTAATAATGATCAAAAGAGAATATTTGATAGCATTACCATGAAATTGAAAAACACGGATCATAACGATGAAATTTTTCGATGTTTTGTCAGTGGTACCGGAGGAACAGGAAAAAGTTACTTAATAAAAGCTATCAAACTCTGGGTCCACCATTATTTTAAAAAAAAAGTAGCAGTGAGAGCACCAACAGGAATCGCAGCATTCAACGTAAATGGACTAACGATACATAGGCTTCTTCAGCTGCCAGTTGAACATAAAAAGACACCAAGATATAAACCACTATCCGATGAAGTACTTAAAATATTAAGATCAGATTTAAAAGACGTTGTTTTATTCATCATAGATGAAATTTCAATGGTTTCAAACGTCACCTTAGCATTTATACATTTCCGTCTTTCAGAAATATTTGATACAAGTGATGACAATAATGGATGGTTTGGTAAAAAACACATCCTGGTCTTAGGAGATCTTTTGCAATTACCGCCTGTTAGAGAGAAATCTCCTTTCGAATTTTTTTCACCTTCTGAAGGGACCAAGTTATTCGGATCACTTAGTGTTCCTAATTTATGGAAAGAATTATTCATGTATGACGAACTCACAGAAGACATTAGACAACATAATGATTCTGTTTATGGTGAAATACTAAAAAAAATAAGAATAGGAATAATTACAGAAGCAGATTATGATGTCTTATCAAAAAGACTCATTCCATTTCAATCGGATACTAACGAGGGCAGACTGCGAGATATTGCAGATTATCTTTTAAAATGTTCAAATGATACAATATGTTTGTTGCCCACAAGAAATATGTGTCACCAATTGAACGACGCCATGCTTAAAGGACTCGATGGTCCTGAAATACGCCTTATTGCAACAGATAATCTTGAATGTCCAAAGTTCTTAACAGAAAGAGCTCGTAAAGTCCTTTTAAATTATGAAGAAGATGATTCAATGACAGCAGGATTACAAGAAACGATAATAATTAAAAAAGGAGTTAGAGTGATGTTAAAAAGAAATATTGATATAAATTTGGGTTTGGTAAATGGCTCTATAGGCACAGTCATAGATGTTAAATGGCATCCAGAGAACCACAACAAAGTCAGAAGGGTGTTGATAGAGTTTTGCAACTCTCAACTATATGAGTTGGCTCCCGTAAAATCCAAATTTGAGGTGATTAACAAAGCATATGTTCACAGAGAGCAATTTCCAATATGTGTAGCATACGCTGTAACAATTCATAAGAGTCAAGGTTTAAGTTTACAAAGCGCACTTATTGACATAGGATCTTCCGTCTTTTCATGTGGGCAAGCGTACGTAGCTCTATCGAGAGTGAAAACTCTAAATGGGGTTCATCTAATTAATCTCGATGTTAACAACATTATAGCTCAGAAATCGGCAATTAGGGAATACAACAGGCTCAGATCTATTTACCAATCAGATATGAAAATGATTGAATATACAAAGCCGTGGAGAAAGAAAATTAGAGATAGAAAGTGGGCTATGCCGAAAATTGTATCAGTTGTTCAAGATCCAGATTCTCAAAAGAAAAGAGGAAAAAGGAAGCGGTGTTCTACAAGAGGAAATTCGAAATGCAAAAAAAGTATATAGAAAAAATATTATTTAGATGTATATCATTATTTAATCAGAAATAAATGTAGGGTAGATAAAAACGGTGTTTCAAAAGGATATAATATTTTAGAAGACTGTATTTAATATCTTTCCTCGTACTGTCTAATAAAATAAATCAATTTGAATAAATGTTGTATTGATTACATCAGATTGATAAACACTGGTCAATTTAAATATACAATAAAGAAATAAGATTAAATTATCCTATAAAATTTAATATAAAAATTATCGTACAGAAAAAAATACAGCATCTTTAAAGTTCCAATTGAATATTGAATTCCATTGAGAAAAATGTATTTTAGGTTACAGAAAACACTTAAAAATCTTACGTAAAATGTTCATTTTTCACTCTATATTTTAATATAAACTTGAAGTGAAATATAAATTTGTAAAGTCCAATAAAATCAATAAAATTGTTTTCATATTAATATATTTTAGTAAACACATTAAAAAAACATAAAAAATGTAGTGATATCCCAACAAAAACTTTTCAGTAAAAAAAAAAAAAAAAAGCGCCAAGTTCTTCTTAAGGTTTCGGCCAGAAAAAGCAGAAAAAGCATTTTCAATGAAAGATTTGGGATGTTTGACTTTTAAATTGGGCGAGCTTCAGATATCACTGCTTTTTCTGGCCGAAACCTTAAGAAGAACTTGGCGCTTTTTTTTTTTTTTTACTGAAAAGTTTTTGTTGGGATATATAATCGTTCCAGAATTTTGTCGAGGCATTTCAAATTTTATGAAAATCGAATCAAAACTTAAAAAGATATTAATAAAAGTTTTTCTTCATTCTATTAAATCTTATCATACTTAATTAATTCAATGATATCCCATGATAGGTAATGATTCTAGGTTGCCATGGTGATTACGTCCTATTTAAGATGGAGTCCTATTATTTCCATATTACTAAATTAATAAAGCGAATTTGTATACTATAATTGTTTAATTATAGCAATCCTATATTCTACCGACAGTTTTTTGGATATGTTCCCGGAAAAATAGATATTAAATTGAAAAAAAGAATATAAATACGGATTTTAAGTTCTGAAAATTTCAAAGCTAAGATAAAGTTTCCCATTGGAATTTTCAGTACATGTCAACAAAATAGATATAAAATATTGCCGTCTTAAAATGAATTTATTTTATTACGGAAATCAATCATATCATAATGGCAGACGACATAATTAATTTTTTCGGTGAAATAATAACGATGATTTTTTTACATAGTCTTGTATCGGATATTTGCGCATAGTATAATTTTACTGTAACAGAATTGTAATTAATTGTTTGTAAAAGTGTATTGAAACTTAATTTCATAAAATAAAATAAATATTTAATATGGAAATCTGCACATAAAATAAATTTTGTATTCATGTATTTTTGCATACGAGTGCAACATTTATTGCACGGAGATCTGAAAAATTATAAAACTAGTTACAGTACGAACGCACCTCATTTGACGTACAATTTTAAGCCTTTTTTTTTTTTTTTTTTTTTTTTTTTTTGTAACTGTTAATTTAGAGAGAACTTTCTGGGAAAAACGTGGATGTGCCTTATTAATTAATTTGTAATAGTACTATGATATTTGAATAGTTCTGGTGTACACCTCTCACAGTAAGTAAACAAGAAAAAAAAATATGCGTCAAGATAGATTATGAAACATTTTCCAACACATTCGGAATACAAGCCTTCCCCGTTTAATAAGGTAAAACATGATATTTAAGAAAACAATTTAAAAAACCCTTAACACATTTGAAAACCCAATTTTATAAATTTCCATCTGTAGACGGGAAAATATTCAATTTATTTTGTGAAGCTCTGTATATGATTTATAGATTTGATATATACTACATAATATGCTAAAATTTAGTTCAATTAGAAAACGTATAACACATTTGAATATTCCCCTTCTGCAATTTCGGTCAGTAAACAGAAATTAATTATTTTGTGCCAAGCCTTTGGCATTTTCCCTAAATTTCAGTTATTGTTTGATGCAAAAAATACACTTGGTACGACAACCTTGCACTAACTGTGACTTCAATGTTGCCATTTGGACGATTTGGCAACAGTTGGAGAATTTTTTATTCAAAATATCTACTACTACTTTCTCTACAAATGAGTTAATCTTCACTTTATTTAATGACAGACATCCCGTGATTAAATAAGGATTACTAGTCATAAAAACTGGTTGCTATTTTGAACTTTAAAAATAATAGTGCACCTGCAACGATTGGTTTCTATACAAAGGAAAAATTACAAAATTAACAGAAATATTCAAATATCAGGGTTATTACATTTTTGTATCATTTTCACTGCCATTAATTTTTTTTTTATGTCGGAATTGTGTACATAATTTGTTGGTATGTAAAGAGCCATGTGAACAACTATGTATTTAAATATATTTTTTTTAATATAAGCTAAAGGTATTTTTACCCATGCTGTGAAGCACACTTTTGTACGATATTCTTGCTGTTTTCGATTTTAAGTGCTTGGAAAGGTTAAAATTCAGGCCTTTCACTTAAATATTTCTTTTAAAATTTTCCGATGACTTTTTAAAAAAGTTTTATAAAATTTTACATAATAGTGCACCTGCAACGATTGGTTTCTATACAAAGGAGAAATTACAAAAGAAATATTCAAAGATCAGGGTTAATACATTTTTGTATCATTTTTATTGCGATTAATTTTTTAAATGTCATAATTGTGTGCATAATTTGTTGCTATGTAAACAGCCATGTTTTTAAATATCTTTTTTTATATACATAATCTTAAACGTATTTTTACCTATGCTATACAGCACACTTTTGTTCCATATTCTAACTATTTTCGATTTTAAATGTTTGGAAACGTTAAAATTCACGTCTTTCACATAAATATTTCTTTTAAAATCTCTCCGATGACTTTTAAAAAAAGTTTTATAGAACTTTACATAAAAAAAAACAAGGTTGTATTTTGTATATACAAATTTCATAATGTGCAATAGTAATAAAATAAATGTGCTCTTTTTTTTTTTTTTTTTTTTTTTTTTTTGGTTACGAGGCCCGCGGCCTTATATTTAAAATGCTTAATTTGGTTCTCAGTGGTGAACCACTTTGACATGCATGCTCTAAATGAACGATAAATCTATGCGCACCATATTCTACAGCATGCATCTTGTAGTGCTCCCCAGTGATGCATATTAATTCCATTATGCTTGAAATAATGTTGCATTATTAAAATACATTGCAAACGATTTTTCCCCATCAATCATAATGGAACGGAATTCTTTTGAGTGCCCCTGTAAACGAACTACAGATGCTTTGCATTTTATTTTCAATACCAAACATGCTATAGTTATCCCCAATAACATATATAAATTACATGCTAATCCGTGTATATTTAAGGGAGTTAGAAGACGGTCAGACGGCCAGACTAACTGAATTCATAAGCACTTTTCAACTATGTTGGGAAGTGCTAAAAAAATGTTATATTTTATTGGTCGTAATGTATTTTTAAAAAGAATATAGACTGCGTATGTTTATAAAACAGCGTGATACAGTTTATACACTATCTATATTATCTACTGATATAAATATTACAAAACGTGAGGATGTCGCGTGCTTTTACTTCAAACTGTTGCAATTCAAAGGAATAGGACCAAGTTGGAAATTGTACGTCAAACGTGACAAATGAGGTGCGTTCGTACTATAACTACTTTTATAAATATTCAGATCATGGTGCAATAGCTGTTGCATTCTTATGCAAAAATGCCATGAATACAAAATTTTTTTATGTGCAGATTTCCATATTATAGATATTAATTTTATTTTATGAAGTTAAGTTTCAATACACTTTTACAAACAATTAATTACAATTATGTTACATTAAATTTATATTATGCTCAAAACTAACAATACAAGACAATGTAAAAAAAATCATCGTTATTATTTCAGCGAAATCATATCGTCTGTAATCAGTACATTATAAGTTGGCAACATTTTATCTTTTGTTGACATTTACTGAAAAATTCAATGGGAAACTTAAGCCTAGCTTTAAAAGTTTCAGAACTTGAAATCCATATTTAGACTTTTTTATTCATTTAATATCTATTTCTCCGGTACATCTATTCAAAAAACTGTCGGTAGATTTTAGGATTGATATAATTACACAATTTTAGTATACAAATTCGGTTTTCAAATTCAATAATACGGAAATATATGACTCCATCTTATATAGGACTTAATCACCATGGAAACCTAGAATCATTACCTATCATGGGATAGCAATAAATTAATTAAGTATGATAGGATTTAACAGAATGAAGAAAACTTTTATTAATATCTTTTTAAGTTTTGATTCGATTTTCATAAAATTTGAAATAACTCGACAAAATTCTGCAACGATTATATATATAAATTTCAAACCATTCGGTTGGATAGTTTTTGAGCTGTTATATATGGACAGATGTACGGACCAGACGACGACTAGGTGCATTCATATAATTACGAACGCACCTAAAAATATACCTAATACTACCTGAGTAAAAATACTTAGCTTTTAAATGAATTTTATTATACCGTTTGAAAACAATGCATACCTAATAGTTTTCATATTTTAATGTGACGTCACAACATATTAAAGCTCTCCCCTCTTTCTGGTACAGTATGTCACACCTTTTAGGCCCCTCCTCTGGAAGTGAGATGTAATAATCGGATAGTCTCTAAACACGTTTAAAGTCAACTGCATAAATATATAAAAACTTTTCTTCTTTTCAAACAAAAAAAAAAGAAAAAATAATAAAGTGAGAGAGATTTTCCTCCTAGAATATTTCAGAAGGAAAATAGTACAGGACTTCACGAAATAAATATCTGCTCTTTCCTAATTCTCGGAAATTAAAGGGTACTAGCCAATGAATTCAGAAAAATCACCAGAAACGAGAACAGAGGATGTAAATTGAATTACATGATAGATTTAGAGAAGCGATGCGATTTGTTTTGTTGGTACATACTAAAAGCGTTTTAGTATATCTTGAATTATGAATAATATGACACATATTGTATATTTGAAATGTCTTGAAACCCAACTATAAATGTAAACAACTATAAACGAGGCTACATAAATACATAGAAATATTTAGCATGCATGCAAGCGTTTTTTTTTTCCTCCAAAAATACTTACCATTTTCTATAGTTTTTTTTTTTTTTTTTTTTTTTTTTTTGAATCAAAACTGCTTAAATTTGAACAATAAATAATTAATTGCTCAATTGCACACAGTATTTTAATAAAAAAAAAAAAAAAAAAAAAAACCTAAACGAAAAATCGTACAGTAAAGATAAAGAAAAAATCGCGTGAATATGCAACACCTGTGCAAAAATTAATTATATGTTCCAACGAAAGTAATTTTATAAAAATCAAGGAGAGGAAAATAAAATTTTAATTTAATTTTAAGGAGAAACAGTGGAAGATTTCATTTAAAAAATACATTAAGAAATAATCTCTGCTGCTTCTCACGAATTAAACGGTACTATCCATCGAATTCCTAAAAACATCTGAAAGGAGAACGAACGGAGGATGTAAATTGAAGGTAAATTCTGCAAAGCGATGTAATTTGTTTTGTTTGTCCATACCAAAATCTTGTTTAGTATATCTTGAAGTTTGAATAGTTTGAAACATTTTGTATACATGATTTTTTTTAAAGTATTTATTTCTATAAAGTGAAACGTGCATGCATGATACACGCACATATGCATGATAAATTTATCACATATTTATCATGCATGCATGTTAGTTCTTCTTCCAAAAATACTTGTAATTTTGTGAGTTTTTTTTTAAAATTTAAAATTGGTTAAATTTGAATAATAAATAAGTAATCACTCAATTGCACGCAGCATTTTAATATTTATATTTAAACAAACAAACAAAAAAAAAAACGAAAAAAAGAGTAATAGAAGAAAACGTACAGTAAAGAAAAGGGAAGAATCGCGTGAATATGTAGCATCTATGAAAAATAATTATATGTTCCAACGAAAGTAACTTTATAAAAATCAAAGAGCGGAATATATAATTTGAAATTTAATTTCAAAGGGAAACAATAAAAGATTTCATTAAAAAAAAAAAAAAAAAAAAAAAAAAAAACATTAAGAAATGATCTCTGCTACTTCTCACGAATTAAACGATGAACCATCGAATCCCTAAAAACATCTGAAAGGGAAACGAACGGAGGATGTAAATTAAATCACATGATAAATTCAGCGGAGCGATGCAATTTGTTGTTAGTCCATCATAACTTAACAATCTCCCCGTCTCTTACGCAACGCCACCACGCGGGCTGCTCTGCAAAGCTTCGGGAGTTTCGCATTCGTTTATAAACAATCTGTTAAACTGCTGCCGTATGCAAAGCACGTAGTAAACGCGGGTGCCCTATGAATGAATTTGTAATAGCACTATGATACTGGAGTAACATTTCTGGTGTATACCTCTCACAGTAAGTAAAATAATAACAAAAACAAATATATATATATATATATATGTATTATATTTTATTGGTCCTGAAACATTTTAAAAAAGAATTTAGCGCATGTATGTTTATAAATTGTCTTGACACGTGTATTCGGTATTTATTGCATTATTTTAAATTTAGAATGCGGAAATTATGATCTAATCTGTTAATTAATTGTACAATATGGTGACATATCTGAAAAAGTGAAATTGTGTTTTAATTTAATTTAATTTAATTTAATTTAATTTGTGAATTACATTAAAATTTATATTATTGAGCTTCAAATAGCAGTATGACACTAGTAAATTCTTTAGTTTACATAATAAGTAAAATTAAAAAGAAAAAAGTTCTATTTGATTGGTTATGAACTTAGTGTAATGGAATGTTTATTTTGTGCATGTATTTGAGATTTATTGCATTAAATTAAACTTAGAATGCAATAATTATTGTATAAACTGTAAACTAAATTTACAATATGGTGGAATATCTGAAAATTTAAATCGTGCTCTAAATTTATAATTTTTTAAATTTTAATTTTAATTTTATTTATCTTTTTTTTTTAATTGCTTTAAAATATCCAACTACGTTTGGCATCCATTTTTTTTAATAAAGAAAAAATGGGTATAATATTGATTGTTTCAACTTCATTAACATATAAAAAGTTAAATAAATTATTAAATTTATTTAACAATTTAATAATTACAATATTTAATAACAATTTTTAATTTATTAAGGTTAAATAAATTATTTTGATACAATTCTTTTTATTATTATTATTTTAATTTTAAAGAAAATTAATACAATGTTTAATAATTACCTCACGATATGTCACATGTGATTGTCACATAATGTCCTCACGACATAAATAATAATTATTTATATATATATATTTTTTTAACTTTTTAAAAATACAATTTAGGTTGCTTTGAATGTAATCAAGTACGATCTAAGTATTAAAATAAAAACTACCCGAGATATACCCATTCAAATAATAACTTTATAATTTCTCATTATATATATTCTGTATGTTAATTTATAAAAGTAATTTTAACATCTCAGGAAATGCTCAGATATTTAAACTAATAGTTCATTTTACTCATAACATCACATAAATTGCAAGCGATCAGCATTATATAAATTAGTGTTATGACTCCATAATTTTTGGAGATAGAACATTTTTCGTAACTGATTGTTCAGGAAAATCGTGGCTTTCAGTAAACACATTTAATGTTTTTGTTTCTGAAAATCTATTTGAAATATTTGCCTCAAAATGTTAAAACTTTACAAATTTATATATTGTATCTTCTTTAATTTCAATATTAGAAAGTCTTTTACATCTGGACTTATCGTATCTGGAATGTGTTTATTTGGGATTTATTGTATAATATTAAATTTAGATTGCAATAATTATTAAATATTTTAGTCTAATTTCAAAAATAATATCGTGCCTAGTGTGGTAAAGAGAAAATTGATTGGTACAATTTTTATATAATAAATTAGATAACAATATTAATTGTTATAATTATAATAACATTTAATTTGTATTAATTATAATATTGTATTATAATAAATATATATAAATTATATATATTATACATACATACATACATATATATATATATATATATATATATATATATATATATATATAATATAAATGTAATATATATTTATATATAATATAATATATTATATATATATTATAAAATTATTATATAAATTATATTATTTATAATATATATTATTATTATTAATACAATTTAAAAATAAATAGTAAATTTAACTATTAGTTTAAATATCTGAGCATTTCTTGACGTGTTAAAATTACTTTTATAAATTAACATACAGAATATATATAAATATGCATGAGAAATTATCACAATTGTTGTTTGAATCGTATATCTCGGGAAGTTTTTATTTTAATACTTAGATCGTACTTGATTACATTCAAAGCAACCTAAATTGTATTTTAAAAAAGTTTTTAAAAAAATCAAAACAATAATTGTAAATAATTATTATTTATGTCGTGAGGATATTATGTGACAATCACATGTGACATATCGTGAGGTAATTATTAAACGTTTTATTATTTTGCTTTAAAATTAAAAAATAATAATAAAGAGAATTGTATCAAAATTATATCATATATATTTTATTATTATTAATATTGTTATTAATTATATTGTTGTATTACTATATATTATTATATAATTAATATATATAATATTACTATATATATAATATATATTATATAATATATATATATATATATATATATATATATATATATATATATATATATATATATATAATATATATGATATAAAATTATATCAAAATTGGTAAAGAATACATTGGGAACGGTATACATCCGGCACAAGAAAATGTGTCCTGCCTTACTTTAACAAAATATCTCATTATATCTGATTTTTATTATTTGATTTGATTTATTTATTTTAAATACAAAACTATTGTGTGATTGAATGAAATTGATTTAAGTTAAAATATGTCACTTTTATGATAGATATAGTAATATTACATAAATATTTAAGTAAAAAGTGGAATGTTCTAGTGATCTGCACATACTCGGGAAGACAAAATAAAGACAAACTTTCAAATTATTAGTGTGAAATAATAACTTTTAGTTATAGTGTTAGTGTGGAAGTTATAGTGGGTGGAATAATGGAACGGATTTCAGTATTATAATATCTTTTCCATCTGGAGACTACTTAACCATATGTTTCCAGATAATTTATGTACATGTTTCCTGTTTTAAAATCTGGAGGGGAAAAAATAACTACAATTCTCTGATTTTCTCTACTTTCTCTTTCTTTGAACGAAGAAAACAAAAAATGTTTTGGATTGTTAATTGTACAGTCTTTAGTGAAAGAAAATTGTGATATTTTCTCAAAATTGGGTTTTTAAACGTACAAGGATACTTTAATATTTATACGAGCCAGTTTCAAATAACAATAGGACGAGTGCAATTTCTAGAATACACCTCTCACCAAAAAAATAAATTAATTAAAGTTTTATTTTATTATGAATTTAGCATATATGAAATATTTATGAAGCATGTGTGAAATATTTATTTATTTGGAATCTATTGTATAATATTAAATTTAGAATGGAATAATAATCAAATATTTTAGCCTAATTTCAAAAATATAATTTGAAAAAAAAAAGTAAAATTCTGTTATTAATTTCAAGGCATTTTTTTGGCTATTATTTTAATTATTTTTTTCAATTTATTCATTACTAGCGGCCCGTCGCGGCTTCACGCGGGTGGACAATGTGTCCATTACAATGTATTTTCCTTTTAGAACTGTCTCACGCAAAATAACTAATAAAAAATAAGCAATAGTTATCTTATTCCTCTAATCTTCCATAATCAGGTTCATATCCGATGTTTAACCCGATTAGTGAATTTCTAAAATCGCTGAAATACGTGTATAACTATTTTTTAGTAGATTTGTAATCCTGAATTTCATGCTCCTATCTAAAACTGCTGCTGAGAAATGGCGAAATGACCCAAAACGTTCGGACGCCCCCCACCCCATCCCTTATTTAATCCCCTCAGTGAGTGAATTTCTAAAATCGCTGAAATACGTGTTTAACTATTTTTTTAGTAGATTCGTTATCATGAATTTCATGGTAACTACCTAAAACTGCTACTGAGATATGGAGAAATGCCCTGAAACGTTCGACCCCTACATTTAACCCCTTAGGGGGTAAATTTCTAAAATCGATGACATACATGTTTAACCATTTTTGAGTACATTTGTTATCCTGAATTTCATACTCCAACCTAAAAGTGCTGCTAAGATATGGCGAAATGACCTAAAACGTTCGACACCCCTATTTAACCTCCTTAGGGGTTGAATTTCTAAAATCACTGAAATAAGTGTTTAACCATTTTTTAGTAAATTCGTTATCCTGAATTCATGCTCCTACCTAAAACTGCAGCTGAGATATGACTAAATGACCTAAAACGTCAGGGCCCGATTAACCTCTAAATCTAGGAGAAGCATAGTATCATTTTGGGGCTCCCTTTAACCCGGCAAAAGTTTTCTAAATTCTTCATTCATGAAAACTCACGAATTATACTTACTCACGGGAGTAGCTTAGGCGAGGTCACACATATTTCATTAAGCAGCTATATGTTCCCTGTATATACTTCATATATATATTAAGTCCATATATAGCTGTATGCTCAATTTCCCGGGTGGTTTCTAACAGGCACATCAGGGTACTATATGATTAATTAACATCCTATAGATGACATTAATATTTCCGTGTTAAATAAGTTTCGTCAAGTAGTGCGTGGATTCCCTCTTGGATTAAACAAACTTTCTTTTCCAAAAAAAAAATTAAAACTACAATGTAAGAAAAAAATTTAAATTGGAATTAGAGGGCCCTCTTTGCCGTCATTTTGGGGGCCTCTTTTAATTTATAGAGGGGAAGCATGTGCTTCACGTGTCTATTGAATAATCAGGCCCTGTAAAACGTTCAAACCCCCCATTTGATTCCCTTAGCTGAAATACATGTTTAACCAATTTTTTTAGTAGATTTCGTATCTCGAATTTCATGCTCATACCTAAAACTGCTGGTGAGGTAATGGCGAAATGACCTAGAACGTTCGACCCCCCCCCCCCCACACCCACACCTAACCCCCTTAGGGGGTGAATTTCTAAAATCGCTGAAATACATGTTTAACCATTTTTTTAGCAGATTTTTTATCCTGAATTTCATGCTCCTACCTAAAACTGCAACTGAGATATGGTGAAATGACCTAAAACGTTCGACCCCCCACGTTTCAGGTCACGTACAGACAGACACACAGATAGACAGACAGTCAGAGTCACAGACTCACAGACAGACATTTTCTAAAAACAGACAAATCGTGTTCAAGATTTTCTAAAACGTATAAATCCGTCAAAAATCAGAAGTCGAAAATTTTCCCGAATCCAATATTACTTTCTACTTGTATAGATAGACGAAAGTAAAAAATCTCGGATATTTCCCACAGTTCTTTTCAAATAAATGTTACAAGCTATCATGCGTTTAGATTCTGCAATCCCTTGAAAGAAAAACCGAAACTTAACCGACTTGGCACCGTGAGACAAAAAAAGAATTTTCGATAACAACACTTGTATGCGACATTATCAACAGGCGAGAGTCTCCTCCCTTAAGAGTTCCCAATTTAGATCTTTATCCGACGGTATGTTTTGCTGCTGTCCATTAGATAAAATTATTGTTACTGCGTGTTATTTTAATCAAAATCGGTTACACTACGTTCTTGTTAATTTCTCATTTTTGAAAAAAATTTCGAATAAAAAATAAAAGAAACATTTCAGAGAAATTTTATTCTATTAATATCTAACAAGGGGACCGTCAAACCTGATGCGCACAGATTTTGATGATTTTAAAGTATGTTGTAGGGGTCATACCCCTAACTATTCAGGTCAAAAAGTTTCCTTCAAATATGCTTTAGTTTTCGAAAAATTTCGAGTTAAAGTTCAGCATGCATTTCAAATACCCATTAGTTCGCGATCTTAAACAAGGTCTCTGCGGCACAGAGCTATCGCTCGCGATTTGAGAGCCAGAGGTGAGGGTTCTGTCCTCTCATGTGACTTTTACCTTTTTTTAATAAATTTTATATATTTGTCGCATTATAAGTTTTATGCAGAATTATGAATTCTGCATCTTTGAACTTTTTGATATTTTCCTAATAAATTCCATTTAAATTTTCGAATTTTTCGTGAAAATTTATAGTTTTTGCGCAATTTTTATTCTAATATTTCTCTTGACAAAAATCCAAACTAATTTATGTCTTGATATCTCGTCTTTTTAAAATGATTATTGTTTACATTTATGTATATTTACTTATTTATTTATTGTATTTATGAAGTAATGCATTTTTTTTTAAATTTGCATTTTCTATTTTAAAAAAATTAAATGATTAAGAAAAAATTAACAAAATAATATATCCCTTTAATATTTGATTTGTACTAAATATATTGAAATATGTTAACTGCTGAAATACTAAAATATTTATCATCACCGACATCGACATTTTTAGTTAAATATGGAACTAATTGTGTGATACATATCGCAAAAATATTCTAAGCAAATTCCACATTAAAAATCGCCTTTAAATATATTCTTTACGTAAATCGTTTTAACAATATTAAAAGAATGTATAAATTAGCATATTTATTAGCACATTTATTTATTAGCACATTCTTTAAATACTTAAATTGTGATAAATATATTAAAAAATGCATTAAATTTGAAAAATAAATTATTTTAAACGTAGTAATTGTCTGTAAAGAAAGCTAAACGAAATGGATAAAAAGAAAATTTTATTTATTCTGATATTACCGTAAAATTCATTACAGACGATTTTTTTTCAGATACTTTTTATATGTATTGTAATTTACAAACGATTTTTCATTTCTAGTTGAATTTTTCTATATGGCATCGACTTGTTAAAATGAAAAAAAAAAAAAAATTATAATATATTATTTTTTATTTGTGCAAACCAAAAATGATGTTGAGTTTGAACTTTACAGTTAAATGTATTTAAATAACATAATATATATATATATATATATATATATATATATATATATATATATATATATATATATATATATATATATATATATAACTGGCTAAAACTTGGATATAAGCGTTATTTCTTTAATATTTGATTACTCCTTTCAAGATATGTTGTTGGAATTACCTAATCATACATACCTTTAGAAGATTTGAGATAAAAATATTTTGTATAAATAATAAAAAAATATAAATTTTCATTTGAAGTTTCATAAATTTAAAAAAAGTATTATTTTAGAACGGTTATTAAAATATAAAGGGTAAATAATAATAAACAAAAATAAACAAAATCTAGACATAAATTACTTTTGGATTTCGTGAATAGAAATATTAATTTCAAAACTGCACAAAAAAAAAAAAAAAAAAAAAAAGTAAATTTTCACGAAAAATTCGAAAATGAAAATGGAATTTATTAGGAAAATATCAAAAAATTCAAAGAAGCAGAATTCCTAATTCTGCATAAAACTTGTAATGTGACAAATATATAAAATTTATTAAAAAAAGGTAAAACATCGCATGAGAGAACAGAACCCTCACCTTTGGCATTCACTCAAATCGCGAACGCTAGCTCTGCACCACGGATACCTTGTTAACCCTTTCCGGCACAGTGGTCCCACTCCGGGCACACTGAATTTTAATTCCAAATTTGCATACGGCACCAAGAATATTTTAATGAAATTTGGTTTCTAAAATAAAAGCTTAAAATAATGAGTTCTTATTTTCTAAAAAAGTCGTTTTTAAATTCCGGTGTCAGTCAGTAATTTCTCATTTTACAAACAGAATTTTTCTGTTCCGGAAAGGGTTAAAGATAGCATACTAATGGGTATTTGAAACGTATGCTGAACCCGAAATTTCTCGAAAACTAAAGCCCATTTGAAGGAAACCTTTGACCTGAATAGTTAGGGGTATGATCCCTACAACATACTTTAAAATCATCAAAATCTGTGCGCATCATGTTTAGCGGTCCGTTAATTAATTCTTGAGATATGACTATCGCTAAAATCGTGTAAATCCTGAAAAATTCAGCATAGCAGCGCCACCTGTTGGGAGATTTACTTCAAAATCTATTCAGCAACAACTTATATCAACATCTAACCTGAATCTAAAGTTTGGTGAAAATCCGTGCAGTAGTTATTGAGATAGAGTTTTGCGGAAAACGTGACAAAAAGCAGCATAGCAGTGCCACCTGTTGTCGATTTACACCAAAAACTAATCAGCATCAATTTATAACAAGGCCTAACTGAATCTAAAGTTTTATTAAATTCCGTGTAAAAATTCTTCAGATAGAGTGCCCACCAAATTTATGTCATATACACACTCACAGACAGATATTTTCTAAAAACAGACAACTCGTGTTCAGGACCTTCTAAAACACATAAATGCGTCGAAAACCGGAAGTCGAAAATTTTAATGAATCCAATACTTTCTTCTTGTAAAGATAGAAGAAAGTAAAAATAAAATATGTTTGAAACGTTCAACAATTTTCATCGTCATTGTCACTTGCGAAAAGTTATCGCTTTACCTTTAGAAGGTACTAAATCCTCACCGCATATCATCAACAGCGGGGCCTGATTAACGCACAGGCCAACTAGGCCACGGCCTTGGGCCCACTGCTGATAAGGGCCCCAAAATGAATAAAAATTTTAGAAAAAGTTTCTTAAAAATGAAGTTTTCTGCAATTATTTTCTCAAAAACAAAACAAAAAGATTTTGCTTAGCTTGGCCAGTGTATCATAATATCTAATAATAATCCTCGAAAAATTTTCTAGCTACTATTTTAATTCTAGGGGTCCCCAAAAAGTTGCTGGGCCTTGGGCCCCAGATGACCTTAATCGGGCTCTGATTCAGCATTAGAAATGCAGCATTATTTGAAACTTCTGGTGATCAGATTTTTCATACTTCGATGAGAAGAAAGCAATACATGTTTTTTCACCCTTCCCTTTAGCATTATTTCTTAACAAGAACGAAAATTCATGTCTCAAAAATAGATTATGAAACACTTTCGAACACTTCCGGGATACTATAATAAAACTTTGCCGTTTAATAAGGTGAAAGGTTATGTCTAAGTAAAAAATTTGAAAACAATAATTCAAGATTTACCATGAATACTGGAAAAATATCGGAATTATTTTGTGCAGTCTTGTACATGTTCTATAGATTTATATATATGCAAATGTATATATGCTAAAGTTTAGTTCAGATAGGACAAGCATCGCGCAGTTGAAATTTCCCCTTTATAAATTTCCGGCAATAAACTGAAATGTACTCGAGATATTTGGTGATGCCCTGTATATGATCCACGGAATTTGTACACTAATAGGCAAAAAATTAGTTAAAAAATGCACACATAACTGAAAACTCACTTCCAGCAATTATTGTTCATAGATACATACTGCACACCAATTATTTTGTGTGACCCTGTAAATGAAAGATAAATTCTACGCACACCGTATTGTATAGTAAGCCTCTTGTAGATTTGCACCTAAGTGCTATATGTCAATTTCAATATGTTTGAAATAGTGTGACATCATTAAAATACACCGCGAATGATTTTTTCCCATAGACCGTAATGTAACGGAAGTCTTTTGAGTGTCCTTGTAAACGAACTATAAAGGCTATACACTTCATTTTCAATACCAAACATGCCATAGTAAATCTCAATAACATATATAAATTGCATGGCAATCCGAATACTGTTACGCAAATTAGAGCACAGACAGACAGACAGAAAAACGAATTCATAAAAACATTTTCAGTCATGTTGGAAAGTGTTAACAAGCGCTTGCCATTCACTACATGTAGTTTTTAAGGTTCTTTTTAAGTAGACGGTTGATGGGCACGTGCAGGTTGATACGCACGTGTAGGAACAGTTGAAGCGCACTTCTCAATGAAATGGCAGGCAGTCAAATCACAAAACCTTGTTTATCGCACGCACCTTGACTTTTGTATAAAATTGTAAGAGAAAGAACCACTCGGCATCTACGCAAAAATGTTAGATTTGTAGTTGCGAATTCCACATATAAAAGTACAATAAGCACCTTTTATACATCGCTGAAGGGGACGATAGACAAAGACGTATCCCTCTATTCTTAAAACTAGTTGGATGTGCCAATCTCAAAACTTTCTTCTATCTCACACAAGTTTCGCATACATTAACAAGTTGGAAATTGTACGTCAAACGTGACAAATGAGGTGCGTTCGTACTATAGCTAGTTATACAAATATTCAGATCTTGATGATTTTTAATTTTATGAAATGAATTATATCGTCTGCAGATTCATTTCTGTAATGAAATAAGTATCTCGGTCGCTTGACGGTTAAACCTCGGAAGCTCCTATAACAAGAAAGCACCGATTTTTTTCAAAAAATTCAAATTTCTTAATACATATTTTTATTAAAATCTTCCAAAGTATTGATTCGATTTTCATAAAATTTGAAATGTCTCGACAAAATTCTGCAAAGATAATATATCTTAAATTTCAAACCGTTTGGTTGGGTAGTTTTTGTTCTGCTATATGCAGACAGACGAACGGACGAATCAGACGAAGACTATAGGTGCTATGTATTTATATAATTACGAACGCACCTAAAAACGAATCTTAGTACCGATTTATATCAAGGTCTAACTGAATCTAAAATTTTATTGAATTCCGTGCATTAGTTCTTGAGATATGACTATTGCTAAAATCGTGTAAATCCTGAAAAATGCAGCATAGCAGCGCCCAATGTTGAGAGTTTTACACCAAAACCTAATCAACAACAACTTTTGTCAACGTCTAACTGAATCTGAAGTTTGATGAAAATCCGTGCAGTAGATCTTGATATATAGCTATCGTGAAAATCATGAAAAAAGTAGCATAGCAGCGCCATCTGTTGGGCTATTTATACCAAAACGTAATCAGCGTCTATTTATGTCAAGGCCTAACAGAATCTGAAGTTTGATGAAATTCTCTGCATTACTTCTTAAGATATAACTATCGTAAAAATCATAAAAAAGTAGCATAGCAGCGCCACCTGTTGGAATATCTACACCAAAACCTGTTCAACGTCTATTTATGTCAAGGTCTAACTGAATCTGAAGTTTGATGAAAATCAGTGCAATAGTTCTTGAGATAGAGCTATTTGGGAAATGCAGCTTAGCAGATTCACCTGTTGCGCGATTTACAGCAAAAACTAATCAGCATTAATTTATATCTGGGACTAACTGAATATAAAGTTGTATTAAATTTCGTCCATTAGTTCTTGAGATAGAGGGACCACAAAATTTTTGTCACATACAGACAGAGTCACAGACAAGCATTTTCTAAAACAGTCAAATCGGGTTCAGGACCTTTAAAAACGAATAAATTTGTCGAAAACCGGAAGTCGAAAATTATCATGAATCCAATACTTTTTTCATATAAAGATAGAAGAATGTAATAAAACGTATAAATTCGTCGAAAACCGGAAGTCGAACATTTCCATGATTCCAATACTTTCTTCTTGTAAAGATAAGAAAGTAAAAAATAATAACCGCCAGACACCGCTGGCGCTGACAATGAATTTTTTGTGTCCAAAGATTTTTCTAGGCTAATATTAAAAAAACTAATTACATATAAAAATATAAAAATTGGTAGTTTTATTTAAACGTGACTATTATAAACAGAAATAAACTTTAAAATAATAATTAAATGATCGCGTTTTAAAAGCAGTAAATGTAGAAAATTCTTTCATAAAAAATGTACTTGCACGTGGGTATTAAAAATTGAAATAAAACTTGAAAATGATATTAAATTATTACGCATTAAAAGCAGCAAATGGGAAAATCACACCATATTTAAAATGCTCAAATAACATTTCCAAAATTTCAATTAAAAATATATATTTACACGAGAGATTTGTTTATTTCGACAAAATCTTTTACCTATTGTTGCAAATTAACATTGTTTACTTAAGAATTTTATAGAAGTTGACTTTAAAATGTTTAATTGATCTTATTTAATAAGGCACGTAAACAGTTATTAGCTATTTCGACAGCAGTTGATTCAGCCATAAAATTCTTCAGTTATAGGGAAATGAATGGAAACCCGATTACAGGAGATCGCCACTGGTCGTTTAACTATAATTCAACCTTTCGTAATCGTTTTAGAGTAGATAAAATTAGCGTGTTTTTAGAGTTTGATGTGTCAGACTGGGGGCTGGCGAGCATAGCTCGTAGGGAGCAATACGCCCTAGTAAAAGAAAAATATGCCGAAAAAAATAGAAACATATCATGTGAAAGCACTATTGAGGGATAAAGTATTTAAACATAGTATCTAATGTTGAAGTATTATTAGTTCCGTAGTTTGCCTGAGCTCGGGCTGTAGCCTTACTTTCCTTCTGGATATTCAATGTTCCTTATACCCACACTCTCGATTTTTAGTGCTGTCTGTCCATCATTTTTTTTGTTCCTATAATGTTTGTTCTATACTGAAATATATTTACAGCAAAAAATACATCATTTTTTTTTTCAAAATGCCTTCCCTCAGATGATATGCAAAACCCCTTCCTGCAGCCCACTTTTCAAAATAAGTAGAGAAGCCTTTTTCTGGAAGCTGCTTCAAAGAAACCTGCACTGCTGAAATTACTTCAGAATCTGTTTTAAATTTTCAGCCACAGAGCTTCTCCTTCAACATCGGAAGCAGCCAGAAATCGCATGGTGCGAGATCTGGACTCTAAGGGGGACGTGGCATGATTTTAACCCTTTCACCGTTTGAAAGCATTTCACTTTTCTGCACGAAAAAAATCTTTTTGGTAGTTGCTACACTGTAAAAAAAAAACGGAAGAAAAAACTGCAAAAAAGGCTGTTAATATTTCACCTAGCAATCAAACACAGCTCTTTCGTTAATTTACAGTGATTACAGCTGTATAGATAGCGACATCTGTCGGCGTTGTTGTCATTATCTCAAACGAGGGGAATAAACACATTTAGGTCAGAGGCAGGTGACGCTTCGATTCTACGAGAAATGGCCGCCATTAGGAGCGAGCCTAGAAAGTTGTAACAATTACACCTGATAATGGATTACAAACATATTTCAAAGAGTAAAAGTAAGTTTTATCTTTGTTTTCTTATATTATTGTTTTAATAATATCATATAAATTCTGTTATATATTTATACGATACTAATTTTGTTTTTAAACCACGTGTATATCATGGCAGGAACTTTCACGTCATTTGTCTAAAATAAATATTTTGTTTTAAATCGTAAAAATAGATGATTTTGCTTAGGGGATGTTGGGGATGTTGATTTAGTTATGTTATTTTTTACTTTACCTCAGTATGTTCTTCTAGAACTTTGTTATTATTACGTATAATTTGAGTTTAAGTATCACAGGGAAACTTTATGCAAGCATTTTTTTTTTTTTTTAACAAGATCCCTGTTTTTAGCTCTGCCTTATTACGCTATTATATATTTTTCAAAACTCCAGTTCATACGTTCGCATTCGAATATACTTTCTAAATCCTATAAATATTTTACCAGCTACAGTTTTCGGTTCACTTTGGACAGTAATTTAAGTATTTTTATTTATTTAATATATTTAGCCGATATTTCGAACAGTGATTTATTTTCCATTTTCAAATCATTTATTATGAGTAATCTGGATGCACTATTTTATCAATTCTTAAAATATTCCTTGTTTGTTTACTGTCGCAGCAACTCGTTTAATGTTTTTGTCCATTATCTATTTATTTTTTACGCTTAATTTTAAAGTTTTTATGTGAGCAGATTTTTTTTTATTATTATTTTATTCTGCGTTTCTTGAACTCATAAGTGTTTTTTTTTTCTCCCCGTGTTCATTTTTCAATCAGACCTGATATTTATGGAATTAAATGTAAACTTATAAAATTATCTTAGCATAAAATAAGTTTTTTATCAATATAAAGTTTCCATATCAGCAAGTTGCGTACAATAAGGTCTTGTTATTAATTATATATGAATGATAGTTTAAATATCAGAAAGTTTTGCATTTTCGTGTTGAGGGATGGAGGAAATAATGGCTACATTGAATAAACAAAAATATTTAAATAGATACAAAAAATAACCCTAAATTTGTTGGAGGAAAAAAAATATATATATGCATGATTTAAATTAGTGGGTATTTTCAAATACAAACAAACGGGTAAACAAAGTCCTGTAAAGAAATACTGAATAATTAATTAAAAGCTAGATAAAGTAAAATCTTCCTTTGTTATGATTTATTGAAAAAACATTTTATCTCTATAGGCAAATGACTAAAATTTTTGTGGGTGATATACTTGACCAAAAACCGAAATTTGTATCGTATATATGTATAACAGAATCTATTATATAATAATGATATTAAAATAATGATATAAGTAAACAAAAAGGTAATACTTAGTGCCCAAAGTCTTTGAAATATGTCTCAGGTTAAAATAAGAAAAAAAAAACAATACACGGAGAGGGAGGAGGGGGGGGGGGGGTAAAATATCAACAACAAATGTTTTACAGTGATTCTGTTAAAATTGCATTAAAATTAACAGCAAAAACGGCTGTAAAATTAACAAATCTGCTGTAAAATAAAAAAACTGAACTGCTGTAAAATTAACCGCAAAAAATGCTGTGAATTTACAAAAGTGCTGTTTATCCATGAAAAACAAAACTGCTGTAAATTCACAGCAAAATATGCTGGCACCCATATTGCCAGCATTTTTTGCTGTAAAAATACTGTGATTTTTTTTACAGTGTACTTATTTCCTTAAGACCTGCCCTGAGATTCGAAAGTGTGACCAAACTTTTCAGAGCAACTTTTTCTTTCCCCCAGCTTGGATTTTGTACATGTTTCCTTTGTTTGGGAGGCGTGTACAAAACAATGGTTGTTTGTACTGGGAAAGGATTAACTTATTGCAGGCAGTATGTCAAAACTGTCTTTTCATATCCTTGATAGCAAAATCCAGGGAATGTTTTACTATTGAAGTTGTGTATACGTTTAAACCAACAGATTCAAATGAATATTTTGAATTAAATATAAGTTGTTTTTACAGTTACAAAATTTAGCACTTAATTTAATTTGTCTATTAGCGATATATATCAAATGTGTTATTTTAAGTTTTCATAATTTGTATTTCCAGAAATAAAATCGCATGTTACATAGCAAAAAATAGTATTATTTTTGTTTCATCTCATTTGTTATTTTTAGGAATCCTTACAATAGCTTTACCAAATTGCATCTCTATCATAATTTTTGTCTGTCTAAATACGCATAACTTTTTTTCAAAATTGCATATCAAGCCATTCTTTCCCGTAGAATATATATATGTGCATATATATTTACTAGAAAATAATATAATAATAATAATTATTGATATAATAATTAATATAAATCATTCACATCTTTTATTATTTGCATAGAATATCCCTTATTAAAAATTTAACGAAATAAAATATATGGTATTTGGAACAGATAGATTATCAACATGAAAGCAACATTTTAAGATGAATCTTTTATTAAAATGTATACATATTTTTGCGAGGAGGGAGATTTTCCAATCTTTATTCATTTGTAAGCAACATTACATTTTTATTTGAAAAAATATTACATTCTGCAATAGAATAATAGCATACTGAATTATTCAATGTTTAATGTGACATTCTTGCTAGTTGTTAGATTTTTTTCTTGAAATGTGTAGATTTACATTTAACTTTCCTAACGTTTCATTTTTTTTCATTTATTAAAACATTTGTTAATTATATATAATTATTAAATAATAATTTAGACTGATTAATAAAATTCATAAATGAATTCAAGCACTACTGAATTTTAGCAATTTTTTTAACTTTTGACCTATCGTCGCTACCATGTCAAACTATCGACTATGAAATAATGCATTTTTTATTGCTTTTAAGAATGGTCCGATTGTCACCACAAAATTTTATTAGAATTCTTCGCCTAATAAAAATACTAATAAAATTTCTGTGAAGAACAGGGTTGCCAGTTTGGCTTCCTTTTTTATTCAGTGATGCCGAATTCCTACCGGAAATTTTGAGAGAAAAATTTTTACTTTTAGTAATCACGAAATATGCTGTCATTATATAAAGCAAAAATTTCTATTTTAAATTTCTGGTATGGATTCAAAATTTCTGAATGGAAAAGGAGACCAAACTGGCAACCCTGGTGATGTTGCAACCCTGAAACCCTATTAAAATTTAGTGGTAACAATCGGCTCATTTTTAATAGTAATGGAAAATGCATTTTTTCACATTCGACAGTTTGACATGGTAGCGACGATAGGTAATGCATGTAAATGTTAAATATATATATATATATATATATATATATATTAACTATGAGACATTGTATTCTTCACAATGATTTGAATGAATCGTTACAATAGCTTTAACAAATTACATCTCTATTTTTATTTGAAAATGATATCTTTAACGAAATATTTTTCAAGGAAGTACTATTAGGAAGAATGTTTCAGGCATTTATTGAGTAAATATCTAAAATAATAGTTTAAATGAAAAGACTTACAAAAATATGAGAAATCACTGAACATTAAAAAGTTATAATCGTGTAGTTTTATATATGACTAGCAAGCTACGCCCGCTACGCTGGTCAATTTCTCTTAACGAACCTTTAATCAAACAAAATATTGACATTTCATAATTCACTTTTATATTTTAACAGAATAATAAGGATACTATAATTTGTGACTCGTGCTATAGTCAATATACACGTCAGGACACGTCGCCCTTATCATTATATTTTTACGCGTGAAGGTTTCGCTATGGTACTCTAATGTGAAATTTGGTAATTTTAGAAATTCAATAGTTGAAAAATCGCAGAATCATTAGATCATTTTTCTTTAGAAATTGTTCTTAGAGCGCATTTAGATCTTATAAATAACAATCATGCCGAACTTGAAGTTTCTAGCTCCTTCAGCATCGCAAAAATCGCAATTTTAGAATTTTTTCGCTTCTGCACCCCCCTCGGGGTAGTGGCACCGACATAAAATATAGCCTATGTTGGAGCAGGGATTGTCACCATCCATTTGCCACCATCACTTTTGAAATCGCTTTAGTAGTTCCAGACATTCCATACAAATTGTAATTTAGAATGTTTTTAGAAAATTTTTTGCTTATTTCAGCCTTTTAAATTTCGAATTTTTTTAGATTTTGTTCTTATAGAGCATTTAAATCTTGTAAGTAACGACCATACAAAATGTCAAGTTCCTAACTCCTTCATTATTGAAAATATCATAATTTTGGAAAGTTTTTCGCTCCTGCATCCTCTGCGGGCAGTGGCACCGAAAAAAAATTTAGCATATGTTGGAGCAGGGACTGTCACCATCCATTTGCCACTATCACTTTTGAAATCGGTTCTGTAGTTTCAGAGATTCCATAGAAATTGTAATTTAGAATGTTTTTAGAACGCTTCTTCCTCATCTCACCCTTTTAAATTGTGAATGTTTTTATAATTTGTTCTTAGAGAGCATTTACATCTTATAAGTAACTACCATACCAAATTTGATACTTCTATCTCCTTCAGTACACAAAAAATCGAAATTTTAGAACGTTTTTCGCTCCTGCACCCCCCTGGCGGTGGTGGCACCGACATAAAATATAGCCTATGTTGGAGCAGGGATTGTCACCATTAATTTGCCACCATCACTTTTAAAATTGCTTCAGTGGTTCCAGAGATTACCCCCTACAAACAAACAAACAAACAATCTTTACTACTTTATATATTAGTATAGATAAGGGGGAATTAGCCCCTTGTTCCCCCCCTTTATACTTAACCAATCAATCCCGAAAACTAATCAGAGATGCGCCTTAACACAGTGAACCTATAAATAAAATTTGAAGGAAATGGGATAATTCTGCATGAAAAACCCATTTACATAAATTAAGGGGGGTATTAGCCCCCCGTTCCCCCCCTTTATACTTAATCAATCAATCCCGAAAACTAATCAGGGAAGCGTCTTAACCCAATGAATCTATAAACAAATTTTGAAGCAAATAGAATAATTCTGCATGAAAAACCCATTTATATAAATTAAGGGGGGGATTATCCCCCCGTTCCCCCCCCCCTTTATACTTAACCAATCAATCCCGAAAATTAATCAGGGAAGCGCCTTAACTCAGTGAACCTATAAACAAAATTTGAAGGAAAACGGAATAATTCTGCATGAAAAACCCATTTATATAAATTAAGGGGGGGATTAGCCCCCCCCCCCGTTCCCCCCTTTATACTCAGCCAATCAATCCCGAAAATTATCATGCAAGCGCCTTAACACAGTGAACCTATAAACAAAATTTGAAGGAAAACGGAATAATTCTGCATGAAAAACCCATTTATATAAATTAAGGGGGGGAATTAGCCCCACGATCCCCCCCCCCCTTTATATTAACTAATCAATCCCGAAAACTAATCAGGGAAGCGCCTTAACACAGTGAACCTATAAACAAAATTTGAAGGAAAACGGAATAATTCTGCATGAAAAACCCATTTATATAAATTAAGGGGGGGGGGAATTAGCCCCTTGTTCTCCCCCTTTATACTTAACCAATCAATCCCGAAAAGTAATCAGGGAAGCGTCTTAATCCAATGAACCTATAAACAAAATTTGAAGGAAAACTGAATAATTCTGCATGAAAAACCCATTTATATAAATTAAGGGGGGGATTAGCCCCCCCCCCGATCCCGCACCTTTATACTTAACTAATCAAACCCGTAAACTAATCAGGGAAGCGCCTTAACTCAGTGAACCTATAAACAAAATTTGAAGGGAAACGGAATAATTCTGCATGAAAAACCCATTTATATAAATTAAGGGGGGGGAATTAGACCCTTGTTCCCCCCCTTTATACTTGACCAATCAATCCCGAAAACTAATCAGGGAAGCGCCTTAACTCAGTGAACCTATAAACAAAATTTGAAGGAAAACGGAATAATTCTGCATGAAAAACCCATTTATATAAATTAAGGGGGGGGGGGAATTAGCCCCTTGTTCCCCCCCTTTTATACTTAACCAATCAATCTCGAAAACTAATCAGGGAAGCGCCTTAACACAGTGAACCTATAAACAAAATTTGAAGGAAAACGGATATTTCTATGAAGAGTTATCGCTTTACGTACGTACATACATACATACAGAACCGGCTGCCAAGCTCTCAGGGCTTGACAGCCAGTGTGATAACTGAAAAATCGCAATTTTAGAACGTTTTTTGCTCCTTCACTCCCTGAGGTTAGTGGCACCGACATAAAATATAGCCTATGTTGGAGCAGGGGTTGTCACCATCAATTTGCCACCATCACTTTTGAAATCGGTTCGGTAGTTCCAGAGATTACCCCCTACAAACAAACAAACAAGATTTACTCCTTTATAATATTAGTATAGATGACGGAGCGACAAAATTGACAGATGTGAAAACACAACTCGAATAAGAATTTAACCAATTTATTTATTTATTTTGCAATTAATCAGTTTTCACGAATTATTATTTTAATATCTAACTATCATTTCTTGAATTAGATTCATACACAAATAACAGAGAATTCCAAATTTTTGTCTGTCTAAATACGGATAACTTTTTCCAAAATTGCATATCAGGCCATTCCTTCCCGTAGAATATATATATATATGTATATATAGTTACAGTCGTCCCCACTTAATCGGGTAACGGATAATCGAATACCCCGCTTATACGAATAAAATTCGCTAGAACCAAAATCAGTCTTATAGGAGTAATGTTAAATTTCCCCACTTTATCAAATATTTTTTATTTGCCTACCCGGTTATTCGAATAAAGTCTGAACAATCTTTCTTACTGAAAATGCGTACTTTACCGAAAAATACTAGATTTCCCTTTCTAAAAATAAAATTATTGTTTTCCTACAAAAATACGTGTTCATTTTTCCCTCTTCGGCATATTTTGGATAAAGGCATGGTGGTCCCCCTTTCCTCTGGAACTGGAAATGGTCAGTTCTCTTCTGACACTAAGCTGTTGCAATATATTTCTGAGAACTGATTAGAAAAGAGGTGGCTTACCGAACAGGTTTAGTTCGAACTTCATGTCTGTGAATTGTTCTGTGAACATATGCTTACATTCTGGGACGTATTCTTTCTCTAATAATTGACTAGTAAGTACGATGAATAAAAAACGAAAGGATTTGAGTTTATGCGATAAAATAAAAGTGTTAGATTCACTAAAAAATAAAAAAACACAAATTGAAATTGCAAAAGAATTTCAAATTTCTCAAACGCAAGTTTCTAATATTAAAAGAAATGCTGAAAAGATTGAAGAAGAGTGGAGGAGAAATGGAAATTTAGACAGAGAGATTAAACGTAAATCAAATTTTGACAATGTTGATCAGGCTGTACTGGAGTGGTTTTCCAGTAAAAGAGCAAAAGGTGCAATGATCAATGGGCCTATGATCATGGAAAAAGCTAAGTCAATAGCGAAGACTGTTGAAAACGGTGAAAATTTCTGTGCATCCAAAGGTTGGCTTTATAGGTGGCAACAAAGGAATAATTTAACTTTTGAGACTGGACATGGTGAAGCAGGAACAGTTGATGCTTCATGCATTGACACCTGGTGTAAAGGAACTCTGGAGCCTATCCTTGAAAAATACAGTCCAGATGACATATTTACTTGCGACGAGACTGCACTCTTTTATCGAGCTTTACCGACAGGCACTTTAGCTGAGAAAAAAGAAAAGGTTGCTGGATTAAAAAAGAACAAAGATCGGGTCCCTTTATTATTGTGCGTAAATCAAACCAGAACAGAAAAACTCCAGCCTCTAATGATAGGGAAAAGTAAAGGTCCAAGGTGTCTAAAGAACGTCAAAAATTATCCCGTGAACTATACTCATTCTCGAAACGCATGGATGACAGGACAAATTTTTAAAAACTGGCTGATGAAACTAGATATGGATTTCAAAAAACGAAACAGAAAAATTGTGTTATTTTTGGATAATGTCAGTCATAGTTGGCAGTCATAAAATCGATGACAGTTCTGCACGCCTCACTAATATTAAACTACAATTTCTGCCTCCCAATACAACATGCAAAATTCAGCCCTTAGATCAAGGCATAATTAAATCATTCAAAGTCCTTTACCGAAGACAAATAATCAAAAGATTTTTGCATCATTTGGATGATATCGAATCCTTTGCTGGCATTCATAAGAAAATAAACCTTTTAACAGGCATGCACTTTTCTAAAAATGCATGGGACAGTGTGCCTGTAAAAGTCATTGAAAATTACTTCAGAAAAGTGAAATTTATGAAATTGGAAAATTTCGAAAGTGAAATACAAGATGATGAAACCATAATTTATGATTTTGAGGACAGTATAATTCAGGATCTCGAGGAATTCGAGACAGGAGATTTCGGACAGCTAAAATTTACTCAGACGGAGCTTGTACAATTTATTGAATTGGATGAAAATGAGACGACAGAAGACGATGAAGAAATGACCATATCTTCCTCGCAAGAAAAAGATGAGAGTGATGATGAGACAATCGAGCCACCACCTTCTCTGAAAGAAGTAAATACATCTTATGCTGTAATTCGCCGACACTTTGAGGCTTGTGGGGGTGACTATAATGTACTTTATAAATTAGAAAAAGAAATACAGAAATGTTAGACTTCCGTGAAAAAGCAGTCAACTATCACAGCTTTCTTTCAACCAAAGTAATATGTACATAATTTTTTTTTTTTTGAAATATTAAAAATCCATAGGTATGTAATAACATTTGTCTTTTATGCTATCTATTTTTGTCTTTTTTTATTTTTAATGTTATTTCCTTCTGATTTTGTTACATATGTGTTATTCTACCATAGCGCAATAGATTAATGTGATGTATATGTTTCCCCGGATATTCGAATACCCCGCTTAATCGAATACAACTTGTCGGAACCGTCAATATTCGTTTAAGCGGGGACGACTGTACTAGAAAAAGATAACACAATCATTAACTTTTATACGTCTATTTTTATTCAGATGTAACATTTAATTATCGTAGTGCGATAAAACTTATCCGTCTATCTATAAATATAAAAGAATACTGCCGTAAATCTTTCGTGACGACTAGGCAAAATCCTTGCATTTGAAAACCATTATTTGAACAGTAATTTTCATCTAGATCTAACTGCAAAATTTTAGCGATTAAATAAAGTAAAAATTATTATTCGGAAAAAGTGGTGTCTTAAAATCAAAAGAAGAATATGGAACGTTCGTCGCTAAAACGTATAAATAACATGGTCTTGTCGCAATAAAAAAAAAAAAAATCAATTGCATAAGTCAATACATAAATCTGAAAAAACAGGAATCTGTCTAAAACGGTATTTTATTTCGCTTCCTTTTGATTCTGTCTTTGATGGTTTTAATGAATTTTATTATTATTGTTATTGTTATTATTATAATTATTATTATTATTATTAACACAAATAAATAGTTAAAATATTTCTGTAGCTCGTAATTTTGTTTTCGGGATTTTTTATATTATGGGTAAAATTTACTCGAACAACATGTGCATAGCAACAAAACAAACTTGAGAGGCTCATAAGTTAGCTTAGAACTGTAGGTGTTTCTAGTTTAAATATGCACTTCATTTTGGAGAAATTTTTCTCATAGATAGTTCCTGATATAGATAATAAAGTTCTTGATTGTTGTTTTTATAGAACAGTATTTTCATATATAATTCCAGGTAATCTTGATTTCATACGAATCGAATTTTTCCAACTTAGCGAAAGAAATGCCCAAGCCGGGATTCGAACCCAGAACCTTTGACTGAAATTACCAGTGCCCTACTTATTGAGCTATTTGGGCCTAGACAACCGGCGGGCACATTGCCATGAGATAACTTTATCGGCAATAGCATCTGGTCTGCCGCGTAGACAGCTAAACAGATTATACCGCAGTTAATGGAACTCCATTAAACGATGGGTACGTACATACACTATTATATTTTCTCAATCATGCCCGCCGGAAGTCAAAGGTTCTGAGTTCGAATTCGGTCTTGGGCATTTTTTCGCTCAGTTGTAAAAATTCAATTCATATAATATCTTTACCAGTCAGTATAATTGAGAAAAAAAGAATAGTGTTATATACGTACCCATTGTTTAATAGAGTTCCATAACCTACGGTATATTCTGCTGAGCCTTATGGCAGACCAAATGCTATTGCCAATAACTTTATCTGAGCGAAATATACTACCCGGTTGTCGACCCAGGTAGCTCAATCGGTAGAGCATTGGCAATTTAAGTCAAAGGCTCTCGGTTCGAATCCCCTCTTGGGCATTTTTTCGCTCAGTTGGGAAAATTCAATTCGTATGATATCTTTACCAGTCAGTATGATTAAAAAATAATAGTGTATCTAACGTACCCATCGTTTAATTATTTGTACCCATCGTCAAATTAACTCTGATAAAAATGCACAGTTTTTTGCTATGTTCAAATTAATGTATAATATAAGGAAAATTCCGTGTAGGGCAGTAAATTCTAAAGTTTTTGTTTTCTTAGTTAACTTTTCATTGTAGTATAAGCTTACCTGCAATACACTGAATTTTCTACGCTGAATTTGAACAAAACAGTTAATTTGCCTTATTACTTATTATTATATTTACTTTTTTATATATTATTATGCTAACTTTCAACTGAAAATTTTAAATTTAGCATTCACACGATTTCTCTCTAATTTTCTCATTTTATCAGTTATTGAGCTTTTTCTTCTTCTTCAAATTGAAAAAATCCCTGACGGCTCGGCCTACAGACACAGGTAGATTTCGAAGACGCAGACAGTGGGGCGCCTGTTTGTTGGGAATTGCGGAAAAAATGACCTTTTTGCGATGATGCGGTAGTTGGAACCGCCCACTTCGAAACCTAACCCTTGTTTTTTTTTTGTTTTTTTTGCTGGTTGGTCCTATAAAAAACTTGTCAATATAAAAGTTTTAGATAATATTAAGAGGATTTATAATAAATTTAAGCGGATCTTGTCAATTGACGAATATATGGAATTTTTTCTTATAAAATCTCCCTCCCCCCCCCCCCCCCTTGGGGCCATTTTTAATTATATCAAAAATCTGTCATACATAAATTTTCGGCCCTTTTCCTAGATGTAATAATAACTTTAAATGGATTCGATACGTATCATAATTAAGAAATTATGGGTTTTCTGTTTTCACAAACCCCCCCACATCCCCCCCCCCTTGGTTCGATTTTGCCCATTAACGAATTTGACCGAGATTTTATACCCCTTGATTTTATGTATTAGTTTGGAAGAAATTTATGCAGAATTATTGCAGTATCGTGTCCATAAAAAGTGACATAGATAGATAGATAGATAGATAGATAAAGTTTTGAACTGGGGGTGGTTTTGGGTTCTGGGAGTCATAATCGGCGTAGATCTGCAAAAATATTTCAAAAATTCCAACTTAGGAGAGAATGTAATAGGTAGTATTTCTGATGAAATCTACCTAAAAGAAAGTTAATAAATTAACAATTTTATTTTAACAATTTGAATTGCATTTACATTGTATGAACTACAATATTACAAGTTATATTATATTTTCTGGATTATAATACAGGGGATCCAGGCAAAAATCGGGGCCTATTTAGGGCCCCTTGATACAAATCTATTTAATAAATCATGTCCTTTCACGAAAATCTATTTAATGAAACAGGCGCCTTCACAAAATTCCTCTTAATAAAACAGACCACTCCACAAAATTTCTTTTACTAAAACAGGCCCTTTCACTATATTCCTCATAAAATCCCCTTTCACAAAATTCTATTACATACAAACATACTCTTCATTAATTATTTTTATTTTGTTAAGTTTTCAAATGCGTAATTTGAAAACCAAATACTTTCACCAGAAACTAAAAATTTAGCAGATGGGCTTAAAGAAGCTATTATTAATTAGAATACAATTAAATTACATAAATTTTGAACACTTATGCTTATTTAGAATACAATTATATTACATAAATTACAATACTTTAGATTACATTTACATGACACGAATAATAATGCCATACATTACAATATTAAAAATACAATTACATTACATAAATTGTAATATTTAGTATTGTACTTATAAGATTTTGAATTAAAATTATACATTATTTCAATGTCAGAATTTCAAATTATACTATATTTTTAATAATATGAAGCTACTTTTAAAAACTCTATCTTAGAAAATTTGTTCAAAGGTTCGACATTTGTACTAGTTCCTTAAAACAATGACAACTTGAAAAGCTGAAAATTTTAAAGATATATGGTATCAGTCGCATCAACTTTTGAAAATACTTAGCTAACTACTTAAAAAAAAACTTGATATATTAATTTATTATACAGAATTTTAAGAAAATTTAATTTGTTCAAATTTAAATTTTGTGAATTGTAAGCATAGAAAATGTAGTAAAGAGGGATAAGGCGAAATACAACAATTGTGAATATTTTTCTAATTTTATCAAAACAATTTAATATTTTCATGTATGTATTTCATAAGCTTTGGCAATGATGCACGTAGAAAGCTAAGAATTAATACTATATCGAAAAAATTTCGATAAACTCCAATATTTAAATTTAAACAGTTTTAATGAAACAGGTTTTGTTAATCAACTTTATTTAAACAGGTTTTTATGAAATAAATGTCACCAATAAAAAAATGAAATATTTTAGTCATTCCTTTTACGACGCATATGAAAACTAGTTGTATTATAAATGTTTATTTTAAAAAATAAAAGAAAAGAAAAAAAGGAAAAAGAAAAGAACCCCAGTAACGCGTAAGGTTTTCCTGAAATTTAAATTGTATTTTGCATTTTCATTTAAGATCGAGATTAAAAGTTTAATTACATAAAGTGCACCTGAATTTGCATATATTGCGCACCTAGTTATCAAAAACACGGTACTGAACTTAACGAGTTTATCATAGAAACTCGACAGAGTTTCTCGCCAAGCATAAGAAACAGCAATGCATTGAACCGTAAATGAAAGGAATTTCCGCCAATGGATGCCAAACGATTTTACAAAAAAAAAAAAAAAAAAAATTCACTCTGTCTAGTTTATATTTTGCGGACGGGACAAAACGGGTTTTTGACACATCTATATCTCGCGTTCTATTTATGATAGAAACAAAATTCTTGATTCTATGGAATGGGGCGTGCCACGTGACTAAGAAATCAAAAGTAAAGCAAAATCAGACGAATAGGTTTTCAGTAAATGCGATTTTAAAAGTGCTGTTTTTTGCACTTTTTAAATCTTGTTCAGACCAAAAACTGTTGACAGGGCTACAGCAATGTGTAATTATCCGATTTTTACGCGATTTACGTCTTTAAATTGTTTTTATGAGTAGTTCAAAGCTTTGTAAGTTTCATGTAAAAATATTAATTAGTTTTTGATTTATATCAATTTAAAGTTATTGATTCCTATACTAATATAGAGCAAAAAAAAAATAATAAATGACCCAATTCTTTTAGGAATGGTCGTATACATTGATTTATATCAATTTAAAGTTATTGATTCCTATACTAATATAGAGCAAAAAAAATAATAAATGACCCAATTCTTTTAGGAATGGTCGTATACATTGATTTATATCAATTTAAAGTTATTGATTCCTATACTAATATAGAGCAAAAAAAATAATAAATGACCCAATTCTTTTAGGAATGGCCGTATACACATGATAAGGTGTGTCTCAAAATTATATGGACAGGCAATTTTTCGAAATAACAGCTAAGAAAATAAAGCAATAATCAAGAAAAAAATAACTAGCATACGGAATCATAAGTTTATTACGATACAGAAATGTTATGTTTATATCACAGATTGTTTGTAAAAAAATAAAATTCAAAATAAGCTGTCTCAAAAATATATGGACAATGAAACGAATTGCTTTTATTACAACCGTATCAGAAAAATTTGCATTTTCCGCGTTCTGTACTTGTGACGTAACCACTTCGAAATATGAAATCACTGCTTTTTCTTCAACTGTCGAATAATTGGAAAATGCCTCACAACGTTGAATTCTCTGCTGCTGATATTGCTAAAATTTGGCGTTTAAAGGCTCAAAATGTTAAAGTTTCTGATATTGCAAAACAAATGAAGCGTAGCAGATCTGGAATTTATGCAATTTTATCAAAAAGTGACAACACGATTGCAAAAAAGCGTTCAGGTCGACCAAGAAAAACATATCTAAGACAAGATAGATAATTTTTCGCGAGCAGTTTCAACCCAAAAGAAAACTGTTCATGAAATTGTGAGCACTTTGGCGTTTCCTTTTTCCAGAACTAGTGTTCACCGTCGCATACAGGTAAGTGAAAATCATAAATATCGCAGAATATGTCGGGCACCCATGCTGAAAGTGCGCCATAGAAAGGCTCGAGTTCTTTGGGCTGGAAAACACATGTATTGGACGGATGAATGGTTAAATGTTTCCTTCAGTGACGAAAAAAAAATCCATTTGGATGGCCCTGATGGCTGGGCATACTATTGGCATGATTTACGAAAAGAACCTCGGGAGTTCTTTAGTCGGCAAAAAGGAGAGGGTTTACAAATGGTGTGTGGGGCGCATTTTGTTCCAACGGAACAACGGATATTGCTTCTTTTTAACAGTCGACAGTGCTCTGAGGATCATTAAAATGTCCTTAAAAGCAATCTACTTCCAATCGGAAACATCTTAGGAGGAAAAACTGGAAATTCCAACTGGACAATGCGTCGATTCACACGTCCCACTCAACAGAAGCTTGGTTTAAACAGAATCAAGTGACTGTTATAGACTGGCCAGCCATCAGTCCAGACTTGAATCCAATTGAAAACCTTTGGCGAGTACTTGCACGAGATGTGTAAGCCCATGGTCGGCAGTTTTCTACTATTCAGGAATTACAGCAAAAAGTAGAGTTGGTTCTCTTTACAGCCGCACATATTCCAAACACTAGTTGGAAGCATGCCTGATAGGGTTTTCAAGATAATTAAAACGAATAGATACAAAATTTGAATTTAAATGCAAAATATTCGAAAAGTCCATATATTTTTGGGACAGCCTATTTTTATTTTTATTTTTTTACAAAAAATCTGTAAAACTTATACTTTATTTTTTTGCTGTAATAAATTTATGTTATGATACTATATGCATATTATTTTTTTCGTGATTATTGTTTCATTTTTTGAACCGTTATTTCAAAAAGTCGCCTGTCCATATACTTTTGAGACGCACTATATTAAGATATGTTATTACAGTCGACCCAAGTAAGCTTCCTACTATAAAAAAATAGTAACATTTAAGGTTCGTTTACAGGGTCTCACAAAAAATATTTTGTTATAGGGCTAAAGAGTTGTGTAATTATCCGATTTTTACGCGGTTTGCAGCATTTGAAAGTTTTTTTATGAGTAGTTCAAATGTTCAATATTTCGTGTAAAAATATTAATTAGTTTTTTATGTATACCACTTTAAAGTGATTTATTCCTATACTTAAGATGAAGCAAAGAAATATTAAATGGTCTAACTCTTTTCAAAAAGAACGTATATGCGCATGATGTTTAAATATGTTACTACGAACGCCCTAAGTTAGCTTCCTAAACAGAATTGTAGAATTTACTGTTCGTTTACAGGGTAACTCAAAAGATTTTTTAATAAGACTAAATATTTGTGTAATTAGTTAATTTTTACGTTGAATTACTTGATTCCTGTACTTAACACAGAGGAAAAACAATAGTAAATATAGCATAACTTTTGTCAAAGTGGCTATGTACACAAGATATTCAAATATGTTACTACATCTGATTCCTTTAAATTCTCTATTGTAAAGCGGCATTGAAACACATACATTTCGTTTACAGGGTCTCTTAGACGATCTTGATTACATTACAACCGATGTATATTTACTTAGTGAGATGTATTTTAATGATTTTATACTGTTTCAATCTCTGTAAGGTTTTATTATCTTGCTTTAAAATTTAATACGAGTTAATTTTGTCCGCCTGAAAGTTCGTCGATCTTAAGCTCTAAATCTATTAAAATATTGTATTTTCATCGATTAAAAAACTGTGTTTATTTATAAATATATAATTCTAGCGTATCAGGAATTGATTGAAATAGCGATTACAAAATTCCAACTTTACATTCATGCGCTGAGTAATAGAATGTAAAAATGTTTATACCCCAAGATTAGAAGTTTTGCGTTTAAATATTTGCCTTTCATCGAATCTTCGGCTATGGCGAACTTAAAATGCTCTAAAAACGGGCCTAGGGCACAATGAAAAGGAAATAACTTCTTAAATTCCCCATAAAAACTAAAAAGGCTAAATTTCGTATACAATAGGTGATCGGTAACGAACTGTTCGGTTTACGAACAAATCAGTTAACGAACACCTTCGCGTGAGATTTTTATGTTCGGTACACTTTTGAGAGATTTTTATGTTTAGAGAACGAACACCTCATGAAACAAAGCTATGATAAAGCAATGCCGTGTTTCATATTTGCCGAGCTATATACTTATTGCCTCTATTGTCGACTTAGAGAACATTTTAAGAGGCTACTTCACTTAGACGAAAACACCCGCTTGCTAATGTTAATCCTATGGAGGGAATATTTTAAAATACCTCGTTCGCACTTCAATATTTTTAAATGATTTTTTTTTTTTTTTTTTTTTTTTTTTCCCCATTGGATAGCTGAGGTCAATCTCTATACACGCTCCTTTGTACTTTTTCAATTTTGATTAGAAGTTTTTTTTTTTTTATTAAGATCTCTTTCAATTTCGTTTCAAGTTTCAAGTTTTTTTTATTCAGATTACTTTCACTTTCGGAAGTGGTTTTGAAAGTGAAAGTATCCTCAATTAAAAAAAAAAAAAAAATGTAACAAAAATAGAAAAAGTACAAAGGAGCGTGCATAGAAATTGGCCTCAGCTATTCAATGAAAAAAAAATCAGTTAAATATATTTTGAAATGCGAACGAGATATCTTAAAATATTTCCTCCATAGGATTAACATTAGCGAGCGGGTGTTTTCGTCTGAGTGAAGTAGCCACTTAACAGTTGCATACATATGTCCTAATTAATTCATGGACTGCCGAGTAGTGGGAACCTATATTTTAGGATCCCCGAATTGGAATGGACAGACAAGAAACATTAATTATGTATTTTGTGTCTTTATGTATTTTGTGCATTTAGTAAATATAGTACTTTTTGGCTTAATCACGCTCCTATTAAAAATCTAATTTAAAGCTTTATGAATTATCAGATCAAAATTTTTAATAAAATTTTACATCTTTTAAAACGGTTCATTGTGTAAATCAGTGTGTCTTTGTGGTATATTTACAAAATCACACAACATTTTAGAATACATGTCATCCTACGAACAGTTTCTATTTTGAAATCACTTTAATAGTTTTTATACTTTTGCAAACGTTCCGAATCTTATATTTTTCCGATTCTCGAAACATTGAGTTAAAAAACTTAACAAATAAAAAAACTTTTAAGGTGCTCAGTAATTTTTAAAAATAATATTTAATATATTAGTATAAAAATCCCTGTAAATTACAATGGTTCATAGAAAAAAAAATATATATATTATTCTCGGTAAAGTATGCTCCATAAACTGATTGTTATAACTCACCGAAAAAAAAGTTCTTCTTTTTCCACATTTTTCAGAAACTGCAGTATTTTAATTAGTTTGTAAACTACTGTAAAATTTTCTAAATTTTTGTTTTTTGAATTTATATAAACGGAAGAGCGATATAAACAAAAGAAAAAGGAAAATAAACATGTCATAAATAATCTGATGAATACAATGTAAGGAAATTAATATAAAAGTTTCTCCGTTGCTATGGTAGCGACATGTACATTGGAATAAGTCACTCTATAAATTGTATAATTCTATTTATTGCATCACTATTTATATATATATATATTTTTTTTTGCCCCTTTCATCTTTCGTTTATCTTTTCTTTTCTGAATAAAAATGGAATCTGTGTAACTGAAATTAAATACCTTACAAAAAGGAGTGATATCTCATCAAAAACAACTCGTTGTAAATGATCCCGCCAAGCCACAAACCTAAAACGTCAGTCATAAAAAGAAGTGATATCACATAAAAAGAAGCGATATAGAAGTGAATACTCCGAGTCCCGTGTAAAAATCTATCACCACTCATAATGTTTCTAAAGGACTCGGAGTGAGGTACAGTATGTGAAATCTGCTTGGCGACCTGCAGGCTTTTATAATATATGCAGTATATATCAATTTTGAAAATCTAAAAAATAAATTTTTAATTTTTTTATATCACATTTATAAATATTTTTGTATGCGAAAGAACTGACACAACGGATTTTCCCCCAGATCTGTGCGATTCCGCTTACGCTAGAATTACTCCAATATATCTAAATTTGAAAAATGATTACATCAGAAGAGAGCTTGAAATTATACCAATATTAAATAAAATAGGAAATTACAGAAGGAAATGGAGGGACCACATCGAAAGGATGGGTACTGATCGTATACCAAAAGCAGCTTTTAATTATTAGCCAAGGGGGGGAAAGAGACAGAGGAAGGCCGCGAAAAAGATAGATTGAGCCCGGAACAGGCTTATAGCCTGAAACCATGTTTTGGGATGATGATGATAATGATATCTCAATTTAGTTAATGTTTATTATAAGGTGCATTGTTATTAATATGCTTATTATCATTATATATAGTTTTCAACTTGTCAATAATATTAAAAATTTAAATAACATAAAATACATGAAGACGTTTGATTTTAATGACTTATTTAATAACATTGATATTAACGATATGTTCAAGATAGTAAATTTATTATATAAGGAATACAAGGATTCTATTAAATTAAAAAATAAAATTTCGTTAAATTACTTTAAAACATTAACTAAATTTATTCTCCATTATAATTATATTGTTTTTAATGATACTATATATATACAAAGCTGTGGACTCCCTCAAGGTGGCATTGTTTCTTCAATTCTTGCAGAATTGTATTTATATTATTATGAACGTAACTCTAATATTGCTAATTGTAAAATATACCGTTATATAGATGACATTATTGTCTTCTATTTTAATAGTAATTCAAATTATTTATTACCTATAAAATATCATAAAAATTTAACTTATAGTTTCAATGTTATGGCAAATAATGAAATTAATTTTCTTGATCTTAAGATAATTCTTAAAGATAATAAACTTTTGTTTGACATTTATGACAAGCGAAATGATTTTACTTTTAAGGTTAACTTATTTACTAACTATTTGTCATGTATACATAAATCAGTATTTGTAAATATTTTACTAAATTTTGCACATAGAATTAATAATCTTTGTTCAAATAACTTTAAAAATCAAAATTTAAAACATATCCTTCAAATTGCACAAGTTTATGGATATCCTTACTATTTAGTTAAATCAATTTTACACATATAAATATAGATTTAATTTGGGTTAAATGTCTGTATTTTTTTTTTTTTTTTTTGTTAAAATCTCCTTGATAAAAATGATAATCAACTTTTGATTGTTGATATATTTGGCTAAACTATGAATCCTATTGTGTGCGTTGCTGCATAGGATTATCCTAGTTTAATGTCATTCATATTTTAAAATTTAACGTTAATTTTCAACTTTTGACTGTTGATATATTTCGCTAAATTATAACTCATATTAAGAGCATGTGCTGCATAGGATCATCTTAGTTAAAAGTCATTCATAAATTAAAATTTACATGCGGGCAAATTCTATAATTGTTGTTATGATTATATGGAGTTAATATTATTGGGGTTGTAACAAAAGTTAAAATTATCAAGGATGTTACAATGGGTTAATCAATACAATATAATATTAATATGTTAAACATATTTAATTTTAGTAAATATTAAATATTTATTAAATATAGTACACTAATAAACATATCTCTTAGTTTTATATTATTTATTTTATTTTATTATTAGATCATTTAATTTAATTAATATTTATGTTTTTTATATATTTTTTTTTTCATGGTAGATATTATTTAAATAGCTGGATTTAAATTATAATAAGTGCATTACCATATTGAATAATCTATGTTATTTCTAAGTATAATACTAATTTATAAAATGAAAGCATCATATGGATTCTACATTAATGTTTGGGTTAAATTAAGATATATTTTAAATGGGTTAGTTAAAATATAAATTATATTATACTAGTAACTCTTATTCTCTATATATATCATTAATATTAACTAGTAAAATTAATATATTTACACTACATTACAGCTGCATATAAGTAATTATACATACAATATTAAAGTATTAGTAGAATATCTGTACACCAGATGTCAGCAGCAATGTATTTGATAGTATGCTAAAATAGTCTAATATTTTTACAATAGATAGCAGTAGTATAGCTTATTTAAAATATTAAAACTTGGAAATTTAGTATGGAGGTAATAATATCTATGAAATACTTTCAAATTATCAAGTAATATTATATATTTTAATTTATTAAATTAAAATTAAAATAAAATAATTAATGGTTTTTATTTATATGTATATCATAATTTTTTTTCTACATTTTTTTAAATGTTGTAATCTATTTAGTTAAATAAAAATAACTGTAACTGTAGGTTACAATTTATGATCTGAAGGATTCTCTATTTAACTGTGAATTTAACCTCTTCTTTTGGATACAACTTTGTACATGTGCTCACAATATACTAAATATCTTGGGATATTATCAATATAAGTAATATATATATTTTTTAATTTTTTTAATTCTTTTTCACACTCCTTTTCAAATTGTATGTATAATTTATAATATTCCATTGTAAAGGTCTTGTTATTCAATATTGTTTCAGCGATTGTTCGGGCAAGATATGGCACTATATTTAGCAAAAGCTGGTGTCATATACAGAAAACAATCGTTCTTTGCTTATAAATGTGATTTTCTTGCCCTTGAAAAAGTAAATTACTTTAGAAGCTTTTATTTGTGTATATACTCGTGTGGTTTATATTTCATTCCTTATTTTCTATTTATTTAATTTTTTTTTTTTTCTTCTTCTTAATTTGAATTAATAATGTTACTTTTATTAGGACTACAATTTTAATTTGTAAATTGACAGGGCTCTTTGGTATCGGGATTTCAGTGTATGTGGTCAGTTTCTTATGTTTCAATGGTTAAATTTTACTTAAAGTTTTATATATATATATATATATATATATATATTACAAACTCAAAATCTTTACATGTTTACTTAAAAATACTCTTCGTAAGAGTGTTTTTCTAGTTTAAATAATGGTAAATAAAATCTACAAATTGATTTTTCAAGCTCATAAATAAGAAAGGACATGCAAGCACAGAAGCTTTAACTTTTTACAATTTTATGGGAGCAAAATAAATAAATAAATAAATAAAATAAAATAAAATAAAATAAAATAAAAATAATAATATAGCCATATGTAATTGCAGAAAACGCAAACATTATAAAATCCTGCAGGTCGCCAAGCAGTTTTCACCTACTGTACCTCACTCCGAGTCCTTTGGAAACATTATGAGTGGTGATAGATTTTTACACGGGACTCGGAGTATGCACTTCTATATCGCTTCTTTTTATGTGATATCACTTCTTTTTATGACTGACGTTTTAGGTTTGTGGCTTGGCGGGATCATTTACAACGAGTTGTTTTTGATGAGATAGATTAATTACGAAGCAAAAATTAATAGTTAATTACCACTAAAATCTATTTTTAGAACAATTGTCGAATTACCAAGTTTATGGAACGACTAATTCAAGAAATCTCCCTATATATATATGTGTGTGTGTGTGTGTGAGTTTGTGGTGCACATGCGTGTATTATTAAAGAGAAATATAACTATGCGAAAATGCGCTCATATTATCCTATTTTATACAAAACATAAAAAATAATACAATTTACAGTAATACAAGTGATACAATTTAAAATAGAATTGTTAATTAATATTTATTCATTCGGGTCCCTCTTCGTGGTCCTGACCCGACTCCTTCGGTGGAGGAGGTGACCGGGAGCGAAGCATTGCGCGGACACACCGTCAGGTGACTTCGAAACGGCCCTTTGAGTAGGGAAGAAGACCGAGCGCCTAACATACGGAGTGTTCGTCGACACGACGGGGACAGGAGGTGACTGGTCTGGGTTCCTCATCGTTGGTCCGCCAGTGGGAAAAGAGTCTCTGTTGCGCCGGAGTTGTGGTTCGCCCTTTTGGGTTGTGGGTTCGTGGGTCTCCTCCTCGTAAGCGCAGATTCTCTGCGACGCGAGCACAGCCTATGATCGGAAATCTCCGTAGGTGGTAGACAGACGACTCCGTAGGCCAATCCCAAGGTTCACGTGGATCTTGGGCAAAAGCTAGCAAATGCCAGCCGGATCCCTCCAAAACTTGACTAAGGAATTGACGGAAGCACGATCGATCTCTGTAGAGCACGAACTCGTGATGACTCTGTTGTGCACCGATCGTCGGGAGATACGGCGTGCAGCAACTATCTGCGACGAGACGGAGGCAGAGGTGAAAAAGTCCCAACACGAGTCCCACAAACTCGTGGAAGAGGACCTCACAAAATCCTCTGCAGCTGGAGAGTTGTGAGACGACCTCAACGGTCACCGCAGGAAGTGCCCGAATCGAGGAGACGATCTACCATCCAAAGGCGGTCATGGCAGGACCGGCAGGGACGCGAACGTTCTCTTCGAGGATGGGACGAGCCAACACCGGCTCTATTACAAAGCCAGGTTTCAGAGGAAATACTGGTTTGCTGACGTCATCAACCTCGGTCATAAAGCAAGTCACAATATTCTCCCATTCCGAACTTGTTCGTAGGAAAGTAACATAGTACCGCGCGTTTCAGATACAACGTGTCGGGAAATCCAACTGTGTTTTGAATTCTGATGTTAATTTAAAGTAGTTCAATTCAAGATCGGATTGCTTTTAATTAAGGTAAGTACTTATTTACAGTATATATGTGTATTTTTATGAATGTTAACAATGTTGATCATTATGTATTAAAATATGCTTAACTTGTCGTTTCTGCGCGAGTAGGCTTAACTTTACAGCTTTGTCCGAAACTCGTGTTGTGAAAATATTTTATAACGTTTGCACTATTTATTTATTAGTAAATAATCTCGCACAACAATTTTTATGCATTATTCAGTATTCAATATGAATTTGCTTTATTTGTAAATTTAATACTTTTTAGTTAAGACCTACCTTTCTTTTCATACATATCAATGGAAAATTGTGCATAAATAATTTCACATACTTCGTATTTGTTCGCTTAGCTTTTAAATTTAGTACAATTTATGTAAATATGTTTAATATTAATATGAATCTAAATCGGAATACCTTTTTTATGATAAAGGAAATTTACATTTTGATAAATTCACGATTGTTTCATTCTCATGCTTTTCTTTTTCCCTTTTATTTATTTTTTTATATTTAATGTCTTCCATTGCTAAAATAAATAAATAAATATATATATATATATATATATATATATATATATATATATATATATATATATACATATGTAAGTGTACATTGTAAATTTTTGAACATGACAATATCAACTTAATTAAATGCTTCTTATGATGTCACTAATTCACAGGCGAAATTTTATCAATAATATCAGTTAGTAAAACTGTACTATAATGTACTGTCTGTCATACGATAATTACATATTCGATTTATTTTGCCATATTAGATAGTTTATACATATATATAATCTACAATAAAACTCACCAGATAGGATTTAATTATTATTAGAAAATATTAAATATATCAAGGGTAATATACCAAGCAAAATTTGGTGAATATTTAGGGCCACTTCACAAAATTCTATTTAATAAAGCAGCATCCTTCACAAAAATCAATTTAATAAAATAGGCCCTCCACAAAACTCAATTTGATAAAATGGGACCCTTCACAAAATTCTTTATAATAAAACAGGCTCCTTCACAAAATTCCTTTTTATTCCATAAAAACTTACTATTTATTATTTATTTATTATTTTGTGGCATTTTAAAATGTGTAATTTGTAAACAAATAAGTTCAACAGAGGAAAATTTCAGCAAAAGGATTTAAAAAGTATTTTTTAATCTTGGTTCGAATTTGAGTAACTGGATTTAAACTTTCATTACAAAATGTTATTTTTCACAAAAATGTAATAAATTTCACAAAAATAACCTTTACTTTTCACAATTTTATTTAAATCAAATATCACATTTAAAATGTGTAGTAAATAATTGATAAAAAATATATGTTATAATGATAAATGTTATATTAAAAATGTCTTTTAAAGGACCCCCTTTTCTTTAAATTTCAGAACAGGGCCCTTCAAAAAAATTTTTATCTTAAAACAGGACAACTATATATTTAAAATTTCATAATAATAGTAAAATAACTCTGTTTATTGGTGATTATAAAAGAAAAGCATATATGGAAAAATAAATCAAGTATGTAATTATCAAATGACAGACAGTGCATTACATTAAGTTCTTACCTTACACTTTTCACTAACTAATATAATTTTGCATATGAATTAGTGACAGAAGAAGCATTTAATTAAGTTAATATATTCATGTTAACACATTTACAATTTAATCTATGTATAAAAAAATATATAAATATTTTAGTCTACTCTTGTAGCAACGACAAAGTAAACATATTTTAATAGATAATGATTAACATTGCTAATAAAAATGCATGTATATACTCTAAATAAGTACTTATTTTAATGGAAAGCAATTCAGTCTTTAATCGAAATAATATTAATTTTCTTCAAAATGTGCTAGAACTCAAATATGAACTTTAATTTACACATTAACCAAAAGAAAAAAAAAAAAGGTGTTATAAAAAGTGTCTTTCACGAAATGAATATATATTTATAACACATGAAGCAAATAAAATAATACTTAATAGAAAAGAAATAATGATGAATTAAATGAATATTTTTCTTAATATTGAATTCTTAAAAAAATAAATAAAATAAGACTCTTATACTTAGGAATTATACATATTTTATATAACATGAATATTTTTATTGTACATTTTACGAATTATGAAATATATATTTTAGGAATTATACACATTTTATTTCTTTTAAAAGACATTAAAAAAGCAGAGGTTAGGGGGGGGGGTGGGGGTGGGGGGGGTTAAAAATATTTTTTTTTCTTTAAAAAGACAATATAATGAAATCTTTCAAAAGTATTGAAATGAAAGTGTCTTTCCTGAAATGAATATAACATATGAAATGGTTACATGAAGCAAATAAAATGTAACTTAAAAGGAGAGAAAAAATAGTGAATTACATTTATATTTTTCTTATTCAGTTGTTAATAATAATAAAACTCTGATATTTATGAATTATTCATATTTTATTTTTATTAAGAGACATGAAAAGAAGGGGGGGGGGGTTAAATTTTTTTTATCTTTAAAAAGACAATATAATGAATGTTTTGAAAAGGATTAAAATGAAAGTGTCTTTCCTCAAATGAATATAATATTTATAACATATGAAATGTTACATGAACGTATATACATGGTTATATACACTATACACTCTAACTTATGGCTGAAATAAGTTTTGGGACGAACTCGGAAAGTTATGATGACGAATGGAAAATAAACTGAGTTCGTCATCCTTGACCGAGGTTAGTGACGTCACTCTGAGTGTCCCCGGGCTTTCTTAATAGAGCCGGTGTTGGACGAGCCCGCTTTCTGCAATGGAATTACGAGGAACCGGGCCGGAGGCTGCCGACTAACGCGGCATCGATCAGCCGAAACCCAGTACGAGCACGTCTCTCGTGCAGCCAGGAATTTCCACACCTGGCGGGCGGACTAGTGGCACACCTAATAAGTTTCTTTTACTAAATCTCGATCGGGCCCGTCTCTTCGGCGCGTTTAGAGGGAGTTTCCACGTCCTCTAGAGTCCGATAGTGGTGTCTTTAGGATTCTTCCGTTTTTTGAGTTATATGATATGTGAATGATCTCGTAGTTCTGGAGTTGTCGCTGGGTTACCGTCTAGTTCCGCCTAGGCGGGTTCAACCTCGCGCCAGATTGCGTAGGGACGACCTATCCGAATCCCGTCTATGGGAAAGAACCGAATTTCCTCGTGGTTCTGGGTCGGAGAGAGGCACCTTTCGCTCTTTTTAGTGCATATAACATGTAAACCTCACGGCCGATGAGCCCAGTAGCTTGCTCTTCCATGCATGTCTATGATCGGAAGCCATGGGAAAGCAAGAGCCGTCGGAGTAACTCGACATATGACCGAGGGACCGTCTCCCCCTATGGGGTTTCGCGAACGAAGTCGTCGGGGGTTCTTCGGTGGTTCATCAGGTGTTCGTTCCACGCGGAAGTTTCCCATGAGTGGGATTACTGGCGCAGCGACCTAGAGGTCGACACCTGGTAGAATGACCTGGGGGTCCGCAGTGGGGAGCGGCCTCAGACCGATCGCAGCGCCGGAGCGAGACAAAGCTCCTGGTACGTTAAAAGCCCTTTAGAGGCTTGGCGCGATGTCGTTTAGGTGCGTCTGCGCCCCCGTGGGCTCCTGACGGCACAGGATAGTTTTTTATAGATGTAATTGAAATTTAATGCACAAAAATAATTTCGTATTCTACATTATACTTTTTACATAATTATAAAATAATTTCTTGATTAAATTTTCGCTTGTCTTCCTTACTTATGAAAAGAAAAGTTACATTTATTATTTCACCATTTTAGGATTATTTCCTGTAACTACTGATTTATTTCTTTTCAAAAAGAAATCTCTGGAAACAGGCTGTATTTTACTAAAGATCAACAGCATCTTTCCAATGAAAGAATGAATTGTAAAGTGAATACAAAGAATTGTTGTCAGAATCAATTATTCTGTGCCCAACCCATACGTCAATCAACCAGATTACTATAGGGGAAAGAAGAGTTGGGAAGAGATGGGTTTAGCGATTCATGATCAAAAACCGGTATATAGAAAAACCCGGGCTTATCGATTGAGCGATAAGAATTTGAAATATGGGAAAACACGGGCCTAACGCCTAAAGGGTTAATATTTCATTTACTAAGATATTGCTGAACAGAAGTAGCGACATGCGGGCGAGCATTATTGTGATGTAATATCCAATTCTCTACCAGTTCATGACGCTTTTTCGATATGTGTTGTCGCAAAAATTTTCAAAACTAAACATAATATTCCCATTCACAATAGTTTTTGGAGGCACAGCATGCTGATAGATTACACCTGTATGATCAAAGAAAAATAATCATGAGAAGATCATGAGAATAATCATGAGAAGATCATGAAAATAATCTTGAGAATAATCAAAGAAAATCATCATGACCTTTCCTGGAGATTTGGTTTGCCGGACTTTTTTCCGATGCGGAGAATCAGTGTGTTTCCATACACTTGTTGTTGTCAAAATGATGCACCCAAGTTTCATCACCTCTTATTACAATCTTGCACTATTTAAAACATATTGAAAGTTATATATATAAATTAGGTGCTATACAAGAGGTTTACTAAAGAATATGGTGGGCATATTTCATTTACAGGGAAACACAAAAGAATTCGGTTACAGATCTGTACTAACTATGAATAATAATTGCTGGAAGTGCGTTTACAGTTGTGGTACGCTTTTTTAAATTTTGCACATTACGTGGCGTGTATAAATTCTATAGGACATATACAGGGCTGCACAAAAAAAATCGAGTACATTTCTGCTTATTGGGGAAAAACTGCTGGGGAATTTTCAACTGTGTTATGCGTTTCCTAACTGAACTAAATTCTACCATAGTGTGTAGTATCTATATAAATCTACAGATCATATACAGGGATACGCAAAAATATTCGGAAGTTTTTCCGACTATTGATGGTAACTGCTGAATTAGCTTACCAAATTTGTTAAGCGTTTTCGAAATCGTTTACTTAGACATCAACTTTCACCTTATTAATTGGTAAAGTTTTGTTAAAGCATTCTGTTAGCACTGGAAAGTGTTTCATAATCTATGTTTGATGCATAATTTTTGTTTTAAATAATGAATTTCCTTCACCATTTGTGTCTGTTAGTAACTTTCTTTTCCCGTAGAAGGGCGAACTCTTCTAAGGTGATTGATTATCAGGTTATTTTCTGCGTTACTTGAATTCTTATGACAGATTAGAGCGGGCGCGGCGTTTAATTTCCGGATGGGACAAAACGTTACGACTTTGTTTTATATATTTTTAAAAATGACGTTTTTTACATTTAATTAAATTATTCTCAAGTCTCAGATTTTGCATTCTGATAGCTGATGTGATAGTCGAATCGACTGTCACATCAGCATTTACAATAGTCGAAGAACATTTTCTGTTCAGTCTGTCATATCTCAATGTATTGCATTCTGATTGCTGATGTCAGCATTTACAATAGTCGAAGATCATTTCCTGTTCAGTCTGTCATATCTCAGAGTATTGCATTCTGATTGCTGATGTGACAGTCGAATCGACTGTCACATCAGCATTTGCAATAGTCGAAGAACATTTCCTGTTCAAACAGTCTGTTATATCTCAGTGTATTGTTAGAGCCCGTGTCAAAAATAGTCGGACAGAGTGATTTATTATTATTTTTTTTAAGTGACAATTTTTTTTTCAATTCTAATCTTTCTTCTACATCATACATGGTAATACTTCAAAAAGCGTAATCAGGGGTCGGAAAAACTACTTTTTGTTTGTAGCGAACTACAACTACAACTACTTTATGAAAAATGTAGTTAACTACAACTACTTGTTTTAAAAAGTAGCGGCTACAAACTACTTTTCAAAAGTAGTCGCTACTTCGCTACTTTTCGCTACTTTAGTTATCATCGCTTATTAAATACACCGCAAACGATTTTTCCCCGTAGACCATAATGTAACAGAATTCTTTTGACTGTCCCTGTAAGCGAGATATACATGCTACACATTTCATTTTCAATACTGAACATTATATGGTAAACTTCAATAACATATAAAACTTTCATGGCAATCCGAGTATATTTGACAGACAAAGCGAATTCATACACTTTTTAATTATGTTGGTAAGTGTTAAAAAGAGGAAATTAGAAAACAAAAATTGTAATAATCTTACAAATTTATGAGAGTGATATAGAACAGTAGCGCTTAAGGTGGTTCTCAAATTCCTTGCTCAACAACGCGAAACTTTCTAATACATTATCTGATTCATTTTTAAACACAAAGGCATAAAATTGGCAGGTCTGAGTATTGAAAGCGATTTGGAATCGAAATGAATTTTTCATTTTTTGATAAATGAATTACTTATCGAGTTATAAGCAATTCGTGTCACGTTTTTTTTTTTTTTTTTTCCTTTCCCATGCTGCTGCGTTGGAAATTCGGTTGAAAACGCCGACTTTGTCAGTGTTTTCTGAAAAATCTTCTGTCTTTACCAAAAAATAAAATAAAGAAAATAAAATAAAGAATAGTGAAAAACGTCTTTCGGTTACAAAGTTTCTGAATAAGAACACCTGCGTTTCCGAACAAAAATGAATTAAAGAATATGTCATAAAGTAGCCATTTTCGATTTTAGACGAACTTTAAGAGCGGATAGCCCTTGCTAAATTTGAATATACAGTATCTTTTAAAAATAGAGCTAAATAGTCTTATTTCTTTACAATTTAAATATAGTTCCTGAAAGCAATTTAAAAATTGAACAAGATCATATAGACTTGCATAAGTTAAATCCTAGCTTTTCTTTTCCTTTCTATCTCTTTTTGTTTGTTTCTCTTTGAAAACCCGAATTTCAACATACTGGGCTTTAGATTCATTCTGGAGACATAGATAGAGATATTTCATTAAAACACCAAGCTAACCAATATCAAATCAAATATAAAACATTATAAATCAATTATTTTAGCGATAAAAAACCTGTGCAGGTAAAGTAAAAATTAATAGCCATGAAAATAAAATTAAACATTCTTAGGCATTTTTTAAAATAATATATTTTTATTTCCAACCACCTTTGTTTTATCTGTTGGAATCTTCAAAAGGAAATATGCAGTAAATTAATTTTTATGCATACATTGGACAAATATTTCACAACGATCAAAAGACGTAATAATAAAATATTTTTTTGCGATAATAAACAGTTCGATAAGAATATTTTCTGAATCAGGGATCTTAATTCGAAAATACTTTTTTGAATGATTTAGGAATTTTAGTGAATAACGATTTAGATATTCGGTGCGAGATGCGATCCAGTAATTATTATTAATAAAGAAAATGCCAACTCACCCCTATGTTCAACTTCAAGTTGTAAGCAGATGATTTTGATACTGATAACTTCTTATTAATTGGACAAAGTTTACATGTTACAGAATAATTACCACTTTCTTGTTGTTCTATAACGTCAAAATATTCATTATATGCCGACCAGGGCAGTTCTATACTATTTTTGTCTGTCATTCTATTACATTAATCTCAAAAGAAGCATCCCCACATTAAAACACAAGATCTAATAATGAGTAAGAAGACAAAGGGTTCCCAGCAAGAAAATTAATTTTTTTGATGAGTGAGTACTTTGTGGTTTTATCTGCAAATCCAGCAAATAATAGATCAGGAGCATGCGGCCACTTTACGTTTCAGCTGCTAGTTTGTTTGAAGGCAGAAATCATTTCATCCTAGTGCACTTTTAATAATAAAATGGTGTACTTGTTCGCTTTCTGTGCTTTTTTGAATATATATATATATTTTTAATTAGAGTTCTAACGATTCTAAACTGGCAGGAAGCGAGCAGAAATTTTGTTCGAAAGGGAATATTTTACATGATCGATTATATGTTTAATGTTACCAGTCATCAAATAATACGGATCTTTAAAAAAAGAAGAAGAGTTTTAAATTTTGTATATGGAGAGGTGGGGGAGATTTTAGGGGAAGGGGGATAATTTATAATACTGATTAATTATCGTCACTACAAAACACTATTTAGGGCAGAAGATTTTTTTTTTTTTTTTTTTTTTTTTTTTTTTTTTTTTATAAAAATAAAAATAACTTAAAGATTTTAGATTTATTTGTATGCTGGGGTGGAGTGGGGGGGGGTAAATTATGGGAGGTTAGGGGACAATTTAGATGATTACTTATATATTATTATTAGGTAGAAACGAATGTGGCCATTTTTTTTTTTAATAAAGAGTTTTAATTGTTTGAAACTGTATGCTGGAGGAGGGGCAAAAAGGAAAGCGTAAATTTTGGGAACAAGGAAATAATTTTTATTTATTGTCATTAGAGAGCAAAAAATGGAATGAAAGATTTTATTTTTATATAAAAATAAAGATTTAAAAATATTTTAAACTCCTTTGTATGCTACTAAGGGGAAGCGTGAATTTGAGAGGTTAGGGATAATTTAGATGAATTATTTTTAGATAAATCCGTTCTTTTGCTTTTTCTTTCTTTCTTTCTTTTTTTTTTTTTTTTTTTTTTTTTTTTTTAAATATAGATTTTACATTTTTTTGCTTGCTGGGGATGGGAGGCAAAAGGGAGAAGAAATTAGTCAGATAAAGACTTAACATAGCCAGTTGACTATAATGTGGTAAAAACAATCGTAGTCGTATAAAAATACATTATATTGAGATGATTTCTATGGATTTAAATAACAATACACGCAGTTTCTGACAAACTGTGAAAATGACAGTTAATTTGTGACCGTGCCCATCATCAATGGAGAAATGTATGACACTGCAGCTGAGATTTGCTAACGTTCGCAAATTGTTGCAGAGAAAATATTTCGCACAAATGAAGCGAGTTATGATCACAAGATTGGCACTTTTTTCCTCCCTCCTAAAGTAGCGTCAAAAGTAGCGTCGATGTTCGCTACAAACTACTGATATTTTGTATCGTGCTACTCGCTACACTATACTTTTTTTAATGTACGCGCTACACTACACACTACTGGAAAAAGTAGAGGCTACTGTAGTTACGCTACTTGTAGCGCGCTACTTCCGAGCCCTGAGCGTAATTTTCTTAATTGTGTATTTCAGAATCCAAAAATGCTACATAGCAGCGGCACTTGTTGTATGATTTACACGAAAACATAATCAGCACGTGCATTAGGTCTTGAGATGCGACTATCGCTAAAATCATGTAAATTCGGAAAAATGCAGCATAGCCACCTGTCAAACGATTTACACCAAAATCTAATAAGCAACAACTTATGTCAATATCTAACTGAATCTAAAGTTTTATAAAAATCCGTGCATTAGTTCTTGAGATAGAGCTATTGCGGAACTCGTGAAATATGCAGCGCAGCAGAAACCAGTGGGGCGATTTGCACCAAGAACAAATCAGCATCAGTTTATATCAAAGTGTAACTGAATTTAAAGTTTTATTAAATTCCGTGCATTAATTCTTGAGATAGAGTGCCCACAAAATTTTTGTCTTTCGTCACCTACAGACACACACAGAACATTTCCTAAAAACAATCAAATCGTGTTCAGGAGCTTCTAAAACGTGTAAATCCGTCGAAATCCAGAAGCCGAAAATTTCATCCAATACTTTCTTCTTGTAAAGGCAGAAGAAAGTAAAAATAAAGAGTTTTTAAATCATATTACATTTATAAGAATTAAACAATTTCTAAAAAACATGACATGAAATTGAGCACAGTTCGTCTTTGGGACGATTACATCATTTTAATTTGCAATATAATCAGAGTTTACAAAGGAAACCTATAAGAAACAATATTTTTATAAACGTACAACTTTCGTACAAAATAATAATAATAATAATAATAATAATAATAATAATAATAATAATGCTGTTAAAACTTGAGATATGTAGTGTCTCGAGGGACATCGAGGGATAAGGATTCTTAAAAACCCTTAAGAACCTACTGCCCTATACTATAGTCACACTGACAAAACTCTCAATCTATTGTTAGTCCTATGGGAGCGTTCTTTTCAAATTTCTGGTTTGCATTTCAATATTTAATGAGAAGGGCACGGTTAAAGATCGATCTCAACCTGTACAATATATATATATATATATATATATAATTATAATATCTTTGAATTTCAAAAAACATATTAAGTTCTTGTAACATTCTAATTAAATCTCCTAAGAGATAATTAGTAATAAAGTATAGACAGAATACCACATAGTTAATAAATTAACAAGTGCAATCATAATTTTACCATAGCATTTGCTTCAATGGTAATTGGCCAAAAATACTGAAAATATGAAGAATATTTAAAAAGAGAGAGAGAGAAAAAAAAAATTATATAATAAACCAAAAATTTTAATAATTTGAAATTGATATTAAGTGAATACATATGGATTATATATATATATATATTGAAACGCAAAAGAAACATTGCAAAAGAATGCTCCTTTAAGTTTCACATTAGCTTGCAAGTGTCGTCACGTAACTTACCAGTAAAGATAATATATAGCCTATGGCGGCGAATTTCGATTTTTATAACTCATTCGATTCGTCTCATCGAGCTTAGTAATTTTATATCTCGCATATCGCTAACGAGTTTTTATAATGACAGAGGGCCGGGTCAAAGTTCAAAATTTTCAATATAAAACAGACGCCTTCAAAGAGATAAGTAGTGCGATTTAAGTTTAGTAATTGTTTTTACAATGCCATTACATTGCCAATAACTACTGTAAGGTTATATTATTGCTGTTATTATACGAATTTGTAATTGCAGATAAAATATTCGTATGCTACTTGACAGGCAGGTTTTCGAAAGTTATGACGTCGTCGTCTAGTTTCGTTCATCCTGTCAATACTTTTTTCCCGAATTACAAGCAAAATTCTTATAATAACAGCAATAATATAACCCTAAAGTAGTTATTGGCAATGTATGGCACTGTAAAAACAATTAGTAAAATTAAATCGCACTTATTTCTTTGAAGGCATCAGTTTTTCACTGAACGAAATTTTGAACTTTGTCCCGGCCCCCTGTTATTTTAAAAACTCAATAGCCGATATGCGAGGTATAAAATTACTCAGCTCGATGAGATGAATCGGATGAGCTATAAAAATCGAAATTCACTGCCACAGACTATAGTACCTTTACTTGTTAGTGTAGGCTCTTAAAAAGCATATGGGATATGAGACTCAAAATCTACAGCAATTGTAAATAAGTTTTATTAAAACGATTTCCACCAGACTAAAAGTTATCAAAAAAGTTATCACATTATTTACTAAAATTAATTATTATTTAAAAACATAATTCTTCACAAGTCTTTCGTAAATATCATAAAATAGTAATAAGTTCACAAGTCTTTCGTAAATATCATAAAATAGTAATAAGTTCACAATAAAATTCCATTACTCGTAGAACTTTACATTCGCAAGATGCTTCAGAGATCCATAATAATTTGCAAAAGTCTGTAAAAACTAGTCGTTGGGGGCCACCGTAATACTTATCCATCATGGATATGCATCATCTTTGTTCGGTAGATAGAGTGTTTAAAATCGTGGCTTGATGACGTCATAAACTTTAAATGTTCTATTACTGAATTGCATAAAATAAACATCCTTATAACTCCAAAAATGATATTCATATTAACTAACAGTTCACTGCGTGGGATTAAGCGCCACATTTCCAATTAAAATATACCTTTCAATTGAAATTTGAATAAAATACAGTGTCATGAAAAATCGAAGGGTGTGGAAAATAGGATTACAAATATCTCGGCAACTAATTATCCGATCGACTTCGTTCTTTATGCATAATTTATGTTTTTTATTGTCTTTATATTCACTCCTTAAAATAAAGAATTTCGAAAAATGTTATATATCTTTTATCAGAAAGAATATTTTGAGAGTCCGAAAAAATAGTTCCGGATAATCGAGGTTACTGAAATTCAATAGGCTTCTTCTCATTATTACATACTAAGTACATACCGAATTCTAAGTCTCTATCTGAATTTGTTCGGGAGATAGAGCGTTTACAGACACACACACAGACAGACGGACGGCAACATTTTTTTTTCTAAAAATATATTTTTCGGAATTTCCAGTGTCTGAAACATATAAATCCGTCAATTTTTTTTTTTTTTCAATTTTTAAAACGATTACAAGACTTACTCTATAATGATGGGTAAGTAATAATCCCAAATTAATAGCTTAAGTTATTTTTCAAGAATTATCTCTGAGGAACACATTTTTTATACATCAAGTCATATCTCAAGAACTAATGCACAGAATTTCATCAAACTTCAGATTTTGTTAGACGTTGATATAAGTTGGTGCTGATTCGTTTTTAGTGTAAATAGCCCGACGGGTGGCGCTGCTATGCTGCATTATCCATGATTTTCAAGATAGCTCTATCTCAAGAAGTAATGCACAGAATTTCATCAAACTTCAGATTCAATTAAGTTGTTTTTTATTAGGTTTTGGTGTAAATAGCGCTACAGCTGGTGCTTTTATGCTACTTTTTTCACACGATTTTAGCGATAGTGATATTTCAAGAATTAATGCATTGAATCTCATCAAACTCCATATTCTGTTATTTTGAAGTATTAACATGTATGAGATAGAAGAAAGTTTTGGGATTGGCACTTCCGACTTGTTTTTAAATGTTCATCGTATAGAACCATTAAAACCCTTTGATTACGGGGTTAACCCAGCGAGAATTTTTTAATTCTATTTGTACCACTTTTTGAAAAATAATTTCTGTCATACATTTATCCTAAGATATTTTAAAGAGAAATCTACCACAAAGAAAATTTGTGTTTAAATTGCGGTACAATTGAATATAAAAATAGTCGTCAGTCCTGGCCCGTCATCAAAAGGTTAAGATGCGAGTGGCTAAAAAATTAAGGCTAACAGCTCTGTTCCTGGATTTGCGCCATAAAACAGAAAACAAGCAACCAATCAATCATCCCTTACATAACCAGTAAACGGTAATTGTTGTCGAGTTAGAGGTGTTTAAAAGACAGTTTCCTATTTATTTTTTTAAACAATAAGGGCTATGTCAAAAATGCGATATTTCAATGCTATTAATTTACTGATAATGATTAATACTCTTAAAATGACCGCAAAACATTCAAAATATGGATTTTTTTTTTTGTTTTATATAATGACTAACTATTGCATCAGTATTGCATCATCATACATACTTTTAAACTTATAAAACTTATGGCGTCAAGTTGAAATGGATAAATTTACAGGTCTGTCCAACGCACCTCCATTTGAACGTTTTCTTGGCGCCATTTTTTTACTTTCTTCTATCTTTACAAGGAGAAAGTATTGGATTCATAAAAAATTTCGACTTCCGGTTTTCGATGGATTTATACGTTTTAGAAAATCTTGAACACGATTTGTCTGTTTTTAGAAAATGTCTGTCTCTGAGTCTGTCTGTCTGTATGTGACAAAAATTTTGTGGGCGCTCTATTTCAAGAACTAATACACGGAATTTAATAAAACTTTGATTCAGTTAGCCCCTGATATATTGGTGCTGGTTAGTTTGTGGTGTAAATCGCCCAACAGATGGCGCTGCTATAGTGCATTTTTTGCGATTTCAAAAATAGCTCTATCTCAAGAACTAATGCACTGATTTTCATCAAACTTCAGATTCAGTTAGATCTTGACATAAATAGATGCTGATTACGTTTTAGTGTAGATATGCCAATAGATGGCGCTGCTAAGCTACTTTTTTCATGATTTTCACGATAGCTATATCTGAAGAACTAATGCACAGAATTCAAACTCCAGATTCTGTTAGACCTTGACATAAATAGATGTTAATAACGTTTTGGTGTAAATAGCCCAACAGGTGGCGCTGCGTTGCTGCATTTTTCAGGATTTACACGATTTTAGCGATAGTCCCATCTCAAGAACTAATGCACGGAATTTAATAAAACTTTAGATTCAGTTAGACCCTGATATAAATTGGTGCTGAGTTTCGTTTTTAGTGTATGCGAAACCTGTGTGAGATAGAAGAAAAAGTTTTGCAATTGGCACATCCGACTAGTTTTTTTTTTTTTTTTTTTTTTTTTTTTCACTAACTTTTCTTAAAAATAAAAATCATTTTAATGATTGTTTTTTTCAATCAATAATATATGCACGTTTATTACTAAATATTATTATTATTATTATAGGCGCGATTAAGTTTTCGGACTCCTTCTACTACATAAACCTTTGAGACAAGTCCTCTCTGAGAAAAATGTACCTCTAAATTTACTAGGATTTATGTGTTTTCTTACAAATTATTTTTACATCGAGTTTTTGAATCGTGGGGGGCTTTATGGCTATACCACAGTGAGATGTACAATGTGCATCGCATTTACCAATGGAGCGTGTTTTTTTTATTCAATAATGGGGGGGATGGGGGGCTCTGCTCCCTACGAGCTATATCCCTATGCTCGCCAATCCCTATACCGTAGGTTTTAAAAACATACTAATTTGGTCTGTTTTAAAAAGATTATCTGACTACGGAATATTAAATAATATTATCACGATCAGTGACGTAATCGAGTTGTCATTAATTTCCTTTAGACTGGGGGATTTTTCGATTCCCAAGGCCCCCATCCACCGCTGTCGCAACAGCTAACGACTGTTTTCCTGATTGATTAAAAAAAGATCAACCTCCCATTTGAAAATTAGCTTGTCTACAATAGTTAAGTAAAAAAATGTCATTACCTTCCGGAGTTTTACAACGTTTAGAAGAAATATTTCCTTTTAGATGCTATAAAAAATCGTTTAAAATATGACATTTTAAATATATCGTTTTACGAAAAACGTAATTTTCCCAAAATGCTTTTCGCCTTTAAAGTTTTTTTCTTTTTCGATAGTCACGTGTAAATATATATGTCAATTAAAAATGCAGTGTTTGGAAACACTATAAGAAAATTATTTTAAATATGACGTTTTAAATATATTGTTTTAAATAGTGACGTTTTTAAATATATTGTTTTAAATACTGTCGTTTTAAATATATTATTTTAAATATGCCGCAATTTTCACCATTGAATGCTTTTGCAAATAATAATTTAATCATTTTAAGGTTTACTTTTTTTTTCTAAATTTACGCATTAAATAACTTTTTTAATTGAAAAGTGTTTGGAAATATTATTTGAGCTTTTTAAAATCAGGCAACAGTAGGTGAAAAACAAAAATTTCAAACTATGAATTTAAATCTTTATTCATATAACGAAATTTTGAATAAAAAATTGAAAAGAAAAAAACTTAAAAATTAGACACATTTAAAAAAGGATTGGACAATGCAACTGCACACCACAATCTAGTCAAAGAAATGTATACAAAAAAAAAAAAAAAAAAAAGGTTAAATTTCTATGCATAGTTTCCATCCTTTAAAACTGTTTAACTGAACTATTTTTACATATTTCAATATTAAATAGCGCTTAAAATAATTCTTTCATTTAAAACTACCTGCCCCAGCGTGTATAATTATACATTTTACTAATAAAAGTACTATTTTTCATGTTTTTATGTGCAATATTTTTTTTTTTTTTTTAATTATCAGCCGAGAAAGTTAAGCGGTCACAATAAATTTAATTACGGCAGTGGTGACGGCAGCGGCATCATTAGTTACTTTTTTTAGAGATAACTACCACTATTTCCGTATAGGAATCTTAGACTTTTTAAATTTCAGACATTCCATGATTAAATAAAGCAAATATTACTATTCGAAAATAATGGTAGATATTTTGAATAATAATTATAAAAAAAACCTTGGTGAACTGGTAACATTGTTAAGGTGTGTGTGTGTATCACTTCCACTACTACAGTGAGATAATATTGTTACATATGGGTTGAATCATGTGTATAGTGCCGCCTTTCATTGTTTGTCACCAGCTGAAATGCATTCTAACTAAAAAATTGGGCAGACCTCGATTAATATATAGGTTTGGATATAATTAACTCTCAAAGGTTTTTTTTTTTTTAACCTTATTAACTTTTATAATTGCAAAACTTAAGACAAAATATAATTAAAAATGTGCAAATTATTTATGACATAATGATTAATATTTTATTATGATTATCATTCATATAAATCATCATTTGAAATCTTAATTTAAATTCATAAGTTGCACGTTACATGGAATTATGTTCCTGAATATTTGTAATATTTTCTTTCTTTGAATAATTTAAATTCATATGTTACACATTGCGTGTAATTATATCCCTGAATATTTGTAATACTTTCTTTCTTTGCATAATTTAAAATAATAAGATACACGTTACATGCAATTATGTTTCTGAATATTGGTAATATTTTATTTATTTGAATAATTCAAATTTATATATGTTACATTTTGCATGTAATTATATCCCTGAATATTTGTAATATTTTCTTTCTTTGCATAATTTAAAATCATAAGTTACACGTTACATGCAATTATGTTCCTGAATATCTGTAATATTTTATTTCCTTGAATAATTTAAAATAATAAGTTACACGTTACACTGTTAAAAATTTGAAGCAAACTGTCCAGCCATATGACCGTTTTTTATAGAAAACAGTTACATAATCATAATTTACCTCTATTCTGACCATATCTGGACAGTTCGCTGCAAAATTTCAACTGTGTACATGGAATTATTTTCCTGAATATTTATAACATTATCTTTCTTTGAAATATTTTATCATATAATAGAAAATACTCATAAAAAAGACTTTGTTTCTTTAAAAACTATTTATATTATTAGTATTACTAGGGGATACAAACCGGGCTTCCCGGGTTATATAGAACATGGGTAAAAACTTTTTTTTTTTTTTTTTTTTTTTTTTGAAAACTCTAATAGATTTTTTACATTTAATTAAGACTTGCGCGGCAGCGCAAGTCTTATTTATTTCCAGTGCGACTTCCCCATGCTATTCTAACACAGCAAATCCCGTTGAACGAGTTATTTTACTAGAGTTTTTCCCACTTTTTGTACGCGCTTCCACAAATTTTCTTCAAAACACCTAATTCTGTAAAGAAATACATCCTCCAATCAAAAAACTCTAAATATTGGTGTTGTTACTTTCTTTAGAGACCTGTCAGGCTTTGGCTAGCGCTTCGACTATTCATCCAATCACTGCTTTTTATTTCGGATGATGTTACTGTCATTAAGCACTTGGACATGCGATCTCGTGGTATATGTTTACTATTTCAAAAATATGCGAGAATATTGTATTTATCTTTAATATCCGAAGATGTTTAAGATCCGAAGTCTTTATCAAAATTTGATGAATGTTCGATATTTACTTATCTAGTGATCCTGTGATGTTACGAAATGAGTTTTTAAATTTCTATCTTAATCGATGATTACTAAAATTCAACATGGGGAAAAAATGCAAATTTTCTGGTTGCAAGAGTGATGCACGATACTTTTACAAAGACTATATGCTGGGAGTTTTGTTTTTCCCTTTTCCTAAACCACAGAAAAACTTGAGTAAATGTAACGAATGGCTTTCTGCTTGTGGTAGAAAAAATACAGAAACGGTGACTAGAGACTGGTATGTTTGCTCTCGGCATTTCATTGATTTAAATGGCCCAACTGAAGAGTATCCTAACCCTATACCAAGAGTATCTCTGTCTGAGCCGTTAAGTGATACATCAAATAAATATTCACGATATTATCGACGAAATCGTGAAATTTTCAAAAATAAAAGAGCCGCATACTATAAAAAATGTAAAAGCCAGATACAGAAGCGTAATACTTCATATTGTTTGCAAAATAAATCAAAGGCTAATAAATATAAGCTAAAATACTGGAACACAAAAAAATACTCAAATCGTAATAGGATTCTCACCTCTAAAAAAATTAATCCTTCAAGATATCGACAGCTTGCTTTAGTGAAAAATCTGCTAAAGAGTTATAAATCAAACATAGCTCAGCAAAGCAGAAGAACAAATATTCAATTTGTAAAAACTCAAATAAAAGCTCAATTACTTGCGCGTAAAGCTATTCATACTAAAAATGTTTTGTATGCAAAGAGTTTATCGGCTTCAGAAAAATTTTCAAACAAATGTCAACAGATGTTATCAAAATCAACTCAAAATATCACTGCAGAAAATTTATGTGAAATAATTGGTGGTGAAAGAATTCACAACTCCAATGCAGAACCCTATTTTTGGGAAATAGCATATCACCCATTGGTTCACATACATTTAGATCATAATTATAGTAGTCATTCCAATTCTAAAATAGAACATATTCCTTTAGGTGATTTACATTTCGAGAAAAACATTGATGGTCATCATCCCAAAACTCTAATGTGGAAATGTGGACCTCTCTGTAACATTCGAGAGAATTCAGTTCAAAGGTTATTGCATATTCTTCATATATTTGCTTCTTCTCAGGGCAGTTCTACAAAGGAATTATTTTCAAACATAGATTGTTGTGAGTATAAATCGTATTACATAAAAGAAGATCAAATGTGTGCTGTTAAGTTGGGCCATGCAGTTCATTGCTTAGACAATTGCAAATGTAAAAGCATTTTGAGAGTCATGACTGAATTGTCACCGCACTATAGTGGCTTGAGAACTCTTCTTAGATATGTGTATGGAATAAAAAAACTTTTTGATGCATACAATTTAATTGATAAAGCCATTCTAAATGCCGATTTTATTGATTTAAAAGTGGTAGTCGAAGAATTGGGAAGTCTCATAAAAAAAGAAAAAAAGAAAGACAATTGTGAAACAAATTCAAATACATCTGTCATAAGACCTATTTGGAAAGAAGCTGAATTGTTAGAACAATTTGAAAAGCCCTTGGCCCACTGTTTTCGAGAAATGCATGAATTTCATGACACACCTTGCGATTCCTGTGAAAAATTGTACCAAAAAAGGAAACTTACACCAGTGTCTAAACTGGTTTCCAAGCATGCCTTAGAAAATACACAAAATATTGCATTCAATATATTAAGAACAGCTTGGCTTTTGCAAAAACCAGGCTCTGATATAGAACTGTTTGAGGAATTAAATCTTTGTGATTACTGCTACAAGAGAATTATATCAGGTAAAGTTCCTGAGCGATCCTTCCTCAATGGATTACAAGTGCATCCAATACCTGATGAAATTAAAAATTTGAATATGTTTGAAAAAATACTTATTCAGAAGTGTAAAGCATTTCAAGTGGTAGTTAGACTAGGAACTAAGCTAAAGACTTTAAACCATTCTGGCTTAACAAAGGCAATTAAAGGTAAAATTATTTATTTACATTTGCCTCTGCAAAATAATATTGACATGATTCCTCTAGGTTTACCAGATAATCATGAACTTCATATATTAGTTAATGGCCAACCAACTAAAAATAAAATAGTTTGGCAATCAATTGTTAGGCTTGAAAAGATAATGAAAGCACTGAGAAAGTTAAAAGAAATTAATCCTTTGTATGCTGATATTCATGTTTCTCAGTGCAACACTGATTATATTTGTGGTAATTGTAGTGAAATAGATAATCGAATTTCTACGCAACCAGATGCTTTATTGTATAGATTATCTGAAACTCAACAAAAAATGCTCTTTGATCAGTATACAATCCATCCTGTCAACGGAAAAAATTCTACAGGTATTTTAGAAGCATTTCAAATGAAAAAAGTTGAAAAAGAAGCTGTTAGTTTATTGGAAAAAAATTTGGACTTTATGTGTTTTCCTGATTTGTTCCCCACAGGTGAAGGTGGCCGATATTCTGATAGGCCTTTTGGTGACTTAACAGAAGCTGATTATAGAGCTACTAGAATATTGAATAAAGATCGAAGGTTTTCCCTCAATGAACAATACCTTTTTCATTGCTTTTATGAAAGTGAGATAAAATCTATGACCAATAGCATTAACTTTATGCTTCGAATGACTGGCAACAAAAGAATGCCAGTCAACTCTCTGATTGATAAATTTGTTGCCAAAGATTCAGAACTTGAAACTGCTTTATCAGTTTTTATGCAAAACATGAGAGGTACACAGGAATATTGGTACAAACGACAAGGAGAATTAAAGACAATGATGCAAAATTTTGGTAGTCCAACATGGTTTGTTACTCTAAGTTGTGCGGAATATAACTGGTTCGAATTGCATGAGCACCTTCGATTGTCATATTCTGATAAAATTGCCCCTAACAGTATTGCAGAGTTGTGTTCCTCAGATCCTGTTGCTGTTTCTCTGCATTACCACAACCGATTTCAAGCTCTTTGGAAACACCTTATTATGAATAAAGAAAATGCCATTCTTGGCAAAGTAGAACATTACTTCTGGAGAGTGGAATATCAGGGAAGAGGGACACCTCATATTCATATGGTACTTTGGATAAAAGATGCTCCAAAAATTGGTAATGCCAGCGATAAAGAAATATTAGCATTTATTCAAAAATATGTCACATGCTCACTTCCTGATAAAATTGAAAGTCCAACTTTGCATGAATATGTTCAGAAGTATCAAATGCACCGATGCAATCCAACTTGTCAAAGAAAATACAAATCTGGAGACAAATTTCTTACCAGATGTCGATTTAAATTTCCAAGAGCAACAGCTACAGTTGCAAAATTAAATGATGTGCATTCTAGTATAAGACATCATTTATCTTCCAAGTCAAAAAAGCGTCTTTACATACTCCCCAGAACATCTGCTGAAATGTACATTAATGATTATAATCCATTGCTTTTATATATATGGAAAGCTAATGTTGATGTCCAATTTATTGCAGATAAAGAAATAGCAGTGGCTCGTTATATAACATCTTATATTACGAAAAAAGAAAAATCTGACATGGAAGATCTCTGGAATGAATTGGCAAACAAAGATTTACGCAGTCGTCTTTTTAGTTTTGGCTTAAAAGCCATTTCACATCGAGAGTGTGGTGCTTATGAAGTTGCTGATAGAATTCTTGGACATCATCTTTACGGAAAATCAGAATCTATTCTTTTCATCAACACTACCAAAAAAGAAAAAAGAAAACGTTTATTAAAACTTTTAAAGAGCTCAACAAACTTAAGGAAACTGACCCTACCAGTGAAGATATTTTTATGGTTCAAATGGTTGATGGTGTATATCCCAATAGACCAGATGAACTTGAAAATATATCCCTGTATGATTTTTCAGCTTTTTATTATCGGGTGCCACAAAAATCAAATGAAAAAATGCCAAATAATTTACAACTTAAAAATAATATTGGGCTATTAAAGAAAAGATGTAAGCCTTTTCTAATACAGCATACTCGTCATGATCCTGATAAATCTGATACTGAACGGGAAAATTACTATCACAGTCTTTTGATGCTTTTTCTTCCTTGGCGTGATGAAAGTATACTTTTGGGTGACCATGTTAACTATCAGAAATCTTTTGAAAATCATCTTCCAAAACTGAAACAAATGATGGAGTATCATGATAGGCTTAAAGTGTTAAAAGAAGGTGAGAAAAAATTAGAGGAAGCTCTAAGAAAAAGTACACAATCTGATTGTGAAAATGTCATTGTTCAGGATGATATACAAAATGCTTTGCAAGGTCATGAGATTATGGAGGCTGGTAATGCCATGGCAGAAGTAACAGCAGCTATGGTACAAAATTTATTTCCCTACTCAACCAATTTAGCCACTCAAGTTTCACAATTACATGCTGATCAGAAAAAAATATTTGATACAGTTCAAAAACATTTTTGTTCTAAATCTGAATCAAGCAAACCACTAACAATGTTTGTTAGCGGATGTGGTGGAACAGGTAAAAGTTTTCTAATTCATGTAATCAAAAATATGATTTCAAATTTTTTCAATAATAGTTTCACTAATGCTGTTGCAGCTCCAACAGGCCTAGCTGCTCTTAATATTGGTGGTGTGACTTTGCATAGACTGTTAATGTTACCTGTAGAGCATGGTAAAACAGCCGAATATCATAAACTTGGGGTGAATAGTTTAGCTATTATGCAAAAGACACTAGCACATCTAAAACTTCTAATAGTGGATGAAATATCTATGGTATCATCATTAATTTTATCTTATATTCATTTAAGATTAGTTGAAATTACAGGCAAAGATGAACTGTTTGGTGGCATTTCAGTTTTATTTTTTGGAGATCTTCTTCAACTACAACCAGTAAAAGGAAATCCACCATATTCTAAATTAACTCATACTGAAGCACGGAAATTAATTGGATCAGTTGGTGCCATTAATATTTGGAAAGAGTATTTTCTTTATGATGAGCTCACTTTAAATAAAAGACAAAAAAATGACTTGGTATATGCAGAACTTCTCAACAGAGTCAGAGTTGGTGAAGTTACTCCTGATGACATCAAAGTACTTGAAACAAGACTTATCCCTAATACTGATAACATTGAAAATGTAGCGAATTATTACTTTGACCTCATGAATCAAAATTTGAATCCAGTATGTTTGTTACCTACAAACAAGTTATGCCTAGAAATAAACTCTGTGATGCTACAGAAGGCTAAAAATAATGTTATAGAAATTCATGCTGAAGATACTATTAGTGGTTTTCAGGAAATGCCTCGCACAGTAAAGACACAATTGGAAAAACTAAAACAAAAATCATCTGATACAGCTGGTTTAGAGTCAGTGATTTTAATTTGTGAGGGCTGTAGAATTATGTTGCGTAGAAATATTTCTATAGAAAAAGGTCTGGTCAATGGTTCAATGGGTACTGTTAAAGACTTTAAAAAATATTCATCAGGAAAAATTATATCAATATGCATTTTATTTGACAACCATGCTACCGAAAAATACATTGAACGAGTAAATGTCAAATTTGAAATTATGAAAAATGTTTATGTTAAAAGATCCCAATTCCCCATTGTTTTGTCATATGGTATAACTATTCACAAAAGTCAAGGAATGAGCCTGGATTGTGTAATGATTAACTTGGGTCCTAACATTTTTGAAAGTGGCATGTCTTATGTTGCTTTATCCAGAGTCACAAGTTTAGAAGGTTTACATCTTCTTAAATTTGATGCAAGTAAAGTTTATGCCTCACCAAATGCTATTAAGGAATATAATCGTCTTAGAAAGGAATACAGATCTGATTTGCCACAATTAGCTGTATGTTCCAGAAAATACTCTGAGAGTAAAATGGTTGTTTCATCTGACATATCAGTAATTGTTAGTGAAAAAAATAATAAAAACCATATTACTGATTTAAATTACTTTGTCTTTAAAGGCTTTAAAAATACAGATCGTTCGTGTTACGCAAATTCTATGTTGCAAACTCTCTTCTGTATCCCAGAATTTGTTAAAAAAATTCAGGAAAGAGTTATTGATCCTGGTCATACAACAAAAGCTTTGAAAAAAATATTCACTACTTTGCAAAATCCACAGATTGAAACCGTAGATACACTTGAAGTTAGAAAAACACTTCATGTAAAGTTTCATGATGGTACTGATCAAGATCCGTTAGAATTTCTTGATTACCTACTGGAAAATTTGTCAAAAGAAAATGTCAATGCCATAGATCTTTTTCAACTGAAGCAAGATCTTTGGGAGAAATGTAGTAATTGCCCAAGTTATCGAGATATATGTATTAATACAGAACCATTTAATGCATTTATTGTGAGATTTCCACATGACTTTAATAATAGGGAAGATGCAGTTGATTTCAATGATCTCCTAACACGATGGCAGACTGAAAACATTCCCTGTGTTCATTGCAAAAACAGAACTAAAATGTGTCAAACTCGATTAAATTCTTGTGGAAAATATTTGTTTGTGCAACTAGCCAGATTTTCTTCAACAAATGTCTCTATGGGTCCGAATAGAACTTTTAAAATTACGTGCCCTATAACAGGATTTTCAAACCAAAAGGTTTTAATAAATAATATAACCTTTAAAACAAAATCTGCTATTTTGCATAAAGGAAAGTTCATTGATTCAGGTCATTATATAACAATGGTGCATTCAAATGAAAACGAGATCAATAAATGGACTGTTTGTGACGATATGAAAATAACAGATCGTACACGTTTTGTAAATAATCTTGCAGATGTTTACATTTTGCTTCTGCAGAAATGTTAGATTAAGAAATTGTCAATATAAGGTAAGATATTTATTCAGCTACAAAAAGAAATATTTTGCTGAAAATTTCATGCTCCATAACTACACATATCAATGTTTGAACTGTATATTTCATATTACCAATACTGATTTTGTTATGTGCAGTCTTTTACATACTTCAGGGCTTGAAATTCAATTTTTCCAAGGAGTGGAGTCTCCCTACCAACATTTTTAAATGAAGGGGAGTTGTAATATTTGGGAGGGAGAAAAAAAAAATCTTTAAACCCCACTATTATTTTACGTGCTATTTAAAGAATTACATTAATGCAGACATGAAAAAATACCATTGAAAAAATTAAGTCAACTGAGAATGATTATGTAAAATGTTTATTTTTATTTTAAAAAAGGGAAAAAAGTTAAGTTTTATATATGTAGTGTATTTTTCAAGTTCCATTAAATGTGTTAGGGACCCTTAACAATTAGGTTGCTAAATAAATTTCTGAATTTAGATTTTATTTGATTGAGATTCACCGATCGATCACGGAAAAGACGCAAAGTTCGTCTATCGATCGCGGAAAAAACGCAAAGTTCGTCGATCAGTCATGGAAAAAACGCAAAGTTCTTCGATCAGTCGTGGAAAAAACACAAAGTTCGTCGATTTGTCACGGAAAAAACGTAAAGTTCATCGATCTGTCACCAAAAAACGCAAAGTTCGTCGATCAGTCGCGGAAAAAAAGCAAATTTCGTCGATCGATTGCGGAAAAAACGCAAAGTTCGTCGATCTGTCCCCAAAAAACGCAATGATCGTCGACCAGTCGCTTAAAAAACGCAATGTTTGTCGATCTGTCGCAGAAAAAACGCAAAGTTCGTTGATCAGTCGTTTAAAAACGAAAAGTTCGTCGATCAGTCGTGAAAAAAAGCGCAAAGTTCGTCGATCTGTGGTTGAAAAAAAATGCAAAGTTCGTCGATCTGTGGTTGAAAAAACGCAAAGTTCATGGATCTGTCGCGGAAAAAACCACAAAGTTCGACGATCAGTCGCGGAAAAAACACAAAGTTCGTTGATCTGTCACGAAAAAAACCACAAAGTTCCTCGATCTGTCGCGGAAAACACGAAAAGTTCGTCAATCAGTCGCGGAAAAAACGCAATGTTCGTCAATCAGTTGCGGGAAAAAAAAATCACGAAATTTATCATTCGGTTGCAGGTAAATTAAATAACGTAAATTTCTCTGAAAATGCTGAAATTTTTTGGGCGGGAGGCTCTCGCTCACGATCTTTTTTTGGGCGGGATTTCAAAATTTTCGCTGCGAATCCCGCAATCCCGCCCTAATATTCAAGCCCTGTACTTGTCTTGTTTGAATCTTATCTGCTTCATATTAATTTGTTATTAAAAAACTTGAGATATTAAAAAAAAAAGAACTTGCAAAGCAAATTAAAAAAATTAATTTATTTCCATATTGTTAAGCCCGAGAAGGGACAGATATTAAAATTATTTTATTTAGTCAATGCTACAATAATTTTGCATTTTTATATTTAAAAAAAAAAATAACTTGCAAAGCAAATTTAAAAAAAAAAAAAATATTTCCAAAATTTTAAGCCCGAGAAGGGACAGATATTAAAATTATTTTATTTAGTCAATGCTACAATAATGTTGCATTTTTATATTAAATCTTGTTCCGTCTATTTAATCTTAAAATATTAAATTTAAATTTGAAACATGATATTAAAGCAACTTTAAAACATTTCATTTAGTTGAAATGAAATCTAAATAAATCTTCAACTTTTTTTTTCAGTTTTACATGCATTATGCAAAATTTGTACTGTAGCAAATTTTAACAGACAAAAAACATGAAAAGTTCAAATAATTTAAAAAGTTGAAGATTTATTTAGATTTCATTTCAACTAAATGAAATGTTTTAAAGTTGCTTTAATATCATGTTTCAAATTTAAATTTAATATTTTAAGATTAAATAGACGGAACAAGATTTAATATAAAAATGCAACATTATTGTAGCATTGACTAAATAAAATAATTTTAATATCTGTCCCTTCTCGGGCTTAAAATTTTGGAAATATATATTTTTTTTTAATTTGCTTTGCAAGTTATTTTTTTTTTAAATATAAAAATGCAAAATTATTGTAGCATTGACTAAATAAAATAATTTTAATATCTGTCCCTTCTCGGGCTTAACAATATGGAAATAAATTAATTTTTTTAATTTGCTTTGCAAGTTCTTTTTTTTTTTAATATATATATTTTAGATAACAACACCAAAGAGCATATTTATGTGAAAAATATCAATTACTAGCCAAACCCGCGGCTTTGCTCGCGTAATTGTTGAAACATACCAACTGGTATTCGTAGGTCTATTTTTAGTAGAAAAAATTATACTATTACGGATAATTCTAAAATTACTAATTAAGTTACATTTTGAGTAAACTGCATTCTTATACCGCATTAGGCGAACATGACACTTAAATGAATGAGAAGAGCTAAAATTAACTCCAAATAAATGGTAATTTAGAAAGTATTTTGGAGGTTTTCAGCTGATTTCAGTTTTAATTTTAAATTTAGAAATTTTTAGAAACTGTACTAAGCGAGTATTTACATTTTAAAAGTCAGTACCATGCCAAATTCCACGCTTCTTGTTAAGCAAACTGCTATAGCAACTATATCACAGAAAGGGCAATTTCAGTACTTTTTTGTTCCTGCACACATCAAAATTTCTAAATTTTTAAAAGCTGTCCTGTTCATGAAATTATGTCTCTTACGTAACAGCCATGTAAAATTTCAAGTTTCTATCCCTAACAATTTCAGATAGAAACTTTCATAGTTTAGAAGGTTTTTAGAATACTTCCCGCTCACTTCGCCTTTTTAAACTTCGAATTTTTTTAGAAACCGTTCTTAGCGAGCACTGAAATCTTAAAAATAGCCACCATGCCAAATTTCAAGTTTCTAGGCTAGCAGCATCACCAAAATCGCAATTTTAGAACGTTTTTTTGCTTCTGTACCTTTTTAAATTTTGAATTTTGTAAAAACTGTTCTGTGCGAGTATTTATATCTAAATAATAACAGACATGTCAAATTTTAAGTTTCTATCCCTAACAGTTCTGAATAAACCATAATTTAGAACATTTTCCGCTCATTTTACACCTTTAAATTTCTAATTTTTAACAAACTGTTTATATCGAGCGTCTGCATTTTAAAAGTTACCATTATACTACATTTCAAGTTTTTGACTCGAATAAATCCAATTAAATCTTAATTTAGAGCATTTTCTGCTCTTGTCACCCTTGTAAATTTTGCATTTTTTAGAAACCGTTAGCGAGCATTTGCATTTTAAAAGTAACCACCATGGCAAATGTTAAGCTCCTATATATACCTACTGCCCCACATAAATCATAATTTTAGAACGTTTTTTTGCTCCTGCACATTATAAATTTCTCATTTTTAGAAAACTGTTCTGGGCAAGCATTTACGTCTCTAGAGCAACAGCCATGCAAAATTTCAAATTTCTAGCCTTAACAGTTCCAAATAAATCATAATTTAGAACGTTTTTAGAATGCTTTTCACGCTTTCACACTTTTAAATTTCAATATTTTTAAAAACTATTTTGTGCAACCATTTTTGTCTTGGAATCGTAACTGGTTCTTTGAATTAATCGTGTCTTCTTTTGATACCAAAAACATTTCTTTTGTAAATAAAACCTATATTAAAGTTTTTGGATAATAATTCAATAAAGCAAAATCATTACAGATAGTAACAAGTTGGAAATTGTACGTGAAACGTGACAGATGAGGTGCGTTCGTACTATAACTAGTTTTATAAATATTCAGATATTGGTGCAATAGCTACAAACAATTAGTTACAATTATGTTACACAAAAATGGTACTATGCGTAAATATCCAATACAAGACAATGTAAAATAAAAAAGAAAACTGCCCAGTTAAACTGAGGGCATTGAGCTCACAGGCTATTCACACTAATTGTATATTATACACTTATTTCAAAGAATTTGAAATAAGCCCCTCGAAAAATAAAGAAATCGACAATATATTAAAGGGGGATCATCCCCCCGTTCCCCCACCCCCTTATAGTTAACAATTGAACCCCCAAACCTAATCAGGGAAGCCCTTTATTACAATGAACATATATACTAAATTCGAAGCAAATCGGATAATTCTGCATGAAAAACCCATTTATCTAAATTAAGGGGGATTACCCCCTCTCCGTGACCCCCTTTATACTTAACCAATGAACCCCAAGACTAACCAGGGAAGCTCCTTACCACAATGAGCCTATATACAAAATTTGAAGAAAATCGGATAATTCTCCATGAAAAACACATTCATCTAAATTAAGGGGGGAGGATAAGCCCCCCCCCCCTTTACCCTCTTTATACTTAACCAAAGAACCACCTAAACTAATCAGGAAAGCGCCTTATCACAATGAACCTATATACAAAATTTTAAGAAAATCGCATAATTCTGCATGAAAATCGCAGTTATCTAAATTAAGGGGGGACAGCCCTCCGTTACCCCCTTTATACTTAAACAATGAATCCCCAAAACCCATCAGGAAAACGCTTTATCATCATTAACCTGTATACAAAATTTTCAGAAAATCGGATAATTCTGCATGAAAAACCCATTTATAGCCCCCCCCCCTTTCCCCCTTTATACTTAACCAATGAACCCCCAAAACTCTTCAGAGAAGCGCATTATCACAATGAACCTTGTACTGGAGTTTCGTGCGTCGTGATTTTCGTGCGTCGTGATCGTAAGTTATTAAAAAAAAATAAGAGAAGACACAGGAGAGACATCTTGAAGAAAAAGTCGAAAATTAAATATATATATGCAGGTTTAATCCAGGTTCAAATAAAGCACAGGTACATCGTCGAATAGGTACAGCTGCCAAAGGCAATGGTACCCGGGACTCCAAACGTACACTTATACGTACTTTTACATCTTATATGATCAGTCACAAGGTTCGAGAGAGAATGATGATTAATTAGACAATTTCTTTGGTGGATACAGAGCAGTGATGACAGAGTTACATAAAGCCAAGTAGCCAGATTAACGTACATTTGGCGAGAGGAATGTGATAGAAACGCAGGTGTTATTTTCCGTTAAATGTTAAGTCAATGGGAGATTGATGAGGAACAAATATGAATTTTTAGATGCCAACAGTGAGGAATGAATATAGTAGCCTCGCAAACCACAAGAGTCTGGTTCACATAGGGTTATATTAAGGAGTGTTACTAAAAATTAAAAATAGACATGTACGTTACAATGATAATACAATTTAAGAAGAGAAATGTAAAAGAGAAAGGTTAGCAGAGGGCATCTGGTAAATTTGACTGAGCGTGGGATAGAGATAAATCCACAGTTGCTAGGCGAACAAAATAATTTCTTTTCTTCTTTTTTTTTTTTTTTTTTTTATAAGAGAACGCAAAGCGAAATAATTACAAATGAATTGGAAAGGAGTTATAATAAAAGTGGAAAAAAGGCTGGGACTATATACATTTACAGTGTAGAAAAATAAAATATATTTAGGATGGTAATTTTGAAAAAAGGTATTTTAGGGGGGGGGGGCTAAGGTGTAAATTAATTAGAAGTGGAATATGTGAAGATAATTCCTCTTCACAAACCTATATACAAAATTTGAAGAAAATCGAATAATTCTGCATAAAAACTCATTTATCTAAATTAGGGAGGGGGGTTATCCCCCCTTTCCCCCTTTATACTTAACCAATGAACCCCCAAAACTATTGACAGAAGCGCATTATCAAAATGAACCTATATACAAAATTTGAAGAAAATGGGATAATTCTGCATGAAAAACCTATTTATCTAAATTATGGGGGTTAGCCCCCCATTTCCCCCCTTTATGCTTAACCAATGAACCTCCAAAACTAATCAGGGAAGCGCCTTATCACAAGGAACCTATAAACAAAATTTAAAGTTAAACGGTTAGTTCTATCAATAGTTATCGCGTTACGTACATACATACGTACGTACATACAGAACCGGCGGGCACATAAGCTCTCAGGCTTTGATAGCCTGTGAGCTAATAAAAATCACCCTTATTATTTTCGTGAAATTAATTATATCGTCTGCACCGAACATAACATAATTTCGTTAAACTTTGATTGGCTTATAAGGAAAGGACAGCTGACATCATTGTTTGTCAAATTATTTGTATATAGCAAGAAACACCTATCTGTTCTTTATGGCTCCTACTATACACATAAGTACGGTCGATTTGATTGGTACGTTTAACCTGTCTATCAAGTGATTGGTCGCTATGTCGATTCCTGCAATGATCGCTACGACAAATACCAGTCTACATCACCAAGCTTTGCGAACGTTTACCTCCATGGTTTAATATTTTAAACGTTCACGACGAATAAATCTTTTTTTTTTTTTTTTGTTTTTTTTTGTTTTTTTTTTGTTTAATTTTATGGATCGAGAATTTGGACTGACAACATAATTTCAACTGAAGTTATTGCAGAATATATACATAATTGAACGTAAGTCATCGTTCAAACATTAATTTATTTTGAATTATCTTTCTAAAAGTGTAAATTTTATGCAGTTTTATTCGAAAAAATAATTTCGAATAAAAATGGCCGCCTGGCATATGAAAAAGCGAAATGGCCATCCCGGAACTGTTAATGGCAGTCAAATGCTTTGCGCTTTTATTATATAGATTACGTATGATGGGATTTAACAGAATGAAGAAAACTTTTATTAATTAGTTTTGAAGTTTTGATTCGATTTTCTTAAAATTTACAAATGACTCGACAAAATTCTGCAACGATTATATATATTAAATTTCAAACCATTTGGTTGGGTAATTTTTGCGCTGTTATATGCGGACAGACGGACGGACGAGACGACGACTATAGGTGTTACGTATTTATATAATTACAAACGCCCCTGAAAATCCATAAAGTCTTAATAAATTATTTTAAAATTCCTCCTTCTTTTCCAATTTTGATATTTCAAACTAGATTTTTTTTTTTATCTTATACTCAAATGGTACTTTTTTCTAAAAACCTAAGTATTAGATTTTTAATACAAAGATTAGATCAGGAGAAAAAAAAAATAATTGAATGTATTCAGAAAAAAAAACTATGTAAATTGCATATATTTAAGTTTAATTTTTTTTTTTTAAACGAAAATTTCAAAAATATCAAAAAATCTATACTTAGTTTTCTCTCATAGAATCTAAATATAATTTAAAAAAATATATATCAAGCAATTTGTTCAATTATTGTAGAAGCCTTAGCATTTTGATTATATAGAGAATATGAAAACATACACTGCAAAAAATAATTGTTGATTTTACAGTATAAAACTGGCACCCCAGCTGCCAGTATTATACCGTAAAATTAACAGTATTAAACAGTAAAATAATCAGTAATACGCATACCGCGCATGCGCGGTATGCGTATTACTGCTTGCACGGCAGCGTATTACTGCTTATTTTACTGTTTAATACTGATAATTTTACGGTATAATACTGGCAGCTGGGGGTGCCAGTTTTATACTGTAAAATCAACAATTATTTTTTGCAGTGTACGAATCGAGAAAAATGCGTTTAAACAATTCATTTACACAAGAGAGATTTTAAATTTTATCTAACTATATCTCCTTCACTATTTATCAGATCGTCAAGTTATTTGGTAACTTATGCTCCTAAGGCACTTATGGCCTAATGGATCGCCTTGGTGATGTCAAGGTTTATTTTAGGTTTAAAATCCGAAATTCGACATTTCAGTCTTTTTTTTTTTTTTGGTAAAAATGAGAGGTACTGAATGCCTTTAATTTGGGAACCCCAATTACTATATTTATGTAGTTCTTAGTTCACATTACCTATTTACAGACTTTAAAAAAAGTTTTCACACATAGAACTTACATTTAAAATAAAAAGAAAACTGCCCAGTTAAACTGAGGGCATTGAGCTCACAGGCTATTCACACTAATTGCATATTATACTCTTATTTCAAAGAATTTGTAATATGCCCCTCGAAAAATAAAGAAATCAACAATATATTAAGGGGGGTCATCCCCCCGTTACCCCCCTCATAGTTAACTAATGAACCCCTTAAACTAATCAGGGAAGTCTCTAATTACCATGAGAACATATACAAAATTTGAAGAAAATCGGATAATTCTGCAGGAAAAACTCATTTATCTAAATTAGGGGGGGGGGGGAGTTATCCCCCTTTCCCCCTTTATACTTAACCAATGAACCCCCAAAACTATTGACAGAAGCGCATTATCAAATTGAACCTATATACAAAATTTGAAGAAAATGGGATAATTCTGCATGAAAAACTCATTTATCTAAATTAGGGGGAAGGGGTATCCATCCTTTCTCCCTTTATACTTAACCAATGAATGTCAAAACTATTGACAGAAGCGCATTATCAAAATGAACCTATATACAAAATTTGAAGAAAATGGGATAATTCTGCATGAAAAACCTATTTATCTAAAGTATGGGGGGTTAGCCCCCCGTTTCCCCCCTTTATGCTTAACCAATGAACCTCCAAAACTAATCAGGGAAGCGCCTTATCACAAGGAACCTATAAACAAAATTTAAAGTAAAACGGTTAGTTCTATCAAGAGTTATCGCGTTACGTACATACATACGTACGTACGTACGTACATACAGAACCGGCGGGCACATAAGCTCTCAGGCTTTGATAGCCTGTGAGCTAAAAAAAAAATGAAAATATATTTATCTTTTCTTAATCTTTAATTATTTTTCTACCTGGCGTTTAACGTTCACCGGTAAATTTCGATCAATTTTGTTGTTTCAAAAATGCATGATATGCACCGGAATATACGGTATCCTAATTCCTAATTATATTATAAATGCGATTGTGTGTGTGTGAATGTTTGGCTGAAGTAAACGCCAAAACAGAGGATTTAATGGCCCTGTATCTTTGCATACAAATGTACTATAACCTGGAATTGAACGTAAAGTAGATGCTTTTTATTTATTTTTTTTTAAATATATTTTTTTAATAATTCAAAATTTCCTTATTTTCATAGAGAATAAATGGACATTTTCCCTGTAAAATTTAACTAACCATTTTACGTTGCTAAGCATTATCGTTGCCTATAAATACAAAACTTGGAATATTAATTTTTCCTTAACAATTATTCTTCAATTGAATGATTTCCATTTAAAAAATGAAAATTACAAAGAATTCAAAAGAAGAGGAATTGACATGATATTTGAAACGAAAATATGGAATATTTGATTTTATATATGAAGTATGGATATCGGCTACGTTGAGAAGAGATTTTCTGTCAAAGACAGCGTTATAATTAGAAGGAAAAATTAACAATAATTACATTATTAAGAAAGTACGCTTGGTACGCTTGGACCATGGAACTATGAAAAGGATCCTCCTTGGCTTGAACAAATATGACGTCATAAATGAAACATGTATTTTCAAATATTCGTAATAATACAAGGGGCCTGAATATCCGTATATAATGAAAGTAGGTAAATAATGAACATCATATTTAAGATTAAAAACACTGAAATATTTTTTTATCGATACTGATCAATAATTAGCTAGAATATCAGTTACATAACAGATGTGAATTTTCTGCTAAAATGTACGTCATGGTTGCCTGGAAAAGAAAATTAACAATAATTATATCATTAAAAAGGGATTTCTCCGGAGAAAAAGTGACGTCATATTTGAAATAAAACGGGAATTTTCAAATATGTTTTAAAAGGCGCGTGAATCAATTCCGTACATTAATAATACAAGGACCATGATACAAGTATCACGGAGCAAAGAGGATAAGTAAGTATAGAAAGTAGATGAGTTTCACGCCATATTTAAAACGAAACATTTAAATGGTTTTTTTTTTATCTATATTGATTATTAAGCATATCAGTTACATACAGATGAGAATTCTCTGCTAAAAATCACATCATAATTTTAAGAAAAAGAAAAATGAACACGAATCTATTATATTAAAATCTGACCGTCAGTTTGCAGTTTGCAACTACTCCTCTTAGACGATCGAACGCAACGCGGTTCACTTAACGCCGGTTATCATTGATCCGAGGATGTCACACGAACTCTCAGAATTAAAAAAAAATGAATTAGATTCCGAGATATTATTATTATTTTGTAAATTTTAACAAAGTTTTTCTAAAATGGCAATTAAATTACTCCATATTTGTGGATAAAAAGGGAGAAATAAAACAGATCAAATAGATCAACCAATATTTTTTACGTCATTTTCTCATTAAAATTGAAAACGGAATTTATTTTCAATTTGAATAGATGGTGAAAACAAAATCTTGACTTCAGTAAATTATCCGAAAAATAAAAACATATTTTCACATATTCAAACTTCATGAATCAATTTATTCTGCAGAACAAAAATTGTCTGTAAGCATATTGTCATTCAGAAAACAAGATTTATTTCAGCTATACATTAAACCAAGAAGGCATAATTCTATTTAAAGAAAAAACATACACTATTTTCAATTAATTATTTTGGAAGAGTGGCTGTAAAGCGCTCCACAAAGGCGTTAAAGGTAAAATGGTTTATCAGGTAAAATTAACATTTGTTTTTACCCAATTCGTCGATTTAAATGATTTTAACCTCCTTTTTGCATTGGTTGCAATTTCATTTTCGTGATTATTTGGCACAAAATTTCACTTTTTTAAGACCGACTTATGTCAAGGTCCTTATAACAAAGAAATACCGTATTGTCTCCTATGAAATGTGATAAAGAGTTAGTTAACTATTTACGTTTTTAATTATCGGGAGCAAAATATTTTGCTTAATTAATGTATTTATTTTTTTAATGTTGTGTGGACGAAGTCACGGGTAACAGCTAGTATGAAATAAATACTGGTTTTCGATATCTGATGAAGTGGAAGCGTTTTAACTATTGTAATGTTATTTTGAAAAGACAGCTGTGTAATACTTTTCTTATTAATTTACTTTTGCTTTGCGTCGTTTCCACCTGTTGCCTCCGATGACAAAACAACACGTACCGAGTGATCATATGACAGCTGACAAGCTCAAAATTAAATATTGAAGTGGTTATTTCCCCCAGAATCACTTAATAAAATTCAAACAATCCATTTTGATTCCAGAATGTTTAAGAACGATAATGACTGTATACGTGACAAGGTCGGAATGAGATTAACTTGACTGTTTTACGTGTAGGGGTAAAATTAAAAGAAAAAAAAATGCATGTAAATATTTAAAAGTTTTAACAATTGTTAACTATTATTAATTCTTTTCAGTTAAATTTAGTTTTTCTTTTTTTCACGTTTTCATTTTATTTTATGTTTAATTTAGAACAACCACCTGAAACTTTTTTTTTCTGCACTGTTTTATTATTAACACTTTCTAACATAAATTGAGACATGTTTGATTTCGTCTGGTCTGGTCGTCTGACCATCTGGCCATGTTCTAACTCTCATAAATATACTCGGGTTGCCCTGTAATTTTTATTATGTTTTTGACGTTTACACTAGCAATATCGCTGTTGAAAATTAAGTCTGTAGTATTTATAGTTTGCTTACAGGGACAGTCAAAATTATACCGTTATACATTGCGGTCAATAAATCGTTTCAAGTACTTTTTGACGATGTTACACCATTTCAAACATAGTGAAACTGATATGCATTTATAAAGCGCACTAAAACATGCTTTCTATAGAATATGGTGCACAAAACATTCATTATTCTTTTCTTTTAAAGTCTAAAAACAGAACATCCTGTTTTCATAATGCCCGTAATACACTGCAAAAAATATATAATACTGGCATCCCAGCTGCCAGTATTATACCATAAAATTAACAGTAATACACTGCCGCGCATGCGCGGTAGCGTATTACTGTTTATTTTACTGTTTATTACTGTTAATTTTACGTTATAATAGTAGCTGGAGTGCCAGTATTATACTGTAAAATCAACAATTATTTTTGCAGTGTGTGCTTACAACTTTCGATTGTGTTTTAAAATCTAACTAAATTTTTGCATGGTGTATGGTATGTATAAATTCTGATGATCATATACAGAACTATACAATGAAATTCATAAGTATTACTGGCTATGGGAGTGAAGTGCTTAAGAGTAGTTTTTAACTGTGTTATGTATTTTCTTGCTGAACTATATTTAGTGACTAATAGAAGTTTCTAGAACATTAAAAAAATCATATACAGGGTTACGCAAAGAACAAGATACATTGCTGTTTATGGTTGATAATTGCTGTGGGAGTGCGTTTTAAGATGTGATATGCGTTTTTTACCTGAGTTAAATTTTAGTTTAATATGTGGTGTGTACAAAAGTCTTTAGATAATATACAGGGCTGTACAAAAGAATTCGAGTGCATTTCAATTTATTGGCTAAAATTTCTAAAAGTTAATTTTCTAACTGAACTCAATTTTAGCATGCTATGTAGTATATGTATAGATATACAAATTTATAGATCATATACTGGGTGCACAAAATAATTCGACTACTTTTTTGACTATGGAAGGTAATTGCTAAAATTAGATTTTTAAATGTGTTATATGTTTTCTAAAATGTTTACTTACATATTTTCTTTTATTTTATTTAACGGTTATGTTTCTTTCGTTCCAGTTTTCTGAATGTGTTGGAAAGTGTTTTATAATCTATGCTTGACGCATGATTTTTCGTTCTTATTTACCTTAATGTAGTTCATGTATTTAAAGATGGAATGTTTAATTGATTTAACACTCACTTTCTGATGTGCTAGAATTCTATAAATTATGCACCGCTGTAGTTATGTTCCCGATTGCAATACAATATTTTCATACTTTCAAAACTTAAATATAATTTAATAGATTAATTTTAATTATATTTTTTGTGGCAAATAATTCAGATATCCTGTATGGTTAAAGTAATATTGAAGCATACATTTTTCGAAATCTATTACCAAGTGACTCATCAATAAATATTTTTTTTTATTATAATCGAAAGTATCATTTACAGTGATACATGGTGAGCACAAAGTCTTGCCCTGATTATAAATATTAATTGTGCGAAAACTATTATAATTAGGCATATGGTTGTTTGACTACATCGTAAGTGCTGTTATAAAGTTTTTAATCACACCAGATATTTCAGGAAATTTCAACAAGAGTCTCCTTGGTAGCTCGGATAATATCAATGAGCTATTCTAGTTCTCGCCAAGTGTTCGCTAATATGTCTTCTATAACAGTACAATATCTTATCTCCTAGCCTTCAGTTCTTCAACTTTGCAACTGATGTGGCAAATACTCTGTCCTTGATATAGCCGCAAAAGAAAAAATCAGGAGGAGTAATGTCAGTATAGAGCGTGGAGGCCATGGTGTTGGTCCATCCCTTGCAATCCACAACTTCCCCAAAATTTTTCGTCTAGGAACTCACGAACTATGGAACCCCAGTAAAAGGGTGCTCCATCTTGCTGATAAATAATCATGGTTGAAGCGAACATTTGGGGAGAACTAGAATACCGCGTTGATATTCTCCGATCTACCAAGAGGGCACATGTTGAAATTTCATAAAATATGTGGTCTTATTTAAAACTTTATGACAGTATTTACAATGTAGCCAAATAACCATATGTCTAATTATAATAGTTTTCGCACAATAAATATTTATAATCAGAGCAAGACTTTGTGCTCACCCTGTATAAGAATGCTTTTTTTTTCCTGTTACCATATTTTAGAATGAAACCAAGCAAAAATTGGATGGTTTTTGATAGAAATCCATTAATTTTATACCTTATATCGTTTTACTTATAGACCCTCTAATCATAATAACATACATATAACATAATAAGTGCCGCAGCAACTCTTATTTGTGCATGGTGCGAAAAAGATATTTCTACTAGTGATAAAAGAAACTGAGAAAAATTTACACTGTTTCTTTTTTTTTAAAAAAAAGAGATTTTTTTTATTTTTATTAAGAGTAATGTTTTAACACAACATTTTTTTTAATGTAACAGTATAATGGGTAACACATGCTCATTAAGTTTTATGAATTAAAATTTGAAAGAATGTTTCAAGTAATTGAATATTTTGAATGAAATTGTTGTACACAAAAATAAATACATAACGTTTGAAAAGACATTCTGCACAGAACAGTGTAGCTAGTAAAAGCAACTTCAGGTAACTTTAGAACAGAAGATAGAGCAGCGGTGAAGTAGCCGAGAAGTAGTCGAGAGTTAGCCGGTAGCCATTAGTTAGCAGAGCTAAAAGCAAACGTCCGTACCAGGCTAGCAAAAACAAGAGAATGACGTGTGTAAGCAGATTATAGAGGGCTTCTTATCGCTGATGAAATCACTGATAGCAGATCACGTGATCATTCTAAAAGCCAATCAGAGACGAAAATACAATCATGACGTTATAGAGGGGGAAGTAAGCATCCGCCTGCCGTCTGGCTGGTGACAGTTTGATTGACAGGAAGTGGAGAGATAACGGAAGACCGTCTGGCTGGCGCCACGTATCCTGTCGCCTAGCCGGCGACAGGTTATTATGTCATGCGCTGCTTAGCCAATCACAGACGAGTACGTCATGGTTAGAGTACGCTCGTGCTGCCCTCTAGCATGATGTTATAACTGTTTTTGAGCGATGCTATTAGCCATTTCTCGAGCGGATGCTGACCGAGTTTGACGTGTTGCTTAAGTGCTCTGTCTTTTGTAAGTATATACTTTTCAGTATGTTTTATAAAATTTGCTGTGTGTATATGGCACTTTCTTTTTTCCGTGTTGTTTCATAGAACTTTTTTCATATAACAAGTGTAGAAAATCACTTTTTCAGATAACACGTTAGACTTTCTCGAATCTTTTAGTACTTGTAAGTTTGTTAAAAGACTATCTTACTTACACAAATAGTATAAGTCATGTTTAAAGGTTAGTTTGTTTTTAACACTTTCCAACCTAGTTGAAAAGTGTTTATGACTTCGGTTTGTCTGCCGTCTGGCCGTCTGTCCGTGCTCTAACTCCCGTAAATATGATCGGATTGCCCTGCAATTTTTATATATTATTGTCGTTATCTATAGCATGTTACCTATTTAGACTGAAGTGTGTAGCACTTATAGTTTTTTTACAGGGACACTCAAAAGAATTCCGTTACATTACGGTCTATGGGGAAAAATCATTTGCGGTTTATTTTAATGATGTTACACAATTTCAAATACATTGTAATTGATATATATATCACTAAGGTGCATTACAAGAAGCTTAATATGGAATACGGTGTGCATAGCACTTATAGTTCACTTTATATAGGGACAGTCAAATGAATTCCGTTACATTACGTCTATGGAGAAAAACCGTCTGCGGTTTAATTAAATAATGTTTCACTATTTTAAACGCATTGAAATTTATATATATCACTAAGGTGAATTACAAGAGGCTTACTACAGAATATTGTGTGTATAGCAGTTATCGTTCATTTACAGGGACACACAAAAGAATTCTCTACTCTCTGTTAACAATAATTCCTGGAAGTGCGTTTTAAGTTGCTGAACGCGATTTTAAATTTAACTCACTTTTTGTCTATTACTTGCTGTGTATAAATTCAATAGATCATATACAGGGCAGCACAAAAGTTTGTGAACACATTTCCGTTTATAGACAGAAACTCCAGAAGGAGAATTTTAAATTGTACTACGCGTTTCTTAACTAAACTAAAATTTAGCATCCTATGTAGTATACATACAAATCTATAGATCATATACAGGGCTGAATAAAAGTATTCGGATATTTTTCCGAATATTGTTGGTAATTCCTGAAATTGGATTTTTAAATATGTTATGCGTTTTTCAAAATTGTTTAGTTAGATATCATCTTACACCTTACGGTAAAGATTTTCAAAAAATATTTTGGAAGTGTTGGAAAGTGTTACATAATCTATGCTTGACGCATGATTTTTAGTTCTTGTTTCCTTCTAAAGATATAAAATATTTTAAAAGTAACAAAACATGCTTATACATTTTAGAAATTTATAACATATTAAAAAACTATTTTATAGAGAAGTTTATAAATTACTTTTTGCAAAAGATTTTTATGTTAACAAATTTATTTTATGTTAACAAATTGATTTTATGTTTTATTTATTTTTATAACTTAGCAAAAAATTATGAAGTTATTTCTTACAACTTCACATTCTGATTGTACGCAGATTTTTAACTCTGTTTGCTTTCTATATACATTTCAAACCTTAAAATTCATGTTACTAAAACAATTTTTTTCATTATTAGATTTTTTCAACACAATTCCAAGTCCTATAAAAAAAACAAAAAAAAAAACAGCTGTTTACGGCAGCGTACAGGCAATCATAAGGATTTTTTCAATAAGATTTCTTTTACAAAAGTTTTCTCTTGTTTAACTAATTTAATTTTTTTTCTTTTTTTTTTTTCAAAGTTTTCTTTTCAAGTGTAAAAGACAGAAATAAAGAGAGATTCATTTAAAGTTAACAAAAATATTTATATAGATAAAATATACATATCAATGGTTTACACAATTTTCAGTTGAACATATTACTTTCTAAAAATTCTTCGTAGAATTGACTATCGAAACATTTAAAAAATTGTCTTTGTGTTCTTGTTTTACTAACATGTTTATATATGTATATTGGTATCAAGCATAACATGTTCAAACATGATTAAATCCAGTGATGAACTCTAAAATTTTTCAGAATGAATATAACAAAAACAAGTCACTTAACAAAAGTGTAATTACTTAATCTCTTAAATAATAATTAGAACGCTCATAACAATAAAGATAAGTCGAGTTTACAGTTTTTCTTTTTGGGGGAAACGTTCGTTCCTTTTTTATATACTAGAGTAGGTTATTTTTGTTCAGATACTATTGCGTTAAATGTGTTTTAAAGATATAACTCTAAAAAAGTAGTATTTTGTAACATAAAGTAAACTTGCATTATTTTCTTGAATCTTGCGTCATCTTATATAGCATCATATTAAGGAAATTTGTGTCATTCTTAGTTGTATCATTTAAAAAAAAGTTAGAACGTACTTTTTTAAAGAACAAAAGTGTAATTAGCTAATCACTTAAAATAATAATTAAAACGTTTAATATATTCAACTTTTGATAAATTGTTTAAAACACTAGTATATATTTTTAAAAAATAATCTATTTATATAATACGCAAGTAACGTAACGATTCCGGGCAAAACCCATTTATTTATCGGATTACTTCCATTGTTGCAGCGTATAAAAATATTCAGACACGTGACTTTTTGGACGTATATTTTTTAATTTGCTAGCTAACTTTCGGTAAACATATTTCCTCACGTGTACTTTGTTTTTATAAGTGAATAAAAATTCATATTTACTGCGACGTCAGGAGAATATTGACTATTGGGTTTATTCTATTTTTATGCATTATAAATTGAAAATTTTGTGCCGGTGAAAATGACGGTTGCTTAGGTTGAAATGTATTTTCACATTGATAAAACTAAAAAGAAAAATTGATATGATTGTGCTAACATGACGTAATTTTAATTGATTTTTAAGTTGTTAGTTATAAAAGTCAGAATTGGAACCTTCATCTTAATTGTGTACCTTGATCATTGTTTACATTTATAATGCAATAAGCTTACAACATACATACGAAAATATTACATAATTTAATGAATAAATATTTTAAGTACTTTCTATTTTTATCAACTAATGTTAGTAATTTTAATGATTATCTTCATTCAATTTAATGATTATTCTTCATTATTGTGTATTCTTCATTATTCTTCATCATCATTAATGATTATTCTTCATTCATATGAAGAATGATTTATATCAATGATTTATATATTTCATTGCTGTCTAGTGGCAACAGTCAATTATTGTTGCTTCAAATATTTTTATTAAATATTTAGTGCTAATCTGGGACCTCCGTGGCCGAGTGGTTAAGGCACCACTCCGCTAATCGCTTGAGAGCGCAGGAGTCAGGGCGACGGATTCAACTCAAGTCACCTCCATTGCACACTCATTGTGGTGGTCCGGGCTGTAATTCTTCGGTGATGTTATTTCCTTGTATCTATCCCGCCCTCATCAAGAAGATTTATGTAATTGGCGAAGTCATGTATGTGTTTCTGTGAAGAAAAATATATGGATCATTCGAGACAACAGCCTGTGCAGCTATTAGGTCTCAAAGCAGCACTCCTTCAAATGTTAGCACCAATCTATCTGCAGTCGGTTTTGACTGTTTTAAAATAAATTTTTGACCTTTTGATTATGGATTTTCAAAATGAAACTATTGCGGAAAGAATCGCCGATTGAACAGGGCAAGAATAGCACGCTGGAAGTCGCGGCATACGAAGTACCACATTTTCTTCCTCTGGAGGTTAACTTTTAAAAACACAGTTTTGGGATGATTTTGATGACTTGTCACTATTAGAATGGTCGCGCATAACAGAAGATGACTATAAAACAACAATCACAGAAATCCCCATATTGGATCTCCAATTAAAACACACACAATATTTTAATATCTATCATCTGTTTAAATGAAATAATATGTCAATAATCTGATTTAACGTTCTAAACTTAAAATAACACTTTTCCGTCATTTTTGGCGGGAGCATATGCTAGCAATTAATGAAACTTAATGAGTATTGTTAATTAAAATTATGATTCTAGTAAAAACTTTAATTGTTATTAACTTCAATATTTGGTTTGTTTCAAAATAAACGAAGTGAAATTAATAAAAGGTAGTTTAATCTCATATATGTGTAATTAGTAAAGTCTATGTTTTGTAAAACAACTGTATAAGGTAACGTGGTGTAATATGATTTAGTAAAATAAAAGTTAATATTATTAAAGCAGAAAAAAAATTTAAATTATAATTTAAGTCACTTCTATTATTTTTTTTAATTTAACTTAAAGAAAATTATAACTATAAAAAAACTCATAAGTTTATTTACCTTTTAGTACATGTATTTTTACATTTAAACTAAACTAGTTATAATATCTCGTTTGCATTTCAATATTTTTAAATGATTATTTTTGTATTGGATAGCTGGGGTTGATCTCTATGCAGGCCTTTTTTTCACTTTTTCGATTTTATTTAAAGGCTTTTTTTTTTAATTAAGGTCCAACATCAAACATTTGAGGTTGGATTTTTTTTAATTTATTTATGAGGATACTTTTATTTTCGGAAGCGGTTTCCGAATCCTCATAAACGAAACCTGTAAACAAAATCGAAAAAAGTGAAAGAAGTCCTGCATAGAGATTAACCTCACTTACACCAAATGCCAAAAGAAGAAAAAAATATTGAAATACAAACGAGATATTATAAAATAACTGTCCCATAGGATTAATATTAGCGAGCGGGTGTTTTCGCGTGAGTGAAGTAGCCTCTTAACAGGCATTTTTAAGCCTTTTTGTGCAATGTTAATACTTTAAGCATTATTTAACATCTTTAGTTTAATGTTAACAAGTGGTTTTATTATATTATAAGAAAGCTTTTTAAAAATAATTTTTGGTTTTAAGTTTACTTTTCAACCAACCAATCCTCTTTTACCGGTTTTGTTGCGTGACATAATATGAGAAAAGTAAGGATTTTAAATAAATTTGTTTTTAAAATAATAAATTATAACACCTTGTAATAATATATTTCTTTTAAATGCTAAAAGGTGTAAACTAAAAACATAATATACAGTGAAATAACTTTTATTAGATCGTTGACATGTTTCGGCTCACTTTGAGCCATTATCAAAAACAAATGAGAATATTCTATAATTGCACGGTCTTTGAAGTTATTATTTGAAATGCTATAATTTAATTTTCATGTACTTTTTAAAATTACGCACGTTATTTTTTTATTTTCACTTGGTTGTTTATTTCATATTTGTAACCATGGAGTAACTCGAGCCACAATTTCGGTAAGTTAAATGATGCCGCATCGTTACATATTGTATTTTTGCGTGTTACTATCGCTATGATTTCTCTTATTATAAATGGGCAGTATAGACTGGAGGGAAAAATTATTTTACTTTCATTGAAATTTATTTGATGGTTTCTTCTTGAAATAATCTTGCCAGGGCTGTGGTTTTTCTATTATACTTAATATCTGCTATATGCTCCTTTTTTCTGTAACTAAATTTCCTGCTTATCATGCCAATACTGTAATTCTGTGATTCGTCTTCTTTAATAAAAGGTATTTCATATACTCCTGAATAATTCTCAAAATGAATTGGGTCTATTTTACTGCAAATTATATTCTTTAATTTCTGAGAAGGTTTGGCTATTAAGCAGACATTGAAACGTTTAAGACTATTTTAATTTTCCAATACAATATGTAATTTAATTCATTATATACAATTTTTTTCAAAAATATAATATGTAACGATGCAGCATCTTTTTAACTTACCGAAATTGTGGCTCGAGTTACTTCATGGTTACAAATATGGAAATAAATAACCAAGACAACACTAAAAAAATAATTTGCGTAATTTTTAAAAGTACATGAAAATTAAATGATAGCATTTCAAATAATAACTTCAAAGACCGTGCAATTATAGAATATTCTCATTTGTTTTTGATAATGGCTCCGAGTGAGCCGAAACATGTCAACAATCTAAGAAAAGTTATTTTATTGTATATTATGTTTTTAGTTTACACCTTTTAGCATTTAAAAAATATGTAAACTTGTTTTATTTTACTTAACTTGAGTTTAAATTTTAACTTAAAAAAAAAACTTTACTTTAACTATACGTTGTATAACAGAATTCTTGCAGTGAGTAAAACTGAAAGATAAACATGTTTGCTAAACAGAAGACAAAATAACTATACCCATGTCTCATATTTTTATGCATGAGTGTATTTTTAACTCCTTGGAACAGCTTTTAACTTGACGTGTCTATAAAAACTATACATTTCATTGACTGGCGATTACTAAACTTAGTAGAAGAAAATTAAAAATCAAAAGAAAGTGTTCTGGAATTTGTTTGGAATTTTTTTTACCACAAAATGAACATGGAAAAGACGTTTCCTACCACTCATCATTTACGAAATTACAAATCCTGTTAATAACGAGATTTTAACCTTATTTTTCTATTTGTGTATTTCAACCTTAACTATGTGAGAGATAAATATTTAGATAAAAATGTGGTGCATTTGTATTCATATATATATATTTTTAAAAATCCCGATTACACAGTTTTTTACGCAGAAAACTCACAATATTCTTCCTTTTTTTTTTTTTTTCTTTCTTTTTTTTTTTTTTTTTTTAACAACATAGATAAATCTCATTCCGCTCATAACAAATCTGGAATTTAGATAATTAAAAAGCGAAAGTTTTAAATATCAAGAGATATGATGGAGTTAGTAATTGTGAAAGGTTTCCTAATGATAACATAATTAAAGAAATAAGAACATGCTCTTTAAAGATATTAACTGGAGAAGTTCACAATGAAGCAGATAAGCCTGTTATGAGATGTTAGCCTCTGAGAAAAATTTGAGATGCAGTTTTCATATGCAATTATATCTGATACTTGTTGTCTTAATATCTTGAAGCATAAATTAGAACAATATTACCCCTGATAAGATGGGAGTACATAAAATCTGCTAAGGGCACTTACAGTTTACAGAAAAAGTTTTTGGAGTACACTGTATTAATAATTTTATTTTATTTTTAAACTCAAAGTTAAAAAATAAATAAAAAATATATAAGATTCTATTATCAAAAATGTTATTAGTAGCGTATAAAGTAAGAAAAAAAAAATACAAATACATGGTATATGCTGAAAATAATTAGATTAAAATCCTTGAACTTCTAACTTTTATTATGCAAGTAGAAAATTTTCGCAATTTTCTTTCTATCTTCAAAAGAAGTAATTAATAAATGCAAATGAACAGAAATAAAGAAAAGATTTATTAGTGCTGAAATCCCCTTTTCAGAATATTTTAAATACAATATATATATATATATATTGTTAACGTGGCATGGAGCATTATCCAATAAATGGGTGACGTTTCTTTGCTGGATGCTCATTTTTTAACACTTTCCAACCTAGTTGAAAAATGTTTATGACTTCGGTTTGTCTGGCCGTGCTATAACTCCCGTAAATATCCTCGGATTGCCCTGCAATTTTTATATGTTATTGTCGTTATCTATAGCATGTTCCCTATTTTAACTGAAGTGTGTAGCACTTATAGTTTTTTTACAGGGACACTCAAAAGTATTCCGTTACATTACAGCCAATGGGGAAAAATCATTTGCGGTTTATTTTAATGATGTTACACAATTTCAAATACATTGTAATTGATATATATCACTAAGGTGCATTACAAGAAGCTTAATATGGAATATAGTTAGAACTTATATTTACTACAAGATCATAGGTTAGATGTTAAATCATCAAGTTAGATCATTACTACTTGTATCATAGCACTTATATTTACTTTACAGGGACAGTCAAAAGATTTCCGTTACATTACGCCTATGGAGAAAAATCGTTTGCGGTTTAATTAAATAATGTTTCACTATTTTAAACGCATTGAAATGTATATATATCACTAATGTGCATTACTAGAGGCTTACTACAGAATATTGTGTGTATAGCAGGCATCGTTCATTTACAGGGACACACAAAAGAATTCTCTAGTGTCTGTTAACAATAATTTTTGGAAGTGCGTTTTAAGTAACATAACGCGATTTTAATTTTAACTCACTTTTTGTCTATTACTTGTTGTGTATAAATTCTGTATTTCATATACAGGGCAGTACAAAAGTTCGCGAACCCATTTCCGTTTATTGACAGAAACTCCAGAAGGAGAATTTTAAACTGTGCTAGGCGTTTCCTAACTAAACTAAAATTTAGCATCCTATATAGCATATATACAAATCGATAGATCCTATACAGGGCTGAATAAAAGTATTCGGATAATTTTCCGAATATTGTATATGTTGGAAATTCCTTTTCTTAAATATGTTATGCGTTTTCCAAATTGTTTACTTAGATGTTATCTTTCAGCTTATTAAACGGTAATGATTTGTAAAATTATTTTGGAAGCGTTGAAAAGTGATATATAATCTATGCTTGACGCATGATTTTTCGTTCTTGTTTATTGAATGCCACCAAATTTTTTTTCGAATATCAACGACGTCATCCATGTTTTTGCGTTGACTTCCACTTTATACCAATTTTTTAGTTATATTCACATTTTTAAAGCACCGATTTTTCCTTTTCATCAATAGTGTTAGCACAAAAAAAAAACATGGTAGCCATTCATTTGACCCACCCCCACTTTAGCTTCTTTTGACTTTTCCATGAAACTTTTAGTTGGTAAGCTAAAGCTCAAAGGACCAGGAAAGAGCAGACTTTTTTTCCTTTCTTCAAACAAATTGGTCGCTCATGGAGGGAGCTCCAGTGAGAATGTTCCCTGAATGGAGGTAAAATGAACATTGATCCTATTTGGAATAAATTTCGTTCAATTACAAAATGGTCGCACAAGGAGTACTACATGATCTGTAGTACTATTTCTGTACTCCTAACAAAAAGCTCATTTGGCACTAAACACTTGGTTTGGAATAACCCATCTCAATAGACTCATACATCCCCCTCCGTTTTTTTTTTGTTTTTTTCATATTTGGTTTCGCCTTCTGATATTTAATTAGCGTACAATCCGGAAGTTGCAGAATTTTTTCTCATTTTGGCTCTCTTGTTGATGGCCAGGTTATGGTCGAAAGCGCTCTGGACACCGACGATACTTTTAACATCTATAGAAGGGTTTTAATGTTTTAAAACCTTTATTTCATTTTACACCTATTTTAGTAATAAGTAATAACTTGTGATTCATTTTCTCGTCAAACGCGTAACAAGTCTCTTTCCACAATCACAAAGCCCCCTCTAATGCTCTATCCTGATATTATGTAGAAAATTGTTTGTCTTATTGTATAGTATTGTTTAATTTTTTTACTTAAAAAAAAATTTAATACCTCTTGTTTAGTTTTTTTTGATTGAGTTCAAAACTAATTAACTTTTTTAATTTTTAATAACTCTTGCATAATTATTTGATTCAGTTTAAAAGTACCTTGTATGAGCTCACCATAATCCAACCGTAACATGGTATTTCTATTTCTTGTTACCATTCAATTATATGTAATTTTAGACACGCAAAAACAGATGTTAATAAAGTTAAGAAAATGTACATTTAAGTAACATGTATTTTCATAGAATCGGATTGAAAGGCAATAATTAAAAACTCTAATGAATGTCATTTGAAGCCACGCTTTTATTAATATATTATTTTTTGTTTTATTCGTCCCTGACTTTTTTGTGATGTCACATCTAAGAAGAAAATACGATTTATGCAAAGAAGAAAATATGATTTATTATGATGAAAAATAACAAAGCTTATATGTAAATGAACAGCACTAATTGATTTTTTAATAAGCTGTTTAATGCCGCTTAGCTTTAGTTACTTCATAAATAATAGCATTTATTTATTTATTTTTATTATTATTATTTTTTTTTTGTATTAAAATATTCTCAGGACATCTGAAAATTTAATTAACGAACGTATTTGACAATAACGAAACTTATTTATCACTTTTATTACTTTCTTCGAACCTTACGAAAAAGAAAGTTTTGGATTCTTGAAAAATTTCGACTTCCGGTTTTCGACGGATTTATACGTTTTAGAAGGTCCTAAACACGAGATAACTGTTTTTAGAAAATGTCTGTCTGTGAGTCTATGTGAAGCAAAAATTTTGTGGGCGCCCTATATCCCAAGAACTAATGCACGATATTTAATAAATCTTTAGATTCAGTTTGACCTTCATATAAATTGGTGCTGATTAGTTTTTGGTGTAAATCTTCCAACAGGTGACGCTTCGATGCTTAATTTTTCACGATTTCCGCAATAGATCTATCTCAAGAACTAATTCAGGGATTTTCGCCCAACTTCAGATTCAGTTAGACTTTGACAAAAGTTGTTGCTGATTAAGTTTGTGTAAATCGCTGTGCATTTGGCGCTTCTATGCTTCATTTTTCACGATTTCCGCAATAGCTCTATCTCAAGAATTAATGCACGGATTTTTATCAAACTTCAGATTCAGTTAGACGTTGACATTAACTGTTGCTGATTAGGTTTTGTGTAAATCGCCTAACAGGTGGCGCTCATATGCTGCATTTTGCACGATTTTCGCGATAGCTATATCTCAAAGCTAATGCACGGAATTTAATCAAATTTCATACTGTTACACTTTCACATAAATAGATCCTTATTAGACATGGGTGTATACTGCCCAACAGGTGGCACTTTTATTCTTTTTCAGTTGGAGATTTTAGTTGTAGACATCTAAGAGGGTTTTTGCTGAAATTCAATTATTTGTTTGAAAAATGCGATGCTTATATATCTCCTTCGTACATGCACACAATTCAACACGCCCCTTTATAATCCTGATGATGTGGGCATAGATTGTCATTTAATTTTGGCACTGTGATAGCGAATTTGATAATATTAACATGCATGAGATAGAAGAAAGTTTTCTGATTGGCACACCCGACTAGTTAAAAGTTGTTATTAATGACAGCCATCAAAATTCATAATTGTGACAAAAGAGTCCATAAAGGGGATTATTATTATTATTAAACCGCAGACCAGGCCCCTACCTGCCGGGCATTATGCCCAGCTTAACGAGTTTGTATACCTGGCCGCGGGTATCTTTCAAATTTTATGATTTTGAGCTTCATAGCAGGTATTCAGCTATAAGTACTCAAAATTTCATGTCTGTAAGTTAAATAGTTTCTGGAGAACCGACTCTGTGACGACAGACGACGAAGCGGGAGTAATAGGGTTTCGTGAGATGAACGAAACTCGAGAAATGTTGATTTTATGGTATAATACAGGCAGCTGGGGTGCCAATATTGTACCGTAAAATCAACATTTTCTTTTTTGTCTTTTTTTTTTTTTTCAGTGTACTTTCGGTATTGGGCTCGGGCTCTGATGACATAAAATATTTTCAACTCGGATTTCAAATCATTGAGCTTGGGCTTCGAACAAAGAGACTGAACTCATTTCTAGTACTAACAATTACAAATAAATCTACAACTACAGTGGGCTGAAGTCGTTCAAAGTCATATGATTAAAATAGCGATTTTCTTAAATGAAATTGAGGGAATTAAGTCGAATTTTTTTTTTTTAATAAAAACTCCCCTGTCAAATATATTCTTTATGGTTGAACCATGTTTTATCTTATGCAATGAACTAAGTGAATAGAAAAAAATCTGACGTATCAACTTCAGTAGTATTATTTAATCGGATATATTGTTAGAAGTGTCATTTAATCTAGAATATCATCAGTAGCATTGGGAAGCATTAAATTAATTTCAATTGTTTTCTAGCCAAACGTCTCTTTGCCATGATGGTTCTCAGATTAATTTCAACCAATTATCCAATAAAATTAACAGTAATATCAAATGTCATTGAAAGCTTTAGTTTGACTGGATATATTCTGAGCACATCAATACCACTCAATGATCAAGAATTAGGTTTATATCCCATATTTCATATGTGAAAACGACGCATAATTTTTCTGCGACCGCGAAATATTATGACTGCTAATCATAATAAAAGTGTCTTTTGTTCTGTAAAGGATTATTTCCTGCCAATAAAGCCTACTTAAAATAATTTTTCATATAATATATCATTCATTCAACATATTTTATGTGGTATCGTAATATATGAAATGAAATGTAAGGAAATTTTAAATCTGAATGATATGCCATTATATGCACAATTTAAAATATTCCGTGTTTTTTTTTTTTTTTTTTTTTTTTTTTTTTTCCCCATTGAAATTGAAAAGTTATATATTTTTAAAGAAACAAAAAGTGACACCACCAAACGAAATTATTGAAAATAAGTAAATAACAATCTGTATGATTTGTGGTAAAGATTAGAGTTAAGAAACATTCATTCTCTTGATAACAAGAAGAATAATAAAAAATATAGCAAAACAGACTTCGTTTCTAATTTATTATCCTTACATATTATTGCAAAATTTCTCAGGCAATAATGTATGAAAAATCCAACAATAAATAGAAATATAAAACATATATAATATAAATATAAACATATAACATATAAAATAACATGTAAAATAACATATAAAATATAAAAAAAATTCGTGCGTTTTTCCAGGAGTTATGTCAGTCTCTCTTTGAGTTAAAGCTTTGAATTTTGAGGTTTTTATAAAAACAAATTTGTCCTAATCATCATATTTTGACGAAATTCAAATGGGACCACCTCGATTTTACACTTTCAAACAAATAATATATATATATATATCAAAATCGGTGCACATTTACAAAAGTTATGCGTGAACAGGACCAAAAAATAAATACATACCAGTCAAATTAATAACCTCTTCTTTTTTTTTTTTTTTTTTTTTTTTAAGTCTGTAAAAAAGAACTTCGGATAAAACCCCTTTAATAAATTAATCTTTATTAACAATAGGCTCAAATGCACGCAATATATTTTTTAAAGGGATCTTTGCACGTGATTACAGATATATATAAATTGTTTTTAAATGGTTTCGGAGGGTCAAGATTTTCAAAAACAAATAATGCATTTTTTTTTTTTTTTTTTTTTTTTTTTGCTAATAAAATACTACAAAGTTAAATAAATTAAATACAGCAAACAGAGTATTTCTACGAAGATTACATCAGCAGATATAAATTTTTTTGTGTTGTACTATCTAGATTTCTCCCACCGTAACTAAATCTTTAAGTCCATTTATCTCAGGATGGATTTTTTCATAAACATTTGTCATGTTTAAAAGGATATATCTAAGCTTTCTTCCAAGCTATGAATATAAAAGGATGTATATATACTTTCTTCCAAAGCTAACTCTGTGAGTGTCTCCCGCAGAAAAACATCACTGCAAATCTTTATACACTTTTCAGAACACTTTTTAGAACACCTATTTGGTTACCTTTTTTAGTGCATTTTGAATCGCACTTTTTGGAACAGTTTTTAGAATAAATCTGGGAACACTTCTTTTGTTCAGCGCACTTTTTGAAAGCGATGATTTCACAAGTGTACCCATATATGTTCTCAAATGTGTTCCCAAGTTTAGATTTAACAAATATCCTGAGCAGAACACTTTCGGAACACTTTCTTTATAACGGAGCATATTCGGAACACATTTCAGTACACGTTAAGGTAACTGGAACACTTTTGTTGAATAAAAGTATTCCAAATGTGTTCCCAATGTGTAGTGGGAATTTGCAGTGAATCCTGAAAGAGGCATGATTTTGGTACGGATATGCTTGTAGTATGCATCCCAGGTCGCGTTTTTTTTTTTTTTAATCTATACTAATATTATAAAGTAGTAAAGATTGCTTTTTTTTTTTTTTTTTTTTTTTTTTGTAGGGAGTAATATCTGGAACTACTGGAGCGATTTCAAAAGGGATGGTGGCAAATTGATGGTGACAATCCCTGGTCCAACATAGGTTATATTTCATATCGGTGCCACTACCCCCAGGGGGGTGCAGGAGCGAAAAACGTTCTAAACTTTCGATTTTTTGTATACTGAAGGAGCTAGAAAATGAAATTTGGCATGGTAGTTACTTATAACATGTAAATGCTCTCTGAGAAGAAATTCGAAAAAAAATCGAAATTTAAAATGGTGATGTGAGCGAAAAGCGTTCTAAAAACATTCTAAATTACAATTTCTATGGAATCTCTGGAACTACAGAGCTGTTTTTAAAAGTGATGGTGGCAAATTGACGGTGACAGTTCCTGCTGTAATATAGGCTATATTTCATGTCGGTTCGACTACCCCCAGGGGAGTGCAAGAGCGAAAAACGTTCTAAAATTTTGATTTTTTTATACTGAAGGTGTTAGAAACATGAAATTTGGCATGGTAGTTACTTGTAAGATGTAACTGCTCTCTAAGAACAAATTCTAAAAAAATTTAAAAGGATGAGATGAGCGGAAAGCGGCCTAAAAACATTCTAAATTACAATTTCTATGGAATCTCTGGAACTACAGAACCATTTTCAAAAGTGATGATAACACTCCCTGCTGTAACATAGGCTATATTTTATATCGGTGTCACTACCACAGAGGGGAGAGATGGGTGAAAGAGCAAAAAACGTTCTAAATTTTCGATTTTTTTTTCGACATTAGCGTGGTTTAATTAGTAATTTCTGAATTATCTGTGACAATAAAATTTCTTTTAATGAAAATAGGCCAACGAATACCACTTGGCATTTTTCAAGAATTACGTGAGCAAAGCCGCGGGTTTTGCTGGTGTATGATATAAAAATGAAATAAGTTAAATTAAGAATTTTTTTGTCAGATAACTTCATTGATCTCTAGTATTTCGGTATAAGATCCATTTGGTGTTTGTTACCTTTGTCACAAATTTGACCACAATCTGCTCCAATTTTGGTAATCCAAATGAATATGGACATACGAGAAAAAATAATTATGTAATTGTAGTAATTGTAATAATGTATTAATTGTAGCTTTGATGGTTATGAAAGTTACTAATGACAGGGTTGATTTTAAAAAGAATAAAATGTTTCAAGAATTAAAACAGAAAATATAGCAGTTTTTATAACAGAATGTATATTTAAATAAATCTTTACCTTTAAAATGAGTGTCTCCCTATTAGTGGTTGCGTGCTGTAAAAATCAGCGGTATTATAGTAATTATTGCAAAACAATATGTGTTTTTGTAATTGTTAATAAGAAATTAGAACATAAAATTATCACATTCTATATTAAATAAAACATAAGTTAAGCTAATAAATCAATTAAAATTATGTTTGTGTACTATAAAGCATAAGCCCCTCTTTCATATCTTTGATTTTCAGAGAAATAAACTTTTACAAAAAATCATTATTTTTATTATTTTAAGTAAATAAATTTTAAATATTATTTATAAATATAATTTTAAAAAGTTCTAGTTAGAGCGCTAAATATCCACATATAGTTAAGACAAACGAGTTTTGCTGTTGCTTTGCTACGTATTTTTTTTCCCCAGACAAGTATGTTTACATGAAATTGGCTAAAATGTTTGAATTGAACGAAATGGATTTATTATGTATACATATAAAAACTGTATGTGTACAAACCCTTACAATGTCTTTTGCATAAATTTTCTCTACAACTATTATTTTCTTTGTAACTAGTATTGTGCTGAGTAAATTGTCTTTGACTTTCGAAAAAGATTTCTCAATAAACACGGAAACTTTCCGATTGTTACTGAAAATCTCTGAAAGCAAAAGCATGTCCGTACCGAAAATGATGTTAAGATAATCGATAAACATTTTTGCATCAACGAGTAATATAAAAGCAAACAATACAGTAATCCCTTAACATTGATGAGGGTTACGTTCGAAAACCTCGCGAATGTCAAATCTGCGAAAGTTATGCCTATCTGTCTGCAATAAATAAAGGAGTTACGTTCTATAAAATTTTAATTAGAGTGACGTAACATTTCAAAGAACAAAAAGGTATATGTATTTAACAATACGTCATGCGCAACGTATATGTAGAAGGTGAATATACACACATATTCATAAAGATGAAATTTATTTATTAAAGATAATTCAAATTAACTGACTGGATAAATAATTACAGCCAAAAAATTATAGGTTTTTGTATAAAGTGATTTCGACTCTCTCTATTCGGCAAAGTGTATTATATAAAGAGATAATGTATTAGTGAGTCAGTATACGATACAATATTTAAATGAGAATATTTAAATACAGCTAAATGTTTCAGAAATGCTTTTATTTTCTATCTATGTGCAGCTTCAGCTCCATCTTTACGAGAACCTGCACATTTGTAAATAATAGATTAAAGATGGCGTTACCTATTACCACTTCTAATATCCCCTTTGCAATTAGTATTCTGCTGTTGTTATTATTTTGCTTTCCTACAACACTCGCTCCTTTTTCAGTTGACAATTGAAAATTATTTTGTTAATAGATACTAAGAAAACACAGGGGAAACAATTTTTAACCGCTATAAATTGTGAAAGAGGTAATAAAATGATCGCGAGTAATCAAGTCAGATTCTCGCGAATATTAAGTTTTTCCGTATTTTCATATTTAAATTGAAAATCGCGATATAATTCATAAGCAAAACTCGCGAATGTTAAAACCGCAGATGTTGAGGGATTACTGTATTACATTTAACTTAGCGGAAAAGAACCGTAAGGTTAGACGGAACGCGGTAACAATATACTAGCATGTTTTTAATGTACCGTATATTTACTCGGTTATGTTTCGTACTTATTTTTGTTGCTTCTTCGATGCCAAAAGCAAGGAAAGAAGGGGGGGGGGGGGGGAGGTGCGAAATAAGCAAAATTATTTTTTTAATTCATCTTTATTTATTTATTTATTCTAAGTAACAGAGAGTTTAATAAATAAATGACTAATATTAAATAAGGTGTGTTATAGTTTCACCAGTTTTAGGTGGGATTTTAAAAGAGATTGAAAAAAAAAATCATTTATTTTGTCTTCAAAAATATTCTAAAATAAAAATAAAATTACCAAGCTAGCGAGAAAATACAGATAAAAATTATAAATGCTCTCATAGGAACAATAGTGGAATTATCATCGGATTTACAAAAAATAAATTTCTTTGAGGGAAAAAATTATGTTTGTAAAAAAAATACATAAAAAAATATACTATTTACGTAATATTTTTACTTTTATAAACAAATGTTTTATATTTTTGTTAATCCGACTTTTTAATTTTGTAAAACGAACTATAAAGAACTTTCATAAAAATATTAAGTCAATTGAGAAATATAGATTAAAGTTTTAGCAATTTGAATATGCCGCTATATTGAAAATACACAAACAGAGGAAAATTAATTTAAGCATTGATTCATTTAAAGGGACATGGATGCTGTAAAAAGTATTTTTCGTATACCGTATTTACTCACATAATTTATGCTCCCAACATAATTTTCGCACCCCCCCCCCCTCTTTTGAAAGAAAACCTGGGTACAAAACAAAGATTTGAGTAATTTTCGAAGTAAGAGAAATTCTGAATATATAAATGAGATTTTATATTAATCTAACCGCATCTGACAATTATCATTTTTAATACTTTGCAACATAGTTAAAAAGTTTAAAATAGGTGGATTAAACTTTGTGCCGTTATAATAAAATAAATGATCAACGTAAAATAGCACAAATAAAATATATAAAATGGCAAACAGCTGTTTCGGATCCTCTAAAGTTCAATCATCAGTGCTAAATTTAAAAGATTCAAAACTGATTCAAAAGTTTAAGCCATGTAGGTATGCTTGCGTCTCAGCACTGGCGTTCGAAGACGCAAGCATATACTTACATGGCTTAAACTTTTGAATCAGTTTTTAATCTTTTAAATTTGGCACTGATGAAGGAGCTTTAGGGGCTTCGAAACAGCTGTTTGTCATTTTATATATTTTATTTGTGCTATTTTACGTTGATCATCTATTTTAATACTTAGAAAGTGTTTATTAACTCGGTTTGTCTGTCTGCCGCCTGTCTTACCATGCTTTAACTCTCATAAATATACTGGGATTTCCCTGAAAAGTTTATATGTTATTGGGGTTTAGTATAGAATGTTCAGTATTGAAAATGAAGTGTGTGGTATTTATAGTTAGTTTACAGGAACATACAAAAGAATTCCGTCACATTATGGATAATAATGTAAGAAAGTCAATAAAGGAAAATTCGTTTGCGTGTCATTTTTTGATGTTACGAGTTTTCGAACGTAATGAGATTGATATGCATCACTGAGATGACCTACAACATGCTTTCCAAGGAGTATAGATTTAGTAGCAATTATAGTTCGTTTACAAGGACACACAAAAGAATTCCATTACATTGTGATCTATTGGGAAATGTCGTTTTCGGTGTATTTTAATGATGTTGTGATACTTAAAACGTAATGAAATTACTCCTGCGCAGTACAACACGTTTTCTATAGGTTATAATGTGCATAGCATTTATAGTTCATTTATAGAGACACGCAAAAGAATTCGGCTACAGAACTGACTAACATAAAATCGGTAATTTCTGGAAATGCGTTTCCCGCTGTGGTATGATGTTTTAAAATTTTGAGTGTATCAGGTGGGTGTGTATAAATTCTTGGATCGCATACAGTGCTACACAACAGAATTCGCACATATTACCGGATATGGTCAGCAATTGCTGAAAATGGATTTTTAAGGAGCTATGTTTTGTGTAAGTTGTTTGTTTTCTATTTAGATATCTCATCCCAATGGATGAAAGATTGAAATTTCATAATAATACTAGCTGACCCGCATGGCGTTGCCCGGGCCCGTGATAATATATATATTTTTTTTAATCAAGCTTTTATTATTTTTTATCTGTAAAACGATTTTGTATATAAAATTATATTTTAGGATGAAAAATTCGCGGAAAAATATTGATGTTTAGTGATAAAAGCGCTCATTTTCTTGTTCATTTTGTCCGAACTCTTTGAAATCTTTATTAGTTATAAATAAAACGGTTTTACAGCCCGTGTAAAAATTTTGAAACACACAAAAGAATTACGTTATATTATAGTCTATGGGAAAAAGCGTTTGCATTTTAGTCAAATTTCGTTGTATAAAAAATGAAATTTCTAAATAATATTCTGTTAGTGTTGGAAAGAGTTTCGTAATCTATGCTTGATGCATGATTTTTCGTTCTTGTTCGTTTTAATATAAGTTTTCCTTTGAGGAAATGAATTCTATAAAAAAAAGAAAAAATGATGGCATAATTTTCGCACGCCTTACTTTTGGGACCAAAGAAATTGGGAAACAGGTTCGGAAAATGCATGAGTATTTATAATCTTCGGTATTTATAATTTTCGGATGTTTGAAAAACTTCCTCGGAATATACTAAGTATAACACACTATAAACATAAAATTGAAAAATCGATATATTCCTCGTTTTTCGCCAAATGAAGGGTTTCCACCCTTGCATATTGATTTATTATTTAATAACTTGAGAGGAGGTTTGCGAGTAAATTCTTTAGATTTATACTGTTTTATTATTATTGATAAATGTAGAATTAAAAAATATGAGCAAGTCTCGCGGGCTTCATACTGCTGACAACCACTTTTTCGAATAGTAATTTATTTAATCGTAGAATTGCACTGACTGTGCAATTATAGAATATTCTCATTCGTTTTTTAAAATAGCTTGGAGTGAGACCGAAACATGTCAACAATCTAATAAAAGTTATTATAATTTGTATTATGTTGTTAATTTACACCTTTTAGCATTTAAAAGAAATATATTATTACAAGGTGTTATAATTTTTTATACTTCTCAACTATGTTGAAAAGTTAAAAAAGGGAACGATATAATAGTCAAGTTAGTTTTCTAGATCGTCTAAAAATAGATTAAATGCTCACGCCCAGAAAGAATTAACCTGTTATATTTCATCCCTGTTAGCTGTGTAATTTACGTTTTACATTATACATCGTTGACATTAATCTTGACGTGCCTAACAATTCTCCATTATTTTTCAATAAAAATAGGCAGTCTTTCAGATTTTTGAGTAAAATTTGTTAGTAAATGAGATATTTATAGATTTATTTATTTTTAGATAAAGCTGGATGTTTTCATTAGAATTAAGATTACTTATGTATAGATTACTTATTTTTAAGATTAAAATTACTTATTTTAAGCAATTTTGATTTTTAAAAAATCATATTATTACAAGGCGTTATAATTTATTATACTTCTCAACTATGTTGAAAAGTTAAAAAAGGGAACGATATAATGGTCAAGTTAGTTTCCTAGATCGTCTAAAAATAGATTAATAGCTGACGCCCAGAAAGAATTAACCTGTTATATTTCATCCCTGTTAGCTGTGTAATTTACGTCTTACATTATAAATCGTTGACATTAATCTTGACGTGCCTAACAATTCTCTATTATTTTTCAATAAAAATAGGCAGGCAGTCTTTCAGATTTTTGAGTAAAATTTGTTAGTAAATGAGATATTTATAGATTTATTTATTTTTAGATAAAGCTGGATGTTTTCACAGAATTAAGATTACTTATGTATAGATTACTTATTTTTAAGATTAAAATTACTTATTTTAAGCAATTTAGATTTTTTAAAAATCATGTTATTACAAGGTGTTATAATTTATTATACTTCTCAACTATGTTGAAAAGTTAAAAAAGGGAACGATATAATGGTCAAGTTAGTTTGCTAGATCGTCTAAAAATAGATTAATAGCTGACGCCCAGAAAGAATTAACCTGTTATATTTCATCCCTGTTAGCTGTGTAATTTACGTCTTACATTATACATCGTTGACATTAATCTTGACGTGCCTAACAATTCTCCATTATTTTTCAACAAAAATAGGCAGTCTTTCAGATTTTTGAGTAAAATTTGTTAGTAAATGAGATATTTATATTTATTTATTTTTAGATAAAGCTGGATGTTTTCATAGAATTAAGATTACTTATGCATAGATTACTTATGCATAGATTACTTATTTTTAAGATTAAGATTTCTAATTTTAAGCATATTTGATTAAAGAAAAATAAACGTGAAATGAACAAATTATTTTCTATCATGCTGAATAAAAAAGAAAAATGCATTAAAATTTGTAAAAGCATGTTTAGTAAGAATTAAACAAATTTCCTTATTACCCCTTTAGGAGTACTTTTCATATTATTCGTGGGTGTATGATTAATAATAATCATGGCATAATGCTTGTACTACTTCATAATTGCACTATATAAAACCGTAAGTCATGTGACTGTCATCAACAGTTCCGGGATGTCCGTTTCACTTTTTCATATGCCAGGCGGCCATTTTTTTTCAAAATTATTTTTGCAAATAAAACTGCATAAAAATTACATTTTTGGAAAGATCGTTCAAAATGAATTAATATTTGAGAGATGACTTACGTTCAATTATGTATACATTCTGCAATAACTTCAGTTTAAATTAGGTTCGCAGTTAAAATTCTCTATCTATGAAAGTAAACAAAGAAAAAAGATTCATTCGTTGTGAATGTTTAAAATATTAAACCATGAATTTTTGGATCGCTGCCAGGCGTAAAAAAAATAATCTGCACCAGTGAGACAGTCAAAGTTTACCTTAATTCTGTTCCACACAACTCAACTTCCGGATCTTTTTTGACGTAAGTTGAACTCATGTAATAATATTTAATGGATCAAATTTCGAAAAGAATTGTCAGCTTTTATTTTTGGCGCGTGCAAATTAGAAACGATACTTTAATTTGAAATCAAATGTTTTGATTTATGATAATTATTATTTTTCTATTTTCTATTTTAAACGAAAAATGTGAACGTCATGTATTTTAAATTGAAACAGCTGTCACGGACGCACCGGGGTTGGCGCGATTTTTGTTTTGCGCCAAATATGTTTAAGAATCTCCGCATTAGCGAACATATTGCAAGTGATAAGCAAACGGACATGAGGCATAAATTCTTAAGTGGGTTAAGCGGTTTTTGTCAAGAAATTGAAATACATAACAACAAAAAATATGCGAAATGCTTCCGCGATCGCAAAAGTTCTTGATTTGTCTATTAGATTTTTCCAGTTATGCGAGGAATTAAGGAAAAAAATAAATTATGAATAAAATTAATTTGTTACAATGCTTAACATACATTTAAGGGCGACCAAACTGGTCGCCAGTGGCGGCTAGTTATTTAATATAAACACACAAGCTTGTAGTCGTACTATACTTAGAAGAATAAAACATGAAAGTATATTGTAGAAAATAAAAAGCATCCAAAAATTACTGTAGCGATCTTTGAGTTGGGCTGTGAATTAGAATTATAGAAGATAGACTAATATTTTCATTTGTTGTAAAAATATTTATAATACCTTTTGTATCTATTGAAAGTTGTTGTATGTAAATATGTAAGATGCGTGTAAGTATAGAAGATGAATGTAGGTGTTTTGGCATAATCGCCTTGGCTCACTTGGCGCGTTTTTACCGTTGGCTGATTCTTGGCTTTTGCTTACATTTTAGTTTGAGTTTTGAGATAATGCAGTACGCTTAAATATTGAAATGTTACTTTCGAAAGTATTATTTTGAACTCCTTTGGGAAATATTATAAGATTAAAGTCCTTTGATGTGCTTTATTATGATTATAGTATTTTAGTTAAAAGTATATAATTTTCTTGTTAAATTAACGCAGGGCTGCACCGATCCAGTGTATCATGTTTGCGGTGTACACATGCGCCAAAGATTTAAGAAGAAGAGGAAATACTTGAAAAAAAAATCATTAATTATATTAAAATTAACTACACTTTCTGGGAATATTTATAATATTTTATAGATTTACTTCAAACAAATTATTAATAATTATTATTATTATTAATTTAATTTTATGCTGACCCACAAGTTTAGAGTAAAAAAGGTCAAAACTAGAATTTGTATAGGTTTACTGTTTAATTTAGACTACCTCTATTTGTAAGTTTGGTGTCAGCTATGGAACAATTTGTGATTGGTAAGTTTGAAAGGCTTAGATGAGGAATTAGTCGCATGATGCAGCTTTGCAATTTCCCGCTGTCTGTTTAACTTTGTGATTTTTGTTCTGATTGAAAATAATGTTATCAGAGGTGGTTTTACACACTCTTAGCAAGATTTTTCTGAGCCCTAAACCCTGTCAGCGATTTTTTTTTTCTTGATACTAGCAGCTACCAGTTTTTACCTTTTTTCATTAACACTAAAATTTAATAACAAAATTTGCCTTATTTTATTGATTTTTATTTTAATTACTTGGATAGCTTGTTTAACTTCTTTTTTAAGCTAATAGAAATTGATGAACTACGTTATTTTTATAATCATGTGTCATTATTGGTCAAGCTATTTTTATCTTAAAAACGGCTCAGACGATTTGAATTAAATTTAGTATCCTTCGGTTTTAGGGAACGAGAAGACTATTGGGCTAGGTCACATGCTCGAGAAAATCCAATTAGTGGGTCATTTTTGGGTCACTGTGAGTCAAGCTAATTTTATCTAAAAAACAGATCAGTCAGTCTATTTTGACTACATTTTATATCCTGCGGGTTTCGGGCACGAGAAGACAATTCGGCTTGGTCACATGTTCGAGAACATTTGATTAGTGGATCATTTTGGTCATAGGTCATGATATTTGAACTCAAAGCTAATTTTGACCGAGCATAGCTCGGACTTCCCTGCTCGTTTTTATAAGTAAGACAAAAAAAAATTAACAGAAATTTATTTAAAATTTTAAACTTTTAAGCTTTATTATTTTTAAACGCCATGAATTTCTCACTTTCTTAAAATGTAATAAATGATTTAAATCAAAAACTGCATAAACTGAAAAAATGAGGACATTTGGTCACCGCAATTTATAATTAAATACATTGATCTTATTTGTTAAGAACATTCCATTAAACTTATTTGCATGATTTTTGTTATCACTTAAAATAAGTTTTGATTTTATTACTAAGCGAAGCTGTAACCTTCGAACGATATTTAACTTAGTACTTAAAGGAATTATCTGATGCACTTATGCCCGTCAAGTTTCTTAAAAGTCTTTTATTAAATTAATATTTAATTTTTCATTACATATTTTTGTAATTATCTATATATACAGATTTGTAATAACCTGCCTTTGAACTAGACATATATTGCTAAAAACAATTTTGAATTTTGTAAAGAATGAATATCATAATTACATTTATTTAATATTCTGAGTACGCTATTCTAAATAATTTATGTATGAAATTTTTCATTTTTATATTAATTTAATGCTTTTTTCGTTTTCCTGTAGCTTCTTAAAAAATTCTTCACTTTTTGTTTCCGGTTTTAATCCAATTTAAGTAAAATGTTTGGGCAATTAATTATGTAAACAATCGCGTCGAAAAGTAACGACGTATTGGAAAACTGGAGATGAAAATGACACGATTCACTAGTAATATAATTTCTCGCCCACCCCAGATTTAAAAAAAAAAAAAAACTATAATTTTTATTTACTTTTCTTTTTTAAAAGTATTTATTTCAGTACAATTGAGATAATGCAAGTGTAAGATTTAGTAACGAAATTTACATTGAAATAGTGTAATGTTTGACATAGGTGACGTATAATTAATAATCTTAACTTTAAAGTGCTCTCATGTAAACATACAATTAAGATAATGTAATCTCAGAAGCAATATTCGAAGTAATAGTGAGGATGAAATACTGTCTTTAGTGATATCAAATAGTAAAATCAATACAATTAACTGTGTCAAGAAAACAAACATTTTTCAGTTACCATAAATTGTGTTGAAATACGTGAACAATTTCCAACACTCTACATAATTTTAGTTAACAGGAAAGGGTTAGACACTATTTTTTACTGATTTATCGAAAAAAAAAATTAAACAAGCATTTTAAGAGGTTGAGACTACGATAATGGCTCTAATATTCGCGGCAAATATATAGATTTACAAATGAATTTGATTTAAATCTCCATACATTTTATGTCCTACGTTCAAACCATTCATTGAACCTGGCAGTCATTGAGACTGCTAATACCAGTAATGAATTTATTGTACAAAAGTAGTACAAAAATTGTACATTTTTTCCCATCTTCTGTTTGCCAATGGAATATTTTAACTTACTCATATAGTTGATTTAAAGCTATTATTTAAAACACGGCAGTCCAATAGAATTGATGACCGAAAACCTCGATAATTATTTACTTGAAGTGTATGTACAATGACTTTTCAAAACTGGATGAACAATTCAAATATCAGGCAAAATGTCTAGCTGAAAGAAATAAGTTTATCACCACATGAATTAAACAAACAGCCATTGACACAGACTAAATTTTACACTGTCAACCATTTATTTCTAATTTTAAAAACGAATTTTTTACCAGATAATTCAGTATATTTATTCACAGTTTATCAAAATTTCAGAATTGCCAGAGACGACTCTATTTTTACTATTTAATCTACTACTATTTCCAAACAATAATTTTGGTGGTTGATTTCTACTAAAAATTTACAACAGAGATTATTATTTGGAAATAGTGGTACACGAAATAATAAAAAAAATAGTCGCCTGTGCAACTGTGAAATTTTACAATTGCTCTTCGAACTCTTTTGTCTTTCACCACGCTTCTTTTTAAAACTTAAAATTTTTAAACGGTCCACAAAGGTAAAAGACAGACCTCTTGATCGTGCCATTATAAATCCACACAGTCGTATCAAACTGATATTATTCGAGAATTTTTATGAATGGAAGTTCAGTTCAGTAAGGGATTTTTCATTCTGATTAAATATTTATTTACCTATTATTTTGCAAATAAGGTTTATAATATGTTAATACTTTATATATACTTATAAGTATTTATTAATAATAATTATTAATATTAACTATTTTTATTAAAAACTATACAAAGTATAAATAACAAAAATATAAATCAGTTTAGTCATTTTATTTTCTTCATCTTTATAATTTTATACATTTGTTTAACTGAAAATGTAAATTAACTTTTACGAAAGGTGCAATTCGCAATTTGTTTTGACACATTGCAAAAATTAATTTATCCTCTCAGTTATTTTTTTGTACGTTATTTTTACTTTTTTTCTTTTTTTTTATATCACTTTTAATTTTAGTTTTATTTTTTGTAATTTTTTAAATAAATTAATATTTAATATTTTTCGCATTAAATTTGTACTCATTAAGTTTTTATAAAATAGGTTTTTTTTTTTGGTTTTTTGTTTTTTTTTGGGGGGGGGGCGGGGTTTAAACATAATTTCATTATGTTTGAGAACAGTGCCACATCATTCAAATGCACTGAAAACGATTTTTTCCCATAGTCCGCACTATAACACAATAATTTTGCGTGTCCCTGTACACGAAATATAATTGCAACTTATTCTATACTCTATGCAAAACATGTTATTTTATTTTTGAAACAGTGCCACATCATTCAAATGCACTGAAAACGATTTTTTCCCGTAGACCGCACTATAACACAATAATTTTGCGTGTCCCTGTACACGAAATATAATTGCAACTTATTCTATACTCTATGCAAAACATGTTATTGTCCACCTCAGTTATGCATATCAATTTCATTATGTTTGAAACAATGCAACATCATTAAAATGCACTGAAAACGATTTTCACCCATTGGCAGCAATGTAACAGAATAATTTTGCGTGTCCTTGTAAACTAACCATAAATGCTACACACGTCATTTTCAATACTGAACATGTCATGGTAGATCTGAATAACATATATCAATTACATGGCAATCTGAGTATATTTACGAGAGTTAGAGCACGGACACACAAACCAAATGAATTACACTGTTCAACTATGTTGGAAAGTGTTTTAAACACACTGTAAAAAATTACCAATGTTTCTTATTTTATGAAAATATACTATAACCACGAACGAAAATATAATATAATCTTCTGAGTTATCCGAAATTCCAAATAGCGTGTTCCATTGTCTTTTGAATCTCCTGAAACCAATACAGATTCAAAATTTAAAGAATTATTTATAAAAACAAAGTATTTTTCGCTGCCCGTATTTTTCAGAAACGTTTCCGAAGGTTTTTTATAGTGTATTAATTAGTGTCCTCAGCCTGGAATACCTGTTTTTCGAATGTCATCCATTTTCAAGTAAACGTTTTCAGCCGCATAAGTTAATTTATACTTGAAAGAGTAAAGAAATAATCTTAATTTTAATGCTATTGTTAACGCTGTTAATTTTGCATGTTTGTCTGTTAAACATATTTTTTGAGCATGAAAATGTTCACTTGAGAATTGATAGCATTCGAAAAACAGGTATTCCAAGCTGAGGATACTAATTAATACACTATAAAAACCCTTCGGAAACGTTTCTGAAAAATACGGGAAGCAAAAAATACTTTGTTTTTATAAATAATTCTTTAAATTTTGGAAATGTGTTGGTTTCTGGGGATTCAAAAGACAGTGGAACACGTTATTTGGAATTTCGGATAACTCAGAAGATTATATTATATTTTCGTTCGTGGTTATAGTATATTTTCATAAAATAAGAAACATTGGTCATTTTTTACAGTGCAGTATTTATTAATCATGAGTACCTTAACGCATAAGTAAAATTTGCCAATAAGTTCTTTTATTGTTATTCCTAATTCTTTTCTCTAGTCAATTGTCATTTAATATCCGTTTGATGGTATGAAATCTATGTAGAAAAAATTTCCCCAAGTTATATAATTCTTGCATTTGCTTGACCAAGTTAAGATGAAATGGTTATGTGTCCTGTATTTATTCAGCTGTGTCAATTCGGGTACCGTTAAATGGAGGACTAAGTGTACAGGCGATATCGACTACTCCATCGACAGTATTCCTAAATGAGACAATGAGCTAAATGTTTATTGTCGAAAAATATTCCGTCATTCGTATAATATTAAAGGCACCCATTAATAAAAGTAATTTTTTTTTTCGTGAAATGCATGTTTAATGCAGGGTTTGAAAAATTCCAGTTGCCAAACCGCCATGGCGACTACAAAATCAGAGCTGACGACTTTAAATGTTTAATATTGTTATAATATTACACCGAAAAAAAAAGTGTTGATTTTACAGTATAATACTGGCGTCCCAGCTGTCAGTATTATACCGTAAAATTAACAGTAATAAACAGTAAAATAAGCAATAATACACTGCCGCGCATACGCGGTAGCCAGTATTATACTGTAAAATCAACACTTTTTTTGCAGTGTACTGGAAGGAAATATTAAGCCATAAAAGTAGGATTTCTAAATTAAACTTCACTTATTGCAAATTAATTGAAAATAGCGATAAAATAAATCAATTTTTTTTTTACTAAAGTTTAAACAAAATATTTTTACCTTTTCCGACCGAATACACATGATCCTGCGGGTTCAAATTCATTTAATTTTGTGACTTTCTAGCAAGTCATTCAATCCTAAAGAGTTGTGGTAAAAAACAAAATATAAAAATAGTAGTTCAGAAAGAATTGTTAAACATTTGAAAATTAAATTAACTTGCTTTAAAAAACGTTCTGAAAAGACGTTTCCTCGCGTTCTGAACATTTCTGATCTTAAAGGGCTAACAAAATTAACTTTTTATTACAAGTATTATGCATTTATTGACATAAAAGTATCTTATATTTAGCTGTTATGTCAGTTTCCACAGCTTCATGTGAAAACTAAACTGAAGTTGATTAATTTTCATTACAGAACGGCGTCCGATGTATCAAACACTCAAACCCTTTCCGAACCCACTGCTCCATGATGTCTTTAACTTACTGCATTTCACTTTTAATTTTTTTTATTGGGAAACAAATGGAAGAGATCTATACAAATTTCTCGTTGCATTTCAATATTTGTAAACTAATTAACACTTTCCAACCTAGTTCAAAAGTGTTTATGACTTCGGTTTGTCTGGCCTTCTGCCGCGTATGGCCGTCTGCCGTCTGCCGTCTGTCCGCGCTCTAACTCCCGTAAATATGCTCGGATTGCTCTGCAATTTTTATATGTTATTCTCGTTATCTATAGCATGTTTACTATTTCAACTGAAGTGTGTAGCACTTATAGTTTTTTTACAGGGACACTCAAAAGAATTTCGTTACATTACGGTCTATGGGGAAAAATCATTTGCGTTTTATTTTAATGATGTTACACAATTTCAAACACATTGTAATTGATATCTATCACTAAGGTGCATTATAAGAAGCTTAATATGGAATAGGGTGTGCATAGAACTTATAGTTACTTTACAGGGACAGTCAAAAGAATTCCGTTACATTACGTCTATGGAGAAAAATTGTTTGCGGTTTCATTAAATAATGTTTCACTATTTTAAACGCATTGAAATTCATATATATCACTAAGGTGCATTACAAGAGGCTTACTACAGAATATTGTGTTTATAGCAGTCATCGTTCATTTACAGGGACACACAAAAGAATTCTCTACTGTCTGTTAACAACAATTCCTGGAAGTGCGTTTTAAGTTGCTGAACGCGATTTTAAATTTAACTCACTTTTTGTCTATTACTTGGTATGTATAAATTCTGTAGATCATTTACAGGGCAGCACAAAAGTTCACGATTACATTTCCGTTTATTGACAGAAACTCCAGACGGAGAATTTTAAACTGTGCTACGCGTTTCCTAACTAAACTAAAATTTAGCATCCTATGTAGTATATATACAAATCTATAGATCCTATACAGGGCTGAATAAAAATATTCGGATATTTTTCCGAATATTGTATATGTTGGAAATATATGTTGGAAATTCCTGAAATTCCGTTTTTAAATAGGTTATGCGTTTTCCAAATTGTTTACTTAGATGTTATCTTTCAGCTTATTAAACGGTAATGATTTGTAAAATTAGTTTGGAAGCGTTGGAAAGTGTTACATAATCTATGTTTGACGCATGATTTTTCGTTCTTGTTTTTTTCTTTGAATAGGATATCTCAGGTTGATGTCTAACGTGGTATCTTTTTACTTTTCGATTTTGGTTGCAGTTTATTTCTAAATACGCATTCAGTTTCGGATACAAATGGTTGGTTGCATTTTTCCACTACGATTGTTTTGAAAAAATGTGGACCACCCCTCTTTTTCCTTTTTAAAAAAATAATTTTTATTTTTATAATGTCTGATTATTAGATGCGCCATGGCGTAAGGCTGTACGAGCAGTCGGACACACTCCAATGGGACAAGGACAGAAAGCCAGTTTGTACACAATGGGGTACGGCAGAAAAGCGGCGTCCCGTCTCCCTCTGCAACGACAGAGTCTGCCTTGCATTTCGGCCCTAAATTACCACCCCCCCCCCTCCCCCCGTTTCTGGTGCAACTTGGCATTTTGAGGCAATCCCTAGTATTTTTTTTTCTAAATTATCTCCTCCGCTAGGCACATTCGGGTAAAAAAAATCCAGTATTTCACATTCGTTCAGCATGACTTCGCTGTGCTGTGCAATGCCCAATCGATTCAGATAAACATCAATCAACAACCGGCCAACTCAGGAAAAAAAAAACGAAGGCCACAAGAAGCACTGCAGCCACGACGGCCTGGAGGCTTGTTAAGTAGATTTCCGCCATGCGGCGATCATGCGAAACTTCTCGTTGCCAATCATCAAAGTTGAGCTTAAGCCGAAAGGTAGGCCTCTCCACTCGGTTTGACCTTGACCTTGCCAGGCATCAACCCGTTCAGTTGGGCAATAGCCCGGCAAGTAGGGGCCTGGTCAACGGTTTTAAAAAAAAGCAACCAAAATCGAAAAAATACAAACATACAACGTCAGACACTGATCTCAGATATCCTATGCGAAAAGAATAATTCAAAACGTTGACCGCCCCATGAGTCCATGTGATCTCATACTCGACTCCATGCCGTGCACCGTGAGACCTGTATGGTCTTATTATGGCACAAGATCTTATATGGCAAATTATTATGGCGCAAGAAGGTCGAGCCCGTGCACAACTCGCAAGCAAAAGTTTCTGATCATGAGAAACCAAATGCATAAGGGGTAGTTTGAGTAGTTTCGAAAAAGTCAGTTCCAGTCTGGGCGGTCATCTTGGCAAACATATTGAAATGGTTTTATTCGAGAAATTTCTAAAGAACGCTTGGATTGATGTAACATTAGCTTACGTATTGAAGCTCTTAAAGTTTACATGACAATGTCGAGTTTACGGAGTTTCCCAGTTTCTTTTCTTCACACGTCCCATATTGCGCAACCTCGGAGGGGGGGGGGGGGGTGAGCCACATAACTCAGGAAAAGAATGCGATTTAAAAATATGTATTACATAACAACCAGAGATAATATACTTCATCAATTGCTAAAATATATTAAATAAAAATCATAAAACAGTCAAAAAGTTTTTATTTATAAACTGTCTACAAGTTTCTTCTTCCCTGGAGTCTTTTTCAAGACAATTGAGATCTTTTTTTATAATTGCACGATCTATAATGCAATGAATGAATGTGAATGATGGCGTTTCATTCATTGCATTATAGATCGTGCAACTATCGAAAATTCTCATTTGTCTTAAAAAAGGCTTCGGTGAAGCCGAAACATCTAGACCTAGACAGTCTATTTATTAAAAAAATATTTACTGTTTTTTATGGTTTTTATTTAACACTTTTTAGCAATTAATGAAGTATATTATATATTACATTTGTTTATCTAACATAAATTACATTTTCTTACTTATAACGTACAAATAATGTACAAATATGTACAAATTCTAAAACGTCCGTCATAAAAGCATTCAATACTAATTGTGAAATATTTTTCATCTTGTACATAGACAATATCGATTACTCAACCGTAATATGTACAAATACGAAAACTTTCCGTCATAAATGGATTAAGTATACTAATTGGGAATTATTTTTCTGTAATCCTGTACGCAGACAATATCGATTACTCAACCGACAATTTACCTAAATGAGGCTAAATATATATACGAGGATCTCTACTTCTTCTGAATAAATAATTTTTACATCATGACAGAGGGGAAAATAAATCATAGGAAATCGATAACCATCTCAAAACGTGCGATTTATTTTCAGATGTGAATGGGATCAGGTATACTGCTTTATTAAAGGTTAATGAAGAACCATAATGGACGAGAAAATTGATTTAGTTGTCGAGAGGAAAGGGTGATTGCATTTGTGAGTTTGATACTATATTTAGGTTTTGTTCTATGAACCTTTTCTCATGGCATCGCTACGAACTTTCTAAACACATTTTCAATACATCTTATATATATATACACACACACACACACATATATATATATATATATATATATATATACAAGCAAGAACGGAAAATCATGCTTCAAGCATAGATTATAAAACACTTTCCATCACATCCAGAATACTGTAATAAAACTAACTACACCTTTTAAAGAGATGAAAGATGGTGTCTAAGTAAACAATTTGGAAAACGCATAATACATTTGAAAACCCAATTTCACCAATTACCATCAATAGTAGGAGAAATATGCGCATCCCAAAAGTGTGTCCATACTTTTATGTTGTATACGATATATAAATTTGTATATATACTACATATAGTATGCTAAAATTTAAGTTAGGAAACGCTAAAATTTAATTAAGTTAGGAAAGTGTCCAATAAAATATTCTTAAAAATGTAGAGCTAAGTTTAAAACAATAACAAAAAACCATGCGTCAAGCAGTTTGAAAAACGCATAACACAGTCCAAAATCCAATTTCTGGAATTACCATCAACAGTCGGAAAAATATCAAAATTATTTTGTGAAGCCCTGTATATGATCTATAGTTTTGTATATATACTACATAGATGCTAAAATTTAATTAAGTTAGGGAACGCATAGCACAGTTGAAAATTCCTCTTAACAATTTCCGTCTATAAATGGAAATGTACTCGAGTTCTTTTGTGCAGCCCTGTATAATCTATAGAATTTGTACACAACAAGTAATATTCAAAATATTAATTACATTTAAAAATACGTACCAAAAGAGAAAACGTACTTCCAGCAATTATTGTTCATAGATAGCACTGTAATCGAATTATTTTGTATGTCCCTGTAAATGAACGATGAATGCTACGCACATCATATTCTATAATAAGTATCTTATAGTGTACCTCAGTGACATATATCAATTTCAATATGTTTGAAATAGCGTAACATCATTAAAATGTACCGCAAACGATTTTCCCCCATAGACCGTAATGTAACACAAATCTTTTGAGTGTCCCTATAAACAAACTATAAATGCTACTGTAGGATGTAAGGTTATGCTGTGATTATGTAACAGCCATATCTCACTGTATAAATTACACTTTATGAAACAGAAAATATACTAAAAGGTAAATAAGGAAACATAGTAAAATATTAAACAAAAACATTAAATATTGTGTTTAAAAATAAAGCTTCCCAGCAGCATTCCGAAAACGATGTTTCACCGGTGACTGTCGTAAGGAAAGTGTCAAAGGGTTTTCGCTTAGAGCTCTCAGTCTCTCGGTACTCGGCGTAACCCCGCCAAATTTTTGCCAAACAGGAGAACGCTCTTTTGCTCCGCTGAATGAAATGGATTATGTTTCAGCTTCCACTTTCAGCTAAGACATATTAGCGTCGCCACACTAACCATTTCATTTTTCGAACATGCCACAGTAAACCTCAATAACATATATCAATTGCATGGCAATCCGAGTATATTTACGCGAGTTAGAGCACGGACAGACGACAGACAGAGAGACGAACTGAATGCATAAATACTTTTCAACTAGTTAAAAACGAAAAATAATCAAGTTATGAGAAAACTTGGTCATTATTCTTCTCCTACATTAAGTTTACTTTATTCCTGTTAAAGGAAATGTTACTGTTTATAAAGAAAAAAATTATATATATATATTTTTACATTTTTATAGTATTGTAAAACAAGCCCCTAGAATGGTTAGATGAAATTTAAAATATTTAAAAAGCTACCATCAATTCAAAGCAAACGCTGACCGGTTGAGAAACAAGTATACTGGACACGGCTGCCACGTGCTTCGTAGGTATATGTCCAGGAATCGCGGACTAACTGTACGTTGTAAAATCTATCGTTTAACTAAATAAATTTATACTATTTTTCTTTAGTGAAAGCTTAATCGTGTTTTCTTGAAGCGTCATTTTTTAGCGCGCCGTATAAAGTAGTGTTTAAATGGATCGGCCAATGAACTTTTTTCTTTTTAGAAATTAAAGATTATTTATTTTGTGGGACCATGAGCTTTTCAAGTGATATTAATAATAATAATAATAATAATAATAATATAAATAATAATATTTTTTAAGCCACGTTGAAAGTAGACATAAAAATTCGAAATAAATAGCACTTTTTTCAAACGACTACCACAAAAATTTATTTAACTTTTCACATTCAGATGATAATACATTGTTGTATAATTTTCTTTCCCACAATGTTAAGTGATTAAAATGTCACAACTTATATGCAGGAATTCTCATCAATAAATAGAAAAAAAAAATTCTAATTTAACAAATTACAACAACCATTGGGAAAATGCAGAGGGATAATGGGGCAGTGGTCGGACTCTACCATAATCGTTACCTCATACTATAAGACATTTAAACATTTTATTAATTTAGCCCCCCTCCCTAAAATACCCACCTCTTATAGCAGACCTATTCGACCCACCCTACTTTAACATAGCTTCCCCACTCTATAATCTTATTATCTTATAGCTATTCCACCCACCTACTCGGTGATCTCAGCAGCAGGCAGTGTTACCACCGCACCGCCGCCACCGCCTGATGCTGACGCAGAAGTCCCATTCCCTATCAACTGACTTCCCGTTTGGTATCCGAAGGTAGACTAAACCGAAATATCCAAATATGATGCCAACTTTAGGTGTTAGCATTGAAATTTTTAAAGTTTGGTACAATTTCTATTTGTCGATCATCCCCTAAGCAATATTTAAGTATTGCTTTAACTCTAGATTGCTTTAACTTTAGATTGATGTTGAGCTAGAGGTATTTTGAGGAAATTGAAATTGGAGACTACGTTTTTTGCTATATAAGACGATTTCTCATCCGAGGTCAATTTTTGAATTCGGCTTTTTTTTTTTTTCATATCTGATAATTTGTATCTACCCTTTTTGTAACTTTAACATTTTTGTAACGATGTTATGCATTGCTATTGCCTATTCAAAGAAAAATCCTTCTAAAGTTACAGAATTTCGTTAAAAACGCTTAAAAAAATAAAGTGACGAGGTCAATAGGTCCATTCTCGACCGAAAACAAGAACCATTTTCCCAATGGTTAAAAAAAAAAAAAAAAAAAAAAAAAGACAAAAAATTTACTGAACGACTTGCATTCAATAATTATTTCGGCATTTAGAAAGAATTAAAATACAATGAAACAAGAACTTTAAAATGTTTGTATTTTTGTACGGAGCCAGAGTTATTTCTCGAATTTGGTTTAAAAAAAAAAAAAAAAAAAAGGTGTATAGCGAAAAGATTTCTTGTCATCCTTTTAATTTTAAGCTTAAATTTGTGGAGACAAAAAACAAGCAGACATTCTACCCACTTGCTGCTTCAAAATAATGAAAAATGTTGTAAAAGGATACCCTTCTTTAAAACTATCGCTGGAAATTGACGACTTATATCGCCGGTTCTGATAAAGCTCAGAATCTTCCATCAAAATTTAAAAGCAATAAAAATGATGCATCGGGAATTTATTGATTTGTTAGTACGCTTTTGAACTTTACTCTTGAAAATCTTTGTTCGATTTTCATTAAAACACAAAACATAGGCTTTTCGTTAAATTAAAGTTTGTAAATGCACTTTGAATCAAAGTAAAATGTGAAAGAATACTTAATATTATGCAATGATTGGCGAAATGTTGCAAGAACATTCAATAAAAATCTAAAAGATGTAAAGGGTTTAAGGAATTAAAGATCTATAGGAATTAACAATTAATTATTTTGAGATAATCTGCTTTTTAAACAACTGTCCAAATCATATATTCTAATACGAGCAAATCTTGTGTGTGTGTGGTTATATATATATATACGCAAAATTTTATCTTAACTCCTTCGGCCCTGATTTTTTTTTTTCAATTTTGGGAAAAAAATACTGTTATGCTAACAAAATAAAAAATAGCAATCGGAATCACAGAAGTTAGGGTTTAATGAAAGTTAACGAATGCGTTCTTTATCAAAACCTCACAAATGTAGTTATTTTTCGTGTTTTTCATTATAACAATAGTGTAAGGAAGAATTTTTGAAGACGTTAGGAAAATGTCGTATTACAACTAAGTCAAACAAGCATAAAAATTTAGTAATATTTTTTTATCTTTTATCACAAATTACCAATTCTGAAAAAGATTCCCAAATTTTAATTTAAAGAGTGAAACGTATGTTTTAATTAAAAGAAATGCCAACGGCTTGCTAATAATTATGAAAATTATTATTATTATTATTATTACTAAATGCTAAACATAAGTGAAGTCATAATAGGAAATGTAGAGATTCATACTATCACTATTAGGTGCTGGAAGTAATAAAAATAATCTTTAAAACAAAATAATACTCAATAAAAGATATGTCCTATTAGTAGGACGTCAGGGCCGAAGGGGTTAAAAATGGCTTTAAGAATTTTGACGAAATTTTGTATCCTACCGTTTTGGGGCACCAGAAAATCATTGGGCTAGGTCACATGTTCCAGAAAATTCGATTAGTGAGTTATTTTGGGTCACCATGGGTCAGAGTCAAGCTAATTGTATCTTAAAATCGGTTCAAATGATTTTGACTAAATTTTGTATCCTACATTATTCGGGCACGAGAAGAGTATTGGGCTGGGTCACATGTTCGAGAACTTTCGATTAGTTTGTTATTTTTGGGTCAACGCGGTCAAGTTATTTTTATCTAAATAACGGTTCTAACGATTTTGATTAAATTTTGTATCCTACGAGTTTCGGGCACGAGAAAATCATTGGGCTAGGGACTATTTAGACTAATTTTTGCCTCCTATGGTTTTCGGGCACGAAAAGACTGTTGGGCTAGGTCACATGTTTGAGAAAATTCGATTAGTGGGTCATTTTGGTCATGGGTCATTATGGGTCAAGCTATTTTTATCTAAAAAACGGCTCAGACTATTTAGAGTAAATTTTATATCCTACGAGTTTCGGGCACGAGAAGACAATTGGGCCTGGTCACATGTTCCAAAAAATTTAGTGGGTAATTTTGATTATGAGTCAATATGGGTCAAGCTATTTTTATAAAATAAAAGGTATTGTAATAATAATACAGAGAGAAAAATATATCGAGTTGAACTCAAAGCTAATTTTGACCGAGCATAGCTCGGTCTTTCCTGCTCGTAACAGATTTAATAGAACAAATAATGCTTTAAGTAATAAGCACTTATATATGCTGGCGTTGATTTTAAAAGATGAAATTTAGGCCATGGAGTACTGAGTACTTTTAAATAACAATAATAATTTTGAATTAAGAAGACTCTAATAAAGATAATACAACTCATTCAAATTTTAGAAGCACAAAAATAGCACCCAGACATTTGTTGATTTATGAGTATACGCTTTTACACATTAATCTTTAAAATGCCTTAGATTATTTTTCACCCCATTCATTGTACGAGGGAAAGTCATTAAGTAAGTCACAAAAGATAATTAAATAATAGCTTACAATGATATTCACTTAAAAACTATTTTTATTTCTCAACATATTCTCCACCAATATTTATGCACTTATATCACCGTTTTATCAGTGCCCAAACACCAGTTGCATAGCATTCGTTGGGTTGCTGTCTCAGCCACATTAGAACTTCAAGTTGAACCTTTTCATCATCTGTGAACATCATCTTGCAGTTGCAACTTCTTCAACATCCACCATACAGCTTCGACTTAGCCCCAAGCGATTTTCATCTGTTTAGTCCACTAAAAATCCATCTTGGAAGCAAGATGATGTTCACAGATGATGAAAAGGTTCAAATGTGGTTCTAATGTGGCTGAGACAGCAACCCAAAGAATTGTGTTGAAAAGTGTTTCGTAATAATCTATGCCTCATGCATGATTTTTCATTCTTGTTATACAAGAATTTGCGGCAGAGTTCGAAAGAGAGGCCGGGTGGGGGGGGGGGGGGGATATACGTAACGATATTAAAAAATGTTTTCAACAACTTAAGGATGCACTTAAAAAAAGGGCTTTTAACACTTCCCAATATAGTTGCAAAGTGTTTATCATTCGGTTTGTACGTCTGTCTGTCTGTGTTCTAACTTGCGTAAATACAGTCGGATTGTAGTCAGTGTTGAATTCAGGTGGTGGCCCGGTTAGGGGGGGGGACAATCCCCCATGGAAGTATTGAAATGTCCCCCCCCCACAAGAAAATTTGAGATTTTATGCTTTTAATGGTCAAAAAGTGCAATTTCTCCACCCCCACCCGACTCAATAATGTCCCCCCGGAGCCATAGAAATCCCTCCCGGTGTCGGAATTCAACACTGATTGTAGTGCAATTTATATATGTTTTTGAGGTTTACTATGCCATGTTCAGCATTGAAAATGAAGTATGTAGCGTTTATTCATTTACAGGGACATTCAAAAGAATTCAATTACATTACGGTCTAATGGGGAAAAATCGTTTGCTTTGTATTTTAATGATTTTACACGATTACAAACACAATGAAATTGATATATATCACCGAGGTGCACTAGAAGAGACATACTCTAGAATATGGTGTGTATAGCATTTATCGTTGATTTACAGTGACACACAAAATAATTCGGTTACAGTACTGTCTAAGAACTATAATTGCTGGGAGTGTTTTAAGTTGTGGTACGCGTTTTTAAATTAAACTAATTTTTCCCTATTATACTTGGTGTGCTTAAATTCTATAGAGGCAAAACAAACGATATTGAATACATTTCCGTTTATTAACAGAAATTGCTGCAGGGGAATTGACAACCGTGCTATGCGTTTCTTAATAACTTAACTAACTTTTAGGATACTATGTAGTATATATACAAATCTATAGATCATATACAGGGCTGCACAAAAGAATTCTGATATTTTTCCGACTATTGATGGTAATTCCTGAAATTGGGTTTTCGAATGTGTTATGCGTTTTCCAAATTCTTCACTTAGACACTGGGCAGGGCTAGTTGAGCTAAAGCCGAAAAGTAGGCCTTACCGCTCGGTTTGACTTGGACTTTGTTCACTAAGACATCATCTTTCACTTTATTAAACGGTGAAGTTTTGATTACGTTTTCTGGAAGTCTTGGAAAGGGTTTTATAATCTCTGCTTGACGCATGATTTTTTGTTCTTGTTTTAAACAGAGTTCTATATTTTAATGAATTTTTTCTTGGACATTGTTTGGTTATTTAGTAAACTTAACATTTACAGATAAAAAATAGAAAGAGAAAACTCTTTTGAAATAAAACAATACAGTTAGACTCATCCTGTTTGCATATAAGTTGAATAAAAATAAAATATCAAACGGAAATGTTTTTGTGAGAAAGCAATTTTTTTCTAATTGCACAGCTTTTCTAAATGAATGAAAGAAACTCCCCAAGATGACATTTACACACCATTTACACAACCGAATACTTCATTAGCTGAGTTGTTTCCGCTTCTGAAATAAGTAGTTACGATTGATTAGTTCTCTTTTTATCGTTGTGTGTCACTTATTTTTATCCAAGGCTCGTAAGATTTTTTGTTCCGTTTTGATAGTTTTTAAAAAGTTTAATAGAACTCGTTTAATGTGCAATTATTCATTGGATGCATTCATAAATGCATTTCCATTATGGACTGTTCCAAATTCAATAGAAAACTTTTAAAGCCTATTTCAATGTTGTTTTAAAATGTCTATCAATTAACACTTTATGCCCCATATTATTAATAAAACAAGAACGAAAAATCATGCGTCAAGCATAGATTATGAAACACTTCCCAAAACTTCCAGAATACTGTAACAAGACTTCACTGTTTAATAACGGGAAATACTATGTCTAAGTAAACATTTTGAAAAACCAATTTCAGGAATTACCATCAATAATTGGAAAAATATCCGAATTCTTTCGTGAAGCCCTGTATATGTTCTATAGATTTGTATGTACATACAAGTTTAGTTCAGATAGGAAACGCATAGCACAGTGGAAAATTCCTCTTCAGTAATTTCCATCAATAAACGGAAATGTTTTAGAGATATTTTGAGCCCTAAAGTAATGTTTTCCTTATGTAATCGTAGAATTTTGGTGATTAAATAAATCAAAAATTACTATTAAAAATTAGTGGTACAAAAAACGCGTAAAGGTTTGCGGCTGCCATAGTTTTCTTATCTGAAAACGTCACAAATTTCTGCTGTTTTAAGTCATAACAAACCATACGGAAAATCATATTGATATATACGAAAAATACTAGTCTGATGTGCCAATCCCAAAACTTTCTTCTATCTCATACATGTTTATACATCAAACAGCGTAATTATTTTAATTATGTATTTTAAAATTACAAAATGCAGCACAGCAACACCACTTATTGTATGATTTACACGAAAACCAAGCACCAACTTATGTCAATGTCTAACAGAAAATAAAGTTTGATGAAATTCCGTGCATTATTTCTTGAAATATGACTATCGCTCATGGTAATAGAATATATGTTTATAGCTCCCTGCTATCGGTAAAATCGTGTAAATCCTAAAAAATTAAGCATAGAAGCGCCATCTGTTGGGTAATTTACACAAAAACCTATTATATCCAGATCTAACTTACTATGAAGTTTGAAAATCTGTGCATTAGTTCTTGAGATAGAGCTATTACGGAAATCGTGAAAAATACAACATAGCAGCGCCACCTGTAGGGCAATTTACACCAAAAATTAATCAACATTAACTTATAATAATATCTAACTGAATTTTAACTTTTATTGAATTCAGTACATTAGTAATTGCACTATGACAGTTCCTAAAATCGTGTAAATCCTGAAAAAAATCAACATAGCAGCGCCATCTGTTGGGAGATTTACACCGAAACCTAACCAACATCTATTTATGTCAACGTCTAACATAATCTGAAGTTTGATGAACATCCCTGCATTAGTTCTTGAGATAGAGCTATTGCGTAAACCGTGAAAGATGCAGCACAGCAGCACCCCCTGTTGGGCGATTTACACCAGAAGCTAATCAGCACCAACTTATATCAAGATCTAACTGAATGTAAAGTTTTATCAAATTCCGTACATTAGTTCTTGAGATAGAGCGCCCACAAAATTTTTGTCACAGACAGACAGACTCGCAGACATTTTCAAACTAGTCGGATGTGTCAATCTTAAAACTTTCTTCTATCTCACACAGGTTTCGCATACACTAAAAAGAATCAGCACCAATTTATATCAAGGTCTAACTGAAACTCAAGTTTTATTAAATTCCGTGCAATATTTCTTGAGATATGACTATCGCTAAAATCGTGTAAATCCTGCAAAATGCTGCATAGCAGCACCACTTGCCGGGCGATTTTTACCGAAAACTAATCAGCACCAATTTATATCAGGGACTAACTGAGTCTAAAGTTTTATTAAATTCCGAGCATTAGTTCTTGAGATAGAGCGCCCACAAAATTTTTGTCTCAATCTAAAGTTTTATTAGATTCCATGTATTATAATACATGGAATCTAATAAAACTTTAGATTCAGTAAGACTTTGGCATAAATTTGTGCTGATTCGTTTTTAGTCTATGTAAAACTGATAGATAGTTTTAGGATTGGTACATCCGACTATTATTATGCATTAAAATCATTTAAAACTACTTCGAGCCTGTAACAAAACACAGCGTTTTTTGAAAACATAAAATTTCAATTTTGAGACTATGTACTTTACGATTCTGCTTCATTATTAATTTATAAGCATATGTATTTAATACTTATAAAATATAGAGTACTTTTTCAGTAGACTAGACAATCATCAGACATCTTATCTAATTCCCCAACAAGTTATAAATTCAATTTTCCGACATCATTTCATTACTTAAAAGCTTTTTCGGCTTAATAAGCAGCCTTTTTACACTCTTTTATTTAACTTAACCTTCTCTTTGTACATGTAAAGATGGAATTTTGTAATCTTTTTCACTCTCCTTCCTGATATGCTAAAACTATATATATATATATATATATATATATATATAATTATAATATCTATGAATTTCAAAAACATATCAAGTTCTAATATCATTCTACTAAAATCTTCAAAGAGATAATTAATGATATTGTGTAATCAGAATACCACATAGCTAATAATTAACTTGTGCAATCATAAAATTACCTTAGCATGTGCTTCAATGGTAATTAGCCAAATTTACTCATACCTGAAGAACAATTAAAAAGAAAGAGAGAGAAAGGGGAAAAAAATTATAAATTGGAGTTGCTATTAAGTAAACACAAATGGATTAATAAATTAATTATGAACATTATTCAGTGGAAAAACTGGACCACAAGAGAACCAATCAAGAATTGGATATGAAAAAACACATGTGGATGTACTCGTCAGCTTGGCTGCACCCACATGTGTTTTAAAAATAATTCAGTATTTCATAATTCTACTGGCATGATGCTAAGAACAGTAGAATCAGCCAAGTATACTGAATTATTACCAGACAACAATTGGAAAAGTTTAAAATTGGAAATATGTAAAATGTAAATAAAAAACCATTAAGAAATATATAATATATCACTTACAACGATTATCCTAAAATCTTTATAAATCACCACACTAAATTACCACCAGATATCATTTTTGAAATAATATTTGAAATTAGAACCCTTAAATTGTAGAAAAAATGTTTTACTCACAAGAATGATACAGAATCCTCAAAATATATCAACTTCTGCATAATGATCAATTCCACATGGCACGTATCAAACATGTTGACATTCGAGTCGAGTTGAGAGAAATGATTTGAAAGACAAGTTGAGAGCTCATTTTTTTTTTAAAACACAACTCGATCAATGACACCCCAACACAAAATAATTCAAAAACACACAAAACTATTCTGTTGATAATACTCTTATAACAAAATTATATCCGTGAATATATAATTACTCCATCTAATTTTAATTCCTGAAAGTAAAATTAATATACAAGCAATAGCTCCCTCTATAGTTAAATTAAAAATAATATCTATAATATCATCAACTAACTAAAACGTAAAGTGTCGCCATCTGTTGGTATTATAATTATTCATAATTAATATTTAGTTACATATCCATATTATTATTAACATTATCACTTCATTAGATTTTCACTTCATTAGATTTAATCAATATATAAATTTTAATAAACAATACTTCCTTGTAGTTTTTACATTAAATTCGAATAAAATCCTACAATATGAATAAATATACACATAATTTATTCATCCTGCACAGCATTTCAGATATTCTTAACAAGAGTATATTTTGTAAAAGAGATATTATTTTAAAACAAAGTGCTATGCTGCCAGCTGTTTTAAACCACTGATATATATTATAAACTTATAATTAAATTATTAAATTTTTATTGTTACTTCTACTTAAATATATTTTAGACTTGTTATTAAATAATTAATGTATTGTTTATACTTATACTTAATTATATTTTAGATTTCAGAGATTAATTTAATATCAAATTAAATAATTATTATTATTACTACTGTGCTTCAATCAAATTTATGCTATGCAGTAATTAAAAATACTCATTAAATTTAATTTCATAGATAAAAATAAAAAACTATATATATATTTATACACTTTGCAAATAGATATGTTTGTGAGTTATAATAACCAATGTTATCCATGTATAATTTTATGTTTTATTGTATAAGTTAAATTATAAATGTATGAAAACTGCTCATCAAAGACACCCTAAACATATGTGATCGGCAACGCACAATCACATACTATACAGAGTGTATATAATGTTCAATCAAATTTTAAATTTCCTAATATGTTATAATTGTATTAATGTATGTTATAATTGTAATATTATATCTATTGTTATATGTTATCGCACATTAAAACAAAAATTTATTACATACAGTGTTAACCCCTTAATCGTCGTGCCCGAGACATTCACGGGCAGCGTAGGTTACGCCTGTTTTATTCAGATTGTTTGATTCCCACCAATTTTTTTAAATTGTATTATTGGCTTTATTCTTGCATTATTTTATCTATCTATTAAATAAGACGAACATTTCTACTTAAAAAAATTGGTGGTAATCAAGCAATCTGAATTTTTAAAAAGTAGCCTACACTTAAAGGGCGCGACGATTAAGGGGTTAATAATTAAATGATATAATAAATGTTATTTAAAAGAGTTGATGATTGAATTTATCATAAAAATTGGATAACCATATATTTTTGCTTGATCTCGAATAAATCTAATATTTTTGTTTTTATTTACATCTGAGCATAAGTATTTTATACGACGTAGATAATTGATAATTATATTTTTATATACAGATTTATGTAAACATAAAGCATAATTGGTAAAAAAAAAAAAAAAAAAAAAAATATATATATATATATATATATATATAAATTATGTAAATAGGTGTGTTTCAAATGGCAATACAACTTTTTAATATTTTTAGAACTCAATTGTAAATAAATAAATTTAAAAAACTTAATTGCACTTAATGTGTTTTATTACTTAAAAGATGATAAAATTATAAAAAAGATGTTCAACTAAAGTAATATTATTCAATGTCAATTACTTCAAGCACTTACAGCTATACACATAACCATCATCAGGGATAAAATACAACCTGTTATTAACTGTTGTCCTGGGCAAAATTTAAGTAAATTATTAATTAATTTTAACTAAATTATTAATTTGACTTTATCACTAATCGATTGGTGCCAGTCACATTTTAATACGATAATTTGCGGCAGAATTAGCACGGGGGTATCCCCCTTTTTTTCACGACTGTGCATAGATTTACATATTTCTCCTTACTTTATCGTATTTTTAAAAGTCAACTTAGACTTAAGTTTCTTGAAATAAAATCATATTTAACTGTCGTCATTTAAAAATCGTACCCACGGGAACTGCTGCATCTGTGTTCAGTCAGATATTCTTGTATACCTTTGCGTAAATGCCGACTGCTAATTAGAATATTAATGGATGATGAAAATGTCATTATGTGTCACTTGTAATTATGAGATGACAGCTAAAGACCTTCGAGTATTTGACAAATTACAAACATGGTACTGTAAAAACAAAGAAGATGCCAGTCTCTCGATTTCATCTACTATTTATGGGTTTTCCGAGGACGAAATCTGAAGATACTACAGTTAATTTTTAGAAAAAAGAAACGTAATCATAAAACTTCATCTTCATTTTAGCAGAAGGAGTCCTGAATTTAATCTTTAAATAAAATATTCCTTGAATCTGTGAAGGATTTTTCATTTATAACAAGTTGTTTAAGGGGGATAAGAAATTCTAAGCCTTTTAAAAAATTACATTTTTCAAAGAAAAAATGTGAAAGGACAGTATTTTCTAGGCATTTTAAAACAATCCGCACAAAGATATTTTTATAATTACTCTAGTTATGACTAAAAAAGTATAATGTGTTCTTTATGTTAATAATTAAAATGATTCTTTAAACGCTATTTTCTCAAAGAAATGTTTTTTAAATCGGTACCCAAAATATCTCTGCAACGGAAGAGCAGTTTCATCGCTTATTTTTAAACTGAGAAATTTTTATTTGTTCGTTTTTTATAGGCAAAACAGAATCAGATGTTTTTGTTAAAAATTGACACTCCGCTATTTTATTAAAATGCAAAATTTCAAATAATCTTTGATAAAGGACTAGATAATTAAATGAAATTGACATTAGAATAGATTACTGTTATAAATATGCATTTTTTAGCGTATTATACAGTATTGTATTATATTTTAGCATGGTTTTTGTGCCATTGTGTTTTCAGATGAAACCACTCAGAAAAATCTTGGATAACTCGGAACGTTGCACAGTGGGGACAAAATTCATTTATCCGATTATCTCGGAATTTAACAAGACCGTGTATACAGGTAACGGAATGTCTCTTTTATTGAGATCCGTACGAGTTTTGTCGAAAAAATTCGAGGTGTCGGTTAACTACGACCGTAAAGAAAGCAGTTGGTTTGAGGGAGTTTCAACGGTTGCACAAATTTCCTTGCAAGTTCGAAAGCCCGTCGTGACTATTCTATTTTATTTGAAAGCACAAGTTTACTGGACATATGTCATATGTTTGTCACAAGATTTAACCTATTGTTGTTTGCAAATAAGCGCCATCTTATTTACAAACTTTATTTGGACTTTTAACACAGTATTAAGCATTATTAAGCAATTAGCGTTTTTTTTAAATCAAAGTGTCATTCCTAAAGTATTGGAAACTTAAGAAAACTCCTGCAAAAGTATGCAAATCATTAAGTTATATTAACTTGCCGTCTTCACTTCAATAACCTTTTCATTTTTGGAAAGAGGAAGAAGGCAGAAAGCGCCAAGTCAGGTGAATAAGGTGGATGTGGCAATAATTGGTAACCTACACTGCAAAAAATAATTGTTGATTTTGCAGTATAAAACTGGCACCCAGCTGCCAGTATTATACCGTAAAATTAACAGTATTAAACAGTCAAATAAGCAGTAATACGCTGCCGCGCAAGCAGTAATACGCTACCGCACATGCGCGATATGCGTATTACTGCTTGCGCGGCAGCGTATTACTGCTTATTTGACTGTTTAATACTGTTAATTTTACGGTATAATACTGGCAGCTGGGTGCCAGTTTTATACTGTAAAATCAACAATTATTTTTTGCAGTGTAGGCTTTGGACAACATTCAATGTTTCATTGGCTTTGTGAGCCGGAGCGCTGTCAGCCAAAAGGCGGACACCTTTAGTCGCTTTTCCACGTCGCTTCACTCTTAGTTCACGAAATTTTCCCAGCAAGCTCCTGTAATATTCTCCAGTTATGCTGTGTCCATATGTGAGGTAATCTGAGAGTATTATGGCCTTGCAATTCCAAAACTCTGACAGCATGACTTTCTTTGATGATGGATGCACACGAGCCTTTTTGGGGGGCGGTGAGTCGGAGTGCTTCCATTGTTTACTCATCATTTTGGTCAAAGTGATACACCCAGCATTCGTCCATTGTCACCAAACGATCAAAAAATCCTGCTCATTGCCATCCCACAGTGCTAAAATTGAAGACGCGCAATCCATACGCTGCTATTTCTGGAAGGGAGTCAGCAACTGGGAACCCACCATACCGAGACCTTGGACAAGTGCAAGTGGTCATACAGGATAGTGGATATGGATATGGAACCATAGGATATACCCACTTCAGCCATAATAGCACGGATTGTCCTTCGTTTTTCCTCCATCACCAGCATTTCCACTCTCCTAACCATGTCCTGGTCAACAGCCGAACATGGTCTGCCTTCCTTAGCCTTGTCTCCTCCAGGCTCGTGCATCCCCATTTCAGATATCTTTTCCATGTTTTGATAGTGCTTAAGGATGGACATTTTCCACCATAAACACTTTTTATATCAACGTAAATCTCCGTGGCTTTCAACCCCTTTAAATGAAGGAACCTGATTACTGAACGATATTCAATTTTCAGAAGTTCTCCACTTTCGCTCATTCCGGCAGTACTATTTCAAAAATGCTTCCACCTAAACACAAAAAAATTACACATTAGTTCTATAAGACATGGACACATATAATATATAAATTTCATAAATTTCACTGTAGTATTTCTATGTGAGGGCAAAAACTTATTGATACACTCTCGTATATATATACCACCATCGGAAAGTAGAAATCACATTACGAGGAATTGCTTTTTTAAAATTTCTCTAGATTTTAAATATGTTTTGAAGAAGATGTGAAAATTTTCATCAAAAAGAATTTTTAAAGTTCATTTTAAAATTTTACTTAAAATTTAAGACTGCGAAGAAAAAAAAAGTGAAGAAGCCCCATTATAAAAAAAAAGTATGTCTGCTATTTTACAGGGAAAAATCTGCCAGTTAGGACGACATTAAAAAACCGTTTAATTTACAAAAAAAAAAACGGTTTTAGTGCTTTTTAATAAAAAAATACTGTATTTGACTTACTTAGGAAACATAAAATAAAAATAGATTTTTTTCTGTAAATAACCGGTTTCTTTTTCTGAGGTTTTGGGGTTTTAGCAGTTAAATTATTTTGATGTTAACATCTAAATGATCAATTAAAAAAAAATAAAAGCATTTCACATAAAATGAACAGTTTTTTTGCTTGCGTCTTAGCTGTTTTTTGTTGTTGTTGTTTTTCTTTCAAATCACCAATTTTTTTTATTTCACTGTAAGATAATTATTGTACATTCAGCAACACCTCCAGGTTTTAAAACATTGTTAAAACATATAGTTGAAAAGTGTTTATAAATTCGGTTTGTCTGTCTGTCTGTCTGTCTATTCGTCTGTCCGTGCTCTAACTCTCGTCAATATACTCCGATTGCCATGAAATTTTTCTACATTATTGCATTTCACTATAGAATGATCGGTATTGAAAATGAAGTGTGTAGAACTTATAGTTTTTTTACAATGGGACACTCAAAAGAATGCCGTGACATTACGGTCTATGGGGGAAAATTATTTGCGGTTTATTTTAATTAATGTTACACAATTTCAAGCACATTGTAATTGATATCACTAAGGTGCCTTAGAAAAGTCTTAGTATAGAATAGCACTAGAATAGGTGTACATAGCACTTATAGTTACTTTACAGGGACAGTCAAAAAAATTCCTTTACATTATAATTTATGTTAGAAAATCATCCCGGTGCATTTTGAACATTTTATGATAGTTGAAACATAGTGAAATTTAAAAGGATTGCTAAGGTTTACTGCAACTATTTTCTATAGATTATGGAGTGCGTAGGATTTATCGTTCATGTACAAAGACGTACAAAAGAATGTGATTAAAGGGCTGACTATGAACGATAATTGCTAGAAGTTCTTTTGCCGCTGTGGTATGCCGTTTTATGTAATTTTTAGTGTATTACGTGTTGTTTTCAAATTATGTACATCATATACAGGGATGCACAAAACACTTCGAATATGGGCAGCAATTGCTGCAAATGGATTTTTACTGAGTTATGTATTTTTTATTTTTTTAAATTGCTTATTTATATATCTCATTTCATCGTATGAAAAAAATTAAATTTCTTCTTGCTTCTGTTAGTGTTAGAAAGTGTTTCATAATCTATGCTTCATGCATGATTTTTCGTTCTTGTTTAGTACTTTCTTGCGTTAACAATGTTTCAAAATCACTTTTTTTTTTCGAGATCAGATGCACTCAAATTATTAAAATTAAATTAAATACATATAATTAACTTATTAATTACTATACTTTACACCGGCTACTTTTAATCTAATGAAATGTTAAAAATCTAATCTATGCTCCGTTAACAACGTTTCAAAATGACTTTTTTTTTCGAGATCGGATGCACTCAATTTATTAAAATATCATAAAATACATATAATTAGCTTATTAATTACTATACTTTACACAGAAAATATCTTCTCGGCTATTTTTAATCTAATGAAATGTTAAAAATCTAATCTTCTTTTTGGTATCTGGTAAAGTTTACATTCCTTAATAGAAAAAAAAATCAGGCTTTGTTAAAAATTGTTCGAAACAATTTCACTAATGATACTAAGCTCTCGGGATGAAGTTTTTAGGCTCAGATTCCAGTTTCCCCGAGGACATTTTTAATTATATATTTTTTTTCAAATATGTTTGTCGAGCAAATGAAAGGACCGAAGAAAATATAATAAAGAATAATACAATGTTGACATTTTTCACAGTCTAAGCTAAATGGAGATATTTCTTTGGCGTTTGCACTTAGAAAAAATACATATATTTTTTGGATTTTGTAATTTGAAGTTCGCCTAAACCAGAATAAAATTTTCAATTTTACCCTTCTTTGCATTCACTTAAATCTTTTTAATAGTTTCATTGATTATTATTATCTGGAAATAGATAAAGTATTCAACAAATTGCATTTTTATTGCGTATTTTTATTTGAGAAAATAATATATGAGGTAACGAGTAAAAAACATAATATGATGTAAAATAAAATGAAATAAATCATGAAAATCAAGCAATGACAGGAAATTTAAAATTCAAATCATACACTACAAAAACAAAGTATTGATTTCTAGTATAATGCTGCCGCATTAGGCAGCGTATTAAGGCAGCGTATTAATGCTTATTTTACTGTTAATTTTACGGTATAATACTGGCAGCTGGGGTGCCAGTATTATACTGTAAAATCAATACTTTTTTTTTTTTTTTTTTTTTTTTTTTTTTTTTTTTTGCAGTGTAGGCAATGCAAATGAGTAAATTGAAAACCGAAACAGAAATAGGGAACGGGATTTTACGTCTAAGGATTAATGCCCCATCCATCCCGCTCGCACCTGGAATGGAACTTGTGAACTTCAGCTCTGACTTCTTTGCCTTGTAAGCACCATTCAGATACCACAGTAAAAAGAGGCAAATGTTTCTTTATCTACGAAAATATACAATAACCACGTACAGAAATATACAATAACCTCTTCCGCGTTACTCACGATTCTGAACAGCGTTATTTATTTTTAGAAACTTTAGAAAACAATACATTTTTGAGATTTAAAGAAGCATTTATAAAAACAAAGGCTTCTATTGCTGTCACTTATTTTCGGAAACATTTCTAAATACTTTATATAGTATATTATCAGTTTTCTTTTAACCGGAATATTAGTTTTTAGGATGCTATAAATTCTTAATTAAACATCTACACACAAAAAAAAAACAAAAAACAAGTGGGTAAGTGTGATGGAATATCGCACAAAGGGTTTTGTTTAATATTCCTTTCAAAACACCTTTTCCTTTCTTTAATAAATAAAAAAAATAAAAAATAAAATAAATAAACTCATGATTTTTATAAAGTAAAAATTTACCGGTCTATTTTTTTCGTTTTTTCAAAAATCTGAACCGGTCCGATAGCGGGCGACTCCCGCTATTATACTCAGTAATATCTGTCATGTGGACTAAATGCGATATTAAAAAAAATCAATTTCAAAATTAAACATGTTGTATAGAGAGACCTTCAAAATGTTAAAATATGCCAATATTTCCATAATCGGATTTTTATCATGATTCAATACGTTCCTCAAACTTATATATTTACTATTCTCTATTACTCATATTGATACTCTCTGTATTATTCTCAAACATTTGAAAAATCCGTTATGACGTCAGATTAATTTTCTTTTTAATTCTCTAATGACGTCATATTAAGCTGCTTTCTGTATTTATACATACTCATACTCATTGTATTATTGAGAAATGTTTGAAAATTCCCGTTTTATTACCAATATGAAGTCATATTAATATATATATATTTTTTTTCAATTGGTGAAATTTTTTATTTCATTTTCATTTTTCACGTGGAAATCTTTCAATAGAAAATTAATTATTGTAGAAAGAATTTTATTGTGGATTTTTAATTGTTGCCAACTGCTATAATGAAAAATGTTTAAATTTAATAGGAAAAGGCTGTTATATTTTTGTTTTTTTATATCTCTATATCTTTCGATTATTTCGAATTTTATGATTTTGAGCTTCATACTAGGTATTCAGCTATAAATACACAAAATTTCAAGCTTGTAAGTTATATAGTTTTTGAGAACCGGCTCTGTGACGGACAGACAACGAAGCAGGAGTAATAGGGTTTCGTGAGATGAACGAAACCCTAAAAAAGAAAAAAAAAAAAGTGAAAATAACGGCATACTTTTGTGCTTACTTTAAAAGAGTATTTTATTCCTAAAAAAATCATCGGTGAAAGTTTTCTTTATTATTATTATTAATCTTGTCCTGTAAATAGTACGGGAAAAAAAAAGCGTTGTTAACATTGCAATTTAATAATAATTTGAAGTAAAATGATAATATATTAAAGGAAAAAATAAGAAAAAAACAAGTTGGAAATTGTACGTTAAACGTGATATATGAGGTGCGTTCGTTTTTTAACTAGTTTCACAATGTAAAAAAATCATCCTTATTATTTCAGTGAAATGAATTATGTCGTCTTCTATGAGCAAAATGAGCATGCCTTTTTTTTTTCTTCTTATTACGTATGCCACGTTTACAAATGAGATTTTTTTGTTCGTCACCAGTCAGCGCTACAAAATTCACCATGCAGATCTTGTTTTGCGAATGATTACCGCCATGGTTTAATATTTTTAGGACTCATAATGAACGAATCTCCTGTGTTTATTTACTCTAATAGACTGAGATATTCGGCTGTTAACCTAATTTCCACTAAAAAACATTTTGCTTGTTGTTCCTCAAATCTTTATTCTCTAATTCCTTGAAATAAAATTTTGAGGTTTAAAAACTCCCTAAGGCCATCATTAATTATTAACTTTGTCAAATCTGTATATCAATATACGTCTCATACATATGACAGCTTTTCAATGACATATGTGAATCAATTATATATCTGTATGTCTGTAATTTCTGTATTCTTATTCCGTATTTTAGGGAGTGTAATATGTACTTTCAGCCATGCTTGCCATTCCTGGTTATTTTTAATATAGAGGATTTGTTGTCGTTGCTGTTGTTGCTCGTGTATCCATCTAAACAACCCCTATATTCCAACACTGACAACACCGTTTCGTCATTAAATATATAATATACATAAAATAACATTCAATATTTTTAAAACTTCCAAGATTTTTAAAGCTTTAAACATATCATTCAAACTATAGAAAGCATCTTTAACCAGGGTAAGATCAAAAACTATTATTGTTATTATTATTATTATTATTAATATTTATTACTGAAAGAATATTAATCATCCACTTTATTCAATTTTCTTTACTCAAAAACATTCTTTCAATGAAGCCGTCTAAACATTTTAAAAGTTGCTTCAAAAAATTTCTAGTTATTCTTATCTTTCCAATTCATTGAAATAAAAGTTTGAGGTGTAAAAACTCTATAAGACCGTCGTCGACATCATCATCATCGTCATCATCATCATTTTTATTATTTGTCAAATATGATTATTTCATTTCCTAAGGTAGTATAATAGCGATATTGATATTTTTTGTCTATCCCTGTAAGAACTTAAGAGTGTTTTTCCATGTACCGACACGGCACCAATAAATCGTACACAATTGTTGTTATCGGACATTGGCGCACGCAAAATACATTCATATACAGTACGCGATTTTCCACCTCTCGATTCGATGACGGATTTTATCGTTATAGTGTATATGAATGCACTTTGCGTGTAATCGATGCATACATCTGCTCTATATTACGCATGCCAGCTCCATCTATCGGTAATTTTTTAACCACAACTTTTTTTGTTATTTCCCTCTAATCCCATTCTTACAAACCGCAATTTCTTAGCCTCATTTCTTTCTTTTTAATGAATTTTTAAAGTTTTAACGAACTTTTAGTGCATCCGATATATATATATATATCAGTGTGTGTGTATGTGTATGTATGTGTGTGTGTGTGTGTGACATTTTAGAAGGTTTGGGAGTGATCAACTCAGTGTTCCGCGGTTAATAGCACAGGTAATTGCAGTCGTTCACATTCGGAAAACATATTCTTAGATGTGACATAAAAAATAGAAGAAATAAGCAGACAGTGGATTCGCTTCAGTTATTTTATTCAACCCAACATATCATACATATGAGGAAAATGCTCTTTAAAATTAGATGTTTGTGTTTCCATGATATTAAATGTTACGAGAACATTACAGGGACTTCCATTATTCCCACTACAACTCCATAATTATTTGTCAACAACTTCGAACGCAAGAGAATCCGTAAAAAATTCTGTGTCTCCGAGCAGTGCAAGCGATTTTAAGGGGAGCTAGGCGCTAGGATACAAACACGATATGTGATCAATTTTAGCCAATCATAATCTGAATTTGAAAGAATTAATCCAATTTCCGGCATAGAGATATCGTAGTGATTAGATTATTATATTAGTGATTATTAAATTATTTGCGCCGAATAATTTTTCTGGTTAGAACTGGAATTTTCGAGATTTTTAAGAACGCGGTTATTTTAGCTTCGATAATAGGTATAAAATATATTGTTTGACTGCAGACGATTTTTTTAGAATACCAAGGAAGAAATTTAATAATTGACACAGATTAAAAGTGAGAAATACACTCTAAAAAAAGTCCGTGAAAATACAAGAGATTTTCCGTAAAATTTTACGGAGAAGTTTCATTTTTCCAAAACTTCAGTACAATTTCCGTAAATAACATTAGTTCCGTTAAAGGGATTTCAAATCCGTAAATATGCAGAAAGTTTTCCGTAAATTGAATGGATTTTTTCCGTATTTCTTTCAAAACAGTACAATGTCCGTATTTCTTCTAAAACAGTGCAATTTCCGTAAATGACGTTTAAAAGTTGAGTATAGAAATCGCCTTCTTTGAAATGCGAATTAAGATTGTTGTATTTACTAGAGTTCTTCTAGGATACAGGCCTGGCCCGGCTCGACCGACTGGTCCATTCTAACCGAGGGCATGTCAATTTATTGTGAAAAGAATAGCAATATTTATATTTTTTAATGAAATATTTAGAAATTTATTTTATTTTTATAAATTACAGAAAAATACATATACTTTTTAAAATCTACTTTTTTTTTCTTGATAGTACTTCAAGATTATGATTTTTTTCCACTAATTTTATTTAAAATTTATTTTAACGTTTATAACATGAGGCAATATTGTGTTATTTCAAAGTTTCATAACATAATATCTTTGCAAATCATAGCTATGCAGATTGGTATTAAACTAAACTCATTTGGCTTACAAATTTATGAATTACACTAAAATTTATTATTTTATAAATTATAATTTTACAAAGTTTCTAATTTTTTCCTTAAATTTATAAAGTTTGTTAATATCTTTTCTTTACTTTTATGAAAAAAGTTTTTAACTTTATAACGTTTTTAATTTAAATCGTTAGTTTATATTTTTATAAATTAAACTAATTTAATTTAAATTAAATCAATAAGTCCAGAGATTTAAACTTACCTATTCCAAGGTCATTAATTTCAAATTTGTCACTAAAAATCTTTTTTTGTGTGTGTGTGTTAATATTTTTAAAACTATTCAGTTTAACAGAACCGTACGCAAAAGCTCTCAGCATAGCTGAAATATAATAATTTAATTTATTATAAAATTGTTTATTTACATATTTTTTTTAAAAATAAGACATTAAAAAAAAATATTTTAATATCATGTCACGTCTGATTAAGATAATTGTTGTTTTTATTGGAATTGATAAATAGATAATCAGGCAAATAATTTTAAAAAAGTATATGTTCGAAAAAAGAAAATGTTGGTACTGTTGCAAAAAGAAACAATCATTATTCTTAATACAATGTTTTACGCATATAACACATAATAAATTAAAATTTATCTGTTATAAGGCATCAAATAATACAGCAAAATATTGAAAATTGTGAAAAGAAAATATTAAAAACATTGGAACTGAAAAAATCCATCTACAGATGAAACTTCAAGTTTTTTCATCATAAAATAACTAACAACATTTGAAAAGGAGGCGTGACCACTCATGGTGCAGTGGTCTAAGGCGTCGGTTTAGTATACAGGATATTACGGGTTCGATTGCGCTCATGGCAAGGGTTGGTTGATTGCTGTAAACTCAGGAATGAAAAAAATAAGCAGAAATGTATGTATCACTTATAAGTTGTCCTCGCGAAGTAACTTTTTTTTTTTTGGTCCTATAAATTTTATTTTAACGACATAAAAATTTCTAAAAAATACGGAAGATATCTGTTATAAAACGGAAATTTCCTGGAATTTACGGATTTTTTTTCCATTAAAATACGGAAATAGTACTGACGTCTCGATTGCCAGTACAATTTCCGTTTTTTTTTTTTCAGGATTTTTTTTTTTTTTTTTTTTTTTTTTTTTTTTTTTTTTTTTTTTTTTTTACAGTGTATTTAAATATTGAAACATAATAGAAGACATTTAATATTTTAATATAAGAAAGAATTTACGGAAATACGGCTTTTTAAGATAGAATTATTTACGAAACATGAAATTTTATATCTTATTTAAAGAATTTAGAGTGATTTTAGATACGGGAAATGACAAGAATTATTTAATAAGGATTTTAGTAAAATAGGGTTTTAAAATAAGAATGCGGGAAGCGCCATTTTCAGAATAGAGTGAAATAGAATAAATACTATAAATGGATTAGGATAAAATGGCTTTTACATATGGATAGTGAAGGACTATTTTAAGAATAAAAATTATTTTAATAATCCGGGGTTATATACGGAACATTACTAAATGGAAAATTTTTGTAGAATAATTTAGCAGATTGCGGAAAATTTTAAATATATTTAACATATATATATATATATATATATTTAACAACATTTCAACAAATTCTTTTTTTAACCAGAGCCACGCTCAGAAAAAAAAAAATTCTTTTTTACTGAAAGTAAATTTTACTTCTTTTTATATAAAATGTGTTTTATTGAATAAAAAAAAACTTTCTAAAAATATAATCACTAGCATTAAATATATAGCGCTCTAAACACTGTGAAAAATTTTAAAGTCTTTCTTCTTATTCTTTACTCTCCAATTCTTTGAAATAAAATTTTGATGTATAAAAATTCCCCAAAGACATCATTAATTATTTCCCTTCGTCAAATCTCTTTATTTTGTTAATGAAAGTCTCCTACGTAGTATGACAGCAATATTGACAATTTTCTTTCTACCTTTTAAGTGCGTGTGTAAACCTTTATTTCTGTTGTTTTTGGTGAATAAAAGCTTCCTAATGTGCGTTGAAAACTCGAGCTTCGAGACACACATTTCTCCAAAAATAGAATCGATACGGAAGACCGCTCTACATTTTATATTTTATCGAATGTTGAAAGTATTGCGAAATTGACGTTAAAATCGATAAGGGAATTCGTATTATTTTTAGTGACAAAGATAATATTTCCGGGAAATCAGGAAAATGCTGAATTTGTTGACCGGGTAACAAAGTTAGCAAAATTTAGATAGTGTAAACACATTGTCAATTGTAAAATAAATAAAATTGAATTGACAACATTGCATTGACATTTTAATGGCAAAATTATATGATATCGTAGTGATGGCATGTGTTTAAACTATGCCCCAATCCAGTTTCGCTGGTGTGACATTCGTGCTCCTAAATCAGCTTTGTACTTATAAAAATTTAAATCCCACACATTTAAATTATATATATTGTTTTATTTATTTTCATTTATATCTATCGATACAGAGTATCGATTTTCTAAAACACCATTTCCATTGTGGAGCATGCGGGATTCGAACACGGCCCTTTTATTTGCAAACCAGGTGCTACCACTACACCAGTGCGACATTTCTTCGTAACCTTTTCTATCCTGGAGAGGTTGATGCCGGCCCCTTACATCATGCTAAAAAAATAGTTTTTATAGTTTGCAGGTGTGACTTTCTGACACTAGCTATTTCGTGTTATTAGTGTGACTTTTTTTTCATAAAATATTACTTTTCAAATTAATATTAATTGAATAAAAGTTTAATTTTAATTTTAACTTTTTTTTTTTTTTTTTAATAAATATGTTTGATTAGAAATTTATCTGAAAATGTAAAACAACAAACAATTATGAAAATTTCTATTTTAAATTTTAAATATTTTTCTTCTTTTCTTGTACACTTTTCACGTTTTGACATATAAAATAATTCGAACACAGAGTCACATTTCGGAAATATTTTCGTTTGCAATGGATAATCATTTAACAGATTGGAAATCAAATGTTACTTTTTCATATTAAAATTAATTTAATAAAATGATTGATATATATATTAATGTTAACGGTAAAGGATTGATATTAATGCTTATTACAAAAATTAATATGTATAAGGTTAGTAATTCCTCTTGAAATGTAAAATTATGGACCAGCTATCAAAATTTCTACTTTAAATTTTATATATTTTCCCTCTTTTCCTATGCACTTTTCATGTTTTCGCGTATCATAAAAAATAACATCGAACACGAAATCTCATTTCGAAAATAACTTTGCTTGATCGCTTGACAGACCGGAAATTATGTCAACCGATCAAAAAGGAAGCTAACAAGAGTTGGTGTTCCTCCATTCTGGAAGCTCAGAATATCTCAACTCGGTGCTATTTCTCAGATACCGTTATAGAAAGATCACAAACAACTACATATTGGAAGCGAAATGTTTTGATATCTTGCCACTCAAGGAATAATATTTTTGTAGGAAATCTCTTTAGAAAGATATGTTATGAATATATTCAGAGAAGAGATAGTGCTTATAACTTTTGGTATAAATTCCATGTATTAAAGAAAAATATGTTCTTGTAACTAGATTATATATATATATTTTTTTTTATACTGAATTTTTAAAGCTTATGTGATTTTTCTCAGTGTGGTGTGATTACACAAAATATATATTCAGTTGGGTGGACATGAAAATTAAGCATTGACCAGAGAAATATTTTTGAGTTGTCTTGACATTTCGATTTGAAATACATAATTTGGGAAGAAAATCTGTTTTCATGAAACTTCTCATCTATTTAACCTTTTCAGGTCTGCTGTACGGAAAATGTAATAGTACATGTCTTTCTATTTAGTATTATTTTATCTTTATAATTATTTTCGTTATTATCTTTCTGTAATAATAGTAGCATAAGGTAAAGCCAGGAGAGATTGCGCACATAGAGGTTCGGAGGGAAGGAGTAGAGTGAGCGCCCAGCGACTCCAGATAGTTGTACAACAGCAGTAGTGGAGTGTCTAATTGAAAGCGCACGTTGATTGTTTTGAGCGCCTAAGATAAAGCATTACTATTTTGTTTTGTTTTCCCGAAATAAGTGCTTGAATTTTCATAGCTATTCGTCAGAATTTCTATACAATGTCAGAAGTACAAAATATTTTAAACTTAAACGGTTTCTCATAAGCTACTAATCTAGACTAACAGTGTGGACATCAACAGTTCGTTGTTTTAGCAGCCATGTTTAAATAAAAGGCCGCGCAATCTCTCCTACCGAAATTGGAGAATTTGCGCATCTGCTACTTAGGAGAAATGGCGCATTGTTCCCTTTAGTTTCCATGCTATGAGAGATTACACAGCTTGAAGGTAAATTTGCATAAAAAGAAAGTAAAAATTAAAATGGACTAATTTTAAGTTAAACGTGTTATCAAGTAACTTAATGTTATTTTGTAATCTTATCTGGACTTGCTTTTTCTGATTCTTTAATTTTTTTCCCTTTAATTAAATTTTTTTAATCGTTTTTTAAAATTATTTCCTTTTTCTGATTCTTTAATCATTAGGTTGAAATATTCACTCCTAATACAATAACATTTGTTCACAAAAACCTTACAACAATGTAATTCAAGTGTAATTATTATTGTTAACAATTTAATTGTAGTTATTATTAGTAACAATCTCTCCTACCCATGTGCGCAATCACACCAACCCTGTAAGGACAGATTGCGCAAAATAACTTTCTTGGATTTATTACAACTGTTCTATTAAATTACAAAATAACAACAAAATAGCAATGGAAAAGCATAAAAAACAAATGAAGTAAAAATTATTCATGGATAGTTTAGCAAAAAATTATTAATTAGATTTTTTATTGTTATTCTTTTGAATTGTGCGCAGACTCTCCTAACTTTACCTTATGTCTATACATTTATTATTATGACTTATTTTATGCTTTATCATTCAGTAATAATAATAATAATAATAATAATAATAATAATAATAATAATAATTTTCTTAATTCTCTTTGCATCGTTGGCGATTCTTTTATTTCAACCATATGTTTCATATGTTTCACTCTTTGAATTCAAAATTGGGGCTACTTTTCCGAAAGTATAAATTATGATGAAATATAAAATATATTAGAAAATGTTATGTCTGTTTAATACTCTTGTAATACAACACTTTTCCAAACGTCTTCAAAATTTCTTCCTTAGTCTATTGTCACATGAATAGCACACAAAATAATTATTTTTGTTAGATTTCCGTAAATGACATATCCGTTAAATTTCAGTAATCTTTAAATCTTGCGATTTGGATAGCTATTTTTAATATTATTAAGGTAAAAGTAATTTTTCACAAAAACTGAAAAACAATTCAAATCCGAAAGGGTTAACATTAAAAAACTATGTAGTTAGTATCTCCTATTGATTAATAATTTGTAGTCAGATTCAGAAACAAGTGCTTCCACCTGTTTGTCTAGTGGTTATTTAGGGTGATGGCTACTACTCAAGAGATTTGCAGTAAGAAACAGGCTTAGATGGTAATTTGTATAGTAATTTGTAATCAGATATCAGAATATTGCACGTGTCGGGTTATTATACCCTGGACTCGACCGGAAGTCGACAAAATAATTTTCAGATCGGAATTTGGTAGATCGGAATTCGAATCCGAAAAGAAATCTGAACTGAAATTAAAAAAAACTCCGTATTTTAAAGCAATTTTTAAAAAATAGACTACAATCATAGTTCTAATATCAGTTTTATATTTTATGGGGAAAAATAAAGATGTATATACATAGATTATCAAATACATTAATTTCCATCTAAAACATATTCTGACTTTATTTTGAAAACCTATCATTATCTCAGAAATTGGCCGAATCGAATCAAGTCGGCACACATGGTCTAAAATGCATAGGTTAGATTTGGCGAGAGGGACTTGTCCCGTGACCCGCTACATTCACTCGTTTAATGTATAGCATCGATTTCTTTTGGTATGATGGACTTTCAAGTCAGTGTGTACCAACTTTGGTGTGCACCAAGCATGCGTTGCTTCTGATATGGACCTCATTGCAAAATATGCCTTTGCCACTGCTAATATCTGAAAAACACTTTTAAAAGAATATTTGAAAATGGACTAACAATTCATGCGGCGCGATGTCGTTGTTAGGCATGACGAATGGTCAAAAATTAGAACACTTGTGAAACGGTATTCTGTATCTATCGATTGTTTCACTGTTAAATTTCGCCTAATTTTTTTTTGCATGGATTTTACATTGAATTATTTGTGTCTTTGTGCATCGTCTACTAATTGTCGAATACTAATCTACATCGTCTACTAATCGAATCAAGTCGGATAACTTCGATATGAACCATACTCATATAGGCACACATGGTCTGAAATGTATAGGCTAGATTTGGCGAGAGGGACTTGTCCCGTGACCCGCTACATTCACTCGTTTAATGTATAGCATCGATTTCTTTTGGTATAATGGACTTTCAAGTCAGTGTGTACCAACTTTGGTGTGCACCAAGCATGCGTTGCTTCTGATATGGACCTCATTGCAAAATATGCCTTTGCCACTGCTAATATCTGCAAAACACTTTTAAAAGAATATTTGAAAATGGACTAACAATTCATGCGGCGCGATGTCGTTGTTAGGCATGACGAATGGTCAAAAATTAGAACACTTGTGAAACGGTATTCTGTATCTATCGATTGTTTCACTGTTAAATTTCGCCTAATTTTTTTTTTTGCATGGATTTTACATTGAATTATTTGTGTCTTTGTGCATCGTCTACTAATTGTCGAATACTAATCTACATCGTCTACTAATCGAATCAAGTCGGATAACTTCGATATGAACCATACTCATATAGGCACGCATGGTCTGAAACGCATAGGTTAGATTTGGCGAGAGGGACTTGTCCCGTGACCCGCTACATTCACTCGTTTAATGTATAGCATCGATTTCTTTTGGTATAATGGACTTTCAAGTCAGTGTGTACCAACTTTGGTGTGCACCAAGCATGCGTTGCTTCTGATATGGACCTCATTGCAAAATATGCCTTTGCCACTGCTAATATCTGCAATACACTTTTAAAAGAATATTTGAAAATGGACTAACAATTCATGCGGTGCGATGTCGTTGTTAGGCATGACGAATGGTCAAAAATTAGAACACTTGTGAAACGGTATTCTGTATCTATCGATTGTTTCACTGTTAAATTTCGCCTAATTTTTTTTTGCATGGATTTTACATTGAATTATTTGTGTCTTTGTGCGTCGTCTACTAATTGTCGAATACTAATCTACATCGTCTACTAATCGAATCAAGTCGGATAACTTCGATATGAACCATACTCATATAGGCACACATGGTCTGAAACGCATAGGTTAGATTTGGCGAGAGGGACTTGTCCCGTGACCCGCTACATTCACTCGTTTAATGTATAGCATCGATTTCTTTTGGTATAATGGACTTTCAAGTCAGTGTGTACCAACTTTGGTGTGCACCAAGCATGCGTTGCTTCTGATATGGACCTCATTGCAAAATATGCCTTTGCCACTGCTAATATCTGCAAAACACTTTTAAAAGAATATTTGAAAATGGACTAACAATTCATGCGGCGCGATGTCGTTGTTAGGCATGACGAATGGTCAAAAATTAGAATACTTGTGAAACGGTATTCTGTATCTATCGATTGTTTCACTGTTAAATTTCGCCTAATTTTTTTTTTTGCATGGATTTTACATTGAATTATTTGTGTCTTTGTGCATCGTCTACTAATTGTCGAATACTAATCTACATCGTCTACTAATCGAATCAAGTCGGATAACTTCGATATGAACCATACTCATATAGGCACGCATGGTCTGAAACGCATAGGTTAGATTTGGCGAGAGGGACTTGTCCCGTGACCCGCTACATTCACTCGTTTAATGTATAGCATCGATTTCTTTTGGTATAATGGACTTTCAAGTCAGTGTGTACCAACTTTGGTGTGCACCAAGCATGCGTTGCTTCTGATATGGACCTCATTGCAAATTATGCCTTTGCCACTGCTAATATCTGCAAAACACTTTTAAAAGAATATTTGAAAATGGACTAACAATTCATGAGGCGCGATGTCGTTGTTAGGCATGACAAATGGTAAAAAATTAGAACACTTGTGAAACGGTATTCTGTATCTATCGATTGTTTCACTGTTAAATTTCGCCTAATTTTTTTTTGCATGGATTTTACATTGAATTATTTGTGTCTTTGTGCATCATCTACTAATTGTCGAATACTAATCTACATCGTCTACTAATCGAATCAAGTCGGATAACTTCGATATGAACCATACTGATATAGGCACACATGGTCTGAAATGTATAGGCTAGTTTTGGCGAGAGGGACTTGTCCCGTGACCCGCTACATTCACTCGTTTAATGTATAGCATCGATTTCTTTTGGTATAATGGACTTTCAAGTCAGTGTGTACCAACTTTGGTGTGCACCAAGCATGCGTTGCTTCTGATATGGACCTCATTGCAAAATATGCCTTTGCCACTGCTAATATCTGCAAAACACTTTTAAAAGAATATTTGAAAATGGACTAACAATTCATGAGGCGCGATGTCGTTGTTAGGCATGACGAATGGTAAAAAATTAGAACACTTGTGAAACGGTATTCTGTATCTATCGATTGTTTCACTGTTAAATTTCGCCTAATTTTTTTTTGCATGGATTTTACATTGAATTATTTGTGTCTTTGTGCATCGTCTACTAATTGTGGGAGGCGTTTCCCGTCAGTTCCGGTCAGTCATCCGTTTTTAAATCTAAAGAACATGTATTACTTCGAGTGAATATGGTTAATATCGATGTTCTCTATCTCACTTCAAAGTTTGTACGTGGGATTTTGAAAAATCTTCTATAAACCTTTCTTGTTATGAACAACAAATTATTCTGTTTGCAATTTTAAAAAAATAACGTGAGTCAACGAAAATTGTAAATCATTTCTTGTACATAAGTAAAAATTCTAACTTGTATTCCCGTCAAGTCGCCGAATTGTAGGATCTATGTTGTAAATCCACTTAAAAATAGAAAACAGAAAACGATTGTGAGTAGTAGAAAAATTTTATTGTAGAATATCTTCAGTAAACACAATTAGACAAGTTTGACATGTATGGTAGGTTTTTAATTTTTTTTTTTTTTAAATCTGACGAATGTCACCAATAAGATAAACAAACAAGTGGGTAAGTGTGATCGAAGATCGCTCAAAGGGTTTCGTTTAATATTCATTTCAAAACACTTTTTCCTTTCTTTAATAAATTCAAACAAATTTCATTTAGCAAAAAAAAAAAAAAGTCATGTTTTTTATAATGTAAAAATTTACCGGTCCGTTTTTTCTTTTTTTCGAATATCTAAACCATTCCGATAGCGGTCTAAGCAGGGCTAGAGAATAGAAGGGCTGGTTCATCGGAGCTCCGAGGATGAAACAGGAAGTCAGCAGTGATGACGTAGTTAATAACACGCTGGCTGAGAGGAATCATCGCAGATAAACGGGATTCAATCGTATTGAGTTTGTTTTGTGCAAAAATATTGAAATAACGTTTAAATATAATCTTTATATTTATCGCTATTTCGGACATTAGGTTGTTATGTTGCTATTGACTTTCATGTTTAATATTACTGTTGATTTAAAGGAAAAATATATTTAAATAAAGAATTATTCTGCTTTTAAATTCGTAATAACGCTTTTATATTTTATACATTTTAAAATTACAAATATATTCAAATGCTTGCATTTCATACTCTTTATTAACTTATTGCATAGCTCAATAAAAAGGGGCATTTTTGAACTTATACAACATTAGCAAGAAATTTCAGATAAGAAGAATATGCAAATATTTTATAACGAAAATTCCAAATTTCTTGTTATTTTACAAAATATTTTTAAATTCACTTTTTACTTACGTACAAAAATTATAAATAAAAATAAAATGTAAAATAAATATTAATAATTTAAGGCTGTTGAGCTGACACATTTCTGAATTCATTTTTGTTCGGAACTGTATTAAATTGGCAGGTGTTTTATTCAGAAACCTTCTAATCGAATGGTGATTTCCATTTTTTTGGAGGGGGGGGGGGGGGTAAAATCAGAAGATCTTTCAGAAAATAATGTCAAAGTGAGCGTTTTGAACCGAATTCCCGGCGAGAAAGGTGAAAACGTGTCGTCACGAGACAAGAATCGCTCACAACTCGATAAGTAATTTATTTATCAAAAAATGAAAAACGTTATTCGATTCCAAATTGCTTCAATAATTACGTCTGTCAATTATATACCTTAAAAAATGAATCAGAACTTTAATAAACAATAATAACTTAATAAATAATAACATGTTAAAAAATAATTTTTATCTCTAAATTGCATTAATCTAATTATTTTTTCCATTTATTTGATTGTTCTTGGGCTTTTCTTATGCTGACAAGCAATGCGGTTCTGTTCAGATGCCTCATTTTTATAAATGTTCTAACTCTTGAAAATAGAATAATGGCTTGTAATTAAATATGGAAAAAGCGTGTACAAGCTATGTGGTCCTATTTCTAAGGATATTTATGCCTTTACGAAAATTTTCTCCCTGAATTTTACGAAATATTAAGTCCATCATCTCTCTTAACAGTTCTCATCCAAGATGAAGATGGAACAGTTAAACCTCCTGCCGAGAGTAATGAAATCCAATTACCATATTCTGGAATTTCAGTAAGATTTTAAAGTTCCAAGTGTTGCATCAATATATTTTAGTTTCATTCTATATGCTATATGAAGCCTGCAATAAAAGCCAGAGCCTTCTCTTCATTTTTGGAGAGAGTTATTTCAGAATTTGATTTTCATTTGAAAAACATATTATTTTCAGGCATATCATTAAAATTTAGAAAACCATCTTCTGTCCCACTTTCGTCGATCAATATTGCAGGGTGCAATATTATCATTACCGTGATTATTCTCTTCGGAAACCATTTTTATCTGGCTGAAACATTTTAGTCTAATCATGAGCATTTTGCAAAATATTTTATTTTTCTAAGTCTCTCATCAAGACATCATCTTACATTCTTAATGGAGGGCATAATCTTGCTTGGAACAGAAGACTCTTAATTTTTTCATTTCAGGTAATCCCAATAATTGAATATTCGAATAATGATAAATTTAGATTAGTATAGAAAATTAAAATACAAAAATTACAAGCAAAATAAAATAAATAACCCATGTGCTTTCCCGAGAACAGACAAAGAAATACTCAAATAAAGGTGTAGAATTGTATGGGCTCGTGAGGCTCGAGCCCCACCAATAATTTCTAAAATAGACACTTTTTTTCCTTTTAATATAAAAAAAAAGTTTTTTTTTTTTTTTTTTTTTTTTACTTTCTAGTATTTCAAAGAATTTTTGAATGTTTGATTTTTTCCTATTTTTCTTTAGAATATCAGCTAGTTTCTTTTTATGAACGGGTCTGTACATTCGAATTTTTATATTGCTTTAATGCTTTATTTAACTTGTGATTATTTATCAGTATACGATTATGTTTAATTTCTTTTAAAGGAGGTTAAAAAAGCAACATTAAATTCGTAATCGATCTTTTTTACACTCACATACATGTGTAAAAAAGAGTTGAGCCCCGCCAAGTATTTAAAAAAATGTACGCCTATGTACTCAATGACCAATACTTCTCTTTAGGGCAGCGTGAGGGTGTGAAATCCATGACGTCACGGAGCTTCCGGTAGGGAGCGCAGTCAGTCACAAGGCGGCAGAGGTCCTCTCAAAGGGATGACCTAGCCCTTATATTCTCTAGCCCTGGGTCTAAGCCCGCTATTATGTTCTCTCTCTGCAATATCTGTCATGCGGACTAAATGCGATATTTAAAAAAAAATCATTTCAAAATTAAACATGTTATACACCTTCAAAATGTTAAAATATGCGAATATTTCCATAATCGGATTTTTATCATGATTCAATATGTTTATCAAACTCATATATTTACTATTCTCTATTACTCATATAGATACACGCTTTGTATTATTCTGAAACATTTGAAAAATCCGTTAAACTTCCGATATGACGTCAGATTTTCTTTTTAATTCTCTAATGACGTGATATTAATCTGTTTTGTGCACATACACATACTCATACTCCTCGTATTATTGAGAAATCTTTCCTTTTTATGTTTTATTACCACTATGATGTCAATCAATTTTATTTCATATTAATCTTTTTTTTCAATTGGTGAAACTTTTTATTTCATTTTTCACGTGGAAATCGTCTGATAGAAAAATAATTATTGTAGAAAGATTTTCATCGTTGATTTTTAATTTTTGGCATCGGCTATAACGAAAAATATTTAAATTTAATAGGAAAAGGCTGTTAGAATTTTGGTTTTTTATCTCTATTTATTAAAATAATACGAATTTTTCAAATTTTAATATTTTCACTCCTCACAGCTGATATTCTGATTTATACACAAAGTTTCAACTCTGTAAGTTACATAGTTTTCGAGAATGGCTCTGTGACAGACAGACAACGGAGCGGGAGCAATAGGGTTTCGTGAGATGAACGAAACCCTAAAAAGCCCCCATCTGATTCTTGGGAGACAGATTTAGCTTCTTTTCAGCGGTTTTCAATCGCATACATCATATTACAGAAAATTACTGAAAACTCTTCAATAACCAAAAAGTACGCATTTTCTATACAAAGCTGGAATGACCTGGCTGATGAACCAGAGAAAAAACAAATTAGGTATCAATCTCAAGGCGCGTAGTATAGTGTTTTCCCGCCAATGCTCATAACTACAACGCCAGTGGGAGCTGAGACCGTAAGAGATTCGGGGCTCAATCTTTCAGAGATAACATCACAATCACAGTGCTTTTTCTCATATGAACCTGTTCTAGTAGAAAAGATCATGTATATTAAATGCTCAGATTTACCTCTCATAAAATCGTAGAATTTGTTGCTATTCATCAAAGAAGCTCATGTTCCAATATTCATGAATGTGCGCATTAAAGTGTCTGCAAAAACTTGAAAAAGTTCTGAGTATTAGTACGTATCGTGCAAATGCCAAGAGCATTACGCTAAATGCGAGGAAATGCTTGGAAGCTGCTCTCATGATTAACGCCGCAGATGCTATTTCATTAACAAATTCTGCCACCTTTCTTTCCTGTTTACCTCTGTAATCTAAAGTAATCAATGTTGACCTATTTGAAGTGTTAGCCTCTACTAGAACATCTGATTCAATCTGCGTACTTATCGTTTGTATTGATAGTGTGAGCTATCTCCAACGAAGCATGTAGTACTCTAATAAATTTACACATCATAATAATAAAGGTAAAAATAGACATAACGACACTGAAAAAAAAAAAATTGTTGATTTTACAGTATAATATTAGCAGCTGGGGTGCTAGTATTATACTGTAAAATCAACTTTTTTTTTTTTTTTTTTTTTTTGCAGTGTAAATACCTGCAACAAGTCTAGTATAAATAATAACTTGATTTTTATATTATAGACGGAAATAATTACAAAATAACACAAAAATAACTACAAAAATCAACACAATTGTGCAAAAAAAAAAAAAAAAAAAAAAAAAAAAAAAAAGGAAAAAAAAAAAAAAAAAGGAAAATAAATAAAGCACTTTCGTAAAAGTACTATATGTATAAATAAGAAAACAAAAATTTGAAATTCAAACTAAATTACATCTATCTGGAAGTTATAAAGAATGTCACGTCTAATGTGTCTATCTTCAAGTTTGAGTTTTCAAAAAGGAAAAAATCATTTGGTTGCCATAAACTTTAGAAGTGAAACTTCTAAAACGTCAGTCTATATTATAAAGCACAACGTCAAAATGCTGACGTCATAATGATGCTGGAAACAGTGTGGTCAGAATTATATGAAAGTCATAAAAATGGAACTCATTTTTCCAATTAAAATTAAACAATCGCAGTGGAAAAAATATAAATTTCAACTTCTTCTCCACGCGTTTCAGGAAAATCCGAGACCTGTCCAACGAACTTCACCTTTGTTTCTCACTGGGTTACTATGGTGTCCCGTTTTATAACTCTGCATATTGTGGTTTGGTAACTCTGAGTATTGCAAAATTAATGCAATTTGCATCCCTCTCCCCTTATGATCAGTTCCCATATAAAAATATTTAATTACAATACATAATCAAAACACTAAATCAGCCATTTTTCTTTTTAATATTTCTTAAAGTTATTGTCTTTTAAAATATATTTTGTACATAAGTATGAATTTTAAACATATTCAACTACAATGTTTAATCAAAACACTAAATTAATTATTGTTCTTTTTTATCCTTCTAAAAATTATTATCTTGTAAAACTTTTTTTTCATAAATATAAATTTTATTTTTATTTTTAATCCTTCTGAAAGTTATTATCTTGTAAAATAGTTTATTGCACATAATTTTAAATTCTAAGCAAATTTAACAAAAATGTATAATAAAAACACTAAACTAATCTTTTTTTTTTCTTTTAAAGTATTTCTGTACATAAGTATAAATTCTAAACATATTCAACTTCTATGTGTAAAGAAAATACTATTATTTTTTCTTTATTCTTCTGAAAATTATTATCTTGTAAAACTTTTTTTTTTTTTTTTTTTTTGCATAAATATAAATTCAATTTTTATTTTTAATTTTTCTGAAAATTATTATCTTGTAAAATAGTTTATTGCACATAATTTTAAATTCTAAACAAATTTAACAAAAATGTATAATTAAAACACTAAATTAATCGGGTTTTTTGTCTTTTAAAGTGTTTCTGTACATAAGTATAAATTCTAAACATATTCAACTTCAATGTGTAAAGAAAATACTTTTTTTTTTCTATTATTTTCTGAAAATTATTATCTTGTAAAACTTTGTTAATTCTAAACATACATAACATACTAAACATACATTCGTTACTCATCATTTGGCGAAAAATAACGAAAATATCATTTTTTTCTTAAAATGTATTTCGATTTCCTCAGATATTCTGGCAAACTGACATAAAGATCCGATAATAAGTATGGGGAAAAAGATTCTTGCTGCATTGATTATTTCAGTTTAAATGATACAGAGTTACAATCTTCACATTCATTTTCCTCAGTTTATGTTTTTTCAAGCGTATTTTCACAAAAGGTTTAAGCTTCAACTTATATTTCTCAATTTACTTGATAATTTTTATTGACATTCTTTATGATGTGCTTTATGAAACTAAGAATCAGATTTCTTGTAATGTAGTTTATTTTTAAAAATGAAATGTTAAATAGTCATTTTTACTGCATTTTTACATAAGTAAAAACATTCTATTTTTTTTTTCATAATTTACCTTTTGGAAATCGGGTTCTTACAGTGATAGAAACATACATTTACAGTTGTAAGAAAAATATTAAAAAAATACATTTGAAAAAAGTTCAAAATTGTAGGAGAAATGTAATTAAAAAATTTTATTAAATTTGTATTAAAAATTTTTTTTTAAATTTTTTATCACAAGAATTACATTTATTTCCTTGAATAAACCATTTTTCTTTATAAAACCATTTAATAATATGTCAAAAAGGTATTCTAAAATACGAGAAAAAAAATCAAAGGGTATCGAGTCCATGTAATAACTACAATGTATAATCAAAACACTAAACTAACCATTTTTTTCTTAGTTCCTCTAACGGTTATTGCCTTGTAAAACATTTTATTATATTATAAATTCTAAGCAAATTTAACTTGCAATGTGTAATCAAACCACTAAATTAGCCATTCTTCTTCTTAATCTGTCTGACAGTTATTGTCTTGTAAAATGTTTTTTGTACATAAGTATAAAATCTAAACATATTCAACTACAATGTGTAACCAAAACACTAAATTAATCTTTTTTTTCTTTTTAACCCTGTGGAAAGTTATTTCCTGTGAAACATTTCAATCCATTAATAATGTAATTGGTTGAATATCCATTCCCTAACAAACTCTGAATAAATTAAGACTGACTAAAATAAGGACAAAGAAATATTACAGCGCTATTTGGATGGTATTAGGCAAGATAATTCCATTACTGCTGTTTCTAAGAAACTAAAATGAATTAATAATGCAATAAGATAAAGCTTGGAATAGTGAAGAAAGAAAGCTGTTAATTTTATCTGTGAGAATATTAAATATATTAATTTCAGATGTCACATGCAATATACAACATATATGTAACGTCACGTTATTTATATGCTTATGAACCCAAAGAACATGTCTTTAAACGTGCTCTTTTTATTGTTTTTCTAAATAAGTGAATCAGCCATTTCAGAAACTTGTAAGTCCCAGATTCAAAATTTTAAGGAATCATTAAAACGCCTTGGAAAATTTTCATAATATCATACTTTTCTCTATAGCTCTAGCAGAAAAAATAACTGTCGGCCCTGCGAGAGCAACAGTGTCTCTCTACCTAATGTGTTGCTTTTCCTGACGGTAATGCGGGCGCACACACAATAATCAAGCCCGACATTGCTGGAACTGTAAAGCGAACAGTTCCATACAAGGATTTTTTGTAATTTTTCATGGAGTAGGCGAAAGCTACTGCATTAGGCTGAAGGGTTATATAATGTACAAGTATAAGGAAAATATTTTAAAAAAAAATTATATTGAATGTCATCTATAAAATTGAGTGAAAATGGGGAGTACTGTAGTTCCGCAATGACTATACACGAGCCGCCACCATTTCTGAGTATGGATGACTAGCAGACCCGTCCGTTGTTACTGAATCCTGGGATAATAACCTTAAATATACCTAAAATAACCTTACTGTTTCCCGGAATTACTTTAAATATATCGCGATCTCGCTAGGCTATTCAGTTTTTTTTTTTTTTTTTTTTTTTTTTTTTCAAACGAACTTCATATCTTTCCACACGTCGAATAATAAAAAAAGCTCCTGACCACGAAGTCACGTGCGTTGTCATAGTAGCAGTCTTTGGCGATAAAGAGGGCTGCTTAGGAAACCAACGCTGAATTTTCCCCGTTCTTTCTTCACTGCGTTTCAAAGAAAAAATCGATGGACTTTTTTTCTTTATTAATAATTAATTTTTAAAACTATTTCAATTTTTTTTAAATTGATTCTTGAAAGTCTGTTCGATACAGAGGTATAAAATATAAGATTGGATTAATAAGGTATTAAATAGAAACAAATTGATAAAAATCAAATTTCTCATTTTGGGGAAAATAGAGACAAAAAAAAAAAAATCACGAAAAATTAAAAAAATGCTGTACCATTTCCAAACAAACTTTATTGAAAAGAGGACAAAATTTATTATATCAGAAAAAAAGGTTGAATTTGGATTGCTTTTATGAGTGAATCAAAATCGCAGGCGACTTGAAAGATCGGGAAAATGCGTAAATCGTTCCTTTCAATATAAAATAACAAAAAAATATAATAAAAAATTCCAAAATCTGAATCTATGTATTCGGACTTGTGACTGTGTCTGTCGGGAACCAAATTTGAAGACGTCTAGGTGTAGTAGATTTACCTAGCCATCGCCAACAAAAAAACATATTTTTTTATTATTAATGTAACTAACTATTATTGTCAGATCCAATGTCACAAATAGTGGAACAGTGCTGTTAAAAAAGTAGTACAACTGTTTCTAAATCTGTATCTAAAATTAAGAAGCAGTTTTCTTTCATGATATCAAATTTGTGTAAGTTAAATACGGATAACAAGCAATTTAAACATAGCAAGTTCTTGCATAGTGTATGAGAGCACACTGCAAAAAATAACTGTTGATTTTACAGTATAAAACTGGCGCCCCAGCTGCCAGTAATGCGCGGTAGCGTATTACTGCTTGCGCGGCAGCGTATTACTGCTTATTTTACTGTTTAATACTGTTAATTTTACGGTATAATACTGGCAGCTGGGGCGCCAGTTTTATACTCTAAAATCAACAGTTATTTTTTGCAGTGCAGTTCTATAATGAAATGAATGTACTCAGATGAAACTTAATCCCTATATTTAAAATACGGATATTTTATACTTTTAATAGCATTGTAATAAACTAAATTCAACGTTGAAAACCAGTTTGTATATTTTAAATAATAAAATGTAATCTGATAAATACAGTGTTATTTATGACTTTTCTCAAATCCAAATTCACCATTTTCTGATATAATTACAGAATCATTTTCATCCCACCATACATACAATTTTCAGAGTTATTCAAGTTCCCATTAATCGAACAATTGTTTTCAGTTTTCGATAAAAATAAAGTGACGTTGAAAAACACTATCAAATTTGCAGTTTCAAACGGTTTTCGCAATCTGACAGTTAAAAAAATATGTGATATCGGGTAGCAGTGGGCTGCAATAAAAAATGTATTTTTAAGGATAAAAGAATGCAAAACATTGTTCGACTTTTTGACATCTCAATAAGAATATCTGAAAGTTTCACGTGTGCGAAAATAAAAAGAATTGTGTAATTGTCTTATTATTGTGTTAGTCACATTCTGTAAAAAAAAAATTCTAATTTCGCATTATTTGCCCAATAAAAGACTATCGTTCAGAAATACGCCCACTACAAAGTTTTTGTGACTCATGTCGTAGTACGATACCATATGAGGAAGCCTAGATCTAGACCTTTTGCAACTAGAGAATCTCCAATTCCGGATACTTGCTTAATCACCGAAGATCTCATTAAAATAAAGACACAGAATCATAGGTGGGCATAAATTGAACATCTCCTTTTATCTTATTAAATGTCAAAAAGAGACAACTCCCATTACAGAAAGCGATACCTCGGACCAAATACGTCATATGGCATGCCATCAAATTGCTTTGATGATCCGCTAAACCCTGACATTTTAAGAGAGGATATTTCTTATTTTCTATTTATATATTTTTTTATAGTCTTTCTCTGATGTGTGCATATTTCTGGATGTTTATGGAGAAAAAAGCCGTGAAAAGACATAATAATATACTATAAGCATGTAATGGCATTATAGATATACACTGCAAAAGAAAAATTGTTGAATTTACAGTATAATACTGGCATCCCAGCTGCCAGCATTATACCTTAAAATTAACAGTAACAAACAGTAAAATTAGCAGTAATACGCTGTCGCGCATGCGCCTTCTATTTTTAATAAATTGCGCAATCCTTATTTTATGGAGTTTTTAAGAAGTTTTTATTTTATAATTTTTAAATTTTTATGAAATTTTGACAGCATTAACCCATTTGTATCATCACCGTATAGAAGCATACGATACTTATAAGTGGGATTTTATGTGGGTAATTTATAAGTGGGAGTATCATTCGAATGGAAAAAAATATTACTTACCTCAAGTACATATTTTATTTTAGGTTTTGGTATTATAAATAAATATATAATAAATTAATTACAGGAAATATGAAGTTTTCCATTTATTTCTGTCGTTAAATTAAAATACGGCAAAACAACGCAATGCCCAAATTGCATTAAAATGTTGTAAGCAGAAGCAGACAGCAGTTTCGGAGTTTCTAAAACTCCATCATCAGTACAAATTCAAATAAACTGTAAACATATCCATAAAAATATGAAAATGAAGTGAAAGAAGCAAAGAAGCTCATAGTTATAGGCAAACTGGACACGTTTCCTTTGTAACTAGCCATAGTCACCTGTGACCAAGGCTTGACAAATGCGGTCGCCAACTTTTTTTACCTGGCGACTAAGTTATTTAATCTGACTCTTTTTTTTTCCTTTACAAAAATGGAACTAAGAAATGAGCACAATTGTCTCTCCAACAGCCCTACTCGTGTGGGCAGCAAGCAGTGATCTCTCTCTTCTCTTCCATTTCATGCACATAAAACACCATTCTTTTCCGCTCTAATCGGCTAGCATGTCACGTGATTAGAATGTGGGGAGAGGGGGGGTGGGAGTTTCAATAAAACAGTAAGAAATATTGTCAATCCAATCTATGTAGCATCTAAAAATTGAATGCAATGATACAAAAGGCTTACGATTTTTGTAAGTTTCAAATCAGATTTTTGTGTTCAGTATTAAAACTGATTAAGCTGTCACATTCATTTTAAAGAATAATAACATATAAGTGTTTATAAATAATTCATTTGAAGTAAATCTATAAAACATAATTAAAACTTCAAGAATAATTCATTTTAATAAAAATAATGTGCATTTTTTAAATATTTCTTTCCCACTTAAAATGCTTGACGCCTACCGCCTGTGTGCACCACACACGTTGGACAATAGTTTGGCGTGACTCTGTCTTGGAGACAAAGTGTCTGGTATTGGGTTGTTACTCAAGAATATTTTATAATTAAATTGTTCAGATTATTATCTGCAGTAAACAGAAAAAAAAAAAAATCATTGATTACAATTCAGAAGGGTAAGGTATTTTTTTATTTTTTTTATTCTTAAATTCTTATCGTAAGTCGTTGGATCAAAATAAACCTCCGCCGGTTGCTGATCCCGATTATGTAATCCCAGCGCGGGAAAATGTTTTTCTTTTCTTTTTAGCAATGCATATTACATAATGGCTCTCGAGTTAGTTTGCGAACGTCACAATGTTTAATTAAATTTCTTGTAAGATGTCTCATTATAGATGCTGCAAAATATTAAGAAATAAACTTGAAATTATATTCACATAAACATAAAAAATTAAACTTTTATTTTTAATTTGGCAAAACTAAGAGAGTAGGTACATCCAATGCAAATTTTAAAATAATAAAATAATAATTATTTGACTGAATTCGATAGGCTAAAAAAGCAACAAATCGTTTTCCGGTTTCACTGTTTTATCGATGCTCTCTCATCAGATATAAATTTTGTAGCATTCAACTATTCGGACATTTGAAGCATTCGGCAATCAGCATGTCCCGAACATGCCGGTTAATTCAGAATTTACAATATCCCCTCCCCCTTCCCCCCCCCCCCAAGAGATATATAATTTTAATAAGTCCCCTTAGAAAACTTAGTTTTATTATCTTTTTTTAATTATGTACTGTGTTCTAAACTATGTAATTAATAATTATAAACTATGTTTGTTATTATTTTCTCTCACTTAATTCATATACCTTAAATCATATATATATTTTTATACCTGGCTACCCCATTTTTTTCAAATTTATAAAGCAAAACCTGTGACTATGCCATAGTCGGCCACTTTGCCGTTAATCATGATAGTCTTTGCTTATTCCTCCTCATTTTAATATTTTTATGCATATGTTTTTTTTATTATTATTATTTGCACTGATCATGAAGTTTTAGAAATTCCTGTCTGCTGACAACAATTTAACGAAATTTGGGCTTTTTATAACGTTGTTTTATCGCATTTTAATATAAGGGCACAAAGTTCCCTCCTTCTATTTTTAATATTATTTAAATGTAATAAGTTATGAATCAGCCATAAGGGTATTCTTGATCATTCATTCTTATGATGAAAGTTTGTTAAAATGCGATTTTAGTCTTTTAAGCTTTGGTATTTGTTTGTTTGTTTGTTTGTCGGTCTTAAATAATTATTTTTTGACTTCGCAAAAAAATTACTGGTGAAACATTTAAAAAAAAATGAAACACCCACACACAAAAAAAAAAGAGCTCGAGTTCTTGCAGTCATTATTTATTTGCTATCCTGATTACGTGAAACTATGTAAGTTTTGCTCTTTAAGAGATGAGTTTTTCTATTTGAAAAAATATATATATTGAATTTTAAGTGCTTAATTTGATAACTCTTTTCCATGGTTGTGACTGATTCTTTCTTCAACTTTGTAAGATATTTTGTGACTGGCAGAATGCGATTATTTAAATAAAACACACGTGTCTACACACAAAAGAAAAAACTCACGTCGTGGCATTCTTTTTATTTGGCTATGCTGATCATATGAAACTCTGCCAGTTTTAAAGCTCAGTTGCACTTTAAGAAGGGACGTTACGTTATCCTAACGAATATGTAAGAGATTGCCTTTTAATTTAACAGTTTTTTCCTATGTCTATTCTTAATTTAATAAATTTTTTAATCGTTCCCCAACTGCGCAAAATAATTGGCTACTATATGATTCTGTAAATATCCATGTCTACACACAAAGGAATGTTGTCAAAGGCGGATCCAGCTTGGGGGAGGAGGGGGCCTGTCTTTTTTTAATGAACACGTGTTCATGAGCAAATTTTATAGCTTAAGTTTCTCCACAAATCTAAACTGGTTGTTTTATAACGCATTAACAATGTTCATTTGTAAATTCATAAAATTATGTAGTATATTAATAAAAGCATAATATTTGCAAGCTCTACCCCGATACTAATAAATCAAACAGAGTTTTCGATTTTTTTTTTTTTTTAAGGCACAGGATTGTTTAGAAAAGGATGTCAAAGCTGGCATTTTAAGCGGATTTTCGGAACTCGACAATCACGAAAGAAGGAGATAGCAATTAGTTGTTACTGAAGCTGTACTACATATATAAGAAAATGAGAAACGTTTTCAATGTTTTTGTACTTAAAGTAAATTTCATTCAACTTTGTTTTAAGTGATGTTGTGTATGTCAGAAATATTTGCGTTCATGGGCAGATTTTTTTTACACACTTAATATGTATTTACATTAAGAAATACATTGTTGTGTAGATTTTTTTTTGGGTTCAGAGAGGGGAAGGGGCTTGGGCATGACCCATGACCTGCCCCATGGATCCGCCTTTGAATGTTATAAATTCCAAGTAGCGTGGTACTTGGGTTCTCGAACACATTTCGTTCCAAAGAACAGTTCGAGAACCGAATCAAATTTTACCATATCTGAAATATGAAAATGCCCTAGATCGACTACTTTCAATCACCATATCTCCACTGCTACCGACATGCAACCACGATAGTTCACAATGGAGACTCGAGGCTATTACCACACACAAACACAAGTGGTCTGCACTCTGTAGTTGTGGCTGCAAAGAGAAATACACACACGTCTATATGAAAATGCCCTAGGTTGACCACTTTCAACTACCATATCTCCCACACCCCCACAGCTACTGACATGCAACCACCATAGTGCAAGATGGCAGACTCGAGGATCACACGCAAACACACCAGTGGTCGATTGATGTGGCTGCAAAGTGAAATATAGGGACACACACGTCTATTTTTATATGTAGATATAGATTAAAATTCAATTTCAACTTTCATTAGTAATTTTTTAATTTAAAAAAAAGGTCAAATTTTACTTAGAAACAAAAAAATCTCCTGATATTTTTCGACAGCCATTTAAGAATTTTAAAATACCTTCAAGCGCTTGGTGCGATATTGATGGGGAGGAAATTTTTTTGACGAGAATGTTTAATATATGTTGAATTCTTTAATCAAAACAAAGCAGCGGCCCAAAAGAGCTGATTTAATCTAGGTTCTGCTTTAGATCTACAACATAATTTCACTTTTTCTGTTTAAAAAAGTTTAAATAATACATCGCCTAACACTCAATATCAAACTTCAAAGAACGGGATGTTCTAAATTTTAGCTCCCTCTATCTATTTATCTATCTATATATCTATCTGTCTGTTTGTGTGTGTCAGGGTTGCCAGATAAGCCTTATTTTTTTTTTTTTTTAATCCAGAATTTGGAATTTACACCAGAAATTAATAGGTGTAAATTTTGTTTTATTTAATGAGAGACATTTTCTGTCCTTCCATGGTAAAAATTCTTCTTTCGAAATTTCCAGTATGAATTTAGAATTTCTGAATTTTAAAAAAGGCCAAACTGGCAACCCTGGAGTGTGCGCGTGTGTGTGTGCATCCACTCACATTACATTGGAATATTGGAATGAATGTATGGATTATCCTTTTAAAATGCAATACAATTAGTATTAGAATAAAATATTTAGAAATAATTGAGTCGAAATATATACTTTTTTTTTTTTTCAAATATTCCAAGGTGTTATTCGAATCCTCAAATTATTTTCACTTTAGTCATTTGCGAAAATCAATGAAGAGTAATAAATATATTTTGTAACTTCTATAAGTGTCGTCATCTGTATTATTTTATTCAAAATATTACCACTTTTTCAGATTTGTAATTTTTGCTTTATTTACTCACAGAATGCCTGTCATTAAATAAAGCTAAGATTACTATTCTGAAATAGCCTTTGGAAACACTGTTCATAGTTTTTGACGACTAGCAAAATAAATGTCGCAATCTATCTTTTGCGATTTTTACAAAACGTTTTCACGGTAAACGTTTGTTGCATTTTATGCTTTATCACCTTCATCAGTAATGGATGAGAACTTAGATCCTTTTGTTTTTCTAGACAGCCTTTTAGTACTCGTCATTTATTATTGTTTCTTAGAAAAAAAAAAAAAAAGAAGAAGAAGAATGATTTATATCTAAATGAACAAAACAGGCAATAAATTACGTAATGCATTCAGAAAAGGTTGGTGAATGTATCTCTTAGAAAGATGTACTAGAGATTAGTAAATGACGCTTTTTTATGTCACATATACATCCAAGACGAGAAAGGAAAAGGTCTTAAAAAGGATGTTTATAGGTTGCTTTCGTTGTCTTTTTAATGATAACGGTTTTCGTAGGTTTTTGGAAGAAAAATATAGCATTAAATGCGGTGTACTTGTACAGTATGAGGGTCACATCACAAATAAAAAGAAAAGTTCCCAGTTAAACTGGTGGCATTGAGCTCACAGGCTATTCACACTAATTGTATATTATACTCTTATTTCAAAGAATAATGCCCTTCGAAAAATAAAGAAATCAACAATAAAATAAGCGGAGGTTAGCCCCCCGTTCCCCACCCCGTACTTAACCAATGTACCCCCAAAATTAATCAGGGAAGCGCCTTATCACAATGAATGTATTTACAAAATTTGAAGCAAATCGGATAATTCTACTTGGAAAACCCATTTATCTAAATTAAGGGGGGGGGGGATTAGCCAATATCCCTCCCCATTATACTTAACCAATGAACCCCCAAAACTAATCAGGGAAGCGCCTTATTAATTATTAAATGAATCTATATTCAAAATTTGAAGCAAATCGGATATTTCTGTCATCGCGTTACGTACGTACATACAGAACCTCCGAGAACATTAGCTCTCATGCTTTGATTGTCTGTGAGTTAAAAACAACTGTCACAAAAAACTGTTGTAGCATAGCTACTATGAGCAGCGGTCTTTCAGACCGCTTGATCGGAAAATGAATAAAAAGCTCAATTAACTCCTAAAATACTAATTTTATATCAAACGTTATGTACAGGTTTTTAAAACTTTCCAATAAAATTGAAAAGTGTTTATGAATTCAGTTTGCCTGTTTGTCTGTTTGTCTATGTGTCTCCGTGCTCTAACTTATGTAAATAGAATCGTATTGCTATAAAATTGATATATGTTATTGAGGTTTTTCTAATAGAATGTTTGGAATTGAAAATGGAGTGTGTAGCGTTTATAGTTCTTTTATAAGGACACTCAAAATAATTCCGTTACATTGCGGTCTATGGGGAAAAATCGCTTATTATGTATTTTAATGATGTTATACGATTTCAAACATATTGAAATAGCTATATATATCATTGAGGTGCACTACAAGATGCTTACTATAGAATAGGGTGTTCATAGAATTCATCGTTCGTTTACAGGAACACACAAAATAATTCGTTTACAGTACTGTACATGAACAATATAATTGCTCGAAGTGCGTTTTCTGTTGTGGTAAGCGTTTTTAAATTTAAATAATATGTTGCATATTACTTGATGTGCATAAATTTTGTAAATCATATGCAGAGCTGCACAAAAATATCTCGAGTAAACTTCCGTTTATTGCAGGAAATTGCTTAAGGGGAATTTTCAATTGTACTATGAGACGTTTCCTAACTTAACTAAAGTTTAACATACTATATTAGTTGTATTTATACAAATCTATAGATCATATACAGGACTCCTCAAAAGAATTCGGATATTTCTCCTACTATTGATGGTAGTTGCTGAAATTGGGTTTTCAAATGTGTTATGCGTTTTCCAAATTGTTTACTTACACCTCATCTTTCGCCTCATTAAACGGTGAAGTTTCGTTATAGTATTCTGAATGTGTTGGAATGTGTTTCATAATCTCTGCTTGCAGCATGATTTTTGTTCTTGTTTGAATTAAAATTCACCTATTCAGAAATTTCTAGCAACAGTAAAAAAAAAGAAAGAAAGAAAGAAAGAAAGAAAATCATCAGTGTAAACTGAAAGTTACAAGTTAAATTGTAAAAATAGAGAAAGGCAGCGGTCTGTAAGACCGCTAACAGCCGTTAAAAGTTAAAATTACATATATTTGTCTTATTTAGAAACTAAAAAATTGAAACATCTGAAGAGAAATCAATTGCTTCGATAGACTTTATCTGGGAAATGTAAGTTCAAACAGATTAGAAGAGAAAAATAACTTATGCTTAGCAATATTTAAATTTAATTAGAAAGATAATTTTTAGATTCTCTACAAAAAAGGTTTTAACTAAAAAATCTGGCAAATATAGGGATGAAAATTTTATATGTGTATTATAATTTTTTATTTAAAAAATACATTAAAAAATTTATACGTGGTGCTAAATACAAATCTCAAATCTTTTAAAATTATATCATATGCATACGAAATGTCAACCTGAAATACTATATTCGTTGTAGGTAGAGGGGTAATTCACTAGTAAGAGCATTGGCTCGTATAGCCAAAATCCCAGGTTCGAATCCTGCCCTAGATTCTGATGGAGAAAGTTTATTGGAATTTGACTTATTAAAAGTCTTAATGTGTCTCCTTCTTCATATATTCATGTTACAAAGGTTTATAAAAAATATTTTCGAGAAAAATGGAAATTTTATTCAAATAGCTGGCTAAACGAGTTTACTGTATCTCATTACAGGGTTTAAAAATTATTTTGTTACTAATATAATAAAATAATTAATATTGTAATGAATAATTAAAAATAATTACAGACATGAAAATAAACAACAAAGTAAAAATAAAAGATAACGTGCGCAATTTTTAAAAAGTACATGAAAATTAAATGATAGCATTTTAAATAATAACTTCAAAGACCGTGCAATTAGGGAATATTGTCATTTGTTTTTTAAAACGGCTCAGAATAAGCCGAAACATGTCAAACAACCTAATAAAAGTTATTTTAATGTATTATGTTGTTAATTTACACCTTTTAGCATTTAAAAGAAATATATTATTTTGTTACTATTCAATAGAAACTGGGAATGATCTTTATAAAGCTACAACTGAAGAAATATTTGAAAGCTTAGTGTAAGCGATTATACCTATCTGCAAACTTTCAAAAAATGCATTTCTTTTTAAATTGTCTTTTCTGAAAGTACGTTAGTAAAGAATATTAAGTTACATTTTTCTAAACGATCTGATAAAAATTAAGAAAGTTACGCCGGTTTAATTTACTTTGTTCTATCATCACTCATAAATCACACATTTAATCTTTAAACGCGATTATCTCAAAACTATATTTTTAAAGTCGGTGATCATGTTAACTGGAACAAATCCCAACCAGTCTTCTTCAAATATTAACCAATTTTTAACAACAATATTATCTAGAATAATCTTTTTTTTTTTTTTAGCTGATTATATATATATAAACAATCAAAGTTCAAAATTTTATGTGAAAATCGGTACCTAAATTTGAACGGACGCCATTTTGTTCAAAATCATTTTTTCCTAAAATCGAACGATTACTCTCTAGTTTTCAGTGTTCGAAAAAAAGCCGTTTAGTCCAGGCATTAGGGGATTAAAAAAAAGCAAATAAAGGAAAGCTTTGATGTAGTTTTTTTTTTTTTTTTTTTTTTGGGGGGGGGGGGGGGGGAAGGGGGGGTCCCTTTATGTTTTTTGGGTCGCTGAACACGAATCCGAGATTTTCCAACAAAATTTTTTCCGGGAAATACGTTTTTTTTTTACAAAAAACGTGTAAAAAAACGGACTTTTCTCCGTTTTTTCAAATTAATTCCAAAATTGTGCATTTTACGTGAAAGTCAGCAGTATATGAATTAAAGAGAATAAAATTTCCTATATTTTATGTATTGAAAGTTTTTTTTTTCTCTAATCAATGGTTTAGCCGTGAGAGTGCCGCAAAAAGGGGTGTTAAAAACAAAAAACTGTAAAAAAAACGGGAATTACGGTAGTGTATGTGGATGGTAACATGGAAACTAACCATTTTACGCAAACGGTAACCATTAATGATACTAAAGATTATATGTTTGACTATATTTTATGCATTTGAGGTAGAGGAAAAGTGCGGATACTGCGCCAGGGGAAGGTGGGAGCAGTGGAGCAGTTCCACCTTCTCTCATGAGTCGGAAGTGCTCCTCCGCCGGAGTGCTCATACTGTAAGAGGCGGTAAAATTGGGAGGTGTAAAAGACAAAAAAACTGTAAAAAAAGGGAATTACGACCCTGTACGTTGATGTAACATGTAAATTAACGATTTTAAACAAACGTTGACTGTTAATGATACTAAAAACTATATGATTGACTACATTTTACAATGAAGTTGCCTGATAATAAATACGGCGACTCATTATGAATCATTATTTAATTATAAATTATTATGTACATTAGTAACAAACATTAGTATATTTACATGAAGTCAAAAAGCAAAATTCTTATTTCCGAAATCTTTTATTTGAAGGTCCCTGCTGTTCATCGATATCTACAACATAGAAAATAGACGTATAGAATTAGTGGATTTTTTATTTACTACCAATATTATAGAATAAATGTTTTCTTAATGGTAAATATTTCATACCTTGTAGCATGGCTTGTTCCTCTTCCATTGGGTCCACGGATTCAATGGGTGGGCAATCCATCTCCTGCTCGGTTTCAGGGTATAACTTGTCTTCCTCATCTTGATTCACCACTGAGATGTTGTTGCAGTTTCCTTCGCAGTTGAGGCACATATTGGAACAACAAAGATCTGCCTTCTTGCACCTACAATTTTGTTGGCAGTTCTTTTTGCAATTACATGATACAAGCTTCAACAACGCAGGGGGAGCAGGGGGTAGTAAAGTAAATACCGGCTCAAGGCCAATATTTGTTTGTTTTTTCATCCCCACTCTTCAGCATTTTTTTCAACTCCTAGCCATTGCTGCACCTGGTGATATACTCTTAAAGAGTGCTGTCGTGCTGCAGCTGCAGATGGTGGTAAAGCAGCAATATTAGAATTGTATTTAAATGCTGACTTCTTGTATGAAATATACCTTAGGTGGTACAGCGAAGGCACATTCGTCCCACTATAACCGTACAGCAAGACCAGGAAACGTTCCCCAGCAGCTGCAATCATCACTTGAGTAGCGTTGGAGTCTTTAAATACTTTAAAAGCGTCGGCAACATCTGAATTCTTCACAAGAGTTTTGAGGAACTTCATTTTTCCTTGCATAAAGGGTACTGACGTTGTATCACACCCGCTCATGGCATGTAGGAAGAGGATGTTTTCCGCAACCGTTGAACTCACAGCATTAATTGGAGGAAATATCACTGGAGAAACAGTGTCCTTTCCAGGTTTTAAAAAGAAAACGTTTTCAGCCCTGCAGAGAGCTATCAAAATGACCAAGAGGTCTACATCCTCTCCAAATATAATCACCGTCTCATTTGATGGAGCCAAGGACAAAGCAGTGTTTATAATCAAGGTGTCTGCGTCTTCTTTTGCTTGCTTGCATCTAATATCTGCTGATAAGAACTTATCACTCATCATAGATATTTACCGACCCTTGTTTTTTGGGTTAGCAAGAAACTTTTCTTTGCAAATGGTAGGTATCATTGTACCGTCAAACAATATATCCGTTGAAGAATGTTTCCTTGCTCGTCTTATACGCTCAGCAGTTTTTGTACCAGTTTGTAAGTCATTAGGGTATCAAAGACAACTACTGCCTGCGTTTGGTACCGTGACTGTACGTACTCAACATATTTATCGCAGATTGTTGAAAAAGGCTGATTCTTAGGCCAAACAACCCTATGCAATAACCCCCCCCCCCTCCCCATCAATGACGAATTGAATTCTGCCGCTGAACCGCTTGTTTGTTAGGGGTTTGAATGCCTTGTAGAGAGTAGATTTGGTTCCTTTTCTTAAACCATTGTCGAATAGGGATAAGGAATAAGGGCCTAGATCGTACTTCAAAAACTCCTCAAGGTCTTCATCCGAATGCTTTGCAAGAGAAATTCATTGGAACATTTTAGTATCATTAATAGTCAACGTTTGCTTAAAATGGTTAATTTTAATATTACATCGATACAGGGCCATAATTCCCGTTTTTTACAGTTTTTTCTCTTTTATCCACTCTCAATGTTACCGCCTCTTAGAATACGAGCTCTCCGGAGGAGTAGCACCCTCGACTCATGAGAGTAGCTGGATCTGCTCCACTGCTCCCACCTTCCCCTGGTGTCGGATCCGCACTTTTCCTCTACCTCAAATGCATAAAATATAGTCAAACATATAATCTTTAGTAACTTTAATAGTTAACATTTGCGTAAAATGATTAGTTTCTATGTTAAATTGACATACAGTACCATAATTCCCGTTTTATTACAGTTTTTTGTTTTTAACACCCATTTTTGAGGCACTCTCACGGCTAAACTATTGATCAGAGAAAAAAACTTTCAATTACATAAAATGTAGGAAATTTTATTCTCTTTAATTCATATACTGCCGATTTTCATGTAAAATGTATAATTTTGGATTTTTTTTAAATTTTTTACACGTTTTTTGTAAAAAAAAAACGTATTTCCCGGAAAAAATTTCGTTGCAAAACCTCGGTTTCGTGTTCAGCGACCCAAAAAACATAAAGGGACCCCCCCCCCCAAAAAAAAAAAAAAAATACACCAAAACTTTCCTTTATTTTCTACCAAATGACTGGACTAGTTATGCTTTTGTAATTTTGGGGCGGTCATCCCTTGTAATTTTGGATAACATTTGACAGAGTTATGGCGATCACTGTGAACGGTTAAAAGAACGACACCACCTCCGGGAAGGGGGTCTGCTGAGGACACCCAACTTTATTTCGTCATTACAAAATTTAATTTCTTTTCTTTAAAGTGTAATAAACGAAATACAAAAAAAGTTTTTCAAATATCTTGTTTCATTTTCCTGAAATAATCGCCAAAAACACACGTTTTTTTCAACCATGCAGGGAGGTATAACCCCTGAATTGATTCGCGGAATTTAAATATATATATGCAAAATGTGAAAATGCCAGAGTTGCTTAACCCATTCATTACCTGATTGTGTTGCGCTGACGCAACGGTTAAAATAATACGCATGTGCTTAAATCAACTATCTAGCTACTACTAGGACTTCCCTCAAAGGGATTAGTCTGAGTGATATTTCTCAGAAAATAGGGTTAACAATTACGATATAAAGAAGATACAATGTGTGAAAAAGAGCAAATTAAATGATAGAATTACAAAATATCATATATAAATTCATATATACTGTTATGTTTTCATATATATCAAGCAGGGCGGTCGCTCTGCCAAGCCAAGCTTAAAAAAAAAACGCCACACAAACAACGCCAAGAACTGAACTAGACCGCTACTGCTTATTTACAGGAATCAACTTCGCAATGTTAAATCGACAAAACATGCCAGATTAAAATATCAGATATCAAATAAACCAAGCGTCGCAGAAAAAAAAAACGAAAACTAGAAGAATCTAATGAAGAATTTCTTCAATTTAAGACCAAAATCATCTTCATAAGTGATTTATAAACAGAGATATAGATTTTTTTTTAAAAACGTCGAGATACTTAAAATGATCACTTTTTTCTTCGTCAAACTTTTTTTTTCAAACAACCTACAGACCTTAATATTCGGCAGAATAAAAAAAGGATTGCATTTTTGGACAAGTAATTACGTAATCTATGTGCTTTTATAAAATTCAGTGTAAAAAAATATTATTTTCTATCTTTAATTAGCAAAAACTGTTAATTAACTTGGCGATTAAAAAATTATGCCAAAACAGAGATAAAACATGCCAACGACCATGTACCATCTCTATAATAAAACCGTAAGTCATGTGACTGTCATCAACAGTTCCGGGATGCCCGTATCGCTTTTTCATATGCCAGGCGGCCATTTTTATTCAAAATTATTTTTTCGAATAAAACTTCATAAGTGTGACATTTTTAGAAAGATCGTTCAAAATAAATTAATATTTGAGAGATGACTTACGTTCAATTAGGTATATATTCTGCAATAACTTTAGTTCAAATTAGCTTCGTAGTTCAAATTCTCTATCCATGAAAGTAAACAAAAAAAAAAAAAAAAAAAAAAAAAAAAAATGATTCATTCGTCGTGAAGTTTTAAAATATTAAACCATTAAACCATGGAGATAATCGTTCGTAAAATAAGTTTTCCATGAATGATTTTTTGGAGCGCTGCCTGGTGTCAAAAAAGTAATTTGCACCAGGACCTGTAAAACCATCAAAGTTTACCATAATTCTGCTTGATGAAGTGCTTTACAACTCAACTTCCTTCGGAATCTTTTCTTGACAAAGTTGAATGTAAACAAATACAAGTCATGTAATAATATTTAATGATTCAAATTTCGAAACGAATTGTCAGTTAATTTGATATTTATGTATTATACGTGGCAGGAAGAGAGATCACCTAAAATTATTGTTAATTGCCAATCATATTTACCATTGTTAATGACCAATCGCGTTCCAAATAGTAATTTAATATACATTTATAAAATACATAACATCATTAAGTACTTTTATGTTATTTGGGTGCAAATCTCGCCAATATCATTTTTAAAATCGCCAATACCAGCTTTTATTCTTCACGTGTTCAAATTAGAAACGATACTTTGATTCTGAAATCAAATGTTTTGATTTATGATATTATTTTTTGGTACTTTTCCTTTATACGGACACCATTGTCGCCAAGCATACATTTACATACATTTACATACATTATGCATTAGCATACATTTTGGCATGGTGTCCGTATAACGGAAAAGTACCTATTTTCTATTTTGAATGAAAAATGTGAACGGCATGCATTTTAAATTGGAAAAGCTGTCACAGACGCTCCGGTGTTGGCGCGATTTTTGTTTTGCGCCATCTTGGCGAGAAAATCCCATTTTCAGACACCTGTTAGAGATTGCTAAAACAGCATGTTACTTTTATTTTATTATGAAATAAGTCATTTTATATTTAAAAAAAACACACAATTTTATTTAAAAACACACACAATCATTAATTTGTTATAAAACACACTCAATTTATTATAAAGCATGCGGAATCTGCTCTACCAGGTTGCCATACGAAGCAAAATCTAGCCTAAAACGCCAGGTTGGCCAGGCATAAAATCGCCATTTTGGCACCAAAATGATACCCCGATGCGTCTGCGACAACTGTACCCAAAAGGACCCATCATTAAAAATGGTTAATAATATAGAATTAAAGTAAAATAATGCAGAAAATTATTTTTGTATACACTTACTAAACACATAAAATCATATTGATGGTTTTTAGATTAGACATTTACGATGGAAATTTTATTTGGGGTATGTTATATCCAACGGAATGAATATGAGATATATATATTCTAATCACATATTATATACCCATGAATATACTATACATATCTATATCTACTATATCAATAGAACCGTCTTCAATAGTCTTTTATATTTCTACTACGTAATATTAACTATAGAGTTACAATATAGAGAGAAAAAACGGGTTGCTGTAATTAGAATTATAGGTGCCAATGTTGGCGCGGCGTATTTTACCTGTTACGAATCTTAATAGTCAGTAGACATTAAGCAGACATGCCGAAATAAGAGAATTACGCTATTATAAAAACTCCCGAACTATATCAAGAAAGGGGAGCAGAGAAAAACAAAGTCGTACTAGGCATCTAAAAGGAAGTTCGCGAATTTTAATCAGATTGTACGTCATGGGAAAAAAGTCCTGACAGAAAATATGGTTTAAAGGGAATGCGATTATCAAAACTGGCCTTCAAAAGTTCAATTTTCCACCAAACTATACTCGAAAATTACGTGTAATAATATGTAGCCCGATTATGGCACATTACTCAAGACGTTTTAGATGAGAATAATGATAGATTTTATAATCTTTCGCAATCGAGTCTACAGCCAAAGTTAACGAAAAACAAAAACAAATATTAGCAACAATATGGTTCAGTGTAAATGTGGATATCATTAAAGACTTTCACAAAATAGACTTCATTGCATCAAATAGTATTAACTAAAATACGCCAATTGGCAATGGACCCAATTACGAAAAATTACTTAATATGTTTAAGAATCTCCGCCTTAGCGAACATATTGCAACTGATAAGCAAACGGACATGAAGGACAAATGCTTAAGTAGGTTAAGCGGTTTTTATCATGGAAGATGAAATACATAACAACAAAAAATATGCAAAATGCTACCATGATCACAAAAGTTCTTGATTTGTCTATTAGAATCATCCGGTTTGGCGAAGGATTAAGGAAAAAAATTAAATTATGAATAAAAGTAACGTGTTACAATGCTTAACATACATTTAAGGGAGACCAAACTGGTCGCCAGTGGCGGATAGTCTGTATTATAATAGCACAAATCAGTTACAAGTTATAACAACATCAAATTTCATCTGCAAGTCAGCCATTTTCTTCTGAAGATATTTTTTTTAAAAATAAAACTTCATAATTATAAGAACACACATTTTATCAAACAATTAAATATGACTGCAAACTGTGGCAGATGACTGTTTCCAACATGAATAAGTATGAGAAATTCCCGTCAAGCGTATCGATCTGGGTGGCTCAGTCGCAGAGCGGCGGCACGGTATGCGTAAGGTCCCAGGTTCGAGTCCTGGCCCAGGTCAATTTTTCACTCGTGTTTGTTTAGTGCATTTAATTGTCTGATAAAATGCGTGTTCTTAAAATATTGTAAAATAAAGTAATCAGATGTAGTGTTTATGCTTTAAAAAATATTTTAAATATATAATATACGTTTTTGAAAGATCTTTAAAAATAAATTAGTTTTTGAGGGAAGATGTACCTTCTAAAATGTATACATTAAGAGTTATCGGCATTTAAAAAAATTAAAGGTGATTCATTTATTTCTAAAAAAAAAAAAAAAAAAAAAAAACGGTAAAGGACAGGCATTTCGTTCGCAGGAATACCTTTCACGTCATTTTTCTATAAATTAATGAAATCCAGTTGTTAAATTATTTTTGTTTTAGAAGTGAAGTTTCCATTTAAATTTATTGTAACAGTACAATGTTTAATTGAATAAAATAATGTAAATCTAAGAAATTGCTAAGAAATTCCAAACATGCACAGGGCAATGCAAAAAAAAAAAAATAAATAAACAAAAAATAAATAAATAGATAGATAAATAAATAAATAAATAAAAATCAGCTTTCATAAATTCTAAAAATTGTTCATATATCTCAATTACAATCTAAAGGAGCGTTTATTTCTATATTATTCTACATATAATAGTAATTTCAGCAAATATATTAAATTCCAATGCGATCTGTTTTAAACTTTAAGATGGTTTATAACACATGATAAAAAAATTATAAAAAAGAATGGCTCGTCACAGTTCGGGGAGAGGATGGGGAGGAGCGTGAACAAAATTAGGAAGTATAATAAGGCTATCTGTTTGAAACTTTACGATATTTTATAACACATAACATAAATTTTAAAAATAAAGCTGCGTCAAAAATTATAGGGAGGGGCGGAGCGCGTTTTGCCAACACAAGGGGGGGGGGGACACTTTTCTAAATTTTAACGATATCCGTCATGTCACATATCGTTACAAAGGGCTGTGACCACTTATTCATGTTATGTACCACAGGTGAAACCCCCACATTTTGCGCCCCCCCCCCCGACTCATATGATATATTGTTCGAAAGGCCTGTGGCCGCTTATTCATATTATGTATCTTCGGGGTCCATCCTCCCGCTTTCACCCCCCCCCCAAAGGGGACACTTTTCTAAATTTTGTGATATATCGTTGGAAAGGTCTGTGAACGATTAATCAAATTATGCAGGTGTGGGGGGGGGGGGGTATTTTCTGAATTTTGCACATATCCCTCATGTGATACATCGTTGGAAAAGTCTGTGACCGCCTAATCTGATTATGCATCTCCGGTGTTCATCCCCCCAGTTTGCCCCCCCAAACGCGATTAGCTTTCACCACCAGTAGGCGCTTTCCTATCTCTGTTTCTATGGGTCGGATCACGACGGGGTATGGCTCATTCGACTCGACATCTATAAAGCTTTCCGATTTTAGTACGTTTTTTAACCACCAGGGGGCACTTTCTTATCTCTGGTTCTATGGGCTAGATCACGACGGGGTATAGCTCATTCGACTCGACATCTATAGCCTTAACGATTTCAGTGCCCGAAGTTCGTATAGAACAGATTGCGCTACCTGGTGGTGGAAGATAGAACTTGAGCGTGCGCAGCACGACTGCTGTCCGTGTCGGAAGTGTCGGACCCGTGTCGGAAGTTCGTTTGTTTACAGGTTTATACAATTCGATGTGCAAATTAAGGGATTATCCGGTGCCGAAGGCAGCGTGGAACCAGGTCGGAGGTTCGTGGTTTATCTTATTCAAGGTTTTAAAAGGATTGAGGCCCCGGTGTAAATTAGGGGCCCCCTAGCGGGCGAAGCCAGCTAGTGCTAATAATAAAAGAGCGTGATATCACGTTTGATTTCAAATGCAGCGCTGACACGCTATGTACATATTCCATTTTTATTCATTTAATGGATTAGTCAGTGATATTTTTTAACGGAGGATAACAAGTATTATAACAAGCCACATTTAGTATGTTGTTTTTAAGAGTGTAATTAATTTAATTGAAAAATCTACTGGTATTTCTAGTTAACCCTTTAAACAATGACTGAAAGTAAAATGTATTTTTAAATTATTTCTCAAGTTTAGATTATTTAAATTATGTTCAATATATTTAAAAAAATAGAAATGATATCTACAAAAACAACTTTTCAAAAGTAAAAAAAGGCCAAGCGTAAAAAAAAAAAAAAAAAGTTGTGGCTAAAAAATGGTGTGATATCAAATTTCCAAGCTATTATATTGCTTATTTAATTTTTTTCTATTAAATAAGTTATCATATATATAAGTCGAGTGCCTACGTATATGTTAATAGAAATCGTTTTCTCCTGTACTAAATACATCCTAATGAGTTTCTGAAAATTCAATTTTTTTCAAATTATTCATGATGGGCTTGGCGGCCATCTTTCCATATTTCTAAGCACCCGAATTTCTAAAGTAAAAGCGTAATATGTTTGCAATGTAATATATGTTTAGAAAAATTTCGAACTTCAGATTCTAACTACGGACAGATAAATTAGATAAGACTGATATTTTGATAAATTGATTTTTACTAGTTTGAAATTAATAATTACTCTAAAAAATAAATCATAGGATGAATCTTTAAGATAAGTCATCATTATCTTAAGACACAATTTTCAGAGCATACAAGTCTATAAATGAAACTCTTAAATATTTGCTTAAATAACAATTTTGAACTTCGGATTTTAACTACGGATTTGGGTGGTTAGAATTTTGTGAATAATATGCAAAGATGGCCGCCAAGCCCATCATGCATAATTTGAAAAAAATAGAATTTTCAGAAACTCATTAGGATGTATTTAGTACAGTAGAAAACGATTTCTATTAACATATACGTAGGCACTCGACTTATATATATGATAACTTATTTAATAGAAAAAAGTTAAATAAGCAATATAATAGCTTGGAAATTTGATATCACACCATTTTTTAGCCACAACTTTTTTTTTTTTTTTTTTACGCTTGGCCTTTTTTTACTTTTGAAAAGTTGTTTTTGTAGATATATATATAATTTGGCAAATAATCTCATTTTCTTAAGTTGGAATAGCTCAAAAATTTTAAAAACAAACAAACAAACAACAACAACAAAAAAAAGTCGGATTTTTTTAAAAACGCCAAGATTTTTAAAGTCACGTAATCAGATTTGCAGCCGAGAGCGTATTTTAGCAAGCGTAGTTTAACGCAAATTTAATTTCATTGTTGAAACATTTTCTTTGTGACAAATTTTTACATTTGAATTTAAAAAATTTCCTCCTTGTTTATTTGTATAACTATTTATAGAAACTCATACACTTCAAACCACATTGATAACAAGCTTTACTACAAACCTGATTACGAAACTGTAGCCTAAATTCCTACAAAAGTAATATAAAAAATCTTTCGATGACTTCTGTAAAAATCAAATTGAAAAAAATACATATATTTCAAAGATAATACTTCTTGATTATTTTCTAGGAGACTCTACCCCCTGCGCTTTTACTGCTTCAAACCTCAGACTTTTCTTCTGCCTGTCTGTCTGTCTCTCTCTACAATCTGTTTGTTTCCCTATCCGTTCTTCTACCCATCTCCATACCCGATTGACTGTCTCTCTACACGTCTCGCTACATGTCGTATATTTCCCTACTGGTCTCTCTAGCCATTTATCTGTTTCTCTAACCATCGCTGTCTAACTACTTTTATGTCTAGCCGTGTGTCTATACTGTATTTCTCTCCGTACCCATCTGTCGACTGCCTCTCTACTCGTCTGTATACCCGTCTCACTATCCATGTGTTTTTCCACCGCATCTTTAAGCGTCTCGCTACCCATCTGTCTATCCGTCTCTCTAACTGTATCGCTTCCCGTTTCACTATCCGTCTCTCGACACGTCTGTCTGTCTATATACCCCCTCTCTCTACCCGTCTGTCAACTCGTCGCTGTACTCATCTCTGTACTCGTCTCTCTATTCACCACGCTACCCGTCTCGCAACCTTTCCCTCTGCATGTCTGTCTACCGGCCTGGCTACTCGTGTCTGTACCCATCTCCCTACCCATCTCGCTACCCCTCTGTCAACCCTCTTTTGTCTCAGTACCCGTCTGTCTATTCGTTTCGCTACCCGTTAGCTTATCTATGTCGCTATCCGTCTCTACCCGTCTCTCTACCCGTTCGTTTGCACGTCTCTGTACATCTCGCCACCTTCCCAATATTTAAACAATTTAGTATACAGAAGCTGTTCATCTGTTATTAAATGCAAACAGAAGTAATTTATCTAATAAGTGTAATCAGATGCAATTTTTTTAAATACATACATATACCAGCATAATAATTCATCAGGTTTATTTTCATTGTAGTTTATGCCATTTGGCAGTAAATCTGAACTTATTAAAACCGAACTGCGTTAAGCTTTTTAAAAAAGCCCCAAGGTCCGTATAACTGGGAAGGAAAAGTACCCTAAGGGCTACAATATACATGTTATTAAGTGAAAGTTTCGTGAGTTCGCAGCAATTGCTTATGTCAGAAAGCGTGGCTTAACGCCATTTTAAATTCATTTCTGTAACTTCCTTTTACTTTTTTTTTTGAGGGCGGGTGGGGAGGGGGAGGGTTCCAAATATCTATATATTTAAAACGCTAAGCGATTTCTTTCGACAATCCGTGAGAACAAACTACTGAATCAAATTACATCATTCTTTTTTTAAATGAAAGCTATTTGAACGCAGATTTGTTATCGTGCATTTGTTTGTTCGAAAATTTAATTAATTAACCGTAATTTTCAATTAAACTTTTACGTCTGCTAATGACGTCATAATCGGATAACGCCTACTGTTCCGAAGCACAGAGTTTATTTTCTAAACTCTGTGGTTGAATAAAAGAGAAATAATAAATATTAAGAGCACGCGGTTTTAAGGCCGAATTTGTTAATTTGCAAGTTAAATTTCGGTAAAAATACTTATCCGCGTGTTTTATAAGCGAATAAAAATTCATATTTAATGTGACGTCACGGGAATATTGTCCATTGGGTTTATTTTATCATTATGCATTATAACTTTGTTGATGCCATTTTTTCATTACAATTAAATACAAAATATATTTATATTTATGTGCATGGCGTTTAAGCATTAATGTAAGGTATATGAAGTACGTGTGAAAAGTTTGCGCCGGTGCTAATGACGTTATGCTTAGCTTGAAGTGCATTTTAACATTGATAAAACTAAAGAGAAAAATGTATATGATTGTGTTAACATGACATAATTTTACTGGTTTTTGCATTCATAATTATAAAGATTAGAATTGGAGCCGTCATTGATTTCTTCATCTTGATTGCATACCTTGATTACATGTTACCAATTGCTCTTTTTTTAAATTATAGAATAGAAGATTTCCTTTTTTAATAAAAAAAATCACAAAAGTAAAGAATTTCAGTAAATTTAAAGTTATTAAAAATAGTGATATGGTAGAAAAAAATCTTGAAATAATTATTGTATTTTTAGCTAGAATAAACAATGTAAGACTAATATTTCATAGGAATTATTTTGGTAGATTTATTATAAGTTCATTTAACAGTTCCTTATTAGCGCAAAGTCCTATTTCTTTCACTGTGAATTTCTCTTTCGATGTCAAAAAATGTTTTTCCACTTTTGGACGCCAGCCAAAATACAGTGGCAATTTTTAGAAATGTACAACAGTTGTGACAACAAAGGCGCTATCGCTTTAGCTTTCATCGCGCTTACATCATTCCGAAATACTACAAATTTTTATTTTTTACTACATTTTACAATTTTAATCTTACATCATCAATTAGAAAAAAAATTAGCTTTCGATTGAAATTTATTTGAAAACTGCCGATTAATTTAACGACTTTTTAAATAATTTTTAAGCATGAAAAGTTTTTCAATTCTATCTTATCAATGACCACCAGTTTACTTCAATAATGTAAAATAACCCCTGGGAAAGTTGCCACAATTGAAAATAGATTTCCCTAACCATCATAAAAAGTGAATAATAATAATAATTTTAAAAAAAAGTGATAAATCATAAGATCAGATTATCCATAAGATAGAACATTTTGGAGCTAAACAAAAATCTGTCAGGAAAAAAAAAAAAGACTATTTTTAGTTTATGTTGAACATAAAATTGATATGTTGAATTCGTTGATGAATATGTTCCATAAGATTCAGGATATGCTAGGAATTGCATTTTTTAATTTTTTTACATTTGCCAACTGTAGAAGAGGAAAAATATCCCCGACTGTGATGGAAAAGGGATAATCATCCTGATTATGTCAAGGAACCGAAGAAACCATACAAATAAATTACACTTGAAAACATTAAAAATATCCCTGATCTGCAGATAGATTTATTACTGTAAAAAACTTCTTAATCTTTGCATAAAAATTGATTAGCTTAAAACAATGACAGCGTTTTAGAAGATATGGATTTGAAACGAACAATGATTAAAGAGGACATTTTAAAACTTTTAATTTAATCATTTTAAAACTTTTTTAACGTCGAATTTCGACGGTGCTTTTGGGCAGATGCAATGCACATGCGCATAGGAGCTCATTCGGTTGCATTATCACAAGGGGGGGGGGGTGTGCTTTATTTACTATATTCTGTTATTTACCGAATATGATATGAACGTAGGAATATACTATTTGTATATACTTCATAGGTCCATGAATTTTTTTTTCTTGCCGTGGGGAATATGGTGGTAATGTCAAACTGATTTGCATTACACAGTTATTTACGGATTGTTTGTTTGGAGTTTGCATCGGAAATAGTACTGCATTTGACTGGGGGAAAAATTTAAATAAAATATTTGAAAGACTGTTTCATACGCACCCCTTCATAAATAATAAAGAAGCTTATTTTACTGATATTGTTATAGTATTTTTTTGCGTCAAGTTTTGACGGGTTCCATCTAGTTTACACTTAAATTCAAAGTATTACCCCCATGTTAATATTAGTGTTGTTTGTATTATTATGACCGAGCTTCATTCGAAACAAAAGACTTCTTCCACAGTTTTTTTTTTCTAGGAGAAACTTCCGTAAACGAGCCCAAAGCTAATCGGAGAATTTAATATCATTATTGTTTGTAACTCTTATAGAGTTAAAACAATATTGTTGCTAGCATTACTCTTGTTTGAGACCAACCTTGTTTGTGTATCTGAATGGGGAAAAGTTCTGTATTATGTGCTGGTTGGCACGATTGGCGAAAAAAATTAAAAATGGTGCTAAAAGGCAGTTTTAGCATCTTACCAAAATTTCCTAGAGAGAGGAAAAATATGTTTTTCAAGTATTTACAAATATACATTTATTAAACCATGTTTTTGCGTCATCTTAAAAATATAAGTACGATGCTAAAATAAAATTTTATTGCCATTTTCGATATTTTAATGAAAATACATAACAAAACTAAGAGACATTTTTGTGATAAATAATTGTTGTTGTCAGGGGGGGGGGGGGGGCAAATTGTAAACAGTTAATAAGCGAACTAACAGATTACCGAAAATAACTTGTGGGAATTATAAATAACTTTTAAAATCTTAAAATGGAGAAGTGGTCCGTATAAAAATGCAAAACATAATACGCCTGATATAAGTATTTTTTAATTTTTTGATATTTCCAAAAGAACAGATAAAGGGGTAAAACTCCCGGCGAAGATGTCATATACTAACTCACCACGTTGGCGCGATTTTCCCCCTGCCAATTTGGCAAAAACTGTTTGTTGTGTTTATTTACTTTTATTTTTTATTTTAATTCTATAGATTATTTTTATATGTATGTCAATATTTATTGATATCAAACTATTATTTATTTATTTTTATTTCCTTTTTTAAAATAGTAGAAGTTACGTTTATTACGTTATTTTATTTTTATATTGAAATAAAAAATCACGTGCTATTATTGCCTGATATTTGTGACTAAAAATCAAAAACAAAGTTTTCGCCAAATTGGTGGGGGAAAAAATCCCGCCAACGTGGTGCGTATATGACATCTGTCATTTCACTTATGTATTGGTACTTTTATGTTAACTTGGCGCAGTTGATAACTCGCTAAATATTGTTCTCATAACATCTTTATATTTCATTAATTTCATTTAACGGTACTTACGTATTATCCGTGTCAGTTTTAAGCCAACTGCGCCAATGGAGCCAATATTACTAATTATATTAACCCTTATATATTTTTTTCTTGCTACATGGTACATGCCTGTGAATAATCTATAATATTATTCTTTCTTATTTACTATGCTATTTACCATTTATTAATTTTACTATAATAATGTTATTTACTATTTTTAACAATGTTAAAAATTTAATAAACGTATATTACATTTTTTTTTATTTTATATTAATTACCATTTTTAACTATGTTATTTGATAATGTTAAATTACTGTGTTTGAAAACATGATTGGCAACGATAAACAAGATTGGTACTTGGCAGCCATTTTTGGCGATCAATCTCCTGTCACGGATAATACGTAAGTACCCATTTAACTATAAACCTTTCACTCATTTCATTTGAAATACATACATTAAAAATTCATGTCTTCCACTCATTTAATTTAAAATACATGCCTTTCACTAATTCCATTTAAAATACTAAGAAGAAAATAAAAAGAAATAATGTCGCAAATCAAAATCTTTTATTTAAACATCATAGAATTGATTCCCATTTACACACGCGAAATAAAAAGCTGCCAATGTTGAGATTTGCGCCAAATCTCTAATACAAAGTTATTGCGGATTTTTTTCATTCAAACAGAAAAAAATCCAGATTAATTTTCCATTTTTAATAAATGGAAATATGTTTTATTGTACTGATATTGTATTGTATTGTGCGTGCATATTTTTTTGCTCCATGTTACTCCATGAACTTTTAAAATCTTATTATTTACGAAAATCTCCGCCGGTGAAAATGACGTATGTACTAAATTTTAGTGACGTATGTACTTTAATTGTGCTTTTTTATCTATTTTTTAAATATAATTTCCAAACGGTTTGTCATTTATTCTTGGTAATAAATAGACGTCGTTGTCACCTTTATAGGTACCTGCTGTAAAAATTTGAACGAAATCCGTTAAATATTTTTTGAGTTATGTTTGACGAAAGGTTTTAATATCCATCGTAGCTATATATGGGGCAAAGTAATACTGCGCTGTGTATGAGTCTTCGTTGCACTCAGACAACTATTTTAGAATTTTTAAAAAAATGTTTTATTTAATGACAGAAACTTTGCGATTTAGTAAAGTGAAGATTATCTGTCGGAATTTTTGGTGGCAAACAACTTTCAGCAAAAAAAAAATTGAAAACCTTAACTTATAGTTTGCGGCGTTAAGAAAAATTCAGAAATAATTTTCAGAACTGAACTATATAATTTTATAAATTTTAAAATACAGCACATTATTTCGTAAAAGGAACGTTTTTATTATTATTATTCTGAACAATGCTACATTTCTCAATATTTCTACCCTAGTTATATTTTAACCCTTAATTGAAGTCAGCGGTCTCACAGACCGCCACTTTTTACTTTCTTCTATCTTTACAAGAAGAAAGTATTGGATTCATGAAAATTTTCGACTTCCTCTTTTCGACGGATTTATACGTTTCAGAAGGTCCTGAACACGATTTGACTATTTTTAGAAAATGTCATTCTGTGACTTTGTCTGTCTGTCTGTCTGTCTGTCTGTCTGTATGTGGCAAAACTTTTGTGGGCGCTCTATTTCAAGAACTAATGCTCAGAATTTAATAAAACTTTATATTCAGTTAGTCCCTGATATAAATTGGTGCTGATTAGTTTTTGGTAAAAATCGCCCAGCAAGTGGCGCTGCTATGCAGCATTTTTCGCGATTTCCGCAATAGCTCAATCTCAAGAACTAATGCTCGGAATTTAATAAAACATTATATTCAGTTAGTATTTGATATAAATTGTTGCTGGTTAGTTTTTGGTAAAAATCGCCCAGCAAGTGGCGCTGCTATGCAGCATTTTTCGCGATTTCCGTAATAGTGGTATCTCAAGAACTAATGCTCCGAATTTAATAAAACTTTATATTCAGTTAGTCTCTGATATAAATTGGTGCTGATTAGTTTTTGGTAAAAATTGTCCAGCAGGTGGCGCTGCTATGCAGCATTTTTCAGGATTTATACGATTTTAGCGATATTCATATCTCAAGAAATAATGCACGGAATTTAATAAAACTTGAGTTTCAGTTAGACCTTGATATAAATTGGTGCTGATTCTTTTTAGTGTATGCGAAACTTGTGTGAGATAGAAGAAAGTTTTGGGATTGACATATCGACTAGTTTTCAATGTTCTTAGTTTAACATGTAACTTTCAGTTTAATAGATACTAGTAAAAAATTGTTTCGCTTTGACCCTTTTTACAATCGCAAGAAACTTCTGAATAGATGAATATTAATTATAATATTCCTGTATATAATTATTGGTACAGAAACACTATCTTATCAGTTAATCGAGTCTTTTACGGTAATTATGTGACAAATTTCTGCGACAGAGTTAAGGATTAAACATTGAGAATACGTTTATCATATATTCTAATACGAGCAAATCTTATGTGTGGTTATATATATATATATATATAATATAAGCTATATATATAATATAAGCTTATAATATAAGCTATATATATATATAATATAAGCTAATTGTATCTAAAAAACGGTTCAAACGATTTTGACTACATTTTGTATCCAATCATTTTCGGGCATGAGAAGACTATTGGGCTGCGTCACATGTTCAAGAACTTTCGAATAGTGGGTCATTTTGGGTCAACGTGAGTCAAGTTAATTTTATCTAAAAAACGGCTCTAACGATTTTGATTAAATTTTGTATCCTACGAGTTTCGGGCACGAGAAAATCATTGGGCTAGGTCACATGTCCGAGAAAATTCGATTAGTGGGTCATTTTTGGGTCTCTGTGGGTCAAGCTAATTTTATCTAAAAAACGGCTCAGACTATTTAGACTAAATTTTGCATCCTATGGATTTCGGGCACGAGAAGACTGTTGGGCTAGGTCACATGTTCGAGAAAATTCGATTAGTGGGTCATTTTGATCATGGGTCAAGCCATTTTTATCTTAAAAACGGCTCAGAGGATTTGAACTAAATTTAATATCTTTCAGTTTTAGGGAACGAGAAGAGTATTGGGCTAGGTCACATGTTCGAGAAATTTCGATTAGTTGGTCATTTTGGTCATGGGTTATTATGGGTCAAGCTATTTTTATCTTAAAAACAGCTCAGACGATTTGAACTAAATTTTGCACTCTGCGGTTTTTGGGCACAGGAAAATCATTGGCTAGGTCACATGCTCGAGAAAATCCGATTTGTGGGTCATTTTTGGGTCACTGTGGGTCAAGCTAATTTTATCTAAAAAATGGCTCAGACTATTTTGACTAAATTTTATATCCTACGGGTTTCGGGCACGAGAAAACATTTTGGCTTAGTCACATGTTCGAGAAAATTTGATTAGTGGGTCATTTTGGTCATGGGTTTTGAACTCATATTTGAACATTCATTGAATATTTGAACTCAAAGCTAATTTTGACCAAGCATAGCTCTATCTTCCCTGCTCGTGATACAAAATGCTACATCATTTTTTTTCTTTTCGCCTAATACATCTAAATTATTTGTTTCAGTTGCATTATACCAATTAATTATTTTAGAAGACTTTTTTTACGTAACTAAGCTTTAGACATTTTTATTACAGTAGGATTTATATAGTGTTTACTGATGTTTATTCCAAAGCAACGAACGTAATAATCCTTTTTCGGGGAAAATGTTACCATGTTAATCTCATACAATCACTCATTTCGTTTCAACTACTTGCGTCTTTTCTTCTTTCTATGTCTTGTATTGACTTTAGGTTTCTTGAGGATGAAACAATGATGATATAATGAAATAAAATCTTATATTTTGCTTAAAACTTTTCAAAAGATTTTTTGATTTATATACATTAATTTTCACACACAAGCATATGGCTCATTTTTTCTAAGCAGCGAAATTCCTGTCTTACTTCAAAATATTCAATAAACTTGTATAAAAATGAAACAAAATGCTAGAATACGTTAATCACTTATTTTTATGTTTGTATAAAGGGAATTCTTTTTTGTGTATATAGTTATGACAGTAGACAAGGTAACCTTACTTTTACTTACCCATCATACGTAGTATAGGGTAAGTCTTGTAATCGTTTTGAAAATCGAAAAAAAATTTTTGACGGATTTACACGTTTCAGACACTGGAGATTCCGAAAAACATATTTTTAGAAAAAAAATTTTGCCGTCCGTCTGTGTGTCTGTGTGTGTGTCTGTAAACGCTCTATCTCCCGAAAAAATTGAGATAGAGACTTGCAATTTGGTATGTACTTAGTATGTAATAATGGGAAGAAGCCTATTTCATTTCAATAACCTCGATTAACCGGAACAATTTTTTTCGGACTCTCGAAATATTCGTTCTGATGAAAGGTATATAAAAATTTTCGAAATTGTTTATTTTAAGAAATGAATATAAAAGACAATAAAAAAAACATAAATTTTGAATAAAGCATGAAGTCGATCGGATAATTAGTTGCCGAGATATTTGGAATCCTATTTTCCACACTCTTCGATTTTTCATGACCCTGTATTTCATCCAAATTTCACTTCAAAGAAATATTTTAATTGGAAATTTGACGCTTAATCAGATGCAATAAACCGCTATTTAATAGGATTATTATTTTTGGAGTTATGAGGAAAAACCTCTTTCAAGCAATTCAGTAATCGAGCCTTTAAAGTTTGTGACGTCATCAAGCCACGATTTTATTTGAATTGCAATGCATTTTATAAGTCGTTTACACATTTTTATTTTAATATTTTACATTATGCATATCCATGATGGGTAAGTATTACGGTGGCCCCCAACGACTAGTTTGTTATTGCACTTGTTATTTCTCTGTCTAAGTGTCATTCCCCGGCTGTCTTTGCCATTGCTCTGCCTACTTAAAATTAAAAATTTTAAAGATTTAAAATTTTATTCAAAGATTTTTGCTGACAGTATTTTATTACTTAAAGACAGTTTTTAAATACAATAGAATCCAAAAGAGGGAAAAAGAGGGAAAAAATTATTATTTTTAATTATATAATATATTCAAATTGTTCTGTTAAGAAAAAATGACCCATTTGTACATCAAACACTTTTAAAGGTTTGATAGGTTAAATTTATACTTTTTAACACTTTCCAACATAGTGGAAAAGTGTTTATGAATTCAGTTTCTCTTGTCTGTCTGCCGTCTGTCCGTGCTCTAACTCGCTAAAATATATTCGTATTCTCATGCAATGGATATATGTTATTGAGGATTACTATGGCATGTTAGGTATTAAAAATGAAGTATGTAGCACTTATAGTTTTCTACAGAGACACTCAAAGAATACCGATACATTAAGGTCTATGGAGAAAAATCATTTGTGGTTTATTTTAATGATGTTAAATGTTTTAATGATGTTTTAATGACTATTTCAAACATATTGAAATTTATATATATCGTTGAGGTGCAATACAAGAGGCTTATTGTATTTTAATGATGTTACACAATTTCAAATATATTGTCACTGTGGTGAACTGCAAGATGCTTGCTTACTATAGAATATGGTGTGCATAACACTTATAGTTCCTTTACAGGGACACTTAAAATAATTCCGTTAAATTACGGGTCTATAGAGAAAAATCGTTTGTGGTTTATTTTAATAATGTTTCACAATTTCAAAAATATTGCAATTGATATATATCACTGAGGTGCATTACAAGAGGCTTACTATAGAATAGTATGTGACTAGCATTTGTTGTTCATTTACAGGGACCCACAAAAAAAATTCCGTATTGTCTGTCAACAATAATTGCTGGAAGTGCGTTTTCAGTTGCTGAACGCGTTTTTAAATTTAACTCATTTCTTGTCTATTTCTTGGTGTGTATAAATTCTATAAATCATATACAGGCAGCACAAAAGTTCTCGAGTACATTTCCGTTTATTGACGGAAATTCCAGAAAGGGAATTTAAAAATGTGTGCGTGTTTTCTAACTGAACTAAAATTTAGCATTCTATGTAGTGTATATACAAATCTATAGATCATATACAGGGCTACCCAAAAAAAATTCGGATATTTTTTCGAATATTGTTCGTAATTCCTGAAATTATATTTTTAAATATGTTATGCGTTTTTCTAATTGTTTACTTAGATATTGGGCAAGGCTAGTTGAGCTAAAGCCGAAAGGTAGGCTCCCCGCCCGGTTTGACTTTCACTTTGTTTACTTAGATATCATATTTCACCTTACTAAACGGTAAAGATTTGTAAAATTATTTTGGTAGTGTTACATAATCTATGTCTGGCGCATGATTTTTCGTTCTTGTTTATATATAAATTAAATGCATTGTAATACCAGTGGGTCGCCTTTGACTTAGAAATTCGTAAAAAAAAGAGAGACGTTTCAGCGTTCTCAAGAGACTTAATCTTAGACCTTCATGTAATAGGATTTCCAAATGTTTACCGAGATTTATTCACAGCAAAGTAATGATCCTTTTCGGGGAAATGTTAAACACGTTAATCCTACACAATCACTCATTCCCCAACAATTATTTGTACCGTTTAACACTGTTTTATTTAACTCAACTTGGTTTCTGTATGTAAAGGTGGAATTTTGTAATCTATTTTTCCCTCGCTTTCTGATTATGCTAGAATTAGAAAAAGTCCTCTCGGCCTGTAGCGGGAGAAAAAGGTAGCTTTCCTATATGCACTGCAAAAAATAATTGTTGATTTTACAGTATAAAACTGGCACCCCAGCTGCCAGTATTATACCGTAAAATTAACAGTATTAAACAGTAAAATAAACAGTAATACGCTGCCGCGCAAGCAGTAATACGCTACCGCGCAGTTTTATACTGTAAAATCAACAATTATTTTTTGCAGTGTGTTTGTTTTATAATTTTAAATAATGTTACTTTTAACTAATGTTATAATTTTAACTAATGTTACACATTCAGGGAAACGAGGATGCAGATAAACTTGCAAAGAGCGGTTCGTAGGCCCCTCCCCCTGCCCCTGTCTGGACATTCAATGAAATCTCATCAATTAGGAAAAATAGGAACAATGTTAAGTGGCAGGTCTCTCCAGCAAACGAATGGTACACAAGATCGAGTCCAGGCGGATCCTTGGGCCTCACTTGCGACCGAAAATCTCAGACAACCTTATCCAGGTTTGCTAGTGGTCATTGGAGGGGACTTGCTGTTTATGGTGGACAAAAGATTTACTCGGTTTGCAATAATTGTGTTTCTGGGAATGCTTCTCCTGACCACATTTTCGACTGCCTCCGATTCACCTACGATGACATAAATAGAGATCCTCTATTGTTTCTGGACTTCTTGCAAGTATATAACCTCATGGAACAAGTCTAGCTGTCGCTGGACATGGAGGATATGAAACAACAACAAATAATGTTACTCGAAAGCAGCAATCTAAAATGCACAGAATCCGATTACAGACGATTCGTTAATGCCGAAATTTGAATAAGAGATTCAACAAATTAGTCAACTACAGCCAAGTTGGTTTCATTTATAGAAACTTATTTTTGGTCCCCAAATTTGGCGATATTTCGCCAAATGTCGCCAAGTTCGGCTAGAATTTAACGCTAACGAATATGAATATAGTTTTATGCGCATGATTGGGAAAATGAATACAACAATGAAAGATAATAATTTGCGAGAAATCCCGCTCATTAAAACTCATAAATTAATCCCCTATTTTTTTAAATATGCTGTCTTGTTTCAAAATGTCAGCCACCTTAGAATTTCAAACTGCAATATCTCAGCCATTTTTTTAAGATAGAGGCAAAACAAAAAATGCTCCGGAATCCCTGTATCAAGGCCTAATACTTAAGCAAAAAATAAATTTCAATTTCGAATTGTTTTAAGTATTTCTTTTAGTTTTAAATCTTTATGTGGCCGCCATTTTGAAACAAGATGGCGGACCAACCTGAACAACGAACTCGGTCGAGATATTGGTGAGCTTAATACACACGCTTATTTTCATCCAAAACGGTTTATAAAAACTTTCCTCCGAACGGCTGCAATTGGTAGCTTTTTGCTTTTTGTAATGAAAGCTACCTAAAATTAAACACAAAGGTGTGTTTCCGGTGACAATACAACATTTTAATATTTTTAGAACTTAATTATAAATTAATACATTGATTTTAAGGCATTTTTCCGTTAGCTCGCCACATGTGATAAATCGTCAAATATTCTTTAGAGTTACAGTTGTATTTAATTAAAATGGGAGGAATGAACTTGATGCCGTTATATTAAGAAATAAATGGACAACGTGAAAATTGCACAAATGTAAATATATGCAGACAGCTGTTTCGGAGCTTCTAAAGCTTTTCTACACATATATTTACATTTGTGCTGTTTTCATGTTGTCCATTTATTTCTTAATTACAATTGTATACGGGTAACAACAACATTGAATTTAATGATGCCCCAGATCATGCTCGCCAAAAACTGGATGTGAAACTGCAAAAATACAGTATTTTAAACACTAAAAAATAGAAAATTAAAATAAAGAGTGTAATAATTAAAAAAATACACTTTTGTCAATTACCTGTTTAATAGTAATTAAATTATTATACGTTGAGAAAACGTTTACAAATCCTGAATAAATAGTTTTAATAATACTATTTTCCCCTTTTCTGTTGTCATATCTTAAAAAGGGAAAAGAAATATTTTTAATAAATTTACTAGATCACACTTTCTACCAAGCGTAAAAGAAGGTTGTGAATTTTCCATAACCAGGTTTGGTGCCCACGCCAAATTAATGTATCGTAACGGGACTGTTTTGGGAAAATTATGAATTGCAGTCATGAAAAGAGGCGTAATTTTAAAGATAAACATTGAATGCTTATCTTTAAGCATATGTATTTTTTTTCTTTAAAATATTTTTACTCTTACGCGTATTATTTTATTTCTTTTTTTTTCTTCGAAGTTTTGCATGGGTTTTCAATTGAGGATCTAATGTGATGAATTCTATGTTTACCTGGAAAACTTGCCAAAATATTTCCTTAATCCTTAGACAGGGGTCGATCCCGGAAAATTTTTGGGCCTATTTTAGGCCCCTTCACAAAAATCAATTTAACAAAACAGGGCCCGTGACAAAATTATTTTTAATAAAACAGAGTCCTTCACAAAATTCCTCTTAATAAAATAGACCCTTTCACGAAATTCCATTGCATAAAAACATACTCTTCATTAAATATTTTTATTTTGTTATGTTTTAAAATGTGTAATTTGCAAACAAAACAAGTTCACCGAAAAGGAAAACTTTAGCAGAAGGACTTAAAGAAATTATTATTAAATGCTCCGTTCGAATTTGAATAACTAAATTTCATCTTTTGTTACAAAATGTTATTTTTCACAAAAATATAACAAATTTTTACAAAAATATGATAAATTTCACAAAAATAAGATAAATTTCACAAAAATAAGATAAATTTCACAAAAATAACTTATTTTTCACAAAATGGGCCCTAAGAAAAAAAAACCCTGCATCGACCCCTGTTAGTATATGCATTAATTTGAACACACAAAAGAGTTCGTGTTTCAAGCAACCTTTATCGTTTTGATAGATTTATTTTTTTTAAGAATTAACGTGTTATAATACATGCAATAATAGTAGCCACATTTGCTTTAGAAAATTATAAAACGATGTTTAATATTTTCTTAAGAGATCTAAACTTAGACTTTTATATATTGGGATTTGCGATATTTATTAATATTTATCCAAGACAAAGTAATAAACGAATTTTGTAATTTATTAATTAAAGGATTTAAAGCATGTTCTGAAAAGTCTTAACCTGATACCTTGATGACAGTGGATTTTCTATTTATTGAGATTTTATCCATAACTAAGTAATAATCGTTTTCGGGGAAATGTTAAGTTCGTTAATCCTACACAATCGCTCATTCCGCACAACTAGTTGCGCTTTTTTTTTAATTATTATTATTGCTTTGCATGGCATCTCAGTTTATTCAGGATCTAACACAAGATGAATTTTACGCTTAGCTTTAAAACTTCCCAAAAGATTTTTTTTTTTTTTTTTAGTTATATGCATTAATTTGGACACGCGTTCGTATCTGAAGCATCTTTAGCCGTTTGAGAGATTTAATCTAAAACTTCTTTTTTTAATGTAATATAATATTTGTGTTGTAATATATAGCCGCACATGCATTATTTAGCATATCATAACAAGTGAATTAAATTAAAAAAAAAAAAAAAAAAAAAAACCGACTGCGTAAAAAGCGAACTAATTATTTACTTGTATTGATGACTTTTAAGTTGTGTTTAATTGTTAGTTCCTATCTCTAAAACACTGTTTTGATAAAACCTATAGATGTCTATGAAGGTTAGAGTTACAGTTAAGCTAGAGATCCTACCTAGTTGTGTAATATTTAAACGGAGATTCTGACTGTAAAATAGTCTAGGAAACATCGTCTTCATTTTGAAAGACCTATCCAATGATATGCCACTCAATATGGTGCGTATTTTTTTTTTCCTCTACCGCCATTTTGTATTTTACGGCCGCCATTTTGAACTTATTAAAACAAAACCTAGCCTATAACCATCAACTGAATTTATGAAAACAAAAAATGTCTATAACCATCGGACGGTTAAGACGAATCGATAGAGACCTCATTCATTAAAATCCATCCAGCCGTTGGGATGCTTCGAGGGTATAAAGAAATCCACATACCCACATACATACCCGGATACGCGTCAAACCCTTCTTCGCAGTCGGGTAAAAATACTTTTAACACTAGAACGTACTAGAACATCTGCGGGTGAAATTTCGACATCAAACTTAATTCAGCCTTATCTCTATTTTTCACCCATATTCTTAAAATTTTATGACTTTTAATCATTTCACGTAATAAACACATTGTCATTTTTTTTTTTTTTTTTTTTTTTTTTTTTTTTTTACAACCAAATACACCTAGAACGTCGTCCATTGGTGTTATTTCGACACAGAGTAGAATTTAAAATAAGTCTTTCGTTCTTTTGTGAAGATGTAACAATATAAGCTTAATTAAAGTACAACGACGCAATATAGAGTTAAATTAGAATGTATATCGTCTATTTTCCATAAATAAATTAGTGGTGTCAAAATGACACCGGCGGCTGCTTTAGGATGTCGAAATTGTCTGCCATTCTAGTGTTAAAAGATTTTCTAAAGAAATTCCGTCCTACTCTTTTATACATACAAGATTTGCGATGTTTATCCAAAGCAAAGAAATATTTTTTTGAGCAAATGTTAGGTATTTTAACCGACACAATCATGAGTCCAAACAACTAAGTTGTTTTTTAATGCAGTTTTCTGTTCAGTCTTTGGGTTTATTAAAAATCTAAAAAATGAAGTACTTTAAAATAATCTTTTTTTTTTTTTTTTTTAATTCTGAGTTATGTGTATTAATTTACAAAAACACGAGTTGTGTATTAAGTAAGTTTAAAATTTTATGAGTTTAGTAGTACGAGAGAGTGCGTGTTAATAATATACTTCACTTTTAATTCGGTAAATTTCAAAAAGAAGATTAAGAATATTTTCTTAACTTTGACCTTTATACAATCAGATTATTATAATGTTTATTGGTCTTTATTCCACAGCAATGTAATGATTGTGTTTGGCGAAAATGTTAGATATGTTACTACCATCACGCATTCGACAAAAATACAGTACTCATCCCCCTCCCCCCCCCCCCCACACACACACAGACCAGGGCCATTACGGATTAAGCCGTCTAGGGACAATTCAATCTCGGAGACCCTCTTTCCCCCGAATAAATAAATTAAATAAAACCTTTGTCCAAGAATATTAAAAAGGAGAAAACTAACGTTAAAAATGCACACATAATACACAAAAAGCAGCAAACAGCTATTTCGAATCCCCAAGCGAGATTCTTCTTCAGTGCGACAAAGAGCAAAGCATAGCGTGAGTCCCCGAGTCTTGCTTTTTCTAGCACGCTGTGCTTTGCTGTTTGTCGCACTGAAGAAGAATCTCGCTTGTGGATTCGAAACAACTCTTTGCTGCTTTTTGTGTATTATTTGTGCATTTTTAACGTTGGTTTTTTTACTTTTAATATTGAATTGGTTTTTTCTAACATATTCTAATAACTGGTTATGCATCAATTTAATTCCGAAACACTCTGAAGAGTGTAAAGTTTATAAATATTGCAAAAAAATCCTTATCATATAAAATGCTATATTAACTAATCAAAGTTATCAATATAATCAATACGCCCGTTCACGCAAATAGATAGCGTATGTATTGCCCTTCGTGAAATACATACTACTACTACCACTAGAAGTAACAATACATTACAGAGAAAATCCATGTATATTTTTAAAATCAGATATGCTTATTTTACTGTTTATTACTGTTAATTTTGCGGTATAATGCTGGCAGCTGGGATACCAGTATTATACCGTAAAATCAACATTTTTTTAGGGTTTCGTTCATCTCACGAAACCCTATTATTCCCGCTCCGTTGTCTGTCTGTCACAGAGCCATTCTGAAAAACTATATAACTTACAGAGTTGAAACTTTGTGTATATAACAGAATAACAGCTATGAAGAGCTCAAAATATTAACATTTGAAAAATTCGTATTATTTTAATAAATAGAGATAAAAAAACCAAAATTCTAACAGCCTTTTCCTATTAAATTTAAACATTTTTCGTTATAGCAGATGCCAAAAATTAAAAATCCACGATGAAATTCTTTCCACAATAATTAATTTTCTATCAGACGATTTCCACGTGAAAAATAAAAATGAAATAAAAAGTTTCACCGGTTGAAAAAAAAGATAAATATGAAATAAAATTGATTGGCATCATAGTAGTAATAAAACGGAAAATGTCTAAGATTTCTGAATAATACAAGGAGTATGAGTATGTGTATGTAAACAAAGCAGATTAATATCACGTCATTAGAGAATTAAAAAGAAAATCTGACGTCATACTGGAAGTTTAACGAATTTTTCAAATGTTTGAGAAAAAAACAAAGCTAGTATCAATATGAGTAATAGAGAATAGTAAATATATTAGTTTGAGAAACATATTGAATCGTGATAAAAATCCGATTATGGAAATATTCGCATATTTTAACATTTTGAAGGTGTACAATTTGTTTAATTTTGAAATTATTTTTTTAAATACCGCATTTAGATTTAGTCGGTATTACGGATATTATTATGACAGAATATAATAGCGGGCTGGTTTAGATATTCGAAAAAACAAAAAATAGACCGATAAAATTTTACTTTATAAAAAACATGACCTTTTTTTTTTTTTTTTTTTTTTTTTTTTTGCTAAATGAAATTTATTTGAATCTAATTAAAGAAAGGATAAAGTGTTTTAAAAGGAATATTAAACGAAAACTCTTTGAGCGATCTTCGATCACACTTACCCACTTGTTTTTTTTGTTGTTGTTGTTTTGTTTTTTTCAGTGAAGTTATATGCATTAACTTGCAGCTAAAAGAACTCTATCTATCTCAAGCATTTTTAAGAGTTTGGCAGGTTTAATAATTTTTTTTTTTTTAATCGAATGTGTTATAATAAGTGTGATCGCATTTGGTTCAGTAATTTATTAATTAAATGATTTTCCGAAGAGGCTCTTAAAAGTCTTAACCTTTGACCTTCATGGCAATAGGATTTACGATGTTAACTAAGATTTATTCCAGAGCTAAGTGATAATCCTTTTCGCGGAAATGTTAGGTATGTCAGTCCCACACAATCATTCGTTCGGCACAACTATTTGTGTTCCTTACTCTTCAATGCCTCTGGTTTATTGAAGATCTGATCTAAAAAATATATAAAGTCCTTTAGAATATGGAACAAGTTCGGAATGCTTAAATTCATCTTTGTCAAATTAAAATAAAAAGTACACACAAAAATAAAGTTTTAATAATCTTTTAGGTAATGGAATCACGTGTTTTTGTGTGTACTTTTTATTTTAATTTCCTTTAGAATATTTCAAAATATTTTCTGAGTTTGTACTAGAGTCCTGCAGTGGGTTGGATTGGATTGAACTTTATTTATTTCCTTGCTGGTCTGATTCGGGTCGGACTAACTGTGATTGTTCGAGTTCGATTGTTCGGGTGCGAGTCGGTTTCGAGTTGATTTTTGACTCTTGCGCATCGGGTTCGGGCTGAGCCTATTTTTCAAAAAAAGTCCTGAATATTTTTCAGATGAAATATATATATATAAACATTAATGAGTGTATATATGTTAATTTTTCTACATAAAATATAAAATCGATATTAGAGATATAATTGTTTATTACTTGTCCATAAATGTATTAAAATAGGGACTGATTCACTTTGAGTTCGAGTTTAAATATTTTCGGGTTGAAGTGCACTGGGTTTCAGTCGGGTTGCGTGTCAATGTTTTTTTTTTTTTTTTTTTTTTTTTTTTTTTTTTTTTTTTTGAAGGGGAGGGGGGGGGGTGTTAACGAATTTGTTTCCCCGGGTTTGGGTCGTGTCCGGCCCGCGCAGCAATCTAGTTTATTTGTACTAATTTACACATAAAAGAGTTCGTATCGAAAATAATCTCTAAAGGTTTGATACATTTAATTTTTAACTTTTTATTTAATTAAATGTGTTATAATATACACATTATATACACGTTATAATATACATATAATGCTCATTTGATCTGCTAAAGTTTAATGGAAGTTTTAGAAGATATTCTTAAAAGACTAATATACATTTATCTATGGTTTAAATGAAAAAATATATAAACAAATCACATTTTTTTTTTATTATTATTTGTAAAAAGAAAGAATTAACTCAATTTTCAAAGCATTTTGATGAATCATTAAAGAGCGTTAAAAAATAATAATATCGACACAAGTTTTTAAAATATGATAAAATAAAAATTTGTTTAATTTAAGATAAGGTTCTATTTCTTCGGCTAAAATTCACATGATTGTTGCGATTTATTTTCGGTTACAAAGAAAAGAGATATCGCCTTCGGAAATTTTGTTTTGTATTTATTGATATTTCACTTATAAGATGTAATCTTCCCAACTGAGCGAAAAAGTCCGGACCAGAATTCGAACCCGGGATCCTTTGGCTGAAACTACCGATGCTCTACTAACTCAACAGTCCTGGCATTCGTCTCCAATATCGTCCGGGATTTCTCAGTTGGTAGAGCATTGGCAGCTTCCGCCAAGAGATCCCGGATTCGAATCCTAGCCCGGACTTTTTCGCTCAGTTGGGAAGATTACATCTCAAATGATTTCTTTACCAATTTGAATAATTATGCCAAAATTAATTAATATTTAGTTTAAAAATTTGATTTTTGACAAAATGGCGGTCATTTGAATAAAATGTACTTTTTTTTTTTTTTTTTTTTTTTTTTTTTCCCCTTTTTTTACCTTTTGCGAGCTCGAAAAAATATTTAATAAATGAAAATTATGCTTTTTGGTAGTATACGTAAGCCTCAGCAAAAACGATTACCTTTCTTTAAAAAAAAAAAAAAAAAATGAAAGAAAGCTGTCGAGAAAAATAGTCGCCCAATTTAAAAAATAGGGTTTTGTGAAAAACTTTAAAACTTTATAATAACGTTATAATAACGAGTAAAAAAGCTTGAATATCACGAAATCACTTCTATACAGCAAATCTACACACTTAAGGGACGCAATAAATGCAAAAAAAGAAAAATCGAAAATTTTGATCCAAATAAGTAAGAACCTTCCATTAAGTAGAATTAAATAGGCGAAATTTGGTTAAACCGTATAATCGGGTGAAATGATATCTTAATTTTGACTCAATTTCAGTAGCTTTCTAGCAAGTAATGCTTAAAATACTTAGCTGTAGGTAAGGAAAAAAAGCGGCCATTATGGTATCTCCATACGGACATTTGTGTAGTTTCTGTGTTCTAAAGTTTCTTTTATCATTTTTTGTTTTGCTTGGCTTTCTAAATTCTTAAATGTGATCACGTTTAATGTAATTGGAACTTTTTGTTATTTTCTGTAGCATATTTAATAAGAATTTATTTCCCACAGTGAAACAGTTTCTAGCATTTATAAGTGCATATTTACAGTTTCATTTCCTATTCTTACTCTCTTGGGGTACGACCAGATATCCTACGTGAGATCAAACCGGATACTGGAAAACAATGCTTGAAGAGTTGCTATACAATGCTTGAAGAAAATATCGTGAAAACTACACGGATATATGATAATTTATGATTTTTCTAAAGCAGATAAAGATGTGGTAATTTCTCAGTAAATATGAAATCATGAGACTTATAATTGAAATATTGTTAATTAAATTTCTTAGTTAAAGTTTCAAAAAAAAAATATTTTATTCCTTTTCAAAAGAAAGCCTAACCTCTTTCTTTTCTTCTATGATTAACATATCCATTATAGGATGATTTGACTATTTCTAAAACGGCATTTTTAAATAAAAATGTAATAAACAAATAATATATTTATAATGATATTATTATACAAGGATATGTGCAGAGTGTTTGCGCAAAGTTTTCTTAAATTCTATTGGATATTCCAACTTCAAGAAGCAACTAATAATAAGGTATCCGATTTTACCCTACTTTCCCCTGTGTCTTTTTTAGGGTTTCGTTCATCTCACGAAACCCTATTACTCCCGCTTCGTTGTCTGTCTGTCACAGAGCAGGTTCTCAGAAACTATATAACTTACATACTTGAAATTTTGTGTACTTATAGCTGAATATCTACAATGAAGCTCAAAATCATAAAATTTGAAAAAAATCGTATTATTTTAATATTTAGAGATAAAACAAAACAAAAATCTAACAGCCTTTTTCTATTAAATTTAAACATTTTTCTTTATAGCAGTTGCCAACAATTAAAAATCCACAATAAAATTCTTTCTGCAATAACTAATTTTCTATTGAAAGATTTCCACATGAAAAATGAAAATGAAATAAAAAGTTTCCCCAGTTGAAAAAAAAAGATTAATATGACGTCATATTGATAATAAAACGGAAATTTTCAAAGATTTCTCAATAATACAAGTAGTATGAGTATGCGTAAAAACAGAAAGCAGCTTAATATGACGTCATTAGCGAATTAACGAGGCTAACGAAAAAGACAGGCTACCGCGGTGCATTCCACTTATCTTTTTTTACAGACCGCTAGAGTGACGTGAAGCTCTTTTCGTACACCTGCATTGGTGCATTCAAATATCACGTGTCTCCCGCGGTCTATAAAAAAAGATACGCGTCAAGCACCGCGGTAGCCTTTCTTTTTCGTCAGCCTCGAGAATTAAAAAGAAAATTAATCTGGCGTCATAGCGGACTTTTTCAAATGTTTGGAAATAATACAAAGAGAGTATCAATATGAGTAATAGAGAAAGCAAGTAAGATATGACGTCAACAAGTGATTATAACGTCATATGAGTTTTAGGAACGTATTGAATCGTGATAAAAACCCGATTATGGAAATATTGGCATATTTTAACATTTTGAAGGTCTCTATACAACATGTTTAATTTTGAAATTGATTTATTTATTTATTAACACTTTCCAACCTAGTTGAAAAGTGTTTATGACTTCGGTTTGTCTGGCCGTATGGCCGTCTGCCGTCTGGCCGTCTGCCGTCTGCCGTCTGTCCGTCTGTCCGTGCTCTAACTCCCGTAAATATTCTCGGATTGCTCTGCAATTTTTATATGTTATTGTCGTTATCTATAGCATGTTCCCTATTTAAACGGAAGTGTGTAGCACTTATAGTTTTTTTACAGGGACACTCAAAAGAATTCCGTTACATTGCGGTCTATGGGGAAAAATCATTTGCGGTTTATTTAAATAATGTTTCACAATTTTAAACGCATTGAAATTTATATATATCACTAAGGTGCATTAGAAGAAGCTTAATATGGAATAGGGTGTGCATAGAAATTATAGTTACTTTACAGAGACAGTCAAAAGAATTCCGTTACATTACATCTATGGAGAAAAATCGTCTGCGGTTTATTTAAATAATGTTTCACTATTTTAAACGCATTGAAATTTATAAATATCACTAAGGTGCATTACAAGAGGCTTACAACAGAATATTGTGTGTATAGCAGTCATCGTTCATTTACAGGGACACACAAAAGAATTCTCAACTGTCTGTTAACAATAATTCCTGGAAGTGCGTTTTAAGTTACTGAACACGATTTTAATTTTAACTCGCTTTTTGTCTATTACGTGATGTGTATAAATTCTGTAGATCCTATACAGGGAAGCACAAAAGTTCGCGGACACATTTCCGTTTAGTGACAGAAACTCCAGACGGAGAATTTTAAACTGTGCTACGCGTTTCCTAACTGAACTAAAATTTAGCATCCTATGTTGTATATATACAGGTCTATAGATCCTATACAGGGCTGAATAAAAGTATTCGTATATTTTTCTGAATATTGTATATGTTGGAAATTCCTGAAATTATGTTTTTAAATATATTATGCGTTTTCCAAATTGTTTACTTAGATGTCATCTTTCAGCTTATTAAACGGTATGATTTGTAAAATTATTTTGGAAGCGTTGGAAAGTGTTACATAATCTATGCTTGACGCATGATTTGTCGTTCTTGTTTTTTAATATCGCATTTAGTCCACATGACAGATATTATTATTACAGAGTATAATAGCGGATTTCGCCCGTTATCGGACAGGTTCAGATTTTCGAAAAATAGACCGGTAATTTTTTACTTTATAAAAAACATGACTTTTTTTTTTTTTTTAATGAAATTTATTTGGATTTATTAAAGAAAGGATAAAGTGTTTTGAAAAGAATATTAAACTAAACCCTTTGTGCGATCTTCGATCACACTTACCCACTTGTTTAATCTTATTTTCGTGCAATAGAATTTACGATATTTATTGGAAAACAAAATAATAGGCTTTTCGCGGAAATGTTAGGAGCCTTAATCCCACATGAACACTTGTTGAACATAACTGTTTGCGTCTCCATTTTCAATGTCGTCTATAGGTGCTGTGTCTACTGGGAATCTGAGGAAATCCTTTAAAACCTTTCAAAAGATCTGCTGAGCTGTATCCATTAATTTACTCTTACAAGAGTTTGTATCTAAAGTGTTTCTAAAAGCTTTACAGATTTAACTTTAAACTTTTTTTAAAAAAAAAGGTATCAATACATCATACTACAAATGGAATAAATTTCACATTTAATTTTGTTAATTTTAAAACGACATTTTAGAAGATATTTTTACAAAATAAGCTTCATCAGTTTATACGTTAATCAATTAATCAATCAGTTAATTAATCAGTTAATGAATTGTTTATTGGTGTTTCATATCACAATCTTTTTCTGGAAAATGTTATCTCCACATACATCAGTATTTCGCCATAACTATTTGCGCTTTTCTAAAAATTTTCAAAAGATTTTAGGGGTTTATACGAATTACTTTGAGCATATAAGCGTCCATACACTGCAAAAAAAAAAAAAAAAAAAAAAAAAGAAAAGAAAAAAAAAAAGTTGATTTTACAGTATAATACTGGCACCCCAGCTGCCAGTAGTATACCGTAAAATTAACAGTAATATACAGTAAAATAAGCAGTAATATACTACCGCGCATGCGCGGCACTGTATTACTACTTATTTTACGGTTAATTTTACGGTATAATACTAGCAGCTGCGATGCTAGTATTATACTGTAAAATCAACATTTTTTTTTTTTTCAGTGTATCCACCTATCTTTAAAATCTAATAGATTTAATTTTAAAGATTTTTTTATTATTATTATTAAAATGAGTCTTAGTAATAGGAAAAATCTCAAATTTAATTTGTGAATTCTTAAAAAAAAAAAAAAAAAAAAAAAAAAAAAAAAAAAAAAAAGGGGGGGGGGGGGGAGACGTTTTAGAATATGTTTTTACCAGACTTATTCTAATATCTTTATGACAATGACATAAAGACACCTGTATTATACCGAGTTTGTATTAATTGCCATTTGCAATATATTGATTATTTACAATATATTGATTATTTACAATATATTGATTGTTTATTGAATTGCCATTTGCAATATATTGATTATTTATCGAATGTGTTGCAAGTGTGATCGCTTTGGTTTTTGTAATTTATTACTTAAATGTTTTTTCGAAGAGGCTCTTAAAAGCCTTAACCTTTGACCTTCATGGCAATGGAATTTCCGATGTTTACTGAGATTTATTCCAAAGCAAAGCAAAGTAATAATGTTTTTCAGGGAAATGTTTAGGTACGTTAATCCCACATAATCACTCATTCGACACAACTATTTGTGTTCCTTATTTTCCGATGTTATGTGTTCGTTCTTGCTCATTAAGGATCTAATTTAAATAATAATAAAGAGCTTTCAATTTTTCAAGCAAATTTCTGAGTTTGTATTAATTTGCACATATCTCAAGTATCTCTAAAGATACAAGTTTATTTTTAAACATCTTATTTCACTAATTAAAAACATGAAAACATTTAAAATTAATCACAATTTATTTATTACTAAAATAGGTGTAAAATGAAATAAAAAGGTTCTAAAACATTAAAACCATTCTACGATGTTAAAACTTTCGTCAGAATCCCGAGCGCTTTCGACTAGAACCTGGCCATCATCAAAGGGAGAAAAAACTCTGCGGTTAGAATTTTTTTTTAGAATGTATTTTTTTTTTTTTTTTTAAATGTTTGAAACACACACCTTGATGCTATTTAATAAAACAAGACTTACTAAATCTAAATTACTAATTGCACAATTTTATCTGTAGTCACATGTAATTTATATACATTTTAGTTAAAATAGGCACTCATTATTATCACTGTTAAATGTACTTTTGTATTTATTGTTTATTTCTTAATACTTATTAAAAAATAATAATAATTTGTATTTTATCATTTTATACTGAAACATATCAAATTGATTTTCTGTAAGTCAGGATGGTACGTTATTTCCTTAAAATATAAGGAATATTCTTCATTTCTACTATCCAGTCATACCTTTATCGTTTCTTACATTTAATGTTAATGGGCCCTCATAATGCTTTACTCTTACACATAATCACTGAAATACCTTCTGAAATAGCTTTAGTGAAATAATTTTTTGTTGCAAGGAGTTCGCGTGTAAAAATTTCACTTGCTGTTTAAAACATGAATTGTAGTATATATATATATATATATATATATTATGCATTTTAATTGCACAATGCAAACCTACACAAAAAAAAAACTTTTATTTATATAACATCATTATTTTCAATTGTTTCGAACTAAAATAACCTAAACTAATATACAATTTAAATTGAATTAGTCTTATAAGAGATTTTTTTATATACTGAATTATTATTCTGAAATATTTTGATTAGATATATTTAAGGCTGTTCTTGAAAAAATTAATAATACTGCTGATGCTGAACAGTGTGAATCTTCTTGGCACATTAGCAAAGTCATTTTTATATGTGCATGAAAATTTGCATACATTAACATACAAATGTTTTGGAATTGAATAGCATTTTTATCTTTTACTTATAAATAACACATGTATAACATAACATCTATAATGCATCTATAGATGTAATAATAATAATGTATTACATCTTTAATAAATTATTTCCCAATAGTTGTGTTTTTAAAATCTGCTTAAATCTCCAACTTTGGCTTCTTTGGAAATTCTTAAATTATTTATTATGGAAATTCTTAGCTATTAAAGAAAACAGAGAAATGCTATTCCACTTCTTAGTACATAAATAGGAATAGCTTTAAATTTTATGCATTTAAGCATGAAAATGACTACACTGAAAAAAAAAAATTTGATTTTACATTAATAAACTGTAAAATAAGCAGTAATACGCTACCGCGCATGCGCGGCAGCGTATTACTGCTTATTACAACATGGAAATGCTTATTACAACATGGCTTATTACAACATGCTTAAAATAACATGGAGACTTAAATATTAGACAGAAAAAGAGTAAGGATTGATTTTTTTAAACAGGTAATTATTTAAGCTACATCCTTTTATAAAGGTCTGTTTCAAAAATTTTAAATTTATATCTTTCATTAACAAAAAACTGTTCATTAACTCTAAAGTTAACAAAATACGACAAAAGAGAAAAAAAAAACCGCCAAGCGACCGCATTTAATTTTCTACAGAATATCGATATGTAATTCAAACTACAGAAATGGTTGGATTAATAACAGTGTAACTGCGAGTAGATGTTCCATAAACATATCAAGATAACAAGGTCAGATCTCCGTTTAAATTTATTGTAATGTAATAAAAGCATATTGTGTTTTCTATAGGATACCGATATCTAATTTAAGTAAAAAGATTAAAAGACAGCCGAATCTGAACAGATGTTATTTAAACTGATGAAATAATGTAGTTTTTCGTTCTTTTTAAGTTTATTGTAATGTAATAAAAGTGTGCAGTTACTGCTATAAAATACCAAAGAAAAATGAATCGATTAAAAACAGAGGACTGTGATTAGATGTTAGTTAAATATTTATTTTTGATTTTACTTAAATAAAAATACTACAGGTATGAAATATATAAGAATATTTATTTTACTAAAAAGGTGCAAATATACAAAAAGGTCTTAAAACGTAAAAACCCGGTAAAAAGATGTTAAAAACCCGTTTTTAACATCTTTTTAACATCGTTTGACGGGTTTTTACGTTTAAAAACCTTTTTGAATATTTGCACCTTTTTAGTAAAATAAATATTCTTATATATTTCATTTAAATTTCAAAGTGAACATGATGTTTTAAAAGTTATAGTTTAACTATGTTTTATATACTGCAAGTATTATGTTAAGATAATTATTTCTCCATCACCTTCTTTAACTATTTCATATAAACAATCAAATAAAACACAATATTTCCTTTAAAGTACGGTTTTGTAATTTGTATATTTATGTGCTATTATTGTATATTTAAGTTTAATAAAAAAGCATAAAATTTTAAATAAATCATGTAATTTTTTTTAATTGCTAAAATATTTTTTTATAGCTATTACGTAAATGTGAAATTTAGTAAAAATCATGTTGAATTATATTCAATGGTTGGAGTATCATGCTTTGTGAATATGCTTTCCTCTGTTCATTAAGAATCATGTTAAAGTTCAGCATATAGCAAAATTGTTTGGGGAGCAAAATATTAATTAAAATAATCACAATGCTCCAAACTATAGTAATTCCGTCAAAGATTATGCGGAATCCTGAAACAAAAAACAATTCTTTCTCCTTCCCACTATCATTCAATCTGCTGCAATTCACCGTAATAAAAGTTATATCGGTACGAATAGATTGATAATGTTTACTATTAAATGGTCTGCAAACGTCAATAAATATCGCAATATGCGATATTTATTGATGTTTTCCCAAAGCAAAGAAATGATCTCACTTGGAAAATGTTAGGCATATTAATATCACGCAATCACTCATTCCACATGATTAGTTAGTTGTACCTTTTAGCCTTTATACCTGTCAAAATTCTGAATTTCTTCTACCTATATGCATTAATTTAAACCTGCAACAGTTTCTATCTCAGGTATCTTTAAATTTCCGAGTAAGTTTACAAAGAACACTCTTTGATCCTAAAAACTTTATTCATCTTAAGACAATTACAATGTATTAAACAAGAACTTTTCTTTTATACAAAAAGAAATTTAGAATTTTAAAGTATGGTGAGGACTCTATATAAATTTAAGCTTGATAGATTTAATTTAAAATTGGCTATAAATTTGAATTCGTGATAATACGAATGGAATGAAAACTTCATATTTGATTTCGTAAATTAAAAAAAAAAAGTAAGAAAAATATTGCGCCAAGCATTGATTATGATACACTTTCCAAAACATTCAGAATAGTGTCTAAGATGATGGCTAAGTAAGCAATTGAAAGGAAATGAAATCACCCACTTTTGAAGTATAGGATCTTTCCTCCACGAGAGGGTTAATGAAAATTCATATTTTAGATTAGTACAGATGTTGAATATTACATAAGAGACTAAAGTGAAATTAGTAAAAGGTTTTGCAATTCAAATTCAATATCACAACATTTCTTAACGGAAAAAAAAATCATGGAAGAGACATTTTTAACACTTTCCAACCTAGTTGAAAAGTGTTTGTGACTTCGGTTTGTCTGGCCATATGGCCGTCTGCCCGTCTGCCGTCTGCCCGTGCTCGAACTCCCGTAAATATGCTCGGATTGCCTTGCAATTTTTATATGTTATTGTCGTTATCTATAGCATGTTCCCTATTTCAACTGAAGTGTGTAGCACTTATAGTTTTTTTTACAGGGACACTCAAAAGAATTCCGTTACATTACGGTCTATGGGGAAAAATCATTTGCGGTTTATTTTAATGATCTTACACAATTTCAAACACATTGTAATTGATATATATCACGAAAGTGCATTACAAGAAGCTTAATATGGAATAGGGTGGGCATAGCACTTATAGTTACTTTACAGGGACAGTCAAAAGAATTCCGTTACATTACGTCTATGGAGAAAAATCGTTTGCGGTTTAATTAAATAATGTTTCACTATTTTAAACGCGTTGAAATTTATATATATCACTAAGGTGCATTACAAGAGGCTTACTACAGAATATTGCGTGTATAGCAGGCATCGTTCATTTACAGGGACACACAAAAGAATTATCTTCTGTCTGTTAACAATAATTCCTGGAAGTGCGTTTTAAGTTGCTGAGCGCGATTTTAAATTTAACTCGCTTTTTGTCTATTACGTGGTGTGTATAAATTCTGTAGATCCTATACAGGGCAGCACAAAAGTTCGCGAATACATTTCCGTTTATTGACAGAAACTCCAGAAGGAGAATTTTAAACTGCGCTACGCGTTTCCAAACTGAACTCAAATTTAGCATCCGATGTAGTATATATACAAATCTATAGATCCTATACAGGGCTGAATAAAAGTATTCGGCTATTTTTCCGAATATTTTATATGTTGGAAATATGTGTTGGAAATTCATGAAATTACGTTTTTAAATAGGTTATGCGTTTTTCAAATTGTTTACTTAGATGTTATCTTTCAGCTTATTAAAAGGTAATGATTTGTAAAATTATTTTGGAAGCGTTGGAAAGTGTTACATAATCTATGCTTGACGCATGATTTTCCGGTCTTGTTGAACCAGTGAAAGCTCTTGAATCATTTACTTAAAACAAGACTATGCGTCATTTCAAACATCATAAATAAATATATATATATATATATATATATATATATATATATATTGTGTGTGTGTGTGATAAAAAATTTTTATAAAGATAATAATTATAAATTTTGTGAAAAAGTAAACTAATTTATAACACGTCCAGTAATTTTTTTCCATGACATTACCAGTAAACTTTAGTAGGTGCAATATGAGTACGAAGATATGAACTATAATTACCACTTTCTATAATATGCAAGTTTCTATAACAATATACACACTATAAAAATAATTTTATAAAAGTAGGAATAGGATCATATATTATTTTTGATAAATGAGAAATAATTATTCAGAATGTTGTAATTTTCATTTATTTTATCATAGTTTATGACCCAATTACGTGCTATACAGGAGTTTCCATGTTATATCACACTTCCATCATGTAAATAGCTGGGATGAATGAAATGAGTGCTGCAGTTTTCAGCGATGCCCAACAAATAAGAGTGAATTATGCCACCCAACACAGGTTATCGTTCGGATAGCTCAATAGGAAGAGCATTGGCAGAGCAAGCCAAGGTACCCAGGTTCGAGTCCTGGTTCGGACATTTTTCACTCTGTTGGAATAACTCTCAACTATAATACTCCAACCATTGAATATGATTACTGTTTTATTTTCCAGTATCATTACAAGAAAATCAATTTAGTTAATTAAATTTAAAATCTAACGTGGGGCAACGCTCTCAACCCCCCCCCTCCCCTCACACACACACACATCTTCCCCGTTGACAGCATCTCTGAAGTTACCTGACCCATTAATCATCTTGATTTATTACTTACACGTCATACGTAGTATAGGGTAAGTCTTGTAATCGTTTTAAAAATCGAATTTAGAAAAAAAAAAAATTGCCGTCCGTCTGTGTGTCTGTAAACTCTCTATCTCCCGAACAAATCGAGATAGAGACTTGAAATTTGGTATGTACTTAGAGTGTAATAATGGGAAGAAGCTTATTGAATTTCAGTAACCTCGATTATCCGGTACTGTTTTTTTCGGACTCTCGAAATATTCGTTCGGATAAAAGGTATATACAAATTTTTGAAATTGTTTCTTTTAAGGAGTGAATATAAAAGACAATACAAAACATAAATTTTGCATAAAGATTGAAGTCGATTGAATAATGAGTGTCCGAGATATTTGTAATTATATTTTCCACACTTTTCGATTTTTCCTGATCCTGTATTTCATTCAAATTTCAATTCAAATGTATATTTTAATTGGAAATAAGACGCTTAATCCGACGCAATAAACCGTTAGTTAATAGGATTATAATTTTTGGAGTTATAAGGATGTTTCTTTTACGCAATTCAGTAATAGAGCATGTAAAGTTTATGACGTCATCAAACCACGATTTTATTCGAATTGCAACGCATTTTATAACTAGTTTACACATGTTTTATTTTCATATTTTATATTATGCATATCCATGATGGGTAAGTATTACGGTGGCCCCCAACGAATAGTTTTTATTAGCAAGCGTTATAACATATTTGAAAAATCGTCTAAGAGAAATATACAAATAATTACATTATAGATAAAGTGAGGGAATTTCCGCTCATTATGTGAGTATCAATTCTGTGCTAATCACTTGGAGAAGATTTCTGGTTTTAGGATGACACTTCATTTGATCAGTCTGTAACGATCTCCCACTCATACTCCGGACACGTCCTTTAATAAGGAAACATGCCCACTTCCTTTCTGTTGTAGCTGCGCCATTTTCTCGCTCTTACTGCTCGTAAATTGACATAAATGTGTATTCTAAACACAATATATTTGTCCCTGGGTGGATTTTCTTCACTCGGTAATTCATTAAAAAAGGCGTTTTTATTTATTATTCAGACCTCTTATGTGAATTACTTCAGAGTTGGAAATCAGCGACAATGGTACACTGCAAAAGAAAAAGTGTTGATTCTACAGTATAATACTGGTACCCCAGCTGCTAGTATTATACCGTAAAATTAACAGTAATAAACAATAAAATAAGCAGTAATACGTTGCCGCGCAAGCAGTAATGCGCGGTAGCGTATTACTGCTTGCGCGGCAACGTATTACTGCTTATTTTATTGTTTATTACTGTTAATTTTACGGTATAATACTAGCAGCTGGGGTACCAGTATTATACTGTAGAATCAACACTTTTTCTTTTGCAGTGTAGGATGTTGTAGTCTTTTCACTAAAAAGTAGAACATGGTTAATAAAAATAATATCAATTTTGATGATAGAAATGTAAACACTTTTAAATATTTGTAATTATTAGAAAAAAAAAAGTACAGTGGTGGAAAAAAGGAACTTTTTAGCTTGCCAAATCTAAAGTAAAGTTATATGGTGTCGTTTATTCTACTTTTATGAAAGGAAATACATTTTAAAATCTTTTTTTCTGCAAAAACTCGCAAAATATTATATAGTTTTAATATTATGTTGTTTTAATTACATCTGTGCAGGAAGCAAATTGAAAAAAATCGTTTCAAAACAGGTTGTATTGCGGATAGTTTTTTCTCATTTTAATTCAATTTTACTACTTGAAAATTTTAGAATACGAGAGATTTTTTTTAAGTGTTTTTAGAAATTTTCCCCGGCGATTTTTTTTTTATACGTAACAAATTTTAATTATTTTTTATTGTTATAACACGTGCCTTTTTCCATAAATATCTCACGCTAAGTACTCCCCACAGGTTTTCTACTGGATTTAGATATCGATTGTGTGATGGTCATTTCAGCAATGAAACCCAATTCGCTTTAAACTAAGATCTTTATGATGATGAAACATGGATTGGGACATTGTCCTGCTGAAAAATGCATTACCTAACTGTAATAATAGATGCTTTTACCAATAAATTTTCAAAAAGAATATCTTTTTTTTTTTAGAATTTGCTTTAATATTTGAAAAAGGTATTAAAATTCTGCAGGCAAAACTATCCAAAACCGTGGCACTGCCTTCTTCGTATTGCTGTTTAACCCTTTGAGGGGCGTTGGTATAAATTATATACCACCTAATTTTAATCCGATTAAAACCAGAAACTTTTAATTAAATTTTACTTTTTTTTACTTTGACGGGAAAAAGTTGAACAATTGCATTTCCTTATTTTGAACTAAACTCTTTCCTAAATTCCGGTGAGAATTCAACGTTACAGGAGCACAAGTGCGTGCCCCTGAAAGGGTTAAAGAATGCAGTTTTTTCACACCGTAAATTATATATGTAATAACAGAAATCATCCGTTTTATCTAAATTGGTCTTTTTCAGAGCAGAGTTCTCTTTCGCGACTTGTTTAACAAGCAGTGTTATCTAAAAAGCAATGGCGAGCATAAAGTTTCATGGTTTGGGGTACACTGCAAAAAATAATTGTTGATTTTACAGTATAAAACTGGCACCCCAGCTGCCAGTATCATACCGTAAAATTAACAGTATTAAACAGTAAAATAAGCAGTAATACGCTGCCGTGCAAGCAGTAATACGCTACCGCGCATGCGCGGTATGCGTATTACTGCTTGCGCGGCAGCGTATTACTGCTTATTTTACTATTTAATACTGTTAATTTTACGGTATAATACTGGCAGCTGGGGTGCCAGTTTTATACTGTAAAATCAACAATTATTTTTTGCAGTGTAGTTTGCTTTTAGTGGACTTCTCCATTACCATTTTTAAATAATAAAGCAAATTCTAATGGATATAAAAATATCATTTCTGAAAATTTATTACCAGTAGCATTCCTTATTACGAATGGAGAATGCATTTTTCAACAAGATAATGCCTCAATACAAATTTCATTATCATATCATCAAAACCATCGTTTAAGGAGGTCCGGAACACAAAATTCTCCAATTTTTTGAAAAATATTTTATTACATTAAAACATTCTCTATTGTTTTTCGATTAAAATGACGTTTAAATCATGTTTTATCTTAATTAGAACAGGACATATTAATTTTTTTTGTTTTGGTTTGTTTTCAGAATCTAGGTTTCAAGTACAGGTTGTCATGGAAATGTTTTTCCGTTTTTCTGCATGATGGGTTTTTTCTCCATTTCTCGTCTATAAATTGTTATAAGTCAAGGACCGTGAAAGATATATGGTTCAAACTTGGAACACGTCTTTTTAAATTATTTTACTTTAATTTTGATTCAGCAAATTTGAAAAAAAAAATTACTTTTGAAAATTGTTTAAGTTATAAAGTTGAATTGGTATTAAGTTATTTAAGTTATATTTTATAAGTTACATCATTTTTTTAAACTTTTTTTTTAAAGTAATATTTTTTAAATGCTGAATCAGAATTAAAACTTATATATTTCTGTTTAGTTAAATGAAATAAAAGATGAAATTTGACCAATAATACGTCAATTTGTGTTAGAGGAGTGCATATATATATTATCTTCATCACTAATCAAACCTTATCTGAAATTAATTAAATTTTCACTACCTATTTTATCATATAAATAAATAAATAAATAAAAAGGTTTTAAACCTTTTTTTTCTTTTTTTTAAATTTTACATTATTATATTTTTACGTTTTATACTATTACTCAGTAATTTAATTATCTCGTATTGCATACTGCTTTTGTTATGTTACTATTTTAAAATTTTAAATAGCTTTTTTTACATTATTATATAATTACAGTATGTTGCGGCCCACCTTACGTAGCAAACTTATGTTTGCGGCCCGCGCAGAAAAAAATAAGCATGCCACTGAGAGACACTGGTCTAAGTGATCAATAATGTTGCTAAGCAGTATTTTATGGACACAGAATTTGAAAATCTATGCTACAAAATTTTTGTTTAAATAATCCAGTAATATATATATAAATATATACATTGCAAAAAATGGGTTGATTTTACAGTATAATACGAGCAGCTGGGGTGCCAGTATTATACTGTAAACTCAACACTTTTTTTTTTTTTTGCAGTGTATATATATATTTAAATCTTAATTGTGGTAATTTTAGAACTCTGTGGGTCGAACTAGAGTTCGTATAGGAGCCTTAGGTTGAACCGGGCTCTCGCGCTTGATCGGGAGTTGAGGTAGATGGTGAATATAAGCGTAAGTATAACGATACATTTTCAATAACGATTAGCAAAATATGCCTGAAACGATTTGCAGCAATTACAGAGCAACGCCATGGTAATCATACTGCAATAGCTGCTTCGATAAAAAAAGAAAAGAAAGATAGATAAATAAAAAAAAGAAACTCATATAAAACAGTTGTTGGTAAACTACCGTTAGTAAAGTTCATACGAGTAAAAGGCAATCGTCCAGAGCAAATTTGCTATAAAAATGAAATAGGATTGTTTTCTCTTCGCTTTGATTTAGTGTTATAGAAACGAAAGTATAGGTAGCTGTAAATTATCATGGTGTTCCTGAACATGAAACGGTAAAAGAAAAGTGGATTACAAACAAAAGGTACCTTGTCTCATTTTACGTTAACAAATAGATAGTAGCGACAGGTAATCACATACAACTGTCACAGAGAAACTGAATCACAGTCTCGAACTGTTTGACGTCATGCGATTAGGAAGTGATTGTTCAGAAAACGAAATATTTCACCTGCGGTAATTTTACAGAAAATAACGTTTTGTAAAGCTTGGACATAAATCTTCATACCATGAAAGAGCGATTACTTAAATTCATTTCAAGAAAGCGACTGAAGATTTCGTTTATAAAAATAATTTAAAAAGAAATACTTTTATTTGTGGGTTAAATGCGAAAACAACTTTTTTTTAAAAAAAATTTGGAGGTCAAAATAAAAATCGCAAAAGCATGAAGAGCTGATAGAAATTCTTTAAGTAATTATGAATTTTAATCACATTCATAATATACACTATATTTCCAATGATGACCGGTCACTTGCGATTTTAGATGTTTTGTTAAATATCTGGAAAGATACATGAGGAATTATCCTGATACTTCAGGAGTATAAACAACATGATAAACGTCATATATTTCCGCGATGATTTTTTCCCGAAACCCCATAAGGGGCCGTCAACAAATTGAAGAGAAACGAATATCTTTTGGATAACCCTGTCAAAACTAATAGTGCAAAAGCATTCAAACTATAGATTATGATTAAGTGGCTTATTGTAATAATTTGGGTTCATTTTTATGAAGATAGCATGTATACTCGAAGAGAAATTCAGGTTTTTATAAACACAGTCCCAAATTTTACCACGTTTTTTGCTTATAATTTTCAGAGTTTTTAATATAAAATCAAGTTATTTTCAGAAAATATGACAAACAAAGGTACACAAAATACCCTGCAATCAGAATGAAAAAATAATAAAAATTGTATGAAAAATGAGCAGGTTTACTAAATATTGTTTCACTGCGCATGCGCGAATTCAATCAAAATATACTGTGCATAATATTTTAGCTAAATGTATAGACCAACTTTTATGAAAGTCTCAAAAACATAGCTTGAAAATTCTGATAGTAATCGTCGATAGAATAAGCTCGAATTTCGCTGTTCCCAAAACAAAGCAAAAAGATGAGGGGTTGTATCCAAATATACTAACTTATGAAAGTTGACATAATAAGAATGAAGTGTCTCTCATTCTATATTTGATACAACCCCTCATCTTTTTGCTTCCTTTTGGGAACAGCGAATTTCGAGCTTATTCTATCGACGATTACTATCAGAATTTTCAAGCTATGTTTTTGAGACTTTCATAAAAGTTGGTCTATACATTTAGCTAAAATATTATGCACAGTATATTTTGATTGAATTCGCGCATGCGGAGTGAAACAATATTTAGTAAACCTGCTCATTTTTCATACAATTTTTATTATTTTTTAATTCTGATTGCAGGGTATTGTATATACCTTTGTTTGTCATATTTTCTGAAAATAACTTGTTTTTATATTAAAAACTCTGCAAATTATAAGCAAAAAACTTGGTAAAATTTGGGACTGTTTTTATATAAACCTGAATTTCTCTTCGAGTATACATGCTATCTTCGTAAAATTGAACTCAAATTATTACAATAAGCCTCTTAATCATAATCTACAGTTTGAATGCTTTTGCACTATTAGTTTTTACAGGGTTATCCAAAAGATATTCGTTTTTCTTCAATTTGTTGACGGCCCCTTATGGGGTTTCGGGAAAAAATCTTCTCGGAAATGTATGACGTTTATCATGTTGTTTACACTCCTGAAGTATCAGGATAATTCCTCATGTATCTTTCCAGATATTTAACAAAACGTCTAAAATCGCAAGTGACCGGTCATCATTGGAAATATAGTGTATGTTACTTTTAAGTAGATTTCGTAAGAAATATTACCTATTACATTTTCCCCTAAGTTGGAATTTTTGGAAATATTTTGCAGATCTACGCCGATCATGACTCTCAGAACTCAAAACCACCCCCAGTTCAAAACGTTATATCTGTCTATATATCTATCTATCTATATCACTTTTTTATGGACACGATAACTTCAATAATTCTGCACAAATCTCTTCCAAACTGATACATAAAATCAAAGGGCATAAAATCTCGGTCAAGTTCGTTAATGGGCAAAATCGGGCCAAGTGGGGCGGGGGGGGGGAATGGGGAGGGCGGGCTTTTTGTAATAACAGAAAATAAAACCATAACTTCTTAATTATGATACGTATCGAATCTGCTTCAAGTTATTATTACAGTTACTTTCTTTTAACAGGTTCTATCGTTACACCACGAGCTTTGTAAAAGATTATTAACCTATTAATTTTATAACTTTATTAGCAAAGCATAGAAAGTTATTGATTTTCTTTTATTGCTTATTTAAGACCCTTTTTTGAATGCATGATATTTATATACATTTTAGGTAAGTTTTTATACTTGAAGGTCATAATTTGGACTTTTGGATCAGATTTTGCAGACTTTATCTTTTTTTTAAACTATTTTTTTCTTTCTTCTTTCTTTACAAGAAGAAAGTATTGGATTCATGAAAATTTTCGACTTCCGGATTTCTACGTTTTAGAAGGTCCTGAACATTTGACTGTTTTTAGAAAATGTCTATCTGTGACTCTGTCTGTCTGTCTGTCTGTGACAAAAATTTTGTGGGCGCTCTATCTCAAGAACTAATGCACGAAATTTAATAAAAATTTATAGTCAGTTAGTCCCTGATATAAATTGGTGCTTATTAGTTTTTGGTGAAAATCGCATAGGTGGCGCTGCTATGCTTCATTTTTCGCAATTTCCGCCATAGCTAAATCTCAAGAACTAATGCATTTATTTTCATCAAACTTCAGGTACAGTTGGACCTTGACATAAACTGACACTGATTATGTTTTGGTGTATATATCTCAACAGGTGGCGCCGCTATACTACTTTTTTTCATGATTTTTACGATAGCTATATCTCAAGAACTAATGCACGGAATTTTACTAAACTTCAGATTCTGTTAGACCTTAACATAAATAGATGCTGCTTACGTTTTGGTGTAAATAGCCCAACAGGTGGCGCTGCTATGCTACTTTTTTCCTGATGTTTACGTTAACTATATCTCAAGAACTAATGCACGGATTTTCATCAAACTTCAGATTCAGTTGGACGTTGACATAAGTTGTTGTTGATTTGGTTTTGGTCTAAATCTCTCAACAGGTGGCGCTGCTATGCTACTTTTTTCATGATTTTTACGTTAACTATATCTCAAGAACTAATGCACGGATTTTCATCAAACTTCAGATTCAGTTGGACGTTGATATACGTTGTTGTTGATTAGGTTTTGGTCTAAATCTCCCAGCAGGTGGCGCTGCTATGCTACATTTTGCAGGATTTACACGATTTTAGCAATAGTTATATCTCAAGAACTAATGCACGGAATTTAATAAAACTTTAGATTCAGTTAGACCTTGATATAAACTGGTGCTGATTCTTTTTAGTGTATGCAAAACCTGTGTGAGATAGAAAAAAGTTTTGGGATTGGCACTTCCGACTAGTTTTATGTTATCATTAAAAAATGCTAAGCTCAGATTGAAAAAGTAGAGTTTACAAATGATCAAAACAAACCCTCGAAAATTATTTTCTGCTTTATTTATTTTCTCGTTAAAAATAGTTCTTAAAAGTATATTTAATGGGCAGTGGTAATAAAACAATATTGCTCATTATTCCTTATCTCAGTTGAAAATTTTACCTTCCAGTTTTAACATTCACATTATATACCTAAAACTCCCCTCCTTCCGTTTGATCGCTCGTCAGCAAAATGAAGAAACTTATCCACAACTAACATCTGAAAACATCTCTCGATAAGGAAAGGGGACAAAAGTTCTCGTTTATCGTTTCTCACATTCGAAACTTTGATTTGAAAAGTCACTTCAAATGTTACAGTGTTCTATAAAAACTAGTCTTGACTTTTTAGGTTGAAAATTCATACACTGGCCTCCAAAAGTTAAGGTACAACATGTTTTTCGAAGCTCACCAGACAAAAAATGGCAGTCAGATTAAACTTCATAGTTTATATGAATGACAATAATAAGCTTTAAAAAAACTTACGCAAAAATTACAGCTACCACTTTTATTTTATAGAAAAGAATAGGTATTTGTGAATGAGAGAAAAATGTGCAATTACGAAGCTTTCGTAATTTCGCGTGTAGATTTTGTTGTATTCGAACTATTGTTGTCAGTTTTGTTCACAACAGCCAGTAGAGTCTAGAATTGTCTAGAAGAAATCGTTTTCCCGATTCATTAAGGTGGCAGGCGGTAGGATGGATGGAAATGGGGTTGTCACAGGCCGATACTGCTAGACGGCTCAATGTGTCTCGCAGTGTAGTCCAACGAATCTGGGATCAGTATGAATCCGAAGATTCTGTATCCAGAAGACATGTTCCAGGCCGCTCACGTGTTACAACACCTGCAGAAGACAGGTTGATAGTTCTTTCGGCCCAAAGGAGAAGACGCACTACTGTGGAGCAACTCATTGCAGACCACTTTGCAGCATCAGGGAGAAGAATCTCCGCTACTACGGTGCGAAGACGTCTTCACAATGCAGGTCTCTGTGCAAGGCGACCAGTTGTGTGTGTCCCCCTCAACAGACGACAGAGAAGGACCCGCTTATGTTGGGCAAGAAAACGTTTCCTGAACCAGACAACAGTGGGCTTCTGTACTCTTCACAGACGAGTCCCGATTCACACTGGAGAGCGATTCAGGACGTCTTCTGATCTGGAGAGAACAATGCACTCGATACCATCAATCAAACATTGTCGAAACACGCAGGTACAGAAACGGTGGAATCATGGTTTGGGCAGGGATCTCACTCGGAGGCCACACTGGCCTGCATGTGTTCCATGGAGGAACTGTGACTGATGCGAGATATCGGGATGAGATCCTTGATTCATATGTGCGCCCATATGCCGGTGCTATTGGCAATGGTTTCATTCTAATGGATGATAATGCGAGACCACACCAAGCTGTGGTTGTTGATTATTATCTTGAGGATCACATTTTGGAGAGAATGGAATGGCCAGCTCACTCTCCAGACTTGAGTCCGATAGAACATCTTTGGGACTATCTTGGAAGACAGGTTGCGGCTTTAAGTCCTCCTCTAAGGTCATTAAATGAGCTGGAACAAGGCTTACTCCAAGTCTGGTCAGTGTTACCTATTGCGGTGTCCGACAATTTAATTGAGAGCATGGAAAGTCGATGCGGCCAATGCACTCAAGTCCGGGGTGGACATATTCCGTATTAGAACCAGTTTTTTAATGTTTCTGTCACATTTTACTGCATAATACTGCGATGTACTGATTTCTCCAAGAACGGAATTTTCCACCATGACTGCTTTTTTGTTGTAATTTCATTTATACGTTTAACTTAAGTAAATTTCTATGTCGCATTTAATAAATAACAGTTTAGCGCACATTTCTTCCAAATTTGTTGTTTCTATACTCATTCATTTGCAAATTAGACGCAAAAAAACGGTTGTACCTTAACTTTTGGAGGCCAGTGTATATTCAGGTAAATTTACTACTAACGTATTTCGTATCCTTAAAAATTGCATGACTGACTAGATAGGTGATCAACTGTGTATTTGAATAGAACGACCCATTAACTGAACGATTTCAATAAAATCATGGAAGGTAAAAATATAATTTATTAAAAACTTGGCATTCATTCAGCAATGAAATCTTTTTCATGTTTTTAGTTTTAAAAAAATGATCGGCCAATTAAAATATTCTTCTTTAAAATTACCATTGTATGATGAGTCTGAATATGTTTTTCAAATTAGTTACATAGTCTTAAAATATTAATAATTGTGCGCACATATCATGCAATGTTTTTTTGTTTGTTTTTGTTTTGTTTTTTCACAAAATATGATGACAAGAAAATAAAAAGGTATTTAGCTCTCATTTTCAAAAAAAAAAAAAAAAAAAAAAAAAGGAAAAGAAAAAGAAAAAGAAAAAGAAAGAAAAACTACATTAAAATAAATGACTCAAGAAATAATTTTTGCGTCAAAAGAAAAAAAAGAAAAAAAGAAAAAAAAAAAAGAAAAATTTTAAGCAACATGTGCATATTGGAAATATTTTTCTTTTTCACATTCAAAACAATCGCGTGACGAAAAACTGTCACAAACTTACACTCATATCATATATCTGTCGTAGGCTAATTGGGAAATCCGGCTCTTTGCAAACAGCCTAGGCTCTTTGCAAAGAGTCGGTCTAATTGGAGAATCATTTCCCTTTTCCCAATCAGCCTGATGTTTTTCAGGCTTATTGCAAAGAGCCTAGATAGCGTTAGGCTAATTGAAAAATGACCATACTTATTTAGAAAATGACCAGTTCTTTGTAAAAATATGGTGTTGTACCCAACTCGAACCTGAAAATTCCATTCAAAGTCGACCTGAACCCGACAGAAAAATTCCATCGGACCGTAACCCGATTCTAACACGACAAAATAAATTCCTTCGAGTCGCAACCCGACCCGAACCAGAAGACTCAAGTTAACCCGAAATCCAACAAAAAAAAACATCGAACCGTAACCCGATCCAAACCCGACAAAATAAATTCCTTCATGTCGCAACGCGACCCGAACCTAAAAATTCGATGTTAACCAGTAACCCAACCCGAACAAGACATAAAAATTCCATCTAACCGTAACCAGATCCGAACCCGATAAAATAAATTCCTTCGTGTCGTAAACCGACCCGAACCCGAAAATAATAGTTAACCTGAACCAGGAAAAAAATTCCATCAAACCGTAAAATGATCCGAACCCGAAAATTAAATTTCGTCGTCATGCAACCCAAACCGAAATTGAAAATTTAAGTTAACCCAAAACCGACCCGAACCTGAAAATTTAATTTAACCCGAAACCTAACCCAAACTGAAAATTGAAGTTAACCCGAAACCCGCACCCGTCAAAAAATCCATCGAACTGTAACACGATCCGAATCCGACAAAATAAATTCCTTCGTGTCACAACCCGATCCAAACCAGAAAATTCAAGTTAACCCGAAACCCGACCCGAACCTGATAAAAAAATCTATCGAACCGTAATCCGATCCGAACCCGACAAATTAAATTTCGTCGTCACGCAACCCGATCCGAAACTGAAATTTTAAGTTAACCCAAAAACCGATTTGAACCCGAAAATTTAATTTAACCCGAAACCTAGCCCAAACCTGAAAATTAAAGTTAAATCGAAACGCAACCCGACCCGAAACCCGAACCCGTGAAAAATTTCATCGAACCGTAACCCGATCCGAACCCGGTTAAATAAATTCCTTCGTTTCACAACCCGATCCAAGCCAGAAAATTCAAGTTGATCCGAAACCCGACCCGAACCCGATAAAAAAATCCATCGAACCGTAACCCGATCCGAACCCGATAAAATAAATTCCTTGGTGTCGCAAACCGACCTGAACCCGAAAATAATAGTTAACCCGAAACGCAACCCGAACCGAGAAAAAAATTCCATCGAACTGCAACTCGATCTGAACCCGAAAAATAAATTTCGTCGTCACGCAACCCGAACCGAAACTGAAAATTTAAGTTAACCCAAAACCGACCCGAACCTGAAAATTTAATTTAACCCGAAACCTAACCCAAATTTCTAATTGAAATAACCCGAAACCCTTCAAAAATCCATCGAACCATAACCCGATCTGAACCCGAAAAATAAATTTCGTCGTCACGCAACCCGAACCGAAACTGAAAATTTAAGTTAACCCAAAACCGACCCGAACCTGAAAATTTAATTTAACCCGAAACCTAACCCAAATTTCTAATTGAAATAACCCGAAACCCTTCAAAAATCCATCGAACCATAACCCGATCCGAACCCGATAAAAGAAATTCCTTCGTGGCACTACCCGATCCAAACCAGAAACGAAGGAATTTACCGGGTTCATTTACCGTAACCGATGTCGGGTTCGGATCGGGTTACGGTTCAATGGATTTTTTTGTCGGGTTCGTGTCGGGTTTCGGGTTAACTTCAATTTTCTGGTTCAGATCGGGTTGCGTGACGACGAAAATTATTTTGTCGAATTCGGATCGGTTTACGTATCAATGGATTTTTATTTCTCTAGTTCGGGTCGGTTTTCGGGTTAACTTCAATTTTCAGGTTCGGGTCGGGTTGCGAGACGAAGAAATGTATTTTGTCGGGTTCGGATCGAGTTACGGTTTGATGGATTTTTTTTCGTTGTTCGGTTTGGGTTTCGGGTTAACTATTATTTTCAGGTTCGGATCTGGTTACGGTTCCATGGAATTTTTATGTCTTGTTCGGGTTGGGTTACTGGTTTTCGATATTTTTTTTGTCGGGTTCGTGTCGGATTTCGGGTTAACTTGAGTTTTCTGGTTCGGGTCGGGTTGCGACTCGAAGGAATTTATTTTGTCGGGTTCGGGTCGACTTCGATTGGAATATTCAGGTTCGAGTTGGGTACAACACCATATTTTGACAAAGAACTGGTCATTTTCTAAAAGGCATGGTCATTTTTCAATTAGCCTAACGCTATCTAGGCTCTTTGCAATGAGTCTAAAAAATGTCATGCTGATTGAAAAATAAATGACCATATTCTAATTAGCCTAACGCTGTCTAGGCTCTTTGCAATAAGCCTGAAAAACATCAGGCTGATTGGGAAAAGGGAAATGATTCTCCAATTAGGCCGGCTCTTTGCAAAGAACCTAGGCTGTTTGCAAAGAGCCGGATTTCCCAATTAACCTACGACATATCCAAAAACGCGAAAATCTGTTAAAGGTGTCTGACATTCTCTCCTCGCTTTCTAATAATACAAACGCGACCCAAAACTAAGCTGGTTCTCCTACCTCGCATGCTTTTACATTAAAAAATCTCTTCCGGCTCGGCCTACAGGCACAGGTAGATTTCGAAGTTTAGTATTAATTTCACGTGGTGCACTGCGCTTAGAAAGTCTATTTTTATTGGGAGGGGGGAATTCCGCGTTACTTTTATTTATTTATTTTATTTTATTTTATTTTATTTTATTTTGCTGTAAGAGTTGGTCTTATCAAAAACTTGTCAATATAAAAGTTGTCGATAATATAAGAAGATTTATAATAAATTTAAGTAGTTTGATATATTGTGAATTGACGAAGATTTGAATTTTTTTCTTCTTAAAACCCTATTTCTACCGCCCTATTTTAAATGATATAAAAAATCTGTCATATATAAATTTTTGGCCCTTTTCCTAGAAGTAATAATAACTTTAAACGAATTCGATATGTATCGTAATTAAGATGGTTATGGAGTTTTTTTTTTTTTCGGTTTTCTCAAAAACGATCCCTATTTCCGAACCCTTGGTCCGATTTTGCCCACTAACGAACTTGGCCGAGATTTTCTGCCCCTTTATTTTATGTACCAATTTGGAAGAGGTTTGTACAAAATTATGGCAGTTATCGTGTCCATAAAAAATAATATAGATAGTTATTTCTAATAATATGAATCTATGTGATGCAGTTCCATCAAGCCATTGCGCAAAAAGCAATGGGTTTGCCAGGATGCGTTTTGAGAAAGGCTCACGTTTTGAACACCTTGGCACGAGCGTAACGGCTGGCTTGACGCTTGCTACGTTCAGACTGTGAACCTTATTTGTGACGTCATACGTTTAGCAAACAACAACCCTATTCCGTTGCTGCAGCAAAGAGATATTTTTCCCTCTAGAAATGTCATCAAGTTGGATAGAGTGAGGAAATGTTATTTTAGTGCGGCTTACTTTTAACCAGCGGGGAAGACCGAGCTACGCTCGCTTAAAATTAGCTTTACATTCAACTCGATATAACAATAAATTCTCACTGTATTATTGCTAGAAAGCATTTCATTTTATAATAGTATTATTTACAGAAACAATCAATATTAAAACTATGTACATATTTCTAAATTTTACATTACGTACATATATATACTGAAAGAACATCCTTCCAAACTACATTTTTAGTTTGTCGCTTACTAGAAAATTCCTTCAGATTCTGAAAGCCAATTTTTTCGCCAAATAATGCCAAGTTTGGCGACATTTTTTTCATTTGGAGCCAAGCATGTGTTGAGAAAGTTCTTTGTACCCTGATTGGTTGAATTCGGTTTTCGAGAACGTTCTATGGACTACGATTGGTTGAATCATGTATCTTGGCTCCTATTGAGAATTTCAAAAAAATTCCTTCAGATTCTGAAAGCCAAATTTTTTCGCCAAATGTCGTCAAATTTGGTGTTATTATTTCATTTGGCGCCAAGCATGTGTTTTAGCATTGGTAATCTTAAAAGTCGATTTTCTCGCCAATTTTTCACCAAATATCGCCAAATTTGACGAAATGTTGCCATTTTTGCGACTTTGTTGAATGTCAACTGTTCAACAACTTAATAATTGTTTCAACCTTCATTACCATTGAAATGCATTGACCGGTAGTGACCCCAAAATGACCTACTAATCGAATATCTTCGCTCCTATTGAGAATTTCTAGAAAATTCATTGAGATTCTGAAAGCCAATTTTTTCGCCAAATGTCGGAAAATTGTCGTCAATTGTCGCCAAATTTGGCGACATTCTTTCATTTGGCGCCATGCACGTGTTTTGGCATTGGTAATTTTAAAAGTCTATTTCCCCACCAAATCTCGCCATGTCGCTAACTTTTCACCAAATATCGCCAAATTCGGCGAAATGTTGCCAACTTTGCGAATTCGTTTAATGCCAACTGTTCAACAACTTAATCATTGTTTCAACCTTCATTCCCATTGAAATGCATTGACCTATAGTGACCCCAAAATGACACACTAATCGAATTTTCTCGAACATGTGACCTAGCCCGATGGTCTTCTGATACCCCAAAACAGTAGGATACAAAATTTCGTCAAAATCGTTGGAGACGTTTATTAAGATAAAATTTGCATAACAACACACACACACACACAGGGACAGACAGACATACAAGATTTACTCGTATTATAATATAATTTGAACATATATAAATATAAAACCAGAAGTAAAGATTTTATTGTAATAAATATTATTATTCTTTTAATTGATTTTTTTTATGCCCTGGTGCGTTAAAAGCCCTTCATAGGCTTGCGTGCGATGGTCGTTTACGCGCGTCGGCGACCCCGTGGGCGTCTGACGGCGCAGGATAGTTTTATCACATAATTAAACTTCGTAAAGTATTATTATTATTACCACTGATTCAATTTAGGATTTTTTATTAAGCAACATAATTGTCTGTTCTGTGTTGGGCATTCAAATATATTTTCAATAAATTATTCATTATGAATTCGGTGCTTTTAATTTTTTGCGATTAAAGGTTAATAGCAAGCCTGCAACTAAATTGAATTGCAATTGAATTCAATTTCAATTATATTGAATTGCAAATAATAATATAATTTTAGTTATATCCTGTATTTAAATCAATGACTTTGTCATTGATTTAATAGTTTAGAGGTCATTTTAACATAAGTTTTATGTTCCTATATCCATTCTAAATTAAGTTATCGTGCGGATTGTGACATACCATGTGAAAATAATTTGCACTATTATCCAAACTGCATTTTTTTATTATATTATATTATAAGTGTTTATTTTTTCATTTGATAAAACTTGAAATATGGCTAAAATATATAACAGAGGTTTGTGTAATTTCAATAAGTATTTAAAAATTTATGACAGCTCGAAACCACATCACTTTTCACTAACGGGCGATGGAAAGGTTTCAAAAGGTATGAGACCCCTTAAGCTTTTCACTGATGTCTTAGAAAATATTTTCGAGATACTAGATTGGGATAACAAAGATTAAAATAAATGGGAACATCTGAGTAATCTCGGTTTGCTGGCGACATTTTATTTTTCAATAACAGCCCTGAAAAATTCGGAAGATATGCTAAAAAAATTTGGCAGAACTGCCAAGAACGCGACCTCCTGTAAGATGGAGCGATGAAATCAGAAAAGTGGCTGGAGTTAATTGGAGGACCAAAACAAAGTAAAAATCTGTGGGAGACCTACATCTGCAGTGGACTAAAACCGGTTGATTATATATATATATGTGTGTGTGTATATATTATCATTTTTATAAAACTTTTTTGGCAACATAAGCTGGTAAACTCCAATGCTTGTATTATGAGCTGACTAATGCTTGGATTATGCTTTCAATGTGGTAATTTTATGTTTTTTTTTCCTCTATCCTTTTTAATCTTGTTTTATTTTGAACTTAAATGCTGTTTCATTGTTTATTTCTCTGCTTTATGGGTGTGGTTGTCCCAAATTCATATTCTTTAGCTATTTTATGGCTAATATGAAAATGAAACCACACATTTTATTTGTGGAGCTTTAGGCATTTGGGACCTGACGATTCTGTCTAAGTTCCACAAATTTCTATTATTCAATTTCTGCTTTTTTTTTTCCTACTATGTTTTTGTAATCGATGTTCAGTGTATTGGGGGTATCTGTTTAGTTGTCAATTAGTTATTTTACTTTTATTCATAATTTCGAAGTTTTTGTTGGTGGTTGTAATGTTCATTTAATGGCTATATATATAACATATTAGAGGTCTGCACGTGCCCGGGCTTGGCCCGAGGCCCGAAACCCGTGCAAGTGCAAGATAAAGGCAAACTTTCAAACGGGCCGGCCGACAGAATTAGGGGAAATTTTTTAACGGGCCGGGCCGAGCCAGTAAAAAAATTTAACGAGCCCGCGGGCCCGTGCAGACTGCTAGATTTTTATTTGTTGAAACTTCATTTGTTTTCAGTGATTCGTCAGAATGAGTATATTCGAAGATATACGTTTAACACATTTTTTTCCGTCTTTGAAACAAAATCAGTTCATCATTATTGTCACTATTAATTTCAAAATTAAATTTACGTTTAACGAGCCGATATAAAAATTTAAATGAAACCGATAAAATATGAGCCATTTTCAACGGATATGTCTTTCACGAAAATAAGTATAAATATACTTCACGAGCTGACGATAGTTTGCCATCATCAATATAATAATATAACATGTCAAGCGTAAAAATCGGCATCGGATGTTTACATCGTGTCTAATAAGTCCGAGTTTAATTTTTCCGGCTGATTCGGCTCGAGCTGAGATCAGGTTTATAATATATATATATATATAGTCGAGCCAGACCGGAACTGGGCTTAATTGTTCAAAGGCAATTTGTTTTGTAAAAACAGTAATAGGGATAATAAATTTCTCTTAACGGTATCAATGGAAATATACCTTAATTAAGTAATTCTCAAATTCTCAGATCAACAACACGAAACTCTCTGAAACATTTTCAAACTTATTTTTAACTGTGAAAGCATGAAATTTATAAGCCTGATTTTTAAGCGATTTTTAATTGAGTAGTGTTTTTATTTTTTAAATAAATTACTTATTAAGATACTGGATTTTTGTCACATGACGACAGATTTTACTCCTTTACCGTGGCTATCGCGTCCGAAAATTTGGTTAAAAATTCAACTTTGACAGCATTTTCTGAAAGATCTTTTGCATTTAGCAAAAAATGAAAAACGCACCATTCGATTTAGTTTCTGAATAAAAAGACCTGCCAATTTTATGCGTTTCCAAACAACATTGAATTCAGAACTGTGTCAGAAAGCAGCTCCTTTCAATTTGAGAAAAGCCTTAATAAATTAGAAAATATTTTCAAAAATCTACTTTTAATTATACTGCTACGAAAGTTATGATTTTTTAACCCTCTTTGTCTTTTCTTGTAAACAACATTAATTCCTTTAATGAATTTTTATTTGAATGTTGGAAAATCTAAGTAATCATTAATATTGCTATTGTGTTTTTTTCTGTCTTACAAACATATAAGCTAAAATATTATATTGTAAAATTTCCCCCAAAATGTATTATCCTTTAAAAGAACCTTAGTTGTATGTTAAATAAAATCATAATTTTTTGTAGAAATTGAGCGGGCCAGATTTAATTGATTTTGTCCCGGGCCGGGGCTGTTTTCACTGATTCTTGTACGGGTCAGGCCGTGAACTGTGAAAATATGAACGGGCCGGGCCCGGGCCGAACTTTCAATTTGTACACCGTGCCGGGCTTTCCTTCGGGCCAGGCCGGGTCCGGGCCTGGAAATTCTGGCCCATATATATATTTGTATGTGTGTGTGCGCAGAAAAAATAATAATTTATAAAGAGAAATGTCAATCTTTTAAAATTCACATATTTGTGATGCTATTAAGTGGTAAAAATCTCATTATAGTTCCAAGTTTAACAAGCAGAAAACGTAAAACCAGAAGACTTGAAGTGGGACAAAATGTGTCACATAATATTGTGACAACTTATACACAGAATAAGGTGCTCAAAATATCTCAATTAAACATTTCTTCTTTAATGGTTCTAATTTATTATTTAATGACTGGTGAGTTTTATTATAATATATCACTAGATCAAAACCTTCTTTAACTCTAATGTATCTCAACAGTATAAATAGTATGTAAATAAGAGTGTTCTAACCTACTCAACCTGATGTGGCATGTTAGGACAATTGAAAGGGGTATACATTTCTTTTATTTAGTTATTTATTCTTTAACCATGGGAAAATGGTTGTTGCTTTCGGTCGAGAATGGACCAAATGAGAAATTTGGTACTTTCGTGTTATAGCGGCCCCAAGGATGAAATATTTTTGTTTCTGTTTTCATTAATATATTGTAAATTTGATACTTTCGTGTTATAGCGGCTCCCAAGGATGAATCGCCATGCGACCAAGATTTATCGCATATATGATATATATATATATATATAACATTTCTTTACATATGTGGCCAAGTTATAGTCATATATGATGCATATATGATATATATATGACATGTGTATATGATGTATATACGACATATAAGACGTAAATAATATGTGTATAATGACGTATATGGCACATATAGGAGTGTTTGGAATATGTATATGCTTAAATAGGATGCATATATAAGCTTTGCGGTGATCTTGCGAAATCATAACTGCAAACTTGGCATAATCATAACTGTGGGGGGGGGGGGGGGTCGCTATAACACGAAAGTACGTTTTTTTGTTTTTTGTTTTTTGTTTATCAAGCCAATGAATTAAGTAATACGCAAAATTCATTGAGTAAAATCTAAACAAAAAAACGAAATGTACAAAAATCATTAATCAAAAAGCGTCCCAAGATGCCCATCCTCAGGAAATCTATGTTCAAGAAATAAAAATTATTTGCTTCGAAGGAAACTTCCTATCAATCATTTTCAAAACGATTTATTTTAAAACTCAGAAATTGCGCAAATCTAATTTTCGTCTATCATAGAAACATTTTGTTTTTGGTAATAACTCCACGTTTATTTCCACGTTTAGATAATAAAGTAGAAACAATACTAGCGTAATATAATTCTAATGAAAACAAGCTTTCGTATAATCTCCTCAGGAAATACTTATACTTGACAATGCAAGATATTAACTTTATGAAAAACCCCGAACAAAATAAGCGGGAAGTATACCTGGAATTCAATTTATTTCCTTGGATCAATATCTGTCCTAAAGAATGCTGTTCTCTTTTTATAAAAGTTTTTTTCCTTTTTTTAATTTTAAATAAATAAAGAAATGGTGAAAGGAATTTGTTTATTTTCCACATGCATCTTTAATGAGCCCGAACATAGAGATTTGCCTATAAATACTTGTTTTTGTGTGTAAAAAAGAAAAGAAAGAAAAAAAGAAAAGGAAAGAAATAAATGCTGCCTGCACATTTGTCATATTTGTACGGTTTTTTAATACTTTCCAACCAGTTTAAAAGTGTTTATGAATCGATTTGTCTGCCTATCTGTCTGTCTGCCGTCTGTCTGTCTGTCCGTGCTCTAACTCGCGTAAATATATTGGGATTGACATGCAATTGATATATGCTATGAGGTTTACTATAGCATGTTCGGTATTGAAAATGAAGTATGTAGCACTTATAGTTTTTTTGGACACGCAAAAGAATTCCGTTATATTACGGTCTATAGGGGAAAATTATTTGCGGTTTATTTTAATGATGTTACACAATTTCAAACACATTGTAATTGATATGTATCACTGAGGTGCATTACAAGAGACTTACTATCGAATATAGTGTGTATATAACACTTATAGTTCCTTTACAGGGACACTTAAAAGGATTCCGTTACATTATGTCTATGGAGAAAAATCGTTTGCGGTTAATTTTAATAAAGTTTCACTATTTCAAACGTATTAAAATTTATAAATACAGATGGGTGACAAAATAATACGAACACCCATGGAAAAGAGTGAAAGGGCAATATCTAGAAAAATATATGAAGAATTATCCTGAAACTTCAGGCATGTAAACAGCACTGTTGGTGTCATATATTTCCGTGGACATTTTTTCCAAAAACCCCATTGGGGACCGTCAACAAATTGAAGAAAAACGAATATCTTTTGAATAACCCTGTAAAAAGTAATGTCCCTTAAGCATTGAAACTGTAGCACATGATTAAGAGGCTTAATGTAATAAACTGTGTTCATTTTCATGAGTACAACATATATACCCGTATATAAATTAAATTTTTTATAAAAACAATCCTAAATTTCACTAAGTGCTTTGCTTATAATTTGCAGAGTTCTTAATATAAAAGAATGTTTTTTTTTTTCAGAAAATATGACTAACAACATTGTACACAATACCCCGCAATCAGAAATAAAAAATAATAAATATTGGATGAAAAAAGGGCAGGTTTAAGAAATAATGTTTCACTGCGCATGCGCGAATGTTATCAAAATGTAAAGTGCATAATATTTTACCCAAATGTATAGAGCAACTTTTGTGAATGTTTCAAAAACATAGCTTGAAAATTCTGAAAGTGGTCATACATATAATAAGCTCGAAATTCGTCGTTCCCAAAAAGAAGGAAAAAGATCAGGGGCTGTATCCAAATGATGACAAGTAGACAAGTGTTTCTTAAGAAATACTTGTGCTTTCTTAAGAAATACTTGAATCTATTCCGCAATTCCGTACTTGTCATACTTTGGATCCAACCCCTCATATTTTTGCTTCATTTTGGTAACAACGGATTTCGAACTTATTCTATAGACGATCACTTTCAGAGTTTTGAAGTATTGTTTTTGAGACTTTCGTAAAAGTTGCTCCATACATTTGGTAAAATATTATGTACATTATATTTTGATAACATTCGCGCTTGCGCTGTGAAACATTATTTAATAAACCTGCTCGTTTTTCATCCAATATTTATTATTTTTTATTTCTGATTGTGGTGTATAGTGTACAATGTTGTTAGTCATATTTTCTGAAAAAAAAAACATTATTTTATATTAAGAACTCTGCAAATTATAAGCAAAACACTTGGCGAAATTTGGGACTGTTTTTATAAAAACCACAATTTCTCTTCGAGTATACATGCTATCCTCATAAAAATGAACACAGTATATTACAATAAGCCACTTATTAATAATCTCGAGTTTGAACGCTTTTGCTACATTAGTTTTTACAGGGTAATCCAAAAGATATTCGTTCTTTTTCAATTTGTTGACAGTCCCCTATGGGTTTTGGGAAAAAATGTTCACGGAAATACATGACGGCAACTGTGCTGTTTACACGCGTGAAGTTTCAGGATCATTCTTCATATATTTTTCTAGATATTGCTTTTTTCACCCTTTTTCATGAGTGTTCGTATTATTTTGTCACCCATCTGTATCTATCACTAAGGTGTATTACAAGAGGCTTACTACAGAATATTGTGTGTATAGCAGTCATTGTTCATTTACAGGGACACACAAAAGAATTCGCTAACCAACTACAACAAGTGGGTAAGTGTTATCAAAGATCGCACAAAGGGTTTCGTTTAATATTCCTTTCAAAACACTTTATCCTTCCTTTAATAAATCGAAGAAAATTTCATTTTCCAAGGGGGAAAGAAAAAAAAAAAAAAAAAAAAAAAGGTCATGTTTTTTATAAACTAAAAATTTACCGGTTTATTTTTCTCGTTTTTTCGAAAATCTGAACCGGCCCAAGCCCGCTTTTATACTCCGTCATAATAATATATGTCATGTGGACTAAATGCGTATTTAAAAAAAAAAAAAATCAATTTCAAAATTAAACATGTTGTATAGAGACCTTCAAAATGTTAGACGTCAGATTATTTTTTTTTTTTAATTCTCTAATGACGTCATATTAAGCTGCTTTCTGTATTTACACATACTCATACTCCTTGTATTATTGAAAAATGTTTTAAAATTTCCGTTTTATTACCAATTTGACGTCATATTAATCTTGTTTTTCAATTGGTGAAACTTTTTACTTCATTTTCATGTTTCACGTGGAAATCTTTCAATAGAAAATTAATTATTGTAGAAAGAATTTTATTGTGGATTTTTAATTGTTGGCAATTGCTATAACGAAAAATGTTTAAATTTAATAGGAAAAGGCTGTTAGATTTTTGGTTTCTTATCTGTATATATTAAAATAATACGATTTTTTCAAATTTTATGATTTTGAGCTTCATAATAGGTATTTAGCTATAAGTACACAAAATTTCATGACTGTAAGTTACATAGTTTCTGAGAACCGGTTCTGTGATGGACAGACAACGAAGCGGGAGTAATAGGGTTTGTGAGATGAACGAAACCTTAAAAATTCTTTATAAAACACAACAAAATTATTTAGTGAAAATACAAAAAATTAACGTACGTTGTGATATTGTTTTTAAGTCTGTTTTCCTTGTTTGATGGTATTGTCCCTTTGTCTAAACTCTTAAAATGATTTCTGCTATAAATTTGTTCGCAATCCCTTTTAGTTTTGAATTCACTTGAAAAAAGAGAATGATTAATCCATATTAAAATGTGTCAAAAAAGGTTGGTTGGTTGGTTATATAGGGTTTAATGGCACAAGGTCCCGTTGGGGACAAGCAGCGCAAAGCGTCAAAAAAGGTAAAAACATACTTTCTTCATTCATATTGTTTTAATTTTCGATTTCTTTTCATCAGACTTCGTAAGTTTTTTACGTTACATAATAAACTTTTCACTTTCTTCTGTCTACATAAGAAAAAACTATTGTAATAATAATAAAAAAAAATTCTACCTCTGTTTTTTAATAGAATTAATTGCTTGAGTGTGATGTCTTGAACATGATTTGACCATCTTTGGAAAATGTCTATAAGTATGTGACACAAATTTTGTAGACACTCTATCTCAAGAACTAACGCATGGAATTTTATCAAACATTTCATATTCTGTTAGACATTGATATAAATTGGTGCTGATTAGATTTAGGTGTATACCGTCCAACAGCTGGCGCTACTATGTTTCGTTTTGCACGATTTTTTTTATAGATATATCTCGATATTTTTTAATGCAATTTTATCAAACGTCCTATTCTCTTAGACCTTGGCCTTGGCACATATAGGTGCTGATGAGATCTTGATGTACAACACTCAGCAGATGGCGCTGGCCTGCTGTGTTTTTCACGATTTTCGCGTTAGATATATATCTCGAAATATATAAGATAGAATTTCTCAAAATTTAATATGCAAGATATATATTAAAAATTATGTTTATGCAAATTTGACTTTGCTCATTTAACAGAGAGCACCCTGTATATGTTGCTCCAATTTCGTATTTAAATACCTAACAGAGGGTAATTCAACGCTGTTGAATTGTGCTTTTTAGGGTTTCTTTCATCTCACGAAACCCTATTCGGCCCGCTACGTTGTCTGTGCGTCACAGAGCCGGTTCTCAGAAACTATATAACTTACAGACTTGAAATTTTGTGTACTTATAGCTGAATACCTACGATGAAGCTGAAAATCATACAATTTAAAAAAAATCGTATTATTTTAATATAGAGAGATAAAAAACCAAAAATCTAACAGCCTTTTCCTATTAAATTTAAACATTTTTCGTTATAAAAATCCACAATAAAATTCTTTCTGCAATAATTAATTTTCTATTTAAAGATTTACACGTGAAAAATGAAAATGAAATAAAAAGTTTCACCAATTGAAATAAAGATTAATATGACGTCATATTGGTCATAAAACGGAAATTTTCAAACATTTCTCAATAATACAAGGAATATGAGTATGTGTGAGTACAGAGAGCAGGTTAATGTTGATGTGATTAGAGAATTAAAAAGAAAATTAATCTGACGTCCTATTGGAAGTTTAACGGACTTTTTCAAATGTTTGAGAATAATACAAAGAGAGTATCAGTATGAGTAATAGAGAAATCAAGTAGATATGACGTCAGTAAGTTACTATAAATTCATATGAGTTTGAGGAACGTATTGAATCATGATAAAAACCTGATTATGGAAATATTGGCATACTTTAACATTTTGAAGGTCTCTGTACAACATGCTTAATTTTTAAATTCATTTTTTTTATATCGCATTTAGTCCACATGACAGATATTATTATACCGAATAAACTACACCGAATAACTATACACTATTAATAAACTACCAAATAACTATACACTATTAATAAACTACCGAACAACTATACACTACTACCCGAAATACTACACCGAATAATTATACACTATTAATAAACTACCGAATAACTATACACTACTACCCGAAATACTACACCGAATAACTACACACTATTAATAAACTACCGAATAACTATACACCCGAATAAACTATTTTACTTCTGGTGAAAATGCTATTGAACTACTCCAAATTCAAAGTAAATGTTTATTCCCTTGAATTGGATACAGATATTTATCGTTAACCGAAAACAATGTATTCTCAATTTCTATTCAACGTAATAACAAAGAATTACTACACTCTCGCAGAATAGTAAATGTAGAAAAAACAAACATTCGATAGAATCATTCATTCACTAATTTCATCCTCTACACTTCTTCTCAGTCAGACGATAATGGTTTCACTTGGATTCGATTAAAGTTGCAAATTCGTGACAAAAGGGACATTTCCGCATTCTTGCTTAGGTTAATTCAATTGATTATTGATTTTACAAATTTTCAGCTATACTGACAAGAATTGATGGTCCGCTTCAGGGGCGCTCGCAGAACAAAATCCAGGGAAGGGTAAAATTTTGGAACAAATATGTCTAAATTCTTTGTTTTTAACACTTTCCAACCTAGTTGAAAAGTGTTTATGACTTCGGTTTGTCTGGCCGTCTACCGTCTGTCCGTGCTCTAACTCCCGTAAATATGCTCGGATTGCACTGCAATTTTTATACGTTATTGTCGTTATCTATAGCATGTTCCCTATTTCAACTGAAGTGTGTAGCACTTATAGATTTTTTAGAGGGACACTCAAAAGAATTTCGTTACATTACGGTCTATGGGGAAAAATCATTTGCGTTTTATTTTAATGATGTTACACAATTTCAAATACATTGTAATTGATATATATCACTAAGGTGCATTACAAGAAGCTTAATATGGAATAGGGTGTACAAAGCACTTATATTTACTTTACAGGGACAGTCAAAAGAATTTCGTTACATTACGTCTATGGAGAAAAATCGTTTGCGGTTTAATTAAATAATGTTTCACTATTTTAAACGCATTGAAATTTATATATATCACTAAGGTGCGTTACAAGAGGCTTACTACAGAATATTGTGTGTATAGCAGTCATCGTTCATTTACAGGGACACACAAAAGAATTATCTACTGTCTGTTAACAATAATTCCTGGAAGTGCGTTTTAAGTTGCTGAACGCGATTTTAAATTTAACTTACTTTTTGTCTATTACTTGGTGTGTATAAATTCAGTATTTCATATACAGGGCAGCACAAAAGTTCGCGAACACATTTTCATTTATTGGCAGAAACTCGTTAAGGAGAATTTTAAACTGTGCTACGCGTTTCCTAACTAAACTAAAATTTAGCATCCTATGTATAGTATATATACAAATCTATAGATCATATACAGGGCTGAATAAAAGTATTCGGATAATTTTCCGAATATAGTATATATTGGGAATTCCTGAAATTACGTTTTTAAATATGTTATGCGTTTTCCAAATTGTTTACTTAGATGTTATCTTTCAGCTTATTAAACGGTAATGATTTGTAAAATTATTTTGGAAGCGTTGGAAAGTGTTACATAATCTATGCTTGACGCATGATTTTTCGTTCTTGTTTTTTTTTTTTTTTTTAATGGAGAATATAAACTTAAAATAAACTAAACTGAGATTTATTTGTCTAAACTCCACGTGCAAGACAATTTTTAAATATACTTATTTAAAAAGCAGTACTGAAGTGTAATAAGTAAGATATTTTAAAAAGTCAAAACTAAGCTTCTACGAGTTTTTTTTTTCCAAAATGCAGAATCGACACAATTATCGTTTTCGTCAAGAGCACCCTACCACCCGGAACCTCCGGTTTAAGATAATATTTTGATAAATTTAGCAGATAATATTTTGATAATATTTTAAAGATAATATATATATATATACACATGATTCAGGTCCCCTATACCCCTGACACAAATACTTAGTTCATTTTTATCTTAGAATTTTAAATCATTTAAAAATAGATTTGACTGTTTTTTTTCTCAAAATCATAAGTAAAGAAAATTTAGTAATTAAATTTGAAAATCCAGGGAGTGACAAATTCCCATGATGTCAGTTTTTCTAATCTACTGCATTTACAATCTAAGACGAACTTTTTTTTCCTCCAAAATCGATTTCATTTATTAAAAATTCAAAAATAAGCTTTACAAGCCTTTTTCAAAATGATGAATCGAAACAATTTATTATCTTTGTCGTCATAGAAGCGATTTTCAATCAAATACCTATACAATTTGCAATACTTTAAAAACCAGATGTGTGTGGAATATATACTGGTACGTTTTTAAAGCTTTTATGATGAATTTTTTATTAGAAATGTGGTCATCTTATAAAACAATATTAATTGAATGAAAATTTATTTGCTACCATGTCATCGTGTATGAAATCTGTTATTTGGAGTTCCCGAAATTTCAGTGCCCAAGTCTGAACTCATAGGACAATGTATTCATTAAGTCCTGAGAACAATTAATACTAATTTTTTTTTAAATGATACAAGAACGAAAAATTATGCATGAGGTATAGATTATATACACTTTCTAACACCAACAGAATAGTATTAAGAAATTTAATTTTTTCCATGAGTTATCTAAATATTTTTACACACCACGTAATACACTAACAATTAGATAAGTTTAAAAATGTATACCATGGTGGCAAACGTACATCCGGCAATTCTTTACCATTGTCAGTACTGTAACCAAATTCTTTTGAGTGTCTCTGTAAATGAACGATAAATTCAATGCATTTCATAATGTATTAAAAACATATCTTGTAGTGCACTTCAGTGATTTCCTTATGTTTGAAGTATCATAATATCATTAAAATGCACATTAAACAATTTTTCCCCCATAGATCATTAGAATTTCTTTTGGGCGTCCCTGTAAATGAACTATAAGTGCTACTTATTCTATACTCCTGAAAAAGCATGTTGTAGTCCATCTCACTGATTTATATGAATTTCAGTGTGTTTGAAATATATTAACATCAATAAAATGCGCCGCAAACGATTCCCCTCCCCGCCCCCATAGACCATAATGTAACAGAAATATTTTGTGTGCCTCAGTATTATAAATAACGAATATAACGAATATAATAACGAATATTATAAATAAACGAATTATAAATTTTACATACTTCATTTTCAATACCGAACATACTACGGTAAACCCACGGTTCGTAAATATCATGATATTTTCGAAAATATAAAAAATATCCGATATTTTGATATATATCCGATATTTTCGATATATATCTGATATTTTCAAAATAGTTAACTTACTGCTGATAATAAATATTTTCAAGCAATAATATAGATTAGAAACTAAAATATATTGCACTTAACATAAAAGCTTAAACAATATACTAAAACTGCTCCCCCTCCTCCCTTTTCTTTCTTTTTTTTTTTTTTTTTTTTTTTTGAACAAAATTGAAGATTAACTAATCAACAAAACAGAAGCAATTTGCTTTATACACTTATAATAAAACAACTATAAGATTCAGTATCAACTATCAAGAAATCGGAAATTTATAAAACAAAAAAATAAATACAAAATAGCTTTTTTTTATGGAAAAATTTAAACATAAATGTCAGCTTATTTTTTTATTCTCTAACATGTTGTAAAATTTAAGCTCACCAACACCAAAACCAGAAACAGATTCTTTTCTAATGAAGCTGTATAGAACTGATATTTTAAATTAGACAGTAGTCTTTCTATATCTGTCCTGAATTAGTTATGTCCTACATAATTATTAGTCCCATTAATCTACATTCAAAAATAAAAACTTCAAACAAAGCTTGGATAAGATTTTTGTTTTTGTTTTTTCTTTAGCTAGAAAAGTCACTGCCAAAGACAAATGTTCTTTATCTACAGAATGGGACAGTCAATATCAGTTGAAAATTTCATTTACACTTGTTTTGACTTAAAATATCAAAACTATCTTGCACAGTGATATTTTGAAAATAAATATCAAATATTGAAAATAACAAACATCTTGATATTTTGAAAATAAATATCAAATAATGTGAAAATATCGAAAATATCAAAAATCTTGATATTTTGAAAATAAATATCGGATATATATCATGATGATATCATGATATATATCATGATGATATCATGATATGTATCCATTGATATATATCAACGAACCCTGGAAACCTCAATAACCTATATAAATTTCATGGAAATCTGAGCCTATTTACGAAAGTTAGAGTACGGGCAGACGACAGACAGGCAGACAAACCGAATTCATAAATACTTTTCAACTATGTTGAAAAGTGTTTAAAAAAAGTGTAGATTAAATAAAATTGGGATTTACTGTATTTCGCAAGTTTCATAGTTTTTTTCTTTTTTAAAAATTTTCTTTTGTGTTTACGAATTTTAAACAAAAATTCGCAATTTCGCGCCTTAAAAATAAGGTTCGTTAAAGATTCCACTAAATACGGTATTACCGTTTTCTGTATGCGACGAAAGGTATAATATATTTAATTTGTTCTTTCAACCACCTCATGCACGCATTTTTTTTTAAACAGATGAAAAAAATATATTTTGCATTTAAAATAGCTTTAAAATGGATTGTTAAAAACAATATTGAATTTTTAAAAATCTTACACTTATTACAGAATTACAAAATGACCCTGATAGAACGTTTACAAAGCACTAAAATAATTAAAATTAAGAGTTATTAGATAGTTTTTCTGATAATTTTTACTTTGAATATACACCAACACAAAGTAGAAAGTAGAAAAACATTGTTGGTTAGATGTTATAAAAACAGTGTTGGTATTTTTTGTTTAGATACCAGAGCAGAAATTATTTGAAAAAATCATCTCTCGCACCGAATAGAGAAAATTATTTTTTTTCAAAAATGGATTTCTCAAATAAATTTTCGAAAAGGCTTTGCTATCTATTGCTGTATTTCACAAGCATTATTGAATTCCATATGTAGTTTATATAGGATACAAATATAAAAAGAAAGGTTGTTTTTCAACACAACTTAACAATACTCGCTCTCCTGAGTTCGATTAGAAGAGTGAGCAAGTCAACAAACATTAGTTTGGTGTAATAATTGCTAAATTCTGGAATGTGGGTTGCCATAGTTTGGACAAAAACTGTGCATACGCATTGTGCGTCTTTCACCATTGTTATGTATAAAGGCATTCTGCCTATTCGATAACTTTCCAGAAGCAGCGCCATCTATAAGAAATTTTTTGAACATTTTTTTTTTTTATTTGCTTAAACAAAATTTCAGATCATAAGAAGCATTTTCATCCAAACCACACTCTTGTATGTCAATTGCTTGATCTTTTATTGAATTTTAAAATATGTCAAGAACTTTTGGGATGCCCTGTATATATAGTGTGATTGATATAGTTCTTGTTTTGTATAATTTCATTAATATAGTTATCAATTATTTGTGCTTTGATAATACGTTTTTTAATAATCCAAATCTCTAAGAATTATTTCTCTGAAAATTTTAAAAAGATTAATGTTTATGACAGAAAATGATAAATTATTAATAACAAATTACATAGTAAATACGTTTTTAAACACATCCTTTTATTTAGTATTTATCCATTAAACGTTATAAATAAGAGAAACCATAATTTAATCACATTCAATAGAAATGAAAATCACCCACACACTATTTTCTCTAATGGATTGTTGCAGACAATTGCTTCTTATTAGAGTCAGACGGGCTGGGCTGCAAGAGAATAATCGTTCCAGTTTCGGATATTAAACAGGAAACTAACTATTTTGTGCCATTTTCATTCTTATGTGAATTCGAGTGTATATTCAAAATAGTTATAGATTCATATTTCCGAAGTTGATGCCTCTTAATATGAATAGAACTATTTTGATCAAATAGCTTAATAGTTTTGGCTTCATCTTCCGAAAGTGGAGTATTTTATAATTGAATAACTATTTCAATTATCAATATTCTGCCACATAAATGTTTTACAATTCTAATGGCAACGGTAATGTGTCGTCACTAGATATGCATGATTGAATTTCACTAAAAAAAATTATACACATCTTTTAAAGTTTATTTATTTTAAATGGTGAAATAATAAAAACAGAGTGATGAGATACTTTATTTATTAACTTATCATATATATTATTTCTGTTGTCAACATCCCTTTTCTATGCATTTGCGAAACGCACAGGTGGAACGCCTGCTAGACGGTGCCGCAGGCAGCGGGTTACACATGCCTGAGATTCGTATAGAACAGATTGCAACCTCCTGGCGGTGGAAGGTGGAATTAATGGATTTTACAGCGCATGCACAGCACTCCTGCTATACGGTGCCGTAGGCGGCGGGGACCCGAGGAGTAGATTCGTTCGGTTAGAGAATTATACTATTCGAGGTGGAAATTAAGGGTATTTCCGGTGCAGCACGTCCGGTATACGGTACCGAAGGCAGTGGGAACCCGAACAGTAGGTTCATTCGGTTAGAGATTTATTCTATTCGAGATGGAAATTAAGGTTATATCCGGTGCGTGCGCAGTACGTCCGGTATACTGTGCCGAAGGCAATGGAGACCCTATCCAAAAGTTCGTTCGGTTCGAGGTTTTAAAAAATTCGATGCCCCGATGTAAGTTAGGGGAAACCAGCTAGTCATATATATTATTTCTGTTGTCAACATCCCTTTTCTATGCATTACGAAACGCACAACATTGAATGAGGTATCATTCGAAATATTTTCTACCGACTTCTGATGTAGTGCAATGTTTTTATTAATTAAAAATTTCAGTTAATTAAAAACAAAATTAGCATTATTTTCATATATAAAATGAAAGTTTCTTCTCAAAGGAATGTTTCCACAAAAATAAAATACTGAATTATATCATGCTCAAAAATTATTATAAAAAAAAATAATAGTACAACAAATATAAAGTGCGATTTCTCCGCACGTGTTTATTTTATATTTATCCTTAAAATGTAAAATTGAAATTGAAATGTTTAGAAGAAAAAGACACCGGTATTTCACGTGTAGCTTACAATGCATGTTTTGTTCTATTAAATTAAATTGTATTTTATATAAATTTAATTCATTTTCTTAGTCCCATGTTTTTTCATGAAGCGGATGACGTCATCTTCTAATGCAGTTAAAATACGATTGGTATTTTTTTTTTTTTTCTCTCGCGCGTGCCTTTTGCTATCTTCACTAACTTTGATGAAATGAATGAGACGATATTCTGGCTCGGCTAATGTTGTTTGCAGATATTTTTAATCCTTAATTGTTCTATAGAAGTTTGAACTTGCCTCTAAAAAATATTAGATATTGCTAAAAAAAATATTACACTGCAGTGCGAAATAAATCCTCGCACCGGTCTATTTGTTTTATTTTATTTTATTAGTATAGATTTAGTTATAAATTTTTAATTAGACATCCCTTGCAGAAAATATATTAAATTCAATAACTTTGATGAAGCTTTGACGAAGTTTTTCAAAATTTTAAACCAATTTTTGATATTTGATTTTTTTTTTTTTAACTTGTACGGCAGTTAGTATTATTACCCTGTACGGTAGTAAGGTTTCTGGTAAAGTTATTTTCCCTTTGAGATAATAAGATGAGGTAATGTGGGATTTAATTCATATTCATATAATTATATTGATATATACGAAAAATACCAGTCATATGTGCCAATCCCAAAACTTTCTTCTATCTCATACATGTTTATACATCAAACAGCGTAATTATTTTAATTATGTATTTTAAAATTACAAAATGCAGCACAGCAACACCACACTGCAAAAAATAATTGTTGATTTTACAGTATAAAACTGGCATCCCAGCTGCCAGTATTATACCGTAAAATTAACAGTATTAAACAGTAAAATAAGCAGTAATACGCTGCCGTGCAAGCAGTAATACGCTACCGCGCATGCGCGGTAGCGTATTACTGCTTGCACGGCAGCGTATTACTGCTTATTTTACTGTTTAATACTGTTAATTTTACGGTATAATACTGGCAGCTGGGATGCCAGTTTTATACTGTAAAATCAACAATTATTTTTTGCAGTGTATGTGGCGGTAATCTTTTAACTGCGTTTTTGATGATATATATAACTATGAATTAATATATATGAATTTCGCTAAGTTTGAAATAGTATAATTTCATGTTTATGTTCTCCATTAAAAAAAAAAAAAAAAAAAAAATGCGAAGTTTGCGGTTCACAAGCACATCTGTTCTAAAATTTCACCCTTCTCTGAATTTTGTTCTGCTACCGCCCATGCTTCCAGGCGTTAAGAGTTAGTTATTAAGGCATCAGTTTTATAGCTTTACATAATCGATTTTTTGTTTTTCATATTAAAAAATATATATATAATTCTAAATCGAACAAAAGAAACCGCATGAAAATATTCCAATTAGAACCAAACCAATTTGAAATTGATAATGTGTACTTTTAACGCAGACCCCATTCATTTTTAACCTTTTCCAACATAGTTGAAAAGTGTTTATGAATTCGGTTTCTCTGTCTGTCTGCCGTCGGTATGTCTGTCTGTCACTCTGTGCTCTAACTCACGTAAATATATTCAAATTGTCATTCAATTGATATATGTTATTAAGGTTTACTATTGCATGTTCGATATTGAAAATAAAGTGTGTAGCACTTATAGTTTTTTTACAGGGACACTAAAAAAAATTCCGTTACATTACGGTCTGTGGGAAAAAATCAATTTCTGTTTATTTTAATGATGTTACACAATTTCAAACATATTGAAATTGATATATATATATATATATATATCACTGAGGTGCACTACAAGATCCTGACTATAGAATATGGTGTGCATAGCACTTATAGTTCCTTTACAGGGACACTCAAAATCATTCCGTTATATTATGGTCTATTGTGAAAATCGTTCGAGGTTTATTTTAATAATGTTTCACTATTTCAAACATATTGAAATTGATATATATCACTAAGGTGCTCTACAAGTCTTACTATAGAATATTATATGTATAGCATTCATCGTTCATTTACAGGGACACACAAAATAATTCGGTACCGTCTGTTAAAAATAATTGCTGGAAGTGCATTTTTCGTTGCTGAACGCGTTTTTAAATTTAACTCATATTTTGCCTATTACTTGATGTGTATAAATTCTGTAGATCCTATACAGGGCAGCACAAAAGTTCTCGAGTACATTTCCGTCGATTGACGGAAATTCCAGAAGGGGAATTTTAAACTGTGCTACGCGTTTTCTAACTAAACTAAAATTTAACATTCTATGTAGTATATATACAAATCTATAAATCATTATACAGGGATGCACAAAATAATTCGGATATTTTCCGAATATTGTTGGTAATTTCTGAAATTGGATTTTTAAATGTGTTATGCGTTTTCCAAATTGTTTACTTAGATATCATCTTTAACCTTATTAAAATTAAATATATGTAAAATTATTTTGGAAGTGTTGTAAAATGTTACGTAATCTATGCTTGACGCATGATTTTTCGTTCTTGCTAATTTTGCGTGCGCTTTTCTCAAAATTGTATTTTTGCTACTTATGTGCATTGTAAAATAAAATCGTTTAGAGACGAATCATTTCTTTTGCAGAGATATGTATAAAACGATTAGGCGTACAATCTCTTACTTACTCTTTTGTCAATTAAACGACGCAAGTGTAATTTATTGCGATTAGAAGGTGTTTTTTTAGACGTATCACATTACAAAGCACATTCTAATCACAATAAATAACATTTTCGTCGTTTATTTGACAAAAAAAGAGAGATTGTACGTATTATCATTTTATACGTATCTGTGCAAAAGAAATTATACGTTACTTTTCTTTCTTCCTGCCTTTTTTTTTTTTTTACTTTCTTCTATCTTTACAAAAGGAAAGTACTGGATTCATGAAAATTTTCGACTTCCTGTTTTCGACGGATTTATACGTTTTAGAAGGTTCTGAACACTATTTGACTGTTTTTAGAAAATGTCTATCTGTAAGTATGCCTGTCTGTCTATATGTGACAAAAGTTTTGTGGGCACTCTATCTCAAGAGCTAATGCACGGAATTTAATAAAAACTTTAGATTCAGTTAGACCTTGATATAAATTGGGTGCTGAATATTTTTTGGTGTAATTCGCCCAACAGTTAGCGCTGCTATGCTACATTCTTCACGATTTTGTAGATAACTATATCTCAAAAATTAATTCATGGATTTTCGCCAAACTTCAGATTCAGTTAGACGTTGACATACGTTAATGCTTATTAGGTTTTGGTGTAAATCTCTCAGCAGGTACGCTGCTTTTCAGAATTTACACGATTTTAGTGATATTTCAAGAACTAATGCATGGAATTTAATAAAATTTCAGATTCCATTAGACATCAATATAAGTTGGAGTTGATTTTTTTGTGTGTGTGTGTGTGTGTGTGTGTGTATGTGTGTGTGTAAATAGCCCAACAAGTGTTATGCAGCATTATTCACAATTTTCAAGATAGCTATATCTCAAGAACTAATGCATGGATTTTCACCAAACTTCAGATTCAGTTAGACATTGACAGAAATTGTTGCTGATTAGGTTTAGGAGTAAATAGCCCTACAGGTGGCACTTTTACGGTATGTTTTTCAGTATTTATACGATTTTAGTGATAGTCATATCTCAAAAATTATTGCACGGAATTATTGCACGAACTTCATTTTCTGTTATTTTGAAATAGTAACATGTATGAGATAGAAAAAAGTTTTAGAATTGGTACAGCTGACTAGTTTTGTTGTTATTGTTGTTGTTGTTTACTGTGCATGCAAGCAGCAAAAACACAGATTTCAGAAAACCGCATTCAAAGTCAAAATTCAAAGTCGCTGAAAGTACACATGCACTTTCGATATCAATTTGATCCTGATCTAACTTGAATATTTTATGAGGTTTGTTTTGTTCGATTTAAAATTGTATAGATTTTTAAAACATTTTTTTAATCGATTTTTTGAAGGTTTAAAAGTGTGACATTCCTTAAGTTATCAGGAATTGTGTTTGTTGCATTTAAATTTCTTTTTTTATTAATGAGCTTGTTGTAATCCATAAATACTTTTTAAAGTATGTAAAATTTATTATAGTTTTTGAAAAACACTTATTGCGTTTGATTAGACTAGATTTTGAAAGACAAATATGAAATATTTTACATGTTAAATTCAAAGAGTTTATGTATTTTTTCAATCTAAAATATAAATTTCTACAACGTGGTACTTTTAACATAACAATTTCAATTGCTTATCAAAAAAACATTTTACGAAAAATTATTCTTTTGAATAAAAAAAATATATTTTTTAAATTTATAACTCATTATCATTAGAATAAAGAAAAATAGCTTAAAAATACCCTCTTTTATTTTACAACGTATCTATTGTTATTTCATGAATTTTCAATTAGTTGCGAAATTTCGCCTAATTAGCAGAAAGTTTCAAATAATAGTCGTTTAAAATGGGGTGAAATGCTGGCAGCTAAATTAATTGCTATGCCGTTCATATTACATCGGTATACAGATTGCATATATTTTTTAAACTTTCCCATTATCAGCATCGTTCCCTTTTTCTTTTTTCTTTTCTTTACTTTTTTTTAAGGCTTGATAAAATTGGTGCTATCACAAATCACTAAATTAGAAATGCTTCAGAATGATTAGAAATGCTTCAAATGAATTAAATCGTAGATAACCAATATTATAAAATATAGCAAGGTGAAATTGAAAAAATAATAAGCAAAATTGATCAACTGACTCGCTTAAACTAATTGATTTAGATTGAATGAGTATTTTTCTTGAATTATTTCATGAACTGAACATTTGTAATTTTAAATCGTAGTCAGTCGGAATAATCATACTAATCTAGCATTTTTACAACGAAATAGGATATTTTAATCGAAATTATGCATTTTTATATTTAAGGTGGTTCTCAAATGACCGGCTCAAAAACGCGAAATTTTCTGACATAATTTCAGACTCGTTTTTAACCGCAAAAGGCATAAAATTCGTAGTGACCACCAAATGACCCACTAATCTAATTTTTTCGAACATGTAACCCATCCCAATGGTCTTCTTGTATCCCAAAACGGTAGGATACAAAATTTAGTCAAAATCGTTAGAGCCGCTTTTTAGATGAAATTAGCTTAACCCATAAGAACACCTAAATGACCCACTAATCGAATTTTCTCGAACATGTGACCCAGCCCAATGGTCTTCTTGTACGCAAAATCGGTAAGATACAAAATTTAGTCAAAATCGTTAGAGCTGTTTTTTAGATAAAAATTGGTTTGACCAGTAGTGACCCCTAAATGACCCACTAATCGAACTTTCTCGAACATGTGACCAGCCCAATGTTTTTCTTGTACGCAAAATCGGTAGGATACAAAATTTAGTCAAAATCGTTAGAGCTGTTTTTTAGATAAAATTAGTTTGACCAGTAGTGACTCCAAAATGACCCACTAACCGAATTTTCTCGAACATGGGATCCAGCCCAATGGTCTTCTTGTATCCCAAAACGGTAGGATACAAAATTTAGTCAAAATAGTCTGAGCCGTTTTTTAGATAAAATTAGCTTGATCCATAGTGACCCCAAAATGACCAACTAATCCAACTGTCTCAAACATATGACCTTGCCCAATGGTCTTTTCGTACCCCAAAATGGTAAGATACAAAATTTAGTCAAAATCGTTAGAGCCGCTTTTTAGATGAAATTAGCTTAACCCATAATGACACCTAAATGACCCGCTAATCGAATTTTCTCGAACATGTGACCCAGCCCAATGGTCTTCTTGTACGCAAAATTGGTAGGATACAAAATTTAATCCAAATCGTTTGAGCCGTTTTTTAGATAAAATTAGCTTGACGCGTAGTGACCCCAAAATGACCCACTAATCGAATTTTCTCGAACATGTGATCCAGCCCAATGGTCTTCTTGTATCCTAAAACGGTAGGATACAAAATTTAGTCAAAATTGTCTGAGCCGTTTTTTAGATAAAATTAGCTTGGTTCGTAGTGACCCCAAAATGACCAACTAATCCAACTGTCTCAAACATGTGACCTTGCCCAATGGTCTTTTCGTACCCCAAAACGGTAAGATACAAAATTTAGTCGAAATCGTTAGAGCCTTTTTAACACTTTCCAACCTAGTTGAAAAGTGTTTATGACTTCGGTTTGTCTGGCCGTGCTCTAACTCCCGTAAATATGCTCGGATTGCCTTGCAATTTTTTTATGTTATTGCCGTTCTCTATAGCACGCTCCCTTTTTCAACTGAAGTGTGTAGCACTTATAGTTTTTTTACAGGGACACTCAAAAGAATTCCGTTACATTACGGTCTATGGGGAAAAATCATTTGCGGTTTATTTTAATGATGTTACACAATTGCAAACACGTTGTAATTTATATATATCACTAAGGTGTATTACAAGAAGCTTAATATGGAATAGGGTGTGCATAGCTCTTATAGTTAATTTACAGGGACAGTCAAAAGAATTCTGTCACATTACGTCTATAGAGAAAAATCGTCTGCGGTTTATTTAAATAATGTTTCACTATTTTAAACGCATTGAAATTTATATATATCACTAAGGTGCATTACAAGAGGCTTACTGCAGAATATTGTGTGTATAGTAGTCATCGTTCATTTACAGGGACACACAAAAGAATTCTCTACTGTCTGTTAACAATAATTCCTGGAAGTGCGTTTTAAGTTACTGGACGCGAGTTTAAATTTAACTCACTTTTTGTTTATTACGTGGTGTGTATAAATTCTGTAGATCCTATACAGGGAAGCACAAAAGTTCACGAACACATTTTCGTTTATTGACAGAAACTCCAGAAGGAGAATTTTAAACTGTGCTTTGCGTTTCTTAACTGAACTAAAATTTAGCATCCTATGTGGTATATATACAAATCTATAGATCCTATACAGGGCTGAATAAAAGTATTCGGACAATTTTCCGAATATTGTATATGTTGGAAAAAGATGTTGGAAATTCCTGAAATTACGTTTTTAAATATGTTGTGCGTTTTCCAAATTGTTTACTGGGATGTTATCTTTCAGCTTATTAAACGATAATGATTTGTAAAATTATTTTGGAAGCGTTGGAAAGTGTTACATAATCTATGCTTGACGCATGATTTTTCGTTCTTGTTTTAGATAAAATTAGCTTAACCTATAGTGACCCCTAAATGACCATCTAATCTAATTTTCTCGAACATGTGACCTATCTCAATGGTCTTCTTGTATCCCAAAACGGTAGTATACAAAACTTAGTCAAAATCGTTAAAGCCATTTCTGTGACCCCCAAAATGATCCACTGATTGAATTTTCTCGAATATGTGACATAGTCCAATCGTCTTCTCATAACCCAAAATGGTAGGATGCAAAATTCAGTCAAAATCGTTAGATCGTTTTTCAGCTAAAACAAAATTCTGAAGTGGCCGACAACTGGTTCAGTGATGGCCGAACATTAGTTTTTCACGGCCGACTATTAGAGAACTTGCCCTTTTTGAACTTAACTTTGTCTGAAAAAAAAACTATTATCATATTTTTTTTAAATAATTGCTGAAACATAATAAGAAAAGTATGTTTTAACATATCACTGTTAAAAATGTGGTGCCGTTTTTTAAAAATTCTACTTTAAGATATATATATATATATATATATATATAAGCACTTAAGTGGCCGACTATTGGTACTTTTACCCTACACAATGTACTTTTGGCACTCTATTAAAAAACATTCATTTCTGATTAATTTACTAAAAGAAATGTTTTCATATTTGAAAATAATTTTTCTCCTTTTCTGAAAAAAAAAAAAAAAAAATTATTCTTTGATTTCTATCACTTTAGAAATAAGCGTGTTATACATATATTTTTTTACATATTCTTAGAGATGCTTTTACATGGAATAAAAAAAATCATCCACAACAAAAACTTTTAAAATTGTTTGAATAACAATCGAATAACAAAATCGAAAATAAAAGTTTCGTTAGCATTTTCAAATAGAGTCAACAGGCGTTCTGTTGTTGGGGGAAAGCGGCGGATAGGTTTTCGATATTTTAATGTCGATCAATTTTGTCGAAGACTTCATCGTCTGCGTCTTCAGATAAAAGACACACAACCCTTAAAGGACATACCACTTGACAGAACACCAAAAGAAACACACAAACTAAGTTAATGGCTCTAAAATTGCTCAAATCTTGTAAAAGAATTGGGGGAATTTGTACAGGATAAAAGGACAACGAATTTATAAAAAGAGAGCATAGGAGTAAGAAGAGATAAAAATTATGTTAATGTTCTCCTGAGTAATATCGCATGATTATTTGTGAAATTGCACAACTCAAAAAACACCGATATTTTAGATAACTATAAGAGAGAATCGCAAAAATACATCCTAACCCCTCATGCAAAATTTGTAAACAGACATTTGTAAACAAACATTGTAAAAAAAAAAAAAAAAAAACTATAAACATAACGGAAATTGATCTGTCGCCCTCGCAATTTCAACATCCTCTGGAAAATAATCTGGGGAGAATGATTTCGTAAACGTATCAGAAATCTGCAAATATAAATTTGAAAATATCCTTGACAGATAACAGTGCTAATAACAATCTGAATTGTTATTTTTACTAAACAAATAATTCCTGTACAATTTCCGGATTTTAGCATATTTTTTGTGATGAAATGACCGATTAAGAATGATTTTACAATTTTTTCCATTTGTCGCAAAGTTCTACTACCTACAAAACAGTAAATATACTACCTTAACTGACTCATATGAATATATATAATGTACTTTTGACTTTTTTGAGAAAATTATTAATTCATTTCTGATTCCTTTTACTAAGAAAAAATTGTTTTCATATTTAAAAAAATATTTTTCGCCACTTCTAAAAACAAAATTTACACTTTGAATTCTATCACTTTAGAAATAAGCGTGTGATATATTTTTTTACATATTCTTGAAGATATTTTTACATGAAAGAAAAGATTTTTCAACTAAAAAAAAAGCACCTTTAAAATTGTTTGAATAACAAACATATCCGTTTTCAAAATCGATAATAAAAGTTCGTAGAATTTTGAAATAAAGCGAAAAATAGACATTCTCGTATTTTGGGAGGATAAAGCAGTTGGAGAAGCGGGAAAAGGGAGGGGGGGGGGGGATCAAAATTTTCATGCCGATCCATTTTGTCTGAGACTACATCGTCTGCGTCTTGGATAAAGAACACAACACTTAAAGGACAAATCACTTGGCAGCTTACCAAGAAGAAACACACAAACTAAGTGAATGACATTAAGCATGCTCCAGTGTTGTAAAAGATTTGGATGAATTTACTCGGGAGAAAAAAAAAAAAAAAAAAAGACTAAGGTGAGACAATAAGTAAATGAAATGGTAGTAAAAAGAGATAAAAATTATATTTAATGTCCTCTTGAGTAATATAATCTCTGCTTAACATTTGTATAAAGACTAGTATATTGCATACTTACTTGTAAAGTGGCAAAGCTCAAAAGATGTTATCTTTGAAATATTAATAGGAATGAATAAAACATAAATTAATAAATCTAACCTGTCATTAGAGCCAGACTTAATTATCTTAATTAAGTGGCCGAATTGAAGTGATTTTTCCACTTATTCACAGTTGACAACGTTATTATCTTCAGACTATGAGTTGTAACTTGATTCATGTGAAAACAAATAAAATACTTTTGATATTGGATATAAAAATATCGTATTATTTTCCAGTCCATTTAAAGTAGAAAAGAATTTTTCCAAACACATTTTTCATTCTGAAAAACTTTATTTTATGAGATCAGTCAAGTTTTCAACATTTTTTGGTTCTGCCTGTACAATTAAACAAAGTATATTAAGTAAAAAAAATATTTTTATGATTACAATAAACACAACAGAAACAAAAAATATAAAAATGCATAATAGATTCAAAACAATTTAAGACTGGAAAGAGAAATAAAACATACTTTCTATTAGTGCAATAATTGACAATGATTTATACATGCATATGAATAAAACAAAGGTTTGCTAGATTTGTCGTTTAATCTATGGACTATTTTTTTTTTAATTCCCCCCATTTTGAGAGCCTTAAAGAAATTCAAGAGTTTTAATGTAAAAACTTACATTTTTCTATATATTTAAGACATAATAGCCAAAACTGTTTTAAAAATATGTCAAATACAACTTTTTGGTCTGTCATTCCCTTAAAATCGCTATGAAATGATGAACAAAAACTCATTTACCTAAACATCTTGTTATACACGAGATTTACTCAATCCAAACAACAAGCCTAGGTGCTTTGATCCAAGGCGCTGAAATAAAGTGTTAAAAGTGGGTGCTGTGCTAACTATTTGATTATTGGATGGTGCAATTTTTAATATGTATATGACCAAAAAATCGCATTCATAGTCTGAAAGAAGATATTACAATGAGCAGAGTCGCAGCAATGGTGGTGTGGGTGGTGTCCCGGCACCAGGCGCCCTCAATTGGGGGCGGGCAAGCTTAATCGGCGCTGTCAGTTATCATTATTGATGCGCCGTCGGTATATAACAAGGTATTTTGCCCCAAGCGCCAAATGAAGTTGCTACGGTGATGATTTTGCGCTAAGTTTAAATGACACCTTTGTTGTGATTTTATTTTGAACGATCTGTGAATAAAGGCGGATGTATTTTTTTCCCCTTACACGCACTATACAATCGGTCAAAAAAAAAAAACTTTCAATTTTAATCGCTAAATTGCCGCAGAGGAAAACAAAGTTAACAATTCGATTGTTAATTGTTTCTTCTTTAAGTTTATATAGAAAAAGTACCCTTTGGACCTGTATTGGAAAACGAGAGAACTTTAAAATTTTCAATGCGAACACATAATTTTGACACCAGAATACGAATCTGAAACCTTAAATTAGCCTAGATATAAATTTACAGAAATTTGTTTGGTTTAGAGTTACCCAATATTAAAAATTTGGATAATTTGGGAAGGGGGAGGTTCTCGAAAGTGAAAATCGTTACTTTTAACCCTTTGAAAGGCTGTGGTGTATTATGTATATCACTTAAAATACTCACTTGTATATACTCAAAATTTATACCAGGAGTTTTGAATAAAATTTTTCCTTTCTAATTTACGTGAAAAAAAAAAATTGCATTTATTTATTTTCATATAAAATTGTTTGTAAATTCGGGTGAATTTTTAACGTTACAATAACAGAATTACTTGCCCCTGAAGAGGTCAAGATTTATATTTCAAGATTTATTAAAATATATATATATACACACTTCTGTTTCTTTGTAAAATTTTCATAGAATGCGACTGAATAATTCCGTGGCACACTTGTTGCACATTCGAAATAAGATCGATAAGTTCGGCCCGTTGCAGTCACTCTCAAATGATAGCGCATTAGTCATTTTACAGATGGGCATTTGTTCTACAATTCTAGCTTTATCCACTAAAATGTTATTTGATTACTGACTTAACTTTGTACCTTGTATGTATATAATATAATTTATGGTATGTTGATAATAAATTACATTTTATCTGTTTAAATAGCAATGTTATAAACGAGGCCTTTAAATCATTGGATTGTAAATTTAAAAGATCGATTAATTTTTATCAAAATGTCAGACCAATATACAAATCTTCTACTACCCTGAAAATATTTACGTCTTCGCTTGGGTGAAATATTTGCTCCTAGAGATGAGTTTCGGGATTTTTTTTTTCGCAGCCCGAACCAGATGATTTGAAATCCGAGCCCGATAGTACATAGTAGACAATTGTTAATAACATTTTAAAAATGCTTCAAGATTAATTTTCTTATTTAAAAATCTCTTCTTACATAGAAATAAATATTAATCCCACACTGCAAAAAAAAGTGTTGATTTTACAGTATAATACTGGCATCCCAGCTGCCAGTATTATACTGTAAAATTAACAGTAAAATAAGCAGTAATACACTAACCGCGCATGCGCGGTTAGCGTATTACTTCTTATTTTACTGTTTATTACTGTTAATTTTACGGTATAATACTAGCAGCTGGGATGCCAGTATTACACTGTAAAATCAACACTTTTTTCTTTTGCAGTGTAAATACTCCCTCATGACAATGTTCGGTTATTTTCATGTCCCTGAAAAACTTTTAAAAATAGCAAATTTGTTATTTATGCCCAACTACTGACAAAAGAAATCTGCAAAAGTCACAATTCTTATTCTTTTAAAATATCATTGTACAAGTATGGCAGAAAGACATGAGTTTTGCTTTCCAGTAAGTCTGGGAAAGGAATTCAAGCAGAAATCAAGGATAGGGAAGGGATATCCCACAGCTTGCAAAGGCTTCATAATCGAAAGATTTCTCCTTACATCCCATCAATAACAATTCAATTCCCTTTCAAACTGATTTTTAGAGGATTTTAAAACACTTTAAGAAACTTACACTACGTTCTTGTTTCTCAAAATAACAAGTTTTTTTTTCTCTTTCAAATTTGTGAATAAATATAATTTTCAGTTTGAGTCCGAGCCCGAAAATTGGCATAAAATTCGAGCTCGAGCCCAATTCGGGAACGGTCCCCTCGAAACTCGTCTCATCTCTATTGCACCCGTGTTTCAGCTTTTATGTTTTATCTTGAATTAACAAGGAGAGGCCAAGCTTGGTAATCACAGATTTTGATTGTTTTTATATATGTTGTAGGGTAGAAGCCCCCTAGTCTCAGGTTCAACGGATTTTATACAACGTCCCTTAGTTCTCGAGAAAGGGGGCCTAATATTATAACACAACTAAAATACTTACTTTGTAAAGAATTCACTGTGTTGGTCGTAACTCAGTTGTTATGGTGTCTGTTCGTTAATCCGCGGGCACGGGTTCAAGACCGGAACGTGCTATGTTTATTTTTCTCATTTTTTGTTTTATAAATGTAATTGTAATTATAATTTAATAATCTCACATTAATTAAAAATTATAATATTTTACATAACTTATAATGTTAACCTATTTATTTTTTTTTTTTTATTTTTTTTTATAACTAAATCGTTGTATAAAACATCATTAAACGGTTATTTTTTTTTTAATCACTTTTAAAATGTATTTCATATATGCTTTATCGATACAACGATATTGAACAATTGTGTCAATTCGTGATTTTAAAGACTCATCGTTTATATATTGTCGTAACAAGGAAAGTCAATGCGATGATAATAGTACTCTGTTTTTAAAGTAAGAAGCATAATTATATTAAAAACGAGCAGGGAAGACCGAGCTATGCTCGGTCAAAATTAAATTTGAGTTCAAATATCATGACCCATGACCAAAATGACCCACTAATTGAATTTTCTCGAACATGTGACTTATCCCAACAGTCTTCTCATGCCCAAAAACCATAGGATGCAAAATTTAGTGTAAATAGTCTGAGCCGTTTTTAAGATAAAATAGCTTGACCCATAATGATCCATGACCAAAATGATGCACTAATCGAAATTTCTCGAACATGTCACCTAGCCTAACAGTCTTCTTGTACCCTAAACCTGTAGGGTGCTAAATTTATTTCAAATCCTCTGAACCGTTTTTAAGATAAAATAGCTTGACCCATAATGACTCATGACCAAAATGGCCCACTAATTGAATTTTCTCGAACATGTGACCAACAGTCTTCTCGTGCTCGAAAACCATTGGATGCAAAATTTAGTGTAAATTGAGCCAATTTTTAGATCTTGACCCTCAATGACCCAGAAATGACCCACTAATCGAATTTTCTCGAACATGTGACCTAGCCCAATGATTTTCAGGTGCCCGAAACTCGTAGGATACAAAATTTAATCAAAATCGTTAGAGCCGTTTTTTAGATAAAAATAATTTGACCCGCTTTGACCCAAAAATGATCCACTAATCGAAAGTTCTCGAACATGTGATACAGCCTAATAGTCTTCTCGTGCCCGAAAATAGTCGGATACAAAATTTCGTCAAAATCGTTTGGACCGTTTTTTAGATACAATTAGCTTGACCATGACCCAAAATGACCCAAAATGACCCACTAATTGAATTTTCTCGAACATGTGACCTAGCCCAACAGTCTTCTCGTGCCCGGAAACCATAGGATGCAAAATTTAGTGTAAATTGAGCCGCTTTTTAGATCTTGACCCACAATGACCCAGAAATGACCCACTAATCGAATTTTCTCGGACATGCGACCTAGCCCAATGCTTTTATCGTGCTCGAAACTCGTAGGACACAAAATTTAATCAGAATCGTTAGAGCCGTTTTTTAGATAAAATTAATTTGACCCGCGTTGACCCAAAAATTACCCACTAATCGAAAGTTCTCAAACATGTGACCCAGCCCAATTGACTTCTCATGCCCGAAAATGGTCGCATACAAGATTTCGTCAAAATCGTTTGAACCGTTTTTTAGATACAATTAGCTTGACCATGACCCAAAATGACCCAAAATGACCCACTAATTGAATTTTATCGAACATGTGACCTAGCCCAACAGTCTTCTCGTGCCCGAAAACCATTGGATGCAAAATTTAGTGTAAATTGAGCCGCTTTTTAGATCTTGACCCACAATGACCCAGAAATGACCCACTAATCGAATTTTCTCGGACATGCGACCTAGCCCAATGCTTTTATCGTGCTCGAAAATCGTAGGACACAAAATTTAATCAAAATCGTTAGAGCCGTTTTTTAGATAAAATTAATTTGACCCGCGTTGACCCAAAAATGACCCACTAATCGAAAGTTCTCGAACATGTGACCCAGCCCAATTGACTTCTCATGCCCGAAAATGGTCGCATACAAGATTTCGTCAAAATCGTTTGAACCGTTTTTTAGATACAATTAGCTTGACCATGACCCAAAATGACCCAAAATGACCCACTAATTGAATTTTATCGAACATGTGACCTAGCCCAACAGTCTTCTCGTGCCCGAAAACCATTGGATGCAAAATTTAGTGTAAATTGAGCCACTTTTTAGATCTTTACCCACAATGACCCAGAAATGACCCACTAATCGAATTTTCTCGGACATGCGACCTAGCCCAATGCTTTTATCGTGCTCGAAAATCGTAGGACACAAAATTTAATCAAAATCGTTAGAGCCGTTTTTTAGATAAAATTAATTTGACCCGCGTTGACCCAAAAATGACCCACTAATCGAAAGTTCTCGAACATGTGACCCAGCCCAATTGACTTCTCATGCCCGAAAATGGTCGGATACAAAATTTCGTCAAAATCGTTTGAACCGTTTTTTAGATACAATTAGCTAGGCCATGACCCAAAATGACCCAAAATGACCCACTAATCGAATTTTCTCGAGCATGTGACCTAGCCCAATGGCTTTCTGGTGCCCCAAAACGGTAGGATACGAAATTTCGTCAAAATCGTTAGAGCCGTTTTTAAGATAATTTTTGCATATATATATATATATATATATATATATATATATACGAGCAGGGAAGACCGAGCTATGCTCGGTCAAAATTAAATTTGAGTTCAAATATCATGACCCATGACCAAAATGACCCACTAATTGAATTTTCTCGAACATGTGACTTAGCTCAACAGTCTTCTCGTGCTCGAAAACCATAGGATGCAAAATTTAGTGTAAATAGTCTGAGCCGTTTTTAAGATAAAATAGCTTGACCCATAATGACCCATGACCAAAATGACCCACTAATCGTAATTTCTCGAACATGTGACCTAGCCTAATAGTCTTCTTGTTCCCTAAACCTGTAGGGTGCTAAATTTATTTCAAATAATCTGAACCGTTTTTAAGATAAAATAGCTTGACCCATAATGAGCTATGACCAAAATGACCCACTAATTGAATTTTCTTGAACATGTGACCTAGCCCAACAGTCTTCTCGTGCTCGAAAACCATTGGATGCAAAATTTAGTGTAAATTGAGCCGCTTTTTAGATCTTGACCCACAATGACCCAGAAATGACCCACTAATCGAATTTTCTCGAACATGTGACCTAGCGCAATGATTTTCGCGTGCCCGAAACTCGTAGGATACAAAATTTAATCAAAATCGTTAGAGCTGATTTTTAGATAAAATTAATTTGATCCGCTTTGCCCCAAAAATGACCCACTAATCGAAAGTTCTCGAACATGTGACCCAGCCCAATAGTCTTCTCGTACCCGAAAATAGTCGGATACAAAATTTCGTCAAAATTGTTTGAACCGTTTTTTAGATACAATTAGCTTGACCATGACCCAAAATGACCCAAAAAGACCCACTAATTGAATTTTCTCGAACATGTGACCTAACACAACAGTCTTCTCGTGCCCGAAAACCATTGGATGCAAAATTTAGTGTAAATTGAGCCGCTTTTTAGATCTTGATCCACAATGACCCAGAAATGACCCACTAATCGAATTTTCTCGGACATGTGACCTAGTCCAATGATTTTATCGTGCTCGAAACTCGTAGGACACAAAATTTAATCAAAATCGTTAGAGCCGTTTTTTAGATAAAATTAATTTGACCCGCGTTGATCCAAAAATGACCCACTAATCGAAAGTTCTCGAACATGTGATCCAGCCCAATGGTCTTCTTGTATCCCAAAACAGTAGGATACAAAATTTCGTCAAAATCGTTAGAGCCGTTTTTAAGATAAAATTTGCATATATATATATATATATATATATATATATATAACCACACACAAGATTTGCTCGTATTAGAATATATGATATATATATATATATAACCACCCACAAGATTTGCTCGTATTAGAATATATGATTAGCATAAGGATTAAATTACAACATACTTTTTTGCATATTAAAGATTGTAATTTATATGATGTTATTAATAAAATAAAGTATGACATTGTAAAGATTTTGGAATTTTTACTAGTTAATAATAGATCTATTTTTAAAAAAAATCTCTTTAAGTGATGATAAATGTTTAATAATTGTTTAAAAATCAAAAATGCTAAATTTAAATTTAAATATGTTAACATTATAATTAATGTACGATATTAAAATTTTTAATTGTGTGATTATTAAATTATAATTATGAAACAAACGTAGCGAATTCCGGTCTCGAACCAGGGCCCGCTGATCAAGGAGCAGACGCCATAACAACTGAGCTACGACCATAACAGTAATTTCGTTATAAAGTAAGTATTTAAGTTGTGTTTTAATATTAGACCCCTATTTCTCGAGAACTATAGGGCGTTGTACAAAAACCGTTGAACCTGAGACTGAAGGGCTTCTACCCTACAACATATATAAAAATAATCAAAATCTGTGAATACCAGGTTTTGCCCTCTCCTTGTAAGTGAAAAGACTATTTCATAAATTTAACTCCTTAGTGATTTGATTGATAATTGAATTTTTTTGTCAATTTCAGGAACCATTTGACATTATCAAGTGTGTACTTCGGATGCATATTAGGCAGGCTGTCTTTGCTTTCATATTACTGGGCTGCACAGTATGGATAAGCGTAAGTTTAAGTTTTCCGAATCGGCATCGTCGTTCAAGAAAGCACAACAGAACCGATTTCCGTGCAGATGACATCCGATTTGGTATGTTTTCAATTAGATTACCTATTTACAGATACTGTAAATTTACTACTAATACACTGCCAAAAAAAAAAAATTGTTGATTTTACAGTATGATACTGGCATTCCAGCTGCCAGTATTATACCGTAAAATTAACAGTAATAAACAGTAAAATAAGCAGTAATACACTACAGCGCATAAAATTTTTTTACTAAACTAAATTTGTGAAATCATTGGGATACGACGAATTTCGAGGAAGCAGTGGGTGGCTTGAAAAATTTAAGAGAAGACACGGAATTGCGGCAAAAGTAATATCTGGTGAAAATAAAGACGTTGAAGATAATGTTAGTGAAAATTGGATAACGGGGACACTGGGTAAAATTTTAAAAGGCTATAAGCCAGAAAACATCTTTAAAGCGGATGAGACTGCTTTATTTTTTCAATGTTTGCCTCAAAAGACATTAACATTTAAAAAGGAAAAATGCTTTGGTGGAAAAAAAAAGTAAAGCAAGAATAACTGTCAAATTACGTGCGAATATGACTGGAGATAAGAAATTGAAACCATTAGTTATCGAAAGAAGCAAGAACCCAACATGTTTAAAAGACGTAAAATATTTGGAGGTTGATTATGACTTTAACAAAAAGTCTTGGATGACGTCAGAAATTTGTGAAACATGAATTAAAAAGTTGGACAAACGTATGATTGCATAGTGTTGCCAAATTGCTCTCGTTTTTGACAATTGTCCCGCCCATCCGAAGGAAATCAACAAAAAACTGAAAAATTTTACAGTTTTTTACTTACCACCTAACACTACATCAAAACTGCAGCCAATAGATCAAGGAGGGATCAAAAGCTTCAAAATACAGTATCGAAAGAGAATAATGTGAAAAGTTATCACTGCACTTGAGAACAATCAATCTATGCCAAAGATCAACTTACGGGAAAGCATATCAAATATTTCCAAAACATGGAACTATGATGTCACAGATCGTACTATACGCAACAGTTTTGCCAAAGCTGGATTCTTTGTCAGCTATGAAAATTCGGCAAGTACAGAAGACGAAGACGATATTCCCTTAAAAGAACTTTAAAAAAATGTGGATACAGCTGAGAGAAAAACAAGAAATTAACGATGATGTGTTGATTGAGGATTTTCTTTCACTTGATTCCGAAGTTGAGACAGAAACGCTAACTGAATTGGATATTTTGGACAGTGTAAAAAATAAGACCAATCCAGCAATGAATTGCGAAGATGATGAAGATGGAAATGATCATGATGCAAAAATCAACAAACCTTCGTATGATTAAATGATAAAATCATTTGAAACAATCCGACGTACAGTGTGGTATTTTGCTGAAAAACCTGGCCAAAATTATTTCAAAACTTTTATGCATTCTATTGCAGATAAAATGTTTTAAGAAAACGTAAAATATTTTATTACGTTGAAAACAAATCACTTTTCATAGAGTTTACGCTGTAACGTATTCACTAGGTTTCAGCAAAGAGAAGGAAGGCTGTCCGAGGTTAAAGACCCCTCGTTTCCTGCCACCCCCGCGAGGTGTGAGGGGGCTGGAAGGACGAGCAGAGAGTCGATGGTCAGTTGTTGTTTTGGAGAGAGAGAGAGAAGGTCTCTCTAAAAAAGATTCTCACCCTGAGAATCGTCGTCAGCGAAGTGAAATCGCTGTGAGGTTTGAAGCTCTACTGATTGATGAGTAAGAGTGGATTAGAAGGAACCCCTTTGTTCCTTAGTAGTGGAGAACTTTTCTTTATAATTCTAAGACTGTATCTATTTTTGAGACCTCGAGGAGAGGTTGTTCTGATCAAACTGTTTTCAAGAGGACTTCCGAATTAGTTCCTGCTGCCACCTTCTTTTAGTATCTGTCCGTATCTACGAACTCTAAATTACATTAATTCAATTATTATCCTGTGCACTACACTATTTATCCTCACATGTTTATTTGTGAATAAAATATAATTTGCATAGGCTAAATAATCTGTGCTTTATTTCGGCAAACTAACCAGTAAGCTACCACATAACATCTACTATCCCGCCGAATTGGCACAGAACTTACCTGGGGTGCAGCTGTACTTCGGTGGTCCAATCCTGGAATAGCGGGTGCTGAGTCATAGATGATGTATTCGTCGGCTATTCTCGTCCTGCTTCAATTTACTGGGTGCAGACTCTGGCTCTGATGCTCTGCCTTTCTTTTATTATTGCATTTGGGGAGCAGCTGTGGTTCAGTACTTGATTAGCTGATGCTGTTTCATAGATGCTGTATTCGGCGGCTCTCCTGGCTCTGATTCACTTTACTGGATGCGGCCTCTGGCTCTGAGTCACTTTACTGGATGCGGCCTCTGGCTCTGAATCACTGTACTAGATGCGGCCTCTGGCTCTGATGCCCTGCCCTGAACGGTGCGGCGGGTGTAGACTGCTCCTGGTTCCACTCTTCCGTTAGGCAACTCTGCTATTTCCTTCAGTCTCTGTCATTACTCGTACATTTGTCCCTTTCGCTGCCACCATTTCTGTGCCAATTCGGCGGGATAGTAGATGTTATGTGGTAGCTTACTGGTTAGTTTGCCGAAATAAAGCACAGATTATTTAGCCTATGCAAATTATATTTTATTCACAAATAAACATGTGAGGATAAATAGTGTAGTGCACAGGATAATAATTGAATTAATGTAAATTAGAGTTCGTAGATACGGACAGATACTAAAAGAAGGTGGCAGCAGGAACTAATTCGGAAGTCCTCTTGAAAACAGTTTGATCAGAACAACCTCTCCTCGAGGTCTCAAAAATAGATACAGTCTTAGAATTATAAAGAAAAGTTCTCCACTACTAAGGAACAAAGGGGTTCCTTCTAATCCACTCTTACTCATCAATCAGTAGAGCTTCAAACCTCACAGCGATTTCACTTCGCTGACGACGATTCTCAGGGTGAGAATCTTTTTTAGAGAGACCTTCTCTCTCTCTCTCCAAAACAACAACTGACCATCGACTCTCTGCTCGTCGTTCCAGCCCCCTCACACCTCGCGGGGGTGGCAGAAAACGAGGGGTCTTTAACCTCGGACAGCCTTCCTTCTCTTTGCTGAAACCTAGTGAATACGTTACAACGCAAATATATGTAACAAAGTAATGTCTTACTGAAAAAAACATTCTTTTGATCATAGTCTTCAGCATCATCTTCTTCAGAATCACTTGAAACACTAGATTCTGGCAATTAAAACTGTAATGCCTCTGCAGAAAATCTTTTACTTTTTCTGGAGTGTTTTCGCATACTATAACTTAAATAAGGATCGGAACTCAAAAGTAGCCGATTGAGCATATCTTAATTGCATTTTATGCACAAGACTTTTCTTGAAAGGTTTTTCCTATAGGAATGGAAATGCTTGTTGCGGGCTTTAGCTGCTACCTTTGATAACTGCCCGATTGGGAATAATGCATGACCTGTAATGGTAGCTCCATGACTCAAAATGTTTTGTAAAGTGGGTGACATTGGGGCTAACCGTAAAGATTTACATAATGGTTAGAGGTATCATTCACAAATTCTTCAAAATTTTTTGTATCTATTTTTATAGTTATTAGATAACGCTTCTAGAATAGTTTTAATATTCGTATTATTTTTATGTCAATTCCTGTAATTTTAACTGATGTTTCTGTATCTGAGAAAAGCCTTCTTGAGGTGTTTCTGTGATTGGTGTTTACGAAATCGGCTTTCTCAATGCGTACAAGTATTTGCATCTCCATTTTAAACTTCTCGTGTATTGATTTTTTTCTTTGACTAACAATCTATTTCTACTTATCATTTCTTACTTGCCATTTTTTATTGAAAGCTTATAAGCAAGATGTAGAATTGACTCGAAAAATTTGATCCTACCATAGAGTATTGAGAGACTGAATTTCAAAGAATATTTTTAGGTCAATATTTTTAACTATTTTTAACTTAATAAAATCTTTGGATGATTGTTTACAAATATAGTATCGCATCATGGAATTGGTGCTGGTAATAGTATTGCAAAGTTTAGCATCGACCATAGTCAGCATTAATCTGTACTAAACGCAGTATGCCATAAGCTGTTAGTAAAGTGTTTATTAAATTTCGTACCTGCTCTTCAAAGTATTTTACTTCCTTTTGGAGTATGTCTTTATCTTCATAAATGAATTTTATTCGTATAGGACGACAAAAACGTGGAGATGAAGGTACAGGGTTCTGCCACCATACATTTTGAAATTTATTTATGTTACTTATTAATCTCAAAGCAAATAAAGAACTTTGGAAAATGTTTGAGTCACTGTCAAAGGAGTTTTCAAACTTGTGTTTGAACATATGTCGTTGGGAGCCGTCACAACACCATTTGCAGAAGATTTCTAAATTTTTCAATTCTACTTCACTCGCTGATTTGAACACATGTTCTGAATACTATTTACACAATATTTGTGTAGTGTGAAGTTTTACAACCACCATGTTTTCAGTACTTGTAATATCTCTTGGGTAACATTGCTCTTTAGCCCTCTGAAGAAGTGAATATGCAACGGTATATATTTTTATTAGGAGTTCAGATGATATTATATTGATTGTATGTGAGATCTGCTGCAACAAAGATGGTCAAAGCCTCAGTCGATGATAACTTCAATGTACTTAGGTTTGTTGTCTCAGCCAAAGTTAAAATGTTGCGATATTTTGTTGCTCTAGTTATGATGACTGTAAAGTGTTTAATAATTTTTGCGACATCTGCATGTCCAGCAGTTCTTTCGCTCATTTCAGCGGCATATGTCAATTGTCCGTGGCTTATTTCAGATCTTATTTGTTCGATTTTACGCCTCTTACTTCTGCTACTACGATCTTTAAATTGTTTTGCTGGACGACCGGGTTTCTTTATTGTCCAGGTAGGTAAATAAAGCGTTCTTTTCAGCCATTTCTCATTGTTTTCTCGAAAACGTTGTTCAGTGAATCGCGAAGAAGCCCATTTCTGTTTATAATGATGTTTGAAAGATTTTAATTTGTAACGGGGCAAGTGGCTTTCATTTTCTGGACATTTCGTAATTTCGACAAGTTTCTGTTCTAAAAACTCAAATTTATTTTTCATTTTTCTGTTGTCACAATGCTTTATTACATCACACATATATTTTCTTGATATTTTTTATTATTGTTTCCATATTGTATAAAAAAATAATACATCTATATCTAGTACATTTCTTCTTAATAATATAAAACTCTCTTACCTCGTTAGTGAGTAAAAAACACCTTTCCTTATGGCTGATCTAAAATATATTTTTCAAAATGACCACAGCATTTTAAACAAAACACAACAAAATTTACATAATACGAACACTCGGTACAAAACGAAAATGTAACATTATTTACAGAGAATCATTTATTGAACGTTATCATTATACGACCAAAAAACTTCTTACTTAAAAAGAACACATCGAACAACTTAAACAATAAACAAAAGTTTATTTTTTTTCACTTGAATTTGCAGATTTTATTTTGAGCTTGAGTGCACAAAACAGTCTTCAGAGGGAGTAAGAAACTACTACATTTATTAAATGTAAACAGTTTAATAAATGGAAAAGTTTAATAAATAATTTTTTTTTTCTTTTTTTTTTCAATTTTCTTTTATTTATAAAATAAAAGGGAGTAAAATGGGAGTAGATTTTATTTCATATATTTTAATTAACCGATATATACATTACGAAAACAAAAGAGTTCATATTGAACTCAGTTTAACTCCCTATTAGAATTACCTTTTAATCTAAAATATTTAACTTAAACTATGGTTTCAAATATGAATATCATAATGAAAATGTATTATATTTTCGGAACTGTTTATGTAAAAGGAAGTATACACCTTCGTCTTTAGAAACCGTAAAATGTTTCTGAAATTCGACTAAGAATAGTATTTTAGAATTTCGATAAAAAGATAAATGGACCAAAATCATAAAAAATAGGCTTGCTCAAGACGTGAATCCAAGTGAAATACCAGTATTCCAAGTGAAATACCAGACGATTGGAGAAGTTATAGAACGAAATGAAATCGTTATCATATGGACTGGATAGTGCACTTAGACTTATACCAACCAGAAAATGAACAATTAAATATAAGATTTGAAATTTTGACTTTTGGCCAGCTTTTCCAGTGAAATACCACACTGTGCGACGTGGATTACAGTTTGAAGAAAATACGCCTGAAGGGATTTTTGGTGCATTGCAGAGATGCAAAACATATTATGGGGGAAAACACTTTTTCAAACAAAAAACTCAGACAAAATTAACAGACTTTTTCAGTAATTAAATTTGAGGACGCATGTGGTAATGTGTGCTTAAAATTGCTTGTTATAATAAATACGACAATGATTCATTAATTTTAATTTAAAACTATTTTCTTAGAACTGGAAATAGAGTGTATTCCCGTAGAATGTTTTGTTTTATTCTTGTTTTCCTTGCAGATTTCGTTTTGATGGGTAAAATAAATAAAGTAAATCGATGTTATTTATACAAAAAAATAAGATTAAATACCTTTTTTTTTTAATATTTAGTATTTATGAATTTAAAATATGTTTTATGTTGTTTAAAATATTTTTAAAAGTGACACTCTATTTAACGAATTTTCCATATAACGAACTTTTTTTCGGAATTTAGTGACTTAGTTAAATAGAGGTCCGACTGTATATATATATATATATATATATATATATATATATATATAGTATTTGGATTTCTTTTTATTCAAAACTCATAAAAAAATCATAATATGTACACTTCTTCTCAAAATAACGTAACACTTTGAGAGGAAAAGTATTTCTGTTGCTGAAATGTTGAAATCATTGATCAACACCAAGATTTACAAAAATATATATATATATATATATATATATATTTGGAAATAAGTAAAAGTTTTTCTTCACGTACATTTTTAAACACAAAATTTTACTTCTTTTTAATTGCTAAAAGGTGTAAAATAAAAATATTATAAACAGTAAAATAGGTTTTATTAGACTGTCGACATATGTTTCAGCTCAATCTGAGCCATTATCAAATCAAACGAAAATATTCTATAAATGCACGGTCTATGAAGTTATTTGAAACTCAGTCATTTAATTGTTCATGTACTTTTTTAAAATTACGCACATTATTTTTTATTTTTCACTTGGATGTTTATTTCCATATTTGTAACCTGGAGTAACTCGATCCACAATTTTGGAAAATTAAACGATGTGCTGCATCGTTACATATTGTATTTTTACGTGTTACAATCTCTATGGTACTCTTATAATGGATGGATAGTATATATTGCAGTGGAAAATTGTTTTACTTTCATTGAAATTTATTTGAATGGTTTCTTCTTGATATAATCTTGCCAGGGCTGTGGTTTTTCCATTATACTTAATATCAGCTATATGCCCCTTTTTTCTGTAACTAAATTTCCTGCTTGTCATGCCAATATAGTAATTCTTTGATCCGTCTTCTTTAATAAATGGTATTTCATATACTCATGAATTTTATTTAAAAATCCTGGTGCCAATGTGGCATTTGATAATTAAAATTAAATGGGATATATTGCTTTACTCAAAATTTCTTTTTATGTTATATACTTTATACTAAAATGAAAACTTTGTTCACAATTTTAAAATTTTTGAAAAAAAAAATATTTATGTAACATTGTTTACATCTTCTTTTTTTGTTTGTTTCAACAGAGAGTGTACGCATTCAAGAAAACGAGATTGATCCAAATCATCGTCACCTCGTAACAAACGATAATGACAAAGGAGAAATTTCAGATGCCAGCGTGGGGGACTTCGAACCACTTTTAGATTTTGACGAAGTTGACCCAGATAGCAGTACACACACTCCATCAGAACATGTCCATAATCATTCTCATCATGATGGCCACGATGTAATCCATGTAGCGTCTTGGCAGTGGGATTACGTTAGAACACCTTTCATCTACACTGCAGTTGTCATCGTCGCAGGATTTTGCAAAATAGGTCAGTAGTTTTTGATCACAATTCGTTTTTTTTCTCTGCTGTTAACAATGTAGACCGCAAATAGGCTTATTTTGTTATTTTAAGTGTTACACTACTTACAAAGCCTGAAAAATCAAAAGAATTCCTTAACATTACGGTCTATGGGGGAAAATCGTTTGCTTTTTTTTTTTTTAATGATATTACACTTTTTTAAACATATTCAAATAAATGCATATTCTACAGTAAGCACTTTGTTACAAGGTGCTTACTGTATAATATGGTATGCATAGAATGTATCGTTCATTTACAGAATTCCCTTACATTACGGTCTAGGGGGGAGGGGGGATCCTTTGCAGCGTATTTTAATGGTGTTTCACTATTTTAAACATATTCAAATTGATAAATATGACTGAGGTGCACTACAAGGTGCTTACTGTAGAATATGGTATGCATAGAGTGTATTGTTCATTGGACACCCAAAAGAATATGGTAACAGTACTGTGTATGAGCAACAATCGCTGGTAGCTCGTATTCAGTTGTGGTACGCATTTTTAAAAGTAACTAATTTTTTGCATATTAATCGGTGCATTTAAATTCTATAGATCATATACAGGACTGCTCAAAAGATCTCACGTACATTTCCGTTTATTGGCGGAAATTGCTGAAGGAGAATTTTCAATTGTTCCTAATTGAAGCACATTTTAGCATGCTGTGTAGTATACATACAAATCTGTAGATCATATACACAGCTGCACAAAATAAATAGGATATTTTGTTTGACTATTGGTAGTAATTGCTGAAATTGGTTTTTCAAATGTGTTAAGCCTTTTCTAAATTGTTTATTCATTAAACGGTGAAGTTTTGTTACAGTATTCTCAATGTGTTGGAAAGTGTTTCCTAATCTATGCATCACGCATGATTTTTCATTCTTGTTTTAATGAAAAATCGAAATGGTGACGTTGGAGCTGTAGCAACAGTTGATTTTCGGCATAACTTTAAAAATTTTCTTGGAATCGCTTCCAAATTTTTACCAGCTATTTTCAACACTTTTCTCTAGAAAAGTAGTCAATATTAATTATGATTGATCAAATATTTATTTTTATTTTTACACTGAAAAAAAAGTGTTGATTTTACGGTATAATACTGGCATCCCAGCTGCCAGTATTATACCGTAAAATTAACAGCAATAAACAGTAAAATAAGCAGTGATACACTGTCGCGCAAGGAAAGTTTTTTACATCATTGAGAGAATTAAACAGCTAAAATGGAAATGGGCTGGGCACATTGCAAGAATACAAGACAATAGATGGAGTACAAACACTCTAACAGAGGCATCCCAGAGATGTAAAACGGCCAAAAAGACGACCTCAAGTAAGATGAAGGGACGAAATCATAAAAGTGGCCGGTGTTAATTGGATGACTAAAGCATTAGACAGAAAACAATGGAAAAATCTGGGGGAGACCTGCATCCAGTAGTGGATTGAAAGCGGTTGATGATGATATGCATCTAAATACATGTTGATGATGTTAAAGATTGATATATTTAAACACCATCAAACTAATTTTCATTCCGACGTATAGTTTCTAAAATAAAACAAAGATAAAAAATCAGTAATGTTTCAAGCGTCGAAAGTAGCATTATTCATTCCTGTTCTACTTGTTTGGGTCAATATTTTCGATAGTTTATATTTTTGCATCCCTGAAGAGTGTAGATTGTGGCCCTAAAACGGTTTCATGATATTCCTATTCCTTACAATATTTTTTGCTCATTGAATGTAACGCCGCTCGTTGAACATATAACGCTACACTGCAAAAAATAACTGTTGATTTTACAGTATAAAACTGGCACCCCAGCTGCCAGTATTATACCGTAAAATTAACAGTATTAAATAGTAAAATAAGCAGTAATACGCTGCCGCGCAAGCAGTAATATACGCTACCGCGCATGCGCGGTAGCGTATATTACTGCTTGCACGGCAGCGTATTACTGCTTATTTTACTATTTAATACTGTTAATTTTACGGTATAATACTGGCAGCTGGGGCGCCAGTTTTATACTGTAAAATCAACAGTTATTTTTTGCAGTGTATTGTAAAACGTTAAACTTGCTTTTCTCGAAACCATATTTTTTTTCAAATTGAGCGACCATTTTTATAGAGAACTATTCGACCTCTTACCTTCATTTTATATTTAAAAGAAATCTAATCGTTTTTGATGGAGCTCACACCACCGAAAATTATAAATTTCATTTATTAAAATTTTTTTTTCGCAAATGTTCAAATGACTGCAATTTTGTCAAAAATCAACTTTTTAAAAACAAATGTTGTCATAAGCTCCACAGAATTCAATGCATTTTCATAATTTGGCGACAAAATTTGTTTTAGATTCTTGGGACCAAAGAAAAACGGTCGCGCGATTGGAAGTTTGCAGCGGGATCTCCTCGTCGCACAAAGCATATTATTATTATTTTTTTTTTTTTTAAATATAAGTGAAATGTCAAAAAATCCGAAGGTGATATCTGAACAAAATAGTAAAAACCACGTAAATTTTAAGCCAAAGAAGTAGACCCCCTTCCCTCCCCCTCTTAATGGTAGTGTTAAATTGTTAGTTAATAGTGTTGTAACAACGTGATCAACGAAATAAAAGGCCGCAATACTCCCGCGCCCCCTTATCTGTCACATAATCAAGATTGGTTGTTCCCCAATTGTCAAATTGCCATGTGATCAAAGTATAGGCTGAAAAACAGCCGAGATCGGTTGAGTGCCGCGGCTTGTCTATTTCGTTGACTACGTGTAGAATTTGTTGACTACGTTGATACGTTGACTGCGTTGGCCGCATTTATTACAGCACGAGTTTTCATGCTCCCTGGCGGGTTGGACAGCCTTTTTACAGTTCTTGTGGGCTCCTTTTGGCAAGCTGAAGCTAAATGTTTCACAGTTTCTTTTCAACATTTTTGTTATTTCGAAAATTAGTTTTTGACCTATTCACTTATCGTCGAAGTTATTTTACGAGATATCATGATATAAATATCCATAATTAATTATTTTAAAAAATGCAATTACATCCCATTTTCGTCCTAAACAGTAAAAATCTAAAATGCTTTAAATTTAAAATTCTTAACTGTGTTTTGTGAAAATTCATAACTTATAAGGTTAGTTGGGAATCAAATACAGTTAAAACACCTATTTCTTTTTTGTGTAGGTTTTCATCACGCAGAATTTTTGTCATCCATACTACCAGAATCATGGTAAGTAGACATCATGTGAGTTTCTGTGGCTATTTTTAAAAAATAATGTATAAAAAATAAATCATTTCTTGAGAAAAAAAAATAAACCTACTTTTCCAACTTGGTTGGAAGGACTTTTTTAAAAATAAATCATTGAAAATACTGATATATACATTTCCACTTCGGCATAGTTGTATTTTTTATTTACAAATTTTACTTTGTTTTAAATATTTTACCTATATTTGCCAGTCAAACAGGAATTTCGGAAACACCCTCCAACAGCTTTAAAAACACATTCAGTTTTTGATGAAGCAGATAATGTTTTTCTAATTTAAAATTAAATTATGCGATGAGCAAATGTAGCTATGACACAAATAGTTTAACATTTGATCGGCTCTGAAATGCAGCGTAAAAGAAAAAAAAAAGTGGGGAAACTAAAGTTTGTTTTAATATGAACTAGGTTATTGGAATTCTATGTACCCCCCCAGAACATTTATGTCTACATGAGATCTTACCGGGTGTCCTAAAATAGACTGACTGATTTTAAAATTCAATAACTTCCGAACGGTGACAGATATTAAAAAAATTCTTGCAGGAGAGTAATATATGATGTCAGGAATTTTTTTACTGAGATTCCTGATTGTAGTTCGAATTATCAGCAATAGATGGCGCTGCGAGCAACAAACATCCAATCGAGACAAAAGCAGAAATCACCCAGAAAGTCCAACATTGATGTGAAGGAAGGAGGTTCAATACATGGAGTGGCTCTCATTCACCAATAAAATCTTATTTAGAATCGGGCCCTAAAAACAAGATTGTATTAGCAAATGAGACCCACTCGATGTATTGAACCCCCTTCCTTCGTATCAATGCTGGGTGATTTTAGATTTTGCATGCCGATTGCTCGCAGCGCCAACTGTTGCTGGTAATTCGAACTAAAATTAGGGATCGCAGTAAAAGAAAAAAAAATCCTGACATCCTACATTACTCTCCTGCAAGATTTTTTTTAAATGTCTGTCACCATTTGTAAGTTACTGAATTTTAAAATCAGTCAATCCATTTTAGAACATCCGGTATATGCGTGTAGAGTGCAAAATCGTTGAGTTCAGCCAACAAATGTTTACTTACAGATGCATTCTTTTAAGACATTTCAGATACATATATAGGATTTTATTTTATAATCTTACAATTGCTTAAATATTCACTTGACTTATGACTATAAATGACTATATCTCTTCAATTTAACTTTAAACAACCTTTATTACTTACTCAAGCAAACAATATGATGATGAGACCACAACACTTTATACCCATGAATACTATAACATCTTCGTAAACTTAAATAAGAATTCACCTAGAATTTTACTTTAACTTCTTTAATTTATACATATCGGATTCCCAACCTTCATATCGAGATACAAAAACTATGGAACACCTTATTATCCTCGCTTTCCTCTTTTAAACTTCATCTTTCACAAGCCTCATAATCATCTTGCGGTATTCGTGTATCTACTAATTGTATCCTTGAGTCCACTATCTTGTACTGTCAAGAATATTAATTTACAAATGGGTATTATTTCCAATCCCATATTTATGGAATCAAATATTTTTAAATATGAATCTTTGGGGGCGAATTCAAATGCTTAAGAATATATGATTAGATAAAAAATACTTATTACATACTTATGGTAAAATTATAAATCTCTACAGTTATTTTAATAAAAAAAATACACCAACTTTCATTCGTAGATCGTTTAGAATAAAATCATAACAAAGGTGTCATTAGACACAGAATAATGTCTTCTTTTCAAAGACGAAAGTATGATTTTTTTTAATGAAAGTCACCTACACATTAAAAATTGGGCCACATTTCATTTTTCAACACGTAACACCCATTTTGGACACTTTATTTGAGTTCATTGGATCAAATCAGTCCGGAAAAGCATATAAGTTAACATATTTTGTCTTAAATATTCTTCATAGAGTTATTTAAAAAAAGACATTATTCGTTAAATTTAGGAAACTAAAACTATCTCACAGGGAAAAGTACCTGACAAATTCAATTATAATCGACAAAATTGTATAAAAAAAATCTAAATATAAAATAAACTGATTTTATATAAAGAAAAATTTTATACAAATTTATTGCTGCTTCTTAAGATTTTTTCTTTCTTCTATATACAAGAGGAAAGTATTGGATTCGTGAAAAATTTTGACTTCCGGTTTTCGATAGATTCATACATTTTAGGTCTGAATACGATTTGACTGTTTATAGAAAAAGTCTGTCCTTGAATCTGTCTGTGTGTCTGTCTGTGTGTCTGTCTGTATATGAGACACATTTTGTGGGTGCTCCAACTTATAAACTACTACACGGAATTTAATAAAACTTTAGATTCATTTAGTCCTTGACATAAATTAGTCCTTATTAGATTTTGGTGTATATCGTTCAAGAGGTGGCGTTGCTACGCTGCATTTTTCATGATTTCTAAATGGCTATATCTAAAGAACTAATGCACGGAATTCCATCAAATTCATAGTATGTTAGACCTGGACGTAAACACATGGTGATAAGGTTTGGGTGACTATCACTCAACAGGTGTTGCTGCTATGCTGTGTTTTTCACGACTTCTGCTATGGCTAATATCACGAAAACTGATTCACAGAATTTCATTAAACTTCATGTTCTTTTAGACCTTGACATAAATAGATGCTGATTCAATTTTGACTTTCATCAGTCAACAGCAGTTACATCAGACCCCAGGAGATCAGTCCTCTGCTTGGGTAAAAATTCTTAATCTTGACCGCAATCAAATGATGCAATTAAGCGAGCGTTATTTTTTCCATTATTATTCACTGATCACTGTAATTCTATGCTAAATTTTTAAAAAAGGCAGTTTACTTCATATCCATAATTGTTGTTGTGTGAATATGCTATTTAAATGAATCTATTATAATGATATACAGGGTGACTGAAAAGTATGGGTGCGTTGTTTGACGTTGATATTTCACAACTAAAATCGGAGGAAGCATGCTTATTTTTCCTATTTCTGTAGTATTTTTGGAGGGACTATCTTGTGATATATTATTCATTTACTTTCGAGATGTTTATAAAGTTCTGTGTTCATTGTTTAGCCATTGCTCGAGAGGCGGCAAATGAAGAGAAGACTTCAACTATTGATTGTATCTCGTCTGGAAGTCCAACTTCGAACCGTCCAGAACGGAAGTGGAAAACAGTAGGAAACGTTTATGTAAAAAAGAAATCAAGCCGATCGTTTTCTGTGAATATCCGAAGAATTAGAAACACCATCAAGAAGAAAATTTACCAAAACGACGCCATAAACTTAAATTCCATTGAAAAGAGTTTGGATATTTCTCGTCAAACAGTCCAGAACATTGTTAAAAAGTGTCTCAAGTCAAAAGTGTCAAGATGCAATTTTTCATATATATATCATTTGGTTATTTTATAAAATCGATGTGTTCTGTATCTCTCTGCATATTTTATCGCCAAGTCAAATTCTCCAAAAGGAATTGGCGAAAAACGCACGCCAAATATCTAACATATGTCCAGGATTTTGAAGTAATTATTCACTCCATTCTGTTCCTTTACTTTCTTGGAAATGTAAGCCTCAAAAAGACTGTGTGCTTGGTCGGGTCACTCCCGATAGCTTTTGTAATCTCCTTACTAAAATTGCCATTAAACATCATCAACATGCCACTTTTGAGTTCTCCTAAATTAGTCTCTTGAACTTGCAAGTTCTATCGTGGAGTTTTTCGTTGGAGGCCGTACCTTAAAGATATATATTGAAGAATAAGATTTAGTTGCACCGAGGCATAGATCATGGAAGATTGTGTTCGCAAAATAACTCAGGCAAGTGAAGAGACTAATTTAGGAGAACTCAAAAGTGGCATGTTGGGAACATTTGTCAAACGATGCCAAGCTGAAAAAAACGAACGAGATGAAAAAAAATGCTCCAAAGTTTCAACATGCATCGCGTGGAAGCTGCTTAGTTGTCAAATGAAAAAATCTGCACCGTCGAGAAGACGCACAACCGTTAGAATAGAGTTAGAGCGGGCACACAATTTGTGTAACACAGACAGGCAGACATTTTCTAAAAATAGTCAAATTGTATTCAAGACGTCCCAAAATAAATAAATTCATCAATAGAAAATTTTCATGAATCCAATAGTTTCTTCTTGTGCATATAGAAAAAAGTAAACATAAAATAGATAAAAGGCTTTTTTCACAAATTATTTAATGATGCCTTTTTTAACCATCCATTCAACGTGTGTTAAAATAAAATTGTATATCAGACTGCGATGCTTTCTTTCTAAAGTTTTAACTGAAGTTCTATAAAACTTTATAAATCTAAAAAATAAAAATAAAAATAAAAATAAAAAAAATATTTACAACAAAAAATCCAATTTATTGTCTGCATAAAGTAAAATTTACGTTATCTATTGACTGCATTTTTTTATTACTTTTATTTCTTTTTTAAAGTTTACATGCAAATTTACATGTTGTTTTTCTTTCTTTTCAGCATGTTAATAGTGCTTGGAACTATTGTTGGAACTATTGTACAGTATGTAATGTGCTCTTTTTATATTCTGAAATTCTGCAGAAAATTTGTTCTGAAAACTTTTGAGTCACACAATTTACTATTTTTTTCTTTCTAGTTTTACCCATTCGAGGGAACTTTTGCCGCAATTTACGCCACATACATTCTTCCTTTTTCTCTTGCCTCCGTAAGTAAATAAAATAAATTTGAATAGTTCTGCTTATTCTTTTCAATTTCAATTCCTTTTAAGATTTTTCTTGAAAAAGCTGCAAGTACATTCAAGAGTTTTAAGCGTTTTGACTGCAATCTATGAATAGTGTGTATGTCTGGTGAACAAATATTTAAGACTCATGAATGATTTTTTCTAGCATCGCCATTTTCATCTAGAATAGTAAAAATGAACTTCTAGAATGAAAAGAAATCATTATACAGCACACTCTAGATTATCTGACACTTACGAGAACAGGCGCGTGTTGAATAACCGGAAATATTGGTTACACGAAAGGACATTATCAAATACATTTTTCAAACGTATATACAAATGTAAAATTATAATTAAAATTACTATAATTAAAGTAATATCTACCATCATAAAGTAAAATAAAAACCGCTATCATAAAATAAATAGCATTCATAAAAAGTAAAGCAAATTTAAGGATAAAATTTTGTAATAAGTCTAGTCAGTGTCTGACAATTTTGAAAAAAAAAAAAAAAAATCATTGATACAAGTTCGTTTTTTTTTTCTTTATCTGTGATTTGCTTAAAGTAAGATTTCAGATTGTACGTACTGTATATTCGCCCTACATAATCTGCTTCTTCCTGATTTTCAAACTATTTATGTAACCAAGAGAAATTAGAATATGCAGGGCTGTTTGTTAGTCATAATTCCTCCGAATATCCGAAATTGTTCGATCTAGACAGGGCGGCAAAGACAACTATGTCATCGAGTTTTGAGATAAAATTATCATCTAGGACAATGGTTCCCAAACATTAACCGAAATTTATACTTCCGCGTACCAGCAGGTAATAAACTAAAGTTAATATAGAAAAACCTGTGAAAATGAACCTATCTAAAACGGAATATTTCTACGTACCAGGTTTTATTCTATATTTAAAAATGCATGACTACATTGCTAAATTGTTAATAATATTGACTGCTCTATATTAATATTCAAATAAAAAGAAGTATCGTAATTAAACTTTGATAATACATACAATATCAAAATACAGCTTTTTGGTAGAAAAAAAAACTAAAATACTTACTGACTTATTGGTGTACACTGATTTACAGATTGTTTGAAGAAACAGGTGAGGTGCTGACGTCCGTGGGATGATTATCAGATATATTACTATTGTTTATTGCTTCTACTATTTTTGAAGTTTGATGAGATGTGTCCTTAATTGAATGTAGAATGTTATTCATCTGTAAAAAGAGATTTTTGTTGGTCTGCAACAGGGTTGTAGTGGGCAGCTGCCCAGGTACCCGCCCAGCTACCCGCCCGGGCTGGGTTTTTTATAAAAAACCCGGGTTTTTTTACAACTTTGATGATAATACATATCAAGACGAAAAGAGAACTTGTATAGAAAGCAGGATTAAAATTTACTTACTTAATGAATAATACAAGAAACATAACTGTACCAGTCTTGCTTATATTTAATTAGAATGGCTACTTAATAAATGAAATCAAATGTATATCACATAGAAATAAGTCACACTCTATATCTATTATGTAAATTTTCTGGTTCAAAACATAAATTAACTAAGTTATGTTTTGAAAAAATTCAAAATAAAACATTGACTTTATAAATATCAGAAGGTTCTCAGCTATGAAGATGTATTATTCTATGTTCAACACAAATATTTCATTCATAACTGTTGCAATAATGAAATTAATGTAGTGATGAAACAGCATGAACATCATTTTGGAGCAGCAAAAAGCCATTTTGGAGCAGCAAAAATGCTATTTTTGAAGCAGAAAATCACTATTTTTGGAGCAGAAAATCACTATTTTTGAGCAGCAAGATTGCTTTTTTTGTTGTTGTTAAGTAAAAAAAGCTTTATGGGAGGGGGAGGGGGCAATAATAGGTAAAGGGGGGAAAAAGAAGCAGTGAATAATTATTTTAGAAAGAGAGCTAAATAAAGAGTTAAGACAGGACAAAATAAAGACAAATTTCCAAACAGACTGACAGAACAGACCATTTTTTTAACAGCTATAAGATAACAAAAAAATCCCTGACGGCTCGGCCTACAGGCACAGGTAGATTTCGAAGACGCAGACCTTTGGGCACCTGTTTGTTGGGAATTGCGGACGAAATGACCTTTTTGCCATGATGCCACATTTGGAATCACCACTTCGAAATCTAACTTGTTTGCAGGCGGAGCTGGCAGGGATTTTTTTTTTCCTATAAGGGCTGGTCCTATAAAAAACTTGTCAATATAAAAGTTTTAGATAATATTAAGAAGATTTATAATAAGTTTAAGCGGATTTGATATCTTCTGAATTGACGAAGTTATGAATTTATTTCTTCTAACCTTCCCCCCCCCCCCCTTGGGGCCATTTTTAATATCATCAAAAATCTGTCCTACATAAATTTTCGGCCCTTTTCCTAGAAGTAATAATAACTTTAAACGGATTCAATACGTATCATAATTAAGAAGTTATGAGGTTTTTTCTGTTTTCACAAAAAGCCAAAAGGCAGAATGGAGGCCACATGGTAATATTAGGTAAAGTTTTTGAATAGGAATAATTTCTTCTAAATGAATTGTATTAAAAACTAAAAATTTAACCATATATGAATAGATTATATATACCATATACGAAAATTTTTTGTTGTAAGATATTTTCTTTTATCAACATTTGCTAATCTTATGATAATTTCAAAGGAATAAGTTTTTTTTAAGTTGTATTTATATTTTATTATTAAATAACACACAATTGATAGCTTTGCAACTTAAAATTTGTTTGTTATTTAAATTAAAGGGATCATATATGTATTTTAAGAACAGAGAAAAATATTGAGATCATTATTAAGACTATGAAGTCATTCCCATCTATTAGACTATGAAGTGTTCACAAAGATGGTATTTGAGGTCAGGATTGCTACTTATTTTGGCAATCAAATTCCTTCCGCTTTCCTGAGCAAAAAATTAAATTCGCTCTGAATAATTCCTCTGAGAATTTTCAAAATTTTGACGGATAAATTTTGCAAAGTAACAAAATTTAGTAAAATTCTGTGTTTTTAATACTCATTTTTAAATTTCCTCAGTTTTTCCAGTTTTCCCTATACCGTGGCAACCCTGAAGATTATTATTTGTGAGGAAGGTGGAATCATAGTCCACATTTTGGCATTTTAACCCAATTTACCCGGGGAAAATTGCCCATTTAACCCGGGTTTTTTAATAAAACCCGCCCGGGCTGGGTTTTTTTTTTTAATCCGGGTTTTTTACAACCCTGGTCTGCAATGCATCTACAAACGCAGCCCCCAGATTGATTGAATTGTTTCTTTGTCTGTAAGGTCACCGCCATCACTGAATTAGCCGTATTAAGCTCTCTTAAAATAAAATTATCTGCAAGGAAGAGAGCTAGCTTTACTTGATGTTGCGAGTTGAGGCTGCCTAGCTCCAGCTCCATAGACTGCAATCAAGTCTGGGTTAAACCGTCGATTTCTTTGACCTGTGCTAATATAATGTGTGTGACACAAAGCTTTTTAATAACCTCTTCGGGTATATGATAATAGCATGAACAGACATGTTTACGGTTTTTAATGGCATCGTGTATTTTATCTGACATTAATAGAGAGAATTTCTTCGTTGTACACTGCAAAAAATAACTGTTGATTTTACAGTATAAAACTGGCACCCCAGCTGCCAGTATTATACCGTAAAATTAACAGTATTAAATAGTAAAATAAGCAGTAATACGCTGCCGCGCAAGCAGTAATACGCTGCCGCGCATGCGCGGTAGCGTATTACTGCTTGCGCGGCAGCGTATTACTGCTTATTTTACTATTTAATACTGTTAATTTTACGGTATAATACTGGCAGCTGGGGTGCCAGTTTTATACTGTAAAATCAACAGTTATTTTTTGCAGTGTAGGAGAATTGATTGGATAAAGTTTAATTTGGGAACTATTATTAAACATTATGAAGATAAAATTAATTTTGTTATACTTCAGTTGGAAAACTAAATTTATCAAACATAATATAAGTATGCCAAATAAAAGCAGAATATACAGGGTGATTCATAAGTAAGTATACAGCCAATTCCAGATGCGGTAAAACAGGAACAGTTTAAGTCACGTACCCCAAATGCAAGCCGTAAGGTAAGTGTATTCATAAAGTTTTTCCCGTTGCCATGCGAAGTGACATAGGCAATAGCTAGCGTGTCACGCGAATATCAGTAGAAATGGCTGCGTCTGCAGTGGAGAAGGCATTTCGTGTTCTTGAATTGAGCAAAACGGAATGTGTCACCATTGTGCAACGGCATTTTCGAACACGATTTGGAAAAAAACCTCTAACCAGAAAATGCATTTATGATTGGTTTAAAATTTTTGAATCTACGGGCTGTTTGTGCAAAGTGGACAGAAATGGATTAACGATTTGATGTGTGTTAAGTGAGTTTCAAATTTTTAAAACCAATCATAAATGCATTTTCTGGTTAGAGGTTCTTTTCCAAATCGTGTTTGAAAATGCCGTTGCAGAATGGTGACAAATTCTGTTTTGCTCAATTCAAGAACACAAAATGCCTTTTCCACGGCAGACGCAGCCATTTCTACCGATATTCGCGTGACGCGCTAGCTATCGCCTATGTCACTTCGGGAAAAAAAACTTATGAGTACACCTACCTTACGGCTTGCCTTTAGGGAACGTGTCTTAAACTGTTCCTGTTATACAACATCTGGAAGTTGTATACTTGCTTATTAATCACCCTGTATATCATTAAGAATACAATGTGCAATACCAGATAACTATAAAATGAGATCAGGAAATAAATCAAATCGATCGGCAAGCGCAAAGAAACCATCTAAATGAAAGAAAGGGTGGAATAGTATCCTAGAATAGTAATTATATTTTAAGGAGAGAAGGTATAATGGGGGGGAAAAGGTACAAAAATAAATCAATCCATCCACAGACGTATAGTGCTAGAAGTAGCAGACATGAGTTGTAAAGAAGTGGTATGAAAAACAATGCTTCAAAATTTAATTATTCATACTAAATTAAGAAAATGCGGTTACATTATCATTTAACACATTAGAGTAAAACGTAAGATTGAAAGATGGCCAAAACATTTAACAAAGTAACATACCTAACATTATTACTGTAATTCAAAATCTGACCAAGTTCTAAGGAGCAGGAACTATAATGGAGTTTCCATTATGCAGGGTGTCTCAAAAGGTCGTTTACAAACTTAGCATGCTGGTCTGTCATATCATGATAAACAAGTTTTACATAGGAACTTGTGTTCGAAAATGGAAAATGCGACCGCTAGAGGGCGATGAGCGCAGGCTTACGGGAGAGTGGAAATCGTAATCATTTCAGGCGAGGACGTTGCAGATGAAGGATGATTCGGTTTAGTAACGCAGAATTGGCCGACATGCATTACGTATATGACGCCGAAGATGGAAATGCACGAGCCGCGGTACGGATATACCTTGAGCGCTTCCCAAGCAGACATCAGCCAAGTCATGCTTTGTTTGGACAATTGCACCGCAGATTGCGTGAAGCGAGAGTTTCCAAATACGTAGCCACATCGGTCGAGAACGCACTACACACACGCCTTTCGTAGAGGAAACCGTGCTACGGGAATTTGACAGGAACCCGCAAACAAGTCTCTGAGCAAGCGAACGTGTCTTGGGTGTAAATCGTTTCAGCATTATGCACATACTGCATGAGGACACGCAACACCCTTACCACTTAAAAGAGTACAGACATTGTGCGTTGACCATTATCCCCATGGATCTCGTTGCCAGGATCGTGGAAGTGGCGGCACGTGTCCGTGACACACCAGCCCATTTTGAATGAGTCCGTGAATCCATGCGTTGACGTTGTGAAGCATGCATTGCGGTGAATGGAAGGAATTTTGAACATATTCTGTAAATTAAACCATGTTCTTCAATAAAAGTCATATTAATACCTCTTTCGATATCCTTTCTTTCTTCCCCTCCACACCTGTGCTCATCGCCTTCTAGTGGTCGCAGTTTCCATTTTCGAACACAAGTTCCTATGTAAATCTTGTTCATCATGATATGACAGACCAGCATGTTAAGTTTGTAAATGACCTTTTGAGACACCCTGTATATGCTTTTCTTAATAGTTAACCCTCTCTTCGTATTCAATATACATTTAATTTCATTATTTTTAAATTATATTCTAAATTTAATTTACCTGTACATCCCATTCCCTGCATTTAAATATATCTCTTTCTATTATTAAAGATAACCTTTTAATTTTAAATCATTCTCCTACACTCTATTTCGTCCAGATGTAATTTTGATCAATTAAAAAATAAAGAAGAAAGAATAATTCCTTTTCATGTCTGCACTTCTGCATTTACACTTAAAAATGTAGCCGTTAGATATGTCTATAGTTAGTTCATAGATTCTACACTCAGCGGATCTAATGTCTAAATCCTTGAGATAATTTTCTGTTCCCAGGAAGACTAATTTTTAACCTATCGTAACCCTATCGCTGTGCATTGAAGATGCAATTTTTCATATATATATATCATTTGGTTATTTTATAAAATCGATGTGTTCTGTATCTCTCTGCATATTTTATCGCCAAGTCAAATTCTTCAAAAGGAATTGGCGAAAACCGCACGCCAAATATCTAACATATGTCCAGGATTTTGAAGTAATTAGTCACTCCATTCTGTTCCTTTACTTTCTCGGAAATGTAAGCCTCAAAAAGACTGTGTGCTTGGTCGGGTCACTCCCGATAGCTTTTGTAATCTCCTTACTGAAATTGCCATTAAACATCATCAACATGCCACTTTTGAGTTCTCCTAAATTAGTCTCTTGAACTTGCAAGTTCTATCGTGGAGTTTTTCGTTGGAGGCCGTACCTTAAAGATATATATTGAAGAATAAGATTTAGTTGCACCGAGGCATAGATCATGGAAGATTGTGTTCGCAAAATAACTCAGGCAAGTGAAGAGACTAATTTAGGAGAACTCAAAAGTGGCATGTTGATGATGTTTAATGGCAATTTCAGTAAGGAGATTACATGAGCCATCGGGAGTGACCCGACCAAGCACACAGCCTTTTTGAGACTTACATTTCCGACAGAGTACAGGAACAGAATGCCATGAATAATTACTTCAAAATCCTGTACCAAATCCAGTTCAAAATCCACATACAGTATGTTATTTGCCCTCATTTCAAGGGATTATAACCCTTTTGGAATTTATTTTGAAAAGATCTAGTTAAAACGCGTAGATAAAGGGATGCTTATTTAAACCAAGTACGTAGGAAAAAATATAATATAGATAAATACAATACAGAATAGAAAATAAATTCATTAATTAAATAGTAATAGATATAAAATATACGTCTCATTGACGTCAGCGCAAGAATATAGCAGACCTAACACATAGTCCAGGGGAAATGTACCAAGAAAAAGGCGTTACCTTACAAAAGGTCGGGTAGAAGATTTTTTTTTTCTGACTTGTATATACTGAGACCAGCATGTAAAAACCGAATTATCCAACAAAATTTCTCAAGGGAGAATTTTCTGTGGCCAAAAAACAACAAAATTTTGAGACATTTTTTGTTGTTTTTTAAATATCTCAAGACCCGTTGTCGTAACGTATTATTTGTTTATTACAATCTTAAAGAAGACAAAATTCTCTACAACTTTCATATTTAAAACTTTTTTATACACTCAATAGGAAACGTAATACGACATTTCAAAATTAAGACATTTTTTTCAATTTCCTTAAAAACCGTGAAAAACGTAGTTTTGTCGATGTTTCTAATGTTCCCCACGGATTTAATCATGGATGTCAACTTCTACATATTGATAGCTGTAAATTATCTGTTATTTGCACACCCTCTTTCTTAAGTGCTGTACGGCCTTTCAAAAATGAGGCTATTTTTCCAACTTACGTACCCGCTGGTTACAGAGAGAGTGGGTGGAGAGGAACGGACGGGCAACAAACAACTGCCTGGGAAAAAGAAAAAATACCTCTAGAGCAGGGGTTGGTACAAAATATGGTACGCGTACCAGTGCATACCAGTACTGGTACGCGAAGCTCACGCTACTGGTACGCAGAAGTCCGATACTGTTGCATGGAATAAAATACAGAATGCATCATATTACAGTAACAGTATATGAATCAGTGTGTTCCAATATGTCATTAAGTATTGTGGTTTTTTTCCTATACCAAAACACTGTATTTTAATATTATATGCTTTGTTAAAATTTAATGGTGATAATACTTTTTACTTGAATGCTATTTTGAAGCAGTCAATCTTAGTACCAATTCAGTAAAGTAATCATTCATTTTTAAATACAATAAAACCTGCTATGACGGAAACAAAAGACCGAAGATATATTTCGTTTTAGTCAGGTTCTTATTTTAGAAGTTTTTCTATATTAGCTTTACGTTTGTTACCTAGGGGTACGTGGAAGTATGAACTTATTATTTAGTGGTACGTCGGTCTAAAAGTTTGGAAACCCCTGCTGTAGAGGAACGCGATCCTGATATATCTTCTATTCAGGATAACTGAATGCTAATAATCCTACAACAGTCCCATCAAAGAGACAAAAATATTGTTAACTATCCCGTAGAAATTATTATTATTAAAATACATTTTTTTCATTTAGCTTATGCAGTCATATAGCGTACCTTACTTTATTGTGTAGGGAAAGTGGACTTGAATGAGGTAGGAGATGGATGTAACAACAAAAATGTTTATATGATCTACAGTCATAAATAACTTGGTATTTCATTTGATAAATGGTAGCACTGAGATCATTCAACAGATATAGTTTCAAAACAGTACATATTACAGAAGATTTGAATATTCCACAAAGTGTATTTTTCAACAACCAAAGTAAGTTTCTCTGTTTGAGCTTTAAGGCATTTAATAGATAAAATTTTAAAATTTTATATATTTTTGCACACTAAAATGTTATAATCTCTTGTTATATTTATATAATAAAAGTGGAAAAATATTAACAATATTTACTAAAACTAATATTTTGAACAATTTTATGAAAATTGTGATCTGAAATATTTTATTGATAGAATTTTTTTATTTTACAATAGATATAAATACATAATATTATTGTAGGTATTTTATGAGGTAAAAGTATTTGTTACATAAGATATATTTATTTTTTGAGTTCCTTCTTTTATATGGAACTACAATTCAATGTTTGCTATACTTAAAACAGTAAAACATTAAAACATTTGTCATCAATAATTGGTAAATAAAATATACCATTGTACTATAGAATAAAATGAAAAATATGTATGCATTATAAAAATAATTATTAAAATTAAACAAGATTTTTTTCATTGAAACTGACGTACCAATAAGTTACTAAATGCTGAAATATTCTTTTAAACAATACCTTAAAAATAACAACTGTATATACTTAAAGTTACTGTCTAAATATGAAAATTGTCTCAGTCATCCACACTCTCCCCTACTTGCTAAATTATATTGATTTATTGAATATAAAATATGTCTGTTGTGATTAAAATGAAGAAAAGGGTGTGCAAATAATAGATACTTTTCTGCTGTCAATATGTAGAAGTTGACGTACATCATTATATACGTGGGGAACATTGAATCATCAGGATTAAACTACGTTTTCCACGGTTTTTAAGGAAATCGAAAAAAATGTCTTATTTTTGAAATGTCGTACTGCGCTTGCTATTAAGTGTATTAAAAAGTTGTAAATATGAAAGTTGTAGAGAATTTTGTCTTCTTTAACATTGTAATTAAAAAATAATACGCTACGACAACGATTCTCGAGATATTTAATAAACAACAAAAAAAGTCGCAAAAATTTGTTGTTTTTTGGCCACAGAAAATTCTTCCTTAAGAAATTTTGTTGGATAATTCGGTTTTTCCATGCTGGTCTCATCATATATAAGTTGGAAAAATAAAATCTTCTACCCGACCTTTCGCAAGGTAACATGTACATTTCCCCTGGACTAACATGGTATCGCCGAAAATTCTGAATATTACATAACATTATAAGAAGTTTGTAAGTGATAAGATGATTGAGTAAGGGAACGTTTACTGCCTCCGTTTCTAAGCATCTAAAATAAAAAGATTAAATTGAGCTTATGCGTTTAATTATTTTATTATGACATGTAACTTTTATAGCTCAGCAATTCCTTCCCTAATTAACTAAACTGTGCATAAATTGCGATGCTTTTACCTTTAAAAATCATGGTGTGCCACCGAAAAACTTATTAAAATGTGCTTAATATATTATGTGCACTAATATATTAAAAGTGTTCAGAAACACTGTTATATAGTAACACAGACACATTCAGTAAAACATATGTTTTCTATCTGTAAGTGTGTTAAATACAAATAAAAGTTTTTAATATTTCATATAAGTTCTATGGAATACTTCCAACTTTCTCTAGTTTTATTTTTTTTTTCTCTCAGAATACGAAATCATCTCTTCTGTGCCTTTGGCGTGGTGCTGATGATAATTGTAAATATTTTACACATTTTGATTTTGAATTTTTGTTATAGAATTGTTTTGGAATCAGCATATTCCCTCCATGACAGAGCTTTTTTCAGCAATTTGGGTACCATCATCTTGTATGCTGTGATCGTAAGACATTTTGAAATTTATTTAATCTGTGCAACATAGTTTTTATTCTAGAGGCCGTCCATAAATGATGTCACGCTTGGAGGGGGAGAGGGGGGTTCATGAAATTGTGACAGTTTGTGACAAGGGGGTTGGAGGGGGTAAGAAGAAGTGTGACATCACACATTTTGGTTAAATTAAAATCATTAAAATCAGCAGATTAAATTTTAAAGTTATTTTGAAATTACCAGAATTTGAGTGTATTTTTTAATCGGACTAAAACAACTTTTACGTGATTTGTTTTCACTTATATTCCTTTCTTTTCAAAAAAAAAAAATATAAATATTTTATTACTAATTGTATTACTTTATTGTATATTAATTATGTTTTTGCCGTAAACCTTAATCTTATTTTATACAAAATAAATACACGAATAATTTTTATTGTTATACTCACAAATGTCATTAAAACTTATAGTTAAAGTTGAAAAATAAAATTTGAAACATGATCTATAACGTAGTGCTTTGTTTCTGAACTCCAAGTATATGTCTATGTAATATAGCGTGGCATGTGACAAGAGGGGGAGGGGGAGGGTATGGTGAAGTGTGCCACTTTGTGACTAAGGGGGGGGGGAGGAGATCAAAAATATTGAAAAAAAGTGTGACATCATTTATGGACAGCCCCCTAGATTGTAAATCATGCATTTATTATAGACTATTGTGTGCAACATGATGCATCACTTATTACATATTGCATTTCCGTATAACTTTTTTTCACCTCATGCAATAGTTGTTCGTTGTATTTAGGATTGGCATAGTTGGTATGCATTTTTTAGACTATATTCCTACTTTACAAATTACTTTTATTTTATTTTATTTTAAATATATATATATATATATATATATGGTTTTGGAGTATTGTTCTTTGTTTTATAACATTTCAATAACGCTACTGATTTAAATTATTGAAAATTTTTGAATAATGCAGTTAAAAGTTAATTTTAAAATTATGTTAGAATGCTCCAAATATATGTTTTCAAGCTATGTAGAACTTTTGCATCTAACTTTTTTGTGTGCATATATATGAACTTGCGTTTGTAACATTTTTCTCATCTTCCGAGTGTTACCTCTAGACTCGCTTCTATGTGTGCTCAAGTGTTTTGCCCTTAAACACTACTACTCGGTATTCGGCCGATGGAAATTGGCCGAGTACTCTGTACTCGGCAACTCGCCCTAAGCAGTAGTCGGTACACCACTAGTTACCAACATACTGTAACATTTTTACACTATTGCAAACTATAGCCTATGGACCTGCAAACACCAATAGCTTCTATTTATGCGTGGCAGTGTAGTAATACGGAAATTTCCTGCAATTAAAAATCTACAATCTGAAATTTTTGTAGTGAAAAGGTGACATAAACTGTAATCTCGCCTATAATAAAAGACATAGAAATCAGAAATAATGCTAGTTTTTATTATTATTATTATTATTATTATTATTATTATTATTATTATTATTATTATTACGTAAAAATACGTTTTGACTTATATTGGAGGCATGAATTTAGCATTCATTTTCAGACTTGCACAAACAAAAACAGGCTTGAAGGTGTCCCGCCTATGGGTGATTCCAGAGAGATAGCCTGGAGTAAGCTTTCATTGACTAAACTCATTTCGGCACTGTTTTATCTATTTTCCTAAACAGATTGATAAAAATATCTAAAATTTCAGATATCTGGGAGGGAAAATTGCCACTAAGACACGAATTAAATAATAAAGCGACCCCTCGTTATATCGCGTCTGCCGGGATATAATTAAATTAATGCAACATAATCGAGGGCATTAAAAAAGATAACGTAAAAGAAAATGTTTTGCGTTTGTCTCCAAAATGTTCATTTATACACACATTAAATTTCGTAGCAAAATTAAAAGAGAGATTACAATCTAGAAAATTACAGAAAAACAACTCTATAGATGCAAATAATAAATTGATTTGAACATAATTTTTTGAACATAATTTTTTTGAAGAATAACCACAAATCGTGAAAATACGCATGGTTAAATTTTTAACATAAAAACATTTTAAAATATGTAGTTTCCATAAAAAGAAGAAGTAACTATTGAACTTTTTACCACCAAAAAAAAAAGAGAGTGAGAGGTCTAAAAATAGTGTCAATAAAAAGTGGGAAGTATGATAAAAAGATATTGAATTTGACTATCGAGAGAGCGATTTAAATCACTTTATTCATTCATTTTTAATTTAAATTACTTTATTTTTATACTTTAAATCTGTAAATCAAGAAATTCCGAATATTAAGAAACCGGCGTTAAAACATGAAGACTTAATAATGAGTAATAGACAAGTGTTGCCAGAAAGAAAATTAGTTCATTTGGTGGATTAGTACTTGATTTTAGCAGCAAGTGACAATGGGGAAAATCTATCACTTCATGCGATAAGTTCTTATACGCTGCAGCTGAGATACGCAAATTGTTCAGCAGAACAAATTTTGCACAAACGAAGCAAATTTCGGCAATGTGATTTGCAGAATGGTACATTTCCCACCCCAGAAGTAGCGTTAAAAGTAGCGTCGGTTCTTGCTACAAACTACAGATTTTTTGTATGGCGCGACTTGCTACACTACATTTATTCAAAATGTAGCGTACCACACTACAAACTACTGTAAAAGTAGCAGCTACAGTAGCTTCGCTACTTGTAGCGTGCTACTTCCGACTCCTGAATATGACTATCGCTTAAATCGTATAAATCAAGAAAAGTGCAGCATAGTAGCGCCATCTGTTGGGAGATTTACACCAAAATCTAATCAACAACAACTTATGTCAACATCTAACTGAATCTGAAGTTTGATGAAATTCTGTGCATTAGTTCTTAAGATATAGCTATCGTGAAGATCAGGAAAAAAGTAGCACAGCAGCGCCACCTTTTGGGCTGTTTACACCAAAATGCAGCCAGCATCTATTTATGTCAAGGTCTAACAGAATCTGAAGTTTGATGAAATTCTGTGCATTAGTTCTAGAGATATAGCTATTGTGAAAATCATGAAAAACGTAGTATAGCAACGCCACCTGTTGAGCTGTTTAAACCAAAACGCAGCCAGCATCTATTTATGTCAAGTTCTAACATAATCCGAAGTTTGATTAAATTATGTGCATTAGTTCATGAGATATAGCTATCGTAAAAATCTTGAAAAATGTAGCAAAGCAGCGCCACCTGTTGGGTGATTTACACTAAAACTAATCACCACCAATTTATATGAGGGACTAACTTAATATAAAATTTTATTACATTCTGTGCATTAGTTCTTGAGATAGAGCGCCCACAAAATTTTTGTCACATACAGACAGTCACGGACGGACAGACAGACAGAGTCACAGAGTCACAGTCAAACATTTTCTAAAAAGAGTCAAATCGTTCTCTGGACCCTCTTAAACGTATAAATTCGCCGAAAACCGGAAGTCGAATTTTTTCACGAAATCAATACTTTCTTCTTGTAAAGATAGAAGAAAGTAAAAAGATAAACTGTCTTGCACGGAGGAGGGGGGGGGAAACACTCATTATTGTAAATTTTACTTTTTAACCCACTAAAGTTATTTACATTTAATACCAATTTTAACCATCCTAATTACACTATACAAATTTTTTTGAAGAATAACCACAAATCGTGAAAATACGCATGGTTAAATTTTTAACATAAAAACATTTTAAAATATGTAGTTTCCATAAAAAGAAGAAGAAATAACTATTGAATTCTTTACCACCAAAAAAAAAGAGAGTGAGAGGTCTAAAAATAGTGTCAATAAAAAGTGGGAAGTATGATAAAAAGATATTGAATTTGACTATCGAGAGAGCGATTTAAATCACTTTATTCATTCATTTTTAATTTAAATTACTTTATTTTTATACTTTAAATATGTAAAGTATATTTCTGGTTTTTAAAGCGTGATATGCATTTTCGGAGGTTTTAAAAACATCTCTGACGCAAATATTATTGATTTTAAAGAAAGCATCTTTAAAATGTAATTTTTTTTTTTAAGTCTAGTAACAGAACTCTCAAAAGAGTGCCAAGAAAATATTCAAAGGGTGTCAGCGGACGCCACGTTGGACAGCCATCCCATAAGTTATATTTAGAAAAAAATTCTCAACGCTCTGTCAAGAAGAAAGAATTTCCGTCCTTCTACGATAAAAACTTATTAAGTTACGATACTTTGAATTTTAGGAAATTTTGGCGCTTCCCGACCCGAAAAAAAATGAAAAGACGCTTTTTAGTTCTGGAACCGAAATTTCATAAACTTCAAAGAATCATAATTCGGTAAGTTTTGGTCATAGAAGAATGAAAATTTTACTGTTTTATTTGTCGGAATATAGAGAATTTTTAATAGAACTTATAAAACACAGGGACCATATAAAAATTTAAATTTCGTATTTTAATTTGTACACAACCCCTTGCAAACAAATGCCATATTTAAATGTCGTACTTTATTTGTACACTTTTTGCAATTAGAAATATGTTTTTATCATCAGCGGCTTATAAGAGATACTTGCCATAACCTTTATTTTGAATTACCCTGTATATATTGTACCTGATATTGCAAATTTATAAAAAAGAAAAACTATACTGTGGTCAGAAATATATGTATATATATTTGAATATAATCATTTTTTCAAATGGCTATGGATCTGTTGCTAGCTATAGCTACACACAAAGCTTTATGACAGACATTGCCATCGTTCTCATTTCAGATCAATCGTTTATCTTTCACATTCCATTTCCAAATGTCATCTTTAGAAATGTATTGGAAGAGGGTATAGAATTATCGATTTAGCCCATTCAAAAAGATATCTATTTAAAAATGCGCATTTCTTAATCTTTATGGTGTTAGTAAAAAGTTTCCTTTATATATGTTACACTTTGGTGAATACCAACGCATAGATAGTAAACATACAAAAATACCAAGTGGACCGTGCGAGGATTTCGTGCTGCAGCCGAGTATTTTCTAGTTATATCTAATATTTTTAGACGTAGGTTTAAACTTCTAAAAAAAATTAAGGATTAAAAAAATGTGCAAACAACAGTAGATAGTATGACGCAAAGTAATCATTTACATAAATTTTACTTACGATTTTGGATAGAATGGCACAAAAGATAAATCAATTTATTAAGTAAGCATTTCAATGCATAATATAGGCTCAGTGAAAGTAATTTCACAGTGTATTGGAAAATTAAAAGTATTGTTTGTGTGTGTGAATATACTTTAAAAGACAAACCAAATATAATTTTAATTGAATTTTATAACAATCCTATTAAATTCACGTCAAGGCGTCACTCGAATTTTGATATCATTTCTTTTAAAACCCATATTTTGAATTCAGGAGAGATGTTAATGAAAAAGCATCAGCGAATAAATTTTGTATATCTTTTCACGTTAAAAATAATATTTGCACCTGTGAGTATAAATAAAACAAAACAGAAAATGATGAAAAAAAAATTAATTAATAACATAGCGTCACTCACATTTGATATCATTCCTTTTAAGACTCATATTTAAAATTCTAGAAACCATAAAGTAAAGTGCTGCGTCACAAACTTTTAACCCGTTAAGGGTTTTTGTACAGATGTATATTACGTGAGATTTTAAGAAAGGTTTATTGCATTGAGGGAAAGAAGGAGGGGAGAATTGATTAGTTTGGAAGGAAAGGTCCTCCCAAAAGATATTGCACCTGGTTCTATGATATAGTAACCTTGGTTCTAGGTGAGAGGAGGCGTTGTTGTCATGAAGAATCTATTTCAGTATTTCTGCACACGCCGAAAATTCGATCGCATGTTCAACACCTCTGTGGCCGTTCTTTCTAGTTTATCGCAAAATTCCACGTTGGCTTATTGTTTCTTATGTTTTGCTCATAATGCAATGGTAGACTATCACGCATTCTAGCTGATAAAAATACCACCAGAACAGCTGGATGTATCAGTTCATGTTGCTTCAATAAGATTGAAAACTACTATAGCTGCGAGTACTTGTGCACTGCAAAAAATAATTGTTGATTTTACAATATAAAACTGGCATCCCAGCTGCCAGTATTATACCGTAAAATTAACAGTATTAAACAGTAAAAAAAGCAGTAATACGCTGCCGCGCAAGCAGTAATACGCTACCGCGCAGTTAATTTTACGGTATAATACTGGCAGCTGGGATGCCAGTTTTATATTGTAAAATCAACAATTTTTTTTTGCAGTGTGCTGACATCTGTTGAAGCGCTAAAGAGCTAGTCCGGAACTTTTTTAATACATCTTTTCAATACTATTGTTTGGTATACTATTATTTTGATAGTTTATCTATTACTTTTCTTTTTAATTTTAATATTATTATAGTATTATAATCATTGTATAAGCATCGACTTCAATAATTTCTTCAGAATAAAAGTTATGGCAGATATAAATTTTAAAGAATTTCATTGATGTCAGAAAAACTTTCTAAAATCATATATTTTGATGCTGACAATTCTTATTTAAGAAAATTACTGCAGATACAACTTTAAAAAATGTTATTGATGTCAGAAAAAAAACTTAAATGTTTCAATATAACCATTTTGTCATATGACTGTGGAGCTGTTACTATCTGTGCAAAATGCTTTATAACAGAAGATGTCTCAGTTCACATTTCAATTGAATCGCTTATCTTTTCACGTTCCATTTCCGAATGCCATCCTTATAAATAAACTGGCGGGCACATGAAATTATCGATTAACTTCATCAAAAGGATGTCTGTTCCGGCCAAATAGTAATGAACTTTAGATATTGTGCAGTATAGTAAGTTATCGAAGCATAAAAAGGGAAAAACGATAAATGTTTCGATTTAAAAAGAAGTTACAGAAAAATAAATTTCTTTTTTTTTTTTCTGAGAAAATAACTTTGAGAATTTTTTAACCAACTTAAAGAAGAAACAAGAACGATAAATCATGCGTTATGCTTAGATTATGAAACACTTTCTAACACATTCAGAATACTGTAACAAAACTTCATAGATTAATAAGGTCCAATCCAAACTGCTTATTTTGTGACTCATTTTTAAATTCATTTTTGCTCTAAAATGCATCCAATTGGCAGGTTCTCTTATTCAGAAACTTTATAATGTCCGTATTGGTCGATTTTTTTTGATAAAGGCAGAATATATTTCAAAAAAATGCTGTCAATGTGGGCATTTTGAACCGAATTTCCCGAAGCGATAGCGCTGAAAACAAAAAGAAAAATTATCATACTGTGAAAATAATTGTTTGTAAATCAATTTCTAATTAGGCCCCACCAGTGGCTGAGAGGTTCTGCTCTCGAAGCTGGTAGACGGGAGGTGCTGGGTTCGATCCCAATCGCGCACGTCGGCCTAATCGTTCGGAGTTTTCGTGGTTTTCTTTGAGCCGTGGATTTATCCATGCGTAAATACGGGTTAGGTTCCCTTAGAAAGACCCTCACGAAGGGCACTCCCCCCGGACCTATATCCCAAGTGTAGATAATTGGCCGTCAATAATCAACCCAACCCAACCCAATTTCTAATTAATTGAGCGAAAAGTAAAAACACAGGTCCCTTATAAATCTCTTCATAAATCACGCTGCCAAGTTTCATATTCTTACTTTCAAAAATGAGTCTGAAAATGTGTCCGAAAATTCTGAGTTGTTGAGTGTGGAATTTTTTTTTTTTTTTTAATACCGCCTTAAGTAAACAATTTGGAAAACACGTAACATATTTGAAAATCCAGTTTCAGTAATTATCATTAATAATCGGAAAAATATCCGAATTTTTTTGTGCAGCCCAGTATATGATAAATAGATTTATATATTTGCTATATAGTATGCAAAATTTAGTTCAGTTAGAAAACGAACAGCACAGTTGAAAATAATTTCTATTCGGCAATTTATCAATTTATGTCAATGAACGATAATGTACGCGACATCTTTTGTGCAGCCTTGTATATTGTATATGATCTATAGAATTTATACACACAAAACAACACGCAAAAAAATAGTTAAATTTAAAACGCGTGTCACAACTGAAAACGCGCTTCTAGCAATTATTGCTATTAGGATCTATATGCAAAGATACATGGCCATTAAATCCTTCGTTTTGACGTTTACTTCTGCCAAACATTCACACAAACAATCCCATTTATAATATTATTAGTATCAGGATTTAAAATACAATGTTTGGAAACGCCATATTAATATGGTTCTAAATATGACGCTTTAAATATATCATTTTAAATATGACTTCATTTTCACCATTTAATGCTTGTCGCACGTAATAGCTTAATTGTTTTAAATTTTTCTTTCTTTTTTAAAAAATTCATGCGTAAATATATTTTTCCATTGGAAAGTGTTTGTAAATATTAGTATTTGGGCTTTTTAGAATCTAGCAACAATTAATAAAAACTGGCTATTTCAAGCTATGAATTTAATCTCTATTCAGTTAATGAAATTTCGAATAAAAAATTTAAAAAAAATAAAATCCTAAAAAATTAGACAAATTTAAAAAATGATTGCACCTTTCGCCCCACAATCTAGTCAAATATCTGCTTGCGAAAGATGTTTAAATTTCTATGCATTGTTTTTGATCCTATAAAACTTCTTAACTCAACTATTTTGACCGATGTTAACATTAAATAGCCCTTAAAATAGTTTTCTGATTTAAAAACTGTCTGCTTCAGCGTATTTATCATACATTTCTTTCGAAAACTGCTAGATTTCATGTTTTTATATGCAACAGTTTTTTTATTATGAGCCCAGAAGGTCAAAATGTCACAATAAATTCAATTACGGCAGCCGCGGCGGCAACAGCATTATTATTATTTATTATTATTATTAGAATTTCTTTAAATACATATAGCATTTGAAATTGTAATCAGTCCTCCATAGCATAATTTGTGAAAAATTACATGTATGGTCACGAAATATGAACATGTTGTTAAGGTGACTAGCAGTATCTTCACTATACAGTAAGGTCGCAGAGATCGGTTTTGCTAAGGATACCCAGTTTTTATCTTGAGTAAGGCGTAGGTTTTAAAAAGAAATATTTAAAATAGATTCTTTCTTTCTTTTTTTTTTTTTTTTTTTTTTTTGTTAAGTGCGTCCTAAAAGTATATAGACAACCATTTTTTTTTAATTTTTTGTTTTTGGATTTAAGGGCTAACTAAACGAGTAAGAAAGACGAAATAAATTATACAAATATATAATGATAAAATCAAACTAAAAAATATTCAAACAACTTTTAACAGTCATCTATACTAATATTATAAAGGAGTAAAGATTGTTTGTTTGTTTGTTTGTTTGTTTGTAGGGGGTAATTGGGTCGTTTGAAGGGGGTACCGATTTCAAAAGTGATGGTGGCAAATTGATGGTAACAACCCCTGCTCCAACGTAGGCTATATTTTATGTCGGTGCCACTAATCCCAAGGGGGTGCAGGAGCGAAAAACGTTATAAAATTGCAATTCTTTATATATTGAAAGAGCTAGAAATTTGAAATTTGGCATTGTAGTTACTTAAAGGTGGAAATGCTCTCTAAGAACAAATTTTAAAAAAATTCGAAATTTAAAAGGCGAAAATGAAAATGAGCTAAAAGCGTTCTAAAAACATTCTAAATTACAATTTCTATGGAATCTCTGGAACTACAGAACCAATTTCAAAAGTGATGGTGACAATCCCTGCTCCAACAGCCTCTTTAATAAAAAGCTATGCGGTGCTGACGACTGCGTTTTTCGCTAATTGTTGCCACAGATTAATCTTGGAAAATGAAACATTTGAAGTTACTGAAAAAAATAATAGCTCGGAAAGTATTTGTCAGAAAATTGTTAGACAAACTGCGTTTGAAAGGTAATAAATTGTATTTTTCTTGATATAAATTTCAAATCTAATGATTAGGCCATTTTTCAAATATTGAATTTCAAAAATTGCAAAATTTCACAATAGAGTACCATAGCGAAACCTTCATGAGTAAAAAGATAGTGGTAAGAGCGACGTATCCTGACGTGTATATTGGCACAAGTCACAAATTATAGTAGCCTTATTATTCTGTTAAAATATAGGAGTGAATTATGAAATGTCAATATTTTGTTTGATTAAAAGTTCGTTAAGAGAAATTGACCGTAGCTTACTAGTATTTAATATATAAAAAAAAAAAAAAAATGCTGTCCCAAAAATATATACACAGCCAGTGTTAAAAGCTGAATTAAGTGCTGATATCCAAAATTTGCATATTCCAAGCTCACGTACTTGTGATGCAACAGTTTACTGAGATAAAAGCGAATCTGTCTTTCCGTTTCCAACTGTTTGCAAAGATGCCTCGCAATGTGCAGTTTTCCAAATAGGAAACTTTGCAAATATAATATATCGTTTAAAGGCTCGTGGATGGAAAGTTGTGGACATTGCAAGGAAGATTGGACGCAGGTGGTTTGGTATCCACCGAATTCTGTCAAAAGGTGACAATTTTGAAATGAAATCCCGTTCTGGACGAAGAAAGAAAACAAGTAAACGGCAAGACACAGAGATTTTGAGATTGGTTTCAACCCAGAAACTGTCTTTAAGGTCGGTTTATAATGAAGTGATCGTTTCAGTATCAAAATCCACTGTCCATTGACGGCTACAGGCAAAATACGCCATTCGCCAAAGTTTACAAAACGGCATAAAGACGCTCGTGTTCAGTGGGCCCGAAATCACATGAATTGGACAGATGAATGGTTGAGTGTTCTTTTCAGTGATGAAAAGTGATTTAATTTAGATGGCCCGGATGGTTGGGCACATTACTGGCACGATATTCGCAAGGAACCACGAACTTTTTCAGCAGACAACAGGGAGGGGGTTCACTCTTGGTGTGGGGAGCAATTTCTTATAACGGAACAACCGAAAATGCTTTTTTAAAAGGTCGTCAATGTTCCGAAGATTACCAGAAAATGATTGAGGTACAGTTACTTCCATTTGGAAAGTTACTAGGTGGGGACAAATGGATATACCAGACAATTGCTCCATTCACCTGTCCAAGTGTACAATGCAGTGGTTTAGACAAAACCAAGTAACTGTTATGGACTAGCCAGCCATAAATCCTGACCTGAATCCAATAGAGAACCTCTGGAGAATATTAGCTAGAGACGTATATGCGTCAAGTTCCAACGGTTCAAGATCTAAAGCTGCAAATTGAACGAAGTTGGTTTTCTTTAAAGCAAGAATTTCTTCAAACTCTTGTTTTGAATTTGACTGATCAAGTTTTTGAAGTGATTAGAAAAAACGGCTTAAAATTTTGAACGTTAAGGGGAAAAAATGACTTGTCTATAAACTTTTGAGACAGTAAAATTTAAGTTTTAATTTTTCTCACAAAGTCTGTGATTGTGTAATATTATTTTTGTATAGTATTATTATTGTCTTGATATTATTTATGATTATAAATTGTTTTGAAATTGTTACTCCTCTTTTTCAATTGTAAAATAAGAAAATCCCGCTCTCAATAAACTTTTGGGACGCACTGTAATAATAATTTGTTTCGTAATGCATTTCCTTGATAAGGGCTTGCATAAAGCCCATATAACACCTGGGCTGATAAGTTCCCGGTCTGGCACACAGATGGCGTTGCAATCGCCGAACCGATGTTTTTTTTAGTAAATACTAACCTTTAAAAGGTAGTAGAAAAAATGCCATGACGATTCGCCATGTGTATAAAAACGTTAGAGTGGTTTTAGTTGAACGACTTTGTTGATAAACAAAAAAATGGATAACAAGAATTTCAAGAATTGTTATTTGATGGGGAAAAAGTACCGTTCAAACAAAAGCTTGGCTAGATAAGCGTTATCCGGACACTGCACCAGGTAAATCAACCATTATTGACTGGTTTGCTGAATTTAAACGTGGTCGTACGGACACCAGTGATGCACCACGCAAAAGAGGTGGTTACTCCGGAAAACATAAAAAAAGTCCACAAAATCGTTTTGGGGAACCGTAAAGTGAAGTTGCAGGAGACAGGGGTGCCCAGAGAGGGGTTTGGAGACGCAAAGTGCATCATACAATTTATTTTTTGGGGGGGGGATTTTGAGAAAAAGTACATTTTGGGGGGAGATTTTTAAATTCTTAATATTTCCTTTTTTTTTTTTTTCACTGTTAAAAAATTCTTGATTTTTTTTTAATATCACTTTTAACTTTTTTTCAACATTCAATTTCTAGAAATGTCACTGTTTTTTCATTCTTTAAATTCTAGATAAAGGCAATAAGAACCCATTCTGCATCTTGCTATCTTTGAAGGTGCGGTAATAAAAAAAAATACTTGGAATACAGTTGGGAAAATGCTTAACACATGCTTATAACTTAGTTTTGCATTCATGCAACCAAATATGTGAAAAAAAAAAATGCTTCACATTTTGTTAGATAATTCTAAAGACATCTAGTCTTCTCTCTCAAAGAGAGGGGGAAAAGTTTAATCAAGAGTTTAATAATTTTTCTGAATGTATGACAACTTCAGTGGCTTAAAAATTGCATTTTTAAACTTGTAGCTCGCATTTCTGAAAATACTTTTTCCAACATAATAATGTATTTCAGATTGGTGTATTCTTTTATACAAAATAATGAAAAAATATGGTTTTCATATGTTAAACTGTAGCAACCGTAGCAAGTTAAACCGTCTGCAGAAAGAAAAAAAAATGAAATTTATTATTATTTTAATTTACTTCTACTTGTTTTCAAACGCTTATCAAATTTGTTTTATAGAATTGTTCTTCTTTCGATTTTTTCCAGAATATGTTTTCTATATTTGTTAACATACAGTGTGTTTTTTCCAAACGTCGACCGATGGATAATTTCTTAATCGTTAGTCTTAGGCATATAGTTCCAATTGCAAAAGTATTTAAAATTAGCTAAATAATTATGTTGGACACAATTTGGATCAAAAAATGCAATTCTTATGAATAAGTTAAAAAAAATAACTTTTTATACAGCCTACGGGTCCTATAAGTTATATTTGGTAAAACAATCCTGAAGCTCTGATATATCAAATGAAAAAAAAAATCATTTTTGTACAACCAAAACTCACCGTGTTATGCGAGTTTAAAATTTATAAATTTTTCGCTTTTAACATGGTGTCCGAAGTGACGTGCGGTTAGAACGAAATCGTACATCATTTCAGGCACTGTGTTAAGTGCCAAATTTTTCCAAATTTGAAACTCGGTAACTTTTGGTCGTACTAAAATGATTTTTTTCCGCCGCATGTCAGAGCATGAGGACTGTTTCACAAAATATAACTTATAGGACCCAGGGACGTATAACAAGTTAAGTTTTGCAACGTCTTCCAAAATGCATTTTTTGACCTAAACGGCGTATAACATAATCCTTCAGCTAATTTTAAATATTTTTGAAATTGAAACTGTTTATTAAAGACTAACGGTTCAGAAATCATCTATTAGTCAATGCTTAGACAGGACATATTTTATATTTTGTATAATACGTGTAGATTAAAATTTTTGATTAAAAGAATTGTTTAAGTTTATATTGTATTTATTTGTTATTAAATTATTTAAAAATGAACCATTAAGTGTAATTATATCAAGCTATCATACAGATCTCGAGAAACAAGTAGGTACTGCCTCGCAAGAATGATTCTCATGTCCTGCGGAAAGCAAGGCACAAGCACTGATGTTGGGACGAATTTAAATTTTCATATCCTCCGGCTAACGAGCAAATGGGAAATATTGTAATGTTGTTTTCTCTGTATTTAATCTTGAATACTAAAAAGAATTGATTTTTCTAACATTAAAAAAAAAATGATTACGTATATGAATGTAATCATTAAGAGTATTAACATGACTTCATGATCCACAGGGGGGGGGCGATTGCCCCTCCCCCCAAAATTGTTTTTACTCACCTGTTTCTATAATATATCATTGTTATAATGAAAAGCAAATACAATTTTTTTCTTAGCCTAATAGATTGCTGAAAGATCCATCAATCAACAATAACCCTCCCAATGAATTAAACTCTTTTTCCTTCCTTAGAAAAATCATCTCCAGGAACATACAGGGGAGTATAAAATGGGTTACGCACAAGAAGCCAGTTTAGTTTAAAGAATTTTTGCATTGACATTTTCTTTTCTTAATACAATGTGCTTAATCTTAACTTTGCCCTCTTCCAGCAAAGCTTTTGTTTGGGACAGGTTTTCTTTCTGAGACAAAATCCAAATACAGTAAACCCCGTGAAAACGTAACCAGTCTGTAATAGAATTGTGTAATAGAAATGTTTCATGATCCTAATGAATGGAATGCCATACAAGTATACCTGCTAAAATAGAGTTTTTTTCGATCACTAACGATTCCGTTTTCACAGGTTTTACTGTCATGTGTAATAACCAATGTAAATATAATTACACAGTCACATAGATTAAGCTTGTAGCTATATAGCTGATGAGTATGAAGCTTGTTTCACAGCTCTATAAAGAAGCTCTCCTTCTTTATGAAAAGTCACAGCAGCAAAGCAAGGTGCGGCTCCTGTTTCTCAATGTCTTTTATAATGTATTTTGCACTGAAAAGGTAAGGATTGAAGTTTTTAGATATTTTCGCATTTTCATTTTAGTTATTTTTAATTGTTTTTACACATCACAACACTATAGGTTTCGTACTTATCCATTTTTATTAATATTTTAAGTCTTAAATACTCTCTTTGCATGCGCCAACAGTAAAACCTGCTGAGACGAAATCACTAGGGACAGAAAAAAAAATTTCCATTTTACAGCGGTTTTTGTCTTAGCAGGTATAGTTAGTATGTTATTCTTTTTGCCGAAACTGTGAAATATTTCCGCTTAAGGCAGGATTCCCTTATAGATAATATCCGTTTTCACAGTTTTTTTAATTTCGAGTGATACTATTAGCTCTGTGAAATTAGCTTCAGCATACATTTTCTACTTTTGAAGAACTAAAATTATTTCATAAAAAGGAATTCTAATGGTAATAAAATAGTTATGATAACAGTGAAACATGTGAAAACAGGATCGCTAGAAACTAAAAAAAAAATTCTATTTGTGACAGGTGTCTATCTTAGCAGGTACAATTGTATGTAATTCCTTTTGCCGGGATTAGGAAATTTTTCCATTTAAGACAGGATTTCGTTAGAGACAGATTTCCCTTCACAAATTACTCTATAAATATTACTGAATTTTTTTTTTAAATTAAGTTTGTCTTAATGCTCGCATTGAAATGCTTGGAAAAAACTACTATTACCTCTACGAAAGTCCACAGCATTATCGAATGGTAATAAAATACAATAAAACTTGTTAAGCCGGAATAGCTAGAGACTAAAGAAAAGTTCCGTTTTAACCAGGTTTCCGTCTTAATACCTTTAATTGTTTAATATTCATTCCGACATGTAAAAGTTACACCTGTCTTTTATGGAATCCTCTCTTAAACAGAAATATTTCACGGTCCCGATGGAAGGAACACCATAACAATCTACCTGCTAAGACAGAAACCTGTCAAAAACAGATTTTTTTCCGGTTTCTAGCGATTTTGTTTTCACTGATTTACTGTATTGCTATTTGTATATCATTGAAACTACACATAGTAGTATTAGTTTTCTATTAATTAAACAATCTACTATACTAAATTAATTTTAATACAATTATTCAAATTGGTAAAGAAATCATTTTTCGTTCAGTTGGGGGAAAAAAATCTACTATACTAATAAAAGAAAGTTGTTTGTCTGTGAGATGTCTAGCGAAATCTGCCGCACGTAGAAGTCTGAAAATTTGGTGTGGATAGTCCAAGGCAGGTCCTGGTGCACCTGAGACTTAAATTTCTACTTTTTTAAGACCCGGGCGGGACCCCTTTAAGTTTTTTGCCCTAAATTGTTAATAACTTGACTCATTTTTATCCGATCTTCTTCGTTTTTGGGGCTCTTTCTTCATTCAGCTTTCCCCCCCATTTCTACTCTCCAGTTAAGACCTCGGGGACCGATACGGGGAAACACCCTTGAAGCTTTTGCGAACTAAATTGTTAATAACATGCCCCCTTTTAATCCAATTGTCTTCGTTTTGGAGGCTTTTTCTCCATGTTATCCCTTCATTTCTACTGCCCTAAATAGTTAATAACTTGCCCTCTTTTTATCCGGTCTTTTTTCTTTTGGGGCCCTTTTTCCATTTAGTTTTTTCCCCATTTCTAGATTCCAGTTAAGACCCTAGCCCTTTTGAAGTTTTGTTCTCTAAATTGTTAATAAATTGCTCCCTTTTATCCGATCTTCTTGGCTTTTTGGCTCTTTCTCCATTTAGTTATTCTCCCATTTATACATTCCAGTTAAGACCCTGGCTCCCTAGGGACCAGTTAAGGGCCCATTTAAGTTTTTGTGTCATAAATTGTTAATAACTGGCCCTATTTTTATCCGATCGCCTTTGTTTTTGGGGCCCTTTCTCCATTAAGCATTCCCTCATTTCTAGGTTCTAGTTATGATCCTGGCCTCTGAGGCCTGCTACGGAGCCCGTTGAAGGTTTTGTTTCTTAAATTGTCAATATAAGTTGACCCCTTTTAATCCGATCGTCTTTGTTTTTGAGGCCTTTTCTACGTTTAGTTATTCCTCCATTTCTAAATTGCAGTTAATACCTTGAGGCCTAGTATGTGAGGTCCCTTGAACTTTTTGTGCGCCACGTATTTTTCACTCCTCTCACAATTGTGTCACCCTCCCAATGCATAACTTTAAATTTTAGTCTTGTACTCCTCTCCCCGGGCCACCACCCTGATATTTTTATTGAGGTCCTAGGATTTTTTTATGTCTTTCTTTAATAATTATTATGATGATTATTCTAATGATTAATTCATACGCTATTGCTTAATTTTGACTAATTGAAGATCTAAAGCGCTAAGTACTATAGGACCTCTTAAGATGTTTTCATCTTAGGACCCTGCTCAAAACTATCAGTTGGCCTTCTTTTGGGCCCCCTACTATAGCTCCCTTAAAGATCGTCCAATTCACTAGCTTTTTTCCCCCTACAACTTCTTAGGTCCTCCAGCTACTACATGAAAGATATAAAAATTTCTCGGATCTCAGCTACCACCAATTTTGAATATTAATCTCTTTCTTGGGGCCCTTGGTGCAGCTTCTTTAAAAATTATCCAATTATCTTTTAACTTTCTTAAACATAGCTCTAGGGTCCTCCAGCTACTTTATAAACTACTAAAAATTTCCTTAAACCCCGAAATCGGGTTAATACAAAATCGGGTGGAAGATATAAAATCATTCAAATTTGAGGTTTGTTTTAATTTATTATCACGGGCCCGAGCAACACCAGGAGAGTGAGCTAGTTAATAATAAACTACAAATTATAGTAAAAACTCATGAAAATTATTCAGCTATGAACTGGAAGAAAAATATTTTATACAGATTTCCGTTTTAGAAGATAGATTTGTATAGTATTCCTTTCACCAAATGATAGAATTCCGGTATAGTCAGGTTCCGTTTATAGAGATTTTACTGTAATGAATTAACCAACAGGAATTATGACTAATAAATAATTGTAAATCACTGTATTCTTTTACATACAGTAAATTTTGTAAAAACGGAATCGCTAGGGATCAGACTACAATTCCGTTTTAGACAGGTTTTTGTTTTGCTGGCATATTTGTATGGTGTTTCTTCATTCGGAACCATGAAATTTTTCCGTTACAGACAGGTCCGATTTTCAAAGGTTTTCCTATACTATACTATGTCATTACTTATAACAATGTATCGCTCCCCCCAAAAATGATGCTCTGGATCCGCCCCTGATATTGCATTATATCTTTAGAATTATATTAATTGAAATAATGCTTGTACTCCAGTGAAAACTGGAGCTTAGTGAACGTGTTAACACGACCTTGTCAGTTAGGACTTATAAATGTGGAAACAATCAGATTGCTAATAATAAAATATGTATCTTCTTTATTTATTACGCCGTTAAAACTTTTATTTCATGTTTGTGTGATAGTACATAAGAATACTATTATTAAATTATCAGTAGAAAATATTTTACAATGATGTTCTGTTTAGGAAGGGGGGAGTGGTCAATTTTAATGTATGAAGATTTTTTGGGGGGGGGAATTTGCGTCATTGGGTTTGGGGGGGGGGATGGTCACCACTGGCAGGAGATAGCTCAGACTCTGAAGATATCCAAGGAACGTGTAGGTTTTATTTTGAATGAACATTTGTCTATGAAAAAGCTGTTGTCAAAGTGGCTGCCGCGCGTGTTTTCTTTTGACAAAAAACAACAACGAGTTCTGAGCACTGTTTGGAGCTTTTTCGTTATAAAATTGTGTTATTTATTATTAAATTATTATTATTAATCATTTATTAAATTATTATTATAAAATTATTATTATTAAATTATTTTTTAAATTATTATTATTAAATTATTTTTAAAATTCTTATTATTAAATTATTATTATTAAATTATTATTTTTAAATTATTATTATTATTATTAAATTATTATTATTTATTATTAAAGTTATGTTATTTATTAAAGTTATAAAGTCATAAAGTTATAAAGCTTTGTTAAAAAGTTGTGTTTTCTTTATTAGACCGGGAACTTATCAACCCATGTGTTATTAGTAACTAACTGGATAATTTGAACATGTACTTCTGTTTCCTACTTGATATTTTGGACTAGACTTGACTGTAAGGTTTCGCATCATACCGAGAATTATATTTATGATTTTTAATAATCTGCATGTATAGATAGGTACCGGGTGTCCCAAAAATGGCTGATGGATTTTAAAATCCAATAACTTGCAAACGGTGACAGATATTTTAAAAAATCTTGCAGGAGGATTATCTATGATGTCAGGAATTGAATCACAGTAAAAAAAACTCCTGACATCATAGAAAACCTTTCTGCAAGATTTTTTTTAAATATCTGTCACCGTTTGCAAGTTATTGAACTTTAAAATCCATCAGTCATTTTTGGGACACCCGGTATATATCCGCTCCCTAATTTTACCAAAATATTTTAGTTTGAAAATTCTGTAGACAGGTTCCATGTTGAAAACGGTTTCCGTAACCGTAATGGTTTTCAAATGAGGAAACAACATAAAAAATTTTGAGACTAATCTGTTCTCATTTTAACTTAGGGACTCTTTTGCCTTAATATTATGTAAATAATATTTGGAATTTTTTACTAGATGAACTCTAGAAAATCCTCAGTTGAAAATAATCAGTCTTAATATAATATTCCTTATAACATTGCAATGTGGTTTTCCGTATTTGATCTTGATTTGAATAGTCGGCAGATTTGTATTAGAAGGTGTAACTATAATTTTGAAATTATATTTAATTATTAAATATGTAATAAAACTTGAAATTGTGCGATGTTCAGAAGTTAAGAAAAATTGCAGTAAAAGCAAAGTTTATAGGTCAGGTGTTGCCACCGGCAATATGACGTCAGTGTTACTCACGGGCACGTTTTTGCTTTATAATGTAGTTACATAGTTGCATTTAAACATTTAGTGTTAGAAAGATTACACTGTACAACATGAAAAATGTCCTTTAGATGAAAATATTTGATCCTAGATCTGTTTCTTGCACTGATTCCGAATACACTTTCCATTTTTCTCTAGGTCGTCCAGTTTTTGAGAAAATTGCATATTTATGTGTATGCAAATTGAAGCTTTTTTATGCCATTTTATGCAAATTTAAGTACAATAAATGTCAAATTGAATTACGTTTTCTAGATTATGACTACTGGACATTTGCTTCAGATAAATGTCACAATCTGTATATTCTTAACATTTAACCTGTCAGTTATTAAGCCTAATTTGCATATTTTTCAATGGTGTAATGTTTACTTCAACAATTACTATCAACTTTAAAATAGTTGCCACAGAATTGACGTAATTTTTTTCTAGACTAGATTTTTATGTTGATTTCGAATCTGTAAATCCGTTTCCTTCTAACGGATCTAGTTTTTGAGTAGAATGAATATCTACGTTTGTATGGTATTGGCATTGATATAAAATGCTTTTTAGGGGAATGTACCTCCTTGTCAAAAGGGTTAACAGTGTGAGATTCCCATCAGCGACATGATTACTAATAGGTATGATTGAAAAACAATTGAAAAAAAGTAGTATAATCTATCCTAAATAGCTGAAGTAGATCACAAAGTAGCATAAAAAGCGTTTTCTGACTTTTTTGACCAAAACATAAAATTTCCGTTTTTATAAAACCTAGATGTGATAGAATAAAACGGACACGAGATTTGAAATTAGCGTAAAAAACATATTTAGAAACATGTTAGCGTACTCATATGGCTGAAATATTTGGACGTTAAGAAACGATATTAGAAAAACATGAAAAATATGCTAATTAGGCACAATATTTCACGGTCACATGTCCGTATAATCTCGGACAACACTTTTGTAAAGTAAACTGGTCAGTAATAACATAAAACAAAAAGCCAGTCTGATAATGCTTTATGCTTTAAATTTCCATGTAATTGCACACAAATTCCAAAATTTGCATAAATCGATAGATGCAAATACCTGAAAATCTGGAAGTGCTGGCGAAAATCTGGACGTGCTTAAGGAAATCTGGACGTGCTGGAGAAAATCTGGACGTGCTTGAGGAAATCTGGACGTGCTGGAGAAAATCTAAAACTGGATTCGGAATCAGCGCAAAAAACTGAATAAGAAACAACTAATTTCGATTTTGGGACAGAGTAAAAGTTCAAATTTGTTGTCCGGTGTTATCTGCATGAACTAGGAATGTGTAATTTGTTTTTGCATGGTAAAAGATTTTTTATTTTCTACGTATATCCTATTAATATACAGCACAACTAAAAGTAAATTATTTTCTATTATTTCAGGGTACAGTTATGAACTGTTTTATAATAGGTGAGTACATTATTTTTTGTTAAAATAAAATGTATTACTAAACACTCTTTTGTAAGTAAAAGTTACAGATGGATAAAATAATACGATCACCTGTAAAAAATTATGCCACATTTCACACTTGCAGTGCAGGAGCGCCACCTGGAATAGAAGTCTGCCATCTTGTGGTCGTGAAAGGGAAGATATCAATCAGTCTCTCAACAACTGTCAATAGGTACTGCATGCAGTATAAAGTTTTCTCGGTACTTCTCTATTATCCCGTCGACCACTTTTCATAACAATAAACTATCGCCAAACTGTAAGATTAAACGCCAAAAATGCAGTCCCATTTACTTGATGTCAGAAGCATTATACGTGTTTGTTATGTCATCAAGTGATTTTTAACTCGACATTGACGTGTATTTTTTATTATGTTTTACTGATTTATTAGTGTTTTTATTAATTAAAATAACAATTGTGTCCTTAAATTCTTATATTTTTTTTTATTTATTTATTTTGATATTCCAATGGCAACGTTCTCCCGTTTATTTGGCGTTACAGCTTGGCGATAGTTTTTTGTTATGAAAAGTGGTCGATGGGATAATAGAGAAGTACCGTTTTCTCTTAGGGACGCTGCAATGTCAGACCTGAAAGATTTCAAAAGAGGCATGATGTTGGTGCGAATTTAGCTGTAGCCTCAGTGAAGGAAACATCAAAACTTTTGAATAATGCGAAAAGCATAGTATAAGACATTATAACAGCCATACGCAAAATGCGGTATGATGGTGAACAGTGGTAAGCAGAACAGTGGATGAAAGATAATGATGATGAATAAGAATAGACGGATGTTAAAGCACATTGTGGCCCCAAAGTACAAGCAATTGACAGTTTGGGTTGAAACAGGATCCCGCAGATGACTTTTAATTTTGGTTGTCATCTGGGAAAGCGATTGTTTGTGCTTTCGGGACACTGCGCTTCAACACCTGATGTCTATCCTTATGTCATCTTTGGCTTTCATCCACTGTTCTGCTTTGAGGCAACATCATATCGCCATCTGCGTACGGCTGAGATAATGTCTGATATTATGCTCCTCGCATCATTCAGACGTTTTGATATTTCTATCACCGAGGTTCCAGCTAAATGCGCGCCAACATCATACCTATTTTGAAGTCTTTTAGGTCTGTCATAGCAGCATCTCTAAGAGAAAACTATGTATGCATGCAGCACTTAAGAGCCTACATCAGTCACGCAAAAAAACGCTCTAGCTAATGTTAAGTCTATGGGAAGGTTCTAGCGCGATTTCTCGCTCGCATTTTAATATTTTTAAATGCTTTTTTTTGCATAGGATAGCTGATGTCAATCTCCAACGTTGTTAGTTTTTAATTTTTCGATTTTGGTTCCAGCTCTTTTATATAAGTGTACTTTCACTTTCAGAACGGGTTCAAACCGGTTCCAAAATTGAAAATGCCCGCTTATAAAAAAAAAAAACTGCAACAAAAATCGAAACAGTAAAAACTAACAACGTTGGAGATTGACCTCAGCTATCCTATGCAAAAAAAAAGCATTTAAAAATATTAAAATGCGAGCGAGAAATCGCGCAAGAACCTTCCCATAGACTTAACATTAGCTTGAGTGTTTCTTCGCGTGACTAGTGTAGGCTCTTAATGACAGCTGTTGAGAGACTAATACCTTCACTTTAACGACCACAAGATGGCAGACTTCTACTTCAGGTGGCGCTCCTGTACTACAAATGGGAAATGTGGCATAATTATTTACAGGTTTTCATATTATTTTGTCCCCCATCTCTACACTGCAAAAAATAACTGTTGATTTTACAGTATAAAACTGGCACCCCAGCTGCCAGTATTATACCGTAAAATTTACAGTATTAAATAGTAAAATAAGCAGTAATACGCTGCCGCGCAAATACGCTACCGCGCATGCGCGGTAGCGTATTACTGCTTGCGCGGCAGCGTATTACTGCTTATTTTACTATTTAATACTGTAAATTTTACGGTATAATACTGGCAGCTGGGGTGCCAGTTTTATACTGTAAAATCAACAGTTATTTTTTGCAGTGTAGTAAAAATCTGAAATCAAAATCTACAATTATAATAGTGTGTTTAATTTAATCGACTAATTGGATCATTTCTTAGGACTGTCATTGTATGGTTTGATCTACTGGGGTGCCTTGGGAGACATCCATTTAGATCCGATTGAGTGTCTTGTATTCAGTGCCCTTATTTCAGCCGTCGATCCTGTCGCAGTACGTTTCTCAGTTTCTATTTTTTTAACTTTTTTTTTAAACGTAAATATTTATATATTCTAAGATTTTTATTATTCTTCGTGTTGAATGTATATTGCTTGACTGGTCTTCAAAGACGGACCTGCCCAAAAAAATAGACCATCCCGAAGGGAGGGAAGCATTGGATTAGGAGGAGACAAAAAACGCAAACTAAGAAAATGGAATTTAAAAATCGCAACTCTAAATCATGTAAAATTGGAGTAAAATGCCTTTTCGAATATTTTTAATTATCGAAATGCATTTTTTCTTTTTTTTTTTTTTTTTCAAACAAGACGATACCCTTCCAGAAAATTTCCAGTTGAATCAAGAATTAAAATCTTTCTTCCATTCGCGTTATTTATTTTTCATACCATTTAAAATTGTTCGATAGTGTATTTTTAAAAACAATGCATATTTAAGGCGGTATTCAATAAAAATATTTTCCCATGCTCAACAACTCAAAATTTTGAGACACATTTTCAGACTCATTTTTAAAAGTAACAACAGGAAACTTGGCGGCGTGATTTACAAAGACATTTATAAGGGCTCCATGTTTTTATTTTTCGTTCAATTAATTAGAAATTGATTTACAGACAATTATTGTCACAGTACGATCTTTTTTTTTGTTTGTTTCCAGCGCTATCGCTTCGTGAAATTCGGTTCAAAATGTCCACTTTGACAGCATTTTTTGAAATATATTCTGCCTTTATCAAAAAATCGAGACAATAAGGACATTATAAAGTTTATGAATAAGAGAACCTGCCAATTGGATGCATTTTAGAGCAAAAATGAATTTACAAATGTGTCTCAAAATAAGCAGTTTGGATTTGAATACACCCTTAAACATCTAAATTATCATAAGATTTTACTTTAGCTGAACGATATCCTTTTCATTGAAGAGAAAGATACAGTTTTTATTTACTATTATTATCACATAAGAAGCAAAATCCTTTTTCATAATCTTGGAGACAAGTAAATACGAAACTGTCAAAATTGTCCTATTCATCCTCCACAAAACAAAAACTAGAGGAGACTTCCCTTTCATTACCCACTTTCCTATTATCAAGAATAGACTCGTCTTAGCCAGACCTGATACTCACGTGATTAGTCTTTAAAGCTTGGCTCAGCAATAGAATGATAATAAAATTGTAGCAAACAACCATTCCAAAACATACTTATTTTATATAATTTGAAGAAAAAAATATTTTTGCTTCTTCGAGATAAATAATGAATGTTTTCATTAAACGAATTTTTTCTTTACTTTTCAGCAGAAAAAAAAACATAGTTTTTGTTACGAACCATAATATTGCTCTCTTGCACTTCCTTAAAAATTCCCATAATGATGTTTCTTAATCTTTATACAGATTTTGCACTGAGACTTTTACTAAAATTTTTAATAAGTTTTCTACGAGTAAAAAGAAGGCAAATGTGTATTCAGTTGATGTAATATTATTTTAGCATTTAATGCTAATCCTATTAAACTGTTTCAGGATTATTACTATACCAACCCTTTATCTGTAAATGTTTATAATAAAAATTTCTTAATGAATAATATATTTTCTAATTTCTTATCGATCTCTTAAATTAATGTATAATGAATTACTTTAGCAAAACAGATATCTATTTTTGATTTTGCCATTAAATTACTGAATTTCATCAAATTTAATCATAATCTTTATCTGATTTTTGGAAATAGGAAAACAATTTAATCCTCCAATGTGGATACAACAACACTATCAAAAAATTATATACAAAATTATTTATAGGAAAAAATACTTTACATTTATTTTTTTAATGTAACTTCTTATCGTGAAATATTACTAATAGTTATAAAGCAAAAAATATATACGTATAAAGCGAAGCAAATATACAGAGTGACCGAAAAAACTGTACTTCCCTGGAGGAAAGACTTTTCGGACTTTTCCTATCCCGTGACTTGAGCTTTTCAAACTTACAAGGAGAGGACCAAGCTTGGTAATCACATATTTTGATTATTTTTATAGATGTTGTAGGGTAGAAGCCCCTTAGTCTCAGGTTCAACGGATTTTATACGACGCTCCTTAGTTCTCGAGAAATTTAGGGTGTCTAATACACAACTTAAATACTTATTTTGTAACAAAAATACTGGGTTGGTCGTAGCTCAGTTGTTATGGTGTCTGCTCGTTGATCCGCGAGCACGGGTTCGAGACCGGGACGAGCTATGTTTGTTTTTCTCATTTTTTTGTTTTATAAATATTCTTGTAATTATTATTTAATAATCCTAATTAAAAATTATAATATTGTGCATGTGCATTAATTATAATGTTAACCTATTTATTTTTTGTTTGTAACTAAATCGTTGTATAAAACATCATTAAACAGTTAATTTTTTTTTAATCACTTTTAAAATGTATTTCATATACGCTTTATCGCTGCAATGATATTGAACAATTATGTCAATTTTTGATTTCAAAGAAACATCATTTATATATTCCCTTTTCAGCATAAGAATTAAATTACAACATATTTTTTTGCATATTAAGGATTTTTAAATTTGTAATACGTATGCTTGCGCTATGAATTAATTTATAATTAATAAATTGAGGTATGATTTTAAGAATAGGTGAATAAAGGTATGATTTTGTAACGATTTTGGAACTTTTACTAGTCAATAATGGATCCATTAATATATATATCTTTAAATGATGGGAAATGTTTAATAATCATAATAATAAATGCTTAAAAATAAAACAAATTAAATTTAAATATATTAATATTATAATTAATGTACGATTTTTAAATTTTTATTTGAGATTATTAAATTATAATCCCAAGTATATTTATAAAACAAAAAATGAGAAAAACAAACATAGCTCGTCCAGGTCTCGCGGATCAACAAGCAGACGCCCTAACAACTGAGCTACGACCAACGCAGTAATTTCGTTACTAAGAAAGTATTTAAGTTGTGTTAAAATATTAGACCCCCTATTTCTCGAGAACTAAGGAGCGTTGTATAAAATCCGTTGAACCTGAGACTAAGGGGCTTCTACCCTACAACATCTATACAAATAATCAAAAACTGTGATTACTAAGCTTGGTCCTCTCCTTGTCAGATAAGTCTTTCCTCCAGGAAAAAAAAGATTTTTCGAACACCCTGTATATTTCCTTCGCTTTATACGTGTTACATAGATTACTTACAGTATTTTACCTGAACTTAGGTTCATAGTCATTGAATGAAAAAGTGTTAAATAGTATATGTGGTGTATTTTTAAGCAAAAGAGGTGAATACATTAATTCGTTCACTTTCGCTTTTAAAGGTGCTTGCCATTTTTCAAGAAGTAGGAGTGAATAAAAGTTTGTATTTTCTTGTATTTGGAGAATCTTTATTAAATGGTGAGTCTCTACCATATTTCAATTTACACTTTTATTTGACTTTCGTTATTGAATGCTGAATATTTGAAATTAATTTTTTTTAATGTTTAATTATTTAAAATATGTTTTTAACACCTATCTTATATTGTAATAAAATCATTTCTTACTAAATAACTAGATAAGTTTTTTTTTTTTTATCTATGATCGTTCATAATGTCATTTTTAACATAATAATTCTTTGTACTACCCATTTTTACAGACATTATTTTATTTACAAACACAATAGACTTCAATAATGTTGAAAAATTAGCCAATTATAATAATTTAAACTGCGCATTACAGAGAGAATCCATAGAAATATTTACATCAAATTCAGAAACATGCAATGATATGACCCACGCAAAAATAGATAACAGATGGCGCCATATGTTATTAGGAAAAAGAAAAATGGGGGTTTTCAACAGATTGACTGACGAAGCAGAAAGCATAACATCAGTGACTGAAGATGCCTGAGAGCGACAGGTGAAAATATTTTTACTACTTTACAATTTTTAACAGATTGACTGGTTTTGTGTAGTTTTAAAAGTATTGTTTAAGACTTTTAGACATGTACACTGCTTGTTTATGTGTTTCTAAATAAAATAATGTCTGTAAAAATGTGTAGTAAAAAGTATTATTATAATTAGATAATTTAATTTGATATTTTCAATAAAAAGAACCACTAAAAATAATCGGATATTATTTAAAAGTAAAGAAACTAAATATGGATTATTATTTGGGATTATATTTTTGATTTAAATCTAATGTCATCAAGGCTGATCACCACTGCCCCAAATCGCGACAAAGTGTTTCATTTGGCGAGAAAATGAAGGATTTGAAGGGTTTTTTTTTTTCTTTTTCTTTCTTTTGGCGGCCCTCTCAACGATTTTATTGTACGATTAAACGTGTTTCTGTGTAAGTTATTATTTGCGTTTTGATATTTTTAAGAACTCGTTCACATTAATATGTATACAGGGTGTCCCAAAAACGTTGACTTCGGCTTTTATTCTTTAAATATTGATCATAGACATGTATTACAAATTACAAAGTTACGTAAAAAGAGGTACAGAATTTTATGAAATCGCTTCAAATTTTCAGGGGATTAAATTTGAAGAAATACAAAGTTTAAATTTTTATGCGGACCCGTACAAAAAATATCCCAATGAGTAAAATGTGCCCCATACACTAATGAGGTCATGTACAAAATTTCAGTATTTATCATAAAAGTCGTAGAGATATGTTTAAACAAAGTTAGTGAGGGGTTAACCATAAATTAAAATGTAAATGTTTACAGCTAGATTGCATATTACGCGACGTAGAAAGTTAACGCGACATATATAAACAAAACAACTTCATGTTAATTGTAAGAAGATTAAGTTCTGAACGACCTCTGGTAACAAAACAATATTTAATTAATATTATTTGTATTCGGTAAATCTTGCCTAATTTTGGCATAAAGTATGCTTCAGTGTTTACATTTTGCCAATATATTGCACCACATTTGCAAGAAATATTTCGTCATTTCACTGACACTATCTCTGCAGCATTGGGGGTTTCATTGTAAATATTTTCAATATAAAGCCAATATTTGACTAATATTGGTATTTTATAAGCAGTATTTCCGATAATACTATATTTGCATAATATTAGGTCTCAAATAGCCAACGGTGGTTTACTTCTACGGACGTATTTGAAAAAAAAAATTACACAATTTAAACAAGTTTCTGACTGCTCAAAGGAAAAATTCCTCTATATCTCTAACCTTTGTTAAGTAAAAACGAAAATAAATATCGAAATAAAAAAATCATTCCAGAATTTTTTTTTCTTTCTTCCTTAATGTATAACGTGTACAAAATATTTGAAATATATCTATTATCTAATATTCGTCATATATTGGTTTAAGAGAGATATATTGAAAGTTTGGTTTCAAAAATTTTATTTCTCAAAACGTACTAAAACTCAATTCAACTTTTTTCGGATTATCTTGGTAATTTCTAAGAAATACTTTTACATGATACTACGAACTACATGCATTAGATATAGCAACCCATTGTGCATTTATATTTAAATATTGTACTTTTTTAAAACTACGACTGAATTTCAGTTTTTAAGTTTTTATTTCACTTTTCAGCTGAATAGTATTTTTTTTTTAAATGCTTCTTCTGTTTTTCTTTAGATGCTGTTACTATTGTGCTTTATATGGTGATGGTTGGTTTTTCAAAAGCTGAATACATAACAGCTGACCAAGTAAGTTGTTTTCATATCATTTAAGAGCAACCATATTCTTAATTGTTATTTATGATTCAGTATGACTTTTTTAATTATAAACGAAATTTGCTTTAATGAAATAACACAGACAATAAAATAATTTTCTTAAAACTGAAGGTTTTTCATCCCCCCCCCCCTTTTTTTTAAATACGAGGGAAAGTCATTAAGTAAGTCACAAAAGAGAATTAAATAATAACTTACAATGATATTCACTTCAAAACTATTTTTATTTCTCAACATATTCTCCACCAATATTTATGTACTTATATCACCGTTTTATCAGTGCCCCAAAACCAGCTGCATAACATTCTTCGGGTTGTTGTCTCAGCCACATTAGGACTTCAAGTTGAACCTTTTCATCGTCTGTGAACATCATCTTGAAACTTCTTCAACATCCACCATACAGCTTCAAATTAGCCCCAAGCGATTTTCCTCTGTTTAATGCACTAACAAACCATCTTGGACAATACACCAAAAAGCATGCTAACAGACTGCGTCCTATGCAACAACCATAAGCAATGCACAAGACAAAAAAGTTCTAAATAAAAGAGAGGGAGGAGACATTTGAATAAAATGCATTGGATTTTGATTTTTACTTTATATACACAAGAAAAAAGTATTGGTATCATGAAAAATTCTGACTTCCGTGCTTTGGATCGATTTACACGTTTTGGGATGACACGAGCACGATTTGACTATTTTGGGGAAGTGTGTGGCTTTTTGTCTGTCTGCGTGTGGCACAAATTTTGTGGCCGCTCTATCTCAAGAACTAATACACGAAATTTAATAAAACTTTAGGTTCAGTTAGAGTTATTAAGTTTCTGCTGATCAGGTTTGGGTGTAAATCGCTCAACAGGTGTCGCTGCTATGATGCATTTTTAGGTGCGTTCGGAATTATATAAATACGTAGCACCTATAGTTGCCGTCTGGTCCGTCCGTCTGTCTGTTCGTCTGTCCATCTGTCCGCATATAACAGCGCAAAAACTACCCAACCGAATGGTTTGAAATTTAATATATATAATTGTTGCATAATTTTGTCGAGTCATTTCAGATTTTATGAAAATCAAATCAAAACTTAAAGATATATTAATAAAAATATTTATTAAGTAATTTGAATTTTTTTATAATCGGTACTTCCTTGTTATATCAGCTTCCGAGGAATAATCATCAAGCGACCGAGATGTATCACCAAGTTATCTGACATGTATGACGTTATAGTCATATATGACGTATATGACATTTTATAACCTCTATGACCAAGTTATAGTCACATTCTTCATTCTGTTAAATCCCATCATATGTAATAAATTCAATGATATCCCATTAATGATTCTAAGTTGCCATGATGATTACGTCATATTGAAGATGGAGTCCTATTATTTCCGTATTACTAAATTTAAAAACAGAATATGCATACTAAAATTGTTTAATTATAGCAATCCTATAATCTGCCGACCAGTTTTTTGAATAGATGTTTCCGGATAAATATATATTACATGAACAAAGAGTCTAAATGTGGATTTCAAGTTCTGAAATTTTCAAAACTAGTCTTAAGTTTCCCATTGGAATTTTCAGTAAATGTCAACAAAAGATAAAATGTTGCCAACTTAAAATGTACTTATTTTATTACATAAATTAATCATATCATAATAACAGACGATATAATTTATTTCACTGAAACTAGTTATAGTACGAAGGCACTTCATTTGTCACGTTTAACGTACAATTTCCAACTTGTTCAATATTAGCCTGATACCTATACTTCAAGAACTAATGCACAAAATTTCATCAAACTGCATATTCTGTTAAGAACTTGAGATAAATAGATGCAGTTTCAATTTTGACTTGATCACTCAAAATGCGGCGCTGCTATCCTCACAGAAAAAAAAAAAAAAAAAACAATTTGGGTCTTTTTTTTTTTTTTTTTTTTTTTTTTTTTTTTTTTTGAAAATGGGTATTTAACAATGCCCAAAATGGATACACAGTGTAACCAAAACAGACATGACCCAATTTGGGCACATACCTAAGAATCTTTCGACCCAAATTGGGTTTCATTTTTTTCTGTGAAATGCTTGAGGTAAGATTCCTAATCCCAGTGTACAATCAATTGATACAATTTAGAGAGCAGAGTTTGCAGTATTATTAACTCCATTCTTGTAGTTCTCATACACTTTTTAAACACATTGTTACCAGAATCGCTCATTTTTGAAGCCAACTTTTGGCTGTGAATCCGATTACGGGATATTAGCTGTATGCGTTTTACGATGAACTTCATAATTGTATTTTATTTTCCATTGCGTAGAAATGCACCAATTTTTTTTTTATTTGAGTTTAATAATTAAAAATGTGATCATCTAATTTTAAATTTTAATATCCAACAGAGGGTGCTGTTGTTCTGTTCTTCTCTCAATTCACTGATCATGGTAACTCTGTGTTGACTTAGAAGAAATGCCATTATGCTTTATATTCATAATCGTTGGTACTATATAAATTAATATATTAGAATGGTATAGAAAAAAGTCTTGTGATGTCCACAGCATGCTAGTTCACTTTGTAACATTTGGCCTGTATAAAAAGACAAATTTTTCATAATCTATCACTGGGGGGAAAAAAAAAAAAGTGTTGATTTTATAGCTGCCAGTATTATACCGTAAAATTAACAGTAATAAACAGTAAAATAAGCAGTAATTCACTACCGCGCATGCGCGTTAGTGTATTACTGCTTATTTACGGCCCTTTTCCTAGAAGTAATAATAACTTTAAACGGATTCGATACGTATCATAATTAAGAAGTTATCTGGGGTTTTCTGTTTTCACAAAAAGCCCCCCATTCCCCCCCCCCCTGGTTCGATTTTGCCCATTAACGAACTTGATCGGGATTTTATGCCCCTTGATTTTATGTATCAGTTTGGAAGAGATTTCTGCAGAATTATTGAAGTTATCGTGTTGTGCACTCTTCTTAAATTATAAAATTGAAAGCAGATAAAATACTTTGAAGAATAAACTTTAAAAAGTAAATTTCACATACATTATCTGTCATCAAGTAACTTTTTTTTTTCGCTTTCTCCCATAATACTATCATCTTTACATCTAACATTTTCCTATACCTTTCATTGCAGATAGGACTTGGTATTGCTGCCTTTATATGCGTTAGTTTGGGTGGTCTTGCAATAGGAATTATTATGGGCATATTTACTGCCTTAATAACGAAATATACCGAAGAAGTAAGAGGTAAAAAGATATGTATTTTTGTAACTATACGTAATAACTAGTGTTCTGTGTTACATTATTAAGGTACAATTAATTACATTATAGATACTCTTTTTTTTTTAAGATTTAAATATTTATGTATTTTGTATTTGAGTTTACTCTGTTCTGATTTTTTTTTTTTTTAATCTGTGCAGTCTTTTAGCGTAATAACACCTTATTAAATATTTCTATTGCGATTTCTGACCAGTAAAATATCACAATAGATAATGTAAAAAATATATAGCAGAAACTTTTATTCCATACGCATAAATACATTAAATTTGAATCATTAAAAATTCTTTTAATAATTCTTAGAAGAAAATGTATAAAAATTGTCCAAGCAGTCATGGATATGAATTATGGGAACTGTCAGAATATTATTGTCTTTTCACTAATTTCCCACTTTCATAATGAGTTGTACATTTTTATGTGTGAGAAAATGCATGTGCTCAAGAATACTAATTTGTTAAAGTTACGTACATCTCAAAAATATTATAATCGTTTTGTCACGACAAAAATATCATTAGTTTCAACTGTAAATCTACATTTATAAATAAATGATAAAACTACCCTATAGAAAATTGCAGAAAATTTCTTTGCTGTAGTATAAACTTATGAAAATCCAATATAGCCGTGTAATTATCCACTATTTTTAAAACTTTTCCCTTGACATCAGAAATACCAGAAAACAATACGTTTCCAAGATTTCCGGAAACATTTCTAAGATAGAAGTACCTCTCTGCTATCCGTAAATTTCGGAAAAAACATACCTCTTAATTCTTCGGGGCTTCTGATTGATTCTTCACCAAATGGTTTCTGGTAATAAGAGAAAGGTTTCCAAAATCGTGAGTGACTACACAATTACATTGAATGTTTGTAAACATTTCTTTTATATCAGGAAACGTTTCCGAAATTTCATTTTTTATATAATGTGTAATTTTTTTTTCAAAATACGAGACTTAAAAGTAATAGTATATTAATCTAAAAATCTTGATAGGTACATTTTATTTATTTTTTCTTTTTACTTATACACATTAAAAGAGGATTTAACTTTGCTCATTTCTGTTTTGTTCTTGGTAGTTTCCAGAAAAAGGCTATAACTGTCTTCAAAAATTCATGAACCGAATGGGGAAGCCCTAAAGCCAATCTGGTGGTTAATTAAAAACGTTCTGTACGTGAATTCCAATATAATATCAATAACTAATATTTACTTAAAAATTTAAGAAAAAACTCATTTCTAATAATCAAGGTAACTGCATAACCGCATCTAACGTTTACTAAAACATACCATTTTTTAACACAGTTCAGCTGAAATATCTGATTTTCAAGTAATAATGATGCTAAAATGTTTCATAATTATTTAATTGGAGATTTATGTGGCTATTAAAAGTATTCATTTTTAACATCTAAGTACGGGGTATCCCAAAGTGGACTGACTGATTTTAAAATTCAATATCTTGTAAACAGAGACAGACATTAAACAAATAATATAATTTTTTTTAAGTCAATTCCTACTTTTTAATCATAAATATATAAAATAAACCCGTGCAGCATTAATGTCCCACGTTATCTTTATTGAACATTGTTTTATAATCATCGTTGCGGTATTTTATTTCTGTGGCATCCCTCATTTGAGATAAATCTTTCATTTCATTTATGAAAACAATGGGAGGAATTTTTTTCTCCCATTTAAAACTAAAATTAATTAATTTAATTTAATTAATGAATTAATATTTGAAAAAACTGTATTAACATCAAGTGTCATCCAGTACAAGTTTAAAAAAATTTATTTGAACTTGAGTGGATGAATAGAAAATATTTTATTAACGATTGAAAATTTGAACAAGATATATAGAGAGAGAGAGTGTGAGCTAATAGTAGGAATTAAAAAAATTCTTGCAGGAGAGTAATGCATGATGCCATAAGTTTTTTACTGTGATTCCCGGTTTTAGTTTCAAATAGCAGCGATAGATGGCGCTGCGAGCAATAGACGTCCAATCGAGGCAGAAGCAAAACTCACCCAGCATTGATGCGAAGGAAGGAGGTTAAATATATGGAGTGGGTATCATTCACCAATACAGTCTTGTTCCATTGTTTCCATTTGAACAAGTTTGTATTGGTGAATGAGATCCACTCCATATATTGAACCTCCTTCCTTCGAATCAATGATGGGTGATTTCAGTTTTGGCCTCGATTGAGCGTATATGGCTTTCAGCACCATCTGGCCTGAAACTGTCCCTGGGCGCGACTAATTGAGCTTGAATGCATTTAGTCCACGAACTTGCAAGTCAGTAAGAGGTATCAATCTTTCCTTTCTTCTCGAATCAATTTGTGGTCAGGAACAAAAGAAAGGGGAGATTAGACAAAAGAAATGGGTGGTATCACCTGCTTCCGTTTTGACCTCTGAACTTTAGACATCCTGAGAAAGTCCTAAAAGATCAAAGATTCCGACATACCTCAACAAATGAAACCGAAGTAAGTCTACGCACTTTTCGGTCCTTATGGCATCAGGTAGTCCTCCCCGGCCTGGCCTGAAACTGCTTTCAGCACCATCTATCGTTGCTACTTGAAACTAAAACAGGGAATCGCAGTTAAAAAAAAAAAAAAAAAAGAAAAGAAAAAACTCCTGGCATCTTACATTACTCTCCTGCAAGAATTTTTTAAATATCTGTCACCGCCTGCAAGTTATTGAACTTTAAAATCAGTCAGTCCATTTCAGGACACCCGGTAGGATACTAAATGTTTAACGTTACTTCTTTATTTTTAAATGTGACAATAGCTTAATATATAAATGTAAAAACACACATATGCACTATGAAAACGATTGAAATGTTTATTTTAATTAGATTTTGTTTTCTTTAACAGTTGTGGAGCCATTAGCCATGTTGGGAGTGGCATATTTATCATATTTGCTAGCCGAAATGGTACATTTTTCAGGTATAATAAGGTTGGTCACATTCTTTATTATACAAACAAAAATGTATTATATTTAAATCTATCTCCAATGCGACAGTATCACATTCCAATGTATTTAAAGAAAATAAATTGATAATTATTAAAATTTTGTTTCCTAAATTTTATTCAATTTAAACGGCAATTCATAGATTGTGTAATTAAAGATATCACTAGAGTACGTTTATTTTCAATCTACAGAAATTTACTAAGCAACTTAAAGATTCTTAAATTAAGCATGTACAAGGAACATCTACAAAATTTTAGGTCTGATAGTATTATCTTAAAAAAAAAAAAAAAAAAAAAAAAAAAAAAAACTGGCAATCGGTAACTGGCGGCATCTTTCGCTATAATATTCTTATTTGCTTTCTTAAATTATTGCTTGTTAAATCAAAAATTATCATATAACGTTAATTGTTTGTTTTTTTATGCAACATCAGCAGCCATGAATTCTAATTATGCATGATAATACTTAATTAAAATTGAACAATTACATTCAAACTTAACTATAACAAGAACAAAGATGGCAGTTTATTGGCTTGTTGTAACAAAGTTCTTGCAATAACTAAGAAAACATCTGCTGTTATGAAGGCAAGTAAAATTTAAATCAAATAACGTAAAATGACTGAATGGCTCACTGAATGAGAGATAATTTTGCATTTATGAATTGGCAACGTGGCTACAACGAGCCAACAATGTGACATCTTTGTTCTTTTTATAATTATGTCTGTACCTTTATTTCCGTAATTTTAGAATACAGGCTAATGAATAAAATAAAAATACAATAAAAATAATAAAAGAAATCAGGATTACCCTACATTTCTAAGAGTAGGCAAATTTAAAAAAGGAGATTATTATTTTATTTTATGTACAATCATTTTCACATCTCCAATCTTTCTTTAAATTTAAATCAATAAATGAAAAAAAAACGTAAAATTGTAAACTTGGAAATTTTTGTTATATCAGAGTTTTCCTCATAACAACAATTTTTGCTATGTACTTTTATATTAGACCACCATTGTCTTTCGTTTTTGCTCTTTAAATTTTGAATTTGATTGTATATGAACTTCAAACAGTTTCTATTAAACAAAGGTTTAACCATTCGCCGCTATCTTCTTTTTTCTCCAGATTTTACACCTTCTGATTTCTTTTTGTTCCGTAATATAGTTTCACTTAATAGCTTATTATTTAAATAAGAAGCACATAAGAGTAACTTTAAGATTAAAAATATTTCAAAAGATGAATTGTATGAAGAAATTAATAAGCTAAACGAACGAGCCAAGTTATGTATTTGTTTAGAATGATTGTTTATTGAAGGCTAAAAGTGAGAATTTGCTTTTCCTCAAATTTTGATTTTGCACAGATTTAAACAAAACTTGTGTAAAACTCTCCAGAAACACCGTGTATATTAATCTACATGTAACATAGTTCCAATACTTTAATTTTTATCGTTACAGCATAATTGGGTGTGGAATCGTACAAGCGCATTATGCGGCGAAAAATATTTCCAGCAAATCTAATACTACTGTGAAATACTTCACAAAAATGATGAGGTATGAATTTTTCTGAATTTTCCTTTCACTCAATCTAAAACAAAAACATTTCCTTGTAATTTTTATTATTTTAATACATACTCAATTTTCATTTAGTGCAGTCTGTGATACTATTATATTCCTTTTCTTGGGCATGGTGTTGGTAGACGATACGCATGTCTGGCACACCGGCTTTGTTCTATGGTCTGCGGGTCTTTGCCTAGTTGTCAGATTTGCAAGTAAGAATTTATATCTTTAAAATACAAACTGCTCAGTGACTTTTTAGATTAATGATTTTCTTTTTTTTGTCTTTAGAATGCTTTAAAATAACTTTTCATTTAAGATACTGTCTCATTAAGCTTAACATTGTTTATTTTCTTTGTCCTTGTTGCATAATAATTACTTAAATTTAAAACTTCTGATAAAAACTAAGGGAATCAGAAAAGTATACAAATAAAAATAATATTATTAAAAATTCAGTGACTTTTTAGATTAATGATTTTCTTTTCTTTTTTGTCTTTAGAATGCTTTAAAATATAAAATAATTAATATTTCCCTCTTTCGGTATACGTACTGTTTATAAATTTCAGTTTTAATTGAACTTTTCATTTAAGATACTGTTTCATTAAGCTTAACATTGTTTATTTACTTTGTCCTTGTTGCATAGTAATTACTTAAAATCAAAACTTCTGATAAAAACAAAGGCAATCAGAATAGTATAAAAATAAAAATAATATTATTAAAAATTCAGTGAATTTTTAGATTAATGATTTTCTTTCTTTTTGCCTTTAGAATGCTTTAAAATATAAAATAATTAATATTTCCCTCTTTCGGTACGTACTGTTGATAAATTTCAGTTTTAATTGAACTTTTCATTTAAGATACTGTTTCATTAAGCTTAATACTGTTTATTTTCTTTGTCCTTGTTGCATAATAATTACTTAAAATCAAAACTTCTGATAAAAACAAACGCAATTAGAATAGTATACAAATAAAAATAATAATATTAAAAATTCAGTGACTTTTTAGATTAATGATTTTCTTTTCTTTTTTGTCTTTAGAATGCTTTAAAATATAAAATAATTAATATTTCCCTCTTTCGGTACGTACTGTTTATAAAAATTTCAGTTTTAATTGAACTTTTCATTTAAGATACTGTTTCATTAAGCTTAACATTGTTTATTAACCACTGTGGAAATGGTTGTTGTTTTCGGTCGAGAATGGAACTTTGGCGTCGTCACTTTATTTTTAACGAAATTCTGTAACTTTAGAAGAATTTTTCTTTGAATAGGCAATAGGAATGCATAAAATCGTTACAAAAATGTTAAAGTTACAAAAAGGATAGATGAAAACTATCAGATATGAATAAAGCCAAATTCAAAAATTAACGTCAGATGAGAAATCGTCTCATAAAGCAAAAAACGTGGTCTTCAACTTTAATTTCCTCAAAATATCTTTAGCTCAGACATCAATCTAAACAAGAGTTAAAGTTATTGTAGGAAGGACCCGACAAAATATTAAGGTATATATTAAGGATAAAGTATAGTAATGGAAAATGCGTTTCAATAACTGTGGCAATGGTTCAAACGAATATTTTTGCGAGGACAGAGAATGCCAGGATCTCTTCAACTGTAGTAATGGAAAATGCGTTTATTTGTAGATGGTTCCGATGAATATTTTTGAATAATTAATATTTTTAATTTTTTTTTTTTAAGCTTTTGGAACATTTTTCCAATGTTTGTTGTAATTTGTTAAATTACAATTTTTTTTGTTTTTGTTTTCTTTTGGCGCCTGACTCGATACAAATAAATACTGTTGGCAATACTAAATAGCGACTTCCATTCTAACTCTCAGAGAGAAAAGTAACTGTGTTTAGGTAAGGGGGCCACCTCACCTTTATATCTCTATTTGTCCTTGTTGCATAATAATTACTTAAAATCAAAACTTCTGATAAAAACAAAGGCAATCAGAATAGTAAAAAATAAAAATAAAATAATAACAATAATTCAGTGTTAAAATATCTACACCAAAATGAAAACCTGGACCTACTCTTTTATTTTTATTTTATTTTATTTTGTGAGTGTGTGTGAGTGCAAAAATATAATCTCGGATAACTTCATTTTACAATCTGTAGATTTTTAAAAAAAAAATTGTTTAAAAAATTCGTATTTACAATACAAAAATATTCTGTCCGAATCGTTTAAAAAATAAAAATTGCACATTTCAAGTTTGAAATGTGCTATTGTCACTAAATTTTGCTAATGTCAAGTTTGTAATGAACTGTATCTTATGGTGGATGTATTGAAACGTGTGTGGCTTTATAGTTTTCATTTTTATTTATATTTCTTGTAGTTCGGTGATATGTCATGGACGCTTTTTGTATATTTTACATAAATAATAAAGAAGTATACATAGTTAGAAAAATCAGTGCATGTGTTCTTAAAAAATGAATATTATAAACTGAGAAAACACTCAAAATGGAATTCATTTTGCTTATTTTTAAAAACTCGTTTTTAATAGTATTCAACCAAGAGAATGGCGAACTAACTTTCAAAATATCTTGTGTTTAGCTTAAAATTTTTTGCTATGAAAGTGTTTTAAATTGTATAAATTGTACTTTCAAAGTATTTTAACTTAAGCTTTTTAAATATGTAAACGTCTTAAATTGTACATTCAAAGTAACTTAATTTTAACTTAAGTTTTTGTTTTTGTTTTTCTTATAAAAATGTCTTAAATTGTATTTTCAAACTGTTTCAAGTTTTACTTAAAATCCTTTACTACACTGTTGAAAATCTGCTGTAAATTGTCTAATTCAACCGTTTTTATCGAAAACGGTTCCATAACACTAATTTATCTGTATTCTGTGACCAATCAGAACGTTTCCAAATTACGGTTAAGTAACCTATAAAAGCGGTTGAATGACTGGACCGTTTGCTTCAGATTTTTAACAGTATATGAAAGTATCTTAAATTGTAATTTCAAAGCACTTTATGGTTAACTTAAGATTATTTGCTATGAAAGTGTCAAATTTCGAATGTATCTTCAATTTTCAGAACTTAAAAAAGAATTTAGGAGATGAATGTGATATTCACTAATTTTACTAAAAATTTTAGATTTAATTTTTCAGTGCAAAATTTTTTATGACAAAAATCAGGCTAAATTTAGGTTCAGCATAAAAGTACACATAAAAATTAATTATACTCAAAATTTCAAGGTTCTATGATAATTAGTTTTTAAATGAGAACGCGCGCAATGCCAAAATTTACAGTTTTATGAAAAAGGGCTTCAAAGGTAACTATAGCATGACAGGAAATGGTTTTTTACAAGATATTGTTTAGCTATAACTTCTCTTCTAATTGGAATTTTTGTAAAATTCTTTTTGCAGTGTATTTGTAACATTTTAAGGTATCCATGCTATCTATTTCTTTATTTTTATTTATTTTTTTTTTTTATTATTTAATTTAATTGGTTTTTTTTTTTTTTTTTTTTTTTTTTTTTTGAAAAATTGATTTTTTTTTCAACGTGGTTTCCCCCCTTAAATCAAACAATGAACGGTTTCTTAAAATGCTCGATAACTTGAACTTATAAATCTTAATTCCAAGTCTCTAATTTAGAAACTTTATTTAAGAATTCTCAAGTGTCGTGGAACAAGCATGGTACAAAATAACATAGAAAGAAAAAACTAAAGTTTAACATTCTTTTAAAAATAAGCTAAATTCTTGGGCTACTCTGTACTAAAGATGTAATAGGAATTAATTCATGTTTAAAAATAGTCACTCTCATATAAAATCTTGTTTTTTTTTGTTTTTTTTTTAAACTTCAACTTATTTTCAGAAACATAGTATACAGAGTGTGTCTTGAACTGACAGTCAGAACTCTAAGGTAGTTTTTCAACTTTTTATGTTTTACGGCACACTATAGGAAAGACCCATATTTAAACTTCTGAGGCACACTTAAACTAAATTGATAAAAAGAAGGAAATAAAAGCATGTATTAATTTTTAATTTATATACAGGGTGGTTATTAATTAACGTGAGGTGCTCAGAGCCCTCTAGCTAGTAAAGTATTGGACGAAACATAACCAAATTTGATGAGCATGCATAGTAGACGATGGGATTTCGAATTCTAAAAAAATAGTACCAAAATTCGCCACTAGGGGCAATTTTGGCACTGAAAAAATATATTAGTATAAATATTGAATGATTAAATGCCAAACAGTACAGTACCCATCAATTTTATTTACAACAAATGTTTTTTACTTACAAATTAAGTTCAATATGAGAACCATTGGTATATTCCAAGAACTGCATACGATGCACGACGTTTTCTACTGCCGCTCGCAGCATATCAGATTTAATTTGCCTCATTTGTAACGTTATTCGATCTTTCAACTTTGCTATATCGGAGACATGTCCTTGATAAACAACCCCTTTAAGAAACCCCCACAACCAAAAATCACAAGGATAGAGATCGGGCGACCTCGGTGTCCAAACCATAGGAAATGCACGACTAATTATTCTGCTGACAGAAAAATGTTGCCGCAACACACGTTGTACCCTAAGTCCAATGTGGGGTGGTGCACCATCCTGCATGAATATGGTCGAATCGAGACATCCTCGCTGCTGTAGTTGGGGAATCCTGAAGTTCTGTAGCATATCTGCATACCTGGCAGCAGTAACTGTACAGGTCACTGGTTCACTTGCTCCATTTTCCTCATAAAAGTAAAAACCGATGATAAAGGATGCTGTAAAGCCACACCACACTGTGACTTTTGGCGAGAGTGAGAGGCTCTTGCACACAAGCGTGCGGATTATTTGCAGCACAAATGCGGCAGTTGCGGGTGTAAATGCCACCGTTCAAATGAAAGTGCGCTTCATCACTCCATAAACTCTTCCACGGCCATGTAGCATCAACTTACATCTTACATGCGTGCTAAAAATATCAATGAAAAATCCAATCGGGTGGCCGCATCGCCTGGGAGCAATTCTTGAATAGAAGAGATTTTGTACGGATAAAAAAGTAACATAGGATGCAGGATCTTCCTAACCGCCGAGTATGGGATCTGCGTGTACCGAGATACTGCCCGAGCGCTGCTGGTACTCTGCACATTTTCCATCTCCTCTTCGACAATAGCAGTTGCAACTTCTTCAACTTGTTGCTGACTAGTCACTTTGCGTCCTTGGCCTGGTTGCCTTGCTAGAGTCTCTGTAGTTTCAAATCGTTGAATCATCTTTCGTAAATTTGTTATGCTCACTTCTTTAATAGGCGAAATTCACGAAGAGCAGAAATCCAATTCTCGTTCCGTTGATAATACAGCTTGACTAGCAAAGCACGGTCCCGTAAGGTAAGAGCCATCGCAAAGCAGTTGGTCTCAGAATGATGAGAAGTCTCCCAGCCTTTCCTTTTATACTCATGATCGCTGCACAGAACGGATTTTATGCAAATTAATGCATTTTAGTCGTTAAACAGCGCCAAAATTGCCCCTAGGGGCAAATTTTGGAACTTTTTTTAGAATTCGAAATCCTATGATCTATTATGCATGCTCATCAAATTTGGTTATATTTCGTCCAATACTTTACTCGCTAGAGGGCTCTGAACACCTCGCGTTAATTAAAAACCACCCTGTAAAATTTACGCAAATATAATGTACCATTACGACAAACGTAAATGGGGACACCTGGCAAGAATATTTAAAATACAAAAATTGTTTGTCTTGAGATGTATGATCATCTCTTATAGCACTTCTGATCATCAGTTCAGATACACCATGTATTTATAGTTTTCAAACTAACTTTAACTATATATATATTTCTTCACAGCTGTCTTTTTCTTGACATATTGTGCCAATAAATTAGAAAGAACCCATAGGATTAATGCAGAAGAGCAATTCATAATGGTTCGTATTTTACTGAAGTGAAGTTTTGTAATCCCAGTTTAAACTGTAAAAAATCATATTTAATTTTATAAAATGAAACAAAATGAAAGTAATAAATATATATGCGTGTGTGTATGTATGTCAGTGAATAATTAAGATCAGAGTTTATACATAGATCCTAAACATATTACCTGTAATTGATAAAGGTTTTCACGATAGTCAAAATAATCATTATAAAGGCTGTCCTCTCTTATCACTAGCCAATAACTAATTCCTAAACCATTAGTTTTAGAAATATATTTTCAGTTAAAAAAAGTTTCAAATGTTGTTCTCCTGTCACACTAAAAATCATTTCAAAACAATTATTTTGGAAAACGTTACGGAATTTAAATTTTTATACGGACTCTGGATCTACATATAAGTTATATTTAGAAAAGCATTCTCCTTTCTCGAACAAGAACAATGAAAAGATCAGAGTTTATTATATAGATCCTAAACATATTATCTGCAATTGATAACGTTTTCACGATAGTCAAAATAATCATTATAAAGGCTGTCCTCTCTTATCACTAGCCAATAACTAATTCCTAAACCATTAGTTTTAGAAATATATTTTCAGTTAAAAAAAAGTTTCAAATGTTGTTCTCCTGTCACACTAAAAATCATTTCAAAACAATTATTTTGGAAAACGTTACGGAATTTAAATTTTTATACGGACTCTGGATCTACATATAAGTTATATTTAAAAAAGCATTCTCCTTTCTCTAACAAGAACAATGAAAAGATCAGAGTTTATATATAGATCCTAAACATATTATCTGCAATTGATAACGTTTTCACGATAGTCAAAATAATCATTATAAAGGCTGCCCTCTCTTATCATTACCCAATAACTAATTCCAACAACAAATTAATACCAGAATATAACATATCACGTGACTGTTGTGTTGGAGACATTTTAGAGTTACCAAAGCTCTCTCCACGCCTATTTCTTCTCTATGCACTCACCCGACTAAGAAGAGAAGTGCTAAGAGTTAGCCGACAAATCGGATAGGTAGAAAGATGCAACTTCTCAAGTGCTGCGTTGGAAATAATCACTCGGTTAAGTTCGTTTTCTGATTTTATTGCAGAATGTTTCTAAGAACACATTATCTGTAGGTCACTGCATTCCCCCCCCCCCCTAAAAAATTTATATATACATATACAGGGCTTTACAAATTTGATAAAATCTGGTAGCCAGCAAAAAATTCTAGTCGCCAGTAAAACGTATTTACCCGCCCCCTCTCTTTTCTTGTCAATGATTTTCAAAAAGCACAAAAGTTTTATTATTATTATTATTATTATTTGAGTAAAAATAATAAGCATAGTTTAGAATTATTAGATGCATAGTTTCAAATGAATTGTAATCACTTACATTATTATTCTTTAAAATTAATGCGATAGATTAATCAGTTTTAATTCTGAACACAAAAATAAGATTTGAGACTTACAGAAAACTAGAGCATTTATCAGCATTGTACCCAGGTTTTAGATGACACACAGGCTGAATTGACACTATTTCTTATTTTTATTGAAACCTCCCCCACTCCCCCCTTCCGTTCTAATCACGTGACATGCTAGCTGGCTAGAGCAGAGAAGAATGACGTTTAGATGCATCAGATGGAAAATGCCTTTTAATCTTAGTTCTTCCATTAAAAGTACAAGAGAAGAGGAAGATCACTGATTGCCGCGCACGAGTAGAGATGGGGGAGAGACAAAATGTCGTTTGTGCTTATTTCTTAGGTACCAAGAAGAAAAAACTCGCCAGATTAAATAACCTGGTCGCCAGGTAACAAAATTTGGTCGCCAGTGGTGACTTGGTGACCGCATTTGTCAAGCCCTGTACATATATATATATATATATATACAAATTGTACAGCCACAAACATATATTTTTGGCAATTTATACATTTTATTTCATGTATTGTATCTATTATGTTTTGTGTATGTACTTAAATATATTGAATTATCTATTCACATAGGCATACGGTGGTCTGCGAGGAGCAGTAGCCTTTTCTCTGGTTATTATGCTGGAAAACATCGAACACAAACAACTTTTTATTACAGCCACGCTTTTCATTATTCTTTTTACAGTCTTCATACAAGTGAGTCAATCTGGCATTATTCTCACACTTAGTTATCACATTAAATTTGTCATGAGATTTTTGAGAAAATGTTTAGGCAATGAAATGAGTGTAAAAAAAATGATGTAATCAATTTAATGCGACTATGGAAAAAAATTATGCAAAAAGATGTTTCTTGCGGAATATTATAAGTGCATTATAATAAACATTTTATATTTTCTGTGAGTTTACAAATATATAAAATAATATCGACAATCAACTCTTTGTTAACACGTTAACCGCTGCAGACTGTGACAAAGAGGCTTTTATGGCAGACATTAAAAAAGCGGTTTTCAGTGTTTTTGAGTCAGTTTACAATTCCCAATCACGGTAATGGTTGTTAATTTTATACAAAATTCAAAAATATCAAACTTTAATTATTTTTAAAAGTTGAACGCCAAATTGAAACCCCTAAACCTGCCTGAGGGGCTTTATTTTAATGCAAAATAATAAATTATCAATAGTTCCGTTTCATAGCAATTAATTGTCTTAATTGAAAATATTAATGCGTATAAATACATATGAATATGTATGAATACATATGAATACGTATGAATACATATGAATACGTACGCGTGTCAGCAATATTCGTGTGCCATGTCAATCAGTGCCTTAAAGGCTCTTTCACATGATTTGTATTTATATTACAATATTTTTATTCTTTACAAAATATATGCAACAAAATATTCACTAATGACTAATTTCATAAATTATTTCTAATAAACTTTGTTATTTTTTCTGCAATTGTGCAACATTTTAAAGGCACATTCGCTTCCGCCTCTTTCTTAACCACTTGGGGACGAGCGACACGTATACGTGACGCATAAGATGCTCAGAATCCTCGATTATTCCCACCAGTTATTTTTTATTGTAAGCTTTTCCTTATTAAATCTTAGCATTTCTGCGATTCAATTAGGCGAAAATTTCTGTTTTTAAAAACCGGTGGTAAAAGATTAAAAATTCTGTAAAAGACGCTCGTCGCGAAAGGGTTAAAGACTATTTCACATGATGTGTATTTAATTTTCACCTGTGTGAAATTGGCAAAACTCGAGGAACTCTCGGGAAGATCGAACAATGATACAGGAATATGGTTAAAGCCAGGAAAAACATTTAAAACGCTGAGCTAAATTCTAGACACACAGGAATAACCGAAAAATATTCTAAGAACGTTGAGCAAAGCCGGTCAAATATTTACAAATACTAGACAAAACGTTAGAAAAATTGGGCAAAACTCTAGAAACCCTTAACAAAACTAGGTAATATAAACTAGATCAAAGCAGGGGAAAACATTTGAAATGCTGGGCTAAATTCTATGACCACTGGGAAGGCAGTGGAGTAAAAAATTGGCGGGAAAATCAGCACAAAACTTTAGAATCTTTAGGCAAAATGCGATAAAACTCTAGTATCGCTTGGTAAAACCGCGAATTGCAATAAGAACATTTGGAAAAACCGAACAATGTTATAGGAAAACGTACAAAGCTGGAAAAACTTTAGGAACGCTTGGCAAAACCTTAGAAACATTGCGAGAAACGCTTTAAGAATGTTAGGTAAAACTGAAAATCTTTAAGAAGGCTGGACAAAACTGTAGGAACGTTGGGCAAAACATGGCTGTAATATATACGGGTAAAACTTTAGGAACGCAGAAGAAAACTTTAGGGACGTTGAACAAAACTGTGCAAAGTTCTAGGAACACTGGACAAAACCTGTCAATGCTATAAGAACATGGGCAAAGCTAAGAAAAACTTTAGGAACGCTGGAATCGCCCTCTGCCTGGATAAACACTGTGAGCGGAACGTTGGGCATAGCTTTAAAGTCGTTGGGCAAACTGGGTAAAACTTCGATAAACCGTGCAATGCTGTAGGAACATAGAACATATTTAGAAACGATGGGCAAAACTCATTTAACACTGAGAAAACCAAGCAATGCTATAAAAACATTGGACAAATCTAAGCAAATCTTTAGGAAAACTAGGCAAAACTGTATGAACGTTTGTCAAAATTTTGGGAACACCGATAGGCAAAACTCTTTTAACACATGGAAAACAAAGCAATGCTATAAAAACGTTGGGTAAATCTAAACAAATCTTTAGGAAAACTAGGGAAAACTGTATGAACGTTTGCCAAAAATTTGGGAACACAAGGCAAAACCGGACAATGCTATAAAGACACGGAGAAAACCGAGCAAAACTTTAGGAACGCTCAGGAAAACCGGGCATTGTTATAGAATTACTTCGCAAAGACGGGCAAAACATTAGGAACGCTGGACTCTGCGATCTTTGTACAAAACTTACGAAAATCCTAGGAACGATATTTCTTATTGTAAAACTATAATTTTAAAATTTAAAATATTAGGTTATTTCGGAGTGATGTTTTTGGAGGTACTATTAAAAAAAAAAATCGGTCAAAAGAGTTTTTTTTTTTTTTTTTTTTACAGTGTTATAAAAAGGTGGACAAAACTGAGAAAACTTGGGAAATAGTTTTACGTAATGTGTATAGTTTAATTCCTATTTGGGGATGCCAACTTCACACGTCGTCAAAAATATTTTTTTGATTTACAGCGTGATAAAAGGTAGGCAATAATGGCTGAACAAAACTTCTACGTAATTTTGATAGTTTAATTCGTATTTGGTTTTGCCATTTCACACGTGATCAAAACTTTTTTTATTATTATTTACAGCGTTATAAAAAATGGGACAAACTAAATAATGACTGGGAAAAACTAAATAAAGGCTGGGTAAAAGAGAACAAAATTTGTACTCATTTTTTTTCAATTTCATTCGTATTTGAATTTACAGAGTTATAAAAGGTGGGCAAAACTAAATAATTGCTGAGCAAAACTTGAACAAAATATTACCATAATTTTTTTAAAATTTTCTCAATGGCAAAAATGAGTTTTACGAAAAATAGGTAAAAAAAAAAAAAAAAAAAAATGATTTACAGAGTTATAAAAGGTGGGCTCGACTTAATAATGTCTGGGCAATTCTACCTAATTTATATAGCTTAATTCGTATTTGGGGGTGAAAACATCATCCGTGGTCAAAAAGATTTTTTTTTTATTTACAGTGGTATAAAAGATGGGCAAAACTAAATAATGACTGGACAACATAATGTGCATAGTTTAATTCGTAATTGGGGTTGCCAACTCCAGACGTGGTTAAAAAAAGGTTTACGGCGTTTTAAAAGGGGACGAAAACTAAATAATTGCTAAGGAAAAAATACCATAATGTTTTTTTTTTTTTTTTTTTTTGTTTTTTTCCATTGGGGGGAGGCTATTGAAAAAATGGGTCAAACATAAAATATGATTTACAGCGTTATAAAAGATAGGCAAAACTAAATAATGGCTGGGCAAAAATGGACAAAACTTCTACATAACTTCTACAGTTTAATTCGTATTTATGGATGCTGACTTCACACGTGGTCAAAAAAGATTTTTGAGTTACTGTGTTATAAAAGTTGGGCAAAACTAAGTAATAGTTGGACAAAACTTGGGCACAATTTCTACATAAGGTGTATAGTGAAATTCGTAATTGCGATTGCCGATTTCACACATGGCCCAAAATACTAGTATTATTTACAGCGTTATAAAAGGTGAAAAGCTAAATAATTGCTCGGCAAAATAATGCTATATATATTTTTTTTTTCCTTAATTGGAAGGTGGGAGGGGTGCTATTACGAAACATGGTCAAAAAATAAAATTTCATTTACAGCGTTATAAAAAGTGGGTAAAACTAATTAAGAGCTGGGCAAAATTGCGCAAAACTTGTACGTATTTATAATTTGTATAGCTTAATTCGTATTTGGGGATGCCAACTTTATGTGTTGTCAAAAAAGATATTTTTTAATTACTGCATTATAAAAGGTGGACAAAACTAAATGACTGGACAAAAGTTATACAAAACAGGACAAAACTTATGCAAAACCTCTTTAATTCAAGTTTAATTCGTATTTAGGGGTGCCAACTTAACACGTGCTCCAGAAAGGTATATTTGATTCACAGCGTTATAAAAGGTTAGCAAAACTTCTACATAAGTTGTATAGTATAATTCGTATTTGGGGTTGCCAACTTCACACGTAGTCAAAAAAATTTATTTACAGGGTTATTAAAAGTGGTCAAAACTATACCTCAATTGTTTTTTTTGTTTTTTTGTTGTTGTTGTTTGTTTGTTTCTTTTTCCTTCCATTGGGAGGTGTTATTACGAAAAAAGTGTCAAAAAAAATAAAATTTGATTGACAGTGGGCAAAAACTAAGTAATATGGTTGGGCAAAACTTCTACGTAATTTGTATAGCTAGAAGATGCTTAATTCATAATTGGGGATGCCATCTTCACACGTGATCAAAAAAGATATTTTTGATTTACAGTGTTATAAAAGGCGGACGAAATAATACTATAATTGTTTTTTTGTTTTTTTTCCTATTAAGGACTAGGGCTATTACGAAAAATGTTTCAAAAACTTCTACGTAATTTATATATTTTAATTCGTTTTGAGAGGTGCCAACTTCACACAGGTATTAATTTCATCCTTTCCAACAAGGTATGTAATAAGATAATTACTATTGACTAATGTTATAATATACAGGGTGTTTCTAAATGAATATCGGGGTTTTAATGCTTTGTAGTATTTATTATATAAAACTTAAAATTATACTTAATATATAAAATGAAAGAGCAACTTAAACAGTTTGTTGGTACCTGTGCATGCGCACGCGCACGCAATGTTTCTTCCGATAGAAAGCGCTAGTAGCAAAAATGGCGACTAGTGGACAGAAAACATTTTGTGTTCTGAAGTTTGCAAAGACCGAATCTGTAGTTACTGTGCAACGTGCATTTCAGATTCAGATCAGTTCAGATGTAATCCCCCAAGTGATAATAACATCCGTAGATTGTATCATCAGTTTGAAAATACCGGCTGCCTTTGCAAACGGAAGAGTACGGGATGACCAAGGATTAGTGAAGAGAGTGTTGAGCGAGTGAGAGAGCTTGTAGGTAAAACTGTTTGAGTTGCTCTTTCATTTTATGTATTAATTATTAAGTTTTATGTAAAAAATCTACCAAGCGTTAAAACCCCGATATTCATTTAGAAACACCCTGTATTACAATACACTTTTTTCATGTTTTCTGCAAGTGTACAATTTTATAAAAAAGAATTCTTCCTCTTGTTAAAATCTCTTTCACATGATTTAAATCCATACATATTTTCATTCTTTTCAACAAGACGTTAGAAATTGTGTTATACACTCACATAAACATTGTATGTTTTCTGTGAGTGTGCAATCTTATGAAGAAATATTCGCATTTATTTCCTTGTTAAAATCTCTTTTTACATTATGGGTATTTATACTCCATATTTTCATTCTTTTCATCGTCTTTCCTTTCAGGGAGCAACTATTAAGCCATTAGTGGAACTTCTGAAAATTCGACGGCAAGCCGCTAAAGATACGAGCATATTCACTGAGGTCAATAAGAAGGTGAGAAAATCTTAATTTCCAAATGTTACGCCTAAGAAAAAGATTACGAGATTTAATATTAAATTTACATCAGCATGAATACATTTAAAATGGATCCTTTTTATTGATTTTTTTTATGTTCATAGTTGCTAGATCATGTGATGGCTGGTGTGGAAGAAGTTACAGGTGATCATGGTGGAAACTACTGGAAGGTAATTATAAACTCTAAAATCATAATGGCAATACATATTTCGTACAATATAGTACAATAAGCAGTAATACGCTACCGCGCATGCGCGGCAGTGTATTACTGCTTATTTTACTTTTTATTACTGTTAATTTTACGGTATAATACTGGAAGTTGGGTCACCAGTATTATACCGTCACATCAAACTTTTTTTTTTTTTTTTTTTTTGCAGTGTATATTTAAAATATTTTCTCAGAAAATTAACATTTTTTACTTCCTTTTCTGTGTACTCTTTCTTAAAGGATGTCTATTTTTTTTTCTTAGTTGTCAAAATATTTGTACTTAATTTTATTTGAAGTTTTAAAATCTTACTCAGTTTCGGTAAGATTTTAACTCATAAAATTGTAAATTAAACATTTATTAACCATTGGGAGAATGGTTGTTGTTTTCGGTCGAGAATGGACCTCTTGACGTCGTCACTTTATTTTTTTAAGCGTTTTTAACGAAATTCTGTAATTTTAGAAGAATTTTTAACGAAATTCTGTAACTTTAGAAGAATTTTTAACGAAATTCTGTAACTTTAGAAGAATTTTTCTTTGAATAGGCAATAGAAATACATAAAATCGTTACGAAAATGTTTAAGTTACAAAAAGAATAGATGCAAATTATCAGATATGAAAAAAGGCCGAATTCAAAAATTGACGCCGAATAAGAAATCGTCTTATAATTTTTTGTTTCTTTGTTTGTTTGTTTCTGTTTTCATTAATATATTGTAAATTTGGTACTTTCTTGTATTAGCGGCCCCCAAGGATGAATCGCCAAGCGACCAAGATTTATCGCTAAATTATAAAGCATGTATGACATTATAATAATATATGATATATATATAACATTTCTGGACGTATCTGGCCAAGTTATAGTCATGTATGATGCATATATGATGTACATACAGGGGTTGAACAAAATAATGTGAACACCTGTGAAAAGAGATTTTTTTTTTTTATTAATAGGCAGTTGTTACTCCTTTTGCATGAATTACAGATTGTATCCGACGTAGAATTGTCAAATACAAGTCACGTACAACATTGAGAGGGATACGTTACCACTCAAATTGCAAAAAATCCCTAATTCAGAAAGTCTCTTTGGAGGGAGGGAATCGACTGAGCAGCTTGTTTTCCAAAATACCTCCCAAAGAATCAATTATATTGAAATCAGGGGACTGAGGGCTGTGCACACGATGTGCTTTAATTCATCGTCGTGTTCATAAAACCAGTTTCGGGCAATTCCACAGGTGTGAATTGGAGCCTTATAATCTTGGAAGACTAGTCGTTTATCAGGAAACACAGTTTGCACCATTGAGTGAAGATGGTCGGCCAGAATACTGACATAATCCGCTCCTGTAACACGGCCATTCAGAACAAGTGTGCCAAGACCACGGTGTGATATCGCACCCCAGATCATCACAGAACCGCCGCCATGTTTAACCGTATTCCAAAGACAGTCAACTTGATAGACTTCTTTCGTCGTTCTCCAAACGTAAACACGTCCATTTGTCGGGAATAATGTGAACGACGCGACGATTCGTCTGACCATATTACATTCTCCCATTGTTCTTGTGTCCAACTTTTATGCTCGCGACACCATATTCGTTGCTTCGAGGCATTGTATGATGTAATCAATGGTTTTGAAATAGCCACTCTACCATGAATATTTGCAATATATGCTGTTCACGCCAGATAGTTTTTGATGAAACTGGCTCCAGTAAATGTGTGTTCATCTCAAATGTTATCTGGGATGCTTTTGTCTTGTGTTTTTTTTTTTTTTTTTGCCACAATCTGCTTCAAAACCCTTCTGTCTCTGTCATTCAGCTTCGACTTTCGACCACTGTTGTGCTTTTTAGATGATGTTTTTCCGTGTTTCAAATATTCTGATATTACAGTCGACACTGTACTTCTTCGAACAACCTAGAAGGGATGCCGTTATTGTTACTGAGGCTCAACCAAGACGGGCCCCAACAGTCATGCCTCTTTCGAAATCAGAGAGGTCAGCCATATCGCAATTTTAACACAGAAATATATTTCGTATCCGACTTATATCACTGCTAGTAGCAGACTGATGTGTTTACTTTCTCATTCGCTAGGTGGCATCCTTCACCGCTAGAGAGCAGGAGTATACGAGAGGTTTCTTTCGAGTGCTATTTTTTCACAAGTGTTCATATTATTTTGTCCAACCCCTGTATATAACATGTGTATATGATGTATATACGACATATAAGACGTAAATAATATGTGTATAATGACGTATATGGCACATATAGGAGTGTTTGGAATCATAACTACAACATTGGCATAATCATAATTGTGGGGGGCCGTTATAACACGAAAGTACGGTATATTTTATTATTTTTTTTTTTTTTTTTAAGCTTTCGGAACATTTTCCCAATGGTTATTGTAATTTGTTAAATTATATATATTTTTTTAGAAATATTTTGACAACTAAGAAAGAAAGAGACATCCCCTAAGAAGAGTACACAGAAAAAAAGAAGTTAAAAATATTAATTTATTTTAAATATACGAATGCATGCGGTCTACGCCCATAGGTTTAATATTAACGAGGGGAATTGGGGAGTTCACTGACTAACAGCCTTAAGAAGTCCTTTATGAAACATCCTGTATTTAAACAGATTCTATCATACTCGTCTGAATTAAATCTGAATCACATTTGCTGCAGTATTAATATTTATCAAATCCCATTATAAATAGAAAATATTTATCTAATAATAATTCTGCCATTACTTATTTAATTTTTTTCTTTTACTTATTTCATTATTCTATACAAATATTTAACTAATTTTGTTTCTCCCGTTGCAGCAACTTTTCATACAGTACAACAAGAAATACATCAAGAAGTGGCTTATGTGTAAAGGTACTGAAAGCAATCTAACTCGAGTTTACACAAGAATGATGCTTGAGTAAGTAGCTCACATTTAATGATCATAAGGTACAGTTAAAAATAAATGAACAACGTGAAATAGCACAAATAAAATCATATAAATTGGCAAACAGCTGTTTCGGAGCCCCTAAAGCTCCATCATCAGTGTCAATTCAAAAGATTAAAACCCGATTTAAAAGTTTAAGCCATGTAAATATGCTTGCGTCTTTTGCACGCACCAAGATTCAATCTTGTCGCAATCTTGTCAACAATTACAATGTATTTGAAATTGTGTAACATCATTAAAATAAACCGCAAATGATTTTTTCCCCATAGACCGTAATGTAACGGAATTTTTTGAGTGTCCCTGTAAAATAAACTATAAGTGCTACACACTTCAGTTGAAATAGGGAACATGCTATAGATAACGACAATAACATATAAAAATTGCAGGGCAATCCAAGCATATTTACGTTAGTTAGAGCACGGTTAGACGGCAGACGCCCAGACAAACCGAAGTCATAAACACTTTTCAACTAGGTTGGAAAGTGTTAAAAAGAAAGGATTAGAAGGAATTTGGCCTGTATGTTTTTTTTTTTTTTTTTTTTTTTTTTTTTTTTTAAATGTATGTTTACCGATTACTCCGAAACTACGCAACCGATTCGTATGATTTTTTTTTTCTTTTTAATTGAAAGAGGATTTTTTCGAATTGGTCACATTTAAATTTCTTCAAAATTGGTTCAGTGCTTTTTTTTTTTTTTTAATTCAACAAAAAAATAAATAAATAAATAAAATAAAATGCATATAAACATCTTTAAAATATTGCATATTCAATTATTTTCATCAAGTGACGTAGCGCTATCTGTTTGGCGAGAAAGTCGCTACCCGGCGATTTTCTTCCCTCTTTATACGGTATTGTTATAGGAAAAACCAAAATGCATTGTTTTAATCGTTAAAAACTTTTATGACGTAAAAAAAAAAAAATGTAAAGCGTTTAAATTTATCCAAGATTTCTGCGTTACATTCGCTTCATCTGAAGAACTATATTTTTAACGCTATACAGGGTGAGCAAAAATTCCCTGACAATAATTTAATATAAAATCAAGTAATTAGCGTACGATGAGTACGGTTGACAAAACTACGAATTTAATAAATAATTTCTAACTGTCCATGTATTGGACGAGATTCGGAAAAAGCCACACCTTCAACTGTTGCTATAGCGGTGCATTGCTTGCCAACAAAGTCAATTTATTAGTAGTACGCTGTAGTAATTTTACTTTGTTAGTGGTTTTTAAAGTCTTTTTTTTTCGGGGGGAGGGGGGGGGTTAAAAAGTTTATAATTTTGTTTAATATTATTTTCACTAATATTTCATTTTATATTTGGACCATTTTTTTAGTTATAAATCATCAATCTTTGAATTACTTCGATAAAAATAATTAAATATCAACTATAAATATCATTGCAAAGGTAGTGAAGAATATTTAGATTTTGACTATTCATGTGTAAAAACATAAAATATAATGACTTTAATGTTTTCAGAGACCATTTTGCTCATCTATACGGTCCGGCCGCTGTTATGGAAGATCAGAAACCTTTGTTGCTCAACAAGTAAGTTTTGGAATCTTATTCATTTATTTAATACTGATTAAATATATTACAGATTTTTTTAAAATATATGCTAGCTACAAAAGTGTTATTTAAAGAAAAGCTCTCAGTTACATATTAAAATAGGGTATATTCAAGGTTACCTGTCTCTCAATTATTTTACACATTGTTAAGTGATATTATCTGATAACTTATATTATGCGAACTATCTTGTTACTACATGTAATAGAGCTTCGGATTTTATTTTCATGGATTTGAGTGGCTCGAGATTCAAAATTATTTCTATTTCGGAAATTATAGGTAGGAAAAAGTACCATAAAAATTATACAAGTTATCAACAATGGGATAATTTTATTTTAGTCTAACAGGCGTCGACCGCTACGCTGGTACCACGAAAACTATTCCTCAACCATTACCTAACTGACTATGTAAGTTTCATAAAAATCCAGTTTGCCAGAGCGTGAGATGTAAGCGTTCGGAATGAAATTTCCATTTGCATTATACAGGGTGATTTTTTTTTAAGTTGTGAAAGTAAAACCCTATAACGAAAGAACCATTGATCCAAATGACCTGAAATTTCACTAGTATGCTCCCAAAGCAATGGGAATTTTTTAGGCGTAGTTAAAAAAAACTTAAAATCGCACCGACAGATGGCGCTGTAGGTTAACATCAACTGGTTTCCTTCCTCTACCGGGATTTAGGCTCAGTGAAGCAGTCTGTTCAAATTTCAAAACCATCTTCCGTAAATATTCTATCGTCATTGGACCGTTTCTTAAATTCTTAAGTGTCCTAAATCTCCTAAGAGCAGTTGCTGCACTGTTATTATTCTGATAATACAGTTTCACTAACAACGCACGGTTCGTCAATGGCACAGTCATTACGAGGATATCCGTGGAATAATGAACACGAGGTGTTCGTGCTTCACGCTTTTATCACTGTATGTGCGTCGTGTACATTTCGTCTCCCGACTTTGCTGCATATACAGCACCATCTGTCGGCGGGATTTTAAGTTTTTTTAACCACGTCTGAAAAATTCCCATTGCTTTGTGAGCACACTGGTAAAATTTCAAGTCATTTGGATCAATTGTTCTTTTGTTATAGGATTTTACTTTCACAACTTTAAAAAAAATCACCCTGTACATAGACTATATATAGTAGATAGAAGTTTCTCCCGTAGGTCTAGAATTTTGTAACGTGGAATGGTGTGTTATACACGAAAACCTTCCCCTAACGACAATGCAAGTCCCTTGAAAATATGTTCAATAGAACCTGAGTTATAAGCATTCGGAATGAAATTCACTTTCATTCTGGGTTGGCCTAATTATAGAACTTTCTCCCATAGTTCTATAACTAAGCAACTTAGAACAATGTGTTAAAAACTAAAATCTTCTCCCATCCATTAGCAAACTAAAAATGTAAGTTCCATAAAAATATGTTTGCCAGAACGCAAGATATAAGCGTTCGGAATCAAATTCCCATTTGCATTTTATATAGTATATAGTAGATGGCTTTTATCAAAATATACGTTTTATATCTAAATGAATTTGAAAATTATGCATTTCATTTCATATATATATATATATATAAATATAAATAGATTAAGTGTTAAGAATTTCAAGATATTTACTTAATATCGTGCTAGACTTCAAACTGGTGGCATATAATTCTAAAAATCGTCAAATTATTATTATTTTTTAAAAAGCACATATTAGTTCCGTTAAATCCCGTCAATATTTCTGTAGCTAATAAGGTGCAAGAATCATGTATAAAAATCGACAAATCACTGTCGAATTTCGTCATGGTGCAAATGCATTGGTAAATCACTGTCGAATTTCGTCATGGTGCAATTGCATTGGTAAATCACTGTCGCAATTCGTCATGGTGCAAATGCATTGGCAAATCACTGTCGCAATTCGTCATGGTGCAAATGCATTGGTAAATCACTAAGATGTTAAATCTTGTATTACGATGTATTTAAAAAAAAAAAATCAGAGTTTTGCATTAGAAAATTACCATTAGCTTATTGATTATTGGCCGAAGTAAGTTGCGACATTCAAATAGGCTGATGTTTAAATCAGCATTTTTTGTTATGATTAGGAGCAAATTTTATTTTTAAGAGGCAGGAGAAATTTAATTGTAAACTAACAAATTAAAATAAGGTGATAAATAAGTTGCTTCGCAATATTCGATAAATATCCAATTATAAATAAAATGCTTCTTAGTATTCGAAAAAAATTACGCAGAGTGACTCCACCACTCCTTGATACATTTTAAAATTCAATGGAAAATCAAGTGACTGGCATTGTAAGTGCGGTTTGGACTAAAATACGTCTTATAACGAAAGTTATTTTAAGCAAATTGAAAAGTTTCGTTACAAAAATTACCTTGTAGATGGCGCTATACCGTCAAAGCGGCAAAAATGCATAAAAAGCAAAGACAAGCAGCTACAGACCATTTACTTTGTACAATCTACTACCATATTATAACATACAGTGACGGACAAAAAAACTGCATCACCTGCGAAAAAGTGGAAAACGCTGCAAATAATGTTTTTCCAGTACAGCTATTAGGGAAGGATGATATTTTTACGATAAAATACAGTTGTAGGCTTAATCTCAATTAAATTTTATTCGGATTTATAAATTATTTACGCATAATTATTTGGAGAAATGGAAAAAAGTGTAAAACGCAATATTTAAAAAAATCTTTGAACAAAGTAATAGCTGCACAAATTCTATAGTTAATGTAAATTCTACATAACTGCAGTCATATTATATATACTTAGATGTGTATACATGCATAAGGATCACTTCAGTATTTAGTAAATCCTCCACGAGCTGCGATGACAGCCTTGCTGTGGTCCAGCATAAAATATATCAACTTCTGAATGTAATCCTGGCCAATTCCATGCAACCAGACCCTAATAATGCTTTCCTGCAGTTTTATCTTAGTAGCAGGCGTCTGAGCAGCAATTTTTGTACCCATTATATGCCAACAATTTTTCAATGGGATTCAGGTCAGGACTATTCCCAGGCCATTCCAAAACTTTAATACCAGATTTTGTCAGATAGGCCGTCACTTAAATGGAGGAAATTGGGTAAAAATTACTTTTCCAATATCCTTAATGTTATGGAGATTAAAATTTGTAAATTAGGCAACAAAATAATTTATGAATAAGTTAGATTGTAGTTATCGATTTCGCTGTATGGCAGGGTGCTGAGTCCTGATGAAAAATACAATTTCTAGCACCTTTAAAATGATCCTTAATAGCTGGCTTTAAACAAACCTCCAAAATCTCGGTATAAACGGATTCATTCAAAGTTCCAGTAATAAGTTTCAGACGTCAGACTCATTTACTGGATATACATCCCCAGACCATTTGGCTGGATGGGAATTTTACAGTAGGCGATATGCAGTCTGGATGATAAGCTTCACTTTTACGTTTCCGAACATACCGTTTACCGTTTGATCCATGTAGGTTGAACTTAGATTCGTCCTAAAAAATTAATGAATCCCACTGAGCCTTTGTCCATGAGACATGCTCTTTTGCCCAAGAAAGTCGTTTCTGCATAATTTTTTTGTAAGTAAAGGCTTTTTCTTTGGGCGATACGCATGCAAACCGCATTCCACAAGGCGTCTTTGGATAGTTCTTGCGCTTAAATTAACACCACAGACTTTCTCAAATTCGACTTTTAACTCAGGAGCACTTGAATGACGATTACTTAGAGACATCCGTTTCAGATATCGATCATAAGAATTTGTGGTCACCCTCTTTCGGCCCGATCCAGCCATTCTCTCAGCATTACCAGTTTCACGTTCTAATTTAATCGTCTTCCAAACTGTCGATTGATTGCAACCAGTTTTTTAGCGATCACACGTGTCTAATATCCTTCTTTAACTAAAGCAAGTATCACACATTTTTTCAATTGAACACACGAAGCCATCATTTGTCCACTTGCAGAACAAGACAAATGACCGTTTTTCCCCTTTGCCGCACTATTTTTTAAAATTTGATGACGCAATGCTTCGTAAGGGGTATATTATCCCAATAGGAATGTAGAACGATATCTTATATTGCTTTGCAGCAACTAAGATTAAGTTATTTGAACGAAATAACTCATTAGCATTACAAATTGTTAATTTTTCTAGGTGATGCAGTTTTTTTGTCTGCCACTGTGTGAGTACCTTATATCTCGACCCACATCCAAACTGTACTCAATCAGTTTCATTTCACATGTTGAAATATGGTAGTAGATTGTAGAATATAAATGGCCTGTACTTGCTTGCGTTTTTGAAGCTTTGAATATATAGCACCATCTATGGGCATATTTTGGAATTATTTTTTTTTTATTCTTAAAAGAAACTTCAAACATGAGAAGCTTTTTCATCCAAACCGCACTCTTTTATGCCAGTAATTTTAAAATATGTCAAGGACTTTTGGCCCATCCTGTGTAATAATTTAGGCAAAAACCTAATTTCTAGTGTCATTATTTAAAAAATATTCTTCTGAGTACCATTTTGTCCAGAAAATAATTATATTATTTCTTAGTTCATAACCAATTTGTGTTTCAGTATGCGTAAATCATGAGATGTTTCGATTTTTTATTAGCAAGCAATTTCATATGAATACTTTATATCATTCTTATTAACAAAGTATAGATGTGATGATAAGTTAAGATTTCTACATATATGCTTCTCATATGTACGATTCATGTATAAATTGCATCAAATACGGGATAATTCAAAATAACATAACTAAATGTCATACGTTTATATTTCTGTACATATGACATCAATCGCAGTTGATCGTACTCAAATTAAAGTTTATAGACGTTCGAAGACCATTGCCCCCTCCTTCTTCCTTCCAGTTGCACGGACAACATGTAGAAAAGGGATACCGTACCCAAACTATGATAAGCGTATCAGTTCGTGTACACGAACCTTCAGATACTGGTATGCCACATTCATACATAAAATCACTATAGAACTAAAAACTGCACTATTTTAGATTTAAAGACCTCTAGCCCGCCCGACTACAATGGCTACCAAATATCAACACGCCCGATCAATGCATGTCAGTATACGCCAATAAATCACGAGTACTATGGATTTATCTTCAAAAATTTTATTGATAAATCATTATAAAATATTTTTCATAACTTTACCGGCTTTAATTGTGTTTATAAAATTTTTAGACATTTTTTTTATTGGCTATTCGAATGAGTCTTGTTTTAAAATATAATTCCGATGTTACTTCCTATTTGAAAGAAAATAAACGGAGTATTAATTTACTGATATAATAGTGTCATTTTAAATATTAACATTGCTTTTATAATCGGGGGTACGACGAAATAATGAAGCAACATGCAAGGCGCTCTTTCCCAGGTGCCCAATGAATTTAGTTACCATCTAGATCAGAGGTTTTCAAATTTTAGTACACCACTAAATAAAAATTTATTATTTCGTCGTACCCCCGATTATAAAGGTAATGTTAATATTTAAAATGACACTATTATATTAGTAAATTAACACTCCGTTTATTTTCTTTCAAATAGAAAGTAACATCCACTAAATTCACCGCAGCTATGATACAGTTTTTTAGATCATCCAACACTTTTGATAGAAATGGTAATCATGTTGTTTCTTTTTATAACCCCGATTAGATTATGTTATGGTCTTACTGAACTCTCGAATGCAGAAAATAGTATGCTGCGTAATTGCCCTCTTTCTCATAAGTTAAGCTGCGTTGCGCAAAGCGCGATTTAAGAGCGGCATAGCGGTATGGTAGCATTTGAAACTTTAGCACATCTCCGTCAAATAATCTGTACCTGTAAATATAAAATTAAGTCCATCATTTTCAGTCACCCCGTACCATTTTTAGTCTACTTTTAAGTAATTTAGTCGCATATGGGCCATTGTCCCGTAAGTATGATTTTTGGCTACACAGATATCTGAATATCTGTTTTTTAAAAGTCTCACATTGTGCTCAATTTGAATTTTTAATAACCACTGATATATTGCTGAATAATAATTAGTATAGATGGGCACAAACTTTATTGAAAAATTAATATGATACGGCAGTTTCTATCAGACAAAACACAAATTGTACGGGGGAGAAGTGACAGGGGCAGTAGTGGCATTTTTTTGCAATTTTGCCACTTTACTTAAAAAAGAACATTTATGGAATGTTATATACATTATTTTCAAAGACATACCAAACCTACGATTAATTGGACAGATATTGGTTAATCTATAAATATGAATATTTAAATTAACAATGGGGACAGTAGTGATGGATAAAAGTATTCTTACCTTTTCCCCATTCTTTTCAATCCAGAAACATCTTCTTTATGAACAATGACGACTTTTTAAGAACAACATGTTCTCCCCTACTGGAAACAATACTGAAAATGACTTCAGACTGCAATCTGGTGGAAACATAAGAAAATTCATACACCGGGACAGCAGTGACCGAAAAAGTGAGGGACACAACTTTAAATCTAATAAAAACAAATGTTACACATTTCATTCATATAAAAATTATATTATTATGCTCCGTGAGATTCATATTTATAATAGCATTGGTTTTTCAAAAAAAATTAATACAGTGAAACCTCGTTTTTCGTCAATAATCCGTCCGAAAACAATCGACGAAAACCGGGGCAATTATTTCCATATGAATGTATGTAAATCGAATTAATTCGTTCTAAGCACTCCAAAATACGTTCTAAAAACACATTTTATAGAGAATAAGTATAAAGTTTTATACTAAAAACCATAAGAAATGTTCTTGGCATATGATATCATGTCACTATATCTGGGGCCACTTCCCTTTTTGGTCTTTTGGCAGGAACTAACTTCAGAATCAGAGGAAGGTGTCCAGTGGTGTAAAAAGTGTGCGCCACTGTGCCGATTGCCACCATTAAATTTAGTATTCTTCGCCTAATAAAAATACTAATACAATTTAGGTGAACTATACTAATAAAATTTAGGCGAAGAATACTAATAAAATTTAGTGGTGACAATCGGCCCATTGGCGCCCAGTTTTTACACCCCTGCCTATGTCGCTGAAAAAAAAGCTATCTAACGTGGTATGTTTCTGTCGCCTCGTTAAGATTTGCCAAAAATGGGGCAACACATTATCATGAAACAAGTTGCTTACAAGAAACTTTCTTTGATCCTATGATGGAACACTCGCAAACAGTTAAAAAAAAAAAAAAAAATAAAATAAAATAAAATAAAAATAAAATACATTGGAAATGAACGAAATCCGAGGCAACAGACGAAAACCGAAACAAATTTTTCGCAAAATCGACGAAAACCGAAAGCGATACCGACGAGAACCGAAGGCAACGAAAATCGAGGTATTACTGTAATTGTTGTTTGTTGATCGTTTTAATAATAAAATTATGGGTTGGGGACCGTAGTGACTTTTGAGATATTTAAATTCCAATTTAAAGATTTTTTTAAAAAAAAACGGATTTTCACAGTAGAAGTAACATAACAATCACAGAGAAACATTTTAATGTTAAATGAAAATTTATATTGCAAAGAAATGCCGAGAGGTACACTGTTGACAAGAAACCACACTTATGAGACAGCGTCGCATATAACGTAGATTTCAAACATTATACAGAGATTAATTCACTTTGCTATAATTTTTTCTGCAGTGTCTGTGCCGATGATACGGATGATGTTATAGAAATTTTGACTCCAGCCAAGGAAATAGAAGAAGATGAAGATGAAGAACTAGAAACTCACGAAAATGACTCAAGAAAAGGCTCAGATGGGGTAATAACAAGAAAACTGAGTGCCAGATTTGATTTAGATGATGAAGAAGAAGCAAAACCTCTAAAGAGCAAACGAAGTAAGAGCATCGTGCTTTCTGAGAACTGCTTCTTTTCGGTTTTGTATGATTTTGATTTTTCGTCTGTAGGAATCCTTTTATTTCATTGATTTCTGTTAATTACCTTCTCGAATGTTCGTTTAGAAAGTTAATAGCAGAAACGGGATATATTACGGGGAAGAAACTTATTTACTGGATTCAGCATACTACATTTCAACTACACGCCAGAATACCATTGAACTATATGAGTATTATATTAGTATATCGCGAATAAACGTGATGGCATTAAAAGGCATTAAAACAATAAGAAATATGCTAACCCATAATTAAATATTTCGTAATTGTCTCTAAAATGACAGTTTATACACACTTTTAAATATTCTTAATAATAATACTGATGATAGAAAATTACATTTAATACTAGGATTGAATTTTAAAAACTTAAAAAGGATACACTTTGGAACTTTATTTCTTATGCCATACCGTTTCCCCCTTCTTCCAGTATATTCAGTTCAAATTTGAAGTCATTCTGACCGCTCGCTGGTTCCTTTTTTACAGCATTTTGAAAGTGGAACTTTAATTATAATCACCCTGTACATTAAATATGAGCATCTGTAGAAAATAATCTGTAACTGCGCGTACACGAAAGATAATTTTTCTATTACATAAATTGGTAGCTAACTATATAGAGTAATTTATATAAAACTTCTTGTTGTAGATCATTATTATTAAAAACATATGATATAATAAACTGCATTTCAGTTATTACCTAAAACTAATTGAATGGGAAGGGATTTACCACAAATTTTCATTTTTTATCATAAATCACATGATAATTATACTGAATTGTATAAATATTACATAGACACTAAATGCGCATCTATTCTTATAAATAAGGTACATTACATCCCATAAACTGTATTAAGTTACATTTCGCAAGTTATAATACTTTATATTGCATAAATTGCAGCTTATGAACAATACCTTATAATCTATTTTTAGAAAAGTATTTGAAATGCGAGTTACCTTTATCGCCGATATCTTTTTGAATTTTTATTATATTCAACTGGAATTTTTATATAAGTTTCCCTATATAATTCTGGCTATTAATTACTATACAGTTCTCCTATATATATTCTGTTACACAAATCCTGATGAATCTACTCAAAAAAAGCAGTACTTTATGGCACTTATCAGAATAGACTGTAATATAATTGTTATGAAAACACAGAAAATGTCTTCTTCAAATTATTGGTTACAGATTTACAACATTCAACGTTATAAATCTGTAAGCTGTTCGAAAATCCCTCAGTTTTTTGAAAAAATGGTATATAACATTGATACTTAATTTAAATCACAGAAAGCAAAATTCGACCATTAAAAAAAGTAACTATTGAGTTTTCCCGCCAAATTTCACGTACGCACTTCAAATTAAAATCATCGCCTTCTTCCCAAAAATATTTAAATCGAAATTGCTTCAACATATCTAATTGAAATTTGAAATCTTACCTAATGAATATAAAAGAAAGTAGGGTAAAGCCGTATAGTCAGTTGAAAACACGATACCACACTTTAACTTAATTTGAGCAGTCCTCTAGCAGCTAATGGTTGAAATATTTAACTCTGGGCATGAAGAAGAAGCATTACGGTATCTCCATACTGGCATTTGTGTGGTTTCTGTGTTGGAAAGTTTATTTTATCTCTTTTTTGTTCTAATGGTTGCTAGTTTTTTAAAATTCTTAAATATGAGCACATTTAAAGTTATTGAAACTTTTTATATCATTGTGTGCAGCATATTTAATAAGGATTTATTTCCCACAATGAAACTGTTGCTGGCATTTATAGGTGCAATTTTATGACTTGCTTTGCGACTTTCATTTTTGTGGAGGGTAAAATCGGATATCTTACGTGGGATTAAAAAAAAGTTAAGAAAAACAATAATTAAAGAGCCCATAAACAGTGTTTCAAGAAAAAGTAGTCGAAACTACATGGACAAGCGTGATTATGACTTTTATAAAGTTGATAAAGAGTCTTTAAATATTAAATCATTAGACTTATAATTGAAATATTATTAGTTACGCTCTTTAATTCAAATTGTAAAATAAAATATAATGTTCCTTTTTAAAAGAAAGTCTAAACTTTTTCATTTCCTGTAAACTTCACATATCCATGCGGTTTTACACCACCGGTGGGGCAAGACTGGATGATTTGACTTTTATAAATAATCATTTATTAATGAAAATGTGATGAACTAATGATATACAGTGAAGCTTCCCTAAAGCGACCACGCTCAGTTCCATTAAAAATTGGTCGCTCCGAGAGGTGGTTTCTTAATGAAGGTCACATTTAAATATAGTTTTTTATTGTCGAAAATAAGGTAACAAGTAGTGTCATGAAATTTTATCTTTCTTTATATATATATATAAGGTATATACATATATATATATATATATAAGGTATATATATATATATATATATATATATATATATATATATATATATATATATATATATATATTAAGGGTTCTAATTTCCAATATTATTTCAAAAATGATATCTAGTGTAATTTAGTGAGGTGATTTATAATGTTTTTAGGATAATCGATGTCAGTAAATTATATTATATATTCTTAATGGTTTTTTATTTCCAATTTAAATATTTCCAAACTTATTTTTTCCAATTGTTATCTGGTAATTATTCAGTATACTTGGTTGATTCTACTGTTCTTAGCATTATGCCAGTAGAATTATGAAATACTGAATTATTTTTTAAAACACATGTGGGTGCAACCAAGCTGACGAGTACATCTACATGTGTTTTTTCATATCCAATTCTTGTTTGTTCTCTTGTGGTCCAGTTTTCCATTGTATAATGTTCATATTTGATTTATTAGTCCATTTGTGTTTACTTAATAGCAACTCCAATCTATAAATTTTTTTTTCCCTTTCTCTCTCTTTCTTTTTTAAATATTATTCAGGTATGAGTAAATTAGGCCAATTACCATTGAAGCACATGCTATGGTCAAATTATGATTGCATATGTTAATTATTAGCTATGTGGTATTCTGTTTACACAATATCATTATTTATCTCTTTGTAGATTAAAGTAGAATGATATTAGAACTTGATATGTTTTTTGAAATTCATAGATATTATAATTATATATATACAGTGGAACCCCGATTTTACGTAACCCGTTTCGTACGTTATCCCGCTTCCTACGTTATTTTTCGTCGGTCCCAGAAAATTCCTATTCCGATAATGTTAAAAGTACCTCGATTCTACGTTATTTACTCTTAGCGTTTCCCGCTTGGTACGTCATTTTAGGCGAGGTGCCTCAGGAATTTTTATATTTTTTCACTCATGGAAAAATTTTCAAAAGAACAAAAATGCTTTCCACTTGGTCAACTGGTTGTTTGTTACTATTATTCGTCTATCAGCATCAGCACTGACCAAACCTGCGTCATGTGATATCGGAGAGGGGGGGGGGAGCTTTCTTTTGCTATCTCTTAGTGATTGCCAGTCAAAAGTAGGATGTCTAAAAGAAAATGTTTCTCTGTAGCCGAAAAGGCAGAAATTATCAAAAAATCCAAAGTTTCCAAAGGAACGAAAGTGGATCGCGTAAAATCGTTCGGTATCGCTTATTAAACGTTACAAACCATCCTAAAACAAGAGGTCTCTGTGAAATTAAAATCAGAAACACTGGGATATTTGTCAAAGAAAAGAAAAATATTGAAAACCTCTCCTTTTAAGGAACTGGAAAAGATTTTATACGAGTGGTTTAAACAAGCCTGTGCTGCCAAGATTCCAATCAATGGCTCAATTTTGTAAGAAAACGCTCTTGAAATTTCTTCGACTTGAAATGCAGAATTTCATGGCACCCAACGGTTGGATCGACAGATTCAAGAAGAGGTATAATTTGTCTTACAAGTTTATTTGTGGTGAGGCAGATGGAGTAAATACTGCGGTCGCTGAGGAATGGATGGACAAAAACTTTGCCTTCTCTTGTGTGTAATTACTCAAAACAGCCATCTTTAACGCATATGAGACCGGATTGCTTTTTTTAAATCTCTTCCCTGATAGAACATACACCGTGAAAGGAGAAATGTGGCACAGTCGGAAGCTATCAAAAGTGCGATTAACAGGTTTGTTATTACGGAACTGAGAAGCTACCACCCTTTGTGATAGGTAAATCCAAGAAGCCCCGATGCTTCAAAAACATTAAAAGTTTGCCGACAGATTACAATGCCAACCACAATGCTTGGCTGACCCTAAATCTTTTTGAAGATTTTGTAAGAAAATTGAATATAAAAATGAGTTTACAAAAGCGAAAAATAATTTTATTCGTAGACCAATCTGAATTTGAAGAATTATGCGTATAGAATTTTCCCCACCCAACTGTACCACGTGACTTGAGAGTAAAGAGATCCACCAAAATGCATTATAGAAAGCAACTGGTAAGAAAAGGCCTTTTTTCACTTGATTCAGTTGAGCTTCAAGATGCTTAGAAAACAAAGCTAAATGTGCTGGATGCATTTCATTCCATCTCATCGGCGTGGAGATGAAAAATGCATGTTCTGAAGGGAGAATTTTCAAAATCCGAAATTAACAGTGAAGCACCGCCGCAAGAGCTCTTTATGGAAGACTACACAAAAGAGTAGGAATTTATACTTATAGACATCAATGTGGATGAGTACATTGATTGCGATAAGGATGTTATCGCTACCACAGACATTCAGAGTATTTCCGATTAGATTTCGCAATATTGAAGTGAGGATGATATTGATGAAGATCCAGAAGACATCGTCCCCTCATCAGCAAAGGCCATTGCAAGTTTAAAAATTTTAAAGAAATTTTAACTGGACATGAAAATTAAGAAAAAAAATAGCAAAAACTTCCATGTATTGCAAATAGAGTATATGTGAAATTACACTTAAAAAGAATAAGCAATAAAGAATAACAGACTTTTTTAAATACTAATATGGTATTGGTACGTTTATTTTTGTATAATTTGTTTTCTTGAAGTGCTTTTCTCTATTTGACCCCGATTTTACGTTTTCCCGTTTCGTACGTTTTTCTCTGCTGGCCCCGTGAAAAACGTAAAATCGGGGTTCCACTGTATATATATATATATATATACATTGGGTTAAAGAGACATGGAGCGTTATCCAATAATAGGATGACGTTTCTTTGCTGGATGCTGATTTTTCTATTGAATGCCACCAAGCATTTTTCAAATATCGACGACGCCATCCATGATTTTGCATTGACTTAAATTTTATACCCATTTTAGTCATATTCACATTTTTAAATTACCGTCGTTTTCTTTTAAATGCTAAAAGGTGTAAATTAACAACGTAATACAAATTAAAATAACTTTTATTAGGTTGCTTGACACGTTTCCAGTCACTCCGAGTCATTTTCAAAAACAAATGAGAATATTCCATAATTGCACGGACTTTGAAGTTATTATTTTCATGTAGTTTTTAAAAAAAAATTACGCACGTTATCTTTTATTTTTACTTGGTTGTTTATTTTCATATCTGTGACCATGGAGTAACTCGAGCCACAGTTTCGGTAAGTTAAAAGATGCCGTATCGTTACATATTGTATTTTTGCGTGTATCTCTATGGTTTTTCTTATTATGGATGGATAGTATAGGCTGGAGGGAAAAATTATTTCACTTTCATTGAATTTTACTTGGATGGTTTCTTCTTGGTTTAATCTGGCCAGGGCTATGGTTTTTCTATTGTACTTAATATCATCCATAGGCTTCTTTTTTCTGTAACTAAATTTCCTGCTGGTCATGCCAATATAGTATTTCTTGGATCCGTCTTCTTTAATAAAAGGTATTTCATATACTCCTGAATAATTCTCAAAATTAATTGGGTCAATTTTACTGCAAGTGATATTCTTTAATTTCTGAGGGGGTTTGGCTATTAAGCAGATATTGAAACGTTTAAGGCTGTGTTTTAATTTTTCAAAAAAGCTTGGATAATATTGAAGAGTATAAAGTTTGTATTTTTGCGAATCAACTTTCTTTTTCTGGAATGATAGCATTTCAAATAATAACTTCAAAGCCCGTGCAATTATGGAATATTCTCATTTGTTTTTGAAAATGACTCTGAGTGACTCGAAACATGTAAAACAACCTAATAAAAGTTTTTTTTACTATGTATTATGTTGTTAATTTACACCTTTTAGCATTTAAAAGAAATATATTATTACAAGGTGTTATAATTTATTATATTGTTACCGTCGTTGTTGAGATTTCCAAACTATTAAGGGATTTTCCTTTTCATCAACAGTATTACACTGCAAAAAATAACTGTTGATTTTACAGTATAAAACTGGCGCCCCAGCTGCCAGTATTATACCGTAAAATTAACAGTATTAAATAGTAAAATAAGCAGTAATACGCTGCCGCGCAAGCAGTAATACGCTACCGCGCATGCGCGGTAGCGTATTACTGCTTGCGCGGCAGCGTATTACTGCTTATTTTACTATTTAATACTGTTAATTTTACGGTATAATACTGGCAGCTGGGGCGCCAGTTTTATACTGTAAAATCAACAGTTATTTTTTGCAGTGTAGCTCTAAAATACACGGTTAACCGTTCTTTTGCCTTTTTCCCTCCTTAGCTTCTTCTGTCTTTTCCATCAAACTTTTAATTGGATACGTTTTTAGTTGGTATACTGCACGAAAGCAAAGTCCCGTTTCGTCCACGGCAGTAAAGCTAAAAATCAAAGGAAAAAAGGAAAGAACGTCATTTCTTTCCATTTCTTCAAACAAATTGGTCGCTCATAGAGAGAGTTCACACTGAGAATGGTATCTTCAATGGGGGTAAAATTAGCATTGAGTTTATGGAAATAAATTTCGTTCCATTAAAAAATGGTCTTTGAGGGAGGTGGTCACACAGGGAGGTTTCACTGTATTTAAAATTCTATATTGTGGTCCAAGGATAAGTGCAGAGTATGTACACAGAGTTACATTAAATTCTGTTGTAAATTCTGACTTCAAGAATCAACTAATGTGTGTTTTACCCTCCTGTCTCCAATATTCTCAAGTGTTTCAGTACAGGATATTATCTTTGAAAACAATTTTGCTATTTTTTTAATAAGTATTCCTCATTTATTAAATTTTACATACTATAATATTAAAAAATGATTTTAGTATGCATTTTGGTAGAATTAAATCCCGATAAATAAATAAAAAAAAAATAGACATCAAAACACTACAGTTATTAACTTTAATTTCAAGGAATTAAATTAAAGAAGGCCAGTCAAATTACTTAAAAATTTAAAATAATGTGCTTGACAATTTATATTTTTTTAACCAAAAAATAGAGAAAAATTAACATGATAGATATTCCAAAAAATAAAGAGAAAACAAAACTAACTATTTTAAAATAATGAAAAAGTTAGAAGTGCTAAAATATTTTCTAAATATAAAATGACAAATAAACTAAATAAATTTAATGTTCGAACTTAGGATATTTCGGATTTTTGGTTATGATCCTTAACTAATTGTATAATTTATAAAGCTATCTGTAATTTTTACTCGTATGGCAGTTTTATGTGTTAACTGATCTGCACGACTAAAAACAAAAAGTCCATACATATGAAGTCATTGTTATTTTGTCTCAATAGCATTCTTATTGTTCTTATAATCATTGTTTTCATGTTTTTCTCTCATGTGATAATAACTGTTGTTTTTCTTAAGCTGGACGCTCTTTCTCTATCATAAAGTTTGCATTAGGGGGTAAGTGATATGGCAACAATTTCGCTTTGAATGCTACTTTTCCAAATCAAGCATGATTTGCCAGTTTAGAGAATTCTGCATGGTTGCATGACCTCTTTTTGCATAACTGCAGTTTGAATAAAATCTAAGAACTTATAATTCAAAATATTTAGTAGTTTGTAGCCAGTAGCTGTGATTTATTTTGTTTTTCATCTTCCCTAAGCTGCTCGGCAATTGAGGATACCTTTACCTGGTAAGTGAGCTAAGGAAATGCTGCTTTATTACAAATAGCCAGTACTGCTTGTCTCACTCTGCAAAGCGTAGTGTACACAGTAGACGCTCGTAGATTACTCGATATGGAATAGCAAATATACTTGCGACTCTCATATACCTTCATTTGTTTAGCTAATAAAAATTTTCTTGATCCCCAGTGCGAAGTTTTTTACATTTTTACGAAGTACTTTTTTTTCTCTCTCAAGGCACACTTGCATTATGATGACAAAAAAAAACAGTATGAAAGGAATATATCGTTTTCAATTTATTTATAAACATAAACAAAATGCATCATCACAACCAATAAAAACATGATAGTTTATAATAAATTGTACTTTAAAAATAACAATTAAATTCTGAAAAAAATATTTTATATATTTTTTTATTGCATACTAGTACCCGGCATTGTCCGGGATTTTAAAAATGTTTGTGTAGAAAAATCAATTTCAAAATTAAACATGTTGTATAGAGAACTTTAAAATGTTAAAATATGCCAATGTTTCCATAATCGGGCTTTTTATCATGATTCAATACATTCCTCAAACTCATATGACGTTATATTCACTTGCTGACGTCATATGTACTTGCTTTCTCTGTTATTCATATTGATACTCTCTTTATATGATTCTCAAACATTTGAAAAAGTCCGTTAAACTTCCAATATGATGTCATATTAATTTTATTTTTAATTCTCTAATAACGTCACATTAACCTGCTTTCTGTACTTACACATACTTATACTCCTTGTATTATTGAGAAATGTTGAAAATTTTCTGTTATACTACCCGAGGCTAACGAAAAAGAAAGGCTACCGCGGTGCTTTAAGCGTATCTTTTTTTTAGACCGCCGGAGTCACGTGATGCTCGAATGCACCAATGAAGGTGTACGAAAAGAGCATCACGTCACTCTAGCGGTCTGTAAAAAAAGATAAGTGCAATGCACCGCGGTAGCCTGTCTTTTTCGTTAGCCTCGTATACTACCAATATGACGTCATATTCATCTTTTTTTCAACTGTTGAAACTTTTTTTTTCATTTTCATTTTTCACGTGTAAATCTTTCAATAGAAAATTAATTATAGTAGAAAGAATTTTATTGTGGATTTTTAATTGTTGGCAACTCCTATAACGAAAAATGTTTAAATATGATAGGAAATGGCTGTTACATTTTTGGTTTTTTTTATTAATTAAAAATTAACTACATATCATTTTGATTCCGGATTATTTTAGTTGCCTCAGCCGTGTTTTAATACACCTATACGTAAAATTTCACACAACTCTTGCTTCCAAACTGTTGATTTGTATAAAAGTGCAGAGAGACAAACAGACAAATTTTCATTTCTATATATTAGATTATATGTAATGAGATAACTGAGATAGACATTTTTAGCAGATATGCTTTGCTAGATCGAATATTCAGAAAAGCGTACCGTAAAATTTACACCAAGAAGAGTAGGCACACTGAAATTTCTTTTAAAATTTATGTACAATAGATCTGAAATTTGTAAATGTTCAAAAGAAGTTTTCATTTTATTTACACTGGATAAAAATCATTAGTCCATGTATTTCTAACTATTCTTTCCAGAGCTATGTTTTTTCTTGGACAACAATAACTTTATCTAACGCTGATTTTCCTGCAGACTCTTATTAAGTGCATTCAAATGCCGCAATAAACCCACACAAAATTTTACTTAGTTACACTAATCGTCTAAATAGGTTACGTTTAAAAAAAAAAAAAAATCTAGTTATATTACTTTGTAAAATTTTGATGGAATGTGACTGAATGTTTTCGCGGCACATCGGTTGAAAACCCTTTGCTCGAGTATCTTAAAGGTGTTTTCATGCTAGAAAAATGTTACATTTTTAATACTTTCCAACATAGATGAAAAGTATTTATGAATTTCATTCATTTTGTCTATCCGTCTGTCCATGCTAACTCGCGTAATTGTAATTAAATTGCCATATGATTGGTGTGTGTTATTGAGGTTTATATTAGTATAACTTGAATCACCATAAACATTAAAATGCCGTTAAATAAGTTGGAAAACAAAGGTTTAGTATATTTAGCTGTCATTTTTATGCGGCGAAATGCTAAATATGCAGTACTTCCTTATCTAGTTGCCAATCATACTTCTTTATTACTCGCATTTTATAATTTATTGTACTAGTTACTAATATTTGCATTTTTCTCTTATTGCTCAGATAAGTTGTATATCTAACACTGGAATGACAATAATGGATTTTTCTTCTCTTTTACATTTTTTCTTAAGTTTAAATTTAAAATAAAAAAACGCACGGTTTGTGCGCATCTGAGTCTCAGAAATTATCCCTGTGCCTAATTTAAAGTATCTAGACTGACAGTCTCAGAGAAATAACACTTAAGATAAAACTGTAGAACATTTTCCCCCATTCCACACATTTGAAATTAGATTTTTTTTTTTTTTTTTTACTCCCCAATCCCCAATAAAAACATGCATGTCTCAAATTAAATTTTCCTAGTTCGATAGTTTTCAAGTAATCATGATTATAGAATAATAATCAATAATTATAGAATGTTTTCTAATCATTTCATCCTTTTAAATCTCGAACATTTTAACAAACGTTCTTAGCGAACATGTACGTCTTAAGTGCATTATAGTGTAGAATTCGGAGAAATGCTTTGAATATAATCTAAAATAAAAATGCATCGTTTTAAATATTTTATTTATTTTTACTTCAAAACATGCATAAACAGGTTTCAAAGAGGTGCTTACTCTTTACCTTACTCAGTCACAAAATTTTGTGAATAGATAAGCCGGAACTTACTGTTAAAGAATAGTGATATTAAAAAATAAGTACCTCTATGCTCCCTGATAAAAATAACAATAAAATATCACTTATATAAAACAACAGCTAAAGCATCCGGCGTTGTCCGGGATTTTAAGAATGTTTGTGTAGAAAAATCAATTTCAAAATTAAACATGTTGTATAGAGAACTTCAAAATGTTAAAATATGTCAATATTTCCATAATCGGGTTTTTATCATGATTCAATACGTTCCTCAAACCCATATGACGTTATATTCACCTGCTCACGTCATATTTTACTTGCTTTCGCTATTACTCGTTGATACTTTCTTTGTAAAATTCTCAAACATTTGAAAAAGCCCGTTAAACTTTCATTATGACGTCATTTTAATCTGCTTTCTGTACTTACACATACTCATAACTCATACTCCTTGTATTACTGAGAAATGTTTGAAAATCTCTGTTTTATTACCAATAGGACGTCATATTAATCTTTTATCCAATTGTTGAAACTTTTTATTTCATTTTCATTTTTCACGTGGAAATCTTTCAATAGAAAATTAATTATTGTAGAAAGAATTTTATTGTGGATTTTTAATTGTTGGCAACTGCTATAGCGAAAAATGTTTAACTTTGATAGGAAAAGGCTGTTAGATTTTTGGCTTTTTATTAATTAAAAATTAATTATACATTATTTCGATTCCGGATGACTTTAGTTGCCTCGGCCATGTTTTAATACACCTATACGTAACATTTCACCATTTGATTTGTATAGAAATGCAGACAGACAGACAAATTTTCATTTTTATATATTAGATCAAAACTTGCATTCAAATCGAAACATTTTTATTCCATAAATTTTATTATGATGAATAAAATCTCATTCAGAAAATTAGTGCTGTTTAAAATTTTTTACAAACATTTTAACACAAAGAAGAATCTTCAAAATTTTCGGTAATTCAAAACGTGTATCATCAAATATGAAGAAGGAAAATAATGGAACAATAATCATAGAAATAGTTCATTCCTTTAAAAGTTATGCAAAACATCAAAACTGGGATTCAAATTGATATATTTTCACCCCATAAACTTGATGAAAAAAATTGCTTTCCGAAATTATAATGCTATTTAAAAATGTATAAAACCCCAAAAAATCTTCAAAATTTGCGACAAATTCATAACATGCGACAAAAAAATAAAATAAAATAAAATAAAATAAAATAAATAAAAGGTAAATAACGAAACAATTTCCATAGTAGCAGTTCATTTCCTTAAGGGTGTATTCAAATCCAAACTGCTTATTTTGAGACACATTTTTAAATTCATTTTTGCTCTAAAATGCATCCAATTGGCAGGTTCTCTTATTTATAAATTTTATAACGTCCGCATTGTCTTGATTTTTTGATAAAAGCAGAATATATTTCAAAAAAGGCTGTCAAATTGGACATTTTGAACCGAATTTCCCGAAGCGATAGCGCTGGAAATAAAATAAAAAATTATCGTACTGTGAAAATAATTGTTTGTAAATCAATTTCTAATTAATTGAACGAAAAATAAAAACATAGGTGCCTTATAAATCTCTTCATAAATCACGCCGCCAAGTTTCATGTTCTTACTTTTAAAAATGAGTCTGAAAATGTGTCTCAAAATTTTGTGTTGTTGAGCGTGGAAAAATATTTTTTTTTTAATACCTCCTTAAACAGCGTTTTTACTGTATTTTAACAAAATATCATAACCAGAAGACTATCGTTAAATTAAATAGAGCAATAAACTCCCAATTGTGGTAATCTTCTGGTCAGCTTTGCATATTTTATAATATACAAAGCTAAGCAGCCTATATTTAAACTATTTTACATTATTGTAGTAACCGTCATATCAAATTTCGTATTTTAGCATCAACAGAATCAAGGAAATCTGAATTTTAGAACGTTTTTCACCTTTGCACCCTCTTGAAAGTAATTTTCAAACAGATAAAATATAGCCTATTTTTAAGCGAAGTCTGCTACCATTATTATCCTGATATATTTGAAATCGGTTCCAAAGTAATCGTTATTTTAGAACTTTTCCACTCATTTCACCCTTTTAAATATCGAAATTTTACAATTTTTTTCTGTTCTGTATGATAATAAAAGTAATAGCCTTGTCAAATTTCAAGTTTTTAGCTTTAACAATTCCACATAAATTCTAATTTAGAATGTTTTTTAGAATGCTTTTCACACCATTCACCTTTTTAAATTTTATATATTTTATTTTCGAAACCACCCATTTACATCTTAAAAGTAATCACCATGTTAAATTTCAAGTTTCTATACCGACAGTATCATAGAAATCGAAATTTTAGATGTATTCGAGTTATTTTAAAACTGTTCTGTGCGAGCATTAACTTCTTAAAAAACAGCCTTGTCAAATTTCAAGTTTCTATCTCCAACAATTCCATATAAATCGTAATTTAGAACATTTTCCGCTCATGTCACTAAATCCCGATATTTTTATAAACCATTCTTAGCGAACATTTACATCTTAAAAGTAACCACTAAGCAAGATTTCAAGGTTGTAGCCCCTTCAATATCACAAAAATTGCAATTTTAGATCGTTTTTTTGCTTTTGCAGTCTTTTAAATTTCGATTTTTTGTTTTTTAACTGCTCTGTGGGAGCATTTACGTCTTAAAAGTAACAGACATGTCGAATTTCAAGTTTTTACCCGTAACAATTCCATATAAATAGTAATTTAGAACGTTTTTCGTACATTTTTTTCACCCTTTTAAATTTCGATTTTCTTAGAAACCGTTCTTAGCGAGCATTTACATTTGATAAGTAACCGCCATGCCAAATTTCAAGCTTCTAGCTCCTTCAGTATCACACAAATCGCAACATTAGAACCTTTTTTTTTTTTTTTCCCTTACACATCCTTTTTAAGTATGCGTTTTCAAGTGACTTCAAGTGACAAGTATTTTTAAATTTAAAGAATGAAACGCATGTTTGAAATAAAAGTCTTAGCAATGGTGTATAGAGGTTTAACCCTTTCGCTCCCAGTGTATCCACTAGTGGCTCCATAGAGTTATTTCATTTGGGAGCGAATTGGTTAAAATATATTTTTTTTAATTACTTACTGCTGAAACATAAATAAAATGATAATAGTAAATTTAAAGACATATACTTTACTACATGCAGATAATAACAAAAGTAATTGTAAAGACAAAATAATTGTAAACAGTAAAGACATGTCCTATCATTAGAATGTCAGATTCGAAAGCCTTAAAAGTTTTAGAATTCTTGACTATCTCATTAAAACTTCCTTTCCTCCTTGTACCTATGCAATCCTTTACAAAAGAAATATTTAGAAGCTTTGAATGCATCTGAAATCAGCAAATAGATAGTATGTTAGCATCTACAACTTCTAGTGGCTTGAAAAAAAAAATCTTTCAAGCTTGGAATGATATTTTCTGTATCTTTCTTCCGAAATCGACACAGCTCTAAACTTATTTCCAACTCCAGTCAGCGCTTTCTTAGCTACACAGTCATCTATCTTCTAGGCTTTCGAGAAATTCGTTTCCCAAAATTTAATCCTTATGTTTTGTAGGTCCAGCTAAAGCCCCAGGTGATGTGTTGTGGACTAAAGTTATATCTGCTGTAACTCAAAGTGGACATGTTGGTGAGTGTCCACAAGTCACATTTAATCTCTTCAGGAACGAATTTCTTAAAGGGAAATAAAAATGATTTTTATTTTTATTTGCTTTATTCATCTTACATTGGTAACTATTCAAAGAACCAAAAATGTTTGGATGAAATTTAAATATACATAACAAAATAATGTTCACTTACGTGACAAATAAATGATAATAAAAATGAACAATCATATATAAATTTATTTAATGTCAGAACACATGTAAAAAGATTGAATTGTGTTTATTTAACTTTTACTTCAATCTGACTGAGTACTGTTATTTCCCATAAGATTAACATTAGCGAGTGGGTGTTTTCGCGTGAGTCAACGACAGCGTTAATGCGTAACTACTCATCGGATAATGCGTACAAATATTTTTTTCACAATTAACCGGGCTTATTATGTAGGACAATTAAACAAAATGTACAAATCAAAAGGCACTTGTTTTGTACATTACTTTTTCAAAAGCAATTTTGGTGCAACATCTTTTATTGAGAGTTCAAAAACTGTTAGCGACACTAGTGAAGAGAAAGGTAATATTCCACAACCGACACTGTGAGATCTGGTGATCTGATATCACAGACCAAATTTTGGGTTGTGTCGAAAAATTAGTAAACGATACGAGAAAAGATCACTTGTTCCACTATCCACTAAGAAAAGTGACTTGATAAATGAAACTATGTGAGTTATGGAAATTTATTTGTATATTTTATTTGTTCTAAGTAATAAGCTTTTTTGTATTAACAATATTATCATTAATTTGCATGTTTACTAAAAATACTAAATTAAAAGAATGTATTTTCTTTAAACAGGATGTTCAAATTTATTTCATTTCTTTTTAAAGAACTTAATTCAATTAATTCAACTCAGGAATTATTTTTTATACAATTCAAATGTTTACATCGATTAGCGCGAACAAAAATTTATCTCCCTTGGAAATCCCACCATAACGGGAGTTCACGGTACATTCGAATTGAGGAATCTTCCATGATCGGAGTATCCTATAAATTTTCGCAATAATGACTTCTTAACAAGTAATAAATACTCTATCGCTATAAAAAAGAGAAAAGAGAAGAAATCGTGGGGTTTTTTTTCCATGATAGGGATGCTTCTATCATAAATCTAACGCCTTTGAAAATAGTAGCTACTTTTTGTTAAATAATAATACTGCAGATGTTAAACTACTGCTCTTCCTTATGACAGCTATAAAAATAAAAATCTTCATTTTAAGCGTGCCATGATTATATAAACTATTACGTCAGATATGGAAAAGTAGAAATGAAAACTCTACGATTCTATGGCACTGCGCAGTAGGTATACTGAGCTATAATGATCTCGCAGTCGCCGCGGTCGTCCGGCGTATTAAACGTCCCGACCCCGCTGGTCGATGTGTTAAACTTGTGGAATTTGGCTTTTCATTCTTTCCGGTAGCGATCTTCCGTGACTGGGTTTATTACCGTTCCGGTCAGTAACTGAAGAAGGGGATCCTCGATTCTGCCGCCTGTTCGTTCCACGAAGTTAGCAGAGGTCGAAATTTCAAAACTAATTTCAATAAGTTTAAGACATTCGTTAAGTAAGACCATAAATTCGTTAAAACTTTAAAAATTCATTAAAAAAGAACAAATTATGCTAAAAAATTGCAGTTTGCACGAATGGGATTAGAGACAAATAGGATTTTTTTTTATGACAAAAAAAGTGGTTCAAAAAATTACCGAACGGTGCTGGCATGCATACTATGAAGCAGAATTGTGCAAATCACGCTGTCAATAAAATACCTCGATGCACATAGATCCTTCATTCGATGCCAGCAGTTTGCTATCGTTACAAGATCAAGCGTTGTTGGTTAAGCTGTTTTACAAGAATGGGGAATCAGTAACTGGCGCATTGTGAAAACTTCCGCACGGTAAAAGGACTAAAGACAAGAAAAGAAGCCCGTTTCATGTGGAGGGATACTGAAACTTGTCAGACGCTTCGAAGAAACGGGTATTTTACTAAAAGCCTAATTTGCATATATCGCTTCATATTATGCAAGCCAGCACCACCTATCGGCAATTTTTTGAACCAAAACTTTTTTTGTTATAAAAAAAATATCCGATCTCCCTCTAATCACATTCGTGCCTACCGCAATTTTTTAGCTTCATTTGCTCCTTTTTAATGAATTTTTTAAAGTTTTAACGAATTTATGGCGCACCCGGTATATAACTAGCATATAAATTTTCATATAAGCGGTAATTACATTCTAAGATATTTTGTTCATCTTCTTCAAAGATGTGGGGTTCAGATATATAGCTTTACTTTCTGGATAAATATCATTAAAATTATTATTTTTTGTTTCCCATTTACTCTTATGTAGAACGGAATTCTGATTCATCCGCTCTACCGAAGCGACCACCTCTCTTGAAAAGACAAACGACCCTAGCCATGTTCAATAAGACACAAGAAGACGATCCATCTAGACTTCTGCAAAAGGCTCTGCTACACAATCCATACAACAAGGTATCATTGCTTTCAATATATATCCTCTTTATTAACACTTCTACTTCTACTATATAAAATGCAAATGGGAATTTCATTCCAGCTGCTTATAACTTGAGTTTTGCTGAATGGGTTTTGATGGGACTTACGGACTCAAATTTACCAATTTTTACTCCATTACAACGAGGCACTTTAACCTAATTTGACCTATCCCTTATCTTCACACATAATAATTAGGTTTGGGCATGTATGAAGCAAATTTAGATAAGAAATAAAATTTTTAAACATATCAATTTTCAATCCAATTCACTTTTAGACCAAAAAAGTTGATAAAATAAAAATAAAAAGAAAGTAATTTCTCCAAAATGTTACGAAAACAGAACAGAGCTGAATTAAATTTCTGCTTTAAGTTACATATTTTGTAAAAAGTATTAACATCATTTCTAGCTTAAGAGCCTACGCTAGTCACGCGAAGAAACGCTCAAGCTAATGTTAAGTCTATGGGAAGGTTCTTGCGCGATTTCTCGCTCGCATTTTAATATTTTTAAATGATTTTTTTTCCATAGGATAGCTGAGGTCGATCTCTAACGCTGTTAGTTTTTATTTTTTTTTATTTTGGTTACAGTTTTTTTATAAGCGGACATTTCCAATTTTGGTACCGGTTGGAACCGGTTCTGAAAGTGAAAGTACCCTTATATTAAAAAAAACTGTAATCAAAATCGAAAAAGTAAAAACTAACAACGTTCGAGATCGACATCAGCTATCCTATGCAAAAACAATCATTTAAAAATATAAAAATGCGAGCGAGAAATCGCGCAAGAACCTTCCCATAGGCTTGCGCGTTTTTTAGCATGACTTATGTAGGCTCTTAAAGCTGTTCATCCGTGAGATCTCAAATTTCCCTCACTAATGTTAAATCTGTGATCGTATGATGCATCCGCATTTTTAAAATATCTCCTCAGGAAATTAATATTTTAAACTTCTTATTTCTGTGTACTGTTCTTAAAGGATGTCTCTTTTTTCAAAATATTTCTAAATTATACACCTAATTTATAATTCTATGTGTTAAAATCTTAGCGAAACTGGGTAAGATTTTAACACTTCAAATAAAATTAAGCATATATTTTAGAAATATTTTGACAACCTAAAAAAAAAGGGGGGAGGGGGAACATTCTTCAAGAAGAGTACACACAGAAAAGAAGTTAAAAATAATAATTTCCTGAGGAGATATTTTAAATATATGAAAACATTCCAAGCCCATAGGTTTAACATTAGAGAGGGGAATTAGAGATCTCAGAAATAAACAGTCTTAAGGAAAAATACTTCTTTCAAAACGCATGTTTTCAAATGTAATTTAGCGGTCTGCATAAATTAAGAGATTTCTAATAGATTAGAAGTTATATAGAGATTTTTCAAACTGATCATTAGGTTTTTGTGTTGAAAGATGACAGTAGCAATTCATATTATGTTTAAAATTGAAATGATATCTATATATGACTTCTGTTTTTCAGCTGCATCAAAAATACAACCCAAATCTGGTGGATGATGAAGATCAAGACATAAATGCCCAGTTGAGAAAACGTCGATTGCGAGCCAGAAGGTTAGCCTTGTTAGCAATGCACAAACCTAAAACAGGAACTCCAGAGCGAAGAGAGTCTATTACAGCTCCTACAGAGCAAGAGGAAGTACTCGTTAATCCATTGGTACCCTTAGCTGCATCATTTTTCCTAGAAAGAGCAGAAAAGAGAAGGATGCAAAAAAAAGAGACCTCGCCCAAACCAGAAGAGTCAGAAGGTACCAGCAAACCAGTAAAACTGGAAAGACAGTGTGCTGTTAGTGCAACAAGAACTCTTACCAATATTTCAACTATTGGTGAAGAAAGTGAAACAGAAGTCGTTATTAGTGGAGAATCTTCTAGAGATAGCCATAAAGGTGAACGTAAAAAATCTGAAGAATCCGAAGTATAAACAAATAATGTGTGAGATGACTGGTGTTTCAAATTCTAAATGACTAAGATTTGATTATAAAATGTTTACCAGATTTTAAAAAAAAATAAGGTAATTGAAACAAGTAACTTAAATTCTTAAATTATGTCCATTAATGACCAAATATTCACCGAAACATAAGAAAAATCATTCTTATTTAGGGTTATTTTTTCGAATTAGTCTGAATTATTAATTTAATTATTAATTACCGGATTATTAAACTGAAGCGTTCCAGGAGTTGCAGTCCTGGAACCTTTAAATTTATCATGAAACTTTTGGTCAAACTAAACTTTTCATACCTAGGCAACAGTTTAAAATTGACTCTATGCATCCATAAACAAATGTTTAGTGGAAATGTAAGGCAGCAGTTGAGTGTCTGTATCAAACAACTCAAAAACAACATGAAAGAAGAATATGATTTGTCGTCCTTGACAAAAACTAGCTTTTTAGTACTAAATTGTTACTGCTTCTATTCCATGAAGAAAACTTTTCCACTAAATTTCATCAATCGCTTGTAAAAGCTTTTTTCTATAATAGAACAAAGCTTTTACAAGCATTGGGTGAAACTATTCCATATAAAGGTGAATTCCCCTTTAGCAGAGAATAAAACTGTATAAAGACTGATTTGATCAAGCTAATTTTGTATGCAATTAGAATTTTGTATGTAAAATGTAAAGGAGATGGCTCAGTTTGGAAACCACAAACGCTCTCCTTTTTTTTTTTTTCCCCTAAAAATTTTTATTGATTTACTATAATATAGAATCTATATTTACTACCACTTTTGATTAATTTTTGTTTGGAGATTGTTTAAATGTATTATACAAGATCAGAAACATACTTTTCCACTAAATTTGATCAATCGCTTGTAAAAGCTTTTATCTATAATAGAACAAAGCTTTTACAAGCATTGGGTGAAACTATTCCATATAAAGGTGAATTCCCCTTTAGAGAGAATAAAACTGTATAAAGACTGATTTGATCAAGTTAATTTTGTATGTAATTAGAATTTTGTATGTAAAATGTAAAGGAGATGGCTGAGTTTGGAAACCACGAACGCTCTCTTTTTTTTTTTTTTTTCTAAAAATTTTTACTGATTTACTATATTTACTACCACTTTTGATTAATTTTTGTTTGGAGATTGTTTAAATGTACTATACAAGATCAGAAACATACTTTTCCACTACATTTCATCAATCGCTTGTAAAAGCTTTTATCTATAATAGAACAAAGCTTTTACAAGCATTGGGTGAAACTATTCCATATAAAGGTGAATTCCCCTTTAGAGAGAATAAAACTGTATAAAGACTGATTTGATCAAGTTAATTTTGTATGTAATTAGAATTTTGTATGTAAAATGTAAAGGAGATGGCTGAGTTTGGAAACCACGAACGCTCTCTTTTTTTTTTTTTTTTTTTCTAAAAATTTTTACTGATTTACTATATTTACTACCACTTTTGATTAATTTTTGTTTGGAGATTGTTTAAATGTACTATACAAGATCAGAAACATACTTTTCCACTACATTTCATCAATCGCTTGTAAAAGCTTTTATCTATAATAGAACAAAGCTTTTACAAGCATTGGGTGAAACTATTCCATATAAAGGTGAATTCCCCTTTAGCAGAGAATAAAACTGTATAAAGACTGATTTGATCAAGTCAATTTTGTATGTAATTAGAATTTTGTACGTAAAATGTAAAGGAGATGGCTGAGTTTGGAAACCACGAACGCTCTCTTTTTTTTTCTAAAAATTTTTATTGATTTACTATATTTACTACCACTTTTGATTAATTTTTGTTTAGAGATTGTTTAAATGTACTATACAAGATCAGAAACATACTTTTCCACTACATTTCATCAATCGCTTGTAAAAGCTTTTATCTATAATAGAACAAAGCTTTTACAAGCATTGGGTGAAACTATTCCATATAAAGGTGAATTTCCCTTTAGCAGGGAATAAAACTGTATAAAGACTGATTTGATCAAGTTAATTTTGTATGTAATTAGAATTTTGTATGTAAAATGTAAAGGAGGTGGCTCAGTTTCGAAACCACGAACGCTCTATTTTTTTTTCTAAAATTTTTTATTGATTTACTATAATGTAGAATCTATATTTACTACCACTTTTGATTAATTTTTGTTTGGAGATTGTTTAAATGTACTATAGAAGATCAGAAGCATTAGTTTATTTAGCAAATTTTAATGTTTTCGACCTTTTTACATGCTTTTATTTAACTCTTTTTATGTAAAGATGAAATTTTGCAATGGATGTTTCACTCACTTCCCGATAGGCTAGAATTATAAAAATCATATTCACAGGTTCGTTTCCGATGACAATACAACATTTTAATATTTTTAGAATGTAATTTATAAATTAATAACTTAATTTTAAGGCATTTTTCCGTTAGCTGATAAATCGCCAAATATTTTTTACTAGCTGCCACTGGCGACCAGTTTGGTCGCCCTTAAATGTATGTTAAGCATTGTAACAAATTATTTTTATTCATAATTTATTTTTTTCCTTAATCCTTCGCCAAACCGGAAAATTCTAATAGACAAATCAAGAACTTTTGCGATCGTGGTAGCATTTTGCATATTTTTTGTTGTGTATTTCATCTTTCTTGACAAAAAGTGCTTAACCCTTTCCGGCGCGGAATAAATCTGTTTGTAAAATAATAAAATAATGGACTGACACCAGATTTTACAAACGATTTCGTTAGAAAAGAATAACTTGCTGATGTTCCCTTACTTTATAAAATGAAAATTTTAATTAAATATTCTTGGTGCCGTTTGTCAGTTTTGGAATTAAAATTAGGTGTCCTTTTTTGTGACCACCGCCCGCTAAAGGGTTAACCCACTTTATAATAAATTAATCATTGTGTGTGTGTTTTATAATAAAATTGTGTGTTTTTTAATATAAAATAAACTATTTCATAATAAAATAAAAGTACATGCTGTTTTAGTAATCTCTAATAGGTACCTGAAAATGGGATTTTCTCGCCAAAATGGCATAAACAAAAATCGCGCCAACCCCGGTGCGTCCGTGACAGCTATTCAAATTTAAAATACATGACGTTCACATTTTTCTTTAAAATAGAAAATAGATAAATAAAAAAAAATAACAAAAATCGCGCCAACCCCGGTGCGTCCGTGACAGCTATTCAAATTTAAAATACATGACGTTCACATTTTTCTTTAAAATAGAAAATAGATAAATAAGAAAAAATATCATAAATCAAACATTTGATTTCAAAATTAAAGTATCGTTTCTAATTTGCACACGCGAAAAATAAAAGCTGACAATTCATTTCGAAATTTGATCCATTAAATGTTATTATATGAGTTCAACTTACGTCAAGAAAAGATCCAGAAGGAAGTTGAATTGTATAGAACAGAATTATGGTAAACATTGACTGTCTCACTGGTGCGGATTATTTCTTTTTACACCAGGCAGCGGTCCAAAAATTCATGGTTTAATATTTTAAACCTTTCACAACGAATGAATCTTTTTTTTTGTTGTTGTTTCCTTTCATGGATAGAGAATTTGAACTGCGAACCTAATTTAAACTGAAGTTACTGCAGAATATATACATAATTGAACGTAAATCATCTCTCAAATATAATTTTTTTTTGAACGATCTTTGTAAAAATGTAACTTTTATGCAGTTTTATTCGAAAAATTAATTTTGAATAAAAATGGCCGCCTGGCATATGAAAAAGTGAAGCGGGCATCCCGGAACTGTTGATGACAGTCACATGACTTACGGTTTTATTATAGAGATTAATTAATTAATTAATTTTGAATAAAAATGGCCGCCTGGCATATGAAAAAGTGAAGCGGGCATCCCGGAACTGTTGATGACAGTCACATGACTTACGGTTTTATTATAGAGATGGTTGCAACAAGAATGAATTTAATGGTGCGCCAAACTACGTTCGCCAAAATAGACCAACTAACTGTGCAACTGCAACAACGAAATATTTTAAATGCTACAAACTAGAAAATATGAATAAAAAATGAAGAGTGTAATATATATTTTTTAATATTCTGTAATCAATTAATTGTTTCATATTAATTAAATTACGATTGGGAATCAATTTAGAAATTCTAAAAAGATAATTTATTTTTATTTATTTATTTATTTCTGTTGCGGTATCTTAAAAAAGAAACAGGGCAAAAATTATATATATTTTGTTTTAATTCACTAGCTCGTATTTTCTACGAAGCGAAAAAAAAAACTTGTGAATTTCCCATAGTCGATTTCGGTGCCCATGCCCAAATAAACATATTGCAATGGAAATTTCTGGGGGAAAAAACGTGAATTGCAGTCATGAAATGTGGCGTAATTCTCAAGATAAACATTGAATGCTTATAAAGGAGCAATTAAAAAAAAAACTATTTTTACTTTTATATTTATTTTATATCGATATAAATATATATTTTTTAATGTTAAAATACATTACAATACAAAGTGGCCATAATTAAAGTGCATGTGTTTGAAGGGCTCAACAAGATAAACTATTTGGAATGATTTTAAAAGATTTAGTATTTATACTATTCAGAGTATACGAAAACAAGCTCTGCAATAAAAATTATTGGTTCCAAATTTTACCAATAGATGGCGCTTACATGTTGGGGATGTTATATATCAACTGTAGGGAATGTTTTATTAGCAAATATTAACAAAAATAATTCATTTTAAATCAATATCTATTGAGACGAATATACTCTTTCACAGCAGCGGGATAATTACTTACATTTTGATTTGTAAAAAAACACTTTATTAACAAAGCGCAGGTTTTTTTTGGCTAAAATTGTTGTGTTCAAAAGGTTCTTCATTGCTAAAACTTAAAGCTATAATCATGTGAAATTTGTGATAAAAAATTTTTATAAGTTAGCTGGTAGAAAATTCTTTATTTCTCTTTTCTTTTTTTATTTTAATTATACACAGTGCCACCTATTGGGAAAAAAAATATTTTTTATTATTATTGCAGAACTTGCATGCTCTAAACAGTATAAATACCCAGGGCCTGATTATCCAAAAGGCACATGAAGCACATGCTTCCCTCTAAAATTTAAAAGGGGCCTAAAAATGATTGTGAAGAAGGCTCTCTAATTCCCATTTTTATTTTATTTTTTTTTCTTTGAGAAAAGGAAGTTTGCTTAATCCAAGAGGAAATTCATGCACTACTTCACGAAACTTGTTTAAAAGGGAAATATGAATGTCATCAAGAGGATGTTAATTAATCATAGAGCATCCTCATGTATCTGGAAAAAACCACCCGGGAAATTGAGCATACAGCTATATGTACTAAATATATCTAAAGTATATACAGAGAGTATAAAAATAATTTAGCTTGTTGTGCACTTTAATTATGTACCCTGTATGTTAAATTATCTATGTCTCAGATACTGCATATGCATAACATGTTTAAAGAATCTTCGGAGAAAAATCAACGATAGAACCAGTAAATATAGATCCTAAATTTTATCAAAACAATCAAAGCATCTTTGGAAAAAGAGAAAAAAAAATTAACTTTGCTGGGAGACGAAAATCAATGCTAATCTACCCATCTTCTTTAAGTTTTACTTGTGTTCCAGTTCATGTATGACCATTTTAAGAAATATGTTAATTTTCAAAATACTTGTACATAATGTATTTTATCTATGTCGATATTTTAAAAAGCAACTTTGTTACAGCTATATAACTCGGATAACAATGAAAAAGAAAGACATTGAATCAATTTAAAAAAATATATTTCTACAATAAAAATTTATATAAAGATATACAGAATAAGAATTAGGGAAAATATATTTTTCATATAACAGACGATGTAATGATTATTCAATTGTATTTCTATTTGCAAGTGCTTATTAATTTATATTTTTAAAAAAACTGTTTAATGAATCTGCTGTTGAAAATACTGTAAACCATTCTTAGAATCACAATTTTCTATTGATGTTAAAATATTTTCTTCATTATATTTACTCAAGATGTATTTTCATTGAAAAATATGTAATTTTAAATAAATTTGAAAAAATGTCAATGTTTTAAAAATGTTTTTTTTTTTTAAATCCAAATTGAAGAGAAAAATTCTAAGATGTAAAAATACTTTCTCACACAAAATAGTATTGGATTATAAAACACTGAAACAATTCAAATTTTAACTCTAAGAAAGGAAGTACACACATAGATGGATTCATCTAATAAAATCCTAAAAAACTAATTTAAGGGGAGGTTTACCATCTTTGACCAAAAAAAAGCATGTTTTGGGGCGATTTACCTTGAACTAAAATAAAGATAACTCGAGAGTTTTTGCAACATATTTATTGAAATTAAGAATACCCCAATGGCATATCCAATGAGGGTAGTTACCCCTCCCATCCAATTAAATTTTTAATTTAATGAAATTTCCAAAAATTAATCTGAACAAGCCTACAATCTCAAACCTCATTCCATTTCTACAGGGCCCCACTAATGGCTCAGAGGTTCTGCTCTCAAAGCTGGTAGACGGGAGGTGCTGGGTACAAACCCCTGTCGTGCTCGTCGACCTATCCGTTGGAAGTTTTCCATGGTTTACTTCGAATCTTGCCGTAAATACAGGTTAGTATCCCTTAGAAAGACCCCCACAGAGGGCACTCCTTCCTAGGGCCTACATCCCTCGTGTAGATAATCGGCCGTCATAAAATCAATCAATCAACCATTTCTACAGGAAAAAGATTGATTTTGACCGTAAATGTCCTATCAGCAAAGCTATAACTAATGTACACAACAGGTTGGGTTGGGGTGCGGGGTATTTGGGTCTTTTTTTCTCTGCCTGATCCTAGTGATTATTTGTGTTAATAAAATTTGTGACAGTTTTAAAATTCCTGTTTCTTTTCTTGTCCTTTCTTCTTAACTTTGCAGAATAAATTAGGAAACCCTTTTCACCGTTCAAAGGATGAATTTAAGTACTTCAGGGCCAACACATACGAGACCATGAAATTTCATTTTAGACCACTCTAAACAAACATCTTGCCCATTATAGTATATTCTTTTATTATATATGTGGTCTTTCATTATACATTATATAGGCTATAAAAATAGTGAGTCTAAAAAAAGCTTTGTTTCCTTCACTGATGTTCACATTTTTAATCACACTTTATCTGAAACGAAAAAACTCCTCTGGACAGTGAAATTTCAAATTTACTAATGTTAAACCTATGATGTGTAATGCATTCATATGTTTAAAATATCTCCTGAGGAGATTAATATTTTTAACATTTTTGTTTTCTGTGTACTGTTCTTAGAAAATATTAATTTATTAATTAATAAACTACCCCTAATTTTTTTCATAATTTAGTTTCAGTAGATTCGGAAATAGGAGGGGTGGGGGCACATTTTCCCGGTACTTTCGACGATATATCTGAAAATATAATACCAAAAATTAAAACAAATATATTTTTGAGTTCGATGTTCTGAGATCTTTCGAACGATACCCTACACGATATATAAAAATAACATTTATTTTTCAAGTAACTAAATATCTCGGCTAATTACTGACAATTGTTTTTGAAAATCATTATCAAATATCCTTGGATGATTCTGCGTTGATAGATACCTCAAGCATTAGTCAACTCCCCCACTGACCACCCGAAAAGTAAAGTTTGTGTGTAATGGAAAGATGTTTTTCTCAAAAACTATGCTACCTAGGAAAATCTTATAGTTTTCTTCCAAGGTTTAAATTAACTTCTACTACCCCTAATTTTTTCATATTTTTAGTTTCAGTAGATTCGAAAGAGTGGGGGGCATATTTTTGCAGTACATTTTCGACAATCTAAAAAAGTAATACCTAAAATTAAAACAAATATATTTTTGAGTTTGATATTAAGAGATCTTTCACACAATAACCCACACAATATGCAAAAAGAAATTTTTTTTTTTCAAGTAACTTAATTAGCACCCCAATTTTTTCCAAAACATATTTATGAATGGTTAATAATCTGAAAATATGTGGGTAAAAAGGCTTTATAACTTTCCCAAGTTTGAACTTTCCACACCCCATAGTTTCGAGAAAAAAGTCTCTGACAGATGGACAGACAGACAGGACTGATCTTGTAATGATTCCATTTTTTTTAAGTACAGAACCCTAAAAATCATTTAAAAATATTAAAATGCGAGCGAGAAATCTGTAAAGAATCTTCCCATAGACTTAACATTAGCTTAACTGTTTCTTTCCATGACTAGTGTAGGTTCTTAAGACATAAAATTACAAATAAGTATATATTTTAGAAATATTTTGACACGTAACAAGAAAAAGGGAGACATCCTTTAAGAACAGTACACATAAAAAAAAAAGAAGTTAAAAATATTAATTTCCTGAGGAGATATTGTAAAAATATGAATGCATCAAATGCCCATTTTAACATTAGCGAGGGGAATTTGAGATCTCACTGACCAACAGCCTTAATGAGCAAAATTATCTCTAAAACTGAAAGTTTAGAAATAGTGAAAGTATAACTTCAGAAGTATAAGTTTAAATTATATCAACTTTAATTAGTCAAGTACATACTAGTTGGTGCTTAGTGGTGGAAATAAAAAAAGGAGCAATAGCTTTTTTAAAAAAGAAAACTATATCAGTACTCCAATCATTCCCTGAATTATCTGCAGTTTTCAAATGTGTTACTGTTCCGTTCATTCTACAGTAGTGTGCTTAGTTGGGGCATTGAGACAAAAGGAATAAAATTTCTATTTCAGACTTTTTTTTTCTTTTTTAATATCTTAAGAAGAATCACATGAATATTTCTTTATCTTCGACCATGTAAATAACTTGCTTAAACTCACACTTTTCAGTAAAAATTCAGTCTCGAGTGCATTTAGAGGGCCAAAAACAATTTTTAGAAAGTAAATTCAGCTCTCTATATCCTGATATCTTTCAGAATGTTCATATTTAACTTTATATATATACAGGATGTTTCCCGAAGAACACCTAACTTTGAAAATAAATAACTCTGAAATGGTGATAGATAGAACCATGAAACCAGTGGTATGGTTATTAAAAAACCCGTAAAAATCTGATACAGAAACCTTAAAATTTTTTTAACAAATTGCACCGATAGATGGTGCTGCAGGTGGCATACCATAAGAAAGCTGTATCACTTCAAAATAGATTCAAAATGAGCACCTTTCATGTCGCAAACAGAGAATGAAATTGTTAGTGACATTCAGTAGTATGTCATCGGAAATAAACACACAAGCTTCACAAATAGCCTTCTCCAGCTCATCGAGTGTTAAAGGATTGTTGCGGTAAAATATGTCCTACAGTGTCACTTCCAGAATTTCGTTCAATATATGCTAATAGCAATCACGTTTCAATGGTGAAATCTTCTACGACTGTTGTTCTTGGTGTCTGAGCTATCTTTATAAGTATCCGTAATGTTGCTTGCAGCGCAATCTAACAGCGCTATTTTTAACTAAAATTTTGAGGTTTCTATACCAGATTCTTACAGTTTATTTAATAAACGTACAACTGGTTTCATTCTTCCATCTATCACCGTTTCAGAGTTATTTATTTTCAAAGTTAGGGGTAGTCCTTCTCGAGTGAAACACCCATTATGTATGTATGTATATATATATATAAATATACACTAGGGGGCTCTACTCCCTCCACCCTTTGAATGCAAAACCCCAGACTGTTAGCAAACTTGCGCATTGCAAATTTGTCCCCAATTCATCCATTGGTGGAAACACATTGTACTCCACCATAATAACCAATTAAATTTCTTTGATTAAGAGCATCTTAAAAGAATTAAATCGTGTATGGATGGACAGGCCAGCAGACAGATTGCATAGCTAATTTCTATTAATTTCCATATTCACAATTTAAAATTTTGTTTGTATAATAAAATGAGTTATTCAAAGTAGTCATCGTAAATATTTTAATATAGTAAAATATAAATATCAACTTTATTTAAATGTAGATAGTCTATTGTCCATCTGTTGTTGCTACAAATGCAAAAGAAAATTGTGTTGAATCAGTACTACTTGTTTTTATCTTGAGTACTGCCATCATATAGTGAAACAAAAAAAAAAAAAAAAAAAAAAAAAAAACCTTAATTTAAATTTGGTTAAACATTATCAAAACATAAAATTGACGCAGCAGAAGCTTTGTAAAGATTTGTTAAAAAAACATAAAAATCAATTTCATTTAAATTTAGTTACCGTATTTCCAGCCAGGGGATTCTTTAAAGGCAAAAGAAAATTGTGTTGAATTTGTATTACCTAATTTTAACTGTGAGTATGATTCTGATATGAGAATATATTTAAAAAAATCCATTAAGTTTTAGTTATTCAATTTCCCACCAGGGGTGCAACCAGCATTAAATAAAACCTATCATGTGAAGTTTTTTATGAAAATATAAACTTGACTGAAGCAGGAACTTATTTTAAAAAACAAAAAAATAAATTTTATTTAAGTTTAGTTTTTTTTTTATAACCAAAAGAAGCAACAAAGAAACAGCAAGAAAAATAACTTGCTCCTTCCTTCAAAGTGGTTACACGTCTTCTTTGCGCCTGATAAAGAAAGACAAAGTTCTTTCAAAAGATCTTGCACATTCCTTATTTTATGGTGTTAAGTTTTTTTGTGCTTTTATAGTATCACACCAGTTTGTTCAATACTTTAATGTAAATTTAGTTACCCTATTTCCACCCAAGGAGGGGCGTTATAAACACAAAAAGAAACAAGAAAAAGAAAATTTTCATGTGAAAATTTTTATCAAAACAAAAAATTGACCCAAAACTTTGCACTTGGACATACTATACTCTATGCAAGTTCAGCCCTGTATTGCCCAGCTTTACCTTATGGTTGTTACATGAGAAAACATTAAAAAAAAATCCATTATAAAGTTCTCAATTTTTATACTCTGCCTGTCCAACACTGATGCTATTAAGAAAGCCTGGGCACATTAAGTTACAGGCCAATTTGGACATTATGAGGTGGGAAGAATAAAGGTTTACATTAAAAGTACTGATTTTTTTACTTCTTCAGAATTCAAAAGCACTTGTTTACCTCTCCAATGGTTTAAACCTCATTGTTCAACAAGATTCAGGAATTTTTTCAATTGGAAATATGTGAAATTTTGCTCCATATGACGGAGAGTATATCCAAATATTTTGAAACAGGGTGGTCACTTTTCTATGAAACTATGGGGCAGTCTTTTTTTTTTTTTTTAATGAAAAGGATATTTTTTCTGGAGCTTATACCAACAATATGTACTCTTTTTAATAATTAACCATTTTTATTTTTTATAGTGTACTAAACTTAAAAATAAAGCCCTAAAAACCATATTTTTCAAATGAATTTTGTGAATTATGAAATTTTAAAACTGAATAAGATTAGTATAAGCTTCAGAGAATACCATAATCTGTCAGAATCTAATTAAAAAATTGGTTTGGATGATTGAGTCATGAAACAGATCACATTTTTCTAAAAAAAAAATGAATATGTTTGAAAACTAATTTTCATAAAAAATATAAATTGTAACTTGTTAATTTTTTAAACAGAAATCAATGTTTATATGCTTCAAGTATGTGAATCCAAAATTACAGCTTGTTCTGCCAAGTATTTTTTGAATTCAAGAATTATAAAACATCTGAATTATACTTCAAAAACTACCCACATTGTAATCTGTTTTTGCAATGTTAAAAATGAATTTAATACAAAAAGTTCTTAACCTTAAACATATATAATTTCTAAACTTCTTGAATGAATGACTTCCTTTTTGATATCCGAACATAAAGTTTACCAAAAAATCCAAAATTAGACATTAGTATTAAAACATTTCAAGCTTGCTACAATTTCTATATATAGACGACACACACCCTATGGGAAATTTAAGTACAGTAAAAGTATGTCATAAGTAGGCATTATTACTAACTGATTGGTACCAATCAAAATTTTAAATGATGATTTAAAATTTTTGCTGTTTTAAAATTTATGCTTTATTAATATATTTATTTTTGCTTAATTTAAATGATTTGCAGCGCAGAGTTAGTCAAGAGAAGGAGTGCTCTTATTTTTATTTTTTCCCAGGATTGTACATTTCTCATTGAAGTAACATGAAGGGTGTGAAGCTTTAAAGGTTTAATCAGCATTTTATCAACAAACAGACAGTTGATTATAAAAATTATGGCCATTCTATAAATGTAAACATATGCTTAATTTATAAAAACTGCTTGAGTTTATTTGGGCTCTAGATTTTACAGGTTACATATTCATAAGGATTGTATTTTTCTTACTATATTTTAGTGCTCTAAGAGAGGTACTGTTAGCCCCTAAAATTCTTACTTTTTTTCTGCATATGAAATTCATTTAAAGAAAAATTAGGCACCTCATTAGAAAGAGCAACAGCTAGCATAAAAAAACAATTTGACACAAATAAGAGAGCTTTTTTTCTATAGTCTGTTCAGGGAAAGGAGATAACGAAAATAAACAAACGGTATGCAGAAAAATCGCCAAGGAGCCACACATTTGGTACAAATCCCTAGGTTGGCAAATTTTATTTTTATTTCGATTTGAAAAAGGCAGAAGCTCAAACACTTCAGAGAGTCTGTTTGGCACTTCTGGCACAGCGCCAGGTTTAAGCATCGCCAATCCGCATGTGCATTTGTTTACTTCTGTTATCTTCTTTCAGCGAATGGAGTATAGAGGTACTAATTGAATGATGAGATTAATAGCACAACGGCATAGTGAAGAAGTTTAAAGAAATCACATTAATATATTTCTTTTAACTTAAAAACAAATTAACTTGAAACATAAAATGTGCATAAATAACTAAATATTGAATAGAAAGATCAAATTTTATTTTTAAATGATTACATATACAGTTACATGGTATAAAAAATTAAGCACATTTTGATAAGTAAACCTTTTTTTGTAAAAAATAAAAATTTACTAATTATATGAGAATAAAATGCAAATAATCAATGAATGCTACTAATTTATTTAATGTTAAATTAGAAAGCACTTGTCAGCATTATGAAAAATGAACAAAGATAAAAAATGTATTTATATATAAATGATTTAGACTAAAGCAAGAGTCAGCAAACTGAGCTACATATATTTTTCTGAATACAAATCTGAAATAAAATTGAAATGAAAATAACAGTATTCAGTACAAGTTTTCTTTAAGATTTTACTAACAAAACAGACTTCTCATTTCTTTTACAGTTCTTATAAGGTTCATTTACTTTACAGGCCTCATTTTCTAACATTTATTCAGGAATAAAATTTGTGATGCCAATAAGGATTCATCTCCTTCATTTAAAAAGCATATAATTGATAATATAACTTGTAGTATTGCTTTAAATTTTTATTATTATTAAAAATAGATATATGTATGGCTCTTGGTGGTTTTGCTCTTTCAGTCCAAAAGTTTGCTGACAACCTTACTTAGGAGACAAAAAAGGGGGGAAAAAGAAGAGTTAATTCAAACAGTAATTTAACAATAATTATAATTATTCAGGTACTAATAACACAAAAAACAATATATAACAAACAAAATACAAAATATCATTTTTTATAACAATGTTTCTTTTAATACAGCATTACAACAAACATCAAATCAAAAAATTCCAATAACAATATCAGCTTGCTTCCATAAGCACAACATTTTTAACTGAATTGACATTCGAAAACTGAACTTAAAATAATTTATTCATATTGACGTAGGAAAATATGTCCAAGTTGATTAAGAAATGCAAGGGTTATAGTATCAAAAGGCATACAGTAGAAAAATAGCAAGAAAATTCTTCTAAATTACACAGTTAAATCCATCAATGAATGCCAAAATATAAAAATAATTTTTTGAAAAGTGATGCTAAAAAAATTACAAATAATTTACTGATGTGCTGATAACTATGATAATAAACTAAGGGCATTTATAAATTCTATTTTTGAAACATGATAAAAGATGCAAATATAAAAAAGGATGCTGGCTTAATAATAAAAATTACATTTAAATTTATAATAAAACCTCCATAACAAACACCTCTGTTTAACGAACACCTTTTCCAACTCACAACACATACATATTTGTATATTTTTACCTCTGAAAAGAGGACAAATTCCATGTTCCACGGTATCCACTAGTGAGAGGTTTTATTGTATATAAAATGTAGCAGAAAATACAAAATTAAACTTTAAAAAATGCCACTTTTCTGCAATAAATTCACTTTTAATAATCAAATATTAAAACTTATAACATATGACTAACACCATATAAAATACTCACAATAAACAACTGTAATTATTAAAATATGAGAATGCATAAAGCAGCACTCTTAAATAACTTTTATAAATGTAATGAATACAAGATTTATTCTATAACAAATAATAAGAATTAATCTAAAGCTAAACTGGCATATATCAGGAACACATATGGCAAAAATTACAAAATATGAGATGATATATTACTTTTTGTTTCTTTCACTCACTAAGATACCAACTAAAAATGGGTTTTGCACAAATTTTTCCCACAGGAAAACCAAAATACTACAATAAAGTATATAATTTTGCTCATGTTCAAACTATTTGACTAGGATAAAAATTAATCCTACAGACCAGTAAAAAAACAAAATAAATGCAACACACAAACAAAACAATACAGTTTTGAAAGTACATGACAGTGTACAAAAAGTATATAAAAATATGAATTTTGTTCCGACAGTTTTGTTCAATCAATAACAAAGCAAAGTGTATTTTTTCTTTTTTTAAGGCATCAAATTTTTGTAAGAAAGGTGGAGGGGATTTAAAAAATAACAGCATCTTTAAAAACAATGGTGTTTATAAAATTCAAGAGTAAAGACAAAAATTATATGTTTGGTCTACAATAAAAATGATTAGCAATTACCATTAAAAATCATATTAATATCATAACATGAATTAAGAAATTATTTTTAATTTAAAATTGTACAGTAAGGAAACAACTAATAATAATTTCCATCAAACTGCATCAAAAATTTGCTAATTAAAGTGTTTGAGCTATACGTTATGTACATAAAAATAACAACATGCAGAAAAAAAAAATGCAAATAACTCCCTTGAAGAATGTGTGTTCTATTTCTATATACTAAGGATGTTTATAACACAAACATATTAGAAATATATACCAGAAAGACTATTGAAAACTTGCAATTGACTACAAATAAGTATTTTTATTTTAAATGCCACAGATAGATGTGTAAAGCTAAAATTTTAAAAAAATGTCTCAAACTTTAAGTTCTTTATAGAATAAATGAGTTGATCATCATGCAATACCTGAAGCTTTTGCAATGCCTCAAACTTTTGAATTGATAGGTGACCTAAAAACTTACAAGTAATAAAGCTGAACTGTGTTAAAAATGTGTTACAAATAACATAGCTTTCTTTAGAGTTTCTAATCTAAAAACTAACCATACATTGTATTCTCAATTGGCTACAAAAATTTAAAAAATAGCACTGCTATAAATTTTTTTCTGCTAGACACTAATTAATAAATATATATATTTAATGACAGCTTTCTTTTATAAAAAGGTATATATTGTATTCCAAAATATAATTTAAGCATACTGAAAAAATACTCAATTCCTGGGCTTTGCCAATTAAGGTTTGATCATTTTTGTTAGATTTTTATCAAAGAAGTATAAAAATAATTTAATATTAATAATGAACAAGAGCTAACTTAAACTTTTGAAACATACTACTAGAGTTAATTAAATGAATATAGTGTTTTCTTAAAAGTTGTTGCACTGCAAAAAAATAAATATGTTGCATCAAAAGATATTCAAAGTAAATTTCAAATCTGAATTTTTCCCACAAATTCCTAAATGCTTTTGAAGCCCAAAACAATTCAACTTAGCAAAGTATTTCAAAATTGTGAAAATGTGAACATTTGTCCATGAACCCATGTAATCAAATCCATTTATCAAGATTTGTTTGATAGAGTGCATAATCACTATGTATAATCGTTGTGTATAATCTTTGGCAAAGTACAGAGAAGGAAAAAATGTAATTCTGAATATATATGCATAAAATATTAGATTTTACGTATATACCATACAATTATTTGTAATGTCACACTCAAAACTGCATTTGAAAAAAAAAAAAATAATAATAATAATCACATAACATCAAGCCACACCCATTTCAATATAAGAATTTAAATGAAGATGCTGAGAAAGTACAACTTCACCTATCACAGTTCAATATAATTGTTTTAAAGTTTTGTAGAAGTTTAAAATGGGATGTTTAAATGGTATTCAATCACAGAAACAAATGAAAAATGACATTTTTCTTAAACTCAACAAAACAGTATATTTGTAAACATTAAACATATCCTGGTATCAAATTTTTAAAAAGCTCATAAGGGAATTTGTTATAAGGCACTCTCTTAAATATTTCTTTAAAGGCACTTTTTATTAGCATTCATATATTTTTAAGATTGGCAACTTATAAAGTTTTATTTGCATAAGTCTCAGCTCAAAGTAACAATTAGATGAACAATCACAACATGAAATAATTTCTACAAAATCAAAAAATGTTACCCGTAAAATAGTAGAAAACTTTTTGTTTTGATTTTGTATGACAAAAATCCTTTTGCCTGAATGTCCAAGATATACTTATATCCCATGTCCATAACGTTACTTATCATAAACATTAACATGGACTTAACAATAAGATGACAGCAACAGAATGAAAAATCTACATTCTAAAACAGAATTTAATAATTTATAAATAATAAAAAAAAAAGAAGCATTCTTTTAATACAAAAGAACACTGAAAATTAAATTTTTCATAACATACTGCATTCAAACACAGCTAAAATTCTGTATTAGAATGCAGATCACAAAATACCTTAGGGTAAAAAAAAAGTGAAGGCATCACAGATTTCAGCCTTAAATAGAATAATGTATGTTGTTACACAGAATAAAACTATATTACAGCTTCTATATAAAAATCATATCACATATTACATATTTATCCATTTTAAATTTAATATGTATGCAGAAATAACATTTTTCTTTAATCAGTCTTATAAAACAAAAATTTTCTAAAATTATCATTACCAACAGATATATGCCTTATGTTTATGGAAAGAAAGAAAGCTATTTCAAAAATACTTATAAACAATTTTCAAATCTTGAATTTAGCCATAACATTAAATTTTTAGCAAATATTTTCACTAATAATATTGAAGAACTTAAAAAACAAATAGTTATAAATTATTAAAAATCCTATATATAAATTTTCACCAGCTTTATCATGAATCAATAAAGATAGAAGATAATGATAAATGCCTTAAATCAGTAAACAAATTATAATTAGCACTGCACATAGCAAATATGTATTATGTTTTTATAATATAGTCATTAATAAAAATATTATATGAATGAAACCTCATTAATTAAAAAAAACTGACAAAGTAAAATTTTGAAAAACAGTAACAATTAAAAACAAAAAAACTTTCAAATTATACCAAATACAGTAATTAAATTGCCATCAGCAATAAGAATTGTCATTTAAGAATATTATTTAATGGCAATTCTTATTAATGGTTGTCACTTTTAGTATTCAAGGAATTCAAGTTTTAAAATTTAAAAAATTATATAAAGCTTCTAATTTATCATTCTGTTACTGTCAGATGGAAATTTATGCTCGTGAAATTTTATGTTCCCTATGGATCTAAATATGCCTAAGATCAAAAGCCTATTGCTAAAATAAATTGTATTATATAGTATTATATCTCTTATGGCAATCTGGATAACAACATATTAGCAAATTCCCTTTTTGAATGCTAGGAAGTCTTCATCTGATACCATAGACATTATAAAATATGGCTTTGTAATGAACAAACTAATTAACAATAAAATCACAATTTTTACATAAAATGACATATGATGATATGAATTAAAACAAAGTTATAATAAACAAAAAGAGTAATACTACAAAAAAATTTCGTAACATATTTACAACACATGAAAAGATAATAGATAAGCATCAACAAAAGCATTTTCCAATTTATGTCATGTCCTCACTTGAACTCGACTGGGAAGACCTAAAAGAAGTAAATATGTAATTTTAAAAATTTGTTCTGCAATTTTCTTTTTACTCAATAGACATGTCAAGATCATTTCTTCCCACTAGTTCTACACATCACTATTAAGGACATAACTAATATTCAGCCACTGCTTAATATTTTGCCTTTTTGCTGAATATTCAGCTGGCCAAATACTTCAAGATCAGTCAAACATATTCATTTTTTTTTTTTTTTTTTTTTTTTTTTTTTTTTTAGGCAGTGCTTTTTTCAAATGCAAATTGGATATTTTCTGACACATTCATGAAGCCATTTTCATTCTTAAATGCACAAAGAATTTTCAGCTATTCCGATACTAAGAAATCAAATAGAATTTTCTATAAAGGCTAAGGATCTTTAAAAAAATTGTGTCAAAGTTGGAGATTTAAAATAATATTATAGCTATTTGATTCTAAAGTGCTTAGATATTAATGTATGTAAATTTTATGTAAAAAATGGCTTTGCGATTGTGTAAGAAAAATTTACATTGTTCAGCAGTATATATATTTTTTAAAAATTTTTTAAAACCACTCTTAAATATATTTAATACAAAATAATGCAGTAAATTCACGGTTATTTATCCTGTTTGTCTCAGTTTCTGTGCGTACTTCAATACACATCTCATTTCATTTTTAAGAAAAAAAATCTCCTGACTTTTTCCAGAGATATTGTCCAGGATTAACCCCTTGTCTGTGAAATCCAAACTCAGTTCGGGCAATGCAAATGCGGCAATTTTGAAATGCCCGACCTGAGTTCGGGCAAGAGAAAAATCAGTGTTTCAATTCCGTGAAGCCCGAACTCAGTTCATCCAATACATAATATGTAATTTACCATTTTCCCAATAGATGGCAATACTTTCCCGCAAAAAGTAAGGCAGTTTTTCCACCATTTGTGGGATTTTTGTAATTTTGCAGTTCTTTCCAAATTTTCTTCAAACCACACTATGCTTGACAGGCAGGTATATAAATTTTTCGCAAATTAAAAGTTTCTTTGCATTATTTTTTAAGAGAAAAAAAAAATCATTTTTGGCACGTTTTTCTCAAATATATTCCACACGTAATGGGTTAATAACATTTCCATATCTATAATCAATAGCGAAGCATGATAAATGGCAGTGATTGTGGACTAGTGTTAACTTTTAAAATACCCTTTTTTAATGTAATTGAACACTTTTTAAGGTTTTGGAGGAAATCTCAGAATTTTCCTTGAAATTTCAAGTTCTGTTACAGGTGTATAAACCCTATGCAAGACACACTTGTCACAAAATCCATTTTTCTCACTGTAACTCTATATGGTGTCTATAGATGTTTTTCAAAATATTTTCTCTTATGGCACACTGCACATAAGTTAAATTTTTTTGGCATATTTAGAATATGATGAAAAGAAAGTTTAAAAAAAGGAGAAATGTAATTTTTTAAGTTTTTCATTAACAGTAACAAAATGCACATCATTAAAAATCTGTATTATAATTTGTAATAAAGACAAATTAAAATAGTTAAAAGGTTTCATTTATATTTTTATACATATTTATTTTCTATTTATTACATCTTATTATTTAATACAAATGATGAGCTTGATATTTTTTATCTTATTTATAAAGTAGAATTTTGGAACAACATACTCTTAAATATTCTTTCAAAAATTCCAGTTATGATTGATTTTTGCTTAGAATATTTATAGATTTGTCTTAATTAGAGGTTAAATTACACATAGCAATGTAAAGATGATCTGCAGAACATTCTGGCTTTGAAAAGTGAAAATAAATAATCAGAAACATTATCTAAGGTTTTAAATAAAAAGTTAATACTCCATAAAGTGATTTGAGGGAATGAAAAGTAGACAAAATAATATTTCAATTTTCATTATAACAATAATTTATTTATTTAAGGTAGCTATTAGTGAAGCTTCCAATTACAAATAGCTACAGTTATAGTATTATACCACAATAAGTCGCCAGACAGTTTCAATTTTAGATGTTTAGTCAAATATCTAGAGAAATACTTGATGAATTATTCTTGAACTTTGATATAGAAGAACATATTTTATCTCACATTTTTCAGTGAAGGTTTAATCCCGAGGGTACTTCGGAAGTCAACGACAAATCAAATACCAGAAAAAATTATACTAGAAAGTAAGTATAAATACGCCGAATTTAAAATTAATGTTTTATAAATGATAATTCAAGTTTGTTATGTGACATTGCATTTTCATGTGAAAAACAAATATATTAAAAGTTCAAAATTATTTTATTGTTATCCTTATCAAAAGCCTTGTAAAATTTAGTGTGCACTTCAGATTTTAGCCATTTTTAGCTGTGAAGTAAATAATGTATTTGATGTATTGTTTGTTAACTTGGATAGGAAAATAACTGAATAATGCAATATTAATTAATTTCTGTTAGGTGAATTATATTTCATTTGTATTGAATTTTTTAAGTTAGCAGGCAAAATATGTTATAAAATTTTGGCTATAAAATTTTCTTTTGTTACCAAGCAAATTACATTTTTATGAGTTATAATTTTTCCAGGATTTGATATTGCAGAAACTCTGGTTTTAAATTACTAATGCTCTACCAATTCAGCTACCTGGATGAAACCTGGCCATTACAATTCACTCAGACAACCTTTTTGGTAATAACATCTGGTCTGTAATCTGAAACAGCTCAACAGAATAAACCACAAGTAAAAGAACTCCAATAAATGATGGATGTACGTAATTACACTTTATTACTTTTTTAACACAATCATACTGATAGGTAAAGAAATCATATGAGTTGTAATTTTTCCAACTGAAAGAAAATCACCCGGCCTGGACACTTTTTCAATCACTTGGAAAAATTACAACTTACATGATTGTGTTAAAAATAAAGTTAAAATTTTTCAGTTAAAATTTTCTATTGCTATCGGGCAAATTGTTTTTTTTTATTATTATTATTTAAATTTTCAAATTTAGGAATAATTCAAATTCCCTATTACCAAGCAAATTACTTTTTTATTTATTTATTTATTTATTTATTCAAATTCTTGACTAACTATATAAATATATATAACCATTAAATAACAAATGAGAAACATCATACAAGATTTCGGGAATTTTTTTTTTTTTATATATATTCCTTTTTTTTTTTTTTTTTTATGTATGATTGATAGCCCAAATTTTCTACAATTTTAACTTAATAGTTCGTACAAAACTGAAATCATCCTTTTTGTGTGTGTGTGTGTGTGGAACTTATGGTAACTTGGGCTTGACAATGAATTCTGCCATGGTTGCACAATAATTTTTTTTTTTTTTTTTTTTCAAAATTTCACTTTTTCTTCATTTGTTAATTTTGATACATTTTATAACGGATTTGAGTTTCATCTTTCAGGTTTTTAATTTTCTTTTCATTGTTCCCTCCAATCTTTATTATATTCTCCTTGTTTTAAATTCTATTCATTTATTTTTTTTCTACATATTTATGGATATTGTTCTAACAGGTACATGTTCATTTTTCATATTTAATATATATATTTTTTTTTCCCCAAATGTTGTATTATGTTTATGAGTTGTTATTTAATAGTTATTTATATATATACTAGCAAGCTACGTACGCTACGCTGGTCAATTTCTCTTAACGAACCTTTAATCAAACAAAATATTGACATTTCATAATTCACTTTTATATTTTAACAGAATAATAAGGATACTATAATTTGTGACTCGTGCTATAGTCAATATACACGTCAGGACACGTCGCCCTTATCATTATCTTTTTACGCGTGAAGGTTTCGCTATGGTAGTCTATTGTGAAATTTGGTAATTTTAGAAATTCAATAGTTGAAAAATCGCAGAATCATTAGATCATTTTTCTTTAGAAATTGTTCTTAGAGCGCATTTAGATCTTATAAATAACAATCATGCCGAACTTGAAGTTTCTAGCTCCTTCAGCATCGCAAAAATCGCAATTTTAGAACGTTTTTCGCTTCTGCACCCCCTCGGGGTAGTGGCACCGACATAAAATATAGCCTATGTTGGAGCAGGGATTGTCACCATCCATTTTCCACCATCACTTTTGAAATCGCTTTAGTAGTTCCAGACATTCCATACAAATTGTAATTTAGAATGTTTTTAGAAAATTTTTTGAATTTTTTTAGATTTTGTTCTTATAGAGCATTTAAATCTTTCAAGTAACGACCATACAAAATGTCAAGTTCTAACTCCTTCATTATTGAAAATATCATAATTTTGGAACGTTTTTCGCTCCTGCACCCTCTGCGGGCAGTGGCACCGACAAAAAATTTAGCATATGTTGGAGCAGGGACTGTCACCATCCATTTGCCACCATCACTTTTGAAATCGGTTCTGTAGTTTCATAGATTCCATAGAAATTGTAATTTAGAATGTTTTTAGAACGCTTCTTCCTCATCTCAACCTTTTAAATTGCGAATGTTTTTATAATTTGTTCTTAGAGAGCATTTACATCTTATAAGTAACTACCATACCAAATTTGATACTTCTATCTCCTTCAGTACACAAAAAATCGAAATTTTAGAACGTTTTTCGCTCCTGCACCCCCCTGGGGGTGGTGGCACCGACATAAAATATAGCCTATGTTGGAGCAGGGATTGTCACCATTAATTTGCCACCATCACTTTTAAAATCGCTTCAGTGGTTCCAGAGATTACCCCCTACAAACAAACAAACAATCTTTACTACTTTATATATTAGTATAGAAGTATAGATAAGGGGGAATTAGCCCCTTGTTCCACCCCTTTATACTTAACCAATCAATCCCAAAAACTAATCAGAGATGCGCCTTAACACAGTGAACCTATAAATAAAATTTGAAGGAAATGGGATAATTCTGCATGAAAAACCCATTTATATAAATTAAGGGGGGATTAGCCCCCCGATCCCCCCCCCTTTATACTTAACCAATCAATCCCGAAAACTAATCAGGGAAGCACCTTAACTCAGTGAACCTATAAACAAAATTTGAAGGAAAACGGAATAATTCTGCATGAAAAACCCACTTATATAAATTAAGGGGGGAATTAGCCCCCCCCCCCCCCGTTCCCCCCTTTATACTCAGCCAATCAATCCCGAAAATTATCATGCAAGCGCCTTAACACAGTGAACCTATAAACAAAATTTGAAGGAAAACAGAATAATTCTGCATGAAAAACCCATTTATATAAATTAAGGGGGGGATTAGCCCCCCGTTCCCCCCTTTATACTTAACTAATCAATCCCGAAAAGTAATCAGGGAAGCGTCTTAACCCAATGAACCTATAAACAAAATTTGAAGGAAAACGGAATAATTCTGCATGAAAAACCCATTTATATAAATTAAGGGGGGGATTAGCCCCCCCCCGATCCCCCCCCTTTATACTTAACTAATCAAACCCGTAAACTAATCAGGGAAGCGCCTTAACTCAGTGAACCTATAAACAAAATTTGAAGGGAAACGGAATAATTCTGCATGAAAAACCCATTTATATAAATTAAGGAGGGGGGGATTAGACCCTTGTTCCCCCCCTGTATACTTGACCAATCAATCCCGAAAACTAATCAGGGAAGCGTCTTAACACAGTGAACCTATAAACAAAATTTGAAGGAAAACGGAATAATTCTGCATGAAAAACCCATTTATATAAATTAAGAGGGGGGGGGGGAGAATTAGCCCCTTGTTCCCCCCTTTTATACTTAACCAATCAATCCCGAAAACTAATCAGGGAAGTGCCTTAACACAGTGAACCTATAAACAAAATTTGAAGGAAAACGGATATTTCTATGAAGAGTTATCGCATTACGTACGTACATACATACATACAGAACCGGCTGCCAAGCTCTCAGGGCTTGACAGCCAGTGTGATAACTGAAAAATCGCAATTTTAGAACGTTTTTTGCTCTTGCACCCCCTGGGGTTAGTGGCACCGACATAAAATATAGCCTATGTTGGAGCAGGGGTTGTCACCATCAATTTGCCACCATCACTTTTGAAATCGGTTCGGTAGTTCCAGAGATTACCCCCTACAAACAAACAAACAAGATTTACTCCTTTATAATATTAGTACTAGCAAACTACGCCCGCTACGCTGGTCAATTTCTCTTAACGAACCTTTAATCAAACAAAATATTGACATTTCATAATTCACTTTTATATTTTAACAGAATAATAAGGATACTATAATTTGTGACTCGTGCACTCAATTAGTGGTCAATATACCAATTAAGGTCAATTTACACGTCAGGACACGTCGCCCTTATCATTATCTTTTTACGCGTGAAGGTTTCGCTATGGTACTCTATTGTGAAATTTGGTAATTTTAGAAATTCAATAGTTGAAAAATCGCAGAATCATTAGATCATTTTTCTTTAGAAATTGTTCTTAGAGCGCATTTAGATCTTATAAATAACAATCATGCCGAACTTGAAGTTTCTAGCTCCTTCAGCATCGCAAAAATCGCAATTTTAGAACGTTTTTTGCTTCTGCACCCCCCTCGGGATAGTGGCACCGATATAAAATATAGCCTATGTTGGAGCAGGGATTGTCACCATCCATTTTCCACCATCACTTTTGAAATCGCTTTAGTAGTTCCAGACATTCCATACAAATTGTAATTTAGAATGTTTTTAGAAAATTTTTTGAATTTTTTTAGATTTTGTTGTTATAGAGCATTTAAATCTTGTAAGTAACGACCATACAAAATGTCAAGTTCCTAACTCCTTCATTATTGAAAATATCATAATTTTGGAACGTTTTTCGCTCCTGCACCCTCTGCGGGCAGTGGCACCAACAAAAAATTTAGCATATGTTGGAGCAGGGACTGTCACCATCCATTTGCCACCATCACTTTTGAAATCGGTTCTGTAGTTTCAGAGATTCCATAGAAATTGTAATTTAGAATGTTTTTAGAACGCTTCTTCCTCATCTCACCCTTTAAAATTGCGAATGTTTTTATAATTTGTTCTTAGAGAGCATTTACATCTTATAAGTAACTACCATACCAAATTTGATACTTCTATCTCCTTCAGTACACAAAAAATCGAAATTTTAGAACGTTTTTCGCTCCTGCACCCCCCTGGGTGTGGTGGCACCGACATAAAATATAGCCTATGTTGGAGCAGGGATTGTCACCATTAAATTGCCACCATCACTTTTAAAATCGCTTCAGTGGTTCCAGAGATTACCCCCTACAAACAAACAAACAAACAATCTTTACTACTTTATATATTAGTATAGATAAGGGGGAATTGGCCCCTTATTCCCCCCCTTTATACTTAACCAATCAATCCCGAAAACTAATCAGAAATGCGTCTTAACACAGTGAACCTATAAACAAAATTTGAAGGAAAACGGAATAATTCTGCATGAAAAACCCATTTATATAAATTAAGGGGGGATTAGCCCCCCGTTCCCCCCTTTATACTCAGCCAATCAATCCCGAAAACTAATCAGGGAAGCGTCCTAACCCAATGAATCTATAAACAAATTTTGAAGCAAATAGAATAATTCTGCATGAAAAACCCATTCATATAAATTAAGGGGGGATTATCCCCCCGTTTCCCCCCTTTATACTTAAACAATCAATCCCGAAAACTAATCAGGGAAGCGCCTTAACTCAGTGAACCTATAAACAAAATTTGAAGGAAAACGGAATAATTCTGCATGAAAAACCCATTTATATAAATTAAGGGGGGATTAGCCCCCCGTTCCCCCCTTTATACTCAGCCAATCAATCCCGAAAATTATCATGCAAGCGCCTTAACACAGTGAACCTATAAACAAAATTTGAAGGAAAACGGAATAATTCTGCATGAAAAACCCATTTATATAAATTAAGGGGGGGATTAGCCCCCCGTTCCCCCCTTTATACTTAACCAATCAATCCCGAAAAGTAATCAGGGAAGCGTCTTAACCCAATGAACCTATAAACAAAATTTGAAGGAAAACGGAATAATTCTGCATGAAAAACCCATTTATATAAATTAAGGGAGGGAATTAGCCCCCCGATCCCCCCCCCCCTTTATATTAACTAATCAATCCTGAAAACTAATCAGGGAAGCGCCTTAACACAGTGAACCTATAAACAAAATTTGAAGGGAAACGGAATAATTCTGCATGAAAAACCCATTTATATAAATTAAGGGGGGGAATTAGCCCCCCGATCCCCCCCCCTTTATATTAACTAATCAATCCTGAAAACTAATCAGGGAAGCGCCTTAACACAGTGAACCTATAAACAAAATTTGAAGGGAAACTGAATAATTCTGCATGAAAAACCCATTTGTATAAATTAAGGGAGGGGGGAATTAGCCCCTTGTTCCCTCCCCTTTATACTTAACCAATCAATCCCGAAAAGTAATCAGGGAAGCGTCTTAACCCAATGAACCTATAAACAAAATTTGAAGAAAAACGGAATAATTCTGCATGAAAAAACCCATTTATATAAATTAAGGGGGGGGATTAGCCCCCCCCGATCCCCCCTTTATACTTAACTAATCAATCCCGAAAACTAATCAGGGAAGCGCCTTAACACAGTGAACCTATAAACAAAATTTGAAGGAAAACGGAATAATTCTGCATGAAAAACCCATTTATATAAATTAAGGGGGGGGGGGGAGAATTAGCCCCTTGTTCCCCCCTTTTATACTTAACCAATCAATCCCGAAAACTAATCAGGGAAGCGCCTTAACACAGTGAACCTATAAACAAAATTTGAAGGAAAACGGATATTTCTATGAAGAGTTATCGCATTACGTACGTACATAATACATACAGAACCGGCTGCCAAGCTCTCCGGGCTTGACAGCCAGTGTGATAACTGAAAAATTGCAATTTTAGAACGTTTTTTGCTCCTGCACCCCCTGGGGTTAGTGGCACCGACATAAAATATAGCCTATGTTGGAGCCGTGACTTCCTTTTTCCCCAAAAAATTTCAACCCGAAAAAAAAGAGGGGACTTTAGGGGTCTTTTACAAATCAAAATACGGATCCGAGATAAGGATTGTCACACCCATTCATGCGTGCATAACCCTCTTCTCGGGTTCAGGGGTCAAAAAGGTTACTGAAGCGGTCTGGTAGCAATTAAGGTTATAGTCCTTTTTTTACCATTGTCCAAAAAATGAGTATAGAAACAAAGAACTTCAGCGAGCAAAAATGTGTTTATTTTACTTTTGTTTGTCGCAAAATATACCTAACATCCAAAGAAATGTATTGTTTCAAATAAAGATATGAATGGATGTTAATAAAGCTGGGAATAAGTAAGCTGTGTGTGCGTGCGTGGTCAATCAATGGCGATATCTCATTTTACAACAAATACTGTAAATATAAATATTGTAGAAAATAAAATAGGAAAAGGTTTCCGAATTAGTAATCTTCTTAAATTTATTAATATTTGTGGAAATTTGCAGAAAATATCTCAATAATTTTCTCTGTATAGTAAAAAAAAAAAAAAAAGCAGCTGATGCTGATGCCGATGCCGCCTTAATTAAATATTTTGTGATTGGAGGTGGCTTATATTAAGAAAACTATTGCATATACAGGTTTAGTAGTTTGCTAAAAGAAAATTGGTAGTTTTATAGAAATAAAAATGTTGAAGCAGGTATTTTTTAAATCGAAGAATTCTTTTAAGCGCAATGTTGAAGTCGATCAAAATAATTCCTGTAAAAAAGAGATGCGTTAACTTGCCCCCCCCCCCCCCCCCCCTCCACTTTCGAAAATTTAAATTTCAAAGATACCAGGCATTAGCTCTCAATTAGCTTTAATTTGCTCTCTAATATTAGAATTTGCTCTGGTTATGGTACTGCGATATTCCAATTAGAATGGTGGTGGTGGTGGGGGGGGGGGGGGGGGGTAAGTTAACCCCCCCCCCCCCCCCCCACTTTCGAATATCGAAATTTCAAATATGCCAAAATTTAGCTCTCAATTAGCTCTAATTTGCTCTCTAATATTAGAATTTGCTCTGCTTCTGATGTCGAGATATTTCAGTTACAAGAAGGGGCCGAGCGTTAATTTAGCTCCCCCCACCCCCTTCACTTTCGAATATCACAATAAGTAAAATCACCGTTTTTAAAAAATTAACTTTAAACATCAAATTTCCACTTGATCATTTAAAAAGAGTTCATATTCATTTGCACACAACTTCTCTATGAAAACGAATTTTTGCAGGGGGGTTCTTAAGTTTCGTAAGTACTTTTAGCATTCCTATCAATTACATTCATGATAGAAATCTAGGCATTCATGCATTCAACCTCTTTTTTTGGAGCCCAAACCCAATGACTCTAAATGCGAACCCGAGTCCGACAGTAGGCAGCAGAAAATCATTAATAAAATTTTAAAATTGTTACAGATTTATTTTGTTATTATATATATATATATATATATATATATATACATAAAAATAAATATTAATCCTAAATACGCTTTCACGTTTCGTGATTTTTCATATTCCTGAAAATCTGTTTAAAATAACAAATTTGTTATTTATACCAAACTACTGGCAGAAATTAAAATTCTTATATTATTCTTTTTAATATAATTGTACAACTATGGCAAAAAGGCGTGAATTATGTTTCCCAGTAATTTTGGAAAAGGATTTCAAACAGAAAGAGACGATAGACAAAGGATATCTCACGTCTTTTTTATGTTATTAACACTGACCATGCATAGGCTTCAAAATCAGATAGAATATTTCCCCTTTTGTCCCATCAATAACAAGTCAATTCCATTTCAAACAAATTTTTAAATGAATTTAAAACACCTTAAGAAACTTAGAGTACATTCTTGTCTCTCTAATAGCAAGTTTTTTTGTCACTCATTTCAATTTGTGATAAAATAAAATAAAATATTTTATCTTGAACTCACCCGAGCCCGAAAACTGGCATAAAATTTATAGACCTAACCCGTTTCGTGCCCAAACTCGGATTCCAACTGATCCCGCTTCATATCTAATGCATGCTTTATAAAAGAAAAAAAAAGTACAAATTTTCAACGTTCTGTAAAATGGTAAATCGATCATTTATTCATACATATGTGTAGATGTTTGAAGATTTTGCTCAACAACACAAAATTTTCTGACACATTCATGCACATTAGTCCGTTTTAAATATAAATATTACTGAAAACATTTGAAATCGAATAGCATTTTTCATTTTTTGATAAATGCATGGATTAAATATCGAGTCATAAACGATTTTGTCTCATGACGATGCATTTTGGACTGTCGCATGCCTAAAATCTATTCAAAAATCCAACTTTGATATACATAAAATAAGTTTTTAGCATTCAGTCAATTGATAAATCCATATGTGTTTGTGATTAACTTTTTTTTAAATTCATAAACTTAGCATAAATCTAAAATTATAATTTCTTTAAATTTAAGATTTTACTAAGTTAATATTATCATTTTTGCGAATTTTTGCTTTTTTCCTTTATTCTTAAGAAGGTGTTTTTAAAATTTCATAACTGCTTATTATTTCTATTTACTATTATTAAAAGGGAAAATTTATGCCTAGGAATTTAATATTTTGAAATAGCTTTGTCTTTGATTATTAATCTTTACATATCTTTATGTCATTAGCAAGGGCTTCAAATAACAAACATTTCAATTCAGAACAGAATGTTTTGCGGAAATATGGAAGTTAGGTACATTATTTATCAAATATTGTCAATGTAAAAAAAAAAAAAAAAATTCAAAATAAATACATTTATTTTATTTAACATTTTCTTAATTCCTTTTTTTTTTCTAATTTTTGGAAAAATAACTTTTACGTTTACAAAATTTAAAGTAGTGACAAAAATTAAATTTTACCAAAGTTTAACGAACATATCATTTACTGAAATCAAGTTAATTGCAGTTGGCCGTTTTACAAATTGAAATGGCTTATCAAAAATATTTTTAAGGGAACAAAAAAACATTTTATAAACGTTTATGCCATTATCGGTTAACAGAATAAATAGAAGGTAAAAAAACAATAATTCTCGTAATTATTAAAAAATAATTTTATTTTCAAACCATAACCATCTTCTGTTATGACGTCACATTTTTATAACAATCAGTATAAAACATTTTATGTTGAAAAAAAAGCATTCTGTAATACTCTCACTAACTACAATTTTTTTTTATTGTATCAAAAAATATATACATTTAATGATTAAATATTCTAAAAGTAAAGATATGTATGTAAAACATTTCTAAATATCATGACTAACTTTTTAGTTCTCTTCTTCATTAAAACCCTCTTCAATTATGAATCAAATTGATTTATGATTATTTTAATTCTGAATTGGAAGTGGCAATAATGCTAATAATTTTATTTTTAAACTAAAGTTTATCAATAGCAAAATCTTCAAACATACACACACATGCATGAATAAATGATTGATTTACCATTTTACAAAACGTTGAAAATTTGTGTGGTAATTTTTTTTTTCTTTTATTAACCATGCATTAGATATGAAAAGGGATCAGTTCGAATCAGAGTTTGAGCGCGAAACTAGTTAGGTCTGTAAATTTTATGCCAGTCCACAGGCTCGGGCGGATTCAAGATAAAAAAATTTAATTTATTTTATCACAAATTGATAAGAGCGAAAAAAAAAACTTGCTATTTGAGAAACAAGAATGTACTCTAAGTTTCTTAAAGTGTTTTAAATAAATTTAAAAATTTGTTTGAAATGGAATTGAGTTGTTATTGATGGGACAAAAGGAGAAATATTCTACCTGATTTTGAAGCCTGTGCATGGTCAGTGTTAATAACATAAAAAAGACGTGGGATATCCTTTGTCTATCGTTTCTTTCTGTTTGAAGCCCTTTTCCAAAATAATTGAGAAACATAATTCACGCCTTTTTGCCATAGTTGTACAATTATATTAAAAAAAATAATATAAGAATTTTGATTTCTGCCAATGGTTGGGTATAAATAACAAATTTGTTATTTTAAACCGATTTTCAGGGACATGAAAAATCACGAAACGTGAAAGTGTATTTAGGATTAATATATATTTCTATGTAACGAGATATATTTAAATAACAAAATAAATCTTTAAACAATTTTAAAATCTTATTAATGATTTTCTGCTGCCTACTGTCGGACTCGGGTTCGCATTTAGATTCACTGGGTTTGGGCTCCAAAAAAAGAGGTTGAATGCATGAATGCCTAGATTTCTATCATGATTGTATTTGCTAGGAATGCTAAAAGTACTTACGAAACTAAAAAAAAAAAAACATGCAAAAATTCGTTTTCGTAGACAAGTTGTGTGCAAATGAATATGAACTCTTTTTAAATGATCAAATGGAAATTTGATTTTTAAAGTTAATTTTATAAAAACTGTGATTTTGTTCATTGCAATATTCGAAAGTGGAGGGGGGGAGGCTCCCCTCGGCCCCCTTAACGCTCGGACCCTTCTTGTAACTGAAATATCTCAATACCAGAAGCAGAGCAAATTCTAATATTAGAGAGCAAATTAGAGCTAATTGAGAGCTAAATTTTGGCATATTTGAAATTTCGATATTCGAAAGTGGGGGGGGGGGGTTAACTTACCCCCCCCCCCACCCACAGCATTCTAATTGGAATATCGCGGTACATAACCAGAGCAAATTTTAATATTAGAGAGTAAATTAGAGCTAATTGAGAGCTAATTCCTGGTAACTTTGAAATTTAAATTTTCGAAAGTGTGTGTGTGTGTGGGGGGGGGGTCAAATTAACGTATCTGTAAAAAAGTTTTATAGAATCAGAAACTATGCATAGACATTTAACCATCTTTCATAGGCACATACTTGATTATTTTTAGTAATAAATAATCGTTGTATATCGCAAATTTGTTATTTTTTAGCGAATTTATAAAGCGCACTACCATTGTGACTGACACAAAGCTGAACTGTGGCAAAAATCAGACCCTGTAATAATCTTACAAAGAAAATAAGAAAGAAAGAAAATCCCGGGGAAGATACTTTTCACAGAATTTTCTAGCTGTTTTTGCCTTAATACCATTTTATTGGTCAGTGGACATGAAACATCAAATAATACTAAACCTTGCTCAGAAAAGCAATAAAACGATAAATTTTACTCCAACAAGTTCACCGACAGCTCTCGCCGCAGGCTTCTTTCGCGTACTTTCTAAACCCCTTCCATTGCAATAAACCTGTGAGGGTGGAGTTCGTATTTGTCCATTTCAGACCTGGAAGATGACAGTATGAGAGTCCTACACAACCCCCTGTATTTCATTGTCTTAATTGCTTTCCACTGGTAAGGAATTTGACTAGAATGGAACAAACCTGTTGGAGCAGGGGTTGTCACCATCAATTTGCCACCATCACTTTTGAAATCGGTTCGGTAGTTCCAGAGATTACCCCCTACAAACAAACAAACAAGATTTACTCCTTTATAATATTAGTACTAGCAAGCTACGCCCGCTATGCTGGTCAATTTCTCTTAACGAACCTTTAATCAAACAAAATATTGACATTTCATAATTCACTTTTATATTTTAACAGAATAATAAGGATACTATAATTTGTGACTCGTGCTATAGTCAATATACACATCAGGACACGTCGCCCTTATCATTATCTTTTTACGCGTGAAGGTTTCGCTATGGTACTCTATTGTGAAATTTGGTAATTTTAGAAATTCAATAGTTGAAAAATCGCAGAATCATTAGATCATTTTTCTTTAGAAATTGTTCTTAGAGCGCATTTAGATCTTATAAATAACAATCATGCCAAACTTGAAGTTTCTAGCTCCTTCAGCATCGCAAAAATCGCAATTTTAGAACGTTTTTCGCTTCTGCACCCCCCTCGGGGTAGTGGCACCGACATAAAATATAGCCTATGTTGGAGCAGGGATTGTCACCATCCATTTTCCACCATCACTTTTGAAATCGCTTTAGTAGTTCCAGACATTCCATACAAATTGTAATTTAGAATGTTTTTAGAAAATTTTTTGAATTTTTTTAGATTTTGTTCTTATAGAGCATTTAAATCTTGTAAGTAACGACCATACAAAATGCCAAGTTCCTAACTCCTTCATTATTGAAAATATCATAATTTTGGAACGTTTTTCGCTCCTGCACCCTCTGCGGGCAGTGGCACCGACAAAAAATTTAGCATATGTTGGAGCAGGGACTGTCACCATCCATTTGCCACCATCACTTTTAAAATCGGTTCTGTAGTTTCAGAGATTCCATAGAAATTGTAATTTAGAATGTTTTTAGAACGCTTCTTCCTCATCTCACCCTTTTAAATTGCGAATGTTTTTATAATTTGTTCTTAGAGAGCATTTACATCTTATAAGTAACTACCATACCAAATTTGATATTTCTATCTCCTTCAGTACACAAAAAATCGAAATTTTAGAACGTTTTTCGCTCCTGCACCCCCCTGGGGGTGGTGGCACCGACATAAAATATAGCCTATGTTGGAGCAGGGATTGTCACCATTAATTTGCCACCATCACTTTTAAAATCGCTTCAGTGGTTCCAGAGATTACCCCCTACAAACAAACAAACAAACAAACAAACAATCTTTACTACTTTATATATTAGTATAGATAAGGGGGAATTAGCCCCTTATTCCCCCCCTTTATACTTAACCAATCAATCCCAAAAACACAGTGAACCTATAAATAAAATTTGAAGGAAATGGGATAATTCTGCATGAAAAACCCATTTACATAAATTAAGGGGGGTATTAGCCCCCGTTCCCCCCCCTTTATACTTAATCAATCAATCCCGAAAACTAATCAGGGAAGCGTCTTAACCCAATGAATCTATAAACAAATTTTGAAGCAAATAGAATAATTCTGCATGAAAAACCCATTTATATAAATTAAGGGGGGATTAGTCCCCCGATCCCCCCCCCCCTTTATACTTAACTAATCAATCCCGAAAACTAATCAGGGAAGCGCCTTAACTCAGTGAACCTATAAACAAAATTTGAAGGAAAACGGAATAATTCTGCATGAAAAACCCATTTATATAAATTAAGGGGGGGGATTACCCCCCTTTATACTCAGCCAATCAATCCCGAAAATTATCATGCAAGCGCCTTAACACAGTGAACCTATAAACAAAATTTGAAGGAAAACAGAATAATTCTGCATGAAAAACCCATTTATATAAATTAAGGTGGGGATTAGCCCCCCGTTCCCCCCTTTATACTTAACCAATCAATCCCGAAAAGTAATCAGGGAAGCGTCTTAACCCAATGAACCTATAAACAAAATTTGAAGGAAAACGGAATAATTCTGCATGAAAAACCCATTTATATAAATTAAGGGGGGGGGGGGGGAATTAGCCCCCCGATCCCCCCCCCCTTTATATTAACTAATCAATCCCGAAAACTAATCAGGGAAGCAGCTTAACACAGTGAACCTATAAACAAAATTTGAAGGAAAACAGAATAATTCTGCATGAAAAACCCATTTATATAAATTAAGGGAGGGAATTAGCCCCCCGATCCCCCCCCCCTTTATATTAACTAATCAATCCTGAAAACTAATCAGGGAAGCACCTTAACACAGTGAACCTATAAACAAAATTTGAAGGAAAACAGAATAATTCTGCATGAAAAACCCATTTATATAAATTAAGGGGGGGGGGAATTAGCCCCTTGTTCCCCCCCCCCCTTTATACTTAACCAATTAATCCCGAAAAGTAATCAGGGAAGCGTCTTAACCCAATGAACCTATAAACAAAATTTGAAGGAAAACGGAATAATTCTGCATGAAAAACCCATTTATATAAATTAAGGGGGGGGATTAGCCCCCCCTTTATACTTAACTAATCAAACCCGTAAACTAATCAGGGAAGCACCTTAACTCATTGAACCTATAAACAAAATTTGAAGGGAAACTGAATAATTCTGCATGAAAAACCCCTTTATATAAATTAAGGGGGGGGGGGGGGAATTAGCCCCTTGTTCCCCCCTTTTATACTTAACCAATCAATCCCGAAAACTAATCAGGGAAGCGCCTTAACACAGTGAACCTATAAACAAAATTTGAAGGAAAACGGATATTTCTATGAAGAGTTATCGCATTACGTACGTACATACATACATACATACATACAGAACCGGCTGCCAAGCTCTCAGGGCTTGACAGCCAGTGTGATAACTGAAAAATCGCAATTTTAGAACGTTTTTTGCTCTTGCACCCCCTGGGGTTAGTGGCACCGACATAAAATATAGCCTATGTTGGAGCAGGGGTTGTCTCCATCAATTTGCCACCATCACTTTTGAAATCGGTTCGGTAGTTCCAGAGATTACCCCCTACAAACAAACAAACAAGATTTACTCCTTTATAATATTAGTATAGATAGATAAGGGACTAATATATTTTTTCTCTTCCACTTCAATCTAAATCTACTTTCTCCTTCTTTTACTAAGATTTCAATTTCACAGGTTCACTTTGAACATTTGAAAGATCCATGGCTATATGGAGATGCCTTAGTCTCATCTTTAGTGATAACATCATCACTAATGTAATACCAATTAGTGAACTGCAGAACAATTATGTCATTTCAACAATTTTGGCACAGGAAAATGAAAAAGAGAGAAATAAGAAGAAGAGAGAGAAATAAGAAGACACTTGGGAGTGGTATAGAAAGGATTTTGGCCTTTTTTTGCTTTGTTTTTAAGGAAATCTGCATATCTTTACCTTTACATATATTTAGCTGTGGATGCGAAAAGAAATGAATAACGGCATATTTACAGCCATACTATTGTTTTTTTGTGCAGTCTGTGTACCTGCACTTTTGTAAAAATGTTAGATTTGAAGGATATATATATATATATATATATATATATATATAAGACTAAAGGTACTAGAAAAGAGCATGGGATGGTCCAAAGTATAACTGAATGGAGAATGCCTCCCTGTACAAACAGCAAATATTCTCTTATACTTATCTATATCTTATTCTTATACTAATCTTTTAACTGTTTCTTTTCTTCTTTTTCTTTTCTTTTTTAATATATTATGTTTTAAAATTGTAACATGTTAATGCAAAAGTAATGGAATTTAAATTACAAATTTTATTAGTTTAAGTAAATTCAGATATAAATGTCTGAAGGTATAATAGGATTAGTTAGGATGAAATGTAAATAAATTTTAATTAAATTAGGATTTAAATAAATATTTTTTATGATAATTAAATTTATATAAAAGAGAAAAATGCATTTCTTAAAAGACATTATTTGGCAAGCCTTTTATTTTGAGAGTACTGCTTATTTTATTGTGAAACATGATTTAATTACTAGATTTTTTTTTACTCTTAAAATGCTTAATTGAAATATGCTTAATTAAAAAATTAGGTGTGTTTTATATTATGAAGATACAGGTTTAATGAATACTTTCATAGATTAATTATAATAATTAAACATTTAATGAATACTTTCATAGATTAATTCTAATAATTAAACATTTTTGTATTTAATGTAAGTTCGGGAGATATTATTATTGTACTTAAATAAATATTTCATTTTAATTATTACATATTAGCTAATAAATGACATTAAACACTCAGAGCCGTCCTTAGGGGTGTGCGACAGGTGCGGCCGCACAGGGCCTCGCGCCTAAAGAGGCCTCGCACCCGGACGCAAAATATGTTTTCTTTAATAAAAAGAAGAAGGTATAATAGAAAATCTCTAATATAAATTCATGATTTTAGTTAAGAAAAGATAGTGGTCTTGACATAAAATATAGCCTATGTTGGAAGAGGAACGTTCACCATCAATTTGCCACCATTACTTTTGAAATTGCTTTAGTAGTTCCAGAAATTATCTCTACAAAACACACAAACAAATGCTACTTCTTTATAGTAGCTAGGGTATCGAACCCGGGCTCCCCGGGTTACAGTATATAGGTGAAAACCATTCTTTTTTAATGATAGTATAGATAAGATTATGTTAAGAATCTGGAAGGAAAGGGCCTCGCAAAATCCCTGCACCGGGCCTCGCTTTAAGTCGTTCTCGCTAAGGACGGCTCTGTAAACACTATTTATCTAAAATAACGTAATGAAGTGTTTGTATGTGTAGGCACTGGCCAGGAGAATCTAGTTATTTTATGTCGAAGGTGTATTTTCACATTTTTCAAAATTCGGTGGCATTCTTAAGGCAGTCATAAGAATCAATTCAAATTAAATTTTTTAACTCAGTATAGTAAATTTTGTTCTCTTTTCAATAAAGTTGATTTGGAATTTGTGATTCTTTTCCAATTCTTTTACTTTCATGATTTTTCCTTTAATTTTTTTTTTTTTTAATTTGGGGGGCGCAGTCTTATACAAAAGAGCATCTTATACCAACCAGGGTTGTAATTTTGACCAATTAAAATTGGTTTTAACCACTCAAAAGTTGTCAAAACTCTTATTAAATAACTTTAACTTACATAAAGTGCCCAACCTATATATTTTTGTGAATATTAGAGTATATATTATAGATATTAATAATTATATATAATATTATATTATTAATATTTATTATATAGAGATGAAATTTTTTGTGCCTTAAGTAATATTTCATACAGAAACATACATTTCACAAATCATATTTTTCCTAATGTCTAATGTGTAACTAATACATTACAATATTTGGTGGGCAAAATACTGATTTTGAATTTGTAAATTTCATAAAACATCCAACGAATGGTTGTGCTAACTCTTCATCAGCAAGATTGTTTTCGAAATTTGATCTCACCCAGAATAAACTATGAAATCCTTTTTAGCTTAATACAACACCACTTCTAATTATTTTTTGAGTTCTAAATAAAAATTTTAAAATGTTTCTTTTGCCTAATGCGATTTAGTTTCCTTAACTTTTTATATAAAAGTAGATGTGTAATTAAATTATTATTAAAAATATTTCAATACTTATGATAGTGTCTTATTAAAAAAATTGTGCTGAAAATGAAAATTAAGGCAGTATTAAAAAAAATATATTTTTCCACGCTCAAAAACTCAAAATTTTGAGATACATTTTCAGACTCATTTTTAAAAGTAAAAACAGGAGGTGGCGTGATTTATGAAGAGATTAATAAAGGACCCATGTTTTTATTTTTCGTTCAATTAATTAGAAATTGATTTACAAACAATTATTTTCACAGTACGATAATTTTTTTGTTGTTTCCAGCGCTATCGCTTCGGGAAATTCAGTGCAAAATGTCCACTTTTCACAGCATTTTTAGCACTTTCCAACCTAGTTGAAAAGTGCTTATGACTTCGGTTTGTCTGGCCGTCTGTCCGTGCTCTAACTCCCATAAATATGCTCGGATTGCTCTGCAATTTTTATATGTTATTGTCGTTATCTATAGCATGTTCCCTATTTCAACGGAAGTGTGTAGCACTTAGTTTTATTACAGGGACACTCAAAAGAATTCCGTTACATTGCGGTCTATGGGGAAAAATCATTTGCGGTTTATTTAAATAATGTTTCAGTATTTTAAACGCATTGAAATTTATATATATCACTAAGGTGCATTAGCAGAAGCTTAATATGGAATAGGGTGTGCATAGCACTTATAATTACTTTACAGGGACAGTCAAAAGAATTCCGTTACATGACGTCTATGGAGAAAATTCGTCTGCGGTTTATTTAAATAATGTTTCACTATTTTAAACGCATTGAAATTTATATATATATATCTAAGGTGCATTACAAGAGGCTTACTACAGAATAGTGTGTGTATAGCAGTCATCGTTCATTTACAGGGACACACAAAAGAATTCTCTACTGTCTGTTAACACTAATTCCTGGAAGTGCGTTTTAAGTTACTAAACGCGATTTTAATTTTAACTCGCTTTTTGTCTATTACGTGGTGTGTATAAATTCTGTAGATCCTATACAGGGCAGCACAAAAGTTCGCGAACACATTTCCGTTTATTGACAGAAACTCCAGAAAAATAATTTTAAACTGTGCTATGCGTTTCCTAACTAAACTAAAATTTAGCATCCTAGCATATACAAATCTATAGATCATATACAGGGCTGAATAAAAGTATTCGGATATTTTTCCGAATATTGTATCTGTTGGAAATTCCTGAAATTATGTTTTTTAATATGTTATGCGTTTTCCAAATTGTTTACTTAGATGTTATCTTTTAGCTTATTAAACGGTATGTTTTGTAAAATTATTTTGGAAGTGTTGGAAAGTGCTACATAATCTATGCTTGACGCATGATTTTTCGTTCTTGTTAAAAATATTCTGCCTTTATCAAAAAATCGAGACAACACGGACATTATAAAGTTTCTGAATAAAAGAACCTGCCAATTGGATGCATTTTAGAGCAAAAATTAATTTTAAAATGTGTCTCAAAATAAGCAGTTTGGATTTGAATATACCCTTAAAGTATAATACTAAGTAAAATACTTGTAAACACTGTCAAATGTGGTATTAAATATTGTTAAATGTTATTTTGAAAACCCTTCCAAATAGTGCACTAAATTTATCATTTAGCAAAATAAATTTTAATTTATTTTACTAGTTAAATTGAGTTTTGACTAGGACAGTTAAAATCATTATTGGTTAAAACCAATACAACCCTGTCTTATACATCAGAAAATACAGTAATAATTCTTGCTTATGATTTGTCAAACTGATATTAAATGGAAGCTTGTTAATATACCATTTGTTCTCATGAAATAGCTGATTATAAATAAATTTTATAAAAGACATGCCTTGTATTATATTAATCGCAGGAGATATAAGCAACAGGATATAATATTCTTATTTTAATAGTTCAACAATGTTTGATGAGACTTCATATTTGTTCAGTTATGTAATACCTTTCTGTAGTCATGATAATTTTGAACCATAATAATGCAATCAAACAACAATGCTTTATTTGTATAATATTCCAGGGAAAAGATTTATTTCTTGTATGGGCTGTAATTTTTAATTGTATCATCTTTGTTGTGTCACAAACACAAAACTACAATACCTTTTTAAACTACTTAGAATTAAAATCTCCCCCTCCCCAAGTTCTAAGAAGATAATACCTATACTACAACAACAAAGAACATAATTTTAATAAGCAAACATTAATAGCAGTTAACCATCCTGCCACTTTCATACCAGGATGGCAACACCAGAACAGCTTTTAAGAAAGAAAGATACAGTTGAATTACTTGAGTAAAGTTTTCTAAATGAAGATTCTTCTACTGAAAGAAGCAGAAAATTTTAGGAAAAAAATCACTAGGACATAACCTTGATGCAACAAAATTTTTAAATATCTCTCAGCAGAAAACAAAAGTTGTTATTTAAACTGAGCATACAGCTCAATAGAAAATCTCAAAGAGGAATGAGAATGTATATTTAAAAAAAAAAAAATTGCTTTTGTTACTTACGCATTAAAAAGCTGTTTCCATGTAACCTCATTTTTTACAGACGAATAGAGGGTATACAGGACCTCCATTTTTCTCAAAAACTTGTAGCATTTTTTACCTTTTACCTAGAAAACAAAATCAAATTACATATTAGGGTGTGAAAAAAAAAAAATCACTATTTTTTTTCTTTAAATAAAAATAAATCAAACTTTATTAAAATTAGGTTTGTTTTATTATTATTAATTTATTTATTTATTTATTTATTTATTTCTGCTGTTAAGGTATTGAATGGCTACTAAGAATAATAGGTTTGTAAAACAAATCTCTAATTACACGGTATTAAGAAGCATAACTATGTTTTTAAGCTTTAATTAATAAAATTATAATTAGTAATGATAGAAATAATAAAAACTGAGAATAAATAATTTCATTTGCTGATATCACAAATAACATATAAGGCAGATCTTCTGGCATTTTATTTTGTAAAAATATTGTAATTGCATAATTCTAAACTTGCACACATGTATGAGTATTAGGGTGGATCGAAAAATCGAAATGTGGATAATCGAATCGGCACGGGGTACAAAAGTTGCCTTTTGTGCATATTAGTTTACATCTGTTTTTTTTATTGAAATCTATTCATATCTTCCGGTGCCCCAAGCGCCCCAAAAATAGTTAAAAAATGAAATTTTTATGAAAATTTATATATTTTATTATTTTTATTATTTTTAAAAATTACTTTTGGTGCAGGGTGCAAAAGTTATATTTTATGCATGTTAGTTTACAAGTTTTTTTAAATTGAAATCCATTCATATTTTCCGATGCCCCAAGCGCCCCAAAAATAGTTAAAAATTGAAAGTATTGTGAAAATTTATAATTTTTGTGGTTTTTTTTCATTCTTTATTTATTTCTTTAATTACTTTTAGTGCGGGGTGCGAAAGTTGTCTTATAAGCCTACTACCACACATGCAAAACATTTTTAACTTCAATAAATGTCTTCCGGGTGTCCCAAGACACTTAGATACTTGCTGAAAATCGATTTTTATGCAAATCTTGAACTTAAAATTATAAGTAAAAATAAGAGTTAAATAATCTTTTGTATAGCGTAATTATTAGATTCAGGGGATGACAAATCGTTTATCGTTTATATTAAATGTATAATTTTTAATACTATACTGTTATATACGAAGTTTTGACCAGAACAGTTGTTTCAATTTGCCAGTGCTGTTTTACAAGATATTGGAATTGTACACAATAAAGGGACTTCGAATTTAGTAGATCGCAACAAAATTCGTCGATAGTGTACAAAGGCTCGATATTTAGTTGCAGATACGAGCAATTTAGCTGTGTCTCTGTCTATTTTAACTGTATTATTTTTTGATGGGAAAAAGACAATACAAAAATGCTAGTGATGAAGAGCACAATGTGCTACACAAAGATCACAAAGGAGGAACATTATTCTCTTGTAAAGGAACCTGACTCACTGCATATTGGACAAGTTACATTTGTAACAGAAGAAGCTAAAGGTCTTTACGACATTTACTATATTCTTTAGATGTGCAACAACTGGTACTAAAGCCTTTTTGTGGACCAATTCGTACAGCAATCAAAACCTGCGAGGAGCTACCTGTAGCTTCCTTTTCTTCAATAAGTGTGGATAATATGCGAGATAACATAGGTAGAATGATTCTCAGTAATGATCAGCAATATTTGTATGATATTTGCGTAGAAATATCACTTGGTGAAAGTGGCTCTGACCGGGCATTTAAAAACCCTGTTACAGTTGTTTACTCAAGATGGCTAACGACTGCAGGTAGAAAGTTGAGGTTGTAGGTGGCCACACAGAAAATCCATCTGAGAATCTCATTATTCTTAGAAAATATCTTATGAAAGTATGGATCTATATGGCTCCATATCAAAACAAAGCCCTCCATAATAGAAGGACAGCAGTATATTTGGAAACTTATCACATTTTACCCCAATCTAAGAAAGTTTGTAGACGCTGTTGTTCAACTATATAGCTTCTATTGTCATCCTGAATTTTTTTTTATTATCTATGCTCTGAGATAACACAGAGCCTATCAGGTATTTAATAATACGAAAACTATTTTGTGCTAGAAATGAAAATAGAGGATTACCAGAAGTAAGAATTTTTCAAGTACCAAAAATACACTTCAAAGCAAAGTATTATTGTGAACTTATTGACTGGAAATGAGTTGGACGTTTCGAACCACCTCTTTTGATGAATGTGCCTTACGAAGAAATTCAGGCCATGGTAAATGTAGGAAAAACAGAGGAATGGTCAAAATATCAATGCCATACACAAAATGATAAAAGATGCATTCATCTAGTGCCTGAGACATCAGAAAGTGTATCTGCACAAGAAAAGAGACTCGGTTTCACATTGAATTGAATAAAATCAAGACGCCATATCAAACATTTTAATCCCAAAAAGGATTACAAACTTTAGAAATATGTAAATCTCTAAATTGAAAGAAGTAAACAATTTGCTACGTAAGGTCAATTTTTATAATTTTTATGATTTAGTGCTTTTATTTTTAAAATTATACTTCATGTATTATTATAAAATTATTATTATTTATAAGTTTATCTTTATTAGTTAAACACTTTGCAAAATTTGTAAGACATTTTCTCAAAAATTTCAATATTTAACTATACTTGGGGCACCGGCAGATATGAATGGATTTCGATAAAAAATATATATATATACATATGTAAACTACAGAATTATGTAATACACCCAATACACAGCTTTCTCACACGACGCCAAATAAATTTTTAAAAAAATCAAAAAACAAATTATAAATTTTCATAAAACCTTCAATTTTTAACTATTTTTGGGACGCTTGGGGCACCTGAAGATATGAATGGATTTCGATTTAAAAAAACATGCAAACTAATATAAATAAAAGACAACTTTCACACCCCGCGCCAAAAGTAATTTAAAACAAATAAAAAAACAAAAAAAATATAAGTTTTCATAAAAATTTCAATTTTTAACTATTTTTGGGGCGTTTGGGGCACCGGAAGATATGAATGGATTTCAATTAAAAAAAACGTGTAAACTAATATACATAAAAGGCAACTTTTGCACCCCGCGCCAAAAGTAATTTCGAAAAAAAAAAATTTTTGTATACTTTTCGATCTACCCTAATGTGTATTCCAACAAAGAAAAACAAAAATTATAGAAATTAATTATATCTGTTAGTTCATATATACAGAGTAAATATAATCATATAAATCACCAGTCATATTTGCTATCCACATTAACTTCCCAAAAACAAATATCAACATTATTACCCACTCAGTGATTGGCATTTAGTGCTTCAAATTTTAAAAAAGTTTTGCTGCCTTTTCATTCTTGCTTGAATTCTTTGCCATATACAAGCCCAAAAGTAGAAATTATTCTTTCAATTACTATTGAAGTAGCTTTTGCTATGCTTAATATTTTGATACTAATCAATTACAGTAAAACCTCCCTATAGTGACCACGCTCTGTTCCATTAAAATTTGGTCACTCCGAGAGGTGTTCCCTTAATGGACGTCAGGTTTAAATCTAATTTTTGATTGTCGAAAATAAGGTAACAAGTAGTATTATGAATATTTATCTTTGACTGAATTGAAAAAACTAAAGTTTTACGCTGATTATTATTATTTTTTTTTTTTTTTTTTTTTTTGGTTAACGTGACATAGAGCGTTATCAAATAATAGGATGACATTTCTTTGAGGGATGCTGACTTTCTTATCGAATGCCTCCAACCATTTTTCGAATATCAACGACGTGCTTTTGCGTTGACTTCCACTTTATGCCCATTTTAGTCATATTCACATTTTTAAAATACCGTAATTGTTTAGATTTCTAAATTACTACAGGTTTTTCCTTTTCATCAGTAGTATTAGCACAAAAAAACCACAGTTAACCGTTCTTTTGCCTTTTCCCTCCTTTAGCTTCTGCTGACTTTGCCAACAAACATTTAGTTTGGCAATGCGCAAAAGAAAAGTCCCATTTCATCCAAGTTATAAATATTTCGATCTTCTTATCTAGCAAGAATCAAGGGAAGTCACATTTTTCAATTTTCACACAGCTTACTGTCCACATCTGCAACTTCTCCACAGTTTGATTGAAAAGCAATATTGTTACGATTACAAAATTTCTGTAGCCAACCATCAGAAATTATAAAATATGTTTTTTACAAATATTGAGCAAATTTTATTTTTTGCACTTTTGGCTAGGTTTTTTCCTCAAATATTCCTCTGTGCGTCGGTACAGCTACAGATCAAAGGACCAGAAAATAACGGAATTTCTTTCTGTTTCATCAAACAAATTGGTCGCTCATGGAGGGAGTTCCACTGAGAATGGTCTCTGAATGGAGATAAAATTAGCATTGAGCCTATGGGAAAATATTTCGTTCCATTAAAAAAATTGTCATTGAGGGAGGTGGTCGCACAGGGAGGTTTCACTGTATTTTTCTTCTCAATATTCTTTCATTAACTGTTGAGCAGATAATATTCTTTCATTCTCCTAAATTTGTTGCTATATATATTTATTTAGAAAAGTAGCAATGAGAAAATAAGACATCCATTTTTTAATCTAGAAAAATTTATTTTGCTTGTTATTAGTGATGCAACGAATAGTGGTTTGGTCGAATAACTAAATACCGAATATTCGGCCAAGTTATAGCCGAATATTAATTCATAAATTCTTAATTAAACCAAAATACTATATATCGATATCTTCATACAGTTTTTATTAAACATACTCAGCCTTAAAGATAATTAAAAACAAAATTTTAATTAGTTTTAAACATTTTATCAAAACTAAACAAAAATATCTGGCCTTTAAATAGTAAAATATTTTACATGAAAAAGCTTAGAATGGTTATTGCAATATATTTCAGTTTGATAAATCAATCTTAAATAGAAATAAATTTCTACTAAACTGGTGAGAAGAAAATTCTGTTGAATTTCCCAAGTTATCACAATTTGCAAGGAAATATTTATCAGCTTCTGCCAGCAGTGTGTATAGTGAACATTTGTTCTCAGAGGCAGGCATTATATATGAAAAAAAAGTGCAATTGGCTTTTGCCTGAAAATGCAGAAAAGTTGTTATTTTTACATTACAACATGAAATTATTTTGTAAATAAATTATATTGTTGATTTTTTATGCAACTTTACTGTACTTTTATAACTATATTCCAGAAATTGAATAAATATTTAAATTTCTTTAATGTGTAATACTTAAACATAATTGAATAATTTTTATAATATATGTAAAATTTAAATTAATAAATTTACTTGAAATTTTTAAATAAGATTATTTTTTATGTATTGAACATTAAGAAAATTATAATGATTATTAACTGAATTAAATAATTATCATATCTAATATCAACCGAATATTCGTTGCATCCCTATTTGTTATGCTTATTTTATATAAAAGAGTGAATAATTTGATTACTCAAAAAAAAAATTATTAGGACAATGTGAATTATAATATATTTAATTAAAGATCAATTTTAAATTAAATGTTTTTCATGCCTCATAAGAACTTACTATTTACCCATGCTTATTATTTTTTATTGCTTACAAGATTGAGGAGTTAAGCTTGTAAACAATTATTTAAAGATTTTTTTATATATTTATTTAAGAGGCAAAATAGCTTTACACACATTGCAAATTATGTTCATTTTAAATTTTTACTTTTTCATATTTTAAAAATTAAGAAAATTTATGATTTTAATCAATAATTTCTCTAAAAAAGATTCAGGAAAAAAAAATATTTTGAATTTTTGTATGCATTTAAGTGATTACGAAGATAAAGAAAGTTGTAAAGAAATTAATTAGTCAGCGATAAAAATGCTTTTCCTTTGCGAAAATCTCACACATGGGTGAAATATGTATGGCGCGGCATGCAAGGAAAAACCCTGCACCGAAATGTTTTAATGGCTTTTATTATTATTATTTATTTATTCATTCATTTTGAAAAATAGGGAGATTTTTGTATTCTATCAGAAACAGTGATGAATACAGGGATAGCCTTGGGTGAGTGACATTTTGGTCTACTGGACCATCTTATTAATTCAATATTAAAACTAACAAGAGGCTATATTAAAGATGGAAAGCCACTTTACATGGATTGGCAACCTTCCAACTGTGAAAAGGTGCCTCGAATTCAATGAGTCAGTCAAAAGGATCAAAACACTTCTGGAACAGTCATATTTTTGTATGATTTTGTGCTTCATTTCCAGGTTACTGTGACTAGTAAGTAATGGAAATAAAAAAATTCCCGATTTTCACAAATTTCCCTGATAATTTCAGCTTGGCAAAATTCCCTGACATTGCATATTTTCCCAGTCTTTAACCAAGCTGTGTCTTCCCAGTTACTTGATATTAATCTAATAATTACATTTATCAGACACATAATTTTAAGCAAATAATGCATAATTGAAGGGGATGGAAATATAGATCAATTTATATACCTGCATAGTATATATTTTTTCATCTTCTTTTTCATCTTTTTCATCTTCTTTTCTATCTTCTTTTCTTATTCTCTTAGGTAGATTGGTGAGTAGCTGATCTAAAATAGAAAATATTAATCAGACAAAAAAAACTCATAATCTCCTCATAAAAGATATTTACATTAAATTTTTAATACCTGTATTTAGTCTTTTTACTAGTTTATTATTTATCCCACTAGTCTTGTTATCCGCTTTAAAATCTCTGACGGGACACGCACATACCTTTAGGTCTATTCTCTGGCGACCTAACACTTCACCTCTGAAATAGACATATTATTAAACTTCACTTTTTAAATGCTTAAACTATAATTTTAAAAACATTTCCTTCAAATTATTATCATTTTCTTTTTAAAAATTTAACAATGCACTGGACTATATTAATCCAACATAAACATTTTAACAGGGTTGCTACTCATATAAGAGAATGAAATTCCCTGACTTTTCCAAGATGTATTTTAAGAAAATTTCAGTCTAGTGGTGTAGTGTGTTCTGTACATGCCAAAGGTGTAATAATTTTTTTGTCACTTGAAAATAATATTTTTTTCCAACTACAGATATTGATTGAATTTTTCAATTATGCATCCCCCCCTCAGAAAACTTACTTCGAGGACAATAATAGGTATTGGTTTCCTTAATAAATTATGATAGTTACAACTTTCAAATAAAGATTTCTCCAAACTGAAAGGGAAAAATAAATGCAATACAATATTTTTTTATTGAAGTATTAAGTTCACCTCAGCAACTATTAGAAAGTCTCTTAAGTCCAACTTTAGACAAAGGGGAAATGGGAGGCAGGCATTTCAGGGTGGGGTTTAAGGAGATTTGAAATGATGTATTAGTTACATTAATTGTCACTTTAAAATAACAAATATTGCAGAAAAATTTCAAAAAAGTACATTAATGAGTTTTAAAAATCTTAATATGTGTGCGGTGGTAGTAAGAGTAGAAAGTGGAAATTTTGATGAGCAGGATGATTTAGATGAAATTTCTAAAGAAAACAAAAACTGGAATCTGTGAAAACATGGAAGATTTTTCTCACCTATAATGGTACAAAGCTTGCACTTACTTGACAACTCCTGTGAAATTTTATTAAATTCCCTGACTTTTCCAGATTTTGGGTAAAATATTGAAATTTTCTGACTTTTCCTTGACTTATTAGGCCAATTTCCCTGACAAATTCCCTGACTTTTCCAGGAGGTGTAGCAACCCTGTTTTAAACTATTGACTTCACTCATCACAAAACCCCATACATAAATATAATTTATAATGACCTTTAATTTATATCACTCTTTAAGAACTGAAGAAAAAATCCTATGACTGAGAGAGTTGTGTAAATGAGATATCATGGGATGAATAAATATATATTTTCACAGGCTGGTGGGAAGTGATTGGATGACCATGGAAGAACTTTAATGTAAAACGCGAGGAACACAACGAACAAAGTACTTATGTACACTGGTATTTAAAGTAACAGAATATCATTTATTAGCAATTTTAGATTCAGGTGAATAAGATGGTCATAGTGGATGCACAAAAATAAATTCAGGCAAAAATGTGACCATAAAGAGTACTTTTTTAGTACTTAATATAGACATCTGTATCTGAAGAAACACCAGGAATCGAGAGCGCAATAGTTATCAGTGCTCCTCGCTCTCCCACACCACTACATATGATATACAAATAATAAATAAGATAATTAATATTAGAAAACTGAAAAGAGTTTCACAAGACATACAAATGAAAATTAAAAAAAAAGAAAGAATAAAATCTTCATTTATGAAATCAATAGAACTTAGCATACCGTCTCTCTAAGGTAAATATGATCATCAATGCTCGGCGATTTGGGCCGCCTGAACATGAGCCGAAGCACATAAATCGAAACAAATATGTGCTAAAAAGCTGTCCAGCTGAAAAAGAAAAAAAAGGTTGAAAGTATAAAAGAAATAAGGATGAAGTTTCTTAAGTTCAACATTAATGCAAAGACTGTTCAAATCCTTAGTTATAGGATGTAAAAACCTCATTTTTTTTTTTTTTTAAATAAAAAAAATCTGATTTTTTAAAAAATTTAAATTTATTTTTATGATTTATTTTCCTGCATTGAAATACAAAATAGTTACAAGAATTTTAGGTTTCAAAATAATTAATCCTCTAATCCAGCGGTTCCCAACCTGGGGTACGTGGCGGGCCTGGAGGGGGTACGTAAAAATAATATCGGTAATGGCGGTAATCACAAAAATGGTTTAACTGAAAACACATAAAGAAAGTTGATAGTTTTGGATTACAAAGTTTTGCCTCATGTTTAACTATGTTACACTCAAAATGCTAATAATTCATTGATAATTCAACGTCATTAGCTTTGCCCACTGCTAATCATATTGCATGAGTACTTATATATTTCTCCCAATCTTCGCGAAATCTTCCATTGATCATTATACAATGTTCCTTTCCCACCTCTTTTTTCTTATTGTTTCTTTTTTAATAATAATTGCAAAACGCCTAAAGTACGCCAGAGCTGTTGGTTTTAATTTTAAATTTTAAAAGTGTTGAAAATCAGACCCTTATTTTCGTTTTCGAATAGGCGGAGTTATATCATTAATGATATTAATTGGAAAGCTTCCTTCCCTTTAATGAGTATTTAACTTGAAATGTTTACTTATTATTTGATTGATTTGGTTTTCCGTTTAAAATGGATAACTCGTTGAAATCCGGAATTCTTAAGAGTTCTGCAACTGTGATTGAAATTCAACCTGGGGATTACGGGAAATAAAAGTTATTCGAAACAATCTGATTATTTAGAAATGCAAGAGAACCTGGGCGTAGCTGTTATAAAAGGCCTTAATGATAACTAATAAACGTAATTCTTTAAAAAAACTGAAAACAACAGTTCTCCCTTAATGAATAAGAAATATAACAATGCATAATTCTTGAAATGGATTTTCATTCATGGGAGATGAAAATTCTAATAATATGTGGGGGAAGATGGGGGGGGGGGTGTTAATGATAAATAGGGGGTACTCCGAAATTCAAAGCCTAAGCAAGGGGTACGTGAAAGAAAAAAGGTTGGGAAGCGCTGCTCTAATCGCTACCCTGACCTACAGACAGGAAATTACAAAAGAAATTCTCAGAAAGAAAATTAGCCACCCCGACTCCAAAACACAAAATTGGGGACAATTCAACTCATTACAGGACTCTATTAAACAATCCCGAGGTATTCCCTATTCAGAGGTTTTACTATTCATCCATTTTTCTATATAAAAGATAAAATTGGTATTAGAAATATAATTGTAAATTACTTTTATAATTGCTTTAAAACACAAATTAATTTCCCTTTGGGTTCAGGTCGGGGGTAAATGAATTTTTATTTTGCCAGCTTTGGGTCGGGTTGTGGGTTGACTTCAAATAAATGGAATTTTGCTTCCCTCCCTGAACAACCGACTCATGCAGGCTCTACTGTGTTAATACTTTTTTTAATAAAACAAATACAAAACAGAAGTTTTTCCTGAGTAATTTTATAAAATTAATAATTTTTTCATAACAAAATCAGCAATGAAGCATGGTGAATAACAGAGATTGCTGGTTAATGCGAACTTTAAAAATGGATATATTCTCTACAGTAACTGAACGGTTTTCGGGGTAGTTACAGACTTTACCCTAAAATTTAAAAAAAAAAAAAAAATCAGAATTTTCCCTGATTTTCTAGGATTCCCTGAAAAAAAAAAGAACCCTGTCTCGCTTCTTGGGCCAATCTAATTCTACTTTAGTGTTAAATGAAATGAAAACTAGAGGTTTTTTAAATAAAATATTAACGCTTAACCTTATGGAATAGTAAAAAGGAGGAGGTTGTCTATAATTTTAAAATACTTTTTCAAAAGCAGTGTTCAAATCTTAAAACCACTATTTGCAATAATATGTACACTATTCTTTTTTTTTTAAATATAAATATAATTCATAATTACCAGGAGGATTTTCATATGGCACTAACACACTGTGACGACCTGTTAGCTGGTCATTTTCATAAGAAGCATTTTGACTGTCACAACGTACAAAATGCTCTGCTTCAAAAATATCTAAAAAAAATTAAATTCAAGTTAATTCTTCAATATTTGAAAATTTGATGTTAAGTGTTTCTACATACAAAATGAGACATGAAAAACCATATAATTAAAATTACAATTAAAATTCATAATATAATTAATCACAAGCATTACATCAATGTTATTAATTTTACAAGCAGTCTTCACCTGCTAGATGCCTTGCATGCATGTCAAGCTTTAGCAGTGTAGACCCATGGGAGCACCATTTCAAATTTTTATGACTGTATATTTATTTTTACATGATAATCTTTACAAACAGACCTAACATTTGACCTAACATTTGGTTACTGCCTTTGGCAGAATGGACCCTGGCTTTGCTCGACATCCTGCTGATCACGTACCAATCATGTGATACACCCTGCAATCACATGGATTGAAAGTAAGTACCATTAAGATGCCATTAAAGGTGAAAATAAGGAATTTCGCTTGGTAGCCACTGGCCGGTAGGTTGATTTTTTTTTAGTAGCCAGTTACTGGCTAATGAGAATAATTTCTTTAGTAGCCAGTAAATACATTTATGTCATTGAATATTTATTTTTTTTTTAAATACAATGACTTTACAGTAAAAAAGTAATTTGTGTACTAAATAAAAATATTTTAATTTATATTGTTTTGAATAAACTTGATATATTAATTTCCAATCTATTTTAAATTTTAAAATAAGTTAACAGCAAAGTTCTACACAACACGCTTATTTAGCTAACTACATAAGTCCACTAAGCTTAGGTACTTGTGTAGCTAACTACATACGTACCTTTTAAAAATATATATTTGTCTAGAATTAAGGTCTGACAATAATAAAATAAGTATGTTTATGAACTAAATAATAACCCACAACATGATATGCATTACACATGCACAAACTGTGGCCAGCAGGCCAAAATTGCCACAAATTCAGGAATTGTGTGTATTTCGACAAATAGTTTCGAAAGAAATTGCAAAATTCGTCATTCGAGAGTGTAAAAATCATTGATTTCGTCGATAGCACGTGTAAAATCATGAATTTCGTCGATCGAGCGTGTAAAAATCATGAATTTTGTCGATCATACGCGTACAAATGATGAATTTCGTCGATCGGGCACGGAAAAATCATGAATTTTGTCGATTGGGTGTGGAAAAATAATGAATTTTGTTGATCGGCTACGTAAAAATCAAATTTCGTCATTCTGGAGTGTAAAAATCATGAATTTCGTCGATCGAACGTGTGAAAATCATGAATTTCCTCGATCGAACGCATAAAAATCCTGAATTTTATCGACAGAGTGCGTAAAAATCATGAATTTCGCCGATTATGCGTGTAAAAAACATGAATTTCGTCGATTGGACACGCATAAATCATGAATTTTATCGATCGGCACGTAAAAATCATGAATTTTGTTGATTATGCACGGAAAATCATAAATTTCTTCGAACAGACATGGAAAATTTGCGAAATTTAGGGGAAAATTGTAATCGGGAAATCCTGCATTTGACCGGTTCTTTCCATATTTTTAATCGCCAGTTTTTAAAGTTTAATCGACGAGTGGCGACTGGCGAGTGCTTATTTTCACCTTTAGATGCCATTCAAGTTACACAGAGTGCATGTATTGATTAATGTATGTTGATAAATGCACAAAATAACTGCTTGGTTTCAGTTTTTTTTTCCTTGTTTTCTTGAATACAGAGCTGTCTATTGCCAAAATTGAAAATAAATTTTGTATTATCTTAAACAAAAATTTTCATCAAAAGAACGAAATTAGTCTAAACTGCACACTCACATGTCAACTACTTTATTTTCTATTAAATTTTAATATATGTCACAGGACTAATATTATATTTATAACTCATAAAAATTTCAATGTTTGGACAAAAAGAACTATTTTTTTTTTTTAAATATTAAATGACTCGATGTTAAGGGGAGAGAAGAAAACACTTTTTGGCTGCCAAAGGCAGTGGGTATTAATTAATTAGTGGGTCCCATTATCAAGTTCGTTTGGAAAGATTTTTGTTTAAGTTTAAATATATAAATTCATTCAACACTAATTTTAGGTACATTTAAGGCCCAGGCTATGTCAGTCTTTTCTTTAAAAATATAGAATCAAAACAGAACAGAGGGTGCGTAACACGTCCAGTGTACACTGCCGAAGACAGTGGGGGTCCCCACTCTAAGTTTATTTGGATCGATTTTCATTTGAAAAAAAAAAAAAAGATCATAGAAAATCGAGGATGTACGCTACTGAATGCAGTGGGGTCCCAAAATTAGGATCATTTACAAAGATTTTTTTTTAATATATAAAATCATTCCACATAGATTTTAGGTATATTTAAGGTAATTATCACGGGCCCGGGCAATGCTGGGCGGGTCAGCTAGTAGTAAAATAACACAAAATTTTTGACACCATTATTCATGCTAATGTAAAATATGTGTTTTAATAATAGGAGCCAAAATGACTTTTTTTTACACATTGCCTAACAACAACATAACTTCGAGAATTTTATTGCACAATTCACACTCATATTTAAAATGAAAAAGCTGTACCAGTTGGCTGAAAATACAGTAATTCAAAAATAACAAAGTAAATATTTCCTTATATACTGCATTTTTTGGTGTATAAGATGCACTTTCTTTAGGAATGCAGTTTGAAATGCTTAGTATTATAAGGTTAATATATCTATATATTTAAAACGCTAAGCGTTTTCTTTCGACAATGCGTGAGAGAAAACTACTGCATCGAATTACATCCTTCTTTTTTTAAATGAAAGATATTTGGACACAGATTTGTTATCGTACATCCGTTTGTTCGAAAAAATTATTAAATAGCCGTAATTTTAAATTAAACTTTTACATCTGCTTATGACGTCATAAAGTCGGCAATCCGAATACGCCCACTGTTGCGAGGCACATAGTTTATTCTTTAAACTCTGTGGTTGTGAGTATAAAAGAAAAATAATATTAAAAGCACGTGGCTTTTAGGCCGAATTTTTTAATTTGCAAGTTAAATTTCGGTGAAAATATTTGTCCGCGAGTTTTATAAGAGAATAAAAATTCATATTTATTGTGACGTCACGAGAATATTGTCCATTGGGTTTGTTTTATCATTATGCATTATAACTTTGTTGATGCCATTTTTTCATTAGAATTAAATACAAAATATATTTTTATTTGTATACATGGTGTTTAAGCATAAAAGTTAGGTATACAAAAGGTTGGAAAAAAACATGTTTTTTTTTTAAAAAAACAAAAAACGTGTTTTTTTTGTTTAAAACATGTTTTAAACGTTTAAAACGTTTTTTTCTCATTCAACAGCACAATTTTGATTAATGTGAGCAAAAATTAATAAATTAAACATAAAGAATGAAAATATTTTTAAAAAACAGTTAAGGAAGAAAAAAATTATATAATAAATACCAAACATTAATTAACAATTAATTTTTTTATTCTAAACTAAAACATTTAATTATTAAGTTCTTTAAAAATAGTAACAAGTTTGGCAGCCTTATCAAACACCTAACCGGTTTCTAGTTTTGTTCTGCACAAAGCCAAAAGTAGAAAACACTCTTTCTAAACCAGCAGTAGAGCATATAGCTGCTTGTAATTGTTTTATGATCATCATGACATTTTTATCGACATGTTTTTCAAGACTTATCCACCAAGATAAAGGTGTTATTTCTACAAAATTGTCCACTTTATTTGATTATTGAGTAGCGAATTTATGATTGGTAACTGACAGCATAACATTTTTAGGGTTTCGTTCATCTCACGAAACCCTATTCGTCCCACTTCTCTGTCTGTCTGTCACAGAGCCGGTTCTCAGAAACTGTATAGCTAACAGACTTGAAATTTTGTGTACTTACAGCTACAGCTGAATACCTACTGTCACGCTGAAAATCATAACATTTTGAAAAAATCATATTATTTTAATATAGAGAGATAAAAAACCAAAAATCTAACAGCCTTTTTCTATTAAATTTAAACATTTTTCGTTATAGCAGTTGCCAACAATTTAAAAATCAACAATAAAATTCTTTCTACAATAATTATCTTTCTGTTGAAAGATTTCCACGTGAATTTAATTTGTGAATTGTCACGTTGTGACATTATAAACAATAAACATGTTTTAAACATTGTTTTAAATGTAATGTTTTAAACAGCTGTTTTAAACAAAATGTTTTAAACGTAACAACCCTTACAAAGTACGTGTGAAAAGTTTGCGCCGGTGAAAATTGTGTTATGCTTAGCTTGAAATGCATTTTAATACTGATAAAACTAAAAAGAAAAATTTATATGATTGTGTCAACATGACGTAATTTTAACTGATTTTTCAATTTTTAATTTTAAAGATTTGAACTGGAGCATTTATTGGGTGCTTCATCTTGCTTGCATACCTTGATTACATGCTACCAATTACTTTTTTTATATTATAAGTTAGAAGATTTTATTTTTTATTTAAAAAAAATTCACAAAAGTAAAGGATTTCAGAAAAATTAAAATTATTAAAAATAGTGTTATAATTAAAAAAACTTGAAATAATGATTGTTTTTTAGCTAGAATAAACAATGGCTAATATTTTATAGTTATATAATATAGTTATATAATATATTATAATTACAAGGCTAATATTTTATAGGACTTATTATGGTAGGTTTGTTATAAGTCCATTTAACAGTTCCTTATTAGCGGCAGAGTCATATTTCTTTCACTGTGAATTTCTCTTTTATGTCACAAAATGGTAGTCTACTTTTGGATGCCAGCCAAAACGCAGTGGCAATTTTTAGAAAGGTACAACGGTTGTGATAACAAACGGGCTATCGCTTTAGCTTTCATCGCTCTTACATATCACTTCTAAAAATACTACAAATTTCAAGTTTTTACTACATTTTACTACATTTTACAATTTCAAATTCTTTCATCATCAATTAGAAAAAAAATTAGCTTTCGATTGAAATTTATTTGAAAACTGCCACTTAATTTAACGACTTTTTAAATAATTTTCAAGCATGAAATATTTTTTTTAAGTCTATTTCAACAATGGCCATCAGTTTGCTTTAATAATGTAAAATAGCCAGTGGGAAAGTTGACACAATTGAAAATAGATTTCCCTAATCATCATGAAAAGTGAAAAAAATAATAAAAAAAACCCTAATAAATCATAAAATCTGAAAGAAAAATAAAACCGATTTTTAGTTTATGTTTAACATAAAATTGATATGTTGAATGCTTTGATGTATAATGTTGCATCAGAATATGCTAGGAATTGTATTTTTTATATATTTTTTAAAGATCCATTGGGTATTTAACTGTATAAGAGGGAAAACATCCCTGACTGTGATGGATAATCATCCTGATTATGTAAAGAAACCATACAAATGAATTACACTTGAAAACATTAAAAAATCTCCCTCATCTGTAGATTAATTTATTATTGTAAAAAAAAAAAAATTCATCTTTACATAAAAATTGATTAGCTTAAAACAATGGAAGCGTTTTAGAAGATCTGGATTTGAAACAAACAATGATTAAAGAGGACATTTTAAAACTTTTAATTTAAATATTTGAAAACCTTTTTTTAAACGTCGGTGCTTTTGGGCATTGGAGCTCATTCGGTTGCATTTTTACAGGAGGGGAGGGGGGAGATGTGTGCTTTATTTACTATGTTCTTTTATTTACTGAATATGAGATGAACGTAGGAATATACTATTTGTATGATACTTCATATGTCCATGAAATTTTCTTTCTTGCCATGGGGAATATGGCGTTAACGTCAAACTGATTTGCATTACACAGTTGTTTATGGATTGTTTGTTCGGAGTTTGCATCAGAAATAGTACTGTATTTCACTGGGGGGAAAAAACTTTTAAAATAAAATATTTGAAAGACTGTTTCATACGCACCCCTTCTTAAATAATAAAGCAGCTTATTTTACTGATATTGTTATAATATTTTTTGCGTCAAGTTTTGACGGGTTCCATCTAGTAATATTTTAATAAATTAACTTTTTTTTTTTTTTTTAAGTGCTGATCATATGAAAATACTAAGAAATTAAATCTTTAATACTTTTCAACTATCTTGGAAAATGTAAAAGGAAAAAAAAAAAGACTTTTGTAAGAGATTAAAAATACCTAATATGCAAATCTAAAGGGAAGATTCTACTTATTTGGCCTTTCATGCAATTTTAGTGTTTTTTTTTTTTTTTTTTTTTTTTTGTTACAAAGAAAAGAACCTTCAGACCTTTTGTATTATATTTATTGACATTCCAATTATATATTTACATTCTTTTTTGTAAAAAAAAAAAAAAATAGTAATATGCTTTGTGTCACAGGGTGTACCTGCAGATGCATGGTGTTAGTTTTCAATCGGGTTACCATTTTACTTACCCATCATACGTAGTATAGGGTAGGTCTTAGGGGACACTGGAGATTCCGAAAAACATATTTTTAGAAAAAAAAAAATTTGCCATCCGCCTGTCTGTCTGCATGTCTGTGAATGCTCTATCTCCAAAACAAATCGAGATAGAGACTTGAAATTTGGTGTGTACTTAGTATGTAATAATGGGGAGAAGCTAATTGAATTTCAGTAACCTTGATTGTCCAGAACTATTTTTTTCGGACTCTCGAAATATTCGTTCTGATGAAAGGTATATAAAAATTTTTGAAATTGTTTATTTTAAGGAAAGACTATAAAAGACAATAAAAAAACATAAATTTTGCATAAAGAATGAAGTTGATTGGATAATTAGTTGCTGAGATATTTGTAATCATATTTTCCACACTCTTAGATTTTTCCTGACCCTGTATTTCATTCAAATTTCAATTCAAAGATATATTTTAATTGGAAATGAGACGCTTAATCCGACGCAGTAAACCGTTAGTTAATAGGATTATCAATTTTTAAGTAATACAGCATTTAAAGTTTATGACGTCATCAAGCCACGATTTTATTCGAATTGCAATTCATTTTATAAATAGTTTATACATATTTTATTTTCATATTTTATATTATGCATATCCATGATGGGTAAGTATTAAGGTGGCACCTAACGACTAGTTTCTCTGATCACAAGCATCTGAAACAAATTTGGTTGCCAAATTATAAAAAGGAATAAAATTCTCTGGAGCTTATACCAACATTTAGCTTAAAAAGTCTATTTTTGACAAAATAACAATCATTTGAACAAAAAAGTTTTTTTTTTTTTCGTACTTTTTGCAAGTTTGAAAAAATAATTAGTGAAAATTATACTTTTTGGTGGTATAATCTCCCACAAAATGATTATCTCTTTAAAAAAAAAGAAAAAAGAAGAAGGAAATTGGTCCAATAGTTCTAAAAAAAAAAAAAAAAAAAAAAAAAAATGGTCACCCAATTTAGAAAATATGGTTCCGAGAAATGCAAGTTTAAAGTTTTACAACAGTGTTACATTCAATGAGCGGCGTTACGCTCAATGACCTAAAAGCATTGTAAAGAATTGGAATCTCACAAAACCGCTTTAGGGCAACAATCTAAACATTCGAAGGATACAAAAGAAAACAAAAATTGAGTCATAAAAGTCCTTTTAATCATCCCCAAAACTATTATTCCCAGCACTTTTATTGCTGTTGTACATCATACATTAAAATTTATGTTATTTAGTAAATAAATTATTTTTCTTATAGCAACACAGTATTTTAAATTTACTGGAGAAAACAGAAACAAAGATTTAATGAGTTCAGCAATGACTTTTACCATTATTTATTACCAAGACAAAAAAGACATCCATAACATAGAACAGGTATGGAAAAATATGGTGCCATGTTAACATTCATATTATGGATGGAGAAGGATTGGAGACTTAACGCAACATCTGTCAGCAGACTGTTAATAAAGATTTTCTTATCCGTATGAAGCAAAAATTTCATGACTTTTATGACTGACTGGTGAATTTCATGACTTTTTAAAAACTTTAATAATTTTAATTAACAATAGACATTCTGTTTTAGAGAAGCTTAAAAATTGTTTCAAAATAATTGTTTTAGCAAGTAATATTTTTCTGTACTTCTAATAATTCTGTATTCTTATTTTGCGGAATCCTGAAAAAACATAAATGATTTGTAAACTTTCATGAAAAATAAAATAACTAGCTGGATGTGCCAATTCCACAGCTTTCTTTATGAGATACTTCAAAATTCGCTGTAAGAGTGCCAATAAAATCTGTATTTTTCGTCATTCTGTTGTACATCAGCTGCTTGGAAATCGCTAGGATACCTGTAAGCAAAGCACCTTTCACTGCACAAGCAGCCAAAGTACCCAGTAGTGGAAAACGATGAAAAAAAACCCCCAGAAAATTAACGATGGACGTCGCAGATTTTTTTTTTTTTCATGGAACTTTCTTCAGATCTCAATTTTTTTTCCCTTTGTCAGTACAGTGCTGCAGCAGCACTTTTGTCTTGCATCCAAAGGAGTGTGATGATCTACTGTGCACCCTTAATGTGCATCTCATCATTCACTGCAAGCCAATACCAATTTTTTCTCTCCGACATTCATGCTCTCTGAGTCAACAGCTTCTGCTCATTACTACATGCACATCTCACCAGCATGTTCAAAAGAGAAAATCCATGAAAATAGATTGAAAAAATCCCAAAAAGCGGGCCCTGTCCCTTTTTTATAGCTGCAAGTGTGTCCTGCCTGTTTTGGGTTTGCAAAAATTTCCCTTCGGCAAATTTCAACCTGGGAATTTCACCAGTAGGTCACGGGAAAATATTACGAAATTTGCCAATTGCTCACATGAGAAAAAAAAAATCTTGAAATTTTTCAGTCGATCACAGGGGAAAAAATTACAAAATTCGTCTACAACTGCATGAAAAAAAAAAAATCAGGAGTTTTGCCAGCAAGACACAGAAAAAAAAATTTCCCAAAAATTCGCCAATCGGTTGCAAGAAACAGTGTTGCCAGTAGGCTACTTTTTAAATTAAGATTGTTTCATTCCACTTTTTACTTTCTTCTATCTTTACAAGAAGAAAGTATTGGATTCATGAAAATTTTCGACTTCCGGTTTTCGACGGATTTATACGTTTTAGAAGGTCCTGAACACGATTTGACTATTTTTAGAAAATGTCTGTCTGTGACTCTGTCTGTCTGTCTGTATGTGACAAAAATTTTGTGGGAGCTCTATCTCAAGAACTAATGCTCGGAATTTAATAAAACTTTAGATTCAGTTAGTCCATAATATAAATTGGTGCTGATTAGTTTTTGGTAAAAATCGCCCAGCAGGTGGCGCTGCTATGCAGCATTTTTCGCGATTTCCGCAATAGCTCTATCTCAAGAACTAATGTTCGGAATTTAATAAAACTTTAGATTCAGCTAGTACCTGATATAAATTGATGCTGATTAGATTTTGGTAAAAATCGCCCGGCAGGTGGCGCTGCTATACAGCATTTTCCGCGATTTCCGCAATAGCTCTATCTCAAGAACTAATGCTCGGAATTTAATAAAACTTTAGATTCAGTTAGTCCCTGATATAAATTGGTGCTGATTAGTTTTTGGTAAAAATCGCCCGGCAGGTGGCGCTGCTATGCAGCATTTTTCGCGATTTCCGCAATAGCTCTATCTCAAGAACTAATGCTCGGAATTAAATAAAACATTATATTCAGTTAGTCTCTGATATAAATTGGTGCTGATTAGTTTTTGGTAAAAATCACCCAGCAGGTGGCGCTGCTATGCAGCATTTTGAAGGATTTACACGATTTTGGCGATAGTCATATCTCAAGAAATACTGCACGGAATTTAATAAAACTTGAGCTTCAGTTAGACATTGATATAACTTGGTGCTGATTCTTTTTAGTCTATGTGAAACCTGTGTGAGATAGAAGAAAGTTTTGGGATTGACACATCCGACTAGTTTTAAATGGTATAATTGGCCGTATTCTCGCGTTTGTTTAATCTGTCATTTAAAAAGGCGAATATTTCTACTTCAAAAAAGTAGTAACTACAATCAAGGAATTTGAATTTTAAAAAAGTAGTGAACTGGCAACACTGGCAAGAAAGAAAAATTGCAAAAATCACCAATAAATAGCAGGAAAATATCGAGAATTTTGTCAATCGATTGCGGCAAAACAATCACAAAATTCATCAGTTGGTTGTAGGGAAAAGATCGCGAAACTCTTCAGTCGGTCGTACGAAAAAACCCAGAAATCATGCCATTAGGCGAGGAAGAATATCGCAAAATTCATCTATGGGTCGTAGGAAAATATTACGAAATGCGTTAGTCAGTCACGAGACGAGAAGAAAAAATCTCGAAATATTTGCACTTGGATAAAATCATGAATTTCGCCAATCAATTGCAGCTAAATAGCAAAATTCGTCGATCATTCATGGAAAATATCATGAAATTTGTCAATCGGCCGCAGTGAAAAAACAAAATTACAAAATTAATCAATTGCTTGAGTGAAAAAAATCATGAAATTTGTCCACAATCACGCGAAAAAAAAAAATGAGTTTCACCTGTAAGGTACGGGAAAAAATTCAGAAATTCGTTTATCGATCAAGGGAAAAAAAAACGCAAAATTCACGAAACAATTTGCAGGAAAATATCACAAATTTCGTTAATCGATCGCAAGAAACAATCGTGAAATTCGTTGGTCAGTTATGGGAAAAAAAATCGCAGAACTCTTCAGTCTCTCGTGGGAAAAAATAGTGAAATTCGTCGATATGACACAGGAAAAAAAATGTTAAATACACCAATAGGTTACTGAAAAATATTCAGAAATTCGTCAATTGTTCGCAAGTAAAAAAAAATAATAACAAAATTCGTCAATTGCAAAATACAGAAATTTGTATATGTATCTGTTGAGAAAGAACATTCCCTTCTATGCTAAAGTGCCTTTTTTAATTCTGGGGAAAACACTACTGATGTGTATTTTGTGGCTTTCTAATATTGTTCAATACTATTATTGTTTACTAGGACATTTAAAATATTTTAAGTAACAGAAAAAAATGTGCAGCACATGTGAGCACAAATTTATCCAACAAATTTTTAAATAAAAATTTTACCAAGTTAAAAAAATGTACATAACAGTAATACTTTTCAAGCTACTATATATTAATTATTCATATACAGTAACAGACTTTTTAAACATTACATGTAATGTTGTACTGTTTCATGTAATATGTGTGACATTTAATGTATTTTACATATCAATGTAGTATTTGAGATTTTTGACAAGGTTTGAGACAGATGGTTTTTGACACGACGATTTAAACTCAAAAACTGACACATGTCAAAAACCTGCCAATCCTAAATTATAACATACACCTGCCGATTATTTTCTGCCTCTAAAATATCCATCGCAGACACATGGAGAATTTTCTGCTACTTGGCCAATGTACAACACAACTACGAAAAATCGAGAAAATTGCTACAAAGGGCAAACATTATACTTGCAATAAGATAAAATATTGAACAGGATCTGCGTTGTTTTTTATTAGTGTTCCAAAAAAGGCATGTCATTATACTATATCCTATATATTTTTACAGATTATGCAAGGCAGAAAGAAAATAATAAACAAAGAAAAATATAAAAAAGTAAAATACTTCTGTTAAGTTCCTCAATCGAATGATTAACGCAACGAGTCACTTTTTCACTTGCATGATCACTGGAACTGAACATCATCATTGCACGGATATAAACATCTTTTGGCATAGAAGTAGAAGTCGCAAAATTTATTGGGCATGGAACATTTTTAGTGACGTAGAGTTTATTTTGTTCATGTGAAAACTGCAAATAAAAATATAAATGATTTAGATTTTCCAATAAAAAAAGTGACAAAATGTTTACCATACATCTTTTGTTTAACCCTTTATGTCCCAAATTACGAATTAATGAAAATTTCATCTCCCAACCATTTTTCCTGAATTTTTGACAATAAATTAGAAAATTTAAGGAATCATTAAATAAATTTTAGAAAAAAAAATTCTATTAAAATTAATAATTAATAAACTAAATTGAATCTATTTGGACATTACACTGTTAACTAGTTATTTTAAAAATACAAATTGCACAAATTGTGCCTATTAGTTGCTAAAATCAGTGTAAAAATTGTTTTAAACTCATAAAAGAGCTAAAATCCTACATGTTTCGGCTTTAAACTTAAAGCCATCATCGGGGAAGAAGAACAACACAAACGACTACGGACCTTTTAATTTTCGACTAAGGTCGAAAATTAAAAGGTCCGTAGTCGTTTATGAGTTTAAAACAATTTTTACACTGATTTTAGCAACTAATAGGCACAATTTGTGCAATTTGTATTTTTTAAATAATTAATAAACTAAATTGGTATTTATAGAGGTTTTGTATAAAATTTACAAACCTACTGAAATCATTTCTTTAAAATATTTTATAGAATTAACAAAATGCATAAATATAATTTCAGAACAGAAACTTTCTACTCCATTGTCTTTCAATTTTAAAAAAGCTAGTTATAATTGTTATAACAGTTATATATATATTTTTTTTTTAATTATCCATTTAAAATAATTTTTGCTGCATACAATGAATAATAATTTTTGAACATAATAAAATAAAGTATCTAGCACTCATTCTAAATTGTAATACTATCAATTGATATGTTAAATGAATTTTATAAGTGTTATTTATGGGTATCATCGGGGGATAAAGGGTTAAAAGAATTAATATCAAATCAGACATTTTTTTTTAAATAAAAAATTTACTCTGATAAAAATTATATATACCATATATTCCAGCATATAATGCACCACATCATATAAGGTTAAAGAAATCTTCATGAAACTATGCTACGTAAAAATATAATAGGTTACATTACCATTTTGGTGCTTTAGTTAAAAATATAGAAGTTTTATAAAGAAAGAGCAGCTAAGGTTTTTCAGTTCAGTACACATAAATGGTTTTAAACACACAAATAATGATGAGTGATTACACTTGACAAACCAATCAAATTTCACTTGTGGTCATTGTAGCAAACACAAATTAAGAATTCAAGAAGAACCAAATAAAATTGTAACCTTAACCAGGGTTTTACAAATTTGATATAATCTGGTAGCCAGCAAAAAATTCTAGTCACCAGTAAAATATACCCTCTCCCCTCTCTCCATCATTTATTTTCAAAAACAAAAAGGTTTTTTTTTGTTTGTTTTTTTATGAATTAATTGAGAAAAATAATAACAAGCCTAGTTTAGAATTATTAGTTACATAGTTTTGGGGGGGGGGGGGGTGAGAAATACGGTAAAGGCTGAATTAACCGGCATGTTCTTAAAATGCTGATTGCCGAATGCTTTAAATGTCCAGATAGTTGAGTGCTACAAAATCTATATCTGATGAGGGGGGGGGCATGGATAAAATAGTGAAGCAGAAAAACAACTTTTTGCCTGTTTTCCTGTCAAAGTCAGTCAATTATTCAGATTTTATTATTTTAGAATTTGCAGTTGATGAACTTATTTTTATCAAATTAAAAATAAAAGTTAAAAACATTTTTTGTTTGAATATAGTTTCTAACTTTATTTCTTAATATTGGGGGATGGAAATGGAGAGAGAGTATTCATTTCTTAGGCCATTTTTTTTTTTAATAAAAAAAAAATAATAATAACTTGGTAGTAGACAGATAAAAAAAAAACTTAGTCGCCAGTGGTGACCTGGCGACTGCATTTGTCAAGCCCTGAACATAACCATCATAAATCTTTTAATAAAATTTTAATGCATTTCAATTATAATAATTTGAAGCACTCATAACACCATCATGGTTTTTTCTTATATATTTTACTTTATTATAGGCATACTCCCAATAACATAAAATAGCGATGTTATGAGCAGTTACTACAAAAAAAAAAAATAACTGATATAACTGAAATAATTTAAAATTTGCTAAATAAATTTATGTTTTTGATCTTGTATAACAGATTTAAACAATCTTTAAACAAATATCAATCTGAGAGCAGTAAATATAGATACTAAATTATATTAAAACAATCTTTAAGGGGGAGGGGAAAAAAGGAAAAAAAATTTACACCAGACTTGAGTTTCCAAAATAAAAAAGCTTGAGACTAATTTACATCAACATATCGAAATTTCCATCTTCACACATTAATGCAATAGGAATACATGTAAGGCAATTTAACATTTCTCATAAAACAGAAAAGGGATCCAAGGCACATGAACATCTTTATGTTACAAACCAAATGAATTAAATAAACAAAAACATCTTACAACATTTACTCTATTGTTAATTTAAAATGTCTCTCCTACATTATTTGTAAAAATAGTTATACATGAAATGAGAAATTTTAAAAATAACTAACTGTTCACAGATTTCTCTTTACTATTGCAGTAATGAACACATGTAAGAGGCACTTATGAACAAGCCGAAATAAATAAGATGAGGATATTATTCCTTCACATTATCAGTTTTTCATTTACATTCTAATACTCTGATATAGCTAAAGTGATGGTTGCAGTGTTATACTGTCTATTTTACAACTTAAATTACAAAAAAAAAAAAATCTTATAAAATACTAAAAACAAAATTTGCCAGCTTTAGTAACTAATTAAGAAAATATCATTAGATTTTTTTTTTTTTGGGGGGGGGGGGAGGGGGAGGTGGGTATACAAAACTAAGAATTTTTATTCCACATTTTCTGATAATTTTGAAAATTTATTCACAAGCACCCTAAACATTCTTTTAAGCCTAGCTTTACATAAAAGAAAAACATGACATGAACTGTTCATACAAAATACATGATAGTTAAATATATAACAAAAAAAAAAACCTCTAAACTAGAGTCATGCATCGGGTCGGATAATCTGATTTTACCCGAACCCGACCTAATCTGTAGTTTGGATCAGATCATGTTGATGCTAATTTTTTGGTGTGGGTTGTTTTAGGGTTCAGTTTTGTTCGTTCAGATCAAATTGCCCCAATTTTTCAAAAAAAAAAAGTCCTGAATATTTTTTAATTTAAAAAACTAAATATTTGTGTATGAATGCTCCTTTTTTTAGAAAAAAGATTAAATTGATATTAAAGATTATATAATTGTAGACTACTTTTTAAAATAGTACTAAAATGCGGATTACTTTTCTTTCACTTCAGGTTTGGGTTTCAGCTTGACAGTAACCAGTATTTTCGGGTTCAAGTCGGGTACAGCCCAACCCGCGCAGATACCTATTGCAAACTATTTGTTTAAAATCTGTTGTCAAACTATATTCAGAATGAAGACAATGAAAAATCCTAAATATACATAAATATGGAAAATCCTAAACATACATAAAATCCTTCAATTTCCACGATAAATAAAACAAACTAGAAGATAAAAAGAATTTAACCAATGCACAAAAATTAAACTCACATGCAATGCAGGTGCTTTCGACAATGCAACTGATAGAAACTTAAATCTAGCACGCCAAACTACAGCCTATGGACACGGACAGTGCGATTGGCTTTCTTATATCCCTTGTTATGTCAAAATGGATCCAAACAACTAAGCATATTGTTTCGCACATACAAGCGGATAGCACCAGAACACGTGCTTTCATTTTATTGGATGAATGTCAACTGCTCCTCTTAAGAGGTACAGGTACTTCCTGTGCCCACAAGCTTTGCTACACCGGTTTGGATGAGCAGAAGAGACCTACTCTATGTGTAGGGTCTGAAAACTCTTCACCTACAATATCAGAGAAAAAAACTTTTGAAACTATGATTAAAAGACTTATTACCATGTTGTAAATTGAAAAAAAACTATGACCCTCTTCTCAGAAACAAAAAAATGTTTATAACAAAGGATGTATGCTGTGTAGTAAGTGATAATTCACATCCATTGTTATTCCATTAATTTGCAGCATATTTCAGCTCTACTACAAAAATTAATTAGATATAAGAAATGTTTATTAAACTTGAAAAACTGTCGAACAGCATTCGTAGGCATTTACCATAATTAATAGATAGCATAAGTAAAATTTATAATACTACCTCTAGTTGCAATATAAAACTTGCACATCAGCTTCATATACCATTGCACAGTACAAAACAAATTATATCCTATTTGGCACAATTTTAAACTTAATTAACTCACAAAAACATAGAAACAGGTAGACTTGACACCATAATTGAAACAACTAACAATCCACACAAGAGTGCTTGCTACTTTGCTGCTCACATGTTGACCTGAAAAATTCCCCCAAATATATACCCAATCAGCTTCAGAAAATTAACATTATATTATAATGGTGCCAATTGGAAAACACAAGTTTCAATATATGCAAGAGACACTCATCAGAAAACATGACATCACTGCATCAAGTTGCATCATAGAAATTAACCAATAGAAAAATAGCTAATAAAAGTAACAAAATAACTACCAACCACTCAACCATATGCTAGGAAAGTAAACAAGCATGCAGATTTTTTGTAACTTCAAAACTGTTGCATTCTTACATTATACAAATTATATTTTGTGCAGTAATGAATTTAAATATTCAAAATAAATAACTATTTCAGATATTTAGCAAACAATAATAAAGTTAAACAAATTAAATTAGAAAAATAACAAACCTTTATGTGATGGTGGCTACTAATGCTCCTTGTTAAAATTTTTATATTTAAGAAACAAACAACTACACAGAAAAACTGTAACCCTAAGCCCTACACTATGCTGGCTGTGCACAGCACTGAGGAAAAAGAAAGAATCTACTTCACCAAAGATTACAGCAATGTTCATCCAATTCGCATCAGCAGCAGTCATACAGCACGGATTGGAAACGAAACTTGTGTTCAAAAAATTTTTTAAACGGAGATATTTTATGGTAATTTTGAGATTAAATTTAGTCAGAAAATCTGGAGTCTCCAGCCAAAAGTCGGAGACTTGGCAAGTCTGTGACATTGTTGGGGGAGCCAAAAAGTCAATGTTTATCTACTTAGCTCCTATAATATAAAATTACTCTATTGTTTAATGTCAATTTAATGTAAATCATTTTTTGAAAGAGACAAAAAAGTAAAGTATGATAACAACTATTTAAACAATATATATAATTTACTTACAATCCATGAAACTCCCTTTGTTGCTTTTTGGTCATTAAACGATACAGAAAATTCAAAATCTCCAGGCCAGTTTTCACTAGATATTAAAATAAATAAATAAGTAAATAAGATAAGGCAAAGAAAGTAAATAATATATAAATAAATATATATATATATATATATTTTTTTTTTTATACCTTGCTGGCAAAGATGAGACAGGTCTCTGAGACAGATACTGACTTGGGATTGGAAAGGAGTTGAAGTCAGTTGATTTTACCTATATTGTAAAGTGAAAGACTTTTAAAAGAACATAACAGAACATTTAAAAAAAAAAAAAAATATTTTTTCTCTAAAAGTAAAATTAAATATTTTTTTTTTAATTAGAAATTTAAAAAAAAAAAGTTGTTTGTGAGTACTATGGCAAAGAAATATTTTTTGCAAGATTCCAAATTATTTTTTTTTTTTAAAGCAGTAAACAAAAATTAAAAGTATTTCATGTACTTTCTCTTTTAAAACTGTTTCCATAAATATATATTTTTAAATTACTTTATCTTATTTATAAATTACATCATTTTCTTCTCTTTAATTAAAATTCACGTGTACACAACTATCACAGAAAAATAAAGCAACAATTTTCTTTGCAAAACATAGTAGAATAAATAGTAAACCTGTGACATGTGCAAAAGAACTAATTTATTAAACTGGCACATGAATAATTTATTATATGATTCAAGAAAAAAACTAATAAACAAATACAATTGTAATTAAAGCAAATCTAGGAGAAGAAATCAGGCAGAACTCTCAATGTTATTTCCCAAACTGTTATTCCCCAAAGTTGCTTAAAGAAAAGTTTTATTTTTTTTTTTGTTATAGCAGTCCCCACAATTACAATTACCCAAGTTGCAGTCAATTTTACCAAAATCATAGCAGAGATCGTGAACTGTGCTAGATATGAATACCATTGCATTAAATAATATAATATTTTGCATTAATAAGAATATATTACATTTTTTCATAACAAATTCATATTAAAAACACCAATTAAAATAATTTAAGACAGACATGAGTACACATAAAATAAAAATTTATAAAAAAATATATACTTAAAAACAGTTAAAGTATATATTTTTTTATAAATTTTTATTTTATGTGTACTCATGTCTGTCTTAAATTATTTTAATTGGTGTTTTTAATATTTTTCACATTCAGACGTTAAAATGTATACATTTTGCAAATTCATATTAATGTTTCATATCAATTTTTTACAATGTTTCACAAGAATAACAACTTTTTAATGTTACACCTTATATTTTATTCCATATTTCTGAAATTGCTTTCAAGAATTCATCAAAAACATTTTTTCTTCTCTAGGTATTTTCTCTACATAAAAATTATTTAAGACATGATTCGAGGTGATGGCGAGCTGTACCTCATTGTTTTTTATTGCACCACTTAGCAGAACCCTACATTCTTTCAACATTTTGTGTGTGAATACCCGTTGTTGCATCAATAAAACTGTAAATATGGTTCACAGTAAAGTGCTTGTAGCCTGCTTTTTCAAGCTCCCATGAATTGTACCGTTTCCAACAGTCAGTGTCGATTGTTGACCCATCTTCACTAATTTATTGCATGAGTGTACTAGCGTTTCTATTTGAAATGTGAATGAAAAAGCATTAACTATTTTCCAGCCATATGCCTACAAAAATCCACTGTTGTGGGAGTATCCTGTCACTGTTGTTTTTTCAACATACAAACTTTCGTCAGTCTCAGTAATGTTATTGGCATCACCAATTCATTCATTAAATCTTTGTATTGGGTGTAAGGAATTCACTTTTCTCATGTAACTATTTCAATCAACTGTCACATTTTTACCCATATATAGTTTTTTCTTACACCATTTTATGGATGTTAATACCTCTGCCCAACAGTACCTTAGAGCAGTTATGAACGGTATCCTCAAACCACTAAACCAATTTCCAAAACAAAGGCCTTTTTTTTTTACAGCGATATTGCTTCATCATTAGTAACATACAGTTTATATTATGGCCATTTTTGCAAAGTTGTTTGTTGGGTAAAAGCCCTTGTTTCTGATCAAAAATGCCACTGTTATACTAGTATACTATTACACTATTATTAAAGTTATGTACTTGGTAAATCAAAGATTATTTCCATATTTATAAAAATAAATACAGGCAATTAAAGAAAAAAAAATACAACATGCAATTTTTTTAAAAAGCATATGAAAAAGAGTTTTGGAATGTCAATGAAAAAGCAAGCAATATGACGATAGCATAAACGCATGCTGACTGCAAACCCTTTGATGAGATTTTATAACCTAACTCGGCAATATATCTCTGTTACTTGACTATTCATCCTTGGGGGCCACTATAACAAAGAAGTACCTTTTGTTTTTTACCTTTATGAAATTACTTTTATATGACAAGGTTTTCAAATTAAAAGTTCAATTATATGTAATTTATTTTTGCTTCAATAAAGTTCAGTAACTGAAACTAAACTAAACCTGTGGTGCTACAATCGCAATCTATTAAGGATTCTTGTCTAGAGTGCCCAGCCTTGAGGTGTTATGCAGCATATGTCCTGGCCAGGTGGTCAGTCTAATGCTGGATCCTCAGTGTTTAGTTCCCAAGCAAGCTTGCTGCTTATTTTATCAACCCCGAAGAGATGAAAGGTTGAGTGAATCTTGCCTAATCAGCAACACAGAATAGAACTGGGGACATGTAGTGTGGTAGGTAGGCATGCTAACGCTGACCAGAGTCAGATAATATAGACGAACACGCGAACGCTGTTCGCAGAAAATTTTCAAAGTTTGCAGACAGTTTTGATGTTTTTTACAAATTTCTTTATAAAAAAAAATTATCAAGACCCCAGGCAGAGAATCTGTGCGACGCACGTCGCAGACTCTTAAGAAGGTCTGCAGACTATTTTTCAACTGGAGAAAAAAAAAGTTTGCTAGAAATTATTTGCCATGTACCATGGTACAGTATTTTTTTGAAAAAGTGCCACGGCGCATACGAGTTTAAAACTTAAAAATATTGTAAGTGCGACACTTATGCCGGAATGGCCAATTCTTTGTTAAGCAAAGCAGGGCTCCCAACACATTTTAGCCCTCTAAAAGGGGGAAAGGGGACCATTTTTATTTAAAAAGGGGACTTTGGGGGACCATTTATACTAAAAAAGGGGGACTTCGGGGGATCATTTATATTAAAAAAGGCGACTGAAAAGGGACTACATGTCTAAAAATATTGCACCAAGTTTTCCTAAATATGCAATTTTTTTTAAACTACCTCAGAAAATATGTTAATTGATTTTCTTTACAAAAAAAGACACACACACAAGAAACATTTTGCTGTAGGATTTATTTTGAAAACCATTGCATTAACAAAGAATTTTCAGTTCTGTCAATAATTTTAGAAATGACATATTTTGATATATCACTTTTATGGAAGAAATGTCTTTGGAAATTTGATCCATGCATAGTTAGTTATAAGTCCAAGAAGTTTTCTAACAGAATTATGTCAATGTGGAGGCCCATGAGCTCTTCTTTCATTACTGAATATTATCTGACAGGTTATGAGTATCATTTGTTAGAGGAAGAAGATCTGCATGTAACAAATATAGTATTGACTCTAGAATGAAAGGAGCACTGGGCGGGAATTTTTTAAAAGAGGCATACAGTTTTTGAAAGAGGCACTATTGCATCCTGTTCAAAAAGCATCTTTTGTTAAACTGGTTTGTTTGAAGTCCCCATTAATCGGTAGAATTTTCCCGCTAACGACAGACGAATTTTGTGATATTTTCCGACAACTGATTGACAAATTTTGCAAAAGTTTTTCCTGATTGACATATTTTGCAATCTTTTCTCGAGAACGATTAACAAATTTTGTAATATTTTTGAGATTTCTTTTGATGGATTAATGACTTTTACTATCTTTTCTCGGGACCGATCGACGAATTTCACGTTTTTTTTATGAGTTTTTCACATGTGACTGATTGAAGAATTTTGCAATTTCTCTCCCGATCTACAGACAAATTTAGAAAATATTTTTGAGATTTTTCGCTCGATTGACTGGTGAATTTCATGTTTTTTCCTCGCGACCAATTGACGAAATTTTTTCTTGCGACTGATTGTAGAATTTTGGGAATATTTCTGACAATCCACTGCCGAATATCCTGCGATTTTACCCGCGACTGATTGGCGAATCGAGATATTTTTCTTTTACTGATTGGCAAATTTTGCAGACTTTTCTCGCAACTGATTAGCAAAAATCGTGGGTTTTTTACACAACTGATCTACAAATTTTGCATTTTTTCTGCAACTGAATAAAGAATTTCATGATTTTTTTTTTTCACAATCAACTGATGAATTTCACGATTTTTTCTCACGACCAATTGACGATATTTACGTTTTTTCCCCACGACTGATTGAAGAATTTTGCGATTTCCCCCTCGATCTACAGACGAACTTCACACTATTTCCTCTCATTCAGTTGACAAATTTCAAAATTTTTTGTTTGTGAAGAATTGAAGAATTTTTCTGATGATCCACTGCCGAATTTTGCGTAAATTTACCCACGACAAATAAGTGAATTTTGAGATATTTTCCATCAACCGATTGACAAATTTTGTGGCTTTTTCTTGTGACTGATTATTGAAAATCGCAGTTTATTTTCCACAAGGGATCGATGAATTTCGCATTTTTTTCTACAACCCGCTGAAGAATTTCACAATCGACTGTTTAATTTCGCAATTTTTTCCCCCGCGACCGACTGATGAATTTCACAATACTTTTTACATGAACGATTAAAGAATTTCGTGATTTATTTTACAATGCTAGTCTGACGAATTTCACACCTTCTTTTTTTTTTATGACAACTGAATGACGAATTTCGTTGAAATTGAGAATTTTAAATGTTCTGCGATGTTATGTCGCACTTTTAAGCATATTCTGCTTAGGGGGAATCTAGTTTCAATCTTTTGCCCAGTTTAATAAATTTTGTCCTTCTTTCAATAAAATTTATTTGGAATTCGTACAGCGATTTTTTACTTTTGGCTAATTTTTTATGCAATTTGAGTTTTGCAGTGATTTTATGACAGTAGATTTATTCTTGTAGATTTTTGAATTTTTAGTGATTTCTAATGAGATTTCCAATGTATTCTTTTATGTTTTTCTGCATTCCATGACAATTTTTTGACATTCGTGAAAAAATTCTGATTACAATGTTTGAGCCTGTTATAATAAACTTTATACAATTTTTAAAGTTTTTTGCATTTTGCGGAATTTTTTCCACATTAGCAAATTTTTTTCCAGTCATGAAAAGGGGACTAAGGGGACCAAAACACATAAAAGGGAGGGGACCTTTTTCTAAAAAGGGGACTTTAGGGGGGGAAAAGGGGGACCATTTGGGAGCCCTGGCAAAGTGACTGGCATTTTATAAGAAAGAGTCGCAATATTAAGGAAGGGTTTGTCTCAAAAACAGTAGATAAACTGATGAGTAAGAGTTCATCACTTCCATTCATAGACTAATAACTTTTTATTTTAACATTCATTTATTCATATTTCAGTTATTTTATAGATTAATAAAATAACAGTTTTATTGAGCAATCATAAATTGATATATTTATATAAGTTAATGATTAAAATATTTCACATTTTAATAAAGAAATTTTTTTTTTAATTTTCATTAGTTTTTTTTTTCCTTTATTAGTTGTCTATATGAAGTATTGTATTTAGTATTCCATTCAATACTACATTTCTTGACTGAGTTTTAATAATGCTTGTAAATTAATACTTTTCTTTTAGTGGTGTTGCTTAATGGCACTCCACTCTTATATAACTTTTCATTTTTGCTGTTAGCGGCGATATAGGACTCAGGAGGGGTGCGGTGTTTTTTTTTGCAGAAAATTTTTAAGAAATTGAGTTCGCAGACAGTTTTACACTTTATCTAAGTCTGATGCTGACCACTATGCTACTGGGCTTAAAGTAACACTTAATTTAATATTCGTTCCTAGACAAAGATTATCCACCAAAATTGAAAGGTTAAAGGGAAATATCCGCAAAATTTTTTGGTTCATGCATGCAAAAAAGGTTTGCTATTTTTCTCTAGATCAGTGTTTCCCAACCTTTTATTGGCCACGCCCTACCAAAGCACTTGTAAAATCATGATGCCCCCCTCGACACACACACACACACTAAAAAATATATATTTTATTATTTAAAAAGTTATCTTTATTCACATGGAAGAAGCTTAAAACAGTCTTAACAATAACTATTCATTTCATATTTTTTAACTTATCAAAGTGGTGAATTTTGCACAGACACATGAATATGGCAGATTCCCTTATTCATAAATTTTGTAATCAAAAATTTTTTTTTTTCAATTTTTGGTAAAAGGCAGAAGATTTTTCAGAAAATGCTGTCAAAGTTGGCATTTTCGGAAACAACAGTGCAGAAAAAGTACTTCGTTCAGATACTTAAAAAAAAGGTTTTTAGGTGAAATATGTTTAAGACAGTCAGATAACAACATGGAGCATACACCCCACCATAGTATTTTGACATGCAAAAGTTTCTTCAGGTGACATATAGAAGAGTGAATAGAAATACAAGGCTCTTTCAATTAATCGAAAAAGTTGCAAAAATTGTAAAATAAATTAAAAACCAGAAAAATTATATATATATTTTTTAATTATATAAAAAAATAACATTAATAAAAGTATCAAAATATTTTCAAAAATTATGCATATGATTAATCTGGTTTAAACTATTTTATACCTTTAATTGGAAACTTTTTTTTAAAATTCAACAAAAAAGTTATTTTTTAATTTTGTTTTTAAAGTTTGCATGTATTACTTTTAATTTTAACCTACAAAAATACTTTTTCAAAAAACACTGGCAGCAAATGGATAAGTAACAAATTTGAAATTGTTCCCTTAAATAGTCAAATTGTCCCACGTTGGGAACCACTGCTCTAGATCTTCATAAAAGTATAAAACATTTAAAACAATTTACACGTTTTTCTGAAGTTACAGCATTCAAAGGCAGGTGAGTATATATGCAGCATTCAGAATTGAACTGGATCAGCCCATAAATATATTTCCAGATATATTTGAAAGTAAAGTTTATGAACCAAAAAAAAAAAAAACTTGATCTAGTGTGGTTCTGAATGAATCATATACAGAAATCATTAACACTTTTTAATTAAAAAAAAGAAAGAATTAATGAAAATGAAACTAACTTCCATCTTGTATTCTTCAGGTAAATCATTTTCATCTTGTATGAATTGCTCCTGCATAGGATTACTTCTGTTACAACCATTTGACTGTTATTGAGAAAAGAGTGATTGTATTAAGATTATATGAGAATATAACCAATGAAGAAGTCAAAATTATGATATTTACTCACATGTTTTTTGCATTTTTACTACCTTTTTTTAATGCCAAAAGTACAGAGCGCAAAAAACAGGCAAATTTTTTAACATATCCATACCTATTAAAGGGTCATTCCGGGCAAAATTTGAGAGCCCCTTCACAAAAATCCATTTAATAAAGCAGGCCCTTTCCCAAACTCTTAATAAAACAGGCCCATTCACAAAATTCGTGATTAATTTCTGCAATTGTTAGACTTTTTTTTCGTGACTGACTGATGAAGTACGTGATTTTTTTATGCGATCTCTTGATGAAATTCCAGAGTTTTTTCATGATTTTTTTCTTGAGTGATGGACTAAATTTTGCGATTTTATTCAAGGATGATTTGACGTAATTTTTTACTTTTTTCCCTTCGCACATCTACGTGATTTTTTTAAAAATTATTGTTAACAATTCCCCGGAAATTGCTGTTCGACTTAGAAAAAAACAAGAAAAGCAGCATCCCTGATAATAGGCAGGATGTGGAGTAGAACTTCACCCCTCATGACTCCTGCGCAGGGGCATAGAAAAGGGAGGGCTTAGGGGGCTCAACCCCCTCCCCCCCCCCCCATTGCAAATCAAGTTTTCTCTTTTCGTCGGATTATAGTGTTTCCTTTAAAGTGAACTTTAAATTATATAAATCAAAAATATATTTAAAAACCACAAAAAAGTCATTTAGAGCTTTTTTTCTTTTGTAATGAAAAGCCGAATAATTTCAGAAAGTGAACAAGAAAAACATTTTTTACTTCCGTTCTGGAAGCCACGATAAAACACGTTTTTTCAAGAGAAAAAACAAATCACTTCTAGATTAAAATAATAATAAAGTAAAACAATTTCAATATGTTTCTCCGCTGCACAGAAATCACGTGATCAAACGTACGCAAAGCGAGAGAGGCCCAAAGTGGGTTGCATTAAAAAGAAAAGAAATTAGTTAAATTTTCACAGAGTGAGTGGAAAGACCAATCCCCGTTTGGGAATGCGGAATTGAAATAACCCATCTCCGATCTGCCTGATTTTGTGAATGGAACAGGCTTCTTCCGAGAAGATTGCTTTCAAAGCCATTTTTATTTTGTGTTCCTGCATTTCGTGTTTGGTTTCGTTAAAGATTAAATGAAGTTTATCACTCTAGGCAGTAAATGATGTGACCGTTATATACAATATAATATATAAAAAGAAAATTTTGCAATAAGAATTCTTGTAAAAGACCGGAAAATACATTGTTGAGTTTTTTCTCTTCTAAAGTTCCAAAAAGAACAGAAGGTGAAGGTTCTGAAGTCAAAGATGAAAAACATGAAAAAGCAGGTTCTACAGTTAAAGATAAAAAATCTGAAGAAGCTGTTAAAGTTATTAGCATTGGACAAAATGCTGTAAATACACTGTCTAAATCGTTCTCTGAAAGTGATATGGATATAGGACTATTTGTTGGCGATGTCGTTTATCTTGACGAATACCAAAAATCAAAAGTTTTAGAAAATTCGTGGGAACCAGATCCATCCTTTTCTTTCCCTGCAAACCATAAAAAAAGAAAATTTCAGTATCACTGGTTTGAAAATTTTCCATGGTTAAGTTACTCTGCAAAATTTGATGGAGCATTTTGCAAAATTTGTGTAGTGTTTTCAAATGGACAGGGCGGTCAAGGAAATCAGCGATTGGGTAAATTAGTCTTATCTCCTTTTACACAATGGAAGGATGCTTTAGAATGTTTTACATCTCATCAAATGTGCCAATATCACAAGAATTACATTATTATGGCAGAAGAATTCAAGAAATTTATGAAAGGGCAAAATGTAAGCATAGGAATACAACTTCATAGTAACAGGAATGCGGAAATCTGTAAAAATAGGCAAAAGCTCAAGTCCGTAATTAAAACAGTCATCCTTTGCGGAAGACAAGGACTCCCATTACATGGACACAGAGATTCAGGGAATATTTCTGTTCAAGAAACGGAGAAAAATGACAGTAATTTTAGAGCTTTACTTCGATTTCGTTTGGAAGCTAGCAATAAAAATGAAGACATAAAGGAAGTTCAATCAGGTATGATTTCAAAAAAATATACAAACCCAGACATACAAAATGAAATAATCAAAATTTGTGGTGAAACTATACAAGATCACATTGTCCAAAAAGTCAATAAGGCGAAGTGCTTCGCAGTTCTCGCTGACGAGACTACGGATATCTCCGGAAAAGAAGTTCTTACACTTTGTGTCTGTTATGTTGAGGAATCTGATTTTTCTTGTATAATAAGAGAAGACTTTTTAGACTTTATAGAAATTGAAAATTTATCTGGGACTACAATCGCCGATGTAATATTGTCAAATCTCAGAAGACTCGGGGTTGATTTTTCTTACTTGCGGGGTCAAGGTTATGATGGGACCGCTTCTATGTCTGGAAAACTAAATGGAGTTCAAGCAAAAATACTGCAGGCACACCCAACAGCATGCTGTTGGGTGTGCCATTGTTGCAACCATGTTTTAAATTTAGTTTTGTCAAAATCATGTCTTGTCCCATCCATTAGAAATTCTCTTGCAACTGTTCAAGAAATAGTCACATATTTTAGAGCCTCGCCAAAAAGAAGGAAAATTTTAAAGAACAAGCTCCTAGAAGAAGAATTTTTAAGCAGTAAAAGCACATCCAAAAAAACGACTTGCCTTAAAAAATTTTGTGAAACTCGCTGGGTAGAATGGCATGAAGCCATTTTCACATTTTGTGAGTGTTTGGAACCAATAATTTTAGCCTTACTGGAAATCACTGAAGACACGAATTCAGAAACCGAGGCAACAAAGAAAGCAATGCTATTTTACAATGCATTGTGCCAAAGTAGTTTTTTAGTGTCTCTTTTCGTGGCCGAAAAATGTTTCGCAATCACCCACAACTTGTCAATAGCCCTACAGAAACCAGGCATTGATTTAATATCCTCGTATGAAACCATTAGTGAAGGGACGGAAATTTTCAGAAAAATGCGTGAAAATTCAGAACCCAAATTTTCAGCCATATTTAAACGAGCTTCCAATGCAGCAACAGAACTTAATTTAGAAATAAGAAAACCTAGACTGGGAAAGAAGCAAATGTATAGAGATAATACACCTACCGAATCAGTGGAAGATTATTACAGAAAAACAATTTTCATACCCTTTTTGGATTTTGTTATTCAAAACATGATTGACCGTTTTGAAAATCATAAGCATGTAATTAGTAGCTTGCATGCAATTCTGCCAAAAAACATAGAAAAATCTTCAGTAGAAAAGATCATGCAATGTGCTGAATTTTACTCTTCTGATATAAACATTCTTCAGAACATCTTACAAGCAGAAATCGAAATGTGGATCGAAAAATGGTTGTCATCAGACAAAGAAGAAAGACCGAATACTGCAATAGAGTCATTATCAAGTTGTAATACGGCTGTTTACCCCAACATCAACAAATTGTTGAAAGTTCTATCAACGCTTCCAGTATCAACAGCCACTCCGGAAAGAACATTTTCTACACTGAGAAGATTAAAAACCTACCTTAGGAACACGATGTCAAATTCTCGGCTTTCTGGACTTGCATTAATGAATATCCATCGAGAAATTCTAGTAGATGTCGAATCTATTTTGAATGCAATGGCAGCAAAGCGCAGTTACCTTGTGTTATGATGCCAAAATTTGTAAGTGCATTTTTTTCTTTTTTTAAGTACTATTAATTAAATATTTCTTTCGTACTCTGCTGTCATATTTCACAAAATTGTAAAATTTAATTTATTCCTTAATGTTTACTTTGAAATAATGCGCATAAACTTTTTTAATTATGCAAAAATTAATTATTAATTAATTTACTTAATTACTTATTAATGGGATGCTTTATTATTAATTCATTGTCTCAGTTTCCCAGTTGTTTTGAGCATACTGAGTTAGAAACTATTTGAGCCCCCCCCCCCCCCCCCCCCCATTATTTTTAAATTGCTACGCTACTGCTCCTGTGCATCTCCGGGAAAATGTGCTGCTGTGGAGCAAACCATACATGAAGTCCGATGAAACTCAGGGAATTCATATCATTTAACGCATATATATTTTTTAATTATGGGCAATAGAAAAAAAGCGAATGACTTATGGAAGCGAATGGAATTATGCAGGGGAATCTGCAGAACTCACGGATTTGATACATATAAAGAAACAGAAATTCCAAATTAAAAAAAAAAAAAAATAGGGGGGAATCATGGATTTTATGTAAAAAACTGGAAATTGTGGATTTTATAAAAAGAAAAAAGGCAGATATCACGGAATTGTGCCTTCAGGCAGAATAGTTACATTCCTGTAAAGCTTATATAAAATGTTCAAAAGAAACAAAAAGTTTTGGAAAAATAGGGCATAGGCCCAGGAGCCTAAAAAGGTAAAAACCCAGAATAGAAAAACAATATAAAAATGGAAAAAGGGGAACATTTGAAAATGACCGGTAAAAATCCTTAATATCTCAAAAACTAAGACCCCTATCAAAAAAAAATAAAACCAGATTTAAGGACAACAACATAATGATGCTAGTTTAGGAAACCCCACAAGCAGAGTGAAATGGAAAGAAATGAAGGTAAAGAAGGTGCTAAAATATAAATATATACATAAGGGAAATAATATAGGGAGGAGCTGTCAGGTGCCACGTCTTTCCTGAATACCAGATATCAATCAGAACTTTCCTGATAACGGAGGAAGGGGTGGAAAAGAGAAAATCTATAGGGGGAGGGGGTTGGAAAACTGAAAAACAACTGGACGAATCGGGCAAACTCTGAAAATTGAAAGAGGCTCCCTATAGAAAATGCATATACATGCAACTAAAGGATAAATCCACTGTGGGCAGCCACCCAGTATGATAATATCAAAAGAAGTTAGATAGAGAGAAAAGAAAGAAAATAAAAAGACCCCAAAGCCAAAATAGTATCTTGAATAAAAAAAAGCATAACAAATGATTTTGAAATATTTTATTTTCTCTAGGTCTCTATTTTCTGCTAGGTGGTGTTGGAACCGTTCTTTCAATTTTTAGCTTGGGTATGGAGTATAAAAACAAGTGTAAAATTATTCATATGTATTTGAAATTGATTTTATTATTACAATTAGTTTAACTAAAATTAATTTAATTGCAAAATGTAACTAAACAAAATTAATTTCAATTCTTGTATCTATTTACATTTATTTACAATTACATGTAGTTGTAGCATGCAATTGACTTTTAATTAAAATTAAATTAACTGCTATCCCTTTTTAATTCAATTAGTTCATTTACTGAAAATTTTATTCATTGATAATATTGTTCACATTTATCTGCAATAATTATCAAAGACTAGTGCCATTAGATCGCTGTCCTTAAATCTGGCTTTATTTTTTCGATAGGGGCCTTAGTTTCTGAGATATTAAAAACTTTTAACAGTCATTTTCAAATTTTCTCTTCCCTTTTATATTGTATTTATAGTGTACTTTTCCCCTTTTTATATTGCACCATTGTATTTATAATAGGGTGTAAATGATTTCAATCAAATGATTAAAATCATGATTTAAATTAAATTATTTTTTTTTTATAAAAATCATTGATTTTAATTTTTTTTTAAATCAATTTTATGCACTGTTTTGAGCCTTTTTTTTTTTCCAAATTTCTACACCAATATTGGATCAAAAGCCATGAATGTGGCAAAAGAAATGCTTTCAATGTTGAATCCATTTCAATGACATTAGATAAAATACAAAGAGTAATATCAAATGTTGTCAATGTCTTGAAAAATCTGAATAATTATAGCAATTGTAGAAATTTAGTTAATTAATGATACGAACATGCATTAACACAGCTCGTTTTTTAGCTTACTTCTTGGATACTAATTCTGAAGTGGAATGTTTATTAATAAATGAAAAAAAATCAAGCTTTAAACTTTGTTATAGAATAATATAACGATACCTCCTTATTAAACATTCATTGTGAACTCTCCTCTTTTTAATGGAACTTTGACAAAGAAACTCTAAAAACCTTAAATAGCTTAGAGTGGTGAAGATCAATAGGACTTTTAAAGAACTGTGTAGATCAGAAAGAACTTGATAGAATACAGTTGTGCAAGTACTGCAAAGATAGAGAGGATGTTTCCCACTTTTGGACTCGTGCAGAGCAAATTGTGAAACCAATTAGGTGTAGAAAAGGCAGATAATATAGTATTTGTTTAAATCTTTAAATAAAACTAATTAAATTAATATTTAAATATTTTGTATATTGTATTCCGTATTTACATAACATGTTTCAAGGGTCGATCCAGACAAAATTTGGGGCCTGTTTAGGGCCCCTTCACAAAAATCAATTTAATAAATGGGTCCCTTCACAAAAATCAATTTAATAAAATGGGACCCTTCACAAAAATCAATTTGATAAAATGGGACCCTTCACAAAATTCATTTTAACAAAATAGGCACTTTCACAAAATTCCATTTTATAAAAACTTACTATTTATTATTTATTTATTATTCTTTGACTTTTAAAATGTATAATTTGTAAACAAACAAGATCACCAGCGAGGAAAACTTCAGCAAAAGTATTTAAAAAAGTTTTTGTTAATAAATGCTTGGTTCGAATTTGAGTAGCTGGATTTCGACTTTTATTACAAAATGTTATTTTTCACAAAAATAAAAAAATTTTTTACAAAAATAACCTTTATTTTTCACCAAATGGGCCCCAAGAAAAAAAACCTGCATCGACCCCTGTGTTTAAATCTTTAAATAAAACTAATTAAATTAATATTTAAATATTTCGAAATTGTAGATAATTATTGTATATTGTAGATTAAAATAATTAATTTCTTTTTGATTTTTAACTTGAAATCACTTTGTTACTGTTGTTTATATTTTCTTTCACTTTTTGTTTTAAAATTAAAAAATATATATATTTCATTAACAATGATTAGCAATGTTGAACTTGAAAATGCTTACTTCCTATGTATGCTACTATTAGTAACAATAGTATAGTATATATCATTAAATCTAAAGTATATACAGTTGTTTATATTGCACAAAACTGAAATTTTAAAAAAATCATGATTTAAATTTTTTTTTTAATCTGATTTAAATCAAATAAATCAGATTTTTTTCAGGGGCCCTCTTCCTCTCCCTTTTTATTATTTTACTAGTATCACGTACCTACTCCAAAAGTAACCTTTACTTTTCACAAAATGCCCCCCCCCCCACCCCCAAAGAACCTACATCGAGATCTACAAAAACATTTCTTCGCAAACATGAAACAAGTTAATAAAAAACATGTAATAAGCAAGCAAGCATGGTAATAAGCTTTCATGACAAATTGAGGATGATGATTATTATGGTTAAATTCAGCACTAGAAGAGTTTACATATTATTTGAATCATAAAATTTTATATTACATAAAATAACTGTCATACTAAATTTTATATAAATTTAAAATCTTAGAAAACTTTACATAACTTTGTTTAAATCTTTAAATAAAACTAATTAAATTAATATTTAAATATTTTGAAATTGTAGATAATTATTGTATATTGTAGATTAAAATAATCAATTTCTTTTTTGATTTTTAACTTCAAATCACTTTGTTACTGTTGTTTATATTTTCTTTCACTTTTGGTTTTAAAATTAAAAAATATATATATTTCATTAACAATGATTCGCAATGTTGAACTTGAAAATGCTTACTTCCTATGTATGCTACTATTAGTAACAATAGTATAGTATATATCATTAAATCTAAAGTATATACATTTGTTTATATTGCACAAAACAAATTTTTAAAAAATCATGATTTAAATTTTTTTTAATCTGATTTAAATCAAATAAATCAGATTTTTTTTTTTCAATCATTTTTTTTTTTTTTTTTACACCCTGATTTATAATAATTTCCACCTCTAAATCGTTTAGTTCCAAATTTCTCTGCTAGGGGCCCTCTTCCTCTCCCTTTTTATTATTTTACTAGTTAGTATCATGTACCTACTCCAAAAATAACCTTTACTTTTCACAAAATGCCCCCCCCCCCCCCAAAGAACCTACATCAAGATCTACAAAAACATTTCTTCGCAAACATGAAAAAAGTTAATAAAAAACATGTAATAAGCAAGCAAGCATGGTAATAAGCTTTCATTACAAATTGAGGATGATGATTATTATGGTTAAATTCAACACTAGAAGAGTTTAAATATTATTTGAATCATAAAATTTTATATTACATAAAATAACTGTCATACTAAATTTTATATAAATTTAAAATCTTAGAAAACTTTACATAACATGCAAATTAAAACCTGGCTAAAATTGAAATATAGATGGGCTATTTTGAATATAAATAAACAGAATACTAAAAGAAAATTAAACAAAACACTATTCAAAAAAGTAAATATAAGCCAACTTACTATATTAAAACTGGTCTGTGCTATTCTGCTCATATTATTAATCTAAAAGCAAAATAATTGTTTAATGCAAAATGATAGTTTTATTTTTCTAATAATGTAATATTTTAGTTTTATTTTTCTAATAATGTAATATTTTAGTTTTATTTTTCTAATAATGTAATATTTTTTAAATAATGTTATTCCTAATATCATACCAAATTATCATATGATTCACATTTCACTTCCAAGGCTTCCGAGTTCTATACAAAGAAAAAAAATGTCCATTATTTAAAATATATATAGATATGATATATATATATATGGTGTGTGTGTATTCTCGTTATTCTGACACACACTCATTGGATAACTAGGGTAGAGGTCTGCACAGACTGAAATTTTCAGGCCCAGCCTGCAAGAAAATTTTATTGACCCATTCTAACCCATACAAAAACTTTTATTGGCTTGGCCTGGTATAAAAGCTAATCACTTCAAAATTTGCATTCATTAGCTTTAATAATCCCCATTTCATTCATATTTATACAGAATACAGATTAACTTATTTTTTTAATCAGAAGAAAATTAATTTGATGATGTACTACTTTGCTGTGTGAATTTTGTTTTTCGAATGCGAGTCTCCATTGGGACTTGGCTGATATTAAAATCACTTTAAACATTCTTAAAATCAGGTGAAAAGATAAAAATTTGTGATGTGGTGCAGTATGTTTTACTTAAATTTTTAAAGAAGTTTGCCTAGATATTTGAATCATTCTATATTTTAAAGACTATTCTGATCGTATGCCAACTGTCAAATTCAAAGATTTGGACTCCCCTGTGGCAGAATGTATGCGACACTGCGATGGGCGTCGCAGACTTTTTAGGACACCTGCAGACTAAAAACATACAGCGATGCTGCAGACACGCTATAGCGCGTAAATTACGTGAAAATAATTATTGCCGAGAGGGGATTTTCTCCCCTCCTCCCTCTGCTGTAACCTTTCAAAATATTTGCTGTGAATTTCAGAATTTTTTTTTTACTCAAAAAGACTGATAAATGCTGATGCCTTAATTAACACTACAACTACAACAGCAGCAAGAATAGATTTATATGATATATTGCATATTGCAAGCTATTTTTGAAAATATTATTAGCGTTGCAGACACTTGAAGATAGTTCTGTCACTGGGCTTCTTCAATGATTTTTTTTTTTTTTTTTTTTTTTTTTTTTTTAATGGAATGCAGTGACCAAGAAAAAGATAATTAAAGTCATTCCTCTTCAACTAATAATGTTTAATAAAGACAGATTTATGCAAATTTGTGATTCTTCATTTCCTGCCTTCATTTTATTGACTTCAAAATCATTAAAATAAGATGAATTTTAATTAATTTATTTTTCTCTTCATTTTAACCAGACCTTAAGGAACACAACTTTGTTGATATAGTTGTTCATGTTCATTGTACAACAACGTAATGTAACACTAACGATCTCAGCTATTTCTCATTTTAAACAATAGAATTGATGATTTTAAATGCGCCAATAGATTTTATTATCATCACACTAAAAAAAGTTTTAAAAAATTTGAAATTTAAAAGGTAGAAATGAGCAAAAAATGTTCTAGAAACGTTTTAAATTACGATTTAATTGGAACTGTTAAGGCTAGAAACTTGAAATTTGGCATCGTTATAAAAGTAAATACTCACTCGAATAGATATCTAAAAATTCAGAATTAGAAAAGATGCAAGAGCAAAAGAAGTTCTAAAATTGTGATTTATTTGATACAGTTGAAATAGAAGGATGCAATTTGGCATTGTGGTTAATTTTAAAATGAAAATCTCGCTAAGTATGGTTTCTAAAAAAATTTTAATTTATAAAGATGAAATGAGCAGAACACGTTCCAAAAATATTGTAAACGACTATTTAGTTGGATTTATTCAGGTTAGAAAGTTAACATTTAGTATAGTGATTACTTTTAAGATGCAGATACATGGTATAAACAGTTGATTAAAAATTCAAATTTTAAAAGTGTGAAATGAGCTGAAAACGTTCTAAATTATGGGTTATTCAGAATTGTTAGGGATCGTAAATGCTCGTGCTGAATAGTTTTCACAAAATTTGAAATTTAAAAGGGTGTAGAAGCAAAAAACATTTTAAAATTGCAATTTTTATGATGCTGCTGGGCTAGAAACTTAGAATGCTGGTTATTTTTAAGATTCCAGTGCTCGCTAAGAATGGTTTCTAAAAAAATTCGAAATTTAAAAGGATGAATGACAAGAAAGCGTTCTAAATTATGATTTCTATGGAATTGTTAAGGATAGAAACTTGAAATAGCTGCTACTTTTAAAATGCAAATATGCTCATCCAGAACAGTTTTCTAAAATTGTGAAGTTAAAAAGGGTGCCAGAGCAAAAAACACTCTAAAATTGCAATTTGTGTGATATCAATTTGACATAATGATTAATTTTAAAAAATAAATGCTCACTAAGATCGGTTTAAAAAAATTAAAAGAAACATTACAAATATTTGAAAAGAGCAAAAAATGGTTTAAAAATATTTTAAGTTACAATTTATTTGAAACTGTTAAGGCTAGAAATTTGGCATGGTTGTTATTCTACAGACGTAAATACTCACCCAGAACTTTTTTCTAAAAATTCGAAATTTAAAAGGGTGCAAGAGCAAAAAATGTTCTGAAATTGTGATTTATTTGATACAGTTGGTACAAAAGTTTGGAATTTGGCATAATGGTTACTTTTAAAATGTAAACGCTCACTAAGAATGGTTTCTAAAAAAATCGAAAATTCTAGGGATGAAATGAGTAGAAAATGTTCTAAACTATGATTTAGTTGTATTTATTCGGGTTAGAAACTTGACATTTCATATAGCACTTACTTTTAAGATGCAGATGGAAGGTATAAACATTTGCTAAAAAATTCAAAATTTAAAAGTGTGAAATGAGCAGAAAATGTTTTAAATTATGGTTTATTCAGAGTTGTTAGAGATTAAAAACTTAAAATTTGACATGCCTATTTTTAAGACGTAAATGCTCGCACAGAAAAGTTTTTACAAAATTTGAAATTTAAAAGGGTACAGAAGCAAAAAACGTTCTAAAATTGTGATTTTCGCAATGCTGCTAGGCTAGAAATTTGAAATTTGGCATGCTAGTTATTCTTAAGATTTCAATGCTTGATAAGAACGATTTTAAAAAAAAAATCGAAATTTAAAAGGATGAAATAAGCAGGAAACATCCTAAAAAACTTCTAAACTATGATTTAACTGAAATTGTTAGAGATAGAAACTTGAAATTTTGCATGGTTGTACTTTAGAGACAAAAATTCATCCACAGAACTGTTTTTAAAAATGTAGAAATTTTAAAGTATTCAGGAACAAAAGACATTCGTAAATTGTGATTTCTGTGATATAGTTGTTATAGAAGCTTGGAATTTGGCATGGTGGCTATTTTAAGATATAAATGCTTGCTAAGAACGATTTTTAAAGAAAAATCGCAATTTCAAATGAAAAGAGCGGAAAACCTTCAAAAGACATTCTAAATTACCATTTATTTGGAATTAATTTTAGTTCTATTTCATTTAAGTCTCATGTTTGCCTAATACAGTATAAGAATGAACAGGGGTCGATGCAGGTTTTTTTTCTTGGGGCCCATTTTGTGAAAAGTAAAGGTTATTTTTGTGAAATTTATTATATTTTTGTGAAAAATAACATTTTGTAATGAAAATTGAAATCCAGTTAATCAAATTTGAACCAAGCATTTATAAACAAAAACTTTTTTAAATCCTTTTGCTGAAATTTTCCTCTCTGGTGAACTTGTTTGATTACAAATTACACATTTTAAAACATCACAAAATAATAAATAGTAAGATTTTATGGAATAGAATTTTGTGAAAAGGCCTATTTTGGTAAAAAGAATTTTCTGAAAGGGCCGATTTTATCAAATTGATTTTTGTGAAGGGGCCCATTTTATTAAATTGATTTTTGTGAAGGGGTCTGTTTTATTAAATAAATTTTTGTGAAGGGGCCCTAAATAGGCCCCAAATTTTGCCTGGAGCGACCCCTGATGAAGTTTACTCAAAATGTGGCTTAACTGGTATTCTTTTAATTACCCGTAGGAGTATAATTTATACATGAATATCACTTCGCCTATTTTAACAATTAACACAAGCAAAGCTGCAGGTTTCGTGATTTATTAATATAATAAAATGCAGTTTCCACTCAAACTTTGTCTTAGCCTATTACTTACTAATATGAAGGACTCCAAACAGCTGCTGAACTATGTGAAAAAGGCTATGGAGTCAACTCAGCTGTGACTCAGAAGTAGATGAAGGAAATACTGTTTTACATGATTTTAAATTTGTTTCTTTTAAAATCTGTAGTTTAAGTAAATATGTTTATGCTAGAAATTTTGGACATTTTACCAGCTGTTAGGTTAGAGATTGCTTACATTTTAAATGTGAAAACTTGTGTTTGTATTTTATAGACATGGTGTTACAATTTTATTCAATGATTTTAATTACATTTATCATCACATTACTCTTTACATTCAACTGTATTATTTTTGTTGATCTTGCTTTTATGACTAATTTTTAAATTATAATTTATGTTTTTGTTCTAACTTTTATTTTGGCAAAGCATGTCTTTAAAAGGACTTTGTGCCATAAAACCCCAGTAAACCAACCACTCAAACAATTATAAAAGTTAATGATATACAGAGAATCAAATTGAAAACAATACAATAGTATATTAAATATGTAAATTTTGATACTGCTAACAAAGTATTTAACCAACTGAGTGAAAAACATCCAGGCCGGGACTCAAACCCGGATCCTTGGTATAATGCACCAATGCTTAATCACTGAGCTACCAGGATGATACCCAGTCTAGCATCAAGCTCAGTGGTCGAGCATTGGTACATTATACCAAGGATCCAAGTTTGATTCTCAGCCTAGACATTTTTTACTCTGTTTTTTATACGCTTTGCTAGCAATATGACAATTCATGCATTTAATAATCAATAATTTCAAGCTTAATTTCACTGCTGAAAAGAAAAAAAAATTAAAAATTAATTAATTATATAATACAATAGCATAAAAAAGCATTTAAAAATAATAATAATAAACAGCAGCTACTTACATCATTTATCAAATTGCTTAGTGGACATTCTTCAATCCTGAAAATAAAAAAAAAAAAAAAAAAACTGCTTATAATATAGAGTTAATGCAGAAAAGAAATACATATTTGTACATGATTCATGAAATGAAAAATTCTTTTATGTAAACAAGTATTAGTTTATAGGAAAGACTATCCTTCGCAAAAGTATCATCATATTTTAAAGTCATGCACCTGTTTTCATTCTATAGGTGCAGATTCACGGTCGCAATGTGGTGACTATTTTTTTTTGCTTTGGCCACTAATTTTCTATGTCTAAGTCACCATGTGTTTTACTGAGATACTTCTTTTATACCAAACAGCCAATTTCAGATTTTTTTCCTAATATCAAATCTGCAGATTCTCCTCCATAATTGCGCTATATTTACCACTTTTTTCCTATTCCCCATAATTAAAAAATATGATTAAATATAGATGCCACATTTCTGCAAATTTCCCATTTTCTTCTTTAAAAAAAAAAAAAAAAAAAAAAAATTGTGATGTCTGCAGAACTAGGCAAAAAAATCACATTGGTTGATAAGTGCCACAAATGAACTCATGAGTGGCAGCATACCACAATTAGCCCGCGACGCAGAAAAATTGACAGGGCGAGATAATCTACATGTTAAAAAGGCTTTTTCTATAGACATAGTTCCAATCACTACGTTTTAATGCTGTTATAGGCCCATGTTTGTTTTTTTTCTTTTTTACTGTTCATCGAAATGTGCTGTCAAAATTTTAAAATTTTCCACGATAGTGTTTTTTTTAATTAGAATTCCATATTATCTTCGAAAGCCTAGGAACAGACAACAGAGGTTGATGGTTCAGAGATAGCATTGTGGTCATGGGCACATATACAACGGAAATCTGTCTCCAATATAAGTAGGTACTCAGTATTTAAAGAATTATATATATATACATTTTTTTTTTTAATGTATTTACTGTGTTTGATATATTATTATTACAAACCCTTCAATTTCTAATAAATTAACAATTAAGTAAGGTTTTAAGTAAAAATAAATACATATATCAGGGGTGCTTACTTTGGAAAACCAATATTTCTTAAAAGCAAAATTTGCATTCAAATAAAGCAAAATTTCCTTTATGGAAATAATGATATTTAAAAGTAAGCACCTGTATGAACCCTGTATATGATTTTTAAACCTTAGATAAAACAATTTTCCAGAACTTTTCACAGAGACAAGGAGTACACTAATTTTTCTTGCTCCAAGTTGCTGAATATGTAGCTACGCCCACTGCTACAGCACAGTCTATCCAGTGAAGTGGCTCAGAAGAGAACTCTGAGATTTAACACCGAAGTAAATATAGTATACAAATAAGTTTAAGTAGCCTAATTTTTCAATGAGAATATAAATACAGTAGACTCTTTTAAATCTGCATAGCTTAAAATCAGAGGTTGTGCGGATTTTAGAATTTTATAGATTTCTGGTCACTGTTTTGTTTACATTTTTAAACAATCATTTGAATTTAATAATGCACTCGAAATTATAATGAATGCTTATACAATAAAGTAAAATAATAAAAATTAAGAAAATTTAATTTTTTTTAAATATTAAAAGTAAAGGTCAAGTAAATAATTTATAATGCATAGCTAAATATGCATAACAATGAGATGATTTTTTCTTGAATTATTCTGTGAAGCTTATAAATATACACTAATAATTCACATCAAAATCTTAAAATAACAAAGTTTCATTTCATGTTAAGCCATACTTAATAACCAAAAATCTTGATTAATACATAAATGTATTTGGTAAAAAGTTCGTGGTCGCCACTGATATCAGCGCTATCTTGAAATTTTTCAGAAATAAATTTATGCTTCCTTCATGAAAAAACATGAGTCCAATCATATTAACCAGAATCCCATGTTAAAATGTGTACAAAATAATATAAAAATTTAAAAACCTTAAATTTTTCACCTACGTCTTAACTGTAAGTTTCATTGTTTACAACTGAAATGATGTGTGGATTTTAGGGTTGCAGATTTGAGGGAGTCTACTGTACAACCATATTTTTTTCAAAATAAATTACAACTGGAATCATAAGATAAATCTTAACATTTGTGTACTAGCTGATAGATTCTTATTTAGAACAAATTACTTATTTATAAAAGTCTAAAACACTTCAAATATAATGACATAACCAGAGTTGTATAAGATAGACACATGTGGAAAATTTTCTTCAAAATTTGGAACTTTGCAAAAAAAATTTTAGAAAAGAAAAACTTAGTTTTTTTTTTTAATACCAAAAAATAAAAAAATATTCCAATTTTATGTATGATTTATTTACAGTTTGTGCACAATTCAAAGTTTAAAGATGTCAAACATTGTTGATACATTACAGATGCTTGCGAAGAGGTCAAAATATTAAGGATTGGTCAGAATTCAGCTCTTCCTATCATGGATTTTTAGCTTTTTTTAAAACCAAAATAATTATTTTTTAATTAATATAAATTAATTTTAAATGGTAATTATTTTAAACTACTGTTTTTAATTCATATCGTCAAAATAATATAACACATAATTTCATTAAAACATTAAATTATTTTGCAGAAAGTTTTTGACCCAATATTTATGTGTGCAGAAAGTTTTAGGTTTTATACAAGTGTGAACATAACATATTCTGCAATCTTTAAAATATACTTTTTCTATAATAATAAAATAGAGATAAAAGTATGTATATTATACATATATCAGTCAAATGCAAATTAATTTTTATGGTAGCTATTTAATTAATATTAATATATGTAGTCCATTCAAATAACAATAAACTTGTAAAAAAGTAAAAACTTGCTACAAGTAAAGTTTCACAAGGAAATGGTTCAGATTTTTGTTGATTTAATAATATATACTTCAGACAAATGGGTAGACTTAATTTTCAAATGCTTTAGCACAACCTTTGAGAATGAAGTATAGCAATGCTGCATTAAATATAAGTCAGATATGCAAAATTAATTTTTATGGCAGCTATTTTAATTAATATTCATATATGCATTCCTTTCAAATAGCAATAGACCTGGCAAAAAGTAAAAACCTGTAAAGCGTAATAAGGAATTTTTATATGCCTCAAAGAAATAGGCACCTTATACTTAAATGTGTATTATATATTAATGAAGATAGTGGTTTCTATGTAAAATTAGTCCTTAAATGAGCATGTAATTATCAAGTCTATTCAAAAATACTTGAGATCTTAAATATACATTTTACAGTATAATTTATTAATAAAACTTACAAATTAAACAGTTGCAGATATGTTTCCTGTGATAATGGGAGACTCTCTTGAGAGCTTTTGATACTTTCAGCCATGGACTAGAATAAAACTAAATGAGCATTAATTAAGTTTTGTTTTAATATTAAGATAAATTAATAAAAATAAACAATATTTTTAATTTCATAATTAAAATGTATTAATACAAGTACAATGTCACTGTTTAAGTCAAAGCACTTAATTGAGCTGTTTAAACCAAAAATCAGCACTTCCCAAATATGATAATTTAGTGATACAGTAGAACCGTGATTATCCGACCCTCTTTTAACCGGAACGCTCCGTAAACTGACATCAGTTTCCTGACATTTTTTCAGCTTTATTTTTTTACTTTCACATTCCTTGTATATGCAAGCAGTCCTTTCCGATAAATATTTTGGTTTCCCTTTCTTAGAATTCCTTTGAAATTAACTTGAGCTCCCAGAAGCTCCAATCTCGGTATAAGTGTATACTCTTCAGGGATCTATTTAGGAAAAAATTGGATCCTTTAAAGGACTCTTCATAAAATTTTTCATTTCAAAAAAGGACCCTTCACAAAATTATTTTCCCTAAAACAGGATACTTCACAAAATTATTTTCCCTAAAACAGCACCCTTCACAAAATTATTTTCCCTAAAACAGGACCCTTCACAAAATTATTTGTCTTAAAAATAAGTTTTTCACAAAATTTTTCCATCTTTAAACCAAACATTTCACAAATTAATCATTTAAAAGTAAAATCTGACCTGCCACTTTTATATTATATAAAGAAAATATATGTATTTTATATCCATTATATCTTCTTAAAAATGCATAAACAAGAACCTGAATATAACGACCATTTGAAACTCACATGCTTAGATTTTTCACAAATATAAAAAGCTATTCACAATTTCACAAAAACAGGACCCTGGGAAAAATGTCTGGACAGACCCCTGCATACAGGAAAATTTTCCTCTCTCCTTGTAGAAAAGGTGGCCATAAGGTGGCTGCTGGCAGATAATTTTTTAAAAGCCATTTTTTCTCATTTAGTGGCCTTGCAGCCGGAGTTCGGTGCTAATTTTGCTTTTTAATTAAGTCCTACAAAAATGTATGAAGATTTAGTGAACATGAAGCTGATATTGAAACTCTCGAGCTACAGGATTTATAAAAAGCTGGGTTTCTTTTAAACAACAACAACCCATATGGGGTTTTGTAGTAAAACTCAAAAAAAAACATAGGGTTTTTTTGTTTTATTAAAAAAGCTGGTGGTTTTAACACAAATTTATTTCTAGAATTTAAAAATTGCTCTAATAACAGAAATGTGGGCGATAAATCAAAACATTTTGGAACAGCTTTGGGATTAGCCTGCTGTCCGCCATCTTGTTTTTTAAATCAAAACATATTTGTTTTGTTTCTCATTTCCAAAATAATTTTCATCCATATTTACTTTTTATAAACACGTTATTTAATTTTATTGACTAATTTATTTATATTTAATAATAAAAATTTAAATGTTTTGATTTAACTGGATTATGTCAGAAACAAAACAAATGTTATGATTTATCGCCCACGGTCACCCATCTCATTTTTTAAATCAAAACATTTTAACTTTTATTATTAAATATAAATAAATTAGTCAATAAAATTAAATAACGTGTTTATAATAAGTAAATAAGGATGAAAATTATTTTGGAAATGAGAAACAAAACAATGTGTTTTGATTTAAAAAACAAGATGGTGCACTGAGGGCGAATGGTACATTTGTTCCGTGCCATGATATTAAAAGAGAAAAAGCTTGAAAAAATGTTGCGATGCATAGTTACATACAACATACAATAGATCAGTTTCAACTGATGTCACAAACATTTATTCACCAGCCGAGAAGGATAATTAGAAAAACTTACGTAAATGAATAAATATCAAAGTTTTTTTTTTTTTTTTTTTCATTAATATATTGCAAATTTTATTGCTTAAGCTTACTAACTTGACAAATTAATGAGTGGGGTTTTTTCAGAATTCCTTGCCTTTATTTATTTATTTATTTTGAGATTCCAATGCCAACATTCTTTCATTTGTTTATTGGGCGATAGTTTTTTGTTATGAACAGTAGTCCACCTGATAATGAAGAAGTACGGTTACCGTTGTTTGTTGTTAGAAGAAGCATCTTCAGAAGTTGATGATTTAATAAAAAAAGAAATTCAAGAGCATGCTAATAGCTTTACTTTGCTGCTGGAAGGGTGAAAAATGTAATCTTTAGCAGTGTGCAATTCCATTTTTTTTTTTAGAAAGAAAGAGAATATATAGATTTTTTTTTTTTTTTTTTATAAAAATATATGTTTTTTTTTTTTTTTTTTTTTGCTTGTTAGAAATTTAATTCAAGGTAATTCAAGGTTAAATTCAGTTTATTACATTTTTGAAAATTTTCCGGAACTTTTAAGCACTTGAAAATTTTTCCAGCACTTTCCTTCCCTTGAAAATGAATCTTTTCTTTTTCCCCAGCACTTGTATTTTAATTTTTCTCAAACGTACGAACCATAGGGAAAATAAGTATCAAATATGTTAAAGTAGAAAACAAGAAACCATTCACTATCAGTCATGCTTTAAGGAGTGGGAATAAAACAATAGACAAAAAGCAAATTTCTATGATTTCCTACATCAACATCAAAAATAACAAACAATAAACCAAAACAAAAGACAAGCATCACAATTTAACAAGCACCTTTGATGGATAATAAATTACTCAATTATCAGAAAGTCAAAGGATTAAGAGAAAATATTAAAATTCAACAAAAAGTATTATGTTGTTAAAACATATTATCAAAAACACAATAGTACTTTTCACGGGTCAAAAGCTTGAAACAGATGAATGAAAACAAATTCTATTAAGAGATTTTGAAAGGTCTCAAATTAAAAATTAACGATTAAAATCAAATCAATAGCAAAAACCAACAAATAACATACAAAGGTGATCTCAAACACAAAACTTGAAAGTCAAATTGTGTAACAAAGACTGAAAACTAAACTTCAGTCACGTTGCCAATTCTAAAAACATAATAATTTTCGCAGATTGATTGTTATTGCCATGGATGTACTATAAATGGATAAAGCACGCCGGGCTGAAAGCGACAACGTCGATCGTGTTGCATGCCGGGAAATACGATGTCTAGCGATGTCACCTGTTGGCTGCTAAAACTTGGCGATTGGCGGGTAACTATTTCCATTGCTATTTCTGCCCTTGGCGTATAGACGCTTTCAGTCGTGACGTCAATCATGACGTTTTGCTTGGTTACTGACTCCAAACAAACGGTTGCTATGTGGTATTTTCTATTTTGTTTGTATATTATAGATATATCTTATAGCTATATCTCACAGTTAAGTGTTTCAATACTTTATGCAGTGATAACATTTTCTACGATTTATATTTAATAAGAAATCAAACATAGCAACCGTTTGTTTGAGTCAGTAACCAAGCAAAACGTCATGACTGACGTCACGCTGAAAGCGTCTATTCCTTGCACTTGTTTAGCCTAGTATGCAATAGAGAGAGAGAGGAGGAGGAGGGGGGAAAAAGATTAATATGATGATTTGACAACTTGTTTGCTAATTCAAATGTATTTTTTTTTATTTAAGCAGTTCCCTTACCCCCAGTTAACTCTTAAAAAAATGGGAAAAATATAAATTTCCCAACTTATCGCTTGAAATGTTTTTAAATATATATAGAATATGTCCACAAAGTGGTGTAAAGATCTGATAATTAAAAATGTGTGAAAAAGTTTTGTACTACATACATTTTCCTTTAAATATTTCAGAGTTGCAATCCTTAAATTCATTTTTTCCCCCAATATATCGATATATTCAAAAGGCTAAAAATTAAACATACATTTTTCAGTTGACTTATTATTTTTTTAAGCTCAATTATTAAGGTATTTATTGAATTAAGAATCAGATTTACAGTAATATAAATGTATTTTTTATCAAATAAAAATGTTAAGTAAATAGTGTCATTTTTAATGTATTTGTACATATGTAATGACATTTTATTTTCTTAAATTGATTATTTTTTTTTCAAAATATGATCCTTACTGTTTTAGATTAAGCAAAAATATAAAAGTAAAATTAAAATTTTTAAAAAAATTAAATTTAACTTTTAAAATTTTGTTTTAAAAAATTAATTTTTTTAATGAAAAAAATTGCATTTTTGTTTAATTAAATCATTTTTCTTCATAAAATATCTAGTAATAGGTCAAAATTTCATTTATTTTTCAGGTTTTAGGACCATGGTCCATTAGTGGAATGCTTAATTAGTAGCCAATTTCCAGTAATAAACACCCCATGTAGACATTACGGAAAAAGCAATTTCAGTAATGTTCATAGTGCATAAATTTTTTTGATTCAAATAAAAGCTAAGTAATCAAATTTAACTTTTTAAATTGCACTTATCAGAATGTAATAACAATATATTTTTTTATTAATAGCATTTGTTTAATTAATTTCACGTAATTAATAAACTTTTTAAGAATGTAATTAGATTATTTTTTTAAACAGTGCCTTGGATATTTTATAATGTGGCAATCAGCACCCAATTAGGAGGCAGGGAATAAAGTTTAAGGGCAGAGGAAAATGAGGGGCTCATGGAGCTCAAACTCTCCCCATTTAAACAATGACAATTTTTAAGTCACACAAGTTAAAAATCTATTACTTTCTTTCTTATATGTTTGATTATTCATCTCTGACAAAACAGCTAGTATGTACATTAAAAAAAATAGTAGCTATATAACTAGTAAATCTGCAGATCAGGGGGCTCAAATCTCAGTTCTGCAATTTAATTTTGAAATAATTTAATTTAGTATTTAAAAACATTCAACCCACACTTTTGATATTTTATACGGATTACTAAAAGTGATATATCAAGCAGTTTAACTGTTAAGAATAATAGGAAAAAAGATTCCATGCACTAATAACTCAAAGACTTTTTTTCACTAACCCTTCTAACCCCATCCCCCTCCCAATGTCTCAATAATTTGATAAATGTAATTCTTTGAAATTTAGTATTTTAAACCTTTTATCTAAAATAATTACAATATTGGTCTTGTGATAATGACAATAATTAATTTAAACACTGAATTATTTTCATAAATATTTTATTAATTATTGATATCCTAATTATTAATTTTTTTTTAAATGACTATTTTATTTCATTAATACGGCTTTCGTTAAATTCTGATAAAATTTTATTTTCTGAATTCTTCAGCTCTGTTTTTTATAAATATTACTTGAATGGTTTACATTAAAATTACATACAAAGAAAATATCAGTCGAATATATTTCTTTTTAGATAATTATTCAATTAACACTTATAAATGGTAGTTTTAAGAAATACTACAGAAAGTCTTAAATTTATCATCACAGGCAAAAACATTAAACGTTCGTTTCATATTGTTTACTTTTACACCGCCGATCGCTTCGGTCAAAATGAGAAATATTCAAACAGAAAACTACGCCAAAGTGTGATAAACAGCCTATTATTGTACCCCTGCTTTGACTGCAACTACCCAAGATTCCCCTCTCTAACTCAATACATAGCAGACAGTGTTAAAAAGCCTGCGTGCTGTATCCATCTATTGTACATCCATGTTTTTTACAGACCGCCGGAGTCACGTGATGCTTCAATCCACCAATGCAGATATACGAAAAGAGCACACGTCACTCTAGCGGTCTGTAAAAAAAGATAAAACTATCCTGCGCCGCCAGGCGCCCTCGGGGGTAGCCCGCGGCACGCTTACGACCATCGCGCCCAAGTCTCTGAAGGACTTTTAATGCACCAGGACTTTGTCTCGTCCGGCGCTGCGACCGGTCTTGGGCCGCCCCTCTGCGAACCCTAGACCATTCTACCAGGTATCGACCTCATAGGTCGTTGCGGCAGCAACCCTGCTCTGGGGAAACTTCCGCGTGGAACGTACACCTGATGAGACGCCGAAGAACCCCCGACGGCCTCGTTCGCGAAACCCCACAGGGGGAAACGGTAGCCTGTCTTTTTCGTTAGCCTCGCTTGCGAATCATCGGGTTACAGGGATGCGAACAACCGATGTATACTAAACTACGAAAAGTCCTTCTGGCCTGAACCGACAGGAACAGATAGCCTCCCTATTCCTTGGTTTTACGATTTTAACTAATTTTACTTGAAAACACGAAGCTAAAATGCATGGAACCTAAATAAAGAAGATTCAATAACAGTTCTCGTCAACATTGAATTTGAATGAGAATATCGCCAAATTAGTCCTCTACAGCCAAGTTGGCTTCATTTATGGCAACTTATTTTGGTCGCCAAATTTAGCGATATTCCGCCAACTGTCGCCAAGTTTGACGAGAATTTGACGTTGGCGAATATAAATATATAGTGATAAGCATATGATAGGATTAATGGTTACAACAATGAAAGAAAATTTGCCGAAATCATGTTAAGTAAAACTCATAAATTAAACCCGTTTATGGATGAAATCTGCTGTCTTGTTTGAAAATGTCAGCCACCCTAAAATTTCAAACCGCTATATTTCAGCCATTTTTAACACTTTCCAACCTAGTTGAAAAGTGTTTATGACTTCGGTTTGTCTGCCGTCTGTCCGTGCTCCAACTCCCGTAAATATGCTCGGATTGCTCTGCAATTTTTATATGTTATAGTCGTTATCTATAGCATGTTCCCTATTTCAACGGAAGTGTGTAGCACTTATAGTTTTTTTACAGGGGCACTCAAAAGAATTCCATTACATTGCGGTCTATGGGGGAAAATCATTTGCGGTTTATTTAAATAATGTTTCACTATTTTAAACGCATTGAAATTTATATATATCACTAAGGTGTATTAGAAGAAGCTTAACATGGAATAGGGTGTGCATAGCACTTATACTTACTGTACAGGGACAGTCAAAAGAATTCCGTTACATTACGTCTATGGAGAAAAATCGTCTGCGGTTTATTTAAATAATGTTTCCCTATTTAAAACGCATTGAAATTTATATGAGGTGCATTACAAGAGGCTTACTACAGAATATCGTGTGTATAGCAGTTATCGTTCATTTACAGGGACACACAAAAGAATTCTCTACTGTCTGTTAACAATAATTCCTCGAAGTGCGTTTTAAGTTACTGAAAGCGATTTTAATTTTAACTCGCTTTTTGTCTATTACGTGGTGTGTATAAATTCTGTAGATCCTATACAGGGAAGCACAAAAGTTCGCGAACACATTTCCGTATTATTTAACTCCAGACGGAAAATTTTAAACTGTGCTACGCGTTTCCTAACTGAACTAAAATTTATTATCCTATGTAGTATATATACAGATCTATAGATCCTATACAGGGCTGAATAAAAGTATTCTGATTACTTAGATGTTATCTTTTAGCTTATTAAACGGTATGATTTGTAAAATTATTTTGGAAGCGTTGGAAAGTGTTACATAATCTATGCTTGAAGCATGATTCTATTATAGATAGAAGATCTAGCATGATTCTATTATAGATATAGATATATTTCTTCTATTATAGATAGAAGAAAGTAAAAAAATTAGGTTCAATTTGAAGCATAACTTCATACACTTTTCGATGGTACAATAGTGAAAATGGAACAAAAATATCGATCACAGCGCCCCCTTTCGTCAAAATATCCCCAAATTCTAATAGAACCTGCTTGCCATAGCCAAAAGCATAGAAATAAAATTAGGTTCAATTTGAAGAATAACTTCATACACTTTTCGATGGTACAATAGTGAAAATGGAACAAAAATATCGATCACAGCGCCCCCTTTCATCGAAATATCCCCAAATTCTGATAGAACCTGCTTGCCATAGCCAAAAGCATAGAAATAAAATTAGGTTCAATTTGAAGCATAACTTCATACACTTTTTAATGGTACAATAGTGAAAATGGAACAAAAATATCGATCACAGCGCCCCCTTTCGTCGAAATATCCCCAAATTCTGATAGAATCTGCTTGCCATAGCCAAAAACATAGAAAAAAAATTAGGTTCAGTTTGAAGCATAACTTCATACCCTTTTCAATGGTACAATAGTGAAAATGGAACAAAAATATCGATCACAGCGCCCCCTTTCGTCGAAATATCCCCAAATTCTGATAGAATCTGCTTGCCATAGCCAAAAACATAGAAAAAAAATTAGGTTCAGTTTGAAGCATAACTTCATACACTTTTCGCTGGTACAATGAAAAGACACACAGACGGACAGACGAACGGACGGACAGACAGACATTTTGTAAAAACATGTTTTTCGGAATCTCTGACCCCTAAAACGTGCAAATTCGTCGAAAACCGGAAGTCGAAAAAAATTTCGATTACAATACTTTCTTCTATTATAGATAGAAGAAAGTAAAAATGTGATAATCTACGATTAGGGCCCAAAATTTTGATGGTCAGGGTCTGTTCAGGATAAACAAACTTTCTTTGCAAAATCTCTTTTTTAGTACCAACAAAAATTTAATTCAAAATCTTAGGGGTAGCAAACATTCCTTCTTGATCTCCCCCTTCCCTTCGTATACATGCTCCTGGGATTTTGATCAAACGTATGGCTATTAACCTTCAAGAAATATATGTTAAAAAAAAACTCATCAAATTTGTGAAGGAAGGGACAAGTTAAGAATTAATTGGAAACTAAACATCAGATTTCCCTTTTTAAAAAAAGAGTTAAAGTTATTGAATTATGGCTAACAATATTACTGGACTTTAAAAAAAAATGGTAAGTACAATTATAAGAAAATTTATTTTTAACCTGTGAATTTATTTAATGCTTCTTTTATTAAATATTCTAAATGGTAAAAATGCCGATACTAAAGTGTTTCGTGTCAAAATAAGAGGAATTAGAAAAGACCACTATTCGTAATATTGTACTTTCATAGAAGAGTAATTAAGAATTTTTATCTTTTGCTGGATCACTCGTACACTGAATTATTGAAAAAGGCAACTTCCTCCCTGCTCATCAACTGGAAACTTTCTGACACATTTTTAAACGCAAAGGCATTAGATTGGCAGGCCTGACTATGGAAGACATTTGGAATCGAGATGAGTTTTTCATTTTTTGATAAATAGATTACTTATCGAGTTATAAGTGATTCTGGTAACGTATTAACGACTCGTTTTTCGCGTTTTCAGGCTGCCGCGTCGGGAATCCGATTCAAAATAACCACTCCGGAAAAATAAGCACTATTTTCGATTAGTAAAAAGCGGGCTTCGCCCAACTTGGACTGTGCTTTCTGAAAGATTTTCTATCTTTACAAAAAAAAAAAAAAAAAAGGAAAACGTGTTTCGATTGCAAAGTTTCTGAATAAAAATACCTGTGAATTTCATGCGTTTCCGAGCAAAAGTGAATTAAAAAATACGTAATAAAGTAGCCAGTTTGTATTTGAGAACAGCCTTAAATCTAGAAAAGCACGTACCGTAAATAAAACTAGTTCGCTAGTAAAAAGACCAGGAACAAACAAATCAACAGGAGATTATTTTTTTAGTATTACTACTGGGCATTTTAAAAGATCCTTCCAAAACCGAAAATCAATAGTCTTGCTTGACATTGCCATTCACAAAAAAAATTTCAGTTCGTACATTTGCTGATTTGGTGATAATGTTTAATGTCACTGCGTACTAATATACCTCCTTAGCCTTGGCATCATCTGTGGAAGAGAGTTAAATATTCTTTAAATTAATTAAACTACTTCTAGATCTTGCCAATTGAGCATATTATACGTATTCAATTATCCATTGAAACATGTATGGAACTGTTTTTCAGTCATTTGAAAATAGATTTTGTGGTCTCAAGTAATTTTGATCGCAGGACTGAGAGGCATATGGGGCTAACGAGAAAACAAATTCGTTGCGTGCCAGAAAATAAAACAAATTTATCTCAAAAAGAAAGAAACAAAGTCAGTTTTTTTTATTTCACTGCGACCACTGCGGAAAGGGAATGGAGCTGTTACCCCATAACCCCCACCCCTTGTGTACTAATATGGGACTAAAGAAAATAGAGTGGGTTGTCCATTGCATGACAGAAAATTAATTCTAATTTTATCTCAGACATAAAGAGAACAAGTTGGAAATTGTACGTCAAACGTTACAAACGAGGTGCGTTCGTACTATAGCTAGTTATATAAATATTCAGATCTTGATGATTTTTGATTCTGTGAAATCAATTATATCGTCTGCAGATTATTAATGTCCGTGAACGTCTGTGTGTGCATTCCCGGTCTGTACACGCAAAGGCTCAGGGACGAATCGACGCACGGACGGCGGACGCGGACCGAAAAATTCGTTAAAAAGGCGCGGATGTCAAGTTTGAGCCGGGTCGGGAGTCCGACCCGGACCCGGGGAGTTATTAATCGACGAAACTGTTTTAATTACCGACCGAAACCGAACTTGGAAAAGAATTCAAAACAGCAAAAAGTTCGCCTCCGACGAGGGTTGCCGGTCTCTGTCTGGCCGGGGAAGGAAAAGGCAGCGGGTTCCCAGGGAGCAATTTAAGCCCCAAACCGCAGTGCAGGTCCGACCCGTATCTCCGGAAGTCGGGGGGCCAGAAATTCAGAAGTCGTACGTACGCAACCGGGACGTCGTCAGGTTTCATAAATTCGAAAAATCATTTCCGTACTACAATTAGAACCGAAAAAATCCTTTAAAAATCGATCGATAAAAAATGATTTTTCATTTCTTTCCGTGCCGGGAATGCGAGAAAGCAGACACGCGTCCAGATGATCGTCTGGATCGATTTTCCAGAGGCGAGGAGCAATTTTTAGATGAAGGTCACGTGACGTTCAAGTGGGTTTTTTCAGAGGGGGGGGCCCAATCTCAGAATCTAAGGGGCGCAGTAATTCCTAACTTTTACAGGACGACGCAAAATTGATTCTGCTTTCAGACTATCTAAAAATTATTCTCATATCTCCATTACGAGCCGATATATTATTTAATTGTATAATTAATCAACATTCGTATAATTAACGCAAAAGAAAGATTTCCATCACAGCGCCCGCTATATATTACGATTTTAAGAAGTAGGCCGCGTCCAAAAACTGCATGACGAGTATCTTACGTTTTTCTTTTAGAGTCGCAACCAGATATTATGATAAGGAAAAGCGGGCTTCGCCCGTTATCGAATCGGGACGGTTGCTGTAATTAAGACATATTTGTACATTTGTATTATTTTTGAGGAAACCAATTCCATTTCAACAAATTTAACATTTTTAAACGTTTGATTGTTTATATGTATAGAAAAATAACCACTATTTTCGATTAGTAAAAAGCGGGCTTCGCCCGTTATCGAATCCGGACGGTTTAGTTTATGTAATTAAGACATCAATTTTTTTTTTCTTTTCCGGCAGTCTAATTCAGTTGTTTAAGGAAAAGCAGTGTCCTCGCGCCCCCCCCCTCTTCAAGTTTTTTTATCTTAACTGTGGTCCGTTTCTATAACTCAGAAACTATGTTACGAATTTCCCCCAAACTGATTCCAAACATCAGAATTAAAGTAATAAGGACCCTCTATAACTTCGTATAGAACACATTGCGCCCCCTGGTGGTGGAAGGTGTAATCAAAGGATTTTTCAGCCAACTCGGGTTCTATGGGTTACATCACGACGCGGTTTGGCTCAATCGACTCGACATCGATAGAGGATACTAGAGCTTATCGGTTTTAGTTCGTTTTTCACCACCAGGGGGCGTTTTATTATCTCTGTTTCTATGGCCCGGATTACGACGGGGTATGGCTCATTTGACTCGACATCGAAAGCCTCAACGATTTCAGTTATGATCGTATAAACAGTTTGCGCCACCTGGTGGTGGAAGGTGGAACTAACGTATACTGCAGCGCGTGCGCAGCACGAACGCTATACGGTGCCGCAGGCAGCGGGGACCCGAACCGGAGGTTCGTTCAGTTATAGGTTTATACTATTCGACTAGAGCTTATCGGTTTTAGTTCGTTTTTCACCACCAGGGGGCGTTTACTTATCTCTGTTTCTATGGCCCGGATCACGACGGGGTATGGCTCATTCGACTCAACGTCGGTAGAGGATACTACAGCTTATCAATTTTTGCTCCAACTCTCACCACCAGGGGGCGCTTTCCTATCTCTGTTTCTATGGGAAGGATCACGACGGGGTATGGCTCATTCGACTAGACATCGATAGAGCTTACCGATTTTATTTCGTTTTTTCACCACCAGGGGGCGCTTTCCTATCTTCGGTTCTACGGGCATGAAAACGACGGGGTATGGCTCATTCGACTCGACATCGAAAGTCTTAACGATTTCAGTTATGATCATATAAACGGATTGCGCCACCTGCTACGGAAGGTGGAACTAACATATACTGCAGCGCGTGCGCAGCACGACTGCTATACGGTGCCGCAGGCAGCGGGGACCCGAGCCGGAGGTTCGTTCAGTTAGAGGTTTATACTATTCTATGTGCAATTTAAGGGATTATCCGGTGCGTGCGTAGCACGACCGGTATACGGTGCCGAAGGCAGCGGGGACCAGGGTCGGAGATTCGTTCAGTTAGAGGTTTATACTATTCGATGTGCAAATCCTTTAAGGGATCATCCGGTGCGTGCGTAGCACGACCGGTATACGGTGCCGAAGGTAGCGGGGACCCGGGTCGGAGGTTCGTTCGGATCGAGGGGGATGCGAACCGGAGAATACAAAAGTTTCGAGGCACCGATGTAAATTAGGGGCCCGCTGGCGGGCGAAGCCAGCTAGTTTCTGTAATAAAATAAGTATCTCGGTCGCTTGACGATTAAACTTCGAAAACTCCTATAAAAAGAAAGCACCGATTTAAAAAAAATCAAATTTCTTAATAAATGTTTTTATTAATATTTTCTAAAGTTTTGATTCGATTTTTAAAAAATTTGAAATGTCTCGACAAAATTTTGCAAAGATAATATATCTTAAAATTCGAACCATTCGGTTGGGTAGTTTTTGCGTTGTTATATGCGACCGGACGGACAGACAGACGGACGGACCAGACGACGATAATAGGTGCTATGTATTTATATAATTACGAACGCACCTAAAAATCGGCACATTTTTCATTCCAGTTTTTGACCACTTTGAAAAGTGGAGGGTCTGTGCTCCATCAGCCCCTTCCCTCTCTTTGGATATGCTGTGGTGTTACTCTGTACTAATATGGGAGTAAAGAGAAGAAACTGGGTAGTCTGTTGTATAACAAAAAAATAGAAGAAGAAAAAAAACAGCATTATTGTCATGAGATGTTCGACTGTTTCGGGAAGAGGGGGGCCCTCTGTAATCCCATCAGCTCCTACCCTTTTTTATATATGCTCTGATGTCAATGTGAACTAATATGGGGCTAAAAAGAAGAGAGTGGGTTGTCTGTTGTACATATAAAAAAATTACAAATTCATCTCAAAGAAGAAGAAAACAGCATTTTTTTTCATAAGATTTTCGAATATTTCGAGTGGGGCCATCAGTCACCTTTTTCTTTTTAGGCATGCTCTGGTGTCAATGTGGACTAATATGGGACTAAAAAGAAGAGAGTGGATAATCTGTTCTCTGACAAAAAAAAAATACAAATTTATCTCAAAGAAAAAAACAGCACTATTTTCATGAGATGTTCGACTATTTCGGGAAGAGGGGGGCTGTAACCCCATCAAGAAAAAAACAGCACTATTTTCATGAGATGTTCGACTATTTCGGGAAGAGGGGAGTCTGTAACCCCATCAGCCCCCTTTTCCTTTTTAGGTATGCTCTGATGGCAATGTGGACTAATATGGGACTAAAAAGAAGAGAGTGGATAATCTGTTCTCTGACAAAAAAAAATACAAATTTATCTCAAAGAAAAAAACAGCACTATTTTCATGATATGTTCGACTATTTCGGGAAGAGGGGGGCTGTAACCCCATCAAGAAAAAAACAGCACTATTTTCATGAGATGTTCGACTATTTCGGGAAGAGGGGAGTCTGTAACCCCATCAGCCCCCTTTTCCTTTTTAGGTATGCTCTGATGGCAATGTGGACTAATATGGGACTAAAAAGAAGAGAGTGGATAATCTGTTCTCTGACAAAAAAAAAAAAAAATACAAATTTATTTCAAAGAAAAAAACAGCACTATTTTCATGAGATGTTCGACTATTTCGGGAAGAGGGGCTGTAACCCCATCAAGAAAAAAACAGCACTATTTTCATGAGATGTTCGACTATTTCGGGAAGAGGGGGGGGGGGGGCTGTAACCCCATCAGCCCTCTTTTCTTTTTTAGGTATGCTCTGATGTCAATGTGGACTAATATGGGTTTAAAAAGAAGAGAGTGGGTAGTCTATTGTATGACAAAAAATATACATATACAAATTTATCTCAAAGAAGGAAAAAACAGCACTTTTTTTCATGAGATATTCGACTGTTTCGGGAAGGAGGGGCTGTAAACCCATCAGCCCCCTTCCTCTTTTTAGATATGCTCTGATGTCAATGTGAACTAATATGGGGCTAAAAAGAAGAGCGTGGGTAGTCTGTTGCATAACCAAAAAAAATTACAAACTTTTTGAAAAAAGAAGAAAACAGCACTTTTTTCATGACATTTTCGACTATTTCGTGCGGGAGAGGGGGGGAGGGTATAACCCCATCACCCCCCTTAGCTTGTTTATGCTGTGATGTCAATGCGAACTAATATGGACTAACGAGAATGGCTAATCCGCTGTATAACAGAAAAAAAAATAGAAATTTATCTAAAAAAAGAAAGAAAAAAGCACTTTTTTTCATTTTACTCTTGAGAATTTCGGGGGGGAGGCTGTAGCCCCATCAGCCCACCCCCTGGATACGTCACTGAGGCAAATCATATTTTAGACCAGTTTAACGTATACCAATCAAATTTCCCCATTTCATGTGTACAGTAGAAGTCATAAAGAACAAACAGGTTTTTCTTGCTAACCAACCGTAATTGAACCAACAGTGACGTCAACTGCCCTTTCCTTATAATCTATAGATCCTCTACAGGGCTGAATAAAAGTATTCGGATTACTTAGATGTTATTTTTTAGCTTATTAAACGGTATGATTTGTAAAATTATTTTGGAAGCGTTGGAAAGAGTTACATAATCTATGCTTGACGCATAATTTTTCGTTCTTGTTTAACTTTGAAAAAAAATTTAGCAGACAACTGTAAATAATTCTTTACAGTTATTAAAAAAATATTTACAATTGAATTTTATAACAAAGTTACATACTAAAACAGAAGTTTCCATATAACAAAATCCTGCAGACATTTTTATGGTTCCGATGGAAAAAATGCAGTTATGCCTGCTATGATAAAAAACCCTGTTTCATAAGGAATTTTCCTCAGTCCCTTGCAATTCCATCTTAGCGAGTTTTATTCTATCTCAGTCTCCCCCCCCCCCCTTCGATATGATATTTCTAGATACACCACTGATAGATTAATATAGTATTAAAAACTGAAATATAATTACAGCTATTAATTTTTTTTAAATAATTATAAAAAATTCTTAAAAGTGTCCTTATTAGAGAGCAGTGTTGAATTCAGGATGTGGCCGAGTTGGAGTACATTCCCAAAGAGCATTGAAATGTCCTCCCCAGACGATTTATGATTTTATGCTTTTAATGGTTAAAGAGTGCAATCCCCCCCCCCCCCCCCCTTCTAGAGAAAAGTGGCTGAATTCAACACTGTTAGTAAGTGACTCTCTATATATTTTGGATTTGAAATAGAATTTCTGAAACTCTTATGCACAAATTATCAAAGTATTTTTGAATGTGTTTGGATCTTTTAAAAAACAATTATTTTGAGTAATTTAGAGAAATGTAAAGTTTCAGAGAATTCCATACTTTTCTTCTTTTCTAATTAAAGCAACTATTTGCTAATTTAAAAAAAATTGTTTATTTTTTTAATAATGGCATTTTGTAAATGTATTTTTGATCAATAATTGAGCTGATAGTTAAAATAATTGTTTAATTTGAAATGAAGCTTGAACCGAACATTACACGGTTAAACAAATTACAAAAACGTAAAAATATCACTAGAATTAAAAACAAATGCATCATATTAACAGAATAATAAATACATTTCTCGATTAACTTAAATAACTATTGTGAATAGTCTTTAACCCTTTAATATCAGTTTTAAAAATTTATAATTCTCAATATCAAACTGTTAAAGTTTAGAATGATTCGCTAATAAGCATTAAAATATCTTAATCAACAATTCGTCGAGCGAAAATGTGAAATGAGTTATCGATGAACTCAGAATACTGGTTCTACATTTAATCTGTGTACGATCTAACCCTCAAATAAAAAGTGGTAAATGTAAAGCGAGAAAGGAACCAAACAGCGATAAACGCGCCATACTATACACCTCTCCCTTTATGAATTCTGGGATTAATGCTCCAAAGGCTCAAACATAGTGGCAACGTTCAGGTAGAAAGCGGCTTTTATTACGGTATTGACGTTTTCCTTCCAGTTATAGCTTCCTACTTCCATGTTATTGCCCAAAACTGCATACATAGTAAGCGTACCAATAACAGCCACGCCATCACTCCGGGCATATACCCTCTGAAAAAGACTGTTTATTGGACGAAGGGGAAGCTGTGTTAAAATGTTCTTTACGTCTATTGGTGTTTTTCTTCTATATACCCGCAGATGACGTGTCATTGGAGTAGAAGAGAAATAGGGGTTCTGGGGCATCAGGGGGTTCGGGGTTCAAGATGGCGGCCATGGCCTAAAAGTGATGGATAGGTGACAGGTGAGTGATTAGATAATGAGAAGGTTAATGAGAAAGTGAATGAAGATGAAAGCGGCGAGATCGTAGGAAAAAGGTATACTTACGGAGAGTGTCGCAGAGACTACCTTCTGTCCTGGAATCCTGTGAGCAGCTGAACGGGGTTTACGATATGCACGGGTGATGTCATCATCGTACTAGAGGGCGCTGCGATCGGCGCTGTGATGGGTCGAGACGAATGCTGCTTTCTGATTGGCTGTTTCTATTTCACCTGAGGGGAAGGCAGTACCGTTCCTCCTGAGGGAGAGTTCGATGACGTCATGTTCTAGAACATTCTGGCGACATACGACGCATGCGCGAGTTCTGTGAGAGATGATGCAATCACAAACACAGAGATGCAATTCAAGTTTTAAAAATGAAATGTTGAATTTTACTTTTAACAAATTAATTTGTTTAAATATGAAGTCGACCGATGAACACGGGTGATGACATCATCATTATCCTAGAGGCCGCTACGATCGGCGTTCTGATGGGTCGAGAACTTTTCCCCTGAGGGGTTAACAGTACCATGCTGCTGCGAGTGGGATGCAAAGATTTAGCACGTGTCATCCAGACTTAGTGCTGCTCATGAAGATCAGGAAGACATTTTAATTAAGTATTTTTTTAATTAATTAATTAATTAATTAATTTTTTAAAATGATTTTCAAATAGCGTGAAATGAAGAATTAGATTACTGTAAGGCTCCTAATATAAGTGTTGAACACGTTTTTTAGAATCAAAAGTTTTGGAAATTAAGAAAACTTAAATTTTTTATGACATTAATTTTTGAATGCACAAGTTTTTGATGAATTAAGTGAAATAGTTACATAAGATTTTGAGAACTTACGACGCATGTGTTTCACGAGGGATGTTGCAATCCCAGCACTAGCATTTAAGTTAAAGGATTGTTACGTGGAAGTTGCATCATTTATCGAAATGACTTCGACGGAAGAAGTTATAAGTATTGTGTGTTTATACATCGCGGTGTGTGTTATTTTTTCATTAATTTATATTTTAACCGGAAGTGAAAAGTTCGCATTTGATTTTATATTGAAATTAAATGATACAGGAAATTTATCTTTTTCACCATAACTATGTTTTCCCATTCTCATCAGTGTTAACATGGAGGAAACATACAAAAACCCAGCTGTGATTGGAAGTTTTGGCGGTGTCAATGCATTACATCGTGCTGTTCGCGGCAAAGTATCCAAGAAAACGAGTCGCCTGATATCTATCCCCAGTGAGTCGCCTGATATCTATCCCCAGTATATCTGCCCCCATACGTCGCATTTAGGTCACAGCAGAAGGGGATACATATCCAGGTTCACTTTCTTCGAGAGTCGGATATCCGACCCCAGTATATCTGCCCCCATATCAGAAGGGGCCATATATCAAAAACTAGTTCGTGTTACTTTCGTCGAGACCTGGATAACCGTCCCCTGTATAATTGCCCCCGTACTTCATCTTGACGTCATAGCAGAAGGGGACATATATCAAGGGGTAACATATCCGATGCTTGGATGTTTTACTTTTGAGGGGAGCATTGGATATCCGACCCCTGGATATCTGCCCCCATACGTCATCTTGAAGCCACAGCAGAGGGGACACATATCCAGTGCTAGAATATTTTCACGCTCGTCGAGAGTTGGATATCCGACCCCTGTATATGTATCCCCTGTTACGTACAGTTTTTATTTTGGCCGTGAACTAATATACGTCCTTATTTATCTAGAAATCGGTAGACGTCATTCAGATTATAACACACCAATTAGATACATATATATATACATAATTGAAACAATATAAATATTGTTTGAATTATGTATTGTTATATTTAATAACATTACATAATTGAATTTTGTTATATATAATATATGTATTAGGTTTCAATGTATTGAATACCATATATCTATTGAAATTTGTAATGTAAAAAGTATATCTTTTAAATAATTTTTTCCTTTTTTAAAAACGAGTTATAGTTAGATGGCTAGAAATTATTTTCAAATGAAAAAATATATATATTATTGCTGATTTTCCATCTGTGCCTAATTCCTGTTGATAGCACATACGAACAAAACAATAACGAAAAATAATGTCGATTGCACAGATTATAAAACACCTTCCAACTATTTTTACTTATTGCATTTATCCACCTTCAGTTTTTCGAAATATATTCTGAACTTTCATGCAATGTTAAAGATTAAATAACTTTCTTTGAATTTGTTCAAGAAAAACATGATCAAAATATACTTCAAATAAATTCTGCCACTAGACCGTAATGTAATGTGTCCGAATTCTTTTGTGTACCTCGTGTAAAAACTATAAATGCTAGATATAGCATTTTTTTTATAAGGAACTTGCTGTATAGCATTTCTTACGACCCTTTTCAAATCAAAGGGATGTGCTTACTGACACATTTCTGAAATCATTTTTGTCCAGAAACGCATGAAATTGGCAGGTGTTGTTAGTCAGAAACTATGTAATCAAAAGACATTTTCCATTTTTTTGGTAAAGACAGAAGAACTTTCTTGAAATGCTGTCAAAGTCGGCGTTTAAACCGAATTCCCAACACGGAAGCGCGAGAAAGGGGAAATGCTTGTCACGTGAAAACAATCGCTTATCACTCGATAGGTAATTTATTTGCCAAACGCTATTCGATTGCAAATCCCTTCAATAATCAGGCTTGCCAATTTTATACATTTAAATTTAAATATGAGTTAGAAAATGTCTCAGAAAGTTCCTCATTGTTGAGCAAGGAATTTGAAAGCTACCTTAATGACATATATCAATTTTGTGGTTTTTATTTGTCAATATTTTCCCGAAAGTTAGAGCACGAACGGACAGACAGTCAAAACAAAATTATAAAGACATGCCTCACACATACATTATTACACCCTTTCCAACACGACGAACATATACATTAAGCTACAGTTTACGCTATATCTTTTTATACCTACATTTTACGCTATATACTTTCTTGAAATGGCCTCAGAAACTGCGTGGTCCGGCGACTACCAGGGACACGAAAAACTAAAGTGTATGAAATTCACTAACTATTAAGTGAAAATTTAAGGTTGTTCTCAAATTCCCTCCTGAACAACTTGAAACTTTCTGATTACTTTTTCTAACACATTTTTAAACCTAAACGCATAAAATTTGCAAGCCTGACTAATAAAAACGATGGAAATTGGATTGAGTACTACATTTGTGATAAATAAATTATTTATCAAGTTACAAATGATTGTTGTCACGTGACGACCACTTTTTCCCATTTCCCTCGCTGCCGCGTCCGGAAATTCGATTCAAAACGCCAACTTTCAAAGTATATTCTGAAAGCAATTTCTGTCTTTACCAAAAAAAGGTAAAACATCATTCGATTACATAGTTTCTGTACTCATAAAAAATAGACATTTGTTCTTTAAAAAATTAGTAATTTTTTTAAAATAAATATTTCTGTAAATCCCTTAGTCAAATCAAAACTTATAATTTTCATATCAAATGTGAAAAAAGTATTCAAAAAAGTCATTCCGGCCTGCACCGGTGGGAAAAGGTAGCTTCCATATTCCATGGAATTTCAAACAGCTATATCGCAGCCGTTTTTTAAGATTAAGCCAAAACAAAATATGCTCCGGAATCCATGTATCATGATCTAACAGTTCACGGAAACAACTTTTTAAATTTATAATTTTATTTTACATCTTTTAGAACATCTTTTTACATTTTTTAACTGGCCTCCACTTTGAAACTAGATGGCGCATGATGCTGGCCAACGAACTCGGTCGAAACTTTGGTATGTTCTGTACACATGATCAGTCACATTCGTATCGGTTCATAAATACGAGAGTTATAGCATAACAAAAATCAGGTTGTTTCAAAATGTCAGCCTCCCTAGAATTTCAAACTGCCATATCTCAGCCGTTTTTTTTTTTTTTTTAAGATAAAACCAAAACAAAAACTGATCCGTAATCCTTGTATCACAATCTAACACTTAACGGAAACAATTTTTCAAATTTATAATTTTTTTGTTCATCTTTTTGAGTTTTTAATAAATTTAAAAAAATTAACTGGCCGCCATTTTGAAACAAGATGGTGGATGAAGCTGACCAACGAACTCGGTTGAGACACCTTGGTATGGCCTATACACATACTCAGTCACAACCAAATAGGTTCATAAATAAGAGCGTTACAGCATGACAAATATCAGATATCTATATCTATATCTATATCTATATCTATATCTATACTAATAAAAGAAAGTTTCGCTCTGTGTGTGTGTGTGCTTGTCTGCGATGGCTAGCAAAATCTAGCCCACCTAGAAGTCTGAAAATTTAGGTGTGTATAGCCCAAGGTCTGGCCATGTGTACCTGAGTCTCAGAATTTTGATATTTTGATAATTACCCATCATATTAATTATATTCTCATTAAACATCGCATCAAAAATGCCATCTTTTTAATCAAAATGGGTAAAGAAAAGAATTGCTGTTGGGATTTGCAAGCGGAAATGAATGAATTCGAAATTATTTTAATAATTAGCGAATTTTAAGAAAACTAATTAAGATATCAATTTGAAAATTTCTGAGCATATGTAGAAAAAAAAATCTGCATCCGACTATGCGATTTTTGAAAAATTCGGCCGGTATTTTTCTTAATTTATGCAAAAACTGCCAAAAATCTGCCGGCGCCAGTGAAATAAATCGGACAGAGTTTCAGACAGGGATCTGCTTTCATTAAAAACTAAACTACGAAGAGATCTATTTCTCTGGCCGATCCCTCCATTTAGTTTGCGAAAATGAAAGTAAATAATTGCCAATTTTTACTAATGAACAAAAATTTAGATAACTAATTAAGATATAGATCTGAAATTGAGGATGGGTAAAGTTGTCCTCTGCCGGCTATTTTAGCGTAGCGTCTTCGTTATGTTCTAATTATCAGAAAAATTTAATCATTTTTTTAATGATCGCGTTAATGTAGGTGAAGGTGGTTTTCTTGAACAAATTATTCGTTATATTTGCAAGTATGGGGAGGGAGGGGGTTAACGCCTTGCTCTGAGATTGTTATTATCTTTGGCCCGGGCAATGCCGGGAGTGTAGCTATAGTACTAATATAAAACAAAATTGCTGTGTGTGTCTGTGTGTCTGTCTGATGTCTACGATGGCCAACGAAATGTAGCGCACCTAGAAGTAAGAAAATTTAGATTTATGTAGTACAAGGCCTGATCTGATGCACCTGGGACTCAGAATTCTAATATATTGATAATTACCCAAGATATTAATTAGAATCTCATTAAACATCGCATCGAAAATGCCATCTTTTTTAATAAAATGACTAAAGAAAAGAACATCTGTTCTCAATTTGCAAGTAGAAATGAACAAATTTGAAATTTATTTATTAATTAGCGAATTTTAAGAAAACTAATTAAGATATTGATTGAAATTTTTAATCATAAGTAGAAACATTTTCGACATCCGATAATGCAATTTTTGTAAAATTCGGCCGGTAATTTTCCTTAATTTTTACAAAAAACTGCAAAAATATGGTGGTGTGTATGCATGTGTATGCACATGTGTGTATGCATGTATGCCCACACATGTACACATACATGTGTGTATGCATGTATGCCCCCACATGTACACATACATGTGTGTATGCATGTATGTGCATTTTACAACGTTAAAAAAATCCGAGAAAGTTTCAGACATGGATCGGCTTACATTAAACACTGAACTACAAAGATATTCGTTTCTCTGGCGATCCCTCCATATACTTTGCGAAAATGAAAGGAAATAATTGCCAATTTTTACTAATGAACAAATATAACTAATTAAGATATAGATTTGAATTTGAGGATGAGAAGGGGTGCCATCTGGCGGCTATTTTAGAGTTATGTTCTAACTATCAGAAAAATATAATTCTTTTTTTTTAATGATCCCGTTAATGTAGGGGAAGAGGATTTCCTTGAACAAATTATTCGTTATATTTGCGGGTATGGGTAGGTGGGGGGGGGGGGGGGGGGTTAAGGCCTTGCTCTGATTTTCACAAAACAAATTCCATTTAAGAAATTTAACATTTTTAGCTTCTCCCGTATCGTTTTATAAATGTTATATATAGAGAATACCGGAAATTTCAAATAACGATTTTCGTAAAAATTAAATTTATGTTCCTAATAAAAGTACACAACCCGTATTTACTTGATGCATACCAACAAACAAAGTAAATGAATTGTTGTTGAGCACTTGATCAAGCGCCCCCTGGAGGGAAACACTACAAGCTTTTTTTCTCTAACAGTGCTTTGTTATCTCGGGTTCTACGGGCCCGATCACGACGGGCTATGGTTAATTCGACTTTTCGATCGCGTTACAGACTTTAGTTTTACCTTCCACCGCCAGGGGCCCATAATTTTCTCGAGTTCTATGGGCCCGATTTCGACGGTAATTGGTTCATCCAACTCCCTTGTTACAACAGGTACCCGTGTCGGATGTTCGAATCTAACAAATGGCGTACCCTGGTGTTAGAAAGTGGAACTAAATGATTTTGCTGGCGTGCACGTCATGCCTACTATATGGTACCGGAGGCAGCGGGGACACGTGTGGGAGTTTCGTTCGGAAGATGATTTATTTGAACAGAGTGACTCCCCTGTGAAAGATGGAACTAAAAGACTTTGCAGCGCATGCGCTTCATGCCTACTATACGGTGCCGCAGGCAGCGGGAACACGTGTCGGAGGTTCGTTTAGATGAGAATGCGCATCCTGTCGGCGGTAGGTGGAAATAGAGGATTTTCCGTCATGTGCGCAGCACTTTTAAATAAATGATTTCCCGAACGGCTGCAATAGGTAGCTTTTTGTATTGAAAGCTACCTAAAATATTTTAGAAGATAGAATATTTTAGTAATTTTCATTAAAGAATTTACATTTAAAAGGGAATACATATATAAATTTATATTTCAAGAAAAAAAAAATTATTATAATAAATAAATGATTATAAATATAAGATATATACGTATATATCGTATATGTGATATTATTTATCTCTCTTTCTATATATGTATATCTGATATTATAGGACAAAGCGATTTTATATATATCACTCTATTTTGTATATGCATATACCTTTGTATAATAGGTGTGTGATATTTATTTCAAAATAATTAATAATTATTTTGAAATAAATATCACTCACCTATTACACAAAGGTATATACAAATGTAGAGTGATATATATAAAATCGCTTTGTCCTATAATATCAGACATGCATATATATAAAGAGAGATAAATAAAATCGCTTTGCCCTATAATATCAGACATGCGATATACATTATATATATATATATATATATAGAGAGAGAGAGAGAGAGAGAGATAAAAAATTCGCTTTGACCTATAAAATCAGATATGCGATATACACGCATGTATATAGAGAGAGATAAACAAAATCGCTTTACCCTATAATATCTGACATGCAAGTATATAGAGAGATATAAATAAAACCGCTTTGTCTTATAATAAAAGTTCTTTTCCAAAAAAGCAAAGTCTGAAGCATAGTTGATTTAATGAAATTAGCCTACCTCTTCTTTAAATACTCTTTCGAAGGTACGCAATCATGATTCAGTGGTTAAGATAAAAAAAAAACATTGAGTCATGATTAGATTTTGCTAGGGTTACAACCACGCAATCACTTTCAATTTATATTCTCACTACTATTTAAAACTGAAAAGCTTAAACTAATATCCAGTGATAGCAGCATTGAAAAATTCTACAAATTTCGGTACATGTGTTAAAGCATTGTGTATTAAAGAGGAATTCCTATTCGAAACACATTCTTTTTTGTATAGAACTAGTTTTTTTCCTGATTAAAAAAATTTAAAAGGGAATCTATTTCGTGAAAGAAGTATTCTTCGAGAATAAAATATTATTTTACAATGTGTCTGAAATTTTTTATAATGAAACTTTATAATTATTTTGATTCCGTTATAAATTCTCTAAAACTTAATTTCATTCTTTAAAAAGTAGTCTTCGAGGTGTTTTTAGAAGAAAAAATATTTATGAATGATACAACACGAGTCGAAAAAAGTGTGTTTGTAATAGATAGTATTTATAAGAAAGTGAGAAAGTATCAGGGCACGGACAGCCCAATAGTTAGCGTATCAATAATAAAATAATAAATTCGAGCTCAAGTTCGCGGGCTCAAAACCGACGCAAACGAATGAAACTAAAAAGTCCTTATGAATAAGACATGTTGGCTTTCTGATTTTAAAAGTAATATAATTTTCCAGCGTACGCGCAATCACATCGATTTCAAGATCTTTAAATTTTTCTAGCTTTGTTATAATATGATGACTATCATAATTTTTCAAGTTATGGAATATAACATGCATTGTTTTACATTGCTTATAGTTCAAGTTACATTCCACATGTGTAGCTCCTCTGTATACACCTTACAGGTGATTATGGTCACGTGTGCGTTTCTAACCTAATACTTTTTTTACAAATTGAACACGGATCATATACAATTTTTAGTTTCGCAAACGTTTTATAGCATGAGTTATTGGCGAATCCTTAACAAAAAATTTGAATTTTATAATTATAGGTTATGTACATGGTTGAAAAATTATAAATTAATATAGGTGATTGGTTATGAAATAGAATTTGTGATTAGCGAATTAATTTATTATAATTTTAGATAGTCACGTGACATACATTTAAAAAAATCCATATGTGTTATGGTAATGATAAGCTACGGCTGCCGAAGGCAGTCTAGTTCACAGCGGATTCCGGGCTCTGGTTAGCCCATACGAGGTCACGAACAAGAAGGGCCGGTTTACCCAGACACCTCCAAGGTGGTGCTCTTTGGCCTGGGGAAAGACGGGGGCCGAATCCTACCTGCGCCTCTCACCCTAACCCAAATGAGTGAAGTTCAGCGGACGCTGCGACTTGCGGTGGAGCCCAAGTGCAGGACACCACCACCTGACACTTGGGCGGACGCAGAGACGACCCGACGGCCTTGTTGCCAGAACCTCATAAGAGGATCCGGATTGTAGGCCATTGCCGAAACACCCCACGACCTATTACTGTAACCACGCCTTCAGATTATCAAATCCTAGGGAAGGAGGAAGCGACTAGTTCATCGGACGTGGCGAGCAGAAGGTACTTCTTGCCAACCCGGGGCTTCGAAGAAAGTTAGTCCCTGACGCACAGACACGCCTTGGCTAAGGTTGTCCCCCACTAGAATAGCTTCCCGCGAGACAGAACCCCATAGGCGAAACTAGGACGTGGTCAAGGGACCCCATTCGAGGAGATCATACCCATATTTATATAACTACGACATTCATGCACTACTACATATATATAACTACGACATAAATGCACTACTACATATATACACTACTGCATGCAAAACATAACACAACACACAGAGATAAGGAAATCATACCTACCTGTTTACCTTACCTGTGGGTTCTCGAGTAGGACTCTTAACCCACTAATTATGCACCATGACCCTCAGCGCCGCAAATGCCGCGGGCTGGTTGATTTGCATTTAAACGTGGTCGGCGACCACGAAAAGCATTTGCGCTTCGGCCTGCCCTTCGACGACCCAGATTGCGGTCCAGTGTCCGAACAAGGAGGTCCTGGACTATGAGCCTCACTCCCTTGCGGCAATAACCGTCTAGACATAAGTCATGCAGCGTTCGAGTCCGGAAGTCACGAGGAAAGAATGTTTCTCTCTCGGACCACCAGAAGTTGCACTCGTACAGACAGTGTCTGACTGTGCTGACGCGCGTTCCGAAGAAATATACTGAGATGTTTCCGAAGAGGCATCTTTGAAAGTCGCCGAAGGCGCCATGTTCCTTAAGGGCCTGGTTCACATAGAATTCTCCCTGCAGTCTGCGAGTGCGGACCCGCGGGAAAACCTCATACGTCGCTCGACCGTGCTCAGAATCGGTCCATCTTTCTTGCCCAGATGCTACGGCCCGACCCAGAAGAATTTTCTTGGTCTGGCGGCGCGTTTTCCTGATCTCCACGTCGACAGTTTGTCGTGTCGTGGCTGCCTTGGCCAACGCATCCGCACGTTCATTGTATACGTGACCGACGTGAGCACGAACCCAGCGAAGATGAGGCTCGACTCCAGTTTGCTTCACCAATTCCTTAGTCTCAGCAATTGCCTTGTGTTTTGGCACCAGGCTATTAAGCGCTTGGAGCACCGATCTCGAGTCTGAGTAGAGATCGAGCTCACTGAGACCTCGCAGATGGGCGTCTGTTATTGCTTCTTTGATCGCGTGAACCTCCGCCACAAATACCCTGCCAACACGTTTAGAGCATCCGTCGAAACCGTCTTGTAACACTTGGTAACGCACAGCAGTAGACCCCGCTGCGCGCTTAGTGACCGATTTTTCAACACTACTTTACCGTTGTACAAGACTAGTGCGTAGAGCATCTTGCGGAGGTGCGGCTTGATTCCCCAGCTCACTGCAGTAAGTCGGTTCATCTTGTGAAGTACCTTGAACGCCTTTTCCTGAACCTGGTCCAGGTGGGGCATCCAACTAAGATGGCTGTCAATCGTAACCCTAAGTACTGTATGTTCCATCGATGTGCTACCTTGTGGCCTGCCATACGGATGGGCGTCGATGGCTGGTACTTGAAAGGTGCCCTTGGGAAGAACGATTGAGTGGCAGCACTTGGCGTAACTGAAAGTGAGGACGAAATCCATCGCCCAGCTGTGGATCTTCGTGAGAACCGGTCTGAGCACAGTCGCGAAACTCATGACCACCTTTTGACGTGGTACCACAAAGACGTCATCAGCGAAGGTCTGGACAGCCCACTTCTCGTCAATTGGAACTGGCAAGCGATCCAAATCGTCCAAAAGGACGTTTTTTACAACCAGGCAGAGAGTCGGGCCGAGACACGACTCCTGAGGCACGCCTACGTTGTAGTAGTGCTCCCGTCGTGGAGGATAATCGAACGATACCAGGGTTAGTCGTCGATCATCCCCAGGAGATATGGCTCAACGCCGTAGTCCTTCAAGCATTGGAGGACAGCGGCTCGCCGTACGCTGTTGAAAGCGCTCTTGGTGTGTAACGTAAGCAGACATGTGTTAGCTTCACGTCTCTTTGATTCGGCTATGTAGTTCAACACCTTTCGTTGCGCCTCTACGGTACTGACATTCTTGCGAAAGCCGTACTGATGCGGGTGTATCTTACCGTTGGTCTCTAGATAGAGCGCCAATCTTGCTGCGCACAACTTGTCTAGAATCTTCCCGATGGTCGGGAGTAAACAAATCGGACGGTAGGAATCTGGGTCGCTCGGTTCCTTGCCGGATTTGACAAAGTAAACAGCAACCACCCGCTTCCAAGTCCGCGGAAAACAAGACTTCCTCAAACAGTGGTTATACAAGGCCAGTAACCATTGAGGATGGAACTGGAGGACCTTACGGGCGATCTCTAAACTGAGACCATCGTGGCCGGGTGTCTTGTTAGGCGGCAGCGATTCGACTGCAAGCTCCAGCTCTTCCAATGTGAACCAGTCCGGTTCGCCGGTCCTAATGATTTCGACCCGCGAGGTTTCGGCGGCCTGTAGGAAATGGTGTCTAGCAAGTGCATCCTGAGATTTCTCCCAGGTGGAGACCTCCTCACCGGAGGGAAGGACCAGCAAAACGGGCGCCTCCCGTCTCGACTTGCCCTTTACCACATCAACTACTTCGCCTGGCCTATCCGTGACAGGTCCTTCGGAAATAAATTTCCTGGATCAGGCATGTTTTGTGCGCAGGATCGACTTCTTGTATTCTGCTCGCTTACGCTTAAAGAGGGCGCCAAGTGTCGCTCTCCGAGTCGGCTCCAGATTATTCTGGTAGAGCCGCTTCAGCGTACGCAAACGAGATCTGATGCTGGTCAACGCAGTTGTCCACCAACATGCACCCTTCCGACGAACAAGCTTTCGGCGTTTGTGCTTCTGACACAGCTTCACCAAAGTTGACATCAAGTGTTCAACACCCTCCTCCGGGGTGGCGAAATCGTACCATCTCAGATCCGCTGTCTGCAGATCACGGAGGAACTCATCCAAGACTAAGTCCCTTGGGAACCAACGTCTGTTGGTTCCTCTAGGTTGACCTCAGCCTGCCTTCATAGGTCCATAGCATGAGACGGTGGTCACTGAGTCTTTAGATGTCGGAGATCCTCCAATCCGCAATGCGACTGGCGCAGAAATGGACGAGAAGGACGTCGATCCAGCCTTTCCCTTGAAGGCCAAGGAACGTGGGAGGACCGTCCGGGTCGTTAACGATTTCAAGGTTTGCGTTCGAGGCGAAGGCAATCAGAGATCGCCCTCTGGGATCCGTGGGTCGCTGCCCCAAATCGTGGTGTTTGTATTGAATTCTCCAACCAGAACGACGTTGTCATTCGGGTATTGCATCAACAGCGTATCCAACGGTTCGAGAACGAGGTTGATATCTTCAGAAGGGACACAGTAACACGTTATTACCAGTACCCAACTGCTCGGCCACTTGCAGGGGATGACCACCACATCCGGGTGTCTCAAGACCGTGCAGAAGGACACTTGCTTGCTCACCCAGAAGGCCGCCCGAAAAAGGTTACCCGCCGAATGAACTTGCGCGTAGTCCCTAGGCGTACCGGTGACGGAGCCCTCGCCGACGTATGGTTCATTGAGTGAAACGATGTCTGTCTCTTGCGACAGAGTATCCTGAGCCAGTTGGTTTGCGGCCGCCATAGCAAGGTGGCAATTAAGATGTGCGAAAGTCGGGTTTATCCCCATGATGACGCTGTTCTTAATCGTTCGACCTCCAACTTGTGGATTTGACACTCATTAGAACCTGCGGCATGACTGGTCGACAATTGCTTGCCGTTTGGTCTCCGTTCGTTCCTGGTTCTGCAGTTCGGGCAGCAGAGCATGTCCGCACTGCATTCTGAGGTTGTGTGATCCGAGACGCCGTACCTCCCACACAGGGACACATTTCGGCACACCTTCTGTGTGTGGCCGTACTTCCAGCAACAATAGCAAATCAGAGGCCTCTGATTTGGCCGGAAGTCCACCTGTCACCAACACACACTCAATTTGCGAACCCGCTCCACGCTCATATGAACTCTCATCAATCGCTATTACGTGATAACGACCGCGTTTCCCTGTGAATGAAGTTCTGAGTTCAATGGAAGCCCCTTGAAGAATCTCATTCTGCTCCAGGATCGCAGGAATCACGTCGGCATTTGATAGATCTGAGTCCACACCGAGGACAATGATAAACGGGGTGCGTCGACGCGGTCTCGAAATCGATTGATCGCTCACTAGTTCCGTCTTCCCTATTTCGGCCTCCAGCCTCTCGAGAACTGCGGTGCTGTCTGTTATAATGACAATGCCTAAACCTGAGATATCCCGCACACCTCTGATTCTGATTTTGGCCTTGATAGGGTCGATTTCGCTAGTTACTTTTGTCCGAAGGAAATTGGAAGAAACGTCAGAGTGTGTGGCCGGTGTTTTCGGCCACACTATGAGGGCTAGTTTTTCTTTAGGTTTGGCTTTGGCTTTTGGCCTCTGCTTCCCCTTCTGGGCGGATTCCTTTGGATGGGGATTCGCACCATTTGGGCGTCCCGCCCGATCCATCTCCCGCTGTTTCTTCCTTGCATTCCTGGACACAACTTTGGACCAAGAGCCGTCCTCATCAGCTATTAATCCACCTAGCTGGGTTTCTGGAAGATCGTCTACGGAAGACGCGTCCGAATCATGAGATTGGACTTCGCTCTTCCTCGAATCTTTCTTACTTCCCTCACGATCGTCCTTAGAGCTCTAAGAGTTTTCCTTTTTCCTCTTTTTACGCAGCTTGCCAGCGCTCTTGGTCACTTTCCGTTTAATCCCCAGCTGAGGATCGTCGGGTTACCCGTCTTTGCGAGGCTTCACCTTGTTTCGAGAGGATTGATCAGAACCATTACGTCGCTCACTAGCACTCTGGGTTGCTTTCTGTTTACTTCCCTGCTGAGGAACTTCGGGCGACCCGTCTCCGTGAAGTTTCACTTTGTGTGTGCTTCATACATGGGACGTGCCTGTCTTAGACCTCTCCGTCTGCACCAGAAACTTACGTTTTTGTTTTTCCGTATTTTGATTCGGGTACGATTTACCGCCCACTACGTCCGAATCTCCAGAAGGATTACGCTTAGTCTCTGGAGTTAGGCCATCCTTGTGACCCTTCTTTCCTAAAATGTACTCGTGGGGCTTTGCTTCAGTCTGATTACCGTTATACTCGGCTGCCGTCGACTCCTCCCGCGCACAATGTTATGTGTTATGGTAAAAGAAAGAACATATATCTTAAAGTCTGTATGAAAATAACTAAAAGTATGGATATGTTTCTGTGGGTGGAAGTCTTTATATTATTAAAGATTTAACTTAAAATGCAATAATTTGTGTTTTCCTTTTTGCCTACCCCTACATAAAGAAAAATAACTTTAAAAAATATATTACTACTAACTTACTATATATCTACTTACATCGAGTGCACCCTACAACTAGGTCGTAAACTTGCTTTGGAAGAAATTAATTGAAATGTGTTCTTATCAGTGAATCTTATCTAGAGTGTTATCGCGATCAGTGATGTCGTCAAATCACGTGATCTTACTAATCTACCACGTGGTGGAAAATTCCTGACGGTAGAGACCATGTGACATACAGTCACTATGTATTATAAAAACAAATAATTTAAATTGTATTTTATTTTAAAAATCAATTAGACGAAACATGCTCATTTCAATTATACCTATACATTATGTCTACTACCATACCCCTTATAAATGACGTCACAGTATCCCATGGTCTTGCGATTCAAGCGAACACGTTACCGTTCACTCCTTTTAAGACAAGTGCCACAGAAGTTCAAATTTGGGTCATGTCCAGTGCATCATGGTTGAAATTTTAGGTAAGAAACGTTTATATATAAGTTTTAATATGGTAAAAATGTATTTTAAACATTTAAAACATTTTTTTTAAATAATAGACAAACTAAATAGTAGAATACATATTTTATAAAAACAAAGTCAAAAGGTTTGTCAAGCAAGTTATTTATTTATCCTATTCATTAATCAAAAGAAATTTTTAAGCCAGAATACTAAAAACCCAATTTAGTATAATTTTACTATACTTTACTATACAAGTTACAAAAAACATAAACGTGGAAATTAGTAAGCATTTTATTTAATTTTAAAACTATGGTGAATTCTACAGATATTCGATAAAATACCGTTTAACTATCAAAGTAATTGTATACCAAAGTACTTTCCAAGCCTTATTATAGATAATGACCGAATTTTTTGTGACTTTTTAATGCCCTATTTTTAATATTTGGTTACATTGGCCAATGTTGTAAAAATGACTTTTTGTCAAGGGGTCTTTTTATTCAAATAGGGCACGTATCCCATTATTTTGTGAAGGGCCCCTATAGTGTAATGTCGGTCCTCACTTCAAATGGGGAAAAAGGGGGGAGGTTAATTAACTGATTTTATGAAAGGTTTCCGTAACGTGAATTCATTGGATTTTTTTGAAGGACCCTAGGCCATTTATTCAAAAGGAGATCTCTCCAATTTTTGTGAAGGGTTTAATATCTATAACTTTTTCCAGTTTCTTTCGAAGCGTCCCTGTAACTTTTAACTATTTTAATTAACTAATGCACTATATGGTAAAATTATATTTTATTTACATATCATTTCGATAATTGTGGAAGATGATTCATAAACTATACCGATACGCATCATTTTTCGTTCTTGTTTACTTTCTTACTTACTATTTTATGTTAACATTTGAATTTTTCGTACCCTTTTTTTTACCTTTCATATCCATTTTCACCTCTCCAAACGTAAATTTAAACATTCGAAAGTAAAATCTAACTTGCACTAGATAGTAAAGTTATATTATTTACTTATTTCACATAAAATTCCGATTGCATTTGGAAAGTGTTTCATATACTATACTATGACGCATTTTTCGTTCTTATTTATTTATTGTTACTTACTATTATGCCTTAACGTTAAAATTCTTCGTATACTTTTTGTGGGCACTCTGTATTTTTCGAAGTGCGTATTGTTAGCCTAAATTATATCGAAGGGCTATTGGGGAAAAAAGGGGGGGAGCTATTAAATTTAGTGCAGTATAATTCTTATGGGGGCCCTGTATTTTTAGCATAATGTGTATCGAATTCATTTAATTAAAACCCACCTCTTACCCCAAAAATTTTTAAGACCGATCAACTTTTAATTAGTATTTTTAATTTATTTCTTAATTACTATTTTTAATTTATTTCTTAATTACTATTTTTAATTAATTTTTAAATACTATTTTTCATTCACTTCCACCATACTTCTACATACTCTAATACTCAAAGTGCATATTCTAGTTGAGAAAAAATAATCTCGCTTAAATTCTTAAGTTCCTTCATTAACATATCTCTTAATGAGTAATTTTAATTAGCATTTTTAATTTATTTTAAATACTATTTTGCATTCACTTCTACTACATAACTCTAATATTCATACTGCATACTCTTGTTCAAAAAAAAAAAAAAATTGCTTCGAAAATTTCTAAGTCCCTCAATTAAAATTAAAATTAAATAAATTTCTATTTCGCTAAAATGAATCCGCTGAAACTCGCATCGTATTCTAGTAGATATTTCTCCGCGAAAAAAAAAATGCTTCGAAATTTTCTAAGTCCCCCAATTAAAATTAATTAAAAGAAATCCGAAATAATCCCCTCGTCTTATAGTTGACGCCCCGATCCCCCGCCCCACAGATCCCCGATCCCTTATCCCCAGATCCCCTGCCGCACAGCTCCACAGGAGCCCTACTAACCTATGATTAATATGAAATTGTTAGTGATAGAAACTTGAAATTTTACATGTCTCTTACTTCAAAGACATAAATGCATTCACAGAAAAGTTTTTAAAAATTCAGAATTTTTTAACTCTGCAGGAACAAAATACATTCTAAAATTGTGATTTCTGCGATATAGTTGTAATAGAAGCTTGAAATTTGGCACGGCGATTACATTTAAGATGTAAATTCTCTTCAAGAACGGTTACAAAAAATTCGAAATTTCAAATAAAACATGAAATGAGCGAAAAACCTTCAATATATACTCTAAATTACCATTTATTTGGAATTAATTTTAGTTTTTCTCATTCATTTAAGTCTCATGTTCGTCTAATGCAGTATAAGAATGAAGTTTGCTCAAAATGTGACTTAATTAGTAATTTTTGAATTATCTGTGGCAATAAAATTTCCTAATGAAAATCGACACACAAATACCACTTCACAATTACTTCAACAATTACGCGATCAAAGCCACATGTTTTGATCCCATCAAAAAACTTTCTGTAACAAAAAAAAGCGCCAAGTTCTCCTTAATGTTTTGGCCGTAAAAAGTACTGATATCTGATGTTCGCCCAAGTTAAAAGTCAAACATCCGAAATCTTTCATTAAAAATGGCTTCCTGCGACTCGGCCGTTAATGCATTCTAGGTTAAAAACATTAGAAGAATGTAATACTGAGAAAAATAAATTAGAATACATAATACACCCTGATTGATGTTAAACATGCCATATCTTTCATTTGAAATAAATAATTACGTCGATAAATCATTTCAAAATTAATGATTGGAAATTATGCATTTAAAAGTAATATCGGAATGCAAATAGGCAAATTCGTATGATGATATTGTAATTAAAAGCTTTGTGATACATACCATTGAGTTTCAAGAAACATTAGTTTTGATTAACCATCATTTAGTTTTACCATGGTTTAATGACCATTTTGTACGGTCTATTGTCATTAACACGAATTCCAATGAATATTTTTCATCAGATTTCACATTGTGTTACATTATATGAGACGTTGAGAACCAGAGTGGACCATTCTCGACAGCTATGATTTCGAAATTATGTTTTTAAAAATGTGTATTATATTTTAGTACTTTGTGCAACAAAATGCGTAAATGTCCAAAAAAATGTAGTAGACATGTAGATCATTATACATTCTTTAGAATTTGAAAAACCTTCTAAAATGCATTAACGGCCAAGTCGCAGGAAGCCATTTTTAATGAAAGATTTCGGATGTTTGACTTTTAACTTGGGCGAACATCAGATATCAGTACTTTTTACGGCCGAAACATTAAGGAGAACTTGGCGCTTTTTTTTTTTTTTACAGAAAGTTTTTTGATGGGATATCACTGCTTTTTGTAGGTTTTATCAAATGTATAAAGGATATAAATATAATAAATGTATAAATGTGTCAAAGAATTTTAAAACTATTTTATTATGCTTTACAAATCTATATTTTTATTTTAAAAACACAAATTGCACAAATTGTGCTTATTATATTTTTATTTGTAGTTTACATCAAAATACTAGCCGTCTCAGGCAAACAATATATTCTTTCTTATATGTATGCTAAGCACTTCATCATATTACTTTTATTCATAACTAGCCGAAGTACCTGGTGTTGTTCGAGATTTAAAGAATGTTTTTGTAGAAAAATCAATTTCAAAATTAAACATGTTGTATAGATAACTTCAAAATGTTAAAATATGCCAATATTTCTATAATCGAATTTTTATCATGATTCAATACGTTCCTCAAACTCGTATGACGTTGTACTCACATGCTGACATCTTACCAACTTGCTTTCACTATTACTCATATTGATACTCTCTTGGCCCCACCAGTGGCTGAGAGGTTCTGCTCTCGAAGCTGGTAGACGGGAGGTGCTGGGTTCGATCCCAATCGCGCCCGTCGGCCTCATCGTTCGGAGTTTTCGTGGTTTTCTTCGAGCCGTGGATTTATCCATGCGTAAATACAGGTTAGGTTCCCTTAGAAAGACCCCCACGAAGGGCACTCCCCCCGGGCCTATATCCCTAGTGTAGATAATTGGCCGTCAATAATCAACCAACCATTGATACTCTCTTTGTATGATTCCCAAACATTTGAAAAAGTCCGTTAAACTTCCAATGTGACGTTATATTAATTTTCTTTTTTAATTATCGAATGACGTCATATTAACCTGCTTTCTGTATTTACACATACTCATACTTCTTGTATTATTGAGAAATGTTTGAAAATTTCCGTTATATTACCAATATGACGTCATATTAATCCTTTTTTCCATTGCTGAAACTTTTTATTTTTATTCTCATTTTTCACGTGGAACTCTTTCAATAGAAAATTAATTATTGTAGAAAGAATTTCATTGTGGATTTTTAATTGTTGGCAACTGCTATAACGAAAAATGTTCAAATTAATAGGAAAACGCGGGAAGAGTTCAATATCCTGTGCTGGTAGGTTTGGCGAGTTGTTTTTGGCGATAAATGTTTGATTTGGTTGTTGCGATATTCAGTCTTTGGAGTTTTAACTTAACAACTGGAATTGACCTTATCTACGTGACTTCACACCCCTTTTGGCAGCAGTTTGGATTTTTTTGCTAATCGCGCGAACCAGCACAGGATATGGAACTCTTCCCGGGAAAGCTGGTAGATTTTTGGTTTTTTATTATTTAAAAATTAACTCTACATTATTTCGATTCCGGATTACTTTAGTTGCCTCGGCCGTGTTTTAATACACCTACACGTAGCATTTCACAATTCTGGCTTTCAAACTGTTGATTTGTATAGAAGTGCAGACAGACAAACAGATTTTCATTTTCATATATTAGATTTACTTGCTCAATCCTTCGCCAAATCGAAAGTTTCTGTTAGAGAAATTCTCTTTGCGATCATTGGCAGCATATCTTATATTTTGTGTTGTTATCCATTTAATCTTTATTGACAATTACCGCTTAATTTACTTAGGAATTTACGCTTCATGTCCGTTTGCATCGTTACACGAGAATTTTAATCCTGTTAAGTAATCTTCTGTAATTTACACTGACGCTAAGTGGTTCTTGTTAAATGCCTGTTAAGCTATCCATATTTACAGTAAACCATATTGATGCTAATTTTTCCCCTTTCATTCTAACATTGAAACGATTAAGAACGATTAGAAAATCTACGGACGCACTGCCGTTCTTCCATTAGAAAATCTACCATTATTCTCATCTAATCATCTTAGAAATTATGTCAATATGTCTTGGTTTTAAGATTTTAGCTAAATTTACACGAAAACCTGAAGCTAAAATGCGAGGAACCCCATTATAGAAGATTCATTCTAACGTACATATTGATAAACTGGATATATGTTATAAAAATATAATAATCTAGAACTGGCAGTTTCGATGCTTTAATTCTGAAAATTCTCTTTCTATAATAAACTTTTAAGAGAGTAAAGACTAACAATATAGTAAGAGTAAGTATAATAACAGTACAATATGACAGCAAGAGCAGAGGTCTTGTGTAGTGACAAAGGATTGAAACTTTATTAACATTCGTGCGTTATGCTGTTTAATTAACCGCATAATATTAATAGATGATTACTCGCCTTAAAAATTCGCAATGAAAAATAGCCTCTAGCGTCAAATTCTCGCTAAGCTTTGCGACACTTAACGAAATATCGCCAAATTTGGCGACAAAAATACCCTGTTTATGTGGACGTCAATAATGATGCATATGTATTATATATGTGATGCATATGCATATATATATATATATTTCAAATAAAATCCAGTGTATATATATATATATATATATACATATATATACATAAAGTTTATTAACATCATTAAAATGCACTTAAAGAACTAACAACCCACTGGAATTTTGCCAGATTGACTGAGTGCTATAGCGATTAGAATACCGACATTTATAATAAAATTTATTTTAAGGAAGTAAAAAATAGAAAAACGGACAGATAAACTAAAAGATTTGCCTTCGCAACATTTTTGGAAAATAATATAAAAAATTCATTCTGCTTGAAACCATTTAACACCTCCAAACTCAGGCTAATTTTCTGTAATGAGGCTTTGGCGACCAACTCTGGCGTCAAGTATGAGCGAGGAAAGGATTGTCTAGGCAACTATTATTACTTAAATGTTTATCGTACAACAAAAAACACAAATGGTTGCAACAACGCAATTAATTTAAATTGCCAATTGAATGTGTTACGAACTGTATATAGCCAAATCAGCACCCCCTATTTGAAGGGTTTAAAGGCAGAAATTCTATGTTTTCAGACTTTTCTGGTTAATTGTGTGACAAAACCTACTTACTTGTCAAATTTTATGATTCTACGACTGTTAGAAGTACCTTAGTTATTTGATGATCACCAACTTTAGTTATTTGATGATCACCAACTTTAGTTATTTGATGATCACCAACTTTAGTTATTTGATGATCCCCTGTGAGTCAGTTACAAAAAAGTCCTTTTTCGGAATCTCATATTTCGAAAAATATTAAATACAGAAATAAGAAATCTTGGAACCTAGTTCAGTTTGATTATATTATTGTGTGTTAAAAAGGAAAACTCTCTAGCTCTCCCCAAAACGCAGTTATGAGGGGGTAAAAAGTAGGCCGAAATGGTCAGGGAAAAGGTAGCTTACGGCCTGTGCGAACTTGGTGGACGCACTGCCGTGCTGCCAGATAGTATATGATAATGCTTTAAAATCAATGAAAGTGCAAATAAATTAATTGTGAGCCACATGTAATGATATGTAAGAGTTCCTGTTCTGATAAACTTGACTTACTAAATTCATGTCCAGACATCCATAATCGTCCTCCTACTTTAATATATAGGGTATCTAACTATAAGTTGAAAGCTGATTATTTACAACCTAGATTTTTAGAATTACCCACTGTGAGTTGGTCCACAGAAATTTCCTCTCTGTCTAAATTTCGTCCGAATCATATAGCAGCTACATAAGTAAGTCACTATTGTTCGACCGTCGAGTCAGCAGATACGAAACATTTTCGGGGAGAGGGGGCGGAGACTAAGATAGCAAAACTCGACCATTTCGTTTTGCAATCTATGGACACTTAAAAAAAATATATTATATCAGTTGACGACGGGTGGAAGGAAGGGGAAAAGGACACCTAACCGCTCCCCCGCTCAATCCGCCTTCGATAAAAACTGGCATAGTTTTAAATTTTCATTCTCCAATTTCGCATTCAGTGAGGTTACTGGTATATGCGCATGGCTCGAGCAGAATTATTTTTTATCCGGGTTGTTTTAGCTAAGCACATATATACTATACTCTGTTCTCCATTGAACACTTTATGTATAGAATTTATACTCATTTTACAAGGCTAAACAAACAAACAAGCGTAAAAAAGGTATAGCGTAAAATGTAGCTTAATGTATATGTTCGTCGTGTTGGAAAGTGTGTAATAATCTATGTGTGAGGCATGACTTTATGATTTTTTTTTTTGACTATCTGTGCATTCGTGCTCTAACTTTCGGGAAAATATTGACAAATAAAAACCACAAAATTGATATATGTCATTAAGGTAGCTTTCAAATTCCTTGCTCAACAGTGTGGAACTTTCTGAGACATTTTCTAACTCATATTTAAATTTAAAGGTATGAAATTGGCAAGCCTGATTATTGAAGGGATTTGCAATTGAATAGCGTTTGGCAAATAAATTACCTATCGAGTGATAAGCGATTGTTTTCACGTTTCAAGTATTTCCCCTTTCTCGCGCTTCCGTGTAGGGAATTCGGTTTAAACGCCGGCTTTGACAGCATTTCAAGAAAGTTCTTCTGTCTTTACCAAAAAAAGGGAAAACGTCTTTTGATTACATAGTTTCTGAATAACAACACCTGCCAATTTCATGCGTTTCAGGACAAAAATGATTTCAGAAATATGTCAGTAAGTACATCCCTTTGATATGAGAAGGATAGTAAGAAATACTAATACAGTATGTTCCTTTCTTAAAAAAATGCTATATCTGGCATTTATAGTTTTTACATGGGATACACAAAAGAATTTGGATACATTACGGTCTAGTGGCAGAATTTATTTGAAGTACATTTTGATCATGTTTTTCTCGAACAAATTATAATAAATTTACTTAATCTTTAGTATTTAATGAAAGTACAGAATATATTTCGAAAAACTGAAGGTGGATAAATGCAATAAGTAAAAATAGTTGGAAAGTGTTTTATAATCTGTGCAATCGACATTATTTTTCGTTATTGTTTTGTTCGTATGTGCTATCAACAGGAATTAGGCACAGATGGAAAATCAGCAATAATATATATAGTTTTTCATTTGAAAATAATTTCTAGCCAACTTACTATAACTTATTTTAAAATGGGAAAAAATGATTAAAAAAAATACTTTTTGCATTACAAATTTGAATAGATATATTGTATTCAATACATTGAAACATAATACATATATTATATATAACAAAATTCAATTATGTATTGTTATTAAATGTAACAATACATAATTCAAACAATATTTATATTGTTTCAATTATGTATATATATGTATCTAATTGGTGTGTTATAATCTGAATGACGTCTACGGATTTCTGTAAAAGGGGATACATATACAGGGGTCGGATATCCAACTCTCGACGAGCGTGAAAATGTTCTAGCACTGGATATGTGTCACCTCTGCTGTGGCATCAAGATGACGTATGGGGGCAGATATACAGGGGTCGGATATCCAATGCTCTACTCAAAAGTAAAACGTCCAAGCATCGGATATGTTACCCCTTGATAAATGTCCCCTTCTGCTATGACGTACGGAGGCATACAGGGGACGGTTATCGAGGTCTCGACGAAAGTAACACGAACTAGTTTTTGATATATGGCCCCTTCTGATATGGGGGCAGATATACTGGGGTCGGATATCCGACTCTCGAAGAAAGTGAACCTGGATATGTATCCCCTTCTGCTGTGACGTATGGGGGCAGATATACTGGGGATAGATATCAGCGTCCCCATCCCCAGTATATCTGCCCCCATACGTCGCATTTAGGTCACAGCAGAAGGGGATACATATCCAGGTTCACTTTCTTCGAGAGTCGGATATCCGACCCCAGTATATCTGCCCCCATATCAGAAGGGGCCATATATCAAAAACTAGTTCGTGTTACTTTCGTCGAGACCTGGATAACCGTCCCCTGTATATTTGCCCCCGTACTTCATCTTGACGTCATAGCAGAAGCGGACATTTATCAAGGGGTAATATATCCGATGCTTGGACCTTTTACTTTTGAGGGGAGCATTGGATATCCGACCCCTGTATATCTGCCCCCATACGTCATCTTGAAGCCACAGCATAAGGGGACACATATCCAGTGCTAGAATATTTTCACGCTCGTCGAGAGATGGATATCCGACCCCTGTATATGTATCCCCTGTTACGTACAGTTTTTATTTTTTGCCGTGAACTAATATACGTCCTTATTTATCTAGAAATCGGTAGACGTCATTCAGATTATAACACACCAATTAGATACATATATATATACATAATTGAAACAATATAAATATTGTTTGAATTATGTATTGTTATATTTAATAACATTACATAATTGAATTTTGTTATATATAATATATGTATTAGGTTTCAATGTATTGAATACCATATATCTATTGAAATTTGTAATGTAAAAAGTATTTCTTTTAAATATTTTTTTCTTTTTTTAAAAACGAGTTACAGTTAGATGGCTAGAAATTATTTTCAAATGAAAAAATATATATATTATTGCTGATTTTCCATCTGTGCCTAATTCCTGTTGATAGCACATACGAACAAAACTATAACGAAAAATAATGTCGATTGCACAGATTATAAAACACCTTCCAACTATTTTTACGTATTACATTTATCCACTATCAGTTTTTCGAAATATATTCTGAACTTTCATGCAATGTTAAAGATTAAATAACTTTCTTTGAATTTGTTCAAGAAATACATGATCAAAATATACTTCAAATAAATTCTGCCACTAGACCGTAATGTAATGTGTCCGAATTCTTTTGTGTACCTCGTGTAAAAACTATAAATGCTAGATATAGCATTTTTTTTATAAGGAACTTGCTGTATAGCATTTCTTACGACCCTTTTCAAATCAAAGGGATGTGCTTATACTGACACATTTCTGAAATCATTTTTGTCCAGAAACGCATGAAATTGGCAGGTGTTGTTAGTCAGAAACTATGTAATCAAAAGACATTTTCCATTTTTTTTGTAAAGACAGAAGAACTTGAAATGCTGTCAAAGTCGGCGTTTAAACCGAATTCCCTACACGGAAGCGCGAGAAAGGGGAAATGCTTGTCACGTGAAAACAATCGATTATCACTCGATAGGTAATTTATTTGCCAAACGCTATTAAATTGCAAATCCCTTCAATAATCAGGCTTGCCAATTTTATACCTTTAAATTTAAATATGAGTTAGAAAATGTCTCAGAAAGTTCCTCATTGTTGAGCAAGGAATTTGAAAGCTACCTTAATGACATATATCAATTTTGTGGTTTTTATTTGTTAATATTTTCCCGAAAGTTAGAGCACGAACGGACAGACAGTCAAAACAAAATTATAAAGACATGCCTCACACATACATTATTACACCCTTTCCAACACGACAAACATATACATTAAGCTACAGTTTACGCTATATCTTTTTACATCTAAATTTTACGCTATATACTTTCTTGAAATGGCCTCAGAAACTGCGTGGTTCGGCGACTACCAGGGACACGAAAAACTAAAGTGTATGAAATTCACTAACTATTAAGTGAAAATTTAAGGTTGTTCTCAAATTCCCTCCTGAACAACTTGAAACTTTCTGACTACTTTTTCTAACACATTTTTAAACCTAAACGCATAAAATTTGCAAGCCTGACTATAAAAACGATGGAAATTGGATTGAGTACTACATTTGTGATAAATAAATTATTTATCAAGTTACAAATGATTGTTGTCACGTGACGACCACTTTTTCCCCTTTCCCTCGCTGCCGCGTCCGGAAATTCGATTCAAAACGCCAACTTTCAAAGTAAAATCTGAAAGAAATTTCTGTCTTTACCAAAAAAAGGTAAAACATCATTCGATTACATAGTTTCTGTACTCATAAAAAATAGACATTTGTTCTTTAAAAAATTAGTAATTTTTTTAAAATAAATATTTCTGTAAATCCCTTAGTCAAATCAAAACTTATAATTTTCATATCAAATGTGAAAAAAGTATTCAAAAAAGTCATTCCGGCCTGCACCGGGGGGAAAAGGTAGCTTCCATATTCCATGGAATTTCAAACAGCTATATCGCAGCCGTTTTTTAAGATAAAGCCAAAACAAAATATGCTCCGGAATCCATGTATCATGATCTAACAGTTCACGGAAACAACTTTTGAAATTTATAATTTTATTTTACATCTTTTAGAACATCTTTTTACATTTTTTAACTGGCCTCCACTTTGAAACTAGATGGCGCATGATGCTGGCCAACGAACTCGGTCGAAACTTTGATATGTTCTGTACACATGATCAGTCACATTCGTATCGGTTCATAAATACAAGAGTTATAGCATAACAAAAATCAGGTTGTTTCAAAATGTCAGCCTCCCTAGAATTTCAAACTGCCATATCTCAGCCGGTTTTTTTCTTTTTTTAAGATAAAACCAAAACAAAAACTGATCCGTAATCCTTGTATCACAATCTAACACTTAACGGAAACAATTTTTCAAATTTATAATTTTTTTGTTCATCTTTTTGAGTTTTTAATAAATTAAAAAAAATTAACTGGCCGCCATTTTGAAACAAGATGGTGGATGAAGCTGACCAACGAACTCGGTTGAGACACCTTGGTATGGCCTATACACATACTCAGTCACAACCAAATAGGTTCATAAATAAGAGCGTTACAGCATGACAAATATCAGATATCTATATCTATATCTATATCTATATCTATATCTATATATCTATACTAATAAAAGAAAGTTTCGCTCTGTGTGTGTGTGTGCTTGTCTGCGATGGCTAGCAAAATCTAGCCCACCTAGAAGTCTGAAAATTTAGGTGTGTATAGCCCAAGGTCTGGCCATGTGTACCTGAGTCTCAGAATTTTGATATTTTGATAATTACCCATCATATTAATTATATTCTCATTAAACATCGCATCAAAAATGCCATCTTTTTAATCAAAATGGCTAAAGAAAAGAATTGCTGTTGGGATTTGCAAGCGGAAATGAATGAATTCGAAATTATTTTACGAATTAGCGAATTTTAAGAAAACTAATTAAGATATCAATTTGAAAATTTCTGAGCATATGTAGAAAAAAAAAATCTGCATCCGACTATGCGATTTTTGAAAAATTCGGCCGGTATTTTTTCTTAATTTATGCAAAAAACTGCCAAAAATCTGCCGGCGCCAGTGAAATAAATCGGAGAGAGTTTCAGACAGGGATCTGCTTTCATTAAAAACTAAACTACGAAGAGATCTATTTCTCTGGCCGATCCCTCCATTTAGTTTGCGAAAATGAAAGTAAATAATTGCCAATTTTTACTAATGAACAAAAATTTAGATAACTAATTAAGATATAGATCTGAAATTGAGGATGGGTAAAGTTGTCCTCTGCCGGCTATTTTAGCGTAGCGTCTTCGTTATGTTCTAATTATCAGAAAAATTTAATCATTTTTTTAATGATCGCGTTAATGTAGGTGAAGGTGGTTTTCTTGAACAAATTATTCGTTATATTTGCGAGTATAGGGAGGGAGGGGGTTAACGCCTTGCTCTGAGATTGTTATTATCTTTGGCCCGGGCAATGCCGGGAGTGTAGCTAGTACTAATATAAAACAAAATTGCTGTGTGTGTCTGTGTGTCTGTCTGATGTCTACGATGGCCAACGAAATGTAGCGCACCTAGAAGTAAGAAAATTTAGATTTATGTAGTACAAGGCCTGATCTGATGCACCTGGGACTCATAATTCTAATATATTGATAATTACCCAAGATATTAATTAGAATCTCATTAAACATCGCATCGAAAATGCCATCTTTTTTAATAAAATGACTAAAGAAAAGAACATATTGAATCCTCAATTTGCAAGTAGAAATGAACAAACTTGAAATTTATTTATTAATTAGCGAATTTTAAGAAAACTAATTAAGATATTGATTGAAATTTTTAATCATAAGTAGAAACATTTTCGACATCCGATAATGCAATTTTTGTAAAATTCGGCCGATAATTTTCCTTAATTTTTACAAAAAACTGCAAAAATATGGTGGTCTGTATGCATGTGTATGCACATGTGTGTATGCATGTATGCCCCCACATGTACACATACATGTGTGTATGCATGTATGCCCCCACATGTGCACATACATGTGTGTATGCATGTATGCCCGCCCACATACATGTGTGTATGCATGTATGCCCCCACATGTACACATACATGTGTGTATGCATGTATGTGCATTTTACAACGTTAAAAAAATCCGAGAAAGTTTCAGACATGGATCGGCTTACATTAAACACTGAACTACAAAGATATTCGTTTCTCTGGCGATCCCTCCATATACTTTGCGAAAATGAAAGGAAATAATTGCCAATTTTTACTAATGAACAAATATAACTAATTAAGATATAGATTTGAATTTGAGGATGAGAAGGGGTGCCATCTGGCGGCTATTTTAGAGTTATGTTCTAACTATCAGAAAAATATAATTCTTTTTTTTTAATGATCCCGTTAATGTAGGGGAAGAGGATTTCCTTGAACAAATTATTCGTTATATTTGGGGGGGGGGGGGGGTGTTAAGGCCTTGCTCTGATTTGCACAAAACAAATTCCATTTAAGAAATTTAACATTTTTAGCTTCTCCCGTATCGTTTTATAAATATTATATAAAGATAATACCGGAAATTTCAAATAACGATTTTCGTAAAAATTAAATTTATGTTCCTAATAAAAGTACACAACCCGTATTTACTTGATGCATACCAACAAACAAAGTAAATGAATTGTTGTTGAGCACTTGATCAGGCGCCCCCTGGCGGGAAACACTACAATTTAATGTGCGTGTAGTAGGAACACGTCGTCTTTGGGGTGAGGTCTTAAGTCCATGGGATCCACCGAAGGTCGTCTCTGTTGAGAGTTGGTTTCCACAGCTCGACAGTTCCGGGGTTTAGCCCAGTGCCGTCAATGCTTGCGTTCCAACGGGCCAGAGACTTGAAGTCTCGGTCCAGCTCTGAACGTAGGTCGAGAGGCAAAACCCGTTTAGAGCATCCGTCGAAACCGTCTTGTAACACTTGGTAACGCACAGCAGTAGACCCCGCTGCGCGCTTAGTTACCGATTTTTCAACACTACTTTACCGTTGTACCAGACTAGTGCGTAGAGCATCTTGCGGAGGTGCGGCTTGATTCCGAAGCTCACTGCAGTAAGTCGGTTCATCTTGTGAAGTACCTTGAACGCCTTTTCCTGAACCAGGTCCAGGTGGGGCATCCAACTAAGATGACTGTCAATCGTAACCCTAAGTACTGTATGTTCCATCGATGTGCTACCTTGTGGCCTGCCATACGGATGGGCGTCGATGGCTGGTACTTGAAAGGTGCCCTTGGGAGGAACGATTGAGTGGCAGCACTTGGCGTAACAGAAAGTGAGGACGAAATCCATCGCCCAGCTGTGGATCTTCGAGAGAACCGGTCTGAGCGCAGTCGCGAACCTCATGACCGCCTTTTGACGTGGTACCACAAAGACGTCATCAGCGAAGGTCTGGACAGCCCACTTCTCGTCAATTGGAACTGGCAAGCGATCCAAATCGTCCAAAAGGACGTTTGTTACAACCAGCCAGAGAGTCGGGCCGAGACACGACCCCTGAGGAATGCCTACGTTGTAGTAGTGCTCCCGTCGTGGAGGATAATCGAACGATACCAGGGTTAGTTGTCGATCATCCCCAGAAGATACGGCTCAACGCCGTAGTCCTTCAAGCATTGGAGGACAGTGGCTCGCCGTACGCTGTTGAAAGCGCTCTTGATGTCTAACGTAAGCAGACATGTGTTAGCTTCACGTCTCTTTGATTCGGCTATGTAGTGCAACACCTTTCGTTGCACCTCTACGGTACTGACATTCTTGCGAAAGCCGTACTGATGCGGGTGGATCTTACCGTTGGTCTCTAGATAGAGCGCCAATCTTGCTGCGCACAACTTGTCTAGAATCTTCCCGAGGGTCGGGAGTAAACAAATCGGACGGTAGGAATCTGGGTCACTCGGTTCCTTGCCGGATTTGACAAAGTAAACAGCAACCACCCGATTCCAAGTCCTCGGAAAACAAGACTTCCTCAAACAGTGGTTATACAAGGCCAGTAACCATTGAGGATGGAACTGGAGGACCTTACGGGCGATCTCTAAACTGATACCATCGTGGCCGGGTGCCTTGTTAGGCGGCAGCGATTCGACTGAAAGCTCCAGCTCTTCCAATGTGAACCAGTCCGGTTCGCCGGTCCTAATGATTTCGACCCGCGAGGTTTCGGCGGCCTGTAGGAAATGGTGTCTAGCAAGTGCATCCTGACATTTCTCCCAGGTGGAGACTTCCTCCCCGGAGGGAACGACCAGCAAAACGGGCGCCTCCTGTCTGGACTTGCCCTTTACCACATCAACTACTTGGCCTGGCCTATCCGTGACAGGTCCTTCGGAATTAAATTTCCTGGACCAGGCACGTTTTGTGCGCAGGATCGACTTCATGTATTCTGCTCGCTTACGCTTAAAGACGACGCCAAGTGTCGCTCTCCGAGTCGGCTCCAGATTATTCTGGTAGAGCCGCTTCAGCGTGCGCAAACGAGATCTGATGCTGGTCAACGCAGTTGTCCACCAACATGCACCCTTGCGACGAACAAGCTTTCGGCGTTTGTGCTTCTGACACAGCTTCACCAGAGTTGACATCAAGTGTTCAACACTCTCCTCCGGGGTGGCGAAATCGTACCATCTCAGATCCGCTGTCTGCAGATCACAGAGGAACTCATCCAAGACTAAGTCCCTTGGGAACCAACGTCTGTTGGTTCCTCTAGGTTGACCTCTGCCTGCCTTCATAGGTCCATAGCATGAGACGGTGGTCACTGAGTCTTTAGATGTCGGAGATCCTCCAATCCGCAATGCGACTGGCGCAGAAATGGACGAGAAGGACGTCGATCCAGCCTTTCCCTTGAAGGCCAAGGAATGTGGGAGGACCATCCGGGTCGTTAACGATTTCAAGGTTTGCGTTCGAGGCGAAGGCAATCAGAGATCGCCCTCTGGGATCCGTGGATCGCTGCCCCAAATCGTGGTCTTTGTATTGAATTCTCCAACCAGAACGACGTTGTCATTCGGGTATTGCATCAACAGCGTATCCAACGGTTCGAGAACGAGGTTGATGTCTTCAGAAGGGACACAGTAACACGTTATTACCAGTACCCAACTGCTCGGCCACTTGCAGGGGATGGCCACCACATCCGGGTGTCTCAAGACCGTGCAGAAGGACACTCGCTTGCTCACCCAGAAGGCCGCCCGAAAAAGGTTACCCGCCGAGTGAACTTGCGCGTAGTCCCTAGGCGTACCGGTGACGGAGCACTCGCCGACGTATGGTTCATTGAGTGAAACAATGTCTGTCTCTTGCGACAAAGTATCCTGAGCCAGTTGGTTTGCGGCCGCCATAGCAAGGTGGCAATTAAGATGTGCGAAAGTCGGGTTTACCCCCATGATGATGCTGTTCTTAATTGTTCGACCTCCAACTTGTGGATTTGACACTCATTAGAACCTGCGGCATAACTGGTCGACAATTGCTTGCCGTTTGGTCTCCGTTCGTTCCTGGTTCTGCAGTTCGGGCAACAGAGCGCGTCCGCACTGCATTCTGAGGTTGTGTGATCCGAGACGCCGTACCTCCCACACAGGGACACATTTCGGCACACCTTCTGTGTGTGGCCGTACTTCCAGCAACAATAGCAAATCAGAGGCCGCCACCAACACACACTCAATTTGCGAACCCGCTCCACACGCTCATATGAACTCTCATCAATCGCTATTACGTGATTACGACCGCGTTTCCCTGTGAACGAAGTTCTGAGTTCAAGGGAAGCCCCTTGAAGAATCTCATTCTGCTCCAGGATCGCAGGAATCACGTCGGCATTGGATAGATCCGAGTCCACACCGAAGACAATGATAAACGGGGTGCGTCGACGCGGTCTCGAAATCGATTGATCGCTCACTAGTTCCGTCTTCCCTATTTCGGCCTCCAGCCTTTCGAGAACTGCGGTGCTGTCTGTTATAATGACAATGCCTAAACCTGAGATATCCCGCACACCTCTGATTCTGATTTTGGCCTTGATAGGGTCGATTTCGCTAGTTACTTTTGTCCGAATGAAATTGGAGGAAACGTCAGAGTGTGTGGCCGGTGTTTTCGGCCACACTATGAGGGCTAGTTCCTCTTTAGGTTTGGCTTTGACTTTTGGCTTCTGCTTCCCCTTCTGGGCGGATTCCTTTGGATGGGGATTCGCACCTTTTGGGCGTCCCGCCCGATCCATCTCCCGCTGTTTCTTCCTTGCATTCCTGGACACAACTTTGGACCAAGAGCCGTCCTCATCAGCCATTAATCCACCTAGCTGGGTTTCTGGAAGATCGTCTACAAAAGACGCGTCCGAATCATGAGATTGGACTTTGCTCTTCCTCGAATCTTTCTTACTTCCCTCACGATCGTCCTTAGAGCTCTAAGAGTTTTTCTTTTTCCTCTTTTTACGCAACTTGCTAGCGCTCTTGGTCACTTTCCGTTTAATCCCCAGCTGAGGATCGTCGGGTTACCCGTCTTTGCGAGGCTTCACCTTGTTTCGAGAGGATTGATCAGAACCATTACGTCGCTCACTAGCACTCTGGGTTGCTTTCTGTTTACTCCCCTGCTGAGGAACTTCGGGCGACCCGTCTCCTTGAAGTTTCACTTTGTGTGTGCTTCAGACATGGGACGTGCCTGTCTTAGACCTCTCCGTCTGCACGAGAAACTTACGTTTTTGTTTTTCCGTATTTTGATTCGGGTACGATTTACCGCCCGCTACGTCCGAATCTCCAAAAGGATTACGCTTAGTCTCTGGAGTTAGGCCATCCTTGTGACCCTTCTTTCCTGAAATGTACTCGTGGGGCTTTGCTTCAGTCTGATTACCGTTATACTCGGCTGCCGTCGACTCCTCCCGCGCACAATGTTATGTGTTATGGTAAAAGAAAGAACATATATCTTAAAGTCTGTATGAAAATAACTAAAAGTATGGATGCGTTTCTGTGGAAGTCTTTATATTATTAAAGATTTAACTTAAAATGCAATAATTTGTGTTTTCCTTTTTGCCTACCCCTACATAAAGAAAAATAACTTTAAAAAATATATTACTACTAACTTACTATATATCTACTTACCTCGAGTGCACCCTACAACTAGGTCGTAAACTTGCTTTGGAAGAAATTAATTGAAATGTGTTCTTATCAGTGAATCTTATCTAGAGTGTTATCGCGATCAGTGATGTCGTCAAATCACGTGATCTTACTAATCTACCACGTGGTGGAAAATCCCTGACGTTAGAGACCATGTGACATACAGTCACTATGTATTATAAAAACAAATAATTTAAATTGTATTTTATTTTAAAAATCAATTAGACGAAACATGTTCATTTCAATTATACCTATACATTATGTCTACTACCATACCCCTTATAAATGACGTCACAGTATCCCATGGTCTTGCGATTTAAGCGAACACGTTACCGTTCACTCCTTTTAAGACAAGTGCCACAGAAGTTCAAATTTGGGTCAAGTCCAGTACATCATGGTTGAAATTTTAGGTAAGAAACGTTTATATATAAGTTTTAGTATGGTAAAAATGTATTTTAAACATTTAAAACATTTTTTTAAACAATAGACAAACTAAATAGTAGAATACATATTTTATAAAAACAAAGTCAAAAGGTTTGTCAGGCAAGTTATTTATTTATCCTATTCATTAATCAAAAGAAATTTTTAAGTCAGAATACTAAAAACCCAATTTAGTATAATTTTACTATACTTTACTATACAAGTTACAAAAAACATAAACGTGGAAATTAGTAAGCATTTTATTTAATTTTAAAACTATGGTGAATTCTACAGATATTCGATAAAATACCGTTTAACTATCAAAGTAATTGTATACCAAAGTACTTTCCAAGCCTTATTATAGATAATGACCGAATTTTTTGTGAAGGGCTTTTTATTCAAACAGTCCTGCGATTTTTTGTCAAGGGGTCTTTTTATTCAAATAGGGCACGTATCCCATTTTTTTGTCAATTGCCCCTATAGTGTAATGTCGGTCCTCACTTCGAATGGGGAAAAAAGGGGGGAGGTTAATTAACTGATTTTATGAAAGGTTTCCGTAACGTGAATTCATTGAATTTTTTTGAAGGACCCTAGGCCATTTATTCAAAAGGAGATCTCTCCAATTTTTGTGAAGGGTTTAATATCTATAACTTTTTCCAGTTTCTTTCGAAGCGCCCCTGTAACTTTTAACTATTTTAATTAAGTAATGCACTATATGATAAAATTATATTTTATTTACATATCATTTCGATAATTGTGGAAGATGATTCATAAACTATACCGATACGCATCATTTTTCGTTCTTGTTTACTTTCTTACTTACTATTTTATGTTAACATTTGAATTCTTCGTACCCTTTTTTTTACCTTTCATATCCATTTTCACTTCTCCAAACGTAAATTTAAACATTCGAAAGTAAAATCTAACTTGCACTAGATAGTAAAGTTATATTATTTACTTATTTCACATAAAATTCCGATTGCATTTGGAAAGTGTTTCATATACTATACTATGACGCATTTTTCGTTCTTATTTATTTATTGTTACTTACTATTATGCATTAACGTTAAAATTCTTCGTATACTTTTTGTGGGCACTCTGTGTTTTTCGAAGTGCGTATTGTTAGCCTAAATTATATCGAAGGGGGCTATTGGGGGAAAAAAGGGGGGAGCTATTAAATTTAGTGCAGTATAATTCTTATGGGGGCCCTGTATTTTTAGCATAATGTGTATCGAATTCATTTAATTAAAACCCACCTCTTACCCCAAAAATTTTTAAGACCGATCAACTTTTAATTAGTATTTTTAATTTATTTCTTAATTACTATTTTTAATTTATTTCTTAATTACTATTTTTAATTAATTTTTAAATACTATTTTTCATTCACTTCCACCATACTTCTACATACTCTAATACTCAAAGTGCATATTCTAGTTGAGAAAAAATAATCTCGCTTAAATTCTTAAGTTCCTTCATTAACATATCTCTTAATGAGTAATTTTAATTAGCGTTTTTAATTTATTTTAAATACTATTTTGCATTCACTTCTACTACATAACTCTAATATTCATACTGCATACTCTTGTTCAAAAAAAAAAAAAAATTGCTTCGAAAATTTCTAAGTCCCTCAATTAAAATTAAAATTAAAAAAATTTCTATTTCGCTAAAATGTCCGTTGAAACTCGCATCGTATTCTAGTAGATATTTCTCCGCGAAAAAAAAAATGCTTCGAAATTTTCTAAGTCTCCCAATTAAAATTAATTTAAAAAAATCCGAAATAATCCCCTCGTCTTATAGTTGACGCCCCGATCCCCCGCCCCACAGATCCCCTATCCACCACCGCACATATCCCCTATCCCTTATCCCCAGATCCCCTGCCGCACAGCTCCACAGGAGCCCTACTAACCTACAATTAATATGAAATTGTTAGTGATAGAAACTTGAAATTTTACATGTCTCTTACTTCAAAGACATAAATGCATCCACAGAAAAGTTTTTAAAAATTCAGAATTTTTTAACTCTGCAGGAACAAAATACATTCTAAAATTGTGATTTCTGCGATATAGTTGTAATAGAAGCTTGAAATTTGGCACGGCGATTACATTTAAGATGTAAATTCTCTTCAAGAACGGTTACAAAAAATTCGAAATTTCAAATAAAACATGAAATGAGCGAAAAACCTTCAATATATACTCTCAATTACCATTTATTTGGAATTAATTTTAGTTTTTCTCATTCATTTAAGTCTCATGTTCGTCTAATGCAGTATAAGAATGAAGTTTGCTCAAAATGTGACTTAATTAGTAATTTTTTAATTATCTGTGGCAATAAAATTTCCTAATGAAAATCGACACACAAATACCACTTCACAATTACTTCAACAATTACGCGATCAAAGCCACATGTTTTGATAGTATATGATAATGCTTTAAAATCAATGGAAGTGCAAATAAATTAATTGTGAGCCACATGTAATGATATGTATGAGTTCCTGTTCTGATAAACTTGACTTACTAAATTCATGTCCAGACATCCATAATCGTCCTCCTACTTTAATATATAGGGTATCTAACTATAAGTTGAAAGCTGATTATTTACCACCTAGATTTTTAGAATTACCCACTGTGAGTTGGTCCACAGAAATTTCCTCTCTGTCTAAATTTCGTCCGAATCATATAGCACATAGCAGCTACATAAGTAAGTCACTATTGTTCGACCGTCGAGTCAGCAGATACGAAACATTTTCGGGGAGAGGGGGCGGAGACTAAAATAGCAAAACTCGACCATTTCGTTTCGCAATCTATGGACACTTAAAAAAAATATATTATATCGGTTGAAGACGGGTGGAAGGAAGGAGAAAAGGACACCTAACCGCTCCCCCGCTCAATCCGCCTTCGATAAAAACTGGCATAGTTTTAAATTTTCATTCTCCAATTTCGCATTCAGTGAGGTTACTGGTATATGCGCATGACTCGAGCAGAATTATTTTTTATCCGGGTTGTTTTAGCTAAGCACATATATACTATACTCTGTTCTCCATTAAACACTTTATGTATAGAATTTATACTCATTTTACAAGGCTAAACAAACAAACAAGCGTAAAAAAGGTATAGCGTAAAATGTAGCTTAATGTATATGTTCGCCGTGTTGGAAAGTGTGTAATAATCTATGTGTGAGGCATGACTTTATGATTTTTTTTTTGACTATCTGTCCATTCGTGCTCTAACTTTCGGGAAAATATTGACAAATAAAAACCACAAAATTGATATATGTCATTAAGGTAGCTTTCAAATTCCTTGCTCAACAGTGTGGAACTTTCTGAGACATTTTCTAACTCATATTTAAATTTAAAGGTATAAAATTGGCAAGCCTGATTATTGAAGGGATTTGCAATTGAATAGCGTTTGGCAAATAAATTACCTATCGAGTGATAAGCAATTGTTTTCACGTGACAAGTATTTCCCCTTTCTCGCGCTTCCGTGTAGGGAATTCGGCTTAAACGCCGACTTTGACAGCATTTCAAGAAAGTTCTTCTGTCTTTACCAAAAAAAGGGAAAACGTCTTTTGATTATATAGTTTCTGAATAACAACACCTGCCAATTTCATGCGTTTCAGGACAAAAATGATTTCAGAAATATGTCAGTAAGTACATCCCTTTGATTTGAGAAGGGTAGTAAGAAATACTATACAGTATGTTCCTTTTATTTAAAAATGCTATATCTGGCATTTATAGTTTTTACATGGAATACACAAAAGAATTTGGATACATTACGGTCTAGTGGCAGAATTTATTTGAAGTACATTTTGATCATGTTTTTCTCGAACAAATTAAAATAAATTTACTTAATCTTTAGTATTTAATGAAAGTACAGAATATATTTCGAAAAACTGAAGGTGGATAAATGCAATAAGTAAAAATAGTTGGAAAGTGTTTTATAATCTGTGCAATCGACATTATTTTTCATTATTGTTTTGTTCGTATGTGCTATCAACAGGAATTAGGCACAGATGGAAAATCAGCAATAATATATATAGTTTTTCATTTGAAAATAATTTCTAGCCATCTTACTATAACTTATTTTAAAATGGGAAAAAACGATTAAAAAAATACTTTTTGCATTACAAATTTGAATAGATATATTGTATTCAATACATTGAATCATAATACATATATTATCTATAACAAAATTCAATTATGTATTGTTATTAAATGTAACAATACATAATTCAAACAATATTTATATTGTTTCAATTATGTATATATATGTATCTAATTGGTGTGTTATAAACTGAATGACGTCTACGGATTTCTGTAAAAGGGGATACATATACAGGGGTCGGATATCCAACTCTCGACGAGCGTGAAAATGTTCTGGCACTGGATATGTGTCCTCTCTGCTGTGGCATCAAGATGACGTATGGGGGCAGATATACAGGGGTCGGATATCCAATGCTCTACTCAAAAGCAAAAGAGTTAATCTAAAAAAAATGCACGAATTTACTTGGGTCTAGGTTTAGCAGAGAGTTTAGGATTTCTACCTGATGATGTATGTGAACCCTTTGCAGTTCAGTCTGCATCATTCGACAGTCTCTACGTATATAGCAGATCCGCATGCAGATTTTAAATTGCTATATATTTATAGCGATCTTGTAGAACCACAGATCGTAGGGGATACGGTAGCCCCACTTCTTCGTGTAATCCCCGTTAAAGGACAAGATGGTGAAATGGTACACGAAATGTTTGATAGACCGCATTACATTCCAGTGTCTCGAAAAAATTTTGGGACGATCAAAACCGTTATTAGTCCAGTAGAAATAGCATTTTACCTTACAAAAATTCGGGTAGTTCTAGTTTTTGGGTATGTTGTAAAGGTTGACCCTCTAATAAAAAAACCAAGTTTTCGACCTTCTAGACCTTGTGCGTTTTTCACAATATTGAAAAAACCAATATTTTTCGGCACTTTTTTCGATTTTTCTTAAATAACTCAATTTTAGTGCATTTTACAGAAAAAAAGCACTGTTACCATTTTGTAGAGCATAAAATTCTCTACAACATACAGTATTCAGGTTTGTAAATTGTCCAAACAGGGGTAAGATACGAAGCCGGGAAAATAGGGTGAAATTTGGAAAAATTGTAAAAATCTACAAATGACGTTAGTTTTTGCTTATTAACCTACTTTTAGTGCGTTTTAGAGACTAAAGCACTTTCACCATTTTGTAGAGTATAAAATTCTCTACAACATGCAGTATTCATGTTTGTAAATTGTCCAGATAGGGGGTAAGATACGGATCCGGGAAAAGGGTTAAATTTGGAAAAATGTAAAAATCCACAAATGACGTTAGTTTTTGCCTAATAACCCACTTTTAGTGCATTTTAGAAACAAAATTGTCATAATCAACTTTTTAGAGCATGAGATAGTCGATAGTTTCATTTATTAGAGGTTGTATATATATAACCCTATAATAAAAAAAAACAAGTTTTCGATCTTCTAGACCTTATGCGTTTTTCACAATATTGAAAAAACCAATATTTTTCGGCACTTTTTTTTATTTTTCTTAAATAACTCAATTTTAGTGCATTTTACAGAAAAAGCACTTTTACCATTTTGCAGAGCATAAAATTCTCTACAACATGCAGTATTCAGATTTGTAAATTGTCTAAATAGGGGATAAGATACGGAGCCGGGAAAATAAGGTAAAATTTGCGAAAATTCCCTAAAGACGCTAGATTTTGCTTAATAACCTACTTTTAGTGCGTTTTAGAGACAAAAGCACTTTCACCATTTTGTAGAGCGTAAATTTCTCTACAACATGCAGTATTCATGTTTGTAAATTGTCCAAATAGGGGGTAAGATATGGAGCCGGGAAAATAGGGTTAAATTTGGATAAAATGTAAAAATCCACAAATGACGTTAGTTTTTGCTTAATAACCCACTTTTAGTGCGTTTTAGAGACAAAAGCACTTTCAACATTTTATAGAGCATAAAATTCTCTACAACGTGCAGTATTCATATTTGTAAATTGTCCAAATAGGGGGTAAGATACGGAGCCGGGAAAATAGGGTTAAATTTGGAAAAAATGTATAAATCCCCAAATGACGTTAGTTTTTTCTTAATAACCTACTTAAAAGCTCTAAAAAGTTGATTATGACAATTTTGTTTCTAAAATGCACTAAAAGTGGGTTATTAGGCAAAAACTAACGTCATTTGTGGATTTTTACATTTTTTTCCAAATTTAACCCCATTTCCCGGCTCCGTATCTTACCCCCTATTTGGGCAATTTACAAACATGAATACTGCATGTTGTAGAGAATTTTATGCTCTACAAAATGTTGAAAGTGCTTTTGTCACTAAAACGCACGAAACGTAGGTTATTAAGCAAAAACTAACGTCTTTAGTGGATTTTTGCATTTTTTGCAAATTTTACCCTATTTTCCCGGCTTCGTATCTTACCCCCTATTTGGACAATTTACAAACCTGAATACTGCATGTTGTAGAGAATTTTATGCTCTACAAAATGGTAACAGTGCTTTTTTCTGTAAAATGCACTAAAATTGAGTTATTTATGAAAAATCGAAAAAAGTGCCGAAAAATATTGGTTTTTTCAATATTGTGAAAAACGCACAAGGTCTAGAAGGTCGAAAACTTGGTTTTTTTATTAGAGGGTCAACCTTTACAGCATACCCAAAAATCGGAACTACCCGAATTTTTGTAAAGCAAGGCCCTTTTTTGCGCTATTTCTACTGGACTATATAAGAACCCACACAGGTCGATTAATGTCATTCGAACGTGGGAAGTTGCTCGTGAAACTTCATTTTCGTCAAAAGTATCTCTCATGATGTTTGTTCCTTACAAGTGTTGTACAAAATCTTCCGAAGTTTATTATACCCACCAATCAGGTAGCGGGTTAAACTATTATCAAGGATCTGCTTTATAAAAAGGATATGGAATAGGCGGACTGTTTCGTTCTTTGTTTCGTGCTGCGTTTCCTCTTTTGAAATCGGGAGCGAAAGCCGTTGGCAAACAATTATTATCTACAGGAGTGGATGTTATAAACGATATGTCACGTGGTGAAAATGTGAAAGTGGCCGCTCAACGTAGGTTGAAAGAAGCCGGTAAACACTTAACAGACAAAGCTGCCACCAAGATGAAGACGATGATTGGTTCGGGGCCAACGCAATAAAAAGAGGAAGCGTTCGACTAAAGCCATCATTCGACAAAAGCAAGGAAAGTGGAAGCACGTGATATTTTAGCTTAAAGATGGCTGGACTGATTCATAATCATAAGGATTCTGCTGCCTGTGCCAAATCCGAATTAGATTTAGTTTTGATCCCACCTACACAAACAGCTATTGAAAAATGTATTTTTGTTGAATACCATCCTCTTACCAATATACAAGATGGTGTACCTGTAGAATTTATGATTTCTGGCAACAGCGAAGACTATATTGATTTAGCTGCATCCCGTCTATATGTGAAAGTAAAAATTACTAATGCCGATGGATCCTCTCTCACAGAAAGCGATAAAACTGCTCCTATCAATTCATTTTTACACTCTTTGTTTTCCCAAGCCGATGTGAGTGTCAATGGTAGACCGATATCCTCTTCAAGCAACACTTACCCCTTCCGTGCCTACTTCGAATCGCTAGCGAATTACGGAGAAGATGCTTAGAAAAGTTTACTGAGTTGCGAATGTTTTTACAAAGATGAAAAATTGGCTACTGCAGATCCTACCTCTGGTGATAACTCCGGATTGCGAAAACGATATGAACTGACTAAAAATAGTAAGACTTTGGATATGATTGGTCCTCTGCATTGTGATATTTTCCAACAAAACAGATTATTACTGAACATGGTGGATTTGAAAATTAAACTCATACGCAGCAAGCCTGAATTTTGTTTAATGGCTGTAAAACCTACAGATGCCTACCAACCAAGACCTGATTTTAAAGTGATTTTAGAACAAGCTTCTCTTTTTATTCGCAAAGTCAAAGTCAGCCCTGGCGTGTTATTAGGACATGCTAAAGCATTAGAAAAAACTTCAGCTAAATATCCCATCGACCGTGTGTTATGCAAGACCTATTCCATTCCCACCGGAAGCCGTTCCTTTTTACAAGACAATGTGTTTTCGGGACCTATGCCGAAGCGTATTCTTATTGGATTATTAGAAAATGCTGCATTAAACGGTCAATATGATTTGAACCCTTTCAACTTTCATCATCACAACGTAAACTTTTTAAGTGTTTACGTGGACGGACAACCTGTTCCCAGCAAACCACTAGAACTTGATTTTAAAGAAAATAACTATATAAGAGCCTATCATCGCCTGTTCTCAGGTTTTAATAATGATGCTGGTATTTATTTAACACGTGAAGAATTTGCAGAAGGGCATACTGTATATGCATTTGACTTAACTCCTGATCTTTGTGACGGCTCCCACCTCAATTTACAACATCAAGGACATTTACGAATTGAAATAAAATTCGCTGAAGATTTAGAAAAAACACTTTCTGTGTTAGTGTATGCAGAATTTGAAAACATCATTGAAATTAGCAAATCACGTCATGTTGTATGTGATTTTCCCAACTGAATGAATTCCTTACAAATCGATACCATTTTATCACATGATCGAGAAACCCGAAAATATTTTTTAGGTGTGTTCGCTAGTGATGAACCAATGCCCCCCTAGAGATAATGCCTCAGGACTGGCAACACTGGATTGAATGACGTATTTGCAGATCGGCCATTCGCCCTTCCCTCCTTTGTGCTGCAGCATAAGGAGACGGAGAGTAAGCCATGCACGTTGTAGCGGCAATGGCGGATCCAAGGGGGGGGGGGGGTCATGGGGGTCATGACCCCCCCCCCTAGAGCTCTCTCAAAAGGTGTAAATAAGACTTGGTACCAAGTTTTACGTAAAACGATATTGCAAAAAAAGTTAAAAAATTCCGTTTAAGGCAGGTTTCCGTCTTATCTGGTATTCTAAATATTTTATATCCTTTTCTCTAGGGCCATAAATTTTCCTTCTAAGGCAGGATTCCGTTATAGACAGGTTTCATTTGTCAAGCTTTTATTTTATTTTTTCAGATATTGGTATGTTTTTTTCAATATTCCGAAGAAACAGAAACGCTTTCAGTTTGGAGTTTTTGAGAGTGTGTTTAGTATAAATATATATATAAAGTAAATTAAATCTCAGGACAACGAAAGTAGAAATACATATACAGTAAAACATGAGAAAACGAAACTTGCCGATAACGGAATCCTTTCTTAAGCGGAAAGTTTATTCCCGGTGAGAGAATGTAACATATTGCAAAGACTGAAATTGTCTAAAATGAACTTATTTCATCGTACCTTTTAATTCCGCCTTATCAGGTTTTATTCTAATATATATATATATATATATACCTATGAAACACAAACAAAATTCATCCCTCACGTTCATGCATGACTATTAGTTTTATAAAATCTATATTATTTATTATACTTCAGCTGCAGCGATTTGAAAAGCGTAAGGCTAAGTTTTACTGCATTTTGAAATTATTTTCGCAATATAATTTCATAAATCTAAAGATAAAACAGTCTTTAGATTTATGACATTTTATTGGGAAAACAATTTCCAAATACAGTAAAAGTTGTTAATATGGAATCGCATTTGACGGAGGAAATTTTCGTTTTAGACAGGGTGTTATCTTAAGAGGTATATTGCCTGTTTTAACTGCAATGTGTACTTTTGATGAACCATAAAAATTTCTATTTAAGATCAATGTCCGTTACATACAGATTCTATTTTCACAAGTATTTTATTTGTAAATCCAGTTTACGTAAAGTGTATTGATTTAAAAATGTTTGAGCTCATGAATAATGTTAATCTAAAAATAGAAGAAACACAGATATAGAATATTTGTATGAAATATATCAGTTATCTGGCACGTCTCAGGGCAGGCCATTAGTTTTCTTTCTATTAGTTCTCACAAGAAGAAAACCCCTTACCAAGAAGCAAATGCTCCTGCTCTGCTGGACATATAATGAAATGACCAACGTTTTTGTGAAGACCTTGATTTTATCAGAAAAGGCATCTTTTCTAAGAAATGTTATGGGACCAGCTCTTTTGGGGTTCCTATTCATTACAGGGCCTGGGGCTTTTATTTCCTGTGATCCCTTTTTCTGACTGGCGCCTGTTGACTGATAATATGGTTGTGGGTGGAAATAACGACAACGAGTCAAATAGCAATTTCATTCTATTCTTTCAGTGTTGGGGACGCTGATATCTATCCCCAGTATATCTGCCTCCATGCGTCACAGCAGAAGGGGATACATATCCAGGTTCACTTTCTTCGAGAGTCGGATATCCAACCCCAGTATATCTGCCCCCATCCCAGATAACAATTTTTGATTTTTAAAACATTTTTCTAACCTTAACATGTAAATGACTAGATGCTTTTTAAAGGCTTTGTCTGAAAAGTGTGCAAACATTGTAAAAAGGATTATAAAAGGTTGCTAGTTGACACAATCCGAGGTACTTTGTAAGTGTTTTAGGACAAGCATACCAAAAGGTAGAAATGTAAGGCTAGTTACAGTATTTCTTATTAGCCATTGTAACAAGAATTACAATCAAAGGTAGATAATAATGCTTTTATTATATGCATCTATAAAGGAAATCAGAAAGGTTTTGATTAATCTGTTAGTTTTAAATCTTAACTGACAGAGGCATTAGATTTTCATCAAAATAACCTGACTTAGAAATTTCCTTTGTTGCTGTGGGAAACTAAATTTTAGCTTAATTTTTATATACTGAAGAAAAAAAATGGAAAATAAGGATTTTTATTAGCCCACATTATATTTAAGAAATCATAGTAAGTTACATATTTTAATTAATATATTTCTTTTTTTATTTGCTAAAATTCCTTTCCTATGTAATTGCTAAAATTTGAATATATTTTATTTTCTATATTTTAACTAATATACTGCTTCTAAAAAAAAATATTACTTGTTGATAACATTAAAAAATTTTTAAACTAATATGCATTTTGTTAGAATGAACTGTGACGATAAATTTTACGAAAGTTTTCTAACTTTTGTTTGAATTTGACATAACTAATTAAAATAGATAACTTTTTTTTTTCCTTGTATCTCTTACAACTAATTAGTTTTAAAAATAAAGTCTAAAATATACGGGGGATAATATTTTCTTTTTAAAGTGAATTCGGGCAACAAGAAAATTTGTATAGTATATTTTTGCTTAAGCCCTACTACATTATCCTGAAAGTTTCACAATAGTTTAAATTTCTGAGTTTGGAATTGTTTATGTCTTGGTTTTTATGTTGTCTTTATTTATTGTTTTTATATTTGGAAAGTGATAATGGTCAGCCCACTATCAATTACTGTTATTTATTAGTTTATTGACAAACTGAAGTAAGTTAAACATTACTGCATAATTTAATTTCATAAATATTTAAGAACTTCATTTAAGAACTATATAAAACCAAATTTTGGTGTTTATATAATTACTGAGAAAAATTAGAAACAAATATGCAATTTCCATTTATAACATTTTTATATCATATGCATATTACCAATTTGTTTATTTTTAGTCTACTTTAAGCATGTTTTCATTTTACTTAAAACAGAAGAACAATAATTTTTCAGAATGATTTATCTCTGAATTAAATCTATTGATGCTCCATAATTAAAAATAAATAATAATAATCGGTTAAGATTATTTAGACTTTTCTTTTTCCCTTTTTTCTTTAAAATATAAAAATTCATTTTCAAAATCTTTCATAATTATTAGTATGTATATTGAAACGTTAAAATTTTAAATAGTTTGATTTCATTAAAACTCATTTTTTTAAACTCCATGAAAATAAAATGTATTAAACAAAGTAATAAAAATAACAATATTTAAAACTTTTGTAGCAGCGCAATAAAAATTTTATATCTTAAACGTACATAATATAAAAACAATTGTCATTGAATATTTTAAAATGAAATTTTATACAACATAAATTACTAAAATATAAGAAAATAAAACGTATGCATAAAAATAATTAACTTTGACTAAATTACAGTTTAAATACTAGTACAAAATCTATTATTATTATTATTACGCAAAATTAAAAACTTTTGACGGTAATTTTTAAGCACATGAACTATAAGATGAATATTTTAAAATTGGGGAGCATCAATAGATAACATAAACGATAATAATATATTGTAAAAGATAAACATAAACAAATGCTATTCTCTATCTATCGTATTTTGCAATGAAAATATGGTTAAAGAACTCGCATTAATTCGTTAAGAATAAAAAACATATTATAAATGGAAATTTCAAGAACTACAACAGAAATATGCGTATGTATGTAGTTCTTACAATAAGGTACATCTTTATGAAATTAAATATATACAAAATAGCTTAACATACTTTAGATGGAACATGATTGCACCAAATGCAAAGCCGGCACTGGCAGAGAGACGCTATAGTGACCTGCTCGCACGCCAATATCACCTTCAATGAGTCATGAGTGAGTGAACGCAAGCACATGGATAATTGGTAGCTCGAAATAAGTTGCGCATGCGCGAAAAATGAATGAGTAAAGATGATTTTAGAACGTAGGTTTTCTGACGGTTATTTCAAAAATCTAATATTGAAAACATTACTGTGACCGTGATATAAGGTAAAGATAATATACCTTTGCAGAAAAATTGAAAGAAAATGAAAAAAGACCGTTTTCGGAACCCTGCTTGCTATCTGGGATATCAGAAGGGGCCATATATCAAAAACTAGTTCGTGTTACCTTCGTCGAGACCTGGATAACCGTCCCCTGTATGCCTCCGTACGTCATCTTGACATCATAGCAGAAGGGGACATTTATCAAGGGGTAACATATCCGATGCTTGGACGTTTTACTTTTGAGTAGAGCATTGGATATCCGACCCCTGTATATCTGCCCCCATACGTCATCTTGATGCCACAGCAGAGGGGACACATATCCAGTGCTAGAACATTTTCACGCTCGTCGAGAGTTGGATATCCGACCCCTGTATATGTATCCCCTTTTACAGAAATCCGTAGACGTCATTCAGATTATAACACACCAATTAGATACATATATATACATAATTGAAACAATATAAATATTGTTTGAATTATGTATTGTTACATTTAATAACAATACATAATTGAATTTTGTTATATATAATATATGTATTATGTTTCAATGTATTGAATACAATATATCTATTCAAATTTGTAATGCAAAAAGTATTTTTTTTAATCATTTTTTCCCATTTTAAAATAAGTTATAGTAAGATGGCTAGAAATTATTTTCAAATGAAAAACTATATATATTATTGCTGATTTTCCATCTGTGCCTAATTCCTGTTGATAGCACATACGAACAAAACAATAACGAAAAATAATGTCGATTGCACAGATTATAAAACACTTTCCAACTATTTTTACTTATTGCATTTATCCACCTTCAGTTTTTCGAAATATATTCTGTACTTTCATTAAATACTAAAGATTAAGTAAATTTATTTTAATTTGTTCGAGAAAAACATGATCAAAATGTACTTCAAATAAATTCTGCCACTAGACCGTAATGTATCCAAATTCTTTTGTGTACTCCATGTAAAAACTATAAATGCCAGATATAGCATTTTTTTAAAAAAAAGGAACATACTGTATTAGTATTTCTTACTACCCTTCTCAAATCAAAGGGATGTACTTACTGACATATTTCTGAAATCATTTTTGTCCTGAAACGCATGAAATTGGCAGGTGTTGTTATTCAGAAACTATGTAATCAAAAGACGTTTTCCCTTTTTTTGGTAAAGACAGAAGAACTTTCTTGAAATGCTGTCAAAGTCGGCGTTTAAGCCGAATTCCCTACACGGAAGCGTGAGAAAGGGGAAATACTTGTCACGTGAAAACAATTGCTTATCACTCGATAGGTAATTTATTTGCCAAACGCTATTCAATTGCAAATCCCTTCAATAATCAGGCTTGCCAATTATATACCTTTAAATTTAAATATGAGTTAGAAAATGTCTCAGAAAGTTCCACACTGTTGAGCAAGGAATTTGAAAGCTACCTTAATGACATATATCAATTTTGTGGTTTTTATTTGTCAATATTTTCCCGAAAGTTAGAGCACGAATGGACAGATAGTAAAAAAAAAATCATAAAGTCATGCCTCACACATAGATTATTACACACTTTCCAACACGACGAACATATACATTAAGCTACATTTTACGCTATACCTTTTTTACGCTTGTTTGTTTGTTTAGCCTTGTAAAATGAGTATAAATTCTATACATAAAGTGTTCAATGGAGAACAGAGTATAGTATATATGTGCTTAGCTAAAACAACCCGGATAAAAAATAACTCTGCTCGAGTCATGCGCATATACCAGTAACCTCACTGAATGCGAAATTGGAGAATGAAAATTTAAAACTATGCCAGTTTTTATCGAAGGCGGATTGAGCGGGGGAGCGGTTAGGTGTCCTTTTCCCCTTCCTTCCACCCGTCTTCAACCGATATAATATATTTTTTTTAAGTGTCCATAGATTGCGAAACGAAATGGTCGAGTTTTGCTATCTTAGTCTCCGCCCCCTCTCCCCGAAAATGTTTCGTATCTGCTGACTCGACGGTCGAACAATAGTGACTTACTTATGTAGCTGCTATGTGCTATATGATTCGGACGAAATTTAGACAGAGAGGAAATTTCTGTGGACCAACTCACAGTGGGTAATTCTAAAAATCTAGGTGGTAAATAATCAGCTTTCAACTTATAGTTGTCTGAGTGCAACGAAGACTCATACACAGCGCAGTATTACTTTGCCCCATATATAGCTACGATGGATATTAAAACCTTTAGTCAAGCATAACTCAAAAAATATTTAACGGATTTCGTTCAAATTTTTACAGCAGGTACCTATAAAGGTGACAACGACGTCTATTTATTACCAAGAATAAATGTCAAACCATTTGGAAATTATATTTAAAAAACAGATAAAAAAGCACAATTAAAGTACATACGTCACTAAAATTTAGTACATACGTCATTTTCACCTGCGGAGATTTTCGTAAATAATAAGATTTTAAAAGTTCATGGAGTAACATGGGGCAAAAAAATATGCACGCACAATACAATACAATATCAGTACAATAAAACATATTTCCATTTATTAAAAATGGAAAATAAATCTGGAATTTTTTCTGTTTGAAAGAAAAAAATCCGTAATAACTTTGTATTAGAGATTTGTCGCAAATCTCAACATTGGCAGCTTTTTATTTCGCGTGTGTAAATGGGAATCAATTCTATGATGTTTAAATAAAAGATTTTGATTTGCGGCATTATTTCTTTTTATTTTCTTCTTAGTATTTTAAATGGAATTAGTGAAAGGCATGTATTTTAAATTAAATGAGTGGAAGACATGTATTTTTAATGTATGTATTTCAAATGAAATGAGTGAAAGGTTTATAGTTAAATGGGTACTTACGTATTATCCGTGACAGGAGATTGATCGCCAAAAATGGCTGCCAAGTACCAATCTTGTTTATCTTTGCCAATCATGTTTTCAAACACAGTAATTTAACATTATCAAACAACATAGTTAAAAATGGTAATTAATATAAAATAAATAAAATAAATAAAATGTAATATATGTTTATTAAATTTTTAACATTGTTAAAAATAGTAAATAACATTATTATAGTAAAATTAATAAATGGTAAATAGCATAGTAAATAAGAAAGAATAATATTATAGATTATTCACAGGCATGTACCACGTAGCAAGAAAAAAATATATAAGGGTTAATATAATTAGTAATATTGGCTCCATTGGCGCAGTTGGCTTAAAACTGGCACGGTTAATACGTAAGTACCGTTAAATGAAATTAATGAAATATAAAGATGTTATGAGAACAATATTTGGCGAGTTATCAACTGCGCCAAGTTAACATAAAAGTACCAATACATAAGTGAAATGACAGATGTCATATACACACCACGTTGGCGCGATTTTTTCCCCCCACCAATTTGGCGAAAACTTTGTTTTTGAATTTTAGTCACAAATATCAGGCAATAATAGCACGTGATTTTTTATTTCAATATAAAAATAAAATAACGTAATAAACGTAACTTCTACTATTTTAAAAAAGGATTTCGTTCATTAAAAAGGATTTCGTTCATTAAAAAGGATTTCGTTATTTAAATAAATAAATAATAGTTTGATATCAATAAATATTGACATACATATAAAAATAATCTATAGAATTAAAATAAAAAATAAAAGTAAATAAACACAACAAACACTTTTTGCCAAATTGGCAGGAGGAAAATCGCGCCAACGTGGTGAGTATATGACATCTTCGCCGGGAGTTTTACCCTTTTATCTGTTCTTTTGGAAATATCAAAAAATTAAAAAATACTTATATCAGGTGTATTATGTTTTGCATTTTTATACGGACCACTTCTCCATTTTAAGATTTGAAAAGTTATTTATATCAGATATTTCTTCCCTGAAATTCCCACAAGTTATTTTCGGTAATCTGTTAGTTCGCTTATTAATTGTTTACAATTTGCCCCCCCCCCCCCCCCCCCGACAACAACAATTATTTATCACAAAAATGTCTCTTAGTTTTGTTACATATGTTTGTTATGTATTTTCATTAAAATATCGAAAATGGCAATAAAATTTTATTTTAGCATCGTACTTATATTTTTAAGATGACGCAAAAACTCGGTTTAATAAATGTATATTTGTAAATACTTGAAAAACATATTTTTCCTCTCTCTAGGAAATTTTGGTAAGATGCTAAAACTGCTTTTTAGCACCATTTTTAATTTTTTCGCCAATCGTGCCAACCAGCACATGATACAGAACTTTTCCCCATTCAAATACACAAACAAGGTTGGTCTCAAACAAGAGCAATGCTAGCAACAATATTGTTTTAACTCTATAAGAGTTACAAAGAATAATGATATTAAATTCTCCGATTAGCTTTGGGACCGTTTACGGAAGTTTCTCCTAGAAAAAAAAAACTGTGGAAGAAGTCTTTTACATTTGTTTCGAATGAAGCTCGGTCATAATAATACAAACAACACTAATATTAACATGGGGGTAATACTTTGAATTTAAGTGTAAATATTTGGAAACCTCCCTCCCCCCCCACCCGCCCTCAAAAAAAAAAAGTAAAAGGAAGTTACAGAAATGAATTTAAAATGGCGTTAAGCCACGCTTTCTGACACAAGCAATTGCTGCGAACTCGATTACGAAACTTTCACTTAACTTAATAATAACATGTATATAGTAGCCCTTAGGGTACTTTTCCTTCCCAGTTATACGGACCTTGGGGCTTTTTTAAAAAGCTTAACGCAGTTCGATTTTAAGAAGTTCAGATTTACTGCCAAATGACATAAACTACAATGAAAATAAACCTGATGAATTATTATGCTGGTATATGTATGTATTTTAAAAAATTGCATCTGAATACACTTATTAGATAAATTACTTCTGTTTGCATTTAATAACAAATGAACAGCTTCTGTATACTAAATTGTTTAAATATTGGGAAGGTGGCGAGATGTACAGATACGTGTAAACGAACGGGTAGACAGACGGGTAGTGAGATGGGTAGAGAGACGGGTAGAGACGGATAGCGACATAGATAAGCTAACGGGTAGCAAAACGAATAGACAGACGGTTACTGAGACAAAAGAGGGTTGACAGAGGGGTAGTGAGATAGGTAGGGAGATGGGTACAGACACGAGTAGCCAGGCCGGCAGACAGGCATGTAGAGGGAAAGGTTGCGAGATGGGTAGCGTGGTGAATAGAGAGACGAGTACAGAGATGAGTACAGCGACGAGTTGACAGACGGGTAGAGAGAGGGGGTATATAGACAGACAGACGTGTCGAGAGACGGGTAGAGAGAACGGGAAGCGAGACAGTTAGACAGACGGATAGACAGATGGGTAGCGAGACGCTTAAAGATGTCATGGAAAAACACATGGATAGTGAGACGGGTATACAGACGAGTAGAGAGGCAGTCGACAGATGGGTACGGAGAGAAATACAGTATAGACACACGGCTAGACATAAAAGTAGTTAGACAGCGATGGTTAGAGAAACAGATAAATGGGTAGAGAGACCAGTAGGGAAATATACGACATGTAGCGAGACGGTCAATCGGGTATGGAGATGGGTAGAAGAACGGATAGGGAAACAAACAGATTGTAGAGAGAGACAGACAGACAGGCAGAAGAAAAGTCTGAGGTTTGAAGCAGTAAAAGGGCAGGGGGTAGAGTCTCCTAGAAAATAATCAAGAAGTATTATCTTTGAAATATATGTATTTTTTTCAATTTGATTTTTACAGAAGACATCGAAAGATTTTTATATTACTTTAGTAAGAATTTAGGCTACAGTTTCGTAATCAGGTTTGTAGTAAAGCTTATTATCAATGTGGTTTGAAGTGTATGAGTTTCTATAAATAGTTATACAAATACACAAGGAGGAAAATTTTTAAATTCAAATGTAAATATTTGTCACAAAGAAAATGTTTCAACAATGAAATTAAATTTGCGTTAAAACGTTTGCTAAAATACACTCTCGGCTGCAAATCTGATTACGTGACTTTAAAAAGCTTGGCGTTTTAAAAAAAATCCGGCCTTTTTTTTTTTTTTTTTTTTTTTTTTTTGTTTGTTTGTTTGTTTTTTTAAAGTTTTGAGCTATTCCAACTTAAGAAAATGAGATTATTTGCCAAATTATATATATATGTGAAAACATAACAGTATATATGAATTTATATATGATATTTTGTAATTCTATCATTTAATTTGCTCTTTTTCACACATTGTATCTTCTTTATATCGTAATTGTTAACCCTATGTTCTGAGAAATATCACTCAGACTAATCCGTTTGAGGGAAGTCCTAGTTAGATACCCTATATATTAAAGTAGGAGGACGATTATGGATGTCTGGACATGAATTTAGTAAGTCAAGTTTATCAGAACAGGAACTCTTACATATCATTACATGTGGCTCACAATTAATTTATTTGCACTTCCATTGATTTTAAAGCATTATCATATACTATCAAAACATGTGGCTTTGATCGCGTAATTGTTGAAGTAATTGTGAAGTGGTATTTGTGTGTCGATTTTCATTAGGAAATTTTATTGCCACAGATAATTAAAAAATTACTAATTAAGTCACATTTTGAGCAAACTTCATTCTTATACTGCATTAGACGCACATGAGACTTAAATGAATGAGAAAAACAAAAATTAATTTCAAATAAATGGTAATTGAGAGTATATATTGAAGGTTTTTCGCTCATTTCATGTTTTATTTGAAATTTCGAATTTTTTGTAACCGTTCTTGAAGAGAATTTACATCTTAAATGTAATCGCCGTGCCAAATTTCAAGCTTCTATTACAACTATATCGCAGAAATCACAATTTTAGAATGTATTTTGTTCCTGCAGAGTTAAAAAATTCTGAATTTTTAAAACCTTTTCTGTGGATGCATTTATGTCTTTGAAGTAAGAGACATGTAAAATTTTAAGTTTCTATCACTAACAATTTCATATTAATTATAGGTTAGTAGGGCTCCTGTGAAGCTGTGCGGCAGGGGATCTGGGGATAAGGGATCGGGGATATGTGCGGTGGTGGATCGGGGATCTGTGGGGCGGGGGATCGGGGCGTCAACTATAAGACGAGGGGGTTATTTCGGATTTTTTTTAATTAATTTTAATTGGGGGACTTAGAAAATTTCGAAGCATTTTTTTTTTCGCGGAGAAATATCTACTAGAATACGATGCGAGTTTCAACGGATTCATTTTAGCGAAATAGAAATTTATTTAATTTTAATTTTAATTGAGGGACTTAGAAATTTTCGAAGCAATTTTTTTTTTTTTTTTTGAACAAGAGTATGCAGTATGAATATTAGAGTTATGTAGTAGAAGTGAATGCAAAATAGTATTCAAAATAAATTACAAATGCTAATTAAAATTATTCATTAAGAGATATGTTAATGAAGGAATGAAGGAACTTAAGAATTTAAGCGAGATTATTTTTTCTCAACTAGAATATGCACTTTGAGTATTAGAGTATGTAGAAGTATGGTGGAAGTGAATGAAAAATAGTATTTAAAAATTAATTAAAAATAGTAATTAAGAAATAAATTAAAAATAGTAATTAAGAAATAAATTAAAAATACTAATTAAAAGTTGATCGGTCTTAAGAATTTTTGGGGTAAGAGGTGGGTTTTAATTAAATGAATTCGATACACATTATGCTAAAAATACAGGGCCCCCATAAGAATTATACTGCACTAAATTTAATAGCTCCCCCCTTTTTTCCCCCAATAGCCCTTCGATATAATTTAGGCTAACAATACGCACTTCGAAAAATACAGAGTGCCCACAAAAAGTATACGAAGAATTTTAACGTTAATGCATAATAGTAAGTAACAATAAATAAATAAGAACGAAAAATGCGTCATAGTATAGTATATGAAACACTTTCCAAATGCAATCGGAATTTTATGTGAAATAAGTAAATAATATAACTTTACTATCTAGTGCAAGTTAGATTTTACTTCCGAATGTTTAAATTTACGTTTGGAGAAGTGAAAATGGATATGAAAGGTAAAAAAAAAGGGTACGAAGAATTCAAATGTTAACATAAAATAGTAAGTAAGAAAGTAAACAAGAACGAAAAATGATGCGTATCGGTATAGTTTATGAATCATCTTCCACAATTATCGAAATGATATGTAAATAAAATATAATTTTACCATATAGTGCATTAGTTAATTAAAATAGTTAAAAGTTACAGGGGCGCTTCGAAAGAAACTGGAAAAAGTTATAGATATTAAACCCTTCACAAAAATTGGAGAGATCTCCTTTTGAATAAATGGCCTAGGGTCCTTCAAAAAAATTCAATGAATTCACGTTACGGAAACCTTTCATAAAATCAGTTAATTAACCTCCCCCCTTTTTTCCCCATTCGAAGTGAGGACCGACATTACACTATAGGGGCAATTGACAAAAAAATGGGATACGTGCCCTATTTGAATAAAAAGACCCCTTGACAAAAAGTCATTTTTACAACATTGGCCAATGTAACCAAATATTAAAAATAGGGCATTAAAAAGTCAAGTTTTTTAAAAATTGCAAAATTATTAAATTTTATTGTTTAGAATACTATTTCTGTACTATGATGTCATAAGTAATGCAAAAAGCTCTTTTGAATGCTTTCTTTTTAAAACTAATTTTAAGTTATGTCTGTGAATATCGACAGATGCTGTAAATTTGACGTTCGACATTCAGCAACATTCGAAATATTGGCCGATATCTCTGTGCTACCTAGGTAGACAACACATCAATCAGCTCCCGAGATCACAGTGAACAGGTTGTAAACAAGAGCGCCAGGCGACGCATGCGTACAACACACGAGCGAGGAGCAAAGCATCAGCCCAAGTCTTGCAGTGAAAACAACATCGGAGCAGCGCTTGTTCAAAACGAACAAAGAGACACGATTGGGGGGGGGGAGGGGGGGGAGGAGTCCGCAGTGAAATTTAAACTGGAAAGACTATTAAATACAGAAATTACGTTGAGCTGAAATAGAAAGTAATTAAAAAAAGATAAAGACTATGATATCTTTATCACAGATCCTACACCATTGCACGAATGTGCGGGTGTTTATGAAATACCTATTATTTTGAAAGATGGCACTAAAAAGTTTTACATTGGGGTTACAAAAAGAAAATTTATTATTTATTGAACGTCTAAAAGAACGTAAAAGGAATATTTCGCAATATCAACAGACAACAGCCCTTGCTAAATTCTATTTTAATAATCCCGACAGCCGCATTGATTTTGATGATGCCAAAATTAAAATTCTATGTAATAATGTCTTTGAGGGGTTGCGGAAGGAGTCCATTGAAATTATGGTTAGGAGTAACAAGGTTTGTAATGATAGCATTTCATTTAATATCCCTAAAGTTTGGATGAGCATCTTGAAATAGTAAATTACGCTTATATTTATCCTTTGAAGTTAGGGTTTGAAAATGCACTATTTTATTCTCATAGTTCCAGATAAACTCACCATTTCAGTTATTTTGATGGGGTCCATGCCAAGTTTTTGCAACAATGGATAGTTATCACTGCTGTTTGTCATTTTTGGTTTTGAAGTTGGTTATCCAACAGTGAGTGCCTAATCATTCTTCATCGGTAATACATTTAAAGCTGTTACATTTTTGTCCGTTAGGAGGTGCTTCGGCATCGTTTCTGCTTATGGTTGGTTGGAACAATGGTTGATGGTTAACCTAGTGAATTTTTTTTTTAATTTGTGGACAGCAATAATAATGTAGCAACAGACAATTGTTTTTCACTTTTGAAATTTTAGAAGCTATGTAACAATCATGAACATAGATCAAAATCTTTAGTTCTATGTTCATGGTAACAACTATTTCCTGAGGATGACCATAAAAAGTTGGTCGAAATGTTGATATTTTTAATTTGATTTTAATGTATGTATAAGTTTTAAATTTGACATTTGTATACACCATTTAGTAAATTTGTGATATTTTATACTCACGTCTTTAATGTAGAACTGTTTCATGGTGTAATCATCCAGCATTTATATTATATCAATAATTTCATGTTTTAAAAATAGATTGGTTTACTTATAATAACAAAGAAAAAATATAAAATTAAAAAATATGGAATTTTCATTCAACCCTTGCCTTGGGATAAAATTTTGCGGTTGTTTGAAATGTGTAAATCCAGATTTCTAAAGCGTTATTTAAAAAAAAAAAAAAAAAAAAAAAAAAAAAAAAAATTCGATAAAAAGTTAAAAAATATCTTTATAATCAAAAACAAGTATGAGAATATCGAGCTTAAAAAAGAAATATTTTCAATTGCTTCCCCCCATCCTTAATATCTAGAAATCAAAAAAAGGGTTAAGGGACACTTTCGTAGGTGAATTTAGAAATCTGAATATTATTTATTCATTTTAAATACAAAGTGATAAAAAGAACAGAATTTTTATTAATAATTTTAAAGATTTGATACTTTGCATGCAGGGAGGGGGGTCAGGAAGGAGTAATTTTAATAGAGGGAGAAAAATCAGATGGTTGTTTTTTATCTATTTATTACTACTACATAGTAAAAAAGTCCTTCCGGCCTGTACCGGGAGGAAAAGGTAGCTTTCCTATATCTTCGTTTTAAAATTTTATCTAATGTTACACGAAAGCAGCAAGCTAAAATGCAAAGAAAACGTTTACAAAAGATTCGATAATACTGAATTTGAATAAGAATTTCGCCAAATTATTGAGCAATAGCCAAATTGGCTTCATTTATAAAGACTTATTTTGGTCGCCAAATTTGGCGATATTTCGCCAAATGTCACAAATTTTGCCAATCTTGTCGCCAACGGATATGAATATATAGTTTTATGCGTATGATTGGGAAAATTATTACAACAATGAAAGAAAATAATTTGCGAGTAATCGCGTTAAATTGCTGTTTTGTTTCAAAATGTCAGCCACCCTAGAATTTCAAACTGCTCTATCTCAGCCATTTTTTAAGATAGAGGTAAACCAAAAAATGTTCTGGAATCCTTGTATCAAGGCCTAACACGTAATTAAAAAATAAATTTGAATTTTTAATTTTTTTGTATATTTATTTTAGTTTAAAATTTTTAAATGGCCGCCATCTTGAAACAAAATGGCGGACCAAGCTGGCCAACGAACTCAGTCGAGACATTGGTGACCTTAATACACACAATTAGTTTCATCAAAATTGATTTATAAATACAAGCGTTATCGTATGACATAGGTCAGATATATATATATATATATATATATATATATATGGATATATCTATATATATAAATCAACATTTGAACGGAGGGTGGTTTTGGGGTCTGGGGGTCATGATCGGCGAAAATATATCAAAATTTTCCGGAACTGCTTTCCTCCGAACGGCTGCAATAGGTAGCTTTATACTTTTTTGTATTGAAAGCTACCTAAAACAGGACATTTTATAAAATAAAAACTTAGGATAGATTATAAAAAAACATTTAATAAAAATAAATGCTGGGGGCGGGGAGGGGGGGAAGAAGCGGAAATTTTGAAGGTAGAGGCTGAATTTAGATGTTTTATTGTTATTTATTAATTGTAGATAAAAAAATAACAAAAGAGCAATTTGTTGTTGCAACAAAGTGTGCATATTTTAAGTTAATAATATTGTTGATATAGACATTTCAGTATATTTGTGCTGGATGTTCATTTTTGGCCTTTTTAATTTGTAGTTTTTTTAAAAAAAGTTTTGTGCGATTCGCGCTTAAAAAAATGAGATTTTTTGCCAAATGTTATAAAAACAAACCTGATGGATGGTACTTCTTTTCTATTTTTTTTTTAACAGTGTATATAAATTTATGTATGATATTTTGTAATTCTATCATTTAATTTTCTCTTTTTCATTATATCGTAATTGTTAATCCTATGTTCTTAACAATATCACTCAGACTAATCCCTTTGAGGGAAGTCCTAGTTTGTAGTTCTATTCATGTTGTTATAGCAAATATTAGCGTCTTTATAAGAAACAAACATCTCATGAGAATATAATTGAATAAAATCAGAACTTTATACTTTACTTTAAAAAAATATAACTTATTTTTCCTCACCTGTCTCCTCCAAGTCCAAAAGAAAAAAAAATGGCCCTCCTATTTTACCCAAAGAATATTTGATCCCACCCAATATTTTTCAAAAGTTGGCACGCTTGGTTACAATGAAATTAAATTTGTGAGAAACCACATTCTCTAAAACAAACTAGCAGTTAACATGATTATGGAATAATCCCTTATTAGGTAGCTTTCATTACAAAAAGTAAAAAACTAATTATTGCAGCTGTTCAGAGGAAAGCAATACAGTATATTTTCACTGATTGTGATCATGATACCCAGACTCCAAAACCACCCTCCCTCCGAATGTTGATTTATATATATATATATATATCTGATCTGTGTCATACGACAGCACTCGTATTTATAAACCAATTTGGATGAAACTAAGCGCGTGTATTAAGATCACTAATATCTCGACCGAGTTCGTTGGCCAGCTTGGTTCAAAATGATGGACACTAAAAGATTTAAAACTAAAAAATATATACACAAAAAAATTTGAAATTCAAATTTATTTTTTGCTTAAATATTAGGTCTTGATACAAAGATTCTGGAGCATTTTTTGTTTTGCCTCTATCTTAAAAAATGGCTGAGATATAACAGTTTGAAAATCTAGGGTGGCTGACATTTTGAAACAAGACAGCAGTTTAAAACAAATCTTGGATTAATTTACGCTTTTCAGTGAATGGGATTTCTCGCAAATTATTATCTTTCATTGTTGTAGTCATTTTCCCAATCATACGCATAAGACTATATTCATATCCATTAGCGTCAAATTTTTGCAAAGCTTGGGGAGATATCGCCAAATCTGGCGACCAAAAATAAGCCTCTATAAATGAAGACAACTGGGCTTTAGTTGACGAATTTCTTATTCATATTCAGTATTAATGAATCTTCTGTAATCTGGTTCTTTGAATTTTAGCTTGCTGCTTTCGAGTAACATTAGCTAAAATTTTAAAACGAAGACATAGGAAAGCTACCTATTTTTTTTACTTTGCAGTTTTGTTACAAGATGTTAGCCACCTTAACTTCAAATTGCTATATCTCAGCGATTTTTTTACAGTACAAGCAAAACGAAAAAAACATTGACATCCTCATATCAATGCCTAACATTTAAGGGGAAATAAATTTTGGTATATACTTTTAAGTGGCCACTATTTTGAAACAAGATGACAGATCAAGCTGGCCAACGAACTTGGTAAGCTCTCTACATATGCTGAGTCACATCCAAATCTGTTTATTAATAAAAGTGCTATAACATGAGAAAAATCCGGTATGTATGCAGTAAAAGATTACAAATGCACACAGCTTGGTTCTAAGCATTTATTTTGCAGATTTGAGACTTTATGCATATGACAGGTCATGTCTATTTAATCTTTATTACAATTTTTTTTATTGCCAAAACATCAGTTCAGACATATTGTGGAGACAAGAAAAGTTTTTGGTGTCTTTGTATGCATTACAATAACCGATGCAAAAAGCATCAGATTAAGTCTATAATTTGGTAGGTATGTTGGTGAGGCACCTGGAATTAGCTGTATAGTTTTTGGTTACATTTGATCCATTCGTTTGAAAAATATAGAACATTTTTTTTTACATCAGGTTTTTCTATAGGATTTAAAGAGATTTTCAAATTTTACCATTCATTGAAAAGAAGAAAATGGTGCATTTGGATAATTAAATGTTAAATTATGGAGGCTAAACTTACCTAATGGGGATCTGAACTTACTTCAATTAGTGTAAAACCAGAGTGCCCGTGCGAGGATTTCGCACTGAAATCTAATATTTTTTAGGAACTTCTCTATTATGCCGTCGACCACTTTTCATAACAAAAAACTATTGCCAAATTGTAAGATTAAACGCCAAAAATGGAGTCCCATTTACTTGATGTCAGAAGCATTATACGTGTTTGTTACGTCATCAAGTGGTTTTTAATTCGACATTTGCGTGTATTTTTCATTATGTTTTACTGATTGATTAGTTATTTCATTAATTAAAATAACAATTGTGTCCTTAAATTCTTATATTTTATTTATTTATTTATTTTGATATTCCAATGGCAACGTTCTCCCGTTTATTAGGCGATAGTTTTTTGTTATGAAAAGTGGTCGACGGGATAATAGAGAAGTACCATTTTTTATCAATATGTAATAGTTATTAGATGCAGGTTTAAACTTCTAAAGAAAAAGCAAGGATAAAAATATCTGCAAAAAACATTTAGTTGTTAGTCAAGCCAGAATATCATCTAATTTATTCCATCAAAGTTAGAGTAAATACTGATCCAAGATTGCTAAGGGCATGCGCGAGAAAAAAAATTAACAATCTTATTTTAACTGCATTAGAGGATGATGTCATCCGCTTCGGGAAAAACATGGGATATAGAAATATCAATCTAAACATTTCAATTCCGCTTTTTAATCATAAATATAAAATAAACCCATGCGGGTTTTTTTATAATAATCGCTGAGCATCATATAATGTGGTATTTTATTTTTTTGGCAACAATATTTTGAGGAAAACCTTTGATTTCTTTTATGAAAACAATGCCGATTTAATTTTTTATTATCAGCAAATTTTAATCAAAATTATGTTTTAACAAAATGTTAAGTGTGCTATGTCAGAAGCCTGTTCAAAATCCTTTCATATGCTATCTCATTCGTCGTTCTGCGTTTCGTATTTTCAGAGAAAAAGGGGTGTTGACAGGAGAAATAATATATATGATTTTGTCAATACATGTATCACACATTCTAAATTATCTATGTATTTTTGGATGGAATTTTGTGCATCTGTTTGAAAAATAAACATTTTAACTTTTCAATGTTATATTTTTGTTGTTAGTTTTTTCACCTTTATTTACCAGTTGCCTAGCAACTTTATTTCATAATATGTCAGAAAACGAAAATGTATTAAAGTACTTCATTCATTGAGACTTTTCAGATTACAAAAGATTTGGGGGAAAAAAAAAAAAAAAGTTTAAATAAAATAGATACTCTTGAAGATAGCACCTCTGAAGAGTTGCAGAATTGTATTTATTGTAAGATTTTCTGAATCTTTGGGAAATCTTATATGCTAAATGTAATATTATTAAATTGCAGATATCAGGATGTTGGATATAAAGGTGAAGCGAGATGAAAATTTAAATGCAAAATTGAAGTTGAGGCCCCTATAATCTGAAGATTTACTAGTTCTTACTTTGGACAAATTTGGATTGATAATGACACACAAATAAAGAAAGAATTATTTTTTAAATGATGCATTGATTTTTATATTTTAAAAATCTACCATCAATAGCTGGGTAGTAAAATGTCTTGTTTATGTTTTTGTATTGTACCTTGCAGTCAACAAAAGATAGCTATAATTGTCTATTGAACCCCGGAATTTGGTTTTAGAAATATCAGTATCTTTGGCTAATTACTGTAAATACGTCACGAATTTAATAATAATTTATTGATTTTTATATTTATTAACATTAATTTAAGGGATTAATTTGCTTAGTTTTTGAATAAATAATTTTATTTTCAACTCTATAGATATTTATAGATGAGAAATTACCTGGGGTCACAGCAGTGCCCCAGTCAATTGGATAAAATCACAGCCTTTACAGGAAGCAACTCAAGATTTGTCCAAATCCAATATCTTTGTGTTGGAGTTTTTAAAAAACCTAAAACTTCGTTTATCTAAAAGTACATTAGAAATGAAACAAAATGATCAAATTTCATGTTTCGATCTTTTCTAATTCAGAAGATATATGAACTCAAAAGTTTCGATTTTTAGACACAGACTTACTCACTTATCATCAAAAATCTGAGGTACATCTCACAGCCCTAGAAACTTGAAATTTGGCACAAAGGTAGTGTTTAGTATTAAAGAGAGGAAAAATTTAAATATCTGGAAAATTAAAAATAATTTGACTTGTTGGAATTTTCTGGATTTTTTAATTCTGTCTTACTTTGTATTCTAAATACTAACTTAATGAAAAATAAGACGCCCAGAAACCTGAAACTTCTTTTTATATCTAGAGAACTTTGCAAACTGAACTAAAGTTCCAAATTTTTAGTACCTCAAAATAAGGACGCGAAAATCAGTAGATGATGGACTAAAAAGAATCCAGACCAAAAAAAAAAAAAAAGACTCCGTAAAAAGTTGAGATCATTAAATCTAGCTCCATTATTAATTCTGACATTTTTATTTACAAATCACTTTTAGCCTACATCTTTAGTTAAAGAATATTTTGTAACTTGGCAATTACGCAGCACAAGGAAGTTATTACATCTTACTATGTTATGGAATGGAATGAGGGTATTTGAGGGATTCATTGGGTGGAGGTCTTTCTAAAAAGGGCAGGGGCGGATCTGGCTCATGTTTACATTGCATCTGAAGAAAACCACCCAAAACCAGACATCCAGCTTGATTGAGAGAGAGGTTTCGACCCTAAACTTACAATGCTATGCAAAATTAAGTCCACACTACAAATACATACAGTGAACTCTCTCTAATCCGCACAGCTTAGGACCAAAGGTTGTGCAGATTACAGGTCATTACTTTGTTAATATTTTTTTTTTCTATAACTTTACAGTAAATTAATTATTAATGCATAAATTAATTTGCAAAAAAGAAATATATTGTAAAACATTGGGTTATTTAGTTAAAAAATCACATTATAATTAAAGAAAAATATGAAAAAATATTTAAATTTTATTTTACAATTTCTTTTGTTTGTTTTTACAGCTTTCAAACATAGTATCAATTGTCATTTGATTGAGAACTTTTGACTTTAGTATTATTTCTTGCAGTCTATGTACAGTCATTATTTCTTGCTCTGAGACAAAACTCTTTTTCTGAAGAAAATCCATACATTTATAACCCATATCCAAGCCCTGCTCAAGAGTTACTTTTTTACTTTCATCATCATACTACTGTGTCAGAATTATCATATTTTCAGTAGAGTTTAACAGAGTAGCACTTATAATCACTGTAATCATATGTGAAACTATCTGTAATTGAAACTTCATCTTGGGAGGATATTTATTCAATTATATTTTTACCATTTAAGAAGTAAGGCACAACACATAGTGAATTTTTCATCAGATTTCTATTTAGCACTATCCAAACTGAAGCCATCAATGTCAACATCATCACCATTACTGTCAATAAATAAAGATGCTGGCAACAAATTGAGCCTTGCGCCTATTGAAGTGTCTTTGTATATAGAGACCCATGCATCAGCCAAGAGAAAAACATAGCCCTTAATTGTAAATTGCCTTCTATACTCCTCCATATTAGATTAGCCGATAAATCAGAGGTTATAATTCTGTGCATAAATTCCCTTTTGTATTGGTATTTCATGCCACGAATAATGATCCATTGGCTGAATAAGAGAAGAGAATTTGTATTCAGAGGTAAAAATAATGTAGAGACATTGTCGTTTTGTAATATTTTTGGATGTGCAGCACTAGTGTCCAACAGCAATAATATTTTAAAGTTTACAGGTAAAACGACCTTTGTACTACCACGCATATAAGCTTCTTTTAAAAAATTGGTTTCAAACCATTCTGCAAAAATTTGCTGTGTGACACCACACTTTTTTATTATTACAATATGTAACAAGCAGGAAAAAAAGTTTCCTGATTATTTTTCAAATGAAAAAAAAAGTAAACATAGTTTTACTTCATTGCAATGCAAAAATTTAGGGAGATGGGGAAAACTGACTATCAATCGTCGGTCAAATTGCCGCCATTTTGAATTTCTCTGCCAATGTTAACAGAAACGAAATTGTGACTGTTTACATCTAAAACAGTGTGTGGATATAGTTACGGAATAAAATTTTAAATTTGTGAGGATGATTTGTGAGGTCTAGACAGCTGTAATAATCCTTACTTTTTGTAATGTAACTACCTAAAACACTACTGAAAATACACAGTGCTCATATAAATACTATTTTATGCAATACTTTTATTAATAAATGTGAATATTAAAATGTAAGCAACTGCCGTCAAATTCATTGTTATGCAAAATAATACGTCAACAAGTTATTTATATCTAGATGCTTGCATATTGCTCACAAATTAATACTTTCTAGTAAATTTTACGCAAAAAGACATTATGATTCTGAGTATTACTTTCACATATTAAATTCTATCCAATTTTAAAAGTCAAAATGTAAGTTAAACACTTATTGCAAAAGTCTGAAGTTTCCAGTCAAGTTTTGCTCGCAGTCAGAGACCCAGACAGCAATCAAAAGAGTCTAAACCAATAAGTATAAGTGTCCACCCCATTAACATTCTCTTCCTTTGATGGAAAAAATTATAAGTTCTTGATCAAAAGTTAAAACCACACACAGATTTGCAGAATCTGAGGTAATCAGTTTTCCATAGAAGCCATGACGTAAACATTTAATTATATGACTCCTGAGGTCTCTCTAGAAGTTTTGACTACAACAAACTTGCAATTTAAATTATTTTTACCAGCCAATTTGCCACACACACACACACATACATATATAAATCAAAATTTGAAGGGAGGATGATTTTAAGGTCATGATTGGTGAAAATGTACCGAAATTGCTTTCCTCCATATACAGCTGTAATAGCTAGCTTCTTACTTTTTGTAATGGAAACTACCTAAAACACTACTGAAAATAAACAAAAATGTGTATTAATGAGTTTTGAAAATTTTGAAGTGCTGTGGTGGGAGAAGGATGATAATTTTATCCTCAAATGTGGAAGATTTCTTACCTCTGTTCACATGAAGATCACACTTACTAGAAGATTGCAATGAAATTTCTCGATATAAACAGATTTTAAACAAAATATCGAAATTTGCCGGCTTTTTCAGGTGCTGCGGTTAGCATAACACCACCATGTATATGTAAACTGATTTTAATCAGCATTTTAAAAACACCCTTTTTGAAATTTTATTTTATTGTTAAAATGCAAATGACGAGTAAAAAGTCTTAAATATTCGGTGTGTAGAATAATTTTAAAAAAGTACAAATACATTATTAATTTAAAATATAGCAATTTTCTATAAGATGTTTCGTTTCAATAAATGTTTAAGAAATGAGAGATTTATTTTGAATATGGAGTTTATGAAACATTGGACCATACAACATCACAAAAAACTGTTATCCGAATATGAAAGTATGACAAAAAAAATCTTTCAGTACTACTGTATATACAATCAGGGATGCCAACTTCGAAAGCTCTAATAAAAGCTGTTATTTTCCCTGACTTTTCATTAATATTTTTTGTAATGCAAGAAGATGATCATCTGATGTTTTGGGTACTAGGAAACATGATTGGGAAAGAGATCCCAATGATTGTACAGAATCTGTAATAATTGTCATCTCTAATATGCAATAGAAATTAAAAACGAGTCCACTTATACAGACGATGTTGCCAATTTGTAAAAATAGCGCACATAATATTCCTTTTCAATTAAAAAATGTATTTACACGTGACTATTAAAAACAGGAATAAAACTTTAAAATAATAATTAAATGAACATGTGTGAACAGCAGTAAATGTAGGAAATTACATAATAGAAAATATACTTGCGCGCGAATATTAAATAGAGAAATAATTAAATTATGTGTTCAAACAATTAAATGGGGAAATTTACGCCATATTTAAAATGCTCAAATAACATTTCCAAACAGTTTCAATTAAAAAATATATTCACACAAGAGATTAATTTATTTTGACAAATTTTTTTACCTATTATTGAAAATTTTAAAGCAATGTAAATAATATTTCCCTTCAATAAAAAACTATATTTTTATGTTTAATAAATGAAATAACTAATAAACTGTTAAAATACAGATAAACGTTGAATTAAAAATCACTATGACATTACTCAACACGTGTAATGCATCTGATGTCAACTGAGTGCAACGCCACAGTCACGCATGTTTGGCATTAAATCATATATTTTTTGTGACAGTTCTTTTCTTTTATAAGTAGTCGACGGGATAATGGAGAAGTTCCAAATTTTCTATAGCATCATTATAAAATTTCTCTATGCAGCAACATTGTTTACTTAAACATTTTACACAAGTTAATTTTCAAATGTTCAATTGATTTTATTCAATCAATCGCGAAAACAGTTGTTAGCTGTTTCAACAGCAGTTGATTCGGCCTTAAAATCCCTCAGCCATAGGAAAACTAATGTCAACCAGATTACAACAGATCACCACTGGTTGTTTAATTGTAATTCAATCTGTCACAATCGTTTTAGAGTTGATCAAATCAGTGTGTTTTTAACACTTTCCAACCTAGTTGAAAAGTGTTTATGACTTCGGTTTGTCTGGCCGTATGGCCGTGCTCTAACCTAACTCCCGTAAATATGCTCTGATTGCTCTGCAATTTTTATATGTTATTGTCGTTATCTATACCATGTTCCCTATTTCAACGGAAGTGTGTAGCACTTATAGTTTTTTTACAGGGACACTCAAAAGAATTCCATTACATTGCAGTCTATGGGGAAAAATCATTTACGGTTTATTTAAATAATGTTTCACTATTTGAAACGCATTGAAATTTAAATATATCACTAAGGTGCAATAGAAGAAGCTTAATATGGAATACGGTGTGCATAGCACTTATAGTTACTTTACAGGGACAGTCAAAAGAATTCCGTTACATTACGTCTATGGAGAAAAATAGTCTGCGGTTTATTTAAATAATGTTTCACTATTTTAAACGCATTGAAATTTATATATATCACTAAGGTGCATTACAAGAGGCTTACTACAGAATATTGTGTATATAGCAATCATCGTTCATTTACAGGGACACACAAAAGAATTCTCTACTGTCTGTTAACAATAATTCCTGGAAGTGCGTTTTAAGTTTCTGAACGCGATTTTAAATTGAACTCACTTTTTGTCTATTACTGGGTGTGTATAAATTCTATATTTCATGTACAGGGCAGCACAAAAGTTCGCGAAGACATTTCCGTTTATTGACAGAGACTCCAGAAGGAGAATTTTAAACTGTGCTACGCGTTTCCTAACTAAACTAAAATTTATCATCCTATGTAGTATATATACAAATCTATAGATCCTATACAGGGCTGAATAAAAGTATTCGTATATTTTTCCGAATATTGTATATGTTGGGAATTCCCGAAATTACGTTTTTAAATATGTTATGCGTTTTCCAAATTGTTTACTTAGATGTTATCTTTCAGCTTATTAAACGGTAAATTATTTGTAAAATTATTTTGGAAACGGTGGAAAGTGTTACATAATCTATGCTTGAAGCATGATTTTTCGTTCTTGTTAAAGTTTGTGGTGTCAGAACAGGGTTGGCGAGCACAGCTCGTAGGGAACAGAGCCCCCTAGTAAAGTAAAAAAAGTATAAACATTTATTAAAAAGAGCATTATACATTATGGACTTTCCAGAAACCCTCATCAGTAATGTAAAATAAAAACACAATATCATGAAAGATGTGTTTTTATTTTACATTACTGATGAGGGGCTTCAGGAAAGTCCAAAGCGTATAATGCTGTTTTTAATTGATAATGAACAGACATAATACCTTTGTAAACTGTAAATGTAATAGAAAGTTAAAAATCTGGAATTGCTGGAATCATGGAGATTGTGGTCTTAAGTGTGTTATGCAAATCAAAGAAGTTATGTATGGAATCATGTGATGATGCAGAACCCCAAGGACTTCTCTCAGTAAGTTTTTCATTCAAGAAGCATTATTGCAATTTTTAATTTATACTGTATATGCACATTAATTGAAAATAGCCATTTATTTTTGTGGAAAAAAAAGTTTATTGCTAAATGCTCATTTATACAAAAATAAAAATGCATAGCATATAATTGATGAAAGTTTAAATACATAAAAAATGTTATAAGATGATTATTTCACTGTTATCTTTTTTATTTTTTATTTTTTTAAATAACAGTAAATGACAATTTTTAATCTTGCACAAACTTAAGTGAGAATTTATAAGGCACTTAATACTATTACAAACATATAAATATAAACAAACATTCAATCCATAATATATAAAAAATACATAAATTCAAAACAATAATTATCTCAGACCAGCTGAGATATTTTCATTTTGGTGCATAAAGAAATTATAACAACATATATCAATTATTTTTCCAAGAGAAAAAAAATACCTCAACCAATTGCAATTTCAATATCAGAATTTTAAGTGCAATGATAAATAATCATTTAATAATATATTAAGCAATGTGCATCTTTGCAAACTGACACATGCACAAAAAGAAAAAAAAAATCATTGCAATTCATATTAAACCACTGGCTCCCATAATCCCACAACAATTGAAGTCTTGAAAATCCATAGCTTAATTATAAATTAAGGTAATATTTCCAATATTATGGTTTAAAAGGTATTTATGTTACTTATAATTGATCCCACTTCCCCACAAATCGGCTTAAAAAGTATTTCTTTAAAGGACACTATTTTATGTTTATTTAAAGACAAGGTAGTTTGTGATTTTCAAACCTTCTCCATTTGAAGATTTAAATAAATATGAATGGAATTGAATTTCATGATTATGTGTGTGTAAAACAATAACAAAGTAGCAATTTAATGTCCATAAAAGCAATAATGTGACAACCCATTCGCTTAGATGCTATCTTCAGCTCTCTTTATTGTTATGAAATGCATAGTGTTTAGCCATATCATTCCAAAAAGGACGATCAAATGCTAAAAGAGTAAAGTTAGTTCAGAGCAAATTCTGTGAGTGTATCACACAAACGTGCCACATATGTCAACAAACATGGAAATGTGAACAAGTGAAAAGGAAAAAATGTATGAAAATAGCAGAAATTGCTTCATGTATAACACTTTCAGTTAATTAACTAATTTGTCTCATAATAATAGTTAACTAAATTTGGCAATGGGAATGTTACCTTAATGAATAATTATTTTTAAAAAAGGTATCTATAAAAGAAACAAAGAGTTAAAAAAATCAAAATAATGCTACATCAAAATTACAATTCAGATTAAAATCAAATACAAATCTTGTGAAATCTTTGTTAAATCAAATAATTTCTTGAATATCAGGCAGGGTGTACTATTTTTACTCTTTTATAGAATATGGTATACAGTAATTTAATAATAATTACATAAGTAAATAAATCTAGTTTATTAATGATTTGCTAAATTTTAACAAATAAGTCATTATAATGTGCACTCATACTGACATTAAAGTATCTTTTTAAGTAAAGAAACAAATTTAAATAGTTCTTTTCACATAAAAGGTAAGAGTAAATTACAGAATTGATACAATTGAGTGGAGAGAACAGTTGCCAGATTATTAGGAAGATGTAATCAATCCTTTCTTTCGGTTTTAACTTTTTGTCTGCAAAAAGAGAGAAAAAATATTTTTATTTGCATCAAAATAAACAAGTGAATCAGAAAAGTTAAATAGCTTTTAAATAACAACAAATCATTTTAATAAGTAGCAAATTTAAAATTCAATAACTAAAATATTTTAAATTTTACTACAGACATGATTTTACAACACTGTGTATTACAGAAATATTGTTTCACAAATTCCTGCGATGAAACATTAAAATATGAAATGTCTAACAATATTTAAGGCACAACTAGTCACATACTTATTATTTTTAAGCCACGCAAAAAAAGGTAATTTATTATCAACCTTTAATAAATAACCAATATTCTAATCTAATGTATTCAAAATTAAAATCACTGTAAAAGACCTGTAGCTCAGTGCTTCAAGCATTGCACTGCCACATTACAGATCTGAAATATGCCTACGAACTTAGATTCACTCAACCTTTCACCTCTTTGGGTTCAATAAAACGAGTACTATGCATGCCTGAGATTCCAAGGGGTTCTGAGTCAGGCTTGCTACTTGACAGGGATATATACTATATACATAGTGCCCCTGGGCCAGGTAAGTGGAGTAGGGCACTGCAGGCCATGATCCTTCATTATTAGCTAGTACTTCATTTAACCAGTTGCCATGCCAGTTTATTCCCTCAACCCCACTCCTTTTCTTTTTTGAAAGAACGCTCAACATACATTCCGGTTTCACATTTTCAGGGTTCATACAGATGAAAAAAATCTAAGGAGTCTAAAAAAAATTGTAAGGAGTATGAGAATTTTAAAGGACTTACCGAATTTTTTCATTTATGCCATACCCTTGTGTAACATACACACCAACCCTATTTTTTAATACATCATTCAAAATGAAAAAAAACTGATTTCATTCTATTAAAATGCTAGTGCTAAAATTACAAAGTATTCATCATGCACTGCTTACTGGTATTGTAAATTTGAATACAAAATTGCCAGCAAAATATTTTATGCAGTGACCAATGGGCAGTCAAATCCCAATATTAAATGCATCTAGATTTTGAAAGTAAATTTTGAAGGGGAAAACCATACAGCATATACAAAAAAATACAGTGACTTTTTTTTTTTTTTTTTTTTTTTTTTTTTTTACAATGGCAGTAATCATTTCAACTTTGCCTTTGTAAACATGAAGATTTTTATTCTACTTCCTTTGAAGGTTAGTCTCTTTCAAGCCATACATGTTTAGCATTATTCACTGTGTAACATAAGTTTCCATTTTTTACTCACTCTTGTTTACTTTGCAATAATTTAAGGAGTGCTAAGTACTCCTTCGAAACTTTCTCATTTCTAAGGAGTTTCCAAGTAGTCTGTATGAACCCTGCATTTTACATAACTACGCAGAATTGATAGTACGACTCTGACAATGTATTCTACTTAAAAATTCCACAAGCACATTCCCATTCTACATTAATTTCAACTCAGCAGTTATCAGCAACTTTCTAATGTCATACAAGTTTTCTAACTGCAGTGAATATTTATTATAATAAAATAATTTAATCTTTTCATTCAATTATTTTTACAAAATTATCTAAACATGTTTATCAGAAAAGAAAACATTTAATAGAGCAGGCACCTGCTAATTACTAACTCATTCTTCAATGGAATAAAAATTGAAAGCATCTATCACTATTCTAAAGAGAGATCAACTCGTTAAATAAAGCTATTTAAAACAACTAGCAATACAGTATTTTGAATTAACTCAGAAGTTCATTCAAGGAGTTCAATAACTACAGGGGTCGATGAGGGTTTTTTTTCTTGGGGCCTATTTTGTGAAAAGTAAAGGTTATTTTTATGAAAAACAACATTCTGCAACAAAAGTTGAAATCCAGTTACCCAAATTTGAACCAGGCATTTATTAACTTAAAACTTTTTAAAATCCTTTTGTTGAAGTTTTCCTCTCTGATGAACTTGTTTGTTTACAAATTACACATTTTAAAAAATCACAAAATAATAAACAATTAATAAATAGTAAGTTTTTATGGAACAGAATTTTGTGAAAGAGCATATTTTATTAAAAAGAATTTTGTGAAGGAGTCCATTTTATCAAATTGATTTTTGTGAAGGGGCCTGTTTTATTAAACAGATTTTGTGAATCGGTCCTAAATAGGCCCAAAATTTTGCCTGGATCGACCCTTGAACTAACAGGAGTACCAATTCAAAAGACTAATTTATATATTCATATCATAACTAATACAGTCAATAATGAAACTTTGAATACAATTTTTAATGTCTGAAAAACAAAACTGAAAATAGAGTTGTACTTTCATTGTTCTAAAAGTTGAACAATCTTCTTAAGAGAGGAGTAAATATGACCTTTCTAAGTATGGATAATTCAGAATTATTTCAGAAATTCATAAACAGGGATGAGATTGACAAAAAAGCTGAAAACTGCGCGAACAACGTTTGAGCAATAAGTTATGAATTTCAAGCGCAACAAATATTATAATTGCTATTAAAAAATATATTTAAATATATATATATAAACCATCAATTTAGCTTTGAGTAAATTAAAAAGAAATTATTTACTTACTCTAATAAAAAGTCTATTTTACTAAGATACAACACATTAATAAAACCCTTCAATAGCATTAACATTTTTCTTGAAAGAGCAAATCAAGTGTATGCTAGGGGTGATTCTGAGTGAAAAAAATATTTCTGAAATTCACAGCAAATTTTCTGAAAAGTTATAACAGGGGAGGGTCCACTCCCGCCACATTTTTTTTTTTTTTTTTTTTTTTTTTTTTTTTTTGCGTCCCTTTGACGAAATTTGCATTTTTTCGCGATCTTCTGATAAAATTTGCGATTTTTTTACGAAATTTGCCGGTTTTCGCAATGTTTTATACATAATTTGCTGTTTTTTTTCTCGATCTTTTGGACGAAATGTGCCGTTTTTTCGCAATTTTTTGACTGAATTTGTCGTTTTTTCGTGATTTTTTGACGAAATTTGCCATTTTCGCAATGTTTAATACAAAATTTGCCATTTTTTTGCGATTTTTTGACGAATTTTGCCTTTTTTTAAAGCAATGTTTGACGAAATTTGCTGTTTTTTCGCGATTTTTGATGAAATCTGCCATTTTTCGCAATGTTTTATACAAAATTTGCCGTTTTTTCGCGATTTTTTGACGAATTTTGCCATTTTTCACAATGTTTTATATCAAATTTGCCCTTTTTTTCGCGATCTTTTGACGAAATTTGCTGTTTTTCCGCGATTTTCTGACGAAAGTCACGTTTTTCCTGCGATCCTTTGACAAAATTGAAGACTTTTTTTCAAACTAACGACGAGATTGATTTTTTTTCGGCGATCATTTGCCGAAATACAGATGCATTTTATGTCCGAATTTCTAGATTTATGTCCGATATTTTTTTTAATTTTCGGAAATCATTGCCTTCATTTTTCGGAAAATTCGGACCAGAATCACCCCTGGTGTATGCTAATAATTGTAACCACCTTAAATAAATGATAGAACAGAGTTCCCACCCTTTGAAAAATAAAAATAATCTTTTAAGGAATTAAAGAGATTTTTTTAAGGACATTATCAGTGGCACCAACTAGTCAGTGCCATGGTTATTCCAGATTCCAGGTCATTTTTACCAGTCAGCTGGAATCTAGTTTTTGGATTTTTTGAACATTTTAAAAATTTGTTTCTGCATTCCATAAGCAAATTTTCTACATTACTAAAAGAGATTTGGTTTCAATCTTTTAACCCAATGCAGTAAATTCGTACAAAATTTGCATTTTTACGGCGATCTTTTGGCTAAATTCTCGCTTTTACGGCGATCTTTTGGCTAAATTCACGCTTTTACATGGATCTTTTGGCTAAATTAAAGTTTTTCAGTGAGTTTTTGCCTAAATTCGAGCTTTTACGTCGATCTTTTGACTAAATTCGTGTTTTTTACGGTGATCTTTTGGCTAAATTTGCATTTTTACAACGATCTTTTGGCTAAATTCGTGTTTTTACAATGATCTTTTGGCCAAATTCGCGTTTTTCGACGATCTTTTGGCCAAATTCGTGTTTTTACAACGATCTTTTGGCCAAATTCGCGTTTTTCGACGATCTTTTGGCCAAATTCGTGTTTTTACAACGATCTTTTGGCCAAATTCGCATTTTTTCGACGACTTTTTGGCTAAATTCACGTTTTTTTCAGCCTTTGTCGAAAACTGCGTTTTTTTTCCAGCGATCCTTTGTCGAAAATTGCGTTTTTTCAGCAAATGTTCGACTAAATTCACGTTTCTTTAGCAATCTTTTGGCGATTTTCACACGATTCTGTGAAGAAATTCACGTTTTTTCAGCGATCCTTTGACGAAATTCGTGATCTTTTGCGTTTTTTCACACGAATTTTTGTCAGAATTAGTGTTTTTCAGCGATCCATTGACGAAATTTTTGTTTTTTTTTTCACGATCTTTCGGCAAATTTTGCGTTGACGAAAAAGCAGAAAACCGCGGAAGAATCTCAAGCCTGCATAAAACAACCATCAGTAGAAATAAAAGTTTACAAAAACATTTTAGCCGAACCTTTAAATATGGGCAAATTTGGATGTTCTTCTAGTGACACACTTCATGTTATCATGTTATTATCTTAAAACCAGAGTTGCGGAGTCGGTGGGAAAAATGACGACTCTGACTCCTGAAATTTTAAAGGAACCTTACTCCGACTCCGGGATGGCTAAAGCATTAGTATTGCCTGTTGATTCCTATTATTCAGATTGCTTCATTGCTGTCATTTGTTTTGAAATAGTAATAGTCGTTTTATTAAATTTGTCATTAAATAAAGGAAATAAGTTACTATTTTTAAAAAAGTGGCAGCAATCAAGCAATCTGAATAAAAAAAACTCAACTGGCAACACTGCAGCCAGTTGTTACATTCCTGTTTGACCTTGAAGCATATGATGTAGATATCAACCCAGGGGTCGATGCAGGTTTTTTTCCCCTAGGGTCCATTTTGTGAAAAGTAAAGGTTATTTTTGTGAAATTTATTATATTTTTGTGAAAAATAACATCTTGTAACGAACTATATACTAAATATAAAATATAAACTAGATATTTCAATTAAAACAAGTTTCATATTTATATGCTGTACACTGGACAGTATATTGGGACTGTTTAACCTGGGTTTCCTTGTATATATAATCCAAATATAAAAATAATTCAGTTTATAAATTTAAATGACATAGAATTGGTTTAATTTCACTTCAAACTGTCTAAAAAAAACAAGCAGGAGTCTGAGTCGGCCTGTTTTTTAATGACTCCGACTCTTTTGCCCAAAAATAGGCCTGACTCCGACTCCACAGCCCTACTTAAAACAGCATATTTAAAAATAGTAGAAATAAAGCACATTTCAAAATCTAAATTTTAATTCTCCCCCCCCCCCCCAAAAAAAAGAGCAAAAATAAGTTTAATTTATAAAATGTATAGCAAGAAATTATTTTCTAGAAGCTTCAAATACATAAATCCAAAATTACAACTTATTTCACATAATTCGTGAGTTATGCTTAAAAATTTACCTACATTACTACAATTTATTTTGAAATGATTACAAATGAATTTAATATTAGGAGTTCCAAACTGTAAACCTTCATAATTCCTGAATTACTTGACCGATAGACATCATCTAATATCCTAAAGTAAAATTTCCTGAAAAGCTAAATGATATCAAAATTAGGTGTTTACATCGAAAATTTTAGAACTTTGTATAATTCAACATGAAGACAACCTCTAAACTTATTTTTGTAGCATATTTTTAACCCCTTCGCGACGAGCGTCCTTTACAGAATTTTTAATCTTTTACTACCGATTTTTTAAAACAGAAATTTTTGCCTTGTTGAATTGCAGAAATGCTATCATTAAATAAGGCAAAGCTTACAATAAGAAGGAACTGGTGGGAATAATCCAGGATTCTGAGCATCTTATGCGGCACATAGAAGTGTCGCTTGTTGGTTACATTTCCAGTCAAATGACTTTTTTTTGGGGAGGGGGGGGAAAGAGGTTCAATTGTACATGACACATACATGAAGATTTCTTTCATAGTTGTGTATAGGTATTATAGCGAAGCAAAGACACAATAGGAATTAAAAAAACAGTAAAGTAAAATAAAGTAATACATTTCTTCTAAATAGCCATATCATAAGCAACATACACCATAAGGCACTAAAGTACTAATTTATGCCTGTATTGCAGAAAACAGCATTATTAAAGTAATACAAAAATAATGAACTTACATATGCTGTACAGCCATATTCAATATATCGGGTGATATATTTTTTATAGTTTTACACATTTCATAGAACTTCTTCATCTGACGGAGGAAATCATACAATTCTCTATCATCAGTCTGTTTGGAAAGAAAAAAAATATATGTAAAAGCGGAAGACTAACACACTGAAATTATAGCTTACGAACAATATTTCAGCTTTATGTACTTATTATAAAGGAGAGATTATTTAAAGGAACTTTAAAACTTTTAAAAGTACCAAATATGGTGTTCCACAAAAAAATTCAAATCTACATTTACTATGAAACAAACCTTTATCTTTTAGTTAAAATTTTGAAAAGTGAAGGTTGGAAATTTTTTAAAAATAATTTTAAGGCAACACATTATTATGCCTCTTTAAAAAAAAACCTAACTATTGATTAGGTCATCAAAGATTAAAAATTGCAATACTTTAACCAATTTGCCTGACCACTGTTACTTATCATTACCTAAAGTATCTTAAATTTTTTTCAGTAATACTTACTGTTGATAAGTGCAAATTATGTAATTACACATATACATTTATAGAGGCTTTCCAGGTGCAAGTGCATCCTGAAAATTCACAGTAAAATTTGCTTGTGGGAAGAGAGTTGCATTTGATTAGTTAGATGAAGACATAGTTATACATAGAAATACATGAAGCATCATAAGATGAATAAGTTGGAGAATAAAGATTCATTATTTGCACACAGAAAAAGTTAGAGAGTTAGCATTGCAACATAGAGGCTCTGTTAAAAAGTCATTAAATAGCCATATGCTAAATTTATTCTATCAATCCTCCCCCCCAATTTTTTTTTTTTAAAATTAAGGTTGTTGGCTTTTGGTCAGTCACAGTCATTACATCACAAAAGTTTTGGATACGAGATACGGAAGATGGTATAAAAATAAATTATAATATGAATAACAATAGCTTCCACAGAAAACTTTAATGAGCTCATGATTCAAATATAGTAAAACTTAATAAACATAGTAAAATATAATTACACTCAAATTGAAGAGACCATCTTTATTGGGCATTGTTTTCTTTTTCTTAGGCAAAGGTGCATAAATTGTTCTAGTAAATTCCATAACTTCAGATAAAGCCACTGAAAATTAAAATAGATATTATTGAAAGAGCATAATTCAACTGGTGAACATCTACTATAGAAAAACAACTAACTGGAAGAGCCAGACTTCAGATTCACCAGGTATGAAATAAATTTTGTGGCAAGGTGTGTGTGTGTGTGTGTAAACAATTCACTCTCAATTTAAAACATGAAATGTAGTGTATATGTATTACACGTTTTATTAATTAAAGTTACAATGCATCTTTCCATGCATTCACAAAGTTAGAAAATGTCAACTGTTATGATACTGTTACCAATCAGTAAGATAACAGTCCATATTAAAGTATGTGTTGTTTGCTTCTAGGCCTGGGACTTAAATCGATTTAAGACTAACATCGGAAATCCGATTTATCTATTGGCTTAAATCGATTTAAGCTAAATCGCGATTTAACTAAAACGATTTAAAGCTAACATCGGAAATCTGATTTAACTAAATCAATTTAAAACTAACCTCGGCAATCCGATTTAAGACAAAAAAATAGATTTAAAGCTTATATCGGGAATCGTATTATCTACTAGCTTTAAATTGATTTAAAACAAAATACTGATTTAGTGCTAACATCGGAAAAACAATTTATCTACATTGATGTATCTACTAGGCCTGGGCCTTAAATTGAGTCATAAATCTATTTAAAACTAACATAGGAAATCCGATTTAACTAAATCGATTTAAAGCTAACATCGGAAATCTGATTTAACTTAATCGATTTAAGACAGACTTTAAAGCAGAGTCATGCATCGAGTTGCGCATCTGATTTCAACACTGGCCACACTGATTTTTTTTCTTCTTCTTTTTTTTTTTTTTTTTTGATTTTTTTTAGCGCAATTTTGATCTTTTTTCTCAATTGAGAATATTTTCCTGAAATTGTTTTAGTACTTATGGTTATGGTTGAAAAAAATAAAATTTTACATTTTAAATCCAAATTCAACGAATTTCAATTTATATTTTTATACATTGTTTTAAATGAAAAATTATTTTTTATATGTTTAGGTACTATTTGAACATTTTAGTTTTAATTAATTATTATCTTGTAATTAATTAAAAATAACTTAAAAAAGAGTATTGTATTGAATCTGGTAATCCTATTTTTATAGCAGATTGAAAGTGGGGATGGGGGGGGGGGGGGGGGGGTCATTTATGATATTTTCTGCTTTTTTGTTGTTTGCTGATTTTGCTCATTACAAATAGATATATTTTATTACTAATCTTATAGGTTGCCAACTTTAGCAAAAAAAAATCAGCAATTTCAGAAATTGGGTGCTTCGAGGCTCACACACTTTCAATCCTCCTCCATCCACCATATAGTTGTCAGCATTTATGTTAAACAAATTTCATTATAATAGGAAACTTTAAAGGAATTAAAACTGCACCATATTTCTAATATATATTTCTCTTATTTTTAATAACTTATTTTCTCATCATGTTAAATGAATGGTTAAATGCATCGTTAAATTAATTGAATCTGGTTTTGCTTTACCTCAATAAATTTTTAACACAATATCAGTTAAAAAAGGTTTGTTTCCTTTTCTTTTGTATTATTTCTTAAAGAATGAATTCATTAAATTTATTAAAATAGTTCACTAATTTTTTTAATTAAAAAATCCAAAGGTTTGGGTTTTCTATTTTTTTTTTCATGTATAAAAAATATTCCTATTTTCAAAGTTATTTGAAAAATTAAAAACTCTATATAAGGTGTTACACTTAAATATTTAATGATTTAATAATGAATCCTTTTTCCCCATCAGCAATATTACATTTATATTATCTAATGGAGAAAAAATATTTAAAAATTGAAACTTTGAAATAAATAAAAATGCACTAATGAATGATAGTTTGTTTACACATAGTATTTATTGTACAACAAATACATATGCAAAGATTATTTCAATGAATTTTTCATTTGAGGTGAAATAATTCTTTTACTTAAAATTAAAATTATATATTCTTTAAAAAATTGATTTATTGATAAAGACATTGTTATGAAAAATGTTCATAAACATATCTATATAAGAACTTGTGTCTATGGGAAGGACGGGTTCCAATTTTTTTTTTCTCTAGATGTAAATATTTTTTTTCAAAATAACAACTAAGTGTACTATATAATACAGAAAGCGTATGTGTGTGTGTGTGTGTGTGTGTGGGGGGGGGGCATAAAGACCTTATTTTGTCACTATAAGTCAAAAAATGGCTTCCATATCTTAAAAGTAAAATCGGTCTTAAATCGCGATTTAGCACTAAATCGCGATTTAAGATGGATGATAAATCGATTTAAGAAATCTCTACATCGCCCAGTCCTCTGTAGTAAATGAAATACCATTAATGAAATATTTTCTATTGAAGGCACTATGCAAGTATTATTTTTGCATTTAATATAAATTTTACAACTAGAGATATTTATCATGATTTTATATGTATAATCTGTAAAAAAACATATTTTTAATATATTGGTTTTGCCAATTACATATTTTTGTGTTACCCATTTTGTGAAAAATTAAAGTTTTTATGAAATTTATTATTTTTGTGACAAATAGAATTTTGTAACAAAGGTGAAATCCAGTTACTCAAATTCAAATAAAGCATTTATTGACAATAACTTGTGTAAGTCCTTCTGCTACAGCTTTTCTTTCTGGTGAACTTGTTTTTGTTTGCAATACACATTTTAAAATTTAACAAATAAAAATTATTAATGAAGATGAAGAGTAAGTACGTTTTTATGGAATCAACTCTGCTAAGAAAGAAGCATATAGAAAGAGTATTTTATAAAGACCACATTAAAAACATTCACACAAATGTAATATACTACTACAGCAATAATGTTAATGTATCATTTACCACATTCTGATGGTAATTTCCTTTTATTGGGACTATGGATTGGAGGATTAACTGTTTCTGTGGGAGCACACTGAGCTTCTTCAGATTTTCTATCACGACCAGGGCAAGCACAGATTTTGACATCTAACTTTCGCCTTCCTATAACTTGTCCCCTGCAAATGTATCACATGCAGAAAGTTAGCAACACTAAATATTAATATTCCAAACATAAACCAAGAACAAACAAATAAATTTACATACCCAGATTCCAAAGTGAAAATCAACATTAAAGGTCTGCGATTCGGACCTCCAGAGCATGACCCAAAACAAGCGAACTTATAAATATACGTTGAGTATTTCTGACCAGCTAGAACAAAAAAAATAAAACAAAAATCATAAGGTTATAGATGTGCATACACATAAATATAAATAAAGATAATGGTACATCGATATACACCCAAAAAATTAATCTATAAACGACCAACTAAAAGAATAAGAATACCCACCCCTCAAAGAAAAATTCATTTTGGTACTTTTCTATTCACTGAATATATAAAAATTACTTTAATGTGTCAAAAATATTCACATGTTCAGAAATTTTACCAATTTTTCAATAACAGCCTTAAATATATCAGATTCAAAATATTGCACAATAATAATTTAGAATATTGCAAAATCCATTAACATTAATTCAAATTTAAATTGTATATAAGTTGTACTGGTAGCTTCCCCCCCCCCCCCCCCAGTTTGAAATAAATGCAAATAATGTTATATAAATTCGAATATTTTTCTTGCTGCATGCTTGCATTGTACATTTAAAAAAGCTTTGTAACTTTAATAAAATACATACAAATAAATATACATGAAAGGATAAAAGCTAAACCCCTTTTTAAAATGTAAAATCCCTTTTAAAATTTGAAATTACCGTTTTAAAAAATAAAAATTTAAATTAAAACTTTTTAAATGCTTTAGTAATTGTGTTTCAATTGATTGAAACTGTCGTTGCCCCTGTTAAATTAGTTTTCCTAAAGTTCGTTTTGTCACTTTTCATAAGAATACTTTTGCTGACATAAGCGCAATATTAAAGTCTTGCGGCATCCTGTCGGCCGAATTTGAGCCAACGCCTTGTCCCGAGCAATCAATCAGTCAGCTCGCAGCCAATTAAGAGAAGTTTTTACGATCTCAACCATGTACTAAATTCACGCCACTCTACTCTCCAGAGGTTGCTTTGCCGCGTAACTAAACCCCGATGTCCAGAAAGATTTAAAAAGCAGCTCTCACACCAGTGTGGGCCTGGTTTAAAAGGACTTATGTATTGAAAAGAAATAAACCAGGTTTCGTAATAGTCCGAATAGCGCTCACGGCCCATGACTACAGGAATATGCAAGGAAATTAGAGTGAGCGATCAGACGTAAGTACGGACTCGCCATCGGACCCGCGCTGCAGCCTCCACCGATCTCAACCGCGATCGAGGACCCACTGACGGAGCCAGATTTCATTTCATACATATACCACATTTTATGTTTTAAATCATGAGCGAGTTTTTTACGAATTTTTTGCAACAAAATTTATTTCACTAAGGCTATTTCAGAAGGTATCTTATTGATTATATGAAAGAGTAAGCATTATGAAGGCCCCATCAACACTGAAAGTAAGAGAGGATAAAAGTAATGTACAAAATGTTAAAAACTCACCAGGTGGATTTTCAAAAGGAACAAGTACACTATGACGGCCAGCTGCATCTGTATGATATGTAGCAGTAGCACTTTCACAGCGAATGAGATGTTGAGCCTCAACACGACCTAATACAAGAGAGATACAACAATATGTATACAATATGAAAGTGAAAATGTTATTGAATGAATAAAGTACCTTTTTTAGCTGTTATTGTAACTTACATTTGAATAGAGATAAGAAAAGCAAATACGAGATGACAGTTACAAAAATTAAAATCACAGTGAAACATCTTAACTCTTAATTTACATTCTTAGCGTTCTTATAGTAGCAGTGAATGCTAAAAACTGATCACTGCTACTTTAGGAACACTCCTTCAGCTCGTTTTCATTTGGAGATTTTGGTCCCAAAGATGTACCATGGCTCTGTATGCCCAACTGAAATTGATGATTACAAAATAAAAGCAATGATCAAAACTAACTTGCACAGTTCAACACAAGAGCTTGCAGATAAGCTTGCCATATCACAAACAAAGCATTTACAAGTATTAATAACAACTAGGTTATGTCAATATACTTGATATTTGAATCATCACAAACTAAAAAAGATTAATCTCACTAAATAAATCAACATCTGTGATTCATTGCTAAAACATAGCAAAACTAACCCCTTTTAAAAGTAGGTAATAACTGCCGATGAAAAATAGATTGTCTACAACAGTATGAACATGAACACAAAAGATTACATCATTCGTAAAAAATTACCTCATCAAATTATTTCGTCAAAAAACCCTCCTCTACCGTATAGCCATGATCTTGCACCATTAGATTAATATTTATTTTGTTCTCTTCAAAATCATCTAAATGGAAAAACATTGGATTTAGATAAGGCTATGAAAAAATGAGTTGATTCAGTTTTTTTGCTTCTAAAAACCAATTTTTTTTTTTTTTTTAACACTGAATTGTGCAGGTAGCTGGAAAAAGGTCATTGAAACAAAATGGCCCATATAACATTGATTTGCATCGTTTACAACAATATTTGATCTTTGTATCAATAAATAACTTTGAAATTCATGAAAAATCAAAACAAGAAAACATGACTTTATGCTTAAGGCAACATTTAACAGTGAGTTACAAATTACCATTTTTGATCTCTTCCATAGAGTGATTGACACATCTTTGAACTATTTCAGAAACTTGTTCAGGTGAGGTGTATAGGGCCATCACACGGATAAAAACATCACTGGGTAAAACAGTATTGGCAGAAAAATTAATTGGGCAAGGAGCATCTTTTCCAACATATAACTTATCTTTAATAGGAGAATACTGAAAATAAAAATAAGTACAATATAATACATGTAAAGAAGAAAGTGTTGCATGATTGCACTCATGGTAAAATTAGGAGAAATTGCACATTTTTCATCAAAAACTATGAATAATACGAACTTTAAGCTTGTGTTGTAAGTCATATAAATCCGAACAAAATGGAAAAACTATTGTTGAAATCACACAGGATAAACCTTCTAATAATTAAGTCAGTATTAGTCTTATTTCATGGGCCAAAAACACAGCTTATGGACCCTGATCCTTTACAAGCTTAAAAAAATACTTTTAATCTCAATATTTTTCCTTTATTTCTTCTCAATTATAAATTCATTCACATAGCCATGTTAAAACTTCTATACTATATTAGAATAATTATGCATTTTTTTCCAATATTCCTTATACACTGGCGGAAAAAAAAGATCCCAACACCAAGAAAGACTTGTGTTAGATAAACGAAATTTGGTAGGCGTGTTTACACATCTGAAAGAGGACATCGATTCAAATTTCGCGACTCGCGCATAAGTGTAGTGTGTCGCCACTCAGAACTTGCAAATGGTTTGCTTTAAATGCGTGCTGTAAAGTTCGTGAGCGTTATTTATATCCGAAATTTGACGTATTGAGTTGATGTTAGCCCAAAATGCCTTTAAGAAGACAAATAAGCCATTATCAACAACTCACCGAAGTTGAACGAGGACGTATAATAGGGCTACGAGAAGCTGGATTTTCTTGCGATATTGCAGAAAGACTTGGCCGGAATGTATCCACTGTGCATGATTGTTGGGAGTAGTGGTCAAGGGATGGTACAGGCTCAAGAAGACCGGGTTCCGGGTGGCCACGTGGCACTACCGAGAGGGAAGACTGTCGCATTCGGCGTACGGCTGTGGCGCATCTTACTGCGTCTGCGGAAGAAATTAGAGCTGCAGTTGGTACCACAGTGACACAACGAACTGTTAGAAACCGGTTAGTTCAAGGAAAGCTCCGAGCCTGGTGTTCTGTAGCGTGCATTCCACTAACGTCAAGTCATTGTCGTTTGCGTCGCCAGTGGTGTCAAGCCAGAGCTCCTTGGAGGATGGAGTGGAGATCTGTTGTGTTTTCTGATGAAAGTAGGTTCTGCCTTGGTGCCATTGATGGCCGTGTGTAGGTCAGAAGGAAGTCAGGGCAACGCCTACAACCAAACTGTCTGCGGCCTAGACAAAATGGACTTACACCTGGAGTCATATTCTGGGGAGCAATTTCCTATGCCAGCAGGAGCACTCTAGTGGTTATCCCAAATACACTGAATGCAAATTCGTACGTCAGTCTGGTAATTCAACCTGTAGTGCTGCCATTCATGAACAGCATTCAAGGGGGAGTTTTCTAACATGATAACACTTGCCCTCATACCGCTGCTGTAACGCAACATGCTGTACAGAGTGTCGACATGTTACCTTGGCCTGCGAGATCACCAGATCTGTCTCCAATTGAGCACGTATGGGATAACATTGGACGACAACTCCAGCATCATCCACAGCCAGCACTGACCGTCCCAGTATTGACACAACAAGTATGGAACTCTATACCACAAAGTGACATTCAGCACCTGTATGACACAATGCATGCACGTTTGCATTCAAAATTCTGGAGGTTACACCGGCTATTAATGTAACAGCATTTCACATTTGAAATGCACTTTCTTGAGCTTAAATTAACCCATGATCTTGAAAATCTAATCAATTAAACATGTTAACTAGACAAATGCATTGTCCAAATTTTATTGCTCTACAATAATTTTTTCTTGGTGTTGGGATTTTTTTTTCCCGTCAGTGTAGATAAAAATAGCAATGTTTTGCATAGACATTGGCAGTACGAAACCTAGGGAGCGCAAGATTTTAAAATGGATATGACTGATGTTCGAAGCCTTGGTAGTGTTTTTTTAAACTGTGATCATGAACATGAAATAAGCTAAATTAAGCAGTTTTTTTTAAAAATCAAAATACTCATGCAAGACAATTTTTAAAATATATCAATGACAAAGCAAATAAACTGAGAAATTTACAAATTAAAAAATATTATTCAAAAATAAATTTATACCAGGAATATTTTTTTTTAAAAGAGAAAACAGAAAGAAAATAAAGAGAATTGAACCGTATTTTTTTTTTGGTAAAGGGGATTGTTCAAAGTCAGACTACCAGGATATGTGGTATCGGTCCCATGACAACTTTTGAAGTTTGTGTAACCTAGCCACTATTGGCTTACATTTTTCTTTAAGTGTTTCAAATTTACAAAATTTTTAACTGTTCAAAATATGGCTGCTGGTGAAATAGAAAAATCTGACTTTATAATTGTCAAATTCTAGGGTTTTTTTTGTGTTATATTTGTTTTCTGTTTTGAATGAAGTTTGAGAGGTAGATTAGGTGACTTTTTCACACATTAAAATTTACCCAGCTTAAGAAAACTTTAAATAACTGTATGACAGCACTCAAATTTTTCATTTATTGCTCTGTATATAAGACCACATTGCTTGTAAAAAACAATTTTGCCTTTTTCATGTTCATTTAAATAATTTTGTTGGGCAATTCATATTAGTGTATAAACTAAATTTATCACATTTAAGATGAAATTCCACTTAATAAATACAACAATGTTTGAATATTTGAAATAAGATTGGTAGCAGTGACATCTGCAAATTTTATAGAATTTTAGTGGTACTTTAAAGATAGATTGCTAAGTGGCTAATATAGGATAGATTGCTAAGTCATATCATTACGAAACAGTTTTTAAGTAAGTTTGATATTTTAAAAACACATTAATTTTCTGAAGTATCACTATCAGTCTTTTGTGAAACATTTTAGCTTTTGTAATAAACTTTCCAAGCAAGCTTAAAGCTCAGTATTTTTTTGTTTATAAGAAAAAATATAATGGCCATACCTTTATGAAATGGAGTGTATATCTCCATAGTACTTTATACAATGTTCTAAATGAGGGGGATAGAATGACACTGGAGTAAGTCAAAAATTTTGAAAATCAAGATAATCCTATTTTCATTGAACTTATATTAATTTCTGTTCAATGTGCCAGTCAAATAAATCATAGTTCACTTAGGGAGTCGCTAGAGAGCAAAACAAGTCGGACCACTCAAAGCAACGGCAATATAAGTTTCATAAAACCCTTCATTTCTTAAATCATTAAATTTTGACTTACTCCACTGCCATTCTAACCCCTTCAAATAACAATCTTTTATAAAAATTTGTTCAGTCTAAATTTATTCTTGCAATTGATTAATCAAATTACTTAACATAATCATGGATAATTTATAGATATATGCTAATTTTAATTGACATTTATGCTACAGTACATGCATATATACAAAATCTCACAAATACAATTCTGAAATAACTTCATATAATAAAATCTATAGATATAAGGCTAGATTCCCTCCCCCCACATTCAGTACAAAAAAAAAGTATATTTTAAAAATGCTTTAAACTACTGCCATTCTAAGACTGAATTATAAAAATTACACCATTGTACATATTTTTTTGAAAAATATAATTAAGACAAATTTCAGACGAAACAAGTGAGTTTTTATAAGATTTCTACTAATATCTACAATACTCAAGTATTTTATTACAACTCTTATTAAAGCATATTTATTTTTATTACTTTTATCCTATAAAAAATTTTGCATAGTTAATTTAAGGGAAAAAAAAACTTACAGTCCATGCTACACCTTTGGTACTTTTGTTCTGAGGACTAAATGATACATTGAAATTATAATGGCCAGACCAGGTTTCACTAAAAATAAAGTAAAAGCAAGATTAGCTGTATAATCTAATAAAAGACAAACAACAGTCAATGCACTCTAAATATGACAAATAACTTTCATTTTTAGGAGAAATATTAACTAAGTGCGAGCATACATACTTTTATTCACTCTCAATTTTCACTCAAGAGTATTTTTTTGTCATTTTTACCTACTTTTGATGGATTTTATTATGTTTATTTTTTAAATATAAAAATCATGTAATTTATGCATTAGAAATATAAGTTAGGTTTGTGAAATTTGATTTCAAACTAAACAAACAATAGATTGGTTCTTCATCTGCTTTAACACTATATTATTTTACTGGTATCAAACAACATCAACAAAATTTTGATTTATGGTGTGAGAAATTCACTATATCTCACCCGAAACCCCCGTTTTGAAGCTTAAATCTAGGTATAAGGAAATCCCAAGTATTTTGGATTTTCCTCCAAAATAAAACTAATTCCACAGATCGGCCGGTAAACATCAAAACTTTCATTCCATCATAACCAATCTTCCCTTCTTGAAGGTTTCGAGACAGCTGGAAGAATGGAATGAGCAGAACGGCGCATCTGTGGGAACCAAGATGGATAGCAGCTAGAGAGAGAGTATGTAAGAAATCCTTTTTTCCCTATCATAACAGACTTTCAACTTGACCTCATCTGGAAGAGCTTCTAGTGACTGGAGAAATGCCTATAGTTCTAGGCATAAAACAGAGGTGACATGAGGAGAAAAAGTTAATTAAGAATGCTCGAGTTTGGTTGCAGGCATCTGAACCTCAGGAAATGGAGTCATAACTCTGGATGAAATATTTTCGGGCAATTGCTTGAATCCCCAAGGTAGAGAAAACTTTTCTCTGACTTATATTTTTGAAGTTTTTACGTGACAGCCTTGTGAACCGAGTGTGGATAATTCCAGTTTTGTTCGGACAGCAAAAGCACTGACCCCCGTCCCTTATTCGATTGACAGGAGATTATTTCTGTGAAGGGTCAGACCAGCGAGTCTATCTTTAGCTCCCTTGTTTACTTTGGAGGGGACTTTTCATCTGTTTCGTATTGTATACAGACTTTGATAAACACTGGACTCTTCAGAAATTGAACTGTGTTCATAAGCTAAAGGAGCCTGTAATATAATAATTGTTGTGCAATCTCAATCAAGAAATCTGCATTTTTATTAGTTTGACGTGCTGAATTTAATAAAATTCATTTCTAAGATTTATCGAGGAGCGGTTCATTTAAACGTTCAACGCTACCCCCTTTAATTTATAACATCTTGGACCAGTCACAATGGTAATTTAATTTGTAATTTTTCAACTAAAGTTAATTTATAAACATCATAAGTCAAACATTCAGTATATTAAAATGGATTTGTGATTATTTTAATTAAAAAATTACACATAAAATAACCATAAAAATCTTAAAGTGTCATTTGACAACAGTAGAAATAGTGTTAACCTTTCAAGAGTCATGCTTAATTTTTTTGCATGAGCAAATATGAAACATTTTTACACACAGTTACACTAGTATGGGTACAAAATTTTTCATAAAAACTCAGTAACAAAAACATTGCAGCTCAACAGTCAATCTAAAAATTGATATACAACTTGCCATACATGCTTAAGCAGTATTATTCCCTGTATAATATTAGTTACCATTTTCTGCTGCTCTTGTATACTTCAATTAAATAAATGTTCAATGCTAAATTATACATCATGATAATTTAAGGAGTTTTTTTTTTGTTTATTTAAGGAGTTCTAAGTACTCTTTAGAAACTTTTTCATTTCTAAGTAGTCTGTATGAACCCTGCTATCAGTACATAGAAAAAAAAAATTACACAATCTCCCATAATCTTTAAAACAGAATTGATTGAATAATGTCAAAAATCTAAATAAAAGGTTAAATGTAAAGATCCTCTAATATACCAAAAGTCAAATGGTATATATAAACCATACTCAACATGTTTTTTTTCCCTCGCAGGCTACAAAACATGTTTACTATGTTAGGTGGGCTGCAACATGCTATACTTATATTGTAAGAAAAAGTAATACAATAACAAAAGAAATTAAAATAGTAACATAACAAAAATGGTATAACAAAGCAATAAACAAAAATTAATGTAATATGCATTACATATGTACTAAGTGTAAAACATAATATAATAATTCTCAATTTCAAAGTTCATAAGATAAAATCATTTTTAAGAAATGAGTTTTTCTCAATGCAAAAACTTTAAATTTTTTTTAAATGTAAAGATATATAATGCAATTAATTTTTAATGTTTGATTAGTTTTGAAAATTAAAACAATATATACACAAAAGCACAAAGACTACGTGTAATAAAGAACATCTGACTAAGCAAATGACATTTAATATGTTTTAACACAATTTTAAATAAATTATAAATAACAACACAAGTTCATTTTTATTGAAAAAAAAAATACATAGACAATAGCGGAGGTCTTAAATAATTTTAACGTGCACCATTAATTTTTAGAAATATGGATTAATGATTATGGGCTGCAGAGATAAAAGGTCTGAGGGCCACATGCGGCCTGTAGGTTGAGTATGGCTGGTATAACTTTCAACCACTTCCCAGTGTCGCCCAAAGCCAGTTTTGGACAGCAGTATGTTTCTCAAGTGAACAATAATTGCAATTACTCAAATGCAATTTGATTAGAGGAATATTTGATTTTTTAAGTTCATTTAACATCTGAATAGACATTTAAATATATATTTTCATCATACTTGGTAGGGGGGGGAATCTTGCTATACTATTAAGAAGTTCACTTATCCAGAGTTTCCACCAGGTTTGAAAAAAAAAGTGCATTTTTCAGATTCTTAAAGAGCTATTTTAGATTCGTAAGAACAACTTTTAGATTCTTAAAGAAAGATTTTCAATTCTCATGTGAGCACTCTTTTTTATTTTTAAAAATCACTTTTGATTTTTAAACCCCTTCTGTTAACATTCAAAAGTCAGGACACTCTTTTCAAGACATGATAATGGGCCAGTTTATACAATGCAAACAAAATTTTTAATACAAAAGGCAAAATTGTTTTGTCCGAAAGGCAAGAAGGGCGCTATTTTTTGTATGAGGGGAAAGAAGGGTGCTATTTTAAAACCAAAGGACAGACAGGGTGCAGAACCCTCCTGAAACTGTCTGGGGAAAACTGATTTATCAAAAGTGCTAGTCTGGCTCTCATAAAAATTCTCTAAAAAGTTCCCTGCTGTTAAGTATCAAATATAAATAAATTTAATGGAAATATCAAATCATTAAAATAAGCAAAAACTGTAGTGCTAATTTTCTAAAATTTGTTAACTTTATCAAGTTTTTAGTGAACAATGAGTAAGCAGCTGTGCATATGTAATGTTATCACTTTAGGGAAGGGGGGGAGGGGAAGGGGATTTTCTTTTGATATTATCTTTTTTATCCAAACAAAATCCCCCCCCCCCTTTTTTTTTTGTAATTTTTACTTTTATCTTTAAGAAGAAAGTATTGGATTCATGAAAATTTTTGACTTCCGGTTTTTGATGGATTTATAAATTTTAGAAGGTCCTGAACACTATTTGACTGCTTTTAGAAAATGTCTGTGTGAGTCTGTATGCGACAAAAATTTTGTGGGCACTTTATCTCAAGAACTAGTGCACAGAATTTCATCAAACTTCAGATTCTGTTAGACGTCAACATAAGTTGTTGTTGATATGTTTTGGTGTAAATCTCCCAGCAGGTGGCACTGCTATGCTGCATTTTTCATGATTTACGTGATAGTCATATCTTAAGAACTAATGCATAGAATTTAATAAAACTTTAAATTCAGTTAGACCTCGATATAAATTGGTGCTGATTTGTTTTTAGTGTATGTGAAACCTGTAGATAAAATTTTGTTGCTCAAGGAAATTTGAATATTTATATCCCAGTTCTAAGCTCTGTACATAAGTTATGTTAGTGTTTTCATCCTCTGATTCAGTATCAGAATCAATGTTGGTTTCAGTGTGGTTTAAAAGAATAGCTATAATTTCACCATCAGATTGAGTTATAGCTTATCTTCATAAGCTAGCCATTATTTCATGGAAAAATAGAAAATTCATTAAAAAAACTTTATATATGAGCTTAACTGTTAACTGCAATTTTCAATGTTTACATTCCAACACATAGTGTGGATAATAGACATTTGCAGATTTCACAGAGTTGTATATACCAATAAGCTATTTTTAAATAGTAACTATCTCTTTTAGATGTTATTTGATATAAAGTTATTTCGTGTATAATAATGATATTTTATTCACTTCTTCTCTTCATTTGAATCCATAAAGTATGCAAATAATAAATATATAACCATATCTGTATATCACTTCACACATATTAAAAACAAGTAAAATTAATGAAAATAAAAAGAATTTTAAACACTGATAACAATATTAAAGAAGGGAGGGGGGGATTCGAGGAATTATAATGTATATCATAGGGGGGGGGGGGAGTCCAAAATGAAATTTTTTTTAATAACATTATATATGTACAGCCCCTATGTATAAAAGCAACAATATATTCTACAAATATTTTCTCATTAATAAAAGCTTACAAATATACATAAATATACTCATATTATATACACATATTTATACCTTTGAAATAAAAATTATACACATTAAAGAGTATAACGTTAATATTTAATTTTATTCAAAAAATAAACACAATAAAACTAAGTTCATACCATGCTGGAAGAGATGAGCTCTGAACATTTGATCCAACAGTAGGTATTTGAGTGGGTAACTGTATTGAAGAAACTGTTATATTGTCCTAAATAAAATATTGTGAAATTTTATATTAAAATAAATAAATAGCATATAAATTTAAAATTAGTTGAAATCTTGAAATACTAGAAAACATTTATATAGTAAAAGCTGTCTACAACAAGAAAATTTCATTGTTCCAGTGAAACAAACACAAGACGCAATGAACACATTAAAATAAAAATCAGGTCATTGACAAAAAAAAGGATTTTTTTTTTCTGGTCCCCTGTACTCAAAAAACGGGTGGGTTATTATTATTATTATTAAAACCCAATTGCACTTCTCTGAACAATAATAAGCATATTTATTTTAACCAAACATAATATATATATATTTTATATCATTTTCAGAAATACTTATAAAAGGCCCAAATTACTATACATAACATAAGCTTGAAAAATTCTCATGGAAAAATTCTCATGGAAAATAAATAAATAAATAAATAAATATATATATATATATATATATATATATTATTAAAAACACATTAAAGAAAAAATTATGTAAAGTGGTGTGATATCAGGAAACAAATTGAATGAATGTTGTTCTTGTTTTGTAACTTTTCCAGGGGTAGTACTTGCCCAGGAGATATTTCAGGACATACTTTTTGCGATATTTCAGGACTATTTCAGGACACATTTGAGTGAAAATCGAACCGAAAAAACCATTAACTCCCTGTTCAATACATTTTATTATCATAAATAGTACACTATATACAAAATTTTTTTGTTGTAAAACTATACATTAAAAAAAAGTAATTTTACCAGAACTCTTTGACCAAGCTGCTAAAAAACTGCAATTTTTGCATTTTAGCATTACTGAAAGACAAAAATCTCGATTTATTTCCCCTCACTGATCGACAAAAATTGCAAAAGATATTTTTTTTTTTTTTTTTTATATAACTGACTGGTAAAAATTGTGATTTTTTTGTGACTGACAGACGAAAATTGCAAACTTTTTTAAATGACTAATCGATACAAAATATGATTTTTGGTAATTGATCACCAAAAATTGAATTTTTTTTTTTGTGTAAATCGACGAAAATTACTATTTTTAACGATAGACTGAATGAAAATTGCAACTTTCATGATCGTTTTGCATCAGTAAAAAGGTACACCTCCCCCCTATTTGATGATTTCAAGTGCCAATATAGCACAAAACTTGCAAAATTTCAGGAATTTTAGGACAGACTACCATATTTTAGGACATTTCAGGACGTTTTTATTTTTTTTCAGGAATATCAGGAATTTCAGGACAAGTACTACCCCTGCTTTTCAAGTTAGAAGTGAGCAGGAAACGAGGAAACTGATCAGACAAGTTTAGAAAAGGGTAAATTTGTGAGAGTAGGTCAGAATGAAAAGTGGAAAAGTTTCATTGGTAAAAGTAGTAAACTAGTGTTGCTAATATGTAAATTTTTCTTGTAAGTTGTGCGTTTTTCAGGCCTTTTGTACATTGTACGTTTAAACTGCTAACGTATGATCCCCCCCCCCCCCCAACATACGATGAGACTTAATATTTTTATGTATTTTCCCAGTTTACATTTGCTTCTAAAGTTTCACCTTTTGATTAAAAAACCACAAAGTTGAAAACACTATTTTTGTGCCACAGTTGCACAGCATTTCCCCTATATGATGATGGGAACTAAGACATATTTATTTTATTCTCTCGTAATCTAAACTTGACATTAATCAGGCATGAAAGTAGGAAATAGAAAAAAGGGTGAAACATTTTTTCCATTTATAAAATGGCACCGAACTCTTATAATTACGATACATTCCAGCACTTTTTTATACAATAAAATGAAATTATAAATGCGCATAGGATTATTATTTTCTTTTCGTAACTTAGTATGTATTAAAAACAAAAATCAAATTTAAACCAGCCATAAATGTATAGGTTCATTGAATCAAAAAAGAAAATAGGAAAAAGTTTGCTAAAGATGTAAATCCAAATATATCTGATCAACTTCTCTGAAGTACAATGATTAATTTATCAAAACAAATATTATTCTGGATGGTTTGGCTGTTTAAGAATTTTCAAAAGAAAAAAAAAAAACTCCATGCTAAATATATGCACATCAAATTGATTTTTGCTCCAGAAATAAATCTCCAAAAATGCATCACTGAAATTATCCTGAAACAAAATATTCTATTCCAAAAAGAACCTTATGGAAACTTCTTTTCCTTTTTACAATCTAAAAAATCACTCTAGAAAGACACTTTAAATAATTTCATTACATGATTACATTATATGACTTTCAAATGCTTATAATATAAGCTCACCACTCCCCCTCTTTTATGCTTCCAATATTTTCTTTGCATTTTTGCATCCACTCAGAGAATGTCCAAAATTGCTTTAAAAAAAGTAGAATTCTTCCTTTAGGAAGAACTCTTTCATGCCTGATTACTGTAAGCTAAAAGCATCTTTACATTATAAATTTTTTAATTTATTTAGTATATTTATCTTAATGTATTTTTTTTTTCCTTTTTTGGATGCCCATTACTAAAATTTTCCTGACCATTACTGAATTTTAGGATATTTTGATTTATTTCTACTACCACAGTTAATTTTCAGGAAGAAATATGACAGCAAAATTAGTTAAAGAGAATAACGTAATGCAAATGCAATTCGAAGACAATTATAATTATTAATTCATAAACTATTTTTATGTAATTTTTACAAAAGAATATATTTGTTCTGTCAATATAGTTTAGTAGGATGGGGAAAATGTCGGTAGTGTCATAAAACAAAAACTAACTAGTATCAATAAAAAACTTCCCTTTTTTGAGAAAAAAAATCTGGCAACTTTATCATCAACATTCACAATGAAAAACAAATCTAAAATTATATAAACAAAATAATTTTGCCTCAATTTAGAGTTAATTGGAGTACATTGTATATATTTTTAAACAGACAAAAATATTTATGTCGATTAATGAAAAATAAATAAGCAAATGTGAATACGAGAATAACATATCAATAATTCAAGTACTGGTCACATAACTAACAAATCCAAATAAGAAAATATGAATAATTTAACAAATTACTGTTAATTAAAATAGTAGAGCAATAATTAAAACATTTGAAGGAATTCTATAACATATTAGAATATCTAATAAAACAAAACTAAATAAGTGACTATTTAAATCCAATTGATATGACAAATTTTTAGAAGATTAATTATTTGTACTTATCTAAAGTTCTTTTCAACTGCGTTATAAAATGTCTTTAAAAGAATTACAAATTTCAAAGCAAACTTTTTATATTATAACTGGGGGGCCTACCCCCTGCGAGCTACGCTCGCCAACCCCCGCTCAGACTTCGAAGCCTCTAAAAACATGACAGCATGCTTTGTTTTAAAAATATTGGTAAATCTGTAATTGGGTTGTCATGCTTTTAATGTTTTAATGGGGCATTTTTTTATTACCATGGCCTCATACACAGCTGTTGCGACAACTGACGACTGTTTTCGGGATTGATAAGTAAAATCAATTACAACTTGAAAACCAGCTTGTATAAAATGGTTAGGTTTAAATTGTGGCTACCTCTCGGACTTTTATAACAACGATCTGTATTCTATTTTTTCTTTGCGTTTAAGTATGAGAAAAATTCCATCTGCTTGTGAATAACATTAAAAACCACGGTATTGAAAAGTACTGTTATAGACATTTTCAGTAACAGGTTTTAATTTTCTCTCTATTTTAGTGCGCCATCATGCATATTTTCATGTTATTTTAAATATGTAAATTATTTATTTTAATTAATATGTATATACGAATTTCTAATAATTATTTATCATACAAAATTAATTAAACATTTTGTGCATGCATGCCTGCATTTATTCGGCATCAATTGATGACATATTTAAACAAATTTGCTATCTGCGATAATTTTACACCTTGTTATGTCACTTGAATATTGTCCATAAGAAAATCGGGTACTTTTCCAGTATAGGATCCTTTGCTTTTAGGTTTGGCGTAATTCGAGCTTCGAAAAGGGATAGATTCGTTTATATACATAGATTTGTTGCCAAAAGTTATGAAAACAAACCCAATGAGCTTTTGGTGCTTTTCTATTATAGGGGTCTTGACGCTTTTTTTAAAAAAGCTTGGCGCAATTCGGGCATCAGAAAGTGAGATTTGGTGCCAAATGCCATTAACAGCCATGGAAACAAATTCGACGATTTTTTTTGTTTATATGCGTATTTTAATTATTCGTATATTATTATTGTTTTTTCTATACAAATTACTTCTGATTATATATAAAATAGGATAAATGACATTTTACGCTAAACAAATTGTATAAATATTTTTTTGCTCCTTTCTTTTGCGTTTACATAAATGACGTCATTTGGACGAATTTATTCAAAACATTTTCAGTTTATAAATTAAATTAAATGCTGACAGACGATTGAATCCTGACAACGATAGAAATGTGATTTTTTTTTTTTTTTTTCCTGAAAAACATAATTTAATCACAATCTTGTCTTCATTATCGATTGAAATAAAAGATAATTTCAATTTCAATTTGAAAATGACGAATAAAAAGAAATCAATAATCCCTATCGGGATCCTTTTCAATTTTTTTCCCTTTTTTGTCACAAAAAAACTGAGTAATTAGTTGCCATCATTACAGAAATGTCATTAAAATTAGAAAAAAATTAATATCTCGAAAACTAATTCCAATTTCAAAATTCTATTACCAGTTTTGACATCTGCGGATTTTTATAGACAATTGATATTAATTTCACCATCAAGCGTTTAATATTTTATTAAAAATAGCCCTGAAATATAATCAGTCGTTTCATAAAATCGTTTCACAAATTCGTTTCATTAGGATTTTATATATATATTGGGTAGATAAAGTATTAATGTTTATTTATTTTTTTTATCATCCTATAACAAAAAACCTGAAAAGTCCCCAAAACCGTGAGGGAAAAAAAAAAAAAAAAACACTGGAAAATACCAAAATGTTGAAAAAATATATAAAACAACAGGGTTGTTGTTGTTTTTAATGAAAAAACTCTGGGTTTTGCCAACCATGGACCATTGTCAATACTTTAATTTGCAAAGTATTACTGTCATTAGATAAAGGAATTTTACTTTTATCTTCAAAGGGTTAGCAGAATTTTAAGTAGATACTGATTTCTTTCTTTAACTCAAAACATGCAACTTTGAATTCAGTCAAACTAAATTGAAGTATGAAGGAACTTATCACAAAGGTTAATAGCTCTTGCAGGTAAAAAATGCATTGTCAGAACTTCAAAACACTAGATAATATTCTTCAAAAATTCAGAAGTTAAAATGAATTTCACAAGTTTAAAATAATTCATTAATTTCAAACACTTAAACTGATAATCAATTTCCAAAATAATGGATTAGAAAAAGGCAATTTCATAGGTTTCAACTAAAGTAAGCCATAAATTTATAATTTTATCAAATTCTGTGATGTTATAGATTTTTCTTTAAAGACACTGGTTCTTAAAACAAAATAAATAATTGAGCTTCCAGAATAACAGAAAATAGGAACAATTTACACCAGTTTTACCTTAATATAGCCTAAGGAAAATATTTTTCAGAAGAGACTAAATTATATCCTCATTTTCTGTTTGATGTTCGTTCTTTTTCAGAATTACTGGGAACAGAACTCATTTATTTTGTTATAATTGTACAATGATGTTTGAAAAAAATAAGAATTAGGATTTTTGCAGATTTCTGCCAGTGGTTGGGTATAAATAACAAATTTGCAATTTTGAACAGATTTACAGGGACATGAAAATCACGAAACATAGTCATGAGGAAGCATTTAGGGTTAATACTTATTTCTATGTAAGAACAGATTTTTAAATGAGAAAATTAATCTTGAAAGAATTTTAAAATGTTAAGTTTTCTATTGCACACTTTTGGTATTGGGCTACGAAAAAAAAGGGCCCAAACTTATCTATAAAGTAAACTCTGTTATTTGGATTTTTTTTCTTACAAAAATTAAAACATACTCACATTGGATGTCATTTCTCCATGTAGCATACCGGGTTCAATTGCCAACAACTGTTGCTGACTAGCTTCATTACTAATATTAGTACTATCCAACTGCAATTTTAAAAGATATTTACAATTAATTTAACACAACTTAAAACTTTTTAAATAATACATTTAATAAAGATAAATTTAAAACAGCAATTTATTCTTTATTATAATTCAGAACTTGATCCTTATAGGTAAACAAATATGAAGATTTAATAATTAAAAATACTGATTTGAATACTTGTCTGTCCTTAAACAAAAAATGATTTTAATCCCATTTTCAATTAAGAATTAAAATGCATAAAAAAGATACCTGTCCTAATATGTAAACAAATATGAAGATTAAATAATTAGAAGTACTATTTTGAATGCTTGTCTGTACTTACATCAAAAAATGATTTTAATCCTATTTTCAATTAAAAATTAAAATGCATAAAAAAAAACCTACAAAATAATATTGTCACTATAATATTTAAAATTTATATATTTTTTTATTATGCTTATGTAAAACGCAATTAATTAGAATTTACTTATCAAATTATTAATTATTTATAGTATTTTTTTTTTAATTTGTAAAATAGGAGCCTGTACTATGCCCCCCCCCCCCCCCCCCCCCCCCGAAATAAAAAAAAAATCAACAAAGATATAAAGTTCGATAATTTAGTGTAAATTCGTGCTCTAGAATAGTAATAATAATAATCCAACAACTAGGTGATAAACTCCCCATGTATAATTAGAAAAAATATATATAACAAAAAAATTACCAAAATTTCAGGAGAACATCTATGTCTCACTAACATAGAACGTCTGGGAGTTTTCCACTTCATAGTGCTCTGGCTAAGTACACCCATCATCCCGTTCGAACGAAAAGCAGTTCTCTTCTCTTCCCTCCGCAGCTCCCAAAGCTGTCATTTCTTTCACCGTGCACGACCCAACTTGTCTAGGAAAAACAAGCAATCCGCGATACGCCGTGATACCTGGTTGCACAGTGTTTCGTCATCTCTTTTGGGAAACCGCAGATGGGATTTCATAAACAATCTAAACTAATCTTAACAACGCACAGCCAGATTAACGTGTTTAAACATATTTGTTGATAAAGACGAAAAATATCGGTGATTTCTCTATTGTTTTCGGAATATCGATCGATAGCGGGGGGGGGGGGGGGGGAGAGATTTATTTTTTTAAATGCAAAATACGGCGATTTCTCTATTGTTTTCGGAATATCGATCATTTGTGGAAAAAAAAATTATATATATTCGATATATAGATATTTTAATGAAAACTATTAATAGTAACAAATTCAAAACTCATATGTAAGAGAAATTTGAATATCCGCCTAAAATGTGATTTATTTAAACATGCGTTTAGGGAATCCTTACAAGAATTAAAACAGGTGAAGGAACAGGAGAAACGCATAGAAAGAAGAAATAAATATATTTCAATTGCGAAAATTTAAAAAGAAAACTCAATAGATCCAAAACAAGTTTCGGGAAAAAAAAAAAAAATTGTTACAAATATTGACCTGATTTTTAATAACATATAATTTTTTTTTTTTTTTTGTGCGTATGATGGGCTTTCTCTACTATACGCTCTGATATTTTTTTTTTTTTTTTTTTTTTTTTTTTTTTTTTTTTTTTTTTTGGGGGGGGGGGGGGGGGGGGAGGATGAAAAATAAGCAAAAACAAACTACGCAGCAATACGATATGTTTGCATTGCGCGAGATCTTTCTATTTTAAGATGCAAAAAACATTTTATTCTACATTTATTATGAAATGAATAAACTTTATTAAATTAATTGAATAAATCTTATTTCTTACTAGCTGCTTAGCAATCAGATGTGTTACATTTATATTTTAAAAGAATGTTTGAGTTTTGGGCGAAGAAATACTGATCAATGCAGTTTTTAAATAAAAATGTACATGTCATAAGCTAAAAATGTAATTTTATCATTTATAAATCATAATTAGACCTTTCAATCGCTGTAAGATTCCTTAAAATTGATCAATTAGTTGATTGATCGATTCTTGATTCCCCCCCCCCCCCCGCGATATCTAAAAAAACTATTTTAGATATCGGAATACGACAAACTTCAAATAGAAATCCTGATAAGTTTAGTGTTTGTTATGCAACAGTGTTTAGCCTATTGCAGAGAAAAGTAAAAAGTTATTTTTGACTATTTGTCGATTGAGTTTAGAAATTTGTGTTTTTCTGAAAATCATATTTACAATGTACATTCACCGAAAATTGAGAAAATAACATTTTGCAAACACTTGATTTTAATCCAATTATAAAACATTGCTGTTTTTTTCAATGAAAATTATCTACGCTTAGGATTCACATTCAAAGGCTGAGAGGCTTGGGAAAAACAGTAAAAATAAATAAAAGAAGACATGGGAGGTTTAAACGTTTTAAAAATATTTATATGTATAGTTTAAAATTTTGTCGAATTGTTGATTTATTTATTTATTATAATGCTGTTGATTAGTAAGAAGACTGTTTTAGTATATGTTTGAGTTTTTGCTGAATTGGAGCCAACAGGGCCCCGTAACAGTTATACTATTAAAAGTAATGTCAGTATTATTTTTTAAAAAAATTGATTGACATAAAAATATTTGGTAACTCCAAAAAGCAGATAACTAAACGCCCAACTGTGATCTTTAACAGCCCGCAAGATTTCGGCGATTAAACGATCGGCGACCCCAAAATTAAAAATTTTATACGAAACGCTCGTCGCGATTCGGTTAAGAATTGTTCAATTCACATAAATGTAAGACGTAAGAAAACTAATATGTTTGTAAGTCCCCATTTTTAATGTCTACACATAATCTTTTAACGAATGCTCAGATTTTTTTTTTCTTTTGAAAGATTTCGTTCTGCTGGTTGTCCCATTTCATTAGTATCTAATAAAAATGATATCTTTGACTGCTTTCTTGTTTATTTTTTCTCTCACTTGGACTTTAATGGACGATATTAGCGATAAAGGGATTTAAAATGAATGAATTAGAATCCTGTATAGGTTCGGCATTGTTTTTTCCCCGTGATGTTTGGAGTGGGTTCGGTTTTTATAGCCCTTATTAAATCCCCCCCCCTTCCCCCAAAGAATTATATTTCAATAAAAATTATACCGTATTTTACCGTAGTTGCCTTTTAAATAGAGATTTTCTTCCATTTCGGATTGACTTCAAATAAAGACTTCGGGTTCTGGTCGGCTAATGTGGATAATAAAGTGTTGCCCCAAAAATCAATATCAGCAAATAAAGTTCTAAATCCTGCAGCGATATTATCTTTTAAATAATATAAGATTGGAGGATTTTTTCCATTCATTTTCTCGAAATTTATCAGTTTTCAAAAACAGGAAAAAATTCCCGAAATTCTTACGCAAATACATACACAGGAAATGATTCATTGTACTTCATACATCAAAGATAGAATGTTTTTCAGAGGGGTTCTTCCTCTGGTAGAGACACGTTTGTTTCTGTCCACCACATACGTAGGAAGGAATGTGATGGTAGCGATTGGCTTCCTAGAAAAACAGATTAAAAAAACTATGTATCAAACTAAATAAGAAAATTTACTTATATAGTTTGCTGTCACTTCTTTCATTACAATTTTCACCGAAATTGTAAATTTAAAAATTTAATTTGCCCTTTATAGAAAAATTCAGGAAAGTTTTAACCGAAAATGTGGTCGCAATTTCACGAGCAAGCCTTCACAAAAACTATTATGCTAAAATATACATATACAGAAGTTACATTTTATACTTAAAAAATCTGTAGCCAAACATTAGACTTTTTAAAATTGAAATTTCAAAAGACTGCTTCACACTTTAAAATAAAATGCTCAATACAATTAATTTTTAAGGCACAAAGGAAAATCGGCAACATAAAATCACTAGAGTAATCAGAAGCTCAAACAAAAATATTCTCCAATTCGATCAGAGGCATACATCATATCAAACTAAATTTTTTCGTGTTTCGAACCAGACACCTATAGTGATTATTTTAGACATACAGGCATCCCCCGACTTACGTAAATTCACAGTTACGTAATTTTTTTTTTTTTTTTTTTTTGAAAATTACATTTGTGAACTAACTAGCGCATTTGCATACTTTTGATAAATATTTTATAAATAAAATATGTAGATAAAAATTATAACTATAATAATATAGTTTTATACATTAGAGAGAGTCATAACAACGAATATTTATTGTTCATTGTTCATAGTTGTCATCAAATTCTTAATAAATACAATTTGTGCTTATGAAGAATTATTTTATTTTGTGAGTGCTATTCATTTGTCATGTCATCGAAAATTCGTGGAGATGAGGTAAGTCAGTCCTCTTTAATTATTTCTTATTTTTATAGTCGTTTGAAGTAATCTCAAAATTGTTATAAATCACTCCATCAATGTTGAATTTTTAAATCCCAAATTCCACAACATATTTTAATTTGAAAAGTTTTTTTTTTTTTTTTTTTTTTTTCAATTTACCTTTATTTTTTCATACTAGTATAATTTATATCCAAGTAAATACTGCCGCATGATGCTTTATTTAAAAATTAATACTGTGTATATAATATATATATATATAATAAATATTGCAGTTTCTTACGAAATTTTACTTAAGTAAATTATACAATCGACTTCCGTAAAAATCTGCGGAACGCATTAATTACGTAAGTCGGGGGATGCCTGTATAACTCTACTCAGTGTTGCAAAGGGCTTTTTTCAAAGCCTTACTGTCTTTGCGCACCCTGGTAGACTGCAACTGGGGACAGGCACTAGGCAACGTCCGCCAAAAATTTAATTTTAATGGGAGCTATATGCCCCCCCCCTTTTTTTTGTAGTTCTTAGATTTATAGTTAGGTTTAGGTGTACCTACTGTAATGGTTTTTCTGCGACACAAATTTGTGACACCACCTCCCTATTCATTTTCCAACTGCTACCACGTTCTGACTAGTCTGTCAACGAACTGTAGGGCATTAAAAAATTTTTGGCTGCTCTATGCGCCTTTATTTTCGAGACCGCGTTGGGTGTGCTTTCAAACCCTGGATTTCCACCAGAGGTTCAAAATTTTCCTATTAATTCAAACCGTTGCTTTGTTTCTAGATTTAATTTTATGTTTAATCTCATTCTTTCGCTGGAGGTTTTCGCGCGGCGATAATACGACCGTGTTGGTACTCCTAGCACCGCGTTAACTTGACTACTCCGTGTCTTTTGTTTTTTGAGTGCGTTGTCCCGCGCTTTTTCATACACACTAAAAATTAAAGTCGTCGACAGTAATTGCATGATCCGTACAGATTTATACTTACGAGCTACTTCCATATATGATCCAAGAACCGAAATTTCTTTAATAGGCATCATTTTCACCCCCCCCCCCCCTTCCCGCCATATACAAGTTGTCCCTTTCCTGTAACTCTTTTCTAAGGTCCCTGTTACAAATACCAAACTTATGTTATGTATGAAAAAAATTATCTTACGTAGTAACACAGTGCTAATGCCAATTTTCAATAATCATTTTTAAATTAATATCATACTCATATATATAGAGAGTATAAAACCTCCTAAGATAGAATCGCTTGGGACGAAGAAAAATTCCATTTTATACAGATTTTCATCTTAATAGATAAAATTGTATGGTATTCTTTTCGTGAGAACTAAAAACATTTTCTATTTGAGACAGGATTTCCTTATAGACATAGTACACGTGGTTGACATTTAACGCAATGTATATAACCGCAAACAAATTTTGATATACCCGTGAAAACGTAACAAGTCTTTTCAATAAGAATGTTTTAACAAAAGTTACAGGCGGATAGATACAGAAAAATTAAATGAGTTTTAAATACTTCAGAAACGTTTTCAAAATAATTTGTATGAAATCTTAATATTCATTATCTATTAGTTTTAAGATATTTGAAATTAGTAGTAAACAGCATAGATGAAATGTTTTATTATTATTTACTTTTCGCATCATTTATTTAATTAGACTTTAAATATTTACAAATAAAATTAATTACATTTCTATTCATAACAAATATCTTACTTTATCAACATAAGTGAGTTTACGTTCCCTTTTCGAACCGCAAGGTTGGACTTGTTTATAAAAGCTGAATCATGAATTATATAACACCCACATTTAATGCCGAATCCGAATGACACAGATGAAAATCACGTGGTTGACATTTAACGCAATGCATATAACCGCAAACAAATTTTGATATTTCTTGTAAATGAAAACTAAGAAATAATTATAACAAACGGATAAAATACTTAATTTTAGAGTAATAGTTAAAAATTAAACGTAAATAGATATTTAAAGAAAAAAAAAAGCGAAAGTGACCAATTTATTTAAAGTAACTAGCAAAACTGTCACTCGAATTGGAAGTTTTTGAATCTTGTTTTCGAACATTAAAATACAAGATATTTTTTCTGCACCATATTATCACATTTTTTAACACACTTCCAACATAAAATAGTAGTTGAAAAGTGTTTATGAATTCGGTTTGTCTGTTCCTGCTTTAACTCTCGTAAATATACTCGGATTGCCGCGTAATTTCAAGTTATTGAGGTTTACTATAGAATGTACGGTATTAAAAATGAAGTGTGTGACATTTATAGTTCATTTACAGGGACACACACAAGATTTCCGTTACATTATGGTCTATGGGGAAAAATAGTTTCCAGTGCATTTCATTGATGTTATGATATTTAAAACATAATGAGAATGATATAAACCACTGACGTGGACTACAACATGCTTTCTCAGTAGTATAGAATAAGTAGCATTTATAGTTAATTTACAGCAGGCATGTCAAACAGGTGGCCGGCCTAGCCTTTGGCATTTTCCCTATTTTTCATTCAGTTCATGCTTGATGCAGAATTTTGCACGAACACACTTGCAGTAACCGTAGCTGCAGTGTTGCCAAGTTGGAGAATTTTTTTTTTATTCAAAATATTTACCAGTATTTCAGAATAGTAATCTTCCCTTTATTTAATGACAGACACTCCGTTATTAAATAAAGAGAAGATTATTAGTAAAAAAAGAGGGGTAGTATTTTGAATATCCACAATTTGGCATCATTGCAGTGCAGGGCTGCCATTCCAAAAATTATTTAAAATAGTTGCTTTAGTAGCCTTTGAAGTCAATAATAGTAGCAAAAATAGTCACATATCAATGGCTGATTTAGTAGCAAAATAGTTGCATATAAAGTATTATCCAAAATAGTCACATATCAATGGCTGATTTAGTAGCAAAATAGTTGCATATAAAGTATTATCCAAAATAGTCACAGTGTTGAGATCAGGGTAAATAATGATTTCCCTTTTACACATTTTCTGACTATTCTGCCTGATCTTTCCTTAAAAATGATTAAGTTTTTTTTATTACAACAACACAAAATTTTATATACAATCTGCACAAATTCAGTACTGTTTTTACAGATTATCTAATTATTATGTAACAAAATTGTTAAAAGTAAATCCATTCTAGTTTTCATGACATTTGAGTTTAGTTTGCTGCAACTTTTGGATCAACACTTGATATAGCTTTTGTTAGTTGCAGATGTAATAGTGGTATTTCCAGCATTTTTGGCTTTTGTAATGAACTTCAAGAAATCTTTCTTGAAACTTTTCCTAAACTAGAGATTTAAGGGATTGTAAATATTTTAAAAAGTTTGAAACTGCAGTATAAGGGAAGTTTTTATTTTATGTACATATTTGCTTGCTTTGAAATGACATTTTTTGTAGAATACTGCAACATAGTTAGCTTCCTGATTTAGGATGATGCACTACACATTACGAAAATCTATTTGAAATATTATTTACAAATGAAAAGGTATTTATCATTACTACAAAGTATCAAACACAATTTTTTTTTTTTTTATAAAATTCAAATTTTAAAAAGTTGGAAATTGCAGAAGTGGGAGAAAACAGAAATTGGGCGTGGGGGGTGAGAGTATTTTAGATGATTGAGTACTTATTTATTGTTACTAGAAAGCAATGAATATGACAGACTTTTTTTTTTAATAAAGAGTTTTAAATATTTTAAGCCCATATTATAACACAATTAGGTGAGAATTTTTCTCTAAATAAATATTTTGAACCCCTTTCTATGCTGGAGGGGAGATGGGGAAGAAATGTAAAGTTGAGAGGGAGAGGTGGATGATTAATATTTTTAATTTAATGTTATTAGTTAACAACAAATAGGGCATAATTATTTTTCCTAAATTAAAGTTTTGAAATACTTGAAAATCTGCATGCTGAAGAGGTTGGGCAAAGGGGAGAACCAAAAATTTTGGAAGGAAGGGTAGTTTATAAACCTGATTATTTATTTATTGCACTAGAGAGCAACAAGTAGGACAGGAGAATTTTTTAAATATAAAAATAGAGATTTTAAATTTCTTTGTATGCTGAGGAAGAAGAGTATATTTTGAATGAGACAGAAGGGGATTTAGATGATTCTTATTTATTTATTGTTATTAGAAGCAGTAGGCAGATAAAAAAAAAAAGGTGAGAGTGGGGATGGGATGAGGGCAAAGAAGGAAGCAGATTTTTTTTTTTTTTTTTTTTTTTTTTTAAATGGAGGTTATTTAGATGATTTATTTATTGTTATTAGTGAGCAACAAACAGGGCATTTTTTTTTTCATTTGAGAAATAGAACTTTAATGATTTAAAACTATGTATGCTGTGGGATCAAAGGATATAATTGCTTATTTGCTTACTGTTACTATGCAGCAGCAATTAGAACAATTAATTAAAAGAAAAATGGGTGAAATTGACTCTTGGTCAAGAGTCAATTTTGACTGTTTGGTGGTGGTATCGAACATCTCGAAAACTTGAACTGGAATGGTAAAATTTTTTTATTGTTGTTTCATATTTCCTGCAACACTTATTTGAAAAAGCTAGAATAAAATTTTCAAAAAGTCTCCTTTTTCATAAAATAGTTGCCTATTTGTCAGAAATAGTTGCATTTCAAGCCTTTTTTGCTTAAAAAAGTTGCCTTAGTCTCCTGAAGCTGAAAATAGTTGCAAAAAGTAGCATTTTAGTAGCAAATGACAGCCTTGCAGTGATGTTAGAAATGGCAAACATCAGAAAGTAATGTATTGTTGTGAGCTCGGGGTTCGAAAGGACTGATGCCAATATATAAGAACAATAAAAAGGCTTTATTCACTATAAACAGTGCAATACGATCACAAATATCTTCTGAAAATTACAAGATATTCAGTAATCTTCAAATCCAATAAAAGCGCAGCAAAATTTCTCACAGAACAATATAGCGTATTGTTCAATACTAAATCGATCATAGACAACACAGTTCTCAATGCAAAGCCTCTCGTATGAATTCAATCGCAGTTGACAGACAACTAACTGAACTGAGCTGATGGAGGTCCTTATATAGGTTTCAGAGATCTTTCCAGATTATTCCAGAGCTTTCAGATGCTAGAAATTACCAGAAAGTGCTTTAACTTTCGATAGAGAACCTAAGCGAGAAAGGATCCCAATGTACAGGTATAAGGGGGGGGGGGGGTGGTTGCATAAAAAGTCGCCAAATCCGTCGCCAACTTGGCGATAAACACATTCCTTGGCGATTTTCCAATAGAACTCCATTATAAAACCGATGCTGTAAGGTTGTTTTTCTTGCAAAGCACCTGAGGCCTTTAGCATTGAGTTACATGATGCTCAATAAGAAATACATTAATAATACTGCAATTTTAACAATAATAAAATAAAATAAATTAAAAAGAATGAAATATTTACAAAATTCATAACATTGCCCCCCTCTCAAGGACTGCACGTCCCGGGCAGTTCAACTTTTGATCGGAATGCAAACCCATTACCAACAAATGCTATACTATTCAAAGCACTTAAAGCAAATATGGAAAATAACAATTAAACACATTCATAATGCTGAATTATAAAGCATAGACACCATTACATACAAGTATTTAAATAATAATAACAATAATAATGATAATGCTAAGCAAAATAAATAATTACATTAATTTATATACAAGACCATGGTCATACTAATTTACATTATTTACATTACACTATTTACAATCAATGAACTAAGTACTATGGCCATAGTATGGAGCCAGCCTGTCGTAATGAACGACTCTAGGCTTCGAACTTGGTGACTTTCGGATCCGAATTACGACATCGTTCAGTCTGTTTAGGACTGTATAAGGACCGTCCCAGTGCGATTGTAGTTTGGGAGAAAGTCCTTTGCGTCGAGTCGGATTATAAAACCAAACCTTGTCACCTTCTTTAAATTGATGTTCCGTGGCTTTCGTGTCGTACCTGGTCTTCATCTTCTCCGTCTGTATATTGATCCGCTCTCGAGCAAAGTTGTGGACGTCTTCAAATCGTGCCTGGAGATTCTGCACGTATCCGTCTGGCGATGAAGGCGCATCTGGAGGGCGACCAAAAATCAGATCACAAGGTAGACGAAGATCACGACCGAAAAGCATCTGAGACGGGGAATAGCCGGTTGTTTCATGGACGGCGCTGCGATAGGCGAGAAGAAACAAGGGAAGTTTTTGGTCCCAGTCTTGTTGGTTTCTTGAGACTAGCAGTGAGAGATTGTTGAGGATGGTACGATTAAATCTCTCAACCATGCCATGCGATTGTGGATGTAAAGGCGTCGTCCTAGTTTTGTCCATTCCGAGTAGTTGACAGAGACCCTCAATCACAGCAGAGATGAAATTTCTCCCCTGGTCAGAATGCATTTGAAGGGGGACTCCATACCTTGATATCCACTGGTGTACCAAGGCATCCGCAACCGTAGAAGCTTCTTGATCAGGGATGGCATAGACTTCAGGCCATTTCGTGAAGTAGTCCATGACAACAAGGAGGTATTTGTTGCCATCAGCACTTCTTGGCAGAGGGCCTAGGATGTCAAGGGCGATGCGTTCGAAAGGTGCTCCTACATTGTAGAGATGTAGTCTTCCTCGGCTACGTTTCTTTGGTCCTTTTCGAGCTGCACATGCATTGCAAGATCTGCACCATCGTTCGACGTCAGCTCTCGCTTTTCCCCAGAAGAAGCGCTCTCGGACTCTATGTAATGTTTTCATGACTCCAAAATGGCCTCCGGTGGGACTGCCATGTAATTCTTCGAGGACCTCTGGGATTCGAGATCGAGGAAGTACCAACTGCCACCGAGATGTCTTCCCATCTTCCGATTCGAATTTTCGGTACAGGACACCATTCCTGATGTGGAGGGAGTTCCAAAGAGCCCAATATTGCTTCGTCGTAGGAGTATAAGTCTAGATGTCTTTCCAACTGGACTTCGTGCTAGAAGATTCTAATAACTCCAAGATTGGTTTGATGTCAGAGTCTGCCATTTGATCTTCTCGAATCTTCTCATCACTCCAGGGATCTGGTGGCGTCAATAGTGAAGTCTTCGTCTGGCGTATGACATATTCGGGATTATACTTGCTCTCCGCTCTGGAACAATAGCGACAGCTCTCGGGACACGGTCTTCTTGATAGCGCATCGGCGTTTCCATGCGATGCCTGATGTCAAAGTCGTATTCCTGGAGCCATTGTATCCATCTGGCTGCTTGGCCCTCTGTGTTCTTAAAATTCATCAGCCATGTTAGGGATGCGTGATCAGTACGAAGGAGAAATTTCCTGCCATAGAGATAGTGATGGAAGTGTTCTATGGCTTTCACTATAGCTAATAACTCCTTACGAGTGACGCAATAATTCCGCTCTGGTTTCGATAAACATTTGCTCCAGTATGCTACGACTCGTTCTTGACCATCTATTTCTTGGGAAAGTACAGCGCCGACACTTTAATGACTGGCATCCGTGTCCACAATGAACTGTTTCTCGGGGTGCGGATAGGTAAGGACTGGAGAGGATGTGAGAGCTTCTTTCAGCCGCTGGAAGGAATTCTCGCATTCTTGTGTCCATAGAAACTTCTGTTTGCTTTCAGTGAGCCTATGCAATGGTCTTGCGATGTTGGAGAACCCCTGGACAAACTTTCTGTAATAAGTGCATAGTCCCAGAAAGCTTCGCAACTGATGGACATTTTCCGGACGCTTCCAGTTCTTTACTGCGGACACTTTTTCAGGATCTGTTCGAACACCTTCAGCTGAAATGATGTGTCCTAGATAACTTACTTCCCGTTGGAAGAACTTGCATTTCAAAGGGTTCAGCTTTAAATTCGCCGCTCTTAGATTCGTTAACACTTTTCGAATATTTTCTAGATGTTCTTCAAACGTGCGGCCACCAATGATAACGTCGTCTAGGTAGATGAGACAAGCTTCAAAAGTCAGGCCTTTTAACACTGTCTCCATGAGGCGCTCGAACGTTGCTGGAGAATTGCAGAGCCCGAACGGCATAACTTTGAATTGCCAAAGTCCTTGTCCAGTAGTAAATGCGGTCTTCTCTTTGTCATCAGGATGGATCTCTACAGTGGCGTAGCCAGGGGGGGGTCCGGACCCCCCCCGAACCCCGAATGAAGAACTGGTTTACTGAGTCATAGATACAACAATATTAAAAACTGATAAGACGGTGTCGCAAAGAAGGAATGAAAAATTCCGCTTTAGACAGGTGTTTGACTTAGAAAGTATTATTTAAAGGTATGTCTTTCGCAGGGGTTATGAAATTTTTTCGCTTAAGACAGGTTTTTGTAATAGACACGTCCATTTTGTGAGGTATCCTCTAAAACTGTTAAAACGAATCCACTCTATAGTATACTTCTGAAAAGCATAGATGTATTACAATAAAATCTTTGAAGATGAGAGCTATCTTAAACAGCAAAAGTTCAAAGTTCAACGAAAACAACGCTACATATTTATACCTGTTAAAATTTGAAACATATCTAAAATGAAACTTTTTCTTGTTGTGAATCCTTGGCAGGTTTTCTGTGAAAACGGAATTATCTCGTAAACGAAAACATTTCATGGTCTCGATGACAGATGGATAACTGTACAAGTATACCTGATATGATGGAAATCTCTCTACAACGGAATTTTTTAACGATCCCTGCCGATTCCGTTTTCATAGATTTTAATGTAACTAGAAAACGCAAAACTTCTTCAACAGAGATTTCGATCGGCCCAACTGTTGCCAACACTTATGGGTAAAGACGAGTTTACACGAATTCAATAACAGCACATTGATCAGAGTTTGGCGACCCTTATCTTTGTTTATTTTGTAATTTTATATCGAGCAATATTATCATTTACTTTAAATCTGCGAGCTGGAATGAAAAAAAAGTCACTTTATTCTTCTACTAGATATTTGTGAATTCTTATTCCATGCTGTTATACGTTGTCACTTTCAAAATACCTGCATCTGAATGTGATTTTTCTTCTGCTGTAAAACATGCTGAGGATGCCATTTTTCAGCTTTATGAAACTTTACATTAATCAATAAGCAAGGAAGAGGAGACTGGTGTTCAAAAGTTTTCTGACCTGTTCAAGAGAGCACAGTCCTTTGCTAAGGGAAACTCTGACACAATTTTCTTTAGTCACACATATTCCTTGTCAAGTTGACCATCAAATACATCTGATTCAATGTCAAACTTGCAGAATATTTCGGAAGATCAATTTTCTTCCTCCTTTTGTTACTTTTATTTCTAATCTCTTTAATCGCTAAAGAAAAGAAGAGAGGGATATTGAAAGATTTTGATGTTCATCTGGGTTTGTACAAAATAATGGTGATTCTTGTTATGAAACTTTTCAACCTGAGCTATTTTTAATAAACTTTTAATGGAATATTACATTGTTGTATATCATTTTGAAGGACAGATTTTTACCTACTTATTTAGTATTATAATTTTGTTTTCCGCTATTGTACAGGGATATTTAAGGCAGTTATAGAACTTTGGGAATTTTCGTAAGATTTTTTTACTAAACGGCTTGTATATCAACCACGCTACAGCGTTGAATTCAGGAGAGCAGAGGTGGGGCATCCACCCCGGAGCATCGAAATGACCCCTCGGAAGATTTGAGATTTTATGCTTAGGAGTGCAATCCCTCCTTTTCCCTGAACCCCACAGTGTACCTATTCCGGAGAAAAATGGTACCCTCCGACGAAATCCCTCCTGGAGAAAAATGTCTGAATTCAACGTTACATTTGACCGCAGTACGACTTGTGAACTCACAGTTTAATATTGTTTTCAGAAATTTCATGATGACAATGAGCATTTTGAATATGAAGGTCGTAAGTCGCATTCGGTTATTAACAATGAGAAATTGAAAGCAAAGGTTGAATCTAATCCACGTACCAAAGTCTGAAAGATTGTTGCTGAACTTGAAGTACTTTCTAAAACTGTTTCCAACCGCTTAAAAGAAATTGGTTGAAAAGTAAAATAGCAGAAACCACCATTATTTTTTACGCAATCTAATACTTCCCAAGATGTGCTAATCTATCATAATTAATTTTTTTTACAAAAATTTAACATCTTTTATGTCGACCAATTATCGGAAACAACTATTGAAGTCTAATATTTACTTTAGTATCAAAAGCGGTGAAACTTGAAAAAGAATTATGGCTGTGTTAGACAATTGTAACAAAATTATTTTTCCCAACATCAACTATATTTGTTGCGTGTGTTTGTTACATTACTAGTTTCTGTAGCCGAAATTACAAGATTTTTTCTTAAAAATTAAAACCTTATTTCAGAAACTCCCATGGTGAATCAACAGCTGACGGCATTGGCAATTACGTCAACTCATTTTTCAATATACCTATTACATCACAAGTTCTTATTTCAATGACAAGAAATTAAACATGAAAATTGAAAAAACAGTTTCAATCAAATACTGTTATAAACTTAACCATTTGACATAACTTTAAAATAATCAAATGTTTATGTCATATGAAACTTGATTTAAATGCATTCTCTTCAGTGTGTGCTCAGTTTTTATATCATAGTGTTTGTAAAATCTTTTTCTTTGGTAAATATTAATGTAACTTCATTGTATTATTCGCTACAATTATAGAGATTGATCTTACTTCATTTTACACATGCTGTTTTTTTAAATTAAGAAATTGATAAGGAAATATCTAAATTCTTAAAGTTACTCGAAATACTTCTATTGCACATCACACACACAGTCAATTCTGTCACACTATACTTCAATAAGGCTCATTGTTCGTTTCGTCGGGATCTAGAAGTATCCGCTTTCACAGGCTTTACTGTATTTATAAGTAGGGTAAAACCTGACAAGACGAAATCGGAATCACAGAAGAACGGTGAAAAAGCCCGCTTCAGGCAGGTTTTTAGCAAATTTAATTGTATGGTTTTCCATATCAGGACCATGTAATGCTTTTGTTTAAGACAGGAATCTGCTATAGACAGGTTTTACTATACATATTACATACATAAGTTATATTTTTATATATACAGCAAATCCTGTGAAAGCAAAACATGCCTATAACGGAATGCTGACTTAAACGGAAATATTCATTAGAAATAATAAATAGAAAAGAATACCATACACCTGATAAGACGAAAAACTGTCTAACACGGAATTTTTTATCACTCTTTGCGATGTTATCTTGGCAGGTCTTACTATATATATAAGCTGAAGAAAAATTCTGGACCCCTCCCGAAAGAAAATCCTGGCTACGCCACTGGATCTCTACTTGCCAATATTCACTCTTCAAATCCAGTGTGGAAAACCATTTATGCCCTGAAAGAGTATCTAGTGTGTCGTCTATTCTTGGTAGAGGATAGCTGTCCTTCTTCGTGATATCGTTAAGTTTACGATAATCCACACAAAATCTGGTGGAGCCATCTTTCTTTCGGACCAACACGATGGGAGAGGCCCACGGACTTGATGACGGTTCGATGATGTCACTATCCTGCATCTCTCGTAAGAGCTTAGAAACCTCTTCTTGTTTTGCGAACGGCAAGCGTCTTGGATGCTGTTTAATCGGTGGATGGTTGGCAGTATCAATTCTATGACGTGTCAGTGAAGTGCGCCCTATATCACTCTCGTTTTGTGAAAACACATCCTTAAACTCCTGGAACAGTCTTTCTGCGGCATGTCTCTGCTCAGGAGATAAATTCTCATTTCGTCTAATTTCAGGTGCTAAACTTGTAGGCGGCTCCGACAACGTCAAGCTCGGGTCTTTGCAAACACAGGTGACTGGAGCACAGGTAGCAAGCACTTCACCCTTCTGGATAATTCTAGACTTTTCACTTACATTCGCCATCCTCACGGGTATCACATCTCTCAACAGATCTACCAACGCTGATGCTATTAGCACTCCTTTTGGGCTCTTCTCAGGATATCCAACCAAGCCACATTGAAAACTACTTTCGTTCTCAGTTAATCCAGGTATGACAAAGACGTTTGTCATATATCTTGCTTTCAGTTCAAACCCCCCCCCCCCCCCCTCAAAATTTTAACAAGTTAACATAAGCTTTTCCATTCCTCTTCCAACATCTAGCATACATGTATTGATTGCATGCTTCTCCTCCCCCCCCCCCCAAAATAGAGATTTAAAAAAAAAAAAAAAAAAAAAAAAAAAAATCAAAGATTTATTCATTCCCCCCCAAATAAATAAATAATTATAAATAATTAAAAATAATAAACAATTATAGTTTATAGATTTTAAATGTCTGTAATTCCCCCCCCCCCCCCAAAAAAAAAAATTCAATATGTTAACTAAAACCTATTTCTGATTTAATTTAGATAACGAATCTACTTTCTTCATTCTAAAATGCAAGTCACTCGCATACATCAGAAACCTCTCTGTCCTTAACTTTGCGGTTATGCTAAAAATAAGTTACAAATGTTCACATATTTCTAATTCAACCGTTTTCTTCTCATGAAATCAAAAGTGCATCTGTCTTAAAAATTAGACAAAATATATAAGCAGCTGTGCTCTACTTATTAAAGTAATGTAACGTATAACCGATATTCTTTATGCAAGCATTTGCACTTCTCATCCGCTCTCAAAAGAATTAATCAAAATATCTCTCGCCCACATGTAAACTGTAATATGCAAGCTCATATCTTTCACACCCTGTTATTAGATTCGTGTCATATGTAACTGTTAATTGCAGCTGTCTTTTAGCAAAATCAAACGCCAATCCCAAAATTATTTTCTTTTCTTTTTCCTTTTCTGTCTCCATGAAAGAATCTTTACAACCCTTCCCCCCATTCTCAAATGAATGCATTATCATAGACAGAATCTAGCATTTGTCGTTTTTTCCCCATACGCTTCCGTCCGCAGTCTCCAATAACTCTCTCGCCAAGTACTGGCGATTTTATCATGCTTTCCACGCCAACACCCGTACATGTAACTTTTAAAAACTTCATCACTTCGGCCGTTTGACTGGACCAGAAGCGCTGTAAAAAAACTTTGTCTTCGTTTTTTGTAGGTACCTCCCCTTGCTTCTTTAACTATCGATAATGCCTCGTCGTGGAATAAACAGATGTTGCTTCTAACTATGTGCTTCTTCTTTCTCCTGGATTTACTACGTATTTTTTTCATCTATGACTGATCACGTTTGCTATGCTCCGTTATACTAATAAGCACTGACGACATGGTAAATAACAGCAAAAGTTCCATGTTATAAATACTGGTGCTTCCGCCGGTTTCGCTCGAACTTAGAGATTCATTTTTTTTCTTCCAATAAGGGGAGGTACCGAGGTACAATAATTATAAGAGGCATATTTCCTTCAACTGCAACTATGTGGAACTTTAAATACAACTTCTCTGAACTGCCCCTGGAAGTTTAACTCTGCAACCGCTCTGCTTCGCTGATTCCAGACTGCGCCCCCCCCCCCATCTCTTCGCAGCGCGCTGATCCTGACTCCGGCCTCGCTTCAGTTGAAACTCGTCATCACAGCCCCCCCCACCTGCCATGCTGGGTCGCTTTTCTACCGGGAGTCCTTCTTCACCCCCTCATCTCTGCTAACAACCTGCTCTTTCTGGAAGTGCTGCCCCCCTCTCTAAAAGTCATCCTCCTGTCCAGCTGTGCTCTAAGAGATGGTTTCAACGCTCAACACACTAGCTGCCTACCCTGATCATCAACTGGCCGTGCTCGATTCGTGATTGTGTTTTGTTTGTGATACAAGTGCCTTGCCGTGCAACTTCATAAGTGCAATCGTGTTTTTTTCTTTCCCGTGCAACTTCATAAGTGCAATCGTGTGTTTTTCTTTCCCGTGCAATCGTGTGTTTTTCTTTCCCGTGCAACTTCATAAGTGCAATCGTGTGTTTTTCTTTCTATGCAGCCCACCATTTACGTGTGCACCACTCCCGATAATTGTGATTCAATCTATACACTTCATAAAATTTATATAAGTAACACGTGCTAAGTGTTTTTGTCGATTTATCGTCTAGTGCTGTGCTAAGTGAAGTTAAAAAAAAGAAAACGAGTGGTCGTGGTGTCTGCAGTGTCTCATGTGTGTACAAAAAAAAACCTTCAATACTTCACTTACAAGAGTGAGATAATTACAAAATATTAAATCACTCATTGTGATTTTACATGGCATTATTTTTTTCTTTAAATTATCGGCGCGATAATGAATATTTTTTTTGTGGTCCGTGGTTTTTAAATTAATAAGTATGAAGGATGAATAGAATGTTAGTATATTGTAACTTTCTCTCACTCACAGTAAAATTTTTTTCTTTAAATAAATAAATAAAAAAAAAAAAACTTTGGCTTTAATTAAAATGTACATTTCAACCTTCATACTTCTCTTGTAATATAATATTTTTTTTTCTCTCAGTCAGTAGTACATTTTATTTGGTTAAATTATTGCATTTCTATTCTTAAAGGAATATATTTAATAACAGAGTTTTAGTTATGTTCTTTTTGTGTTTGCCTTCTACCAAAACCTTCTTAATTAAATATGCAGGTTGAAATTTAAGTTAATTTAATTTTTGAACTTTCACATCAAATATGGTATAAATATGATTATTTTATCTTGTTTCTTTAGTTGTTGTAAAATATGATATTTTTATGAATATTTAAGGCAAGATTGTTTTTTTTTAAGGTGTTTTGGATACAAATATTAATCTGAGTTTTTAATTTTTAGTAAACCAGTTTAAAAAAAAAAAAAATAACTTAAATTGTCTTGCAATATTGGTTTCATTTTTTTTAAATGAATAAAAGAAATGTTAAGTTTCATTCTTAATTTAAATAATTTGCATAAATCTTTACTTTTATACTTGTGTTGATAAATCCCAGGTAAGATCTATCCACAGTATTTTTTTGCTATACAAATTGATTTTAAAGTTATAAAAAAAAAGGATATATTTTTTTCCTCTATTTTTTCTCTCATTCATCGCTGTTTCTTTTTAAAAATGAAAAAAAAAAAATGAACGTTAGGGATCTATACGCTAAAAAGAAACAGTGATCAGTCATTATTATTTATTATGATATAAATCCAGTTTACATTTTTTTCTTTCATGTTATATTTATTATCTGCTAGTGTATATTGATATTTTTTTTAGTTATTTTATTGTGCATGCAGTGTTTCCTTGAATTTCATAGATTAGTTAACTGTATTTTTGGCCACCATGGCTTCTCGGCAAATACCAATTAGTCTGCCTGATTTCAACGGTGACCATGAATCACTCAAATTCTTTTTCGACCAAGTACGGTCTGTTAGTCAAATAAATAAATACAGCTCGCAAGCAACAATTGCTTTACTTAAAAGTAAATTAACTGGTCCTGCATTAAAATATTTAACACAGAACCCTGATTTATTAATCTCAAATGACATAAATGTTATTGAAAAAGAATTTTCTAATTTTTTTTCCCCTCCTAGCAAGTCACAGGTAGCAGTCGAACTTGCAAACTTAACGCTCTTACCCGCAGAAACCATTAAAAACTTTGCCCATAGGCTTAATGTTCTGGCTGCAACAGTTTACTCGGACATTCAAGACGCCAATGCGCGTGACAAAATTAAGTACATGAAATTCCTGGAAACCATTCCATCCAATTTAAGAATTAAAATACAAGAGGAAGGAATTACAGAGAACCAACCCGCAGTTTTGAGGGCCCAGGCGCTACAAGATATTTTGTACGGAGAAAAAATTTTGCATGCTCACCCCACCCCTTCCCCAACTGATTCAATATTTGCCGACCAGCTGAAGCAGCTAACCGAGAAAATAAATGCCCTCTCTGTAAATACCCAAACACAACCAGAAATTAAAGAAGACGCGGCAACTTACAAAACTAAATTTGCTGGCATGCACAACAAACGGAAATTTCAAAATCGCAATTTTAACAAACGCCACTCTCCACATAAATCTTACAACAAATTTAACCGCACTACTTGCCAGCTATGTTTCAAAAGTGGTCACGAAGCGCAAGCCTGTTTTAAGTGGAAACGCTTAAATACACAAAGACGAGGACAATTTCACAACAACAACAACCGACAACAGGAAAACTAAGTCAGAGGTGTAATTTTGCTGATGGCTTTGCACCTCACCCCACTACTCATTACACATCAGCCAGTTTTTTCCCAGATCCGTCCTTACCAAAAATTTCACTTAACAGACTAGTAAACTCTGTAAGCACACAAACATGTGATATAGTAAAAATTTCTAAGCATGAAACGACACAAACAAATACAGAACAATATGATGACACTACTACAAAAATTATTTACAATGTCATTAAAGACTCAACATCACTCCCCCTTGTAAAGGCCTCAATTGCAAAAAAAGATATTACTCTACTTTGCGATACAGGAAGTACTATTTCGTTACTATCACAGTCTTTATTTGATGAATTAAAAACAATTTTAAAATATAAGAGATTATCAACTGGCGTTGTCATCAAAACAGTCAATTCTGATGTAGATTTCTCCGCATGTATTAGAACCTCCATTAAATTACAGCACAAAAACTTCAACCATCACTTCTATATCGTAGACATACCAGATTCATCTAGTTTCCAAGGTATTATTGGCTATGATTTCATCAAACGATTCAATACTGTTGTAAACACTGTCAAAAACCTTATCCATATTGACAACACTTTATCGATTCCTTTGGTAAACAAACAAACTACTTCATCTTCTGAGATAAATCAATGTAGTACACAACCCACCTCCTTCAAAAATCAAATAGTAGCTTTGACTCGTAGAGTTTCCTTAAACCCTCAGGAACAAAAATGGATTTCAGTTTTCACAGATTCTATTAGCACAGACAAAGATTATTTATTTCAATACAATTCACCCGTTGACAACTTAATAGGATTTGATGCTATAATAAAATCAAAAAATCCAAAGCGAAAAAGAAAAATTCCACAACAATATACATTTTTCCTGATTTCGGTTAAAAACAATTCTGATAATCCCATTCACCTTCAAAAAAAAGCTAAAATAGGTCAACTTTTTGAGGTCGAGGAAATAATTGAGTACTCCCCAGATAAAATTAGTCAAGACAACTCAGATCAACAATTTTTAAATCTCATTCAGGCTTCTAAAGACATTCTCAAAAAAAGAAAAGAAGACTTAGCTGCAACTGATTTCAATCTTGAACACTTACCATCCAATGAGGCTGAAATTCTAAAAGAAATGTTACTCAAATATTACCCTGTATTTTCAAAATCTCTAAATACACTTGGGCATACAGATAAAATTATTCCAGATTTGAAATTCATTAATGACTATCCTATAAAAACACTTCCTTTTCCAATACCTCAGGCATTACAAAAAGATGCATTGGATCAAATTAATCAATTACTTGAAGCTGGAATTATACAAAGACATTGCTCCGAATGGTCTTGTCCTATGTTACTTGTTAGAAAAAAACCAGATGGTACTGGTAAACAAAAATTTCGCCTCGCACTTGACCTTCGAATGTTAAACACTGTAATTCAAGGATCATCTTACCCACTACCAAAAATTCAAAACATCATCGCTAATCTCTCTTCTTACACATTCTTTACAACACTCGACTTTCATCAAGCATACCATCAAATTAACTTACCAGAAAAATTCCACAATCAACTAACTTTTACCACCATGTTTGGATCTTTTTCCTACCGCAGACTTGTCTTTGGTTTAAAGACAAGTGCCTCAATCTTTCAAGCTCTAATGGACTCTTTAATTGACGAATTACACCTACAAGGTGTGTATACGTATCAAGATGACTTTATTATAGGTGCGAATTCTTTTGATGAAATGTGTTCTAAACTCGACAAAATTTTTAACCTCCTTTCCAAGTACAATCTCACTCTTTCACCTAATAAATGCAACTTTCATCAAACAAAAGTCAACTACTTAGGTTTTCAAATAGAAAATCATTGTATTTCACCAATCCATTCCAACATTGTAAAAATAACTTCATTTCCTACACCAACTACAAAAAGACAACTAAAAAGGCTTATTGGTTTGATAACTTTCTATAAAGCCTTAATCCCAACATTTAACAAACTAGTGCAACCACTTATTGATTTAACTACTCCTAAAACTAAATTCATCTGGACAGAAAAACATCAGGACATACTTAAAACAATACAGAAAATTTTCTTCGGTTCACCCATGGTTAGGTTACCAGATTGGAATAAGAATTTTTATTTGAATACAGATGCATCTAACATTGCCATCTCTGGCGTTTTAATGCAAGAACATAATGGAAATCTTCTACCTGTAGCATACTTTTCTAAATCCTTAAATTCCTCTGAAAAAAAATATCCTGCTTTAAAACTAGAACTCATGGCAATTTACAAATCTGTTATTGCATTCAAATATTACTTATACAACAGAAAATTCCTAATCTTGTCAGATAGCAAACCTCTAAAAAAATACAAAAAGACTACAAACCCAGCAGACAACCACCCGTTGGCTAATTGACCTTTCAGAATATTCATATGATTTTGAACACATTCCAGGATCTTCAAATGTTCTAGCAGATTATTTCTCTCGCTGTAATTTTGACAACAACCAAGAAAATTTACTAACCAATCCTAACCTTATCCATGATCCTCAACCACTTCCAATAGTCGATCATGAAACACCGGATATTTGTAAATCTGTTAATAACAACAATTGTCATGTTAATTTTCTCATCTCAGGTGAACGAACAAAACGAGACCCATTATTGGAGATATCAAATCAAACTTTTTGCATTGAACAACAAAAAGACCCTACCTTAGCTAGTATTTATGATCATATATTACAAAATGGACCTTCTTCAAAATTCCCGAATTACTTCATACATCCTGATTCTAAAATATTAATGTTCAAAAAGGAAGATATCATAAATAATACTTTCTCATACCACATTGTAGTCCCTGATTCACTTAAAAATAAAGTTTTAACTATATCCCATCTGTCACACTTTGGTATGGCCAAAACTTATGAATTTCTTTTATCCAAATATTTTTGGAAAGGCATCTATGTAGATACACTCAACTTTGTAGCTTCATGTGTCAAATGTTTACAGGCCAAACACCATAACACTCCACCCGCACCTCTTCAACCTACATACACACCAAGATATCCTGGTCATACAGTCAGTACTGATTTACTTGGTCCTTTCTCAAACAATAAACATGTTTTAACTGTAACCGATCACTTCTCAAGACACATTGAACTCTATCCTCTCACTGATACTTCTGCACCCAAAGTTGTAAAATGCTTATTTAGTTATATAACTACCTATGGGAGACCCGTCTGTATTTTGTCAGATTTAGGCCCACAATATACTTCTCATATTTATAATGCATTTAATGATGCTCTTGGTATAAAAATACATCACAGTTCGGTCTCGCACCCACAATCTAACAGTATTGCCGAGCGAATTAACAAGTCTATTAAATATTCTGTTACCACATTACTACAAGAAGGACACTCTTTTGAAAATGCTCTGTTTATTCATAAGTCACTTTATAATGGTTCGACACACTCTTCTACACTATTTTCACCTAACTTACTTCATTTTGGTCGTGAACTTTCATTAATTTTTGACACATATGATCATAGTACCAACCAAGCATTTCTAGATAAATATGTTGAAGTTTATAAATTACTAGATGACTTAAACAAAATATATGACAAAGCATATAACAACATTAAGACTGCTCAAGATAGACGTTACAAAATTCACAGTCGAAAAGCTAAATTAAGAAATATATGTTTAAAAGATATTGTTTATTTAAAATCAGTCGACAAATTTAAACCTAAATATACCAGTCCATATATTGTAACATTTAAACACTCTCCTGTTTCATTTTCAATTGAAAGATTATATGCTCATGATGATACCGCATTTAGGGTACATATTGATAGACTTCTTCTAGCACCACCTCGATATGGACATTTATGTGATCCTGCAAGTCATGTTATAGATAATAATTCTTCTAACACCATTCTCGCCCCTCGCTACAATTTAAGAAAAAGATAATTTGTAACAAATTAAAAAAAAAAATAATAATAATAATAATAAACTTTAAAAAAAAACTTTTAAATTTTTAATATGATCTGATACTAAGTGTTTTATCCCTGGCCAGGATTCTGCGTATACTGTGCATAACTTGTCTTCACTTGACTTCACGGCTGGTCCATGTCTTCTTGTGAAGACCACTTTTACACAATATTTTGTATCGGGTCACACCATTCTTTTAATTTTTCATTCAATTTTATAAACAGTAGATAAATATAATCTTTTCACATTTTTTTTTCTCTCACACTTTAAACTTTCATTCACACTGAATACAACATTACAAATATTTTAAATAAATAAGAGTTCTTAAATAAATAAAAAGGTTCTCTTAAACAAACTTAAAGCATTTGCTTACATGACTTGTACAGTTTCCCTTCATCACACCCGATTATGACATTTTAGGTCTCTCAACACTCTAGGACTGTCAATACATTAGGATTTGCATAAGATACACTTGTATCTGTTTTTTTTTTATTTTTACTAATTCTTCCCCTTCAGGCTAGTGGTACCGTTCTAAATTTTTTTTGCCCTTAGGTTACCACCCCTCACCAGATTGTGTTTAGAGAGACAATTGTGATTTAGTTTACTAATTCACAATATTCCCTTTTCCCAAAAGTATATGTGTTCCCGAATCGTGCTCCTGTGTGGGGATCAGTGCGATCTTCATTGGGGAGCAGGGAGTTCATGTTGTAATGATGTGGACTCTCATCACTGCCCTCCTCACCTAGGTCGTAAGGCCCTAAGCCTGAGACATCACACTTGTCATGCATTGACAAGATTAAGGGCGGTCCCTTTTTATGGGCGTGCCATATGCACCTCTTTTTTTTTACCGTCCTGTGCTTGCACGAATTTTAAAACTTTTTCAAACAACTTTTCAGTACACTACACTTGAGTTAATCCATTTTCACTTTTTCATATAATTCAAGTTAATTTTTAAGGATATATGTTTATGTTATGTGTTATTTGTGTTTATTTTTTTTAATTGTTTTCATTTGTGTTTCATATTATACTTAAGTAGTAATTATAGTATTCAAGTGCAACAAAATTGAGAAAATGAGTACTGTTTTGTGCTCAGTTATCACTAGACATGTCTAGTTAAATAGTAACTTTTTAAAGCTGGTACCAGAAAGAAAAAGAACAAAACAGAAAATAAAAGGACGAAGATATATAAAAAAAAAAAATCTTCGAAGGTAGTGCACTATATTTTATATTTTATGGCCTGATGTTACAGACTATTGAGGTAACAAAATCCTTTATACTGTTGCAATTCATATAATTTTACAAGTATTTTGTTTTATATTATGTATGTATTATTTTAAGCTTGGGGAGAGTATAATTGTATTGTATATATATTTTTTAAAACTGTACTGTAAACAGTACAGCTTTTCTGGTCAATGGGGTGATATATATGACAAAGACGTTTGTCATATATCTTGCTTTCAGTTCAACCCCCCCCCCCCCTCTAAATTTTAACAAGTTAACATAAGCTTTTCCATTCCTCTTCCAACATCTAGCATACATGTATTGATGCATGCTTCTCCTCCCCCCCCCCCCCCAAAAATAGAGATAAAAAAAAAATTCATAAAGATTTATTCATTCCCCCCAAATAAATAAATAATTAAAAATAATAAACAATTATAGTTTATAGATTTAAATGTCTGTAATTCCCCCCCCCCCCCCAAAATTCAATATGTTAACTAAAACCTATTTCTGATTTAATTTAGATAACGAATCTACTTTCTTCATTCTAAAATGCAAGTCACTCGCATACATCAGAAACCTCTCTGTCCTTAACTTTTGCGGTTATGCTAAAAATAAGTTACAAATGTTCACATATTTCTAATTCAACCGTTTTCTTCTCATGAAATCAAAAAGTGCATCTGTCTTAAAAACTAGACAAAATATATAAGCAGCTGTGCTCTACTTATTAAAGTAATGTAACGTAACGTATAACCGATATTCTTTATGCAAGCATTTGCACTTCTCATCCGCTCTCAAAAGAATTAATCAAAATATCTCTCGCCCACATGTAAACTGTAATATGCAATCTCATATCTTTCAAACCCTGTTATTAGATCGTGTCATCTGTAACCGTTAATTGCAGCTGTCTTTTAGCAAAATCAAACGCCAATCCCAAAATTATTTTCTTTTCTTTTTCCTTTTCTGTCTCCATGAAAGAATCTTTACAACCCTTCCCCCCATTCTCAAATGAATGCATTATCATAGACAGAATCTAGCATTTATCGTTTTTTCCCATACGCTTCCGTCCGCAGTCTCAATAACTCTCTCGCCAAGTACTGGCGATTTTATCATGCTTTCCGCGCCAACACCCGTACATGTAACTTTTAAAAACTTCATCACTTCGGCCGTTTGACTGGACCAGAAGCGCTGTAAAAAAACTTTGTCTTCGTTTTTTGTAGGTACCTCCCCTTGCTTCTTTAACTATCGATAATGCCTCGTCGTGGAATAAACAGATGTTGCTTCTAACTATGTGCTTCTTCTTTCTCCTGGATTTACTACGTATTTTTTTCATCTATGACTGATCCCGTTTGCTATGCTCTGTTATACTAATAAGCACTGACGACATGGTAAATAACAGCAAAAGTTCCATGTTATACCAGGTATCATCATTTCGGTCCGAGGAGGGATGATAACATCTGCCTTGGCTGTGATCCGTTGAATAGACCCGGAGTCATTTCCAAGTTTGAAAATAGTGACATCTTCTTGAGCAGAGCGTAACTCATTATTCTTAAAGTCCAGTGTAAATCCATGCTCTTTTAAAAAGTCCAGTCCGAGTATGAAAGGGTCTAAAATATCGGCCACGTAGACTGTATGGCGATAAGCGGCGTTCCCAAACTTTATTTTCAGTGTCATTCTTCCATGTATATCGATCTTATCTCCGGTCACAGTTTGAAGAATAACACGCGGCGGGGTCCAAAAGAGTTTTTCTTTCAGCCGCTGAGCTAGATCTTTCCGAATGATGGTCACATTGGCTCCTGTATCGATGATCATATTACAGGGCAAATCATTCACACTTCCGACTAGAAAAACTCCGTTTTCGCCGCAACTTCTTGCAGAAATTTCACATACTTGAAAATGAGGCTTCTTAAGATCTGGCAACCTCCACCCCGTGAGATGACCATTAATCAGTTTTCCTGCTCCTCCGTTCGCGGGTGAGCTATTACCTTCAGTGCTGGGTCGTCTTGGGCAGTCGATTTGGATATAGCCTTCTCCACCGCATTTCCAGCATTTGATCTTCCTGTAAGGCTTGTTGGCCATTAAGGAGTTCATCTGTCTCATTATGTCCTTCATCTGCTGCTGTAAGCGCTTCACAGCTCTATCCGACGTCTCAGGCAGGTTGGCTGCTCGCACAAAGTGTCGATCTTTCCTAGTAGCTTGCTGGGCTGCTCGAATTTCAGAGCGTATACCAAAGCCCCTTTTAGATCATTGAGATCTGCAATCCGGAGTGATGTCTGGATCTCAGGGTCACGCACACCATCAATAAAATTTTGCAGAGCTAAACTTTCTCTAATTTCAGTCGGACAGCCAGGATAAGCAAGATGGGAAAGTCTCTCGACATCCGTAGCAAGCTCTTGCAGGGATTCAGTGGATTTCTGCTGTCGAGATTTGAGCTGGAGTCTGCTATATTCCTTCATGCATTTCTCGCCAAAGTGCAATTCTAAGGCACTGACGAGCGTTTCAAAATCCAGCGGTTCATTTGCAGGCAAAGTCTGTAGGACGTCGGCAGCATCAGCTCGTAGAGAAGCAGCTAACTGGCAAGCCTTTGTCTGGGAATCCCATCCATTGGCGTCCGCTACGATCCCAAATAGTGTCTTAAAAACTGGCCATGAGGATTTTCCGTCATAGGTCGAGAGTTTAATAGAGGCCCGAGGAAGCATAGCTTGATACTTGACATCTTCGGGATAGTTTTCGGCAGTTATCTTTTCTTTCTTCACATTTTCCAACTCCTTTTCTACACTCTCAATCCTTTCTTCGACGGTCTTGGCGATCTTTTGAACTTTTTCTTCTACTCTTTCTTCAACGGTCTCGGCGATCTTTTGAACTTTTTCTTCTACTCTTTCTTCAACGGTCTCGGCGATCTTTTGAACTTTTTCTTCTACTCTTTCTTCTATGGTATTGGCTGTGCTTTGAATTTCTTCTACTTTTCCTTCTATTTGTTGAAATCTTCCTTCAACTTTGTTTTCCACGCCGTCAATTCTGTCATTTAAAGATGTTATTTTATCCTCTATTAAGTCTTTCAACTCTCCAAGGTTGGTTGACATATCCTTCTTCATTTCATTTTTTAAGTCGCCAAGGTTGGCAGTCATTTTCTCGTCTATCGCTGACATTTCCTTCTTCATTTCTTCCGACATTTCCTTCATTTCAGCCTGATTCTCAGTCATTTCCTTCTTCATTTCTTCTTTCAACTCGCCAAGGTTGGCAGTCATTTTCTCATCCATCGCTGACATATCCTTCTTCATTTCAGCCTGATTCGCAGTCATTTTCTCATCCATCTCTCCTAATTTCTCCAATAATTTAGTCAGTTGCGCCTCCATTGCTCTGGTAATCGGTATTCAATCCAACTTCTGACACCAAATGTTGTGAGCTCGGGGTTCGAAAGGACTGATGCCAATATATAAGAACAATAAAAAGGCTTTATTCACTATAAACAGTGCAATACGATCACAAATATCTTCTGAAAATTACAAGATATTCAGTAATCTTCAAATCCAATAAAAGCACAGCAAAATTTCTCACAGAACAATATAGCGTATTGTTCAATACTAAATCGATCATAGACAACACAGTTCTCAATGCAAAGCCTCTCGTATGAATTCAATCGCAGTTGACAGACAACTAACTGACCTGAGCTGATGGAGGTCCTTATATAGGTTTCGGAGATCTTTCCAGATTATTCCAGAGCTTTCAGATGCTAGAAATTACCAGAAAGTGCTTTAACTTTCGATAGAGAACCTAAGCGAGAAAGGATCCCAATGTACAGGTATAAGGGGGGGGGGGGGGGGGGGGGGTTTGCACAAAAAGTCGCCAAATCCGTCGCCAACTTGGCGACATTTGGCGATATATCGCCAAATTTGGCAACAAAAAGAAGTCGGCAAAACCATCGCCAACTTGGCGATAAACCCATTCCTTGGCGATTTTCCAATAGAACTCCATTATAAAACCGATGCTGTAAGGTTGTTTTTCTTGCAAAGCACCTGAGGCCTTTAGCATTGAGTTACATGATGCTCAATAAGAAATACATTAATAATACTGCAATTTTAACAATAATAAAATAAAATAAATTAAAAAGAATGAAATATTTACAAAATTCATAACAGTATATATATAGTCAGATCAAAATCTTTTTTAATTAAAGATTTACAAAAAAAAAAATTATAGTATTCTTCTATTTATAAATTATGTATTTTATGTTGAAACCAATACTTTATTTAATTGCTCTTTTCTATTTACATCACATTACAAAATAATGTGCAGTATTTATTAGATACTAAAAGTGTATAGAAAAACTTGGCGCTAATTAACGATAGTTAAAAAAGTTTTTTTTTTTTTTTAATGCGTACCTTTGAAAGTGACATGGATGCTCGCCTGTTTGTGAAAACAGGAAAACCCCATAACTTCTTAATTATGATACGAAATCCGAAATCGAATCCGTTTAAAGTTATTATTACTTCTAGGAAAAGGGCCGAAAATTTATGTATGACAGATTTTTGATATCATTAAAGATGGCCTCAAAGGGGCGGGGGTTTAGAAGAAAAAATTCATAACTTCGTCAATTCACAAGATATCAAATCTGCTTAAATTTATTATAAATCCTCTTAATATTATCTACAACTTTTATATTGACAAGTTTATAGAACCAACACTTACAGCAAAATAATAATAATAATAATAAATAAAGAAATAAATAAAAATAAAAATCCTTTCTGGCTCTGCCGACAGACACAGGTAGATTTCGAAGTGAGCGGTCCCAACTGCTGCCTCATGACAAAAAGGTCCTTTTTTCTGCAATTCCCAATAAACAGGCGCCCCACGGTCTGCGTTTTCGAAATCTACCTGTGCCTGTAGGCCGAGCCGTCAAGGATTTTTTAAATTTTAACTGGGGGTAACTTTGGAATTTTGCATTTTTTTTTATTTTTAAACAAACAAAAGGTTGTATTTTCTATGTAAAAATTTGATTCTGAGGGATAATAAAATTTGCTTTTTTTCAATGTGGACTGCGAATTTATGTATAATGCGTAACATGGCTCTCGGTAGTAAACGAGTTTGACATGCCTCATTTAGAAGGAAGCATAAAAGAATTTCATTATATTATGATCTAAGGGGAAAAAATTGTTTCCGGTGCATGTAATGACGTTACGATGCTTCAAACACAATGGAACTGATATGGATCAATACGATATGTTTTCTATAGATTATGAAGTATGTAACATTTGTCATTCATGTACAGACAGACACACACACAAAAGAACTCTGATGCAGGACTTAGATCGGTAATTGTTAGAAGTGCGTTAAACCGCTGTGGCATGCATATTATGGAGCCCTGGCGCGGATTGGGGGAGGAGATGTCTCACCGGGCCACTCCCTGAATTAATCGTTGGTCTAAACATGTATGCATTATCCCTACGATGGAATTTATATTTGGAAATATTTAACATAATACTCTGTTCATTCTCAACTATCACCAGTACACTTAATAACTGTCAAAACTTGGCCATACATAAAAATTGTCGAAAAGTTAAAACATTTGCATTACAACTGATTTCATATTTCTAACAATCTAAAAGAAAGATGTTTGTCTCTGTGTGTGTGTACAATGGTTAGGAAAATCTGCTGCGCGTAGAGGTCTTCACTCTTTCCGGACCTTACCCTGTTTAGCAGGCTCGAGACGGGGCAAGCCAGGTCTGGACTTCATTCTTCCTAGAGATCTGCACAATCCTGTGCTACATCTACATATCATTTTGAGCATTTTATTTCACAAGGTCATCGCAAATATTTAAAAATTCAATTTGTTGTTGGTCTCCTAATTGGCCTTGTGATCAACTCTTCCCTGAAAAATATCAGGTTAAACATGTTCTTTACATTTCTTTGGTTTCAGAAGAATTCGTCAAGTATTTCTCTAGATATTGAACTAAATGTCTCAAATCTAATGTGTCTGGTGACTTTTGGCCATATAGTGTATATATAATATCAGATTCCCCCCCCCCCCCCACAGACAGTTTCAGAAGGTTGCTGCACCCTGCTTGCCCTTTGATTTACAAAATAACACCATTCTTGCCCTGCATAAAAATAATTAGCACACTTCTTGCCCCCCAGTAAAAAAAGTGCCCTTTCTCCTTTTTGCATTAAAAAATTTGCTTTCATAGTAAAAATTGACTCAATGTGGTCTTGAAAAGAATGACTTGACTTTTAAATATTAAAAGTGCCATGAAGAGTTCAAAAAGTGCCCTAAGAATTAAAAAAAAGTGCCCCTTTCTCACCAGCAGCACGCTGCCCTTTTTAAAACCTGAAGGAAACACTAATATATACAACAAAATCTAAGAAAATATCCTTATGCAATAAAATGCTATAAAAATTCATCTATTACTTGAACATTCATGTGTTAAGTATTCGTTACTCTTATTTATTTATTTATTTTTAAGAAAAGATTGTTAGAGAAAGTTTACACACATAAACACATTTCTATTATCTATTTAAAAAACTAGATTTCTGGGACTTCAAAATTTTGAAGTTTGTTATAGGCTTAAAAAAATTTTTTTACCAATTTTTCATAATTAGGATTTTTTTTTTTTTTTATAAACATAACTTAGCCAGAAATATGATGCTTAATTTTTTTTGTCCACGGGAATCTAAAAGATGCAGGGACCTTAGGCAATTGCCTATTCTACCTATTTAGTAATCCAACAATCAGACAAACTAAAAACATATGGCCAATCTAGTTATTTTTGAAAGATCAAACTAAGTCAATCAAGGTTTCGTTACCTTAAAGTTATATTTTAAGAGATTTTCTATATGAAATTCAGGCAGAAATTTACTATGCTGAAACTGTCAGCTAAAAATTGAAATAATGTTTAGAAATACATCTAAATCTAAGCCCTTGCATTTTTTAAGAATTTCATATTTATGTTAGAATACATCTATAAATTGTTCTATTACTACGACTATAGAAGAAATAACTAAAAGAAAGAGTAACTTAATTTAATACTACTACTTTCCTCTCTGACTATTCAATGGCATCTTAAACTCTCCATGTTATCAAGAGGTTGAAGTACTTCTTTCATGACATTTGCAAATGGTGCCTTGCCTTTGTTAGCTTTCATGCCAACATTTCCACTTGGCAGGAACGAGAAATTGTGTTTGGGTCATTCCATGTCAATTCAACCAATTTTTTTATGGTTTGTAACCCGACCAACACGGATTTGGATGAAACTTTGTGTACATACTACCCCTACCTAGATATGAACCCATTAAAAAATTTTCTTTCCTAGACCTCATAGTTTTTGAGATATGGTGGGTCAAAATTTTGGATTTTTCTGAAATCGTACATTTTTAAGTCTGTATTTTTAGACTGCAGTTCATCTTCAAAAAATTGTTTCTCTGGATCTAAAATCCGAATGAGCTTAAAAATATCACTGTAAGTACGTCAACATATGCAGATTCTAATAAAAAATATTTAAAAATTTATTTATAATTTTTAGAGCCAAAAAATTGAGCCAAAATGTAAAGTTATGGTTATTTTGGTCATTTTACGAAAAATGCTCTCCACAAAAAGGCAATGGAAAATTCCAATTACTTTTTGTTTTAAATAACAGTTTACACATTGGGGTTTCTAGTTATGAAATAAAAATGATGTCTTTCCCATTGCTTATGTAAAAAATTTGCCCTATTCTGGAATGATGTACCAATCATGAGATAAAAATCAGAATGCCCAATTTTAGCTGCAGTACCTAAATAATTACTGTGATTTATTATTGATGTTACTGATTTATTTATTATTGAGATTATTATTATTATTTATTAAGTGTTTTTTTTTTTTTTTTTTTTTTGCAGTGTAAAGTTTGTTCTTTAATTTTCCTGAGTAAAAAAAAAAAAAAAAATCGGACTGCAATAATTTTCTCAATTAAATTTATTGCTCCTTATTATTTAATCCTTAGTTTCATTAATTATTTTTCTAATTGTAAGCAATATTTTTAAATTTAAACAAATCTCTTAATTTTGTCCTCAATAATGTAATTGTAAATAGAAAGTCTTTTATGGGTATAGAATAAGAAAATGAAAGAATGGCATTTTGCCCCTCACATTTTCAATATATCTTTTTTCTGTATGTGTTTGAATAAATATTTTAATTATTTGTATTTAAAAAGAAACGTTCAAAACCTTTTATTTTATTTCCTTGGATAATTTTAAACAATTTAAATATGTTTTTGATAAGTTAATATATTTAACTATACTTAGCAAGGCTATGTTTATTTCTACAGGATGAAGAAATTTTTTACACCTGCCTTTTATAAACACTCTCTGACAAAGGCAGGGTAAAGTTCTTTCATAAAGGCAGGTGTTTTGGAATCTGTTAATCAAATTGTCAGTCTGTTGTTTTTCATCATAGAAGGGTGATCTATTTTTTCTTGTGCTGCAAAATGCATTCTGATTTTCTAAAATTTTATACTTTATAATATATATGCATACTGGCATTCCATGTAACCTGATCTTACCAGTTTGGAATATAACTGCTTTGTGATTATATATATTTTTTGCTTTATTGTCTTAGTATGGAACTTGATATTGAATCTTCTACTAGCATTCAGACTTGTAGTATTGGAATATTGACTGGTTTAGAGTGTCACAAAACTAGCTATACAAAACACAGAAAACTAAACTACATTCATAATCTCTGTGATTCAGAGAAAGAACTTTTATTACTTAGGACTACTGCATTTATAAAAAGAAAAATAATTGATAACCTTCTCATTAATATATGTGAACATCACAGAATTTGGTTTTTAACAAAATATGAATGTTATCAATATAAATGTGCAGATCCATTTCAGAAGCATAAAAAGCCAGTAAAAAAAGCAATTAGGGCTGTCAGTAAAGATTTATCCAACAGATTGTTTAGTTTTAATGTCTTAGTAGCACCTGGACAGAAACTGTGTTATTCTTGTACAAAACTTTCAGAAAAGAGTGCAAATACAGATGAAGTGAATGAGCCAGGGGTAATAAGTGATAATGATAATGCTGATGTTGAGTATGATACATCAATCAACAAAGATGAAGCTCTTAACAGCCTCAATTCCTCACTTCGTGAATTAGGGGAATCTCCACTTACACTTCATGGGATTCCCTCATACAGCAAAAAATCATATGCTAAAAGAAAAGTTAAGGCTGCATATGATACTCTGAAAAGTAAAGTGCAGAAAGTAACTGATGTGGATCTTTCTCCCGAAAGAGCATGTAGTGATATGCAAGAGATTAAACAAAAGGCTGAAGATTTTGACAAGCTGATGGATATGTTAAAAGAAAAAGTAAAACTTGTCAGAAATAGAAGGGAGCAATTGCAGCTTTTGACTTTGGTTCCTAATTCTTGGAGCAAAAGGAAAATAACAGATAAATTTGAAGTTACTGATTATGCTGTAAGACAGTCACGACAACTTCTGAGAGAAAAGGGTATCTTGGCAATGCCAGAAATAAGAAAAGGCAAACCCACAAGCCCAGAAACAATTGAACTTGTTAATAAGTTTTATGAGAATGATGAATATTCCCGAATCATGCCTGGAAAAAAAGATGTCGTTAGCATTGCTAAAAATGTACATGAACAAAAGAGATTGATATTGTGTAATCTTCGTGAGATGTATTCTCTTTTTAAACTGGATTTTCCTGAAGTAAATATAAAATTTTCTAAATTCTGTTCTTTGAGGCATAAATGGTGTGTATTGGCTGGTTCTCCAGGTACACATTCCGTATGTGTTTGTATGAAGCATCAAAATACCATTCTTATGCTTCATGCTGCACATATTACAGAAAATTATCATGAGTTGATAAAACAACTGGTATGCTCTACAGATAATAGAGATTGCATGTTGCGCCACTGCTCTAATTGCCCAAATAATGAAAATTTACAAAAATTTTTAGAAGAAAAATTTGAAGATTTTAACTCAAATGATTCAATCCAGTACCGGCAGTGGGTTAGTACCGACCGAACAGAAATGGTGACATGCACTGTTTCTTTGGATGAATTTGTGACAAACTTAATAAACTGTTTGGAAAATCTTATTCCACATTCTTTTATAACAAAAGCCCAATCTAATTTCCTGAAAGAAACTAAAGCAAATCTTGGCCCTCAAGAGGCTATTGTTTTGTTGGATTTTAGTGAAAATTTTACTTTTGTTATTCAAGATGAGGTTCAAAGTTATCATTGGACCAAAGAAGCCTGCACTCTTCATCCAGCTGTTATATACACCCAGTCTTCCAGTAATAAATTATCAGCAAGCAATCTATGTATTTTATCTGATGATATGCAACATGACGTCACTTTTGTGTATTTAACACAGAAGGAAGTAATATCATTTATAAAAGAAAGATTTCCTGATGTAAAAAAAGTCTTCTATTTTAGTGATGGATGTTCTGGTCAATACAAAAATTGCAAAAATTTCATAAACCTTTGCCATCATGAAGAGGATTTCACCCTTCATGCAACATGGTCTTTTTTTGCCACCAGTCATGGTAAATCACCATGTGATGGTATTGGTGGGACAGTTAAACGACTCATCACTAAAGAGAGTTTACAAAGATGTTTCAAGGATCCAATTAATTCGGTACAGAAAGTATTTGATTTTTGTAATGACAATATAAACAATATTGATTTCAGGCTTCTTTTAAAACAAAATGTTCAGAGTGAAAGAAACAATTTACAAGACCGTTTTTCAAAAGCAAAGACTATCCCTGGAACCAGGGGGTTTCATCAGTTCATACCCTTATCAAAAGATTGTATTGGAGCAAAACGTATTAGTAATGATAAACAATATTCTTCTATTTACAACTTTAATGATACGCCAAATTCACCAGTTGCCTCCATGTCCCACTTAACAATACAAAGTTATGTAGCTTGTATATACGATGAACACTGGTTTTTTGGGATGGTGCTGAAAATTAATGAAGAGGAAAATGATGTAACAGTAAATTTCATGCATCCTCCAGGGTCATCAAAATCTTTTTATTGGCCTTCAGCTAATTCTCCAAATAGAGAAGATATTTGTGAGGTGCCACTTGATTAAGATAATCTGCACTGTAAATGTACCATCGACAAAAGGCTGTGGACGGATGTGGTACTTTGATGAAAATGAAGTTAAATTTGTTCAGAATCAATTCTATAAACTGTACTCTAAGGCAATTTAATCCGGAAGCAACTTTGTTTAATATAAATTAGCTAAAATCAAGATATTCTTTTTTTTGGAGGGGGGGGGGGAGTAACTACTGATTTTAAAATATAAAGACTATTGTGTTGTAGATATTAAATTATAAAGATCCACTGATACACATACTGATACAGTTTTGTTACATTTAAATATATATTAGAAGGTTCACAATATTACTTACATTGGATAAAGAAAGCATCTTGCAAAGTAAGTGATACTGCAAAAATACATTATTTATTTCCATATTTATTTATACATAGCCAGTTATATTTTTTAATTTCAGCATTCTAAATATAATCTTTATTCTGACTTTTTAGTTAAAAAAAAATTGCATACAATTTTAACAAAATCTTCATTTGAAATATAAAAATTCTATATTTGTTAAAGGTTAATTATTAATTTCATTTAATGTAGTTTTTCATATTTGATTAATGTTTATTTCAATATTGATGTATACAACTATTATGAAAATATTTATAGAAAAATGCCATTGAATCCAATGATAGATGTACATTTACATGACAAACATGTGATACAATTGAAAATTAATTACAATTGATTAATTCCAGATAATGTGTGATATGTAATAGGACTGTCAATTACATATTTTCTATTATAATAAAAATAAATAAATCAGTGGTGATTTTAAGGACTCAGATTTATTAATTAATTCAAAACCCTTAATAAATTTAATTAAAATTATAAAGTACAGCAATTATTTAGATACCATAAGCAAAGTTAAGAGATTTTTATCTCGTGAATGGTACATCATCCCAGAATAGGGCAAAATTTTTACATAAGCAATGGGAAAGACATCATTTTTATTTCATAACTAGAAACCCCAATGTGTAAACTGTTATTTAAAACAAAAAGAAATTGGAATTTTCCATTGCCTTTTTGTGGAGAGCATTTTTCGTAAAATGACCAAAATAACCATAACTTTACATTTTGGCACAATTTTTTGGCTCTAAAAATTATAAATAAAATTTTAAATATTTTTTATTAGAATCTGCATATGTTGACGTACTTACAGTGATATTTTTAAGCTCATTCGGATTTTAGATCCAGAGAAACAATTTTTTGAAGATGAACTGCCGTCTAAAAATACAGACTTAAAAATGTACGATTTCAGAAAAATCCAAAATTTTGACCCCCCATATCTCAAAAACTATGAGGTCTAGGAAAGAAAAATTTTTAATGGGTTCATATCTAGGTAGGGGTAGTATGTACACAAAGTTTCACCCAAATCCCTGTCGGGCGGGTTACAAGGTCTGGTTGAATTGACATGGAATGACCCGTTTGTCAACCAAAAAATACCTCAAATTTATTCATATTACATTAGGGTTATCAGATTTATGTATTAAAAGAAAAATATATTTTTTTATTGACACGAGTTTGTTTAGATTTTAGCACACTACCGTCATTTTCCATATCACACTAAACTATGTTGAAAATGCTAGAATTTTTCTTTTAAAAAGTTTTTTTAATATTTATTATTTTCAGGCAAAATTTGTATCGTCTTATTCTATCAACACGATTTAACTAATTCTGCAGTCATACTTCCCATTATGATTCAAAAATTAATTGTAGCAATCGAAACAAATCAAAATATTCTAAAAATCATTAATAGTCCTGAATATTTTACACTACCCAAAAAGTTTATTTTTGTATTTAAAACAAGATAATAAAACATCAAAAACTTATGAAAAAGATATTATGAAATTAAAAATTTTACAATGGAGAGGTACTTAGATTACCGCTTAATAAGTTTTACTGTACTAAATAAATATAATAATCTTACACAGTAAAATCTGAAAACGAGATGAGATAGCCAATGACCGAAACAAAATTCAGTTTTGTGGAGGTGTTTCCTATTGAGCAATTATAAGGTATTACTTCTGTAAGGGCTATGAAATTTTTCCATTTATGACAGGATTTCCTTATAAACAGCGCCTGTTATCCCAGATTTTACTGAACCACATCCATTCAAACATGTAAAAACAGAACTCCTAAGAAACCCAAAAAATATTTTGGTTTTAGACAGATTTTTGCCTTATTAAGGTAGATTTGTAAGATAGTCTTTTCGGCGGGACGATAAATCATTTCCATTATAGACAAGTTCGGTTAATTTTAAATAGGTGCATTGAACTTTGTGCGGTTATATTAAAATAAATGGTCAACATAAAAATAGCACGAATAAAATCCAGACTCCACTGTTGTTTTTAAACACTCACCACCATTCCATCTAGGTGAGCGGAGGCGCAAGCATATTTCCATGGCCTAAACTTTTAAATCAGTTTTTATCTTTTAAACTTTGGCACTGATGATGGTGCTTTAGAGGCTCCGAAACAGCTGTTTGCTATTTTATATATTTTTTTTTATTCGTGCTATTTTTACGTTGAACATTTATTTTAATAAGTTCTGTTTACACAAGAGGTTTTACTTTATTAAGTTTCACTTGACGCAGACTAATAAATAGCATGATACTAAAATAAACTTAAGAGAACTTGTGTATCATGAAAAATCGGGACTTCTGGTGTTCTATGGGACAGGCCTTCGAATCCCTGAAAATTGGGATGTAGAAGTCAGAACACCTCACACTGTGGCACAAAAGTTTTCAGTATGAGGATTTTGAATTGTTTAAGTATATATAATGAATAACATCAGGTTAAATGGTGAGATATTAAAAAGTTGGAAGAAACCATCATATGAGAAAGGTTTAAACATACAACAGACTCAAAAATGTACAAATTATGGGGAAAATGTTTGTCTATACTTTTCACAAAATAAAAAAATATATAAAAACATTATCTAAAACATGTTTTTTTACCATACTGTCTACAACAATGACAAAAGTTTTAAAAATTGGCAGAAAATAAAAATGAAGTTAAATTTATCCTTTAAATTTTAATTAACTTATTCAAAATAAAAATGAAATTTCTTTTTATTGTAAGTAAAATTCTAGATATTGAATTTTCATATTACATAGTTGTCAAAATTTTTAACTTTCATATGATAAAGATATAAGATTATCTGCAATTCTAGTAAAAAGTATGGTAAGATATTTATTTATATTGTTATATGTTAATAAATGCACAGTGGTTACAATTTGAATTCTCTATTTTTCGGCATTACTTTAGTACACATTTGGACTGTTTTGGTTGGCAAAAACCACACATCTTGTCCAAAAAACCAGTTTTGGACGTTCAAAAGTTCAATCCTGGTGAAAACATGAAAAATGATCAAATTTTCAATGATTACTTAAATAACTATACATTATATTAATATATGTAGTCGTATCATATATTGGCTGCGCAGATACAATATAGAATTGTTTTCAAAATAAATTCTAATATCGGTCATATTTCTGCATCACTATTACAGTGGAAGGATTTTAAAGATTTGCAATGATTATTTTGGGCACAATTAACGGCTTTTTACTTTAATATTTCCCAATAAATAAATAATGAAATACTTTTGTTTATATTTTAGTAATACTGAATGTCTTTTTGACTGGCAAAATTTTTATGAGACCTAAGTTCAGCCCTACTGTTTTTTATTGAAATCATCACAAACATTTTATGCTCAACTCCTTGAAAGATTTCAGTCACGATAACTTACTCTACGCCCCCTCCCCGAACTTAGCAGCTATTAAAACACGAATGATAAAAGAAATTTTGTTTATGAAAGCAATCATTAACCATTTATCAAAATTTCATTAGTTCATTGTAGTTTAAAATGTTCAGAAATTCTTGACTTCTGTTATATCCCGCAAACGACATGTCCGCTTTTAAATAAGTAACTATCTTAAAAAAATTCTTAGGAAAATTAATATTTAACAACAGCATTCAGATATTTTTTCTCGGAAGGGATTTCTAGTTTCACCCCCCCCCCTTCCGGGAGGTGAATTTATGGAGCTTGCGCATAGGCATGTGATTCCGGGCTGCCCCCATCTGTTCAGCAGTGTTTAACACTATGCTCCAACGATACATTTTCGAAATTTGGTAGGGTGGGGGAGGGGTACATAAATTTAAATAATGTAGTTTATTAGTTATAATGTAGCATGATAATTTCCACGGCAGACACCCCCCCCCCCCACATCTAAGTGTAGAATTCAGACTTTTTTTTTGGAAGGGAGGAGGGGATTGCCTTTTTAGACCCTTAATCTGTATAAAATTCCCACTCTTCCGGGTGATCTCGATGCCCCCCCCCTCCCTCCCGGAGACATACCTGAAAGAAACACTATATACCTTAAAGGGAGAAGAAAAAAACATCAGAAAATGTCTGTAGACTAATGTCCCCTCCCCCCTCTGAAAGCGAAAGCCTGGGACAGTTGCTCTGGGCTTAGCCTTGCGATAATCACACCTTGAATTTAACCTGATTATTTCAGACAAGCAAAATGAAATCTGCTTATAAAATCTCAAACTCAAGGTTTACTTTTTATATTTTAAAGTAGTAATTTGTTTATTTCTGCAACTTAAAAAAAAATTTGTGTATATAATTTAACAGGCTTGTTAAGCTGCTAAACGTAGCCGCACCTAGTACATTAAATATTACTAGCATGTACAAATAAAAATACTCTACCTTCCTTGAATTGGCATTTGTAGACGATTGAACCGATTGAACGAGGCATATATTTATACCTGACCCAGGCAAATTATTTTCATAATCGTCTGGATCGAGAGGTTCCTCTTTGATGTGCATGAAGTGATAAAATAGAATCACTGATTAGTTTAACTAGAAAAAAAGACAGCAGGCTGCGACATAAAACAATCAACTTCTGTAACAATAACGAACTAATTTTATATACGCATGGACGAGTTGCTTTCAAAAGGCAACAATAACATTCAATAAAATACAAAGAATAAAAGTTCGAAATAAAACACGCGCAACATGCCCAGACAAGCCAACGTCTTTTTTTCCCCCATCACGTCGACACAAGCAAACGCCTGCTTTTAATGTAGAGGTATATACGACGCATGCGTATTTTGCATCTTAGGATAGTTTATCAGCTGCGGATTGAATGCCGTCTCGGAAATAAACAAACGTCACGAGAAGCAACAATTTTCGCTAGCGGACCGCAAAATTGTCAGAGGTCATATAGTTAAAAGTTTTAAAGGGGTGTATGAATATGAATAAAAAGTAAAAAATAACAAACAGAACAAATATTAAAAGATAAAAATCGCTTGCATTTTCAAGAAAAGAACGCACGCGATTCATATATACTTTTTACACCCCTTTTGTTTTAGAGCACCTTAAAAACACAACTGTTTGGCTGTCAGTAATCATCACAAACTGAACATCCAATTTACTAAAATATATACTACATCGTTATGAATTATTATTGGAGGAGGGGCACAATTTGCCAAAGGTGTTTATTTAACCAGAAAGTATATGACAGTGAAAGTTAAAATTTTACTGTACCCATAGAAGAATACCGTACGTTTATACCTGCTAAGACGAAACCTGCCTAAAACTGGATATTTTTTCTCCATGATTCCATTACCATAGGCTTTACTGTATCTATTTTGGGAAAAAAAAAGTACTTGTTACGTGACAAGAATAGCTTATAACTCGATAAGTAATTTATCAAAAATGGAAAACGCTATTCGATTCCAAATTGCTTCAATAGTCAGGACTGCCAATCTTATTTCTTTACATTTAAAAATGAATCAGAAAGTTTCGCTGTCTTTAGCAAGGAGTTTGACAAACACCTTAAGTTAATTAACTAAGTAAATTAACCAAGAGATCAAATTACTAAATGTATATTTTTAATAATAAAATTTTAAACTAATCATATTTCAGAAATTTCGAAGCAAAACTTTTTAGGAAATGCGTTGCGTTTTTATTAATATTTTTTAATTATATTTTTAAAAGTTTAATATTTAGAAAGTCTAATCTTTGAGAAATATTTTCTGTAAAATGAGAGAAATGAAAAATTTAACATCTGAGAGTAGTCAACATCACTCAGTCAGTTTTTGAGGAAGGTTGTAAAATGTTATTGATTTTAAAGTGAGTGAATTATTGTGAAAATGTTCCGTAACTTGCAATTTAAAAAAGCTAAAATTGAATTAATGGTGATAAGAAGAGAAATGTAATCATTATTTTTAGCTATTTTTATTTCAACAACAATCAGTCAAATGAAAGCCGATTTTTCCTTTTTCTTATTGTTTGTAAATAATTGTAAATAAATGTTAATGGAATTTAATCAGAAGACTTTACTTTCATTTTGCAGTAATTGTGTATTTCTGTAGGTTTTCAAGCTTTGTAATGTAGCATGGGACAAGAATTGATTGTTCTCAAAAAGAGTATTAATTGGTTACTACGAAATCACACACAGCACAATGTTCTTTGTAACTTTATAAATTTAATCTTTCAGCTATTTAAGTTTTAAACTTCATTGGATTAAAATTATTTAATCAATCAACCCCAGAGAAATCTTCTGCTACATCAATATAAAAGTCTTAACTTTTAATATCAACTTGTCTCAGCAAAAAAGAATGGGCAGCAAAGAAGGGAATATGGGAGAATGAGACTAATAAAAATTAGTTGTTACTGAGCCATGCATTTCTCTTCAACAAATATAATAAGATTTTTCTAAGGAAAAAAAAAAGATTTCAAATTAAATTTTTTTTCTCCCCAGACCTTCCCATGACTTTTTAGGAAATATTTGCAAGTTCTCTGACTTTTCTTATATATTTTAAAATTTCCATGACTTTCCCTGACTACTTTGAAATTCCCTGGCTTTCCAGATTTCCATGTTGCTGGGAATCCTGAATAAGCACAGAAGCTAATAAATATCAAAAATGTTTTCTAAAGTCTTGCTATTCCAACATTCTGAAAATGAAACATTTATCATTGATGAGTATCTTGGCAAATTTTTAAAATATGCATGAGAAAAAACTCTATCAATTGCTTCTCAGCTGTGCACAACATGGTCAAAAGAAAACTCGTCTCCTCAGGGCTAGAATTTTAAAAGCGAATTTCCAACTTTAGCCCAAAATTTAGGGGCTGGAGGTAGTAGTGGATTAATTAACGTTCTCAAATATTTGATTTTTCAATTTCGTATTATTAGTGTTACATTATATTTACTTCAATCATTAAAATACTATCAAATCATATTATATACAGTACACTATTAATAATCTCCACAGCCTGACACTTGAGTCCGGCGCAGATCAGGTTGTACCCGACCCGAACCCAACAAGCTTCAACCCAAAACTGAAATAGTCATACCCGAACCCGAAGTGAAACAAACTGAATCTATATTTTAATACATTTATGGAAAAGTAGTCTACAATTTTATTGCTTATGTAAAAAAATGAACACATATATGCTCATTAATGTTCAAATATATAGTCAGTGTTTATCTGTAAAATATTCAGAATTTCTTTGAAAAATCAGGTCAACACGAATACGGCACAAAATAGTGAAAACCCAACCTGAACCTGAAACAATTAGCCCTTTGATTACGGACCAGGATCGGTGACTATTTTTATATGAATCATACCCCAATTTCCAAAAAAATTGTTTGTGACAGATTTCTCTTGAAAATATCCTACTATAAATATATGGAAGAAATTAGTTTTCAAAAAGTGGTACTAATAGAATAAAAAATAGTCCACTGGGACGTATATGTCCCAGTGGCGCAGCCAGAATTCGGTTCTAGGGGGGGTTTTGAGTTTATAATAAAGATGGTCGCCGGTTATATGAATCATCGGTTAATGGAATCAGTCTTTTAAATGAATGCAATCATAATGCTTTTCTCCGCAATTAAGTTGGTTATGATTCATTTAAACAGCATATACAATATTAGAGTTACAAACTATAAAATGCACCAATGAAATAACACAAAACTATGTTAGATTTATAAAGTGTTTAAAAATGATGAGGGGAAATCTTAAAGATGGAAGAACACACTACAACAAATAATTTTTACATAGAAAATAACAGAGTTTGAATCCATTTGTTCAATCAAAAATACACAAGGTTTCATTACAAGAGAATCACGAATTCTTATTACTAACTTTAATAATAATGAAGCAATTTTAACAAAATTTTCAATAGACTTACTTACCTTGCTTTTGGCCAAATGTAACAAGTCATTTAGAACTTTTAGGGCTATAGTCTTGAAATTTTATATGGATGTTACTTAAAAGACGTAAATGCTCCCCAGAATTTATTTTTTCAATTCGAAATTTAAAAGAATGCAAGAGTAAGAAGCATTCTAAAATTGCGATTTATGTGTCACAATTGGTATGAAAACTTGGAAATTGGCATGATTACTTTTATGTAGTTAATGCTTCCTTATAACATTTTAAAAAACATTTAAAAATTTAAAAGGACGAAATGAGCTGAAAACTTTCTAAAAGTGTTCTAAATTATGATTTAGTTGAAACTGTTAGTGTTAGAAAAATGGAATTTAGTATAGAGATTACTTTTAAGATGGAAATGCTTGGCATAAAGAATTTATTATAAATGGTAAATTTAAAGGTGTGAAACAGCTGAAAGCATTCTAAATTACGATTTATTTAGAACCTCACGTCATATCGGGCCTTTCGAAGACGATCTTTTTTCTATGCTAAAAGTAACTAAACGTCTGTATTTCGACACAATCCATTAAAAGCATCTTGGAAGATCAAAATTACAGCGCCTACAAAAATTTGGAAACGCTCTGATGAATAAAAGTATTTAAAAAAATCTGAGAATTTTTTGATGACAATGCAAAAGAAAGTTGGGTATTTTGGCGTGAGTTTGCTCGGCGTCGGCTCATGTTTTCAGTATTAAATGTGACTTATTCTTTTTTGACATGACTCTGTTCTCTTCGACTTTAGTCAAAGACTTAGACTTTTTTCACGGAATTTTAAAGAGGGGTTGGATACAGTTATATTTGCAATCGAATAAAATTTCAGAGAGTTCGGACAGTAACTTTTTTGTGTTGTTATTTTAAAGGACACGTCGCAAAAAAAAAAAAAAAAAAAAAAAAAAAGACGTGAGAAGAAAGCATTTTTTTTACAGCTAGATATCAATATTTTTCCACGGTCTGTAAAACCATTATATTTATAACCATGGCTTTGCAAATTTGATAAAATCTGGTAGCCAGTAAAAAAAATCTAGTTACCAGTAAAAAAATATAACCTGCTCCCCTCCGAAATCACTAATTTTCAAAAGCACAAAAGTTTTTTATCAATTAATTGAGAAAAATAATAAGCCTATTGTAGGATTATTAGTTACATAGTTTAGAACAGTTACATCATTTAAAAAGATGGTATAAACAAAGTTTTCTAATGAAATTTATCAAAATTATTTATCTATGAAAAAAAATGTAAAGGCTGCATTAACCGGTATGTTCAGGAAATGCTGATTGCCGAAGGTTTCAAATGTCTGGATAAGTTAGTGCTGCAAAATCTATATCTGATGAGGGGGGCATGGATGAAACAGTGAAGCAGGAAAACAATTTCTGCCTATTTTCATGTCGAAGTCAGTCATATAATTATTTTTTATTAATTTAAAATTTGCATTTGTTAAACTTATTTTTACCTAATTAAAAATGCCGAAAATGAGAAAAAATGCCATTTATGGTCCTTTCTTAGGTCAATTTTTGTACAAAAAATTATAATAATAATTTTAAAAAAAATCGGGTTAAATAACTTGGTGGCTAGATAGAAAAACTAGGTCGCCAGTGGCGACCTGCCGACTGCATTTGTCAAGACCTGTTTATAGCTGATGAAAAATTTATAGAATTCAGACAACTGGGTTCTTTTTTTTAAAACTATGAAACGAGAGACCCTTACGAGGAAAACAAAAACAAGAAGGTGTCTTTTAAAAATGCTTTTCTGTCTAATAATCAATATTTTTTAGTGAAAATTTTATTTAAAAATATAAAATTGATATAAGATATATAATCATACAAATCTGAGGTAATTATCATGCGCCCAGGCACCGCCGGACGGGTCAGCCAGTATAATTTTAATGACATGCAGATAGCATTCGTTAAAATGTAATAAGTGTAAATCAATGCATAACTAATATATTGCTGATCAATTTAAATTAATGCATGGTTAGCGTAAACTTGTGGGTAATTATAGATAGTATTTTTCTAAAAAAATGCAATTAACGCCTTTTTTTTTTTTTTTCCAAAATCCATACTCACAGGCAGGTCTTGAATTCTAGGAAAAAAGAGTACCAGAGCTCATACATATACGCTATAAGCAAGAACCCGAAGGCTCTCACCCTGTGAAGAAACATATCGGAGACTTGAGGCTTCCATGAAAAAAATATTTTATTTGAAGAAAGATAATTGAAAAAATGAGGCGGTCCCCCAGCACTCAGAACGTCTGTATCTTCACATCATGAAAACTCAAAATCGAATGCCTTTTTTTGAGATGCCACAAATTTATCCGCGTCGACCCATAGGGTACAGAAGAAAATTCGTTAGGGAGAAGCACATTCTAATTTTTTTGAATGCAAACTGCCAAACCAGATTACCATATATCAGCATCTTTATAACAACAGAAAACTAACTTTCCGAACTTAACATCTGCAGGAATTTTAGCATGCAGATGTATCGAGAAGTAGACGTTGCATTTTATCTTTCTTTATTTATTCTGTGATCCAAAATGTACGCTCTAGGAAAGCACGCAGATGCCAAACTGAAAATGATTTCATTTCTCATATGAAAACCGCAAGCACATACGAAAGAAAGAATTTAGACATGTATATTAATTGAGAAAGGATCACTTCAAGCTGCAATAAAAGAGTTAAAGAATTGTTGAATTTTAAATAGGAAGGAAAGAGATTTTCTTTTCACAGAAGCGCGATAGAATTAAAAATAGCTAAAAGAGGAACCACAACTAATTTATAAAATTTTAACGATAAATATATGAATCTCCATCATAAGCAAGACGTCGTTGCTACATTACCAACAAATGAAATATAGTCTTTAAATTTGTGTACAGACACCCTACGAAACGAATGATTCGAAAGAAACACCAATTGCAAAAATCTGCTCATAAATCGAAAAATAGCTTTTTATAACTTTAAGTACTTTTTAAAAATTCTTACTTTTGCAAATATTTTTTTCCTGGATACGCACATAGCTTGGTCTTAGATATAACTGAGAGCAAAAAACGCAAAAAAAGCCACTTGAAACTGAGAGAGACTTACAAAGTGTATGTTTTTTTTCTCTGGAATTCGATGATCTGTTATTGTTTCGAACGGGGAACAAAGACAGAAATGCAATTAAGAAACAGACCACTGTATACTATATAACTCAAAGCGTCTGTCTGAGAGTATATGATCCATCTTGTACTATAAGATGTCTCGACAAAGTGACGCAGTCCAAAAATCAAGTTTTGACATAACCTATGCATGTAATATGCGCTTTCACAGTTTTAAGTAGAATTTTCGCCATTTAATTGAATCACATTGTTGAATAGAATTTGATTTAAAAAAGCGGTGGATTCTGCCAAGGCGGAAAGGCCAAAAAACTTAATTTTAACTTTAGTAGTTTTGATTCATATAAGCGGCAATTATAGCAATTTTTTTAGCTCTGGGGGGTGTTTTAACCCCCAAACCCCCCCCCCTTGGCTGCGCCACTGATATGTCCCGACCGTAGTCAAACGGTCAAAGTCAACTTAGCCCGCAATGAATGAAAAAAAGCAACGTGAACCCAGCTCGATCCGTAATAGATTATGTCGATTTCGGGTAAAATCGGTTTGTCCGATCCACTGCAGGACTTTACCTGAGACCAAGGATTTTGCAGATTTCTGAATTGTAAGGAATTTAGACCATAGTTTGAAGAGGAAGGCAGAAAATGGTAAAGAAAATTTTTATTGACAGAAAATCATTAATAAAAATTTTCAGGTTCCCATGGATCACAAAATTTGTAAATTTCGTGACATATTGGTAATGTTTGTGCTGCTGATTACCTCATGACCAGTTGAATTTCACGATTTTTTTCTGCGAATATTTGATGAAATGCACGATTTATTTTCTGTGAACGTTTCACGGAAATCATTTGTTTTTCTTGATCATTTGCTGAAACTCAAAATTTTTTTTTTTTTTTGCAACTGATTTGCGAAATTTGCTACTTGTTTTCTGCTACCTTTTGACGAAATTCGAGATTCTTTTCTACAATAGTTTGTTGAAATTCAGGATTTGTTTTCTGCTACCTTTTGACGAAATTTGCGATTCTTTTCTACAATAGTTTGTTGAAATTCGAGATTTGTTTTTCCGAAACTGGCAGACAAAATTTGAGATTGTTTTGCGTGATCATTTGATGAAATTCTCATTTTTATTTTGGCGATTGTTTGACTAAATTTGTGATATTTTTTTTCATGATAGTTCTACAAAATTTACGATTTAAAAAAAAATCTTTTGACAAAATTTGCAATTTTTTTTTTTTTTTTTTTTTTGCTAAAATGGATAAATTTGACTTTTTTCTACAAATGAATGTTGTAATCAGTGATTTTTTTCCACTATTGATTGACAGAAATCGCTATTTGTTCCGCGATCTTAGGCAAAGTTTGCAATACTTTTAATTAATTTCATTTTTGACTATTTGGAAGGGAGGGGGTACTGCAAACCTATCAACTCCTTTCCTCTCTTCGGGTATGTTGAGGTGTCAATGTGGACTAATATGGGATTAACGAGAATGGCTAGTCTGTTCTCTGACAAAAAAAATTATCTCAAAAAGTAAGTGAAAAAAAAAAAAACACTTCTCATTTTACTGCAACCATTTCAGAGGAGGAAGGGGGCTATAACTTCAGTCTTCTTCCCCCACATGAGTAAGTGGCTAGTCCGTTGTATGAGAAGGAAAAAATTATAAATTTATCTCAAACAGAAAGCAAATAAGAAAAACAGATTACATAGCGTTACATAGATTATGTAACGCTTTCCAACACTTCGACTATAGAAATAATACGCGAAAAATTAGTTATATTTCAAAACACTTGCCGCAACTGAATAAGCACTTACAGCAATTGTTAACAGACAGTACTTTAATCGAATTCTTTTGTGTGACCATGTAAATGAACGATGAATGCTATGCACACGGTATTCTACAGAACACCCATGTAATCAGTGGCATGTGCTACGTTTTTTGGCACCCGGGGCAAGAACAAACTTTGTTCATACACAACTTTTGTTCAAGAACAAGTTTATACACACATTATTCTACAACTAGCTGACCTGCCCAGCGTTACCGATTCTGTGATAATAACCAGGGATCTGTTAAGGAAAAAATTGGGTCCTTTAAAGGACCCTTCATAAATCTTTTCACCTTAGAACAGGACCCTTCACAAAACATTTTATTTGAAAACAAGAACTTTTACAAAACTTTTTGCCTTAAAACAGGACACTTCAAAAAATTCTTTGTCTTAAATGTAGACTTTTCATAAAACTTTTCACTTACAAACTGAACTTTTCACAAATTTAATCATTTTTAAATTAAATCTGATCTTTACAAAACAGCTGAAGTTGCCAAATAATCTATTATTCAATTTTGTTACACAGACATACAGGATCTTGTTAAAAATAAATAGGAACTTGCATATAACGATATTTTGAAATTCACAAAATTATGACTTGGTTTTTCACAAATATAAAAAAAAAAATTTCACAATTTTACAAAAACAGGACCCAGTGAGAAAAATCCAGCCAGAACCCTGATAATAACATTCAATATACATAAAATTAATGTTGGATTTTATATTTTAAAACAAAAATCTTTCCAAACAAATTTAGAGTTAGGGGCCCCAATGTCTTGAGCCGTGTATACCATTCATGCTAATGCTATGCATGCTCTAATCTTTTTGGAATTTATATATTTTTAATGAAAATCTTTCCAAAGGAATATAAAGTTGGGAGCTCACTGACTTTGGCAGTGTATACCCACGAATTTGTATAATTTTATATTTAAAAACTAATATCTGTCCAAACGAACCTGAAGTTGGTGGAGGGTGGAGCTGCATTTGGTATCGTATATTGGATGTGCTACGCAAAATTAGAAAATATGCTTAGAAAATATCATAAACCAATAGCTCAAATAACATATGCAAAATTCAGCCTTAATACTATGACATAGGTTGCACAATTATTTACCAAGCTTTAAAGCATCTGGCAGAAGTTATGACCAGCGGAAAGCTTCTGGCAGGATGTTAGACCATGTCTGGCTGCTTAGAAAATATAAAACAATCGCTTGAATAACCTATGTAAAATTCGGCCTTGATACTATGAAGGAGGTTTCCCCCATTATTTATCAAGCTCTAAAGCATCTGGCAATAGTGAATATGGGTTTCTAACAACGTCCCATTAAACATATTAAAAAACCAGGTTTGATACTTTAACATAGGTTAGCAACATTTAAAAAAAACTTTAGTACCTTTTACCTGCCAAAAGACTCCTAATTCAAGTTAGCTAATACCTGTACATTCTTATATACTACTAGCTGTTACCCGTGACTTCGTTCATGCAACATTAAAAGAAGAATAAATACATTAATTAAGCAAAATTTTTCACTCCCAATAATTAAAAACGTTAATAATTAACTAACTATTTATACTTTATATATTAGGAGACAATACGGTATTTTTTGTTATAGGGACCTTGACATAACTCAGTCTTAAAAAAGTGAAATTTTGTGCCAAATAATCACAAAAATGAAATTGCAACCAATGCAAAAAGGAAGGCCAAATAAAATCGTGGAAATAGACGAATTGGGTAAAAACAAATGTCAATTTTACCTGATAAACAATTTTACTTTTAACGACTTTGTGAAACATTTTAACAGCCATCTTTCAAAAAAAAACATTAATTGGAAATAGTATATGCTTTTTCTTTAAATTCAATTCTGCATCCTTGGTTTAATGTATAGCTGAAACAAATCTTGTTTTCTAAATGACAGTATGTTGACAGGCAATTTTTGTTCTTCAGAATAAATTGATTCATGAAGTTTGAATATGTGAAAATGTGTTTTTATTTTTCGGATAATTTACAGAAATCAAGATTTTGTTTTCACCATCTATTCAAAATGAAAATAAATTATGTTTTCCAGTTTTAATGAGAAAATGGTATAAAAATATACTGATCTGTTTTATTTCTCCTTTTTTACACACACACAAATATGGAGTAATTTACTTTCCGTTTTTAGAGAAACTTCGATAAAATTTACCAAAAAAAAAAAAAAAATCTTGGCGTCTATTTTAATTTTTTTAATTCTGAGCGTTTGTATTACATCCTTGGATCAATGATGACCGGTATTAAGTAAATCGTGTTGAGTTCGATAGTCTAGGAGTAGTTGCGAAACACAAACGGTCAGATTTTAATATAATAGATTCGTGTTCATTTTTCTTTTCTTAAAATTATGATGTAATTTTTAGCAGAAAACTCTCATCTGTATATAACTGATACTCATGCTTAATAATCAGTATAGATAAAAAAACATTTAAATTTTTCATTATAAATATGGCATGAAACTCATCTACTTTCTATACTTACTGATCCTTGTGTTATTAATGTAAGGAATTGATTTACACTCATTTTAAAACATATTGGAGAATTCCCGTTTTATTTCAAATATGATGTCTCTTTTTCCCCCAGAGAAATCCCTTTTTAATGACATATTTGTTAATTTTCTTTTCCAGGCAAATAATTTCAATACTGGCATAGGGGAAATTATGTTACTTTAATGAAATAATATTAAATCTTTAGGTTTTATCAACAAAAATGGAACTACTAACATTCGTCATTTTTTTTTTAGGTAATCGAGTTATTTCTTTTAGTTTTAAGAATAAAAATAACTATTTCTCGCTATCCATGACATCATTTTCGACATGGATAATTTTGCAGAGCATATTATTGACATTTGCTAACCATTTTCTTTACAAACTTCCTTTTACTTTTTAAAAATTTAAATAAAAAATACGGTATAGTTATATTAGCCGTGCACAAACTGTAAAACGCCAAATATTTTAACCATACCAAAAAAAAAAAAACAAGATTATTTTATTTCACCATCAAAGCATATACTCTTTATTTTCGATGTATAACATCATATTCGCCTGTTTCCTATGGTTATGCATATTGAAACTTTTTATTATTATCAAAAACTAAAAAAAGTATGTTTTATTTCTAATAATATTATTTAATCTCCTTTTTAATTCCTTAATTTTCATTTTCACTTGAAAATTTTTCAATTGAAACTAAATTGTTGAGTAAAAATTATTATTTGGGGTTTTGATCTAGTTTTGGCAACGATAAAGTATTAGCAACGGTAAAGTAAATTTAACAATTTTAAAATATTACACGAAAAAATGTCCATTTATTCTCTATGAAAATAACAAAATTTTGAATTAAGAAAAATATTTGAATAAAATAAACAAAAACCAGCCTATGTTCATTTGAGGGTTATAATCAACCTATATGCAAAGATACAGGATCATTAAATGCTCCAATTTGACGCTGGCTTCAGCCTAACTTTTGCGCACAATCGAATTGTAAATATTATTAGGATAGTATACATACAGAGATCTTATGTTTGATACTATAACATAGGTTTGGCGTCTCTGGGCTCTTACTCTATAATAGTGACACATTTCATTTTCAATACTGAACGGGGGGGGGGGGTCATTTCAAAGCAGATGCAGATTTTTAAACTTTACACAAATAACTAAAAACCTTATAATTGAGTTTCAAATTTTTTTTTTTTTTGAAAGGGTTAATTATTTATCATTTTTTTTGACGGATTGCACCATTAGAAAGTTAAACAGTATTCAAAGCAGATGCAGATTTTTAAACTTTACAGAAATAACTAAAAACCTTATAATTGAGTTTCAAAAAAAAAATTTTTTTTTTTGAAAGGGTTAATTATTTATCATTTTTTTGACGGATTGCACCATTAGAAAGTTAAAAGTATATACAGTCGAACCTCGTTAACGCGAACACTCAAGGGGGAACTTTTTTTGTTCATGTTAAAAGTAGTTCGCCTTATTCGAACTTAAATACATTACATACAACTGTACGGGGCAATCGGAAACAGTTTGTGCTAAAAGCAATTCGCGTTAAGCATGTTCGTGTTAACGAGGTTTGACTGTAGATATAGCCTGGTATTTTAAGTTTTTGCACATTTCGAATAGTTAACCCGATGCGAGCTTTGAAAAGCAAAGGAACAAAAACGTTTTGAAAGTGTTAATATTGATTTTTTTTTTTTTTATATGTTCGCTACCAAAGCCGAGATTGTGCATCTGTTCACACATACAAAGACCATATCTGCAATTTTGTGTTTTTAAAATTATTTTTTGTTGTTTTATTATTTAAATGTACATATAACAGATTTACAGATTGGAAAATTGTTTTAAAACTTAGACTGCACCATTAGAAAGTTAAAAGTACTAGATATAGCCTGGTATTTTATTTTTTTGCATATTTTGAATAGTTAAGCCGATGCGAGCTACCAAAGCTGAGATGGTGCATCTGTTCACACATGCTAAGTCTATATCTACAGTTTTGTGTTTTTAAATTATTTTTTGTTTTATTATTTAAATATATATATAACAGATTGAAAAATTGTTTTAAAACTGATCATACATAATTTTTTTCAATACCAATTAAAATTTCAACAAATAAAAAAATAACTTTTATTTGTTGTATTCTTCAAAGTATATTGTGAATAGATATGTTTTAACTTTCTACACATTTAGTTACTGTATCTAAGTTTTGAGAAATAAATGATCAAATTCAGTAAGGCAGGTGTATTATTTAGTCTCTTCCCGTACACCAAACACCTAAATATTCCATGTATTTTCTACGCAGGGTGTCTATTCCAGATCAGCAACATGACATTTCCATGTTTCCCATACCAATAATAAAAAAAAAATCTAGATATCGAGATTTTGTCATGTTACGCACAAAAATTCTTTAAAGTTGCAAATTTGAGAGTGGAACTTCCATAACTGACTCTGGGACACAAATTACTGATTTGTTACATACTTTTTTGCAAAATTTACAAATTATTGAACATTTTACATGCTAAACATTTTACAGATACACACTTTTAGCATTAGGTTCTATCCATTTTGTCAAATCAGGATGCAAATCTTTATCACAGTTAAATACAGATTGCTTTGACATATTTTAATACAAATAAATATTCAATAAATTAAGCTAACAAATGTTCAGTTCCCAAACAAAAATAAGTAAGCAGAGTGAAACACCTAATATATCCTACAACATTCAATAGAAAGTTTCAGTTAAGCTGGAACTGAAAATCTCTGAGTAACAAAGACGGACTAAAAGGGGGGCTGACAAAATGATTTGCATGAAAGGTTGAAATACTCTTTACATTACTTATGAAGAGCAAAGTTTGATTTTAATGGCGCTGCAATTTCAAATCCTTAGTTTTATAAGAAACATTTTCCTATTTTTTTCTTGAAAATTCAAAATTTTCTAACTTTTTTCTCAGAATTTTCAAATTTCCCTGACTTTTCCAGGCTATTCAGGTGACTAGACACCCTGATCTACAGCAATACTCATAATTGGTTATTTAGATAAGGAGATCACTAACGAGTTATCTCATAGCTGGCAAGGAAACTCGATTTGCAAACTGCGAGTATTCTCATAGATGGCAATGAATGTGTTAAATGGGATGCACTGTAAGAAAGGTTAAAGTATAGTTAAGCCCTACTGCGCTGCAGAAGACATGAATTTTTTTTTATAATAATACAGATAATAATAATTGTAAAGAAAAGACCAAATCTAGAAAAAATTTAAAGCTTTAAAATAGCAGATTATTTTGGAGATTTTGAATGTGTGTTAAGAGGCTACTTCACTCATGGGGAAAACACCCACTCTCGAAAGTTAATCCTATAGGAGTTATTTTACAATATCTTGTTTGTATTTCAATATTTTTAAATAATTCTTTTTTGTTGCACTGGATAGTTGAGATCAATCTTTACGCAAGCCATTTTTTACTTTTTCGATTTTGTTTATAGTTTTTTTTTTAAATGAGGACACTTTCACTTTCGGAACAGTTTTCGAAAATAACAGTATCCTCATTTTAAAAAAAACTATAAACAAAATCAAACAAGAACGAAAAATCATGCGTCAATCATAGATTATGTAACACTTTCCAACACTTCAAAATAATTTTACAAATCAGGAATTTCCAACATATACAATATTCGGAAAAATATTCGAATATTTTTATTCAGCCCTGTATAGGATCTATAGATTTGTATATATACTACATAGGATGCTAAATTTTAGTTTAGTTGGGAAACGCGTAGCACAGTTTAAAATTCTCCTTCTGGAGTTTCTGTCAAACAGAAATGTGTTCACAAACTTTTGTGCTGCCCTGTATATGATCTACAGAATTTATAAGTAATCGACAAAAAGGGAATTAGAATTACGTTCAGCAACTTAAAATGCACTTCCAGGAATTATTGTTAACAGACAGTAGAGAATTATTTTGTGTGTCCCTGTAAATGAACGATGACTGATATACACACAATATTCTGTAGTAAGCCTCTTGTAATGCACCTTAGTGATAGATATAAATTTCAATGCGTTTAAAATAGTGAAACATTATTTAAATAAACTGCAGACGATTTTTCTCCATAGACGTAATGTAACGGAATTCTTTTGACTGTCCCTGTAAAGTAACTATAAATGCTATGCACACCCTATTCCATTTTAAGCATCTTGTAATGCACCTTAGTGATATATATAAATTACAATGTGTTTAAAATTGTGTAACATCATTAATATAAACCGCAAATGATTTTTCCCCATAGACCGTAATGTAACGGAATTCTTTTGAGTGCCCCTGTAAAAAAAACTATAATTGCTTTGCTACACACTTCAGTTGAAATAGGGAACATGCTATAGATGATGACAATAACATAAAAATTGCAGGGCAATCCGAGCATATTTACGGGAGTTAGAGCACGGCCAGACGGCCATATGGCAGACAAACCGAAGTCAAACACTTTTCAACTAGATTGGAAAGTGTTAAAAAGTAAAAACGGCCTGCGTAGAGATCGAACTCATCTATCCAGTGAAAAAAAATCATTTCAAAATATTGAAATACAAACATGATATTGTAAAATAACTGTTCCATGGGATTAACATTATCGAGCGGGTGTTTTCCCAAGAGTGAAGTAGCCTCTTAAGCAATAGAAAAGCTAATAATTATCCGTCTCATACTCCATCAATTATAAAAATTTTACGCTTCAAAAGTATTTCAATCCATATGGGATAGTTATGCCAATAATGGATATCTTCCAAAGTGTTTTGTTAATATGACAATCTTAATTAAAACAGACAGGAAGCCAAAAATATGGTGTTACAGTTACGCTATCTTTCAGGAAAAATTTTACGGAGCAAGCTAAAAGCTGGTTCGACTTGAATAATTTATATATTCTGTATTTTCTTGTAAAAATTTCATGTTTTTATTTTGATAGTAACAGAAAAATTTGAATTGTATACACTAATGACCATTTACAAAATTTCAACTTTTTTTAAAGGTTTTAGAACCAGTGTCCATTACTGGAATGCCTAATTAGTCAAATTCTATTAACGGACCTCCGATGTGATAATTATAATTGTGATAAGTGTAATTTCAGCAATGGCCATAGTGCATAAAATCTTTAAATTTAACTGGAAAGCTAAGTAATCAAAATTAATTTTTAAATTGTTCTTACCAGAATGTAATAAGAACAAAATTCTTATAAATAACTTTTTTAATGTGTAATAATATCATGTGATTAATAACATTTTTAATATTAAAATACATTATTATTATTTTTAAACTTTGCTTTGCATATTTTATAATATATGCAATCAATCAAGCTAATCAGGAAGCTGATAATAATATTCAAGGGCATAGGGAAAGGAGGGGTTCATGGAGCTCACCCTCCTTATTCAAACATATAGCATTTTTTAAGTCACACCAGTTGGTAAAAATCTATTATTTTCTGTCTTGTGTTTGATTATTCATATCTATATAGTATATAAAAGAATATTATAAATATTAATTACATTTATTATAGTAATTAAACCAGCAAATCTTCAGGTCAGGAGCACCAAATGTCATTCTGCAATTTCATTTTAAAATCCTTTTTAATTTACTATTTAAAACTGTCAAGCCACTGTTTCACTCTTTTCACATTTGCAGGGATGATTGTGGGTTCATGAAAAGATACATATTTTAGCGAGAAAACGCTGTGTGTGTTTCGTGTGGAGGTGTGTATGTGGGGGGGGAAGCATATAATTTATTACAGGGAGGTCAAATTATGAATTTTAATTATGTTTAGCAATCATGTGAAATTGATATTTTAGTCTTATTTTATGAATTTAACTATCAGAAAAACCAGAATTTCTGTACTGAAAATGAAAAAATACCTGAATTTAGGTATACAACCTTAACACAATCACACATGCATTTGTATTATCAATTGCAACAAGTAATTTTAATTTAATCCACTACTTTGATATCTTGCATTAATCTTTTTCAAACTTGCTCATAGTTTTTGATCTATTAATTAAATTTTCTAGTGTTAATAAATATTTTCACTCCACAAACATTGTGTTTTATTTTTTATAAATAAAGGTAAGTGTTATTAATTTGTATACTATAATTAAAAAATAACTTTTATATTAAAAACAAATATTTTGCAGTATATATACATTTAACGTCTGAATTTAAAAACCATTAAAAATACCAAATAAAATAAATTAAGACAGACTTCAGCACAGTTAAAAAATAAAATTAAAAAATATATATACTTAAAAACAATTTGTAAATGTTTAGCCAAGCGACATGCGATTCATCATCAGTACAAAAAATCCATTGCATAGCAAACGACTGAACAAATCAAGAACAGTTAAAGTTAGTTATTTTAAAAACAGACAATATTCACTAGGAACATAACAAGCTTCATTCAAAGTCTGCGATCGCAATTGAGTGAACCGACCCTCAAGGAGTAATTTTTTAATTACTCCTTGATTACTTACTTGAACATTTAAAGATTACCTAAAGCAGAAAACAGAAGTCTACTTTGAAACAGGCATGTCATGCATGTTATTTCGACTTCTTTCTCAACCACTTAATTAGAATCTCACTTGTCATTCTGTTTTATCATCATATGAAGATTTTATACAAGTTTAAAAACAAATGCAACAAACTTAAGATTGATAATACATGTCAAGACAAAAAATGTTTGTTAATTAAAAATACAGGAAGTATCACTCCAATCTAAAGTCAGATTTTTCAAAACAATAATGAAGATATTTTAGCAAAATTTTCAACTAACTGAGTTTAAGTTGTGTGAAATGCAATGGCATCATAGGAAGTGCTAGAGAAGCTGCAAAGAAAACCAAATACTATTGCTACATTCCTCCCCCTATTAACTATCTGTGATAACCATAATTTAAAAATACGTTGGAGAGGAATTTCCTCTCCATTTAATTTTTTTTATTTTATTGCCTGAGCCTGATGAAAGCTTATTGAACCCCTTACACCATGCATTATTAAAAGGTAATAATAATAATACTTTAATTAATTTGAGTAACTTTTTTAATTCAAGGCTATGTAGTGAATCTTTAATTGTTTTTCACCAGTAATATTCTACTCTTATAGAACAGAACAATAGCTTCATTTTTTTAAGCAATCATTCTCTTTAGACTCCAGTGATATATAGAAAAAATAAATTTAGATACTGAGCCTGATGATAAAACCATGCATCACATCAGTTACCAATGAAACTTCACTAGCTTTAACAGGAACTGATTTATTAATTTGGGGCTCTGGACACCTATTCTTCTGAAGGGCCCTTTTGAGAATGAAGACATAGGGTATGCACTTCATGGCTTTCCCTTAAATCAGGGCCCGAGCGTCAGTGAACTTACACTTCAAAGCTGCCATTACAATGTGTCAATATTTCTTTAAAGTTTACATATATACAATTTTTTGCTTTTTAAATTATAAAATTTCTATTTTTGGAGCAAATTAGAGCAGAGTTCAGAAACTTTTCCCTTTTTGAAGCAGAATATAGCAAAAAATTAAAACTAAGAGTTTTGAGCAATAGAAGCAGATTTTTCCAGCCCTTTCCAATAAAAAGGCATTTAAAAAATAAACGCATCAGAAATTTACCCAAAGTCATGCATGATCAGGGGTGATTGTGGGTTATTGCATATTCACGAAATAACTGAAATTTTAGTGAGAATACTGTTGACTCTAGAACAAAAGAACTGCCAGGGGGAGGTTAATAAAAAGAACTGTTTTAAAAAAGGGCAACCTTGCGTTCTGCTTTAAAAACATTTTGAAATGGTTTACTTAAGCTGTTATCACACGGACGACCATACGATATGAAGTATATGCTATTGCCTCTCGCTTGCTTGGAGCTACACTTTCACGCTGCAACTAGGGTTATTTTCTCTACTGAAAGTTATCTGCTAATGTAAGGAGAGGGCGTAACATTTGGCGAGTAATTGCAGCAGGTGTTTTAATATTTAGTGTAGAGTTCGATCGATAAACAGGAAGCATTATCGCGTACTGACATTTTATATATTGCAGTTTCTTTTCGTGTCTGTTCTATATATATATAATATTGTGATCATTTTACTTAAAATTCCAAGATTATATAAAAAAAAAAAAACAATACTCTCGCTAATATAACATTAAAATTCTAAATTATAGAGTCCATACCTTCACATTACGTCTTTCATTACCTGTAAATATTAAGAATTCTCAACTATTAGTATTAAGTGATTTAGAAAAAAATAGTATACTAAACTAGTTTTTTGTCACATGTATTGGAACCGCACTTTATCGCTAAGCCGAAATCTGTAGCACAAAGAAAGATTTTAAATTAAGTTTTAGTTATTTTGCCAAAATCACTATTATGACATTTTTAGTTAATATATTTTACATATTTTAAATGTAATTAATGTTACAAATTGAATGTAATATAAAAATGAAATACGTAATAGAATTTAGATATAGTTAAACTCTTTTGCAGTTTTTTCTTCATTGGTTTTGATGATTTTAATCATTTTTCAAAAGTTTAAATGAGTTTTTGATATTTTTTGTTTCAAAAACACAATCCTTATTTATATATATATTGTGTCTCTGGGGGGAGGGGGGGGGGGGGGGTTACACCCTCTATTAACTCTGCCGCAAATCACTGTATAAAAATGTCACAAGTAACAATAGATTAGTAATAACATCTAACAATAATGCTGTACATAAATTTTGCTGGGGGGAAGGATGAAGTTACGTATAGCAATTGTAACATATTCTAAAACTTTTAGTACTAAACCCTAATTTCGACATCATATTTTTCGGTAAATTTTACCTTTGTGTATCAAGCTGAAAGTCACTCGTTAAAGTAGTTTAGAAATTACGCAGGTTTTATGTTTGTACCTCCTAATGTTAAATAAATGTTCGATCGTCGCAAAACAGATTACAAGCATAACTTAAAAACTATTTGGCGGAATGAGGTTTAATTCTGGGTTTGCATATTTGAAAATTCTAGAAATCTATTTCTGTTAGGAAAGTCTTACATTACAATTCATTTTTGTTTTCAAAAATATATAATTTTTTTTTTTTTTTTTTTTTGAAGGGAAGCAAAATATTTTAATTGGAAGGGGGGGGGGGGGGGTTATATGTGTTATTTATTATTAATACAAAGTAAAAAAAGGACACAATTTGCTTAACAAATTGAAAAACATATAAAAGGTTTAAAATTTATACAACGCTAGAAGGGGGAAGATAAAATTTTAGGGTGGTTGAAATTCAATAATTAAAAAGGAAAGATAGACAGAAAAAGACATTCTCACCCACATACATTAAATACAAAAATCCAACATGAAGTGAAAAATTAGCCAGAGCCGGGAATCGAACCTGGGTCCACAGCGTTCCACTGTCGCTATAACCACAGAGCCACTCCAGCTGAGATTCTGAACCTGCAATTTCTCACTAATAAACCATGTTGGAGAGAAAGTCGCCAACCCTCTAACAGGCAACCTTGGATGACCGAACAACTGTGAATAGATTTTTACTATCCCACCGATTTACGAATAAATATGTATGTATGTATAATAATTGTATATCTTTAAAAAAAGATTATCAAGATTGTTTTAAAAGGAAATTATTAAAAGGTAAAATATAATTAACTATAAATAGCTGCTAGATTAAATTTTCATTTATTAAATTTTATTTTGCTAAAAGTATAAGAAAATTTTCTGTCCCCCACCCCCCTCCACTACAAAATTTAAATTCTGAACGTTGCATGCTAAAAAGAGGCAATAATTTGTATTGCAATAAAATACCTTGATGCGTGTTTGCTAGCATTTTTATCTTTGGCGGCATAATTTGGCAACAAGTACGAAATAACACCAAATATAGCTGCAGAAAGTAGTTAAACTAGTACAGTTTGAGAAGTAAATAAGTGACTATGACAGTACAATTATAACATATAGCCCCAGTGGCAGAAAGTTCTATAGCTGTCTGCGACAAGCTTTTAAAATTTCATAATCTGTCTGCAAATTTTGCGTGTAATTTTAATGAAGGAATGATACACTAAACTAGGGATTTTTCATCATTTTATTTAAAACATCATGGTAAGCATGATGCATTCTCATCAAATCTGCTTATAACTTTTGATGTTACATGTTGTTTCATCATCTCACTTTCTGTAGGATTTCTAAAATGGGAAGGATACGCTTATCCCAAAACCAAGGGTGATTCTGAAAAAAAGAATATTTTCTGAAATTCACAGAGAATTTTCTGAAAGGATCCAGTTTGGGAGTTATGGAGGATGAGAGAAATTTCCCTCTCCTGACGTAGCTACAGAAATTCCTTCTGGAGAAAAATGTCTTAATTGAAGTCCTGCATCAGCTGCAGATGGGGTTAATTCTATTTTCAGTTCGAGCTGAGTTTATAGTCCTGCAGGTTGGGTTTGGGTTAACCCAATTTTTTAAAAGTTGGTTCTGTATATTGTTTCAGATTAAAAAAATTATGTATTAAACATAGATGTTTGTCTGTGTGTGATGTTTTCTGAAGAGACCGCTAAGCGCAGAGCTGCAAGATTTGGTAGGAAGAGTCTGAAGTTATGCACTTCAAAGCCCACTTTTGGACTAGTTTTCTTAATTTTTTATGTATTTTTATTTATTTATTTATTTATTTTTATTTATTCATTTATTTATTTGCAAGCGAATTTGCTACATTAATAAAAGGAATCCGAAAATCCTACATCTATTTTTGAATTTTTTTGCAATTTTTAGCATTTCTAGTTTTGCGACGATCTTTAGACATTAGTAAAAGGAACTGGGTTTCAATATTTTAGCAGTCTTTTTATGCAGTAAATTTTGTCTATGCTCACGATTATTTTTTTCCACAATCGTTTGATCAAAATAACGTTTTTTTTTTGTTTGTTTTTTTCCTTAACCGCGATCTTTTGCCGAAATTCGCTTGTTTTTACCGCGATCTTTTGCCGAAATTCGCTTGTATTTACCGCGATCTTTTGCCGAAATTCGCTTGTTTTTACCGCGATCTTTTGCCGAAATTCGCGTGTTTTTACCGCGATCTTTTGCCGAAAATCGCGTGTTTTTACCGCGATCTTTTACCGAAAATCGCGTGTTTTTACCGCGATCTTTTGCCGAAAATTGCGTGTTTTTACCGCGATCTTTTGCCGAAAATCGCATGTTTTTACCGCGATCTTTTGCCGAAATTCGCGTGTTTTTACCGCAATCTTCTGCCGAAATTCGCATGTTTTTACCACGACACTTTGCCGAAGTTCGTGTGTTTTTACCGCGACCCTTTGCCGAAGTTCGTGTGTTTTTACCGCGATCTTTTGCTGAAATTCGTCTGTTTTTACCACGATCCTTTGCTGAAATTCGCGTGTTTTTACCGCGATCTTTTGCCGAAATTCGCGTGTTTTTACCACGATTTTTTTGCCGAAATTCACGTGTTTTTACCACGATCTTTGGCCGAAATTCGCGTGTTTTTACCGCGATCTTTTGCCGAGAATCGCGTGTTTTACCGCGATCTTTGGCCGAAATTCGCGTGTTTCTACCGCGATCTTTTGCCGAAATTCATGTTTTTTTTTGCTGCGATTCATCGTGTGCTTTTACCGCGATCTTTTTATGAAATTCGCGTGTTTTTACCGCGATCTTTTGTTGAAATTCGCGTGTTTTTACTGCGATTTTTTTGCCGAAATTCGCGTGTTTTTACCGCGATCTTTGGCTGAAATTCGCGTGTTTTTACCGCGATCTTTTGCCGAAATTCGCGTGTTTCTACCGCGATCTTCGGCCGAAATTCGCGTGTTTCTACCGCGATCTTTTGCCGAAAATCGCGTTTTTACCGCGATCTTTTGCCGAAATTCACGTGTTTTTACTGTGATCTTTTGCCGAAATTCACGTTTTTTTTGCTGCGATTCATCGTGTGCTTTTACCGCGATCTTTTGATGAAATTCACGAGTTTTTACCGCGATCCTTTGCCGCAATTCACGTGTTTTTAAAGGAAATTCGTGTGTTTTTACCGCGATCCCGTGCCCGAAAGTCGCGGACAATGTTTTAAATTAATTTCTTTAGTGCAGACAGAAACTGTCTGCAAGAGATTTTCTTTGTCCGCGACTATGTCGCCGTGTCGCGGTGTTTCTGCCACTGGGCATATAGCAAATAATATAAGGAATTGAAATAAAATAATTGCAATAAATAACTTTAAATTAGTAAATAAAGTTCTTATCGGGAATGTAAATAACGAACTCCGAAGAAACAATCGACGCATATGTAATTCTTTAATTTCAAAATAACTGCACATTTTTAAAGGTCTTTTCATGTATAATTGGTCCCTGTGTTACTAAAGATTTGCTTTTTTCTTAATTCTTCTGTATTTTTGGTTTCAATATTTGCGACCAAGCTAAACATAAGATGAAGACCTCCTTATCACAGATCTATGATAAAGGGAGTCTTGCATAAGATGTTGACTTACTGACAGTGGCCATCTTGGAATTTTTAGAGAGCTCTGATTGGTAGATTTCGAGCTGATATTTATCGTAGAGGATACAAACTACTGTAAGTTAGATCTTTAGGAAATTACGAGAGGCAATCTATCAAACGAGACGATTTCGAGCGTTTTCCTCTTGAAAAAAGTGTTTCAGATGAAATATCTGATATTTACTATGATATGAGAGTATGTGTGATAGCACCATTAGAGGTCTTTTTTATCATAGTACTCGTACACAAAAACCTACTGGTTTGATCCATTTTTAAATGATAGTGTTTAGTCAAATCTTCCATTTTTAAGGTTTGCGATACTGGTGGTTTCTTACCCACAATGCAATGTTGTATGATGTTTACTTTTTAAACTGTATGATGTTTATTTTTTCCTTTTAGAAAATTTCACATGAGAAAGCATGGGAACTAGGATAATTTTGTCAAACATACTATATGAATAAATCAGGGTTCATACTCAATTTTATAAATGTAGTAGAAGTTTTAAAGGGGGGAGAGGGGGATTACAATTAATAGGAGTATTTTCAAAAAAAAAAAAAATAAAAAAATAAAAAAATTAATCAATTTATAACAGGGGCGTATACGAAAAAGATAAGGTATTTCATGATTTTTCCTGCCATTGATAGAAGAAATTTGCAATATTTTCCAATGACTGACTGGTAAATTTTTTGGGGGGTTTTCCTCGCGATCGATCAGTGGATTTCGTTATATATTTTTTTCGATGAATGACTGTCGAATTTCTCGATTCCCCCCCCCCCCACAAACAACTGAAGAATTTTATAATTTTCACCCCATGACTGATGCATAGCACAATTTTTTCCCCATGATCAATTGACGAATTTCGCTATAATTTCCTGTGATTGTTCAATGAATTTAGAGGGGTTTTTTCCCATGATCAACAGACAAACTTCACAACTTTTTCCTGTTAAAGATTGGTGCATTTTGCAGTTTTTCCTCGCAGCTTACTGGCAAAACACTCCCCCCCCCCCCCCCCCAACGCAACCAATTTAAGAATTTTCCAATTTTCTTTTCAATCGACTGATGAATTTCGTTATTTTTTTTCACATGACTGACAAATATCACAATGTTCTCCCCACGCCCGAAAGACAAAATTTAAGATTTTTCCCTCCCCTTGCGACTGATTAAAGTAACTCACGGGTCTATCAGAAAAAATGGAATTCTGGTATTGAAAATGAAAAAAAAAATCCGAAATTCTGGTATACAACTGGAACACAATCTCCCTTGCAGGATATGCATTAAAAATATATACAAATAATTGTATAACCTCCTTTTCTGGATGTCTTAAAAATTCATTACATAAAACCAATTCACACATAACAAATCAATAGAAAATAAAGATGATACAGTAGAAAGCCACTAATCCGCAAAGCTTGGTATCAAGAGTTGTGCAGATTGGAGGCTTTTTGCGGATTACAGGCCATGTCTATTTAATCTTTGTTTACATTTTTTTAAATTCATATTTTGGAGAGATTTAGATTGCTAATACTAAAATATAAATAAATTACACATTTTAATATATAGATAAAGTAATAACTATGTAAAAAATAATTTATTATTCTTTAAATTTCTTAAATATGGCATCAGTTGTTGTCTGTTTTAAGACATTTGGTTTATAGTGTTGAATTTTATCTTAAGTAAGAGTTCAAAAGTAATATATATGTATTTTTTATGTGTTTTTCAATTTTATAAGTACGATTTAATGAAAAAAAAAATTATAAAATATATTGTCTAAGTAAGGATTTTTTATCATTAAAATAAAAAAAATAATCACAAAAGCTCAAATTGTATTTTACAAGTACTGTATGAAGAAATGAATATATAAAATAATACACTAATTAAATGTGCTTTCATTTTAAACTATAAAGAAGGATGTTATCCTAATAATATTATAAATCTGATTGTGTGCAAATGTTAGGCTGAAGCCAGCGTCAAAATGGAGCATTTAATGATCCTGTACCTTTGCACATAGGTTGATTATAACCCTCATATGAACATAGGCTGGGTTTTGTTTATTTTATTCAAATATTTTTCTTAATAATTCAAAATTTCGTTATTTTCATAGAGACTAAATGGACATTTTTTCGTATAATATTTTAAAATGGTTAAATTTAATTTACCGTTGCTAATACTTTATCGTTGCCAAAACTAAATCAAAGCCCAGAATAATATTTTTTACTCAACAATTAAGTTTCAATTGAAAGATTTTCAAGTAAAAAATGAAAATTCAAAAGAATTCAAAAGAAGAGGTATTTCCGTGATATTTGAAACAAAAATATGGAGTATTTGTTATTATACATGAAGTATGAATATTGGTTACGTTGAGAAGATATTTTCTGTCAAAAACTGCTTTATAATTAGAAGGAAAACTGAACAATAATCATATTATTAAGAAAATATTTCGCTTGGACCATGGAACTATGAAAATGATCCTCCTTGGCTTGAAAAAATATGACGTCATAAATAAAACATGTATTTTCAAATATTCGTAACATTACAAGGAGCATGAATATCAGTGTATAATAAAAGTATATACATAATGGACGTCAGATTTAAGATGAATAACTGAAATATGTTTTTTGATACTGATTAATAATAAGATTGAAAATCAGTTACATACCGATGTGTGTTTTCGGATAAAATTCCCGTCATGATTGCCAGGAAAAGAAAATTAACAAGAATTATATCATTGAAAAGAGATTTCTCTGGAATCAAAGTGACGTCATATTTCAAATAAAACGGGATTTTTCAAATATGTTTAAAATGGTGCGTGAATCAATTTCATACAATAATAATTACAGAATACAGTGAAAGAATAGAGAGGCAGTGAACCGTCAAATCGGCTTGCAATATGAAGCCGAATATCGCTCAAATCATTAGGCCCAAGGGCTGACTTCATTGGACGGGGAGAGGTTTTCAAAGCAAGCCGCCAGTTGTTTAGGCCAACTGTAGGGTTGCATTTTCAGCAGCACGCCAAACATAAACATTTCATATCTATTTATTCTCTGAACTCTGCGATTAATAATACAAGCATTAGTAAGATTATTAGGAAAAGAAAATTGAACACAAGTCTATTATTTTAAAATCTGACTGTCTGTATTTCGCATCTACTACTCTTAATGCAATGCGATTTACTTAACACCATCATTGATCTCAGGATGTCATATAAACTCTGAGAATTTAAAAATTTCAATTAGACTCCGAGATATTAATTTTTTTTTTTTTTTTTTTTTTTTTTTGTAAATTTTAACGAAATTTCTCTAAAACGGTAATTAAATTACTCCATTTTTGTGGATAAAAAAAGAAGAAATAAAACGGATTAATACATTTTTATGCCATTTTCTCATTAAAACTGAAAAAAGAATTTATTTTCAATTTGAATAGTTGGTGAAAAAAAAATCTTGATTACACTAGAATTTTTGAAAATTAAAAACATATTTCTACATATTCAAACTTTATGAATTAATTTATTCTGCAGAACAAATATCGTCTGTCAGCATACTGTCAAGAAATCAAGAGTTGTTTTAGCTATAGATTAAACCAAGGAGGCAAATTTGCTGTTACATGCAAACGTAACACTTGCAATTACAACGCTTTTTGCAACCCCAAATTACATGAAAACGTAGCATTTACATGTAATTTGCACCAAAATTAATTTTAATTTGAACCCTTATAAATGTTAATTTGCACTGAAAATTACATGCAAAAGTAATGTTTGCTTATAATTTTGGGTACCAAAAAGCTTTGCAATTGCAAGTGTTACGTTTGCATGTAACTGTTACTGTTACATGCAAACATAACACATGTAAATGTTACGTTTGCATGTAATTTTGGGTTGTAAAAAGCTTTGCAATTGAAGCTCCTTGCAATTAGGTGTAGAATTATTAATCCATATTCACAAGAATTGAATTTAAACAAAAAAGCATATACTATTTCTAATGAATTATTTTTAAATGATGGCTGTTAAAACGTTTTTCAAAGTCGTTAAAAGTAAAATGGTTTATCAGATAAAAATATTTGTTTTTTTGACAAATTGTACTTTTTTAACCCTCTGAGCGTTTTGAAAAAGGGTAAAATTGTAATGTTGTTTTCTCTGCATTTTGTTTTAAATGCTAAAAAAATATTATTCTTCAGCATTATAAATAAAACTTAATTACAAATATGAATGTATCCCTTGAGAGTATTGATCATTCTTCAATGTTTTGAAAATTCATTAAATCTATAGAATTATATTATCTTAAACATTGCATATATTGTAGTGAAATCTGGAGCTTAGTGAACGGAATATTACGTTCCACACGCTTAGAGGGTTAAAACTGAGCTATGTCATGGTCCCTATGACAAAGAAATACCGTATTTTCTCTTATGAAATATGATAAAGAGTCAGTTAATTATTTACGTTTTTAATTATAGGGGGTGAAATATTTTTCTTGATTAATGCATTTATTCTTCTTTTAATGTTACGTGAACGAAGTCACGGGTAACAGCTGGTATGATATATAATAGCTATATATAAAAATAAGAAAAATGTTAAAAATGGTGAAAATTTATTTCAAAATTCAAAATTTTGTCACCATTGAAGCATTTTTCAAGAATTAAATTTCTTTGTTTACATTCATAAATTGATTGCGGATTAGAGGCCTTTGCGGATTACAGGTTTGCAGATTAGCAGCGCTCTTATTTCAGTGTTATGTTAAACTGCCTCAGGACTTTCGAAAGGAATGACATGCTTTCTTAGTTTTATACAGAACGAAAATAAAGGAAAATTCAGCACACAGTTAGCACTTTGTTTGGGCAATATAGAATCAAACTTATGAATATCATTTTTAGCTCTTAATTTTTGTAGCCAAAAAACTCAAAATTTATAAGAACTAGAGATGAGAATGCTCGAAAAAAAAACTGGTAACTTTGGAAAAAAAACTGGGTTTTTTCCTTGCTACCAAGATTGCTTTTTGATTGCTACCAAGTTGCTAAAGTTCTTTGGCATCTTTCAATTTTTGAGCTAGTAAAGCATAATAAAATTAAGCAAACATCATAGATACAGTCGAACCTCCATATATCGAACTTCCACATATCGAAATTTTCTATATATCAAACTTTTAGCACATCTCCATGTTCATTACATAGAAAAACTGTTTCTGTATATTGAAAAAACCTCTATTCATCGAAACTTTTTTCAAGACATATTGAGAGATTTTATTCCACTTTAGATCTGTTGTCTCATGAAAAGTGAAGGTCAGGGGATAAAGGAAGTTTATTGAAGGTCACTACGAACCCCACATTCCAGCTGGGGATAAGGTGTGGACAAACAGGTAGTTGTTCCCCCAACCAGTTTTCGAATTTCGGTTGCGACCTGTTCTGTAGTGAAACGCGAACCCCATTGTTTTTTCAGCCAGAACTTGAATCCAACATGTTTTCACCCTTTCATCGCCAAAAGGATGTCTTTTTTGGCGGTGATCGCTTTATTGACAACTTTTGGATTTCATTCTGGGTCAACTCATGATCCGGCGAGATATTCCGAGGAGCTTTTGCCTGGAGTAAAGCCGGTTTGGCGCACATCTCTGCCGTCCGTCATGCTTCAAGAAAAGGGTTACCAAATTTGGGTCTCTGTGGTGAAACCAGTTTCTAGCATTCTCTTTTGTCTGATGGTTGACCCTCACTCCTAAGTCTGCTTAGTTTCAGTGAAAATTTAAGTAGTGTTTTATAAATTCGTTTTGAACTTTTACTTTTTCCCTCGATCACAATGTCAAAAAGAAAATCCCTTGGTGTTGTGGATAAAGTTGAACTGCTGAAGGATGTAGATAGCGGAATGTGCAAAAAAGACATTTCTTCTAAATTTGGTATTCCCGCAAGCACATTGTCGACTATTATAAAAAAATCAGAATGCCGTAATGAAATCCTATGAATGTATTGAACCTAACAGAAAAAGTTCGAAAACATGCACTTACGATACAGTGGACGAGGCCATTCTAATATGGATAAAGAGTGTTCGAGACCAAAACTTGCCGATCTCTGGTCCTCTCATAAAAGAGAAGGCATTGGAGTATGCTAAATATTTTAGATGTGATGAATTTCAAACAAGTTCCGGGTGGCTTGAGAAATTTAAGGAAAGGCATGGCATCAAGGAAAATGTTATTTCAGGAGAAAGTAAAAGTGTATCTATCTGAAGCAGTCTGTGATGACTGGAAAGCAACAATTTGAAAAAATTCTAAAAGATTATCAGCCCAATGATATTTTTAATGCTGATGAAATGGGACTCTTTTATAAGTGTTTACAAAACAAAGCTCTGACTTTCAAAGACTATGATTGTCATGGAGGCAAGAACAGTAAGGACAGAATAACAGTACTGGTAGGCGCTAACATGAGTGGCAAAGAAAAACTTCTATTATTGGTAGTAGGTAAAAGTAAGAACACTAGAGTAGTAAAAAATGTAACATCTTTAGAGGTTTACTATTGTTCCAATAGAAACTCATGGATGACAGGTGAAATTTTTGAAAAGTGAATTTTGAAATTGGATAGAAAAATGAGTGATCAAAATAGAAAAATTGCTTTACTTGTAGACAATTGCCCGGCTCATCCTAATGTGTCGTCAAAATTATCAAATGTCGATTTGCTTTTTCTTCCCCCGAACACCACTTCAAAATTGCAACCAATGGACCAGGGTTTAATAAAAAACCTGAAACTTCATTACAGAAAATGCATTCTCCGACGACATTTTGACTGGACATCTTGGACATCTGGACATTTGAAAATGAAAAACCTTTGCATAAGGTGATTGATCTGAGGATATGTGTGATAGAATTAGCCAAAGTTTGGGAAAATGACTTTCCTGAATCTACAATAAAAAACTGTTTCGCAAAAGCTGGGTTCAGTGTATTACTGGAAATCGAAGAACAGGATGTGTTCCCGCAAATTCAACAGTCTTGGGAAAATTTGCGTTGCCAAGGTCACATTATAGACGGTATTCTTCTTAACGAATTTCTAACAGTCGATAAGTTACTTATTGCTGATTATCCTACAGACGAAGACATACTGAATTCGTTTCATGAATCTGAAACAGAAAGCGAAGAACCAGAAGAAGTAAATGAATCTGAAAACATTTCCAAGCCATCGAAAAAAGAAATGCGAGAGGCGTGGACTTCAATTCGCGGAAAATGTTGCTCATGAAGCGGGAAATGTTCCTCCCACTACTACATGTGGACTGAATAAATGCGAACATTTCTTTGATGAACTTTCCGCAAAAGTGGCTGTTCAGCAAGATATTCGTAGTTTTTTTAACAGAATGTAACTGTGAGCATTGTAACCACTGTCTGGATTATTGTTTTTATAAAAGGTATGTAGTACTCAATAAACCTTTCATACTAATTCATTTTTTTTCATTATTAACTTTCATTTAATGCAATTTGCATTAGAAATGCAGTTCCGTATACAAAAATTAGCTTTAATTTTAATGTTTTAGGAGTAATTATTATAAAACTCAGATTGCTTTTATATGTCGAAATTTCTATATATCGAATTTTTTTCCTGAAATTTGCTACTTCGATATATGGAGGTTTGACTGTAGTTGATTAGTCACCCAGAAATCAATGTATAACAATAATTTTAAGTGTACAAAGCTATGGTTATGATGAAATCGGAAGTAAATTAACAAAGGGATGCCTTAGTCATGCAAAACAAGACTGATAAAAGGAAGAATAAGGTGAAGGAGAGCAATCAGCGGTAGAAGAGAAAGGTCCCTGTGTATAAGTCACAGAGAACATCATCTCAGTGAATGCAACATGAAATGGCACATTGAAATGTGGAGTTGAATCAAAGTACAGTACTGTAAGGAATGCAATATTTTGGTCTAAATGCTAGAATTTCATGAAAAAAAAATTATAAATCATATAAAGGTTGAAAATATTAAACTGGGCTAAAAGGCATGTTTACTAGACAAATAGTAGGGTAATGTTATTTGGAGTGTTAAAATGTTTTTTTTATGGAATTCTAGAATTTAGACCAAAATACTGCACTCTGCACAGAACTGTACTTTGTTTCAGCTCTCCATTACAGTGTATCATTTCACGTTGCCAAGATGATTGTTTTCTCTGACCTTGCTCTTCTACCGCCAATTGCTTTCCTGCACCTTTTCCTGCCTTTACCAGTCTTGTTTTGCTTGATTTAAACATCCCTTTGTTTATTTACATCTAATTTTACTTCAAATTTCTTCATAACCATAGCCTTCTACACTTAAAAATATTGTTACACATTGATTGCTGGACAATTAATCAACTGTCTGCAATCCAATCTAATCAATTATGCATTACTAGCACAAAAATCGAAAGTTGGCAAAAAACTTTAGCAACTTGATAGCAATCATAAAAAATAGTGATAAAAGTCCTCCTATAAGTACCAAAATATGGCATACTTTTTTTTTTTTTTTTAAATCCTATCCTATCTTTGATTGATATATTACCAAATAAAACAGAATCTGTCTGGACACCCCAAACATTCATATACATTGGTCACATTCAAGAAAAAGAATTATCGCCGACTTAACCAGGTTTTACTGTCTTTTTCTGATTATTTGGCTATAGCATTTCATAAAATAATTATAATTGATTAAACTGTATTGCATGATATTCTTAAGTAAATTATCTTTCTAGCAGTATATAGCTTTTATGGTATTACTAAGAAATATTGGCTGTTATGAGCCATCAAACTTCAAAAAAGCATTTTTTCTTAAAAGTTTCCATAATTTTGGCCACTACTGTATTTGTGAAGGATCTTATTAAAAAATATCCAAATAAGAACCTAAATATAACGATAATTTCTAATTCACAAAATTTTGATTATCTATGACAATTTTATGATTTTTTTTAGTAAGGCAATATTTTTTATACAAAGTGTTCACAAAAACAGGATTGCATGAAAAAAAAATAAAATGTAAGCAGACCCATGCAACTTCTCTGGTTAAAAATTAAAATTCAGGTGCAAAATTATTTAAATAATATACCAGAAATTAAAACATAAAATTTGAAATATGCATTTATTTTTATTGGCAACGATATTAAACTCAATAGCTGCGATTTTTCATGTAATCAGATAATAATCGCCAGAAACATTTAACTTATTAGAAAAAAGTTATTTTTTAATAACATGCAATTGAAATTTAGTCTTTTCAAGCTTTTTTCCCCCTCTTCTCTCTTCCTTTTCTTTAAATATAGATTTTAAGATGTGTCTAACTGTATTTTTACTTAAAATATAAATGCATACAAATAAACTTTGCAAAGAAAATGCAAATTTTCTGATAAAAATTGTTTTCAACTAAATATTTCAAAGTATTAAAAAATCCACTTGTTTTAGAAATTTCATTAAAGAAATATACATACATATATGTATTACTTTCATATTACGAATCTAAAACTTAAATTAAAACCAAAACATAGGGTTGGTTTAGGTTTAGACGGGAAAGCTATACTGAAAGTAAATACACAAAAAATGAAAATTCTAATTGTACGAATTTTTTTTTCTTTTGTAATATTGTACATTACCATTTTTTAAACAATAGAAGATATAACAATATGATAATATTTATAATGTCACAACTACAATTTGTTTCTTTAAAATGGTGTCATTTATTTAGAAACCAATACTATGTAGAGGGGATTTAAATTTACTTTCAAACTGCAGTGATATTGGTTGAAACTGATAAGTTTTTTGTTGTTGTTGTTGTTATTTTTTTAATTATCTCTACTAGTAATTGAACAAATGCAACTGAAAAATCATTTCAACAGAGACATGATATATTACAAACAATGGTGTTAAATTAAGCAAGAAAAGCAACTGTGAAAATTCTGAGACTGAAAGGCTAAACTTTTAAAAGCTGACTTTTTTTTTTCTTTTTTGTAATATATCCATGTAAAGTGAAAAAAAAAATTCTTTAGTATGCAAAAATTTTAAAAATGTTTATTATTTTATATTTTTTAAGAAACATTTGTAAAAAATCAATTTTTCCAGAAAAAAAAAAAAATCCCCCACTTCAAAATTTCGAGAAATTTTACATCTCTAATAAGAACACAATCCTGTAATATTTGACTAAGAACTGTGATTAATATCAAATTCATAATCTACAATGAAGAAAATGAACAAATTATAATGTATAATATTTATAATTTTGCTTTTACAATCTTAATACTATTTAATATATTTGATCAACACTTATAAAGGATAAAATAACACTATTATTAAAAAAAAAAACATATGACATGTATTCATACTTATAAACTGGAAAGAAAAAGAAGTATTTCTACGTTTTTCTGCATAAAATAAGATTTCAAATTGACGTTGTGAGCTGAGCTTACATAGGGGGAAAGGGAAGGCAGAAAGTTAGATTTTTTAATAATACAATAATGTACCAAATAAGAGAAAAAAAAATAAAGTTTTAAAGATTTTAAACTCTGATATCTGGGAGAGGTGGAAATGGAAGAAGTAGAAATTTGTGGGGGGGAATTTATACAATTGATTATTCATTTATTGCTACTGAAGAATAACAAAATAGGACAAAAATAATTTAAGAATTTAAGCTTTCTGTGCTTGGTACTAAAAGGGAGAGCAGATGATTATTTGTTATTACAATAACACACATAGAACAGAAAAAGTTTGAAAAATTAAAGTTTTAAAGATTTTTGCCCGTCCGTTCTGTATGTATGTACGTAAAGCGATAACTATTGATAAAAATATCCGTTTTGCTTAAAATTTTAAGTTCATCGTGATAAGGCGCTTATCTTATTAGTTTTGGGGGTTCATTGGTTAAGTTTAAAAGGGGGACGGGGGGAGGGGCTAACCCCCCCCCCCCCCTTAATTTAGATAAATGGGTTTTTCATGCAGAAATATCTGATTTGCTTCAAATTTTGTATATAGGTTCGTTGTGAAAAGGCACTTCCCTGATTAGTTTTGGGGGTTTATTGGTTAAGTCTAAAGCAGGGAAACGGGAGGGGGGGCTAAATGCCCCCTTAATTTATTGTCGATTTCTTTATTTTTTGAGGGACATTATTCTTTGAAATAAGAGTATAACATGCAATTAGTGTGAAAAGCCTGTGAGCTCAATGCTATCAATTTAACTGGGCACTTTTCTTTTTATTAACTTTGTATGATGGGGAGCAGGTGTCAGGGCAAAGAGCAAAATTTGTTGGTGGCAGTGATAGTGGTGTGTGTGGAAGTGGAAGGGATAAAATTAGAAGACAAAATGAAGTTTTTTAACTGTAGATTTTGGAAAGATGCATTACTTACATTACCTTAATGGAAGGAAAAATAATTCAGAAAATCAATATTCATTAATGATTAACAGAAATTGAAAAAGTTGCTTGAGTATTTAAGGTACAAAAGTTTGGGGAGGAAAAATCACATATCTAAATGCCTCAATCAACAAATTTAAGAAATTATACATATCTGGTTTACTATGTATGTATTACATAAATAAGCTTTTAACATTTGTATAAATATTTCATCAATATTAATAAAGTATAGAAATAACTGTACTTACATCATCATTCAAATTCATAGCCCAATTATTCAAAGTAGATTCGCTTATGCTGAAATAAACAAAAATAATTTAATATTCTTATTTGCATTTAGTTCAAAAGAAATTTACACATATGATGAAACTTAAAAACAAAATTATAATAAAGTAAAATTTTTGTGTTCTTAATATAATAAACTAAAATTATTATTTTTTTTCTTTTTAAGAGCAATAATTATTTAAACTTTACTTTTGTAAACATGAAAAAAATTCTATTTTCCTTCCTTAGAAGGTGAATTTCTTTTATGCCATACATAAAAAAGATGATTAAAAATGCAGTATTAGGGTGGACAAATATAACAGCCATTTTTACGATTATTTTTAAATACTATTTACCCTTTAAACATCTACCACTTTCTTCACAACTTAGTTTTTTTAATTATTATTCTTGTATAATAAAAAGAAGTAGGACATGTAGGAATCATACAGCCAAAATTTCTTTGACTTGTTTAATCAGAAGAAAACCTTGCTCCTTCTAATGCTTCTTTAAGGGTACCCAAATAATTGTTAGAACATAAGTTTGGACTATAAGGAAGGTGATCGAGCAAGTTACAGAGAAATTTTTGTTTTGTTACACTAGTTGTGTGAAGTATTGCATTGTTCCAGAAAAGATGAACATTCAGACTGGAATGGAACTTTTTAGGACTGATGTTCAGTTTTAATTTTCTACAAAATATTAACATTAGTACACTGCATTATATGTGTGTCATTCAAAGAAAATTAATGTACAAAATACCCCATAAATCCCAAAAACTATTGGAAACTTTGTCAGCTTCTGCTTCAGTGGAGCTGTTCAACTTTTACTGTGCTATTCTATACTAGATCTCCTTGTGTTACCGCCATGGGCATTTTTAAACAAGTGTTATTTACATCTTTAGACCTCAATAGTATGTCATTTCTGAACATCACCAGTGATGTCTGTGCAAAATTTTAATAGGTTTCAGAGTTCCATTTGTTGAAAGTTTTATAATTATACTCTGTACAATTACACTAGAGTTTGTGTTTTTTCATAATGAACATAAGGAATTATGAAACAGTTATGACAGTAATGAACAGTTATGACAATGGCATTAAAAACAGTTGTTTTTTAATGCCATTGCCATAACTATCTTGCATAAAACTGTAGATTAAATAAATAAAGTCCACTTTCAGAATATGAGATGATCCAAAAGTTCTTGGACAATATTTAATTAAAAAAAAATTCTCAATTATGTTTATACCAGAGGGCCCGTGCGAAGATTTCGCACTGAAATCTAATATTTTTTAGGTACTTCTCTATTATCCCGTCGACCACTTTTCATAACAAAAAACTACCACCAAACTGTAAGACAACTGTGCAACTAAATAAGTGAATGTATGGAGAAGACTAAAATAATGGCAAACAATTTTTTAGACTGTAAACAACTAATCAATTGCCATGACAACAATTATAAAAAAATTTCTACAGATATTAAAAGTCTTTTTTTTTTTTTTTTTTTTTTTTTTTTAAATTCACCCTTGTATATTAAAAATATGATGAAAGTTAAAGACAACATTGCAATAAATTAAAAAACAAAATTTTGGCTTTGTCTGATTAGTGCCGAGCTTCAGCTGCATGGTGCACTGAAAAGTTTACAATGTGTTTTGCAATAACAATATATAGAATACCCCCCCCCCCCAAGCAATAATATGTGTATTTGAAGCAACATAAATTTTGTTTTCCAATAATTTAAGGAGTTTCAAGGAGTATTTTGTTTATTTAAAGACTTATAACCACTTTAAAACCTGTTTTCATTTAAAAAGGTTTTTAAAAAGTCTACACTCAGATAAAAGCTAGTAGTTTTTTTTAAACTATTTTCTTTTAAAAAAGGTAATTTATCTATACAAATTCAAAAGATAGCTGATGGATCATTACAGCGTAGTTGAAAAAACCCATTTTATCCTAATTTTTATAAATAACATTCCCAACTAAATATTTTAAAACTGGATACATGTCACCTGAATATATCAGCATAAATGTAGATATTTTTCATTTCAATATTCTTAATGTTTCTTTTGTTTGTAATTATGCCATACTTGCAAATTTATGGTTGTTTTGATCTAAAGTATCATAATATTACTTTATCTACAGTTAAGTACAAGATAATTTTCAAATTTGTATAAAATTTCAGAGCAATAGAAATAACAAAGTTAATTTTATGCAATTGCAACAGCAATTAAAAAACAGTTGTTTCAGAGATTAAACCGAGTAACCAATTTATGGCTGATTTTTTTAATGCCATTGTCATAACTATCTTGCATAAAACTGTAGATTAAATAAATAAAGTCCACTTTCAGAATATGAGATGATCCAAAAGTTCTTAGACAATATTTAATTTTAAAAAAATTCTCAATTATGTTTATACCAGAGGGTCTGTGCGAAGATTTTGCACTGAAATCTAATATTTTTTAGGTACTTCTCTATTATCCCATCGACCACTTTTCATAACAAAAAACTACCACCAAACTGTAAGATTAAACGCCAAAAATGCAGTCCCATTTACTTGATGTCAGAATCATTATGTGTGTTTGTTACGTCATCTAGTGGTTTTACATTCGACATTTGCGTGTATTTTTCATTATGTTTTACTGATTTAGTAGTTATTTTATTAATTAAAATAACAATTGTGTCCTTAAATTCTTATATTTTATTTATTTAGTTAGTTTTTGATATTCCAATGGCAACGTTCTCCCGTTTATTTGGCGATAGTTTTTTGTTATGAAAAGTGGTCGATGGGATAATAGAAAAGTAACATTTTTTATCAATATGTAATATTTATTAGATGCAGGTTTAAACTTCTAAAGAAAAAGCAAGGATAAAAATATCTGCAAACAACATTTAGTTGTTAGTCAAGCCAGAATATCATCTAATTTATTCCATCAAAGTTAGACTAAAAACTGATCCAAGATTGCTAAAGGCACGCGCGAGAAAAAAAAATTAGCAATCGTATTTTGACTGCATTAGAGGATGACGTCATCCACTTCGGGAAAACCATGGGACTTAGAAATATAAATCTAAACATTTCAATTTAAATTTCGCTTTTTAATCATAAGTATAAAATGAACCCGTGTGGTGGTTTTTTATTATAATTGCTATGAGCATCATATAATGTGGTATTTTATTTTTTTGGCAACAATAATTTCAGGAAAACCTTTCATTTCTTTTAAGAAAACAATGCCGATTTAAATTTAAATTTTCAGCAAATTGTAATCAAAAACATGTTTTAACGAATTGTTAAGTGGGCTATGTCAGAAGCCGGTTCTAAAACCTTTCATATGGTATCTCATTCGTTGTTCTGCGTTTCATATTTTCTGAGTAAAAGGGATGTTGCAGGAGAAATAATATATAAGGATTATTTATTTAAAAAACTGATAAATGGATAAATAGTAAATATCATTAGACAATAACTATTATTTTACTGATGGAAAATAAAAGAGAATCCAAATAGCACTTTTTCAAGAAGGAACTAGACCTGCTGCCATTATAAAACAGCTAAAAATAGCAAAATCAATGGCATATTCATCATAAAATGATTTCACCAACTTGGAATAATGAAAAATAAACCAAGATTTGGCAGACCATTTTTATATATTTACTTCTAATCATTTTTGTCTAATATATTTTATGGATTTTTTTTTCATATATTAATGTCTCAATTTAAATTACTGAAACTGTGGTCATACAACTTTTTGCAAACTCACGTGCTCAATTCAAATGTTGTTAGTATGCTGTGTTGGGTTTATATCTGGCACTATACAGTGCATGGTTGTAAGTAATTTTGTTTTTATTATCTATTTTTTCTCGGATATTTTCTTTTGTTTCCTTTTATTAGTCAATATTTTTGGCAGAAATATACTGTTTTTAGCAAATTTGACAGTATATTTTATGAAATATCGCATTATTTGTTGACATGTGCCAATAATTTCATATCTAAACTCCATTTTTTGTTCCTATTTAATTGGATTACATTTATTCTATTTATCTGGCATCTTATATATTTATTCTAATTTTTCTTCAAAACTATTATGTACAGTAGAACCTTGATTATCCAACCCTCGTTTAACCGAAACTCTCTGTAAACCGACGTCAAATTCCTGATCTTATTTTTTCATTTATATGACCACTGCATTTATATGATCAGTGAATCATGGGAATCTATGCCACAATTGACACTAAGACTAAGTTGGTGAAAACTTTTGCCGAATTTTTCAACTGGCGCAGATGAAAATGTTACATTGTGATAGATGGTGCTATTGAATTTTCGAGCCTTTTTAGCAAAATGCCAGGTTTTGAAAACTGTGAGATCAAAGAAATCACAGATTGGTTGAATTGTTACGTGGAAGATGCAGGCTTCCAGTTGCTTAATGATGAGGAAAATAGCGCAGAAGTCCGACATGCTACAAAAGAAAATGAAGAAAATTATGATGAAGGTGAGAATAATTCCTAAGTAAAGATTGATAACAATAATGCTTTTGGGTGTTTCTGAAAAGGCCTTGCTTGGTTGGAACAAGAACAGCTTGATTTCTCTGAAGTAATGTTTTTAAGAAAACTTCAGGACAGAGCTGCACGATAAATGATCAATTTACACCAGATAAAGATTCTATTTAAATCATTGTACGTTTTTTGTTTCAAAATAAATTTATTTTTATGTATAATTTGAATTTAGATATTTATTTAGCAGTTTAAATAGTCATATTAGCAGTTTGATGATGATGTTACATATTAAACTAGATGATTATTGATAAATTCTGAATTATGCGATGTAGGTTCGGTCCCAATTATGTCGGATAATCGAGGTTCTACTGTTAACATAAAATTCAAATACTCAAATCTAAATTTCCAAGAGTTATATTAATATATATGACAAACATTTTATCATATTTAATTAATTTTTAAGTTGAATATTGAATTAATTTTTCAAATGATATTGAATTAATTTTTCAAATATTAATTATTTAGTTAATATTTGAAAAAACATTAATTATAATAATTTATAATAACTGTAGAAGCATCTGAAGCTTAAAACATTTTTGAAAATTTCTAATAAAGTAAAAAGAAAATTAACTTATTTATTACAATAAAAACTTTAATTCCCAATATACAATTTCTTTTTTTTTTTTTTTTTTTTTTTTTTGGTGGTAGGAAGTTGGAAGCCACTGGCAATTTCTTTACAGCTCAGACTTTTAGATGAACTATGTCTAACTAGAAATGAATAACTTTCTCAGTCTTCTCAAATGTAAAAAGTATGAATTTCATCACAGGACCAAAAACTTTCACCTATACATTCAAGTATCACAGCCTGCTGCCTCTTCCAATAGCTGCAAACTTATTCCTTGTGATATTTTTTTTAACCAAATTGCACAGGAACAAATTTACTGTCCAAATGTGAAGAACTAAAATTGCTTTTATTTAAAACAAATTAAAAACTCTATTATTTTTAAATATGTTAAAGAAGAATTATCCTTTATAATAAGCATATGAACCTATAAAGCGATGTTACTTCTGTATACTTAAACTTACCTTTTCCATAACATATTAAAAGTCTCTTGACTAAGAATTTCACTTTCTTGAGAAGACTGCACTGTGCAATCCTGGGATGTTTGAATTTCAGGGTTTATTATATCTTCAGCCATTTTCTACAAGAAATAAATGGTGAAATAAGTCATCATTTTTAATTACAGTCCGAGAAGTAATTTTTCATAATATAATTGTACAATTAGCACAAAAAATTGTAACTTTAAACTATGCAATAAAAGCATTATCAGAAAATACTGTTTTAAAATTGGCATTCACTCCTGAACCATTGATCATAAGTTCAAAGCTTTAGATTTTTATTTTAAAATCTCTCTCTCATTTAATTAGAAACTGTATTTTAAATAAATCACTTTACTGAATTTTTTTAATTAAATTTTTAAATGTATTACTATCAAAGAACTTTTTATAATTAAATTTTTTTTAAATATATTTAAATTCAATGAAAAAAAATGCTCTTAAAATTCTGTTATAGATAAGCCTACTGCTATATTTAGCGATTTTTAATATTTACCTTGGTCTCAATATGGTTTGGATGTTTATTTTACTAAAGTGGGTGAAAAGAGGAAAATGTTAAACTCTGAAGCACACACAATTTAAATAAATATTATGTTTAGTAGAATTGAAAATTAATTTTTGCAAATTCACAGACATATTATACTAGTGTAATTTTTTTAAATTTTTGTTTACATTTCAGAAATTAAAATCTTTATTAATGTGAAATGACAGCCCATGGTTTGAAAAACAGGTAGAGAACAACAACAACAGCACAGAACTGTCTTAAGAATTAAATATGTTATGCAAATAGTAGCCTAATTTGTGCGTGGTTCCATATTCAACACTCATTCCACACTACTGTTACAGAAATTACATTTAAAAATATTTAAATAAAATAACAATAAATAAAAGTTTATAGATATAAAAGCTATTAAAAACAAAACTAATAAAAATAGATGTATAACAAAAATTACTTAAATTAATATGAAATCTCATGTTATCAATTTTCCCCTTTATAAAATGTACAAAAATTCGGATTATGGTGTTATAAAACAATTTTTCTTAGCACCAGTAAAACATCTTTAGTGATTGAAATTTTTGCCAAAGAAAATCCAACACAGATGTCATTATCATTACATGAATCATGCACTCATGTCTAAAGTTGAAAAAGTCTTGAAACAACCTAAGTATAAACAAGGTTTTCTGCAACTCTAATAATAATTGTGTGACTTTTCAAAAGCAGGATATTATCTTGCACATTAACTTTTAGAAAGTGATGCAGATAATTTGTAGGTAGATTTCGTAAGAAATACTACCTATTACATTCTCCCCTATGTTGGAATTTCTGGAAAATGTTTGCAGATCTACGCCGATCATGACTCCCAGAACCCAAAACCACCCCCAGTTCAAAACTTTATATATCTATCTATATCACGTTTTAAAGGACACAATAACTTCAATAATTCTGCACAAATCTCTTCCAAACAGATACATAAAATCAAAGAGTATAAAATCTCGGTCAAGTTTAATGGACAAAATCGAACCAGGGGGGGGGGGGGGTGGAAAAAAAACATAACTTCTTAGTTATGATATGTATCGAATCCATTTAAAGTTATTATTACTTCTATGAAAAGAGCCAAAAATTTATGTATGACAGATTTTTGATATAATTAAAAATGGCCTCAAGGGGGAAAAAATAAGAGTTTAAGAAGAAAAAAAAATCATAACTTTGTCAAGTCACAAGATATCATATCTGCTTAAATTTATTATAAATCCTCTTAATATTATCTACAACTTTTATACTGACAAGTTCTTTATAGGATCAACTCTTGCAACAAAAAAAATAAATAAAACATCCCTGTCGGCTCCGCATACAGACACAGGTAGATTTCGAAGTGGACGGTCCCAACTGCCGCATCATGGCAAAAAAAAGTAATTTCTTCTGCAATTCACAATAAACAAACACCCCACAGTCTGAGTCTTCGAAATCTACCTGTGTCTGTACGCCAAGCCGTCAGGGTTTGTTTTTTTTTCCCGCTCTGGAAGTAGGGCTTATATTACAAGCATCCTGAAAAAAAAAATCATGCTGGGGCTTGCTTTTCAATTAAATCTTATTTTCAAGGAAACAAAATTATATTTTATCACTCAGAAGTTCAGATTCTGTAGAAAATAAGAGTATTTTACAAAAAAATAAAGATTATCAGATACTATCACAATTCTCAGATTTACAAGAATGACCAAAACTCAAGCTGAAGGTATACTTAAATTTTTTGTTTGTTAATTATTTGAAAATTCAAATTTTTATGGGTAAATAATGGCTAGGATTAACAAAAATAGCAAAATTCTTTAGTGTTGAATTATTATCAAACATGTAATATGAAATCATTTGAACCTTACTGATTAAACTTTCAAACATTATTTTCCACTTCTCTGTCATATTGTTACTCAGCAGTACTATATCGAATTAAAATTCTTTCATATTGTGTGGATCATAAAATTTTATTCACTGATTCAACTTCAAGATAAAATTTTAATTTCCTCATTTTATCACAATTTTATCTTCAATAGTTTGCACAAACAACATAAGCACTGTGCTCATGTTTATAATGATTTTATACTGCTGATTAACTTCAGTATTGCATTAAGGCTAAATTATTCAGTAAAAATTATTACACAACATTTTATAAAGAACTTAACAAACAACCTACATATTTCACACTTATTTAACACAGTTGATTCAGTGACACAATGGCCATTTTTTGCTCATGAGGAACCACTAACATTTCCAGTACAAAGTAATGATTCTGAACCACTCAGAACAATCAAACTTCAGCTCGAAATCAAACCCAACATTATTATCAGCATCTTAACCACTAGACAAGAGGAGTATTAACCATGATAATAAATAACAAATGTAATACATATAAATGTAACTTGTGAAAAATGTAAATTTCGTCTTTTTAAGTGTGAAAACATGTACATTGTAGAAATATAAAAGAATACCAAAGTAAAAAATATCAAAACTTTCTTTTTGCTTCTTTTTTTATAGTAACACAATTAACAGCAATATAATAATGAACACTTTCTCCTATTCTTACATGATCTGTCTAGTGCCAGTTAGAGCTTAAAGTATTGCAATATTTTTCAGCATAAAAAAAAAAAAAACAAAAAAAAAAACCTATGTATTTTAAAAGTTCTTTCAATGTTTAAAATTATCACCATTTACAAACTACTTTTGCTGTATATATTTACCTAGCATATCCTCCTTCCTTCTCAAAAGACTAACAGGATCCTTTGACTGATTTTCAAAATAGTGAAAAGTATTTAGTTCTATAAAAAAAGAGTCATTAAATAAACATCTAATGCATGCAAAGAAATCTTAAACTGGAATAGTATTTTAGATAGCTAAAGATTTCGAAAATTTAATTTATTAAAATAATGGATTCTTCAAACTAAATGGAGATCAACCTACTGTCAAAATTTAATGTTTTGTAACAAAATAAATAGACTGATTGCTACTTACGAACATCACAAAAGACCTAACATCAGCATTATTGTACAGGATCATGGAAATATGTTAGAAAATTTTCAAAAAATCATAACTCCAAATTAATTGAGGAAATGCAATAATTTTCTTTCCAAAATACTCAGCAATTTTCTGAAATTTGCTTGATGTAACTGTTTTGCAGACATGAGCATTAAACGGTGACAGGAGTAAATAGACAGGCGGCTAGACTCTGGCCATCCACATATGCAAGTCTTCTCCGATTGGCTGGAAAATTTCTATCAAAGAACTCATAACAAGTGAACAGGCATTTTTTTTTTTTAACTTCGTGTTTTAAAATATAAACCCCCGCCCGGCGTTGCCCGGACCTGTGATAATAAATTTTTTTTAAAACCAAGTTTTTATTATTTTATATCTTTAACCTGATTTTGTATGAAATTGTATTTTTAAATGAAAAATTCGCAAAAAAATATTGATATTTAGTGATAAAAGTACTCATATTCTTGTTTTTTTACCTAGGGTCGTTTCATAGTTTTAAAATAAAAAGTTCTTTTTGTCCGAACACTTTGAAATCTTTATTGGTGATAAATAAAACTGTTTTACTGCCCGTGTAAAAATTTAGTGAAAAAATATTGTTATCTAGTTGTAAAAGAAATGTTTTTTGTCACTTTTTTGTTTGTTTGGTTTCGCATCGGATCCTTTAACATAGCAATAAAAAAAAGTTATCTTCCGAACTCTGACATTTCAATCGGTTATAAATATAACTGCATCCAAACTGTTTAAAATTTTGCGAAAAAATATGCATATTTAGTAGTGAAAACATGAGTTCTTTAAAAAAAAAGCTTTAGCTTTCAACCTCAGAGCAAAAACATAGAAGGTCTATGTTTTCAATGCAACAGTATGGCTTCATCTGTTTTCAATCAACCCTTTTCAATCCCTCTAGGCTAAACAGGTGAGGATTGGGTTAATTAATCAGGTTTCCTGTTTCTCGGGGTAGAAGCCTTAAAAAAAAATGGTGACGCATGCGCAAAGAGGCGATTTTCATGTGGATTCGACAGAATGAGCTTTTCGTTTTAAATATATAGATTGTTTATTTAATTTCGTTTTAATACATATTAAGTATATTTATGCAATAGGGGGCTCATTTGTTTTTATAAGAAAGTTATTTAATGATACATTTATAAATACTAATTTACTAACATTTGTCTTCAATGATTTTTTTTAAACGTTATAAGTATACTTAATATATTTTTTTTTTCATTCATCAAATAAATCTGAGAGCTTGGAGACAAATGAAAAAAATCATTTTTGACAGTAATTTGACAATTTAGTGATAATTCTGAAAAATTTTTTAAATATGTACAAAAATAATTTATGTACATTTATCAAATATTTCTTCTATTTCTACATACAAAATTAAGTAAAAATTCATTTTTTACAACATAATGGCTAATTTTCTGAACTCACCCTTTTGGGGATTGTTTCCATTATGTGGTGCATGCTTTTAATAATGTTATTAGGGTTTCTGGGTTTGTAAATTAATATATTTTTTTTTTTACTTTTGTAAACAAGTAATTTTTTTTTTTTACTAATTTAGAAAATTTACAAACCCTTGCACAAACAATACTGACATTGTTAAAAGTGCCAAACGGGCGAGTTCAGCAGATTACCCATATGTTGTAAAAAACATATTTTTGTTTTATTTTGTTTGTCAAAATTGAAAAAAAGTATTTTATAAATGTACATAATAATATGTGGAAACCGAAAATAATATTTGATAAATGTTCATAATATGTAGAAATTGAAAACAATATTTGATAAATGTATTTAATTATATATAGAAATTAAAAAAAAAAAAAAAAAATGTATGGACACACAATAAACAAACATCTGTGCTTTTGATGATTATAGAAATGGTCCAGCTCAAATTTCAACTCATTTTACTCAAACACCCGAAGCTAAAATGCCTCGAAGCTGATTATAGAAGATTCAATCCCGCTTTTCGTTAATTACTGAATTAGAATGCGAATTTCTGCATGAGAGTTACAGCATAATAAAAATCAGATTGTTTCAAAATATCAGGTAACCTAGACAATTTTTTAAAGCCTAGAAAATGTTTATTTTATGTTTTCTAAGAAAAATAATTGCAAAAAGAGCTTATATTTGTAAAAAATCTTTAATTTTACTAGAAGAAACTAGTTTTTTACCACTTAAAAATTTCCAGAAATTTTTCATCTCTGTAACCCCCCCCCCCCCCCCCCTCATCCAAAACAATTAGAGCCTTTCTTTCCTCTAATCCAAAAAATGGCAACCTCATTTACTGCATTTTGTTTAAAAAAATTACTTGCATAGTAAAGAATGACTCACTGTCCAGACTTAAAAAGAGCGTCCCGATTTTTTGACATTAAAAGCACTTTTATAAATTAAAAGAAAATTCCTTAAGAATCTAAAATGTGCCTTTTTTTCACCAGCAGCAACCTTCCTTCTTTAAACCTGGGAGAAACTCAGTCATCAAAAAAGGTTGGACAGCAAGAAGGCTTCTTTCACAGCGCATTGTCTGAATGTTATATGAGCTGCAAAGCAGTTACATCTAACGAATCTTGGATAACTGCAAAGTACTTCCCAGAAAATTAAATTACTTTTGGTATATTTTTCAATGACTCTGTATTTCACTAGAATACCCAAATTTGCTCAAATGGAAAAGACAAATTCCCTATTTGAGAAATAACAAAAATACAGATCTTGGAATGCCAAATACTTAAAATTGATTTGTGCATGAATTAGGAATCACTGACAAGAAATTCAACACTAAGCTCTAAAAAATACAAATTTTGTAATGGTTAAATATGAAAGATCCAACCCACTTTGTGTCCCCTTCCTTCAAAAAGATAAATTTTACATTCAGATAAAATTGAAGGATTCATTTAAATTAACTTTTTTTTTTTTTTTTTCAAAAGAACTTGCCTAATTTAACCTTTCCTTGTATATCTAATATCTTATGTAATCTAAGTTAATTTCATAAAAAACTAATTCAAATCTCTTTACAATGATACATTAATTCTGATTTACAATTGTTAGTTAATAATAAGGATTTATGACATCAATATCTATATTTCCATATATCATGTGCTTTCTTGAATCATTCAGGAAAACCACAAATTAATTTTATTTAGATAATTACGGGTTATTTCCTGTCAAATATTTTTTTTATGAAGCCAAATCCTTTTTTTTTTTTCAAATATGATGAAAAATGTTTTTGTCTAAACACCATTTCTTTTTGCCAATAATGAATGTTTGGCAATGATATGAATTTACCGTCTCTTTTGCTGTTATGATCATCATCTGAAGAGGACGCTTGTGGAGTCTCTCTACTTCTATTTCAGACACCTCTCCCTAGCAATATACTGTTCCGGCCCCAATCACTCTAGCTGCATATAAATAAAAATCGACTGCTTTCTTACAATTAATAATGGGGTTTTATTATTTTTAAACCTGCAGATTGAGATTTCTCGTTTTATTCTACAAAATTCACAAGATCCCTAACAAAAACAATACATCCTCACCATAGGCTCGTCTTTATTAACTTGGAAATTTTTGAATGCGATTTAGGATCTGTAAATGCACTGCTAATGACACAATGAGTTTTCTAGAATTGAAAACATAATTATTAGATTTTTATAGGTAAAAAGGGAATTTTTTAATAAAGACCTAATTTTAAAATTAATGAATGAAGTATTTTTAATTAGCAGAAAAACTGTTTTAAACATGCTTTATAAATTGAATTATCTGAAGGTAAAGTCTGGATGCTTAGGTGCGAGATGGAGGAGTTAAAACAAAATAAGATTCCAAATGCAATTTATAATCCATTGTTCTCTTTGTACTAGAAAAGCTTCTAGGTGTTGAAATAAAAGTTTTATTTCAAACATAATTCATAAATTAATTCTTTCTGGTCATAGAAATATTTTTTTTCTCTTGTATAAAATGTGTATAGTTTCTTTCTATTTCATGGAAATCAGTATTTAACAGAGTAAGTTTACTAAAAATGGTGATCTGAAATCAAACAAAAACTGTTGTCATATGCAGTGCAGATCTGAGGTAAAGCATTGAACATATGTATTGAGGTGGTATATACATAAATGTATAAAGAAACTTGCAAGTGTTTGGCTACTGTCCGACATTATTGTTGCATTTAGAGGTATGCAGATTATTAATACAGTTGCATCGAGTCTATGTTAAATGCGCTTACTAAGCTTTGGATAAGAAATTAGTTTCTCATTTGAAACATATAGTCACTGTCTCTCACAAGAAAAGGAATAAGTGACCTTATTCAGCTCTCTTGTGATGGATTACTGGAGTCCACATTCAAAAAGATGAATGTAACAGAATTTCCGTTGGCGAGAATATCAGAGTACCATCTGATATCGTCAAAGTCTGCTTGTGTTCAGCACAACATATCTCTGTGAATGTACTTTTCTCCCTTCTTTATATGAAAAACAAATACAGGAATAAACTAAACATTGAATCTGACATATGACTAAAACTACCTAATATTGAGTCATACATGAGGAAGCTGTGCTTTATAAAACAAGGCTACCTTTTTAACTAGTGATAGAATCAAATTAGTGCAATCAGCCATAACAGTATATGAATATCATTAAGTATTGTAGCTTTTTCCCCGACCAAAATACTGTATTTTGATGTATGCATTATTAAAAATTAATGGTGATACTACTTTTTACTTGAATGTTATTATAAAGCAGTCAGTCTAAGTATCAATTCAGTAATGTAATCATTCATTTTTAAATATAATAAAACCTGCTAAGACGGAAACACAAAAGAAAAGACCTTACATATATTTAATTTTAGAGATATTTTTAATGTCTCTATAAGTGCCTCATATGCCAAATTCGTTTAAAAATTTAATCATGAAGATTTTTATGCTTCATTTTTTTAAATAAAATTTAGCTTATTTTATAGCTTAAATCTTGTTTTAATTTTTTACATAAAGGGTACCATTAAGAGTGATTCTTTTTATCTTACAGAACATTGTGAGGCGAGTGATATTTTTTGTACATATTCATATTATAAGGTTTGGATATATGATATAAGATTAAATTTAAAATAATAACATTCAAATTAGTCATTTTCTGTTATATAAGTTGTACTTCATATACACATTTAATAGTTCAATATGTTAAGAAGTAAATATTACAATAGTAAATGATTTTTTTCTCCCTCCACCACACTCTTTAGACATGAATGTTTCTGATTTTTATTTCCTTGGTTTTTTTTTTTGGTACCAGGCACTTTTATGCCTGTTTTTGCTATTGTACTTTTTATAATGCATCCAAAATAAGCAAAGGTGGATACCTACATCCAGTTTAAGGACCACACTAAGAAATTCAGACTATTAGCCAAATTTAAAAATCATTAGCCCAAAACTTCAATTCCTCGTTATTCGGGATCTGGAAGCTTGGAAAATTCAAGTTATGGATATGTCGTAAATGGAGCCCTTAGCATGGTCCCTGCAGTTAAATGGGATCACCTGTACTTTCTTATGGTGAGACATGCTTGGCCCACGACAAGTAAAAGGTTGGACCACACTGAGTTAAATATTACTTTTAAAAATATTAAAATTACTTCATGAATAACTGCACCATACAAAAGCTCATAATTATTGTATTTTGTAATATTTTTGGCAGATATATTTTATAAAATTATATGTTAAAACAGCAAGTGATATTTATTTTTATATTCTTTTAAGTAAGTTTTATGCATAGATAATTCAGTACTACTCCATTATCATAACAATCACTTTCCATTAAAAAAAAAAAAACTATCGCCAAATTATTCGCCAAACTGTAGCGCCCAATAAACAAATGAAAGAATGTTGCCATTAGAATCTCAAAAAAGAAATTATGAAAATCCCATTTACTAAAGTATCATTTATAAATAACTTAATAAAATTTACAATATATTAATGAAAACAGACACAAAAATAATCTTTGATATTTATTGATTTACAGTATTTTTCTTAATTATTCCTCTGGACTGTTGGATAAATGCTTGTGATGTCAGTTGAAATTGATCTATTGTAAATACTTAAATACGTATTGCAACAACTTTTTATGCTTTTTCTCTTTCAATATCATAATGTCAAAGATGTATTTTTTTTTTTAATTAATGAAATAACAAATCAGTAAAACATCATTAAAAATACCTTAAACATCGAATTAAAAATCACTTGATGAGATAACAAGCGCGTTAAATGCATTTGCCTTTAAATGAATGCCACAATCATACATTTTTGGCATTAAATGCTATAGTTTGCCGATAGGTTTTTTTTTTTTTTTTTTTTTTTTTAAATGGGAAGTGATCAACAGGATAATGGTACCAATAACTCCTTTATGGACTTATTCATTTACACTAAATGCTAACTTTTTTACCCTCCACCCTCTTTTTCTTTAGGTTAATCTACCCACCCCCCTCCCCTAAATTTAATTCAAATGAAGTTATTGCAATACAACTTTTCAATAATTTATTTACAGCTTTTTGCAAGAAAACTTTGCAACAGATTTTATAATAATTTTTTTATTATTACTTACTCTACTTACTTGCATTTTTCCTTACAGTATGACTTTTTTTCTTCTTTTTCTTACCTGAATTTTCTCCAATATTTCTTTTGGAGCTATATTTATAGAATGTCTGAAAATGAGCTGATATTTAAAATTTGCCACCATTTTTTTCGTAGTTAAACCAAAGTACAGAATAACTCGAGAACTATACATCGGACTGAAAAATACATGTTCAATATTTTTGAAAAATTTATTTAGGGATATCAAAGTTGCCCCCCAACTCTGCCGCCGGGGGGAGAAAAGGGGGCAACTTTGAAATCTTAAATGATAACCTTTTTTTATTGCAGATTCTATGTGAAAAAATACATAACTTTTGTATTTAACATTTTCTTCGGAAAATCTTACATGGCGCTGTAATCAAGTAAAATGCTGTGAGAATAGATTCCATTGAAAAGTCTGGAAACAGTTGAATAACTTGAGAAATATACATCGGATTGAAAAATGGAAAAATAAGTGTTCAATATTTTAGAAAAATCTATTTAGGGATATCAAAGTTGCCATTTTTCTAAAATATTGAACACGTATTTTTAAATCCTATGTATATTTCTCGAGTTATTCGATAGTTTCCAGACTTTTCAATGGAAACGTTTCTCACTGCATTTTTACTCAATTACAGCGTCATCTACAATTCTCCAAAGAAAATGTTAAATACAAAAGCTATGTATTTTTTCCCATAAAATCCGAATCTGCAATAAAAGGGAGGGGGATTATTATATACAATTTCAAAGTTGTCCCCTTTCCCGCCTCCCCCCAAGGGCAACAGTTGGGGGGAAGGGAAAAACATTGATATCCCTAAATAGATTTTTCAAAAATATTGAACATACATTTGTCTATTTTCCCATTCGATGTATATTTCTTGAGTTATTCGACCGTTTCCAGTCTTTTCAATGGAAATGATTCTCACTGCATTTTACTCGATTACAGCACCATCTATGATTTTCCAAAGAAAATGTTAAATACAAAAGTTACATATTTTTTCCTGTAGAATCAAAATATGAATTTAAAAAAGGAGGGGTTATCATTTAAGATTTCAAAGTTGCCTCCTTTTCCCCCCCAGGGGACAGAGTTGGGGGGCAACTTTGATATCCCTAAATAGATTTTTCAAAAATATTGAACATATATTCTTTGTTTTTCAATCCAATGTATATTTCTCGAGTTATTCAGACCGTTTCCAGACTATACGCAAGCAAGCTGCTGCAAAAATAGTCTGTTGGGATTGCCAGATATACCAAAAATATTTAACAAGTCTGCATCATCTGGCCCCTGAGAAAATTTTTAACTGCTACTCGCTTGAGATTTCATCCACATGCATATGGCATATCTATATCTTGGGTAGAGATGGGAATGCTCGAAAAAAAAACGGAAACTTTGGGGAAAAAACTTTTTTTTCCGAAGGGCTATTTTTCAATTTTTTCGAATTGGAAAAATTGAAATTTAATTTATAAAATAATATATTCAAAATGTTATTATGGCTGCATTCTGATATTTTTTTCTTTATGTTTTTTAATGTTCAGTGTCTCCCATGAAAATGTTAACATAGAAAATATTATCTGTAAGCAGCTTAGGAAGAACTTGAGTCCTTCAAAGGATCCTTTACAATTTCTTCACCTTAAAACTAAAACATAGAACCTTTCAAAAAATTCGGAATATTTTTCAATCTCCATTCTGAATCCTCCAGAAATGTGATGATTTTAGAATAACAAAACATGACACATAACAGTTGAAATCACCAATGAATCTCTTATCTAGCTGTATATACAGTAGTGGCCAAAATTGTGGAAACCTTTTGGGGGAAAATGTTTTTTTTTTTTGGAAGTTTGATGGCTCTAACATCCATTATTTCTTAGATATACCATAAAAGCTATATACCGCTGGAAAGATAATTTAATCAAAAATATCATACTATACACTATACAGTTTGTTCAATTCTAATTAATTTATCAAACGTTATAGCCAAATAATCAGAAAAAGGCAGTAAAATCTTAGTTATGAGCCATCAAATTTCAAAAAAGCATTTTTTTCCAAAAGGTTTCCACAATTTTGGCCACTACTGTATTTATGAAGGACCTTATTAAAAATATCTAAATAAGAACCTAAATATAATGATAATTTCTAATTCACAAAATTTTGATTATATATTATGACAATTTTATATTATTTTTTTAATAAGGCAATATTTTTTATACAAAATGTTCACAAAAACAGGATTGCGTTTAAAAAAGTAAGCAGACCCATGCAACTTCTCTTGTTAAAAATGAAAATTCATGTGCAAAATTTATTTCAATAATATACCGAAATTCAATATAAAATTTTAAACATGCATTTATTTTTATTAGGTGTTAGTCATATATTGGCATAGCTGCGATTTTTCATGTAATCAGATAATAATTGCCACAAATATTTAACTATTTTTAGAAACAAGTTATTTTCTAATAACATGCAATTGAAATTATTTAATCTTTTCAAGCTTTTTCTCGCTTCTCTTCCTTTTCCTTAAATATAGATTTTAAGACCTTGCCTAACTATTTTTTTTTTTTTCAATATAAATGCATACAAATAAACTTTGCAAAGAAAATATAAATTTTCTGATAAAAATTGTTTTCAACTAAATATTTCGAACAGGGTTGGGTTTTTGACATGACAAGGGTTTAAACCGTCAAAAACCTGTCAAAAAACCCCTAGAGTCACAATCTGCTGGTGCACTAAAATTTGTTAAAGGAACATATAAATTTTAAAACTAGCAACAGTTGCCATACATTATGTTGAAATTTAATTATATTATGGGTAATTAGCAAGTCTCAAAATATTTTTAATTCATAAAAATTAAGGTAAAAATGACAAATTTCAAATCTCATAAATTTATCTCCAAATGGACATGCACAAATATTTAGCACAAAAATTGTTTAAATATTTTGTTTATTTATTATTATTATTTTGTTTAATATTTTAAAAAATCTAAAGTTACTCAGTATGCATTTTAACATAATTAATATTTATAAGGAACGAGAGTTTAAAGTGTTATAAATACAGGATTTTCAAAAGTGTCGAACTTGGTACATGTGTTTATAATTTTTTTTATGCTATACACATTATATATATTACCCAGTAGGTTAATTTGAATTTAAATATAATTCATATTGTTTATTATATTTATGATTATTACACATCATTATGAATTTTTATACTCCCCCCCCCCCCCCCCCCACTAATAGTATAATAGTATTAAGAATACAACTAATGTTTACTTTGAAAGCAAGGTAAGACAAGAAGTAATTATTCAACAACTGAATACTTAAGATATTCAACAAAACTTTATAGTAGTCAGTGAAAAAATATATATACTCAATATATTTATAGAAAACAGTTAAATTTTTATTATCTTTATGTTAATTATAAATTCAAAAAATGATTGACTGTTTAAAATTCAGAGTTACTGATTTTTCTGAAAACTTACTAACAATTGCAAAAGTTAAATCCGAAAAAAAATATTACACTGATCTATGAAATACTTAAATACAAGAAAATTTAAAGTAGTCTTCAATTTTTTTAATTACAGTAGAACTCCAATTATCCGAATCAATTGGGACCGGACCCCATTCGGATAATCAAAAATTCGGATAATTGGATTTTTTTCGAAAAAAGGCTTTATTTTAATTAATTACTGTATGTATGTTGAAAATGGGAGAAAAAACTATTTTTAATGAAAAAGAGCTTTTAATTAATTAAATGAAAAGGCAACACTTTTACATGTTAAGCGTATTTACAAGTGCTGCACATTAGTATAGTATGGAAGGAACGAACTGCAAATGAAAGTCATTGCTTGCTGAACATCTCGGTCAAAGTAAGCTGTGTAACAGTCTTCACCTATTTTTGGGCATTCAAGTCGCGCATCCGCTTGACAGTGAGAAGTTGCATGTGGTCACACTCGGGCTGACTCTCCATCTACTTCAATGCAATTTCAAGGCGAGCAAATGCTTCACTGGCTGATGGTCTCGTGTCTGCTTCAAATTCGACATTAAGGTCATCTTCTTCCTCGACATTTTCTTCTCTCACACTTTCAATATTTTCATCATCATTTAGAATTTGAAACCGAGGGTCTGACAAATCACACACCATCCATTCTGCTACATCTTCTATATCTTTGCGCGTAGACAGAATCATCATTTTGCGAATCGCAGTACGTTTCCGTCTTTTAATCTTTTTTTCTGAAATTCTGAAAGCGTTTCGGATAATCAGCGATTCGTATAGTCGGAGTTCGGATAATTGGAGTTCTACTGTATCTAATTAAATACACAATTTTTAAAATTAAAAATTTCATTAAATATTTCCAATTAATTTGATTACATAATCGAAATCACAGAGTTAAAAAATAGAAGTTCCCAGATTGGAATGATTGATGAATGAATACCCAACCTGTTTAAAAGAATTTTCTTCAAAAATGTCTAATGTTCAGAAAATGTTAATCTTTACAAATGTCTGATCTTTAATATATTTTAAACTATACACTAAGTTTGGTTATAAATAAATTTCTTAATAATATAACAGTCCCTGCTGATTTTGAATAACACATTAAAATTTAATTACAAAAGATGAAGAGTTTTCAAAAGTTTTGTTTACTATTCAAAATATAAATGTTTCTTCAAAAATTTAAATTTATTTTTTCTACAACATATTTAAAAACATTTTCTTTATTAAAAACAAATAAATTTTACTTATTAAATATAATTATAGGTAGAAATATATATATAAATAAATATTTATATTTACATATAAATATAGGTTTTTGACATGACGGTTTAAACAATGGTTAAAACCGTCAAAAACTTGCCAACCCTGATTTCGAAGTATTAAAAAATCCACTTGTTTTATAAATTTCATTAAAGAAATATACATACATATATATATTACTTTCATATTAAGAATCTAAAACTTAAACTAAAACCAAAACATAGAGTTGGTTTAGGTTTAGACTGGAAAGCTATACCGAAACTAAATACACAATAAATGAAAATTCTAGTCATACGACAATAAAATTGTAATATTGTAAATTATTATCAATTTTTAAGCAATTGAAGATGTAAAAATAATAATATTTATAATGTCACAACTACAATAATTTTTTTCTTTAAAATAGCGTCATTTATATATAAAGCATTACTATGTAGAGGGGATTTAAATTTGCTTTCAAACTGTAATGATGCTGGTTGAAACTCATAAGATTTTTTTTAAATTAATATCTCTACTGGTAATTGAACAAATGCAAATGAAAAATCATTTCAACAGAGACATGATGTTACAAACAATGGTGTTAAATTAAGCAAGAAAAGCTACTGTGAAAATTCTGAGACTGAAAGAGTAACTTTTAAAAGTTGACTTTTTTTTTTCTTTTTTGTAATATATTCATGTAAAGTGAAAAAAAATATTTTCTTTAGTATGCAGAAATTTAAAAAATGTTTATTATTTTATATCATTTAAGAAAATGTAACTTATTTTTGAGAAACATTTGTAAAAAATCAATTTAACCGGAAAAAAACTGGGTTTTTTTCGCCACTTCAAAATTTCCAGAAATTTTACATCTCTAATCTTGGGTGATTAAGAAACCATCTTTCGGTAAAACAATCCAATGAATTATGACAAATTCATCCTTCTAATATCAACACTCAAATTTTAATTTTTTCCCTTAATTGTTCATGTTATTACTGTGCATTGCTAATGGGGCAATCAAAAACCAATATAAAACGAGACAGTAATTTAGCTCATTTATGCCTAGCATCCCAAAACTGGGACATAGTGAGTTTTCAGAAATAAATTAATATTCTTTTAGAGAAAATTTTCTTTCCTTTTACTGATTATTTTACTCAATTTATGTACAGAATATTCAGATTAAAATATAAAAGTATTATCAACAGTGATACAATAGACTCCCTCAAATATGCAAACGCCTAAAATCTGCACGTCGTTGCAGGTATAAACAGTGAAACTTAATTATAATGTAGAAGAATATGACTAAACTCAAGCTTTCTCATGAAGAATGCATAAATTTGTTTCCAAAAAAATTAAAGATCGCGGCGATTACATTCTTTTTATCAAATACACACAAGAAAAATGTATTCATCAAGCTTTTTGGTTATTAAGTCAGGCTAAACATGAAATAAAACTTTGTTATCTTGCAATTTTGATGTAAATTATTAGTGTATCTTTATGAATCTAGTTTTGTTGAATAATTAAAGAAAAATTTATCTCATCATTATTATGCATTATTAATTATTTTCTTGACCTTTACTTTTAATATTTTACTTTATTGTAAGCATTCGTTATAATTTCAAGTGCATTATTTAAAATTCAAATTACTGTTTAAAAATATAAACAAAACAGTAACCAGAAATCTGCACCTCTGGCCCCAAGCTATGCAGATTTTAGGGAGTCTACTGTATTTAAACCAGGGTTGTAGTGGGTAGCTGCCCAGGCTGCTGTGCTTTTTAAAAAAACTCTGGGTTTTTTTACAACCCTGATTTAAACTACTAAGGAAAAAATATCAGACACAAACAGGTTTTTTTAAAACAATTTTTTTAAACATTTTTTGAAAAATCTCCCCCCCCCCTTCCTTTCTGTCATAAAGGCTGAAAGAAAGTTTGCCTCTACTTTAGTCTTGACAACATGCTCCGCTCTTTAAGTCCAAGACCAACAGAATTGGAAGATGTAGATTTTAACTGCTAATTGTACAATTAATGACATCACTTCTCTCAGAAAAAATTGTGCCTCCTTCAAATCCTTGGGTTTGCCATCTTCCAAAAATAGCCGAATTGCCATCAAAGAAATGAGTCACCACAATTTGGCAACTTATTTTCTTTTTTTAACCAAAGAAAAAAAATCCATGTCCGGTGGTTAGACATCATAGACAATACAGCTATCGCCATGCATTGAATGGCTAACTACTAAATTTTTACCTTTATTGGACAGAGTTTAAAATATTCCTAAACTAGCTTTACTATGTAAATACCAACATAAATAATCTGGATTAAATTAAAATATGCTATAAATTACTAAATTAAAAATATTTAAAATTAATTAGAGGATTAAATTAAAATATATTTCCCATCCTAATCCAAATGACAAAATTTAAAAATCTTTTTTTCACTGTGTACCCTGACAAAATATCTTTCGTGTGACTTACTAACATTTAACATGTGAAATTAATTTAAAAACACCAAAAACATAATTAAACAAAGAAACATTTTATCATTTACTGTCTTCACTAATGAAGGAGGAAAGTACGCCTGTTATTACCTGTGAAAAAAATTCTAAGCTCAACACAGCCACACAGAATGAAGTTCAGGCCAGACAGTGCAGAAGGAAAGCAAGTCCTGGTCTGGAGAGAGTGAAGTCCAGGCTAACCTAGACAGTCTCCCCAAAAAATACTTAATTTTGAGCCCAGCCTGAGTCTTCAGAAAAAAAAAAAAAAAAAAAATTACAGGGTTCATACTCACTTCCCTCCAAAAAATCCCCTGATGTATTTTCCAGGATGAATAATTTTCCCATGTTGATAATTAACAACATTTTTTAAAACTTAATAAGTATTACCCCCCCCCCCCAAAAAAAAAAAAAGAGAGATAATCGCAAAAGTTAAGTTTTTACATCTGAAAGTTAATATATATATATTTCCCAGATCAGCAGCAAATTTTCTAGGTATTAAGATTTTGTTATGTTACACACAAAAATTTTAAGAGTTGTAAAAGTTTCATTCTCAAGTTCACAACTGATTCTGAAGCACAAACTACTGATTTGTAAAAGAATTTTTTGCAAAATTTACAAATTTTTAAACATTTTGCAGATACATACTTTTACTTCACGAAGCATGCAAATAGCAGCGAGTGCCCTCATTTCCCAGAGTAGCCGATCCTTTTGCCAAATTTTCCCAGGTTTTTGGTATTTTTTTGGAAAATCCCCTGAGATTCCCCTGATTTTTAAGACACAAAATTTATCCCCTGATGAGTATGAACCCTGAATTAAGTCTGATCCGAGTCTAATGAAATGATTTCGGCTTAAGCCCTGGCCAGGTTCCATTAAAGAAATAAGTCACCACAATTTGGAAAACTTATTTTGGTTCGTTCATGTTATAGCAGACCCCAAAGATGAATCGCCAAGTGACCAAGATTTATCGCCAAATTATAATGCATGTATGACATAATAATATATGATGCATATAACATTTTGTGATATGTATGGCCAAGTTATAGTCATACATGACAAGTATTTCCATTTGATGTTTTTCAAAGGGTGCTGCGCCCTGCCCTTTTCGTTTAAATTGCCGATGCACCCTGTCTTTTTTAGATATGGTAAAAGCGCCCTGCTCGTTTTCCCTGTAGCTTCTTTACGTCTTTTTTTTTGCTTTTTCCTCTCATATACGCCCACCCTCAGAAATCACGTGGACTTTTGAAAACAGAAGTTTGGTTGCTATGATTGACTCACGTGTTGTAAGTTTTAAATTAACCTAAAAAAACAGATGCAGCAACTGCATATTGTATTGTTTTCAAATTGTAATGCATTTTCTATTTCGAAATTATCCCAGAATGGCACATTTCCATAAGTAGAATATTCGAAAAATGAGTTATTTTAATCAGATTATTTTATGAGAATCTTAAAAAATACAGCACGATTTCAGCTTACCTAGATAATGTTTGCCAGTGGGCGACCCCCTCTCGAAATACCTTCCAGGAAATTTAGGACCTAATACTTAATGGTTTAGAGTTGAAATCCCCACTCCTCCCGAACTGACAAATGATAATCCAATGAGAAGTGTCCTTTCGCTCAACAAAAAGTGTCCTTTTACTGGACAAAAATGCCCTTTTCAGCAAATCAGCCCTGCCCTTTTTAAAAGAAGTGTGAACACTATATATGATGCGCTTTCTCACTCCAACTTTAAAATATATTTTCCACTGTACTTTGGCAAAATATCTTTCATATGATTTACTAACATATAAAACTAATTTAAAAACACCAAAAAATGAAATAAAACGAAAAAAGAATAAAACATTGTATCATTTACTTTCTTCATTAATGATAATGAAGGAGGAAAGCTCGTTATTACGTGTGAAAAAAATTACAAACCACTTGCACATGCCATGTTCTATTACCTCTACAAACCATTGGATGTTGATTTAATTTTAAGTTTTCAGGTACACTGTCATGTCTCTGTGACAACAGTAACCAGTATTATTACCAATAACCAAAAAATTATTTAGGTAACATATTTTTTCCAATACTTTAAGTTAGCTGGGTGCAGGTGATAATTAAATCACCAAATATTGTTCCCATTGCAGTCATTCTTTTTGCCTTCATTTCATTCAAAATATAAAGTTTTCACTGGTTTAATTTAAAATGCATGCTGTTCAGCTATTTCATTAAAAAATTAAAATAACAATACCATAAACCAAAACATGTTATTTCAACATTAAAGCACCGTTTCTAAATTACACTCCAAAGAGATAAAAAAAAATGCTATTCTAGATTCGTGCCCAGCTAACATTAAGTACCATTTTACCTTTTGATTAATTTAATTAATGCATTTTAACTTACAAATACTGTAAAACATAAAGATTATAAAATGTTCAAAAAGATTAAAATATAGAATGAGAATGCGTATTCAGTAGTTATTTACAGAAATGAATTAATAACAAGGAAAAAAAACTTTCTTAAATAGCAATGTTATATGAAATGTTTTATCTAAACATTTTAAAATACAAATATAGTTACTTGTTGAGATTATGAATTCTTTTGAGATTGTATAGTTCATCTGTGAATGAGAATATAGCAGAAAAATATTTTAAAACAAACAATACGAAAGATAAGGTACTTAAACTAGGAATTTGTTTATACAATTAATCAAGAAAAAATATGGATTCTTGTTTGAAACAAGTAAAAAGATTTATTTTTAATTAAATGAAAATCGATGCTTAAAATATTAAATATTTAAGAAGTAATACAAAAGAAATTTTAGGAAACAAAGCTTTCTTTGGCAAATCGCCAAACATTACATTTATAAGTAAATAAGTAACTGGTCATAATATGATGTTTAATTGTATTAATCTTCAAACATCTGAAAACAGACAATGAAGTATCTCAGAAGAAACATTTTATAATAATAATTTAATGATAAATGTCGTTAAACTTTGAGTTTTTGTTGCTGAGAGGACAATCATCAATTCAGATAAGTAAATAAATAAGTTGAAACAAAGATATTTTGTTAAATCTTATCACTAACATTTAAATGTTGCTTCATACAATAAGACAAGTTTCTATCATTTTCTTTTCTATGACTTATCATATTTAACTAATTTTTTAAGGTAATTTAAAGACATTTACGAGAGAATCGTGTTATTTTTAACTTATGTTTACATGTATCATAACATTGCACATTTCCAATGTATGTAAATATTAGGGTTAAATTAAAACGTACTTGTCAAACAAAACGACGAAATTAAATTGATATTGTGTGGATGGCTGTTTTTTCTTGACATACAATAACAAAGCACAGGCAGTCTTCACACCACGCTATCTAGAGGAGCAATTTCAGTTTCAGACAACTTTTCAATCGTGTTACAACTTGCTTTGAATCGGGCCGGGATCACCGATTACAAACAGCCCCAGCCGGCGCAATAAACAGCTGGAAGCTGAGCGGAGCCAGTGTTTATTTGAGATTTCATTGGCTGTCAACCATGAAGATAGCGTGTAGACGGAGAACAATTAATGTTTCTACTTTTAAACCTCCTAAACGTCGTTGCCATTTAATGCAGTTGGAAAATTTAGCGCCATCTATATTCTTTGTCCAAACCTAGCGCCATCTAGATTATAATCTAGGGGAATATATCTTTCTTCCCGCGTGGATGTGATGTGTAGCTACAAAATGTAGACCGGTTCATCACTAGTCAACTCCTCTTGTCGTAGGCGAAACATTTCTCGCTCAATGCGCTGTTTCCTATGAGAAAACGAAATTTTTGCATTTAATTATGGATCATATCTATTCTAAAACAAATTTTGTTTAATCAGGTTATGTACAGAACTTGGATTCTGTTGCTAATCAAATCAAGCATATTTAACAAGAAAATTTTACCGGCCAACCATTTGAAAATTGTTATGACAAAAGGTATGCAACTGGAAAAATAGTTAATTACATTAAACTACAATGCACCTTCATATATTTTTTTACCTATAAAATTAAGAATATGAAAGTTTAGTATAGGATAAAACACCATGCTTACATCGTGGTAAATTGAAACGTTGCAAAATATAGCTAACTACCATAGTTTGCAATTTTTCAAAGATTGTCTAAAAATCCACTCGCCAGCAGCAATTAAAATAATGTATTTCCCAACTCCTGAGTATACATTAATGGTTTTACATAAAAACAAGTAAAAATTTATGTATATCATTTTAACATGTTGTATTATGACAAGGAAATCTTTGAAAATGAAGCTTGTGTTTTGTCAGAATTCTGTATTGTTAGCTGAAATTATTTTTATGCTAAATAAGCAGGTTTTTAAAAACATTTTTACTGTTCTAATAATATTTATAAAAACAGGACAAGACAAAAAATCGACTTATCATATGAAACATTTAATAAAGTAGTAGGGCAATATTTTTTTTTTTAAATTTTACTCTGTTTTTTTTTTTTTTTTTTTTTTTTTTTTTTTTTTCGAGAAGGGAAGAGAATCCTATAATTTAATCTAGAAAAAAAAAAAAAAAAAACATTACCATTAGAAAAGCATTTAATCAGGGGTGGATGCACAGTATTTTTCTTGTTTTGTTTTTCTTTTTTTTGGTGGGGAGGGAGGGGCATTTTGTAAAAATTTATTTGTGTGAAATTTGTTATATTTTTGTGAAAAATAACATTTTGTAACAAAAGATGAAATCCAGGTACTCAAAATTGAACCAAACATTTATTAATAACTAGTTGACCCGCCCGGCGTTGCCCGGGCCCATGATAATAAATTTAAAAAAAACTCAAGTTTTCGATATCGAGTCGAATGACCCAAACCCTGTTGAAATCGAGCTCATAGAACCCAAGAAAAGAATGAGTCCCCAGCAGGCGGTGGATATGCCCCCTGTAAATGTAACGAATTTCCTTTAACATTAACGCGATATTTTTGGGGGCAACTGATAGTTTTGAGCAGGACCCTAAGAGGAAAATACCTTAAAAGGTCCTAGTACTTAGGACTTAGAGCTTTAGATCTTTAATTAGTCGAAATTAAGCATAGGGTATAAATTAATCATTAGAATGAAATTTTAAAGAAATGTTTAAAAAGGGACCCTAGGGCCCAATAAAAAATATGAGGGCGGTGGCCCGGGGAGAGGAGTCCAAGACTCAACTTTAAAGTTATGCGTTGAGATGGTGACACATTTAGGAGGGGGGGGGGGTGGAAAATGCATGGCGCACAAAAAGTTCAGGGCCCTAGGGGCACAAAAATGTAAAGCAGCCCGGGTCTTGTTCAAGAATTTTTTCTGTCATTCATAGTAGTTGGAAGTCCTAAGAAGTTGTTAGAAAAAAACTAGTGAATCGAACGATTTTTAAGGGAGCTATAGATTAGTTTCAACCACGTGATCATCAGCCCACCAAGTGTTACCAACTAATAATAATCGTGGATTTGTAACCTGAATTATGAGCCAACCAATCTTAATCGTGGATTTGTAGCCTGAATTATGAGCCAACCAATCACAATCCACCATTTTTGGCGGGCAAACAAAAAACAAACCTAGTTGCTAAGGGGGTTGCTAGGGTGTGACGTCAGTTGAAACTGATCTATAGTAGTGGGGCCAAAAGGAGCTGCTGATAGTTATGAGTAGGGCCATAAGATGAACAGTCCTAACTGGAAAGTAGAAGTGGGGGAATAACTAAATGGAGAAAAAGCCCCAAAAACTAAGAAAAATGGATTAAAAGGGGACAAGTTATTAACAGTTTAGGAAACAAAAACTACAACGTTCCCCGTACCAGGCACCTAACTGGAACGTAGAAATGGGGGGAAATCTAAATGGAGAAAGGGCCCCAAAAACGAAGAGGATCGGTTAAAAATTGGACAAGTTGTCTCAAAAAATTAAAAATCTGAGTCTCAGCAGCATCAGGACCTACTTTGGACTACCCGCTGCAATTCGAGTTTGTGATGAAATGCTCGCTCTCTCGCGGATGAAGTCTGAATCACATTTAGAGATGATGCTGTTGGCTTTTCCCTTACATTATTAATGCAAGAAACGTATATTTTATTACCTTGTAATATTATAAAATGGAATTTAAAAAGATAGAAAAAACACATCACTCAAGCTGCTAGGTATCTTAGGGTAAATAATGAGGATTGGAAGGCGGTGAATTTCTATAAATTTCGTAATTTATATAATTTGTTTACAAACATAACTGTAGATTACTCTGAGATCGTGTAAAGCCAAGTTTAATTATCTTATTATTTCTGAAATTTTCATTCACAGATCACTCCTAGTCTCTACATCTTTAGAAGCATGAAAATGTGATGTATATAATTAATCTTAATCATCCCATCCCATAACATATTAAGGTGTAATAACTTCCCTGTGCGTATATAATTAGCCTTAATCAAATTATCCCATCCCATAACATAGTAAGGTGTAATAACTTCCCTGTGCTGCGTAATTGCCAAGTCAAAATAATAATTAACAAAAGATGGAGAGACTAGGATGCGAAATTTTCCATGGAAAATTTTCCAAAGTATTAAATATGAATTTATAAAATTAATTATTAATCATTTTAATTAATAATTATAAATATATATAACTAGCAAGCTACGCTGGTCAATTTCTTTTAACGAACCTTTAATCAAACAAAATATTGACATTTCATAAATAACTTTTATATTTTAACATAATAATAAGGCTACTATAATTTGTGACTCGTGCTATAGCCAATATACACGTCAGGACACGTCGCCCTTATCATTATCTTTTTACGCATGAAGGCTTCGCTAGGGTACTCCATTGGAAAATTTGGTAATTTTTGAAATTCAATATTTGAAAAACGGCATAATCATTAGATTTGAAATTTATATCAAGAAAAATACAATTTTTTACCTTTCAAACGCAGTTTGTCTAACAATTTTCTGACAAATACTTTTTGAGCTATCATTTTTTTCAGTAACATCAAATGTTTCATTTTCCGAGATTAATCTGGTGCAACAATTAGCGAAAAACCCAGTCGTCAGCAACGCATAGTTTTTTATTAAAGAGGCTGTTGGAGCAGGGATTGTCACCACCAATTTGCCACCATCACTTTTGAAATCGGTTCCGTGCTTCCAAGAGATTCCATAGAAATTGTAATTTAGAATGACTTCAGAACGCTTTTCGCTCATTTCACCCATTTAAATTTCGATTTTTTTTTAAATTTATTCTTACAGAGCATTTACATCTAATAAGTAACTACAATGCTAAATTTCAAATTTCTTGCCCCTTCAGTATAAAAAAGTCGCAATTTTCGAAGATTTTTCGATCCTGTACCCCATTGATGTTAGTGGCACCGACATAAAATATAGCCTATGTTGGAGTAGGGATTGTCCCCATCAATTTGCCACCATTACTTTTGAAATCGGTTCTGTAGTTCCAGAGATTTCATAGAAATTGTAATTTAGACTGTTTTTAGAACGCTTTTCGCTCATTTCACCCTTTTAAATTTCAATTTCTTTTTTATTTTGTTCTTAGAGAGCAATTACATCTTATAAGTAACTACAATGACAAATTTCAAATTTCTAGCTCCTTCAGTATAAAAAATAAAAATAATACTGCCCAGTTAAACTGAGGGCATTGAGTTCACAGGCTATTCACACTAATTGTATATTATACTCTTATTTCAAAGAATTTGAAATAAGCCCATCGAAAAATAAAGAAATAAACAATATATTAAGGGGGGGGGGGTCATCCCCCCGTTACCCCCCTCATAGTTAACTAATGAACCCCTTAAACTAATCAGGTAAATCTCTAATTACAATGAATATATATACAAAATTTGAAGAAAATCGGATAATTCTGCATGAAAAACCCATTTATATAAAATAAGGCGGGATTAGCCCCCTCCGTTCCCCCCCCCCTTTATACTTAACCAATCAATCCCGAAAACTAATCAGGGACGTGCCTTAACACAGTGAACCTATAAACAAAATTTGAAGGAAAACGGAATAATTCTGCATGAAAAACCCATTTATATAAAATAAGGGGGGATTAGCCCTCCGTTCCCCCCTTTATACTTAACCAATCAATCCCGAAAACTAATCAGGGATGCGCCTTAACACAGTGAAGCTATAAATAAAATTTGAAGGAAATGGGATAATTCTGCATGAAAAACCCATTTATATAAATTAAGGGGGGTATTAGCCCCTCGTTCCCCCCCTTATACTTAATCAATCAATCCCGAAAACTAATCAGGGAAGCGTCTTAACCCAATGAACCTATACACAAATTTTGAAGCAAATGGGATAATTCTTCATGAAAAACCCATTTATATAAATTAAGGGGGGGATTAGCTCCCCCGTTCCCCCCCCCCTTTATACTTAACCAATCAATCCCGAAAACTAATCAGGGAAGTGCCTTAACACAGTGAACCTATAAACAAAATGTGAAGGAAAACGGAATAATTCTGCATGAAAAACCCATTTATATAAAATAAGGGGGTATTAGCCCTCCGTTCCCGCCCTTTATACTTAATCAATCCCGAAAACTAATCAGGGGAGCGTCTTAACCCAATGAACCTATAAACAAATTTTGAAGCAAATAGAATAATTCTGCCTGAAAAACCCATTTATATAAATTAAGGGAGGGATTATCCCCCCGTTCCCCCCCTTTATACTTAACCAATCAATCCCGAAAACTAATCAGGGAAGCGCCTTAACACAGTGAACCTATAAACAAAATTTGAAGGAAATGGGATAATTCTGCATGAAAAACCCATTTATATAAATTAAGGGGGGGGATTATCCCCCCGTTCCCTCCCTTTATACTTAACCAATCAATCCCGAAAACTAATCAGGGAAGCGCCTTAACACAGTGAACCTATAAACAAAATTTGAAGGAAAACGGAATAATTCTGCATGAAAAACCCATTTATATAAAATAAGGGGGGGGGATTAGCTCCCCCGTTCCCCCCCCCCCTTTTTATACTTAACCAATCAATCCCGAAAACTAATCAGTGATGTGCCTTAACACAGTGAACCTATAAACAAAATTTGAAGGAAAACGGAAAAATTCTGCATGAAAAACCCATTTATATAAAATAAGGGGGTATTAGCCCCCCCCGTTCCCCCCTTTATACTTAACCAATCAATCCCGAAAAACTAATCAGGGAAGCGCCTTAACACAGTGAACCTATAAACAAAATTTGAAGGAAAACGGAATAATTCTGCTTGAAAAACCCATTTATATAAATTAAGGAGGGATTAGCCCCCCCCCCGTTCCCCCCTTTATACTTAACCAATCAATCCCGAAAAGTAATCAGGGAAGCGTCTTAACCCAATGAACCTATAAACAAAATTTGAAGGAAAACGGAATAATTCTGCATGAAAAACCCATTTATATAAATTAAGGGGGTATTAGTCCCCCGATCCCCCCCTTTATACTTAACTAATCAATCCCGAAAACTAGACAGGGAAGCGCCTTAACTCAGTGAACCTATAAACAAAATTTGAAGGAAAACGGAACAATTATGCATGAAAAACCCATTTATATAAATTAAGGGAGTATTAGTCCCCGATCCCCCCCTTTATACTTAACCAATCAATCCCGAAAACTAATCAGGGAAGCGCCTTAACACAGTGAACCTATAAACAAAATTTGAAGGAAAACGGATATTTCTATGAATAGTTATCTCATTACGTACGTACATACATACATACAGAACCAGCTGGCAAGCTCTCAGGGCTTGATAGCCAGTTTGATAGCTAAAAAATGGGCAATTTTAGAAAGTTTTTTGCTCCTGCACCCCCTGGGGTTAGTGGCACCGACATAAAATATAGCCTATGTTGGAGCAGGGGTTGTCACCATCAACTTGCCACCATCACTTTTGAAATCGGTTCGGTAGTTCCAGAGATTACCCCCTACAAACAAACAAACAAACAATCTTTACTCCTTTATAATATTAGTATAGATCAGTCAATCCCGAAAATTAATCAGGGGAGTGTCTTAACCCAATGAACCTATAAACAAATTTTGAAGCAAATAGAATAATTCTGCATGAAAAACCCATTTATATAAATTAAGGGAGGGATTATACCCCCGTTCCCCCCCCTTTATACTTAACCAATCAATCCCGAAAACTAATCAGGGAGGCGCCTTAACACAGTGAACCTATAAACAAAATTTGAAGGAAAACGGAATAATTCTGCATGAAAAACCCATTTATATAAAATAAGGGGGGATATGCCCCCCCGTTCCCTCCTTTATACTTAACCAATCAATCCCGAAAACTAATCAGGGAAACGCCTTAACACAGTGAACCTATAAACAAAATTTGAAGGAAATGGGATAATTCTGCATGAAAAACCCATTTATATAAATTAAGGGGGGATTATCCCCCCGTTCCCCCCCTTTATACTTAACCAATCAATCCCGAAAACTAATCAGGGAAGCTCCTTAACACAGTGAACCTATAAACAAAATTTGAAGGGAAACGGAATAATTCTGCATGAAAAACCCATTTATATAAAATAAGGGGGGGATTAGCCCCCCGTTCCCCCCTTTATATTTAACCAATCAATCCCGAAAACTAATTAGGGAAGCGTCTTAACACAGTGAACCTTTAACCAAAATTTGAAGGAAATGGGATAATTCTGCATGAAAAACCCATTTATATAAATTAAGGGGGGGATTAGCCCCCCCCCCGTTCCCCCTTTTATACTTAACCAATCAATCCCGAAAAACTAATCAGGGAAGCGCCTTAACACAGTGAACCTATAAACAAAATTTGAAGGAAAACGGAATAATTCTGCTTGAAAAACCCATTTATATAAATTAAGGAGGGATTAGCCCCCCGTTCTCCCCTTTATACTTAACCAATCAATCCCGAAAAGTAATCAGGGAAGCGTCTTAACCCAATGAACCTATAAACAAAATTTGAAGGAAAACGGAATAATTCTGCATGAAAAACCCATTTATATAAATTAAGGGGGGGAATCTGCCCCTTGTTCACCCCCCTTTATACTTAACCAATCAATCCCGAAAACTAATCAGGGAAGCGCCTTAACACAGTGAACCTATAAACAAAATTTGAAGGAAAACGGATATTTCTATGAATAGTTATCTCATTACGTACGTACATACATACATATAGAACCGGCTGGCAAGCTCTCAGGGCTTGATAGACAGTTTGATAGCTAAAAAATGGCAATTTTAGAACGTTTTTTGCTCCTGCACCCCCTGAGGTTAGTGGCACCGACATAAAATATAGCCTATGTTGGAGCAGGGGTTGTCACCATCAATTTGCCACCATCACTTTTGAAATCGGTTCGGTAGTTCCAGAGATTACCCCATACAAACAAACAAACAAACAATCTTTACTCCTTTATAATATTAGTACAGATTATTTAATTATATATTATTATTATTATTATTATTATTATTATTATTATATTATAGATTATATTACAATTTATATTATATTATTATCAATATTTATAAATATATTAATATATTTATATTTAATATAAATAATGACATAAATAATAATATTATTACAAATTATAAATTTAAATTATCATAGTAACATAATTTAATTATTATTAATTAAAAATAATTATAATATAATAATATGAACTAAAATATTAATTCTTTAATAATTATATTTAATATTTTAAAATAATTATTTAACATAAAAAATTATAATTAATATTAAAAACTAGCTGGCTTCACCCGCTAGCGGGCCCCTAATTTACATCGGTGCCTCGAAATGTAGAAAATCTCGAATCTTGTAAAACCTCGAAGGACGAACCTCCGGACGAACCTCAGACCCGGGTACCCGCTGCCTTCGGCACCGGATAATCCCTTAATTTGCACATTGAATAGTACAAACCTCTAACCGAACGAGATCCGACCCTGGTCCCCGCTGCCTTCGGCATCGTATACCGGTCGTGCTACGCACGCACCGGATAATCCCTTAAATTGCACATAGAATAGTATAAACCTCAAACTGAACGAACCTGCGGCTTGGGTCCCCGCTGTCTGCGGAACCGTACAGCAGTCGTGCTGCGCACGTGCTGCAGTATACGTTAGTTCCTCCTTCCGCCACCAGGTGGCGCAATCCGTTTATACGATCATAACTGAAATCATTAAGGCTTTCGATGTCGAGTCGAATGAGCCATACCCCGTCGTTTTCATGCCCGTAGAACCGGAGATAAGAAAGCGCCCCCTGGTGGTGAAAAAACGAATTAAAATCGGTAAGCTCTATCGATGTCGAGTCGAATGAGCCATACCCCGTCGTGATCCTTCCCATAGATACAGAGATAGGAAAGCGCCCCCTGGTGGTGAGAATCGGAAAGCTTTAGTATCCTCTATCGACTTTGAGTCAAATGAGCCATACCCCGTCGTGATCCGAGCCATAGAAACAGAGATAAGCAAACGCCCCCTGGTGGTGAAAAACGAACTAAAACCGATAATCTCTAGTACCCTTTATCGATGTCGCGTCGATTGAGCCAAACCGCGTCGTGATGTGACCCATAGAACCCGAGTTGGCTGAAAAATCCTTTAATTACACCTTCCACCACCAGGGAACGCAATGTGTTCTATACGAACATGACCGAAATCTGTAAAGCTATCAATGTCCTGTCGAAAGAGCCAAACCCCGTCGTAATCGGGCCCATAGAACCCGATTTCCGGAAGCACCCCCTGGTGGTGAAACATGGAACTAAAATATGTAAGCGCTATCGATATCGAGTCGAATGAGCCAAACCGCGTTGCGATTGCACTCGAGATATTGTGAAATCAAAATATAAAATCTGATATTATTATTCGAAAAAAGTGGTATAAACTCAGAAACTTTTAAAATGTTATAAAGGGTCCTATTATGATGTTTGGAATCAGTTTGGTGAAATCCGTGACATAGTTTCTTAGTTATAGAAACGGACCATAGTTAAGATAAAAAAACCTGAAGGGGGGATACGGACCATAGTTAAGATAGTTGTAATTTTTCTATACATATAAACAATCAAACGTTTAAAAATGTTAAATTAGTTGAAATGGAATTGGTCCTATCCAACTCCATTTCCTCAAAAATAATACAAATTACAAATATGTCTTAATTACATTAATCGTCCCGATTCGATAACGGGCGAAGCCCGCTTTTCCCTATCATAATATCTGGTTGCCACTCTAAAAGAAAAACTTAAAATACTCGTAATGCAGTTCTTAGACGCGGCCTACTTCTTAAAATCATAATATCTAGCCGGCACTGTAATAGAAATCTTTCTTTTGCTTTAATTATACAAATAATGATTAATTATACAATTAAACTAGCCGGTCTTCGCCCGTCTAGACGGTCGCTTGATGGGCTCAGATGACTTTTACTGCGTATAGCCCGGTCATTGGCCAGTGCTCATAAAGTGCGTTTTACATGCAAACATATAATAAATAAAAAAGTCCTTCCGGCCTGTACCGGGAGGAAAAGGTAGCTTTCCTATATCTTCGTTTTAAAATTTTAGCTAATGTTACACGAAAACAGCAACTTAAAATGCAAATAAAACGTTTACAAAAGATTCGTTAATACTGAATTTGAATAAGAAATTCGCCAAATTATTGAGCAATAGCCAAATTGGCTTCATTTATGAAGACTTATTTTGGTCGCCAAATTTGGCGATATTTCGCCAAATGTCGCCAAGTTTGGCGAGAATTTGGCGCTAACGGATATGAATATATAGTTTTATGCGTTTGATTGGGAAAATTATTACAACAATGAAAATTTTTGTAATGTGCTGTCTTGTTTCAAAATGTCAGCCACCCTAGAATTTCAAACTGCTCTAGCTCAGCCGTTTTTTAAGATAGAGGTAAAACAAAAAATGCTCTGGAATCCTCGTTTCAAGGCCTAACACTGAATTAAAAAATAAATTTGAATTTTTAACTTTTTTGTATATTTATTTTAGTTTTAAATTTTTAATTGGCCGCCATCTTGAAACAAAATGGCGGACCAAGCTGTCCAACGAACTCGGTCGAGACATTGGTGAGCTTAATACACACAATTAGTTTCATCAAAATTGATTTATAAATACGAGCGTTATCGTATGACATAGGTCAGATATATATATATATATATATATATATATATATATAAATCAACATTTGAACGGAGGGTGGTTTTGGGGTCTGGGGGTCATGATCGGTGAAAATATATCGAAATTTTCCGGAACTGCTTTCCTCCGAACGGCTGCAATAGGTAGCTTTATACTTTTTTGTATTGAAAGCTACCTAAAAGAATATTTTAAATTATACGAAAATAACTCATAAAAATATCAAAAAGCATACAATTAAAGATTTCACGACATAAAAAATAATTTTTATTCATAAGCCCGTTGACAAAAACCCGTTTAGCCCTGCCGGTGTCAATCTTAGGAAAAGAGAGAGCTTTCGGTTGAAATAAACAAAAATGGGATAACTGAAGATACCTGGCGAGTTTTGTAAATGAGGGTTTCGCCCACATAAATTGCTAATTGGGTGATCCAAATAATGGACCCTGTGTGCTTCACAGCCATATATGGTCAATACGGCGATAACTATAACGGAACTCCGTGTATTTTGCGCCTCATAAATCATTAAAACACCAATCCTATAACGGGGCTCTGGGAATTTTGCGTACATGAACGGTTAAAACGACAATTATTTTAACAGAGCTTTGTGGATTTCACACCTATAAAATAATTATACAGGAATCATTATAATGGAACCTCGGGCATACTCAAGCCCATAAACGTGGCGATCAGTATGTAAATCGAAACCTATACTCCCAAAACATTTTCTTTGAGAACAGGAGGAAATGTACTATATTTTCTATACAGATAGAAATCGGATTGCCAAAAGACGAAAAGCGTAAAAATAATTTATAAAATTATGAAATTAAATAAAAAAAAATAAGACTAATCAAAATTTTCCCCATAAAAATCTCGTGCACATAATATTTAATCAAAAATCAGCAATACTTTTCTTTTTCGTCTAATCTTTCATAATCGGGTTCATAGCCAAGTTTGGCAACAAAAATTATCGATGCTGGCAAAAATGTAGCTTCAGGATTCTGAGAGTGATAACAATAGTTACAAAAATAATATCAGTTTCGCGCCAAACCACGCACGCTAACACACACAAGTTGGTAAAGGGTTTTTGCTTCATTTCCGCAGAAAAGTTCTTTCCGTTAATTCCAGACAACAGTGAATGCAAATATTCTGTACATTTTCCTCTTACACTAATAAAAACAATTCGGCAACTTTTGTTACACTGATATCATTCTCGCCAAGCATAATATTTGGCACCAAATGAAACATTTGAAATTAAAAATGAAATTGTTGATGCAATAGTGATCATTTAAAAATATATTATATATTATTTGAAAATTACAAACTTTCCCAAACTATCTTATTAAATCAATTCAAATATATACTTAAAATGAAAAAAGAAATAAATACTATGCAATAAAATAATAAAATGAAACTTAATTTAAATCGCAGGCATGAAATTGTTAATGTTGTAGCTGAACTCGCAAAAAAAAAAAAAAAAAGAAAAGAAAAACGGTACTTCTCTATTATCCCGCCGACTACTTTTCATAACAAAAAACTATCGCCAAACTGTAAGATTAAATGCCAAATATGCAGTCCCATTTACTTGATATCAGAAGCATTATACGTGTTTGTTATGCCATCAAGTGGTTTTTTATTTGATATTTGCGTATTGCGTGTATTTTTCATTATGTTTTACTGATTTATTAGTTATTTCATTCATTAAAATAATAATGGTGTCCTTAAATTCTTATATTTTATTTATTTATTTATTATGATATTCCAATGGCAACGTTCTCCCGTTTATTGGGCGTTACAGTTTGGCGATAGTTTTTTGTTATGAAAAGTGGTCGACGGGATAATAGAGAACTACCAAAAAAACTTTATTTATGTACGCAATTCCATAGTCCTGAAACAATTTTATTGCAGCTTCATCATTATCAGGTAACTACCAAATGGGTAAATTCATCTCAGCGTCAATGAAAACTGGAATTTATAACTTAAAAAAAATTGCAATTCGAAAAATAGCAAATTAAGAACTTTTGCGTGGATACCATTGGATAATAATGATAACAAAATGATTCACGTTCAATACATAGCGAGCTCACAATGTTTGTCACACTTCTAAAACTAAAACTAATTTCATTGGTTCATAATGAATGACGTCAAAGGTGTTTTCTGATTTTATTCTCTGCAGGTGATTAAAGTCTACGTTTTCTCCGTAGTTCGAAAACGGTAAAAATGACAATCAATTAAATTCATTTTGAAACGGACATCCCGGAACTGTTGATGACAGTCACATGACTTACGGTTTTATTATATAGATAATATATCGGCTCGTAATGAAGATATGAGAATAATTTTTAGCTATTCTGAAAGCAGAATCTATTTTGCGTCGCCCTGTGAAAGTTTGGAATTTCTGCGCCCCTTAGATTCGAAGATGGGGCCCCCCTCTGTAAAATTCCAGTTGAAAGTCACGTGACCTCTGTAAAAGAAATTGCGCCTTGCCTCTCGGCTCTGACCTCGAGCGGAGAGGAAATGATTTCGCAGCTGTGTCTGCAAAGAATTAAAAAATTATTTTTTATCGATCGATTTTTAAAGGATTTTTTCGGTTCTAATTGTCGTACGGAAATGATTTTTCGAATTTTTGAAACCGGACGCTGTCCTGCTTCCGTCCGTACCACTTCCGAATTTCTGGGCCATAGACTTCCGGAGATACGAGTCGGTTTTAAAGCGCGCAGTACAGTTTTCGGCTTAACTTTGCTCCTGGCGTCCCTGCCCTTTTCCAGATTCGTCTCGACTGGCAACCCGCTGAGGAGAAATTTTGTGGTTTTCGAATTCTTTTGCAAGTTAGGTTTCAATTGGATCAATTAAAACAGTTTCGTTAATTAATAACTCAACGGGTCCGGGTCGGACTCCCGACCCGGCCGAACTTGAGCTCCGCGCCGTTTTTATGAATTTTTCGGTACTCGAGTGCTCTCCGTGCGTCGCCTAGTCCCACAGCCTTTGCGTGTACAGACCGAGAATGCACACACACACACACAGACATTTACGGACATTAATAATTATCCGATAATAAAATATTTATAATTATAATTAGCAATAATCTTAATAAATAATTAATATTATATATATAAATAATATTATAATGAATTATCTATATATTTAAAACGCTAAGCGTTTTCTTTCGACAATTCGTGAGAACAAACTACTGCATCAAATTGCATCATTCTTTTTTTAAACGAAAAATATTTGGACACAGATTTGTTATCGTGCATTCGTTTGTTCGAAAATTTAATTAATTAGCCGTAATTTTCAATTAAACTTTTACTTCTGCTAATGACGTGTAAAGTCGGCAATTCGGATAACGCCCACTGTTGCGAAGCACAGAGTTTATTTTCTGAACTCTGTGGTTGCTATAGGATAAAAGAGAAATAATAAATATTAAAAGAACGTGGCTTTTAGGCCAAATTTTTTAATTTGCAAGTTAAATTTCTGTAAAAATATTTATTCGCGTGTTTTATAAGCGAATAAAAATTCATATTTATTGAGACGTCACGGGAATATTGTCCATTGGGTTTATGTTATCATTATGCATTATAACTTTGTTGATGCCATTTTTCCATTACAATTAAATACAAAATATATTTTTATTTGTATACATGGTGTTTAAGCATTAAAGTAACGTATGTAAAGTACGTGTAAAAAGTTTGCGCCGGTGAAAATGACGTTATGCTTAGCTTGAAATGCATTTTAACATTGATAAAACTAAAGAGAAAAATGTATATGATTGTGTCAACCTGACGTAATTTTAACTGATTTTTCCATTCTTAATTATGAAGATTAGAATTGAAGCCGTCATTGATTGCTTCATCTTGATTTCATACCTTGATTGCATGTTACCAATTACTTTTTTTTTAATTATAGGTTTGAAGATTTTCTTTTATAATAAAAAAAAAGTAATGGATTTCAGGAAATTTAAAATTATTAAAAATAGTGTTATGGTAGAAAAAAAACTTGAAATAATTATTGTATTTTTAGCTAGAATAAACAATGTAAGACTAATATTTCATAGGGATTATTTTGGTAGGTTTATTATAAGTTCATTTAACAGTTCCTTATTAGCACAAAGTCCTATTTCTTTCATTGTGAATTTCTCTTTCGATGTCAAAAAATGGTTTTCTACTTTTTAGCGCCCGCTAAAAGACAGTGGCAATTTTTAGAAATGTACAACGGTTGTGACAACAAACGACGCTATCGCTTTAGCTTTCATCGCGCTTACATCACTTCTAAATGCTACAAACTTCTATTTTTTACTACATTTTACTATATTTTACAATTTCAATTCATGAATTAGAAAAAAAAATTAGCATTCGATTGAAATTTATTTGAAAACTGCCGCTTAATTTAACGACTTTTTAAATAATTTTTAAGCACGAAAAGTTTTTCAATTCTATCTTATCAATGACCAGTTTGCTTCAATAATGTAAAATAGTCCCCGCGAAAGTTGCCACAATTGAAAATATATTTCCCTAACCATCATAAAAAGTGAATAATAATAATAAAAAAAACAGTGATAAATCATAAGATCTGATTATCCATAAGATAGAGCCTTTTGGCGCTAAACGAAAATCTGTCAAAAAAAAAAAACTATTTTCAGTTTATGTTGAACATAAAATTGATATGTTGAATTCGTTGATGTATATGTTCCATCAGATATCAGATTATGCTAGGAATGGTACTTTTTTATTTTTTAAAGATCCATTTGCCAACTGTATAAGAGGGAAAATATCCCCGACTGTGATAGAAAAGGGACAATCATCCTGATTATGTCAAGGAACCGAAGAAACCAAACAAAAAAGTTGCATTTAAAAACATTAAAAATCTCCCTCATCTGCAGATTGATTTACTACTGTAAAAAAATTCTTCATCTTTATATAAAATTGATTAGTTTAAAACTATGGATGTGTTTTAGAAGATATGAATTTGAAACGAACAATGATTAAAGAGGACAATTTAAAACTTTTAATTTAAACATTTTAAAACTTTTTTAACGTCGAATTTCGACGGTGCTTTTGGGCAGATGCAATGCACATGTGCATAGGAGCTCATTCGGTGGCATAATCACAGGGGGGGGGGGGAGATGTGTGCTTTACTTACTATGTTCTTTTATTTACCGAATATGAAATGGACGTAGGAGTATACTATTTGTATACTTCATAGGTCCATGAAATTTTTTTCTTGCCGAGGGGAATATGACGCTAATGTCAAACTGATTTGCATTACACAGTTGTTTACAGATTGTTTGGTTGGAGTTTGCATCGGAAATAGTACTGTATTTGACTGGGGGAAAAACTTTTTAAATAAAATATTTGAAAGACTGTTTCATACGCACCCCATCTTAAATAATAAAGAAGCTTATTTTGCTAATAGTGTTATAGTTTTTTTCCGTCAAGTTTTGACGGGTTTCATCTAGTCTATATATTTAAAACGCTAAGCTTTTTCTTTCGACAATCCGTGTGAACAAACTACTGCATCAAATTACATCATTCTTTTTTTTAAACGAAAGATATTTGGACACAGATTTGTTATCGTGCATTCATTTATTCGAAAATTTAATTAATTAGCCGTAATTTTCAATTAAACTTTTACTTCTGCTAATGACGTCATAAAGTCGGCAATTCGGATAACGCCTACTGCTGCGAGGCACAGACTTTATTCTCTAATCTCTGTGGTTGCGAAGGATAAAAGAGAAATAATATTAAAAGCAGGTGGCTTTTAGGCCGAATTATTTAATTTGCAAGTTAAATTTCGGTAAAAATATTTATCCGCGTGTTTTATAAGCTAATAAAAATTCATATTTATTGCGACGTCACGGGTCCATTGGGTTTATTTTATCACTAGCCGCCACTGGCGACCAGTTTGGTCGCCCTTAAATGTATGTTAAGCATTGTAACAAATTATTTTTATTCATAATTTATTTTTTTCCTTAATCCTTCGCCAAACCGGAAAAATCTAATAGACAAATCAAGAACTTTTGCGATCGTGGTAGCATTTCGCATATTTTTTGTTGTTATGTATTTCATCTTTCTTGACAAAAACCGCTTAACCCACTTTATAATAAATTAATCATTGTGTGTGTGTTTGTAATATAAAATAAACTATTTCATAATAAAATAAAAGTATATGCTGTTTTAGTAATCTCTAATAGGTACCTGAAAATGGGATTTTCTCGCCAGAATGGCGCAAAACAAAAATTCCGCCAACCCTGGTGCGTCCGTGACAGCTGTTCCAATTTAAAATACATGACGTTCACATTTTTCTTTAAAATAGAAAATAGATAAATAAGAAATATTATCATAAATCAAAACATTTGATTTCAAAATTAAAATATCGTTTCTAATTAATACACACTAAAAATAAAAGCTGACAATTTGTTTCGAAATTTGATCCATTAAATATTATTACATGAGTTCAACCACGGAGTTCAACTTACATCAAGAAAAGATCCGAAGGAAGTTGAGTTGTATGGAACAGAATTATGGTAAACTTTGACTGTCTCACTGGTGCTGATTATTTTTTTTTACACCAGGCAGCGGTCCAAAAATTCATGGTTTAATATTTTAAACGTTCACAACGAATGAATCTTTTTTTTTTGTTGTTGTTTACTTTCATGGATAGAGAATTTGAACAGCGAACCTAATTGAAACTGAAGTTATTGCAGAATGTATACATAATTGAACGTAAGTCATCTCTCAAATATTAATTTATTTTGAACGATCTTTCTAAAAATGTAACTTTTATGCAGTTTTATTAGAAAAAATAATTTTGAATAAAAATGGCTGCCTGGCATATGAAAAAGTGAAGCGGCATCCCGGAACTGTTGAGGACAGTCACATGACATACGGTTTTATTATATAGACTAGCCGCCACTGGCGACCAGTTTGGTCTCCCTTAAATGTATGTTAAACATTGCAACACGTTACATTTATTCATAATTTAATTTTCCCTTAATCCTTCGCCAAATCGGAAGATTCTAATAGACAAATCATGAACTTTTGCGATCATGGTAGCATTTCGCATATTTTTTGGGCACAAATGTCACATACGCACGTTGGCGCGATTCCCCCCCCCCTCCCCCGCCAATTTGGCGAAAACTTTGTTATGGAAATTGTTGTTTATTTACTTTTATTTTTTATTTTAATTCTATAAATTATTTTTGATATGTATATCAATATTTATTTACAACAAACTATCATTTATTTATTTTTATTCTTTTTTTTAATTATGAGTATTTTTGTTAGCCGGGAGCAGATGATAATTCGCCAAATATCGTTCCCATCACCGTCATTCATACTACAATTAATTTAATTTTAAATTATAAACCTGTCACTCATTTCATTTAAAATACTTAACTTTAATCTAAAATGCTTATATTACATAAATTTAAAATACTTCACACTTTTCATTTAAAAGAGAAAATAAATAAATAAATAAGAAATAATATCATAAATCAAAACATTTGATTTCAAAATCAAAGTATCATTTCTAATTTGTACACGCGATAAATAAAAGCTGTATTAGCGATTTTAAAAATGCTAAAAATCTGATTCATTAAATATTATTACATGAGTTCAATTTACGTCAAGAAAAGGTCCGAAAGTTGAGTTGTATAGCACATAATTATGGTAAACTTTGATTGTCTCACTGGTGCGAATTATTTTTTTGACGCGAGGCAGCGGTCCAAAAATTCATTCGCGGAGAACTTGCTTTGCGAATGATTACCTCCATGATCATTGGCGCACCCACGGGGGGGGCTAAGGGGGCTGAAGCCCCCCCCAGACGCTGAAACTTAATAATGAAGTAACTATATAAAGTTTTCTATAAAGTTATAAAAAGTTTTTTTTTTTTTTAAGATCTTTAGAAAATGTTTAAAACCTTTGTATCTCATTTTATCTTTATTCTCAAATTTTTTTTGCCGTTTTCGACATACGTTAAGCTTAAAGACTTATAGCGGTACTCTGATTCTCTCAGTTCTGAGTACACATCCATCATCCATATTTTTAGCACGGTCAAGCGATTCAAGTACAAAAGAGGGTGGTATTTCTTCTACGTTGTACATCTGTTTAACGGACAATACGACCCATTCAAGGTCGATAAACGATTGGCACTATCCATTTTGCAAAACATTGAAGTGGGGTGCTGGAGAAATGACAGCCCCACACTAAAAACCTTTTATTACTCTAGTACAAATGAGGTACAAACGAAACGATTGTTGGTACAAGCGAGGTATAAACGATTGGCCCTATCTAAGACTCCTATAATACTATTATAGGAGCTCTAGCCCTATTCATTTTGTAAAACATTGAAGTGGGAGAAGGGGGGGGGGGGGCTGGAGAAATGGCAGCCCCACACTAAAATCTTTTTATAACTTTAGTACAAATGAGGTGCAAACGAAAAGATTGTTGGTATAAACGATTGGCACTATCCATTTTGTAAAACATTGAAGTGGGGGGGGGGGGGGGGGCTGGAGAAATGGCAGCCCCACACTAAAATCTTTTTATTAATCTAGTACAAATGAGGTGCAAACGAAAAGATTGTTGTTACAAACGAGGTATAAACGATTGACCCTATCCATTTTGTAAAACATTGAAGTGGGGGGAAGGGGGGGGGAAATGACAGCCCCACACTAAAATCTTTTTATTACTCTAGTACAAATGAGGTGCAAACGAAAAGATTGTTGGTACAAACGGGGTATAACTGATTGGCACTATCCATTTTCTAAAACATTGAAGTGGGAGGGGGGAGAAGCGGCAGCCCTACACTAAAAATCTTTTATTACTTTAGTACAAATGAGGTACAAACGAAAAGATTATTGGTACAAACGAGGTATAAACGATTGGCACTATCCATTTCGTAAAACATTGAGTTGGGGAGCTGCCTTTTCTCCAGCCCCCCCCCCCCTACTAAAAACCTTTTATTACTCTAGTGCAAATGAGGTACAAACGAAATGATTGTTGGTACAAACAGGTATAAACGTTTGGCACTATCCGTTTTGTAAAACATTGAGGTGGGGGGGGGACTGGCCGTTTCTCCACCCCCCCCCCCCACACACACTAAAAACTTTTTATTACTTTAGTACAAACGAGGTATAAACGGTAATATTTTCGAAATTCATAATATTGGTAATATTTTCGAAAAAATATGAGTGGTGGAGGGGCTGGCGAAATGCATCTCTATTTTATTAGTACTTCTGGTTATACAATTTTTTTAGCATCATTCGGGTTAAAACATTTAACTCAACGTATAAAAAAATAGCCATAGTTTTAAATTTTATATTTGGAGAATTTATATCATCAAAGCTCGAGAAAATCATCTAAAATTAGAATAATTCACCAGCACTTCATCACTAGCATGGTAAGCATACATATTAATTTCTTTCTAAGGATAATTACACTAGTATATTCGTAAGCATAAAGTTTCAAATTTATTAATAGCCAAGAGAGGGCATATCCCGCTGTCTGCCCCTCCCTCCTGTGCCGAACAAGGTACTAATTTACTGAATCATGGACACAAACAAAAATAAAAAATGCTAAGACAAAATTGCAATGAATCGGTGAAGAATTCCGTTTTATACAGCTTTTTGTTTTAGCAGGTAAACTTTCGAGGTGTTTCTTTTGCTGAGACAATGGAATGTTTGCGATCAAGACAATATTACGTTATAAACAAGTTTCATTTACACAAGTTAAACATTTTGGGGTTATTTACACAAGTTTTACGTATAGAGTTTAACTAGTGTAAATGAAACCTGTCTATAACGGAATATTATCTTAATCACAAACATTCCATGGTCCCATCGAAAGAAACACCTTTATAGTTTACCAGCTAAGACGAAAACGGGGAATTTCTCACCGATTTATTGCAATTCCGTCTTAGCATTTTTTACTGTTTTTGTATCCATTGTATCCAAGCCAAAAAAAGACTCCATATTATAAAACTGACTTGTTTTCCTATTCACAATAGATGTAAATTGTCATGTTAACGGTTTTTAGCTCACAGGCTATCAAAGCCTGAGAGCTAATGGTCGCCGGTTCTGTATGTACGTAACGCGATAACTCTTGATAGAACTAACCGCTTTGCTTCAAATTTTGTTTATAGGTTCATTGTGATAAGGCGCTTCCCTGATTAGTTTTGGGGGTTCATTAGTTAATTATAAGGGGGTACGGGGGATGATCCCCTTGTTAATATATTGTCAATTTCTTTATTTTTCGAGGGTTTATTTCAAATTTTTTGAAATAAGAGTACAATATACAATTAGTGTGAATAGCCTGTGAGCTCAATGCCCTCAGTTTAACTGGGCAGTTTTCTCTTTATTTATTAGCTCACAAGCGATCAAAGCCTGAGAGCTAATGTGCCCACAGGTTCTGTATGTACGTAACTATGTCTGTACGTAACGCGATAACTCTTGATAGAAATATCCGATTTGCTTCAAATTTTGAATATAGGTTCATTCTGATAAGGCGCTTTCCTGATTAGTTTTGGGAGTTCATTGGTTAAGTATAAAGGGGGAGGGAATAGGGACTAATCCCTCCCCCTTAATTTATATAAATGGATTTTTCATGCAGAATTATCTGATTTGCTGCAAATTTGGTATACCTGTTTATTCTGATATTAGATTTGGAAGTTCATTGGTTAAGTATAAAGGGTGAGAATTGGGGACATAACCCCCCCCCCCCCCCTTAATTTAGCTAAATGGGAATATCATGCAGAATTATTCTTTGAAATAAGAGTATAATATACGCAATCAGTGTGAATAGCCCCGTGAGGTCAATGCCATCAGTTTAACAGGGCACTTTTCTTTTCTTTTCTTTTTTTAATTAAAAAAAGTTTTAAAAATGAATTGAATGTTCATAATATTAATTAATTAACTGAAGAATAGTTTTCTCCCTGTAAATACACAGCGGCAAAAAACCGTTGATACTGAAAAATAAATAAGTAGATAACATTTTCTGTTATTCATATCAAAGTTCTATTTGCAGTAACAGGCTAACTATTTTATTATAAAATTATAATCCTCTGTTTTCTTCACAAAATGTTTCATTCTGTTCATTTATGATAAATAATATACGTTTTATCATATGTTCAAATTCAAACGATATCGAATTACTGATGATGAAGCAGAGACGCACAAGAGCAGTCATCGTAATTTCATTACGTTGCTGCACTACAACGAATACCGTACTATTACATTACATAAAATATTATATTACAGAATATGTCAGCTTTATATCGTAAAATAAAGCATTTTTGTAACATTTTTCAGTAATCGTAAAGTATAAAGGAAAAAAGGAAAAAATCTGCACATATCTATAAATAATTAACAAATTTTGTATCACTGATGGATATCAGAAGTGATTATAGTAAATTTCAGCTACTGTTGCAGTGCGCAAATGCAGATGATCACTTGATCACCGACTCGTGAGTGTCATGCAAATGCACTAGAGGTCTGCACAGGCCAGAATTTTGAGGCCAGGCCCGAACGAAATCTATCTTGCCCGTTGCAAAAGTTAAAAGTTTGGCCCGACAAGTACAAAAATCAAATAAAACAGGCCCGACCCGGCCAGTAACAAAATCAGTTAAATCATGGCCTATCCAGTTCGCTCAATTGGTATTAAAAAATTCCGATTTTACTCAACATAAAATTAAGATTCTTTTAAAGAATATTACATACATATTTTTGGAGAAATTTTACAATATATTTTAACTTATGTTTACAAGACAGAAAAAACAGAATAGCAACATTAATGATTACTCGGATTTTTCAGCCTTCAAATAAAGATTCAATCTAACAATTAATATAGTTTAGAATAAAAGAGGAAAAGGGGCTTAAAAAATCACAACTTTTAAGCTGTATAAAAAAGTAGATTTTTGAAAATATTTTATCGTAATTTATTAAGGCTCTTCTCAAATCGAATGGCGCTACTTTCTGACACATTTATGAAATCAATTTTCTTCAGGAATGCATAAAATTGACAGTTGTTCTTATTCAGAAACTATGTAATCGAATAGCGTTTTCCTTTTTCTGACAAATGCAAAAAATCTTTCAGAAAGTACTATCAGAATTGGCGTTTTGAATTAAATTTCCGGACGCGATAGCACGGTAAAGGAGAAAAACCTATCGTCACAAGAAAGGATAACTTATATATCAATAGGTTATTTACTTATCAAAAAATTGAAAACAGTACTCGATTCCAAATCGCTTCAAAAGTCAGACCTGTCAATTTTATGCCTTTACAGTTAAAAATGAAAGTCCAAAAATGTTTCGGAGAGTTTCATGTTGTTAAACTGGGAATTTGAGAATCACTTACGGCATATTTTCACTGAATCCGTTGCATCTTATTATTTCTATTACTATTTTGACAAAACAAACTGTTTGGGCACAATTAAGTCCAGTTCCGACCCAGCTCGACTGTATATAAAAGAATTTAAGCCTGATCTCGGCTCGGCCCGAGTCTGCTAAAACAATAAAACTTGGACTCAGACACGATGTAAACATCCGATGCCGATCTCTACGCTTGACATGATATATTACTCTATTGATGATGTTTCTAAACTAACGTCACTTCATGAAGTCGATTTATACTTATTCTCGCGAACGTTATCATCACATTTTACCGGCTTCGTTTAAATTTTATATCGGGACAGTTAAACGTAAAATTAATTTTTAAATTGGTAGTGATAGTGACAGTGATGAACTGATTTTCATTCAAAGACGAAAAAAAAGAGTGTTAAATGTATATCTTTCGAATATTCTTATTTTGACGATGCATGAAAACAACTGAAGTTTCAACAAATAAAAATCTAGAAATAATCACGGCTCACGGGTACAAGTCCCATACCCGACCCGCGGGCCCATTAAATTTTTTTCCGGCTCGGTTATTTTGTCAATCGGCCCGGCCCGGGACGGCCCATCAAAAATCTGCAGGCCCGGCCTGTTTTAAAGTTTACCTTCATTTTGCAGGGTACGGGCCTCGGGCGAAGCCGCGAAGTCCGGGACTGTGCAGACCTCCAAAATGCACTAGCCCCCCCCAGACCGAAATCCTGGGTGCGCCACTGTCCATGATTTAATATTTTAAATGTTCACGACGAATCAATCTTTTTTTTGTTTACTTTTATGAATAGAGAATTTGAACTGCGAATCTTTCGACTGAAGTTATTGCAGAATATATACATAATTGAACGCAAGTCCTCTCTCAAATATTAATTTATTTTGAACGATCTTTCTTAAAATGTAACTTTTATGCAGTTTATTCGAAAAAATAATTTTGAATAAAAATGGCCGCTTGGCATATGAAAAAGCGATGCGGCATCCCGGAACTGTTGAGGACAGTCACATGACTTACAGTTTTATTATAGAGATGCTGATTATTATGCATTACAACTTTGTTGATGCCATTTTTTTTATTACAATTAAACATAAAATATATTTTTATTTGTATACATGGTGTTTAAGCAATAAAAAGTAACGTATATAAAACGTGTGAAAAGTTTGCGCCGGTGAAAATGATGTTATGCTTAGCTTGAAATGCATTTTAACATTGATAAAACTAAAGAGAAAAATGTATATGATTGTGTCAACCTGACGTAATTTTAACTGATTTTTCCATTCTTAATTTTGAAGATTAGAATTGAAGCCGTCATTGATTGCTTCATCTTGATTGCATACCTTGATTACATGTTACCAATTATTTTTTTTTAATTATAGGTTAGACGATTTCCTTTTTTAATAAAAAAAAATCACAAAAGTAAAGGATTTCAGGAAATTTAAAATTATTAAAAATAGTGTTATGGTAGGGGAAAAAATGAAATAACGATTGTATTTTTAGCTAGAATAAACAATGTAAGACTAATATTTCATAGGAATTATTTTAGTAGGTTTATTATAAGTTCATTTAACAGTTCTTTATTAGCGTAAAGTCCTATTTCTTTTACTGTACATTTCTCTTTTGATGTCAAAAAATGTTTTTTGACGCCAGGGCCAGCCAAAATACAGTGGCAATTTTTAGAAATGTGCAACGGTTGTAACGACAAACGGCGCTATCGCTTTAGCTTTCATTGCGCTTACATCACTTCTAAATACTACAAATTTCTATTTTTTACTACATTTTACAATTTCAATTCTTACATCATCAATTAGAAAAAATATTAGCTTTCGATTGAAATTTATTTGAAAACTGCCGCTTAATTTAACGACATTTTAAATAATTTTCAAGCATGAAAAGTTTTTCAATTCTATCTTATCAATCACCACCAGTTTGCTTCAATAATGTAAAATAGCCCCTGGGAAAGTTGTCCACAATTGAAAATAGATTTCCCTAACAATCATAAAAAGTTAATAATAATATAAAAAAAACAATGATAAATCATAAGATCAGATTATCCATAAGATAGTCTGATGGATAGTCTTTGTTTAGAGCATTTTGGCACTAAACAAAGATCTGTCAAAAAAAAAAAAACTATTTTCAGTTTATGAATAGCATAAAATTGATATGTTGAATGGGGAAATTTCACGTTTTTCAATTTACCTTGTATCTGATAGAGTGTAAAAATACGAACATTTTGATACCATTTTTACCTATATTTGAAACTTCTATAATTCATTAAATTAACTTTTAAAACGCATTTTTTGTCGTCGCGGAAAAAAGCCGCGTCACGTGATAAAAGCCGTTCTGACGTCACTAGCCATGAAACAAACCCTCGCTGTATTTCTCCCTGTTATTTTCTATGGGGGATGGCTTGCTTTACGCTTTTTTCTTTTCTTAAAAATGATTAGTATAACAAATTAAAAGTATTGTAAATTGCTGTAATGAATAAATAATACTGTGAATTCCATGTGAGATTTTTACTCCATCGTGTTTCTAAGAATTTTCATTTTTAGATCTCGATGTAGAAATAAAGTATCGGTGCAAGTTAATAATAATCGCACTACAATATTGTATTTTATAGAATAGGGTATACTTTTTTTTTTTTTTTGTACAATATTTCAATGCAAAGGTGTTACGTATTTATCAGATCTGAAAAAATTGGATTTGTCCTTTTTTAAGTTCATTGTAATCTGAAAGCTTACATGTATTTTTTTATTTGTTTTGTATTGTTTTCTTGAATAATAAATTGTTGCATTCATTGTTTCCGAAAAAAAAAAAGAACTGTTAACTTTTTCTGAAATGATTAATCTTCCTGAATATAGTATCCAACTTTTAGCATATATGAAATTGTGAGCGTCTGCGAATTTATTTTATTATGATGTTAACATGATAGAAATGTTTTTGTAAACTTATAATCTGCTATTCTTCATTTGTATATTTATTTATTGATTGAATCTAAATAAAATTTTAATAAATGTATTTTTTTTTCTTTTTTGGAATATATGAATGAGAATAATCACATATGAAACAGAAAGAAATATTTATGTATCATACATATAGTCATTCATTTTATTTATGCATATTAAGAAGTGTCTTCAAGCAATCGATAGTTCATATTTGAAATGTATATATTCATCATTCAGTAATCATAATGCAATTTTTTGGAAACCTCTAATTTTGATATCCATCCTTAATGTATAATTTTATTAATGAAAAAAAAAAATGCAATCACTTATGAAAACAAATTTTAACTGAAATCATACATTCTGAGCGAAGCATGTTCAGAATTTTTAATAAGTATTTTTACAATAGTAGCATAGCCAGAAGGAAAAAAATGAAAAAAAATGGGGGGAGGGGGACAGAAATTTAAATATATTGGAGAATTCATAGTTTAGGGGGTTAGAACCTCCCTTAAAATTCTCCTAAACACCCTTGGCTATAGAACTGTTTTGAAAAAGAATATTGTTCAATGTTATGTTTATGTTGTGTGATATTATTAAATGTTAAGAAATAATATAGTGAAGGGTTGATAATCTTTAAATAACTAATAAATTTCTAAAATTTGCAGGACTTAATAAATATAAATTGTTAAACAAACAGGCAAACAAATTCTTAAGCAAAGAATGAATCTTCAAAATATGTACCAATAAAAAATATATGTAATTAAAAATGAGGACTTTCTAATAACTTGCCTCTGCTACATCAAACAGCACAAGAAATTTAAGCGGAGTATGTCAAAAATGGCAAAAATAAAGTCTCAGAATCTTTAACAGAAGATTTTGTATTGAATTTGCTGACCATAAATGATAAAGCACTAATCAACAACATCACAAAATCTAATCAACAACAACTTATGTTATCAACGTCAAACTGAATCTGAAGTTTGATGAAAATCCATGCATTTAGTTATTGAGATATAGTTATCGTGATAATAATTAAACAAGTACCATAGCAGCGCCACCTGTTGGGCTATTTACACAGAAACGTAAACGGCATCTATTTATGTCAAGGTCTAACAGAATCTGAAGTTTGATAAAATTCCGTGCATTAGTTCTTGAGATATAGCTATCGTATAAGTAATGAAAAAAGTAGTATAGCAGCGCCACCTATCGGGATATCTACACCAAAACGTAATCAGCGTCCATTTATGTCAAAGTCTAACTGAATGTGAAGTTTGATGAAAATAAGTGCATTAGTTCTTGAGATAGAGCTATTGCGGAAATCTCAACAAATGCAGCATAGCAGCGCCACCTGTTGGGCAATTTTCACCAAATACTAATCAGCACCAAATTATATCAGGTACTAACTGAATATAAAGTTTTATTAAATTCCGTGCATTAGTTCTTGAGATAGAGCGCCCACAAAATTTTTGTCACATACAGGCAGAAAGAGTTACAGACTCACAGACAGACAATTTTTAAAAACAGTCAAATCGTGTTCAGGACCTTCTAAAACGTATAAATCGGTCGAAAACCGGAAGTTGGAAATTTTCATGAATCCAATACTTGTTTCTTGTAAGATAGAAGAAAGTAAAAATAGTTTTTTTTTTTTTTTTTTTTTTTTTAAATATATATATGAAACAAAAATTGGTGCCTTAAAAAAAAAAAAAAAACCTTGAACTTTTGGGGGGTGAAAAATATGAATAAGTAAACATATAAATGCTTTAGGATAAAAAAAAGAAGGCCATGACAAAAAAACTTTAATTTCATGGAAACTTTTGAAAGATAGAGCAAAAAGGAAGAATGAATGCAATATTTTAAAGTTTACAGAGAAAATTTTTACTCAGAAAATATATATTAAGTACTAACTAAATAAAAGACCTTTCTTATTTCTCAATATTTTATTTTATAACAAATATACTTTATCAGTATTGTAAAATAATTAAAATTTCATTTAAACTGAAATATGATGAAATAAGAAAATAATTCATTTCAAGAACAGCAATCAAGAATCGCGTACTATTATTTTAGCTTTTAATCATTATTATTATTTAATAAATCAAAGTAAATGTAGAACAGAAATATATACCTTTTAGATTTAACTCCTCGCATTTCTGCATCCATGAAATCAAAATTCTTTCCTAAAAAAGCAAACATGGAAAGAGTATCTATTTTTGGGAGATTGTCCGATTGCCCTTTCCCATATCCGGCCGAAATCGACATTTTCTAATCAAAATTTTAATGAAAATAAAAAATAAACGATATATTTTACATTAAGATAAGTTAGATCTTACTTTTTCACAAATTTGAAGTTGATAACGTTAAATGAATTTTAAGAAACAGATGAAACACGATTGCAAATGGGAAAAGCAATGGGAAAAAGTATACGCGCAAAGCGTGAACATTTCAGTTTAGCGGCAAAGACGTCACAACCAATCACGTCGCGTTTTTGTATCACGTGGTTTTGTTTATGTTTTGGCATTATTAAAAACAGTAATTCAAAGTTATTTTCTATTATTTTAACGACACTGAGTGAATTTTTGAGGATTTCAAGATAAACTTGATCAGTTACACACAAAAGAAAACGTATTCCTCCCGTGTGAAATTTCCCCATTCGTTGATGTATATGTTCCATCAGATATCAGAATATGCTAGGAATTGTATTTTCTTTTATATTTTTTTAAAGATCCATTTGCCAACTGTATAAGAGGGAAAATATCGCCGACTGTTATGGAAAAGGGATAATCATCCTGATTATGTGAAGGAACTGAAAAAACCAAACAAAAAATTACACATGAAAATATTAAAAATCTCCCTCATCTGCAGATTGATTTGTTACTATAAAAAAAATTCTTCATATTTACATAAAAATTGATTAGCTTAAAAAAATGGATGTGTTTTAGAAGATATGGATTTGAAACGAACAATGATTAAAGAGGACATTTTAAAACTTTTTTAACGTCGAATTTCGACGGTGCTTTAGGGCAGATGCAATGCACATGCGCATAGGAGCTCATTCGGTTGCATGATCACAGGGGGGGGGGGGAGATGTGAGCTTTACTTACTATGTTCTTTTATTTACTGAATGAGATGAACGTAGGAATATACTATTTGTATGATACGTCATAGGTCCATGAAATTTTTTTCTTGCCGAGGGGAATATGGCGGTAATGTCAAACTGATTTGCATTACACAGTTGTTTACGGATTGTTTGTTTGGAGTTTGCATCGGAAATAGTACTCTATTTGACTGGAGGAAAAAACTTTTAAAATAAAATATTTGAAATACTGTTTCATACGCACCCCTTCTTAAATAATAAAGAAGCTTATTTTACTGATATCGTTATAGTATTTTTTCCGTCAAATTTTGACGGGTCCATCTAGTATTAAATTACTGAATTTTAATATATTATATAAAGTATTATAATATATAAATTATTAAAAATATAATAATTTTTCAGCTTTAATGTGATTTTCTCTGTACTTATAATTAAAACATCAAATTACTTATAAGTAAAGAGAGATAAATACAGCTTGACAGACATGAATGTAAACATCACCGATTCAGCCGATGTAAACAACAGCTAATGCTGGTCTAACCGGAGTTAAGCTAATGAGTTTTTAATAAATTATTCAAATTTAAAGCAGAAAATCAGAAGTTTGGGAATTCATAATGAAAAGAGTACTTTAAACTTTGCAGAACAGTGCCTGAAAGTTCTTAAATATGAAAATTATTATTCCTAGAAGATTTTATTTTTTACGTCCACTTCGATCTGTTTATGCCCAGCGCCATGTTGAAACATCAGACTTCAGCGGCGTATTAGTAAAAGCAAAATTATATGAATAATTAATTTAAAAAAAAAAGAGTAATAAGCACACAACACAGCTAACTATACAGTAGGCAATGCTAAAGCATGCGTATGTTTTGCCTACGCTTCGTTTGCTAAGCCAAAATCTACTGCTGTGTTAAGTAGGCGCTGATCAAGCAGATGAACGGAGAAGCTACATCAGCGCTCCTATTTTAAAAAAATTTCAAGAGCGATTTTGTTCTTCCGAATCCTATTTCGGTAAAGCTCCTACTATATCAGGTTCATGCTACGGCCGCAAAAAGTAAACAAACAAACTGCATCTTTTAAAAGTGCAATAAGCTTATTATTACTGTTCAAGAAATTTCTTCAAATTGTTTCATAATTTCAAGAAGCCAAATGGACAATATTTTTTACTAAATTGTTTTGTAATTAGGCTCTTAAAATTAGTACGTTCATTATGTGTAGTAAAGTACGCGTTCTATTATTAAGTTGTGGTTCATTTAATCCCATCACTAATATGCACCTTAGATTGTTTGGTGAGTATGAAATAAATTGTAGAACTAGATATAAAATCATCATTAGTAATAGTGTCAGCTATTTATATGCGCGACATTTAATTAGACTGCTTTATTATCGCAAAATTTCACTCATACAGTTAGTTATGTTATGTACCTGAGATTGTTATTTTTTCATTTAAAAAAAATGTTAATTGAGTTCTGAGAAATATTTATTATTTTTTTTTTTTTAGATTTTTTCCTTAATCCTTTTTTAAATTTAAAATCAGAAATTAACTATAGGGTAGATGTGCCAGTAATGGACCGCCTTCCAGTAATGGGCCACCTTCAATGTTTTTGGTTTATAAAAAAACAACCAATAAAAATTCAGCTTTTTTTATTTCATTAATATGCTCTCTTTAAATTCTAGTTTTAAATACAATCATAATATCAATTATCTATTACTTTTTGTGGCGTGTCCATTACTGGAATTTAGGGTGTTTTGATTTATTTTTGTTTTTTACAATTAAATTTCGATTCACATTGTCAAATGTGACTATGAGCATGGTTAAATATTTTTGGTAGATTAATATATTATTAAAAAATGTGGAATATAACAATTGTAACTATTAATTAAAAAATAATTCTTAAAGAAATTGCTTAAGGGTGCCCATTACTGGCACATCTACCCTATAATATAAAATACCGATAATGAATTTCTACAGATTTAAGATGCAAGAACGACAGCTCACCAAATATTATGTAATGATTTTCTTTCTTTCTTTTATAGGTTACAGTAAATCTAAGTCCCTGTTAGAGAGAATTGGGACTGTATTAGAATTAATGTTACAATTGATGAATTAATTTATTGTTGTTCTTAAATTTTATTGTGAATTGACTTCAAAACTTCTTATGAATTCATTTTGAAATTGAATGTTGCCATCCCAAATTAAATATTACTAAGGATTGTAAAAATAAAACATACTGCCAGTGTATTAACAATTATGGCAGGCTTGGCGAAACTTTTCACATCATCATGCCAATTTTTTTTCAAAAAATGACCATGATGTTAAACAAATTTAGTACATCAAAAAACTAGTCATTAGGGCCGCCGTAATACTTACCCATCATGGATATGCATAATAGCATAATACAAAATATGAAAATAAAACATGTGTAAATTATTTATAAAATGCATTGTAATTCAATTAAAATCGTGGCTTGATGACGTCATAAACTGTAAATGCTCTATTACTGAATTGCGCAAAAGAAACATCGTTATAACTACAAAAATGATAATCATATTAACTAACAGTTTACTGCGGCGTCGGATTAAGTTGGATTAATGTCTCATTTCTAATTAAAATATATCTTTGCAGGGGCCGCGTTTGTCATTCGCCTATGCGCCAAATATGAATATATCACGAAATAGGTGAATAAAAAATTATTATGGCGAAAAGACTGGCGAATAATTTATCAGGAGCTTTTCGTTCTTGTAATCATGTTTTGAAATGCAGATGATTTTTTAAAAAAGTTTGTAGTGAAAAATATGTATGCTATGCTCACAAAAGTAACAATAATAAAACAGTACTAAGTTCAAATTTAATCAGCAGTTTTTTGGGTTTTTTTAGTTGGCGACAGTTCAATTTTAATCTTTACTTTAAGGCAGAACTATTGGCGCAGCTTGTCCCTAATGGGACCTTGCGCCATTAAACCCTATACAACCAACCAACTTAAGGCAGAACTACCAACTCTTCTGATTTTTGGATACTACTAAAATTTAATAGAAATTTTTGCCTTATTTAACCACAGCATTTCGACGATTAAATAAGGCAAAAATTTCTATTAAATTTCAGTGGTATGCAAAAATTGGAACAGTTGGCAGCCATGCTTTACGGTAATACTTTTATTTTTAGATGGAGTATGACTAAAAAAAAATTAAAAAAAGAAAAAAATGCGCACAATTTTTGGATACACAGCAAATGTAATGCAGTGAGAAAATGCTTTTTTACCCATTCAATAAAGTCAGGGAGGAAAGAGTTAATGATAAAAAATACATTATATACTTTCAGCTAATTATAGATAAATTTGGCTAAAAATATTTTAATTTAGCTAATTTATTGGCTAGCATTTTGAAAATCTTAACGCGGCCCCTGCTTTGAATTGAAATTTGAATGAAATACAATGTCATGAAAAATTGAAGAGAGTGGAAAATAGGATTACAAATATCTCGGCAACTCATTATCCGATCAACTTCATTCTTTATACAAAATTTATATTTTTTTACTGTCTGTTATATTCACTCCTTAAAATAAACAATTTAGAAAGTTTTATATAACTTTTATCAGAACGAATATTTTGAGAGTCTAAAAAAAATAGTTCCGGATAATCGAGGTTACTGAAATTCAATAGGCTTCTTCTGACTATTACATACTAAGTACATACCATCTCTATTTCAATTTGTTCGGTAGATAGAGCATTTACAGGCAGATGGACGGCAATTTTTTTTTTCTAAAAATATGTTTTTCGGAATCGCTAGTGTCTGAAACGTGTAAATACGTCAAAAATTTTTTTCCGATTTTTAAAACGATCACAAGACTTACCCTATACTACGTATGATGGGTAAGTAATAATAAATTCAAATTATTTGAACATTTTATTTTCTTTTACTATTTAAAAAAACACGAATAACTTATATATACTAGGTAATGTAGTGTAATAATTATTGTAACAGTTAGTATATATTTTAGAAAGTAATTAAAAAAAATTACAATTTGTGTTGTTGCTTCTTGGATGTAAAATAATTAATACCAGAGTCATACTTAGTTAATTTTAACAGAATGCAGCTGAACTGGAGTCAAATGTCTCAATTTCAGTTTTTTATGTTACCTATTGATTTGCAAAAATAATGAATCACATTCATAGATAGAAAACAAATAGTTTGATGGACAAATAATTCAAATAGCAAATGGCTAGTTTTTAATTATAATGCAATATCATAATGAACAGAGGAAAGTATATTCAACTAGGTAAATTATAATAATAAAATTTTAATTGCTTAATAGGCGTAAAGCCAACATAGTGAAAAAGTACCCAAGCCGGGACTCGAACCCGGGTCATCAGTATAGCGCATTGACGTTCTACCAACTGAACCACTTGGGAACGATACTCAGCCTAGAACTTTCTCACTAGAACATGTTGGCAAGGCTACAAACGCAGCACAAGATGGAATATTTTCCGTGAGCCACCAACCCTGGGGCAGATGATGAAATCAAAGAAAATCCAACCTCGATAATTGAATAAATTCATATTTAATATCTTGGATTTTTTTTTTTTTCCATAGAAAATTTCTCACCCCTTGCATTCATAATAATCAAATTTTAACCGCTCAATAGGCTGTTAAGCAATTAAAATTTGATTATTATGAATGCAAGGCGTGAGAGATTTTCTCTGAAAAAATTTCCAAAATATTAAATAAGTAAATTATATTCAATGGTTGGAGTATCTTAGTTGAAATTTTTTCCAACAGAGCGAAAATATGCCTGGACCAGGACTCGAATCTGGGTACATTTGGTAGCTCAGTAGTGAGAGCGTTGGTACGGCAAACCAAAGTACCCAGGTTCAGATTCCTGGTCCCAGCATATTTCCGCTCTGTTGGAAAAAATCTCAACTATCATACTCCAACCATTGAATATAATGCAATATTTTCCAAATCTTGTCTGATAACTTTTGAGCCTCTATTGGAGTTCAGCTACAATAAAAATTATTCCAATCAATTGATTTTAGACAAACTTGGCTTATTCAAATTGAGATACTTAGTCACTATATCTTGATTTAAAACCTCAATCAAATTAAAACCTCATTGCCAAAAATATTCTGTCGTATCTGATCTTGCTTTTGTTCAACCTTTATAAGGTGAATGTGTAAGTCAGGGCACAAAATTTAAAGTCTCTAAAGGCAATCGTTAAACCCAGTGTTGAATTCAGGGCGTGGCCCGGGGGGGGGGGACATGACCCCCTGGAGCATTGAAATATCCCCCAGGAAGATTTGAGATTTTATTCTTTTAATGGTTAAAAAGTGCAATTTCCCCCCTGGGGGAAATTATGTTTGTTTGAACTCTACCATTGAGCAACAGAAATCCCTCCCAGAGTAAAGTCTCTGAATTCAACACTGGTTAAACCAACGATTGTGAATGCCACAATTTTATGTAATACCAATTGTGAAAATCCTCCACTAATTGTCTTGGTCTGAAGATGACATTACATATACGTTTTTTTTCATTTGTTATTTATTTACTGTCATTTATTTGTCAATAAATTTATTACATTTGTATAAAATATAAGAAGCATATATCAGTAAAAACTATTAAAGTTGTATTCATGATTTGATGAAAATTGTAGAAATTTTCATCAAATACCTAAAGACACAACCAGGGCTTGACATGCAGTAGTCACTGGTGACCAAGTTATTTAATATGGCGGTTTTCTTTTCTTTTTCTTTTTTTTTTTACAAAATTTGACCTAAGAAATGAACACATGGCATTTTTTCTCTTCATATATTTTGAAGAATAGTAACATATATAAGTTATTATAAGTAATTCATTGAAGTAAATCTATAATACACAATTAAAATTTTGAAATAATTAATTCTAATAAAATTAAAGAATAATATGTATTTTTTAAATATTTCTTTCTCACTTAAAAGGCTTGGCACCTTTATTATAATGGTGCCTGTGTGCACCGCATACATGACACAATAGGTCAGCATTACCCTGGTTTGGAAACAAGTGTCTGCTACTAGGCTATTTAACAATGTTTTTGTGAGAGGGCCTGGTTTCCCGTTTTTCCATACACTTGAGTTATTTTGCAAACATAACAAATTAGTTTTGATATTTTTCATATTGGGATTTTTTTTTTATAAGAATGTAAAGATTTTTATTACAATGTTAAATTAAAATTCTTATAAGATGTCTCATTAGATATTAAAAAGTTACAAAATATTAACAAACAAATAAACTTAGAAAATATATTCAAACAAAAATTATTTATAACTTTTATTTTTAATTTTGCAAAAATAAGTTTATCAAATGCAAATTTAAAAATAATAACATCTGAATTATTTGACTGACATCGACAGGAAAACAGCCAAAAAATTGCCTGTTCGTTCCTGATTTCCATCAGTTTTAAAAGAGAGAATTTCACAATTTTTGACAGGAATCCTGCCACCCCACACTGACTTTTAGCCCCTGCACCAAATTAATTTTTTTAATCAAGAATATATTAATTCAAGCTCCACAAATGAAAATTTCTTTTAATATTAAAAAAAATGAAATTTAAATTGATAAAATATGTTAAATGATACCTCTGATGTAAATTGCACTCATTTTCTCATTGCAAGCACGAGATCTTTTTGCTATATATTAAAAAATCTAGCATTTGTCTGAAAATGCATTTTTTATCACATTATTAAGATTTGTGTAAAAATAAAATAACAAGACATTTTATTTCAGAACATACAAAAAGAAAACTGGATAATTAGGAATTCACTTATTGCAATTATAGTAAATTGCTTCAAATGTATGTTTTCTGTTAAACATAACATCGTCTTTGCCAGTCAAAACTGTTACATTAAACTCTGTTTAGAACTACTCTATTAAACATTGAAGAGAGTGTTTGTAGATCATGGTGCCCTAAATGACAGGGCCAATTATGGAGCCAGTTGATGTATTTTAGCAAACTTGATTTGGTTCAATATTAAATAAATCATTGTAACCAGGATTTTTTTTTTCATGTGTGTGTGTGGAAAGCGTTTGTAGTATTTTTTCCTAAGTGATCATGATCATTTCCTTTCCTATATTTGACACTAACCTCGTCTTTGTATCTGGTTATAAAATATATTTTCTATAAGAAAAGAAGTAAAGAACCCTTTTCCCCAGTCTCCATCTCTAAAATGTAATATTTTTTACACAGCAATTTTTATATATTTACCATATAATCAGAGACAGTTTTAAATTTGGGCAATTTCCTAAGCAGCTTATGTGAACAATACTTACTTCATGAGAGCTTTAATTTGTTAAAATCTGGTAGCCAGCAAAAAATTCTAGTTGGCAGTAGAAAATATCCCCCCCCCCTTCTGTCATTGATTTTCAAAAGCACAAAAGCTTTTTATGTAATTTTTAAGCAAAAGTAATAACCAGCATGGTGTTTAGATTATAGAGATACACCGAATATCCGGCTCCTGCCAGATATCCTGCTTATTCGGCACTCAAGCCGGATATTCAGTCCGGCTGAATATTTCAATATCTGGTTGTCGAGTAGCAACTCATTTTTGAAATCATATTTTTAACATTATCAGAAAAAGTTAGTGTGAAATTAATTTGCTTTTTGCAAACATTATCTCATTAAAACAATGTTAACAAAGAGAAATACTCATATTTTCACAATCATGAAATTATAAGATTTATATATAAATGAAAATACAATATTTAAAATATAACTATTTTTATAATTAAATTTTATCAAAGGCAAGTTATGATGTAGGAACATTATTATATCTAGTCGCTCAGCATTTTCAGGTTGTAATCTTATTTTTGATCCTGCTTCTGAGAATAAGTGTTCACCCTTCTGGTGATCTCTTTTTCTTGTGTTTTGAAAAACTTAAAGTAAAAATGATTTTATTGAATCTTTTGCCACTATTTTGTCTATGAATGGAAGACCAGCTGTGGTAAAATAATACTGATCATGAAAAGAATTGTGCCACTTTCTTGAATAATCACTGTTTCTTTTGTACTGCAAAACGAGATGCTTGTAATGAGGAGTTTCTCTATTTAAATTTCGTAAGAGAACATTTATCATAGGAAAAGCAAGTATAATAATATGTATGAGTATGTAGGAAAAGAAAAAGTCACTTCAATAGGATGTTTAGTACTTATAAATAACAAAGATTTATAAGTACAAAAACCAGAGAAATTACTTAATTGTTTAACTTTTTATGTTCAATGATTCCCGAATAAAAGAAAAAAAAACTACTAATATGTATATTAGAATATGCAACAGACAAAACATGATTAAATTTCAATACTTAATTAGTACAAAGCGTTTGTTTTTAAGTAACTTAATAAATGAATTTAAATCTATTATTAAAATTCGAATGACATAAAATTATAATAATTTAAAGTCTTTCTTCTTTAAGCAAACATAAAATAGAAATATTACTATTGAAATAAAAAATGAGAAAGTATTCGGCTGCATACTGAATATTCGGTATAATTTTGTGCCACATAATTCAGCATCCAATATCCGAAAAAATCCACATCCGGTGCATCCCTAGTATAGAATTATTAGTTATATAGATTAGAATAATACATAATATTGAAAAATAATATAAACTAAGGTTCCTAATGAATCATCAAAATTACATCTCTCGTGAAAAAAAAAAGAAATACTGTAAAGGCTGAGTTAATCAGCATGTACAGGAAATGTTGACTGCTGAATGCTTCATATGTCAAGACAGTTGAGTGCTACAAAATCTATATCTGATGAGGGGGGCATTGATAAAATAGTGAAGCAGAAAAACAATTTTTTGCCTATTCTCATGTGGAAGTCAGCCAAATAAATCTAATTTTATTATTTTAAAATTAGCATCTGATGAATTTATTTTTGCCAATTTGAAAATAATTTTTAAGTTTATTTCTTAGTATTTTATAACTTTGCAGCATCTATCACGAGACATCTTATGAGAATTTTACTTCAAATGAACTTATAATCATTTATATGTTATTATTCTTTAAAATGAATGTGGTAGACTAGTCAGTTTTAATATTGAACACAAAATTCTGATTTGAAACTTACAAAATATCTGGAGCATAACCGCCAGGTTAAATAACTTGGTCACCAGATAAAGAAACACTAGTGGCAACAATGGCAACTGCATTTGAATGGCTCCATGCAAAAAGGGCTTCAGTCAACTAAACCAGTTTTGAGAAAGTTGAAAAAAACATTGCTGTTTTAAAAATATTAAACCAATCCAAATGATTTTTTTTCCTTTATAGACCAAAATTATACTAATCAAACACTGCTGAGAAATTTTTTTTTGTTTAAATCTACCCTATAAGAAAAAAAATCTGTGGTTAGCTCAATTTTGCCAGTTTGGTGACTGAAGCCCTTTTTGCATGGAGCAATTCATTTGTCAAGCCCTGTACGATACTTATTATTTTCTTTATAAGTTAACAAATTAGCGTGCTAAAAAATATCTGACTCTGACTGTTAAAGTTGCTTACTCTGCATGTAATATTGATTATATCAGAGTTTCCCTTAGTTTAAAAAAGTGCAGGGTGCTGCTGGTGAGAAAAGGGCACTTTTTGGATTCTTGAGGGCACTTTTTGGATTCTTAAGGGCACTTTTTTAATTGTTAAAGGTATTCTTTTGGTTTTAAAGCCACTGTTGATATTTAAAAGTCAACTCTTTTCAAGACATCATTGAGTCAATTTTTACTATGAAAGCAAATTTTTTAATGCAAAAAGTAGAAGGAACACTTTTTTTACTGAGGGGCAAGAAGGGTGCTAATTATTTTACTGGGGGAAGGGGGGGGGGCAAGAAGGGTGCTATTTTGTAAACCAAAGTGCAGGCAGAGTGCAGCACCCTTCTGAAACTGTCTGGGGGAAACTGTTACATTTTTCCTACATAATAATAAATGTATTATTTTTATATTTAAGAATTAGCCAGAGATTATCTCCACGACACTGGTTTATACCATGTCGTAGGAGGTATTATCTCTCCTGTCAATGATGCATACGGTAAAAAAGAACTGGTGCCTGCAAAGCATCGTTGTGAAATGGTTGATCTGGCTTTGCACTCTTCTGATTGGATCAAGTGAGTTCATTTTGTTTTAGTATGTAGTAGTATGCTATGATAATACTGCATCTTAATGTTAAAATTAGGAATCGAAAATCAATAATTTTGAGAAAAATTTACTTAAACTGTATTTTTGTTATATTAAACTATGTTAAACAATTGTAAAATTTATTGAAAATCAGTAACTTTAATAAAAATATTATTCAATTATTTTTCATTTAAATATTATTCAATATAGTTCATTATATATATCAATATATTTATATTATTCAGTATATTTCATATATTATTCAATATATATATTATATTTCATTTATTAATTCAATCATTTATGATTCAATAATTCATTTAAGTATTTAATAAAAATTGTATACTTAATATATTGAATCATTTTTACAATTTAAAAATTTATTTATATAAATATCTCTCTAAACATTTAATCATAGTCATCATATATGTAAGAAAATTAAAAAAAATGAAAAATTTAGAAATTAATGCATTGCATTAATATTTTTTAAAACAACAACTAAGGGGGTTTCACCCCTATGAGCTATGTTTGCCAATCCACTTCAGATTCGATAGTCTCTAAAATAACCCTAATTTCCTCTGTTTTAAAAAGATGAAAAAAATGGCTACAAATGTAAAAACTTAATAGCCATTTGAAGATAAATATTATTTTAAGAAATGGACTCAGTGATCAAAATAAGTATTAAAAGTACTTTTAATTTAATAAAATTGCATCATTGTTCACTAGCCTTGCTTTTTTTTAAAAAAATAAAGAAAAATCTGCTGAAAAGAAATTATGAACATAAAAGTTTGTGAAAATGATGACACTTTGTGTAAGCACAATAAAATATTTAATAATATTTAAGTTTTCTGAATAAAACTGGACTTTTCATTTTAAATATGATGACATTTTCACCAGCAGAAGCTTTAAAGATCATGATTTGACAAAGTTTAATGTTGAGGGACTTTCATGTATAAAAACCTGATGCAGTGAAGTGCTGATGTATTGATATCAAATTTTTTTAAATTTTGCCCAATTTCTTTTAAAAATACAGCTTCAAAAAATTCAATTAATTATGTTAAAAGTAAAATAAATTTTTCACATAAATAACAATCTTAAAAATCACAATTAGAGTTTTTGAAAAAAGGTGTTAACTTGACGCAAAAACTTTCTTTTACTTATGTACTTTTTTTCATTTATCCATATATCATTTACTTCAACAGTTGAGAATGTACAATTTGCTTTTAAATATGATGTAATTTTCTCCAGAAAATGCTTTTTGTATGCAATAATTTATTTATTTTTAAGTTTTCTTTCATTTTCAATATATTATTTTTAATTTTCATGTGTAAATATAAATGTATAATTGAAAATACAGAAGCTTGTTATAATTGTTACAGAAGCTTTGGCATAACTCAGTCTTAAGAAAGTACAATGTTGTGTCAAATATTATAAACCATAAATAAAAATGAAACAGCAACCAGTGAAAAAAAGAATTATAATCTGCATTTTGCTTCCTTTTCTGCAGCATGCGAAATTTGTCTGTGATAAATTTTTTTTTTCAATGAATATCAGAAAGGTGTAATTTTTTACTCGTTACAAAACATAAACCAACAGAGTGAAAAATGTCCAGACTGAGAATTGGTCCCAGATCCTTGGTATAATGCACCAATGTTCTAGCATTTGAGCTACCAGGACGACATCCAGCCTGATAGCCCAAATGGTTGAGCATTGATGCGTTATACCAAGGATATGGATTCCATTCCTGGTCTGGACATTTTTCACTCTGTTAGTTGTACACTTCATAGCAAGTGAAAATTCACACTTTTCTTATATTCATTAATTTCAAACCTAATTTCAGCTCTACTGAAAAAATTCATGAAATATAATTCTTTTCATTTTTTACTTTCCAACATGTTTACTATTTTTATTTACCTGTGATGTAAAATAAAGCTATAACTCCCCCCCCCCACCCCCCCCCCCCCCAAAAAAAAAAAAGAAGAAAAAGACATATAGAGACTATACTCATAATAGAGACTATACTCTCATCCTGTGATCAGAAGCACTCTTATTAGTGGCGGAGCCAGAACTTTTTAGAAAAAGGATTTTTTTTTAAATTCTTATTATTTTTTGTTATTTCACACATTTTTTACAGTTCCGAAAAATTAGTATTGGAAATCAATGTTAACCATTATTTTCTTGGTCATGTAAGATATTTCTGTTCTGTTCAGGTCGTCACACAAAAGAGAGTGGGTTCGTTCTCTGGAACATTGTTACTTGGCACTTTGTAAACTTGACATTTTGTAAAGAAATTTTCCCCTATTAGAATAGCTAAAAAAAAAAAAAACCTATTTTCTTTTGCCCACTTTGCCTTCTTATCGGTGCAACTCACCCATTTATATTTATATTTAATTAAAAATATGAGCATGATTCTATACGAACAATAAAAAGAAATTGATTTTTTTATGTAGTAAAAATGCACGCCAAATCCTCTGCTTGCATAATTTACTTTCTCCAGTTCAAAATCTTTAGAATTTCTGAATAGTTAGGAAATTGTTATATTATATTAGCCATCGAACTCAATAAACAATTGCTTCTTCTTTAAAAATTTCAATTTTTAAGTTTCTATTTTATTAATGCATGATTGCACACGCACAATAGAAAAAGTGAAATTGAAATTTTTATGTATTAAATATATAATTAAATATGCAATGATTTATATATATTAAAATTTTTACATTAATAATATATTAAATTGTATGTGTATGTAATTTCTATTGTTCCTAAAAGAAGTCATGAAAATGCCAAAAGACCTATGACCTAACCTATCCTTCTGAAAAAAAAAGGTTGTGGTTGAGAGATCCGCACCTTTTTTCTTTCTTTTGTCTAGTTTATAAGCGTCCTGTTCCCCATTCCACTATCTAGTCCGTTCGTTTTTCTGTGGCAAGAAACATTGTTTTTTCTCAAAGTATGTTTCTTTTAAACTGCTCCTGTGACTTGGCATCGTTGATTAGGCGATTTTTCCACTTTTCTGGTACCTTTCAAACGATACTTATAATGTTCCTGATTATTTGGTAATCTTTTTGACGTCATCAAACAATCGCAAGGGAAATAAATATCTGTCAACGTTTGGTTTGGTGAGAGATGAAATTTTAGCTCGAAAAGAACATTTATTTTTGGCGAAAAGAAACAGTTCGTTCGTTTTTTCTCCAGGAACGGGCTGTCTGAGCACGCGAGCAGCCCATCACTCTAAATATGCCTAAGCGAAAATCTCAAGCAGAATATATTTTCCATTTCTTCAAGAAGAAAACACCAACAGATGATATACCAACTAATAGTCAAAACGAAAAAGAATATGTGAATACAAGCAAAAGTATGAAATCCAACGGAATCCTACTGAAAGCAAGGAATCCAACTGAACCTTTTATTGCTACAAAAATTCAACCTGATGAGTATGATATCGGAAATTTCAATCGGAAAAAATTGCAGATGAATTAAAGTATCGCATTGTGTCAAATACTTGGATTCCACCAGCAACACATGGATTTCCAATTGTTATGCAATCAGGAAGTAAAAGGCAGTTTCAACGGTCGTGGCTTACAGAATTTTTCTGGTTGAGCTACAGTGCTTAGCATGCTGAAGCTTATTGCAAAATATGTGTACTCTTTGGAGCAAAAGAAGGGGGGGGAAAGCAAGATATTGCTTGGCAGTTTTGTACTGAGTCCATTTCATAACTACAAAAAAAAGCAAGGAAAGTCTGCGAGGACATGCTTTTAAAGAGTACCACAAAATAGCAACAATTAACTTTACCGACTTCATTAGGACATTTGAAAACCCAGCGGAATCGATTGACGTGAAAATCAATATTGAAATGAAAAGAAGAATTGAAGAAAATCGTTTATGTTTACTACCCATTGTGATGAGTTGTTAATTTGCGTTAGAATAATTTGATTGGTAGCTATAAACGCAAAACTCAATCTTTAAACCATAGAAATATTTTATTTCTGTTGTAAAATAACACTAGAATAAATCGTTACACACTTAGAAGTTCTTAGGTTCGATTGTCTTTTCAATTAACTCGTAGCCAGTCTCACTTCTAAATGAAAGTGTTAGTTCCTAAGAAACAGTTCAAGGCGACGAGAGTTTCGGTAATCACAGATTTCTCGGTCGGAGCGATTTGAAATGAGTTCAAACTAATGAGTGGTGACAGGGTGTCACTCTAGTTGCTAGCTCTCAGCCGCTGGACTTTTGTATAATGCCGCTGGACTTTTTCCTTTGGGGATTTGTAAAGGACAATGTTTACAGGAGGAGAGTGTCGAACATTGATGACTTAAAAGCCAGAATTACAACCGCAATAGCCTCTGTGGATGCCGACATGCTTGCCGCTACTTGGCGTGAAATTGACTATCGACTTGATATTCTCCGTGCGACGAAGGGGACACATGTGGAAGTTCATTGACAAGGGTCATGAAACTTTTTGAGTCTATCTAACCATTTATGTTATTAATTTTAATCTATCTTTATTATTTTATGAGTTATTAAACATCAAAATGGGTCCGGGACTTTATAAACACCCTGTATTATGTGGTAAACAAAATATTCCATTACGAGGTCACTGAGATGATGAGAACCTGACGGTAGAGGATGACTCAGGTTCAATAGCAAATGAAGGAAACTTTCGTTCATTATTGAGGTTTCACATTGACGCAGGTGACACTGTTTTGAAAATCACATAAACAACGCTCCTCATAATGCTACTTTTATTAGTAAAACAACTCAAAATGAATTAATTTTCATTTGTGGAGAGCTAATATTACAGAAAATGAAAAAACTCTGTTAAAGAAAGTCGGTTCTTTAGTATCTTAGCTGAAGAAACCACCGATGCTGGTACTATCGAACAGATGAGTCTTTACATTCGATATTGGGATATAACTACGAATAAAATCAGGGAAGAGTTTGTAGGCTTTGTAGAAGCTAGAGGCTTAAGTGGTGAGTTCTTTGCAGACCTAATTGAAGAAAATCTAAAGGAATTAGGATTAAAAATTGAAAATATGCGAGGACAAGGTTACGATGGTAGTTCAAATATGGCTGAAAAATTAAAGGGGTGCAAACACGCATAAAAGAACAGCACACGCTTGCTATTTACATGCATTGCGCGTCTCACAAACTAAATCTTGCCATATCTAAAACCTGTTCATTACTCAGTATTAGAAACGCAGTTGGTGTCATGAAAGAAGTCATCAGTGTAATTAGGGAATGCGCTAAAAGAATGAATTGGATGCGAGAGGAAATACCAGAGCATCATCCTCAAGAAACGCGATTGAAGCTCTCAAAACTATGTGAAACTCGGTGGATTGAACACCACGACGGCAATTTTACAATTTGCACGATTACAATGGCCACTGAAACTTGACCCCCCTGTGAAAATTTTCTGGATCCGCCCCTGAAGGTCATTACTTGATTGTTTTTCAGAGTTGTTACCGACATTTGAAAGTTTCTGTAGAAGAAAATAAACATTATAAATTTTGAAAATTTAATTATTTTTTTCTTTTATTAAAGATCAAAAATCAAAGGGAAAAAATGAATGAAAAACAAAGTTTCCTGGAATCCAACTTATGTGAAACAGTTCTCTATTGTATTTCTGTACTGTTCTCTTACCGATAATGATATCCAATTACCAGCATGCTGAACATTTATTGATTTGGAGAGAGCAGTTAGTGATGGAACTTCTGTCATTTCTGAGATGAGTTTCCTCATCAACATGTTTCTGTATCATACTTTAAATGTTTGTATGATTCCCAGATCCAGGGACTGATATATTGCAGTCGTATTAGGTGGAAAAAAAGACACTGTTATATGTATTGCTAAACTTTTTGTTGCTTGGATGGCACGCGGCATTGTCCATAAAAAGTAGAATTTTTCAATTTTGTCTCTTCTTCTGTTCATTGCACATTGTCAACCATCCGAGCATAATTTCTTGGATCATCCAAGTCTTACTATTGTTTCGCCAAACTACAGGAAGTCTCTTTGTCTAAATTTTTGAAGCAACATGGCTTAGCTGACTTTCCAATGACAACTGGTTTTTCAAACTTCCCTTCCATACTGCAGCATAATAATACTGTTAGTCTTTCTTTTGAACGTTTACAGCCTTTACATGAATCATTTTTGAAACACAGAGTCTTAAGTGGAACAGCACGAAAAAAAGTCCAGTTTTGTCACAGTTAAACACGTTTTTTGCTTTGTATACTTGCTCAGAAGATATCTCTGATTCCTGGAAAAAATCTTCAGAATATCTGTAGGACAATCAGCAGATTCACCACAAACAGTTCAGAACACGATATTATTTGTTAACCAAAATTTTTCTAACCATCCATTTGAAGCTTTAAAAATCGTTAATACCAAGTTCTTTCTCAATTTTCAATGCACTTTCTTGCAAAATTGGCCCTGAAATCAGTAAATTTTTTGATCTGAAATTCCTAAACCACTCTAATAGCATTTCATTAATTACTTCATTCCCAGTTTTTCGACATTTTATCTTGTTTTCTGGGTTTTCACCTCTAAGATGTTTCTCAAGATGCACTTCTTTATTCTTTAAAATTTCAGTTATTTGAGTCCTTCTGCATCCATATTTTTCTGCAATTTTCCATGCTCTAATGCCCTTCTTACTATCATCAATAACTTTCAGTTTTTCACTGAGTGATAAAAATTTCTTTTTATAAGCTTTACTCATGTTCAACTTTAAAAACTACTAAAACACTATTTGCTTGCGTATCTAACCTGAAAGTGTAGTGTTGCAGATAGAAAAACATAATCCGAAGCAACAGATTCCTGGAATTAAACTTTACAAAATCTTTTTTAGTGTGTTCTGCCATGCATTGCATGCCTTTATGTAACAAAGACAAATGACTACAGGGGGAAGAAAATATGACCGCTTTTTCCTCTCTGCGTGGGCAGGGGGAAGAAAGTATTACCACTTTTATCTCTGCTTGTGCAGAGAGGAACGACTTTAGATGACTAGGCACTTTCTACCTCTTAATACAACCTTTGTCTAAATAGCAGGATCCCCTTACACAAACAAAAAAGGTGTCAAAAAGAAGTGTACAATAGATGAATGCAATCCATGCATGTGCATGGTTCCTAAATAAAGGAATTCCTAGAATTTGCAGTGCCCTTGGCCGTTTCAGAGTGATTTTCACTGGCTCCAGCCACTTTTCAGAGGTGATGGTATTCGGAGATTCGATCTAATGTTATTTCAATGTGACTCGTTCCGTTCTATGGATAAGTGGCCGGTTGTTAGATAGGATCGTTAATGGAGGTTTTACTGTGTATTAAATTTTTCATGCTTTTTAGAGACTACAAAAGCAGGGTCAAGGTTAATATGAGCAAAACATCTGTGATAAAGATATATCACAGTCTTAATTCTTTTTATTTCAGCTCAACGTATTTCTATTTTATAGCCTTTCCAGTTTAATTGCTGTTCTTTTAAAATGCCTTTTTACCAGCGATCGCGCGCCTTGTACGTTGCTTCTATGGCAAAGCAATCCCTCCTGTGTTCGCTTCAATCGGCGCTGAGCTGTGACGTCATCATCATTCGGCGGCAATTCCCCGCTCGTGTGTTGTGCGCATGCGTCACCGTCGCTCTTGTTCCCTGTGTTTTCGGGAGCTGTTTTGTTTTGGCGCTGCATGCGAAAGGGGCGTGTCTTTCAAATACAAATTAGAATCGTTCTTTTAATTATTAAATGTTAATTAGTTTCTGATTTGTTCTTTTGATTTTTCACGTAATTCCTAATCAACAAATTAGTTTAAATTAATCTTGCTGCCACATTTGTGCACCCCTTTTCTGGGTATAAATACTAATGTTGCGCATTTTTCCAACAGAATTTTAATAAAAATGATGCTGTAAATTTATGATAAACGTCGTATGGTCTGAGGCCTGCTGGCCTGTGCCGGCGCTCGTATCCTAGAATCGCCGTGGCGCTGATTCTTTGGAGATCAAACACTGTTCTCTCTCAGTGATAATATTACATGATAGAGTTTAAACCTTCAAGGAGACCCCACACCCAAGAATTCAAAGGAATGTCCTAAGTTCCTGAGATTTTGAAAGAATTAAAGAAAGAAGGGAGAGATAAAGACATTTCAAATACCACTCTTCTGTAAGATTTACAACTGAGCCATTGAAAGGCAGGAGCATAGAAGAAAACCTTTCTTTCTTTCTTTAAATCGGACTCTGGTCTATATTAACCAGTCTTTTCATGTCCTTTATTGTATTTTTAAAATGAAAAAGTATGTGAAATCAATAGGTAAAAAGTTGCAGTGACTTTTGCAATGTTAGCCGAGTTTTTCCAGGAAACATTATGATATTATATTATTTTTAGCATTGGGATAATTAGAGCAATTAATAGTAGTAATTAGTTTAATTATGTTTGTGTTTTTAATATTTTTTTTTCTTCACGGGTATTACAAGTAACAATTAATACAAAGTCTTTTATAAATCCCTTTCTTCTCGTATTAACCATGTTCGACTGTATATTTAAAATCATATTTGAAAAATATTTATTTATTTATTTATTTTTTACCTTGAATTATTTATTTGGCTAAAGGTCTGTCAATATTTGATTGCAGGTATTCATTCTACTTTATTTATAAAGTTTGTTTAAAAAAATATTTTTATATTACTAATTTTGATTTCAGCTGTTTTATTCAATTATTATTAAATTCTATCTCCCACAAAGAACAGTGTTTTGCACTAATATATTCCATATTTCTGATTGATTTAAAATTTAAATTATTATTTTCTTTTCTAGACTGGACTGCTGGGAAAGTGATCAAGAGAATTATGTTCGAACTGTTAAAGTCTTAGAGCATCATCAAGGAATTCTGAATTCAATTACGAATGCAAACAATGCAGCAAATTGTAACATAAAGAAACAAAAGTTAGATGTTGAAAATTTAAATAGTAACTATAAATTTTCTTTTTCAGTATATGTTTTAAATACAGTTTGGTTGAAAAAAATGAATGAGGAAAACAAAAGGCTACTTTTAGAATGATAATGTAGATTCTTTTTTGTAGTATTTGTTATTTGCTGTTGGTTTATGTTTTAAATTTTTATTTATATGCTGTTTCTTTATTCTTAACATGGTTTATGGAGTGTTTAAGTACAGTTATTTCTTCTCTGATGTCTGATAAGTCATTATTTAATTGTGATGCAAATGCATTGTTTAAATCTTAATATTGGTGAGCAAATTGTAAAATTCTTATTTATGCTATTTGAATAATTCAGAATTAATGCAGTCAAAGTTACTTAAAGGTGTTTAATACTTGTTAAATACATAAACTAAAATACAAAATAAAATATAATATCTAAAATTGCATCTAAAACCCATAAATCAAAAATATATTGATTAATCCATTTTCTCCTTAGATTAAACGTGTTAAATAATTCAAATTTTGTTTTAATTTATGTATTTAACAATATATTAAACACTTTTTAGTAACTTTGACTGGATTAATTCTGATTTATTCATATAACATGTTTAACCTCCTGACCGCCGAGCAAAAGGGCAAGTTTGTAATGTTGTTTTCTCTGTAATTTTTTAAAAATGTTAAAAAATGATGAATTTTCAAACTTAATATAAAAAATTTAATTATGTATATGAGCATAACCCTTGAGAGTATTAATCATTACTTAATGTTTTAAAACTGCATTATATTTGAAAAAAATATATTAATTTAAAAAATGCTTTTATTTCAGTGAAACCTACAGCATAGTAAACGGATATATCAGTGCACAGCAGTGAGAAGGTTAATGTTTAAGCTAAGATGAAAGTGGATTCATCAATATATATTTGATTTATATCATAAATTAGTTTATAACTCTTATTTATTTATGTATTTTTCGGTAATAAATTATTTATGGATTATTGAAAGGACAATTTCGATACAGTTAAAAAAATATGTCATTGAGAGGCAGTGTTATTTTGTAAATGTGATTTTTTTGAAATTGTGTTAATTTTATGTTAATCTTATGTTATTGATGGATCAAAGTTTTATTTGGATACATGATGATGTTTTACCATCATTCAGCTTGTATTCATTTTTTTATATTTTATCTCTATAGGTGTTAATATTAATGAACAAAAACACACATGGGACCTTTCTGAGCCAGTGAAAATCATGTTATTGTGTGGTGCAGATCTTCTTGAATCATTTGCTGTTCCAAACTTGTGGTCAGATTCAGATGTAAGTACTATTATATTTCATATATTATTTAAAGCTTTTTTTTTCTTCTTTCCCCTAACATATTTGTCATTATTTTTAACTTCTGATTTAGCAAAAGGTCTTTTTCCATATTTTTATTTGGTCTTTGCATTTATCAGACTTTTGATTAATGCTAATTTTATCCAATTTTATTCATCATTTGTTAAAAGTCTCTTTTTAACACTTTCCAATATAACTTAAAAGAGGTTATGACTTCGGTTTGTTTGTCCATGCTCTAACTCTTGTAAATATACTCAGATTGTATTGATATAAGTTATTGAGGTTTTCTATGGCATGTTTCGTAATGAAAATGAAATGTGTACCATTTATAGTTCATTTCCAGGGACACACAAAAAACTTTTGTTGAATTATGATCTATGGTAAAAAATTATTTACAGTGTATTTTAATGATGTTATACTATTTCAAACATAATGAATTTTATATTTATGTCTGAGAGGCACTAAAACATGCTTTGTGTGTAATACAGACTACAAAACCTTTATCATTCATTTACAGGGTCATACAAAAGAATTCAGTTACAGAATGGTCTAAGGGGAAAAATTATTTGCAGCATATTTTAATGATGTTATATTAAACATAATGAAATTTATGTACATTACTGGGGTGCATAAAATGCTTATTGTAGAATATGACATGCATAGCATTTACTATTCATTTAAAGGGACACACGAGTGATAATTGCTAGAAGCGAGTTTTCATTTATGATATGTGTTTTTATGTTTAACCAAATTTTTGCATACTTTGTGGTGTATATAAATTTAATAGAACATATACAGGGCTACACAAAAAAAATTGTATGCTTTAACTGTGTATGGAGGTAAATTTCTTAAGAGTGTTGTTTAATTGAGTTATACTTTTATCTAGCTAAAATATATTTAGTGTACTAAAGAAGTCTATAATACTAAATGGATTAATCAACACTGTGGCATTACTCATATTCTGTATTGCATGATTATTTTTAATTGTCATGTTGTATTACCAACTTTTCCTTTAACACTTTGAGGTCTAAGTCCTTGAGTCACTCAGGTTGCCATTTTCAGTGAAGCAAACTAGCCTGAGAGTCTCTCAGTGTCAACTTTTAACTCTCTGAGCTATAAAAGTGTGGACTAATATGTTCACCGTTTTCTCAGATATTATCTATAAACCTTTTATTTTGTAAAAAAAAAAAAAAAAAAAAAAATAGATGACAGCATTAAACAGAAGTAAGTATTTTAATATATGAAAATATCTAGAATCAGAGCTTAAAATCAATGTCACTTTGAGTGAATTGTACAAAATAAATACTAATTTATATAAAAGCAAATTTTACTAAATGTTTATATACAAATAAAACCTATTTTCAGATATTTGTACAACATTTGGGTAAGTTTTTATTCAAATCTATGTGAAATTTTATGTTAAAAATTTTTTCTTATGTGAAACTTAAAAAAAATATATAAAACATGCTTTTTTCAATAATTTCTTATTAAATTTTAATTTTCAGTACATTTAAATACTTTCTTCATTATGAATAAGAACAATTTGAAATTTATTATAAAAAATTATTAAAATACATATATCTTCCAAGTATTTTTTAAAAATCATGAAAAGTACCAAATACCCTCAGTCCAGAGGGAGATATGTGGTGTTAAAATAGCTCAGAGCTGAAAGTGTTAAATCATGTATACTAATAAAATATAGTAGAATTATAAATAAAACTTTTAAAATTAAATATTAAGATTTTTTTTATTATCAGTCTTCATTTTTAAACTATGTCAACATTACCACCAACTTATGGGGGGGGGGGGGGTTATATATATATTTTTTTCTTTCACAGCAAGCATGTTTATTTGTTGTATATAATTTCTGGTTGTCGTTGTCATATTTAAACAATGTCTGCTTATATTGCACCTTCAAATGCCACCAGTAATCTGAACTTTTGTTTTGTGGCTATTTTAGCATATTCATTTATGAGGTAAAATGTGATCTTTTGAAGAGCAAGATAGTATCTTACTTAAAAGAAAAAAAAAAAAAAAATCCTGGCTATGAATTACTTTTTAGGAAACTAAAACACAACAGAAAACTGAATACATTCAGTGATGATGGTAAGCAGTGTTAGTGAGTGAAAAGGGTCAACCTAAAATAAAAGTACATTTATATTTCTAATGAAAATCTTTCAAGCCCAACTATCAGTCAATAAAATTGCAATAATTAGTTCAATCACAATCAAAAACAGCTTTTTATATTTATATCCCCTAAGTGCATTTTTTAAAAATTCTTACTTTTTTAAAGATTTTTACACTGCCCCTTTTTGTGTACGACCACATCAATAACAGAGAACAAAAAAGCAAAAGTGTGTTTGAAACAGAGAGGTCTACGTAGCCTGCATTTTGTGCTTTTTCTGGAATTTGATGTTTAGTGTCATTTTGAACAAAGATGAAAGAATCATATGCAATAAAAATATTCCTTACTGTACATTTCTCAAGGAATCAGTGTGACAGGAATCTTTCATACAGTTAGCTTAAAGCTTATTCACGTAAATGTGACCGCTATCTTTTATTTATTTATTTTTTAAAGTGACCAATTTTCACTTATCCCAGGCATCTATTATGCATTTCTCCTATTTTTAAATTCAGTAATCGCCATTTAAATGAATTTCGTTTATTAAATGGAATTTGATTCAACAAAGTGGCATATTTGGAAAAAACTAAAAACACTAATACTGCCTTTAGTTTTGAGTCATAAAAGTGGATAATATGATTTTGGTTTTAACCCCTAAAGATGTTCTTCTCAAGATATTCTTTAAGTCAAACTTTTCCTAATTTGTTTTTACAAGAAACCTTTTGAAAGCAACCTTCAATCCCATGATAGATTGCTTTTTTTCCCCTGTGACACTGTCTGAATGGGATCTGGCATGATTTCCCCCCTTAAATGCACTTCATACATTTGGGATGTGCAACTTTGAGCATGGTTGGGGATTTCTACCCCTTCCATATACTACTGTGATTATTTTTTTATTCAGTTGATTATACTGATGTTATAAGAATCAATTTTTTTTCTAATATACATTTTTATTGGATGTAAATTTTGCTGTATCAAAACTATTACATTTTATATTTAATTTTTTAATAGTTTTTTGATTTGCTATTCAAAAGATTTGAATAATGATAAAAAGCAGTATGATGATTTGAGTTTTTGAATTTCATATCTTTTTCAAGATTTGGTGAATTTATAGACATAGACTCAAGTATCCCATCCTGAGTTTATTATCATCCGAATTAATTTAAGTCATAGAGGTGTAATTCACATTTTCTTAAATGTTCAAAAACAAAGGTAAACAAAGGTTCTTAATACTTACTACTATAAATCATATACGAAAAAAAAAAAAAAAAAAGTCCCCCCTCCCCTCCCTTTCTTTTTTCCCCTCCAACTTATCCACCAATCCTTTAACAACAATCTTTTAGTTTTTAGATCAATCGGAACACTTGTTACAAATTCCAATTTTATTTTACACCTTCACCCCCTTTTTTAAGAAATAATTTTTTTATTTCTGATTTTTTAAATATTTTTCATGTTTTAAATTATGATTGCTATTGAATTTCACTTATTGATTAACTATTTTTCTTTAAATTATGATTGCTCACGCATTTCAGTTATTGATTGACTATTTTTCTCTTACATTTTATTCTAGATAACAACTATTATTGAAAAGCATGGTATTGTTGTGATTACTAGAAATGGTAGTAATCCTGAACGTTTCATTTATGAATCGGATTTATTATCAAGATTAAAGGTAATTATATAACTATTTTGCTTTATGATTTCATATTTTATTCTGTTACTGTGTAAATTTGTATTTTAGTTGAAAATAATTATACAGTCTTTCTCAAAAGTTTAGGCACAATAAGGAAATGTCATTTATTAAATAATAATACAAAATTAAACAAAAATATATTACTTACTTATTAGATTCTATAAAATTATTTAAAAAATCATATCAAAATGAATAAGTAGGTATATTATCATAACTTTAGTAAAAAATCATAAAAGTCTATAACTGTACAGTGTTTCAAATGTTTAGGCATAATGGATATCAAAATACATCATTTAACACTTTTAAATAAGGCTATTTATTAATAGTATTTCCCTGGTTTTGGATACTTTTAAACAATTGTGTTTCCAATGAATCAATTAGTTTTTGAAATATTATTGGTGGCAGAGAATACCATGCTTTTTCAATAGCCACTTTTAGTTTTTTAGTGCAGTCATATTGTTTCCCATTCTTGTATACTTCACGGGTTAAGATACCCCAAGTGTTATCAATTGAGTGTAAGTCCACACTTAAAGCTGGCCAATGTAAAATGTTAACATTTCAGGTGGAAAGTCACTATTTCGTACTACAGTAAAACCTCTGAATAGCGGCCACCACAGGGAGCATGATAAAGTGACCTTATTTTTGAGGTTCCCATTATACAGAGATTCCACATTTTAAAAGCTCAAAATTACATTACATTAAAATCTAAATAACTGCCCAAATTATTTTATTTTTACAGTTAAAAAATACATACTATTATTTTACACTAAAGAGATCACTTATTTATAGTTTTGTTTTTTAAAGCATAGCTCTTTCTCTAAAGGCATAATCCTTTCCACAGATTTGTTGTACAATTCGTTATCTTTTCGATTAAGTGCAAAAATGGTGTTAAATTAAGTGTGAAAATGGTTGGTTGGTTGAAACTAATCCACCATTTGTTAACGGTCCTCTCCCGTCATGCAAAAATACCTGCTTGCTAATGTTAATCCTATTTTTCTAATATCTCAATTGCATTTCAGTATTTTTAAACAAGTTTTTTGCATTGGATAGCAGAGACCAATCTCTATTCCCACCATTGATTACTTTTTCGATTTTCTTTGTGGATTTTTTTTACGAAGATATTTTCCCTTTTGAAACCGGGGAGTGGACCCTTAACGTTTGCGTAATTTGTCTAAACTTTTGAGATAGTATTTTTTTTAACAAAGAAAGGCTTTTTTTAAAAATAAATAATGCTGATGAAACCATTAATATCTCTACCATGTTTCATTTCAATTACATTTTGAATATTTATTGTGAAATTATTCCATATATTTCTCTTCCTAATTTTATTATCATATTTTAGTGTGTGCCTAAACTTTTGTGGTTGACTGTATGATATTTATGACTGTTTTTCTTTTCTTTTTTTTCTTTTTTTTTTAGACCAACATACACATTGTAACTGAATGGATTTCAAATGAAATTAGCTCAACTCACATTAGGTAAATGCATAAATTCTATTCTTTTCTCTTTTTCCTAATATTTTCTTTTTTTTGTTTCTGTTTATAAGTTTTAATATAAATTTTTATTGTTTCTGTTTTAAATCCTCTTTAAGTGTGGTGTTTCCTTCTTATGAGCGATAGAAGAATTTAAAAAATGCTAAGATATTTTATGTTTTCTTCTTAAATTGCCTTTTTTAGTTTCCTCACTAAATTCAAGGATATGTGTTAAAATTACAATTAAATCAAACAAAGTAGACTATTTTCCATGTAAATGTAGACTAATTATAAATTTGTTTTCAGTGCTTTAAGTTTGGGGCATGATGGTGGGATTCATCTCTGAAATCCCACCTAAGAACTTTCCCCAATAATTTATATGTTTTTATTTAATTTAACTTGGTTCATGTATGGAATTGATTTTTCACTCAATTCCTGATGTGCTAGAATTTTGATTTTATGTATAATTATGTGTTCTTTGTGATAATACAATATTTTAATATTTACAGAACTTAATCAATTAATTTTAGTTAAGTTAATCAATAATAATTTAATTAATCAATTAATTTTAGTTAAGTTAATCAATAATAATTTAATTCAAAAAGAAAAAAAAATTAACAAACATTGTGTGATGCATTCATTAGTCTCGCTTTTGAAGAAATAAATGATCGAACCATTCAATGAAAAATTGATTAGATAATAATTATAATATGGATTATGAAATATATTAAATACTAAAATGAAGAAGAAAAAATAAAAATAATTTTTTAAAGAACATGCTTTGTGTACTTAACAGGAAAAATATTTTTTGAAAATAAAAACCAGTAGGTTAAAACAAAAAGCATAAAAAGCAAGATGCACTGAAAACAATACAATAAGAAAAGTAAGCCGCAAAGAAAATCATAAGACAAAAAAAAAGTCCTTCCAGTCTCTACCAGGAAAAAGAAAAAGGTAGCTTCCATATTTCTTGGTTTTAAGATTTTAGATAATGTTACTTGAAAATACCAAGCTAAAACGCAAAGAACCCAAATATAGAAGATCCATTCCCAGTTTTCATCAATAATGAATTTGAATCAAAATTTCACCAAATTAGTCAACTATAGTCAAGTTGGCTTCATTTAGGCAATTTAATTTTGGTCGCCAAATTTGACAATAGATATTTCGCTAAGTGTCGCCAAGCTTGGAGGTAATTTAACACTCGCAAATATGAATATATAGTTTCAAGTGCATGAGAATTGAAACAGTGGTTACAACAAGAATGAAAATTTGAGAGAAACCACATTCACTAAAAACTCATAAATTAAATCCATTTATGGAGGAATCCATTATGTTTAATGTGTTGTCTTATTTCAAAATGTAAGCCATACTAGAATTTCAAATTGCTCTCAGCCATTTTTTAAGATAGAGGTGAAACAAAAAATGCCCTGGAACCATTGTACTGAGGCCAAACTCTTTACATAAAAAACTTTTAAGATTTGTAATTTTTTTTAATTTGAAATCTTTAAATCACAGTCATTTTTAAACAAGATGGCACATGAAGCTGGTCAATGAACTCAGTCATGATCTTGATAAGTCCTGTACATGTGGTGCTCAGTCACATCCAAATCAATTCATAAAAACAAGTGCTATCACATGACAAAAATCATATTATATATATATATATATATATAAATCAACATTTGGATGGAGACTGGTTTTTGGGGTCATGATTGGTGAAAATATACCAACATTTTCTGGATTTTCTTTCCTTTACACGGTTTCAATAGGTAGCTTTTTACTTTCTGTAATAATGGAAGTTACCTAACATTCTTAAACATTCATTAAAAATTGAAATATATTTTGAATTTGCTTAACATTTCAATTTACTTAGTTTTTCTATCAGTGCCTCATGCTTTTATAATTTTTGTTTTGACTTCCAGACTTCACATTTTTTTTCTTGTAAGTACACTAAAAAAAGCCTGTTCTTTAAAATTTTATTTTTAGATAATTTGCTTTTTTGCAACAGTGATTAAATGAGAGAAGCAATGCTGAGTGACCACTATGAAATTAGGAACAGAAAAGCTTTATGAAACCCAGTTGTTAAGAGCATATCATTTTGGATTAAAATTTATGTATGTAAAGTATTTTCTTTTTAATGAAAATAGCTTTGTTATTTTGAATTTTTCACTTAAATTCTTTCGGTGATATTTTGTCACATTTTAATATTTATGGTTAATTTAAATAGCACATTTAAATAAATGTAAGGTTGTAATGTTTGTGCTGGTCTGGTGTGGGTTTTGTCAAGGACACACACATCTTAAGACATCACAATTTTAATAATATACAGCACAAAACGACAAAACACAAAACACAATATAAAATCAACATTTGGTCTCGGTACGAGATCCATTCTCGAAAACTAACTGTTACAACTCAACTACAGAGTTACAGTCCTGCGAAAAGTTATTCGTTCTCTTCAGTTCAGTTCGGACTTGGCAAAATATCTGCGAAAAGTGGCAATAGCGCCATCTATACGTTGTTTCATTTAGGGAAAGGCAGTTATTTTGTTATAGCCTCCCCCTCTGGTTCCGAAGTCGTCCCGACGAGGAATCAGAAATTTTAGGTCGTCGACCACGCTTCCGTAGCGGTTGCACGGGCAATTCATCAGCACCTCGATATGGACTGAGTGCGGATGTGTGGTAAGTGCCTACCGAATGTTAGGATTATTTGGATGAGCAATTTCATACGTTGTTAATGATTTTTGAGTTAAGATAGTATACGGACCATCACGGCGCGGCATGAATTTAGCACTCCGTTTTTGTTTAGCGTTACTAAGTGGATGTAAAGTCACCCACACCTGATCTCCAGGATTGTAATTTGCACCTGCTCTAAGCTTCCTATCCGCATAGAATTTACGTTTATCTTGCTTTTCTTCAACTAGATCATGTACTCTAGATGAAAAGTTTGCGAAATTTTTAAGGTATGGGGTAATTTCAGGGACGAAATTATCGTTATTAATCAGAGTTCTTAAATCATGCGTAACATCGTCGAGTGTACGCATCTCACGCGCAAATTGCAAATATGCGGCCGTTTGACCGGTAGTTTCACATTTTGCGGAATTCATTGCAAACCTAACAGCTGGTAAGCGCTCTTCCCAGGAGCTATGGTCGTCTCCTACTAAAATGGCAAGTCGAGGTTTTAAATCTCGATTTTTACACTCAACAGTGTTCGCTTGAGGGTGGTAAACAGGTGTTAGACTTTGTTTAATGTCCAACAGATGACATAATTGTTGCATGACATCGCTCACAAATTGGGGTCCATTATCATTAACTATTCTTCTGGGTAAGCCATAACGTAAAAATATTTCATTAAAGAGAGTTAATGTACATTCCCTAGCAGTAGCCTGTGATAATGCAAACAGCTCCACCCACCGTGTTGCACAATCCTCAACAATAAAAATCCATCGTTTTCCAGTTTTACTTTCTGGGAGAGGCCCAAACAAATCTATCGAGAGAGTTTCTAGCCTTTGAGCATAAATTGGAGTTTGCAGCAGTCCAGCTGGTTTTTGATTTGAGGCTTTATACCGGTTGCAATCAGGACAAGCTTTAACATAATCTGATATGAATTTTATCATGCCGGTCCAGTAATATCTTTTAACAATTCGACGGAAAGTTCCTTCGGCGCCATAGTGTCCAGCGGTCGGAGCATCATGGTATTCTTTTAGGATCCTTTCACGGTCATGAGTTGGAACTACCAACTGAGCTTCTTCGACTTCAGAGTCAGGGGCATATCGATACAGTACACCCTGATTCATTAGATAGCCTCTTTCAGTCCAATTAACTAAATCCGTTGTAGGGTGGTTAGTCTCAAAACTCTCTATAATTTTCTTCAGTTCTGGATCTTTCAACTGTTGTTCTCGAATGTCTTTAGAACTTTTAATGGGAAAGTCCACTATGACAGTATTCACTTCACATGAATCTTCTGTACAATCTGGGCGGGATAGCATATCCGCAACTACATTTGCTTTTCCTGGGATATACTCTATTTTTAGATTGTAGGCTTGTATCTGCAACGCCCATCTGGCCAATCTACCTGATGGAGATTTTAGGCTCATCAACCATTGGAGAGGTTGATGGTCCGAGGCTACGGTGATTTCAGAACCTTCAATATAGCCTCGAAATTTATTTAGAGCCCATACAACGGCTAAGGCTTCACGCTCTGTGGTAGAATAGTTTCGCTCAGCAGGATTAAGAAGTCTGCTGGCATACTCGACAGGATGTTCCTCAGATCCTTGGCCCTGGAGTAGAACTGCTCCAAGAGCATATGCACTAGCATCTGTTCGAAGAATGAATAGCTTTGTCATATCAGCTTGATGCAATATAGGAGTGGTGACGAGGCATTGCTTTAGAGTGGCAAAAGCTTTTTCTTCTTCAGTTCCCCATTTCCACTGAACTTTCTTTTTAGTAAGATTACTCAGTGGACGTGAAATATCAGAAAAATGTTCGATAAATCTACGGTACCATGAACAAGTTTGTAAGAATGATTGTACCTGTTTTACAGTCTTTGGAGAGGGTATTTTCATAATGGCTGCAACTTTCTCTTGGTCAACTTCAATGCCTTTGCTTGTAATCCAATGTCCCAGATACTTGACTCGCGAACGAGCAAAGTAACATTTGTCACGGTTAGCATGAAGTTTAAACTTGGATAGTCTCTCAAACACTAATCTTAAATCGGAAAGATGTTGCTCAAAAGTCGATGACAGAACAATGATATCATCCAAGTATGTCAAAATTTTAACGTTGTTAAATCCATACCGGAATTTATCCATTAGTCTCTGAAACGTTGCAGGAGCATTGCGTAATCCAAAAGGCATTCTAACAAAGCGAAATGTTCCAAATGGACAAATGAAAGCTGTTTTATCTCTATCAGTGGCACTCACATTAATTTGGTGGTAACCAGATTTCAGGTCAATGGTTGACATGTAAGCTGTAGGAGTAGCATCCTGTAATAAATCATCCAATCTGGGGAGTGGATAAGTATCCGGAGTCGTAATTGCATTCAACTTTCGGTAATCTATGCATAGACGCATTTCACCATTAGGTTTTGGTATAAGAACAACAGGAGCTGCGTATGGGGATTCACATTCTTCAATAATACCGTTTTCTTGTAAAACTTCCAATTCTTTCTTTAATAATTCCTTCTTCATAGGTGACATTCGATAGGGTGGACCAGCTACTGGTGCATGGTCTCCAGTAGGAATATGGTGTTCTATAAAAGGAGTGGGCTCTCCCCCTGGTTTGAACACATCTTCATATTCTCGTAACAATTCGCTTAATTCTTCTCTTTGGTTTTCAGGTAGCTGATTCCCCTCTTCCCCACGTAACACGCATGAATTAAACTCGTTTGGTACTTTCTTCAGAAGCACTGGGTCTTCATCAGAAGAAAAGTCATATACTTGATGAGGAAAATCATTAAAATACCATTTCCGGTTCTTTATATCAAGGACAATTCCTGCTTTTTGTAAAAAATCTATACCCAACAAAGTGCGATTTCCTTTTGCTTTGGGCAAAACAATTAATTCAGTTTGAAAAGATTTTCCTTTAACTTGGATAGTTACTTCAGTGTATAGAACTTCACCATCCAGTTTACCTCCATTAGCTAGAGTCATTGTTATCACTTTGGACTTAAAAGAAACTCCTTGGCCTTTTAATAAATTATACAAAGTTTCTCCAGCAATAGAATTAGTTGCACCTGTATCGGTACACGCTGTACCGTAAAATTCATTTATATGGACATCCAAGATGGGAAGGTGGGCAGAGTCTGCTACACAGGTATACAGATCTACGCTATTAAACTCTTTAGATTTTGTTTTAAAAGAGGGATTACACTTAGGACATTTCGAACGAATAACCCCGGGATTCCCACATCCATAACAAGTTACAGTTGCATGTTTGTCATTGTTTACATATCGCGAGTTTATATATTTTGGGGAAGGGGTAGTATTTTTATAATTTCCAAAATGTTCGTTAGCTTCAGTTTTGGTTATTTGATTTTTAGAGAATTCCTGACCATTTGAAGTTCTCGGGAAACCATATTTCTGTGTTTCACGTGTTTTTGAATTACTTGCTGATTTTTGAGAATGTGGTTTGATATTTTCGTATATGTCAAGCTTTTCTGCCAACACGACAGGATCATTTAGTTTGTCCCAACCATCTAAATAATGATTTTTATATTCTGGTGGGCACTTTCTTTTAATCTGATCAGCAATTATAAGTTCTTTTAACTTTTCAAATGAATCAATTTCTAATTCCGATAACCAACCCTCAAAATAATTTCGAATTTCAAAGTAAAAATCTTTCCATGTAGAATTTTCTCTTTTCTGATTACGGGTGAACAATACCCTAAACCTCTCTGCTGTTAACCTAAATCTATTTAACAGTATATCGCGAATATGTTCATAATTTTTAAACATTGTTTCAGGCTCTCTTGCTATAAGTTTAGCAATATCGTTGGGAAGAACGCCAAGTAATTGTGAAACCCAGAAGTCTTTAGGGACACTTAGCAATTTCATCTGACGTACAAACATTGTCAAAAACAACGACATATCATCTTTTTCGGGAATAAATATTGGTAGGATATTTTTAATATCTATGCGCATTTGATTGAAATCCAGTTGATTCTGTGGAACAGTTGTCGCGTTAGGGGTTTGAGCTTGTAGTTTAAGTTTTTCTAGTTCATATGCTCTCTCATCCGCGATACGCTTCTCCTCCAACTTTCGTTCTTCCGCGACACGCGTCTCATCTAACCTTCGTTCTTCTGCGCTTTCCTGTTTCTTTCTATCATCCACTATAGTAAGGAATGCCTCTTTCACAAATTGCTCATCATCTTTAAATAGAGCGCACTTTATAATTTTATCACGCAAGACCGCAATTGTATCACCTGTATCCGGAGCAATGTCTAATTCGATAGCTAAATTATACAAATCAATTTTTTTTTCCCTTTGCCAGAAACGTCATTTTTCTCAAAGCAGTTATTTCAATTATCTATACCCAGAATACTTAAATTGCAAAATTATATGTAATTCTTGACATAAAATCACTAACAAAACAACTACCTTCCCTTTACAGGTAACTATAAGCAGGTAAATATAAACAGATAAATATATCAAACTTTTATAACCACTTGATAAAACATATAGAAAATAATTTAATAACATAGTAAAATTTACTAGCAATTAACCATGAGCTCATTTAAATCTCTATACGAAATATTAATATTCAGCCATTTACCAATTTAACTTACCGTATATAAAACTTTCAATTCAAACACAAGTATTATAGATAATCTGAATTTATCACGCTATTTTTTATAAACACAATTTATAAATAAAATACTTACTTTACATCTTAAAAAAATAATATGAGAAATAATTATAGAAAGTTATTGAAATGATGTATTTTATACGCTATTTTATACAGCGAAATAAATAAAGATAAAATGTATTTTACTTAAAGAACATTTCATTAAAAAAAATGTATATAGTACCAAAGGAATAATATAAATCTTTCGTAACTTACCAAAACTAATGAACAAAACAAAAATATATATACACCGTTTAAAGAAATAAATAAAAAAAAAATTAAAAAAAACCGCTAAGCTCTGGATCCAGCAAAAAAAAAATTCTTCCAAAACTTTTATAAACATAACAAATAAATTAGAAATAGATGATCATCCCATAAAATAAAGAGAAAGTTAAAAAAAAATGAAACGTGTAACTTTCATTCACTAAAACAGCAGCGAATAGATGTAAGATCTTTTGTTTTTCTTTTCGAGGTCAAACTACATCACACTTGAAAACACTAAACTTTTAATGCTGAAAAACAAATAAGGCAGGTTGCGGTGATTTTTCACAGTATAGTTTCAAAATCAGAATGATTTTTTTTTTTCTTCTGGTTAATGAAAAAGAAGTCACGTGAATTTACACAAAATTAGCTCAAATTTCACAGCATAAATAAGAAAGAGGATGGTTCTAAATAATTTCGCAACACATATGGAATATTTGTTGAATATACACGTTGGATTACGTAGACGATTCACAAATTATCGTGATGATAAATCGTTTTAAAACTTCTTTCAAAACGAAACTAGGATGGGCGGGTAAAATGTAGAATGCATACGATTCCTTCACTTTAAAAGACTCGAAACCAGGATGGTTCACAATTGAGGACGATTTTTAGAAACTTTGAAACCGGGGTGGTTTCCTTTTAATCTCACTTTTAATTTCACAAATAACACACAATGACTATTTTAATTTCACACAGAACAGATCAGCATTGCACTGAAAGACTTCACAAACACTCAAATCAGGACGATTCCTTGAAACACAGAACCAGGCCGGTTCTTTCAATTTCACAAACAAAACGGATTCATGACGGCACTAAAAGATTCCACAGACCTTCAGAATCGGGACGATTCTTTCAAAAACAGAACCACGTTGGCCCTTTTAATTTCACAAACAAAACGGATCCAGGACTGGACGGCACTGAAAGATACAGAGATAGAGAATCAGGACGATTCTTTCATTCGAAACCAGACGATTTTCTCTTATTTTACGTTGGGCGCCATTTGTAATATTTGTGCTGGTCTGGTGTGGGTTTTGTCAAGGACACACACATCTTAAGACATCACAATTTTAATAATATACAGCACAAAACACAAAACACAATAGAAAATCAACATTTGGTCTCGGGACGAGATCCATTCTCGAAAACTAACTGTTACAACTCAACTACAGAGTTACAGTTCCGCGAAAAGTTATTCGTTCTCTTCAGTTCAGTTCGGACTTGGCAAAATATCTGCGAAAAGTGGCAATAGCGCCATCCATACGTTGTTTCATTTAGGGAAAGGCAGTTATTTTGTTATAAGGTTATATATATTTTTTTTCTCCCTCCAAAACAGTTCTACTCTACATTGTTTAAGAATGTTAGTACGAATGTCCTGCCAATAAGAAATTTAATGTCAAACCTTTGTTTTATTGTACATATATGCAAAATCAAAGCATGCACCTTTTCTTGCTTTTGATAATCTTCTTTGTGTATACAGGCGAGCATTGAAAAGAGGTAACAGTGTGAAGTACTTACTCCAAGATTCTGTTTTGAAATATATTAAAGATCACGACTTGTATACTTCAAGCAAGTAAGATAATTTTTCTTTTTAAATTATTTTTCTACAAATGCTACATTTTGCAAAAATTAAGGTAATTGGGGCATTTCTGTATTATCATATTGCCCAGAAGTATTGGCACGAAACTTAGTATGATTGTGCTTTAAATTGTAGAAAATATTTTATATGTATCATAATAATGGCAAATAATTCTCAGTGAAGTCAATACTATGTCAATTCACTCAGTTCTAAAAAATGTCATTTGGTTCCACAGTTTTTCTTTGCAAAACTCTATAGTTTTTCAATGTATCATAGATGGGGTTTCAGATAAACAAAGCTTTACAATGCTTTATTCTGTAATGTTTGAATCTAGAAACTCTTAACACATTACTTTAATAGGTCTTTAAATAATTGCAGTTTTGTCTTTTATGCTTTGTTTCTTTTGTATATATTCTTCTACTGAAGGAATTTGTAAATTTTAATAATTTTGCCACAAGTAAAAAAAAGAGGAAAATAATTGTTAATATAATGAGCTAAATGTTACTAAAAGTTCTTTTCTTTGTTGTAGGCTTACTACCTATATCTATAAATTTCTGATAGAAATGTATGGTACAATATTTGGAATTAATTATCACTGTGTTAAATTTTAATACACATGTGTGTTATATTCTATACCAATTATTTTACCTATGAGGGAATAATATGAAAGCACTGCTTATTGTTTAATTTAGCTTTTATTTATTTAGTTATTTTTCTTCTGCTAATGGAAATTTTCTAAAGCTCTTTTAATGGAAAAATTTTGACATTGTCAAACTTTTATTGGCACATTTAGTAGTTTTACTTTTAACCTCTTGATTATTTTTTTCCTTTCTTGTATATCACTTAAAACTTAGGTAATACTATTTTGTGAAAATTGGGTATTAATTTCTGAAGTAGACACTCTTACTTTGTTAAAATCACAAAGATTTATGTGTGTACCAATGCAGTCTGCGTGGGAATGCTTTAAATGAGTTATAGATATATGTGGTTAACATTGAATGGATTGTAAAATAGCTAGTTATTAAACTTCTAATGAATAGTACATTTAGTACTTGGCCAGATACTGAATAATTCGGCTGTTTTTAGCTGCCAAATAGAATTTGACAGATTTGATGCTTTACCTAGCAAAAAAAAAATTAAAGAAATTGGCATGTCCTGATAAATTTCCTGTATAGAAAAATCTAAATTCACATAAGTAAATATCCATTAAAAATCGCAGTATCCTTTTCACTAAAAAAGACAAAATAAAATTGTATAATTTAATAAAAATGTGCTCAGATTTGGGAATAAAAAAAAAAAAAAAGATTTACACATTATTTTCTTTTTATTATTCAAAAGAAAATAATATATGTACTTAAATTTTACTACATTTCTCATGCAGACTTATGTAATCTAAAATAGCTTGCCCGACTGAGAAATGATCTCCTTTTATGATGCTTTAAAATTGCTGCAGCTAAATTTATCATGTGGTGCTTTTCTTTATTTTGGCTTTTGTGCATCTCATATTTCCTCTACAAATGTTTTTTGTATTCATGTGAAACAACAATTTTTTTTTATTTTATGTGGCTATTAATGGTTTAAAATTGTCCCATTCTGAAATAATTTAAAGCAGTGGTGCCCAACTTTTTCTACACTGTGTTTTATGTAACTTCCTTTCTTCTGCATTATTTCTGTCCATGGGTGCAAGCAAGGAGTGGGATCAAACAAATTTTAAAATTAATTTAACTAATTATTTTACTAATGATTTTGAAAAAATACTAAAACTTATTATTTCTAACTTGAAATAGAAGAAGAAACTCTAAGAAGAAAATAAACTACAGATTTTTATCCCTCTCCCTTCCCCGCATGGAAGACAAATTTTAGTTCTGTATTCTTTTATGTTCATTTGTTTAAAAATTACTGTAATAGGTGAGGGGGAGGGGGGGGGATTAGTTCATCAGGGGACAGAGTCCCCTGATGAACTAAAGTAAAAAAAAAAAAACTTCTAATCCTCTATTTTGAAACAAGCTGGTAGAAGCTTACTTTTGTATTTTTAATATTTGTTAATTTTTACATTTCTATATTGCTTTTTACATTTATATGTTAAAAATTGTCTTGCAAGAAGATTCTTATAAAATATTCTCAATTTAGCTATTTTCATGTGTATATTCTGAAATATAAAAAATGTAGGATAGTCTGCAAACCACAGGCACATCTGTTCATCTTGTCCCTCCCTAGATTTTCAAGCAGATGTGCCTGTTTCCAAGACTGTATTTTTCCTTTTCTTTCTTTTATGAAGAGTATAAACTAAACTAAGTTTTTTGCCAGAATCTCATGTGCAAGACGCATATTAAACATATCACAAAAATAAAATAAAATGAAGAAATGTAACAAATAAGACACATTCCAAATCTAAAAATCACCTTTTACCATTTTTTTTTTAAAATGAAGCATTCAAACAGTTTATTATTTTTTTCATCAGCAGGGGATCTGTTTGTGCACTTGTTTGTGCTGGGGCAATGTCCTAGGATGGAATACGTGACATCAGATGACATGATCTGCCATCCCAATAGTCATGAAACCCCTGTTTAAGATAATTTTTTCACACACCAGTGTTAAAAGAAAAACAGAACTGAACTAAAAATTGTCTTTCATGGGGTAGGGGGTGGTGGGAGGGGGGGTTAGAGCCCCCGACAAAAAATCCCTAGCTTGTTTTCCTGTTAGTGTTTAATTATTTTAAATCATTTAAGAAGAATAAATTGTAATATTTCTATTAAAAAAAATGTAGGTAATTTGAAATTTCAAGGAAGGGTCTTCCTTGCAGGTGCCCAGATCTCTGTTCTCTTTATTGTGAACATGCTTTGTGTAATTCTATCATTTTTCATGTGTTTATTTTATTTTTATTTATTTATTTTTCTGCTTATCTCTGGAATATTGCAGTAAGTATCATGTTACTTTCCCAGATTTGTATGATTCAAATTTTACCTACTTAAAAAAGGTTTGTGATGATATTATTGACAATGAGCAGGAAACTGCTGTATGAATTGGCAGATGCATTTTTTACTTCCTTAACTAGGTTTGGCATAGTTTATTTTAGTATTGCTTCACTTTATTATACAGCTTTCATATGATTTATCTCTGTGCAGTTTTTATAATTATTGCCTAGATGAATTTATTTTCTGGGAACATGGACTGAACTTGAATGAATGTAGCATATTTGTATGTTTGGGAAACATATCTTTGTTGCGATTGATTTAAAAATGTATTAACCCCTTCACGACGAGCGTCTTTTAATTCTTCGGCATCAGTTTTTACAAACTGTAATTTTTACATTATTTAATCATTGAAAATATAAGCTTGAGATTATATAAGATGAAACTTTCATTACTAAATTATCAGTATTAAAATTAAAACATTTTGTGCATCTTAAATGCACATCGTACTTTTGTGCATCATATATCTGCCGCTTGTCGCGAAGGGCAAGCAAGTAAGGCTGTTGCCAGGGCAAAGTTCCAGGCAAAATTTGGGGTCTATTTAGGGCCCTTTCACAAAAATCTATTTAATAAAACAAACCCCTTCACAAAAATCTATTTAATAAAATGAGACCCTTCATAAAAATCAATTTGATAAATGGACTCCTTCACAAAATTATTTATTATAAAACATGACCCTTCACAAAATTCCTTTTACTGAAATAGGCCCTTTCACAAAATTCTATTCCATAAAAACTTTCTATTTATTAATTATTTATTAGTATGTGATGTTTTAAAATGTGTAATTTGTAAACAAACAAGTTCACCAGAGAGGAAAACTTGACTGCAAGTGTCATGCTTTTATATTTAGAAATAGGGCTGTAAATGTGCAGAAAATTTTGTGGGATTTTTTTTTTTTAAATAATGCCCTTAAAATTCAGTATAAGTTCAGTATGTATTTAAAATTAGTAAAAATAACATTATGAAATTTATTAATAGTTATTAAGGTTATACATTTTTTTAACACTAAAAACAAACAAACAAAAAATTACTGAGATAATTTTTTTTTTTAATTTTAAAAATAAATATTAATTAAAAATATGTTTATGATGTATGTACACATGTACATACATCCATTTTTAACAGCTTCAAATTACTATTTTAGAATTTATTTATTTTGTTTTGATAGAACATTCCTAATAGTTGTTATACGAATATCCATTGTAAATGCATGTCTTATGTATATATGCATGTGGTAATTGGTGAAAAAATGCGACTGCTGCTTTCTTTTTCTTTCTGTTTGATTTTGCTTTTATTACTTTGCATAAGAGATAGTTTAGTAGCTTTTATCTTTACTTATATGTTAAGCTTTTCCCTATACAAAATTGCATGGAGCTTTTAGAAAGAAAATAAGTATCTCCTTTCACGATGTATTTGAATCTTTGAATGTGAATATATATGCTAGTATCAATATTTAATATTTGATGAATATAAAATAGTTTCATTAAGTAGCTCCCTGATTTTTTCGCTCTTGTCTTTTGATACATTCTTACCATAAAAAAGTATGAATATTTTCCTTTTAAATCTACATTGTGTTTATATACTCCTTCACCTGTAGTGATGTATTCATTTTAGTGCAACTTGCATGATTAAAGAAGGTTAAAAAATGGATAAAAAAAGAAACCAAGAAAGAAATATACAGTATATTTCATTATATTTCTCTCCTTTATTTATTTTTTTTCCCTCTTAGAAAAAAAGGAAAAAGGAAGTTCAATCTTAAATATACTTTTTAAGCAACTTTATCTGTATGTCGATTACATATGAGTAATTTTCCTTAGAAAATTGTAATATATATATAAACAGGGCTGTAGTGGAGGGTATACTTTGGTATTATACTGTATATCTTCTAGATTTTTGAAGAAACTTCATATACCCCTTCTGTTTCTCTAGTAAAGCTATATCCCTCTCTCTGTCTATATATAGCATATGACCTTTTTTTTTTTTTTTTTAACAACTACAGCACTGCATATAAAGTGATGTTTTGAGACAAATGTACAAGATTTACTTGAAGGTTATCAGCTTTCTTAAATTTTTAATGCCCTTAGGTATATTGCGCTTTTGGAAATAGCACACTTTTTTTCTTGTCTCCCAACAAGAGGCTACTATGATTATGTAGTATTTAAATTGGTGTAAAAAATTAACTTCCAAAAGTGCTTGTGATTCATGTTTTTGTTTTTATTAATGTTATGAAATAATAGTTGATGCATCCTTAAAATATAAAAACTTTCTTTCTAAATTTCGTATTATCCTTGTAAAAATACATACTCAGAGCTTATTTTAAAATTTAAAAATGTGTAAATCAAATTCGCTTGCTATGAGTACTGTTGAAAGTCCAATCCATAATAATAAAGACAGAAGTTTGTGTGTCTGTCTGTGTGCTGTTGTCTGAAGAGTCAGCCAAAAATAAAAGAGAACATCCCATACATTTTAATCTTCAAATTGTAACATAAAACATCAGAAATAGCCATTGGACTGAAATTGCCTTTTTTCAGTTTCTGTTTTAAAAAATAACCCCAGGGGATCGTCTTCATACGAAAATTGTACCAAACTCTGAAATTTTCAATACCAACACCTAATTTTGACATATTTGGCTTTTTTGGTAAATTTTACCGCAAAATTAATTAAAAAAAATTTTGAATAAAATTATAAATTTTTTAACAAAAATCAATTTCTTGAAGCTTCAAATATGCGAATTCAAAATTACAGGTCATTCCTCCAAATAGTTCTTGAGTTATGCTTAAAAAGCTATCCACATTTCAATCTGTTTTTCAACAATTACAAATGAATGTAACATTAGAAGTTCCAAACTTTAAACCTTCATGATTCCTAAACTACTTGATCAAATGAGGGGCGATTGATTAATAAACTACAACTGTGTATTACTTTCTCTTAACCCCTTCGCGACGAGCGTCCTTTATGGAATTTTTAATCTCCCACCACCGGTTTTTTAAAACAGAAAATTTCGGCTAATTGAATCGCAGAAATGCTACCATTAAATAAGGCAAAGTTTACACTAAAAAAATAACTGGTGGGAATAATCGAGGATTCTGAGCATCTTATGCGTCACGTATACGTGTCGCTCGTCCCCAAGGGGTTAAATTTATCTTAAGATAAATAGAAGTATATTATTGTACTTCAGTTAAAATATTGTCTATTATTTAGCTATGTACTTATCACCTGCGACTTAATTACATTGCTATTGAAACTTTTTGTACTAAATTGGTCAGAAAGAAAAAAATATAAGAAAAAAAATTAATGTAAAGTAAATGCTAGTTTAAATAACAGTGGGAAATATATATATATTAAATCTGATTAGAAACAGTTTTGAATAATATAAGAAATACATCACTATGCCCTGAACAATTGCATTTTAATCAGTTAATAATAACTGATTTTTTTATCTGAAAGAACTGATTTTCGATCAATTTTAATAATTGCATGGTTACGCACTTTTGTGTATATTTCACTGTTTCATATGTTTCAAGCATAATTTTAATTTGAGGATCCTCACTGTCAAAAGAAAAATAAAAAAAAATCCCTGACGGCTCGGCCAGCAGACACAGGTAGATTTCGAAGACTCAGACCGTGGAACGCCTGTTTGTTGGGAATTGCAGAAGAAATGACCTTTTTGCCATGATGCTGCATTTGGGACCGCCCACTTCGAAATTTAACTTGTCTGCTGGCGGAGCCGGCAGGGATTTTTTATTATTTTTTGCTATAAGGGTTCGTGATATAAAAAAACTTGTCAATATAAAAGTTTTAGATAATAGTAAGAGGATATATAATAACTTTAAGCGGATTTGATATCTTGTGAATTGACAAAGTTATGCATTTTTTTCTTCTACACCCCCCCCCTTTTTCCCCCTTTGGGGCCATTTTTAATGATATCAAAAATCTGTCATACATAAATTTTTGGCCCTTTACCTAGAATTAATAATAACTTTAAATGGATTCGATACGTATCATAATTAAGAAGTTATGGGTTTTTTTCTGTTTTCACAAAAAAGGCTCGCCTTCCCCCCACCCCCCTGGTTCAATTTTGCCCATTAATGAACTTGACCGAGATTTTATGCATCAGTTTGGAAGAGATTTGTGCAGAATTATGGAAGTTATCAAGTCCATAAAAAAGCGACATAGATAGATAGATAGATAGATAAAGTTTTGAACTAGGGTGGTTTTGGGTTCTGGGAGTCATGATCGGCGTAGATCTACAATTTTTTTTCAAAAATTCCAACTGAGGGGAGAATGTAATAGGTGTAGTATTTCTTACGAAATCTACCTAATAAGAGCATTTACGAGCGCTCGAGTACCACTTTGTTTCCTCAGTTTGGGGTCTTATTTTTCCCTCCTGAAAAAGATGATTCAAAAGATCTCGGAATTCCTGTAGATAGTTTCGAAAGTTTTGATCAACTTACAGTGGATACATAAAGGAAAACGTATTTGAACAAGGAATTTTTGCAAAACGTTTTCAATTCTTTCTTAAAATTCCTATAATAAAGATTTAAAAAAAAAAAAAAAAAAACATGTTTAATAATATAACAGTAGCAGTAGTGGGTGGGATTCAAATAATTTAACCGCTTTTCGCTACCCTTATGGCCGTTTTGAGTATGAACGGGAAAGAAAAATTTCTGCTACATATAGATTATCAGACATTTATCCAACATTGTGACATATATGTAAAGCTGGCTATTTTATGCTTTTTCTGTTTAACCCCTTGGCGACGAGCAACACGTATACGGGACGCGTAAGATGCTCAGAATCCTTGATTATTCCCACCAGTTACTTTTTATTGTAAGCATTGCCTTATTTAATGATAACATTTCTGCGATTCAATTAGGCGAAAATTTCTGTTTTGAAAAACTGGTGGTAAAAGATTAAAAATTCTGTAAAGGACGCTCGTCGCAAAGGGGTTAATAGATTTATGTTAAGATTACATTAAACTAGTTTTATAATATATGTATATAGTAAAAAAAGTATATAGTATATAGTAAAAATATATAGTAAAAAAAACATAATTTACAGTAAAGACCAGTTTATTTCTATTTCTTGCTAAGTAATAAGAAGTTAAATATATTTGACTTTGTTTAATACAATGTAAAATAAAAGCAAGACAAAAATCATTTTTCATAACAATTTCTTGTGACAATCACGATTCCACGATCGGGATTGATACTCGCAACTCCCGAAATCAGTTCCCGGATTAATGTGGTGGTGGATACCAGATATTTGCATTGCCGAAACTACGGAGGAGCAAAGGGGGCATATGCACCAGGCGCCAGTGTAGAAGGGGACGCCAAAACAGGATTTTAATTTTCTTTCGGTAACAAAAAACAAAAAAGACTTGTAATCAGGCAACCTAAAATAAAAACATATTCGTTCATTTTATTATCTTTGCTTTCAACAGGGCTGGTTTTTATCATTAGGTGATCACATAGGGGCAACAAAACAGTACTTGATTAACGAATTCTTCCAAGATACTTGCAAGAACAATATACTGTCTTCATTCGGTTTAAATATGCTCGGTATATTTTGGATGTTATCGCGATGACAAGCTTTGAATGTTTTTTAGTTTTGTGTGCTCCTGTAAACGAACTATAACAGCTACATATTTGATTAACAAACACATCGAAGATACTGGCAGATCAATTTACTGTCCCAAATAGGTTCGAATTGATTCTGTATTTCAGACTTTATCGTGAGTTTTTTCCATATATTGAAAGTTTAACAGAGTTTTGGAATTATATAGCAGTAATTCTTATCAAACAAAAATCATTAGAAAATAAAATCGATTAAAAAAAAAAATTGCTTACACGAATGAATGAAAAATTTTAGAAACAAATTACTATTCCTGGTTGTTTTATATTATTGATGTTGATTTTCTTTACTATCATGAAACTGTTGTTGAATTGTTTGTTGTACTAACATTTTAGCCTGCTCTTTTGTTGCGGATTATTTTAGGATTTCACCAAATCAACAAATTTTATATATTCCTATTTTTGAAATAAAATATTTTTTAAGAGTATCGTATTTTGTATTTTCTTATTTATTTTGTGTATTTGAAATCGTATTTGTATTAAACTATAAAGTTGATGAAAGTTAGTTAAGTTAATGAAACGTATTGAACTATGTAGTTATGATTTTGTTTCTTATCTCAATATCTACAGTTCTAATTATGTGCAATTTCTAAATTTAAATATACTGGTATACCTTTTTAAAAACTTTCAATCACCTAACAGTTGAATTTCAGAAAACACCTTTTTAATGGATTTTTATGTCATAACAGGAAGTAACAACTAAAATTTTACGATTTCAGGTGCAGCCATTTTGATTTCGGCTGTGTATTGATAATGCAGTCAGAAAGGACATTGTTATATATTAAGACTCTCAAATATACTTCGTTTAATGAATTATGTTTTCCCAAATCGACAAGTATCCGAATTTAATTTTATAAATTCTATTCACGCATGTACTTAATACTAAAAGGAGATGGTCCTGGGAATTGTTTAGAAATGGGCAGACTGAGAAAATGACCTATTTCCAAATAATCATACCGAAATGGAGTGACTCTGAAAACGGCCGGTTCCGAGGACTGACATGTAAATGAATGGTTGGTTATCTTGGGGTAGATTTTGAAGAAGGATCTAATTATAAAGCTTAAAATTAAGTAGAACCTGGTGCCAAACATCAGAACTAGAATGAAGATTCCTGCATAAAATAATTAATAGTATAAATGGAGGGTCATTCAACGATATATTTTCAAGAGGAAACCCGATTACACTACTAAATGGGATGGTTCGCCACCCTGGTGGGCAAAACAAACAACTACAATAAAATTTCTTTGATAAACTATTATACGGTAAATGAAAGGTCATCCAGGGGTAAATTTTCAAGAGGAATTGAGTTTAATGCCATAAACCATAAAGTCAGGGAGTATACTTGTATTATGGTAATTAGAAAAAATTGCTAATTAATTGCACACACTCATCAATGAAATAAACTCTTGAAAACGAAATCATCTGTCCAAAAAATTTAAAAATAAGGCGAATGGATGCATAAGAAAATGGATGAATATGTAAGAAAATAAATTAGTATTATTAATATTATGGATTTTATGTTCGTTCTAATACTTATGGATTTGTTCCTTTTTTCTCAAAATTATCCCTTTCATCTTGAAATTGTTATTTTTATCTCGAAAGTGTTTCTTTTTCTCGAAAACCTTTTTTTTTTCGAAATCGTTCCTTCTTTTCGGAATCGTTCCTTTTATTTCGGAATCGTTCCTTCTTTTTGGAATCGTTCCTTTTTTTCAGAACGATTCCAAAAGGAACGACTCCAAAGAATTCGTTCCTTTCGATGAACGATTCCCTAAAAGGAACGATGTTGCCCATCTCTACCAAGTATATAATAAGACCACACACAAGTGAAAGGAACTAAAAGTGACCATGAACGTTTATTTCTAGCTTTAAATTAATTTTTATTTACTATTCAGAAAATTAAATATTGTTTTGAACTTTGTAACAATAACATAGAATTCTATAGATTTAACTCCACTATATTTATTATATGTGTTTTTTGGGATACTTGTCCATTTTACCATTGACCACTTTATATATATATATAATTATAATATCTATGAATTTCAAAATACATATCAAGTTCTAATATCATTCTACATTAATCTACAAAGAGATAAATAATGATATATATATATATATAAACTGCTTCCAAACAATGTGATTTAACACCAACAATACAAAAGTGTGACGTCATGTTTTATTTCAAATACAGCTCTAGCATGCACTGTACATATACTATTTATATTTTTTTCGCTGACAAGCCAGTTTAATTTTTCTGTTTTCTCTTATATATTTTTTTCAATAATAAAGATTTGAGATCTTTTATCTACAAAACTTGATGCAATAAACTATTTTCAAGATTATGGGATTCTACTATAAAAAAAAAAAAAAAAAAAAAAAAAAAAAAAAAAAAAGTGTATTAATGGGCATAGCATGAAACTTTATCTACAAATGCATAAACAATGGTGATGTAATGTTAAAACTGTGGTAAGTGAATATCTATTAAAAAGGAACTTGGTTCAACCTCTCAAAATTTCAAGGCTTTATCTAACTTTTACATACATTTTGTATGTTAGATCTGTTATTTATGATTGTTATATATGTTTATATATTCTGACTAAATAAAGAGCAGTCTGTTACTTCCAAACTTCCGTTATTATTTGCATTTATTGCATCCCTCCACAAAACTTAACTATAACAATAGCATACAAAACTATAGACAAAGAATTTTGATGAGAACAACTTTATCTTGTGACTTTAATCATGCCAAGTATTTTTTTAATTTTCAGTCATTTTCCTTTCCATCAATCTTCCATGGTGAGAATACACGGACAAGGTATTCAGCTCCGGTTATTGCCTGAAAATCATGAACGTGTAATCAATGTGATGTCATGCTTATGCATTTTTGGCATTAAATCCCATTGTTTGGTGATATTTATTTTTTATAGAAAATAGTCTCTTGGAAAAATAAATAACTTTTTTTTTGTGTTTGAAAAAAAAACCCTGGAAAAAGTGAGATATTTCTATCATTTTTATGCTATTGACTCTGAATTTTTAAATGAAATAATTGTATATAGTTATATGTTGATAAGTTGTTTTCTGTCTTATTATTTTGCAGATATTACAAATATCATCAAATAAGATTTTTTTTACAAAATTCAGTCAAAAGATTTTCATCAGAAGACTAGTCAAAAAATATTCATTTGGTGATTTTTGTAGCTTTTATATGAAAAATTAATGTAACTATTCCTCTTATATTGGGCCAATAATGGTGTAAAGAAGAAGGAATGAATTAGGCTGTATCAAATCTGCTGATAAGGCCTGTGATATCTTAAGCCTAAAACTATGATAATTGACTCTGGTTCATAAAAGAAATAAGAATAATTTTAAACATTTGAATAAAAACTCACACACTAAGCTAATTAATTCAACTGCAAATCTTTTTAGTTAGCTGATGCCAGTCAAAGAAAAGAATTTCGGTAGACAAGAATCGCACATCTGCATGCTGCACATATATAAATTACTTAGATTAGATTTACAAAACATATTAAAAATTACTTATAATTTAAAAGAACAAATTATTAAATAATAATAATATTTAATACAAATAAATAACATACATAAATTAAATAACAATGGGAACAAAACAAATTATAAATGTAGAGCATTTTAAATTAGCTTTAGAAATGACCACAGTTTAACTTTCTGTTTTCTTTTTAATACCTTCTTAATTTTATCAATACACCATTTAAAGATGGCGCTAATATCAGTGGTGATTGTTATCTTTTTCCAAAACATTTTTTAATTAATCAAGCTTTTTTGTTTATTAAATATACATAAACTTGAAATAAAATTTCATTATTTTACAATTATAATGTAAATTGTTTTCGTATCTAAGATAAAAATACAGCACAACAGTAGCTTTCCTGCAATAACTGTAACTGTTCAAGCCGTATTGTGTATGTTTTTGCTTTTGATTCTTTGATATTCAATTTTCAGTTTTAATATGTAATTATTTTTATTTTATTTTTTCCTAATTTCGTAAGCAATATTGCTGATTGAAATCTTTCTAATGAAAAAAATAGGAAAGGAAAATACTTAATGAAATACACAGAATGAATTATCACTTTACTAATCAGCGTACAACCATTAGAGTGAAAAAATGTCCAGACCGGGGTTTTTTCACTCTAATGGTTGTACGCTGATTAGTAAAGTGATAATTCATTCTGTGTATTTCATTAAAAATTTACAGCATATTTTCAGCTCTGCTGAAAAATTAATTGGTGTATGAAAATACTTAAGTTTGACAATAATTCAAAAAGTACAGATCATAATAAAAGATTATAAAAAATCAGCTCGTTTTTTGGCACAATTGTAATGAAATAAGCCCTAGAAGGGTGAACGACATTAAGAAACAAAACACTTAAAGCAGACAACAATTTTGTCTAAGTTAAAAGAATATAATGTAAAGAAAATGAATGAAGCTTGTAAAAAAGTAAAAAATATACTTTCCTTTGAATCTCCTTAGTTTCCATTGAATAAAACAAGAAAAATTGATATTTCATCATTATTATGCATATTTAATACTGCATCCTTAATTATTACACTTCACTTTATTTTTAATATTTTAATCATTTTAAAAATTTTTATCAGTGTACATAATTATTTTAATATTTTATTTAAATTATTTTAATAGTTTACTTAATAATTTTAATATTTTACTTTAATGTAAGCATTCATTATAATTTCCAATGCTTTACTACATTCCAATTACTCTTTTAAAAATGTAAACAAAAAATAACCAAAAATTCTAAAATCTGCACAACCCCTGGTTTCAAGCTGTGTGGATTTGAGAGAGCTTTTTATATGTGAAATTTGTTGTTAATGTCTGTAAATGGTAATGCAGTGTGAAAGTATATGTATATAGATGACATTATGAAAATAACTTAAAAAACACATAATCTTTCAGGGATCTGTTTAGGAAAAAATTGGGTCCTTTAAAGGACCCTTCACAATTTTTTTTATTTCAAAACAGGACCCTTCACAAAATTCTTTATCTTAAAAATAGGTTTTTCACAAAATTTTTCCATCTTTAAACTGAACATTTCATAAATTAATCATTTAAAAGTAAAATCTGACCTGTCACTTTTACACATATAAAGAAAATATATGTATTTTACATCCATATATTTTCTTAAAAATTTATAAACAAGAACCTGAATATAACGATAATTTCAAATTGACAAAATTGGGACTAGATTTTTCACAAATATAAAAAGCTGTTCACAATTTTACAAAACCAGGACCCTGGGGAAAAAAGTCTGGACAGACCCCTGTCTTTGTTTTTCACAAACATTTTAATTTATTTTTTGTCTCTAAACTTGAATTTATTTGGAAAAATCTAATTATTTACTTGTGAACTATACACAAAGTTAAAAGTTAGTAAAATTAAGTAATTGCTTATAGTTCATCCAAATTTCATGTTTAATATTATTAATTTGTTTACGTTTTATGCAAATTCTGGTTGTACCCCAACTTTATATGCTAGTATAGTTGCAAAGTAATTTATCTTTTAGTTCAAGCTATTATCTATAAATCCTAGTATTATGTGCTTTTTGTCACAATTAAAATTAATCTTAACTGGATTGATAATCATATTGGAACTTAAAACATATTTAAAATTATATTATTTGCTATGATTTGGTTCTATTTCTCAACTGTGACTGGCATTTTTGTTCAGTACTAAAAATTATGTTACCATTTTAATATTACTTTAATTTCCTTTTTGTTATTTAATTTTTAGACTTATAAGATTTTTACAAATATTTCTTCTAGGATTCCACGACATTACTGATGTAGTTATCTTGTGCAAGAATATCTTCAAAGTTCCAGATTTAATCGTTCCTCTCTTCATATGTATAAATAAACTGCTACTGCTAGTCACTTAAAATTTATCTTAAAAACTAAATAATTTTGAGACTAGCAACTACATGTACAGTTGTTTTTTGTAGAAAATAATGCAATGTCCAATTTCTGAATGATGTACATTATGCTTGTGATATTTTAGTATTTATTATTAAAATGATTTATTTGATGATTATATTTATTGTTATTCTGTGAACTTCTTTGAACTAAAAATATGTACCATCATCATAGTTGCCAATTTCCCGATTTTTTATATACCAGTAAAATCATACAAAAATTTTCACTTTATTAAATAGCAGAAATTGCACGATTATATAAAACAAATATTTTTTCATAAAAATACTGGTATGAAAAAAATCGGGAGGTTGGCAACTATGCATCATACATATGTACATCATGTGACCCTTAGAACTCACTAAATTTGACACCTTATATATGTTGCAAAATAAAAAATTGCTAATATCCAAATATATATATATATATACGAACAAAAAAGAGAAATATATACATTTCTATTTTTAATTAGTTACATTTCATTAATGTAATAGTATAAACTCTTTGCAAAATGCAGATTTGTTGTTCATACTATCAGGAATGTTCTGTGTTTTCAAAATTTAATCTGATCCAGTGGTGCTTCACCATCTAATTTCAGCTTACAGATGTCAACTAAAAACTCCATGTACTTTTTTTTACCCTTGCAAATGCTCTTCAATGATTCTTAACATTACTTTTACGAATTCTGATATTATTTTCTTAGAATTTACAATCTGCTCTCAGATTAGCATGATTCTCTGCTACACATAAACTAAATTATTAGGTTGTATCAAAAGTATTTTCGTTTTTTGAATGTTTTTATACCGAAGCATGCAGCTGGGCACTTTCTCAACCCCTATTGAACCCCCTATTTACATAAAATGTTATTTAAGAGGATACATATCCTTCTATATTCTATAATCAGACAGGCTTCTTTCTTTCATTTCTAGGTCACATAATGAGTGATACAAATGTTGAGATTTTAGGAAGCTTTCAATACAAAAAAGTATAAAGCTACCTATTGCAGCCGTTCGGAGGAAAGCAGTTCCGGAAAATTTCGATATATTTTCACCGATCATGACCCCCAGACCCCAAAACCACCCTCCGTTCAAATGTTGATTTATATATATATATATATATATCTGACCTATGTCATACGATAATGCTCGTATTTATAAATCGATTTTGATGAAACTAATTGTGTGTATTAAGGTCACCAATGTCTCGACAGAGTTCGTTGGCCAGCTTGGTCCGCCATTTTGTTTCAAGATGGCGGCCATTTAAAAATTTAAAACTAAAATAAATATACAAAAAAATTAAAAATTCAAATTTATTTTTTAATTACGTGTTAGGCCTTGATACAAGGATTCCAGAGCATTTTTTGGTTTACCTCTATCTTAAAAAATGGCTGAGATAGAGCAGTTTGAAATTCTAGGGTGGCTGACATTTTGAAACAAAACAGCACATTAACGTGATTACTCGCAAATTATTTTCTTTCATTGTTGTAATAATTTTCCCAATCATACGCATAAAACTATATATTCATATCCGTTAGCGCCAAAATTGGGGACATTGGCGACAAAATTGGCAAAATTTGTGACATTTGGCGACCAAAATAAGTCTTTATAAATGAAGCCATTTTGGCTATTGCTCAATAATTTGGCGAAATTCTTATTCAAATTCAGTATTAACGAATCTTTTGTAAACGTTTCTTTGCATTTTAACTTGCTGTTTTCGTGTAACATTAGCTAAAATTTTAAAACGAAGATATAGGAAAGCTATCTTTTCCTCCCGGTACAGGCCGGAAGGACTTTTTTGCATCTTAAGACATGATTTTAAACTAGGCCTTAAAATCAATAAAGCTGTCCTCAAAACTCGTGCAGTTGGAGGCCAGGACAAGAGGTGTGTCCAAACAGTTCAAAACAAATCCAATCGTTTTAAAAAAGGGGACCTCAGCCTTGAAATCAGACCCAGAAGTGATAGGCAATCAGTTGTGAATTTTGACCAGTTGAAGAAAAAAAAAAATCAATTTTGATGCTAAAATTTATCAAAACTACAAATTCAAAAAATAATAATTTTTGAATGTGTAGTTCATGTGATTTTTGTACATTGGCTGCTCGTACGGTGAAAGGTGCTTCACATCTAGGTAACTGGGCGATTTGCAAGCAGCTGATGTACAACAGAATGACAAAAAATATTGATTTTATTGTCGCTGTGATAGTGAATTTTGAAGTATTTAACATGTATGATATAGAAGAAAGTTTTGAGATTAGCACATCTGACTAGTTAACTATTAACTTGAATTACAAAATTTGGTCCATTTCTACCTAATAGAAACTAAGACACTCAATTTTTAATAAATATGTCTTGTATATTAAATTTTGTGAAAATCCACTCCATTGATGCTGAAATCATGAAAAACACTTCCACCTGTTGAGCAATATACACCCAAATCTAACTAGCACCAGTTTTTGTCAAGGTCCAATGAAGTTTGAAATTTCATGCATTAGTTTTTGAGATATAGTGCCCACAAAATTTGTCACAGACAGATGTACAGAGATTTCTCAAATCGTTTAAATCCATCAAAATCCTGAAGTTGAAAAGTTTCACGATTCCAATATTTTCGTATGTATATAGAAGTGAAAATGAAAGAGATTTAAAGAGTAAGCTCAGTACGAGTGTTGAGAAAATTGAAGCGTCAATTTGGGAGGAGGGATAGAAGTTACATGATTGATCATACATATTATTTTTGTTGTTAACATCCCTTTTTCTAAGTAAATAAAAAACGCAGAACAATAAATGAGACACCATATGAAAGGATTTTGAACAGGCTTCTGACATAGTACACTCACATTTCGTTAAAACATGTTTTTTGTTTAAAATTGCAGTTAATTAAAAATCAGCATTGTTTTCATAAATGAAATGAAAGATTTTTCTCAAGTCAGCATTGCCAGAAAAATAAAATACTGAATCAATGATTATAAAAAAAATGTTCAATAAGGTAAAGTGAGACATAGTTGCTGCACAGATTTTTTTTTTATATTTATGATTAAAAAAAAGTTTAAATTAAAGTGCTCAATTTATTACTTACCCATCATACGTAGTATAGGGTAAGTCTTGTAATCGTTTTGAAAATTGAAATTTTTTTTTGACAGATTTACACGTTTCAGACATTGGAGATTCCAAAAAACATATTTTTAGAAAAAAATTTTTTTCCGTCCGTCTGTGTGTCTGTAAACGCTCTATCTCCCGAAAAAATTGAGATAGAGACTTGAAATTTGGTATGTACTTAGTATGTAATAATGGGAAGAAGCCTATTGAATTTCAGTAACCTCGATTATCCAGAACTATTTTTTTTGGACTCTTGAAATATTCATTCTGATAAAAGGTATATAAAAATTTTCCAAATTGTTTATTTTAAGGAGTGAATATAAAAGACAGTAATAAAAACATAAATTTTGCATAAAGCATGAAGTCGATCGGATAATGAGTTACCGAGATATTTGTAATCCTATTTTCCACACTCTTCGATTTTTCATGACCCTGTATTTCATCCAAATTTCAATTCAAAGATATATTTTAATTGGAAATGAGACGCTTAATCAGATGCAATAAACCACTAGTTAATAGGATTATTGTTTTTGGAGTTATAAGTATGTTTCTTTTAAGCAATTAAGTAATCGAGTCTTCAAAGTTTATGACGTCATCAAGCCACGATTTTATTCAAATTGCAATGCATTTTATAAGTAGTTTACACATTTTTTATTTTAATATTTTACATTATGCATATCCATGATGGGTAAGTATTACGGTGGCCCCCAACAATTAGTTTTTCTTTGTCCCATGTTTTTTCCGAAACAGATGTCACCCTGTGATGCAGTTAAAGTACGATTGAATTATTTATTTTTTTGCGTTTGCTATCTTCGGTCAGTTTTTACTGTAACTTTGATGTAATAAATTAGATGATATTCTGGCCTGACTGATGTCGTTTGCAGATATTTTTAGTCTTTAATTTTTTTCATCAGAAGTGTAAACCTGCATGTAAAAAAATTAGATATTGCTAAAATATATTAAACTGCATGCAAAATCTTCGTATGGGTCCACTGGTTTATTATTACAATAAAAAAAGACAGAGCAGAAAAAGTTAAAGAATTTGAAAGATCTTATACTGTGTGTGCTGGGGGAGGCAAAGGAGAGCAGTAGAAAATTTTCGGGGTGGAATGGGATTTAGGTAAATTTTTTTTTAAAGCAGAAATTCACCAAAATGTATAAGACTATCAAACTGGATTTAAGATTATGATGCTTTAAAAGCATTTTTTATGTATTTTTATAATTACATAAATGTTTCATTGAATTTCCTTTTGTGTGTAATTATTTAAGTGATGATTAATATTGTTAATTCATATTCTATGGCTTGAAGACTTAAAAATCTGAAAATGTTTATAGTTTAAATTTTTGCATAGAAGTGTATGCGAAATCCTTTAAGAATTTTAGAATTAGAATAATAGTGATTTAAGAATATCGTCATTTTTTTTACGGAAATTGAGTTGTGCTGGATTGGGCCTGATTTCATTGATTTAGCTTTTATAACGGACCGGGCCTGAAAAATACTTGCCCATGCAAATCTCTAACTGATACACAGTCTGCTATTTAAAGAAGCGATGAATCATCAGAGGCTAAACAATTTTTGTTTGAAGTACAAATTTTGTAGTTTGTCAAAGACTATTGTTGAGAAAAAAATTTCTATATTCTCAAATTTTTTAATAGGCATATCCCTTTTCTTTGATCTATCTAAATTATATTTCATTTATTTAGTTAAAAAGCTGCTAACATGCTGTCAACACATACAGCTTTAAAGTAAAGAAATAAATAACAATACTAATACTGACTATATTTGTTGCAAGCAAATTAATCCAATACAAAAGAAAAATCTTTGTTCTAAGCTAGGGTGCACAACCTTTTTAAGCGAAGGGCCACTTACAAAAATGACTGGGTTGTCGAGGGCCACCATCAGTAGAATTACAGGAGGTGTGATGGGGGGTAGCCCCCTAGGTTCCTTCCTTCCCAGTCAACGTATTCAGTTCTGTTGCCAAGGGTATATCAACAGTTTACGTTTGTATTTATACAAGAGATATATCTAAGATTATTTTCAAAGAGTGAAAATACTCCTTGACTTTATTTGAGGGAGTAAATTTAGCTTTAAAGATTGCCAGTGCCGAAAAAGAATTCTGCTTTCATGAATGAAGGTGGGGAGGAGGAGAAACATATATTATTCTAAATTGTACTACTTAACATATTCAGTCATAAAATGTGGATATCAAGTAGGGGTGCACAACCTTTTTAAGAGGGTCAGTCACAAAAATGACAGGATTGTCGAGAGCCAACATCTGTAGGGTGAACAAAATTTTGTTTCGGGGAAGGAGCCTGCCTAAAAGTTCATAAAAATGGCTAATTTTAAAAGGAGAGTTAGCTCCCTATACTCACCCACCTCCTTAGTCAGTATAACCCATTTCAGTTGGCAAGGATAGAAAAATCTTGCATTTATTTTCCATGCGCGATTGACAATATTCATAGTTTTTTTCCCTAGTGATTGACAAAATTCGCCATTTTTACACGCCCGATCGGCGAAATTTGCGATTTTTTCGCCACCGATCGGCTAAATTCGCGATTTTTACGTATCCGAACGGCAAAATTCATGAATTTACGCGTCCGTTCGGCGAAATTCGTAATTTTTATGTGCCTAATCGACGAAATTTACGATTTTTATGAGCCCGATCGGCAAAATTCATGATTTTTACGGGCCCGATCGGCAAAATTCGCGATTTTTACGCATACGATCGGCGAAATTTACGATTTATACGCACCTGATCGGCAAAGTTCGCAATTTATACACATCCTATCGGCAAAATTCATGATTTTTACGCACCCGATCGGCAAAATTTGAGATTTTTACACAGACGATCGGCGAAATTTACAATTCACACGCATCCGACTCCATACTAAAGTGTCTGGAGATTACGTGGTTACTGTTCCAGATGATTAATATAAAAACATGCAGTTCAGCGGTTAATGTCATCGTCTATTTACTTTGAGTCCCAGAACATGTGTTTAAAGACGTTTTTGGTTATAAATATTTTGCTTAATTTCTGCGCACGTCATGATGTCTGACTATTGTTTATTTGGATAATTCTTTTTACTTTAAGTGAGCGAAATCGATATTTAAGTTTATTGTATTTATATGTATTAAGTTTAAATAAATATTTGGTTGTTTTAAATAAATTGTCTTTAATTCTAATCTTCACAGGACTTATATCCATTTTGATAATTGATTAAATAGAATCCTAATTTAATAGTTTAACTTTTGGGGTTAATAAAATCAGCTATTGCACTTCTACTGTAATTTCCTCTGCTATTTCTTTAAAAACCCCAGTCAGTACATTTGTACTGACACAATAGGCAAAAGTAACGATTTGTACGCGCCCGATCGGCAAAATTCGTGATTTTTACGGGCCCGATTGGCAAAATTCGTGATTTTTACGGGCCCGATCAGCAAAATTCACGATTTTTACGCAGGTGATCAGCGAAATTTACGATTTATACGCACCAGTTCGGCAAAATATTGCGATTTTTATGCGCTTGATCGACGAAATTCATGATTTTTAAGCACCTAATTGGCAAAATTCACGATTTTTACGCACCCGATCGGCAAAATTCGCTATTTTTACGCAGACAATCGACGAAATTTGCAATTTACCCGCACCCGATTGGCAAAAGTAACGATTTATATGCACCCGATCGGCAAAATTTGCGATTTTGACGGGCCCGATCGACAAAATTCATGATTTTTACGCGCCCGATTGACAAAATTCATGATTTTTACGCGCCCGATTGACAAAATTCATGATTTTTACGCGCCCGATCGACAAAATTCACATTTTATACGCACCTGATCAGCAAAATTCGCGATTTATACGCACCCTATCGGCAAAATTCGAAATTTTTACGGGCCCGATCTGCAAAATTCACGATTTTTACGCAGGCGATCGGCGAAATTTACGATTTATACGCACCCGATCGGCAAAATTTGCAATTTTTACACACCCGATGGTGGAAATTCGTGATTATTACGCGTGCGATCGACGAAATAAGTGATTTTTTTGCGTTCGATCGGCGAAATTGATCCGCGGGCCACCAGTAATCCGATCGCGGGCCACAGGTTGTGCACCCCTATTCTAAGCAATACATAGAGGCACTCTCAGCTTTTGTGTTAAAAAGCCATATTTGGTATTATTTAGCCAAAGCTAATGTGTCACTGTTATTACTTTAATAAAGTAAACGTGGCGCCGCGCCGTGTGATTTTTTAAAGTCTGCCATGGTATTTTTTAAGTGTGTTGTGCAATATTTTAAGTCCGCCATGCTATTTTAAGTGCGCTGTGCAATTTTCTGAGAACGTTGTGCCGATTTTTCCAGATCTAGGGGCGATCCTGTTTTGAAATTTCCGAAAATGAAAAAAAAAAAAAAAAAAAATCTATCACTAATCCAAAAATTTGGACATAAAAAAAAAATCTTTTTTTTAATAACCCTTTTAATTGATATTAACCACAAGTGAGTCGTGTTTATGTGAATATTTACATCCTGAATTCCGTTCCTCAGAAGCAAGGGCACTATTTCAAGAGTTTCTTGGGTAAAGTTTTCTTTCAGGGGTAGCGTTTGAAATAACTTGCGTGATTGCGCAGATCGCTCACAAAATAGGAAAATCCTGCATAAAGAAAAATCTGTGGTATTTTTCCACTCTTAAATTCTTTCACAGGCATGTGATTATGTTGTCCATAATATGGAGAAACATGTGTTTTAACCCTATATCAGAAGTTAAAAATCTGAAAAAAAAGGCAAGAGAGATGTGAAAAAATAACATAACAGTTTAAAAACTAACTTTACGTTTATTGAAAAAAAAACTAACTTAAAAAACTAGATTAATTTTGACACAATTATTCAAATTGGTAAAGAAATCATACGAGTTGTAATTTTCCAACTGGACGAAAAATTCCGGGCCAGGATTCACGTATCCAGCATTTGCTAGAGTTTCATTACCTGCGATCTATTCTGTTGAGCTGATTAAAATATCAGACCAGATGCTATGATCTTTAAAGTTAACTGGATGAATTATGCCCTCCAAATTCGACCGGGATAGCTCAGTCGGTAGAGCGTGGCGGCTTCAGCCAAGTGATCCCAGGTTTGAATCCTGGCCTGGACATTTTTCGTCCAGTTGGAAAATTACAACTCGTATGAGAACTTAAAAAACATTTCAAAGCTATGAGCTCAGCTTGAGCTAAACATTCAATTATTGGGTTATTTCCAAAATAAAAAAACATTCAACATTGAACGGAACATGCAGAAGCAACATAATCAAATCCTCACTATCTCCCCCCTATCTCGGCACTGAAATCTTTGAAGTAACAACTATATATACACTGGTAGAATGATCTAGAACTAAGATATTTGCATATAAACCGTGAAACGAACAGTTAGCTGTCTGGACGAATCATGGTGCAGCATACGTCATAAAAAAGTACAGCATCACACAACAGCACCACCTATATGACTTTCAAAAACAACTTATCGCACAATGAAGCATCTGTGAGACAACTAAACTTTGAAAAAGTGCTGGCAAAAAAGTAAACGTAATGGTGTTAAAATAAGAATACATTCTCTATACAGGGTGGACGAACAAAATAGCTCAAAAGGACAATATTTGAGTAAATGGTAAGACAAACTTACCGCTAGTAACAGATTCTTCCATGAATATCTTTTAATTTTTGTGAAAGTCTGCAATTTTTTTCTGTTGCGGAAAAAATTGAGAATTTCTTCAAACGCTCGTGGAAAAATATTGTGAGTTTCGTCAAAGATCGCAGAAACAAATAGCTATTTTCTTGAATCTGTTGTTGAAAAAAAAAAAAATCAAATTTCAATAATCAATTGCGAAAAAAAAAAAAAAAAAATCACGAATTTTGTTAAATGGTCCCACAAACAAAATCACAAATTTTGTCAATCGGTTGCAGAAAAAAACACCCAAATTTTGATAAACGATTGAGAAAAAAATATTGCGAATTTTGTTAAAAGATCGCAAAAACAAACAGTTGAGAATTAAGTTTAATAATTCGTGAAGATTCCTTCCAAAGTGGAATTAGATCTTTTGTTGTTGGGAAACTTGACTCGAAAGCAATCAAAGTGATCAGGCAGTGAGGCTTCACAGCGAAGCTTTACCACTAGCAGACTGATTGGTTGCTTGCGAACCAAGCTTCCCATGTACTAAGTTCCGTAGCGGATCAGACATGCACAGAACGACAGAACGCTATTCAAACGTGCTTCGTGACGAAGCTTTACCACTAATGGACTCTGATTGGTTGCTCGCAAATCAAGCTTCTCAGCTACTAAGCTCCGTAGCAGAGCAGACATGCACAGGACACTGTTCAAACGTTATGCAATCTCAGAGAGAATATAGTAAATGTGATCCCATGAAGTGAAAAACCGGAACTTTTTTGCAGATGGACCTCAGAACTTGAGAAAATCTTAAGACATGATAGCACATTAAGAAGAAAATATCAGAGTTTTCCAGGTTTTAGAAAAAAAAAAAAATTGTAATTTTCCCTGACTTTTTAAGCACTTGTCATTTTCTCTGACAATTCCAGGTTTTCCAGTCGCCTAGGAACCCTGATATTGAAAGTGGTATACATCACTGAAGTGCATTACAAGATGCTTACTGTAGAGTATGGTGTGCGTAGCATTTATCGTTCATTTACAAAGACACACAAAATAATTCGGTTACAGTGCTGTCTATATGAGCAATAATTGCTGAGAGTGCATTTTGAATTGTGGTATGCGTTTTTAAATTTAAATAATTTTTTACATATTACTGGGTGAATGTGTTATGTTGATAATTTGAGTTTTTCTAAATAAGTGAAAATAAATAAAGTTATGTTTTTATTTAAATAGTTGTTTTTTTAACTAGGATATCTCTAATTTTTTTGTCAGGCAATAGTTACAAATTACTACATATTATATTTAATACATGATTGTAGCGTTCAATAATTTTGAGATTTTTTTTTTGTATTGGTTTGGCGCTCGCCAATTTGGATATTTATGAATATTATGTGTGCAAAATTCAAGTTTATAATGTTTCGAAATGTCTAAAAAAAAAAAGTTAAAGTTATAGCTAATTCGTAATTTAATTTTGAAAATATGTATTTAAATGTATTATATTTTAAAGTTTTTAGAGATGTTCTATTAGAAAATATGTAAGTTTAACTTATTATTTTATATTTTACGAAACATGTGGTCCCGAGCACCGATGTTATTGTATTCATCCACGACAATCGAACCACGTTTTACAAGTGATTATACTCCATTTTTAAATCAAAAAATTACTGAAAAAGAAGGCATAAAAAGTGTAAATTGAGCATCAACTAATAAAATTTTAAAAAGATTATAAATGAATAGACAGTTGTAACATTATTATTTTCGGCGCATAATCAGACTATTTTCCGATGCACCAGGAGAAAATGCGATGAAGCCAGCAGATAAAAGGACAGCGCTCAACGGAGAGTTGGGACTTTTTGGTACGAGTGCTGGCTCGAAGGAGTTCAAAGAGAGTGTGACAGTGAGAAGTGGAACGAGTATCGTCTACGGATGTTCTTACGGATCAACTATCGTTCTCGTCCTCAGAGAGTGATCTGCTAGTGGAATGCCGAAAAAGCAACATTGCTACAAGGAGGAACTGCAGAAGATGTATGTGTAATTGAATAGCCTACTAAGGTGGTCGACCACAAATCATGAATTCATTTTAATTTAAGGTGCATACTTTTGTTTTACTCAGGAGTAAACTCTACCATTAAATATTATCTCTAAACAAAGTTTTAATATGCTTAAAATTAAATTGTCTGTAAAGTTTCAAATTGTTGTAAAAGAAAAAAGGGTTATAAGCTATGTAATGTGTATTTTTATCTTACAAAATATCTTAATTACCTTCTAAAATAAACTCTAATTTTTCATGTCTCTGTCATATTTTACTTCTTTCCCATAGCAGGAGTAATTTTTTTATTTCCTCCTTATATAGGTTTTAGGTTTAGGATCAATTTATGAAATTCTATACAATCATGTTTATTATTTTAATTGTTAAAGAGGAATTTTAAACTGAGCTAAATATTTGCTTACTATGTAGTATATATACAAATTTATAGATCATATACAGGTACATACACAGGTCTGTAAAAAAAAAAAAAAAAAATTGATATTTTTCGACTATAGATGGTAATTGCTGAAATTGGATTTACAAATGTGTTGTGAGTTATCCAAATTGTTTACATAGACATCATCTCATTTTATTGAATGGTGAAGTTTCGTTACAGTGTTTTGGAAGTGTTTAATAATCCATGCTTTGACACATGATTTTTCTTTCTTGTTTTAATATTTCCGTGACTCGGTCAGATCCAGTAAAAAAAAAATTAAAGAATTTTTATCTTTTACTGGATCTAACTGAAAATTATTTTTCTATGAGAGTCACCCACCATGAAATTAAATCCTGGGTATGTCACTGGTTAAAAATATGTTTGTATATAAGAAAATTAGTTTTTAAAAAAGAACACACAGAGAAAATAGTTCAAGATCATTTCATTTTATATAATCTTTTTACAAAGTATATTCATCTAATATACAAGATAACATAAAAAAATATATACATTCCACAGTTCTTGAATAAAACAAATGCATTAAATAGGATCATTTTATGTCAAACATATATTTTCTCCCTGAGAAAAAAAAGTTTAATTTATATTATTGATTACATATCATGCAGTTTTTCTTTTTAATTGGATTTAACTCTACATTTTTTATCTATACTTTTTTAATGTAATAATAATAAAAATATATACTCAGATTACTTGGTACATTTTGGTTATCATTAGTCACAGTTTTAATAATTATTTGGTGATAAAAATTATCTTTTTGTTAGTGATATATAGCAGAAAGTAACCCTACTGATAGCATTAAATGTTTTAAATAGTGGATTTTCAATAAAAACAAAGAAAAGTTTATATAAATAAATATTTTTTAACTAACATATTTTCCGTTGTTACATTATAGGATTGCACATTAAATCAAATTTTACTGCTATTGTTATTTTACTTTAACTGTATAGTTTAATAACATTATAATCACCTTAAAGTTTACAGTGAAAATGTGCAAAAATAAACAAAGTAAGTATAAAGTGTAAAGAAAGAATGATAAAAAGTATAAACTACCAGTAAGTATAAACTGTTATTAAATATAAATGCTCAAGGATGGTCACCATTTATTTCTATGATGGCCATCCTTGGGAAGAGAGTAGAGCCCATAATGAAAATGTAGCAGAGGATAACTGAGGAGTACCAATGTTTAATAACAAATTATGTTAAAATTTGTTAAAAAAATTAATAAATAATAATGTTGCGCATTTCATTATTATTATATTAAATAACATCACCTTTGTCATGAAAATAAATAAATAATAATAATAAAAAATTATGAGACTTTTTCTCCTATAAAAGCGAGGAGAAAATTCTAATTTGACACAGTGTTTGACATAAAATGATTTTTTTTTTTTTAATGGCAATTGAATAAGAATCACACATTTGCCTTCTCAAATTCATCTAACATCTTCATTGTTCTTTTATCCAATTTTGTAATTGAATTATTAATCTTAATAAAAGTCTTAGCTAATGTAAATGCTTTTTTGTGTTGTTGCTCAGGCAATAAATTTTTATTTTTTAATGCTATCTTAATTTTTAGAAATTGGACTATTCTTTTGAATTCCTCTGGATCACAATTACCTGCAGGAAAAAGAAGAAATAATTAATAATATCTTAAAATTCAAACCAAATAAATTATGTACCATGGATGCAAGTCCTCCACTGACAACTGGATTATTTTCAGGGCTTTACCTTACGGACTATGAAGACAGATATTCAACTTTTGTTATACAGTATAGAACCATTTATCTAGGATGATTGGGACCAAATGTATTCTAGATAGCTGGTTGGTACAGCAACACCCATTTGATCACTGTTGTAGAATATATGAGGTGTTCAGAAGCCAACCCGACAAACTCCATCAAACAAAAATGCTCAGTATAAGAAGTTAAAGCTATGTATCTTTATAAAAAAAACTTATTTTTTCCGTATATATGTTACAGTCAATATGATTAATCCGGTCATTATTAATAATGACCGGATTAATCATATTGACCGTAACATATATATGTTACTTAATTTTTTTTAAATCAAGGGTAATTTTTCAGCACTGTATAAATATATAGAAAAATTTCAATCCAATCATGCTATTACCTGAACTTCTAAAACAAATGGAGTTAGTCGGATTGGCTTCTGAACGCCTCATATGCGGTTGGTACCTTTGTTTCCAATTTAGATTAATCAATTTAAGAATCAGTTCTAATCTAGATCTAAAATTAATCAGAGTTTGAAAGGGGCAAGGGATGCCCTGGAAACAATAATTCTGCATAAAAGTCAAAATGCCTATATTTAAATTACTCCATTTACAATTCTCGTGGTCAATGGTAGCATAAAGTATATACTAGTACTTATAATGAATATATATATATATATATATATATATATATATATATATATATATATATATATATATATATGCTACAAAACAGCCAATAAAACTATTTTTCAAACACATTATAAATTTTCATCTGCTTAAATTAAAATTTTTGTTTCAAGAACAGAACTCTGAATTTTATAAAGCCATAATGTGAGATTCACCCAAGAAATTCTTTTGTTCCATATATCTAATTCTTTACTTAATTCAAAATGTATCTTGAATTTAATTTTTTCCCCTCAATGCTTTCACCTGCACTTTCATCATCTTCAGGGTCATCATTTTGTTGAGGATTAAGAACAATTCACCAATTTCAATCAGTCAACATCAAAGCCCTCATTACATAAAAATGATATTTTTTAAAGTAATTTCTACATATTCTTTTAACTCTTGTTGAAGCAATTTTTCTTTCAAAATTTTCCTACAAAATCAGTCATCATATTTTTTTCCCCTCTAAAAATATAGATTGTGTTGAATTATGTACATTAGAGATGAGTTCAAGCTCTTTTTTCAAAGCCCAAGCCTGACGTTTTGAAATCGGAGTCCAGAAAATTTTGTGTATAAGAGTTCAAGACTGAAGGTATGTAGTAGAAACCTGTTAATATTTTAAAACTTGTACAAGATTAATTTCCTCATTCAAAAATCTCTTCTTACATAGAAACTAGTCGTTGGGAGCCACCGTAATACTTACCCATCATGGATATGCATAATGTAAAATATTAAAATAAAAATGTGTAAACAACTTATAAAATGCATTGCAATTCAAATAAAATCGTGGCTTGATGACGTCGTAAACTTTAAAGGCTCGATTACTGAATTGCTTGAAAGAAACATCCTTATAACTCCAAAAATAATAATCCTATTAACTAGCGGTTTATTGCATCTGATTAAGCGTCAAATTTCCAATTAAAAAATTTTTTTGAAGTGAAATTTGGATGAAATACAGGGTCATGAAAAATCGAAGAGTGTGGCAAATAAGATTCCAAATATCTCGGCAACTAATTATCCGATCAACTTCATGCTTTATGCAAAATTAATGTTTTTTTATTGTCTTTTATATTCATTTCTTAAAATAAACAATTTCGAAAATTTTTATATACCTTTTATCAGAACGAATATTTTGAGGGTCCGAAAAAAAATAGTTCCGATTAATCGAGGTTATTGAAATTAAAGAGGCTTCTTCCCATTATTACATACTAAGTACATACCAAATTGCAAGTCTCCATCTCAATTTTTTCGAGAGAAAGCGTTCACAGACACACAGACTGACGGCAAAATTTTTTTTTCTAAAAATATGTTTTCCGGAATCTCCAGTGTCTGAAACGTGTAAATCTGTCAAAATTTGTTTTTCGATTTTCAAAACGATTACAAGACTTACCCTATACTACGTATGATGGGTAAGTAATAAGTATTACTCCTAAATACTCCCTCATAACAACATTTTGTATTTTTATATCCCAGAAAATTGGTTTAAAATAGCAAATTTGTTATCTATACCCAATCATGGACAGAAATCTAAAAGAGTCATGATTCTTATTTTTTTAAAATATTATTGTACAACTATGACAAAAGACAAGTTCTGTTTTTCAGTATTTCTGGACAAGTGCTTCAAACAGAAAGCAAGGATATGCAAGAGATATCCTACGGCTTCTTTATATTATTAACACACCGTGAATAGGCTTCAGAGTCAGATAGAATATTTCTCTTTATATCCCATCAATAACAATTCAATTTTCTTTCAAACTGATTTTTAAAGGATTTTAAAACTATTTACGAAATTAGTTTCTCATATGGTAAGTTTTTTCCTTTTCTCAATTTAGGAATAAATAAGAATTTCAATTTCAGACCGAGCCTGCAGACTGGTATAAAAATAATTAATAAGTCTATTCTAGTCCATACGAGCTCAGACTGAGCCTGTCTTATCTCTAATGTACATGTATTAATGGCTAATGTACAGTACTTTTTCCTGGAAAGATTTAGAAGTCAATCAATTGAAAATATGTTTCCAGTTAACTGTGTTTTTTGGTTTCTGGATAAACTGTTCCATACTGTATATAAATTCTTAAAAATAAAGCCAATGACTTTAAAGTTTTTCTAACATATAATTATAACTAATTAAATAAGTAAAATAGAATTTCCTATGTACATACTGCATAAATATATATATATATTTAAATGAAAGTTAGAAAGAAATAGGTAACACTGTCTTGTTTCGATTTCCCAAAGACAGATAGATAGTTTTGCACCCATGGTATTCACATACACAACAATAATTTTAAACATAAATTAAGAAAACAAAATTTTTTAAAATAATCTTTCACATATAAAGCTATAAATGAAGTATTTCTCAAAATATTAATTGTAGCTTACTTTCTTTTTTTAAATAAGTAATTTCCTCTTCTGTAACATTTGTCTCAGTCCCATATTCATTTCTATATATTCTTTATATAGCATCCAAACAACATTGTATGTGTTAATTCTCAAAGCCAACAAAAACAGAAAACTATTTAATTTTCCAGATTGTAAAATAAAAAATTAAATAAAAGTGAAAATAAATATTTGGAACTTACAATATACAAAAGATTCCTCAATGATAAGATTAAATAAATAAATAATACACGTAATTTAAATGTCAACTTGACTAACTTAAGAGATATTTGCAGTGAGCAAAATATAAAAAAAGATTTTTTTTCAGATGTAAAATTAACTGTAGCAACACACAACTTGTATATATTAAATAAGCTTATAAAAAATAAATAAACTATTTCATCATTTAAATATATTAAGTATATTGTGCATTTAAACAATCATTTAACAAGCAATTCCCAAATGCATTAGTCGAGAAAACTAAATGTTTGCCAAATCACGTGGTTCATTTGTCTTTTTTCTGCCAAATACTTCAAAGCATTTTATTTTTTACAAATTTTCTACTAGGATTCCACAGCTAAATTTCACTGATCCTTTATTACGTACATAGGTAGTTTCATTAGCATTATTTTCAACATATTTTGCATTATGCTCTTTAAGGAGACCTTTCTTGTGAGCGAAAAAGTATCTAGATCAGGATTTGAATACAGAACCCTTGACTTAAGCTGCAGTGCTCTACCAACCAAGCTATCTTGGACAAATCTAACAGACGATAATTCACTCAGACAACCTTTTTGGCAAAGACATCTGGTCTGTTATCTGAAACAGCTCAATAAAAGGAACTCTAATAACTATGGGATATGTAATTACACTTTATTATTTTAACATGTTCATAATGATTGGTAAAGAAATCATAAGAGTTGTAAGTTTTCCAACTGAGTGAAGTAGTCTGTAAAAAAAGGTTGTCTGAATGAATTGTGTCTGCCAGATTTGTCCAGGATAGCTTGGTTGGTAGAGCGTTTTCACCTTAAACCAAGGTCCTGGGTCCAAATCAATGTCCTGGACACTTTTTCACTCAGTTGGAAAAATTACAACTCATATGATTTTTTTACCAATCACTATGATTGTGTTAAAATAATAAAGATAAATATTAAACAAGAAAAAATTTAATTAAATGAGATGAGAAAAAGAAGAGAAGGAAACAAGTAAAATATAATTATAAGATCAATTTCCAAGTGTTCGACATGAATGAACAGGGTGAAAGATCATTAGCAAGATTTGTAGATTTTTTAAAGATGAAAAAAGCTTCCTGAAAATTCAAGTGAGACAAGGAGATAGGAGAAGAGACTGAATATTCAGTAATGGGGAGAAATGGAATTTCTTGATTAGAAGAAAGATAATTGAAGGTGCTTTTTCATTCTACATTTCAGAGCTTTCTTACTTGGCCAATATAAATAAGATTGCAAAAACAAGGGATGAAATGACCACAACACTGGTTCTCAATAATAGGATCTTTAAAAAGATAATTAAAATTTGTCCATAAGTTTAAAGATAAACCAAAACATGAAAGGATTTAGAGATTTTGAAGCACCGTGCAGAATAGTAAGGTAAAATAACAAAAGTGGATTTGCAAGTAGCATTTGAAAGAGGTTGGGAGTCTCAGATTTTTGCATTATTAATAGCTCTATTGATAAACAGCAGGCCCGTCCTGGCTTCATGCAGGTGGACAATGTGTTGACTACAATGTATTTTCCTTTTAAGAATGTCTTATGTAAAATATCTAATAAAAAATCAGTAATAGTTGTCTTATTCGTCTAATCTTCCATAATCAGGTTCATATCTGATGTTTAAACTGATTGGTGAATTTCTAAAATTGCTGAAGTACGTGTTAAACTATTTTAGATTAGTAGATTTGTTATCCTGAATTTCAAGATCCTACCTAAAACTGCAGCTGAGATTAGAGCTGGACGATATCAGAAATTTAATATCGCAATATATCAACGAATTAATATTGATATTTGTGATATATCGCGATAACTACCTTAAAGTGTATGGGAATAGAAACATTGTTAATTTCCAAAGATAAATGGTATGGTAGTAGCAATTTAAGTACAAACAGGTGTAGAAAGCAACGAATCAATTCTCTATTCCTATTTGCTCACACAGCATCCTTTAAATATTATAGTTTCATATTTATACAAAACAGAAATATTTTAGGAAGAAGACACATTGTTCGATATCTATTTGGGCTTATACCATTACTGGTAGTGTTTTTCTTTAAAATAGTATATTGCCTACTCTTCCCATTTTATGCACTATTTTCACCATTGCCTCGTTATAACTGAGAATATTATAAAAAATAAACTAAAATAAAATGTTCTTAAATTTAGGACGTTGCTGATTTTAATATGATAAAAATAAGTAAAAAGCAACAGCAAAAACTGAAATTTGTTTATTGCCATATGTAATGCTAATATATTTGTGAATGGATGACAGATGCAGCAGAAATGTTGTTTTTCAATCTTTCTCTAAGGTATCAATGCCTTCTTAATAAAAATATAAAATAAAATAAAAATTCACCTTCCTATCTATTTACTATACATAAATACAAAATTGAAATCTTTTTTGAAATATAAATATTCAAATCACATTTTGAAATAGTTTTATAGTACTTAATTTTTTTTAGTTCAGTTTAAGCTGAAATAACAAGACAATATATATTAAATTCACTGGGATTCATGCTCTCACTATTGATAAAACACAGAGGAAAAAAAGGAATGAGCCTCTTGGCCGATATTCAGCGTACGCAATACTAGACGTTATTAGCTAGGAAGCTCCGCTCAAAGATAACCAATCACAGTGAAACAGTGGCAAGTCTTCTCTTCACGAACGTGGCGAAATCCGAAATGCAAAATTTTACCCGCATTCTGATTGGTTGCTCGCGAACCAAACTTCCTAGCTGCTAAGCTCTAGTAATATTATCGACTCCACAATAACTCGTACATATTTGAGCGCTTATTTATTCGTCATTACTTATCAATATGTGTGAACTATTGCAATATGTCTAGAGCTAGACCAATAGCAGCGACGGTATTGAAACACAGATGATAACAGTATTGTTCAGTAAGGAACGAAGAGTGGAAAATGCGGTTGGGTGGAAATAAAAAGTAAAGCAGTGAGTGTGTCGGGATATATTGAGATAATAACGAAAAAGAGATAATCGTTGGAAGGGATAGCCGGCTTTGAATGAAGTAGACAGGGAATAAATGCGTGAGGAGAAAGGATTATTCCGATATTAGTACGTATTTTCAGTGCTTTTTCTAGGATTTCAAAGCTGCGCTGCGGGGAAAAAAATGTTATTGGCAAATATCGGTAGAGTCAGAACTTAGCTATCGTTATTGGGATATATTGTCAGATTCGGAGCTTAGCTATCGTTATTGCGATAATTAAAAAATATCAATATTTGACCGATTTATTGATAAATAATCCAGCCCTAGCTGAGATATGGCGAAATTACCTAAAATGTTCGATCTTCCCATTTAATCCCCTTAGGGGGTGAATTTCTAAAATCGCTAAAATACGTGTTTGATCCTTTTTCAATTCCTACTATTAGCTCACATTCTCTATATATTTATATATCTTGTTCAAATTTTCAATCGTTAATAAAATATTTTCTATTCATCCTATCAAGTTCAAATAATTTTTTTTTAAACTTGTACTGGATGACAATTGATGTTAATATAGTTTTTTCAAATATTAATTCATTAATTAAATTTAATTAATTAATTTTAATTATATATTTCATTTCTGTTCAAAAGTATAGAATATTTATAGTCTCACCTTCACACGTAAAAAGATAATGGGGCTGTTCACGGACGAAGATCAGGCGGCTCGCGGGCGAAGGAGACTATAAATGTGGAGTGAATTTATACTTTTGAACAGAAATGAAGTATAAAACTAAAATTAAATAATAAAATTGAATCAATTAATATTTGAAAAAAAAAAACTGTATTATCGTTAACTGTAACATCGCTATGGCACTTTATTGTAAAGTTTGGTAATTTTTGAAATCCAATATTTGAAAAACGGCATAATCATTAGATTTTAAATTTATATCAAGAAAAATACAATTTTTTTTAACTTTCTAATGCAGTTTGTCTAACAATTTTGTGAGAAATACTTTGAGCTCTTAATTTTTGGTATTTTAGCTATTTATTTTTTACTTAATTTTTAATACATTTCAAAAATTTCTCTTATGTAAGATATTTAGCAGGATATAAATTTAGGAATAAATACCGTCAACTTAAAAAAATAAGTTTTTATATTACTTGTTTTTAGTAAATTTGTTTTCCTGAATTTCAAGGTCCTACCTAAAACTGCTGCTGAGATACATCGAAATCACCTAATACATTCGACTACCCATTAATCCCTTTCAGAGGGGAATTTTCAAAAATCCAGACCTGCCAACCTTTGAAAATGAGAAATAGTAGCACACCAAATTCAAATTTATCTGAAGGTTGGTTGGTTGGTGGCTGTTTTTTACGCTGTAAATTTTAAGCGAGCAAATACTAATCAATTAAACGCATGTGTATATCCATAAGCACACAAAGTAGGAGACTCTTTTGTTTTTGCTAATTTTTTTTGTTGCGGGTGGGATTGATTATACATAATTATTCCTATTCAATTAATGCTCTGTCCGCTCCTAAGCCAAATTTCTGAATTTTACAGTGAATTTTCTGAAAGATTCCAAGGCAGTTGGGGGGAGGGGGTGATGGAACTACGGGTATATCTTCCAGAGAAAAATGTCTGAGTTAGAGTCCTTCATCAGGTCGAGTAAGCTGATACAACCGGGAGTGGGGGTGTCCATTCTCGCCACTTTTTTTTTTTTCGTCCCTTTGACGAAATTTGCATTTTTTCGCGATCTTTTGACGAAATTTGCAGTTTTTTTCGAGATCTGTTGATAAAATTTGCGGTTTTTTTTTCGATATTTTTTGCCGAAACTTGCCGTTTTTCGCATTGTTTTTGACGGAATTCGCCGTTTTTACGCGATTATCTGATGAAAGTCACGTTTTTCCCGCGATCTGTTGACAAAAATTTGTCGTTTTTTCGCGATCTTTTGAAGAAATTTGCCGTTTTTTGCAATGTTTTTGACGAAATTTGCCGTTTTTTCGCGATTTTCTGACGAAAGTCACGCTTTTCCCGTGATCTGTTGACAAAAATTTGTGGTTTTTTTCGCGATCTTTTGACGAAATTTGTCGTTTTTTGCAATGTTTATGACGAAATTCGCCGTTTTTTCGCGATCTTTTGACGAAATTTGTCGTTTTTTGCAATGTTTATGACGAAATTCGCCGTTTTTTCGCGATCTTTTGACGAAATTTGCCGTTTTTTGCAATGTTTATGACGCAATTTGCCGTTTTTTCGCGATTTTGACGAAATTTGCCATTTTTCGCAATGTTTTTGTCAAAAGTTGCCATTTTTTCGTGATTTTCTGACGAAAGTCACATTTTTCCCGCGATCTGTTGACAAAATTTGCTGTTTTTTCGTGATCTTTTAACGAAATTTGCCGCTTTTTGCAATGTTTTTGACGAAATTTGCCATTTTTTCGCAATTCTCTAACGAAAGTCACGTTTTTCCCGCGATCCTTTGACAAAATTGGCCAACATTTCTTCGAACGAAAGACGAGATTGATTTTTTTTCGGCGATCATTTGCCGAAATACCGATATATGTAATGTCCGAATTTTCGGATTTATGACAGATATATATATTTTTTTCGGAAATCATTGCCTTAATTTTTCGGAAAATTCGGACCAGAATCACCCCTGAACGATCTTTTGACTAAATTCGCATTTTTTCAGCAATCAGTCGAATGAAATTCACGTTTTTTCGGCGATACTTCGACGAAATTTGCTTTTTCCCCCGCCAATTTTTTTGACGAAATTCGCGTTTTTTCAGCGATTCTGTAACGAAATTCGCATTTCTTAGCTCGATCCTGTGACGAAATTAGTGATTTTTCACGCGATCCTGTGACAAAATTCGTGATTTTTCGAGTGATCCTGTGACAAAATAAGCGTTTTTTTTTTTTTTTTCAGAAAATCATAGTTTTAGACAGATTTTCGTAGCATCGTAGTTTGTGGCTCAAAATCGTAGCAACTACGATTTTTTCGTAGTAGTTGGCAGCTCTGAAAATCCTTTCTTATAGCTTGCCTAGGTCATAACAGCAACTCATTGTCCAAATTTCATTATCATAACTTTAGTCATTTCAGCTGGACGTTGATGAGTCACCCAGTCAACCAGGTGTTCTGTCTTTATATAATAGTATAGATAGAGTTATACCCACAAGCAAGGGCAAGTGATTTCTGTTAATTAGGTTTTGAGTTGAGATTAGCTGGATCAGAGCAGATGGAAAGAGCGTGATAAACATAAGTATAGAAAGCAGCCATTTGGAGGAGAATTGAATACTATTTATAATATATTTTTTAAAGCAATTATTCTGTTTTGTTTAAGAATTTATAAAAGAACTTTATTTAATTTTAAAATAAAATATTTCACGGTACATAGCTTACTTATCTAAAATTATGCAATAATTAAGTGACTTTACTTGAGAATACCTACTGGGGATTGCTTACTGAGTGAGACATGTGCATTAATTTTCATTAACTCATATAGTAAAAAAAAATTCTGTATAGTATTTAACAATAGGAACACTGATACGCCTTAAACATACTAATACATGGAAACATTTAACAGCCATTAAAATTATTATTATTATTATTTTTTTTCAGATAACATTTTGTTTGTTGCCTGAAACTCAGTTTTCAGTTAGACTATAAAAACATTTTGGATCAAACTCAAATTCCTTAATCCTTTATGTATCAAATGAATAATTAAGAAAAATTGTTCTTCAAATAATTTCCTAACATCTGAAAATTGATTAGAAAATGCAATAATATGAAATTAAGTCAATTTCTTAAAATTGATTTATTAACATGATAGTTATAGGTGTTTTTGTAAAATATTTACAATATTTAAGATTAATTAACAAATAATATTTTTTGAAACCTTCCAATACTTATCTATACTAATGAAAGAAAGTTTCGCTCTGTGTGTGTGTGTGTGTCTGTTGGCGATGGCTAGCAAAATCTAGCCCACCTAGAAGTCTGGAAATTTAGGTGTGGATAGTCCAAGGTCTGGCCATGTGCACCTGAGCCTCAGAATTTTAATATTTTGATAATTAGCCTAGATATTAATTAGATTCTCATTAACAATCGCTTCTAAAATGTCATCTTTTAAAACAAAATGGCGAAAGAAACGAACTGGTGCGTTGGATTTGTGAGCGGAAATGAACAAATTCGAAATTATTTTACTAATTAGCGAATTTTAAGAAAACTAATTGAGATATCAATTTGAAAACTTCTGAGCATATGTAAAAAAATATTCTGCATCTGACCATGTGATTTTTGAAACATTCGGTCAGTAATTTTTTTTAATTTATGCAAAAAACTGCCAAAAATCTGCCGGCACCATTGAAAACGATCCCAGAAATCTTTCAGACAGGGATCTGCTTTCATTAAAAACTGAACTACAAAGAGATCTGTTTCTCTGGCCGATCCCTCTCATTTAGTTTGCGAAAATGAAAGGAAATAATAGCCAAATTTTACTAATGAACAAAAATTTAGGTAACTAATTAAGATATAGATTTGAAATTGAGGTCGGGAAGGGGGTGTCATCTGCCGGCTATTTTAGCGTAGCGTCTTCGTTATGTTCTAATTATCAGAAAAATGTAATTCTTTTTTTAATGGTCGCGTTAATGTACGTGACGGTGGTTCTCTTGAACAAATTATTTCTTATATTTACGGGTTTGGGGAGGGAGGGGGTTAACGCCTTTCTCTGAGATTGTAATTATCTCGGGCCCGGGCAACGCCGGGCGGGTTAGCTAGTAAAATAATAAAAGTAAATGAATCTGTCATTCTAGAAAGGACACTTGCCCTATAATAAATAAATAGGACTAGTGCCCTTTCTAGAATGACCGATTCATATTGGGGTTTTATAACATGAACAGGATATGGACAAACAAAGATTATTGGATCCATTTATCAAGAGTAAATAAATATTTATTAAAAAGTTTTTACATTAATTTTACAAAAATTGCTAGAGATATTGAACTTTTGCCGAAACGTCAGAATGACCGATTCATATTGGGGTTTTATAACATGAACAGGATATGGACAAACAAAGATTATTGGATCCAGTTATCAAGAATAAATAAATATTTATTAAAAAGTTTTTTACATTAATTTTACAAAAATTGCTAGAGATATTGAACTTTTGCCGAAACGTCAGTTGAGGCTCACTATAGTGACACGAAAAGTTTTTGGGTTCTGTTTGTGTCTGTTTTGCGATAACTGCTGTAAAAAGCATCTGATTAATGTGTAATTAGGTGGGTATGTAGATGAGGTATTCAGATTTAGCTAAATAGTTTTTGGTTAAATTTGGTTTATTCTTTCAGAAAAAATAGAACATTTTCTTTTATGTCAATGCTTTTCTATTCGAATTTAGACACTTTAAAATTTTAGCATTCACTGAAGAGTAAATGGTGCATTTGGATAATTTATTTAAATTATGGATGCAAAAATTTTTCAATGGAGCTTTTAAATTATTCTTAATAGTTTGAAATTTTGTCAATTTATTTGTCAGATTTTTTAAATTAGGTATTTAACTTTTGATAAAATTTTATACATTTGTTCAAAAAATATAAAATATTTTGTTTTATCACTTTATATATTTGTTCCCATACACATTTAATGTTTTCTTTTTTTCTTTTATCAGTTCCCTATCAACTAACTGTATTTCATAGCGTGTAAAAGAATCATTAAAATAATCTTAATTATAAAAGATTCGCAGAGAGTCTGGAGATAAGAGAAATAAAAGGTTACCTAATCTTTGGTAATAGGATCTACACTTTAGTTTTGAGTCAAATATGAACGATGATAGGAATATTATAGTTTAAATTTAATGGGGATACAATTAAAAGCCTGTCACAAAAAACACTTTATAGTACCAAATCATATTTGCTAAAATAATCAATTGACAGTGTACACAATTATGATTACCTAATAGGTATAAAAATCTCCAAATATGCCTATTTTTGGAGGATTTTAGTATGCTGTTGCTATAGGAATAGATTAAAATGTATTTAGCTAAGATCTTGCTTTTAAATATCCTATATATTATTTCTGTTGTCAACATCGCTTTTTCTAAATAAATAAAAAATGAAAGCAATAAATGAGATATCATATGAAAGGATTTTGAACAGGCTTCTGACATAGTACACTCACATTTTCATTAAAACATATTTTTTGATTAAAAATTGCAGTTAATTAAAAATTAAATCGGCATTGTTTTCATAAATGAAATGAAAGCTTTTCTTCAAATTAGTCTTGCCACAAAAATAAAATACAGCAACAATGATTATTAAAAAAAAAAAAAGTTCAATAAAGATAAAGTGGGACGTAGTTGCTACACAGGTTTATTTTATATTTATGATTAAAATTTTTTATATTTATGATTAAATCACAGTGTAAAATGAAATCCAAGATATACAACGATCATGATTGAGCACAATTAATAGGAAATAAATTGTGAATGTATAATTAATGAGACTACATTGGATTCAGGGAGACAGACTTCCCAAAGAAGTGTATTTTTTTAGTCTGAAAAAAAAAAAAAAATTACACTAAGTAATTCATTAGAATATCATTGCATAAAACTGTGTTAATGTGATGCTTCTAAAATTTCCAGAAGCTCTGAGGAATCTTATATGCTTAAAAATATATATGCAACTTAAATTTTTTAAATTGTAGATTGTAAGATACTAAAGATTAAGCAAAGTGAAATTAAAAAACAATGACTTTCAGAGTTGACATTGAGATTCTTGATCTGCAGATTTACTAGACATATTAAAAAAGGAAGAGCTTTTGTATTTTGCAATTAAAAAAAAAGGGATTAAGATGAATTTGAGTTGTATTAGTTACAATGAATAATGTATAGAAAGCTGTGAAAGATGAATGAATAACACAGTCACAACACAATCTAACTAAACAACAACAAAAAGGCTTCTTACCTAAAAATGACTTTGAAGCTGCTGTTTTATTAATAGCTATTTTCTGTTGTGTTAACTTCCCTGTTTTTATATCTGCTTGGTCTTTCTGCGGGGATGAAACTAATGAATCACTAGCATGTGAACTTTGTATACTAATAGGGGTTATCCTAACTTTGGTTTTGTCTTCTTGATAATTCATATCCTTGTTTATACAGCTTTTAGTAGACATTATTGCATCAGAGTCTTTGTTTTGATGTCCAGCTGAATTAATAACCCTCTTAAATATAGGCTTAACAACTGTACACTGTAAAGAATTATTATGCGAAACTATTGTACTGCCTTTATTCTGCAGCGTTACAGTAGATGATATTTTTTTAGTTGACTCAGAATCTTGGCATTTCAAATTAATAGTCCTTTGAATTACAGGTTCAGAAACTTTACTTTGTGTAAAATTAATATTAGATATTATTGTATCAGAATTTTTGTTCTGTGGGATTACTGTTGAAGTCATTTTTTCACTTGACACCTCATTGATTGACACAATAACAGGTTTTTTGTGTGATTGTTCTATTTCATTAACATTTAAATTAGAAACAGGTACCTTCACTAAAAGATTTGAACTTATATTAGTTGCTGTTTTATTATTAGATGAAATTTTGCTAGTTGTTTTATTTAATATATTATTTGATTTGTTTAAATTATTCTTTGTTGTGTCAGAAGTTTTTACAACAGATGGCTTTTTGATTAATGATTTTGATTTTTGAGGGTTATTTGAAATTGTTTCTAAATTTTTGGAGCTATTAGATACAATACGAGCAGATGAATTAGCAGCAAAACAAACTGTTAACTTTTTTAAGTCTATATCATTTGTTAATTTTTCTGAATTAGGATTAACTTTTGAATTATTAACAATGACTTTTGTATTTAATTTTTTAATGCGTTTGTTACTGATAGTACGCATAAGACCTTTATTTTTCAGTTTGGGTGTACTAGAACTGGCAGTTGAAACATTCAATTTACTTTCAATGTTTGAATTTTTAGAAACAGAATGAATGGACGGACTTTTATTTCTATTTGTTGCTGATCCAGATCTATTATCACCATTATGAGCAAATGAAGAATCTTTTCCTCTTTGAACTTCATATTCTTTATCAAACATATCTATTGATCTACGAGGTTTACTAACTTGAATTATTGAATCACTTAATTTTTTAGACGACTCTTGCATATTTTTATATGCAAATGAAGTCTCTTTATCAGATATAAAACTTGTCACTGGAGATATATTTGGTATATTCTGATACATTTTGTTAGGATTAGTTTCAGGAGAAACTGGAGCTAAAGTTCCTGCTGATGATGTGGATCGAATTTCATCTATGTATTCTGAGACAAGATATTCAGCAAGATTTGTTTGAAGATCATTTGGTGACTGAAGACAATTTTTTTCACTGAACAATGTGGAATTTTCCTTTTCAGATAAAGGATTAAATTCACCAAATGAAAACCTTTGATGAAACAGAGGAGCTTTCTTAAATTTCGAAATGGTTGGAGAATCAACACAGCATTTCTGAAAAGTAAAAAAGATTCTTAAGAAACAAAAAGCACAGATTATGGCACATTTTCAACTTAAGATATGTATCACTACAGCTGCTAATCTTTCATAGATAGTACAAAGATAACAAATTTAGGTGAGCAATAAAAAACATTAATAAAGAAAATTGGGCAAATTTATTCTTTTTTCCGAAAAATAAGGCTTTAAGCGTTCTACTTCAGAAAACTTAAACTAAATACAAAGATGATTTAAATAATAATAATAATAAATAGATTAAAATGAAAAGAATATGACACAAAAGGCAAACTCTGTAATTCCTCTCAGAATTATTTTTGCACAGGGAAAGGAAAAAAAAAAATCCTTATTTACTGATTTTTAATAATTAAAATTTTACTATTGCCATCACTTGGAGGAAATATTTTTTCAGTAATTTATTACCACCGGTTAACTTCAAATACTTTGATTATTTCAACTGATATGAATGAAGAATCATAATGAATACCATGTTACTGGGTTATATTATAATTTTGTACTGCTGCAAAAGTCATATTATAAAATAATCAAGAAACATGGTATAATTTCATACTTTAAAACCACACTTTATAAACCTGGAAAAAGAAAATAAGGGGAAGATGCTTGCATAAGAAAATTATACCAAATAATAAAAATATTTATTGTATGTATACATACATATAACATAAAATTCTACAGTATAAAAGATACTGAATAAATAATTAGCCGACAAATGACATTTCTTTCTCATTCCTTTTAAGGAATAAATAATAGTCAATATCTATTGACTCTTGATTTCCTTTTTGTTACCTTCCATCTTGATAGAGTAACATACAGAAAAGGTGCAAGTACAATAATAAATAAATGAGATAAAAATAAAGTGAAAATAATTCTGGTGACTAGGACACTAATAGATAGAACTTTAACAAGAAAACAACACAACTACTGAACATTCCTCAGAAATGAGCAAGTAATGAAACAATATTTGACTATATAACAAATTTAAGCACTTACAAAGGATAAAATTTAAATGATTTAAGGGAAGTGTTTATTTTTATAGTTTCCTTTAAGTTGGTCAGATGTAACAGCACAATGTATATTGGATTAATGTATAAGTTCTTAGCATTTTCTTTGGTGTGGCAACCCTGTGATGTTAGGAGTTTATTTTCTGTCAGTTGTTATTTGGAGTGTTGTGCTTGTAAATATGCCTTGAATTTTGCAGCTTTGAAGTAAGTTTGTGCTATTTTTGAGCTAAAAAAGATAGAATGAGGATGGAAACAAACTTCCTGCATAGTCCATTCTTTAAGTTTAATAGAAAATCAATGACAGCTCAGATGATTAGAAATAATTGTGCCATGCCATCTACAATAAGAAAGCATCTGAGTAAAATATGGGAAGAAACTGTTATGCTATTCTAATGTTATTCAATTAATATGTAAATATTTCTACAAGTTTTTTGTTATTGTGTTCCAAGGTCAATATTTATGTGGATGTTCTTCAGTATAATAAATTTATGTTTTCAAATTACCATAATTTTTTTTAAAAACTGTATTACACACACAGAACATAAAGGTAAAGCTTTTACTTTAATTCTGATTTACTATTGAGGAATTTTGTATTCATGCCTTCTCATGGAATAACATTCCAACAAAGAGATTTCTGTTGTTTTACAGCTAGCCAATGATTTGCAACATTCATAAAAACCATTGCGTGTTTTGATGAAGATCTGAATTCTGTAATCCATGCATGAGAAATTAACCCACCATTGGGAGATATAGATTTTGGATTGATTTCTATATGCTATTCATCTTGAACAATTTTTTTTTTTTTAAAATCACAACCAAAAAATGCTACAGCCCTTTTTTTTTTTAAACCTAATATACTATAATATACTATACAGGGATGATTGTGACTCAAAGTGAAAAACCCAAAAAATATTGACACAAAAGGAAAAATCCTGAAAATTATCGATGTAAAATACCAATATCAGTTCACACCACAATTGATACTGTAACTGGATGACAATCAAGTGATATAAGAATAGCATAATTTCTGCTATTGTTTGAAATGTACAATTCTAGAAAAGCAATTTGATAAACTTACATTAATTTAATTGAAAGCTGAATAGCTCCATCAAATGGAGAGTACAATTTTTCTTGCTAAATATGGAGAGTTCAAATTCTATAACCAGTAAAGAAATTTATTCCAAGTATTCATGAAACAAGCACAAATTATGTGGAAAAGCCCTATTACTAAATTTAATGCAATTTTATGACACTTATCTGCTTGAAAACAGTTGGAAAAAAGACAAAGCCAATTTTACTTTTCAGTGGCTAGGGAAAAAACTAAAAAAGACTGAAAAAGATTAAAATTAAATTTAAATCAAAATTTTAATTGGCTTTCTTTTTAAAGATGCAAACTTACTTTGTTTTTTAGCTTTGCTCTTACAGAATGTCAATTTCTTTTTCCTGAGTATTTCACATTGCAAATGTAATTAATTAGCATTTCTATATGCAATTCTGCACATTTTTGTACTGAGATGGATGACACATTACATAGAACCAACATTGTAAAGACTATACCATGAACAAACTAACTGAATTTTAGGAGTCAAACATTAGCATTACAGGAGTCGTATATATTATATATACAGTCGTATATAAAACAACTAGTTATAATAATATACCTTTATTTTAGATGTTCAAACTTTTCACCGCCAGCTACAATGCATATTTGGATGCTTGTTTGAATTTCACGTTGCACACGTTGGAGCATAGATGGTAACACGTTGGCACAAGTGTCCGTAATAGCGTCGTTTAATGTCCTGCAATGTTTGTGGAGGGGTCTCACACACCTGCTGTTTCATAACTGGTTGTTTGTTTCTTTCTTTCTAAGATCGTTTTGTCACGTCACAGTGTAAGAAATCACAAAAAAACAAATGTGCATTTTAACTGTTCTATTCTTCGCATTAATGTCCACAAGGTGTCTTTTTGTACTAAATCGGTGATAATCTACAACTTTGTAAATCTCTTATCTTTACGTTTTGGAGATAGGAATGCTAACTCTGCAGCATTCCACCAGGTGGCACTGTAGCTGGTTTCATTGTGTAGCACATGACTACTTTACTATACCTAGACACCACTTTTATGAATATAGCAGCAGCCATTCCGAAGTTAAGAGGATGGCAAGGGACTTTAATGGGCATACTGTATATATATATATATATATATATATATATTTTTTTTTTTTTTTTTTTTTTCAAACTATACTCTTCAATAATTTTGTTATGCCTATAGAGTAACAAATGCTTAACTGGTCGACTAATTTTATGATTTTTTGCCACGACTGATCGGCAAAATTTTTTTTCAACGACCAATTGATGAAATTTGTTGGGGAAAAAAATCTCTAATTTCATCAATCTATCATTGAAAAAATAATAATAAAAAAAAAATCATGATCTATTGACGAAATTCGTGACTTTTTTCACGATCAACTGAAGAAATTTACAATTTTTTTTTCAATGATTGATTGACAAAATTCACAATTCTTTTCAATGACCAATTGATGAAATTCTAAATTTTTTTTCCCGCGACACATTGGCAAAATTCACCATTTCTTTTTCCTAAGGACAATTGATGACATTCGCAATTTTTTCTGCATACAATTGACAAAAATTGCAATTCTTTTTTTTGCCCAACTTAAGAAAATCATGATTTTACCCATGGCCGATTGGTGAAATTTGCATTTTTTTAAATTGACAAAATTCATGATTTTTCCTTGTGATCAATTAATGACATTCGTAATTTCTCCCAGTGATCGATTAATGATATTCGAAATTTTTTCTGCATACGATTGATGAAAATTTAGATTATTTTTTGTGCTTGATTTACAAAAATTAGTTATTTTATTCACGACCGGTTAGTAAAATTTACATTTTTTAATTGGTTCAAAATTATTTTTAGCTAGTATTTTTTCTCTTTTACAACTATTAATTTCAAAAATATTGATTTTGAGAATTCCACAAAAAATAAATACATTGTGAAACCTCCCTGTGAGACCACTTCATTAAACAATAATTTTTTTTTTCATGGAACGAAATTTAATCCTATAAGCTCAATGCTAATTTTACCTCCATTAAGAGACCATTCCCCATGGAACTCCCTCCATGAGTGACCAATTTTTTGAAGAAACAGAAATAAATTCCATTCTTTCCTGATCATTTGACCTTAATTTTATCTTTTTAAGATTTATTTTTTTAATTACAGTAACTTTTAAGTGTTTAAACCCATTTTTGCCTTTTCAGGCAATGAATCAAATTCTGATGATAAATCAGGAGTACCAAACAGTAAGTGAACTCCCTGCCTTATCCTCTTGGGAATCTCTCAAAGTAGTAGACAGATTAATGGAATCTTCATTATCTGTTCAAGGCGAATATATATATATATATATATTTATTCATTGAACTTTAAAAGCATTTAGAAAAAGAAGTTGTAAAAGATAAAATTGTAAAATCAAAACAAACATCAATTTATACTCTTTTAAAAAAAAAAAAAAAAAAAAAAAACCCTTTGTAGTAATTAACTTACAAGTTTAATAAAGTTTTCTTTTGATATTTAATTTTTTTAATTTATTTCTTAATGTGAAAGATAAATGTTCATAACTCTACTTGTTACCTTATTTTCAACAATCAAAAACTAGATTTAAATGTGACCTCCATTAAGAGACCACCTCTCGGAGTGACCAATTTTTAATGGAACAGAGCATGGTCACTTTAGGGTGGTTTTACTGTATGTGTGTGTGTGTGTATATATATATATATACATACACACACACACTTGCGAAAGTTTGCCAATTCGCAGAAAAATCACAACACAGACTTGGGAAGTTCAGGGATCCCAGGGAAACTGAAACCAAAATGTGATAGGGAATTTAATTATTATTTTTCCTTTAGGCACAGATTTTCTTATTTCAACTTCATTAGCGTACTACTGTACTTTAACCTACATTTCAGGTATAATTTCAAAACCTGTCAAGCCCTGTGTCAAAAACTGACACAGGTCAAAAACCTGCTAGGAGCACAATCATACCAGACTGTATTTTAAAAAGTCAACTTATACATTGGAAACTGCCAAAATGCAAAGAAAATTCAGGTATTGACATACACAACAGATTTAAAATCAGACATCTGATCATGGTTTGTAGATGTAACAAGTTACAAGATTAGAGTGTTTTTTCCTTATTATGATCCACGAAATTTATCATTTCAGACATATTTTGCATAATGATTAAAAATTTATTTTCTATAATTACTGCTATAAAAACATTAAAAAAATAATAACAGTTGACTTAAAGGAAAAATTTAAACCATGAAATGATCTATATATAAAAAAAGTAAGTAAATTATTATATTTTTAAATATTTTAAGCAAAAACTATCAACACAAATATGGATTTGGTTGTAACATATCACTGATCTTACAAATAATTCATCCAGAACAGCTAATTGTTTTTCACAACTGTTAGAAAGTTTTGGGAAATCTACATCTATAGAATTGTCGTACAAATCTTAATCGTCAACATATTCAATTTTATCTTCTTTGTCTAAAGGGTTGATATATACACTAAAAATACCCAAAATAGGACAGTTCAGGGTGAAAATAATAGGATAGACATATACTGAAAAATATGGTAAGTATATAATGCTTTGAAAGAAAAGTTTTCTTACACTTTTCCAATAGTTATAGAGAGAATCTGATGTAACAATTAAAGCCTCTTCTTCTATTGCATCTGTATACTGCAAACTTGGACTCATGCTTTGCAAGGCAAATTTTGTTTTGTTTATATAATATTTAGGGTCCAAACCAGGTTCCACCAAACATGTTAATTTTGATCCCAGTGAGCTTTTAATCTAAAAAAGAAGAAATTAATTAAAACATAAATCTGATGAAACACTGTCAATAAGAAAGAGACAAAAGGAAGGCATTTAAGTTTTTTTTTTTTTAATAAATACAATAAAAGTATAGAAAAATTAATATTTTCAGAAATTAAACTTTCTTCAGACTAAAATACATGCAATTAATACAAGGACAAATTTAAAACACATTGTATTTAATTATGCAGTAGTGACTCACTAATATATGTTGTAGCCAGGAGCAAAAACATCTTCAAAATGCATACCTTTTTTTTATGGCATTTTAAGCAAATTTATTACAAAAAAAAAAAAAAAAAAAAAAAAAAAAACTTTTCAGACATTCAGTGCCATCAAGGAAGCTTGCAGACTCATGAAGAATTTTGTTGGTTAGTAGATGTTATTTTTCAAAGCAAACATTAATATAAACCATAATAGTCTCTTGAAGATCATTTTTTACTTGCAATAAATCAAAAGCTAACACTTAATAAAAATGCACATTTAATATTTTAAATAACTAGGGGGCTCTGCCCCCTGCTCGCTACGCTCACCAACCCCTGTTCTGATTTCACAGCCTCTTAAAACCTGGTAATGTATCCGGTTTTAAAAAGATGATGATGATGATGATATCACGAGCGGCGACTATCTTCTGTAATCAGGTTATAATGCTTTTTCATTTAACTGGTTATAATGCTTTTTCATTTAATTAATTTTTTTAATTTTTAATATTCATGTGTAAACACAACTGTTATGACGTAATTTTCTTTATTTCCTGCTTTCAACACTTGATCATTTAATTATTATTTTAAACTTTCATTATTGTTTTTAATAGTCTCGCACAAATACATTTTTTATTTGAGATAAAACATAATCCTTTGCACTTATTTAGAAATTGGCAACAATATAAAAAAAATGACTTTTTCAACAAAAGATTTTTTACTCGTTTAAGAATTTTTTGAGTTTTTATTGTCCGACATTGATAATTTTTTTTAATTTCTGAAAGCTTGTTATATTTCGCGTCTGGTGGTATGATTTTCGAATCTGTAGGATGGCTAGAAAAAAAGTAATAGCTCCTCAAAAAAGCGATGAGAATAACCTGGAATATCTATGCAGAATTTGATTGGTCCATTTCTAAATCGTTTTTGGCTCAGTTCCAGATTACTTTTTTTTTAATATAGAAGGAACTTTTGCAGTACTACTTTTAAAAAATCCTGAAATAGATATGAAACAAATTGGAAATTGTATGTCAAACATGACAAATGAGGTGCATTTATACTGTAACTAGTTTTAGTGAAATCAATTATATCATCTGTTATGATATGATTAATTTCCGTAGTAAAATAAGTACATTTTAAGTTGGCAACATTTTATCTTTTGTTGACATTTACTGAAAATTCCAATGGGAAATTTAAGCCTAGCTTTGAAAATTTCAGAGCTTGAAGACTCTTTCATTTAGACTCTTTTTCCATTTAATATCTATTTCTCCGGAAACATTTATCCAAAAAACTGTCGGTAGATTATACGATTGCTATAATTAAACAATTTTAGCATACAAATTCGTTTTTTAAATTCAGTAATATGGAAATAATGATTCCATCTTAAATATGACGTAATCACCATGGCAACCTAGAATCGTTACCTACCATGGGATATTATTGAATTAATTACGTATGATAGGATTTAATAGAATGAAGAATGTAAATATAACTTGGTCATAGAGGTTATAAAATGTCATATACATCATATATGACTATAACATCCTACATCTCATAACTTAGCGATTCATCTTGGTTGCTTGACGATTAATCCTTTGGAAGCTGCTATAATAAGGAAGTACTGATTTAAAAAAAAATTCAAATTACTTAATATATATATTTGTTAATATCATTTAAGTTTTGATTCAAATAAAATATCATATATTATAAAATAAATAAATAATATATCATATATTATAAAATAAATAAATAAAATATCATATACTATAAAATAAATAAATAAAATATCATATGTATCTACCCTATATATATATAATCCTAATGAAACGAATTTGTGAAATGATTTTATGAAACGAATTTATGAAACGATTTTATGAAACGACTGATTAAACGACGGATTATGTTTCAGGACTATTTTTAATAAAATATTAAACGCTTGATGGTGAAATTAATACCAATTGTCCATAAAAATCTGCAGATGTCAAAACTGGTAATAGAATTTTGAAATTTGAATTAATTTGAGATATTAATTTTTTTTAAATTTTAATGACATTTCTGTAATGATGGCACCTAATTACTCAGTTTTTTGTGACAAAAAAGGGAAAAAAAATTGAAAAGGATCCCGATAGGGATTATTGATTTATTTTTATTCGCCATTTTCAAATTGAAATTGAATTTATCTTTTATTTCAATCGATAATGAAGAAAAGATTGTGATTAAATTATGTTTTTCAGGAAAATTTGAAAAAAAAAAAATCACATTTCTATAGTCAGGATTCAATCGTCTGTCAGCATTTAATTTAATTTATAAACTGAAAATATTTTGAATAAATTCGTCCAAATGACGTCATTTATAGTAAACGCAAAAGAAAGAGGAGGGGAGGAATTAATAGTAATTATTATTTATTGCTATCATTTTGTTATTTTTTTGTAAAATTTAATTAAACAAATTTATAAAATCACTAATTCGGAAATTTGAAACGAATATATAAAATAATAATTGTCCAACTGAACGCAAGGAGAATAAAATATCCTGCTTGGTTTTCTTTCCAACTTTAATGAGGATATGACATCAATTATGCTAAAATGACATTTACTATTTTCTCTCTTCCATTGGCAGCAAGGAAAAAATGCTTCCTATATATTAGAGAAATGCTATTAAAGTTTAAAACAAATGAATATTTCAGTAGCATTACTTTTTTAATAATGAATTATATGTTTACACGTAAATATCAAAGAAGAAAAAACTATAAATAATTAAATTACTATACTCGAAACACCCTTAAGGTGTAAATTACGTTATATATTAAAATGTTTTTCGGTACTTTTCCAATTTAGGGACCTTCGCGAGATAAAGAAAGTGACCTTGGCAGTGAATTGAAATTCGGCAATATGTTTTCTAACAATCTATTCGCTTTTTGATATACACAGGCAATTATTTCGATATTTATACAATTTATTTAATATAAAGAAGCCATTTATCTATTTTTATATACAAAAAGAGGTAAATTGAAAGAAAATTATAAATAAATTATTTATATACATATACATACATGTATAAACAAGCATAAAACTTCGGAGGTTTTCCAGTATATGGGGCCTTAACGAAACAGAGAAAATAGCCTTGGCGGAAAAGGAAATTTGGCAACATACTTTCTGTCAACCTATCCACTTTGTCATTTCGTATACAGAAGCATTTTTTCAATATTTATGCAATTTGTTTAGTGTAAAATGGCATTTATCCTATTTTATATATTAACAGAAGTAATTTGTATAGAAATAATAATAATATTATACGTATAATTAAAATACGCATGCAAACAAAAAAATCGTCGAATTTGTTTCCATGGCTGTTTATGTCATTTGGCACCAAATCTCACTTTCTGATGCCCGAATTGCGCCAATCTTTTTAAAAAAGCGTCAAGACCCCTATAATAGAAAAGCACCAAAAGTTCATTGGATTTGTTTTCATAACTTTTGGCAACAAATCTGAAGTTCGAATTACACCAAACCTAAAAGCAAAGGATCCTATACTGGAAAAGTACCCGATTTTCTTATGGACAATATTCAAGTGACATAACATGGTGTAAAAGTATTGCGGATAGCAAATTTGTTTAAATATTTCATCAATTGATGCTGAATAAATGCAGGCATGCATGCACAAAATATTTAATTAATTTTGTATGATAAATAATTATTAGAAAATTCTTATATACATATTAATTTAAATAAATAATTTATATATTTAAAATAACATGAAAATATGTATGAAATAACATGAAAATATGCATGATGGTGCACTAAAATAGAGAAAAAATTAAAACCTGTTACTGAAAATGTCTATAACATAGTACTTTTCAATACCGTGGTTCTTAAGCTTTTCACAAGCAGATGGAATTTTTCTTATCCTTAAATGCAAAGGAAGAATAGAATACAGATCATTGTTATAAAAGTCCGAGAGGTAGCCACAATTTAAACCTAACCATTTTATACAAGCTGGTTTTCAAGGTGTAATTGAAAAAACAGTCGTCAGTCCCGAAAACAGTCGTCAGTTATCGCAACAGCTGTGTATCAGGCCATGATAATCAAAAAATGACATATTAAAACGTTAAAAGCATGGCAACTCAATTACAGATGATTTACCAATATTTTTAAAACAAAGCACGCTGTCATGTTTTTAGAGGCCTGGAAGTCTGAGCGGAGGTTGGCGAGCGTAGCTCGCAGGGGGCAGGCCCCCTAGTATAATTATAATAAAGTAAAATCGTATAAAATTTGAAATGATTTGACAAAATTCTGCAATGATTATATATATATGGGCAATTCCATGGTGTCGGACGTAAAAATTGTATGAAATTTACTCATATAAATGTTATTTAATCAGAAATAATGTATCAAAAATAAAAAATATATATTTTTTTAATGCATACCCTGTCATATTTATTCAGAAAACAAAAATATTACCTAAAAGAGTTAAGTATTTTTTAAAAAAACATTAACTCTTGGTGTCGGACGTAAGTGCACAAAATGAAATATTTGACATCCAAATTTCAAATATTAAATTCAACCCACTGGTTTATTAAAAAAAAAAATTAAATTTTAATATTTGAAAGGACAAAGATAAAAGATGAAAATTTCAATTTTCTTTATAAAATTATTACAATATGACTATATAAAAATCATCTTTTTTTTTACGGTGTCGGAAGTAAAAACTTGGTGTCGGACGTAAATTGTACAAAATGCTATGGTGTCGGACGTAATTTAATTTCTTTATACAGCACAACTAAATATTCATTATTTGTATAACATAGTAATAACAAAATATATATTTGTATTGTACAAAATATGTATTTGTATTAACAAATTGCATTATTAGAAAGATGGATATTCTTTTGTCATTTACATTTCATATATTTTCATTAAAAATTAACTGTCCTCTTCTTCCAATGGTGTAGGTGGTAAAATTTTCTTAATAATACATTGTAAACTATAAAAAATCTTATCTTATTTCTTAGGCCATTGTTAATGTTGGTTAGCTTTGTACATTACAGAAACTTATATTTCTTTTTCTGCAAGCTGTGCGATACATCCAGGATAAAGGGTGGAGTAGTATCCAATCATTTACACTAAGACTTGTTACATCAGTAATATGTGTTTCACTGTCCTCGAAAGAATTCTCTTCATCTGCTGATAATTCATCATCATCATCAAATAAAATTATTATATTTCTTGTCTGTGATTGCGATATAATGGACATAAATTTTTTTTTCTCTTCTATGACTTTTAGACAATGAATAGTTTGAATATTTAGGATTGGACGAATTTTCTCCCAATATGTATTCAAAATCTCAGTATTGTCTCCGTCCTATCTCTTCTTGAAATATGTACTTGATGTGTGTGCTGTGCATTAAGGTTGAAGCAACATGTGCATATGCTTCAGGGGTATTGACTACAGTTACTTTTCCAACTTTGATGTGCCTCCATATTCTTCATTTTACGGTTTCACCAATTCCATCAACAATTCCTTTGCCGTGTGGTGTTGCAAAAAAGTTCCATTTTAATTTGATTCTATAATTTTGCTCAGATAAAAATAAATTAGAAAACAAATACTGCTGTTTGAATTGGGAACTTGGGCCGTCTGAAAACATTTGTACATATTTTATGCTTCGACGTTCTGTTTTTAAGAAACTAAAAAGGTAATTACAAATTTGAACACTTACTTTGGTATGATCCTTTGAATCAGAAAAAATTGCAATACTCTGGTTGACATCTTTTACAATCCAAGCATGGGCTGTGAAAATAATATCTTGTGTATGATTCCAATGTGAAGCTTGAATATCATTATGTTGCAGAATTGTAGCATTTTCTGAAAAATCCAGCTGTATAACAATATTTTCAGTGTTAACTGCTGATTTAAAATTGTTAAATGCCAAGGATTGTTCTCTTTTAATATATGTGTGACGAAGGAAATATTTGGCTTCATTTAAAAGTTCACTGAAGGTTTTTTTTTTTTACTATGCTTATAATTTTCACTTTTTCACACTTCTGCCATTGTAAATATTTTACTGGTGTATCTTGAATATCATTCTGTGGCTTTAAAAAAAGCAACTTGTTGATACAGTTTTCACATTCTGAATACATACAATCTTTCACAGTGGGAGAACAAACAATTTGATTTGCAAAATCTGTAAATTTTTGACTTATGTTAGTACTTGGTTTCAATGCTTGCAAAAGGAGATGGACATTTTTGTGATAAACACACACACACATAGTGTGGTATTTTCTCAAATAACTTCACATGTTTCTGACGCAAACTTGCAAATTTTGAAAAACCAATTTTTGTATCGCAGAAGTTTTTGCGAAACTGTTCATAAGCCTCATGCAGAGACATGAACATCAGACTTGTATTAAACCAAAAACTTTCTGCGCACATAAATATTGGGTCAAAAACTTTCCCCAAATTAATTTAATGTTTAATAAAATTATGTGTTATATTATTTTGATGATATGAATTAAAAACAGTAGTTCAAAATAATTACCATTTAAATTAAAAATTAATTAATATTAAATTAAGAATAATTATTTTGGTTAAAAAAAAGTAATAAAGCTAAAAATCAATGATAGCAAGAGTTGAATAATTCTTATCAATTATAGTGTCAATGCATTTAGAAACAGCCGTAATATTTTCGCAAGCGTCTATAATGTCACGACAAAGTTTAGCATCTTTAAACTTTGAATTGTGCGCAAACAGTAAATAAATCTTACATAAAATTGGGGATTTTTTTTTTTTTTTTTTTTTTTTTTTTGTATCTTAAAAAAAAAAAATAAGAAAAAAAAATTAAGTTTTTTTTTTCCTCTGCAAAGTTCTGAATTTTGCAGAAAATTTTCCGCGATCGGCGTGCGTCTATATTATACAGCTCTGATGAGCATATACCATAATTGAATATGTAATTTCCTAACTTTTCCATTTGGATCTTTTTCCCTAACGAGTAATCTGTCTTTTCGTCCTGGAGCCTGCCATGAAATTTCATCATTATTATAAAGCTATATATTGTGAGTCCAAGAAAAATAAAAAAATTTGTGTAGCAGGCAAGTTGAGATGTTTTATTGAGTAAAACATGTTTTCTTCTTTTAACAATGTTTTACAGTATGATTTTACACTTAAAAATCTTAATTTGCATGTTACACTTAAAATCTTAATTTGCATGTTTAAATTTTAAAAAAACTGCAGATGAATATTTAAAATAACATACACACACACATTCTAATCACCATGATTAATAATTTAAATGGTATTCAATTTCTTTGCCTTAAATAAATTAGCAAAATGGTGCAATAAAGTTTGAAAAATCTTGGTGTCGGACGTAAATAATTTTTTACGTCCAATACCATTATTTAAAAAAAAATAATTTGAAATAATTTTATTTGAATAGATATTTATACATAGATAGGAAATCATGATTTACTCAAAAAATTTCTTGTTAATTACTCTAAGCATTCTTGTACAGAACAAACTTTTTATGAAATTTGGTGTTGGATGTAAAATTACAAAAATGCTTGCTATAAATATTCTTAGAAACCTACAAATCTATTAGTTGAACACAATTTCGAATTATTAAAACGTTCTATAACATATTGACCTAAATTTGAACATGTTATAGTTTAAAAATATTTTTTTTTTTTTTCCAAATGAGAAATTCTCAGATTGAATGTGAAAAATGAGTCATAAAAAAATCATAACACATCTTTGTTTAATTGCTTGCAACTGATCAAATTTTGTGTTTTTGTTAAATTTATTATTATTTTCTTATCATTTGGTTTATAACCTTTATAATTTGTTCTAATGACCAGATTTTGACGAAATTGAAATGGGACCACCTTGGGGCCTTGCTCTTTCAAATAAAGTAAAAATTATCAAAATCGATGCACATTTACGAGAGTTATGCATGAACAACATAATACATACATACGGGTAGAATTGATAACCTCCTTCTTTTAAGTCTGTTAAAAATGATACCTTACTTGATAAAAAATATGATTTTAAAAAATTGACCATCAGTTCCCCATTTCTGCGGAATTGCCCATATATTAAATTTCAAACCATTCGGTTGGGAAGTTTTTGCGCTGTTATATGCAGACAGACGGACGGACCAGACAACGACTATTTGTGCTATGTATTTATCATGAGAGACTGTAGTTTCTCGAGTGACACAGCAAAAACTGAAAACCGAAGATTTCCGTCACTCTATATATACACCTAGTTTGAGTTCAAAGGAAAAGCGAAACGCGACATTTAATATCTCAGCAAATATGAGGCATAACGTTTTGATTTTTTCACAGCTGCCTTATATCTTCGGTCTAACTCTATCCTGAAATTTATACATTTCTACATGCAATAGATTTTAAGATCTGGAAACTCATTTTTAAGTAAAATGGGAATTCTCTATATTTTTCTCTCTGCATGTAATGGTGTCATGGTGTAAAACGCTATTCTCGATATCCGCCCGGACGATTTTTTAAAATTAATATATGATATTAATCGGTTTTAGATGAAGCGAATCCCTCGACCCGCTTAAATAGAAAAACTCTAGTTTTTTATATAGTCCGGTTTTAAAATGGGACTATTTTCTTAAGCCTATTACTGTAGAAATGCATAGCATTTTTCACACCTTCCCTCCGCCGTGCCGCTAGATAAGGTGAAAAAATTATGTACGGTTTCCCGTTAAAACTTCTGATATGTTCGCGAACAAATGATTTAGATTTTTTTTAATGCAAAAACAATTAATTATATACTCTAAACATGTAAAACATATGTATTAAATTCAATTGTTGCTTATATGTTTTCTCTTTTTGTTACAAAGAAATAATTTCAGATTTTAAACAAGCATATGGTCGAAAAATTATTTCGATTCCTTTTTCAAAATGAGGAAATATTTTTTTAATTACATGTATTCAATTTTACTACTAAATATAATAAATCTTTCATTTTCTAATGAAAAAATATTTTTTTAATTACATGTATTCAATTTTACTACTAAATATAATAAATCTTTCATTTTCTAATGAAAAAATATTTTTAATTTCTTTGTTTCTTTCGCAACGAAGACAACCAACCAACTATTACTGTATCGACTGTATCAATGTGCGAAGCACAAATTAGCGAGAGTATACAAACTGAGCAATTGGGAAAAGATAGGCACAGAAAGTCAAAGATATTATACTTACTATTAGGTATTTTGTTTATTTATTCATTGTTTTTTATTTTATACTAGCAAGCTACGCCTGCTGCGCTGGTCGGTTTCTACAAATGAATCAAACGAAATATATCGTTTAATTTTACCTTGTATTTGAAAGCAATCTGTATATATACCTGGAATATCCTTCCATATTACTGAAAAAGGACGCCATTTCGCTATTATATTTTCAAATGTGCAGTCAAAATTTTAGTTGTTATAGACCAACTTTTTTATTTGGTCATTTACAGTTAGGGTTTGGTAAAGAACGATAGAACTATATGCAATATACTAAAACCATCACTAAAAATTATCGAACTTACAATGCAAACAAATTAACAAACAAAATCCATCCAGTAGAAGTTTTTATAAAGGCTAATTGATAGTTGGGTTCATCCTGATTATAGAACTTTTCCACATAATTCTAAAACTAACATAGAACTATATGAAATATACTAAAACCATCCTTAAAAAGTTATCTAATTAACAATGCAAGTCGCAAAAAATACACCCAGTAAAAACTTTCAAAAAGTCTAATCTCTCGGAATCTGGTTCACCTGACTATATAACCTTCACCATTCCTGAAATAGCATCTAACTAATAATACAATTCTCATCAAAATCCGTTCAGTAGAACTTTTTCAAAAGGCTAAACTTTCATAATCGGGTTCACCTGATTATAGAACTTTCACCCATAACTCTATAACTAAGCAACGTAGAGCAATTTGTTATACAATAAAACCTTACCTGAAAAATTATCTATCTTACAGTTTAAGGTCTATGAAACTCCATTCAGCAGAACTCGAGTTATAAGCAGCCGAAACGAAATTTCATATATAAGGTAGAAGTAAATAGAAGTATATTGCTATTAATATAATTTACATTTGAATAGAAAAATGGTACTTTTCGGTCAGCCGGGTGCCAGTGATATATGTAATATAAATATATATGTATATGCATATCTATATATATGTATTCATACATATAAGTGTATATATATATATATATATATATATATATATATATATATATATATATGTATGTATGTATATATATGTATGTATATGTGTATATATGTGTGGGTATAATACATGTATATATATCATTGGCAACCGGCAAACCAAAAAGTACCAAAAGAATACTCTAAAAATGCTGTCGTACACTTGAAAAAACACGTTTTGGCTTAAAATCTAATTGTTGGGGACAAAAGTAAAATCAAAATCGCCAAAAACAAAACATAAATCGGCAAATATTGTTCCAATAGTAATCTTGCAAATTGAATAATTTTTTAAGCATTACGAACTTCCTCAATCATGTTTAAATTAAATATTTTCGTTTTATAATGTTAACTCCCATCAAAACTGTTTTTCTTTTTTTATTTTCTTTCTTCTTAAATAAAATTAGCAACAGTTTTTTCTTTTATTTTTCGAGATGTTAGCCATTTCAATTCTTTCTGAAAAAAAAAAAAAAAAACCTTTTGGCTTAAAATTAAATTGTTTGGGGTCAAAAGTAAAATCAAAATCGCCAAAAACAAACGATAAATCGCCAGATATTCTTCCGATAGCAATCTTGCAAATTGAATAATTTTTTAAGCATTACGAACATTCCCAATCATGTTTAAATTAAATATTTTCATTTTATAATATTATTTCTCATCAAAACTGTTTTCCTTTTTTTTCTTTTCTTTCTCTTTCTTTTTTTCTTTCTTTTCTTTTAATAAAATTAGCAACAGCTTTTTCTTTTATTTTTCGAGATGTATAGTCTTTTCAATTCTTTCTGCAACAATAATGGTCGCCAAAAAATTAGCAATGGTAACCTTTTCGGTCAAAATAACAGAATTTTCCATCATAATTCTATAACTAATCTATGTAGAACGTTGTGTTATATACTAAAACCTTCCCTGAAAAATTATCTATCGAACAGTGCAAATTCCATCAAAATCCATACAGCCCAACTCGAGTTATAAAAGAACGGAACGAAATTTCCGTTTGTGTTTTATATATATAGTAGATGACTTGATGGTTCTTTTAAAATTTTTCGTTTTGGTAAGGTGCTTAGTTGGTCTTTGTCAGAGAAACTGCTAGTTACATGTTTTTATAGCTTTAAAATATTACTTTTATGTTATTTTGTAAAAGAAAATGCAGAAAATTAGTTCTGAATTAAGTGTTTTATGTTATACAATGGATAAATAAGTTCTTACTTTAAATTCAGAGTTTGAAAAGTAAACAAATAGCCTTTTTTTTTTCTCATTGCATTATCTCATTGCATTCATATTGCCAGTACATTGTTATCATTTTTTTTTCTCATTGCATTTACAAAACAGTTGTGTGACAAACTTCTATCTTCATGAATGTTTTGCATTTACTTTATATTAATTTTTGACATTCATTTTTTAATAAGCTTGTTAAATAGTTTTCGAGCACTATATTGTTTTAATGTCAAATGTTACATTAAAAAATACAGTAAAAAAAATTGCTATTTGCTTGCGAAATTTAAGAATATAATTTTTTTTCATCTATTATTTTGCGTCATATTATCCACTTGCATACATTTCCCTTTGTTTGGATACTATGGCGCAAAATAATCATTTACATAAATTTTACTTATGATTTTGGATAGCGTGGCACAAAACATAAATCAGTTTATAGAAATAAATACATTTGATTTCAATACATAATATAGGTTCAGTGAAAGTAATATATTTAGCAGTGCATTGAAAACTTAAAAGTATTGTTTGTATGTGTAAATATACTTTAGAAGACAAACGAAAAATAATTTAAATAGAATTTTAAAACGATCCTACTAAATTCATGTCAAGATGTCACTCAAATTTTGATATCATTTCTTTTAAAACCCATATTTTGAATTCCTGAGTTATCTGAATGAAAAAGCATCAGCGAATAAATTTTATATATATTTTCATGTTAAGACAATAATTGCACCTGTGAATATAAATAAAACTAAAAAGAAAATGATGATTTAAAAAAAATTAACATAGCGTCACTCAAATTTGATATCATTACTTTTAAGACCCATATTTAAAATTCTTAGAGCCAAAAGAAAGTGCTGTGTCACAACTTTTAACCCGTTAAGGGTTTTTGTACTGATATAATTACGAAGCACCTATAAAGAAAATGCTAGATAATTAAAAATTTTAAAACTACTTCTAATTGTATGTTTAATTAAAAAATACAATAAAAAGTCTTGTAAACATTAAAATTATTGAATTGCTACATATACTTTCTAAATTAGCAATACACAATTGGGAACAGATGTGTTACACTCACGATAAATGTAAACAAAAGATTGGCGACTGTTTGGTTGGCGCGATTTCCAAGACTGCGCCAAACGAATAACTTAATACAATGGCTAGGTTGCCATTAAAGGAAAAAATCCCCTAAATTTGGCGACTTTTTTCTTTTTTTTAACCGATTAAATTTTTTTTTTTTTTAGCGTGAGTGTAAAGCATCTAAGCCCACAATTGCTATCTTTCAACAATCATTGAAACACAATTGCTGAAATCAGAAAATCTCTCAGATGAAAAATGTCAAAACAAAGAAAGTTATGCAAATTATGCTGTTAGTCAGCATGATTTTCATATTACACTGAGGATAAATTTAGCCCAGCCATCTATCATTGCCTAAGAGTACTATTGTTTATTTGCACTACAACTGTTACCTTGGAAATACTAGCCAAACAAACAAGTAGTTTCTGATGTCACTCTAGTGCAGTGGTCAGTATATGGACTGCAGGCAACTTTTATACGAAATTGTGAACAGATAATATTTTAGTATAGAGCGTGTACCATACAGACAGTAATCGTAGATGTGACCTGAAGCCGATAAGCACCCCCCCCCCCCCCCCCCAAACACGTCTGCCACTTTTGACCTTTATGTATGAACACCTACCTTTACTCTCTCACCTCTTTTACTCTGGTTTAGCTCTGGCATCAGTGCACACATTGTGTTTATTTGTTGTGATGATACTGTTTAATTCGTATTATGGTGGAAAAAAAAAAGTTGGAAAACAGACAGTTTCTACTAAAATGGTCTGACTTACATTGCTTCATGTTGCCAAACAGCTCTTTTTTTTTTTAAGATCCTACATTTTGAATAACTGATACAGTTTTCATCATAGAACACTCTTGATCCCCCCCCCCCTCCTCCATGTCTTTGTGTATGTAACTAAAGTGATGAATATTCAGCATAATTGAAATCCACAACAAATTGAAGTTTTATGCAGAATTAATTTACTAATATTTGCTATAAACATTGAATGGTTAATTTTTAGTGCATTACATCTGTCGCCAACACTTGATATTGATCCTGATTATGGAGAAATAGCCACAAAATCTAAAAGATGATTTCAATTCAATATATCTGTATGTATAAATTTCATCTATCTATATCGACAAAAAATGAAAATACAATTCATTTCATATTATACTGGAGGATTTACCATATCAACATTTTTGGAAAAGCTAATTTTCAGTAATCAGGCTTTGGCATCTAATTTTGATCATAATCAAATGTTGGTGTCTAATATGAGCAAGGAAATGATCGTCTATGGGACCATCTATGTATTTAAAACGCTAAGTGTTTTCTTTCGTCAGTCCGTGAGAACAAACTACTGCATCAAATTACATCATTTTTTTAAAAATAAAAGATATTTGGATACAAACTTGTTATCGTACATTCGTTTGTTCGAAAATTTAATTAGCCATAATTTTAAATTAAACTTTTACTTCTGCGTTTGACGTCATAAAGTCGGCAATCAGATAACGCCCACTGTTGCGAGGCACAGAGAAACGAGAAACTCTGTGGTTGCAAGGATAAAAGAGAAATAATAAATATTAAAAGCACATGGCTTTAAGGCCGAATTTTTTAATTTGCGAGTTAAATTTCGGTAAAAATATTTATCCACGTGTTTTATGAGTGAATAAAAATTCATATTTATTATGGCGTCACGGGAATATTGTCCATTGGGTTTATTTTATCATTATGCATTATAACTTTGTTGATGCCATTTTTTCATTACATTGAAACACAAAAAATATTTTTATTTGTATACATGGTGTTTAAGCATAAAAGTAACGTATACAAAGTACGTGTGAAAAGTTTGCGCCGGTGAAAATGACATTATGCTTAGCTTGAAATGCATTTTAACATTGATAAAACTAAAAAGAAAAATTTATATGATTGTGTCAATATGACGTAATTTTAACTGATTTTTCAATTTTAAAGATTAGAACTGGAGCCTTTATTGGTTGCTTCATCTTGATTGCATACCTTGTTTACATGTTACCAATTACTTTTTTTTAAATTATAGTTTAGAAGATTTCATTTTATAATAAAAAACTTCACAAAAGTAAAGTATTTCAGAAAAATTAAAATTATTAAAAGTAGTGTTATAGTAAAAAAAAATGAAATAATGATTGTATTTTTAGCTAGAATAAACAATGTAAGGATAATATTTTATAGGAATTATTTTGGTAGGTTTGTTATAAGTTCATTTAACAGTTCCTTATTAGCGGCAAACAACAGTGCTGAATTCAGGAGGTGGCCCAGGGGAGACATCCCCCCCCAGAGTATTGAAATGTCCCCCTCAGAAAATTTGAGATTTTATGCTTTTAATGGTTAAAAAAGTGCAATTTCCTCCCTGGAACTCTAAAATCCCCCCCCCCCCCCCCAGTAGCCACAGAAATCCCTCCCGGAGAAAAGTGTCTGAATTCAACACTGGCGGCAAAGTCCTATTTCTTTCACTGTGAAAAAATGGTAGTCTACTTTTGGACGCCAGCCAAAACGTGGCAATTTTTAGAAATGTATAACAACAAACGGCGCTATTGCTTTAGCTTTCATCGCGCTTATATCATTTCTAAATACTACAAATTTCAATTTTTTACTACATTTTACAATTTCAATTCTTACATAATTAGAAAAAAAAATTAGATTTCGATTAAAATTTATTTGAAAACTGAGGCTTAATTTAACTACTTTTTAAATAATTTTCAAGGATGAAATATTTTTTAATTCTATCTCAACAATGACCATCAGTTTGTTTTAATAATGTAAATTAGCCCCTGAGAAAGTTGGCACAATTGAAAATAGATTTCCCTAACCATCATGAGAAGTGAGAAAAAAATAATAAAAAAACCTGATAAATCATAAGATCAGATTATCCATAAGATAGAACATTTTGGCGCTAAACTAAAATCTGTCAAAAACAAAAAACTATTTTCAGTTTGTGATTAACATAAAATTGATATGTTGAATACGTTGATGTATATGTTGCATCAGAATATGCTAAGAACTGTATTTTATTATTTTTTTAAAGATCCATTGTATATTTAACTGTATAAGAGGGAAAAGATCCCTGACTGTGATGGGAAAGAAATAATCATCCTGTAAAGGGACCGAAGAAACCATACAAATAAATTACACTTGAAATCATTAAAAATCTCCCTCATCTGCAGATTGATTTATTATTGTAAAAAAAAATTCTTCATCTTTACATAAAAATTGATTAGCTTTAAACAATGGATGCAGTTTAGAAGATATGGATTTGAAACGAACAATGATTAAAGAGGACATTTTAAAACTTTTAATTTAAACATTTTACAACTTATTTTTAACGTCGAATTTCGATGGTGCCTTTGGGCAGATGCAATGCATATGCGCACAGGAGCTCATCATTTGGTTGCATTATCACAGGGGAAGGGGGGGGGATGTGTGCTTTATTTACTATGTTCTTTTATTTACTGAATATGAAATGAAAGTAGGGATATACTATTTGTATGATACTTCATAGGTCCATGAAATTTTCTTTCTTGCCGTGGGTAATATGGCGGTAATGTCAAACTGATTTGCATTACACAGTTGTTTACGGATTGTTTGTTTGGAGTTTGCATCAGAAATAGTACTGTGTTTCACTGCGGGGAAAAAACTTTAAAAATAAAATATTGGAAAGACTGTTTCATACGCACCCCTTCTTATGTAATAAAGAAGCTTATTTTACTGAAATTGTTATAGTAATTTTTTTACGTCAAGTTTTGACGGGTTCCCACAGAACAAAAAACACGTGATTGCAACAGTATAATAATTTTGTGCCAAACCATGTTTGCTAAATTATCTGTGGACCCTATTGCAGAACTGTCTTTAAATTCCAAGAAATTGTTGTCGATAGACTACAGTGTGTTTCGTAAGCTTGTATTGGCCTATATTACATATGAATTATACATATAAAGTTTGTTAACATCATTAAGACACACACTTAAAGCAATAAAAACCCATAAACAGTGGCACTTTTACAGTAGTTAAATGTTGGATTAATTGAAATATATTAATGCTTTATGCATTACATATATTGCAAATCTGCACCACCTGTTTGAAGGGGTTAAAAACAGATATTCTGTGTTTTAAGATTTTTGTGGACAAATAAGTCTTACAAACCTACTTATTTGTCTAACTACATCATTCATCGAATGATTGACTGTAGTGTATTATTTCCTATGCATTACTTATATGGCAAATCTGCACCCCATGTTTAAAGGGTTTAAAGATTGAAATTCTGTTTTAAGATTTTTCTGGTTAATTATGTTTTAAGATTTTTCTGGTTAATTATGTTTCAAGACCTACTTATTTGTCTTATTTCATTTTTGTACGGCTGTTAGAAGTACCTTAGAATATTGATGATTACCAGTCAGTCAGTGACAAAAAAGCTCTTTTTCAAATTAACATATTTCCAAAAGTATTAAATGTAAAATAGTACGGAGTTCAACTCAGTTTCATTCAGCTTGAAATCATTTAATTTAACAACACTTAAAACCAGGGATGTAGTGGAGGTATACAATGATATACACAGTATACCTTCTGGATTAAAAAAAAAAAAAATTCTGTATACTCTCCTTGGCTATAGCACAGGCATGTCAAACTTGTTTACCCCCGGGGGCCAAACTAAGCATTGTATACATAGCCGTGGGCCATGATACAAAAAGAGAATTTTTTTTTTTTTTTTTTATTACAATCACACAAGAATGAAATTTGTACATACAAAATACGATCTTGTTAAAAAATAAAAACAGAAAAATAAATGCGAAATTCAAAAGCTACCAACCTAAAAAAGATTAACTGGATAATTTTAAATGAAATATGTTTTAAGTAAAAAACATATATTTTATTCTTTATGAACTTTTATTATTTTGTAAAATTGAAAATAGAATGTCATAAGACCACCGAACATAGGTAAAAATGCATTTAGACAAAAATAAAAAAGAAGTTTAAATACAAATTTGACTTTTAAAAATTTAAATCACAATAAAAAATTAAGTGTATTACTCTGACCATTGTGTTTTCTTTTAATTTTGCAATTACTTCCTTTTATAAAACCAATCATTGCAAGAGGCTATTATTTACAAAATAAACTTACTTTTTTAATTGACAAACTTTATTCTGCCAATGTTTTCACAATTGAGTTGGTTGAACCGAGCATAGAAATAATTTCCAGAAGCTCCTCACTTATTTTTAATCGCACATTTATACCAGCAAATAAAAACTGCCAAATGAGTGAGTGGAATTTCATGAATTACAATGTAATAAGCAACAAATATTGAAACTATAGATTTAATTTGATTGCTGAAATTTTTGAACCTTACCAGCAATGGAACTTATATATTTTAGTTCATATTATTTTCAAATTTCTTTAACTGCTCTAGACATTATTTCTTCTACTTCCAAGTGAATGATTTCAACTTGCATGTAATTAAATGTAATAGTTTTCATTTTAAAGGAGATGCATTATCCTTAATAGGCTTCATATATATACACTTTTTTTTAAAGAAGTATCAGTTTGAAATCTAACAATTTATCTTTCCAAAGTTTTTCTAGATATTTGTGAATACACTCTTTGCAAACTTTCTCTACAACAGAATTTCTACACATCAAACATAAAATTTCAGTTTTTATTTGAATGTAAAAACATTATTGTAAATTTACTTTTATCAATCTGTTATGTTCACCTTCAATTAATCGTCTTTATTCCCACTCGTAGAGAGCTTTAACATAGTTTTTAAAATTCCTAAAATATAAGTGAGTACAAGTATGTCTGTAAAAATTAAGTAAAAATAAAGATCACATAGAGCATTTTAACAACAACCCGTTTACTAACTTAAATAATGAAAATAATGAACTTTAATCCAAAATCCCCATATTCGAGCATCTATGTCCCAAGTGAAAAACCAGGGTTATATAAAAAAAAATCCACGACTTCAAGAGAAATTTCAAGTTTACCTTGCCATTTCTTCCCATTCTACAGTCCTTTCTAAGAAATTTCACATCAGCTTTTGAAGAAGAAGTTAATTGTCTTTTTTTTCAACACTTTCCAACCTAGTTGAAAAGTGTTTATGACTTCGGTTTGTCTGCCATCCGTCCGTGCTCTAAATAGTGTAAAAATACTCGGATCGCTCTGAAATTTTTATATGTTGTTGTCGTTTACTACAGCATGTTCCCTATTTCAACTGAAGTGTGTAGCACTTTTTTTTTTTTTTTTTTTTTTTTTTTTACAGGGAAAGTCAGAAGTATTTCGTTACATTACAGTCAATGGGAAGTAATCATTTCAAGTGCATTTTGAGGATGCTACGTCATTTAAAACATGATTAAATTGATATATAATTATGAAGCACATTAAAACATGCTTTTTGTAGAATATGGGTTGCAAAGCATTAAAAAAATTATGTTACACATTATTCTATGGGGAAAAATAGTTTGCAGTGTAATTTAGTAATATTTCACCATTTCAAACATAATGAAAATTATATGCATTAGTGAGGTTAACTATAAATTGCTCTCTTGAAAATGTGGTGTGCATTGAGTTTATTTACAGGGACTCACAAAATATATCGGTTACAGTACATGTGCAATATTTACAGTCTTTGTGATAAGGGCGTTTTCAACTTTGGTTTGCGTTTTTAAGTTTAACTAAATTTTTTCATAGTACGTGTGCAGGGTTGACAATTTCTACCATTTCTATACTACATAGTTTGCATATTGCTTTCACACATTTTCTACAAATAGTTTGTTTGCTTTTTCTCCAGTAAAATAAAGTCACATTGGATCTTTCTTTTTGCCAGCCATTTTTCTTATGTATTAATGTATCCACAAGCTCTCTGCACTGTACCTAGTATTAGTAAATGATATTCTTGTCCCGACTTGTGTTTCACACTATACTATATTAATTATTACAAAACAGTTACAAGACGCAAGGTAATCAAATCACATAACAAAAAGTACGAAACTGTCAACTGTCAGTGTTATCCAGCCCTCAGCCATTGACAATTTCAGCAATCAATCATGCTTACTTAACAGTAGAACTTGACTGTTTAGCTTAGAAATAAGGTATAATAACACATCTTATATTTTCCATTGCAGTAAGCAATAAATTCTAGGAAAGGAAAAGGACAAAGGGATCAGTCACAGGGATTAAATTATTTCCAGTTATAGAAGAAACGTGAAACTGGAATTCTATGCTAGACAAACAGTCTAAGTATTTATTATGTTACAATTTGGTCGTTGTATCGATCATATTATATTATCAATACATCACCTATCAACATATGGGATATTGAAATTTGCAGGTCTAAGCAACTAAACATAAAACAAACTTGTGAATCATGTATAATCTACTTTAAAAGAAGTAACTCCTCACTGAAAATACTATTATATTAAATACTTTTATATTGAATATATTTAACTTTAGCTTGAGCATCTAACTTGCAAAAATGAAGTCATCATCTAGGAAAGACAAAAGTTTAAAAATGAGAGAGCATTTATACCAGTATTTATTTTGGGATGCACTATGGATAAATAATATTTTGAATGTAGTGTTGCATTTACTTTTATAAAATAATTATTTTTAACTTATAAGAGTTTTATTTAAAAAGTATTTTTTAATCTGACATGAATAATGAAATTTATTTGAACACGAATGATTAATTTAATCCTTATTCAGCTTGTAAATATCAATATTAAAAATACTGATTTAAATCAAAGATTTTTTTTAAAAAATCATTTGATTTAAATCAGGATTTAAATCAAACAACCCTGTACGTGTGTGTTTATAATCTCGGTTGTTCATATCCAGGGCTAACAAGGAAATTCGTAAGTATTACAGACTATGGGAGTGAATTGCGTGATTTTTTTTTTTTTTTTTTTTTTTTTTTTTTCAGATATATAATTTTCTTAAGTTTCATTAGAAAACTTGGTTTATATACGTTAAATGTTAGTGTGCTCTTAGTTTATATGTTAGTATAATTATGTACTGTTCTGAACTATGTTACTAATAATTCTAACCTCTGCTTGTTATTCTTTTTTTTTAAAATGTTTTTTAATTCATAGAAAACTTATGTGTCTTTTGAAAAACAATGTAAAGGTAAATATTTCTTTTTTACTGGCGACTAGAAACTTTTGCTGGCTACCAGATTTTATCAAATTTGTAAAGCCTCGATATTGATGAAAATATAATAGCAGCAGAAATGAGGGACATACAATTAATAGTCACATAAGTTCAAGATGATGCTGATGGAGATTAATCAGATAACAAGGAAACTGTAAAAACACCATCCACCGACTTTTGCAAAGGGAATAGATGATCTGGAAACCCTCCGTCACTACATCCAATAAACTGATACATCTGGTTCAACATATTCATCTTTCAATGAACTTAAAAAATCTATTTTTAGAGACAGATATCAAAATTTATAGACAGACTTCAATTTTAGACTATAACAATCTAAATAAATCTTATTTTTTTATTATTCTGCATGTTATTTAGCTATTTAAAGATTAATTTTGTCTTAACATTTATTTCAATTTTAACATTTACATGGATTTATAGTTGCTGCATGAATTCTAAATAAACTTTATTGAAAAGCAGACAACATTTACTATATTAGGCTAAAATATTAAAACTGGATTCATTTTACTAATGTGGAAAAATTGCTGCAAAATGAAAGAAAGCTATAAAAATGCAAAAATCGCAGGACAAAATTTATTATAGTAGGCTAAAACATTGTAAACAGGATTCTTTCACGAATGGCAAAAAGTCACTATGAAACGCTAAAAATAAAAATAAAAATAAAAAAATAAAAAAATCACAGAGGACAAAATTTACTAGGCTAAAAGTTTGAAACTAAATTACTTTTATGAATGTCAAAAAATCACCACAAAGCACAAAAAACTAAAAATCACATTTAAAAAAAAAATTCAAAATCACTGTATGAATTCCGAATATGTTTTATTGAAAAGAGATTACCTGAAGCGATTACCCGAGGTAAAGCCATTTACTATATCGGGCTAAAAGATTGAACAGTAATTCATGACAACTTTCACAGTTGATATATGGGCAAAAATTAAATACAGTCGAACCCCGTTATAGCGAACCCGGTATATAACGAACACACGGTAGGGCTGGGCGATGTCTGGAATTCAATATCATGATAAATCGGCATCTTTATATCATGATATTCCGATATCGTGATACATGAACAAAGAAAAAGTAGTAAAATATCAAGTTATGTAAAAAACTAATGAAAATTATTGATATTACAGTATATTAAAAAAAATTTTTGTTATGAAAAATGATTCGAGATAAAAACTTTCCAATGTATAATTAACAACATACTTCAAGATTCATCATAGTTCTTTGCACTTTAAATGAGGGGGCGGGGGGAGATTCATCAGCAGTACTGGCTGTATTCATTGTCGGTGGATTGTCAGGATCATTTACTGCAGAAATAGGTGAAGTTCTAAGTTGAAGAAGCTGTCCTCTTCGAAGTAATTTCCGTGAATTTCCAAGGATGGTGCACTTTCAAATTAGAAAGTAAATTTGTCGTACTCCCTCCTTTACTGCATACAGATTTTTGGCAAAGTTTACAAATTGCCATGTCATAATTAAGAATAGTGCCATGCTCATTGGCAGGCAAACCAAAAGTTGCCCAAACCGCACTCTTCGTTTTTTTTCTTTGGCACTAAATGATGATAATTCATATCTGCCATGCCACATTTAAGAATATTTCGTAATTTTGAAAATTAAACGTGCAACCAGTATTTCTAGTCTATTTCCCGTTAGACAATCACTGCAGTTTTATACGTGATCAGCTGAAAAACAATTTCGTTTCGCTCTGATAAAATCCGTCTATCTCCAATAGCATCATTAACAAATCTGAACTATACCCCTCTTCGGATCTGAACCTTCACCCCCGCTAACACCTGCAAAAAGTATCGGGTGATTTCAGATGTGTTTTCAGAGAGAGAGAGGAGAACGCAAAAAAGCCGAAAATGCCGCATTCGTTCGTTAGCCTGTACTAGTAATAAAAGTAAAAGATGCGAATTCCATACTCTCTTTTTAGCACTTTCCAACCTAGTTGAAAAGTGCTTATGACTTCGGTTTGTCTGGCCGTATGGCCGTCTGTCCGTGCTCTAACTCCCGTAAATATAATCGGATTGCTCTGCAATTTTTATATGTTATTGTCGTTATCTATGGCACGTTCCCTATTTCAACTGAAGTGTGTAGCACTTATAGTTTTCTTACAGGGACACTCAAAAGAATTCCGTTACATTGTGGTCTATGGGGAAAAATCATTTGCGGTTTATTTAAAAAATGTTTCACTATTGTAAACGCATTGAAATTTATATAGATCACTAAGATGCATTAGAAGAAGCTTAATATGGAATAGTAGGTGTATAGCACTTAGAGTTACTTTACAGGGACAGTCAAAATAATTCCGTTACATTACGTCTATGGAGAAAAATCGTCTGCGGCTTATTTAAATAATGTTCCACTATTTTAAACGCATTAAAGTTTATATATATTACTAAGGTGCATTACAAGAGGCTTACTACAGAATAGTGTGTGTATAGCAGTCATCGTTCATTTACAGGGCCACACAAAAGAATTCTCTACTGTCTGTTAACAATAATTCCTGGAAGTGCGTTTTAAGTTACTAAACATGATTTTAATCTTAACTAGCTTTTTGTCTATTACGGGGTGTGTATAAATTCTGTAGATCCTATACAGGGCAGCACAAAAGTTCGCGAACACATTTCCGTTTATTGACAGAAACTCCAGAAGGAGAATTTAAACGGTGCTACGCGTTTCCTAACTAAACTAAAATTTAGCATCCTATGTATATATACAAATCTATAGATCATATACAGGGCTACATAAAAGTATTCGGATATTTTTCCGAATATTGTATATATTGAAAATTCCTGAAATTACGTTTTTAAATATGTTATGCGTTTTCCAAATTGTTTACTTAGATGTCATCTTTCAGCTTATTAAACGGTAATGATTTGTAAAATTATTTTAGAAGCGTTGGAAAGTGCTACATAATCTATGCTTGACGCATGATTTTTCGTTCTTGTTTTATTTGTTTATTGTACCCCGTCTAAATTCTAAATACAGTAGACCTTCGTTACATGGCGCATTCTGAAAGACACGGGAAGAAAGTGCGATATAACCGAGAAAACATTAAGAAATATAATAACAAACAAGAAAATTTTTATATTTGTCTCCCAAATAATACTTTATAATCATCTTACAATATTTTAATAAATAACGATAAACCAATGCACTTATTATAATAGAATTACATAACTATTTATAATTGCCGCTGAAGTAAAACGCATTAGTTTTCGGGGTACACGGGAAAAGGGCAATATATCCAAATCAGCAATATAAGTAGGCGAGATATAACGTGTAGCTGCTGTATTAATGTAATATATGATACCATGGGGCACCGGAAAAGTGATGTAAAGGAGGGCCATTACTCCACCCTGGATTCTGAAATTTAATAAATTAATTTTCTTTAATATATGGAAAAAATACAGTTTATTCTTTCTAAGAGCGAATTAAAATTATTAAACTCTAATAAAAAATGAAACTTTTCCGTTGACAGACGGGAAAGAAAAATCCGGCTAAGGTCTATTTTCGAATTGTTTATATTTTATATTTGTTAAATTTCTATATGTCTTTAATGCTTAAACATTGTCTTGTGCGGCGTCTCTGACAAAAAAAATTCTTAGTTTATTTTAATTGATTTTTATATTCTCCATTAAATAAATAAATAAATAAAAACTCAGCCGATCCTGCGAGCCACAGTCCCACGTGTTTCAAAATTTATCTCACTCTTGATTTCGTTCTGTCGACACTCATGAATGCTGTATATATGAAGCGCAATAAATAATTTTATGCAATAGCAGATAAGGATTTTAATGAGTCCTGTCCAAATACGGAATACGCATTTTTCCCCCGCCGGCAACAGACGCACGCATGCGCGTGCGCACACACACACAGAGAGAGAGAGAGACAGAAATACGAAACCCATATTGAAAGGCGTGCATCCCGTTATAACATAGCCGACCATCCAGTTTCGCTAAGTCCTATTCCTTTGCTTAAAAACAGTTCCACTGATGTTACCCATTCGCAAGGGGAAAAAAAAACTTATTTTTTTCTAATTTTTATTCTTTTTACAGTTTAGGTTTGGTACTAACAATCCACAAATCCATTAAATTTATTCCATTTCGGGCTCCAGTCCAGTTGCATTATTACTGTGAAAATTATCTTGTCTGGTCCGTACCCAACAAAATATTTTTCCTGACCCGAAGTTGAAGTATTTAACCTAAATCCGACGCGAAATGAAATAAAATTAATGTCGCATTTTAATGCAACTATATGATAGAATAGTCTATAATCCTACCTCTAATTTTGACTTTACCTTTTGAGAAGGAAACCATTAAATGTATCTATTCGTATTAAAACATATTTTTTTTTAAATTTGAAAGCTTATTCTACTTTTTCTTTTGGTCAGCCTGACCCGCACAGTGCTGAATTCAGGCACTTTTCTCCGGGATCTGGGAGGGATTTCTGATACTCCGAGGAAGTGGGTGGGTCAGGTGTAATATGGAGTTCCGTTGAGGAATGTGCACTTCTGTAACATTAATTAAGCTTAAAATACCAATTCTTTTTTTGGGGAGTAGGGGTACAAATTTTGATGCTCCGGGTTAATTCATCACTGAACCCGCAAAAATAAAAAAAAAACTCCAACTCGAAAAAATAATCAAATATATTAGAGTCCTGGCGGTTTGTGTTTGTGTAAACATGTGCTCTCTATTATATTCCGAAAATGGTTGTGAACTTTCATTGTTAAGCATAGTTTCATATTATTTATTTATTTTATTAAACACACATGTATTCCAAAGTATGCATTTTAAAGGTATTTTTAAAAAGAATTCAATCGACCAGTTCAGTATTTTCTTTTCAATAATTCACTACATTGGTTTTCTATTCATTTGCTCAAGATTCATTCATTCACAAACAGTGAAAATCGGGCGCTTTTTTCCAAGGCTAATGATTATATTAAAGTAAAAGTAAACAAATAAAAATTTACTCATCCATATTCAAATATATGTTTTTCATGAAACACTGCTCTGTAACTTCTTTTGAAAGATCGGGTTAACCCGACCCGCACGAGTAAAAAAATTACCCGAAACAATTAGAGTCAACCATGCCGACAACTCAGAAATTTCCGTAACATCCATAAATTATCCTAGTGTAGTCACAGAACACAAAAAGGAACACTATTCGATTTTCTAGGATTTTCTATTCATATGTCCAACATTCATTTATACTCATATTCAACTTAAAGGTCTGAACGGTCCGAATTTTCCAGGCCGGCTTGAACCACACATTGTTTTTTAGCCTGGCCCATATAAAAATTTTATTGGCCCGGTATAAAAACAAAAAGTTCAGCCCGAGCCTGCCCCGACTGAATTTCTATAAAACAATGCCGATATTTCTGAAACAACATTAACCTAAAATTAAAATTATTACAAAATTACATTTACTTGTACATAGATTTTATTTTCAAATTACGTTCAAAATGCATGGAATGCAAAATATCAACAATATTTATGACCTTTAGACAATTAAGTACATAAACGCGGATTAAAAAAATTCACTTGTACAATTACATCGAAATAAAGATTCAGTAAGAGAAGAAAAATCAGGAAAGAAAAAAAAATCTGTTACAGACAGGTTCCATTCTTAGCAAGCAGGTACATCGTTTGTTGTATTTTTTCATTTAGCACATATCAAGACATTTTTTTATTTAAGGCAGATTTCCGTCATAGATAGGTTCTATTTAAGAGATTTTACCATAGTTTTTTTTTTTTTTTTTGTCTAAAAATGTATGTATTATTCTTTAAAAAGAATGTTAATTGTAGAATAATGTCCATTTAAAAATCTATGCATTTTTTTGCAAAAATTATTATGCTGGCCCTCATTATACTGATTTTTGCACATGCCTGAAAATTTCGGCCCGCGCACACCACTAGGAAGAATGACGTTCAGGCCCAATTTGGCCTGGAAAAAAGTCTGGCCTAGCCCGGCCCGAAACGAGTGATGACTAGGCCCGGCCCGGTTCGAGCCTATAGAAAAATGTTAGACCCAGGCGCCCGTGCAGCCTCTAATTTAACTACCTATTCATGGAGTTTCACTTAATACCTCGAAATCGTGAATGGATTTGTGAATGAGTGAGTCCAATAAATTTAGACGATGTCAAGAATATCTTTTTTCCACTCACGAATGCTGGATTATAATCGAGCACTCGCGAGTATATTAAAATACTCACAGATATCATGCCAGTCCTGAAGCGACCGGCGCCGGCGTGATATCTGAATGCTAGAATATACTCGCGAGTACAACCATGGTAAACCGATATGCGGTGAGTGAAACGTAGCGAGTGGCTGTTTTGGCTTATCGATATTATTTCTCTTCTAGGTGGCACGATTGCGATATGAATAAGCGTTTGCCTTTCAGTGCAGGTACTTCATTATTAAAGATTATAAAATCAATTCTTTAAGAACGTGATGTTATTTTTTTACTAGAATTTTAAAATGCCAGAAATCTTAAGCTATTCTAATGAAGGTAGATTATTCTAATAAAGGTAGATTATTCTAATGAATGTGATGTTGATTCTTTATAGAGATTTGAAAATGAAAAAAAATTGTAAACTATTCAAGTTAAGTTTTTTTTTTAGGGGGGAGGGGGGGATGCAAAAGATTTGCAAATATATTATACTTTTGAAATTCAAGAAATATATGTAATATATTGTTAAGGCAGTTCTCAAATCTAAGCTCGCAACTTTCTGACACATTCACGAAATTGGAAGGTGCACTTATTTAAAAACGGCGAAATCGAATAGCGCTTTCCATTTTTCAATAAAGTAAAGGGTCTATTTTTAAAAAAAAACTGTCATAGTAAACGTTTTGAACCAATTTTCGTAACACGACACCCCAGAAATGGTCATTATAGAACTTGCTTATAACTTAAAATGCAATACCTTTATCGAAAAATGGAAAATGCTATTCATTTCTAAACCACTTCAAAAACATCATAATAGTAAATGGATGGTCTCTAGATATGGGAGAAGAGGAGACAAAGGTGAAAAATACCTCTTATTTGGCAGTTTCGTTGTTTACACTCTAGAATTAATTGGAGAATAAGAAATTGTGTTGACTAATGAATGAATATAACAAGAGCCGATATATCGATATTTAAGGAAGATTAAAATCGGTTGAAACGATATGTTATAAAAATCGATATTTCATGATGTATCGATATATCGCCCAGCCCTAACACACGGTTATAATGAACAAAATTTTTATTCCCATCGTTTTCCTATTGTATTTAATGCTAATTTATTCTGTCATAGCGAACCTCCGAAATCTTCAGAATCGTCTATAACAAACATTTTTTCCAGTCAACGTTTTTTTTTTTTTTTTTCCCTGCAGTTGTGAAAACAGGACTTCGACTCTAATTTCATAAGAAAATGTATGCCGGCTAGTGAAACATGGTGCAAGTAAGCGATAAGTCTTTTTATTAAAGGGTAGGAACAACTGCATTCTTTCTCTTTTACGATAGTCACTCTGCAGGTGTGAACACACCCACCCGTCAGTCAGTCATTCATTCATTTTCCCTTATTCCTGATCACAGCTGTGTGCAAGAATGGAGACAGAGCCAAAAACGAGGGAGTGGGGAACGCCAAAAAGAGGAAAAAAACAGCCCACCTATTGGGAGGGGGGAATGCTCGAGCAGAACAAGTAAAAGCATGAACAGTAAGCACATACGCACCTGTGCTAGGTGAGAGGGGAGGGAGAAGTAAAAATCAGATCACGAGAACAAGGGAAAAGGTAATCTCAGAGTCGCGGCAGAACAAGTATTCCAGTTGTTTCATCTCGTTCACTCATTTTAATGTTTCTCTCTAGAGAGCCTGTGCGTCATAATCTCTGGTTCCAGACTTCAAAGTTAAAAATTCGCTTTTAAGAAATCATTAGGTCCATCATATCGAGCAAGCGTAAAGCATTCTGCATTGAAGAAAAGGTAAGCATCGTAACAGAAATACAAAATGGAGGTAGCCAAGCTGACATTTACCAAAAAAAAGATTTATCGAAATCTACAGTTGGAACAATATGGAAAAACAGAGAAAGCATACTTCTGCTTTCGAGAAAAATTTGAACTCTAAAAAAATTGAGAAAAGCTGAACATCAAGAAGTGGAAGAGGCTTTATTAAAATGGTTTAGCGTTCAAAGAAGCCAAAATGTACCAGTTTCTGGGCAAATGCTTCAGCCAAAAGCTGATGAATTTGCCAGTAAATTTGGAATTCAATTTTTGTGTTCTAATGGATGGTTAGACAGATTTAAAAAGCGGAACAACATATCTTCCGGAAAATTGTCGGAAAATCGTTCATGTTTCCGACATCGATACGTGGAAAGAAAAAGTTTGGAATGAAATCTCTCGTGAATACGACGAGAATGACATATATAATGCTGATGAAGCTGCACTATTTTACAAGATGACACCAATCCAGACATTAAAACTTAATGGAGAGAAATGTAATGGCAGAAAATTGTCAAAAGACAGAATCACATTTCTTGTGTGTGCCAATATGAGTGGTACTGATTGTCGTAAGCTTCTAGTGATAGGAAAATATAAGCAAAGCACCCCAGATGCTTTAAAAATATCAAACGGCTTCCTGTTGCTTATGAAGCAAACCTCAAGGCGTGGATGGCTAAGGAGCTGTTTGAAAAAGAGCTTCGAATGCGGAATCGTGAAAAAGCTAAAAAGCGGAATATTCTACTTTTACTTGACAATTGTAGTGCACACAAAATCGATAAACAGTTTCAATCAATTAGAATTGTACTCTTTCTCCCCAATGTAACATCTGTAGTACAGCCTATGGACCAGGGTGTCATCAGAAGTCTTAAATGCCATTACAGGAAGCAGCTCATTTTACAAATTTTAGAGGGATATGATAAAAATGTGAAATGTAACGTTCCTCTTCTTGATGCACTTATAATGCTCGAAAAATTTTGGCGGTTTGTTACGGATTCTACAATTAGAAAATGTTTTCGACATGCAGGCCCATCAAAGAATATTGAATATACAACGGATGTTGAAGAAGCAAAGAATGTTGAGGAAGAGGATGATGAGAATTTACCTATCGCGATGTGGATAGAAAAGCACAAAATTTCATCATTCTCAGTTTGTGACATGCAATTGTTTGAAACATGTGATGCCGAAGTCATAACATGTGAAGATCCGACTGATAAAGAGATTGTGCAAGAAATTAAAATGAATCATTCTGAAATCGAAGATTCTGAATCTGATGCTGATGAAGAGAAGCACATAAATGACGAAATTCCCACAATCTCAGATGCTACAGCAGTGATGCGTGTAATTAATAAGTTTTTGTCTACACAAACAGCGGAAGAAAGAGTGTTGGAGTCATTTGATGGACTAGACAAAGAAATTCATAACATGTTTTTGAAATCGGCATCTCGTCAGCAGAAGATTACCGATTATTTCTGTATCAAAACAGTGAGCAACAAAACAATTAAAGGTTAAATTAATTTATTTCTGTTTGACTTCATTGTTAGTTAATTTAATTAGTATTGTGTCAGTTTAATGTAATTGATTTTAGTCAATTTAATTCTTTAATGATCACATTTAATAGATTTCACCTTTTTTTAATACATCATTATTGAATATATACATAGCAACTACGTTATACATTAACTCTAACATTTTTCTTAACGGTTCGGATATAGCGAACAAAAACTTCGGTCCCTTGAAGTTCGTTATAACGGGGTTCGACTGTATCTTACAAAATAGGGAAAAACAAACAAGCTATAATGCAAAATGTGCAGGCAAGAGTCAGACTGCAAACCTGAAATCTACTATCAAAATCAGAAGAGTTCTGTTTCTACCATTCCATTTCACTGGTGAAAGTTTTCAAAAACATTTTGGAAAAAAGCTCAAAAATGTAAAAAATTCATAAAAATAATAAAAGGAGGAAAATTGTAGATCCATGGAAGACTGATAAGCCTAATTAAATAAAAGCATATTTACCTTAAAAATAATTGTCAATGAAAACCACTTTTCAAAATTTGTTTCTTTAGGTTTATCCGAGAGTAATGGTGAAAGCAAGGAAATAAACCATTCAACAACAAATCTGATCTCTGGCACAGTCCATTCACTTCTAATAGTTAAATCCCAACGAGCACTTGATAATTCAGGCTAAATTATATAAAAGATACAAAAATGAAATTTCTACTATATGAATAAAAATAGTGACATTCATTTTAAAATTTGTTCACAGATGTAACTATCGATTGCAATTTTTCCTTCTTAATATTTTCCCTCTACTATGTTACATTAAAATAAGCATCAATCAAAATTAACAAATAATAATAAGCAATTTACAAAAATCAGTTTTAAGAGAGCACAAAAGTAAAAAAGATTAGAAACATGGTACAGAAACAGATGATACTTACAGCTTTAATTAAAAGTTCCCTGTAGAAAACCTCCTACAATCCATTTTTAATTAATCATTACTTACTTTTAAAATACTGATCCTAGAAATTTTGATACTTTTCCACTATAGGGGCCTTGGTGTTTCTTTAAAATGCTTGGTGCAATTCGGCTTCAGAAAATTAGATGTTGCCAAATGATATAAACAGCTATTTAAACAAATCTAATGAATGTTTATGCTTGTTTATATATGTATTTTTACATACATACATATATTATTGTTTTTCTTTATATTTTTCATAAATTCATATATTTCTTTATCGCATATACTATTATTGGCTTAAATATCACCTGTTTGTCGATGAATCAGTCCCGTGCAAATATACAAATATTTTTGCATACAGACAAATTTTCCCGATTTTCAAACAATTTTACGAAATTCCCCGACTTTTCCAGATTGATAAACCTGCCTGATTTTTCCCTGATTTCCAGAATCTATAGCCACCTTAATATATATACTAATATTATAACTTCAGATTTGTAGGTATAAATACGATTACAATCAATTTGATCAAACCCCAATTTAACAAATGTATTATCTAGTTCAAAATACCACTCACGCCCGGCTTGATGCAAGCCATATAAAGCCCTTTTTAATCTCATCACAATCTTTCTTTCCCCTTTCAATAAAACCCTCAGGTTGGTCTATGTAAATTACTTCTCTTAATTTAGCATATAAGTAAGCACATTTGATATCCAGTTGTTGATGTTCCCAGCCCTTTATTGTAACAAACATAACAAAGAAAAACCTAACCAACAAAAAAGATATAACTGGAGAAAAAGTTTCAAAATAGTCCACCCCTTCTACTTGCCTGAATCCTTTTGCCACAAATCTAGCCTTAAAAGATCTTCTTTTCTTTTTTTTCCATTTTAATGGCATAAATCCATCTGCTACCCAATACTTTTGCTTTTTCAGGCTTAGATACTAAATCATATACTTCTCTTTTTTGAAGGGTACTTAATTCATTCCTCATAGCTTCTAACCTTTTCACTATCTTAACACTACCTTTTTTCGGGCAATTTTTGGGACTCTTTATAAGAAGATGGAATTTTTATTTCTATACAACATACTTCTAATTCTGAATCCTCCCTCCCATTAACATCTGGACTTTGGGTTAACTTTTCATCTTTATCTTCAGAAGATTTAAAATTAAATCCATCTGAATTATAAGCCAATTGCTTCTCCTTACAATATTTCCCCACCTCTTTTTACTTACCCATCATACGTAGTATAGGGTAAGTCTTGTAATCGTTTTGAAAATCGGAAAAAAATTTTTGACGGATTTACACGTTTCAGACACTGGAGATTCCAAAAAACATATTTTTAGAAAAAAAAATTGCCGTCCGTCTGTGTGTCTGTAAAAGCTTTATCGCCCGAAAAAATTCAGATAGAGACTTGCAATTTGGTATGTACTTAGTATGTAATAATAGGAAGAAGCCTATTTCATTTCAATAACCTCGATTAACCGGAACTATTTTTTTCGGACTCTCGAAATATTCGTTCTGATAAAAGGTATATAACATTTTTCGCAATTTTTTTTTTAAGAAATGAATATAAAAGACAATAAAAAAACAAATTTTGCATAAAGCATGAAGTCGATCGGATAATGAGTTGCCGAGATATTTGGAATCCTATTTACCACACTCTTCGATTTTTCATGACCCTGTATTTCATACAAATTTCACTTCAAAGATATATTTTAATTGGAAATTTGACGCTTAATCAGATGCAATAAACCGCTAGTTAATAGGATTATTATTTTTGGAGTTATAAGGAAAAACCTCTTTCAAGCAATTCAGTAATCGAGCCTTTAAAGTTTATGACGTCATCAAGCCACGATTTTATTTGAATTCCAATGCATTTTATAAGTAGTTTACACATTTTTATTTTAATATTTTACATTATACATATCCATGATGGGTAAGTATTACGGTGGCCCCCAACGACTAGTTTACTTCTCAATCTCACTCCCTCTTTTGGTTAATAATACACATCTATTCTACCAGCAGTTTTACCAGTTTTTCTTTTTGCTTCTTCTCTTCTCCAGTCTGTAACAGGTAATACAGGAGATTGATTCCGACTTCCCTCAACGTCCTCAGATAAAAATTCTAAATTCTAACATTTACCAATAATTTCTGTAAAATAATCTTAATTTGATCTGTGTCAAATAAACATGTTTCACACCGGACATATTTCTTAATAAATGATATTAAATAAATACCACAAATTAAGAAGACACACCAAAATTCTTTCAAATTGGTTTAAAATGTGTTGTATTGCAGTAAATATCGATAAAACTGAAGCTATTCATTTTTGTAATTCAAGGCCGGAAACCATTGACAAATTTAAAATTAAATTTAACAATATTGAACTGCCATGGTCCTCAAATGGTAAATATTTGGGAGTCATTTTAGACCAAAGACTCACTTTTAAAAATCATATTTACGCGACAAGAAACAAGTTTCGAGCCGCCACAAATAAATTATATCCCCTTTTAGTTCAAAACAATGGACTTTCCACCCAAAACAAATTGCTCCTGTACACGTCCTATCTTCGTTCTATTCTGACTTATAGTTGTCCAAATTGGTCGTTTGTGGCGAGAAGTTACATTAAACTCCTTAATAAAGCTCAAAATTCCACTATTCAGCTAATTTACGATGTTCCTTACTATGTTCGAAATTTTCACTTTTATAAAGAAACTGACTTCCCCAGGCTAAGTGCTTTTATTAAAATTTAAACGTTAATTTTCATCTCTCTATTGCTAATTCTGACAATAATAATCTTCCAAACTATGACATCTTTGACAGTCATAATCATAAAAGACCCAGAATAGGCATTATTTTAAATTCTGTCACTTCACTCAGCGCCATCTCACTACCCCCTTTTAGAGGAACTAACGTGACAACTTTGCAGCGCTGATCTGTTTGGGTCGCCGAGTAAGCTTTTAAGCCACATTCTTATGCTGGCACAGTATTTTTATTCAGAACTACACACAATTCTCCTATTTTTGATTCTCTTCCATGTTCTATCTAAAAAATTGAAAAATCTACCAAAAACATACAAATAATTTTATAAAATTCAAAAATATATCTTGTTGTTGTAATGCTATCCTTAACTTTTCTATGCTTATTTGTGTATTTTTCTATGAGCTCCTAATTTATTTTAGTTGTTAGTGTATGTGTTTTTATGCTTTTGCCTCCCCTCCCCCCCCCCCAGTGCTACCAGTAATGAATCACCACCATTTTAAACTCCTATAGCTATGCTCTGGAGATGTGTGGAAAATGTCCACGGGCTCCTCGGCTCAAAGTTGTTCGAAGTCGAAGAAGACACATTTTGTTAAACAATTGTACTGGTTTGAAGTGTATTTATTTTATACAAGAGAAATTGATACAGTTTTATGAAAATTATCGTTAAGTTGGCGGATATGATTTTAGGTATATTTAAGGTTATCACAGGCCTGGGAAATGCTGGCAGGTTAGCTAAGTACATAAAGCAATTTTTAAAATGTTCATTCTTAAATTCGGGCGTTTGCCTGTAAAAACATCTCTTCAATGGCTGATTTCCTCCCCTCCCCCCCAATTTTAATATTGGATCATGCTGATGACGACTTCAATAACCACACATGTTCAATACAATATGTCCAACAGATTTTTTTTTTTTCGTCTTTTCTTTAATTCAACAAATATTTAAATAAGTATTAATTAATGAATGATCAAATAAAGGTAAACAAGATACTAAATAATAATTATAATTACCTTTTTAATAGAATACACATCTGCAAAAACTCCCTTCATAAATACAGATTTGGCAAATTCAGACTTCCCAGTATTGGAAAAAGCAACAACTAATCCTCTTAATACAGCTGGCTTAACAGTAAATATGTTTTTTTTGGGTCCGAAACTATGTTGATAAAGGTCAAAAGCAGATGATAGTTCATTAGAATTTATAAGGCTGATCAAATATTCATTATAAATTTCACGTATGCCTGTAAAAAAAAAAAAAAAAAAATTAAAAAAAACTTACTCTAAACACAAAAGAATTTTAAGCAAGGTTACTCATATATAGTCTAATATTATCATAAATATAAAAAAAAATACGTGATTTTTAAACGTCAAAAACACTAAAAAATAATTTAGTGATACAAGAACAAGCAAACAAATGCAAATTATTCCATTTCCATAAATAGCTTTATAAGAAATTAAATTGGTTTTAAATTGGCTAAACACACATTGAAATTAAATTGGCTAAAACACACATAGAATCATTTTAGTCATTCATTCATCACTCATTTGATATTTTAAAATTCAGTAATAAAATAAGGTCAATTTAAAGCAAAATATTTTGGAAAAAAAAGTATACAAAAAAGTAGAAGATTGTTGCTGATTAACTAATTATAGAATTCCCAGTCTTGATACTGTACACTAGAGCTTATAAAGTATATAATTTTGTACATTATTTGTGAAATTATCTACAGATGAAATTAATCTATATTTGGCCGGGTAATGAACACTACATATCCAGCATAACTTGCAGCCGGATTTCTAGACACATACAGTATTTTTCAATATTTCCAGTTTTAATTTTTATTTAGTTTTAAAGAAATTAGGCATGGTATAGCTAGTTAATACTATGTATTTTCTTTATCTTATTTTTTTTAATTTTCTATTAATTATTTTTATGATTATTTCAGATTCAGTACCAATTATTATAATAATTAAATCATTAGTTACATCAGCATCAGCTAATTAGTTGAGTAATAGTAAATTGTTTTTAAGATTAAAACAACTGAATACATTTGAAAGAGAATATTTAGTATTTTTTCTTCATTTTTAACTCTTTCCAACCTAGTTAAAAAGTGTTTATGACTTCGGTTTGTCTGTCCGTGCTCTAACTCCCGTAAATATGTTCGGATTGCCCTGCAATTTTTATATGTTATTGTCGTTACCTATAGCATGTTCCCTATTTCAACTGAAGTGTGTAACACTTATAGTTTTTTTACGGGGACACTCAAAAGAATTCCGTTATATTACGGTCTATGGGGAAAAATCATTTGCGGTTTATTTTAATGATGTTACACAATTACAAACACATTGTAATTGAAATATATCACTAAGGTGTATTACAAGAAGCTTAATAGGGAATAGGGTGTGAAGAAGCTTAATAGGGAATAGGGTGTGCATAGCACTTATAGTTAACTTACAGGGACAGTCAAAAGAATTCCGTTACATTATGTCTATGGAGAAAAATCATCTGTGGTTTATTTAAATAATGTTTCACTATTTTAAACGCATTGAAATTTATATATATCACTAAGGTGCATTACAAGAGGGTTATTACAGAATATTGTGTGTATAGTAGTCATTGTTTATTTACAGGGACACACAAAAGAATTCTCTACTGTCTGTTAACAATAATTCCTGGAAATGCGTTTTAAGTTACTGAACGCGATTTTAAAATTAACTCACTTTTTGTTTATTACGTGGTGTGTATAAATTCTGTAGATCATATACAGGGAAGCACAAAAGCTCGCGAACACATTTCTGTTTATTGACTGAAACTCCAGAAGGAGAATTTTAAACTGTGCTACACGTTTCTTAACTGAACTAAAATTTAGCATCCTATGTAGTATATATACAAATCTATAGATCCTATACAGGGCTAAATAAAAGTATTTGGATATTTTTCCGAATATTGTATACATTGGAAATTCCTGAAATTATGTTTTTAAATATGTTATGCGTTTTCCAAATTGTTTACTTAAATGTTATCTTTTAGCTTATTAAACGGTATGATTTCTAAAATTATTTTGGAAGCGTTGGAAAGTGTTACATAATCTATGCTTGACGCATGATTTTTCATTCTTGTTTTGCGTGTTTTTAAGACTATTACTGTAATTAAATTTTTCTCATATGCCTACATTACATAAAAATAAATTATTACCCTAATTAAAATACATTTTTCAAATATTTCCATTTTATGTATAGTTTTTCTTTTATGGATGTGTATTTTATTATACAATATTCATGAATTTAAGTTGATTTCTATTTAATGGATTTTAAGTGTAATTTAAAGTTTAAGTGTAACAATACGACTTCGTTAAATAGAAGTTTCACTGTATTTGAATATAAATGAGTATAAATATATATACAGTATAGAATCATTTATCCAGAATGGTCGGGGAGATGTATTCCGGATAATTGGTTGGACATTAAAGCAACATCCATTTGATGAGATTTGTAGAATATATGTAGCTGTAACTGTGGTATAAATAATATTATTTGATGTAGATGAAGGTGTAGTTATATATTATTAAATAGTTATGAAGTTCTTTATTTAAAATATTGCGTTGTATTTGCTAGACCCCTTAGCGTTCTTTTTGGTCAAAGCAGTGGTATAAAATAAAAGGAAAAGAAACTTCTTACTTGAATGGTGTCTGCTGAAAACAAATGAAGAGGAGCCTTGTTAGCGATATAATCAAATATCTTTATTCGTTTTTTTTTTTTTTGAAGAGAAGAAAGAGGCCTTCATCCGTTGGTCACCTTTTTATTTTAATAAAAACGTTGGCCGATAAAAATGATCTTTTCCACTCGAAGAAACGTCTTTAAAAATTAAAATGCAGCATTAATCCAGATTTTAAAGATGAGAATTTCAATTAAAACTTTTACGCGCCTTCAGGCAATAAATTCAGACAGGGAGACATCGTCGTAGAATTTCGCCGGACCACGCATTGTCGGCCGCAGGCAGGCAGGGCCCGCGATCTTTTTGAAACGAAAACTACATCATGACAGTTCATCAACAAAACAGATTCTGATTTAAAATTAACGAAATTTTTAATTTATAGTAAGAAACGGGGACACCATAAGTATCCGAACGACAAGACTTAAATCTATTAGAGAATTTAAAAAATTAGACAATATCTTAATTAACAAATCCGAACAATTCATTTAAAAACATTTATTTTAATTTGCGCCAGCAATCGTCAAATAAACCACGCCTTCGAAAAATGAGCCTCCTTTCACAGCTACCTGATGCGTACGTCACAAGAGGGGGAAAGACAGCGCTTCGATGACGTCATCACAATACGAGTAGATCGCAGAGAGAAAGCATCAGAAGAGTGCAATACGGCTGCCGAACGATGCTTGAAGAGAAACGCAAAACACTCAGCGTAAAAATAAATACTGAATTGAATCCAAATAATATCGATGTGAAAAGGCCGAAAGAAATAAAAAATAACATGATTTAAACATTGTGATATTTCATATCACAGTAACATTGTTACTGATTTCAAATTATTAAATGACTCTGATTAAGGCTACAATCCTATCAAGACCAATGATTAATCAGAGTTTGAAAGAAGGCAATCTCTGGCAGTACCTTGGAAACAATAATAGTGTATAAAACTCAAAATACTCAATATCTAACTCTAAATATGCTTTCATTTCCAATCCTAGATACTGATCAAGTTGTACAATGCATGTGGTAATCTATCAAGCAATGTGCATGTCAAACTGGCAGTGCATGCCTTTTTCTGGAAAAATTCTGAAATCAGTCAGTTTGAAATATCATTCTGGATAACTGGATTCTGGATAAATGGTTTCATACTGTATATAGATTTTTCTACTTAAAAGATAAAATTGGTACTAGATATTGATATATAATTGTAGATTACTTTTTCATGGTTACAGTATAATATGGATTCTTTTTCCATTTTGGGTTGGGATTCAGTTTGGTTTGAAGAGTATCGGTTTTGGGTCAGGTTGAATGTCGAAGAAAATATTTTGTCGACTTGGATTATGTTGCGTGTAGACGAAAATTATTTTGTCAGATAGTGGTCAACTAATATTCAGTTGGGTTTCAGGTTAACTCTATATAGAATTTTTAGTTTGGGGTCGATCCGTACAGGACTCAACACTCCTAAAAAATTTCATGAATAGAACTAATTTTTCCATTGATAATATTTTGTTAAAACAGGAAAATTTCTGTTTTGATTTGCCCATTTGCTTCAAAATACAGAAAACTCGCCAATCTAAATCACCTAAAATATTACAATCCAACGCTGCATTTTCGTCAAATCAAAGAGGAGTTCTTGTTACTGTGCTGCTTAGTACTTTTTCTTACTGGAAACTGAATTTTTATGTATGTCTCTTTTCTCTCAAAACACAAAAAATTCGTAAACCTAGGCCCAAAATTACCTCAAATCATCCGGTCAAAAGACGGAAATTTCTTCGAATAAAAGAAAAATCTTTTCCAATTGCAGGAGTGATTTGTGCAATAGACGTTAATGTCAGAGTTCGCTAAAATGCCAGCAATAATTATAATTTATTGGTGGATTCTTTTTTTTTTTTTTTTTTCAGTAGTGATTTGTCAATCCTTTTCAGTTACCTGTGTCATCCAAAATAGAGTCAAAGGACTTCAACCCATACTTAGTCTTTGAAATATTACTGTGTATAAGCATAAGCCATATACATTAATGAAAAATCTGTAATATTCAAAGCCCTCTGTTTGGGAGGTTGATGGAAGGTCAGAGGATGAGTACAAAGCGAAGATTCTTCCTTCTGGCAATGGGCGACATTGTGGGGAATTCTTTTCTTATGTGGATTTGCTGGGATATAAAGGTTAGACAACTGATAAGGCTTTTAGTATTATCTTTGAAAAGAACTATTTTTCCTAGCTGCAAAATTTGTACACTCTACCAAAGAAGAAAAAAAAAAACACCTCATACATTTTAAAGTATCAAAACTATCCCAGAAATAAACGAAGATAGCCATTCGACTGGAAATAATATTTTCTTTCACTTTTGTTAAAAAATAAGCTTAGGAGCTAGTCTTTATATCGAAATTTCACCAAAGTCTAAAATTTTTAATACAAACACTAATTTTGGCATCATTATTGACATTTTCTTTCGTTAAATTTAACCTTGGAATACCAAACGGGAAGTCATTCGGTCAAGAAGTTTGGGAAATATGCAGATTTAAAAATTGGAACTTTTAATGATAAATTCATTTGTATGTGAAACAGATTGCAATGCGGGTATTTTTTTTTAAACATAACTCAAGAACATTAACCAAAATGTCAGAATGAATTGTAATTTTGTATTCACATATTTGAAGCTTCTAAAAATCGATTTCTGCTTTAAAAAAAAATATAGGTTACAATTCTTAATTTTTTTTAATATTTATATAAAAAAAATAATATATGAATTATAACTTATGAATTTTTTAAACATAAATCGATTTTTAGAAGATTCAAATATCCGAATGCAGTTACAATTCATTCCACCAGCTTGTTTTGAGTTATAAAAAAAAAAAAAAAGAACTTGCATTGCAATCTGTTTTGCAACGATTACAAATGAATTTAACATTAGAAGTTTGGCTTGAATCAACAGAAAAAAATGCTTAAGAGGTTAAAAATCACCCGATTCGCTATCTTTTTTTTAAAACAAATTCTCAGGAATTCCAGCTACTGCTGGGCTCTGCCCATGCTTATCTAGAGAGAAGGGGGAGCAGCTTCTGGATAAAATAAACAGAAATGGAATAACCTAAGATATATGGCGATCATTGTAAATGGGCCCTGTGGGTTTCACACCCATAAATTGTTCATATGGCGATCAAAATAACAGGACACTGTGTGCTTTTCAGCCATATATCTTAAATATATCGATCACTATAATGGGAGGCGGTTTGGCTGACAAAGGTTCTAGCAGTTTCAATTTTTTAGACTAACTAATATCCTTGGACGTCTTTGACACATGAATTTTGCAGTTGTCCTGCTGAAAGAACCAATTTCCTCCGGCCATTTGAATTCCATTGCGAGAAAACTGCTTATTTAGCATGTTCAGGACTGCATCAGAACTGTTGAATTTTTCATACAGGAATTCAATATTGCTTTTTACCCCCCATCTTATTAAGTCCCACATCATTATCGAACCTCTCTTTTTAGGTGCGTTCGTAATTATATAAATACGTAGCACCTATTGTCGTCGTCTGGTCCGTCCGTCCGCATATAACAACGCAAAAACTACCCAACCGATTTTTTTGAAATTTCAGATATATTATCTTTGCAGAATTTTGTCGAGACATTTCAAATTTTATCAAAATCGAATCAAAACTTTAGAAAATATTAATAAAAATATTTATCAAGAAATTTGAAATTTAAAAAAAAAAGTCTGTGCTTTTTTGTTATAGGAGGTTCCGAGGTTTAATCGTCAAGCGACCGAGAAACTTATTTTATTACAGAAATTAATCTGCAGACGATATAATTCATTTCACAGAATTAAAAATCATCAAGATCTGAATATTTATATAACTAGCTACATGTCATGTTGTGACATATTTATCTACATTCTCCCATTCTTTTAAATTCTATTTTTCAGCATTTTATTCCCTATCTTTAAATGTTACCTCTGTATTCAATCATCTTAGTTTAAATGCTACCCATTAATTATTTCTATCTTAAATTTGTACTTCCCTTCCTTTCTAATATCTAAATAAACGATCTCTGTTTTTCTTTTTAAATCCACCGTCTGCTTTGCTTTTGGCAGTCAGCCAACGGAGTCCTTCTTAGTTTCTCATCGCATCTCCCGTTTGACGCATGCGCGTTGTCCGAACATCGGTGCGTTTCTCCTTTCCTTCCCTTGGCGGTACTGTTTGGCGAGCGCTCGTAGCGACGGCGCTCTTTTGGCGCGTTTTCCCTCGTGCGGCGGTCGGTTCGAATCTTCCAGTCGGAAGTGTGACTCGGCACTTCATTCCTATTACGTTTTGACTTGCAGTACGTTTGGTGGTTCTTAAGCCACGCTGATCTCGCGACGCGGGACATGGAGCGCATCGACACTTGGAGTTCATCATCTGAAATCTTGGATCAGCTACTCATTTAATATTATTTTAATTATTCACTTCAAGATGAAAATATGATAAACATATGTTTGGTCTCTATAAATTATCCAAGTAATTTCAGAGCCGTCATTGGAACAGCGGACGTCACCCTTGATAATATTGCTCTGAAATAAAAGCTGGTATGTTTGGAAACACTGTGTCATCCCTTCTCATCTACAACACTTAAAGAGAAAAGGTAAAGTCTTTTATCTATTTTAAATAGCATCTTAGTTAAAAGATTCATGGACTAATTGATCACGGTTATCGTCAAAATACAATCTGTCACTTAATTCAAGTCCAGTTGATGTGATATTTAACTACAAGTATCCACAGTTACTATGTTTTCAAGAACCTGGAAATAACAATTTAACATATTGGTGCTCGTGCCATGTGCACATACAGTGCATAATTAATTTACTTTCGTCCGTTGGACACGCAAACACGTGGTTCACACGTGGTTCGCACGTGAATCCCATGTCAAAAACTATGTTTTTTTTTCAACGAAGTAACTGTATAACGTAAGAAATATAGAAATTTAATGTAAAATATGAAATAGATGCAGCTTTCATTAAAAAAAAAAAAAAAAAAAAAAGATCATTATTTCGTTGGATCGAAATAGATTGAAAATTTAATCAGTGAATCTCCTACATGCAACCACATGGTGACTCAATAGTGTTTATTATTTTATATGAATGAAAAACTTTTATAGTATATATAAAAAAATACAGCTCATTATCATTTGTACCAACTTTTGATTTGAAAATTTTCTTTTTCTGCGTGGATGCAAATAGATCATTCAGAATAAAATTTCTGGCCATATTGTGAATATGATTGTCAAACTTAGCATTGCCTACATTTCCAAGTTTTAACTCAAGTATACATTATCAATATATGTTTATTCATTTTAATCTGTTTTTTTGAAAGACAATCAGGAGTGGAGTAAATAACCTGTGTATTTTGTTGTTATAGTGAACATTTTTTTTCATTTACCTGTTTCTTTATATATATTCATCATTTAAGTAATTTTTGTGTTCAATAATTAAATTTTTTTTAAACATGACGAGACCAACTAATAACTCTGCTCAAACTGCACTGGACATTAATATTCCAACTAGAAATGTCCCAAATTTTAATATTCACATATCTCCGTTTATGGGAGATCCGGAACTGCTAGAGTTCTTCATTAGTCAAGTAAATGATGTTTCTTTAAGTAATAGGTGGTCTGACAAAGACACTCTTACATTTGCAAAATCTAAATTGGATGGTCCTGCTAAAACTTTCATTGTACAAAAGCTAGAGTATCATGTAATAAATACAACCACAGAATTATTTAATATTCTACGGAACCAGTTCAAAAAACAAAACGTATGCCGTGCTATTTCTGAATTTAATGCAATGAATATGTTACCAGGAGAATCAATAAGTAATCTTGCTCATCGTTTGGACTCATTGGTCCCAAAGGCACATCAGTCCATTAAGGACATTAATGCACTTAATGCTATAAAATTTAATAAATTCATTTCAATTATTCCCAATAGCTACAGAGTACATATTTTACAAAACAACATTCAATCATATGTTGAAGCTGTTGAAAAAGCAAGGCTTTTACAGGACTGTGAGGTTAACAATGAATTGATCTGCCAAACATCTACGAGTACTCCTTTACAGGACATTAGGTCAGAAATTAATGAGTTAAAAGAATCAATTGCTCATTTTGGCCAGAGGCAATCAGATAGAGATGCTTCCCCCTCGAGAAAAGTATCCAAAAACAAGAATTTCAACGTACAATCAGTAAGAGATAACAGAAATTCTCAACCATACAGGAACCAAAGGAACTTTCGAGGAAGATTCAACAGATCTCGTTCTTTTCAAAGACGAGGTCATCAACGATCTAACTTTAGGTCCAGTAATTTTTCACGCAATCATGACAATTCATCAGGAACAATTTGCCAGTTTTGTGGTCTTCATGGACACTCTTGTCGTTTTTGTCCAAAATTCAAAAATTATTTTGTACCCAGGCATTCTCAGGTTCAAGATCAACCATTTCTGTCACTCCCTCCACCTCCAAGTGTCAGTGATCCATGTCCCAGCAGGCCAACATTTGAACAATCTAATAATCTAAATTCAAATTTAGATCCGAATGCACCTTCTTTTCAAATGCCCCACCCAAACTGGTAGAGAGGGTATGCATGGATGCGCCACATCCTCCTTCCACGTCAAATGCATCCACACAAACCTTTGAGATTCAAGTATTTCCAGATAATAACATTACACAAATTATAGCCAATGTACAGCAAAGTGGTCCTTTACTCCCATTGATAATTATAAAAATTGCAGAATTTGATGTAACCACATTACTCGACACAGGCTCGTCTGTTTCCATACTCAGTAAAATCCTATTTGACAAATTGAAACAGTCAATTAAGGTCAGATATTTATCCCGTCAAGTTAAAATAACTACTGTTAATTCGGCTGTAAATTTTTCTTCATGTGTAGAATTTTCGTTCAAGGTTTCTACCAAAACATTTAAACATTCCTTCTATGTAATAGATATGGCTGAAGATTCCACATTCAGTGTCATATTTGGTTATGATTTCCTTCGAAAATTCAGGGTTAACATAGGTGATAAATATAAAGGATGTGTCATTGATGGTATATCTGTACCATTTCTGTATGAGAATTCTCAAGATAAAAATGATCATTGTGTTAATTCTCTTCCTCAAGAAAATGTTGTGACTTTACCTTCTCCATCAAAATATGATCCACATGAAAATGTTTCATCTTCTCAAAACATAAATGATTCTTTCAATTTTAAAGTAGTTGTTGCAAAATATTCAAAAATTTTTCCAGGCGAACAACAATACATTAGAGTAAAGTCAAAATTTCCTCCGTCATGTTCTGATAACTTTGTTTTCTCACCCAGAGGAACTAACAATTCACTAAATTTTCACACCTCCATATATAACATTCCTGTAGTGTCTTCGAATAACTCAAATGAAGTTGAATTTACATTTCACGTTTTAGTCGAAAATTCTTCTCTGGAATACTCTAATCTAAGAAAAAATCAGCATATTGGATTTATATCCCCTGTTGAAGATATTCAAACTTACAATTTTGGTAAAAAACAACAAAATCCTGAAGTTCTAAATGTAATTCAGCCCAGTCCAGATATTTTAAAGCAGAGATTATCAGAATTTGACATAAATGACTTTAAACTTCAACATTTATCACCATATGAAAAAGAAAAATTAACAAAGATATTAAAAGAAAATTATGCAGCATTTTCATCATCGTTAAAAACCCTAGGACATACAGATCTTGTAAAGCCAGACTTAAAATTCACATCTAATTGTCCGATAAAATGTCTACCTTTCCCCATTCCCCAGGCCTTACAGGCTGAAGCCAGAAAACAACTTGAGGAACTTATTGATGCTGGAATAATCGAAAAGAATTTGACAAATTGGGCTTGCCCTATGATATTGGTTAAGAAAAAGGCTCCTGACAGCAAATCAAAGCAATCTTATAGGTTAGCCTTGGACCTTCGCCTTGTTAACACTATCATTGAAGGATCCAGCTATCCTTTACCCCGTATTCAAGACATCATATCAAAATTAACAGAATTTTCCTTTTTCACTTCACTTGATATGCCCAGTGCATATCACCAAATTCACTTACCTAGTGAATTTCAAGATCAGTTGAGTTTTGCGACTCCTTGGGCCACGTACAAATACCTCAGACTCGTTTTTGGTCTTAAGACAGCAGCACAATACTTCCAGTCAATGGCTGATTCAATTATTGATGAAGTTGCTCTAGGAGGAATATTTGCGTATCAAGATGATTTCATGATTGGGAGCAAAAGTTTTGAGGACACATGCAGCAAACTAGAGAGAATCCTTCAAGTTTTTCAAAAACATAATTTGACCCTTAATCCCAAAAAGTGTTCTTTTCATCAAACAAACGTAAAATATCTTGGTTTTGAAATTGCACAACATAAAGTTTTCCCTATTGCATCAAACATTTCTAAAATTAATTCTTTTCCTCAACCTAAGTCAAAGCAACATGTCAAACGTTTTCTTGGTGTATGTGGTTATTACAGACACCTTATTCCAACATTTGCAAAAATTTCTGCTCCACTAGTGAAGCTGACGTCGCCTAAAGTTCCTTTTCAATGGAACTCAGTGCATCAACAGGCATTTAATCAACTCCAGTCTATGTTTTTCGAAAAACCGTTCTTAATCCAACCTAATTTCAATGAAAAATTTTATTTGAATACTGATGCCAGTTCGTTTGCAGTTTCTGCCATTTTGATGCAGAAACATGGCAAAGATCTCTTACCCATTTCATACTACAGTAAAACGTTAAAAGAATCTGAATCTAGATATCCAGCGATCCAGTTGGAATTGATGGCCATAGTTAAGGGAGTATGTGCATTTCAATATTATCTTCGTGGACGTCATTTTATTATTCTTTCAGATAGCAAACCACTGAAGCACTATTCTAAAATCTCATCACCAGCTAATATTACCTCTAGATGGCTACTTACTCTGGGAGAGTATGACTTCTCTTTTGAACACCTCCCTGGCAAAGAAAATGTACTAGCTGATTTCTTCTCTCGCACGCCATTTCCTGATACTTCTGATCTCAACAATAGCCCTGAATTGTTAAAATCCGATCAAATACTTCCTATTGATATTGAATCTGTAAATTTAACACATGCCTCTACATCTTGTGATAAATCTCCAACACCTGATAATGTTTCAATTCAGCAAATGCTAGAACAACTTAATAACTTACCTGAAGATTCTCGACTCCAAATCTCTGAAAAGCAAATTCTTAAAGAACAACTTAAAGACCAGAATCTTTCTAAATTTTATTGTGATGTATTGAATAAGAGAAAAACACAAAATGCTAAATTTTTCTGTATATGTCCAACATCCAAACTTCTTCTTTTCATTCATGATCCAAAATCTGCAAATGATGAGATTTCTCCAAAAATTGCTATGCCCAGTTCACTTCGTGTAAAAGCTCTTAAAATTGCACATACACCTCATTATGGAATTCAGAAAACATTTAAATTTTTATCAGAAAAGTATTATTGGAAAGGCATTTATGCTGACACTGTGAATTTTGTCCAGTCATGTACCACTTGCATTACTTCTAAGCATCACAGAATTCCGCAAGCTCCTTTCCAAAGTAACCCCTTACCACAGCACCCTGGCGAGTTTGTTTCTATGGATTTAGTCGGTCCTTTCAGAAACGGACATCATATTTTAACAATCATCGACAGATTTTCAAGATATCTTCAACTTTATCCCATAAGATCTATTTCAAGTGAGAAGGTCATAAATGCCTTGTTTAAATATACATCTACCCATGGTCGCCCTGCAATGATCCATTCAGATCTAGGTCGACAATTTACTGCTGAAATTTTTAATGGTTTCTGCACTAAGTTTGGTGTTAGATTAACATATTCATCTCCAGCACACCCGCAAACTAACTCAATTTCTGAACGTATTAACCAAGCAATCAAAGCCACAATTATTGCTTTAGAAGATGATGGCTATAATTTCTTTAATGCAGTGAAAATCCATCAGATGATGTATAATGGATCTGTTCACTCAACCACGAAATTCTCACCTAACTCCATTCATTTCGGTCGAGAACTGTCAACATTGTATGATACACACATGCCATTCCAGCCACTTCTCGCCATAGACAATAATCGGTCCTTCTTTCAGTTGATGCAAGACTTGGAAAACATATACCAGAAGGTGTATAGTAATCTTCAACTTGCACAAATGCTACAAAATCAAACCCAACAGCAGTATGCCAAACTTTGTGAACTCAAAGTTGGAGACCTTGTTTACGTAAAGAGTTCTCATTCTTTCAAGCCCAGTTATAATGGTCCTTTCACAGTAATACAAAAGTGTGGTCCTGTTAATGCTGTTCTGCAACGTCCCAATAACCCATCTGCAAAGAAGTTTAAAATGCACATCGACAGAATGTGGATATCTCCACCTCGCAAACAACACCTCATTCCAGAGGTCTCTTCATCTTCGACAAGTGATCCAGTTTGTGCTGATGCCCCTTCAACTTCCCCAGTCCTTGATGCTTATCCTGCACAATTGAATGATGCCTCCAACAACTTTCCTGCTCAGAGTTCCAATACGCCTGATGCATCCATTTCACAACAGACTGTTAATGTACCTATAAACTCTACCCATCCACCTGTTGACTCTGTTCCAGCTAATGAACTTTCTCATTCAAACAAGAATTCTAGAAAAAGAAAAAAATGTAACCTGTCTAATAAATGTTCTAATTCTTTTGCAGCTCAATCCCGTTATGATCTACGTTCCAGAGGTCGCTTAGTATGAGAAAAGTGTAGCTACCAATGTACCTTGCTGTCTGCTGGCGGACTCCTGTAAAGTACATTCTCTTATATTGTGCGATTTTGTGAATGTTATCATTTTTTTAAATATTTTCCTTTCTAGGTACTTCAATATATATTAATTTAGTTTCAGTTTACCAAGTACTCTTAAAATTTAATCATTTTTACTATAATAGAATACATTTAATTTTGCTGTGTTATGGTTAATGTTTTGGCTGTTTCATTCATATTGTGCTTATTGTTGCATTTAACTTTTCATCTAGTTGTGGTTAACACCACATTTCAGTCCTTTCAGACTATAAATGATACTTTTTATATTTTGATAGTTCCCTATCATACTTTTTGAAATTTTAGTTTGGAATTCTTGAGTGTCAAAATTTTTAATAGTATAACATTTGATGCGGATGTTCCCCAGTTCAAAGTTTTTGTATATAGTATTGTCAAAATTGTAATTTTGACCAAAATTTTTTAACATGCACTAAGAAAATTAAGTGTTGTGTTATACATTCAGAGAAAGTGTATTCTTGTGTGCGAACAAATTTTATATGTCTGTATGTGAACAAGTTTTTCTACAGGATATTATATATATTTTTTATGTAATCAAAATGCAATGTGATATATACTATGCTCATACATATACGTACTTGTGCTATTGTAAATGCTCATAAATTTACTTTTTCAAGACATATGTTGTTGTACTGTATTTTATAATGTAACAAAATTGTGTGAAATTTTTGGTTTGTATCAAGAATTATATTGCAAAAGGTATTTATTGTATAATCCCCTTATCCCTATTTTTTTTGTGGTACCACACTTTTCCCCTTCCCTTGTATACTTTGTTTACATTTTTGTTTTTTTGTATTATCGTGTAACTCAATTATGTATGTTTATGAATAATCTAGATGTTTTTCTTAACATGGTACCCGTCTGTAGGGTATCAAAATGTAAACCCCATGTAGGTCCGTGCTGTTTCCAATGATGTGCTACTTTTCGGTGATAGTCCTCGTTCCATTCTGTCACTTATCTGGTTTTTGGGTAAGCAGTTTTGATATATAAGTTTGCATATATATCTATGGTCTTTCAGTTTTTTTTCCCTATTCCTCCGGGAGTATATGTCATGTTGTGACATATTTATCTACATTCTCCCATTCTTTTAAATTCTATTTTTCAGCATTTTATTCCCTATCTTTAAATGTTACCTCTGTATTCAATCATCTTAGTTTAAATGCTACCCATTAATTATTTCTATCTTAAATTTGTACTTCCCTTCCTTTCTAATATCTAAATAAACGATCTCTGTTTTTCTTTTTAAATCCACCGTCTGCTTTGCTTTTGGCAGTCAGCCAACGGAGTCCTTCTTAGTTTCTCATCGCATCTCCCGTTTGACGCATGCGCGTTGTCCGAACATCGGTGCGTTTCTCCTTTCCTTCCCTTGGCGGTACTGTTTGGCGAGCGCTCGTAGCGACGGCGCTCTTTTGGCGCGTTTTCCCTCGTGCGGCGGTCGGTTCGAATCTTCCAGTCGGAAGTGTGACTCGGCACTTCATTCCTATTACGTTTTGACTTGCAGTACGTTTGGTGGTTCTTAAGCCACGCTGATCTCGCGACGCGGGACATGGAGCGCATCGACACTTGGAGTTCATCATCTGAAATCTTGGATCAGCTACTCATTTAATATTATTTTAATTATTCACTTCAAGATGAAAATATGATAAACATATGTTTGGTCTCTATAAATTATCCAAGTAATTTCAGAGCCGTCATTGGAACAGCGGACGTCACCCTTGATAATATTGCTCTGAAATAAAAGCTGGTATGTTTGGAAACACTGTGTCATCCCTTCTCATCTACAACACTTAAAGAGAAAAGGTAAAGTCTTTTATCTATTTTAAATAGCATCTTAGTTAAAAGATTCATGGACTAATTGATCACGGTTATCGTCAAAATACAATCTGTCACTTAATTCAAGTCCAGTTGATGTGATATTTAACTACAAGTATCCACAGTTACTATGTTTTCAAGAACCTGAAAATAACAATTTAACACTACAGTACGAACGCACCTCGTTTGTTACGTTTCACGTACAATTTCCAACTTGTTTTCTCTAGTGAAAAGCACTACTGTTTTATTATCCTTCAAATAGCTGTGCATACCATTTGAACCATCCAGATTAAACTTTTTCTCATCAGAGAAAATAACTTTTCGACATTCAGTGCACCAACTCCTATAGCTGTGAGCAAATTCTTTCCAAAAAGCCTTTAGAATTGAATACACTATTGTTTTTGTTTTTTTCTGGAGTTTCCTCGAGCTAATTCTAAATTTATTCAGCAACTGTTATGTTCGATGAACAGTAACTGGCAAATTTAATTTATCGTAATTGTCGAGCAGGTACAATTTTATTTGATGCTTTGTGCCTCAGAAGACTGACTTCCTTATATGTAACTGATGATAATCTACCAATGCTCTTCTTTTTTCCATACTGTGATAGATCTTGAAGGAAATTTTGGATGACTTTCGAAATTCTATCAATAGATGGGGCAATATCTGTAGAATTTATATTTGTTTATGCTCTTAAAACATCAATTTTAACAAGTTCGATACTAGAAAGTCATGAGCTAGATGGCTTATTATTTAATAGCTTAATTTAATATTTTAAATAAATTATTTAGTGAATTTTCTATTTTAACTGTTGTTAAAAACTTTTTTTTTAAATATGTCTGCTAAACGACACGCATACACACGCAGTTTCGATTTAATAAGGTCATAATTATTTCATTTCTGAAATCAAAATTTCAATGATCAGCTTTCACAGCGCATGCCCAAGTACTTCTATAGCTACCAATGAATGAGTGCTTATTTGCATGTTACAATGGAGGAAACAGCATACGATTTTGTTTGTCATGCCAGCTAAAATTGTGAGAGACCATAATTATTTCGCACACTGTGCGTATAAGTATTTTTTTAGTAGATTTGTTATGGTGAATTTTACGCTCTTACCTAAAACTGCTGCTGAGTATGGTGAAATGACCTAAAACTTTTGACCCCCATTTAACCGCCTTAGGGAGTGAATTTTCATAAATCCTTTCTTATTACTTGCATAACAGCAATCTACAGTCCAAATTTCATGATCCTGACTTTAGTTGTTTCAGCTCTGCATTGATGAGTCAGTTACTCTTTATTATATTAGTATAGATTGCTTTATCACTTAGGTTTTATGTTGTGGTAACAAAAAAAAAAAAAATCTTGCTAGCTGCTACTAACATAGCAACTTAGTAAAATAACAAAATTGGTAAAATAATAGCAAACTTAGATATAAGATTAGCAATAGTAGATTATTTTCATGAAAAAAAAACTTATTTGTAGTAGAGTTTTATTTAATATCTTTGCCTCATTTTTTTTATTTTTGGGACACATACAGTGTAAGGAAAGCATTGCAATCATGATAAAAGCCTGATTATAATATTTTGGTATATTTTATGTTTTGAGGCTCCCTGAATCTGTTTTTGCTATTTTTAAACCTATTCCGTATACGTATGTAAGTATATCAAAATGTCCAAACATTTTCAGGCCCTCAGACCCCGTTATTGTTTTTTTTTTTTTTTTTTTTTTTTTTTTATAATGTTGGTATGTGTGCAACTGAACACAGTAGCATACAAACCATGCTTTTGATTGAGCTACCATTTTGTGAATATGTTATAGGCTACTGGTGCAAAAGCTGTATTCATTTTCATACAAATCAGACAACAGATTTGGTATCTACACCATATTTCAAGAATTTTGTGATCAGAGAAAATCAATAAGCACTTTCTTTTTTAACTGAGTTATTCAATTAAATATTTTCATTCCTCCCACCAATCTTATGTCAATACCATAAGGATATTTCACCAGAATATGATTAAGTTAATAAAACTTTTTTTTAATTAAAAAAACAAACTAAAGAAATTTCGTGAATTTTATTCAGGGGCGATTGTGGGTTCATGAAAAATTATCCGAAATTTTAGTGAGAAGTGCTGATTCTAGAACAAACGGCCAGACGGAAAAGGGGGGGGGAGTTAGTAAAAAGTACACTTTTTTTAAACACTCCTGTTCAAAAAACATATTTTTGAACTGGTTTGTAGAGTCCCCTTTTATCAGTAATACTCGTACACAAAAACATACTGGTTTAATTCAATCTTTAAATGACAGTGTTTAATCAAATCTTCTATTTTTAAGGTTTGTGGTATTGATGGATTCTTACCTAAAACTGCATATATAGTACACGTTCAAACTTAAATGGGAGAGCCCACTGCAAGATCAAAAGCGAGGTCATGTTACACAAGGAGGATGAATAACTGTTTTTATCTCTTACATGGAATCTAGTAGTTCCTGTATTGATGAAATAGATGTGCAAGTGCAGATGTCATGATTTCATTTGTAGTCGTGTTAAATTGCTGACAGTATATATTATATTATTTGTTATTGATGATTATTTTATATATAATCACATATCTAGTATAAATATATCGTCTGTATATCTCAGGTAATCTAGTATGAATATAATATAATCCAAGAAAATTAGATGAGAATAATGGTAGATTTTTTTAACATTCTATAATAGTCTACTGACAAAATTAGCATGAAACAAAAAAGTTGAATTAAAAGAAAACCTCAAGAATGAAAAAGTTTAAATGAATAAAACAACTTACACTGGATTGGTGTTTTTTCTTTGGTATGGCTAGCCTCTGAAATCAGAAGAAAATGATATTTTAGGAAAGCAAAAACTATTTCAAGATTAACAAACCCAAGTTATTAATTTCTTAACTAGATTATACAACAAATATTCTGAAGCAGTAGTGTTTCTGATTCTACTAAAAAAATCCTAAACTATATTAAAGAAAATAAAAAGCAGAAGATATGGGTAAAACTTTAATGATAAACACTAAAATGGCTTGCAAATATTCAAACACTTAAGGAGGCATAGTAGGGATGCAATAAATAAAGATTTATATGGCCAAATACTAACTTTTTTTAAAGCACATATAATAAAACATAACTTTTATGAAATTAAAATTAATAACATAATTTTATCTGTATATACATGCCAGTTAAAATAGGAACTTATTACCACTGTTGAATATACTTTATTGTACTTATTTTAAATGCTAAAAGGTGTAAATTAACAACATAATACAAATTAAAATAACTTTTATTAGGTTGTTTTAGATGTTTCAACTCACTCCGAGTCATTTTCAAAAACAAATTTGTTTTTGAAAATGACTCTGAGTGAGTTGAAACATGTAAAACAACCTAATAAAAGTTATTTTAATTTGTATTATGTTGTTAATTTACACCTTTTAGTATTTAAAATAAATATATTTTTACAAGGTCTTATAATTTATTATATTGTTATACTTTATTGTTTATTGATACAAAAAAATGAAGCATTTTAATTTTTTCCTCTTATATTACTGAGTTTACAAATTAGTTCGGTCAGTTTTCAAAAGATGGTGCCGGCTGTTCTGAATGCAGCTGATTTTTGTGGTTTCAGAGAGGTTAGACATCTGTCAATAATATTCAGTTTATATTGCTTTGAGTTTCATACAAAAACCTTTTTTTTTTTTTTACTGTGTTGAATATGTCAAATTTTGTGTTAACTAAACAGCATTTGTGGGAGGTTTTAGTTTCTGCTTTAATTGGAAGAAAAGTGCAGTGGAAGCCCATCAAATGCTTGTGCAAGTGTATGGTGACGCTGCTCAAACTGATAAATCATGTAGGGAATGGTTTCAATGTTTCAAGAATGGTGATTTCAGCGTTGAAGACAAGCCTTACTCTGAACAGCCAAAAAATATTTAAAGACAAAGATTTAGAGAGGCATTACTGGAAGATCCGAGTCAAACGCAAGAGGATCTTGCAGAATCATTGGGAGCGAGTCAACAAGCGGTTTCCATACGATTGAAATCTATGGGAATTTTTTTTTTCAAAAGTAAGGAAATTGGGTGCCTTATGTGAACTGAAACCAAGAGACAATGCCCGGCCTGTCACAAAAAAATATTTAGAAACGCCCAAGTGGGATTTTTTACCACACCCTCCGCATTCTTTGGACATTGCTCCTTCTGATTACTGGTTGTTCAGACTGATGTAGCACGATTTAGCATGTCACCGGCTCACTTCTTTCGCAGAAATTGAAAATTGACTCCAAACTTGGATCGCCTCAACAGACACATTTTTTCCAGATGGTATTCGAAAATTGCCTGAGAGGTGGCAAAATTAGTAGCCAGCGATGGACAATGCTTTGATTAATCTGTTCATTCATTTTGTTTTGAAATAAATGCATATTTGAATACAAAAAAACAGACTGAACTAATTTGTATTCCCAATATATTTATCAAATTGATTTTCTATAAGTCAGGATACGTTATTTCCATTAAAATGTAAAGAATATTCTTCACTTCTATGATTTAGTGATACTTTTAGCCTTTTTTAAATTAAAAGCTAATGAGTGCCTAATATACTTCCGGAAATACTCCTTGGTCAAACAAATTTTATTGAGAGAAATTTGTGCATTAGAATTAACTCATGATTAAACATGAAATACGATATATATTTTTTATTTTATTAATTAAAGTTACAATTCTTGTTTGAATGTTTTGCTTTAACATGCAAAGATCAAAATATTTATTTATGTAACATCACTATTTGAATTTATTTAGAATGTAAACAACCTAACAATACAACTTGTCTAGCAGTGTAGTGTGTGCTGGATACTCTGAGGGTAAAATAAATATTGCATCACTCAAAAATACTTAAATTTTCCAACTACAGACAACATTGATTGAAATTTTTATTTCTGCATCCCCAAAAACTTGCTCTTAGGACTATAATTAGAGCTGCTTTCCTTAATAAGTTATGGTAGTTAAACTTACAAATAAAGTTTTCTCCAAACTATAAAAAAATAAAAATAAGCTATACTCTATTTGTGTACTGAACCATAGTTTCCTTCAGCAACTGTCACAAAATGACAAGCCCAACATTAGGCAAAGAGCAGATTTTAGATTCAGGCAAATTTTAGGGCCTATTTAGGCCCTCTTCACAAAAATCCTTTTAATAAAATAGGCACCTTCACAAAATTCTTTTTGATATAACAGACCCCCTTCATAAAATTCTATTTCATAAAAACATACTTTTCATTAATTATTTTTATTTTGTTAGGTTTTAAAATGTGTAATATGCAGATAAAACAAATTTACCAGAAAGGAAAACTTGTGCAGAATGACTTTAAAAGGTTATTAATAAATGCTTGTTTAAATTTTGAGTAACTGGATTTCATCTTTTATTTCCAAATGTTATTTTTCACAAAAATGTAACAAATTTCACAAAACTAACTTTATTTTTCACAAAATGGCCCCCAAGAACTGCGTAACTTACAGAGTTGAAACTTTGCATATATATAGCTGAATACCAGCTATGAAGCTCAAAATATTAAAATTTGAAAAATTCGCATTATTTTAATAAATAGAGATAAAAAAAACAAAATTCTAACAGCCTTTTCCTATTACATTTAATAAACATTTTTCGTTATAGCAGATGCCAAAAATTAAAAATCCACGATGAAATTCTTTCTACAATAATTAATTTTCTATCAGACGATTTCCACATGAAAAATGAAATAAAAAGTTTCACCAATTGAAAAAAATATCAATATATGAAATAAAAATGATTGATGTCATAGTGGTAATAAAATGGAAATTTCAAAGATTTCTCAATGAAACAAGGAGTATGAGTATGTGTATGTACACAAAGCAGATTAATACATCATTAGAGAATTAAAAAGAAAATATGACGTCATATTGGAAGTTTAACGAATTTTTCAGCTGTTTGAGAAATATACAAAGCGAGTATCAATATGAGTAATAGAGAATAGTAAATATATGAGTTTGAGAAACTTATTGAATCATGATAGAAATCCGATTATGGAAATATTCGCATATTTTAACATTTTGAAAGTGTACAGCATGTTTAATTTTGAAATTATTTTTTTTAATTACAATTAGTCCGTGTGACAGATATTGTTATGACAGAATATAATAGCTGGCTTCGCCCACTATCGGGCTGGTTTGGATACTCGAAAAAAACAAAAAAATAGACCAGTAAATTTTTACTTTATAAAAAAACAAAAAAAATTTTTTTTTTTTTTTTTTTTTTTTTTTTGGTTGCTAAATGAAATTTATTTGGATTTATTAAAGAAAGGATAAAGTGTTTTGAAAAGAATATTAAACGAAACCCTTTGAGCGATCTTCGATTACACTCACCAACTTGTTTAATTTTTTAATGCCCTCGGTTATGTTGCCTGGCAGACACAATATAATGAGGGATAAATTTATTATTTAATCTGTGTCTTCAATTTCTAGTGTAAATTGAATACAAAATCTGAAAGTAGCTACTACCTTTGAAAAGTAGTTTGTGGTTGCTACTTTTTAAAACAAGTAGTTGTAGTTAACTACATTTTCGATAAAGTAGTTGTGGTTTGCTACAATAAAAAACAGTTTTTCCGTCCCCTGATCATGATTACAGGTCTCCCAACACATTTTTAGCCCCCCCCCCCCCCCCAAGAGGAGGAAATGGACCATTTTTATTTAAAAAGGAGGCTTTGGAGGACCATTTTTATTTAAAAAGGAGACTTTGGTAACCATTTATATTAAAAAGAGGATTAAAAATGGACCATGTGTTGAAAAATACTGACTAAATTTTCTAAATACGCAAGCAAATTTAAAAAAATTATCCCAGAAAATATGTTAATTGATTATCTTTATAAAGATGTCATTAAACAATGTACACCAGCTTTATTTAAACACAGCTAAATATCCTACTGCAAGAAGATAGAAAGTATTCAATATTTGACATTCATTCAATTCCTACTATTAGCTCACACTCTCTATATATTTATATATCTTGTTCAAATTTTCAATCGTTAATCAAATATTTTCTATTCATCAACTCAAGTTGAAATACATTTTTTTAAACTTGTCGTAGATGACACTTGATGTTAATACAGTTTTTCAAATATTAATTCATTAAATTTAATTAATTAATTTTAGTTTTATATGGGAGAAAAAAAATTCTCCCATTGTTTTCATAAATGAAATGAAAGATTTTCCTCAAATTAGTGATGCCACAAAAATAAAATACTGCAACGATGATTATAAAAAAAATGTTCAATAAAGATAACGTGGGACATTAATGCTGCACGGGTTTATTTTATATATTTATGATTAAAAAGTAGGAATTGACTTTAAAATTTTTTTTATATTACTTGTTTTGATAATTCTACTTAAAGGAGCCTGGACTTTTAATTCAAATTGTTGTTTCATTAATATTTAGAATAGTAGAAAATGATTTGCAATAAAATATAAACAGTAAAAATTAATGCACCAAAGAAAATATTAAATCAATCATTGCACATTAACAATTACAAAGTATAGTGCATTTCTTAGAATTTAACATGGAATAACAGTGATCAGGGAATAAAAAGAACACAGCATAGCAGCCCCTCATGTTGAATATTAATTTAAAATTAGATTAACATAATAAATTGTTAATTATTAATATGAAGCATAAAATTTAGTTCATTTCTATGCAATGGAAAAGAGATAAGTTATAATGTTCATCAGAAAAAGCATAGTAATGACAATGCTCCCTGGGGAGTGATCAAAACCAATATTGAATCAATCATCTTACACATTATAATTGGTGAAATTCCATTCCAAACATGTCCAGATCTGGCTATCACGGAAATCGTTAAAAATACGATCCAGTTGCATGAAATACCCAAAGTCTAATCAGCATCAATTTATATCAAGGGTTAAGTGAATGTGAAGTTTCATGAAATTTCATACCAGAGATGCTGAAATTTTATAGTTATGTTAGTTGTGAAAAATGCAGCATAGCAGTGCTACTTGTTGGGCCAAAACTTAATCAGCATCTGTATTTGCTAAAGTCTAATTAAATATGGCATTTGAGGGGGTCGGGGCAAAAGTGCTAAGCTACATTTTCGAACTTTTGAGATATATCAATTTGAAAGTTAGATAAAATACTCAAATAAAATATATATATATATATATATATATATTTTTTTTTTTTTGCCAATTTCTTAGTAACACTTGAGATATATCATTACTTTAATGATATACACTTTCTTTCGGTAAAATAATTCTAGAAACATCTGGGGCAAAAACTAAACTTGGGACATATGCTGCCACCTAATGACATTAGAAAAAAATTAATTTGTAGTATATTTTAATTTACAATATTAAGCAACAGATTACAGTGTCAGATTTATTTCACTAAAAATGTGGGTTGGCATTTTCTTGCCCCGACCTCTTCATTTGATGAAATTCCATGCTTTAGTTTTTGAGCTAGAGTAGCTACAAAATTTGTATCACATACAGAGAAAGATTTTCAAAAACTTGTCAAATTGTATTCAAGTCTGTAAATCCATCAAAAAATGGAAATTATTTTCATGATTTCAACACTTTCTTCTGATAAATATATATTAAAGAAAGTATTAAAAACAAAAGAGAGAGGAAATTGTAATTAAGATTTTCTTTAATAGCTAGGCTATACTTCTCCATCAAAATCGAAAATAGAACTACATCTATATTAATAAAGATAGAAGTGTGTGTGTGATTCAAGAGACCGTTGTGCGTAGAGCTACAAGATTTGACATAATCTGTATGTCTAAAGTTAGTGTTTTGATGAGATTTACTTTTTTTATTTAATTTTTTATGCGATTTTTAGCAATTTTTTTTTTTCATGTTTCAGAGCAATTTTTTTACATTAATAAAAGGAATCTGGTTTAAATTTTTTAGCCCAATGTAGTAAATGTTTTCCTCTTTTCAATAAAGTTTATTTGGAATTTGTACAGAGATTTTTTTTTAATTTTTCATGAATTTTTCATGCGAATTCAGGGATAAGACTGACAAAAAAGCAAAAATGCTGAAAACTATGCGAACGACGTTTGAGCAATAATAGTTATGAATTTCAAGCACAACAAATATTATAATTGCTATTAAAATATACATATTTTTTAATATATATATATATATATATATATATATATATTATATACAATATAACAATATATACATCAATTTAGCTTTGAGTACATTAGGCAGAAATTATTTACTTACTCCCACTCTTTTTTGAAATAAAAAATAAGTTTTTAAGGAAACAAATAGAATTTCTAAGGACACTATCAGTGACACCAACTAGTCAGTGCCATGGATATTCCACATTCCAGGTCATTTTTACCAGCCAGCTTGAAGTCAGTTTTTGGATTTTTTAATTTAATTTGTTTCCCCATTTCGTGGTGAATTTTCTACATTAGTAAAAGAAATTTGGTCTCAATCTTTTAAGTCCAATGCAGTAAATTTTCAAGAAATTTGTGTTTTTTCAGCAATCTTTTAACGAAATTAGTGTTTTTTCAGCTATCCTTTGACGAAATTTGCATTTTTTTAGCTATCCTTTGACAAAATTCATATTCTTTCAGAAATCCTTTGACGAAATTCACGTTTTTTAGTAATCCTTTGACGAAATTAGTGTTTTTTCCGCGATCCTTTGGCGATATGCATATTTTTCTGTGATCTTTTGGTGATTCTAGAGTTTTTCACGTGATTCTTTGTCAATTTTCACACGATCCTTTAGCGCTTTTTGCGTTTTTCATGAGATTCTTTGACAAAATTTGCATTTTTTCAGCAAACCTTTGGCGAAATACACGTTCTTTTCGCGATCTTTTGGCAAAAATCACACTGTTTCAGCAATTCTTTGGTGATTTTTACAATTTTTAAGTGAATTTAGTGTTTTTTGGAGATTTTTAGATGATTTTCATGCAATCTTTTGGCGATTTGTGCATTTTTCACACAATCTTTTGGCGATTTTTGCATTTTTCACGCGATCCTTTGGCAATTTTTGAGTTTTTCACGAGATCCTTTGATGAAATTTGCATTTCTTCAGCAACCTTTTGCTGAAATTCATGTTATTTTAGCAAAATTCATGTTTTTTTCCTGCAATTGTTTGGCAAAAAATCTCCATTTTTCAGCAATCCTTTGGCAATTTTCGCAATCTTTATGTAAATTTCGCATTTTTTCAGCGAGCCTTTGGTAAGATTCGTGTTTTTTCAGAGATCTTTTGGTGAAATTTCTGTTTTTTCAGCTATCATTTGACAAGACTCGCGTTTTTTCGAAAAATGGCGAAAAATCAGAAAATTGGAAATGACAAAAAAGTGGAAAACCGCGGATCCACAGAAGAATCTCATGCATGGAATATCACATTTTTTCACGTTTTGCAGAAGTTTTTGAGATTAATAAATGGAATTCAGTTTTAAACTTTTAGCTCTTTTGTAATAAATTTGGTCCTTTCGCAACTTCGCCCTGCAATTAAAATTTTTACTGATCTTTAGCTTTCCCCCCCTCCCCCTTATGAAAGGAAACTATGAAAGGAAATTTAATTAACCCAGGTTTCGTAAACATTTAGTGAAAATTCAGGAAAATCATTAGATGCTCAGAGGTTTAATATGTAAAATATCATAAAACGAGTTGGAGAGAAGAAGAGAGAAAGGAATACAACAAATTATGAAGTACTGACATGGGCTTATACGTACAATTGGCTGATTTATATATGCTATCGTGCATAAACTAGCTTGACTTTTATCGCCGATGTGAAGAATGGACTTGTTTAACTAAGTGTAGCTTCTTCATTGTCTGGTTCAATATTTATTCATTTTAGTCATTTCAATACTTAATTTGTTCTTAGAATTGTGTTTTCAATTAAAGGAGGGAAGAAAATGCATTTTTACATAAACAAGATGTGCAAAGCATAGTAAAAAATATTATAACTTTCGCAGAAATCAGTGGCTTTTTTGTATACCTCAAACAAAATTCTGTTAATTCATTCTTTTACTTACCCATCATACGTAGTATAGGGTAAATCTTGTAATAGTTTTGAAAATCGAAAAAAAAATTTTGACGGATTTACACGTTTCAGACACTGGAGATTCCGAAAAACATATTTTTAGAAAAAAATTTTTGCCGTCTGTCTGTGTGTCTGTAAAAGCTCTATCTCCCGAAAAAATTCAGATAGAGACTTGCAATTTGGTATATACTTAGTATGTAATAATAGGAAGAAGCCTATTTCATTTCAATAACCTCGATTAACCGGAACTATTTTTTTCGGACTCTCGAAATATTCGTTCTGATAAAAGGTATATAACATTTTTCGAAATTGCTTATTTTAAGAAATGAATATAAAAGACAATAAAAAAACAAATTTTTCATAAAGCATGAAGTCGATCGGATAATGAGTTGCCGAGATATTTGGAATCCTATTTACCACACTCTTCGATTTTTCATGACCCTGTATTTCATCCAAATTTCACTTCAAAGATATATTTTAATTGGAAATGTGACGCTTAATCAGATGCAATAAACCGCAAGTTAATACGATTATTATTTTTGGAGTTATAAGGATGTTTCTTTCAAGCAATTCAGTAATCGAGCCTTTAAGGTTTATGACGTCATCAAGCCACAATTTTATTTGAATTGCAATGCACTTTATAAGTAGTTTACACATTTTTATTTTAATATTTTATATTATGCATATCAATGATGGGTAAGTATTACGGTGGCCCCCAACGACTAGTTTAAAACGTTTGGAAAAATTCTATCACAGGCTAGCAGAAGAAGTTTTATTTTCTTTCACATTAGTGCAATAATGAGATCTTTGATGCTTCTTCAATGAAAAAGTAATTTTTGATTAAAAAAAAATTCTATTGAACTTTCTGGAAAATAGTCATTGAAATTAGCTATATGGTATTCACACTATTCATTTTTAAATTCAGGATATACTTTTACTATTTAATTTCCACCAATAAAATAATACAACAGTTCAGTTGATACTTTTCTTTTGAAAGGTTTTGTTTTGTCATGGGAGACCTTGAACACTCAGAATAAAAGGTTTGCATACCAGTATTGGAAGACTCACATACCAGATCTGGTACATCACAGTTTTGGGAAACCCTGGGCCAGAAGCACTGCTGTAATCTACACTTACTAAGTTTTTCATAATTATTTATTCTATGCTCAAAACTAAAATAAACTATTTAAAAATATATAAATAAGTTGAAAAATTATGAGAAGGTTATTGGTAACAAGTTATAAAATCAAATAATGAATAAGAATATCAACAAGGTAAAAGTGACAACATACCAAGAGTCTCCGAGCTTTCTTCAGTGCAATCTAAAATAAAATAAAAATAAATTAAGTTCAGGTTAATTTTTCATAATCAGGATGCACAATAATAGATGTTTTCAATGCATAAATGTAAATCTAATGCTCTTTTTTAGGGTTTCGTTCATCTCACGAAACCCTATTACTCCCGCTATGTTGTCTGTCTGTCACAGAGCCATTCTCAAAAACTATGTAACTTACAGAGTTGAAACTTTGTGTATACATTTGAATACCACCTATGAAGAGCTCAAAATATTAAAATTTGAAAAATTGTATTATTTTAATAAATAGAGATAAAAAACCAAAATTCTAACAGCCTTTTCCTATTAAATTTAAACATTTTTCGTTATAGCAGATGCCAAAAATCAAAAATCCACGATGAAATTCTTCCTACAATAATTAATTTTCTATCAGACGATTTCCACGTGAAAAATGAAAATGAAATAAAAAGTTTCACCAATTGAAAAAAAGATTAATATGAAATAAAATTTATTGACGTCATAGTGGTAATAAAACGGAAAGATTTCTCAATAATACAAGGAGTATGTGTATGTACACAAAGCAGATTAATAACACGTCATTAGAGAATTAAAAAGAAAATCGGATGTCATATCGGAAGTTTAACGGATTTTTCAAATGTTTCAGAATAATACAAAGCGAGTATCAATATGAGTAATAGAGAATAGTAAATATATGATATAAATGCTGGACGATTACACCATGAAACACTACTATATTAAAAACGTGAGTATAAAACATCACAAATTTACTGAATGGTGTATACAAAACATTTGTATACACCATTAAGTAAATTTGTGATGTTATATACTCACGTCTTTAATGTAGTAAATATATGAGTTTGAGGAACGTATTGAATCATGATAAAAACCCGATTACGGAAATATTCGCATATTTTAACATTTTGAAGGTGTACAACATGTTTAATTTTGAAATTATTATTTTTTTAAATATCGCATTTAGTCCACATGACAGATATTATTATGACAGAATATAATAGCAGGCTTCGCCCGCTATCAGGATGGTTTAGATATTCGAAAAAACGAGAAAAATAGACCAGTAAATTTTTACGTTATAAAAACCATGACTTTTTTTCTTTTGTTGCTAAATGAAATTTATTTGGATTTATTAAAGAAAGGATAAAGTGTTTTGAAAGGAATATTAAACGAAACCCTTTGAGAGATCTTCGATCACACTTACCCACTTGTTTATTTTTGTTGCAAACCCCTCCCATATCTCAGGGATAAGATTGACAAAAAAGCAAAAAAGCGGAAAACCGCGGAAGAATCTCATGCCTGCATATCTAGACATGTTTCCTTTGTTTTTGGGAAGGAATGGAAATACCATATTTACTCACATAATTTGTGCCACCGCATAAATTATGAACTCTACACTATTGAAAGAAAGTTTTGGCCAAAACAAAAGATTTGCATAATTTTCACCATCACATTAAAAAAAAAAAAATTTACATTAAAGTTAATTTTCAGATGAAGCATCTTTGGGAAAGTCTAAAATAATGAAAAATGATTTCAAATTACTCTTGTGTTTGTATCCTGAGATTTTCTTTTTTCACTTGCTTCAAGAGTATCAGGTGATTTTATGACCAATAACGCTGTATTAACAGAGACATTGATATATTAGTGCTTCCTCATGGAAATTAATTTATCGAAGTTGTCAAAACATTTTATCATATTGTCCGTGCTGTGAAATTAAAATACTAAGTTTTACCACACACTTTAAATTTGGAGTGGTCCACTTTGTGGAAAAATATAGCAATAGTTTTAAAATTCTACTAATGCTTTATTGCTAACTTAGTTTTTATTATTATTATTACTATACTAGAATATTCCTAAAAACTAAAAAAAGACTGTTCACCCTGTTTAAAAATATCACTTGAATAATTGCTGCAAGTGCAATTATTTTTTACATATTATTTTTTTAAATGTTAGAATTATCTTAGAGAGATATTTCTTTACGTTTTTCTCAAAGGAAATTTACTATCAATAAATACTTTTTTAAAAAATAGCCTGAATATTTTTTACACCATCTACTTTTGGCACTGAAGAAATTGTAAAAAAGTGTACAAAATAAAATGTAAATGCAGTCTGCAAATGTAGTATTGGCGGTGGGGGGGGGGGGGGGGATTCAATTGATTGAGAGTTACCATTATTTAGCAAATAGTAGTACAGTACAAAGTCCAAAATCCGGAATCCTCCGGACTTCGGATCATTTGCAGTCCCCCCCCCCCCCCCCCCCCCCGTTATTTATTTATGATGAACGCATTTCAATACTGGAAAATATTATACTGAAGCAAATTAAATATTTTAAAAAATGAATATATTTTTTAAAAAGGTAAAAAAATAATAATAATCTACACCCCACCCCCGTTTATTTTACTGAAATAAGGTAATAATAAAGCAAATATTTCAATAGAGGAATATATATATATATATATATATATATATACAGCGTGTCCACGTATAACCTGACCGACCTTTATTTTCGCAACCGTAGGTCCTAGATGCATACTTCCAATTACAAAAATGGTTTAAATAAGGTAAAGAATTACTTTTAACGTGATTTGGGTCAAGAAAAACATTTATTAAAAAAATACGAAAGTTAAATTTTTATACGGTCCCCCGGTCCTATAAGTAATATTTAGTAAAAATTTACTGTGACACTAACAAGTACGACAAAGAAAGTCCCATTCATCCAACATTAAAATTGACCGAGTTCTAAAACTTTGAAATGCATGACTTATGCCACTTTTTTGCATCTAAAAAGAGATGATTTCGGCCATGCTTTCAGGGGTCGTATGTAAAGTACTTAAACTTATTTCAAGGTATCTGCGCTTTGAAATAAATCGTACAACTATTACGATTGAGTTAATTTTTATTAGTTAAGTTTCAGATTAATTAAAATAATTGTATTTTAACATATGTTTTATTTTGAAAGGTTTTGAGGCTATGATTTCTTTTAACAAAAATATGTTATTTTCACAAGGTTTTATTTAACTTGCAACGATCGTCTTTCCAGTTTAAAATTTGTACTCGAAGTTTAACTCACTTTCAAATGTCCGATCGAAGTTATATTTTACATACTGACTTAAATCCGATGGCAATGTGATATTATTATGATTTTCGACGCTTACTATCTTATACATACTTATATTAGAGGATAACACAAAAAAAATTCGGATAGATTATCGTCAACAATTTTAAGAAAGGGTTTTAGATTAGATAACATAAAACTGCGATGGTTGTGTTTTTTAAATTTTAAAATTACGTTTTATGTATTTTTTAACGCTGAATAAAAAAAAATTACCTTCACTTTTAACCATCATATCATGGTTTTTCGCAAATCGCAAATTTCAAGGTTAAAAAACAGCGAAAAATCTGATATTATAAAATAGATGTAAGACTTTTTTTATTCAGTTTAATTTTATTTAATTCAACAGTTTATTCAAATTTTTGGCTTTTACTGGGTTTCTTGCAGCTAAACAGCTCAGGGGTCCGATGAGGTTGGGAGAGGAGGGGAATCAATTTTAACTTTGAGCTTTTTAACTTTGAAATTTGCGATTAGAGAAAATTCCTAACGTGATGGTTTAAAATGAAGGTCATTTTCGGATTCAGCACTAAATAATCCATAAGAATCAATTTTCAAAAGATAAAAAACATGGCACAACCCAAAATTTGAAAGACAGTGTAATCTAACAGCATTTTAAAATCTGTATCATTTTGTAAAGAATTGAGGCTGTTGTTTTTCATCTTTTTATTTAACAAAAATTCTGTGATTTTTATCCTCTTATATGTAGAGTACAAATTGTATATTTTGCATTAATATGTCAGAATGATTATAGATTTCACAATTATGTTAGATTGCAATGTTAATTTTTCTCTCAACTATTTTTTTTATATATATCTGACGATTATTTATATTTCTACTACATTTGTGAATGACCCCTATTTCGCAGCAAAAAATATACTCCAACTTTAAACAGCTATTATTCGGTTAATTTTAATGTTAGAGGAATGGGACTTTTTTTGTCGTACTTGTTAGTGTCACAGTAAATTTTTACTAAATATCACTTATAGGACCGGGGGACCGTATAAAAATTTAACTTTTGTAATTTTTTAATAATTGTTTATCTTAACCCAAATCACCTTAAAAGCAATTCTTTACCTTATTTAAACCATTTTTGTAATTGGAAGTATGCATCTAGGACCAACGGTTGCGAAAATAAAGGTCGGTCAGGTTATACGTGGACACACTGTATATATATATATATATATATTAATTATCACAATTTCAGGAAATTTTACTTACAAAACGTAATTTTTCTGTTAGGTAATTGAATATGTCTGTTATTTTACGCTGCTTTATCAATTATAAATCATTTGCAGTTATTAAAAAACTAATCAACACCCCCAAACACACACATTTATTTACGTCAGGAAGGCATTTGCAATGCTGTATAAAGATACACACTAATAGGATATTCCAATAAAATAATATATTTTTAAAAGGTTAAAAAAAACGTTATTTGTTTTTATGCTCCCTATTGTTCCCATTTGATGTTCTCAAAGGGTGCTGCGCACTGCCCTTTTTGTTTTAAGTGCTGATGCGCCCTGTTGTTTTTAGACGTGAAAAATAAAATTAGTCCTGCCCCTTTTCCATGTTATCTTCTTTACGTCTATTTTTTTTCCCTTTAAAAATATATTTCCTTTATTTGTTTCGTGGACTAAAATAAACAAAACAAACAGCCTGATAATTCAATCCTTTCTTTTTCTTTTCAGTTACTCTAGTGGCCTTTTTTGTGTGGTGCTCCGATTTTGGAATAAATTATCATATTTTGATAAAATTTGGGAAAACAGCCTAATTTGCTATTATTGCAACTTACTGTAAATTTGAACATAATTCATCAAATAACGACCGAGATATTTTTTTATTTATTTATTTTTTATGGTAAGGAAAAGGTTTTTTTCATTCTTTTCTTTTAATTACTTTTTTCTGTTTTCCTGCAGCTAAATACAACTATGAATGCGGTGCTTCCTATGGAATATTGAGAAGTCGCCAATAAAGGTTATCAGGCATCTATATCACGGCTTCAATTTATTGAATAAATTGATGCAATTTTCGGAGATTGGTGGGGAGGGGAGGGCGTTGAGTAAGGAATGATCGAATAAAAGCGTAAAGATATCAAATTGAAAATATATAGAGACAAATATAACAGAAGCGGGAAAAACGATTCAGTCCAAGGCATATATAAATAATTTCTTTTTTTAAACCGAAATATTAAAAAAAAAAAAAAAAGGCTAGTTTCCAAAATGTCCGGATTTTGGAGAATTCCGAATTTCGGATGTCCGGATTTGAGACTTTGTACTGTATATTAGTACTACAGATTTTTTAAAATTAATTTTAAAGATTTTAATATGCTGAGAGACAGAGCTGGAAAGGGGAAATTTTGGGGTGGGAAAGTAATTACATGATTGATTACTTATCGCTACTAGATAACAAAAAGAGAGTATCTTTTATTAAAAATAAAGAATTTTATTTTTTTTTCTTGGGGGGGGGGGGGGATTTATTCAATTTAGATAACTGTTAATTATAATTGATTATTACTAAAGAGTAACCAATCAGGCAGAAGATTTTAAAAATATATATACAATCTTTTTTAAAAATTTTAAACTTTCTATGCTCAGTTACGTGGGAAGTGAAGGTGGTTGTAATTTAGATGATTATTTATTTATTTATTGTTACATACAAGACAACAACAATTAGGATAGTGGATTTTTTTTTCTAAGGACAGCGGATTCCCCCCCCCCCCCCTCCCTAAGTTTGAGATAAGGAAAGGAAATGAAAATTTTACAAAGGGAAGATTTTGATGAAATTAATAAAAAGCAGAAATCCAATAAAAAACGACAGATTGACACTTGTGCCATTAAAATTTATAAGGATTGAACTAAAACTTTTATGAAAAGAAATGTACAACTTCCTGATAAAATTCTTTGTATTTTATGTAACTTACAAAGCTTATATCATAATTTATTAAATTAAAAATAACTTAAAATTGTGGTTATGGCCATTTGGCTACATTCCACAGCCATGTATTTGCTATATTAATTCTAGAATTAGATTTAAACATGAAATAAAATATTTAAAAAATAAATAAATAAAAAGTTGAAAATAAGTGAGAGGAGGTTAAAAGAAATTAATTACAAAACCAAAAAATAAGTAAAATGAACATTACTGAAATAATTATAATGATATACCTGGAGCATTTTCTGATTTTTCTTCAGTAGAAACTAAAACAAAATAAAAAAAGTTTTATTTATTTTATTTTTCAAAAATAAAAAGCAATTATAAATATTACACTAATATTAATGATTATTTAAGGTTTAAAAATATTAGTAAATGAATTAGAAATACAAACAAAATATAATAAAAATAAAATAATACAAAGAAAAAATTTAAACATATCAGAGAAATGGATTTTGAATAGCACAATCAAGCATAATTCTAAGCAGTTCTAAACCAAGCATATAAAACTAAAGGGAATTGTCAAAGAAAAATACTTTTAATTTTTCTATCTATTTATATAATATGCAAGTAAGGTGACAATACCAGTTCTTTCTCATCTTCGGGAAAAGCAAAATTATTGCAGCCATGTTAGATGTAAGTATTCTGATGCTGTAAATATGCCAATTGTTCAACTTATAGAAATATACACATTATCTGCTTTATATTACACCTATTATTCTTCATTTTCTCTAAAACCTTCAAAAACTATCCAATTATAATGTTTTAAGTTCTAAATTAAAAATAACAGATAACCAACTATTATGAACAATGGATTACTAGATATAAACAAACAAACATTGTTGCTATTCAGAAACACAAATTCCAAATCTAGAAAAGAAAGAACGACTCTTGGAGAAATTCATTAAAAAAATACCAGTTAACATCTGATTCTGCTCTTAAAATATTTGTAAAAGCATATTAAAGGCTTAAATATTTTGAAATGTCTTTTTCACACCAATTGTGAAAAATAGAGTTTATTGTTAATTTTTTAATGAAATGGTTCCAAAAGTTGTTTTGCAATGTATACTCGCATGCACTGCATCAAGTTAAAAGAAATTTGGCGACGCCATCTAGCAAGCACAAAATAAAATATTTTACAAATTTTTTTCACAATTAGCATTTTTAACTACTCAGAGGAAAAAAAAAAAAAAAAAAGATAAAGAAAAGAAAAAGACATACTTTATATGAATTTACTAGCATATGCCCCTTCCTTATCAAAAATGACAGAAAAGTTAAGCCAGATTATTGACATATTTCATTTAAACAAATGATATAAATTGAAATAGTGTGAAGATCCAAAGACCAGACCTTAATCAAATTGAAAATTTATGGAGCCGACTAAAGAGACTTGTTGCGTAGAAACAACCTAGCAATTAAATCCAATTAATGGAAGCCATAATTCAATCTTGATATCAAGTTCCCGAAAAATCAGAGGAAAAGGAAAAAGGGTACATTTTACTATTTCAAATCTTATAAACATGATTTGCACTAAAGAAAATATCAGGTAATGTTGGCCTATGTGAAACAGGTATCATACTTATAAAACAATAGCAGAGCTCATTAGTTGCACATCCATTTCGGTATCTTTTATCAAAATGAAAGTATCTGTGTTAAATATTACGTAAAATTGTTTTGAAATTTAAATTTTTAATACCTTTAAACTCTGAAATATAAAAGTATTCGGCTGGCCAAATATTTGGTATTCAACTAGTTGAATATTTGGTATTTGGCAAAAATCACTATTCGGTACATCCCTATTTATGAGTCCATCCAAGCCAAGACTGAAAACTTTTCTGAGTATTGGGAATAATCAAATGGAAAGGAGATAGAATATTTCTGTCTTGAATTATGGCTAAAAATTGACATACAATAAAAGAAGTGATTAAAAGTTCTTGACCTTATTCAAGTATATAAAGTAGAATTTAGAAACAGTCAAAAATCTCCAAGACTGAAGGTCTTGCACCCATGAACAGATTTCATGTAATATAAATGTATTTCAAACTATATTTGGGAACAATAACCAGGATATTTAACTCATGTCACAGTCCTTATATTCATGCTTGATTCAGTTAAAGTCCATTGAACTGTTAATCTTAAATAAAATTAAAGTTCCTTAAATGAACTTAATGGAACCTTTAAATGATAACATAAAACTATTTCCATTTTCGTGGAACTTGTCCATTTAAACTAAATTAAATAACACTTATGAAAAGTAATTAACTGAATGAAATTTAAACCATATTAAAAATACTGCACAAATCTATATAGCAAATCTAAGAATAAAACTTTTTTTCTGTCCTGCTTTAATCTTTGACAGTTTGAAAAGGCTGATTTCCATCCTGTGGATGGAAAACTTGTATCCTTGAATATGTCATGTGAATAAACACTCATACCCAATAAGTACAAGCTTAAATGATTTGCTGATAAGTAAAATCAAATCTGTGAAATTTTTTCAGCATTTTTAAAAGTACTTTCATTTTAATCTATAGCAATACTATTAAAATACACAAAATTTCTACATTTAAAAACAATGGTGTTAAGCAAAAAAAAAATATTAAAATCTAACCTTTGTTCTTTTCTTCTAAAGTTTCTTCGACCAAATCTGTAATAAAATAAGAGTGTGGTAAATTAAAATTATCCTAAATTTTATAAACACTCTACAATTTTGTTATAAGCTTTAAAAAATCATTAAAAACTGCTATTTAGTTTTACTTTCTTGAGAAAGACTTAATTTAAATTTAATACACTTGAGCATTTTAAGCTCAATAATTTTTCTAACTTATGTAATTCATACATTTATAATGTGTAGTTAAAACTCAGACAATTTCCCGGGGTAAACAATATATGTGAAAACCATTTATTTTTTTACTGAAAACTTCTATAGATTTTTAATTTTTTTATTGAAAACTCCAATAGATTTTTTACATTTTTTTCCAAAGCATTTCAATAATGTATCTTGAGAAAAAAGGGTTAGTATTAACTTTTTATAATTAAATGACATACCTTGTTCAACTGCAGTTAACAAAATTTTAAGAGCTTCCCATCCTTGATGTAATGAGTCTTTTTCATTTAAAAGTGGGACCAATTTTATTAATCTATGATATCGTTCTTTAAGCACATACATCTTGACTTCTTCATCTAAATTTTCATTGGGTGTCACCCATGAAAAATCTATATAAGAAAATGGAAAGAAAATCATCACATCAACTGGCAGTAGGCAGCAAAATTTCAATGGTAAAATTATCATACATTTTGCCTTTTCAGCAAACTTTTAAATCTAAAACAAAGATTCCAAACAGAATAAACTTCAACTGACTTAAGTAAAATCTTTTTTCAGTTTTTCACAATTTTTTTTAATTTCAAACAAATATCAACCAACAACCTTTTTTAAAAAACCTAATGCTTTTTAGATTATTTGTGTGGCAGAAATAGCAATTAAATTACTATGTAGAAATTAAGTAAATAAATAATTTATATTTTAAACAATATAAGAAAGACAAAAATTTGTCACTTTTTGAAACAAAGATATCTAAGTGAGATCAATGCATGACACAAATAACAATTATAATGCTTGGTTAGATTAAAAGTATGTACGCCCCAATTTGCTTCCTGTAAGGTCGGATCCAGATGTAAAAAAAAATAATTTCAGTTAAAAAACTATTTTTTTTTTTAAATGCATATTTCCACCATTTAGTTTTTAGTGTTCAGGGCAGTCACCCGACCTCACCAATCTTTTTATCTATTTGTCAATTTTTATGCACTTGGCTCAATTTTTCTTTTGGATTTTCAAGCTGCAAAACACTTTTTCCCAAATTGTATATATATATATATGTGTGTGTGTATCAAAAGACAAACCTGATCTTCATTTGGCGAAATGAAGATCAGTCCTTTAAAAATACTTTTAAAAACCTTACGAAACTTTTATTTTTAACTGTCAATAAATAAAAATATTGAGGAAAATTAAGAAATAGAATCATATTTAAATAACAGAGATTGCTTTTACATTATTTATTTGCTGTTTGAAAAGCGATCTACTAATTCAAAAATACAGTGTATCTCATTCCAAGTCAATATGAAATATAACAAGAAGTGCTAAAAAATTGCCGCCATTTCAAAGCAAACAACACTAAGCTAGACATTCCATTGTTCAAAATGCAGTTGACAGTATATATACTGTATCACTGGCTAAAATTCCATCACTTCCACTGATTTCATCCCATTTCATATACAAAACAAAGTTAATGTGATGAAAATAACTAAATTCTCTTCATTATTGTTAAAGTTGTGATCAATAATTCGAGTTCAGCTTGTAGTGAAACACCCTGCATTTTTGATTGAATAAATGGATTATGATGCTGGTTTCCGGTACAGAAAATGTCTGTCGTGACCGCATTATCTCCCTTAAAAGTTTGTTCTGAAATTTTAGAAATACTCTGCACATTTTCAACCTCTGAAAAAAATCGTTCACTTAGACCCTCTGGTACATTTTGAAACATTCTTGTTAAGTTGCCACCATTTGAAAAAAAAAAAAAATAAATATATATTATATATATATATATATATATATATATATATATATATATATATATATATATAAACTTATTGTAAAAATTAACCATTGAAATAGAAGCAACTGATCATATACAATGAGATTACATATATAATATTTTTTACTTGCTTCCTGTCAAATAAACACTATAAGACTGCAAAAAATTCCTTCAAAATTTCTTTGATTTTGAAATATTTGTTTTAGAATATAAGAAAATTTTATTCATTTTTTTAGTTCACAAAGGAAGCAGTGGAGTTAATTTTTTTTTAAAGTTTTGAGACTATCCTTCTTGAATAATAGTTCAAAGGATAGATATATATTTTTTTAATTGTAAAGTTTAATTGTGAAAAGGTTTTGTTCATCAAAATTGTCTGTTAAATATGATGTAAAATTATTTTAAAATTTTCGGTTTCGGCCAAAATTACTATTCAGTGTATCCCTAGCATGTATATTCATATAAATATAAAGGTCTCTAAAAAAAAAAAAAAAAAAAAACAAGAAATTTTCTCATGGTTTTTTTTTGTTGTTGTTGTTGTTTATAGCATGCAGGGTTAGAGATGGGAATACTCGGAAAAAAACTGAAAACTTTGGGGAAAAAAACTGGTTTTTTTCCAAAGGGGTATATTTCAATTTTTTGAAATTGGAAAAATTGAAATTTTAATTTATAAAATAATGTATTCAAAATGCTATTATGGCTGCATTCTGATATTTTTCCATGTTCAGTGTCTCCCATGAAAATGTTAACATAGAAAATATGACCTGTAAGCAGTTTAGGAAGAACTTGCATCCTTTAAAGGAACCTTTACAATTTTTTCACTTTAAAACATAGTCACCTTCAAAAAATTTGCAATTTTTTCCAGTATCCATTCTGAATTCTCCAGAAATGTGATGCAACTGAAATCACCAATGAATTTCTTATCTAGCTACACTAGTACACTAATACACTAGTGGCCTTATTTGTGGAAACCTTATAGGAAAAATGTTTTCTTGAAGTTTAATAGCTCATAACACCCTATATATATATGTATATATATATTTCTTAGTCATACCATGAAAACTATATACCACTGGAAAGATAATTTAATAAAAAATATCATGCAATACATTTCGCTCAATTCTGATTAATTTATCAAAAGTTATAGCCAAATAATCAGAAAAAGGCAGTAAAACCTGGTTAGTTTGAAGATAATGATTTTTCTTTTTCTTGAATGTAGCCAATGCATATGAATGTTTGGAGTGTCAGACAGATTCTATTTTATTTGGTAATGTGTCAATCAAAATTAGGGTAGGATTTTTAAAATATATATGTCATATTTTGGTATTTATAGGCAGACTTTTATCACTATATTTTATGATTGCTATCAAGTTTCTAAAGTTCTTTGTCATCTTTCAATTTTTGAGCTAATAAAGCATAATAAAATTAAGCAAACATCATAAAGAGTTGATTAGTTACCCAGAAATCAATGTATAACAATATTTTTAAGTGTAGAAAACTATGGTTATTATGAAATTGGAAGTAAATTAACAAAGGGATGTCTAAGTCATGTAAAACAAGACTGATAAAGGCAGAAAAAGGTGAAGGAGAGCAATCAGCAGTAGAAGTGTAAGGTCCCTGTGTATTGGTCACAGAAAACATCACCTCGGTGAATGCAACATGAAATGGCATATTGAAATGTGGAGTTGAATCAAAGTACAGTTCTGTATGCAGTATTTGGTCTAAATGCTAGAATTTCACGAAAAAATAATTATAAATCAAATAAAGGTTGAAAATATTAAACTGAGCTAAAAGGCATGTTTACTAGACAGAGAAATAGTAGGGTCATGTTATTTTGAGTGTTAAAGTTTTTTTTTTTTTTTAAATGGAATTCTAGCATTTAGACCGAAATACTGCACTCTGCACAGAACACTACTTTGTTTCAGCTTCCCATTACGGTGCATCATTTCATGTTGCACATACCGAGATGATTGTTTTCTGTGACCTATACACATGGACCTTACTCTTCTACCGCCAATTGCTCTCATGCACCTTTTCCTGCCTTTACCAGTCTTGTTTTGCTTGACTTAGATATCCCTTTCTTTATTTATTTCTAATTTTACTGCAAATTTCTTCATAACCATAGCTTTCTACACCTAAAAATATTGTTACACATTGATTTCTGGATAACTAATCAACTCTTTATGATGTTTTGTTAATTTTTATATACTTCACCAGCTCAAAAATTGAAAGGTGAAAAAGAACTTTAGGAACTTGATAGCAATAATACAAAATAGTGATAAAAGACCTCCTGTAAGTACCAAAATATAGCATACATTTTTCTTTTCAATCTGACCCTAGCTTTGATTAACACATTACCAAATAAAATGGAATCTGTCTAGACACTCCAAACATTCTTATGCATTGGCTACATTGAAGAAAAAGAAAAATAATTATTGCCAACCTAGCCAGGTTTTACTGCCATTTTCTGATTATTTGGCTATAACATTTCATAAAATAACTATAATTGATCAAACTGTATTGCATGATATTCTTGAGAAAATTATCTTTCCAGAGGTATATAGCTTTTATGGTATTACTAAGAAATATTGGGTGTTATGACCCATCAAGCTTCAAAAAAGCATTTCTTTCAAAAGGTTTCCACAATTTTGACCACTACTGTATTTATGAAGAACCTTATTAAAAATATCTAAATAAAAACCTAAATATAGCAATAATTTCTAATTCACAAAATTCTGATTATAATTTTTATGACAATTTTATGATTTTTTTAATAAGGCAATATTTTTTTATACAAAATGTTCACAAAAACAGGATCGTGTGAAAAAGAAAAAAAAAAAAATGTAAGCAGACCCATGCAACATCTCTTGTTAAAAATGAAAAATCATGTGCAAAACTATTTCAATTATTTACCTGAAATTTAATATAAAATTTGAAACATGCATTTATTTTTATTGGCATAGCTGCGATTTTTCATGTAATTGGATAATAGTCGCCAGAAATATTTAACTATTATTAGAAACAAGTTATTTTTTAATAACATGCAATTGAAATTATTTAGTCTTTTCAAGCTTTTTTTTCTCTTCCCTTCCTTTTCCTTAAATACAAATTTTAAGACTTGTCTAACTGTATATATATATATTAATATAAACGCATACAAATAAACTTTTCAAAGAAAATGTAAATTTTCTGTTAAAATTGTTTTCAACTAAATTTTTCGAAGTATTAAAAAATCCACCTGTTTTATAAATTTCCTTAAAGAAACACACACACACACATATATATTACTTTCATATTAAGAATCTAAATCTTAAACTAAAGTCAAAACATAGTGTTCGTTTACGTTTAGACTGGAAAGCTATACCAAAACTAAATACACAAAAAATAAAAATTCTTTGAATTGTACAAAAAAAAAAAAATTCTAATATTGTAAATTATAAATTTTTAAGCAATAGAAGATATAAAAATGATAATATTTATAATGTCACAACTACAATAATTTATTTCTTTAAAATGGCGTCATTTGTATACAAAGCAATACTATGTAGAGGGGATTTAAATTTGCTTTCAAACTGCAGTGATATTGGTTGAAACTCATACGATTTTTGTTGTTATTTTTTTAATTATCTCTACTGGTAATTGAACAAATGCAACAGAAAAATCATTTCAACAGAGCCATGATAGATTACAAACAATGTTAAATTAAGCAAGAAAAGCTACTGTGAAAATTCTGAGACTGAAAGGCTAACTTTTTTTTGTAATATATTCATGTAAAGTGAAAAAAATATATATATTCGTTAGTGTGCAGAAATTTAAAAAATGTTTATTATTTTATATTTTTTAATAAAATTTAACTTATTTTTTAGAAACATTTGTAAAAAATAAATTTTTCCAGAAAAAAATGAAAAAAAAACTGCTTTTTTCCGCTACTTTAAAATTTTCGGAAATTTTACATCTCTATGCAGGGTCTTCAACCAAGTTTAATGTCACTTTCAGGAAACTTGACAAGGTACAGTAGAAACAAAATATTAGAATTAAAATGTAAATATATTAAATATTTAATAAAATATGAGCATTTATATGAAATACTTTTTAATTGGGCATGCGCTAAACATTTTTTGCATAATTTTGTAGCCAACTATATAGAGCAACTTAAAGAGTTAGTATTTAATGAATGTCTATGCATAGCTTTGGAACGTATGCTTCAATTTTGATAATACTTTTTTGTTAGGATGGGCTCGTTCTGAAAATTTAAAGCATCAAAATGAAATGACAATTTGTGTAAAATCTCTTATCATCCAACTACTTTTACAAAGCAACTAAAATTCAGTGCACTGTATCGCCAATATCTTTCTGAATTTCTGCGGCGTTTTTTATATGAGTTTCTCTATATAGTTGACTGCTAAATTATGTAAAAAAAGTTATCTTTAGCACATATGCAGTTAAAAATTTCACACAAATGCTCACTTTTCATTAAATATTTAATATATTTATATTCTAATTAATATGTTGTTTCTACTGTGCTTTGTCAAATTTCTTGAAAATGAGGTTACATGCATGAATATACATGCTATTTCTTACACAAATGAACATGCATTCACATAGGCATGTGTTACAGGTACAGATCATTTTGACTATTTTATTTTACAGGGTGCTCAAAAATATTTTTCTTATTCAATTTATTGTTTGTCTCCTAATTACCCAAGAGATCTAACATTTGCTGAAATATATGAGGTCAACATGTTTATTTATTTATTTATTTCTGAAATTTTAGAAGAATGTGTCAAGTATTTCTTTAAATATTCGAGAAATCATCTAAAATCAAAAGTGTCCAGTGACTTTCAGTCATATAGTGAATATATATATTTCACCTCCCAATGTCAATCTGAATTGCAGTATAAAATAGCAGAAATGTGAAAAAAATCAGGAGACTTAGCAAGTTTTAACTAGATTTTTACATATAATTTTCTGAGGATAAAGTACTATAATAATAATATGAAATGGAAAATCAGTTAAATTTACCTTGAAAAATATAAAATGCATCTTTTGGCCTCTGAAAATGAAGGCAAATATCAACTGCAACAAAAACAACTAAGAATGGTTGAATCTTTACATCAAATGTATATGCATCAGAAGAAGACTGAAGTAAATAAAACTTGCAAAATGAAAGTCCCAACTCATAGTAATTCACATTGTATTTATGAAGGATGTTTAAAATTTCTAAAGCACAATCCAGATATTTCCTAGTAAATGCTTCCAACATCAAGGCAATTCCAATTTGTCCAAACATAATTTTTTGTTCAGGACATAGCTCATTTATATCATCTAAAACAAATACAGAACAATTGAGAAATCTATGCAAGTGAGATAATTTAAAGATTTAAAAAAGAGAGGAAAAAGAAAAAATAGCACTACATTAATTTAACATCTTTGGTATTTAAAACAGCATAAATGGTATTTATAAATATTTATCTTTAGTTAATTTATAGACTATAGATAATTAAAATCTATATTAGTATCAACCTATAAAATTAACTCTTTTTTTTTTCATAATATATTTTAATTCAACAATAAAAGATGAAGAGGGGGATTATTGTGTGGTGCTTTCCTTGGTTTTAAGATAGGATATACTGTTAAAAACAATTTTAAGGAGAAAATTTTAAATAGCATCTTTTGTTTAAATCAATCCTGATAATTTTAATTGTTATACTGCTGAATGATAGCAATTGTTAATTTTTTTGTAAGATTAGAAAGAGAATGGGGAAATAAGCATAGAGGCATTTTACATCAAAATTCATAACATATGATAAAGGTTTTGATTAAAAATGGTGAAATGGGTTTGCTCAATACTAAATCTCTATATGGCACATCTATGATGACATCACTCTCAACATTTCAGGTACTGAAACTAGTTGGAACAATAAAAGATATATTTTCCAGATATCATAATCATTTAAAATTAGGAAAATCCATACAAGAATAACAACATATAAAAAAATTAATGGATATTTTCTTTTTAATATAGTGTTTGAAATAGTGTGCAAAATTGTGTAAATCTTACGCACACACAAAAAAAAAAAAAAAAAAAATTGTGAATTTCAACAATTGGTTGCAGGGGAAAAAAAAAAAAAAAAAAAAAAAAAAAAAACAAGTGAGTAAGTGTGATTGAAGATCGCTCTAAGTGTTTTGTTTAATATTCCTTTCAAAACACTTTATCCTTTGTTTAATAAATCCAAATAAATTTCATTTAGCAACAAAAAAAAGGCATGTTTTTTATAAAGTAAAAATTTACCAGTCTATTTTTTTTGTTTTTTCGAATATCTAAACCAGCTCGATAGCGGGCGAAGCCTGCTATTATATTCTGTCATGCGGACTAAATGTAATATTTTAAAAAATAACTTCAAAATTAAACATGTTGCACACCTTCAAAATGTTAAAATATGCAAATATTTCCATAATCGTATTTTTATCATGATTCAATATGTTTCTCAAACTCATATTTACTATTCTCTATTACTCATATTGATACTCGCTTTGTATTATTCTCAAACATCTGAAAAATTCGTTAAACTTCTAATATGACATCAGATTTTCTTCTTAATTCTCTAATGATGTGATATTAATCTGCTTTGTGTACATACACATACTCCTTGTATTATTGAGAAATCTTTGAAAAATTCTGTTTTATTACCACTATGACGTCAATCAATTTTATTTCATATTAATCTCTTTTTCAATTGGTGAAACATTTTATTTCATTTTTCATGTGGAAATCGTTCAATAGAAAATTAATTATTGTAGAAAGAATTTCATTGTGGATTTTTAATTTTTGGCAACTGCTATAACAAAAAATGTTTAAATTTAATAGGAAAAGGCTGTTAGAATTTTGATTTTTTATCTCTATTTATTAAAATATGATTTTTTCAAATTTTAATATTTTGAGCTTCATAGCACGTATTCAGCTACATAAACACAAAGTTTCAACTCTGTAAGTTATAGATCTGAGAATGGCTCTGTGACGGACAGACAATGGAGCGGAAGTAATAAGGTTTCGTGAGATGAACGAAACCTTAAAAATCATGAATTTTGTCAAAAGGTCACGAAAAAAATCATGAATTTTGACAATCTTCCTTAGGAAGCACTAATACCCTATATATGTATTCACAAAAGAAAAAAAAATTAGAAGAAATTAAATATTTATTAAATTTATTATTTTTAAATGTAATTAATTTTAAATAAATTTTTATGTTTTTAGAAATGTAAGTATTTTCATTTTTAAAACAAATGAACTTTTAATTAATAAGTTTGTACCATTTGAGATTTCTATGCAAAATAGATGGTATTCAGATTATAATGTGTACACGTAACAGTACGTTTATGTTACGAGCTATAAAAACAAATTAGAAGCAGTTTTCATACCAGTGCAGACAAAGGTATTACATATTGCAATTATTTTTACATGGAATATTTCCTTCAGAAAGATATATCAACTACAAATCTTGAAAAAAGGCTATTTTAAATCAGAAAAAAACTAATAAATTATTTTGAGCATTATATTTTTTCATTCTCATTGTACATGAAAACTGGTTTTAATTTTCAAAGTAAAAAAAGAAAAAAAAATATTCAACTTATGCAATTGTATCAAATTTCTAGAGCAGGAGCCCTTTTATATTGGGTCTCCAGTAAACTTATAAAAACTAGACATGCAAAAGTGCAAGTATTTAACTTTTTTTATTACTTTTTTTTAAAACTTTTTTTATTATATTTGTAGAATTTTATTATAAAATCTACATGCTCAGTGACTTTGTGAAAGCATGTGCGATTTCATATAGTTGTCAGAAATATTCCATGTATATCAAATTGTGCTTAAATAAATTTTTAGACCTAAACTTTTGAAGGGAAAAAGTTATGAGTATAAATACAGAAAGCAGACTTTATGATTGTTTTTTTTTTTTTTTTTTTTTTGCACCAGAAATTATAAAAAGACAATTTTTTAAAAAAAATTTTTGTAGATCATAGAAAGGGAGGGAATACAGGATTTTTTTTTTTCAATTTATTCACTATAAAAAAAAATTTTCAAAAATTCTTACAATATATAGCATCTGCCAATTTTCCATAATATGTCGCCATGAATTCAGACTCACAGGCTAATGCTAGATATATGCATGTTGATAGATCATTCTTGGTATTCCATATCCTGAACATATCTGCAATATTTGCATACATGCTCTTTTTAAAACATGTCTGTAAAAACTCTTTGAGATTAAGTTCATTTACTTCTTTAGGTGTTGTGCCTTTCAAAATATTACACATGTGATGCATTCCATTATATATACGATTCTTACTCTGCTCCAAGGACTTGCCAGTCGTACTCATTTCTAAAGCTGAGTGCATTAGAATTTTAGGTATTTTCTTTTTACAAACAGATTTAATATAATTTATATAGTCTAGCAAGACAGAAATATCTAATTCTTCAGTCTTCAGGACAGAAATAAATGCATTAATAGCTTCACTCTTTAAGGGTAAACTCTTCTTTTGGCAATTATCAAAAATTTTTTTAACATATGAGTTTAATTTAGGTTGTTCATAACATTTAATAATGAAGTATGATAATAATTTTTTATCATATATTTCAAACTTGTCCACGAGTTTCAAGACATCATCAAATATACCAGATAATGAAACTTCACTATCAGTTGAATCTATGACAAATGAGAACAGACCAGAAAGTAGTTTTTTAAATAAAATTTTGTTAACATTAGTTGAAGAGCTAATAGAGATATATGTATGAGCAACTTTAACAGCTTCAATGCCCATTTTTTTAGAACAGTGGTCTTCTATTTGAACTAAAACATCTGTAAAATGGAGAGAAGCTTCTGGTAAAACCTATAAAAAAAAAAGTTATCAGTAAAAATGTATTTAAAAAAAAAAAAAAAATCATACAAATGCAAAATCTTAATAATATTATAAATAGTAGATAGTACTCGCCAAAACTTGACAGCAAACAATTTAAAGGTACCACAGAAAAATGGTCCATAACATCATTAAAATGTCAAATTTTTACAGAATATTTGTTAGCAGTAGTTAAAAGAAATAAAAAATTCTCCTTTTATAATCGGCTGGGGACAGGCTACATATTAACTCTCTTTACACAGATACAGACAACAGAACATTTCACAGAGAATTCATTTTCAAATCCAAAGAGCAACTCCATATTTATTTATTTTTTTTATTTTTTATTTTTTACAAAAGGAAGAAGTGTTTGAAGTTCAAATTTTGTTAGTTTCTTAAATATAAACATTAAACTGCATTACAATACCAATGGACGACACCATAGTTTTATTATATAAATACTTCAGAAAGTGAGATCTGTTTTCAAATGATATAAACAGCTATGAAAACAAATCTGATAAATTTTTTATGCTTTTTTATATATGTATGAACATTTAATTTATATAATGTATTAGTATTGTTTGTTACATACAATTTACTTCTGTTTGCATATAAAAATTGATAAATGGCTTCTTTATATATCAAATGTGCAAATATTAAAAAAAAAATTGCTTGTGTATATGAAACTGTGAATAGATTGCCAGAAAATATGCATGACAAACTTCTTTCTCTCACCAAGGCTCCTCCCTACATTAGAAAAGTACCTACTTTTTCTTCTTTCTGCTTGTTTATGTTAACATTGGTGTTTGTTTATATTTAAAAACAATCATTAACTGAGCTATTGAATAGAGGAAGTGCAATCTCCTCTAATTATAAACATCCAATTTCATTCCGCCCACACAACTGATTTCTTGATTACTTGCAATAGTAATAACTGTACTTCCCACGTGCCAGAACTTTCAAAGATTTTTCCAATTAATTTACTTTATTTGTGTTTTTCCTAAGTGAAAGAAAATACAGAAGGACATTTCTCTCTCTTAGACTCAGACTTATATTCGCAACCGGACAGTGTAGAAGTCCACTTACAACCGCACGGGGACTTATGTTATCTCTCACCCGCACTAGAAATACCACCTGTTTATGCACTGGATTACTTCATACTCTAAAGAGTATCTGATAACCTATGTTCCTAATGCATAGGGAACGCAACTACATTTATTCTGTACATAATTATTAATTTTAAATAGATATTGTGCATGTGGATGTGACACACCTTATTTTTTGTCTACACACATTTACACTTGTGGATACGAACCCCAACACTGCTTTTTTATGGAAAATAATCATCTAATTTTCTTAGTATATAAGCCTTACAGCTTTTCTTTTAATTTGAAATTTAAAATACAAAATCATTAATTTAAAAAAAATGGAGATAGTATACTTTCATTAATAATAATAAAGATAAAAACAAATATTTGATACTAGGAGCAAGGATCGAACCCACAGTAAAGGTGAAAATAAGAAATTTCACTTAGTAGAGACTGGCCGGTAGGTTTATTTTTTTTTTAGTAGCCAGTTACTGGCTAGTGAGAATAATTTCTTTAGTAGCCAGTAAGTACATACATGTCACTGAATACTTAATTCTTTTTTAAATTAATGACTTTACAGTAAACAAGCAATTTATGTACTAAATAAAAATATTTTAATTTATATTGTTTCGAATAAACTTGAGATTTAATTTCCAATCTATTTTAAATTTAAAAATAAGTTAACAGCAAAGTTATACACAACATGCTTATGTAGCTATAAGTCCCACTGTGTTTAGGTACTTCTGTAGCGAACTACATAAGTACTTTTTTTTTTTTTAAATATTTGTCTAGAATTAAGATCTGACAATAATAAAATAGGTACGTTTATGCACTAAGTAATAACACACAACATGATATTCATTACACATGCACAACCTGGGGCTCGTGGGCCAAAATCTCCAGAAATTGTGTATTTCACCAATTACTTTCGGAAAAAATTGTAAATTTCGTCAAACAGGTGCATAAAAACCATGAATTTCATAGATTATGCACGTAAAAATCACGAATTTTATTGATCGCACACGTAAAAATAATGACTATCGTCGATTGCGTGCGTAAAGATCATGAATTTCGTCGAACAGGCAAAGAAAAATCATGAATATCGTCGATTGAGTAAGTAAAAATCATGCATATTGTCGATCGGGTGCGTAAAAATCATGAATATCGTCGAACGGGGACGTAAAAATCCCGAATTTCGAAAATCGGGGCGTGTACAAATCCTGAATTACGTCGACCAGGCGCGTAAAAATACTGAATTACGTCGACCAGGCGCGTAAAAATAATTACGTCAACCGGGCACATAAAAATGATGAATTTTGTCATTCGGGAGCGTACAAATCATGAATTTCATCGATCGGGCACGTAAAAATCATGAATTACGTCAACCGTGTGCATAAAAATCATTAATTTTGTCATTTGGGAGCGTAAAAATCATGAATTTCATCGATCAGGCACGGGAAAATCATGAATTTCGCCAATCAGGTGCGAAAAAATATCGAATTTCGTCAATCGGGCGCGAAAAAATGAAATTTGAAATTCCAGCATTTGGCCGGTTCTTTCCATATTTTTAATCGCCAGTTTTTCAAGTTTAATCGACGAGTGGCGAGTGCTTATTTTCACCTTTAACCTACAGTCCCATTAGAGGACCAGAATTCCTCTTTCTAGTATCTTAAACCACTCAGCCATCTGAACTTGTTCACGATACCTCTGAAATGAAATCAGTTCAAAAGTGTTTCCCCACACCATTTAGCAACAGAAAAGCATCCTAAAATACTTATTGTGTATGCTTCATTCAGCCACTATCGCTCTTACAGGATTTCATTTGCATCTTAAATATCAGGGGTCTGTCCAGACTTTTTTCTCAGGGTCCTGTTTTTGTGAAATTGTGAACATCTTTTTAGATTTGTGAAAAATCTAATTATAATTTTGTGAATTTGAAATGATCGTTATATTCAGGTTCTTGTTTATACATATTTAAGAAGATATATGGATGTAAAATACATAGTTTTTCTTTATATTTTTAAAAGTGACAGGTCAGATTTTACTTTTAATTGATTAATTTGTGAAATGTTATGTTTAAAGATGGAAAATTTTTTTGAAAAACCTATCTTTAAGGACAAATAATTTTGTGAAGGGTCCTGTTTTAGGGAAATTAATTTTGTGAAGGGTCCTTTTTTAGGGAAAATAATTTTGTGAAGGGTCCTATTTTGAAATGAAAAATTTTGTGAAGAGTCCTTTAAAGGACCCAATTTTTTCCTAAACAGATCCCTGAATATATAGATGAAAGTGTGTTTGAAGTTTGGCTGAGCTCAGCATTAGGGTGTCAACGATTTAAATCAGATTAATTAAATCAGTGATAAAATCATGATCTTAATCAAATGATTTTTTTTTAAATCCTTGACTAAAATCATAAATTTTCTAAATTTTTAAAATGGTGTAAAAATTAAAATCTCCCATATAGTCAGTGATAAATTTTGTGACAATGGTTGTTTGATCAGCCACTTGTACATGTTATGGTAGCCAGATATACCAGACTGAAGATCATTCTGGATTTTAAACTTCTGTCAGACTTAGTATAAACTAAGAAAATGGCTTTCCAATTTACATACAGTTTTGAAACAGCGGTCTGTAACATTTTCACCAAATGAGAACTCAATCAAAAGTATACTTTGGGCGCTATCTTGTTCATCCACCCTCACACACACACATACATTTTTACATTCATGCCGATATCATCGAAAAAACACTCTGGGGATCTGAAACTGTGAGAAAATTTTAATATACACACATACATGGAATCATTGTAAAAATATCGAAAACTGATTCAGGGAACCTCAAAATATAAAAATATACCAATATTTCCATAATCAGGTTTTTATCATGATTAATACTTTCCTTAAACTGTATGTGTATGAAAAGTAAAATGGAGGAAAATATCTCCCATATTTTAATAATTTATTTTACCGACCAAATGGGTGTCCAAAATATCAGCTTTGATATAAATATAAAATATTGCTACAGCTCAACTTTTATGAAATAAACTAATAGCAAGCAGCACAGAAAAAATAAATTCAGTGAATTGTAACCTTGTGAAAATGGAAAATTGTCTGGAAAAATTACTGCATCAAATAACTTACCAAAACTTTTACTTTAAATACACAAATAAAAACAAGTGCATTGTAATATTAAAAGCCAAAAAGAAAGGTGATATTGACTGAATATGTTTAAACTTTTAAATAAACTAAATCTTTATTTTTAACAAATAACTTAGAAGACCTAACTATTAAGCTCTACAGTGTAGTTTCTATTTCTTTCTCTCTTTGCTATACTTTAATTTTTTTTCCCCCGCTTGCATTTTAGACTTATTTTGTACCAAAGTACCTTTTTGTATCAAAGTACCAAACAAGGTGTTGACCTTATTTGGTACTTTGAGTACATAAATGAAAGTTTTTCATTGAAATCAATAGCATGAATACCAGCTTCCCCCTGGTTTAAAAAGATACAAGGTCCTGCTAGGACAAGGGCACTTTTTGCAATTTTTAAAGGCACTTTAGATTCTTAAGTGCAAAGGCATTCGATCTATAAAGATACTTTTAATAATTAGAAAGTCAGAACACTCTTTTCAAGACAACAATGAGTCACATTTTACTATGCAAGCAAATCTTTTAATACAAAAAGGAGTAAGGATGCTTTTTTTTACTGCGGGGCAAGAAGCATAGTAATTTTTTTTTTTAATCAGGGGCAAGAAGAGTGCTATCTTGTAAACTAAAGGGTAGGCAGGGTGCAGCACCTTGCTGAAACTCTCTGGGGTAAACTCTTAATATCACCTACAGACCCACATAAAAAATATCTTCATAACATGCCTTAGATTTATCATTGTGGTTTCATGCAAATTTTCAATTAAAAAGTATATGTTGGTACTTCCTTTTTTTAAGGGCCTTGGTATGATAGAAAATGGCAACATTGTATCTGGTGAGAAATGCAAAATTTTCGGCAATAAACTTTCTGGCAACATTTACAAAACACCAGATTGTTATAACTGTACAAAATAAGTATCAATGTAATCATTTCAAATGCCCACACAATCTGCACAATATTTACACACTTTAATGCATACATTGAGAAGCAATTTTTTAAAAATTATATGCATAAATAGGCCAGATGAAAATATATAACAAGATATATAACAAGATTTTTAAAAAATTTCATTGATCACTTTTTCATTTTTGCGATTTTTTTTTATCATACATGGAATGAATGTGCACTTTAAGATTGATTTATGCTAAGGCCTTAATAAAAAAGTACTGATTTGTTGACTTATAGATAATCACAGCAACAAGCACATAAAAATAATGATGTAACATAATACAGTAAAATAACTTAAACAGCTAACCTTAATAATATGTACAGTATTTCAAAAAGCAGAAAGAATTTTAATATAAAATAAATTTTTAAAAACTGATAATTTTGAATACAGTATATACCAATTTATGTTAGAAATTAATGTCATGGAAACTTTATTATCTTGGAATTTATACCGACACAATATTCGTTGACATTATAACATCGATAAATTAAAACTCTTCTTTAGTTCATTCAAATTTTACACTATTAAGAAAAGATATTTTTACCATATTTCAATATTTTAACATACATTTATTTTTAATTTCATTATTTGTTTGCCGAATATAAAGCTATTCAGTTAAACCAAATATTCAGTGTCACTTGCCAAATACCAAATAGTAATCAAACATTCGGTTCGACTCCTATCCTAATTGTTATTTTAAAGCAACATCATGTATTCAACTTACAAACAGCAAGATGAAGGTCTTGCATTCTTTGAATAACACTTTACCTGTGTATGAGGATAAAAATGTCTAATAGTAATGCTAAAATTCTTTGAAACATCAAGCACTTAAGAGTCTACATTAGTGATGCAACAACATTCGCAAGCAACTGTTACACCAATGGAAGTGTTCTTTACAAATTTCTCATTTGCATTTCAATATTTTTAAATGATTCTTTTAATATAGGATATCTGAAGTTAATATCTAATGTGATAGCTTTGAACTTTTTCAATTTTGGTTGCAGGAAATTTTCAATTTCAGATAAAAATTGGTTGGTTGGATTTGAAATTGAAAGTGTCCTCAAAAATCAACATTTCTTACCTAAGTAATGTATAACATATTACGAGTGATGGTTCTGGTTGTATAAAAGTTTTCAGAAGCACCATCTATTGAGAAATATAATTTTCTCTTCTACAAAAGAAGCGATTGTAAATTTTCTTTTTCTTTTTCAGACTGTACCCTACCCATATTTTCTTAAATTTAAATAATTGTAGATTTTCCTGATTTTTGTTAAATAATCTACATTTTCCCTGACTTTTCAAGTCGCTGGAAACACTGTAAAAGCAGTAATCAACTCACACAAATTTTCAATCGATATAAAAATGCTAATAAATTGCAAAATAATTTTTTTTTTTTTTTTAATTTACAAGTGTTTTTAATCTGTAACTAGCAAGTTACTTAATTCTAATTCAAAAAATATTTAAAACATGGAATAAAAATTTTAAAAAATTACCTTTGTGGGATTTGTAGAGTTCTCTGCCATATCATTTTCTAAATTACAATCGCTTTGATCACAAACAGATAATGAAGGTTCATGATGTTTACCAGTAACTGGTAATAAATTATTTTCTTCTGGATTTCTTGAGAGAGATTCATTTTTGAAAGGTTCTTTAGTTAAATTGGACCTTCTTTCATGTGACCTATAAATATTCTCTGTATTAGTTATTAGCAAAGATTAAAAGAAATTTTATTGCTTGCCACACATTGAAGGAAAAGCTCATAAAAAAGATGTTAGTTACCCTATAAAGCTTTTTACAAAAGAAAAGCTGTGAAGAACAAAATCACCAGGACAAAAAAAAAATAAATAAATAAATAAATAAAAAAAAATATCCATTTTAGACAGGTTTTTGTTTTAGTTATTCTTTCCCTCAGGACAATGATTTTTTTCTATTTAAGAAAGGATTCTGTTTTAGACAGGCTTAGGTTTTGTTTTTACAGGTTTGATTGTATTTATATATAGACTATAGAGTAGATTCCAGTTAATTAGGACAGATTGGCTCAGCATGATTTGTCCTGGTAAAGTGGTTACCAAATATCAAGTAAATTTAATGGTATTTTTAGATTTTGTTTTTCACATTTTGTACCAATTAAATGGTTTCCGAAATAACCCGAATCTACCGTATGTACAAAAACATACAAATTTTTCATCAAAAAATGTATTTTCGCATTTATGCTTTACAGTTTGCGATTACTTTAACAATCAGAGGAAGGACAATCCCCCCCCCCACACACACACACACACTAACTCTGCTGCAAATCTATACTAATAAAAGAAAGTTTCGCTCTGTGTGTGTGTACATGTCTGTCTGCGATGGCTAGCAAAATCTAGCCCACCTAGAAGCCTGAAAATTTAGATTTAGGTAGTCCAAGCCCTCTCCTGGTGCACCTGAACCTCAGAATTGCAATATTTTTAATTTTTTACTTATATTAAAATTTTTTAATTACATATAATATTAATTAAAATCCACAAAGAACTCTCATGAAAAATAAACTTTTTTTTTCTTCGGTTGGTTGGTTGTATAGAATTTTCACAGAAGACATTAAATAAACCAGAGTAACGATGCATAGATAAGGACTTATAACGAAATAGTGCCAATATGGATTGCAGTTACCAGTGTACAGCCAAGCTAATGTGGCGTCATCTGCTCACGGTAAATTACAAAGACACCACCGGCAGACTTGTATAAAACCAAAAACTTTCTGCGCATATAAATATTGGGTCAAAAACTTTCTCCAAAATAATTTAATGTTTAATAAAATTACATGGTATATTATTTTGACGTTATGAATTAAAAACAGTAGTTTAAAATAATTACCATTTGTATTAATAATTAATTGAAGAATAATTATTTTGGTTAAAAAAAACAATAATACAACATTTCAGACAACATTGAAACAAGCATTTAAGAATTTTTTCAGAGAGCAGACTTAGAAGAATTATCTAAGACTAATAGTTTCCTCACTCACCGTATGGACCACACTAAGTACCATTTTGGAGCGAGTTGCACGTGCTTGTGTTTGATGGTGTGCTAAGATATGTGCTACATCTTGGCGACGGCTTTGGCTGTTTTGGAGTTGTGAGTTGCCATTCGAAAGCAAACAATTTTCTGCAGAATTTGAGAAAAAAAAAACACGTGCCTAAAATTAATACATCACTTTTTCTATGTCATTTATGATATTTTTTTTTCTATTGCTATTTTCTATTATTATTTTTATTTTAAAAACTTTCCAGCCACAGATATTTTTTTTTTTTTTTTTTTTTTTTTTTTTTGGCTAGCCGCCAGTTAGTCACTGATGTTCATTAAAATTTAGCTTTATATCATTTTAAAGATATTCAATTTAAAATGTTTTCTAACACTACGAAAGTATTCGATTTAACTGCTGCCGCCAGGCAAGTCCCTGCAGCTGCCGATGGAAAACCGATCGGCGCCAAGTTCTAGTCAGTCTGCAAAAAATAGAAATAAAAGCATCTGTGATGTCACAATGTTTTGCATCTTTAAACTTTGACTTGTGCACAAACGGTAAACAAATTGTACATAAAATTGGAGAATATTTATAATTTTTCAATACTTAAAAAAAAAAAAAAATTATTTAAAATTTTTTTCTGCAAAGTTTCGAATTTTGCATAAAATTTTCCATGCACGGCGTGCGTCTATATTACACAACTCTGGCCACCGGTTTGAAACATTTTCCAGGAACGTTTTTTTTCTTCATGATAATTAGATGGGTTTAAGGATTTTTTATAAACAGTACATATATTATGATAGAGATTATTAATACAGAAAACTTTATTTAACAGATTATTTGTGGGGATGGAGAGGGTTAAGGGTCTAGTTACATTTTAACAATTTTAATATTTTTAGTTTCACCCATAGCGTTGAATTGCTGTTTTATATAGAGAATACCACTATTTTAAATCTCAGCTAATAATGTTTCGAACTTCTTCAAAACCAGTTCCATTTTTACTAAATTATCGTAAAAATTAGCCTTCATAGCTTCAAGGTGTCTTTCTAGAAAGCAGCACTTTGGCGCAGCTTGTCCCTAATGGGACCTTGCGCCATTAAACCCTATACAACCAACCATCTAGAAAGCAGTTACCAGTATTTCCGAATAATAGTCCAAGCCAAATTTCAAATTAAGTTCCTAGCTTAACCCAATTAATCTTTAAAGATGTATAGTGATCCTCCTAATTAGTTATTTTCTGAAGGGCACTTGAACATCCGCTCCACCCCCCACCCCCCTCCTTTAAGGTTTTTTTCTCTAACTATGCCCCGTTTCCATATCTCAGCAACTATATTTCCGATTTCAACGCAAGTGATTCTAAACATTATAACTAACTTAGTAGTCACCCTTTATAACATTAAACTAAATTTATGAGTAGAGGAAACCACTATTTCCGAATAATAGTTTAAGCAAAATTTGTAATTAAGTTCCAAGCTTAACCAAACAAACGAATTTTTAAAGATGCATACTGGTCCTCCTAAGTAGTCATTTACTGAAGGGCACTTAAACATCTCCTCCCCCCGGCCCATCCTCCAAGGTTTTTTCTCTAACTATGCCCCGTTTCAATATCTCTGCAACTATCTTTCCAATTTCAATGCGAGTAATTCTAAACATAATAAATTAACTTAATAGTCACCCTCTATAACAGTAAAGTAAATTTATGAGTATCGGTTACCACTATTTCTGAATAATAGTTTAAGCCAAATTTGTAATTAAGTTCCTAGCTTAACCAAACAAACAAATTTTTAAAGATGCATAGTTGTCCTCCTAATTAGTCATTTGCTGAAGGGCACTTGAACATCCCCTCCCCTCTGACACCTCCTTCATTGTTTTTCTCTAACTATGTACCGTTTCCATAACTCCGCAACTATCTTTCCGATTTCAAACATTATAATTAACTTAATAGTCACCCTCTATAATATTATACTAAATTTATGAGTAGCAGTTACCACTATTTCCGAATAATAGTTTAAGCCAAATTCGTAATTAAGCAGGGATCTGTTTAGGAAATTTTTTGGTCCTTAAAAGGACCCTTCAAAAAAATTCTCATCTTAAAACAGGACCCTTCACAAAATTTTTCATTTCAAAACAGGACCCTTCACAAAATTTTTACCACCTTAAAAATAGACCTTTTACAAAACTTTAACACCTCCAAACTGAAATTTTCACAAATTTAATCATTTAAAAGTTAAATCTGACCTGTCACAAAGCAACTAAAGTCTTTAAATTACATATTACTTAGTTTTTTTTTTTTTTTTTTTTTTTTTTAATATACATTAAAGATAAATACACAGGAACCTGAATATAATTATATTTTCTAATTCACAAAATTATTACTATAATTTTCACAAATATAAAAAAAACTGTTCACAATTTCACAAAAACAGGACCCTGTGAGAAAAATCTGGACAGACCCCTGTTAAGTTCCTAGCTTAAGCAAACGAACAAATTTTTAAACTAGTCATTTTCGGAAGGACACTTGAACATCCCCTTCACTATTGCCGAATAATAGTTTAAGCCAAATTTCTAATTAAATTCCTAGCTTAACCAAACGAACAAATTTTTAAAGATGCATAGTTATCCTCCTAATTAGTCATTTGCTAAAGGGCACTTGAACATCCCCTCCCCTCTGGCCCTCCTTCTCTAACTATATTTTTCTTTAACTATGTACCATTTCCATATCTCCGCAACTATCTTTCCAATTTCAACACAAGGGATTTCAAACATTATAATTAACTTAATAGTCACCTTCTATAATATTATACTAAATTTATGAGTAGCAGTTACCACTATTTCCGAATGATAGTTTAAGTCAAATTTGTAATTAACCTCTAGGCCTCGGCGGGTACGACATATGTACCCTAAAATAAATATCCCCTCACAACGGCTAGGGTACAGACGTCTGTACCCTAAAGTTAGCTACCCCCGTTTTTAAGCTAGGCTGATCAATCATCTGTCATCTCAGAGGAGTTAAGTCTCTTTTTCCGGGGTGAAATGGAGATTATCTTTGGCATTGGCGAGTTACTGGAATGACAGGATTTTGTACTGGCGATTTCTTAGACAGAGCGTCTTTTTTGTCATTCTATTACACACACGTGTGCTGAGTAATATTATATTTTTGCACTCCTTGGTCACTCTAAAATAATTAGATATATTGTTTAATTATTAAATAGAATTTATATCCTGGGAACAATGGCTCCAAGTTATAAAGGTCTGAGTTGGAAAGAAATTGATAAACTTATGAATGATTTTGATGCAGAAAAGCTCTCTGATCCCATCTGTTTTTATTATTTTAATATTTAATAGGAGATCGATTATCTGATAAAACTTTTATTTCTTTAAATCTTTTAACCCAACGTGGAAGTGAGAACTTTGACATCAGATGACATCGCTTTTCATTCAATTGACACACAAAAATAATACATTTTTAAGTTCTAAAAAACTCTTTAGAGAAGCTTAAAAAAATTAATCAGTTTATTTCAACAACATAAACACAAAGTTGAAGTTAAAATATCTGTATCATAAGATATAGTTTTTCATTTAACACTAAATAAACTGCTCTTTTAAGAGCAAAAGAGATTCTTTCCAGGATCTTTAAAAAAAAAATAATAATAATCACTTTACGGCAGCAACATGAACACAAGGTTGAAGTGAAAACTTGTGTATCGAAAGATCATATTTTTCATTTACCACTAAATAAAATTTTTCCAGAATCTTAGAAAAGACAAAAAATAAGCATTTTAGTTCACCAACATCAGGGATCTGTTTAGGAAAAAAATGGGTCCTTTAAAGGACTCTTCACAAAATCTCTCATTTCAAAACAGGACCCTTCACAAAATTATTTTCCCTAAAATAGCACCATTCACAAAATCATTTTCCCTAAAACAGGACCCTTGACAAAATTCTTTGTCTTAAAAATAGGTTTTTCACAAATTTTTTTTCTTATTTAAACTGAACATTTCACAAATTATTCATATAAAACTAAAATCTGACCTGCCACTTTTACATATATAAAGAAAATATATGTATTTTACATCCATATATATTCTTCACAATGTATAAACAAGAACCTGAATATAACGATCATTTCAAATTCACAAAATTATTAGATTTTTCACAAATATAAAAAGCTGTTCACAATTTCACAAAAACAGGACCCTGTGAAAAAAATCTGGTCAGACCCCTGAACATGAACACAAGGTTGAGGTGAAAACTTCTGTATCGAAATATATTATTTTTCATTTAACACTAAATAAATTGCTCTTTTAAGAGCAAAAGAGATTCTTTCCAGAATCTTACAAAAAAAAAAATAATAATAATAATAATCTCTTTTGCTGCACCAACATGAAGAAAAGGTTGAAGTGAAAACTTCTGTATCGAAATATAGTATTTTTCATTTACAACTAAATAAAATGCTCTTTTAAGAGCAAAAAGGTTTTTATGAAATGGAATTTTGTGAAGAGACCTATTTTATTAAGAGGACTTTTGTGAAGGGTCCTGTTTTATTAAAAAGAATTTTGTGAAGGACCCTGTTTTATTGAGAGGACTTTTGTGAAGGGTCCTGTTTTATTAAATGGATTTTTGTGAAGGGTTTTATTTTCATATTAGCTTTTGCCTTTTCCAAACTACCTTTATCATGTTTGTCACTTCGTTTCTTGTTTCACTAATTTATGCGCTACTTATAAATATCCTTAAAAAATGGATTACACTTAAGCGGTCTATGCAGATTTTTTATTCCTTGCAGCTCATTTTATGAAAAGTAAAAGTTATTTTTGTGAAAAATAACATTTTGTAACGAGAGATGAAATCAAGTTAATCCAATTCGAACCAAGCAATTATTAACAACTTATTTAAATCCTTCTATACTAAACTTTTCCTTTCTGGTAACTGTTCTGTTTGCAAACTACACATTTTAAAACCTAACAAAATAAAATTACTTAATGATATGTATGTTATTATGAAATAGAATTATGTGAAAAGACTTATTTTATTAACAGGAATTTTGTGAAAGGTCTTGTTTCATTTAAAATAATTTTGTGAAGGGTTTTGTTTTAGTAAATGGATTTTTGTGAAGTATTTTATTTTCATATTAGCGTTTGCCTTTTCCAAACTACCTTTATCTTTTTTGTCACTTCGTTTATTGTGTCACTAATTTATGTGCTACTTATAAATATCCTTGAAAAATAGGTTACACTTCAGAGGACTATGAAAAATGTTTTTCCTTGCGGCTCATTTTATGAAAAGTTTTTTTTTTTCTTTGAAAAATAACATTTTGTAACGAGAGATGAAATCAAGTTACCCTAATTCAAACCAAGCAATTTTTAATAACTCATTTAAATCCTTCTGTTAAACTTTTCCTTTCTGGTGAACCGTTCTGTTTCCAAACTATATATTTTAAAACCCAGACAAAATAAAATTATTTAATGAGAATTATGTTACGAAATGGAATTTTGCGAGAGACCTATTTTATTAAGAGGAATTTTGGGAAATGAAACCTGCTTTATTAAATGGATATTTATGAAGGTGCCCTAAATCGACCCCACATTTTGCCTGGATCGACTCTTGCACTTAATACACTTTGCATTTATCTACATTAAGTAGCTATTATTGTTTGATTTTTTTTTCTTTCTGACACTGAACGGGTAAACGATAAAGTATATATTGGGTGAAATAAACAACAGATGTTTAAGTGAGGGGGAAAAAAAGGAAAAAACTATATTTATATGTAGATAATAGCTAGACCTTGCATTGAAGATTTTTTTTTTTTTTTTGAGATATTTTCTACATGGTGGAATGTGCAAGATATTTTGTTTAGGAGCAACTTGAAAACGAGTCAGATTCCTTAGGAATATTATCAGACTATTCTTAATTAAAATCGCTAAATTAGCAGTTCCGTTAGTCAAATGATAATATAAATATTTCAAGTATTTCATTAGTTTAAAGATATCTGATAAAAAATAAATAAATAAATACAAACAACAAAAGCATGATCTAAAATGCGTTTCCTTTATGAGTATGAATGATATTTAATATAATATGCGACACAATGTATATGTTTTTGTCTTTAATGAGAAATAACAATTAAAATAAAGGCCGTACAATCTGTATAATGAGTATTTGTAAAGCTCAAAGTACACTTACCTAAAAGACAAAAAAAAAAAAAAAAAAAAAAAAAAAGGAAAGAAGAGTATTTGACTGAAACTATATTATTTTTAATACCGCCAAAACTACCGATTTCATGGTGAAAATGAATAACCAGCTGAAAAATGCAACTATTCCTGGAATTGAAATTGAACGGCAACCTTTCTCAGTAGGTGGGGATGAATACTTTTCTATGAGGCAGACAAAAGAAGGGCTCCCCTTCACCCACTAGTGAAAGGGGGGAAAAAAATTTCCTGTGTGCCGTAGTTTGGTTTAAAACGAAAATAATGTTTGTCGATTGCTACAGGTTAAGTTCCTAGCTTAAGCAAACGAACGAATTTTTAAAGATGCATCGTGGTCTCCTAATTAGTCATTTTCTGAAGGACACTTGAACATTCCCTTCCGGCACCTCACTCAAAGTTATTTTCTCTAACTGTGCCTTTTTTTCAATAACTCGGCTTATAATGTTTCCATCTTCTCAAAACCAGCTCAATTTTATAGCATGTGTGCTGTACAGTACCGTAGGCAGCAGGGACCTACCTGTCTTAGAGGTTTTTTTCTGAAAGAAGTTTGTTTAGAACAGAATGCTCTCCTGGCGGTGGAAGGGGAAATAAAAGATTTTCCAGAGTGTACGAGCATGACCGGTATATGGTGTCTAAGCCATCGGAAACCATGGTCAGAGTTTCGTTTTTAAAGAGATTTAAGTTTATTACATGGGCTTGGGCAACGCCGTGTGGGTCAGCTAGTCATCCTATAAAAAAGGGTACAAATCGATTGGTAATAACATCTACCATTAAATGTTATGTTGTGGATTGGAGTTTGTTACAATTAATATGCAGATGGCTACCAAAGTTTATTTTTTCTAAATGGCCCCACACCAGGGTTGGCACGGTTTAAACCAATTGGTTTTAACCGCGGTTTAAAAACCAACTGGTTTTTTTTACAGCAAATCTAATATTTTCTCATTTTTGTAATTTGTATGTTTCAAATGATTGGATATAATTTCTACTTTTAACAGTATTTCAGCAGTCACCATGAAACATAGGAAAGCTAGGTCATGTGTATGCATGTAGAATGGAAAATGCATGTATTGATGAACATATCTGGGGTTCTAAAGAGAAAACTTAAAAGTGAATTTAGCAAAGATAAAAGATTAAAAATATTCAATATTTATCATAAAATATTTTCATTTGAGAAAATACAGATTATTAACAACAATTAATAATATCATACAATGATCTTTAAGATTTCAGTCAAGCTGTAAAAGAAAGTTTTCTTGATTAGGGAAATTACCTTTTAAGAATTAAAAAAAAGAAATTCAAGTTGAACTAAAGTCGAATAATAGAGCATTCAAAAATTGGGTGCTAATTAAGCATTTCTTTACTTTTAACTAAAATATGTAACAAGATATATTTAAATCTTCTATAACATAGTCAACCCCCCTATTTGGATCTGACAAGAAAATGGGGGAAAATTGAGATGGTTTGCTTGAGAAATGATACAAAAAAAGTCTAATAAAAATGCCTATTTTTAGCTAGGCATGTCAAAGTAATATGTAATGTAACATAGCTTAGAAAAAAAGCCTGTGTATTAGGTCTGGTGATTGTTTAAATGTTATAGTGGATGACAACAAAAGTTACTATCCATTTTAAGATTGTTTTCAATAATCTAAAAAGCTAGAAAATAGGTATTTCTGCTTATTCTACTGTCGTTTTCTCATAAATTTGGCAGTTTCAGAGAAGTGTCAAATAAAAATACACAATACTTCTTCTTGAAACGTGTAAAGACTCCACTGCAAAGTGTCAAATCATTCCAGGAATACCTTATAAAAAGCTTTATTTTCAAAAATAAATTATAATTGTTCATGTAGCATTGTTCTAACAGAAAAATCAGGCATCCCAGATAACAAGTATTTTGAAAAAATATTTTTGAATAACCATGGGAAAGTGTATTATATATTCATGAAACTAAAATTTTTTTAATGATTTCAATTTTCTACATAACTGATTGAAATTATTATACTTAAACTAGCTGGCTTCGCCCGCCAGCGGGCCCCTAATTTACATCGGTGCCTCGAAACTTTTGTATTCTCCGGCTCGCATCCCCCTCGAACCGAACGAACATCCGACCCGGGTCCCCGCTCCCTACTGAACTGACCATTGACTTTCTGAACTAAAATACCATAAATTTAGGACATCATGAACTTATAGTACTTCAAAAATATTTTATATTTAACTTTCAATTTGCAAAAAATTGTTACTTTTTACCTTTTATATTTTATTATTGTTATGTAATTATATTCATTGTTTCAAATCTAATAAACAGGCGCCTCCTGCGGTGGGGGTTGGAACGGATGGGTGCTATCGGTGCCGGGTAGCGTTTATTTTTCCCCTCGTGGACTTATTGTTCCTATACCTCACGGGTGGCTGTCCACGGATGGGTGATTTCGGTCCCCGCTGCCTTCGGCACCATACACCGGTCGTGCTACGCACGCACCGGATAATCCCATAATTTGCATAATCCCTTAATTTGCACATCGAATAGTATAAACCTCTAACTGAACTAATCTCCGATCCTGGTCCCCGCTGCCTTCGGCACCCTATACCGGTCGTGCTACGCACGCACCGGATAATCCCTTAAATTGCACATAGAATAGTATAAACCTGTCACTGAACGAACCTCCGGCTCGGGCAGCGGGGTTGGGGCGGATGGGTGCTGTCGGTGTCGGGTGGCGTTTATTTTTCCCCTCGTGGACTTATTGTTCCTATACCTCACGGGTGGCTGTCCACGAGTGGGTGATTTCGGTCCCCGCTGCCTGCGGCACCGTATAGCAGTCGTTCTGACCCTGGTCCCCGCTGCCTTCGGCACCGTATACCGGTCGTGCTCCGGTTGCGCCACCGTAAAGCAGTCGTTCCGACCCTGGTCCCCGCTGCCTTCGGCACCGTATACCGGCCGTGCTACGCACGCACCGGATAATCCCTTAAATTGCACATAGAATAGTATAAACCTCTAACTGAACGAACCTCCGGCTCGGGTCCCCGCTGCCTGCGGCACCGTATAGCAGTCGTGTTGCGCATGTGCTGCAGTATACGTTAGTACCACCTTCCGCCACCAGGTGGCGCAAATAGTAAAATAAACCTCGAACTGAACGAACCTCTAGAACCCCACAGTTAAGATAAAAAAAACTTGAAGGGGTGGGGGGGGAGAACACTACTTTTCCTTAAACAACTAAATTAGACTGCCGGAAAAAAAAAAAAAAATCTGATGTCAAACAACTTATTTAGACTACTGGACTTCTTGTTCAAAGACAGGGACCTGTAGGAAAACTTAAAACTGGAAAAAAAAAAAAAAAAAAAAAAAAAAATCGATAACAGGCGAAGCATGCTTTTCCCTATCATAATATCTGGTTGCCACTCTAAAACAAAAACTTAAGATACTCGTTATGGCAGTTTTTAGACGCGGCCTACTTCTTAAAATCGTAATATCTAGCCGGCACTGTAATAGAAATCTTTCTTTTGCTTTAATTATACAAATAACGATGAATAATTATACAATAAAATAATATATCGGCTCCTAATGAAGATATGAGAATAATTTTTAGATATTCTGAAAGCAGAATCCATTTTGAGTCGCCCTGTCAAAGTTTGGAATTAATGCGCCCCTTAGATTCGGAAATGGGCCCCCCCTCTGAAAAAATGCAGTTGAAAGTCACGTGACTATTTTATCTCTTTCAGAAATGACTTATCCACAGACGATTTGTCTGCGTTGAATGTTGAAATAAAAAAGAAGCTGTCTCTTCGGAATAGAAATAAATTCATTTGCCGTGTCATTAATGAGTTTTAATTGATATCTTTAAAAATTACTGGTCGATTTTTACGAATTTTTTTTTGTTGAATTCGCGATTTTTTTATACACGTGTTAGCAAATTTTCGCGAATGTAGAGTCATTATTTCCACTTGTTTCAAAAAGGAATGGGGCGATTCGATCTCTGATCTGTCGATCCTGCATTCTTTACGGCAACCTTTTTTTACGTCTGGGGTCGATGTTGAATGTCTGGTCAGTTTTTGGCCGAAATAAAGAAAAGTTACAGTCTGAATTTCAAAAAATTTGACATTTTGGAACGACAAAAATCGGCCGCGTGTGTACCCCATTTTCGGATCGATACCTCCGGTACATTTTTTTTTATTCGATGATGCGTTAGAAAGCGACGATTTGGATGTCTGCGATTATCAAAACGGAAATTTTTTTCGATTCTTTTTCCAGTTCGGTTTCGGTCGGTAATTAAAACACTTTCGTTCATTAATAACTCCCCGGGTCCGGGTCGGAATCCCGACCCGATCGAAACTTGAGCGTCGCGCCTTTTTTGCGAATTTTTTGGTCCGCGTCCGGCGTCGGTGCGTCGATTGGTCCCAGAGCCTTTGCGTGTACAAAGGTGGAGTGCACAGACAAACAGAAAGAAAGAAAGAAACACACACAGACGTTTACCGTTCTTAATATTAGGGATTATTTTTAAATGAAGTTATATTCCTTATCTATTCAACAATATTTATTTTTATCAATAAATATGCATATATATATGTGTATTAGGAAAAGATATTTAAAAAAACCTGATTTAAACCAAATAAACGTTTTTTTTCCAACCCTGCCCACAGCATAATGCTTTTCAATGCTTAGTAACCAGTTTATGTGCACTTAAAAATATTCTGTAGAACTACATGCATGTATTTTATCACATGTTTACTCTCTCATAATGCTAAATAATTCTCTTGTTAAATAAACTTATGCAAATTTTATTTAATGCAATATACATATATATTACATGATATGTTTAACATATTCAACTTTTTTTTGTGGGGGGGAAGGGGGGGGGCGTCGAATGAGCCAAACCCAATCATAATCGGGCCCATAGAATCACAGATACTCCTGTAGTTCCACCTTCCACCACCAGGAGATGCGATATGTCCTGGAAGAAGCTTTTTCAGAACACTCGACCCAACCAAATTTCCCAGTAGAATTGAAATTTAACCACGAGTGTTGCCACTAGAAGCGCCGTCTATGAAAAATGTTTTAAAACTTGTGAGTTGTGTTCAAGATGCCGATCAGAAAGGTTGTGTGAATCTCGGCTCTCGACCATTTTTATTTAATGTTGTGAATAATTAAAGAGAAATTAAAAGTTACAGTCCGCTAGTGAGTTTGAATTGTGATTGTATGTTTTTTGTAGTGATAAATAATTACTAAGTTACCGGCGAGTCCATAAAATTGGTCCGTCGAGCGTCAAGCCGGAGAAAGAACAAAAGAGATTTTTCGATGTTTATGTTTTGGTAATCGTCTGCAGAGAAAATGGTGTTTGGAATTCCTTCACAGTAATTAGAAAGAGTAAGACGAAAATTAAATAGTGAAAGAAGAAGAAGAATTTCGATTAACCTTGAGAATTTCGTAATACGAAAAAAAAAAATATATATATATATATAAAGTGTTTATGCAGAGAAGAACTGATGTTCTTTTACTATTGAACCAATTTGAGAATAGAAAAGTGGATAACACGACATCTTTTCAATGTGGAATTATGAGATTTGGAGATTTATTCATAAATAAAGGTACGTCAGTTTTATTTATTTTATTGTGAATTGTATTTATAATACAATGTTTAAAGATACACAAATATTATAATACAGACATACATACAATAAATACAATAATCCAACATGGACTATCCAATTTTTCACTCCATGTTGGATTATTGTATTTATTGTATGTATGTCTGTATTATAATATTTGTGTATCTTTAATTGCTGAATGCAGGCATTGTTTATGTGTGTTTTAATATATATTAGTAGATTGGTAGATTACTAATAATCTAATACCGTTGTCCTGTCATCAAGGCTGTCTGTTAGATGGCTGGTGACTTTCTGTCCAACATGGTTTATTAGTGAGAAATTGCAGACTCAGGAATGGGCCGGAGTAGCTCAGTGGTCAGAGCAACAGCCCAGAACACTGTGGACCCAGGTTAGATTCCTGGCTCTGGCTAATTTTTCACTCCATGTTGGATTATTGTATTTATTGTATGTAAGTCTGTATTATAATATTTGTGTATCTTTAATTGCTGAATGCAGGCGTTGTTTATGTGTGGTTTAATATATATTCGTAGATCGGTGGATTAGTAATAATCTAATACCGTTGTCCTGTCATCAAGGCTGTCTGGTGACTTTCTGTCCAACATGGTTTATTAGTGAGAAATTGCAGACTCAGGAATGGGCCGGAGTAGTTCAGTGGTCAGAGCAACAGCCCGGAACACTGTGGACCCAGGTTCGATTCCTGGCTCTGGCTAATTTTAATTTTCTGGTTAATTAACTATTTATGATTTAATAAAGGAAAGTGCGAAATATAAAGCACATAATAAACTGGTTGAAGATATAGCAAACAGTTTAATTGAGGAAAGAAAAAATGAGGAATCGAAATTACTAGATCTTGAGAAATTAAAAATTGTAAATGCAAAGTTAGAAATTGAGTTGGCTAAGGCCTGAACAGAAACCAAAAATGATAATTTAAGTGATCTCGAGAAAAAACTAGTCGTTTTGGGCCACCGTAATACTTACCCATCATGGATATCCATAATGTAAAATATTAAAATAAAAAATGTGTAAACTACTTATAAAATGCATTGCAATTCGAATAAAATCGTGGTTTGATGACGTCATAAACTTAAGGCTCGATTACTGAATTGCTTAAAAGAAACATCCTTATAACTCCAAAAACAATAATCCTATTAACTAGCGGTTTATTGCATCTGATTAAGAGTCTCATTTCCAATTGAAATATATCTTTGAATTGAAATTTGGATGAAATACAGGAGTCATGAAAAATCTAAGAGTATGGAAAATAGGATTACAAATATCTCGACAACTCATTATCCGATCGACTTCGTGCTTTATGCAAAATTTATGTTTTTTTACTGTCTTTTATATTTACTCCTTAAAATAAACAATTTCAAAAATTTTTATATACCTTTTATCAGAACGAATATTTCGAGAGTCCGTAAAAAATAGTTCCGGTTAATCGAGGTTACTGAAATTCAATAAGCTTCTTCCCATTATTACATACTAAGTACATACCAAATTTCAAGTCTCCATCTCAATTTTTTCGGGAGATAGAGCGTTTACAGACACACAGACGGACAACAAAAATTTTTTTTTTCTAAAAATATGTTTTTTGGAATCTCCAGTGTCTGAATTGTGTAAATCTGTCAAAAACTTTTTTTGACTTTCAAAACGATTACAAGACTTACCCTATACTACGTATGATGTGTACGTAATAAAGTATAGAATCTTTAGACTCTCTCATTAAAAGTGTACGAACGTTAACAATTAAAATTCCATCTAAACTGGAAGGTTGGAGTTATTTCTTTTCATCTTTAGAAAGAGCCTTTATTTCTAAAAATATCCCAGAAAAATATAAATCGGATATTCTACTAAATCTGTTAGGGGAAAGGGCCACAAACATTATTACATACATTAAAGATGGGGAATTAGAAGATTATTCAAAAGTAATGACTATAGTAGTTAGAGAATTTGAGCCAACCCCCCAGACTTGTTTAGAACATTTTAGGAAAGCATAACGTCAGCCTAATGAAACATATGTACGATTTGCATCCCGATTAACGAGTTGGGATTATTATTTAAAATTGAGAAATGTGACAGATTTCGAAACTTTAAAAGCAGTTAACAGTTTCTAATAAGATTTGTCAAACGCTTGATAAAGATGTCATGTATTTTATAAATGTTAGAGAGGCAGAATCGTGGTTTTCTCCTATTGAATTATCTCGGGAAATTGATTTATATTATACGTCAAAGGGAAAACCCGTGGTTGACAATTCTAGAGCGAGTAATAAAATACTTATTATCGAAATGTTTCTAAAGTTTTTCTAACTGACGTAAAAAATTCTAAATGTATTTTGTCATGTAGTGAAAATCATCCTTTGCATAAATGTCCTGTTTTTAAAAACATGTCAGTGGGTAATAGAGTTAGCTTGTAAAATCAAAAAACCTTTGTTTTAACTGTCTTATGAATCATAAAATGATTGATTGTAAATCTAAATTCTCTTGTAGTATTTGCAAGAAAAGACACCATGTGACTACATTTCCCGTGTGAACAAAAAATAAAGTTGAAAATCCAGAGATAATTTCACAGGAAATGAGTCCTATAAACAAAAGGCGGTAATAAATCTAATTTGGATGCTTTGGCTCCAGTATTCCAGCCTTTCCAATCTAATAACCAAAACAATTTATTTTCAACGATATGTAATTTGTCTAACGAGTTAAAAGCTGTGTTACAGCACATTTGTTTGTTTAATAAAAGATGAATATGGTAATTTTCATGAAGCATGTGGTTTATTAGTGTCAGTGCAAACTCTAATTTTATGAGTAAAAGGTTAGTAGATAAACTGAATTTGAAAAGAGAAAAGACTAATATTTTTATTTCAGGAATAAATAATTTGTCCCTTAATGTTAGATCTATAGTTAACACAACTATTTCGAATAGAGATAAAGATTTTATTTAAAATTAGATTTTTTAGTCGTTTCAAAAATTACGGAATTTACACATTCTAGACCGCTTGAGACTTGTATTCCATCGTTAAATAACATCAAATTAGCTGATGAAAAGTTTAATGTGCCAGGCTCTATTGATTTGCTTTTGGGTGCAGAAAATTTCTATGAATTTTTAAGACCAGGTCAAATTTACCCACAACCATTAAATACTAGAATAGTGTTACAAAACAGTGTTTTCGGTTATATTGTTAGCAGAAGCCTTCTGGCTAAGGGTGAAAGTAATATACATTGTGGGTTGATTACAGATAATTTGGAGTTAGAAAGGATAATTAGAGATTTTTGGGAAATAGAAAACAGAGAGAGAGTCTGAAGTTTCTAATATGTAAGCAGAAATTTGTGAAGGACATTTTCTGAAAAAATTATTCCAGAATTGCAATAGGACAATACATGGTAAAAATGCCATTTAAGGAAGACCCATCTTGTCTTGGAGAATCAAAGAAAAAGGCTATGAAAGTTTTAAATTCATTATGGAATCGCTTAGTTAGAGAACCTAAATTTAATGATCTTTATAAAGTCTTTATGCAAGAATATTTAAGTATGGGTTATATGGAAGAGGTGATAGAATCTGAAGAACCAGATATCACTTATTACCTACCCCATCATTGCGTGTTCCGTGCTGAATCAAGTAGTATACCATTAAGAGTTGTCTTTAACGCTAGCGCCTTAACTTTTACCGGAAAATCTTTAGTTTGCAGTATAACGGAGGAACAATCCAAGATGAGTTATTTAGTATAATGTTGCGATTTCGAAAGCACAAATTTGTTTTTGTAGCAGATATTTAAAAAATGTACCGTATGATATTGATACATCCAAGTCAGAGATTTATTGAGAATCTTGTTTAAACCTGAGGTGCATCAACCAGTTAAGGTGTATAAATTATGTACAGTGACTTATGGCATAAGGAGTGCCCCCTTTTTACCAACAATCAAGTGTTCTTGTTGCTCTTACCCAACTAGCTAGAGATGAAGAAAAGGAATTTCCTTTAGCTGCAAATGTATTATTTCAAGACGTGTATATGGATGATATTTTGACAGGATCTAGACACAGCTAAAGAGATCCAACAACAACTGATATCTTTGTTAAAGAAGAGAAGCATGGATCTCCACAAATGGTCAGTAAATAATTCTTCTCTTTTGTGTAATAATGCTATATCTGAATATTCATTTTCCAATGAGACAAAAACTTTAGGAATATTGTGGAAGCCGCAACCAAATTGTTTTGGATTTAATTTAATTATAGAGCAAAGTGAAAGGTATACCAAACGCTCAGTATTATCGCAAATTGCTAAAATATTTGACCCATTGGGTTTTATAGGTCCAATAATTAACAAGAGCCAAGGTTTTCCTCCAAAAATTATGGTTGCTGAAAATAGACTGGTGTGATTATCTTCCAGTGAAAGAAAATATTCAATGGACTAATTTTCTTACTTCCTTAAAAAACTGTAAATATGATCAATATCCCAAGATTTGTATTTGTAGAACAATCTAATTGTGTGGAATTGCATGGTTTTGCAGATGCTTCTGAACTTGCTTATGGAGCGGTCGTTTATGTAAAATCTTAATTCTTATGGTGATTCTGCTATCTATGAAAAATGTTTTAAAACTAGTGAGTTGTGTTCGAGACGCCGAGCAGAGAGGTTGTATAAATCTCGGCTTTCGACCATTTTTATTTAGTGTTGTGAATAATTAAAAAGTTATTAAAAGTTACAGTCCGCTAGTGAGTTTTAATTGTGATTGTGTGTTTTTTGTAGTGATAAATAATTACTGATTTATCGGCGAGTTTAACGGGTAAACAATGCCAAAATAGCAGAAATCGTGAAAGTGGGTTACATAAATGATTGGTTTCGAAAAGGTTAATGTAGATATTTTTTAAAACCCAACGGTGTGTTTTGAAGAAAATGAACGTGTCTATGATCTGGAGTCTACTGTTTGTCCATATTTGCATTTCCCAAGTCGATGCCGATTTTTAAACCTGGGCCGAAAAACGAAAATAACATGAATGAGTTTTGGAAATTATTTTTCGGAGGGTTAAAATTAAAATTTTTCAAAACGGATACCAGATTTTAAAAAGCAAAGGGATGTAAGATTAGGTGCAGTATTTTTAGTTTTTCGCATCTTATTCATAAACGCTGATTCAAATTTTTAAAGATAGGAGAAATTGTTAAAAATGCGAAATAGATTTACGGTAAAAAACATTTTCGAATGAGTTAATGTGAATTTTCTTTTAAACTAAAGGTTTCTGCCTAAACCCGATAGAACGTAGATGTCTTTAGGTGTGTTTGTTTTTTGTTTGGTTATTTTAGAAAGCCAATGCCAGATTTTATATATCACAGAAAATCAGAATTCATAAAAGTGAGTCCTGTGCACGAATTTTTTTCGAAGTGTTAATAGTCTAATTTTTCAAAAACAAATACAGATGTCGAAAAGGGAATAAATGTAGATATTGTCTGGTATTTTTAGTTTTTCATACCTTGCTCTGAACTGACAATGTAAATTTTTAAAAATTGCCGAAATCGCAAAACAGCATACAGAAAATATACTTTTTCAAAGTGTTAACTTTGTATTTTTAAAAAAACCAAAAGGTGGCTTTGAAAAGGGCAAAGTATGCTCTTGTTTTTCCTTATCACTTGTAGTTCGGTGGCTGCAAGGGTCGAAAAACGGGAGAAAATGAAAAAGATGAATTCAATGCATCTTGATTCTTTTTTTTTTCTGAAAGGGTTAGATGAAAAATTTTTTCGAACCAACCGGATCGTTTGAGACATAAAAGTACTTCTTCGAGAATATGCGGATGTTTTTTCTGTATTTCCAGCTGATTTGCCAGCCCATGCCAAATTTAGAAAAACTTAAAAAGAAACAGGATGACTCGTGCTTTGTTTTTTCTATTCGCAGATATACAGATAAAGGGCTTCTGAGCATGCACACACGGATTTCGGAAGGATGATTTCTTTTTTAATTATTTGTGATCTTTGATTAGTTTTTAATTAATAACTACTCTAATTTTCAAAATATTAAAAATCTGAGGCTCAGGTGCACCAGGAGAGGGTTTTGACTACCTAAATCTAAATTTTCAGGCTTCTATGTGGGCTAGAATTTTCTAGCCATCGCCAACAGACACACACACAGAGCGAAATTTTATTTTATTAGTATATATATATATATATATATATATATAACTTGCACAGATGAACCTAAAATTAGCATAACAGTTGCCTCCTAAAATTAAGAAATACAGCATGAAGAAATTAATGACTTTTTTTTCAAATTAACTTATTTTACATAATGTAGGTTATAATTTTATTACATACCTATGTTTATTACATGTACATATTTAGATAAACTTGGTGATGAAAATGGAAGTGAATACTTCACCGAAAGATTAAAATTTACAATTGGTGACACTTTAAACAATTTCGACCTTTGATTTTATGGCTCTTTTGCACAGAAATTCAAAAACAAACTTGGAGGATTTGAGTAGACAAAATGTCTCATTATTAAATTTTCCAGACACTACCCTCATCCCCCACCCTTCTTTTATATGCCTCCAATATTTTCTTTGCATTTTTTGTATCAATCCAGAGAATGTCCAAAACTGCTTTAAAAAAAAGATAGAATTCTTCCTTTAGGAGGAGGTGTGGGATGTCCAAAATTAAAATATAATTATAAAAAATTTAAAAACAGAACATTCTGCCAAATAGTATTAAAATTAACCTAACCAAACTAATTTAATGAAATATTAATTTTAAAAATATAAATTATTTTTGAGTAGACAAAATATCTGATTATTAAATTTTCCAGACACTATCCTCACCCGCACCCCTCTTTTATATGCCTTCAATAGGTGTCGCGTCAATTCGTCGTGGCGACAACTTATCGCAGTGTCAATTCGTCGCAACAAAAATGTTTTTGAAGTTGTGAATGATGATAAAAGTAAAGCTAACTTGGTAAAATTATTTAATGATAATTTGTTTTTTAGATATAGAGAATTATAACTAACAATTTACATCATTAAATAATTTTACTGAATTATCTTTACTTTTATCATCATAGCCTTCAAATATATTTTCGTTGCGACAAATTGACATTGCGACGAATTGACGCAGAACCCCTCCAATATTTTCTTTGCATCAATCCAGAGAATGTCCAAAATTGCTTTAAAAAAAGATGGAATTCCTCTTTTAGGACGATGTGTGGGATGTCCAAAATTAAAATATAACTATAAAAGGTTTAAAAACAAAACATTCTGCCAAATAGTATTAACATTAACCTAACCAAACTAATTTAATGAATATAAATTATTTTTGGAACAGATTGCTTACACGCCCTCAGGTCCGCCATTTTGTTTTGTTGGCGAAAACCCGTTTTTCGCCAAGTGCTCATTTTGGGCTATTTTAGGTTTTATTTTTTATTTAATTTTGGAATATATACAGATTAAACATAAAAAAGGGAAATTCAAGAAATTTTCACTGAATACTGAGCAAACGGCAGAAACGTAAATACGGTGATACTTAAAAAAAAACGCAAAGATTCATTATTAAACCAACATATCTCTAAAAATAAAGGCATTAAAACGTATATCCTATCGTTTAAAAAACAAACCTCAATACAAAATTTGAAAAAAGAAACATCGACAAATAGAAAAATCAAAAATCTGTACATAAATTTCTAAAATACATCTTAATAACAAACCTCAATTAAAATAAAAAAAATACCAGAAATTGAAAAATCAAACCTCCATACATAAATTGCAAAAATACATCTTTAAACAAACATCCAAAAAAAAAAAAAAAAACAGAAAAACACATGCAGAATTAATTTGAAAAATCAAACGGATACATCCATTGAAAAATCAAATCTCTGTGCATAAATTGCAAAAAATACTTCACGTTTCTACGAAAATTTCTTGAATTAACCTTTTTTATGTTTAATCTGTACATATTTTAATCTGTATATATTCCAAAATTAAACAAAAAATAAAACTTAAAATAGCGCAAAATGCAATTGCACTCCAAAAATAGGCCTATCTTGAGAAACTTTGAAACCTCCCTTGGCTCTCAAAATTTGCTGAAATTTCAGCACAACATCACCAACAAGCGGTAAACTAACAACAGAAGCCATTATCAATCGAAAAAAATAATCAAATATTAATAATAATAATAAAAAGTTGGAATTATACAACCTGATCAAAGATACCACGTGGAATAAAACAGGCAAGAAAAAATGAACACAACCTCTCAGTAGTCCGCTCACAGAATAAATGAGAAGAAAAAAAAAATCGTATCGGAGATTACTTCAGGGTTGCCAGAAGGCAAAAGTCCGCCCGGTAGCCAGATCGGCAAATACATCGCCAAAAAATATGGCCGCCCGATCTGAGGGCGTATAAGCAATCCTAGCCTTTTAATTTTCCTCTCCCACTGTCATCCTCTCTCCATAGTGCTTCCTGCATTCATCAGCAATGCCTTATTCTCTTCCATATTTACAGATTATACATTGTTGTCCAAAAATTAAGGGGCAGTGACCGGACGCTTTCGATTTTACACGCTTTGTCAAATATCAAGGGAAACTTTTGATGAATTGTCCTTGAACTTCGAGGATGTAAAGAACATGTTTAACTTCATATTTTTCCAGCGAAGATTTAGTCATGACAGCAATTAGGGGTCCAATAATAAATTTAATAATAAAATAATATTTGCAATCATACAAGTAACAGAAAATATGGTCTATCACGGAAGCAAATGACTATATGGGTTCTGTTTAACATTTGTGTAGATCACAGGTTCCCAACAGAGATGGTACTGCCCCAGTAGGCACTGAAGCCTTCCAGGGGAGTGGTAGCGGGTCCAAAGGCAAATAAGGGACGTTAAGACAGTCAAAGGGGTGCCCATGGCATACCTATCTGTTTAAAATATTTCATATAATAAAACTGGCTGACACCCCCTGCCATGATGAAAACCTTAAATATACCTCTTTAAAGAAAATCTATACAAATGAACCTACAGTTGGAAGCCCCAAATCGTATTTCTTTTACCAATGTCAAAAATTCACTGTGGAACACAAATAAATGCTAACACTCGACGAGGTAAAAATTTATTATAGTGGGCTAAAACATTGTAACCGCAATATTTTCATGAATGTCAAAAAATGGCTGTAAAACGAGAAAAATCTTTAAAAATTCAAAAATCTTGGAGTGCAAAATGTGCTATATTAGGCCGCTATTGAAATTTTGCTATTGTAAACGGATTTCTTTTTTTTAACAACTTGTATTTCAAAAAATATCAGAGAGATGGCGACACATGTCTGAAGATATTTCCAAACAAACCAGTGGTTTAAATCTGCTCAATAAATTAGTTTATTCTGAGTGAAATTGATAGAAGTCATTATAGCCATTATTTTTATATCTATCTATAAATATGTTGAAAAGTTAATTTAAACTTAAACCATGACAAATTTTGTATTTCAAAAAGTCTGAATCTAAAAAGAAATGCTGGCAAGTATAGTATTGAATATTTGAAACATGGATTTATGCACTCTGCTACAAACCAATCATTACCAATGTGTTTAATTTGTCAAAAGTAGCCATGAAGCCTTCTAGACTACGAGCATTTGAATAAAATGCATTCTGATAAAAAGAACAAAGATTTATCCTATTTTCAAAGACTGGAAAAGAAATATTTAAAGCAACAAACTGTATCAAACCTTTTTGAGTCATGTTTTAATAACAAAAAGATGACGAACAACGAGCCTCATATAATATTTCATTGTTAATCGCGAAAGCAGAAAAACTACACACAATTGGCGAGGAATTAATCTTGCCAGCAATAAAGTAGTAAAAACTGTTTTTCATCATTAGACACCGTCAGATATCAGAAAAATTCCCCTGAGTAATAATTCGGTGCAAAGAAGAATAGATCAAATGGCTAAAGGCATTGTAATATCATTATGTTATTATTTAAGACACTTTCTAACACCACCAAAAGTAAGTCCGTCCCTGTGACAATTAGTGAACCAAATATGTCTAAATTTGTACTGCAAGAAATGCAAAAATTTACGATTTTTGTCCATCTTTGAAGTTAATTACAGTGGAACTCCAGATATACATTACCATTGTACGCTTCCCCCAGTTATACATTTCAACACAGCGGTCCCAGCAGCTTGCCATTAAAAATTAGCTGAGTTATATGTTTTGTGTTATACATTTCCCTTAGTTATATGTTACGCTTTTGTATCCGTGGCCAAAATTTTGTCTCATTTATGCATTTTGTAACCGGAAACACTGACGACACGTCAGATGAGTCTGATTTGAAAGATCTCACCCAAACTTCGAAGCTGCTCTGAGGACTTTTGACGTATTAAAGCGGTTCCTCAGCAGTAAAAACAGTAACGGTAAGGTGGCTGCATTATTAACAGAAATGCAAAGTTTACTGTTCAATGTCGGCACTGCCGAAAAGAAACAATCAAATATTAGTGATTAATTCTACAAAATTCAGTAAACTACTGAAATGTCTTTTGATAAATGATTTACATGCCAAGGCGATTCCAATCATTTCTTTTAAGTACTCTGTGTGTATTAAATATATTTTTAATAAAGCTTTTATTATAAAATAACTTCATGTATATTTTTCTTATGTACTTTTTTTTTTCTACTATGTTCCATTTTCAAAACTTTATGTCATGGGTGCAGTAATATTTAGGAAACTTCCATTTTCGATATAAAAGGTAACAGGAACTCCTCAGCTGAACAAAGTTTTTAGGATATACTTAAAAAATGGTTTCGGTTGACCATTAATTGAGTTATACGTTTTGTTGTCTGGTCCCAAACAAAACGTAAAACTGGGGTTCCACTGTATCTCCCACACCAAGAAAGATAGAAACTTATCATGGATTATTTATTCATTTCTCTATGATCAACTGAGCTTAATATCATAAAATTCTGAGGTGGTCAGGTAGAAAATGTCCTTTTTTGTCATTCCATAAATGACCCTGGATCCAATTCTTATGTCTAGTCAGTTTTTGGTGAACATGAAGAAAAGTTATAGTCTGATTTTCACAAAATTTATATTTTTGGAATTGAAATATAAACATAAACTACGTATATACAGGGGCGTGCCTAGCGGGGGGGTGTTGGGGGTGTAGCACCCCCCCACTTATTTGTAAGAGTTGGTAAAATTTAGAATAGTCGGTAAGTCAGAAAGTTAAGAACACTCCTTGCAAAAAAGTCCCCTCTGCCGTGCCATCACCAGTTTCATTTCAATTCTCTGTTGTCCATCTTTAAAGGGGAAAAGAAAGAACTTTTCACACAGAACGGAAGATTGTGTATGATTCTGTGTGGGAGGTAGGGGGTGTCAAAGAGCGGGGGTGATTTCCAGGGCTAACATAGAGAGAGAGAATTGCTTTTGTGAGAATTTGAGATTTTGGTGAAAGGAAGAGGAGGGGGGGGTTGCAATGTCTATTATGAGTTTCCCCACCTAGCATCTGTAATTGCTCCCTTTTTCTATGGACTGATTTTTAGAATTTGGTAACCTGACCTGGTAAGTAAGTAAATTTTTCAGTGAAGCCAAATAAGATAAATACTGAAGAAGAACGGAAAGCTCCATAGGCCGTATTGGTAATGACAAGCTATGGCTGCCGAAGGCAATTGTACTCCACCGCCGAATCCAGATTCTCGTGAATTCATACGAGGACGCGACCAATAGAGGGACGGTTTATGCGGTTCATCTCCACAGATGGCACTCTTCAGCCGGGGGAAGAGACGGGGACGTGAGCCTCCTGCGCCTCTCGACCCTTTCCCAAATGAATTGACGACAAAGGTCGATGCAACATGCGGTGGAGCCCAAACTCAGAGGACACCACCACACAACACTTGGGCGAACGTAGAAGTGATCCGACGGCTTTGTTGCCGGAACCCCATAAAAAGAACCGGGTCCTAGGCCAATGCCGAACGACCCCCACGACCCATTACTGTAACCACAACTTCCGATTATCGAGTCCTAAGGAGGGAGAAAACGATTAGTTCATCTGTTGCGGCGAACAAGGGGAGCTTCTCGCCAACCGGGAACTTCGAAGAAAACCAGTCCCTGACGCATAGACATGGCTTGGCTAGGGTTGTCCCCTCCCAATGGCTTTGCTTTCGGTGAGCCCCGCAGCGAAATATGGGAGGTCCCCGATCGACTCCATTAAGAGGATCATTCACTTACAGAAAATAACACAAACTAAACAAAACATATCACAAAATTGTTAGATACAACGGAAAATTTGTTTTAGAACCATTATCGGACGTGGAAACTCCCTTCAAAAGCGCCAAAGAGGCGTTCCCGATCAAGATTACTATCGTGAAATTTCAGGGCTGCCATTCTAAAAATTATTCAAAATAGTTGCTTTAGTAGCCTTTGAAGACAAAAATAGTAGCAAAAACAGTCACATATCATGACTGATTTAGTAGCAAAATAGTTGCATATAAAGTATTAACCAAAATAAACACAGTGTTGAGATCAGGGTAGATAATGATTTCCTTTTTTCAAATTTTCTGACTGTTCCCTGATCTTTCCATAAAACTGATTAAGTTTTTCTGATCACACCAATACAACCTTTTATATACAATCTGCACAAATCAGTACTGGTTTTACAAATTCTCTAATTATTATGTAACAAAAGTGTTAAAAGTAAATCCATTCTAGTTTTCATGACATTTGAGCTCAGTTTGCTGCAACTTTTGGATCAACCACTTGATATAGTTTTTGTTAGTTGCAGATGTAATTGTGATATTTCCAGCATTTCATTTTTGCTTTCGTAATGAACTTCAAGAAATTTTTCTTGGAACTTTTTCCTAAACTTCAGATTTAAGGGATTTTAAATATTTTAAAGAGTTTGAAACTGCAGTATAAGGGAAATTTTTATTTTACGTGTATATTTGTTTACTTTGAAATGACATTTTTTTAGAATAGTAAAACATAGTTGGCATCCCGATTTAGTGTGATGTGCTACGCATTACGAAAATCTATTTGAAAAATTATTTACAAATGAAAATGTTCAGGGGGGAAGCAATTTAGGGCATTGATATTTATCATTACTACAAAGTATCAATTACAGCACTTTTTTTTTTTTAATTCAAATTTTAAAGAGTTTGAAATTGCCGAAATGGGAGAAAACAAATTGGGCATGAGGGTATTTTAGATGATTGATTAATTATTTATTGTTACTAGAAAACAATGAATGACAGACTTCTTTTTTTTTTTAAATAAAGAGTTTTAAATATTTTTTTGCCAATATTATAACACAATTAGGTGAGACTTTTTCTCTAAATAAATATTTTAAACTTTTTTCTACACTGGAAGGGGGAAAGGGGAGATATGTAAATTTGAGAGGGAGAGGTGAATGATTAATTTTTTTAATTTAATGTTATAATTTAACAACAAATAGGGCAGAATTATTTTTCTTAAAATAAAGTTTTGAAAATCCGCATGCTTGGAGGGGTTGGGCAAAGAGGGGAACCAAAAATTTTGGAAGGAAGGGGTAGTTTATAAGCCTGATTATTTATTTATTGCACTAGAGAGCAACAAGAAGGACAGGAGAATTTTTTATTTATAAAAATACAGATTTTAAATTTCCTTGTATGCTGTGTGTGTGTGGAGGGGGGGAGAAAAGGGAATTTAGATTATCGTTATTTTTTTTATTGTTATTAGAAGCAGTGATCAGTAAGTAGGGAAGATGTCTTTTCTTTAAAAAAAAATAAAATAAAGAGATTTAAACGATTTGAAACACAGCATGAGGGTGAGAGGGGAGGATGAGGGCAAAGGAGGAAGCAGAATTTTTTTAATGGAAGAGGTTATTTAGATGATTTATTTATTGTTATTAGTGAGAAACAAATAAGGCAATTTTTTTTTTTGTTTAAGAAATAGATCTTTAATGATTTAAAACTACATATGCTGGGGGATCAAAGGATATAATGGCTTATTTGCTTACTGTTACTATGCAGCAGCAATTAGAACAATTAACAGAAAAATAAGTGAAATTGACTCTTGGTCAAGAAAAGTGCTGTTTGGTGGGGTATCGAACATTTGGAAAAATTGTACTGGAATGGTAAAATTTTTTTTTATTGTTGTTTCATATTTCCTGCAACATGTATTTGAAAAAGCTAGAATAAAATTTTCAAAAAGTCTCCTTTTTCATAAAATAGTTGCCTATTTGTCAGAAATAGTTGCTTTTCAAGCCTTTTTCGCTTAAAAAAGTTGCCTTAGTCTCCTGAAGCTGAAAATAGTAGCAAAAAGTAGCATTTTAGTAGCAAGTGGCAGGCCTGAAATTTAGGTGAAGTCTGCCTGCTAGCCCCTACCGCCAGGCACAGAAAACTCTGGCTACGCATAGATGCGCTGGACTAGTTTCGGCCTAAGGTCACACTTAGGTCTGGACACTGTCACTTGACTGACGAGCCTCCTGCCCGTTTTCCTTGTAATCGGCTGGTCGCGAACAAGGTTTAACCCCCCCCCCACCCCAGAGAAGGTAATACGAGCCACAGACCTCGGACCTGAATGGCCCTCTGTCACGAACTGCTCTTGCTACAAATGGGCATCTTCCCTTTCCAACCGAAATTTGAGGACAATTCACAACTACTCCAGCTACAGAGGGAGTCGCAAAGGACGATTGGGAAGGAGGTCATCATTGGATGCGTCGCCCTTCACCCACACCTTCCATCACATATACGTTCTACCGCCTTCACGGTGCCGAGGGTTGCTGCACGCCGCCTCACTTGCCGACAAGCTTCGCAATAGAACCCGAGCGGTCGTTGTCATAAGAAGTCCGCCCTCGCCTTAGATAAATGTGGAAGCTGTCCAATCCCCGTTGCCCTCATGTCAACTTTCCCGGTGTGCCGTCCACCAAGGCACGACCACCAGATGAGAGGGGTTGGCCTACGCAGTGTCCTTTTACCACCCGGCTGTCCCAAGATCCCGCGGAGCTAAAGTCCCACATCGGCGGGCGTTACCGGCAAGGAACTAGAGCTCTGCACGTGAGACCTCAAAGGACAACCTAAAGTCGCAAACCTCTTGCAGCCGAGAACCGGCCCAAAGGAGAGGATGGTCCAGACTCCCGTGGTAGTAGCTCCCCACATACGGTGCCGTCGGCTAAACACCACTTTACCACCCGATCACCATGTTGAGGTGGTGATTTGTCAGCTTACCTGTCCCAGTCATGTCGGAGAACATCTCGCAATGCCAGAGGCGTAAGGTAAAACGCATTCCCCTCTTTCCTCCTCCCTTCCGACACCATGGCTTTATGGCAGTAAAGCAATTTTACAGGATGAAATTAGGATAATTTTTAGTCTCTATTTTTAACAAGCAAGATTTGTATTTTTTATGTACTATTTTAAAATATATACACTTACATTATACAACAGCATGCGATTTTATTTATAGAAACATAAATTCCGAAATACTTCAATGTTCTTAAACTGTTACTTTTGAGAACTGGTTAATATACGGTACATCCGTACACATTTCCTTTTAAATCAAAACAGAATCCTAATTAAAAACAGGATTCTCAACGCTACTTATATAGTAAAAGAATAAACATTTTTTTACACATACTGAATAACAGCATTTAATTTTGACTGTGGCAACAGAGTGTGGTTTGGCAGAATGCTGGTGAGCACTTTTAAGACTTTCAGTGATTTTTTAAATTAATAGTATTGTAGAAGAGTTGACTCCGTCCCTAAGGGGGGGGGGGCTATCACAAAGCCTTTCTGACCCCCGATCCCGTACTCGGCAAAAATCAGTTCACACCCCCCCCCCCCCCCACACTAAATCAGCCTTCGGCACGCCCCTGCGTATATACTGTGAATTTCAAATCAATACCTCCAATAGTTTTTTTTAATATTCGAGGATAGGAGAAAATAAGAATATTTCATTGCCTGGAATTATCAAAATTAATTTCTTTTGCGGTTATGATAAAAATAGCCATTTTCAAAGTGCATTTTAATGAGTTTTTTAATGTGATGCTTAATGGGTTTTTAATTAATATCTAAGGTAACTTTCAAAATATTAAAATTCTGATTCTCAGGTGCACCAGGAGAGGTTTTGGACTATCATCACCTAAATTTTCAGACTTCTAGGTGCGCTAGATTTTCCTAGCTGACGCAGAGACACACACACAGAGCGAATCTTTTTTTTATTAGTATAGATTTATTATTGGCCCCCTAATTACCCTTGCGACTAAATCTTCACTACAAAATATGAAGTCAAACATGTTTTTTACATCCTCTAAGTTCAAGGACAATTCGTCAATAATTTCAGTAGAAATTTGACAAAATATGTAAAATTGTAAGTGTCTGGTCACCGCCCCTTAATTTTTGGACAGCAGTGCAATAATAATATCCAATAGTCTAAACTCTAAAGGCTTTTGCTTGGGAATGAATCGTATTCAATGGCATAGGGTGTATATAGAGAACAGGCGATAGCTTGAATGTATACATTGATATGTTGTAAAATAATTTAACAGGCACCAGAAAACTAGGTCTGGAAAGTACCTTTCATTTTTCACAGGATAATACTCCGAACATGGTAAATACCTAAGAAATGGTTTCTCGATAATGCACAGTGAAAATATTAATGCCCTCACAATTGCCAGATGTACATTCAATCAAGCATTTATAGTGTATTTATTAGAATAGGAAATGAGAAAATTTACTGTAACAAGTAATAATCACTTGCTTGCAGAATATGCTACAAGAAGTTTGAGACAAAATAGACACAAAACAACACGAGAAAATCAATGTGCTGGAATTTAGATGCAATAATTAAAGCTAAAGGATTACACAAATTATTGAAACATCATAATTTGCATTTGGAAGCTGCAAAGATGAACCTGTACAACTACTCACAAAACCAAATCTTAACACAATAAAAATTTTTTTTAAAGAATGTGATATTACCTCTTATAACTGTAGTCTTTATCACTATCTGAATCTGAATCATCATCAAGTGAGGAATAGTCTTGTGCATGAAAATTTGGGAAAGTTTCCTGAAAAGCCCTTGAAAAACTATAAGGATTTTCTTCTCTGTTTGCATTGGTATCTACTGTGTTCATTTTGCAATCTGTTTTGCTTAAATGATCTTGATTCACTGAATAAGAAACAGTTCCAAAAAAGTTTGACTGTTGATCACTATAAAATTTAGAAACAGATGTGTTATTATTGGTAACCAAATTCTGTAGATCTTCTTGCTGATCGAATTCATTATTGGTATCCAAATTCTGTCGATCTTCTTGCTGATCCAAACCATTATTAGTATCCAAATTCTGTAGATCTTCTTGTTGATCCAATTCATTACTGGTATCCAAATTCTGTAGATCTTCTTGCTGATCCAATCCATTACTAGTACCCAAATTCTGTAGATCTTCTTGCTGATCCTCTTCAAAGTCTAAATCATCTTCCATTAAACCAAAAATAATTGGTTCAGTATTATCAGATGATTTACTTTTAGATGACTGAGCATTTATAATATGTTCATTTTCTTGCAATTCTGAATCTGAAATATTTTCTGAAATGATGGATGTATTACCATCAGATGGAGAGTTTGTATTCTTAGGTATTAACTCAGAAATATTTTTATTTAATAAATGTTCTTGTTCTGATGATGAATAACAGCTTTTAGTAGTTAAGTAATCAACTACTGAAATTTCTGAACAAACATTTGCAACATGAGTAATTTTTTTTATATTATTGCAGTCTTCAATATGAGCACCAGTACTTGCAGTATTATTTAAAGTGTTATTTTCAGTCAACATATCACTATTTTCTTGAATATCGGGAATTAGATTGAAAGTATTTTTGGTATGATCTGTAAAAGAGTGACTAGGTTCTGAATGTGAAGTATCAGAAATCAAATCTGAATTTTGTTCATGGGTAAAATTATCACAGACATTAGAAATGATTTCAGAACTTTCATGAAGTACATTTTTTAAATCAGATTTGTTACTGCTAAATTCACTTATACCTTTCTCTTCATGGTATTTCTGCAATACAGAATCATCCAATCGTTGAACTCTTATGCATAGTAAATTACTATTAATTGCATCATTTACATCACATATAGTTTTTGTTGACTCATCTGTAGGTACAGAACTTTCAGGATGATTTTGCAGAGAATGATTAGACTTACTAGATATTTCATGAGACGGTGATAATACATTTAAATCAAGAGAACATTTTAGCTTTTTTATATCTTGGAAATCACTTTTCTGTAACTTCTGTTTCTTAGATTTAGGACTGTGAATTTTACTAGGAGATTTACATTTATTAATTGTTTCACATGGATCAGATGAACTTTTCCCCTGATTTCCAGAAGGACTATCCTCTTTTCTCTTTCTTTTATTAGACTTGAAAGAAATGTTCACATTTTGATTAGAAATACTGGCAGTAGTTGATAGTGAACAATTATTTAATGTATTGAAACTGTCACAGTGGTCTTCACATGAATTAAAACCACATTCTTCATTTGTTACTATAGGAGGATCTTCAGATTCTTTCAAAGCTTGCCCTTTTACACTTTTCTTCGGATATAAATTTTCAATAATACAGGGGCTTTCTTTTTCATCATGAGTACTTTGAAATTGTCTTGCATCACTTGATTTTATAAGTTGATTACAAGATTCCTCAGAGACTTTTATGATATTTTGATTACTATCATGATTTATATCTATTTCTGAAGAACTTCCTTTTTCTTGAAAGCCACTTTGATTTAAAAATTCAAACCGAGTTCCATCATCTTCAGCTTCACTTTCATCACAAGTATCGCAAAAAGCTTCAGCATTTAATTCACTATTTAATTTTGGAATTGCATTTTCTGTATTTAATTTCGAAGGAGAGTCTTTTTTCTTTGTTCTTTTTTTGCATCTGCGCTTTTTAGTATCCCAAATACACCTTTTTTTTTTCCTTTTCACCTTAGGTTTAGTTTCAGACAATATATTGCTGCTATTTGTTTCAGACAAGACATTGCTGCTATTTGTTTCAGACAAGACATTGCTGCTATTTGTTTCAGACAAGACATTGCTGCTATTTGTTCCAGACAAGACATTGCTGCTTCTTGTTTCAGACAAGACTTTACCGCTATTTGTTTCAGACAAGACTTTACCGCTATTTGTTTCAGACAAGGCATTGATGATATTTGTTTCAGATAAGGCGCTACTGTGATTCGTTTCAGACAAGACATTACTGCTATTTGTTTCAGACAAGACATTATGGCTATTCAATAATCCTACATTATCAGCGATTTCTTTATTCAGAGATATACTACATAGATCATTATCAATGTCTGCTGTCAGAGAGGAAGAGAAGTTTAGAAAATCTGATAAATTTTTTCCAGAAAAGCTTTCTGATATGTTTTCAGGGTTTTCAGAAAATGTGAAATCAAAAAATTCTGGCTGAATATCAGAAGTTTTGCAGCTACTGATACTAATCTCACTTTCATTATCTTCTGAACTGAATTGATTTAAACAATTTTCACTTAGGTTTAACATATCACTCAACCTTACTACACTATTGTGCCATGCACTTCCACCAGCATCAGGTAGAGAGACTGAAACATTCTGAGATTTGGATCTTTCTTTAATATAATTACTTGCAGCTCTTAACATAGCAATATCAACAGCAAAATCAACAAAATTATTTTCTTCATAATTAAAATCAGAAGGTTTTGTCACAGGCTCAATTTTGAGCTGATTGTAAATGACATTTTCTTTGAAACCACAGGCTGAATTGAAATTGCTCATCATTGACAAAAAATTTCTTTTAGGGCTTAAATAATTAGGAACTGCTATATGCTGTAATGAATTACAGTGTTCAGGTATAATTTGTTGAGATTTATCCTTCATGACATTTTGAGTCTTACCAGTTTCTATCAAATCACTAAAATCACTCTCATAATTGACTTCAATATTTGGAAGTGTAGCGGCAAAAGAAGATCCATATGGTAATATTTTATTATTCTCAATTGTGTTTTCATTTGATGAAGTAGATATATTGCATATTGACTTAAGAGACACACTTTTAGACGGGACTTCAGAAGATAAGTTATTAGTATTCAGCTTAAATATAGAATCATTGCAAGGTGAACTACCAGAATAAATACTAGAAGGAGAAACTTTTTCTGATAAATTAGAATCTGCTTCAGATATGATAATTAAATCTGAATCCGAAATTTTATCCGATAAAGATGGTGAACTACTACAAACCAGTGTATCTGCTAAATGGGATGTCTCAGTACTTTTACTTTTTTTGTTTCTTTTAGAGACTGTTTTTTCTGGGAGATTTTTTGTGGCCTTCACTTTTTTAGATTGATTTTGTTTAGTCAAACAAACAGATAGTTTATTTTTTACCTTTTTTGATGTATAGGTTTCATTACACAGATTGCAACATTTATCTTCTTTTCTAACCCTTGCTTTTCTTCTCTGACTCATTTTACACCTAAAATAAATAAGTTGTGAATTTTACTTGTTATTTTTAAACACAAAATATACTAATCAAATTTTTATAGAAAATAAATACTTTTTTGTTATAAGGGCCTCTGTAAGATAGAGAAAAAGGCAACATTGAATTTGGCGAGAAAAGCATAATTTTAAAAATCACTTTCTAGCAACCTTTATTTACATTTAAAAATATTATCAGATTTTTATATTGTTATGAAATAACTGTCAATGTATCAAATGCAGAAGCAGCTTGTTCACTTTTTGCATGGTTTAATATATAATACAATGAGAAGCAATTTATTTAATATACACATAATTATGTAATAGAAAATTTAAAACTAGAGTGTCAACGATTTTAATCAGATGATTTAAAGGAGTGATTTTAATCAAATTATTATTTTTTAAATCATCGATTAAAATCAGATTTTTTTTTAATAAACTATTAAAATCTAAGATTAACATAATTTGAAATGTTCCTATAGGTATTTTCCCTAACAATATACACAAAAAAGTTTAATAATAAATAAGCTTATAATAAGCTTAATTACTTAGGATAGTAAAAAAATAAATGTAGTAGGTTTGTAAATGGGCGATTCCACCGTTACGTGTGCGACTTTTAGAGGGTTTTTTTTTTTTTTTTTTTTTTTTTTTGCAAATTGAGACAAATTTGGAAGTGAATTATTTAGATAAATGTTTTATTTATTGCTATTACAGGACACATACAGAATCATTTTTGTAGTGACACCTTTAGTCTAAAGTAATAATTTTTTTTTTTTTTTAAATAGTAAAGTCGTTATGTGTGTGATTTTTCTGATTCACACACGTAACAACGACTTTACTATTTAAAAAAAATAATTGTTATTACTTTAAACTAAAGGTGTCACTACAAAAATGATTCTGTATGTGTCCTGTAATAGTAATAAAAAAAGTAAAACGTTATCTAAATAATTTCACTTCCAAATTTGTCTCAATTTGGAAAAAAACTCTCTAAAAGTCACATACGTAATGGTGGAATCGCCCAAATAGCAACCTTTATGTAGCATAAAAAGCATTTCATTTAAAAATGAAATTTAATCAAATTCTTCTTTCTTCATACAAAAGCATAATACATTTCTGCAAGTAGCCAATCTCTTATTTTATCATTCTACTTTTCCAAATAAATATACATAGTAAATTGGAGGTAAAGGAGAAAGGGAGAATGATAACACCTGCTCAAAAGCACAGTTATGAAAGAATGCATAAGAGAAAAATAAATCTTAATCAGTGTAAAAAATGTTGAGCTTCTTCAGTTTTTAACTTTGGAACTCATACACACCAAATACAGAAATAAATTTGGGATTGAAAAGGTATCAAAGCTTTTTTAGGTAGATTTCGTACGAAATACTACCTATTACATTCTCCCCTAAGTTGGAATTTTTGCAGATCTACGCCAATCATGACTCCCAGAATAAAGGTGAAAATAAGCACTCGTCGATTAAACTTGAAAAACTGGTGATTAAAAATATGGAAAGAGCCGGCCAAATGCAGGATTTTCCCTTTTCCCCTAAAATTCGCGATTTTCCGCGCCCGTTCGACATAAGTGAGGATTTTTTTCGGGCCCAATAGCCGAAATTAAAGATTTTTTTCGCGGCCGTTCGACGAAATTAAAGATTTTTCCACACCCGGTTGCCGAAATTGATTTTTCCACGCCTGATCGCCGAAATTGATGATTTTTCTGCACTCGACCGGCAAAATTTATGATTTTACCGAGTCCAATCGATGAAATTCATGATTTTTCCGTACTCAATGTCCGAAATTCATGATTTTTCTGCACCCGACTGACGAATTTCTTGATTTTTTTTACGTCCAATCGCCGAATTTCATGATTTTTCTGCACCCGACTGCCGAAATTTATGATTTTTCCGCATCCGATCACCGAAATTCATGATTTTTCTGCACCCGATCATGGAAATTCCTGGTTTTTTCGCACCCAACCACCGAAATTTATGATTTTTCCTTTTGGAGAGTGTTTTTTTTTTTTTTTTTTTTTGCAAATTGAGACAAATTTGGAAGTGAATTATTTAGATAATGTTTTATTTATTGCTATTACAGGACACATAGATTCATGATTTTTCTGCACTTAACCGCCAAAATTTATGATTTTAGAGTCCGATCGATGAAATTCATGATTTTCGGCACTCAATCTCCGAAATTCATGATTTTTCTGCACCCGACCGCCGAAATTTATGATTTTACCGCGTCCGATTGCCAAAATTCATGATTTTTCCGCATCCGATCGCCGAAATTCATGATTTTTTTGCAACTGATCGCGGAAATGCCTGGTTTTTTTTTCCACACCCGACCACCGAAATTTATGATTTTTCCAATTACGATCGATGAAATTCAGGATTTTTCTGCGTTCGATCGATAAAATTTAGGATTTTTCCGTGTCAGAACACAATTGGGCTTGGACACATGTTCAAGAAAATTTTTATAATAATTTTAATAATTTTTAAAAAGTAATATATATATTTTTTAAATAGTAAAGTTGTTGTTACGTGTGTGATTTTTCTGAATGACACACGTAACAACGACTTTACTATTTAAAAAAAAAATTGTTATTACTTTAAACTAAAGGTGTCACAACAAAAATGATTCTGTATGTGTCCTGTAATAGCAATAAAAAAAGCAAAATGTTATCTAAATAATTTCTCTTCAAAATTTGTCTCAATATGCAAAAAAACACTCTTTAAAAGTCACACACATAGCGGTGGAATCGCCCAGCATTTAAAAACTTAATCTATATCTTGAGACCAACCTACAAACTGTCTTCACACAAAGAATTGGCAGGTAGCCTTTTAGATTCTGTTCACGGTCAAAGAAAGAATTAGTTCATGAAAGTTTGGAAGACAGAGAAGGAACACTTGTCATCGACAGATTTAGTAATATCCACAATGAACCCCTAACTGCTTCATGTGTTCAAGTCGATGGGAAGTCTTGGCAAAATCCTCAAACAAGGGCGACCCCCGATTTGGCGATTTTTTTGACACGCGCCAAGCACTGACGCGCGCCAACCCAAAACTCGGCAACCTCCAAATTCCACCCAATCAGAACGCATGCTTCCTACGACAAGCCTCTTTACAAAGTAAACATCGATTTTATTCCTTTTTTCGAGTATTTACAAAGTTTTAGCAATATTTTCTTTACGATTTTTCGATTTTTACAAACTTTTAGCAATATTTACCTGCGTATTTATATATTTTTACAAACTTTTAGCAATATTTCTTCCGGATATTTAGATTTTTTCAAGCATTTAGCAATATTTCCCCCTGTATTTTTACAAACTTTTAGCAATATTTCCTTCGAATATTTCAATTTTTACAAACATACAGTTATTAACTTACATATATGTACGATTCACGTACATTTTTCGAAAAAAAAAACCCCTTGATGCATGGAACTCAACGTGCCGCGACATCTAGAATATATGAAACTCGTACAAGCAGCGATTAGTAACTTATATATGAACGCTTCGCGTTCATTTTCCGAAAAAAAAACACCACTGGATGCATGAATCTCTATGTGCAGCAGTCTCTAGAATATACGAAACTCGTACAAGCAGCGATTAGTAACTTATATATGAACGCTTCGCGTCCATTTTCCGAAAAAAAACACCTCTGGATGCATGAACCTCAGTGTGCAGCAGTCTCTAGAATATACGAAACTCATACAAGCAGCAATTAGTAACATACATGTACGCTTAGCGTACATTTTCCGAAAAAAAAAAACACTTCTGGATGTATGAACGATAACTTGGTGTAGTCTCTAGAATACGTGAAATACATTTTATCAAATAAAATCAACAAAAATTAACTTACCTTTTGCTATTTTTGTTTCTATTTAACCCATATTTTAATTAGCAATAATAAACATATACAAGCAAACGCAGCGGCATGTGTGGAATAAAAAATAAACGGTCTTGTTGCCAAAACGTCTATAGAAAAATAGTGTTGGCACTACAATAATATATATATAACTATATAACACTCATATTTCTCATCTTTCGGGGTTTTTTTTATTATTTCACAGGAATTATCCTTCTATGACATACGACAAAACGTCAAATCATTAAACTTCACAAAATACATTCCACAAACGTAATTCAACAAATCCGACACACAATAATCCAATCATAACCTTCCTACATCTTTGCATTGAGCTCAAAATACAATCCAATCTCCAGAACAAACAACAATAAACCAACCAATCAACCACAGTAGGCGTGGAAGAAACATAACAAACGAACTGGTAGCAAGAAAATCTCATTTATCGCTTCACCAACTTCGACGCCGCCAAACACCGCCCTTGTTTGAGGATTCAACCGGAAGTCTTATATTGTAGATGTAGATGATACAGGTGCCACCAAAAAGACTGCAAAATTCTTATAAAAAAATGCAGTGATATTATTCAGAATTCTTTACAGATTTGAAAAAAATCTGGTATCCAGGTATAAATTCTACTTGCCAGTAAAAAAATTTTTACCCCCCCCCCCTCCCCCGTTATTGATTTTCAAAAAGCACAAAAGTTTTTTTTATGAATTGAGTGAGAAAAAATAATAAAAATATTTTAGAATTATTAGTTACATAGTTTAGAATAATACATAAGAAAAAAGATAATAAAATTAAGTTTTCTAAGGGAACATATCTCTTGGGGAAAATCACACACGTAACAATGAATTTACTATTTTAAAAAAAAAATTGTTATTACTTTAGACTACAGGTGTCACTACAAAAATGATTATGTATGTGTCCTGTAATAGCAATAAAAAAAGTAAAACATTATCTAAAAAATTTCACTTCCAAATTTGTCTCAATTTGCAAAAAAAAAAAAAAAAAAACACTCTATAAAAGTCACACACGTAACGGTAGAATCGGTCTGCAGCAAAAACTTGCCAACCCTGATCTTAATTGTTTACAGAAAACAGAGTCCCTTTATATAATTCCTTATAATAAAATAGGCTTTGCCACAAAATTACTCTTAAAAAAATTATTTGAAAATGAATATTTTGTTTTATTAATATGCTTTCATTAAATTCTGAATCTAAATACAATCCTAAAAACAATTATATTATTTTTTTTAGGGTATAACCATTACTGGAATTTTAGGTGTCTTGATTTATTTATGCTATTTACAATTAATTTTGATTCACATTGGGAAATTTGACTATGAGATGGGCTAAATACTGTTGATTGATTAATATATTTAAAAAACTGGAATATAATAATTATAACTAATAATTAAAAAAAATTTAAAGAAATCCTTTAAGGGTGTCCATTACTGGCACATAAACCCTTAAAGAAATAAATCATATCTCATTTAAATTATTCTCATGTACTAAATCAATTTTTTAAAAATCAAAACAGAATACTAAATAGAAATGTGTCCATTTTAAACTGAGCACTTTCAATATAAACAATTATTTTAATGCTTTTTAGGACTTCCAATACCATTTGCACATACATTTGCCAGGAGTCGATCCAGGGAAAATTTGGGACCTGTTTAAGGCCCCTTCAAAAAATTCCTTTTAATAAAACAGGCCCCTTTACAAAATTCCTTTTAATAAAACAGACCCTTTCACAAAATTCCTGTTAATAAAACAGACCCTTTCACAAAATTTCAGACGTTTTGTCGAATATCTACTGAAACTCGTGAGGAAATGCCCTTGAACTTTGAGGATGTAAAGAACATCTTTGTCTTCATGTTTTTCAGTGAAGATTTTGTCACAAGGACAATTAGAGGGGGAGGGGGGGGGGACAATAATAATTTTAATAATAAAATAATATTTTCGATCATCCAAGTAACAGAAAATGCTAAAAATGGTCTGTCACTGTAGCAAATTACTATGTAGGCTCTGTTCAACATTTATGTGCATTTGTGTAAGCATAGCACGTACATTAGGGTGGATCGAAATTTTTTTTTTCACAATTTCAAAACCTACCTATGCGGAAAAGATGTTCTATTGTACGGAGATTAAGAGAAAAATAATTAAAAAAATTAATTTCAAAATTTAATACTGCCGCAATGGGGTTGAAATTTCTAAAAAAACTGAAAAAAGACATAATTTTGGTTAGATGATTTTTGAATAAAAATAATTGTTTTAATATTAATCAAAACCTACCTATGCAGAAAAGATGCTCTATTGTATGGAGATTAAGAGAAAAATAATTAAGAAAATTAATTTCAAAATTTAATACTGCCGCAAGTCGTTTGAAATTTATGTATTTGAGACTTTTTACGGTAAAAAGTCAAAGTGGTTTTTGTTAAATGAAATATGCATTTTAGTAATTTTAAGTATTAATTGAAATAAGAAGACAATTACTTGGTTACAAGAAAAAACGTTAGCTTCTTATTTACCAGCTTCTTTATTATTAAATAAAGAAAAACCTATAAAATTGTCCAAAATACAGTGGGCGATAATCATGTTTGGTGTTGAAAATTGACATGAGGTTTCGTGATTCGATGCGATTTCTTATAAAACCATCTCTTCTATATGATCAACAAACAGCAGAAGATGCTTCCGTGACTGTTTTGACTATCCGTTCTGTAGCTTGAGTGTGGCACGGAAACCCCTTGATAGTAGATATTATTGCCGCCGGAATAATTGCTGGATTAACTATTGCTTCTAAAATCATGTCGTCACTAAATCTTTCAGTTAGTGGAGGTTCTGTCACATTTTTCCATTTAATCAAATCAATATAATCCGACGCACAAACTTCAAAAGCTGGTAAATTGAAGATACGGATATTATTCGTTGAAATGTTTGGGATTACAGCAGACCGTTTGACTTCGCTCGCTTTTAGAATTCCTCGAAGGGCCAATTGCCTTATGTGAGTTCCGTGGTCAGGTAACATCGATATCAGGATATTTTCAGGATGGCACAAAACCCATTTCTCCTTATAACAAGATATTATTCCACCAGTGAAGCTTCTGGGCCCAGTCGTGGTACCATCTACGTACGCAAAAAGATGACGTAGTGGAAGCTCATTGGCGTATAACTGGCACACAAACCATTGTACTGGAAGCTTCAGAATCAGTTCTAAATATCGAATAAGACCTTCTTTAACACCTGTGTTAATAGATGTTCCGTCGCAACCAATCGCAATCAACTTTGTTACATCTATATTGTTGTCAACGCAGGACAAAAAAATTACGATGTCTTTTCCAATGACTTGCACTCTCTCAGAATTTACAGATACGTGTCCGATGTACTCGGAACCAGGTTCATTTACCAAGCTTACGTGTTCTTCTATTTTGATTTTTCTTCTGTTATATCCTAGAGATATAGTCCTGTCTTTACGTCCATCGAAGTATAAACCAAATTGTTCATGGTCGGAATCTTTCACAACTGACTGAGACGGTAAAGTGGTTCTTGCCTTTGTTCTCTCACGTCGAATTTTATTTCTGTGAACGACGTTCGATACATCGCTTTGTGAGATAATGCCCACATCTTGACGCGCAGCTGACACGATGGCAGCGCCTGCTCGGTCGGAAATGCCAAAACGGTCCAATATCTTTTCTACGGCATGTAATTTCGTCACTACAGATGTGACAGTGACACCGTCAGAGTTTTGGGCGCCGCTTTCAATGAAAGCTGATCATGAAGAAAAGTCAGTATGTTCGCACATACGCCGCTTCAATTTACACCGGCTATTCATATTCATATTCAAATATATTGAACTGGAAGAAACATCAGGCAGTGTTTTGTTTTTCTCCATGTATCGCCTTTGATTTAATTTTCGTTTCTCGGCCTTAGTTATTTGTAAAGTGACTTTCCGATCCAGCGACCCGATTACCATTTTTCTTACAGTTCGCATGTCTAATAAAAATTCTCTCTCGTTCATTGGTACTTTCCGTTCTTTACTACAGAAGCAACATTCAAATGATTTACAAGTACACTCCGATATATCATAAATTGCATTTGCGTTTTTCCGGAAAACGTCAATCTGCTTGCGATAGCTTTCAGTCCTTTTTTTTGGCTTTGTAAGATTTAAGAAGACCGCGATATTTGTCGTGGTATAATCGAACTTTTCTCAAAATGCTATAGTGGTCAATTATTGGGATTGAAGCTCGTTTCCAGGCCTCTTCTAACTTATTAGCAACTTCTTCACATGAGGAGGAAAGTGTAGATGTAGACAATGTTTCCTTGCTTCGGTATTCTTTTGAATGCCAACACACGCACTTTATTAAGTTACCGTAAGTAGGAAGCATATTCGTTGGCATATCACAACCAGACCAATATATAGGGCAAATCATGTCTTTTCTTAACATCGCCATGGTGCAATAATATTCAAAGTACACTACGCAACACAATACACTTACAAAGAAAACTTACGCAATGAAATCGAAATTTATTTCACTTTGCGAGAACAGCGCCAGGTTCCGTAAGCCGCTAGCTTTGAACTGAATGAGCGAGCGGTGGGAACACGTTTATCCAGTATTATTCAGAGTAAGGCTCCTTTAACTATTATAGGAGCCCTAATTCAGAGCCACGTGGACGTAACATGTGTCGTAGAGAAGATTCCATGACGTAGCGCTTCCAACTTATTGAGGGGTGGAAGGATAAAGCGGGAGAATGAAAAAGCTGGAATTTTCTCTTTCTTTCGAAAATCCAATCCCCTTGCGGCAGTATTAAATTTTGAAATTATTATTTTTTATTAATTTTCTTTTAATCTCCATACAATATAACATCTTTTCCGCATAGGTAAGTTTTGATCAAAATTAATACAATTATTTTGAAACAAAAATCATCTAACCAAAATTAGGTCTTTTTTCAATTTTTTTCGAAAATTCAAACTCATTGCGGCAGCATTAAATTTTAAAATTAATTTTTTAAATTATTTTTCTCTTAATCTCCATATAATAGAACATCTTTTCCGCATAGGTAGGTTTTGATTAATAATATTTATTTTTTTACCATATAACATCGATCCACCCTAACGTACATTCGTGAAGATGTTAATGTTTGTGAAAAATTCAAAAGGGGTTTTTTACAGCATGCAGAGTTTTCAACCGAATTTAACACCGCTTTCCAAAAAATTGACAAAAAATTATAGAAATAGTATACTGCAACTAAAATATTAATATGCTGAATATTTAATGAGATATGGGTATTTGTATGAAATAAATTTTAAGGTAAAATTTATAACTGCGCGTGCGCAAACTACAGCAAATACTTTAAAATATTTAATATATATTTGTTTAAACGATGTTCTATTATTTTATAGTAAGGTTTCAAGATATCTCATATAAGTATCACTCATTTAAAATAATCATCCCCTTTGAAATTTTTCCTCTGTCCTTTTCTTCCAAGGGAGGGGGGTGGATTTTTAAAATATGTGAAAGAAAAGCAAAAATTTTCTGCTTTTTTGCAGTTTGGCTGTAATGAATCCCTGAATCATGTGTATATTTTATGTTTTGAAATAAATATATTCTCTAATATAACGCCCCTCCCATTAACAAAATAACAGCTGTGACAATAGTCAAATTACAAAAAAAAAAAAAAATTCTCTCTGCCTTCCCCCCTCCCCTCCATGTCTAGAAATTCACCCTTTTTTCTGGGAATGAGGAATGGAAACTTAAGGGGAGAGTTACATGCTAATTTATTTATTGTTGCTACAAAGTAACAATAACTCTATTGTTACTTTGTAGCTTAAAAATCTTTAAAAAATAATCTTAAAGATTTTAAGGTTTGTGTGCTTGGGGGGGGGGGGAGAGAAGCAGAATTTTTTGGGGTGGGGGGAGAAGTAAATTAGCTATTTAATTATTGTTGAAAATTATTTAATTATTGTAGGGAAAAAAAATAAAGACTTTAACGTATGTACTGGAGAGGCAAAGAAAATAAAAAGGACTTTTTTTTTGGGGGGGGGGGGGGGGGAAGAGGGGAATAATTTAGATTGTTATTTAAATATTGTTACAAAAAAAAAAAAAAAAAAAAATCACAAATGGAGCAGAAAAAAAAAATAAGCATTTTAAGATTTAAAATTTAATGAGATGCATTTGTAAGAAGAGGGTCTTCATGAGATGAGGCTGGTGGGGGCAGGGAGAGAAAAGCAGAGATTTTAGGAGGAGGGGTTGATTCAGGTGGTAGATTAGGTTTATTTATTGTTAATATAGAAGAGTATTAAATAAGTCTGAAAAGAAATTTATAATTTAAGAGTTATAAAGGTTAAACTATGGGGTTTTTGTACTAAAGGGGGAAGCAGTAATTTTGAGGAAGATTTAGATGATTGATTATTTATTGTTACAATAAAATAACAAAGAAAAAAAATTTAAAGATTTTCAATTTTTTTGGAGAGGGAGCAGATTTTAGGGGGGGGGGGATTTAGATTTTATATATTTATTTTTGAGTGGAAATCTGTCAAAATACAGTAGATTCTCGCCCCTTCTTACTTCTAAACTAATGATAAAAACAGGGTTTTAAATCTTGATTATAAGCCCCTCCCCGTCACACATTTAACCCTTTTTGGTTTTGAAAAAGGGGGGGGGCTTATGATCGGGATTTTACGGTAACTAGATTCCATCTTCCATTACGAAATGTTACTCTTCGCAAAATGGGTCCCCCCAAAAAAATGGAGGGGAAAAAAAAACTCTGCATTGACCCCAGGTTGTTTTTTCAGCAAAATGCATATAAATTTTTGGGAACTGATGCTTTACACTCACGTAAACATGTAAGCAAAAGTTTGGTAACTTTTTAGTTGGCGCGATTTTCAAGACTGCGCCAAACGAATTACATAATACAATGGCTAGGTTGCCATTAAAGGAAAAAATCCCCTAAATTTGGCGATTTTTTTTCTTTTTTTAACAGATTTTTTTTTTTTTTTCTGCGTGAGTGTAAAGCATCTTAGCCAATTTTTGTAATGCTGCAATACTGTTAATGACGAAATAAATATAATATAACACTCAAACAGCCATTATTTTTCTTCCACAGTGTTTTAGTTTATACATTTACTTATAATTTAAAAAAAAAAATTATGCTTTGTTAACTTCTCTGAATCTTTGCAAAAACTGCATTTGAAAAATCATTGTTTTTCTTACAAAAATTTTCGTAAAACAAACTTTAAATAATTTTGGGGAGCTCTTAAATTGAAATATGACCGTCAAACTATTTTGTTTTCCTATTCTAATAATATCTCCTTTTTTGTGTGTGTGTGTTTTAGTAAACATTCCAACTTAATATGTTGAAAATCGGTAAAATTATGGGTTTTTTTGTTTTTTTTGAAATAGTGCCTCTTAAATACAGACACTTTGAGGTGCCATTTGTGCAACTTTTCTGTTTATTTATTTTTTTTTCCCCTGGAGAAGTGCTTGAGATATTGAAGTAACATTTTATGTTATTAATAAGGATGATAAAAGGAACAACTGCAAAAAATTTTACAAAAATCTGAGACCAGGATTTCATGATCAGGATGAAGTGAGATGGAATGTCACCTCCCAGCCTTTTAAATTTTGTCTTTAATACAGGGACCCAGCATTTTAAATATTGTATCGCACTTTTTTCGGATTTATTATGCTGCTATCGAACAAATATAGATATGCATGATTGTTAGCTTATAATTGGAGTCATAACTAGCGTTTTTACTTATATTTTTAGTTGTCATAAGCTATAAAATAGAAGAAAACAAAAATTTCGAAGGGATTTTCATAATAAAAATTAAGGAAATCAAATAACTATTGGATAAAATAAGAATATTTCTTTAAATGACTATATAGAATTTTTCCTAAATTTACTTACTACATAACTTTAAACAGCATTCCGTAACAAAAATTTCTTTGTCATACACAATGACACATACATGTGGAAAAATATGTACGTCCATGTAAACTAAACTATAAACAGAATAAAAGAGCGCCATCAATTATAGTGTTGCCACACGATATCTTATAAAAAAAAATAGTTGTGGCCATGGATCTAACAAATTCATGGATATGATTGGCCTTGGATTGGCCGATTCACCCACAACATTGTAGGAGGAGCTTAACCAACGCCCCCTAGAGATCAATTTTGACGTCACGGCAGATCGGCTAATGATTCAACTGATAACATCCTACCATTCCTGCAACCACAATAAAACAAAATTCTAAGGCGTGGATACAAATGAAACGGTTTCAGTAACAACTCGGGTTGCAGTCACAAATCCTGCCAAACGCGATACAAATGAAACGCCATCCTGCTTCAGGCGTCACAAAGTTGTGACTGTTGTCATAAAAATTTGTTACTGCTTGGAAGCGGTCGCGAGCTGTCACAAGCCGGTAACAACTCTCCGAAACGTAAATAAAGCTTGTCAGCATTCGCGATTCCAGCACTTGAATACGCCCTCTGGTGAGATTATGAAGAATTATTTCTGAGTCGTCAAACATTTCGAAAGCCTATTAAATAACATTGGAAATGTGCTGTGTTTTATCGCTAAAAACTTGAATTTATTTTGTGTGTAATTTACATTTTCAATGTATAATAGTTACAATATTGTGTATCATTGTAATTCTTGTGGATCTGAACATCCAACAACCAGTTTCTACTGATTTTCAAAGAAAAAATATTTATCCTCTGTACGCCTTCGTGAAGAGTGGATTCGAGTGTTCAAAATCGGCAAGAAAGTTTCAAAAAGCATCGTCGTTTGTGACAAACATTTCCAGCCTTCATATTTTTATCCACTAGGTAAGAAAATTGAATATCTTTTATGTGTTGCTTTGTTAGATTTATTTTAACATTAAAAATTAATAACATGTCGCTGGAACACAATATGCTTCTAATTTTTTAAATGTCGAAATCAGGCTTGACAGAATTTTGATGCACTATATAGTTTTAACACTGGTCAAAAACCTGTAAAAAAGGCATTCCATATAATATTTATTTTTATGAGCATGTTTTTTAATTCAGTGAAAGTTTTAAATTAGGTTAGGTGATGGCGGTTTCTTGCTTCCCGTTTTAGTAGTTTTAAGTTTGTATGTTTATAAAACTATTTCAAAAGAGTACATGTAAGCAGTGATTGATTGAAAAATATACAGATGTCTTGGAATGCTTAAATTTAAAAGTTCATGCAGTATATATGTGATGCTAACACTAGCAAATAACTGTATGGTAAACATAAACTATATACTCTGCAATTAAGTTTTTTTTTTTTTTTTTTTTAAATACGATAGTTTGCATCTAAAATCCTTTAGTTATACTTGTATAATAAAACTTCACAAATTAAAGAAATATAATAATGAAAAAAATTAAAATTAAACATTTTCTTATGTAAATATTAATCAGAAACTTCATTATTCTAATAACATATTGTGACATTTTAAAATATGCACCTGTGAATACCTTAATTTTGTTCAGTCGCCTGTCAATCAATAAACTTTATTTAGTCGTGTTACATAAGATTAATTTTTCATCTCTAAACTGAATTTAATTTATAGATTAAAAGAGCTTTTATTATATAATAGATTTATAGATTAAAAGTTTGTTCCTAGATACGATTTAAAGCATAATACATGTTTCAAAATGAGAAAGAATGTTTATACATTTAAAAAATATCTTTTTTCTTTACTAATCTAGACAACCTTTCATTGATATTTATTATCCAATGCTTATTGTTATAATTAAAATTTGACAAATTTTGGTTCCTTTTACCCTCAATTTTAATTTTTTTTTTCCTGTTTAAGAAAAAAACCTTGTAAGTTAAGTTTAAATTAAAAAAAAATTTTCAACTATCACATTTATTTTGTGTTGAAAATGCAAGTAATTTGAAATCTTTATTCTTTTCTAACTAATAATCTTTATTTTATGAAGATTTTTTAGAATTTTAAAAGTGTATACTTTGATTATTAATATCCATCGTATATTTTGCTGGCAGTGAAGTTTTCTTTTTTGGTAGGGTTGGGGGGGAGGGGATTGTTTATTGAATATTTAACATGTATATTCATTTTTATTTGAATTATAGTTTAGATTTTTATATGCATTTTACGTTATGTGTGTAACTATGCTAAAGTTAAAAATTAAAAATGTAGGTTATGTGAGAGCGTTAATTTCAGCCATTTGCTACATTGTCTGAATAATACATACTATATAAAAATATTTTATGAAAAGAGTTTTTTTTCCATGTTTTGACATTATTGAAGTGTTATAAAAATTTTCAAGCAATGACAGATTGCTATTCTTGAATTATATTTTTAAGGCTGTTCTGTAGCTGTTTCATAAACAAAGCACCCTGAAGATATTCACAAGATAGTGAGTTTAAGATACAGTAGATGTTGCTTAATGCAATAACCTCAGGACTATGAAATTTTGATAACAATGAACGATTTAGTAAAATACTTAATTTATAGCATTGCTAAGTAAATATCTTACTCGTGATGAAATGATGATTTAAAAAAAAAATGTTACACATTTATTAAAAGAAATCCAGTAATTTTTGCTTGTTTACAAAATTTAAAAGATCATCATTTGTTTATGCTCACATTATATTTTAAAAGTCTGAGAGATGTTGTAAATAGGAAAACGAGCATTTGTTTGAATGTTACATATGAACATTCAATAAGAAAAAAAATCCATCTTCCAGTTTTTAAAATCTAATAAAAATCAATGCATCTTTTTAGTTTTTGATATTTTTCTGTATCTTATTAGAAATAAAAAACCTTTTTTTATAGTGATTTTTTTTTTTTTTTTATTACAACAAATTTAATGACAGTTTTTTAACATTTTCTTTTTTACTTTATTTTCAGGAGATGGGCCATTCTTCAGGACAAAACAACAACAACAAAAAGTGCTGTGCTCAACTTTCCATTGACTTCGTGAAAACAGAAAGAAATTAAATAGAAAAAAGGGAAAGAGCTATTGAGGATTTCTAAGAAAATTCAGGACAATAGCCTGGAGGACATCTCTAGTGAACAGAGCCTTTTTCAGTGAAATGTGGCCGTGCACTAGGGAATTCTCTCCCGGATCACTACTCAGAAAATGAAGCCGTGAAACCAGATGTACTTAGATGTCATTAATCCCAACAAATCGTAGTAATCCAATGCCTAACATAAAAACATTTTCACTGGTTACAGAAGAACCCTCACAGCAACCAATCAAAGACAACATTTTACAGTGCAAGTGTTACTCTTCTCATTTATGGATCAGCTGTCAATAAACAAATAATTGCTGGTTGTGTCATATTATTAACGAATATTTTGTATGGAAAATAATTGAACAGTTTTGACTAATTTTGCTACTTTAAGTCTTAAATAATGCCCACAAATCAATGTTTATCAAAGTTCCTGCTATCCATAAAAAAAAATAAGAAAAAAATAACAATATTGATTTTTTTGTGCTTTAAACAAAACAATGCTCTATTATTTTTATAATTATTAATGACGCTCATGAATATTAAGATTTAGAAGTAATTCAGAATTGAATGAAAGCTCATTTTTCATTATATTAACTTAGTTAATAAATATATTAAACCAATTTTGCATTATATTTTACTTTTCTATTGTAATTTTTGTGTAATTGTTCCTAATTTATAGTGTAACTTTAAAAAATAAAATGTAAACAAAGATATGATCTGTAAATCGCAAAAATGTATAATCCACAAAACTATCACTAAGTATACGGATTTCACATTCACAGAGTTGACTGTATAAAAATAATTGGCGGTACTTCTCTATTTTCCAGTCGACCACTTTTCTTAACAAAAAACTATCACAAAACTATAGGATTTAACGCCAGAAATGCAGTCCCATTAACTTAACATCAGAAGCATTACACGAGTTTGTTATATCAAGTGATTTTTAATTCGACATTTACCTTTATAATTTTACTCTGATTTCACATTTGACACTTTGATGCTGTGTGCCATTCGATAAAAATAAAAGTATATTTCTATATTATTTGGTTGTGTTTTTTGAAATCGTACATACAGGGTGTTTCTGAAATGGACAACCATTTCAAAGTCAGGGAGAAACCCCAATTTTTGAAACGGTGGCCTTTTTCAAATCTTGGAATATTTATACTTATTCTGAGCACCACAATTTTTTTTACAATCAATGGTTCTCCATTGTTTCAATGATATGATAAGGCTGAGTATGCTTGCATACAATGTATTATTATTATTATTATTATTATTTTTGACAAAGTGACAACAATTTCTGTTTGTTAAAAAGCATTAACTAAAAATTATACAGCAGTCTGATAATTGAAGATTCCACAATTTTAATCTATTTAGGAAGTTTTAGTTCAATGAATTTTTTTCTCTTTAGTAAAAATCTACAAGTAATGAATTTAAATTTTAAATAAAATGTGCTTTTCATTTAAGGATATATTGTATACTTTTCTTGTAATTTTATTTATTTATTTTTAACTATATATTGTGCATGCCACTTCATATGACAGAAAAGAACCTCATTCATGCTAAAGAGATTGGCTACATGGATTAAGGAAAAAGTATCAGATTGTCAATTGAAAATGTTTTAGCTAATACAGCAGTTTTCTGAATACTTTTAAATGTAGCACAAAATGTTACTCATGATGGAAAGGTAGGATTCCTGCTAAAAATTATGAAATTCTGTCTTTGAAGCATATTAGAATGGGAGACTCCTGCCCCGACTCTATTGGGCTAGGTCACATGTTCGATGAATTTTGATTAGTGGTTCATGATGGGTCAAGCTATTTTTATCTTAAAAATGGCTCAGACGATTTGAATTAAATTTTGTATATGGTTTTTGGGCATGAAAAAAATCATTGAGCTAGGTCACAATGCTCGAGAAAATCCAATTAGTGGGTCAAGCTAATTTTATCTAAAAAACAGCCAAGACTATTTTGACTAAATTTTATATTCTACGGGTTTCGGGCATGAGAAGACAATTGGGCTTGGTCACATGTTCGAGAAAATTTTATTAGTGGATCATTTTGGTTATGGTATTTGAACTTAAAACTAATTTTGACCGAACAGAGCTTGGTCTTCCCTGCTCATAAAATCCTGATTAAACGAATATATGTTAATTGTGGGATTTGTAGAATACTGATGATAATGCAATTTTAGTATGTTGTTACAGTCACTTACAGTATGTTCTTCCTCGAAGAGGGTGTACATAGCATTAAAATTATTTTATGAGGCGCACAAAAGAATCTGAATATATAAAAAAAATATATGTTAAATGCTTGATTTTTGTAATGCTGATGGTAATGAAATTTTATTATGTTGTTACAGTCACGTTTTTCATCAAATAGTGTGTGTATAACATTTATAGTTATTTTATAGAACTGCACAAAAGAATATAAATATATATGTTAAATGCGGGATTTGTAGAATACTGACGGTAATGAAATTTTAGTATGTTGTTTAAGTCAACTACAGTATGTGTTTTACCGAAGGTGTATAGTATATAGCATTTATAGCTCTTTTACAGGCCTACACAAAAGAATACAAATATATGTCAAATGCAGGACTTGTAGAAAGCAGACAGTAATGAAATTTTAGTATGTTGTTACAGTCACCTACAGAATGTTTTTTTTTTTTTTTTTGAAGAGCATGGCTATAACATTTATAGTTATTTTACAGGACTGCACAAAAGAATACAAATATATATGTTAAATGCGGGATTTGTAGAATGCTGAGGGTAATGAAATTTTTATATGTTATTACAGTCAACTACAGTATATCTTTTATCGAAGAATGTGTATATAGCATTTATAGTTATTTTACAGGGCTGTACAAATATAGGAAACAAATATATGTTAAATGCAGGATTTGTTGAATGCTGAGGGTAAGGAAATTTTAGTATGTTGTAACAGTCAACTACAGTATGTGTTTTATCGAAGAGGGTGTATATAGCATTTATAATTATTTTACAGGGCTGCACAAAATAATACAAAACGAATATGTATTAAATGTGGTATTTGAAGAATCCTGACAGTAATAAAATTTTAGTATGTTTCACAGTCAACTACTGCATGTCTTTCCTAGAAGAGGGTGTATATAACATTTATAGTTATTTTACAGGGCCACACTAAATAATGCGAATTTATTGCAAATGCAGGATTTGTAGAATGTGAGTGGTAATGTAATTCTAATATGTCATTTTACAGTCACCTACCACTTGTTTTTCCTAGAAGTGGGTGGTTATAGCATTTATAGTTAGTTACACATGGCAGTAGATATATAAAATGAATGTATGTTAAATGATGGATTTGTAGAATCCTGATGGTAATGAAATATAAGTGTATTGTTACAGTCACCTACAGGATCTTTTAATGGAAGAAGGTGTATATAGCATTTATAGTTTTTTTAGAGGCCTCATAAAAGAATACGAATATATGAAACAAAAATGTGCTGAATGTGAGATTTTCAGGTTGCTGACATTAATAAAATTTTAGTATGCTGTTACAGTTATCTACAGCATGTTTTTCTTTGAAGAGGGTGTATATAGCATTTATAGTTATTCTACAGGGCCGCACAAAGAATGCAAATATATGTTAAATGCAGGATTTGTAGAAGGCTGATGGTAATGAAATTTTATGATGTTGTTACAATCAAGTAATGGGGGTTTTTTTGTTGAAGAAGGTGTATGTAGCATTTATAGTTATTTTACAGGGCCACTCAAAAGATTACAGACATATGAAATGAACATATTTTAAATTCATGGTTTATGGATACTGATGTTAATGTATTTTTAGTATGTTGTTACAGTCAGATAGACAGGCAGTAAATAGTATACATACAGATAGTTAGCATGCAGACAGTAGTCAGTCATACAGCAGATAAGTAGACAAAGCAGACTAACAGACAGCTGATTGAGTATAGACAATCTGAGAAACAGTAGACAGATGATAGACATATATCAGACAGACAGAAAGAAGTCCTGCGATTGGTACTCAAAGGGGGCAGGGGGCAGAACCCCCTTGTATACATATAAAAAAAAGCTTAATTTTTGATTTTCTAATATTTTATGAAATTTATTTTAATGTGCCTTCTTACTGCAAATATATAATATATTTTTATTTCTTCCCTTTATTTATTTTGTCTTGTAATAAAGATAAATGCTGTAGGATTTTTTTGGGGGGCATAATAGAGATCTGGGGGGGGGGGATTGCACTTTCTGACAATTAAAAACATAAAATCTCAAATTTTCCAGAAGGAACATTTCAATCCTCCAGGGACAGAGGTAATATCCTCCTGGGCCACTCCCTGAATTCAACACTGCTACTTTTTTAGTTAAAATAAAATGATTAAACATTTGAACTCTTGTAGCCAAAAATGTCATATTAAAATAAAATGAAATAGGAGAAGTAATTGATATTTTGAAAGAACATGTTATTCAAAGTCAACTTTCATGTGATTTTATTGTAAGCTATCCCCAAATAACAGCGAGTGTATTAATTGTTATAAATGAGACTGAACATTCAGATTTTTACATTGTCTTAATGTTTTATATTTATAATATATTGCACATTCAATTGTGATTTATTTAATTATATACAATTCTGTTGAATTTAGGTAAAAGTGAGTTTGAAAAGCAACATTAAATTGGTAATTTATTTATATTACATACAGAGTAGTGTTTCCCCCAGAATAAAAAAGGGCAGGGTGCTGCTTCAAAAAAAGGGCACTTTATAAAAAGTGATATTGAAATTTTTTGTTTTAATTGCGGTTCATTCTAGAGCTGTTGCGTGTATCTGATGGACACAGCATGACTGTTTTGTTAAAATATTAAACTTTGCTTACTATTTGAAAAAAAAAATCATATAATAAAATGTATCTTTCATCAAAATAAATTGCAATTTCATTTCTTATTATTTATTACAATACAATTTAATAAAAACAACGTAATTTTAAAACAAAATCAGCATGGAGTCCAATAGATGGCATGCAACCTCAGGCGCGAAAGTTTTAGAGCTGAGATTGCTATAGGATTAATGTTTCTCGTTTCTCAATATCGGGAGGGAATCATACAATTAAGATAAAAATCATCATTTTCTCAAAAACATTTAAAGAAGTTTTGTTGAAGAATTGATATGTCAGGAGTAAAATTGGCACATTTCATTATCTCTGTAATAAAACTGAAAATTCTCAAACAATAATATTACCTTTTAAGCCTAATTTAGTTAATTAGAAAATTCCATGAATTGTATTAACTAGTAGAAAAATTCTCAGGTAAAGTGAAATACATATGTAAAAAACAAAATAAAAATTAATATAAAGTTTGCAAAAATAAATGAACTTTTTGCAATAATTGCGGTTATTCTTCTTTACATGCCTCTTAAATGAATAATTCACAACTCTTTTTAATATCAAACATAATAGCATACAAAATTATTGCTTTAAAAAGGTGAGTCATAAAAATTAATTTTTAAAAATCTGGATTCACCAAATAAAATTTATTTTGTTAATAAAAACCATTTTAGCAATATGCAAAGAGAAGCATATGTACAAAAGAGGTATATTAGAGATGAGCCCCACCAATAATTTTCCAAACTCTACACCTATGGTTTGGTGTATTTTCTGAAATCGTGCCAAAATGGTATTTCTGAAATGGTCTACCATTTCAAGTCAGGGAGGAACCCCAGTTTCGTAAATGCCATTTCAAATCTTAGACTATTTATAGTTTTATGTTTGAGCATCATAGTATATATTTAAAAAATAACAATCGAAATAATTTAGAATTAAAAGAAAGCACATATATATTTACATTCTACGTTAGCTAGATTTCAGAAAGGACATCGAGGGCTAAACCACTCGAGTTTTGCCACAATTTTTAATACCTTAAAAATGTTAATATTAATAAAGTGCGATAAATACATACTTTTGGCAAAACTTTCATCCTGCTGTAGATGAGTTGCTGGTGAATGGAGCTTCCCCTATTTTACATGCCAGAATAGATTTCATCAATAGTCGAAAAAATATTGCTTGCGTGTAAGATTCAAATAAATCAGTACACTTCAGACAATATTTATTCAACTGTGCCAATGAAAAATGATGCTGTTTTGATACACCGTACCCATAAACGAAAAGCAGAAGATGCAATCAGTACTTCAGAGGATGACTCATGGGAATTCCTTGTCAATGCTACAGGCTAGCATGCAGAATCTCTCACTTGAAAATCAATAGATGAAAACCTTTAATCTAGTGCCTTTGGGACCTGATCCGATATCTAGAGTCATCCAGGTAGAATAAGTCAACAACAAAATTGGCTCTACAAAAAAAAAAAAAAAAAAACGAAAAAAAAAATATATATATATATTTCAGATTTTAAATGCTTGGTTGAAGCAAAAATTTAAGATATAAATATTTTATAAAATTTCCAGTTTGATAATAATACTCAAATATACTTAAATGAAGTAAATAATGATAATTTCAGGGTCTCTTTAACATAAAAAATACTTTTACATTTTGTATATTTATTTAAAAATATATATATATATATATTATTTTTAAATACTTATGAGTATATCAAATAATATTTTCTAATCTATAATTAAAATTATACCATAATCATAGATAAATTACAGAGGATTACTTTTTTTTACACTACTTTACTACTCTACTGTCTGTAATCTTCAGATAATTTTAACCTATCTCTCGGGCTCAGGCATCATCACACAAGAATAAATTTTTAATCAACAGAACTACACAATACAACATATTGTATTACAAAATTATCATTAGAATATTGATTAAATTTTGTTACAAAACTTGTTTTTCCAATTAATAGATAGTATGTAATTTGTATGTTGCTATAAAAATGATAAACATCAGAATATGCAAAGACATATGCACAAATCTTGATAGAAATTCTCAGTAAACCTATATATTACACTATAATATGTGTTGAAAAGATTTTGACAATGAGTCTTTATTTGGTTGCAGAATTTTCAATCTTATGTCAATTTATGATTTTGTAAGCAATCTTAATTTAAAATAAAATTTAATCATATACATTGTTAAATCAGGCAGATAAGAAATTTCTAAGAATTAAAGATGCAACATACACAAACAGAAAAATCAGCAATATGATAGATGCAGACTAAAGCTAATTTAGATGTTTATGCTAACAATGTTTATTTATTTTATTTTTGCGAGAGGAGGAGGGACTAAAATTAAATTTTCTTAGATATTTGTAAAATAAATAACAAAATTCAGAAGATTCTAAAATTACTCAGTATAGTACTTTAAATCACTACACAACATAGTTTATTATTTTTAAATCTCAAATAACAAACTAGCATTAAATGGCCAAAAACATGCATCTTTAGAATTTTTTTTTCTTTTAAGAATATTTATATTAGCTACAGTAGTTTGCTTCATATTAAACAGAGATAACCTGATATTATATAAGATAACTATCCGTGTATAGGTTTCATTGATGCATATAAGAAATTTCAAATCCTTTTGGCAGTTTATGATTAGGGCCTTAATTTAAGTCTGACATATTTGAAAATTTTAATCTAACGAAATATTATTGCAAATTTTGCCGTAAACACAAGAAGAAGAACAGAACACAGACAAAATAAAGACACACACAATATAATTACAGAAAAAAATTAATTGGTAACTTACCGATAAAAAAAGCAACATGACAGCCGTTTTTACAGTAATACAAGTAACACTCTTTCATGGCACTTGTTTAGAGGCAAAGTGCTAAACTTTCGAGTTGTTTTTCAGTAATTTTACTGACTATTATGATATAATTATTACGTTTGAATTTAAAATTCTTTTTGTTTGACAAAATATTTCGAATTTACGTAATAAAATTACTGAGAAAAGATTTATATTTCAAATAGAAAAACACATACAAATAGCTTATGTCGTCCTTTGATTGCCGACTCAGGACAGCGCCAAAATTCCCCCTATAGTCCGTTTGAATCGCGAATAACACGTAGTGAAGCTTTTTTTTAACAAATAGCACCAAATATTCAAAAAATAATCCTATTTAAACAGCGCTAACTAAAACTATTGTCAATATTATGTTTTTTTTTTTTTTTTTTTTTTTTTTTTTTTCCCTTTAAACCATGTTAAAATGCGATCGATTTTATTTTCGAAAAATGTCATCCATATATTATTTAAAAGTATATTATATGAAAAGTATATAAAGTAAAAGTTATATTATATAAAAGTAAAAAAAAAAAAGATAGAAAGAAAGTTTTTTAGATACGGAAATTGAAATATATAATATATGTATTTCACAACTTTACTTTTTTTTTTTTTTTTTTTTTAATTTACCAATATTTACCAATAAAAATTTGTTAACTAAACTCTAAACAGACAAGGAAAAAATACATAATGTTCCATTTCTTATCAATAAATGATAGTTTATATTGATTTCACAAATCTGTATTTATAAATATTTCATTTAAAAAACCCCACAAGTATAAAATATGAGGTCTGTTTAATAATTTACTTTAAAAAATAAAATAAAACATTTAAGATGTAACAGATACAAAAATATGTTTGTTTTTTTTAAATTAAAAAAAAAAGTAATTAGAAAGGAAAATATTTTTTTATTAAAATTATTTCAGCAGTATAATGACTGTAGAAAGAAAACTATTTTTAAATAATATTATATCAGTTTTATAAATGTGAATAATTCATATATGATCTTGATATTTTAAAAAAAATTAATCATATTTATTTATAATTGTGAAAAAGTTTAATATCATACATTCCAACAAATTAATGCATGTAACATATTTTTAGTAATTTTTAAGATATAATTTATAAAAAAAATAATACATTTAGTATAGATTTTTCAAATTTAATGGATATATTGAATCATACTTTTAAAAATGTTTTCAACAATAAAAACTGCATTAAAGATTTCATTTATCATTTCTTATCAATAAATGATAGTTTATATTGATTTCACATATCTATAATAAATATTTCATGTAAAAAAACCCACAAGTATAAGAAATGAGATCTGTTTAATAATTTACTTTAAAAAATAAAATAAAACATTCAAGATGTAACAGATACAAAAAAATGTTTTTTTTTTTAAATAAATAAAAAGTAATTAAAAAAAGAAAATATTTTTTTAATAAAATTATTTCAGCATTATAATGGCTGTTGAAAGAAAACTATTTTTAAATAATATTATATCAGTTTTATAAATGTGAATAATTCATATATGATCTTGATATTTAAAAAAAATTAATCATATTTATTTAAAATTGTGAAAAAGTTTAATATCATACATTCCAACAAATTAATGTATGTAACATATTTTCAGTAATTTTTAAGATATCATTTATAAAAAAAAATAATACATTCAGTACAGATTTTTCAAATTTCATGGATATATTGAATCATACTTTTAAACATGTTTTCAACAATAAAAACTGCATTAAAGATTTCATTTATCAAAAAAAAGAATAATTGAAATGCTATCATTAAATTCGTGTTTAATAGCAATATTGAATGAATTTCTAATTCCGTTTATATCTAAAATTCATGCAAATTTTTCTTAACTGTAAGATATTTGTTAATTTTCATTTTTATAAAATACTGTTTTTCAATAATTAAATGTTTTTGAGCAGATGAAAGTCAATTTTTTAATCAAATACTCAGAAAAACATTTATAATGAACTTGAACTATCCTGTATCAAAAGCAACCACTTAAAGGTATGGATCTCAGAAAAGGAAGGTTAGTCCACCACCCCCCCCATTCCTCTATCAATAAAAATAGCACAGAGCAGCATACTTTTTGTATGCACCCCCCCCCCCCCCAATTTTTTTAATTTGAAATTATCTTAATTTTTTTTAAAATAAAAATTCACTGTAAAAATGAATTTTAGCTTTGTTATTAACAGCAGAATTTTTTTCAAGTACCCAAAGCAAATTTATTAGGTGTTTTAATTAATTTTATCTCTATTTTACAGAATTCAGTAGAACTTTATAACTACACTTTTTGTAAAAAATAACATTTTGTAGCGAGAGACTAAATCCTGTTACTCAAATTTAAACCAAGCATAACTTTAAGTCATTCTGTTAAAGTTTTTCCTGTCTGGTGAGCTTGCTTTGTTTGCAAATTATACATTTTAAAACTGAAGAAAATAAAAATAATTAATATTGATAGTTTATATTGATTTCACAAATCTATATTTATAAATATTTCATTAAAAAAACCCCACAAGTATAAGATATGAAATCTGTTTAATAATTTACTTTAAAAAATAAAATAAAATTTTCAAGATGCAGCAGATACAAAAATATGTTTGTTTTTTTAATTAAAAATAGAAATTAGAAAGGGAAATATTTTTTGAATAAAATTATTTTAAACAAATTGAGAATAATAAATTTTCATTTTTTTTTTCGAAAATCATACAAGAAAAAGAAAATTTAGTTAATTACATTTTAAAATCTGAGGAGGGGCCTTCCTTCCTTGTGGGCATCCATGATTGAAATCATAATGAAATGATGTGTAAAAGTAAATTCATATTAATGAGAAATGTATAAATGTTGTCTCACTATACTTGAATAAATAAATCTATCCAGCCAATAAATCCATACCAATGATTTTGTTATAAATCTAGAATGAAAAAGCATTGAATGAATTTGTAATTCAGTTTATATCTAAAATTCATACAATTTTTTTCTTAACTGTAAGATATTTGTTCATTTTCATTGTTATAAAATATGGTTTTTCAATAATTAAATGTTTTTGAGCCGATAAAAGTCAATTTTTTAATCAAACACTGAGAAAAACATTCATAATGAACTATCCTGTATCAAAAACAGCTACACAAAGTTGGATTCAATAAAAGGAAGGTTATGCTCCCCCCCCCCCCTCCTCCCTGCATCAATAAAAATAGCACAGAGCAGCATACTTTTTGTATGCAATGCCCCCCCCCCCCCCCCTCTTCCAATTTTTGTAATTTGAAATTATCTTTTTTTTTTTTTTCAAATAAAAATTCACTATTAAAATGAATTTTAGCTTTGTTATTAACAGCAGAATTTTTTTTTTTCAAGTACACAAAGCAAATTTATTAGGTATTTTAATTAATTTTACCTTCACTTAACAGAATTCAGTAGAACTTTACAACCTCACTTTTTGAGAAAAATAACATTTTGTAACGAGATATTAAATCCAGTTACTCAAATTCAAACCAAGCGTAACTTTTTTAAGTCATTCTGTTAAAGTTTTTCCTTTCAGGTGAACTTGTTTTGTTTGCAAATAATACATTTTAAAACTGAAGAAAATAAAAATAATTAAAGAGTGTGCTTTCATGGAATGGAATTTTGTGAAGGACCTATTTTGTTAAGAGGAATTTTGAAAAGAACCCTATTTTTTTTAAGGGTTTTTGTGAAGGAGCCCTAAATAGGCTCAAATTTTGTCTGCATCAATATCGACCCTTGCTTATAGTAAAACTTTTCATGATAAACAAGAATGTGTTTTCAGAAAATCGTACCACAAAGGATTTTTTAATATTTAGCAAGATGCAATACCCAATGAAATTGGTGTGGCAAAATTTACACGACTCCAAAAATAATTCATTACTACAATACATTTATATATATATATATATATATATTTTTTTTTAACAAAATTAAGAAAAAAAAATATAAAAAGGGATGGGTTTAGGGATAACAAAACACAATGCCATGTTCACATTACTGCAGTTGGGAGAAACATGAAATATAACTTGATATATATTTTCTATACCTTTAGTTTTTAAAAGACTATTTAGAAATTCGCTATCCTCATTAAAAAATTTACTTGCCACTAATGAATAAATTTGTGCGATTTCCCAACCCCGATCATAAATCTTATGATGTAAAAACTTTTTATCTGTAATCTCAATATTTTGTTTTATTAGTTAGCTTTCATGAAGTTTTGGTTCTAACAAACACACATACAGGGAAAAAAATGTATATATTACAATGTGTAGAGTGTTTCAGTTTATTAATGTAGGGTTTTTCTGTTTACTACTAACATTTTCATGAACATTAATGAATTTTTGGGTGTTTTGATTTACAATGGAAAATATGACTGAAATTTATTACATATTAATGTTGAAAAAGTTAAAAAATGTAACCAGATTAATATATTAAAAATATATATATATCTGTAATATAACAAATATAACTATAAATTAAATTAAAAAAATCCTTTAAGATGCATGCTTATGCTTTGCTTAATTTATTTTTAAATTTGATATTTGTAATTCAGAGTATAAAAATATAAAGAAACAGTTTTTACAGCATAATATTGTGAAAAAAAGAAAGAAAATACAATTTCTATTTTAGAGCAGGAAATTAAATTTTATAGGAACACATTAATTAAAGAAAAAAAAAGAAAGAAAGAAAACTACTTACTTTTGACAAGTTTCAGTGTGCAGAAGTCATGAGCAGCTTTTTTAGAATTCAGAATGTGATTTAGCCTGCAAGTATGCATTTAAGAGACCGAAGATTGATTATAAATCTTTCTAGCCTCCTAAACGCATTCCAGCGGACCAACACAAATAACAGCAACAGTAAAATAGATTCCAGTAGTCACAGTAGAAGATTTAGTATATAAAAAAACCAGGAGGGGGGGGGGGGGGGTATTTTAAATATGCAACACATCTTATGTAGATGACACAGACATATTGCAATTATAAATAATAAAAGGAGCCATATAAATGAGATTAATATAACGTTAAAGGAAATTGTATGTATGAAAGTTTGGAAAGATAAAAAGTGTTTTTTTCTTTTTGCTAAACAATCAGCTATGTTTGTTACAATTTTGTTACATAGCACAAATTCATTTAAACATTAATTTTAAGAAATACTGATTAGAAATAATAGGTGACAAAAAGGTCACAGTAATCGACAAATTCATTTTTTAAATAAATTTTTGGGGAGGGGGAGAATTGGAGAAAAATATATTGTAGATAAAGAATAAATAAGGAATTGACAACAAACTGATATAACATAAATTATAAATAAATATTACGCTAAACAACTTTTGCTTGAAATTAGATTAGAATTCTACCAAAAATTTAGCGTTAAAACTCGCATATGTTAATTCAATATTATTAAAAATAAATTGTATCGGTTCAAATAAAAAAAAATGGAAATATCTCCATATTTGCCGAGCTTTTCAATATCCGCGAATCCGCCATTATAATACTTCTGAACCAATCATTGAAGCCGATTGAAGCGTATCGTTGAAAATAATCGAATAATCGGTAACAAATTTGTGACGCCGCTGTCTTCATTTGTGACGGTCACAAGTGTTTCTTTTGTATCGCTCTTTTCATGCCGGTAACAAATTTCAGATTTGTGACCGTCACAGTTTGTTACTGTCACCGTTTCATTTGTATCCATTGCTAAATGACTTTTTTTTTTTTTTTTTTTTTTTTTTTTTAACTTCCATAATATAATTGAAGATCAACTAATTCAAAACAGATACTATTTGCTTTTCATTTTCACACCCGCGCAAAAAAGAAAAAAAACTGTAGGATTTAGTATCAAGAAAATTTTGTTTCATGTAACAAAATTTGAATTACAAAATAGTTATTTTTATTGAAAAATAAAAGCTATCTTTTGAGGTTTCATTAACACTTTTTTTTGTTAATGTAATACAGACACTTTGTAGCTCATATTTGAGTTCTAACATAATTCCATGAAAATTAATAATATTTCGATTAAAGATTGGATTGCTTTCAATTAAAGTAAATACTTATTTACAGTATATATGTGCATTTTTATCAATATTAACAATGCTAATCATTATCTATTAAAATATGTTTACTTTGTCACTGCTGAATACTTGATTGAATATTTGCATTTGATAATTACAAATTTCATTTATTTTGCCATATATGCAGTTTTTTTTATAATCACCAGTAGTAGTTTACTATTATTAGAAAATATTAAACATAAATTTTAGTTATGTGCAATTGAAAAGATATAATTTTGTTTTGGTTTATATTTAAATATTTTGTTTTTGTTATGCAAAACATGAAAAGATAAAAACTAACTTTTAATTAGTTTTTTAAATATTTTTAACACAAAAGTAACTACAAAATTTAAATGATAACTCTAAAAAATTTTCTAGATATTTGCATTTTATACACAACACACACACATATGTATGTAATATTTAATAAATATTTTTTTTTTCAAAATGTAACCAAAAATGTTTTATTATGTAATATAATAATTCTAATTATAAAGTAATTATTATAAATACCTAAAAATGCATATAATGTGAATGTAATTATGTATTCATCGTAGTCATCTAAATAATGTGATTATTATAGTATTTAGATAAACTAAAGATAATACCAGAAAAATAATAAATATAAAATATATTAAAATAAAATAAATTGTAATCAGAATTATGAGGTTTTAGACCTTATTTGAATAATGTGATTATATTTAGATAAACTAAATATAATCCCAAAAATATAATAAATTAGGTATAATAAATATAAAAATAAAATAAATTGTAATCAGAATTATGATGTTTTAGACCTTATTTGAAGAGGGTGTAATCAGTGTGGTATACATGTAACATGCATTTATATAACAAATAAGTAATTAAAAAAACATTTTTTAGCTAAGTGTAGTATATTTAAGGCAAAGGCAGATTTGAATACTAGCCGTAATAATTTCATTTGAACATTAGTAAAAATATATATTTAATATTTTCTAATAATAGTACAATATCTCTGGTGATTTTTATTTGGTGATTATAGAAAAACTGCATATAAGGCAAAATAAATCAAATATATAATTATCAAACGATAGTCAGTACATTATATTAAGTTTTATCTTACACTTTTCACTAACTGATATAATTTTGCATATGAATTAGTGACAAGAGAAGCATTTAATTAAGTTAATAAATTTATAATTTAATCTCTGTATGAAAAAATATATCAATATTTTAGCGATAAAATACATTAAACAGGGGGGGGAGGAGGAGGAGCATCAGAATGAAACAATCGTGAATTTCTCAAAACTTATTTTTTATGAGAAACAACTCAGGGATCTGTTTAGGAAAAAATTGGGTCCTTTAAAGGACCCTTCACAAAATTTCTCATTTCAAAACAGGACCCTTCACAAAATTATTTTCCCTAAAATAGGACCCTTCACAAAATTCTTTGTCTTAAAAATAGGTTTTTCACAAAAATTTTCCATCTTTAAACCGAACATTTCACAAATTAATCATTTAAAAGTAAAATCTGACCTGTCACTTTTACATATATAAGGAAAATATATGTATTTTACATCCATATATCTGTTTAAAAATGTATAAATAAGAACCTGAATATAACGATCATTTCAAATTCACATAATTATGTCTAGATTTTTCACAAATATGAAAAGCTGTTCACAATTTCACAAAAACAGGACCCTGAGAAAAAAGTCGGAACAGACCCTGCAAATGTCTCTTGAAATTTTTTTTTTTTTTAATTCATAGCAGCATTAAAAATATTTGCATAAATCGAAGTCTTTACAAAGAATTGAATTGAAAAATATGAAAGCTATCATAGGCGAACAAATATGAAATTATTTATTATGCACAATTTTCTATTCATATGCATGAAAAGAATGGCAGTTTTTAACTAAAAAGTATTGCATTTACAAATAAAACAAATTCATATTGAATACAAAAATTGTTGCACGAAATGTTAGTTATTTACTAAATAAACAAATAGTGCAAAAGTAATGCGATATTTTTCATATCACCAGCTTTATTGGCATGACGTCATAAACCACCATCATGTGACCTCCCTGCTGTGTTTATATTTGTTTGTCTATGTATCGCATGTTGGTCGATATTGTAAGAAATCACGTGTTGGTGGTATTCTTACAATCTCGAACCCATATTCCCAATAAAGCTCAAACTATGGGATTAAGCCTACTCGTGGAACAAGGACGAAAGTAAACATATTTTAATAGATAGTGATTAACATTGTTAATATTCATAAAAATGCACATATATACTATAAATAAGTACTTACTTTAATTGAAAGCAATCCGGTCTTTTAGAATTAATTAGACGACAAAAACTTTCTGATTACAAAGCACGTTGCCGCTACAACGTGCATGGCTTTACTCTCCATCTCCTTATGCTGCAGCACAAGGAGGGAAGGGCGAATGGCCGATCTGAAAATACGTCATTCAATCCAGTGTTGCCAGTCTTCAGGCATTATCTCTAGGGGGCGTTGGCTTAACCCGAGGCTAACGAAAAAGAAAGGCTACCGCGGTGCTTTTCAAGTATCTTTTTTTACAGACCGCGGGAGTGACGTGTGAATAATTAAAAAATCGGGTGTAGGGGGGGGGGGGGGGAATTGCCCCACCCTGCCTTTCCCAAATGATTCCTTGAATTTCTATTAATTTTATCTTAACTTGTGCAGAAATGCACAGTAAAACATTTTTATTAAAAAATACTGGTAACTTGTACAATCTACCACTATTTTTAATTGAAATGTTTTAGTATGCACCACTGCACAAGTTAAGATAAAATTAATAGAAATTCGAGACATCATTTGAGAAGGGCAGGGTAGGGCAATTCCCCTCACCCCCCCTGATTTTTAAAAATAATTTTCTTTTTTTAAATTGCCGCACCCTGTCCTTCCCAAATGATGTCTCAAATGTATATTAATTTTATTTTAACTTGTGCAGAAGTGCACAGTAAAACATTTTTATTAAAAAATAGTGGTAACCTGTCCAAACTACCACTAGTTTTAATTAAAATGTTTTAGTATGCACTTCTGCACAAGTTAGGATAAAATTAATAGAAATCAAAAGCGTCATTTAGGAAGGACAGCCTGGGGCAATTGCAACTCCCACCTCTTCTGATTTTTAAATATCATCTGTTGTTTTTCTTTTTATTAGTTTAATGTTTTCAATTGTTTTTGCAAATATTGGGCTGGGCTAGTTGAGCTAAAGCCGAAAGGTAGGCCTCCCTGCCTGGTTTGACTTTGTTTTTGCAAATATAGTAATAATTCTTTATTAATAAGTTATAATAAAAATATTCATTTGTAAATACGCATAAAAAATGATGTAAGAAAAATAGAAAAAATAGTAGTTCATTTCAAGTGAAAAATCTGGATTTAACATAATATTTTTCTATCAGGTGAATTTTACCCTTTCCAAGCAAATCTGTATCACATTTGTGATGATAACGATTTAGAAAATAACTTAAAATATTGTAGGTAATTTGTGTATGAAATAAATTCAATTTATTTTCTTTCATATTCCTCATGAATTTTTATTTAATACTGTTTTCAAATCTAAACTGGCTACTTTTGATACATTTTTAAAGTCATTTTCACTTATAAATACATAAAATTTGCAGTTTTTAATTTAACTGTGATAAAAATAAGGTCAAATAGCACTTTCTATTTTTCTATGAAAAAAGCTGGGGTCTTTGTTTTTTCTATACAATGTCAAAATTTAAATTTTAATCTGATTTTTGGGATACAACAGCGTGAAAAGGCAGTCATCAAAAATACTAGTTACAATTCAGTAATAGTCCCATTTAACAGAAAAAGAAAAAATGCTACAAATTTGTAGGTACACTGCAAAAAATAACTGTTGATTTTACAGTATAAAACTGGCACCCCAGCTTCCAGTATTATACCGTAAAATTAACAGTATTAAACAGTAAAATAAGCAGTAATACGCTGCCGCGCAAGCAGTAATACGCTACCGCGCATGCGCGGTAGCGTATTACTGCTTGCGCGGCAGCGTATTACTGCTTATTTTACTGTTTAATACTGTTAATTTTACGGTATAATACTGGAAGCTGGGGTGCCAGTTTTATACTGTAAAATCAACAATTATTTTTTGCAGTGTATTCAAATAACAACGTTTGCAAATTTAATTGTTTACGAGCATTTAAACGACCATAATTTAATACATGTCTCATTTGAGGAAAAAGAAAAATGTAGTATAATTCTTTGGCATTTATATAGTTATGCCTGAAAATTTTAGGTATTTAGGTTCAAAAATGAGTTTTTGAATGTGCAAGGTTTCATTTAAAATTAAATATTTGAATATGCCCTAAATGAAATATCAACAAAATAAGTCCTCTCATATCAAAGTTTTTATTAGGTTATTTTACAATTATTATCAATACCAATTTGCTCACTTTTTTTTTTTTTTAAGATGATGTTCTATAAAAACAAAAAGCGATAAAGAACCTATACCTACTAAGTGGCAAAGAAATAAGGATAACTCAGAAAGAAAATACTTCTTTCTCAAATAATTTTTGAATTTCTTATAAATGTCTTTGTTTCTGAACTAATTACATTTCAGTAAAGAAAAAAAAAAAATCACAGAAATACATTTTTTTTTAAAGTATGTAAACATTTAGCTCAATATTTACTGTTAATAATTATCATTACTATTGATAATATATTAATAAGTTCTATTAATAATCAATTATATACATATTACATTCAATTTAAATAAACCAAAATTTTTAACTTTATTCTTTCCAGATTCTTTGGGGGAAAAACTTACTGGAAAATACCCATGCTGATCAATTACCATGATACATGAATTTTAGCATATAATTTTTACCATAAATCAAAGGAAAATAATGGTAACATATTATGACGTCAAATCTGAAATATGAAAGCAATTACGTAGACATTATTTTCAAGTACTATAATATAGTTCATTAAAAAACTTGTATTTTTATTCAGGTGGAGTTGGGTATATTTTCTCTTCTCTTTAAATTTTGATAGCTTGAAGTAAAAACACACAAGATCATAAGAAGTTAACAATATTTATATCAATAACTTATAGATTATATATAAATTTTTGCATAAAATTAGTTCCAAATTACTAGTTTCAGAAAATGTGACGTCACGGCAGGAGAAAGGGGGAAAAGGCCACAAAATTTGTGTTGCATAATTAGTGGATGATGGTAAAAAAATAAAATTAAGACTCGGACTATATGTTAAAGAAAAAAGTTACATATCAGATTTATAAAGTACCCAAATTCCATCGTATTCAACATATCTTACCTGATAACTTATTATGTTCTTGATGATGATATTTTGAATCACTAAAAGTTATTGCGTCAATGAAATAATAAATATATACCTTCAAATCTAGTTATTCTATTTATGAAATTCTACTGAATTCTTTAATAATTTTTCATAGTAAATGTATGAAAATAGTATTAAAATACTTTTTCAACATAAATTATTTTTCATAAAATACTTAATGAACTTCTTAAATTGAATCTATTTACTTCTATTCAAGTATGGATGTAATAATTTTAAATAACTACACAATTATATTATTCACTACTTTAGAATGCAATAATTTTAAGTTTTAAACAATAAAATTCAGCTTCTTAAAGTGTATACATTTAAAAATATATTAGAAAAATAAAACATACATTACTGTAAAATAACAACACCAACAAATATATTTAATATTTAATGCACTTTAATTTACATTTTTAAACTTTATTACAAAACATTTAGATTTTTTGAATGACATTGTCTTTAAAACTTCTTCAATGTGTACACTTGATATATTATTTTCTTTCTCAACAGCATCTGGAACAAATAATTTGTAAAAACTGATTAAAATTCAGAGTAAAATATCATTATGAATACAGAAATTAAAAGAAAATAAGAAAAAAATTTAAAATCTTTTCACATAAATTAAAATATTTCTCGCTAACATTTTAATATTTTTAAATGATTTTTTTTTTCATAAGATAGCTGAAATCGATCTCTAACTTGGCTTTTTTTTTTTTTTTTGGAAGTTACTTACATTTTCGAAACCAGTTCATACAAAAAAAAAAAAAAAAAACTGCAATCAAAATCGAAAAAGTAAAAAATACCCTGGTTAGAAATCTATCTCAGCTATCCTATGCAAAAAAAAATTAATGTTAAAATGCAAGAGAGAAATTTGAAAAGAATACTCCCATAGGTTTAACATTAGCGTGTCAGTTTCTCTGTGTCTCCAGTGTAGACTCTTAATGTGCCTCTCCTTAGGGTTGGCACGTTTTTGCCAAAGGTGGTAAAAACCATTGAAAAAACCGGTAAAAACCGTCCTGGCAAAAATAGGTATGTTTTATTTACAGTGATGTAATTATTATATTTTAATTTTTAATAATTTCAACTCTAATAATACGTAATTTAATTTTTTTATTTACCTTAGAATATTCAATGCATCATTAAAACAGTTAGTCTAAGTAGATTGTATTTTTTAGTAAAATACTTTAGTAATCAGTTTTACTTTCAAGTAAATAACTTACTGGCTTTGGTTTAAACTCTCATAATTATTAAACAATCAATCCTTATGCTTCAGATAATTTTGTAGCAAAGTCTGAGAGAGAAATAACACTTACCAATTTTGCTATGCTATGAGAACAACAGTTATTTGAAGTTACAAAGTAAAAAAAAAAAAAAAAAAAGCTTTTGCAAGATAATTCATTCTCATTTCCTATGATCAAATCAAAATTCAAGTCTGTAGCATGTATAATGACAATGAGGAAAATGGTAAGAAAAATTACCTAAAAGATTAATTATAATTTGCCTATATTTGTAACATTAAATAATCAATTAAAATCATTGTACCCTCCCCTCTCTTATACATATTAATTTCATCCAATCCATGTGCATTTTTTTATAACCTCCCCCTCAAAAAAAAAAAAAGTTGTAGGAATTTTAAAAGTTTACTTGGTACTACAGTAGAACTCCAATTATCCGAATCAATTGGGACCGGACCCCATTCGGATAATCAAAAATTCGGATAATTGGATTTTTTCTGAAAAAGGGTCTATTTTAATTAATTACTGTATGTATGTTGAAAATGGGAAGAAAAACTATTTCTAAAGAAAAAGAGCTTTTAATTAATTGAACAGGCAACACTTTTGCATGTTAAGCGTACATGCAAGTGCTGTACATTTGTACAGAATGTACTGTAAGTGAAATTCATTGCTTGCTGAATATCTCGGTCAAAATAAGCTTTTCGACAGTCTTCATCCATTTTCGGGCAGTCAAGTCGCGCATCCGCTTGACAGTGAGAAGTTGCATGTGGTCACACTTGGGCTGATGCTCCATCTACTTCAACGTAGTTTCAAGGCCGGCAAATGCTTCACTAGCTGATGATCGCGTGTCTGCTTCAATTTCGACATTAAGATCCTCTTCTTCCGCGACACATTCTTTTCTCACACTTTCTATAAGTTCACCATTCTATAGAATTTGTAACCCAGGATCTGACGAATCACACACCATCCACTCTCCTATATCTTCAGCACTAACGTCTGAACATTTAGGAATTTTCAAACAAATGTTTCTGAATTCCTCAAATGGCACTTCATCCTCATCTTCTCCTGTCTCTTCCCTTTCCTTTTCTTGATCTTCTTTTTCCTTTTCCTCCACTTCTTCCTTCGCTCTTCTTTCCTGCGCTAACGATAACACAACACGTTTTCTTTTAGAAGCCATGGTGAATGACGAAACGCACTCACAAACAAAACAACGCACAGACGCGAAAGTGTACTGTCACAGTAGCAGGTCAAGTAATCAACTAGAAGGTCAGGTCACAATGACTGACTAATCAAAACGAACAGTAACGGGTGGGCCGGCCGGGCAGACGACAGCCAATAATCGAACTGCACTATGAGATGGTGACTCATCATCCCAATACTGTTCGCGCTGCGCCTACACTAGCTTCTACATCATTATTTTGCAAAACTCAGTACGTTTCCGTCTTCATTTCTTTTTTCTGAAAGTGATTCGGATAATCAGCGATTCGGATAGTCGGAGTTCGGATAATTGGAGTTCTACTGTACTTGATTATCCCGTCGACCAAAAAACTATCGTCAAACTATAAGATTAAATGCCAATTATGGATCATTGTAAATGTCATTTTCACTTGACATTAAACACATTACATGTGTTTGTTACGTCATCATGTGAATTTTAATTTATATTTGAATTTTTATTAAGGTTTTACTAATTTGTTTTTTCTTTCGTTATTTAAAATGAAAATTATGTCAATAAATGATTACCTCATGATATTAAAAGAAAAAATATATCGGAATAAAAGAAATCTGTTATATATATATAACAGATTAGTTTCAACTGGCGTCACAAATTTTTGTCCACAAAATATTTTTATTTTTCTATATTTACTTCAAGCCTATATCTAATGTTTACATACATTTTATAGTTTTTTTTTCTGCATTTTTTGACTAAATAAAGAGGATTGAATTTTTTACAATCTTCCGTAATCATTGATATTTATTATGTTCCTTAATAAATTTGATTATTACACTTAAAATATTTACAACTAATTGACAAATTCAATATCTTAAAAATATCTGTTTGCTTATAGTTTACGTGTTTAAATGCAGAATTATTAAATTAAACTGTTCTTAGTATTATTTTGACAGAAATAATCTGGTTAAATCAAATTTTATATTTGCTATGTCGTTACGACATGAGTGAACTTTATCATTAAAGTAACCTTATTATTTAGATTTTTTTTTAAAGTGAAATTCATTCATTTTCCTAACTTAAAATTTTAGAATGGCAATATTTTTTCATTTGTATAATTTGGTGGATAGTTTGGCGATTTGTTTAATTTGGCGAAATTGGTCGACGGGATAATCAAGTAGTACCATTTACTTCTATACAGTATTTGTAAAAGTTATACCTAAAGGTTCAAATAAAGATACAATGAAGATTGATTTAGCAAATGTTTATGCAATAATATTGTTTTTTATTATAGATTTTTTAAATGTAGAAACTGTTGATTAAAATTTTTTTTTTAATATATATTCATTTTAAAGGTAACATTACTACATTAATTTGAGAAAAGTAAAAAGTTTTTACCTGTCACCATCACATAAATTTATCTACAAAATTGATTATGATTGATTGATATTTTTTAATTCATATTACCAATGAAAATTATTTTAATTAATCAAATTAATATTAGGGAAGTATGTAATTAATATTCTGATTTAAGTCTCAATTATAATATATACAAAATTATATTATTTTATATTTATTAAATCCAGCCTTTTTTGCCAGTTTTTGCCAATTTTTGCCGGTTTTTACCAGGTTTTTTCCAGTTTTTGCCACTGTCCTGGCAAAAATACCATTTTGCCGGCAAATTACCCAACCCTACCTCTCCTACATTATTTAATTATCCACATCATTTTTATTTTCTGAATAAATTTCCTCCTTGTAACAAAACTGAAGATCAACTGAAAATAGAAACAATTTCATGGAAATTTAAATAATTTGCTTTTTACGTATCAAAAAACAAAAACTACAGAAAATTTTATGTTTTATACAACAAAATATTAATTTCTTTTTGTTGAAAATTTTGAACATAAATGTACGTTGTCTGCTCTGTCATTCCCCAACTTATTGTGCAGTTTAAAACTTAAAAAAAAACAACAAAAAAAAAAACAGAAAAGATTCATTCTAATCAAGCTGTAAATAACTTATCTAAATTAGACAGTTTATCTTTCAATGGCTGTTCTAAATAAATTTTATCTTAAGTAATTATTGGTTCAATATTTAAAAACTTAGTTTCAAATATAAAGATTTTTTTTTCTAGAACAGCCAAAGCAAAAGTTTTTTATCAACAGAATGACAAAATCTAACACATTTGAAAAATTCATTTACATTTGTTCTGGCTGAAAATATTATAAATATCATAAATAACAATATTTTGAAAATAAGTATTAAATGTGTAAAAATATCAAACTTCATGATATTTTGAAAATAAACATCAGATTATATGACTATATCCGCATGAACTTGAAAAAGTTATTTTAACAAACGGCTTGATATAAAAATTTAAAAGCATAAAACCAAGCTGATAAAATATAAACAATTTTCAATGGACATGACTGTGGTGATAATAAATATAAATGTGTTGCACGAATCAATATCAAGGGTCGTAAATATGATATTTTGATATACAGTAGACTCCCTCAAATCCATCACCTTAAAATCTTCAAATTCTTTAAATCCGCACATTGTTTTAGATGTAAACAATGAAACTTACAGTTAAGATGTAGGTGTAAAATTTAAGTTTTTTTAAAAAATTTTATATCATTCTGTACACATTTTAATATGTAATTCTTTTTGATATGATTCAACTCATGTTTTCTCATGAAGGAGTAATAAATAATAATTTTAATTTCTGAAAAAATTCTCTAGATAGTGCTGATATCATTGGCGATCACAATAATATTTTTACCAAATAATTTATGCATTAATCAAGCTTTTTTGGTTATTAAGTATGGCTAAACATGAATGAAAACTTATTTTAAGATTTTGAAGTGATTATCAATGTATATTTATAAGATGAGTTTCACTGAATAATTCAAGAAAAAAAATATCTCATCTTTATACATATTCAGTTATGCATTATTAATTATTTACTTGACCTTTACTTTTAATATTTAATTTTTTTTCTTAATTTTTTTCTTTTAATTAACTATTTTACTTTATTGTAAGCATTCATTATAATTTTGAATGCATTGTTAAATTCAAATTATTGTTTAAAAAATGTAAACAAAACAGTGACCAGAAATCCTCAAAATTCTAAAATCTGCATAACCTCTGGTTATAAGCTATGCGGATTTAAGGAAGTCTACTGTATATCCACTACTTTCTAAATAATCAACTTACTGCTAATTAAAAATGTTTTCAGACTTAATATAAATTTAAAACTACAATATATTGAACTTATCATGAAAATAAAACAATATTCTAAATGTGTCTTTATCCCCCCCCCCCCCCGCATTTATAACAAAACTGAAGATCAACTAATTGGAAGCAGAAACAATTGAATTTACTTTTAACACTCAATCGAAAAACAAAATATAGGGTTCAGTATCAAATATCGTGAAAATTTTATGTTTTATTCACTAAAATTATAAAGACAAAATATTTTTTTTTTTAATTCTAAATTTGAATAAATGTAACATTGTGTAATATTTTATTCCCTAACCTGCTGTACAGTTACGAAAATCAAAAAAATTCTTTCTAATATAGTTGTAAATAAATAATTACATAATTAGACAGTGTATTTTTTTATGGCTGATTTTATGTTGATACCATCTCGCATAATTATTGGTTCTACATATAAAAATTCAGCTTTAAATATAAAGCTTAGAATTTTTTTTTTTCTTTTTTTTTTTGGGGGGGGGGGGGGTGTCTAAAAAAAGCCACTGACAGACAGAGGAAAAAGTTTATCTACAAAACGACATAGTCAATAAAAGATGAAAATTTCATTTACACTTAGTTTGACTGAAAATATCATACAGAAAGATGGGCTAAGATGCTTTACACTCACGCAAAAAAAAAATAATAATCGATTAAAAAAAGGGAAAAGGTCGCCAAATTTAGGGGATTTTTTCCTTTAATGGCAACAAATTCGTCATTATTCGTTTGGCGCAGTCTTGAAAATCGCGCCAGTAGAGGAAAAGTGGGGGTCCGACTGCAGGTGGCGGAGCTGTGGAGCTGGTGCAAGGTGCAGCACCGGCTCCACAGCTCCACCACTCGAAGTGCAGCTCAGCTCCACCACTCGAAGTGCAGCTCAGCTCCACCATCCGAAGTGCAGCACCTGCCCACCGCTCGAAGTGCCCTCCACCACCTAAGATAAGGATTTCTACTATAAGATAAGGGGATTAATGTTAATTAATTTTTAATTGGGGAACTTAGAAATTTTTCGAAGCAATTTTTTTTTTCGCGGAGAATTTCCTACTAGAGTACGAGGTGTGTTTCAACGGATTTATTTTAGTGAATTAGAAATTTAATTAATTTTAATTGGGGGACTTAGAAATTTTTCGAAGCAATTTTGGTGAAGAATCTATAGTCTGTTCAGGGAAACGAGATAACGAAAGTAAACAAACGGGTTGCAGAAAAATCGTGAAGGAGCCACACATTTGGCACAAATCCCTAGGTTGGCGAATTTTATTTTTTATTTCGATTTGTTAATTTTTTAAACATTTATTTTGATAAGTATATGAAAACAACACAAGTTGCTAACTGACTTACATCGAGATTTTAAACAAAAATGTAAAAGTTTAAGATGTCAAAATATAAATTATTCTCTATTTATTTTAAACAGCGTTGAATTCAGAGATATTTTTTCCTGGTGGGATTTCTGTGCCTCCAGGCGAGACATTATATATTTGGGGGGGGGGGGGGGATTATACTTTTTGACCATTAAAAGTGTAAAATCTGAAATATTCCGGGAGGGGACATTTTAATGCCCCGAACGGAATTTCCTCCCGGGGCAAACCGTCTGAATTCAACATTGTTATAAACCATCATCAGGAGTTAATTTTGTTAAATAAAAAATAGTACAAAACTATTTATATCTTACATTATTGAAGCCCACTTACCTCATAAATCATTCAGAAGATGAAGTTGAAGTATCGGAACTATTAAAATCTAGATTGATTACCATGTAATCTACTATATTATCTATAGCATTATCTAAATCCCACATTTGTTGTTCCACTGTATTTGTTACATGTTGAATGCATCTTTTCCATTCTTCAGTGCCAATTTTGCTGATACTTTGAGAGAATATATCTTTTACATGAGGCTCATTTTGAATGTTTTGTTTTCTTTCGCAACTAAGTTCTTTATTTGTGCCCAAATCAGTTCAATAGGATTAAGCTCGCAATGATAGGGGGTAATCGTAAGACAGTTTTATTTTGTGTTTTTGCCATTTCATCGACAGCGTACTTGTCATACTTATTTTTATTTTGCTTCACTAACTGCAACAGTTCCGCTTTTAACATTCAGTCCTCAAAAGGGATATTTTTTTGTTAAAAGCCAATCAACAATCTGTTGTTTTCTCCACGAAGTATTCAGTATTTTTTCTGATTTTCGGGAATGATAAGGAGCATTGTCCATTACTATCACACAATTATCTTCCAGTCGAAATAAGATATCACCAAACCACTTTTCAAAATGTTCTGAATTCATGTCTTCGTGATAATCTTTATTTTTATTTGATTCGAATAAGTCAAGCCCTCCATCCACGAAACCAGAATCTCTACCAATATGGGTAATTATCATCCGTTTTCCTTTTCCGGAAGGAGATTTTAATCCTGAAGAAAGACCAGATGCTTGTTTTGATGATTTTACTGATGTATCTTTCCAAACTTTACTAACTGTATGGCCTGCATTCAAACAAGTTTCATCCATATAATATATTTTGCGCCCTTCTTCTCTGAAAGATTTGATTTGCCGTAAATATTTTCTTCGCCACACAATTATTTCGTTTTTATCAATGAGAGTACTGTCTCGTCCTCTCCGTGAATATCTAAAGTTTAATTCTTTCAGGAGATGATAAAATGTTGTCCTTTTAAAGGTTGGCAAATCAGGGTCATCATTTACAACTTCCAAAACTTTATTTATAGTGGGCAATTTATTCCTGAAAAAGAACTCGTGGATTTTTCTCCTAATAGCATTCCTATCAAAATCATCTATATTTTCTAAAACACGTTTACGTAATTTTATTTTCTTCGGCGAGTTTAACACACCACATTTTTTATACTCTCTTAACACTCAAAAAACGGAAGCTTTACCTACGCCTGTTATACGAGCAGCATTATCTCCTATATGAGAAATCGGAAGTTCAGGATTCGATTCAAGTTCGTTTTATATACATTTAAAATCATATCTTTCTCCACCTTACTCAAAGCTTTTCTTTTTACTCTCTTCTTAGGCGGGCTCAAAGAAGAATTTTCACACTCCATTCGTGTATACAAAATACCAAATCAATCGAAAAAAATCGTCAATTTTAAAAGTGAAAGACAAGCAACAAACAGACGTTTGGGAAAAAAGCAGAAGCTCAACACTTCAAGAAATCTGTTTGGCGCTTTTGGCACAGCGCCAGGTTTAAGCATCGCCAATCCGCACGCGCATTTGTTTACTTTCGTTATCTCGTTTCAGCGAACGGAGTATAGTTGAATTCAGGTGAAGTCCAGTAAATCATGCTTGACATTTTTAGGTAATGATAAATTTATATATATATTTCTATATATATGTTTTGTATAACGAATATGTTTTAACTCATATTAATAGTTCATGTCTTGTCAATATATTTTAACAGGACTTGTTAATATATTTTATGCGATAAGAGAAATTATATTTTACTTAAGTAGTAGTATATATCGAATTCCTATCCTTCTTGTGGTCACTATGTATTTTTTGAATTGTATATTGTTAGCCTAAATTATATTGAAGCCATTTCTATGAAAATAGGGGAGGGTACGATTAAATTTAGTGGAGTATAATTATATATTGTGGGGTACTCTGTATTTTTAGTGTAATTTCTATTTTAGTATGACTTGTATCGAATTAGATTCATTAACCTATTTAATTAAAACCAATCTCTTATCGCAAAAATTCTTAAGGCTACCTCTTAATTACTATTTTTAATTTTATTTCTTAGTTATTATTTTTCATTGAATACACAATGAAGCATATATAATGAATCGAGTTGAAGCTATAAAGGGTAACAGGAAGGAATTCGTATACATTAACGGTATCAATCTCGCTTTATTATATGAATCTAACTTTGAAAAAATATTTCGAAAACTATAGTATAATATATAAATATATTCATGTATTTTCATGATGCATACAAACTATACTATTTGTAATTATGGTTATGTTTAGGAATAAATTGTGCGTTCTTAAGTCATTTCGAAACAGAGTCCTTCAAACAGACCCCTTCACAAAACTTTTAACCCTAAAACAGGACACTTCACACAATGTTTCGTCTTAAAAATGGACCTTTCTCAAGCATACTAATGTATATACTTTTAATAGGATTTTAAAATGTTAAACAATATAAATATTAGATCTAAATATAAATCATTTTTTTTTTACATTCAGTGAATAATTCTAGTCAAAATTCTCGCATGTTCGAGCCTGTTAGTTAAATATGACATACACTAATAAGATTAGCTAATGATTCATTTTCTCATATGGTTAATATTAGCAATAATTTCTCATACTGTAAGTGTTTGTATGAAGTATGCCAAATTTATGATTTATGATTATTTTATTTTTCTGTCTTATAATACCTATTCATTCTGTATTCTCTACCATATGCCTTATCCATGACGTCACGATATCCCGTGGTTTTAAGAGATAAGCAAACACATTACCGTTCAGTTGTTGTAAGACAAGCATAGTAGAAGGTCGAATTTGAATGAAGTCCAGTACATTATGATTACACTTTTTAGGTAAGATAACTTTATGTATATATATATATATATTTTCAATGTTAAAACAAATTTTTTTTTTGAAATAATGCCCTAACTAAATAGTACAATATATATATTATAAAAACAAAGCTTAGTTATTCTATTCATTCCTCAAAAGAAGTTTTTAAGTTAGAATATTAAAAACTCAATTTAGTATAATTTTTCTATACAAAAAGCATAAACGAATGTAATTTAATTTTATATTATTTAAAATTCATATATCTTATAGGGGACCCTGTATTTTTTTCACCCTAACCTGTATCAAATTCATTTAAACACAGGTACATTTAAACAGGTTCAAATTCATGTAAACATCTGTTTGCCTCAAAATTCTTAAGGGTACCTCTTAATGGCTATTTCTTAGTTCTTATTTTTCATTAAATACACAGTGAAGCTTTTTAAAACTTAACAGATAATAACTATATATGAAATAATTCGCATACATTTACAGTTTTAAATAGCTCATTTCATTCATTTACCTACCCAAAATGTCTCAGAAACTGATTAAATTTGTGCAAAAGCCCAATAGCCGTATTCCTTATCGCGAGTGATTCACCGTGTCAAAGCAAGATCTTCGCTTATCTGATAATATGACTCATTATGATTCAGCAATCCGTCTGTTGATGGGGTAACATTCATTTCTTAGTTTCAGTTATAAATATGTATTTTAAAGCATAATCACTCGAAATTCAATTATTTTTCATGAAACGCTCTACCCTATTTTACAGATTTGTATGATAAATTTGGTGAAATATGTAATTTTTTTTTTCTAAAATCTATATTTTGAACGTTATACTAAAAATGCATTCGTGTAAAACCTATTTTTACATTGCATGAATTCGTATTCATTTGAGAATAGCAGTCTATTTCTTAAAATATTTCTACAGGGTACATTACGAAGGGGCCTTTTCTTTCAAACAGTGATCTTGGATTTTTATGAAAGGCCTCTCGTATTTCTGTCGCCATAAAATAACATGAATCTATTGGATTTATTTTGTGAAGGACAATGGGATTCGAATAGGAATAGGGTTAAATTATTTGTGAAGGGCGCTGGGTAGTCGCATTATTTTATGAGCAGGGCTTAAATCTTTAAATTTTTCTAGTTTCTTTTGAAGGATTTCTATATTTTGAACCTATCGATGTGTAAGCTGTACTTTTAGCCTAACTTGAATTGAAAAAAACAGGGTAAAGTGTAAATTATCTGATTTTGTGAAGGGTCCTTATGCATAATTGGATTTTTGTGAAGGGTCCCTTTTTATTAAAAAGGGGATCTGTTCACTATTTTAATTAACTATGCACTAGCTGGTAAAATTATATTTTGTTCACATAACATTTCAATGATGTTGGAAAGTGATTCATGAATTATGTCGCTACGCATGATTTTTCATACTTGTTTATTTACACTTTTATATATACGTTAAAATTCTTCTTTTTATACCAATCTGTATTGTTAGCCTAACTTCAATTGAAGGACCCCTCTGGGTAAAAAAGGGAGGGTGAGGGGGGAGCTATTAAATTGAGTACAGTATAATTCATACGGGACCCTATATTTTCTACCACAACCTATATCGAATGCATTAAAACGCGCCTGTTTGCCCCAAAAATGTTGAAGTCCGCCAATTAAAATTAATTAATGACCCTTTTTAAATACTAGCATCTACCATTCTATTGCACATGCAAACTGCGTACTCTCGTTGAGGGAAAAAAAATCTCGCCAAAATTTCTTAAGTTCTCCAATTAAAATTAATTAATGACCATTTTTAATTATTCATTCACTTCTACTGCATACACTCATATTCAAACTGCATAATCTCGTTGAAAAAAATTTGCTTCGAAAAATTTCTAAGTTCCCCAATTAAAATTAATTAATATTTTTAATTAATCATTCACTTCTACTGCACTCATATTCAAACTGCATAATCTCGTTGGAAAAAAAAATTGCTTCGAAAAATTTCTAAGTTCCCCAATTAAAATTAATGAATGTCCATTTTTAATTAAACTATTATTGACTTTTAAAATTCTCCTCAAATGTACTCTAACATGTATATCGAATAGCCTACTCTAGTTTAAAAAAAAAAAAAATGCTTCGAAAAATTTCTAAGTCCCCCAATTAAAATTAATTAAATTTCTAATTCACTAAAATAAATCCGTTGAAAGACTCGTACTCTAGTAGGAAATTCTCTGCGAAAAAAAAAATTGCTTCGAAAAATTTCTAAGTTCCCCAATTAAAAATTAATTAACATTAATCCCCTTATCTTATAGTAGAAATCCTTATCTTAGGTGGTGGGGGGGCACTTCGAGCGGTGGGCAGGTGCTGCACTTCGGATGGTGGAGCTAAGCTGCACTTCGAGTGGTGGAGCTGAGCTGCACTTCGAGTGGTGGAGCTGTGGAGCCGGTGCTGCACCTTGCACCAGCTCCACAGCTCCGCCACCTGCAGTCGGACCCCCAAGTTTCCTCTACTCGCGCCAACCAAAAAGTCGCCAAACTTATGTTTACATGTTTGCGTGAGTGTAAAGCAATCTGTTCCAAAAGATATTTTGAAAGCAAATATCAAATATATGAAAACATCAAATATGATATTTTGAAAAGAAATATCAGATATAAATAACCCTGATGAACACAGAAATATAACATGTTTAATGTAGAGATCAGCATCGGACAATTACACAGTGTCTGAGTCGTGCCATGCCTGGATATTTCGGCCCGTGCAGACCTGTAAATTTAGGTCATATCTATGTTTAAGACAAAAGATAGCATTTCTCAAAGAATACTGATAATGAACATCCAATATCAAATATTTTCATAAAGTATAATTTTACTGCAGGAAAGTATAATAAAAAATATATAACAAAGACATACAATATATGTATAATTTTTATATAAATTGATATTTTCTTATGCATTAAGAAATAGGTAAAGAAAACTTACCAATTTTAGAATTTAATTTCTTGCAGTATTTTGTCTCGACCCTCCTCCATGTTGTTTACTGTATCTTTTAAACTTTAATTTATCCATGCTGGTACTTTTTGAATCCTACAATTTGTGCATTCAAAAAAGAAAAAAAAATTAATATGCAAAAAACAAATCTCTCATAAAAGTTACATTTTATGATTCTCTTATTTACTAGTTTATATTTAAAAATAAAATTTAACATGGACAATCACATGTAGCATTAGGATGCTTCTATTATCATTACATTTGATCTAAGCAAATTAGTACGAGTTGGATCATCCAATTCCCATTGCAATAGAAATTAATAATCACTATAAAAAGTACAAAATAAAACTGATATGCCTGAAATATTGCATTGTTTTATTTATTTTTGGTCTTAAGATCAAGGGCACTTGCTGGACAAAATAAAGGGTAGGGAGCAAGAATTGATAAATGTTTTATAAAAGATCTTTCCGCAGAAATAGGAGTACATTTCACTACGCTAAAAAGAGGCTGGGTACATTTTACTGATTTTAAAAAGAGGCAGGGTACATTTTACTGATTTTAAAAAGGGCAGAATATTGCACATAAAAATAATGACCTAGAGGGAACACTAGCCAAAGCTATGTTATTTAAAATGGAGAACATTAATATGAAATAAACTAAACTAAAAATCTTTTGTCAGAACACCTCATGCAAGACAGATTTTAAACACATTAAATATAAAAAATAACATTGAAATGTAACATAAAAACTAGTCGTTGGGGGCCACCGTAATACTTACCCATCATGGATATGCATAATGTAAAATATTAAAATAAAAAAGTGTAAACTACTTATAAAATGCATTGTAATTCAAATAAAATCCTGGCTTGATGACGTCATAAACTTTAAAGGCTCGATTTCTGAATTGCTTGAAAGAGGTTTTTCCTTATAACTCCAAAAATAATAATAATATTAACTAGCAGTTTATTGCATCTGATTAAGCGTCAAATTTCCAATTAAAATATATCTTTAAAGTGAAATTTTGATGAAATACAGGGTCATGAAAAATCGAAGAGTGTGGTAAATAGGATTCCAAATATCTCGGCAACTAATTATCCGATCGACTTCATGCTTTATGCAAAATTTATGTTTTTTTATTGTATTTTATATTCATTTCTTAAAATAAACAATTTCGAAAATTTTTATATACCTTTTATCAGAACGAATATTTCGAGAGTCCGAAAAAAATAGTTCCGGTTAATCGAGGTTATTGAAATGAAATAGGCTTCTTCCCATTATTACATACAAAGTACATACCAAATTGCAAGTCTCTATCTCAATTTTTTCCGGAGATAGAGCGATTACAGACACACACACAGACGGACGGCAAAATTTGTTTTCTAAAAATATGTTTTTCGGAATCTCCAGTGTCTGAAACGTGTAAATCCGTCAAAAATTTTTTTTCGATTTTCAAAACGATTACAAGACTTACCCTATACTACGTATGATGGGTAAGTAATAAAAAAGAAAGTTTCTACTGACTTTTTTTTCAACATTAAGAAATGAAACAATGTGTTAATCTTTTTTTTTTTTTCAGGGGTACTCTGAAACCTAAACCCACCGCCCCCTATAAAAAAAAAGGAGCTAAAAACCAGGTAGTATTTTTTTAGATAAAAATTAGTACAAATTGCAGGTACAAGAGTGTTATAGGTAGTCCACAACTGGATCTTTACCCTTGGGCCACATATAGGGTTAGGATTTGAAAATCCTAATTTTACAAAATTATTTTTATAAATATGTTATTCTTGAAGTAAAAAGATACTTCATTATAATTCTTATGAACTTTTGTTCAGCTAAACAATTTTATCGTGTAAATTATTTTATTAGTTGAATTTAAAGCTTTATGAATATTTTTACTTGTTCTTCAACAATAAAATTGTTAATGTATTTTATATCTAACACAACGGTTCCCAAACTATTCGCAAGCGATGTTTTGGCAAGCCACGTAACGATCTTTCTTTATAAATATACAGTTAACTTCGGTGAAAATAACATAAACAAAGGTTCGTTTTATGATTATACCACATTATGCTTACAATTTACAATTACTTACATTAAAAATGCCTGTAACAATTTCCATGTGGTGTACATGCTTGTTTGAATGTTTGCTTTATTTGTGATATAAATTGAGAAAATACCCTTACAAATCAGAACAAAACTCAAAAGTTAACTTTAAAAACTTAAAATTCGAAAGTTTACTTACCTTAGAAACTAAAATGCAAGCTTATAATTCCATAAAATATAATAGTAGTAATGAACAATCAAAACGACAATATAAAACACAGAAGACGAAGAGTTGAAAGTTGAAGTTGTTTCTTTTCCGATTTTCCGAAACGTGACAACTTGAGATTTGGGGCATGCGCACTGATAATTCCGCTGCTACGGATGTCCCCTGGACGATCATGGATAGTTCGACCTGATTCTGACGTTCTCTGAACGTCTGAATTATGGCGTGTACAGGATCTGACGGTTGTAGGACCACTGGGATCTGTATGGGACGTCCAGAGGATGCTTTTGGTTGTATGGGTATATAACTTTAAATCTTTCTGCACATTTTTAACTCTCTAAAAAATTCATAAATAGGTTAAACAATTTATTATTATTATTACTATTATTTTACAGATTTAGAAATTTATAATACAGAATAATTTGCTTATTTTTTTATATTTAAAATATTTTAGGAGGGTTTCATAAATTAATCAAGTATTAATATAAACAGCGAGTTAATGTATAAAGGAGAGATATAAATGGCAAATTTCAGTTAACAGGGGGGGGGGGAGGTTAATTAGTTATTTATCGACTCAGAAAGAAAAATTACAGTTTTGAAGACTAAGTTTTGCATGGTAGGAAAGACCGGGGGAGAGGTAATTTCAGGTGGTGGGAGGATGTTAAATAATTATTTATTGTTATTGTTACAATAAAGTAATAAATAGAGCAAAGAAAGTTTTAAAAATTAAAAACGTTTGAAGATTTTTAATTTTGTGAGTAGGGGGTGCCAAATGAAGGGAGAAGCAGAATTTTATGGGTGGGGGGTAGTAAATTCATTAGATGACTTATGAATTATTGTTACTAAAGATTTAAAATTATACAGAAAAAAAATTAAATTAAACAGTTTAAAGATTTAATTTTTTTGTGTGCTAGGAATAGGGGGGGGGGGCTAAAGGGGAAGCGGCCATATCAGATGGAGGGAGGATTTTAGATGATTAATTACTTATTATTACAATAAAAGGACAAATAGCAGAAAAAAGAATACTTTTAAATATTTTAAACTTTATGAACAGGGAGGGGCAAAGGGGAAGAAGAAGATATTTTTTTGAAAGGGGGGGGGAGAGATTATTAGATGACTTGATATTTATTTACTTTACTAAACATTTACACATAGAACAAAAAAAAGTAAGATATTTAAAGATTTTAAATTTTGTGTGTTTGGTATCGGGGTGGGGGGGGGGGGGGTAAGTGAATTTTGGTGGGAAGGGAGGAAAATATCATATGATCGGTTATTTATTTATTGTTTTAATAAAGTGACAGATAGAGCAAAAACAAAGTTTTAAAAAATTACAGTTTTAAAGTTTTTAAACTGTATTGGGTTTTGTGAGAAAGAGGGAGGGGGTAGAGAGGGAAGCAAAATTTTGGGATAGAGGAATATAGATTAAATTTTAACGAAATTTGTATGATCATATTGTTACAATAAAATAATAAATAGAGTTGAAAAGTTTAAAAAAATTAAGGAATTTTAAGGATTTTTATACTTTGGGTACTGTTTGCGGGGGGGAAGCAAAAGGGGGCGAAGAAAATTTCGAAAAGAGAGGGATTTAGTTGAATTTTTTAAAAATCGGAAATTCACTGAAATGCAGAAGATTCACATTTGATTTCTCATTTGATTTCACGTTTGATTAAGAAATAAGAGTTTGAAATTAAGGACTATTTGCAGATTTTGCATAAAAATAAGGACTTTTAAGGACGAAAAATTATTTTTGAAAAATGTAAAGATTTTCAAGGACAGTACGATCTTTACAATAGAAAAACTTTCCTTCTTGTGCATACTTGCATGATGCATCGACTTAGTTAAAAAAATATATGATAAACAAATTTCTTCAAATCGCCAATAAGGCGCTAAAATCGCCAAGAAGCAGGGGTGCACCCAAAGTGTACCTAAATATGGCGGTGATGCTCCGGCCCGTAACTCTAGAGGCTCTACCTTTACACGGCAAGATGAAGCATGAAATACATGGTTTTGGGAATCACACAACTGAAAAGTTTACAAATATACAACAGTTTTATTTTATCTCCTAAATTTACTAATGGCGATCTACAAGCAATCCCATGTGTTGGTTCGGGCTAGAGCTCCTATAATAGAGGCTGGCGCATCCTCGCAGATTTGGTGCTCAAATTGAAGTTCAGTCGAAAAACCAAGCTAATCAGAACCGGTTCAGCCAATCAGAACCGAGTCTTAGGCAACCCCAACTCCGGCTGTGGTAGATTGATGCTGAACTGTGTACCAATAATCCGAAACAAAATGGATCTAGAAGTACTTTAATTAATTTAAAGAGTTTTTAAGTATCTCTCACAGATGACGCCAAGACTAAGGAGGTATATTATTGCACGGTGACATTAAACATTATCGCCAAATCAGCAAGTGTACGAACTGGAATATTTTCGTGAACGGCAATGAGCAATGTCAAGCAGGATTATTGATTTTCGGTTTTGGAAGGGTCTTTTAGAGATGCCCAGCAGCAATGCTAAAACAATATCTCCTGTTGATTTGTTTGTTCCAGGTCCTTTTACTAGCGAACTAGTTTTATTTACGTTACGTGCTTTTCTAGATTTAAAGATGTTCTCAAATACAAACTGGCTACTTTATGACATATTTTAAAATTCATTTTTACTCGGAAACGCATAAAATTGACAAGTCTTTTTATTCAGAAACTTTGCAATCGAAACACGTTTTCCCTTTTTTGTAAATCAGAAAATCTTTCAGAAAGTAGGAGTTTTTAATCGGATTCCCGACGCAGCAGCCTGAGAAGCGTGAAAAACGAGTCTTTAATATACGTTACCAGAATTACTTATAACTCGATAAGTGATCTATTTATCAAAAAATGGAAAACTCATTTCGATTCCAGATCTCTTCCATAGTCAGCCCTAGCAATCTAATGCCTTTGCGTTTAAAAATGTGTCAGAAAGTTTCACGTTGATGAGCTGATCATTTGAGAACTACTTTAAAGGAAGATTCCTTTTTCAATATTTCAGTATGTATGAGTGATCCAGCAAAAGATAAAAATTCTTAATTACTCTTCTATGAAAGTACAATATTATGAATAGTGTTCTTTTCTAATTGCTCTTATTTTGGCATGACACACTTTAGTATCGGCATTTTTACCATTTTTATCATTTTTTACCATTTGGAATATTTAACAAAAGAAGCATTAAATAAATTAAAATTACCTCATAGTCAACGTAAACATCTAATAATACAAACTGGCTACTTTATGACATATTTTTAAATTCATTTTTACTCGGAAACGCATAAAATTAACAGGTCTTTTTATTCAGAAACTTTGCAATCGAAACACGTTTTCCCTTTTTTTGTAAATCAGAAAATCTTTCAGAAAGTACTGTCGAAGTTGGAGTTTTGAATCGGATTCCCGACGCAGCAGCCTCAGAAGCCCGAAAAACGAGTCGTTAATACGTTACCAGAATCACTTAGAACTCGATAAGTAATCTATTTATCAAAAAATGGAAAACTCATTTCGATTCCAAATCTCTTCCATAGTCAGCCCTAGCAATCTAATGCCTTTGCGTTTAAAAATGTGTCAGAAAGTTTCACGTTGATGAGCTGATCATTTGAGAACTACTTTAAAGGAAGATTCCTTTTTCAATATTTCAGTGTATGAGTGATCCAGCAAAAGATAAAAATTCCTAATTACTCTTCTATGAAAGTACAATATTATGAATAGTGTTCTTTTCTAATTGCTCTTATTTTGGCATGACACACTTTAGTATCGGCATTTTTACCATTTTTATCATTTTTTACCATTTGGAATATTTAACAAAAGAAGCATTAAATAAATTAAAATTACCTCATAGTCAACGTAAACATCTAATAATACAAACTGGCTACTTTATGACATATTTTTAAATTCATTTTTACTCGGAAACGCATAAAATTGACAGGTCTTTTTATTCAGAAACTTTGCAATCGAAACACGTTTTCCCTTTTTTTGTAAATCAGAAAATCTTTCAGAAAGTAGTGTCGAAGTTGGAGTTTTGAATCGGATTCCCGACGCAGCAGCCTGAGAAGCCCGAAAAACGAGTCGTTAATACGTTACCAGAATCACTTAGAACTCGATAAGTAATCTATTTATCAAAAAATGGAAAACTCATTTCGATTCCAAATCTCTTCCATAGTCAGCCCTAGCAATCTAATGCCTTTGCGTTTAAAAATGTGTCAGAAAGTTTCACGTTAATGAGCTGATCATTTGAGAACTACTTTAAAGGAAGATTCCTTTTTCAATATTTCAGTGTATGAGTGATCCAGCAAAAGATAAAAATTCTTAATTACTCTTCTATGAAAGTACAATATTATGAATAGTGTTCTTTTCTAATCGCTCTTATTTTGGCATGACACACTTTAGTATCGGTATTTTTACCATTTTTATCATTTTTTACCGTTTGGAATATTTAACAAAAGAAGCATTAAATAAACTAAAATTATCTCATAGGCAACGTAAACATCTAATAATAAGCACAGGTTAAAAATAAATTTTCTTACAATTTTACTTTGAAGCAAATTGAATGTTGTTCGAAGTTGAAACAGAAATGGTGAAAATATATTTTCGGATATTTTAATTGTACAGAAGAATTTGCAAAATTAATCAATGCACTGAGTATTGAAGAACAGGCTTTTTTAACACTTTCCAACCTAGTTGAAAAGTGTTTATGACTTCGGTTTGTCTGCCGTATGGCCGTCTGCCGTCTGGCCGTCTGCCGTCTAGCCGTCTGCCGTCTGTCCGTGCTCTAACTCCCGTAAATATGCTCAGATTGCCCTGCAATTTTTATATGTTATTGTTGTTATCTATGGCATATTTCCTATTTCAACTGAAGTGTGTAGCACTTATAGTTTTTTTACAGGGGTACTCAAAAGAATTCCGTTACATTACGGTCTATGGGGAAAAATCATTTGCGGTTTATTTTAATGATGTTACACAATTTCAAATACATTGTAATTGATATATATCACTAAGGTGCATTACAAGAAGCTTAATGTGGAATATGGTGTGAATAGCACTTATAGTTACTTTACAGGGACAGTCAGAAGAATTCCGTTACATTACGTCTATGGAGAAAAATCGTTTGCGGTTTAATTAAATAATGTTTGACTATTTTAAACGCATTGAAATTTATATATATCACTAAGGTGCATTACAAGAGGCTTACTACAGAATATTGTGTGTATAGCAATCATCGTTCATTTACAGGGACACCCAAAATAATTCTCTACTCTCTGTTAACAATAATTCCGGGAAGTGCGTTTTAAGTTGCTGAACGCGATTTTAAATTTAACTCACTTTTTGTCTATTACTTGGCGTGTATAAATTCTGTATATCCTATACAGGGCAGCACAAAAGTTCGCGAATGCATTTCCGTTTATTGACAGAAACTCCAGAAGGAGAATTTTAAACTGTGCTACGCGTTTCCTAACTGAACTAAAATTTAGCATCCTAGCATATACAAATCTATAGATCCTATACAGGGCTGAATAAAAGTATTCGGATATTTTTCCGAATATTGTATACGTTGGGAATATATTTTGGAAATTCCTGAAATTACGTTTTTAAATATGTTATGCGTTTTTTCCAAATTGTTTACTTAGATGTTATCTTTCAGCTTAATAAACGGTAATGATTTGTAAAATTATTTTGGAAGCGTTGGAAAGTGTTACATAATCTATGCTTGACGCATGATTTTTCGTTCTTGTTTTTAATTAACATTAGTATTTCAGATTATTTTTCTAATAAAAAAAAGAAATCCATGTATAACACATGGGCTGATAAGTTCCTTGTCTAATAAAGAAAACGCAACTTTTTAACATAACTTTAATAATAAATAATAATAATTTAATAATAATAATTAAATAAATAAATAATAATAATAATTTAATAATAATTATTAAATAAATAAATAATAATAATAATTAAATAAATAAATAATAATAATAATTAAATAAATAAATAATAATAATAATTTAATAATAAACTAGATGGAACCCGTCAAAACTTGACGGAAAAAATTACAATAACAATTTACTATTTGTACATTTTACCAATTTTTCTTTCAGACATTATTTTAGAAAAGCATGGTTAAAAATTCTTACTAAAAACGTTCCCCATTTAAAAAAATGTAAAAACAGTCTCTAATAAAAATATCTACCACTTGACAATAGCGCTTTCACCCCCCCCCCCCCCCCCCCCGCTAGGGCATCATCGGTTGTGATCTTCAACTTCCTTCCTCTCCATTATATATATGACTGCTGGTTGAAGAGCTCCCCCTATCAGCATTCAATATTCTCTCTCTCTCTCTCTTTCCCCCTCTTCCAACATTTTTTTTCAGCGGCAATCAAGTAATGAGTGTACCATGTCATTGCATGCGGCTTTGGATGCATTTATTTCTATTGATTCTCTTATTAAAGCGTTATGTAAATTTTCTTAGTTAGCTATTTTCTGTATTTGTAGGGTTTCAAGTTTTATTGGGGTTTTAGTGTTTAATCTTCTAAGAGCTGTTGACTGTTTATTTAGTTTTATATCTCGGATATGTTCTTTCATTCTTTCTTCTATTTTTCTCTTTGTCATTCCTATGTAAGTAACCTTTTCATTTCTGCTGTTTAGACAATTTATTCTGTATATACCTACTGTTTGTATTTCCTCATATTTTTCTATTTCATTTGTTATTGATTTGAAGAGGGATGGATTGGGGGTTAGTGGGACTATTTTTCCTATTTTATCTAATTCTCGTTTTATTTTCAAAGATACACCTTTTATATATGGAATAGGAGGAGTGTATGTTAGATTCCTCTGTGCTGGTTGTATATGGTCAATTCTTTCTCTTACTCTTTCAATTAGTTTAAGTATAGTTTTTCTCGGATGTCCTGCATTTAAACCTATGTTTTCGATGATTTTTAATTCTTCCTTTAGTGATTTTTCTGTTGAACAAACATGTAGAGCTCTGTTTCCTCCGTAGAACATTTTGTTATCCAGGGGGCGCTGCCGAGCGCTCAAGACGGGATGATGCGCGGAGCGGATTCCCGCCAGTAGAGATGTTTTGCTTGAGACGTAAGCGCAGTGTACCTACCGCTGCCAGTCATTTTTGTTCTCCTTTTAAATAAATGTAATTTGTTAAGATTTAACTCAACTTTTTATTGAGTACGAAATGATCATCTTAGTTTTCTTACATAAATACAGTCCAACGAGAGTAACCGAGCTATCTACGGATCATGTTTTGGTCCTCCGAGCCCCAGCGCTCATTTAGAACACTGTGAATAATCATCGCCCTTGGATTTTTGTATGTAGTTATAGATATAATTATAATGGCTACTATTAACCCTCTGACAGTCCAGCAAAAGGGCTAAATTGTAATGTTGTTTTCTCTGCATTTTATTTTAAATGGTAAATAAAGGTGTTTATTCCAAAATTACATAAAAAACTGAATTATATATATGAATGTAAACCTTGAATCTATCAATCATAACTCAATATATTAAAACTGCATTATATTTGTCGAATTATATAAATTTAAAAATTGCTTGTATTGCAGTGAAACCTGGAGCTTAGTGAACGTATTAACACGGGCTTGTCAGTCAGAGGGTTAAAGGTACTGTGATCCTCAATCGGAAACGCGGAAACATACGCAGCCAAGTTAGACAAATATCAAATGCTATAAAATCAAAACTTGGCCTGAAAGAATTGGAACTAAAGTTCAATGCTCTTCAGACATTAAAAAAGAAGACAGATGAATTACGTAATGAGTCGTATTCGGTAATTTCTGATGATGATTTACCGGAATTTGAAAATTCCTTGACGGAGATAGAAGAACAGTTAGAAGCTCTCGATTCTCGAAGTAAGTCTTCTTGATTTAATAAAGCCTAGTGTTTCTAATGTTGAATGTCAAAATAATAATGATAGAATTAATGCTAATGAGTCAAAAATTAAATTGCCGTCAATTAATTTACCCCAATTTTCGGGACGCTACACAGAGTGGTTTAATTTTAAACTACAATTCACCACCTTGATTGATAGCAACGATGAATTAAATGATGCTCAAAAATTATATTATTTACAATCGGCTTTTACAGGCCCTGTGAAACAATTGCAAAACATTGATGATTCTTATGCTTCCTTATTCGAAGCTTTAAAAAAACGATTTGAAAACAAACGGTTAATTGTAAATTCTCATATTTCTGAGTTATTGAGTAACAACAAAATAAAAATTGAAAATGCGAAAGAAATACCCAATCTGGTAGATAATTTATTGAGTCATTTGAGGGCTCTGAAACAATTAGGACTAGAAAATAATAACTTATCAGAGTCAATTTTAATGTATTTTGTGTTACAAAGAATCGATGATGAGTCAAGAAAGGCATTTGAAATGAGTCTTAACTGTAACGACTTGCCTGAATGGAATATTTTTATTGATTTTTTACTAAAAAGGGCTCAAGCTCTCGAAAACCTACAAAAAAGTAACACCGTTACGAAACCTAGGTATGAAATTACTCAGAAACAAAAAAGTTTAGTATTACAGAATGACAAATTTAATTGCGCATTATGTAATAAACCTCATATGATATTTCGATGTCAAAAATACTTAGATTTATCGGTTCAAGAGAAATTGAACCAAGTAAGGAAGTTGAAGTTATGTTATAACTGTTTATCGTTATCTCACGCTGTTAATCGATGTAACAAATTAAATAATAAGTGTAGGATATGTTACTCCAACCATCATAGTTCTCTTTATGGAGCTAATTTTTCGAAACCTGCTTATGAAAATAGGCATGTTAATTGTATTGCAAATGAACCGCCAGGCCCGGACTGGCCAGGTCGGCTGGTCGGCGATTGCCGAGGGCCCCCGGCTCAAGGGGGCCCCCGGAGAGGCCCCAAAAAATGAATATACTACTTTATAATTAGTTACATCAGTGAAATTGGACTATTTCCTAGTAATCTTACGCGTTTCCATTCAATTTTCAGCAATTGCCAGTTGGTTTTTGTTTATGGTAGTCTACGTGTGGGGTGGGGTGGAGTGGAGGGGGGGGGGGGGGTGGCGTCGTGTCATGCCGCTGGCCAGGCGGAAGACGGCTGCTGCTGCTGGCAGACTCATCGCGTTCTGTGCAGTGCCACGGAGTAAAGAGGAACTGAGGTGAAATATTTACGTTTGGCGTGACGCCAAAAACGCAACTCTAAAGTCGGTCTAAATAACTGGCGGCTTGCTTTGAAAATCTCTCCCAGTCCAATGATTCCAGTCCTTGTTCCACGTGCACCCTCTCTCCGCCCAATGAAGTGGCTTTTTTGGGCCTAATGATCTGAGCGATAACCGGCTAAATATTGCAAGTCGATTTTAGGGTTTCGTTCATCTCACAAAACCCTATTCACAGTGACCGATTTGCAAATTTGGGGGCCCTGTGCCGAGATGCTCATGGGGGCCCCTTGCACCAAAAAGATATATTAAAAATTAAAAAAAAAAAATTGTAATCAGAATGGAAAAAGAAAAAAACGTCTTATATAGAGATTGGCCTCAACTATCTAATGAAAAGAAAAATCATTTTAAAATATTGAAGTGCAAACGAGATAATTTTAAAAAAAATGTCTCCCATAAGATTAACACTAGCAAGCGGGTGTTTTCACTTGAGTGAAGTAGACCCTTAAAAAGTTATTTTTAAATGAAATAAACGATAAACAGATTTTTCCATATTATTATTTTTAATAGTTAAAACTTTATCAGATTTTGGCCAATAATTGAAAAAAATTCAGTTGCATTTGGGGGCCCCTCAAATCCGGGGGCCCTGGGCTCGTGCCCCGAATGCCCTGCCGTAAATCAGGCACGTCTATTCATCCCACTACGTTGCCTGTCCGTCACAGAGCCGGTTCTCAGAAACTATATAACTTACAGACTTGAAATTTTGTGTACTTATAGCTGAATACCTAGTATGAAGATGAAAATCATAAAATTTGAAAAAATCGTATTATTTTAAGATATAGAGATAAAAAACCAAAAATCTAACAACCTTTTCCTATTAAATTTGAACATTTTTCGTTATAGCAGTTGCCAACAATTAAAAATCCATAATAAAATTCTTTCTACAATAATTAATTTTCTATTGAAAGATTTCCACGTGAAAAATGAAAATGAAATAAAAAGTTTCACCCATTGAAAAAAAGATTAATATGACGTCCTATTGGTAATAAAACGGAAATTTTCAAACATTTCTCCATAGTACAAGGATTATGAGTATGTGTAAGTACAGACAGCAGGTTAATATGATGTCATGAGATAATTAAAAAGAAAATTAATCTGACGTCATAATGGAAGTTTAACGGACTTTTTCAAATGTTTGATAATAATACAAAAATAGTATCAATATGAGTAATAGCGAAAATAAGTAAATATAACGTCATATGAGTTTGAGGAACGTACTATATCATGATAAAAATGCGATTATGGAAATATTGGCATATTTTAACATTTTGAAGGTCTCTATACAACATGTTTAATTTTGAAATTGATTTTTTTTAATATCGCATTTAGTCCACATGATATATATTATTATGACAGAGTTCAATAGCAGGCTTCACCCGCTATCGGATAGGTTCAAATTTTCGAAAAAAAAAAATAGACCGGTAAATTTTTACTTTATAAAAAACATGACTTTTTTTTTTTCATTTATGAAAATGAAATTTATTTGGATTTATTATAGAAAGGATAAAATGTTTTGAAAGGAATATTAAACGAAACCCTTTGTGCGATCTTCGATCACACTTACCCACTTGTTATGGTTTACAACCTCTCTATTATTTGTCTTTACTCTGTGGTGCAGTGCTCATAAGGCTCAGATTCAGAGCGCATAGCAACGTTCACTCATACTAGTGTTGCCAGATTGGGTATTTTGTCCTCATTTCGAGGTATTTTGAGCTTTTAGGAAAATTTTTTGGGAACAAATAATTCATGGGAAATTTTTTGGGGACTATTAAAATTTCTGGGGAATTTTCTTTCATTACTTCATGTAAAATATACTTTTAGTCATTCGGCGACACTGGAGCTGTCTAGAATCCGCTTTTGATTTGGAAAACGAAAATAAAATACGGAAATCGTACGTATTATTCATACATCATATTATTCATACATGATTATTCTTGCGGCCTTCATTTATAATATTACAATTGACACGTTTCTTTGCATCAATTTCAACCATTTGTGTACATTTTTAACGTTCTGACAACGGATGTTCTATAATTACTTTTTAACTGGGTTATTTTTAGGGTTCCGTTCATCTCACGAAACCCTATTACTCCCGCTCTGTTGTCTGTCTGTCACAGAGCCATTCTCAAAAACTATGTAACTTACATAGTTGAAACTTTGTGTATATAAATGAATACGAGCTATAAAAAGCTCAAAATATTAAAATTTGAAAAATTCGTATTATTTTAATAAATAGAGATAAAAAAACAAAATTCTAACAGCCTTTTCCTATTAAATTTAAACATTTTTCGTTATAGCAGATGCCAAAAATTAAAAATCCATGATGAAATTCTTTCTACAATAATTGATTTTCTATCAGACAATTTCCACGTGAAAAATGAAAATGAAATAAAAAGTTTCACCCATTGAAAAAAAAGATTAATATGAAATAAAATTGATTGACGTCATAGTGGTAATAAAACGGAAAAATTTCTCAATAATACAAGGAGTATGAGTATGTGTATGTACACAAAGCAGATTAATATCACGTCATTAGAGAATTAAAAAGAAAATCTGACGTCATTTCGGAAGTTTAACGGATTTTTCAAATGTTTCAGAATAATACAAAGTGAATATCAATATGAGTAATAGAGAATAGTAAATATATGAGTTTGAGGAATGTATTGAATCATGATAAAAACCCGATTATGGAAGTATTAGCATATTTTAACATTTTGAATTTGTGCAACATGTTTAATTTTGAATTTTTTTTTTTTTAATATCGGATTTAGTCCACATGACAGATATTATTATGACAGAATATAATAGCGGGCTGGTTTAGATATTCGAAAATACTTGAAAAATAGACCGGTAAATTTTTACTTTATAAAAAACATGACTTTTTTTTTCTAAATGAAAGTTGTTTGAATTTATTAAAGAAAGGATAAAGTGTTTTGAAAGGAATATTAAACGAAACCCTTTGAGCGATCTTCGATAACACTTACCAACTTGTTTTTTTAAGCTTTAGTTCTTGTTAACTGTTCAATGTACCAATAAACAAATGTAGTAAGCGAAATTCTGAATAATTAATGACATGACATAAATCATTGTTGCCTTTTTTTACCTAAATTAAATGTAATTTTGTCATTAGCATGTTTTTTGAATTTTCCTCAAAACAAATTGTAACGGAAGTAGAAAAGATTTTAGATTTAGCTATCTAGTCAACGTAAATAAACATGATACGACTGGACGACTACTTTCCATTTTCAATCCTGAATTGCTATACATTCTGGAAGATTTTATGATGATAATCAATTAATTATAAGAGTTTAAATGTTTATTTTTTCTGTATGGAGAATTCTTTCAAACAAACAAACAAAGAAAAAGCTTGGTTTAGGAAAATTTTTTGAGCTTAAATTAGTTAAATAATTTTCATAGTGTGGTAAATTAAAAATTTACTTTTTTGAGTAAAACTGAGTTAGGGACTTTTTCGGAAAAATCACAGATTTGGGGAAATTTTCATAAATTTAGGGGAAATTGACTTTCGACACTCTGGCAACACTGACTCGCTCAGTCTCGTAGTATGGTTGTTGTTAATACAGTATTATAGTTAAAATTTTGATTTTGAAGGAGAAGGCTTTGAGACCTATAACACCAAGGCTGTTGTCTCGAATGATCCATATTTCTAGAGCTGTGTCAACATGAAACGTGTGTACCAAAGTGGCGCTACAAAAAGGAAAGAAAAGAAGAGAAAATCTCTAGACGTTAAAAAAAGTTCCAAAAGTTTCAGTAATTGGCTAACTAGTTCCATTTCTCAGTCGCAAAGTCAGCCTTTGAGGGGTAATGATGATACATTAAATACAGGTAAAGTATAAGTCGAATTAGTTAATTAGCTGATAACTACCTACCAGATAGTCTCTATTTTGAGTTGCCAAGCCTGTGTTTCTGTTTCTTGATTATGTTTTGTTTTTGTCCCTAAAATCATTATAATAAAAGCCCAAATCACGTGACTGTTATCAACGCTTCGCTTTTCATATGTCTGGTGGCCATTTTTAATCAAAATTATTCTTTCGAATAAAACTGCATAAAATTTACATTTTTAGAAAGATTGTTAAAAAGAAAATTATATTTGAAAGATGAGTTACATTCAAATATGTATATGTTTTGAGATAACTTCAGGTGAGATTCGATTGACAGTCCCCATCGAACAAAGAACATGTTCTCAAATCCATAAGAGCTACTTTCTGACACATTTCTGAATTCATTTTTGTTCGGATGTTCGGAAATTGGCAGGTGTTCTTAGTCAAACTATGAAGTGGAAAGGCGATTTTCATTTTTTGGTAAAAGTAGAAGATCTTTCAGAAAATATTGTCAAATTCGGAGTTTTGAAGCGAATTCTCGACGCTTCAGCACGAGAAAGGGAAACACTCGTCCTCACGTGACACGAATAGCTTATAACACGGTAAGTAATATATTTATAAACAAATGGAAAACGCTATTCGATTCCAAATCACTTCAATAGTCCGACCTGCCAATTTTATGCCTTTACGTTTAAAAATGAGTCAACAAATGTGTCAGAAAGTTTCGTGTTGTTGGGCAGCGAATTTGAGAACCACCTTAAGTAACCAAAGTAAAGGATTATATTAATGCTGTTCTCAAATTCAAACTAGATAATTATTTGCACATTCCTGAATTCTTTTTTTTTTTGTAAACACATAAAAATGGCAGGTGCTCTTATTAAAAAACAGTGAAATGGAATAGATTTTTTCATTTTTCAATAAAGGCAAAAGAACTTGCAGAAAAGTCAAAGTGTAATTTTTGAACCGAATTTCTGGACAAGAACAGTCATCTTGAGACAGCATTTTCTTATAACTATGTAAATATATATTTATTGAAAAATGAAAAACACTATTCGTTTTCAAACCAATAGTCTTGCTTGTCAAATGCTTTTACATGTTAAACCTTTTTTTAATGTTAAAGCTATCACGATATTTGGACAAGGTTTAAGAGGGGGGGGGGGGGGTCTTAAAAGTGCATAATATAACAAGACTAAAAAAATTAAAAAAACTCAAATAATTTTAAATTTAGCGTTTCAAATGACTTTCAGTTCTATATAACTACGTAAATATATAACGAATTTATCCAAAAATGAAAAACACTATTCGTTTAAATCACTTCATTGGTCATACTTGTCAAATGCATGCTTTTAAATGTTAAACCTTTCTTTAATATGTTAACACTGTCATGAAATTTGGACACGGTTCGGGAAGAGGGCGTCTCTTTAAAAAGAAAGAAAAAAACAATAAATTCAGCGTTTTAAATGAAATTATAAATGAGAAACTCTTTTTATGAAGGCGTGGAAATTGGGCACATCTGAATATTAATTTTTTTCTGACTGCTAGTGATTTTCATCTCGCCTGTTTCAAATGTTACATATTTACTAAAATTGTACTTTGATGTAAAACAAATAAATTGTTGTTTTTATGTGTAATAATTATTCAAAACTCCTTCCAAGGGGAAATCGTGGCTGAGCCACTGCCAGATGAAATACATTTGTATTAATAATTGAATATTGTCCAATTTGATTTACTTTTGTTATTACAATTGAATTTCATTCACCATTTTAAATATGATTGTGACTTTAGTTAAATAATGTTGATTGAGTATTTTAAAATATTTATTAGTATTAAAAAGCTGGAATATAATAACTACAACTTATTAATTAAAAAAACGAAGCGAATTACAATCCTAAAAACTTTTATGCACAAATTAATAATTAATTTTGACTGTTGCTAAAAAGTAATGTATATTTTTATTTTTTAAGAACAAGCAATTAAAAAATATATATATCTATTAAGCAATTTAGAAAAATGTAAAAATTCAGAGAGGTCCGTACTTTTTCTTCTTTTCAAGTTATAAGCAATTATTTGCTGATACAGTAAACTCTAATCCGGCATCATAAGGTCCGGCGTGCTGGATAATCCGGCACAACTTTCGGGGAAAAAATTAGTATTCCTTGTTTAATCACTCCTGATGTTTATAATAATCTGATTGAACTTCAGAATGAGGAGTTACGTAACAACCCATTACAAACGGTTGAAATCGCGAATCTATAAATAGCTCAGTCACTGCGTCGACGAGTGGGGGGGGGGGGGGGGGACATTTTCTGGGGATAATTTGCGAAATTAAACTGTTGAAAGAAAAATAAATTTTTATCATCAGAATTAAATATTCATACTTTTTCCATTTCAGAAAATAATGCTCAACTTGAAACAGAAATTGATAAGAGTCATCAAATAATAAATAATGAATGTAGATTATTAGATTCAAATGTTTGTTTTATTTCTCTGAAATATAAACATGTCGACCACAAGAATAGCTCCCGCCATAAAGTCTGGTTGGTGGCGGTCGCTATGTAACAAGACCGGTCCATTTCGAATGGGGAATACGCGTGTGAGGAATTGGCGGAATAAAAGGTTAGATCACGTCATTCGTCTTCTCGGATCTACAGCAGTTGCGTTATCTTATTTTTGATTTAATTTTGCTTTTGCTTTTTTAAAATTATTTGTTCCCATTTGATTAAATAATTTTGCTAATTTGTTAAACTGGAAAGATGCCCTTTCAGTTTAGAAAAGGTGAAGTCTTGAAATCGCAAGCACGTAAAATCATATATAATGTTGCGGAATTTTGTTCCAGTGAAGCTTCATCTAAAGATGTTTTAATTCCACTCCCACAAGCTCTGAAACGAGCTTCCCGAGCAAGTGGAGTTTCTGAAGCTACAATAAAAAAATAAGAAATGAAGTTTCTGCATTGGGCTCATCGACAGATTTAATATCACCTGGTAAACATCGTAAAAGACCTAGTGAGCGGAACTGCGAAATAGATGACTTTGACAAGTGCGTTATACGTCAAACGATTCAAGATTTTTATATAAGAGAAAGAAAAGTACCATCTCTCAGAAAATTATTACCCGTGTTGAAAGAAAAAATTGGATTTTCGTGGAAAAGAGACACATTGTGCAAAGTCTTACATTCAATGTATTTTCGATGGAAAAAGTGCGCGAATAAAAGAAAAGTTCTCATGGAAAGGCCAGATATTGTTTTTTAGAGACACAAATATTTGAGAGAAATGAGACGTCATAGGAACACTGGACGACCGATTGTCTATATTGATGAAACTTGGGTCGATAGCAACTTGACATTTAAGAAATGTTGGCAAGACGACACAGTTTTGGGAGTTACAGCAAATGTTAATGCGAAAAATAGACTTATAGTTGTTCATGCTGGATCATCAACAGTTTTTCGTACGGATGCTCAACTAGTATATAAAGCATCGACAAAAAGCGGTGACTATCACGGGCAAATGAACTATGAAAACTTCAAAAAATGGGTGTTGGAAAAACTTCTTCCTAATTTGCAACCAAACAGTGTCGTATGTATGGATAATGCTCCGTATCATACAACTGTTGAAAACCTCACTCCTACAAAGTATTCTACAAAAAAAGTTATGATTGACTGGCTGAAAAACAACAAAATATACTGCGACGAACAAATGCGGAAAGCGGAACTATTCTCTCTTATAGACAGCAATCGTCCAAAGAAAATCGTCTATAAAATTGATAATTTAATAGAAAAAGATGGACATGAAGTTCTACGACTCCCCCCTTATCATTGTGATCTAAACGCAATAGAATTTGTGTGGTCCTCTGTAAAAAGAAAAGTAAAAGAACGAAATGTTACTGGTGATTTAAGTTTGGACAATCTAAAATCTTTACTTCAAACAGCTATCACTGAGGTTACTTCGGCAGAATGGGCAGCACATTGCAAACACGTGGAAAACGTTGAAAATAATTACTGGGAAAAAGATGGACTGTTAGAGGATCTATTAGACGAACTGTCATTTAACATTAATACCGACGACTCTGATTCAGAAGAAACCGAGACTGCTGAGAGTGATTCAGAAGAAACCGAGACTGCTGAGAGTGATTCAGAAGAAACCGAGACTGCTGAGAGTGATTCAGAGAATTTTCACATGCTTGAATAAATTCTAAAAATTTAGAAGGTATTATTTTTTCTATTTTTAATGATAAAAAAAAATTTCCGTCCTTGCAAATTGTTTGAAAATACATACTGAAATCTATAATAATTACTGAAGTTCGGTCATTGTATTAATAATTTAAAGTCATTGATAATTATTAATGGTTATGAAAATATCAATTTTTAAACAATTATTTAAGTTAATTTCATTTCATTTTTACAGTAATAAATTTCATGATTAATTCATATTGATTCATATTTTATTTTCATTTGTAAAATCTAAATATTATCATATAAATAATATATGAAACAGTTTTCTTTCACTCGATGAATCGATTAAAATAATTACAAAAAAACAACAACAATAATAATAAAAGCGTTTAGTAAACTATTGTGAATGCCTATCTTCTGGCTTCTGGTTTCCCCTGTCGAAAATGGAGCGAGTCTTGTTTCCACGGCAACAGACAGGCGCAGACTTCTCGGCGAGAGCTATTCTTGTGATCGACAAACAGTAGATGAGTTTTCGAAGTACATAAAAATTTATACACATTTTCATTTTGCAGTCATGTACATATGTTGTACTTTACATTATTGAGTATTTTTTTATTCTATTCAACCTGTTTAAAGAATCAAAACATGCTTTACTGTCTTTTTTTATTTAACTCTAACTTCTACACGTTTTTCCCGACATTCATCCTGTAATCCGGAAAATTTCGTAATCCGGCATGCTTCAAGTCCCGAACGTCGGATTAAAATATGTTTACTGTATTAGGAAAAAATTCTTGAATATTTTTTTAAGTAATGGCATGTAAATGTATTTTTGATCAGTAACTGAGCTATAAAGCTAAAATATTTAATTTAATATGCAACTTGAACGAAACATTAAATGTCTATGAACGACTCAAAGAGTACTAATTCTTACGTCATCACAAAAAAAAAAAAAAAAAAAAAAAAAAAAATCAAACTAGAAAAAAAAGCCAAACAGCGATAATTATGCCAGGCTATCCCCTCTCCCGTCTTAAGGTAATCGAAGTAGTCTAAAATGGTGCCAACGACTAGGTAAAAGGCAGCTGGTGCTAAAGGATAGGGGTTTTCCTTCTAACAGTATCTTTATTCCATGACAGTCCTTTAGTCTTTTACATTAGGAGTGGATCAATCAAGACAGCTGATTTAGAGCTTCCATACATCGATTATGCTTCGTTTCTAAATACTAGCTGACCCGCCCGGCGTTGCCCGGGCAGACTGTCATTGAAAAATACACGGTAGAGTGGACGTCATTAAAAAAAAAAAAAAAAAAAACTGAATAATATTTATTTATACTAAAAACTTGTAAAAAAAAATAAAGAGCTAAAATTTCAAAAGTGAAAAGTTACGTTTAAAAAATGAAACGGTCAGGGAAAATTATTACACTTATTTTTAAAGAATGAAAAGGTCAGGGAAATTCTTACGGTTGAACCTAAATGGCATATAGGTGTAAGATCGAGTCCCACAGTTATGCTCCGGAACTTTAAAATCAGTAATTTGGATTTCAGAAGCAACGCGTTCGTGCATGCGACTGTTGTTAAGCCTATTTTAGCGATCGCTTATGCTCTGTGTTTAACGGTGTTCTCGATCCAATCTATTTCGATGTTCACTTCTTAATTCGGTTTCTTCTTCCAGATCTTTTATGGGCATTTCTAATGATATTTTGAAGCTCCATAATTGCAGCGAAAGATCGAAACGTTAATAAATCCGAATTACCTCGGATTCGGATTTATTAATTGCTAAATCCTGTCAAAGGACTTTTACACAATAACAAATGAGATGCGTTGCCATTAAATAATTAACAAATAATCGCAATTTCTGTGATTACGTACAATAGCGTAATATATATATATATAGAGAGAGAGATAGAGAGATTATTTTGGCACCATCCATTGATAATTAATGTAAACGAAGAAGTTTTCTTTTGAAATTGTACTTTGTTATGCATGTTATGCATTCTGAAGCCATTGCAAATAAAATGAAGAATATAAGGACTGTATAATGCCGTGTACTAGATATATAAATTATATCAACTTCAAATATTTTTTTCTTTATTTTAACATACCAGAAACTTTGTAATGAAAAGAAATTTGTAATTTAATAAGAGAATTTGAAAAAAAAAAAGTCATATTAATGCAATTAATAGTTGCAATTTACTTATGCGACTGGTGATTGGTGCGGTTGGCGAGTAATGACCTTGGCATATACTTCTACCCCGCCCTCTCCATCGCTCTCTCTCCACCGTCCTTATCGCCAAAAACCCCAGCCCCTAACAGCTGACTGCAATTGATTGAACCAAAACTATAGCTATTGAAGGAAGCACTCAAGCACTACCAATTGCAACTACTTTTGTGTTGCAATTTTTTTTTTAATTGAACGTGTAAGGCTACTTTAACTAACATTTTAATATGTCGTATTTTTATTGCCTATAAGAGAAAAAACGGTTGTTAAAATGCCATTCTGTTGGAGCTGCTAATTTGGATTGATTTTTTTCCGTTTGCCTGTTGTTTATTTATGTAGGCTATTTATGATTTTTTTCAACGTTTTGCAATTTTTTTAGTATTACGCAATTTTTGTTACATAGTAAAGGAAGAAAATTAAAAATAAATAAAATGTCATGTAGCTTCCGAGAGCCAAATTGGTCAATAACTGAGATTGTAAACCTCAATTAAAATTTGAATAGCATACATGCATTTTACTGTATTAAATTTAAAAATTTGTTACAACATATCGTGCAATCGCAGCTAGAGTTATTACATTCATTTTCAGAAACTCAAGATCGAATTTCACCTGTTGCAATTGAGTCTACACCTGGTACTTCGTCTTGTGGATATGAGAAGGAAGAAACTATGCCTGCTTGCAATCAGCCACTTTTAGATTGTCCAGCAGTAACGTCGGCTTCTCTCAGCAGTGATTCATCAAGAACAAATACTAGCTCTGACACAGAAAATGATGATGAAGAATACCACCAGGAGACGCCTGATGCTGGCCAGAATGCTGCTTTGCAAGAACTTGGATGTTTCATCTGTCCCAACGAAAACGACCCAATTGGAATTAAACAAGAAAGGAAAATCATGCGTTTCGCATTGATTATAAAACACTTTCCAACAGCTATCTTTACTCATTGTCATGTTTAACATTTGAAATATTGTACCAGTGTGAAACCGTTCTTCATTTTAAACAAAAAATGAAAATATTTCTTGCAAATAATTCCTTTAAAAGAGTATTTGATGAGGTTAAGAAAGTAATTCTTCCGTTATAATTAAAAATTTAAGTGTTTTTGAAGTTCATTATATACCTTTATAAATATAATGATATATATATATATTTTTTTTTTTATTATTATTTCTAGATGCTTTAAAGTTAAATAAATTATCAAAATTGTTTTAAAAGTCGAATATATTTGTATAATATTAAAGTTATACATAAAATATTACTTATCTATACTCCTTGCCATTAAAAGCAACAATTTATTTTTCAAAAATTGCAACGAATTTGAAATGCAGAGGTTGTATCAAAATTCTTATAAAACGCTGTTTGCTTAAGTGGTTTTTATGTGAAAAAGAAATTCTACAGAGTAACGGAACATAGTAAATATCGTAAATTTTAGGAGGAACTTTATTGCCAATTTATACTATACCTTTTAAAGATTATCTGCAGGTATTATACTACCTTATTTGACTCAAATTTACACTTTAAAGAAAATTATTGAAAGTTTTTTAGTCAAAATTTTTTTTGTTTAGGTAATCACTAAATATAATAAAAAATGAAACTGACCAAATATATATTAATATATATTATATATATTCGAACGTTCTTTAAAATAAAGTTTATGTTAAGTTTCTCGTTTGAAAGAGTTATAAATTAAGAGCTTGCTAAACAATTACTGATACGATTGATCCTATGAGAGACATTTAGATAACAATACTCACAAATTTGACAATTTATATAAAACGTTTATTTAACATAAAAAAAAAACAATTTCACAATTATTTTCAGAAAAGTTCAGTTTTACATAACATACTTGAGTTTTGTGAAATGTATCATTATTGAGTATTACAGCATATAAAAAAGAATCTATGATATCAATATAATAATTAATAATAAAATAAAATATTAAACCTTAGCATCTTTCGTTGTCTAAATATGAGTGAATGAATAATGAAGAAATAATTGTCAAAATATGCACCAACTGCTTTACAGTGAAGGTCTCATATTCTGAAAATATGTAAAGATGAAAAGTAACCTATTAAAAATTTTAATTTGTCTGATATAGGCAATATGATTTTTTTAAGGTCATAGCTCCTTGAAAATTTCAGAAATCAGCATCACGGGGTTTTAGACACCAAGATCTGAACTGCCTTTAAATATTGCTAGTTTATAAATTAAAAGATTAATGATAAAAAAATACGCTGATGACATTAACTCATTTTAAATTCAAAATATAAATATAGAGGTTATGCATTATTGCAAATTTTACATAAAAATATCTTGAAAGTATTTTCTGTTTAGAAACTTTTCTAACCACTTATGTAAAACCATTTAGTTATAATTGCAAAATTTAGAATTTTTTTGCTGTTTGGATAACTAAATATTTGAAACCAATATTAACGATACAATTAATTTTCAATTTACTATCTAAAATAGGAATGATCCTTCTATATATTTCTGTAATTTTATCTACCTTCTGTAATAATATCCTATGAAAATGAGATAAAATATGTATAGCAATGACATACAGAACCGAATCAAATTGAAACAGTTATAAAAACTATGTTTGCTTTTCATTGTAAATAATAATACATTGCTGTGAAGTTTCAGGAACTCTATGAATCTATCTGAATAATGTTTAATTAGGGGCATAAATACAAGTGTTAACGAAATAGCAAATGCTGCATAGATTAATATGTAATAAAAAACTAATCTTTTTTCTATCTAAATATGTACATTTGTGTATATTCGCAAATAATATTTAACATAAAATTATTTAAAAGGCGCGCAAGAAAATGCAAAAAAAAATTACATGTTTTAATCTAAAATGTTAAACATTTTTGTAACCACATAATAACAAAATGCATAATTATAAAATCCACATAACAATAAAACGCATAATTACAGTGTCTCACAAAAGTGATGGGACACTTGTGCTTTATAAAAAGAAACTGCAATAAAATAAATAAACAAACATGTGCAAAAATTTTTTGGGTGTGTTTCATATTTAAAGTTAGTAACAATTATTACATAACATACATTTTGTCAAAATATTAAAATATTAATTTAGTAAAAATACAATTGTTCAGAACGGAGCAAAAAATGGCTCACATAAGTGATGGGACACTTACTTTTCCATCAAATATTTATCCACAAATTTTACTTTTTAAAAGGTTTTAATATTTTGTTGGATTTCCTTTTACTTTTAAAACATGATTTAATCTTTTTGGGATGGATTCGACTATTTTTTTTGTGATTTCTGGAGTGATTTTACCCCATTCTTCTTGAAGCACCGATTTTAGTTGTTGTTTTGAAGAAATGGTGTGTTTGCGAATTCTTGATTCCAATTCTTGCCAAATATTCTCTATGGGATTTAAGTCTGGAGATTGTGGTGGTGTTTTTATTATTTCAGGACAGTTATATAGCAGCCAGAGTCTAACGTTCAGAGCAGTGTGCTTGGGGTCATTGTCCTGGTAGAATTTAAAATCGTTATGAAGGTTCAATTTTCGTGCTGAAGATTTCAAATTTTGCTTTAAAATATCAATATACTTGTACTGATCCATTATACTGTCAATAAAAACAAGATTACCAACTCCAGCGGACGACATACACCCCCATACCATAACTCCTCCTCCACCATGTTTTACTGTTGGTACCAAGTTCTGTTTGTGAAGTTCTTCCCTGGGTTTTCTCCACACCAAGATTCTACCGTCAGAACCAAATATATTAAATTTACTCTCATCAGCAAATATAACTTTATTCCAGTAATCAGAATTCTTATTTATGTTGGATTTTGCGAAAGCTAGTCTGAGTTTTCTATTCTTTTCACTTACGAAGAATTTTTTCCTGGCTACTCTACCGTGATATCCAGCAGATCGAATTACCCTTCTAATAGTTTCAGGATTAACAATTATTCCATATAATGCTTGTAAATCAGCAGCAACTTTTGAAGCACTAATTCTTGGATTTTTTTTAATATTTCGAACGATAATTCGCTTTATTCCATTGGATAGCTTTGATGGTCAGCCAGGTCTTCTTTTATCCTGAATCATATGATTCTTTTTATATCGTTTAATGATATTGAAAACTGTTGAACGACTCAAGTTAACTGTTTCAGCAGTTTTTCTAATAGATTTTCCACGTTCAATATGCAAATTAATAACTAATTTTCGAATTTCAGGCGAAGTTTCTTTTCGTTTAGCATTCATGACTACACAGAGCTAAAAAACACAAAAATTCCAAAACAAACTGGAGAGAAATACTGCAGACGATTTTATAAATTATTGCCAATTGCTTTTAAGTAAAAATAAAACCCCAAAAAATATTTTTATTGCTTATTTCAGGCGATTTTTGTTGCATATATAATGGTGTCCCATCACTTATGTGAGCTATTTTTTGCTCCGTTCTAAACATTTGTATTTTTATTAAATTAATATTTTAATATTTTGACAAAATGTATGTTATGTAATAATCTTTACTAAATTTAAGTATGAAACACACCCACAAAAAAAATGTGTACATGTTTTTTTAATTTATTTGATTAGTTTCCTTTTGTAAAGCACAAGTGTCCCATCACTTATGTGAGACACTGTATAAAATCCACATAATAATAAAATGTATAATTATGAAATCCGAATAGTAATAAAATGCTTTGCAGCTTAAATACTTTTATGATTGCATTAGATTTATATATAAATACTCTAAAAGCATAACAATACTAAGGATACATTTAATGCTGTCAATGTTATTACATAATAAGATACATTTCATCTATCTATTTACATATATTTATATAAAGTTTCTAGCAATGTTCAATACAAATTTATATAATGCGCTTAACAATTTCATTTAGTTATTTGAGGTTAAATATTTAACTTATGAGTATGTTACATGTTGTATAAAAATAAATTCCATTGTAATGTAAACAATTTTAAGCATATATCACATTTACAAACAATTCCTCTACATACATACCAATTTTAATCAAACATTTAATTCTGAAAATGTTATTGGATTAAATAATGTTATTTCTTACTCTTATTTATGTTCCAATACCAAAAATACGTTGAATACAAAATTCATAAAATGCCTACAATATAGATGGAAAATAGAATTCAACCATTTAAGAGACTTTTTGACTTGTACTAAACTTACGCTATACATAATAATGAAATGCTACGTAACTTGAAGAGTTTTTATATACGTCAGGTTTATATATAGTTACTTTAAAAGTTAACTATATAGTTAATGCTGTCAATGTTATAGGATAAATAAGGAATGTTTATGTCTAACACTTACTTATAACAATTTATGTGTATTCTCAAATTATTTTCAATGAAAAATACATAAAGTTTTAAACAAAAGAAATATAGAATGAAATTCAATCATTTTTGGAGTAATGGCGAATTTATGTTATTCATAAGAATAAATTGCATTGTAACCTGAACAATGCTATACATATGTATATTGATATATATTTTCTCTACGTACATACAAATGCCAACGAGACAACAAAACAAAATATTACTCGCTTAAAAAGAAGTTTTCTTTTACACATTTATGCACATTACCAAATACAATTCAATAAAATATATGTTAAATACGCACAACACAAACACAGTATAAAATTCAAATTCAGTTATTTAGAGTTAAATATTTAATTTATGTTTGCTTAATGCATATAATAATGTTTTTCCATTTTACTTCTTTATATACATTATGTACATTACCAAATACAAATCAATAGAAATGTGTAAACTACACAAAATACAAATAGTTTCACTAATTAAAGTTTTCCTCTTCATTAAGTCAAAAATTTTCAAAAATTTCCTCTAAAACATTCAACTTTTCTGCAAGCGCAGAAACATATTAAAAAAATTTACAATGCAAAAATACTTTTTTTATAATAAAAATATTATTAACTAAGTTTTAAAAGTTTTAATAATATATTAAAGATAATCCATGTTATAAATCTATTCTATTAGGAACTTGAATTTTGATAGATACATACAAAAGGTACACTTAATTTTAGGGATTCTGGAAAACACATTCTATCTAGCAGTTTATCACCAGTTTCAGATCGCATTTACTTAACTGTATTTGCAGGATTTTACATACTTGTTCCTCATAATTGTTTTATTCGACACCATAAAGGTTTATGGTATGAAAATAAACTTTCATACGTGTCACAAGAGCAACAAATATTGCTGAAAATGCCGTCAATTTGCGTATTGTATTCTGTTGTATTTATAAACTTGGGACCAACTTTCTTTAAGCCCTTTTCTAAGAAAAAATCAATGAGCTTCTTTCCTTGTTCGTTTTCAAAATTGACGTTAAAATCCCCGGACACAATCTGATTTTCGTTGGAATTTATTAGCGTATCTATTACATTAATAATATGTTTCATTGTGCATTTTGGTGACAGATATAAAACTATGAATGTGGTATTAACAACATCAAACTGTATAGCTTCAGAATGAGGAGCACGAGGATTTGGAACATTATTAATTTTTTTAATATTAGTTACTTTAGGAAATAAATCTTCTTTTATAAATGCTGCGACACCCTGGGGTTTCCTTTCAGTGTAACAGTCGACTCGTGCTATTTGTTTGAATCCGGGAATTTCAACTTGATCCGATGGCAGTAACCAAGTTTCGGCAAATAATAAAATATCTGATGATATGAAGCAGTTATCTGAGGTTATATCCGGCAAATGTTTGTGGAGACTCTGAACATTGTGAAACATTACTTGTAATTCATTTTTCGACTCGTGTAAAAATTGAAATTTTGGAATAACTTGGTCTTCCCTCAATCTTTTCATTTCTCTAAGTATTACATCTGATTTATTAAGCGGAGAAGGAGGTATAAATTTTCCGATAAGGTATAAACCTGAAGCTTTGACCGTTCTAGAGCATGCAACGTACAGAGATTGTCTTGTCATTTTCTTATTTAGGTGCACAACTACTTGGTGGTAAGTTGAACCTTGACTTTTGTGTATCGTGATTCCTTCTGCGGCTACTACTGGGAATTGTCGTCTAACTACATGGATGTTGCTGGACTTGCGAGTGTGAATTTGTCGAGTCATTAGTTCGATAGGCGTCCATGAATCTGTTAAATTATTTTTTTTACGATACAGTTCAAAACCACATCGGGCCTTCATACCAACCCTTTTGCTGTCGAACTCGATCCATAATCTAATAGGTGTTAAATTTTTATCTTTTTGAAGGATTCCGTATTGTATTTTCTTCAGTACGCCCGTCGAACCATTCACAAGTCCGTCTTCTATGTCAATATTGTTCGTTACCATGTATCTGGCTTCGATTTTTAGAAGAATAGATCTTGGTAATCCGTACGTTTCTGTAATTTTTTTATTTGCTGCAACTTCTAATATTTTCTTCTTAACAATTTCGGATCCATGCCCTAAAGTACAATCAAATGCTTCAGCTAATACTCCTTCGGTATTCATTTTACTTAAAACGACATCGTTGTAATGATCTTTTTCAGCATTAGTTGCGAAAAGCCTTAAACATTTTTTTGAATCTTCCGGCAACGTATGTTCTTCAAATACTCTCGATGATAAGAGATTAATGTCACTTTCAGTCATCACTCCATCTGCCAAGTGACAAAGAGCATTTGCAAAATTAATATCGCTTTTTTGCCTCATTATTTCTGTTAATTCAAATAATTTGAAATTCTCCCATAAGGTGGAAGGAGGGCCGATTATTTGGCCTAGGATGTCAGAACGGCTTGGGAGGAAAATAAAAGTGTCACCTACGGGAGGCAGCTGCCTGAAATCTCCAAACATAAAAACAGAAATTCCGCCAAATTCTTCGTCATTTCGGAAAATATCCCGCAAACGGCGATTTACATTATTTAACATCTGTGAACCCATCATAGATACTTCATCTATAATGACAGCTTTCATATTGCAAAATTTAACGGAGAGAGTATTAGAAATTTCAGCAGAAAGTTCGGTCATTTCTCTTCCGCACTGATTAACTGGAAGCGCAAATGCGGAATGTAACGTCATGCCTTCAATGTTAAAGGCAGCTTTACCAGTGGGTGCGCATAATAACACTTTTACTTCTGAAAGGTCAGAGCCTCTATATTTGGTGTAATATTTGTTGAGACTGTGGTAAAGTGCTTTTATTAACAATGTCTTTCCAGTTCCTGCACTTCCGGTTACAAAATGTCTCAGAACTTTACCTTCAGTTTTTATCTCATTCATTACATGCATCAGATAGTCTTTTTGCCTGAGATTTAATTTACGAATCATTTGAAAATAATCACTTTCGGGTATTTCTTGAGGAATGTTAAAAGACTCAGCATAATTTGAGGGGGCCACTTCTCCTAATTCGGTCATTATGTTAAATTGGTGCTTTGTTGAAGGACAATCATACGCTAAAAATTCATCATCTATTACATCATCTGTTTCAGAATTCATATATTCTTTAATAAGTGTTTGCTCTCTCAATTCTATTGCATCCTGAATTTCAGAATCATTATCTAAATTTGAAACAAAACCCTTTCTATTCTCTATTATGATGTCTTGTTTTTCATCAAAAGCAGTTTTAGCATTTATGTTTATCAGTTCATCTTCTTCGTTTCTCCAAGGATAATACAACATTAGCAATTCTCTAAAAAAGTTGTCTGGATCATTTTTTTTATTGTAATTTCTGTATCTTATAACCTTTGTCTTTCTTCTTAATTTTAAATAGCCATATTGATTTTTTAATTCTAAGATATTTGTCTCGTAATTGCTGTTTAAATTATCATTAGTCAACTGCATTTCGTCGTCGCTAGAATTTGGTGTCTTTGTTCGTTTTTGATGTCTGTGAAAATTGTAACATGCGGCAAATTTAGCCAAACATATATTTTCTAATGTGTCTGGTCGATGAATATAGTGATCTATTAATCCTGGAACACATATATCCGTCGATTCAGGATCCATTTGGCGTAGCTCTTTTTCTGTTTTTATAATCCTTATTCTTTCGTCCGGTGGACAAGTTGGAATGAATATTTCTGCCTCACTTGCTTCTGACATGGGCAAACGCAACAGATTCCATGCAGCTTCTTGTGCGGAAATTTCAGAGCAGTTTATAAATTTGTTGGCTACCAGTTTTAATTGGTTTCTTAATGATACATTTCCTTCACGCGCTTCCGATAATGTTGTTTTAAGAAGCTTGGACATTCCTCTATTACTTTTGTTGATGTAATCCACAACGTACGTGGCGCACGCGTAGGCGTCTAAAATGTATTGTATATCCATATTAGCTCTATGAAGACTCAGAATTTTGTAGTTATAATTATTTATATATATTTCATTCACATCTCTTTTCAAGAATACTTTTGGCTTTTTCAGAGTTAGTTGTATACATAAAATGTACTCTTCTATTGTTAAATTAAGTTGTTTTAAGAAATTATCAAATGAGATACTATCATTCTCATTGGCCTTTACTTCGTCGATTTTTCTAGTTATTTGATCTATTTTAAGTTTCATTTTTGATTTCAAATCTTTATCATCGACAGGTAAGAGAATACGCGTACAGTCCATTGGGTAAAATGGTATGCCAAAACGACATGCATTTTCCTTTTTTGTTTTATCTTTGCACGTGTACGTGTGTTTGTGCATCTGTAGTTTAACCAATTCCTCGTTATTGCTAGGGATTTTGGAAGAGCATGTTATGACATTGTCTATAAATGATGAGATCTTTTTTAATTTATCATCTTCAATAGAGTTAAAAATTGGAGCATTTTTCAACCATAAAAGCATATGTACGTGTGGAGAACCTCTGTGCTGGAATTCAATTCGAAAATAATGATGTTCAATAGTGTGTTCGCCAAATGGACCATTTTTTGATTTCCATGTTTTAAACAACTGTCTGAAAGAATTCCAGAAATAAAGAGCACAGGTTACTGCATCCGATCGAAGTAACCTTGCCTTTTCGTTAAATGTTAAAGTAATAGCTTCTTCTGCTGAAATTTCTATACCGTCAACGTTCGATTTAAGAATGCGCAAAAGTTCCGGCCATTTGCTTTCCGCTGCAGATAATGTAACAAATAGTGTTGGCAAACCAAACTGCCTAATCATTGCACAAACCTTTTTCTTTTCACATTCCCAGTGTGTAGAACTTCTTATATTCCTTAAAAATCTGTACCCTTCATCTGCTTGTATTAAATTATTAACATCCTCGTTATTTAACATATTTTTTACTTTTACATCAGGGCATACGCGTTTTTTTTTTAAAGCTATAGACACAGCACTGGATATTCTTGAAATCTCGTTTTTTTATAGGCATACAAAAGATGATCTGTACGTGCAGCTCTTCGATCAAAACGTCGGATTTCGGAGTTGGAGATTTCTGTGTAGCTGAGATCCGTACTAAGATTTCTTGATTTCCCCGCATATATAGTCGGAAAAGCTAATTCTTCAGCATTTTTATCTAATAGCAAAGATAAAGGTTTTTGACCTTCTCCGGGTGCAAAAGTGATGGTAGGCACTACATCGTCTTGAAGAAGTGTGTCTTCGTAACGGAAATTTTCAAATTCATCATCTTCTGATAAATATTCATTATTAATATCGTCCATTGGAACATTATCATCAGGATTACAATGCACAGTCGAAGAATTCTCATTTCGTATTTCCTTAGAAGTAGAAGCTTCCATCATTGGGATGTCCGATTCAACTGTCTTTAACCAATCTAATGACAATGTTATTCCTTCTTTTATGTATAAATCTTGTTTCACCAGATATTCTGCAGCTTTGAAAATTTTTTCTGGAGAAACAGTTTCGTACATATAATGGTTTTTGTAGATCATTCGGCGTTTTAGTTTTAAATGGATAACAAATGTATCCGAGAAAACTCTTGGTAACTTTGATATAGTGCGATCTACTGGATTTGGTACATTGATGATTGAACCTTTCAAGCCACATTGTCTGTCGACTCCGAGAGATTTTATGCACATAAACGGGATCCGAGCAGCAATGTTCCTTTCTTCCAATCTTGTAATATTTTTTAGACACTCAGGAATTTCCGGAAAATCTAAACCGTTTTTCAAGCACAATTTTGGTATTCTACCTTGTTTTATTTGTTTGTAACATGTACGGCAAAAAATATCCTTTTCATGTCGGTCTTCCAGATAGTAAATGGCAGAAATAAATAATTTGTCAAATCCTTTTTCAATTAAATGTTGTTTAGGCAAGGCTTTCACAGACGATAAAAACCATAATCGCCCGCAGCAGACACATGCGTGATTAGGCCCATCTCGTTTATTTTCTTCATAGTTTTTCACAATGTTTTCCCAACTTTCATCCTTTGCTCTTTGATTCCGATGGGCTTCTTTATCTTTTATCTTTTCTTCTTCTCTATACCTAACATCTTGGCGTTGTAGTCTATGACTTTGTCTTCTGTTTGCATTTTCTGCTTCTCTAAATCCGTCGTCTTCACGCAGTTCTCTATGAGTTTCTTTATCTTTTATCTTCTCTTCTTCTCTATACCTAACATCTTGGCGTTGTAGTCTATGACTTTGTCTTCTGTTTGCGTTTTCTGCTTCTCTAAATTCATCGTCTTCACGCAGTTCTCTATGAGTTTCTTTATCTTTTATCTTCTCTTCTTCTCTATACCTAACATCTTGGCGTTGTACTCTTCTTTTTGCATTTTCTATTTCTCTAAATTCGTCGTCTTCACGCAGTTCTCTATGAGTTTCTTTATCTTTTATCTTCTCTATACCTAACATCTTGGCGTTGTAGTCTATGACTTTGTCTTCTGTTTGCGTTTTCTGCTTCTCTAAATTCATCGTCTTCACGCAGTTCTCTATGAGTTTCTTTATCTTTTATCTTCTCTTCTTCTCTATACCTAACATCTTGGCGTTGTACTCTTCTTTTTGCATTTTCTATTTCTCTAAATTCGTCGTCTTCACGCAATTCTCTATGAGTTTCTTTATCTTTTATCTTCTCTTCTTCTCTATACCTAACATCTTGGCGTTGTAGTCTATGACTTTGTCTTCTGTTTGCGTTTTCTGCTTCTCTAAATTCATCGTCTTCACGCAGTTCTCTATGAGTTTCTTTATCTTTTATCTTCTCTTCTTCTCTATACCTAACATCTTGGCGTTGTAGTCTATGACTTTGTCTTCTGTTTGCGTTTTCTGCTTCTCTAAATTCATCGTCTTCACGCAGTTCTCTATGAGTTTCTTTATCTTTTATCTTCTCTTCTTCTCTATACCTAACATCTTGGCGTTGTACTCTTCTTTTTGCATTTTCTATTTCTCTAAATTCGTCGTCTTCACGCAGTTCTCTATGAGTTTCTTTATCTTTTATCTTCTCTTCTTCTCTATACCTAACATCTTGGCGTTGTACTCTTCTTTTTGCATTTTCTATTTCTCTAAATTCGTCGTCTTCACGCAGTTCTCTATGAGTTTCTTTATCTTTTATCTTCTCTTCTTCTCTATACCTAACATCTTGGCGTTGTACTTTTCTGTTTGCATTTTCTGCTTCTCTAAATTCGTCGTCTTCACGCAGTTTTCTATGAGTTTCTTTATCTTTTGTCTTCTCAATTTCTCGGTAATGTTCATCACTGCGGGATTCTTTTTTGCGTTTCGCATCTTCTTTTCTTTTTTGGCTTTCACTTTTTCTTTTTGTTTTCGGCATATTTTCTTAGACAGAAAATCGTAAGCTTTTATATACCTTACTTTGTAAATAAGCACAAATTGAATACTTTATATAGTAACTAGAATACTTAAACATTCAGATGAGTACTCTAAATTATAATGTACATAGCTGTGTTCAAAAACGTGCGTTTTGAGATCTAACCATAGATTATGTACTATAGGAAACTTATACGTAAAATTTATGAAAATAAAGTATTTACAAAACAAAACAATAATATGCATATCACATTATGTACATAATCAGTAAGCAATATATATTTTTAAGACTGACTGAAGCATAATTTCTATCTAATATATTTTTTAAATAAATTTTTATACCTATTGTTTATCATAAAATAGTAACTACTGAAACGAACTTCTTTACACTGAAATAAACAATTCGTATATCAACCACGCATTAAATATTTATTAATTTCTGCGTTAAAAAGAAAAAAAAATTAAAATCATTCATTAATAAATATGAAGAATAATTAAAAGTCAAAATTTGTACTTTACAGTTGGATTAATATTATAACAACTATGAGTCTCGATTCTTTTCCTGAGAAAACAGTTGGACAACTTTATTACAGACAATCCGACGATTATTTTTCAGCCAAATTTCAGCTAAATTTCAGCTAAGTTCTTTGAATTAATCATGTAAGTCATATTCTAAGTTATTTGAGACCAGTTATGTATCAAGTACACCTGCAATTTCAGAACATACGATTTTGTTATTGCTATATATTAAATATTATTTTTATTAATACTTAGAAGACATATGAGAAATTTCATAAATAAGATACATAAAATTAGGAAAACTGAACATAAAGTAATATATAATCGTTTGTTTGGAATGTAGCAAGTTTACCTTTCACAGCGTCCACAGTGAGGATATCCACCTCAGATGGAGTTTACTAAAGATGGCAAACTCATGTAAAATAAAGATAGTGAAAGATTGTGTTTTACATCTGTTTTTGTTTCTGTAAATCTATGACGATAACAAACACTGAAGGCAGATTAAAAATAACTGGAATAAATGTTGTCTGCACCTATCTTAAAGCTTTCTAAAATAAGACCCTTTTTCCATAGGGGTCTGACGAACATAATCTAGTGAAAAAACAAGATTTTCGAACATAAGCGCGTGTGATCCACAATAAAAACAGTGTTTTTTTTTTTTTTTTTTTTTTTTTTTATTTTATTAAACATAATTTAAAACAAGCTAAACTGACATTTTCTTAAATACCTCGTACAGAACAATGTTTAAACATTATTAATATCAAAACAATACAGAAATATAACAAGTAACACATAATTAGAAATATATGCTTTTACTGGCTTTTACAAAGAAGAAATGGCATAGTTTTTTTTTCTCTTCCTTTCCCCTGAATCCCCACTTTAAGATACTTTTTAATATACAAAAATGTAAAAGAAGAATAGAACTAAATGTAATCTTTCAAGGGGGGGGGGGGGGGGCGTCAGGAAGACTGAGACCCCCTTACGAAAAAAATACTTTTTTCTTTTTTTTTTTATTATGTTACTGTTTAATCGTCTTAAGTCACTAGAAATGTCACTTTTATGACTCTTTTTTTTTTCAAAATCGCTGGAGGATAAGAAATTTTATTCAGATAAATTTCAAAATCCAAGGAGAAGCAATGAAGCTCCTCTACCACACACATACCTTGCCGGCGCTTATGCCTCTTTTTGTCTATAATATGCAGTCGGTTAGAGAAAATGGGAACATTCTATATGTTATTTTATAATAAAGAGAAAGTGCCGTTAGACTAAGGAAATGAGTCTTCTGCAAATATATATAAATAAAACAAGTTAAACTGTTCGTCTCCATATTGTCACAGGGGTTCGGTTGACCATTTTGACACACAACATTGAATTGTTAAATACTTGCTTATAATTTGGATACAAAAAATAAAAAATAATAAAAAAAAATCTATACCCTCCAATTTGTCTAATTAAAATAGTTAAAGGAGTTTCACCGAACAAATTCAAAGATATTTATTTTTCAAAACAGATTATTCTAGGGGTAGCTTCAAAATTTCACATATGATTAACTTATTTATTTATTCGAATGAAATCTGGTGTTTCCGAAAGTTTTTACGGGCCCTTTACAAAGTCCAATTAGAAAATGAGGAGAAAAATTACATCACATTTGTATTTTTCAAAATATCGTCTGCTATGATTATTTATGCTAGTTTATATGATTGGAAAATGCCATCTGCTTTGAATAACAAAACATCAGATAATGCTTGTTGTTTTTTAAAATAATGAATAATTTTCTGAGAGCCTACATCGAGTCATTCCCGCCAATTTAACGTAGCTGAGAAAATGTAAATTTTAGTGGAGTCTTTTTTTTTCTTTCTTAAAAACAAGCGAACATTTTGAATGGGGACTACATATATTATTTGCTAAACATACTGCAAGTCTTTTCTTTAAGATTCTTATATTATAGCGGAATTTTTTGGCGGTTACGATAATTGTGTTGTTTTTCTTATACAATAATAACAACCGTCTCCACCGAATTATTGTAACCGAAAAAAATTATTAATTTTTTCAGGCTGAAAACTTGAATGACGTCTTTATTTAGTACAAATTAGAAATTGAAACTACTTTCTTTAATTTCTTTTGGATATAAAATCGATTTTCTGGCGCTTACGATTTTTCTGTTATCTTAATTAAAAACTATACAATAAATTATACTATGCAATCAATTACGACAAATGATTAAAAAAAGTTAAATAAAATAAGCAAGTGATTTAACTAAATTTTCTGCTAAATTAAAATAAAAAATATTAAGAAATAATGTTGTCTAAAGAATAAATTAGAGATTTGCAATATTCAGGAATTTTATTTAGTCCTTCTACAAATTGCTATATTTCTGTGTGGAACAGTTATGCTTAATATATTTTTCGAAAATGCTTAATGTAGGTGAAACTTTTAAAATCTTCTTTATCTAGTCATTTGATAAACGAAACTCTAGGCTTTCTGATAGTTTCTCGTTTACAATTTCTTTTGACCTCATACGTTCATAAAACTTTTCATATATCCTCCCCATATTTCTGGATGGTTATAGACTTCATAAAATTAATTGATCTTTTTTGAAAATTCAGGGGGAACTTATGCTTGACCTTTTAAAAATATTTCAAACAATATTCATATCAGATGTAAATTTTAATGATCTACCTGATTTTATCATATTTTGAATTCTATGATTCAGTGGGCAAAAACTGGTTTTCAAATAGTTTTCAATCCCTTTAAATTCCATATTTTGCAGAAAAGTTACATTTTCTTCTATCTAAATGAAAAGTAAGAGACTTTTCGAAAATGCTAACAAAATATCTCATTTAGAATCTTTTAAAATTCATAACAATAAAAATAAAATTATAATAATATTCCAACAAAAATATTTCAATAAAATGAGTAGCCGTTTATAAAAAACATTGTAAATAATATTAGATACCGAAAATTGTTACATATTTCATTTCTTTATTTACAGCATTTTTTTTCTCCAAGTCTCAAAAATGTCCTCTTACTAATTTTATAGATATTAAAATTTATTATTATAATATTTCCAGCCAAAATAAATAAAATGAAAAACCTACGTGAGACCCATAAGAAAAAAATACATTTTTATTATTGGTTATAAAGCAGCAATTTTATTACCATCTTAATGTAAACATATTTGTTAGATAATTCATTAAAAAAAAAAAACTTTTATTTCCCACAAACATTTGCTTATATTATAAACATGTTTGATAATAATGTATTTTATTCAATTTTTTAGACGATGTTTAAATTTTTAATAAAGATTACTAATACGTCATTTTTTAAATTTTTTCCATTTATTACATTTTTACAGGTATAATATGCAATAAGGAACTACGGAAAGTTTTTTTTTAATTGTTTGATAAATTTCTTTAAAAACTTTCAAGTTTTACATGTTTATTCAACTAGATAGGCTTTTCTAATTGTTTCATCCAAAAATATGTCGCTATCTTTGTTAATGTTAATTTAAGATTTTAAAAATATGAACAGTTTGAGTGCTTAAATACTAAAGCCTTAAAACATTGAATTGGATCAAAATTACAAAAAAAAATGATTTTAAGATAAACGCGTTTAAATATGATGGACAGGACCTTAAAAAGTTTATTAGTAAATGCTCTATTAGCGCATGCTGTAAATGTCGCTAAAGTTTTAAATTTCATACTTGAGATCGTTAGTAATCGTATTATAAATGAAAGATTTAGATTTTATTTGTGTGATATTTTTCTGAAAATTTATTCTGTTAAATAAATTAATAATATGAATCTTTCGAGCAAAGTTTATTTTTAAAACACATAAAAAATTAAATAAAGATATAAATATGTTGAAAACGCAAGTAATTAAGTATTAAAAATAACGTAAAATTTAATTACCATTTTTATTATTCGTCCACATATAATTTTATTCATTAAAAAAATAACAATAACTTAAATTCTGATATTACATTTTAAATAAACTTTAAAATATTTACCATTTACATTCGAACTTGACATCGTTCAGCAGCACGGTGTCTCATAGAAATAGAGTTTCAGAATTTTTATTTTTTGTGGCATACTGGAACCTAAGAGTTACCTTCCGGAGCATACTAAACGTATTGTGATTAAAAACCTATATGAAACGAATACATACTTTTTAAGTTATTTAGTAATACAAAGAAAATTCTTCATCATAGATAAACAAAGGAAAATATTTTGATATAATTTGTAATAGATTTTTTTTTAAATATCTCTTTCACAAGATACGGTTTTTAGTTAAGCATATTCCTTAAATAAGCAAATCTGGTTCGAAGGATTTAGCCCTTTTTTTTTTTTAATAATTTGCAACGTATTTAATTTCGCGAAAATTTAATAGTCAGATACAATTGAGAAGAAACCTATAGATTTAAACATGTTATTATTATTATTATTATTATTATTTTCAATGCAATTAATTCTCTGACATTTCTATTAAGAATATTTAAACAGTGAAACAAATAAAAAAAATAAAATAATAGCTTTATAATTCTAAAGTCTAAACCTTATTTCAGAATTTAGAATTTTGCATTTTAAAGTATCTTTTTTAGTTTTTTGAGAATCTTGATATACATTTACAGAACAATTTCTGCCACAAATGAGGTTCTCTCGCGTTGCGCAGTGTCTTGCGGCACACACACCAGTTAGAACCACTGCGGTAGACCAAACTCAATCTCCAAAGCAGTAATATGCTACAAGTTTCTCTTCCATAAACATCAAATAAATCGGTTGTAACAAATAGATACGATCACTGAATGATTGGATCAATGAATTATGCAAGAACAACACTTTACAGTATTTATAACGTTATTCTGAATACAGAAAATTTGAGATTAAATATAAACAAAATCCTTAAGTTGATATGACAATAAAATTATAATCACATCCCTTCATGGCATGGCTATCATCTTTATGACAGTATGCTCATTTGCGGTGTTTATTATTAAGTAATTGTAATTTGAAAATAAAACTCATTTTTGAAAATTTTTCGCTTATTATAGTTTAAATGGAAGGGCTTGAGCTCCGTGAGCTGCTCTTTTTCCTATGCCCTTGAACAGTTTCTCCACTTCCTGATTCCTTTGATTGCCATGTTATGAAAACTGCAAGGTGTATTTTAAACAATACCACATTAAATTAATTAAAAACAGCTATTTATAAAAAGTTTTGTTCATATAAAATTCTGCTAATTTAAAAATTAACCTTGATTAGTTAGGTTTTCAGTTAAATCAATAAATTGTATGCAATATGATCATTACTGAAATAACACTTTTAGTACGGATATTGACGTATTAAACATTCCAGTGTTGGACATTAATCGTAAAAATTAAATGTTTATTTTTATATATATATAAGTGGCCATTAGTATATAAAATTTAAAGATTTTTATTTCTATCAAAAGAAAAACATGCAGTTTTTTTGCAAGAAAATAAACAGCTCTTTGTTTGTACAGTGAAATTTTAACTAAATGAATGGCAGTTGAATTGTGAAATATTATTTTTACTTCCTAATTGGTTTGATTAAAATTATTTACAACAGTTATGAAAAATAAAATAAAAGCTGAATTTTTATAGACCAAAAACTTTTGAGAAGTTCCATTACTGACACTTTTACCCTATCACAATATTAAATATACCCTAAATATTATGGAAAAATGTAAGTGTAACTTCCAACATGCAGTACAAATGATCTGAAGTAGGTATTCTATCGAATTAATAAATAATACCTTATGAATTAATGATAATCCTTCTACCAAAATTATTTACAAAAAAATGATAAAAAGTCGAATAGAAGTAAAAATAATATTGAAAATACAAATAATTTTTAAAAAGAATAAATTCTTGCAATACATAAACTTTAAAGTTAAAAAAACTTAAATTGTGGTATTATAATATAAATTTTAATTCCAAATAAGATATTTACCACTTCTATGCAGATTTCACATCATCAGAAGCAGATAAAAGAATTCAGTAGGACGGAAGCAAGCACATCACCAGCAGTTGATCGAGTAGAACAAACTTTTATTCTCCAAAGATGAATTCTACCCGGAATATGCAGGTACACGTTGCCACAGACAGTGATTTTATACTCAATTACCTAAAATAACTAAAAGCATTCCAAAACGCAGACGATATTTTTATTTCAAACGCAGGCAATATTTTTTATTTCTCGCGCATGCGATTTTAAGTCGGTGTTAATTTAAAATACAATAATCATAAGAAAAATGGAAAGCAGACGATATTAATTTTCTATACAGACGGCTACATTTTTAGCAGCATCATATAAAATAAAGTAATTAAAAAAATAATAAACGTTACACAGAAATTGTTGTTTATTTGTTTCATAAAAAAATCACAAGGTTTTTTCAGTGTGCATTTCGATTAAGTTTATGTAGTTAGATAGTTGTTACGTATGTTAGTAAGTGTTTTGGGTTATTCAACATCGCTTTTAATTACCATGCGTTTCAATAACACATATTACATTTTAAAGTATTATCCAAAGCATAAATATTTTACAAAAACAAATAAACAACCGGTAAATGAATGATAAATGGGATGCACAGCATATTTTTCAGTAACCAACTTATAGTGTCCCTTATTAATGCATGTTAATTTCTTTATGTTTCAAACAGTGTAAAAGCATTAAAATACGTTGCACACGCAGATCATTATATAACGCAATTATTTTGTGTGTTCCTGTAAATGAATGATAAATGGGATGCACAGCATATTTTTCAGTAACCAACTTATAGTGTCCCTCATTAATGCATGTTAATTTTTTTTTATGTTTCAAATTCTGTAACATTATTAAAATACGTTGCACACGCAGATCATTATATAACGCAATTAGTTTGTGTGTCCCTGTAAATGAATGATAAATGGTCTACACAGCATATTTTTCAGTAACCAACTTATAGTGTCCCTTATTGATGCATGTTAATTTCTTTATGTTTGAAATGGTGTAACATCAATAAAATACGTTGCACACGCAGATCATTATATAACGCAATTATTTTGTGTGTCCCTGTAAATGAATGATAAATGGGATGCACAGCATACTTTTCAGTAACCAACTTATAATGCACCTTATTGATGCATGTTAATTTTTTTTTATGTTTCAAATTCTGTAACATTATTAAAATACGTTGCACACGCAGATCATTATGTAACGCAATTATTTTGTGTGTCCCTGTGAATGAATGATAAATGGGATGCACAGCATACTTTCCAGTAACCAACTTATAGTGCCCCTTATTAATGCATGTTAATTTTTTTTGTTTCAAATTCTGTAACATTATTAAAATACGTTGCACACGCAGATCATTATGTAACGCAATTATTTTGTGTGTCCCTGTGAATGAATGATAAATGGGCTACACAGCATACTTTTGAGTAACCAACTTATAGTGTCCCTTATTAATGCATGTTAATTTCTTTATGTTTGAAATGGTGTAACATCAATAAAATACGTTGCACACGCAGATCATTATGTAACGCAATTATTTTGTGTGTCCCTGTAAATGAATGATAAATGGGATGCACAGCATACTTTTCAGTAACCAACTTATAGTGTCCCTTATTAATGCATGTTAATTTCTTTATGTTTGAAATGGTGTAACATCAATAAAATACGTTGCACACGCAGATCATTATGTAACGCAATTATTTTGTGTGTCCCTGTAAATGAATGATAAATGGGATGCACAGCATACTTTTCAGTAACCAACTTATAGTGCCCCTTATTAATGCATGTTAATTTCTTTATGTTTGAAATGGTGTAACATCATTAAAATACGTTGCACACGCAGATCATTATGTAACGCAATTATTTTGTGTGTTCCTGTGAATGAATGATAAATGGGATGCACAGCATATTTTTCAGTAACCAACTTATAGTGCCCCTTATTAATGCATGTTAATTTCTTTATGTTTGAAATGGTGTAACATCATTAAAATACGTTGCACACGCAGATCATTATGTAACGCAATTATTTTGTGTGTCCCTGTAAATGAATGATAAATGGGACTGTCTCTGTACACGAACCATTAATGCTACAGACTTCATTTACAATAGAGATCGTGCTATAGTAAACGTCACTAACGTAAACAAATATCAAGAAAATCCGAGTATATTTACGGGAGTTAAAGCACGGGCAGACGGCCAGACGGCCAGACAAACCGAAGTCATAAACACTTTTCAACTACGTTGGAAAGTGTTAAAAAATAGTTAAACTAAAAAACGCAAGCCAAAGTTGAAAACGCACTTATCATACATAGACTGCAAATATCGCACATGTACTGTAACCAATATCTTCTGTGTATCCCTGTAAATGAACGCAATGCACACAAGAGAGAAATTTATAGCGCACCGCAGTAATGCATATAATTTTCATTATGTTTGAAATAGTGAAATATCACTAAATTACACTGCAGACGATTTTTCCCCATAGAGCGATGTGTAACATAGTTCTTTTGTTTGACCCTGTAAATGAATAAAAAATTCCTTGCACCCCATATTCTAAAAAAAAGCATGTTTTAATGCGCTTCATAATTATATATCAATTTCTTTATGTTTTAAATGACGTAACGTCATCAAAATGCATTTGAAAGGATTATTCCCCTATGACTGTAATGTAACGGAATACTTTTGACTGTCCCTGTAAAAAACTATAAGTGCTACACACTTCAGTTGAAATAGGGAACATGCTATAGATAACGACAATAACATATAAAAATTGCAGGGCAATCCGACCATATTTACGGGAGTTAGAGCACGGACAGACGGCAGACGGCAGACGGCAGACGGCCAGACGGCCAGACGGCAGACGGCCAGACGGCCAGACAAACCGAAGTCATAAACACTTTTCAACTAGGTTGGAAAGTGTTAAAAAGCTTTTATGGCGAAGCACCCTATTCAAGTTAGTGAAGGAAAAGGAGCTAAATTGCCATTTGACTCTTCAAAACTTTATTACCGACATTTGCCGAATGGTGATAAAATTCACAGAAAATGGTTATCATATTCGATTAGGCTCAACAGAGTATACTGCTCCATCTGTATGGCTTTTGGGAGTAAAGATCATAGAGATTCTACATTTATTACCGGACATGACTGTTCTCCTAAACATATTTATAAATCGGTTGAGATTCATGAAGACTCTCGTTATCATCAACTCGCAGCGAAGGCAGCCTTTCAAAGACAAAAAGGTTATGATATTTCAACTCCTCTCACTAGTAGCCAAACCAAAAAGCGAGAAAGGGAAGTTCACACCAGAAGCTTGGTTGTTCAACGTTTAATTGATATAGTTTTGTTTATTGGAAAACAAGGCATTGCGTACAGAGGGGATAAAGCAGAAGGGGCTTATACGCTTGACTCTACAGATAATCATGGTAATTTTCTCGAATTGGTAATGTTGGTTGCAAATTATGATGTGATTTTACAAAATCATGTCAGACAGTGTATTGAAGACAGCAAAAAGCATCGACTGAATATAACGAACAAAAGAAAAGTCACGGGGAAGTTAACTAAAAGACCGCCTGGACGAGGCTCTGTGTTGACATTTTTGTCAAAAACCTTTATCAACAAGCTACTTAAAGTGATTGGTTCGATGGGCCGTAATATTATTTTGAAAGACCTTCATGATAGCATAATATTCAGCGTAATGGTAGATAGTACTCAAGATGTAGCTGTTATGGATCAGTTGGCAATTTGCGTCCGCTATGTCGTTCAAGGAAAGATTTATGAAAGACTTTTAGAAATAACAGTAGTCGATGATTCATCTGGATTGGCTTTGTACGAACTTATAAAATCGGAATTAGCCAAGTGTGGCATTGCAACATCAAATATTATTGCCTGTTCATTTGACGGAGCTAACAATATGAAAGGCTGTTATAGCGGTTTGCAAGCTCAGTTTAAAAAAGAAAACGAAGATCTTATTTACACTCACTGCATGGGACACGTACTGAACTTGGTTGTAGCTGATTCAACAGTAACGTTGCTCCAAACTGAAAACTTATTTGGATTGGTAGAGGAATCTGCTGTTTTTCTAAGCTCGTCTTACAAAAGAATGGCCATATGGGAAAGGGAAACAAAAAAAAAACATATTGCACATGAAAAGCTGTACAGGTTGCAAAAAATAGGAGCCACAAGGTGGTGGAGCAAACATAAAGCTCTTTCTTCGATTATCGATGAGGGATTTTTAAGAAATGAGGAAAGTGAAAACACAGGGAAACTATTTAATTTTATTACCGTTTTAAAAGAAATAACAAATGGAAGTTTTGACTGCAAATCTAAATTCATGGCAAGAAATTTGATCAGTCAATGGTCCAAATTTGAAAACCTATTTATGTCTATTGTTGTACTAGATTTATTTCTTGTTACATCTCCTGTTTCAAAATATTTACAAAGTAAAACCATTGACTATTCTACAGCCTGGAACTTGATAGAGAAGCTGTTGCAACAAGTAAGGGATAAAAGGAGTGATAAACACTTTCAGACTTTGTATTCAAAAACAAAATGTTATGCAAGTACAATTAATAGCAAATTAGAAGATAACGGTATTGATGGAGAAGTAGAATTGGATTTCAAGGAAAAAAGAATTTCAAAGAAAAAGGTTATGCCGGGTGAAAAATCAATAGACAAAGCTCCTGAAATCTCAACTGCTCAAAACTATAAATTGGTCTTTTTCAGTGTATTAGATTGTGCCAGGACAAGTATCGAAGAAAGATTCAGTTCAAGCAAAGAAATTTTAGAAGATTGCTCCTGGTTAGACCCAAAGAAATTTGATGAAATCGCATTGCTTGATAGTTTTCCTACAGAAGTCCTTTGTTGCATTTCTAAACTTTGTAAAGTTGAAAGAAGCCAGTTATTGATAGAGCTGAAACAGTTCGCAGATCAGTATGAAAGTTTTACAATGGCTCAAAAAACTAACATTGAAATAAAACGAGACAATCTGAATGAAGCTGAAAAAATCTGTGAATTTGACAATGTAGAATCTGAATTCGAAGAAGACGAAAATCTTTATGGTTACTGCTCCGACAAGAAACAATGTTTTCGATGTTTAGCATGCGCTTTTTCTGTTGTTTATGAACTCTCACAATCTGGAATGTTTACCAACCTATATGTAGCTTACAAGTTTGTACTAACCATACCTTGTACGCAAGTCACATGTGAAAGGGTGTTTTCTAAACTTAAAATAGTTAAGAATCGACTTAGATCTACTTTAAGCCAAGAACTTATGTCTAATCTTCTTTTCATGAATGTAGAAAGAGACTTATTTTATAACTTGGATAAAGATATTATTATAGATGAGGTAGCCAGGACCAGTGAAGAACTGGCAAGAAAGCTGTTAGGTTAGTAATCGGCCGTTCACAATCACATAACTTTTCTTAGTTCGCTTTTTTTCTTAGTTGTTATATTCTCAGCGCTCTTGATTATTATTATCATTATTGTCTATTTAAACTGTTCTTTTCAGAACAATACAAAATGTCTCGTAAAGGGAAAACTTTGCGTTCTGACGAACGTAACATTTTTAATAATGTACTTAATTGTTTTGAAAATGAAGCAAAATCTTCGTCTCTTTCCATTCCGATTCAGAAAGCACAGGAGCGTACGTATGCTGCTACTGGCATTCCTCTTCGAACTATCCAAAGAATTAAACATGAGTCGAAAAATGCTCCTGATGGAAGGTTTTCATCTCTATGAAAAAATCGCAGTCGCCCTGCAAAACGGAATGCAGTTTTGGATACTTTTGATTTATGCGTCGTTCGGAATACAGTAAATGAATTTTACGCAAATAAAAAAGTTCCAACTATTTCATTATTGTTGCCAGTTTTGCAAAGTAAGATAAATTTTTCCTGGACAAGAGAAACTCTAAGAAAAATCTTGCATCAAATTGGATTTCGTTGGAAACGATACCAAAATAAAAGGAAATTGCTGATCGAACGACCGGACATAATTTCTTGGAGATGCCAGTACTTGAGAGACATAAAAAAATATCGCGAAAGTCAAAGAAACTTCATTTATGTAGACGAAACTTGGATAGATAATAATCTTTGTTTCTCCAAGTGCTGGCAAGATGAAAAAGTTGGTGTTTTTGTAAAAGACAGTGCTGGAAGTCGATTGATCGTTGTGCATGCTGGATCTAAGATTGAATTTGTGCTAAATGCAGATTTGGCATTTAAAGCAGGCTGTGCAACAGGCGATTACCACGGCCAGATGAATTATGGAAATTTCGACAAGTGGGTTCGAGAAAAATTGCTACCTAACATCCCTTGTAATTCTGTCGTGGTAATACATATTGCGTTATACCATACAAAGATTTTAGATCCAGTACCTACAAAATATTCCACAAAAACTAAAATGAGTGAATATTTGGCTGCACAAAATATATCTTATGATAGCACCATGAGAAAACCTGAACTTTTTGAGTTAATAAAAAGGAATTCGCAACCAACAAAAAAATATATTGATGAACTTTTAAAAGCACATGGCTATTCTATTCTCAGATTACCACCTTATCATTGCGATTTAAATCAGATTGAATTAGCTTGGGCAGCTGTAAAGCGCTACGTTCGGGAAAGAAATGTTGAGGCTGATCTGAGTTTAAAAACACTGAAGGAACTAACTTCAGATGCAATTAAAAGTGTCTCTGGAGATACCTGGGGAAAATATTGTAGCTACGTAGAAAAGATTGAAACAGAATACTGGGAAACTGATGGACTTATGGCGACTACAGTCGAAACAATGAACTTTGATGCTGGATCCGAATCAGAAACTGATACTGCTTCTGAAAGCGGTTGAATTGCCTGGGATTCGGACATGTCAGACGAATAAATTAATTAATATAATAAATAAAATTTTAAAATTCGGATCACTTTCCCTTAGAAAGACGTCCCTGAAGGATGATAAAATAACCATACCAGTCATTAAAAAATAGCAAAATTGTGGCGTTATGAATTGTTTTCATAGCGGGTTGGTCATGGTGGGTCCACAATTAACAACAAAAAAAAAATTCTCTAAAAAATAATTTAAACAATTTTACTTAAGTTCAGTCAAATTCTTTTTTATGCAAAATCCGTTTAATCTTTTTAAAAAAAAATCTCTAAAATACCTAAAAAAAATAAATAAACCCTTCTCTACCATAACTGAAAAATATCCCTTCTCTAACATAACTGAAAAATACATTAAAAAAAATTCCACTTCCTACTCCAATTCGCTGAAAAGAAAAATCTCGTAAAATTTCAAACACCCTTCACTAATATTTTTAATTAATAGTTTTGATTAACATTCTACAACATTTAATTAACAAAATTCTATTTAATAAAACAGGCCCCTTCACAAAATTCCTCTTGATAAAATAGGTCCTTTCACAAAATTCCATTTCCTAAAAACATACTCTTCATTAATTATTTTAATATTGTTATGTTTTAAAATGTGAAATTTGCAAAGAAAACAAATTCACCAGAAAGGAAAACTTTAGCAGAAGGCAGTGTTGAATTCAGGGGGTGGCCCGGGAGAGCATTCTCCCTTGGAACATTGAAACATGCCCTCCCCCCTCCCGGAGTCACAGAAATCCCTCCCGGAAAAAAGTGTCTGGATTCAACATTGGCAGAAGGACTTAAAGAAGTTATTATTAAATGCTTGGTTTGAATTTGAGTAGCTGGATTGCATCTTTGGTAACAAAATGTTATTTGTCGCAAAAATATAACAAATTTCACAAAATATATCACAAAAATTGTTTTACTTGTCACAAAATAACTCCCCCACCCCCACCCCTACCAAAAAAAAAAAAAAAAACTGCATCGATCCCTGAATCTATATGGTTTATGTAAAATGAATTTAAATTATCTTGAAATACTCCTTTTGAGAATGTTTCTAAATTGATTGGTTGGTTATTTGTTACGGCCGATTATCTGCTCTAGGGATGTAGCTGTAGGCCGGTAAGGGGAATGCCCTCCGTGGAGGTCATTTCTAAGGGATCCTAACCCGTATTTACGCAAGGTTAGAAGAAAACCACGGAAAACCCCAAACAGTTAGGCCGACGATCGCGACAGGGGTTTGAACGCAGCACCTCCTGTCTACCAGCTTTGAGAGCAGAACCTCTCAGCCAGTGGTGCGGCAATGTTTCCAGGTATCGCATTTTTGTATTTTAATATAAGTGTATATAAAATCTAGTTAAAATATTCTGAGAAAATAATTAATAAAAACAATTTTTTTTAGAATATGATTTAGCCAAGAGATCTTACTGATCATGCATATTTCATATAACACCGAAACATTATACAAATATCTCTATCGCTACTTAATATTTAATAATGCATGATATTCAAATACCTTTAAAGTTTCGGTGTGTGAAAAAGTTTTCAAACTTTTATTTGAGAATATATATATATATATATATATATATATATATATGATATAACATTATGCGAAAAGTATCTTGAATAAAAAAGCACATTTTACTGAAACTTTTTATTTATTGCCTATGGTGAAAGCTTGTATATTTAATTCACAAGGTCACTCTGTACAAACTGTCCTTACCTAAAATACCCTAACAAAAAATTTTCTCAAAAATGAATTCACCCAATAAAAATTCACTACTTCCTATTTTCCAAACATTTTTTAGCATATCACGATGGTAAAGAATTTTGAATTTGTATTCTTGTATTCTTTGTATTCTTGCTACCTAAACTATATTTTAGGTACGGTATATAAAAATAATATAAATATTTATTGTGAAAGTAAGTAAATTACATTAGAAAAGCTTACTTTTTTTACTCAAATATTTTCCAAGTGACAAAACAGCTAAATGCTGTTTTAGGCATGTAAGTCTAATTTTGTCTAATTCCCTCTAAATTCCTCGGTAAGGGGTCCCTTTTCAGTTTCTAGCCGAGGGCCCCCAAAGGAGCCAGTCCGGGCCTGTGAACCGCAGTTGAAAACGGAAGACAACGTAAATTCTAATTCAGTAGAATCTACCGCAAATGCGTTTACCTTGAGCTGTCAAAACAATTATGATCAAAATTTGTCTGGCACCAGTTATAATGGTTTGATTTCGAAAGCTGTGATTTATTTAAGGGGAAGTAATGATTCTTTTTTTCCTTGTATTGCGATTTTAGATACTACAAGTAATGTCTCATTGGTCACGTTTTCTGTAGCAGATATGTTAGGGTTGCAAAAATATAAAGTTGTCATTAATTACTGGATTAAATGATTCTGTCTGTAAAATTAAAAACAGAATAAACGTAGAAATTTCCAACAAGGATAGAAGTTTTAAAAAATTATCTAACATGTTTTTGGTTCCTAAAATCACTGATTTAACCCCTTCAAGCGCCATAGACATTTCTAATCTGCACTTACCACAGAATTTAACCTACGCGAACCCAAGATTTTTTGAACCTCAGAGAATTCAAGTGTTATTAGGAGCAGATGTATATTACGAATTGTTATTAGCTGGTCAAATAAAAATTCCTAAAACTTCTATAATTTTACAAAACTCTCATTTAGGATGGATCGCGGGCGGAACAATACAGGATAGAAATGAAAGTAAATTCACGTGCCATTTAATAGAAAATCAAGATGAATTAGATTTGAAAACCTTTTGGGATTTAGAGACGTTGGGAATTAAAGATGACACAAACAGCGTAAAAAACGAAGAGATCCTAGAGAAATTTCATGAAACTGTGCGTTTTGAAAATAACAGATATGAAATCAGTCTCCCTTGGACAAGGGATTGGAACCATTTAGAAACTAATTATAAATCCGCCGAAGGGCGACTCTCAGGTCTTATAAAAAGAATGAAACGTGATTCGTGATACAAAGTTATACGAAAAATATCGCAATATTTTGAATGAGTATTTAGAGATGAACATAATTGAAAGTGTACCTAATTTAGAAAACCCTTCAGATAAACCAGTTTTTTACTTACCGCACCATACAGTATTTAGAGAAGATAGTGTTTATACTAAATGTCGAATAGTTTTTGACGCAAGTTCCCATGAAGCAGGACAATTGTCCGTGAATGATTGTCTTGACGCAGGAACTAATTTAAACCCTAATATTTTTCACTTATTGATTTTTTTCAGACTAAACAAAATTGCCTTTCTAACAGCTATAGAGAAGGCTTTTCTACAAATTGCCGTAAACGAAAAGGACAGGGATGTGCTGAGATTCTTGTTTATAGATAAGAATCCTGTTGACAGTGACGCATTTAATGTTATCGTCTACAGATTTTTACGCCTAACATTTGGCTTGAACTCAAGCCCATTTTTGCTATCTGCTACAATTAAGCATCATCTTAACAAATTTGAAACGGAATATCCGATAACGACAGAAGTACTCCACAATTGTATTTATGTGGACGACTTAATAACCGGGACAGACACAGTCGAAGATGCGGTGAACATTTCGGAACAATCTCGTAAAATAATGAAGGAAGCTAGCATGAATTTACGGAAGTGGATTTCGAATAACAACCAGTTAATGGAAATATGGGATAATCGTGGATTTAGTACAATGCCACAACCTTTTGAGGATAGTACAATACATAAAGTTTTGGGGATATCGTGGCAACCCAAGCAAGATATACTTTTGATAGATATTGATAATTTGCTCGAATTTTTGCGTAACGCAAAAAATACAAAACGTTTTGTATTACAAGTTGCAGGTAGAATATTTGACCCTCTGGGTCTAATTTCTCCGTATACAATATGAATTAAATGTTTATTTCAAGAACTGTGGAGTAGGAATTTAACATGGGATGAAGAACTGCCCTCCGATATTACAAAGACGTGGAAACAATGGTGTTCCTAACTTCCCCAGTTGAGAAATCTAAAAATTCAAAGGAACATTTTTCAGTTTCCCGATGACTCCAATTACACCCTAACTTTGCATACCTTTGCCGATGCCAGCCCAAAAGCATACGGTGCTTCCGTGTATCTACAAATTGATTCACTAAGTGAATCTTCCTTAAATTTGATTACATCAAAATCCAGAGTGGCACCATTGAAAAAAGTGTCACTTCCTAGACTTGAACTTCTAGCAGCATTACTTGCTGCACGCTTAACTTGTGAAGTAAAAACTGTACTAGACTGCAAGGGACCATCATCTATATATTTGTGGACAGATTTGCAGATTGTTTTGTACTGGATCAAGGGCTCTGCAAACAGGTGGAAGTCATTTGTGTCGAACCGTGTAAAGGAAATCCAAGCTCTGACTGACCCATCCAGGTGGTTTCACTGTGTAGGGTCCGAGAATCCTACAGATTTGCTAACAAGAGGTGTCAAGTGTGACCTTCTCGTTCAGAGTTCCAAATGGTGGACTGGACCAGAGTTTTTGAAAGACTTAGATCTGTGTAACAACGACCAGACTTTAGTGATTCCTAACAAGGACATATATATAAACGAACTAAAAAGAGACTCTGTGAACATTATTAAGGATGACTTTGTTACATTAACTATTTCTCAGGAAAAACTGTTAATTGACCATATTTGTGCACATACTAATAATTTTGTAAAATTAATTCGTATAATGAGTTTTATTTTTAGATTCACCTTTAACTGTCGTAATAGACTGAAGAGGAGAAGTGGACCACTATCCCTCGACGAGGTGAGAGAGGCTGAATCGTTTCTAATTCGGTCAGCACAAAGGGGGGAATTTAGGGAAGAATTAAAATGTCTCGAAAAAGGTAAGCCTGTTCACAATAAAAGTAGATTATCTTCCTTAAACGTATTTGTAGGAGAGGATGGATTAATTAGAGTTGGCGGCCGTTTAGCACATGCAGATTTGCCGCTTAACTCAAAGTTTCCAATTGTTTTGCCTGCCAATCATAAGTTAACGGATATTATTTTAAATTACTTCCATCTCAAATACTTTCATTTAGGCCCACAAGCGTTGCTTTTCCATGTAAGACAAAAATTTTGGCCACTTAATGGCAGGAATAATTGCCGAAGCATTGTTCACAAATGTGTGACATGCTTCAAGAATAAACCTGTTGTCAGCTCCCAATTAATGGCTTATCTGCCGGGAGAACGTGTGACACCAAATTTTGTATTTTCGGTGACAGGTCTGGATTACTGTGGCCCATTTTCTATTAAATTTAAAAATCAAAGGAAGGGCGTATTGAATAAAATTTATGTCGTAGTGTATGTGTGTTTATGCACCAAGGCAATACACCTGGACTTTGTTTCAGATCTCACAACTCAGGCTTTTATAGCTAGTCTAAAACGTTTCTTTGGCAGAAGGGGAAAATGTGCAAAAATCCTATCTGATAATGCGAAAACGTTAATCGGAGCTGACATCGAGTTGAAAAAATTGCATAAACTGATTAGTTTCCCAGATGAGGAATTGTGTAATTTTTTAACCCATGAAGGTATCAAATGGGAATTTATTCCCCCCAAATCCCCGAATTTTGGTGGCCTCTGGGAGGCTGCTGTAAAATCATTCAAGTTTCATTTAAAACGGGTAATAGGTGATCAAAAATTAACCTTAGAAGAGTTTCTTACTATACTAGCGGAAATTGAGGGAGTTTTGAACTCCCGTCCTCTTACCCCGCTGTCCCCAGATTTCGAAAATTTTGAAACCTTGACACCCTCTCATTTTTTAATCGGTAGGCCGATCACTTTGATCTCCGAACCCCCATTAGATAACATTAATGAAAATAGATTAGCAAAATGGCAGAGAATCACCAAATTTAGTCAGCAAATTAGGAAAGCTTGGAAGCGCGATTATTTAAATAATTTGCAGCAGAGGGGGAAATGGAAATTTAAAAAGGAGGATGTACAGAAAGGAACTTTAGTACTAATAAAGCAGGAAAATTTACCTTCCACCAAATGGCAGGTTGGAAGGATAGTTGAAACTTTTAAGGGAAGGGACAATATAATACGAACCGTAAACTTACGGTTACCACACGGGCGAATTTATAAGAGAAATGTCAGAGATGTCTGTATATTACCAGTTCAGTAACAGATTTCTTTTCTTTCTTTAAGCAATTTTTAAGGTATATATTATTTCTGTATGTAATGTAGAATTATAGTGCATTTATGATTGTATTATTATTGTGTATGTAAGTTGTTATATCTTATAATTTTTTCTTATATGATAATTTTTGCAAATTTATATGTGAATGTATATTGAAATTGCATTTCAATCCTCGGGGGAGTGTTTCCTCCGTAGAACATTTTGTTATCCAGGGGGCGCTGCCGAGCGCTCAAGACGGGATGATGCGCGGAGCGGATTCCCGCCAGTAGAGATGTTTTGCTTGAGACGTAAGCGCAGTGTACCTACCGCTGCCAGTCATTTTTGTTCTCATTGTAAATAAATGTAATTTGTTAAGTTTTAACTCAACTTTTTATTGAGTACGAAATGATCATCTTAGTTTTCTTACATAAATACAGTCCAACGAGAGTAACCGAGCTATCTACGGATCAGAGCTCTATTTGGATATGTATTCATGGCTGCTAATCTGTATGGTAGTAGTGGAGTATCGGCTTTATAAGAGATTATATTTAAGTTTGCTGTGGGTTTTCTATATACTGTAGTATTTATTTTAGTTATATCATGAGTTATTTTTACATCTAAGTAGTTGATCTAATGCTTTATTTCTTTTTCTATTGTAAACTGGATTTTCTTATCATACGAATTTACTTTGTCAAGGAGGTTATCTAGATTAATTCGTTTATTTGTGATAATAAATATGTCGTCTACATATCTAAGCCATAGCCTGATTTCAGTTTTGTGTTCGTTTATGATTATTGTTTCCAGATTTCTTAATTTCCATTCTGCGACTATATTCTTGCTATATCTTGCGATCGATCAAATAATTGAATTTCGTTAAGCATTAAATTTTCTGATTACTTCTCTATTATCCGGTCGACCACTTTTCATAACAAAAAACTATCGCCAAACTGTAAAATTAAACACCAAAAATGCAGTCCGATTTACTTTATGTCAGAAGCATTATACGTATTTGTTACGTCATCAAATGGTTTTTAATTCGACATTTGCGTCTATTTTTCAATCTGGAGGCACGGCAGTGCCTCCGCCAAGTCTTGAGAGGACAGCCGTAAGCATACTTTTCTGGAAGCAACTCAGGGCACATTTGACCCCCCCATATCTCCGCGCTGGAGTATCCCAAAAATTTTAAACTTCAATTATAGAGAGTATTTGGCCCACAGGACCAAAATTTAAAATTACAACTTTCTGTCTTTTCTAGTTCAGGCGATATATGAACTCAAACATTCGATTTTTTGTCACTTCTTACTCACTCGTTCACGCGTCATCAAAAAGATTAGGTAGATCCCGTAGCCCCAGAAACTTGACATTTGGAAAAAAGGTAGTGTTTAGGATACAAAGAAAGGAAAAATTATAAAATCCAGAAAATTCGAAAAAAAAACATTCGAAAATTCAACAAATTCCATCAAAATTGAAAATTGAAAATAATACGATCTTGTAGTCTTGGAAACTTAAGATTTGGTGTGAAGGTAGTGTTTAACATCCAGAAAAAGAAAACATCAAAAACACCAAAAAAATCGAAAGCAAAATTGAAAAAATCGAAGAAATTGAAAAAAAACCGAAAATTTGAAGACAATCCGATTTTGTTGCGCTAGAAAATTCAAATTAGTGATAAAGGTAGTATTTAGGATACAGAAAAAGAAAAATTAAAAAAATCCAGAAAATTCGAAAAAAATTGAAAAAATGAAAATAATTTGATACGATAACGCTCGTATTTATAAATTAATTTGGATGAAACTAATTGTGTGTATTAAGCTCACCAATGCCTCGACCGAGTTCGTTGGCCAGCTTGGTCCGCCATCTTGTTTCAAGATGGCGGCCACGGAAAATTTTAAAACTAAAATAAATATACAAAAAAGTTAAAAAATCAAGTTTATTTTTTAATTAGGTGTTAGGACTTGATACAAGGATTCCAGAGCATTTTTTGTTTTACCTCTATCTTAAAAATTGGCTGAGATAGAGCAGTTTAAAATTCTAGGGTGGCTGACATTTTGAAACAAAACAGCACATTACAAAAAAACAACGATAAATTTATGGTCAATAATGGTCAAGCAGGTGCAATCCCGAATGAATACTCCGTGTCATTATAACTGTAACTTTGACTTCGAAATTTTGATACGTTGCATTTTCTATTTGTTGATATTTTTGAACTATGATTTACGCTAAGTGAAATGTTGTTGTTGAAGAGGGATTTTCCATGTAAATCCGAAACGTCCAATTTTAATATGTTTTTAATGTTTTATGAAAGTGTATTGTAATGTCTGTAATTTTAATGATTTTAATATAAATTTATAAGTTTTAGTGAACGCGATTTCTCGCAAATTATTTTTTTTCATTGTTGTAATCATTTTCCCAATCATACGCATAAAACTATATATTCATATCCATTAGCGCCAAATTCTCGCCAAACTTGGCGACAATTGGCGAAATCTCGCCAAATTTTGCGACAAAAATAAGTCTTCATAAATGAAGCCAACTTGGCTATAGCTCAATAATTTGGCGAATTTCTTATTCAAATTCAGTGTAAACGAATCTTTTGTAAACGGTTTCTTTGCATTTTAACTTGCTGTTTTCGAGTAAGATTAGCTAAAATTTTAAAACGAAGATATAGGAAAGCTACCTTTTCCTGCCGGTACAGGCCGGAGGACTTTTTTATGAGTTGTCGGATTCAATCTATGTTTTGCATTAAATAAAGTAAAACATTGAAAAACAAATCCCACAGGATGGGGATAGTTTGTTTTAGATAGATTTTAAGATAATTGTCCTATTAGCTAGTACACCTTCCGTTATTGTTTTGTGTTATTTTCCCCGGATTATGCTTTTCTTTTCTTTTGTTTACGAATTTTGTAATACAAAAGTTCCGCTATAGACTGGCTACGTTATAGGCCTTTTTTTTATAGACAGGTTCATTTTCTTTCACAGGCTTTACTCTATTTAATTTATATATGAAATATTTGTTGTTAAAAGATGTTGGTCGCACAAAAATTTTCACATCTCTCCCTCCCTCCCGACATTACTGGTTGGTTATGGCTTGATAGTCCTTTCTAAATAAAATCATGGTGATTCTAAGATTCTCTTGATTTATCTCTAAATTGAACATAAACGATCTTAAGAAAACGGATCAATGAATTACTATATTGGCATGAGGAAATTTAGTTGCAGAAAAATGGAGCATATAGATAACATTAAGTCTAATAGGAAAACCACAGCCTTGGCAAGACTGTATTAACAAGAAACCATCCAAATACATTTTTATGAAAGTAATATAATTTTCCCCTCGAATCTATACAAACCATGTATTATAAGAAAAACCAGTACTTCTCTATTATCCCGTCGACCACTTTTCATAACAAAAAACATCGCCAAACTGTAAGATTAAACGCCAAAAATGCAGTCCCATTTACTTGATGTCAGAAGCATTACACGTGTTTGTTATTTCATCAAGTGCTTTTTAATTCGACATTTGCGTGTATTTTTCATTATGTTTTACTGATTTATTAGTTATTTCCTTAATTAAAATAACAATTGTGTCCTTAAATTCTTACATTATATTTATTTATTTATTTTGATACTATAATGGCAAAGTTCTCCCGTTTATTTGGCGTTACAGTTTGGCGATAGCTTTTTGTTATGAAAAGTGGTCGACGGGATAATAGAGAAGTACCGAAAAACCATAGAGTTTGTAACACGTAAAAATACAATGTGTAAACGATAAACATAATTTAATTTATGAAAATTGTGGCTCGATGTACTCCATGGTTACAAATCTATATAATAAAACCGTAAGTCATGTGACTGTCATCAACAGTTCCGGAATTTCCGTTTCACTTTTTCATATGCCAGGCGGCCATTTTTATTAAAAATTATTTTTTTTAATAAAACTTCATAAATGTGACATTTTTAGAAAGATCGTTCAAAATAAATTAATATTTGAGAGATGACTTACGTTCAATTATATATATATTCTCCAATAACTTAAGTTGAAATTAGCTTCGCAGTTCAAATTCTCTATCCATGAAAGTAAACAAAAAAAAAAAAAGATTCATTCGTCGTGAAGGTTTAAAATATTAAACCATTAAACCATGGAGATAATCGTTCGTAAAGTTAGTTTTCCATGAAAGATTTTTTGGAGCGCTGCCTGGTGTCAAAAAAATAATTCGTACCAGTGACACAATCAAAGTTTACCATAATTATGTGCTATACAACTAAACTTCATTCTTTATCTTTTCTTGATGTAAGCTGAATGTAAACAAATACAACTCATGTAATGATATTTAATGAATAAAATTTCGAAACAAATTGTCAGTTAATTTGGTATTTATGTATTATACGTGAAAGGAAGAGAGACCACCGAAAATGATTGTTAATCACCAATCATATTTACCATTATTAATGACCAATCGCTTTCAAAACAGTAATTTAATATACATTTACAAAATACATAACATCATTAAGTACTTTTGTGTTATTTGGGCGCAAATCTCGCCAATAGAATTTTTTAAATCGCCAATACCAGCTTTTATTTTTCGCGTGCGCAAATTAGAAACGATACTTTTATTTTGAAATCAAATGTTCTGATGGAACAGCTGTCGTAGACGCACCGGGGCACTATATTAACTATAGAGTTGCAATATAGAGAGAAAAAACGGGTTGCTGTAATTAGAATTATAGGCGGTAATGTTGGTGTGACATATTTACGTGATTATCAAAACTGGCTTCCAAAAGTTCAATGTTTCACCAAACCATACTCGAAAATTACGTGTTATAATATGCACTCCGATTATGTCACATTATTCAAGACGTTTTAAATGAGAATAATGATAGATTTTCTTCTTGATTCTCCCGTAATCAAGTCTACAGCCAAAGTTAGCGAGAAACAAACAAACAAAAAAATATTGGCAACAATATGGTTCAGTGTAAATGGTGGATATCATTAAAGACTTTCACAAAATAGACTTCATTGCACCAAATCGTATTAACTAAAATACGCCATTTGGCAATGGATCCAATTACGGAAAACTACTTAATATGTTTAAGAATCTCCTCATTAGCAAGCATATTGCAACTGATAAGCAAACGGATATGAAGCATAAATGCTTAAGTTGGTTAAGCGGTTTTTGTCAAGAAAGATGAAATACATAACAACAAAAAATATGCGAAATGCTACCATGATCGAAAAAGTTTTTGATTTGTCTATTAGAATCTTCCGGTTTGGCGAAGGATTACGGAAAAAAAAATATGAATAAAAGTAACGTGTTACAGTGTTTAACATACATTTAAGGGAGACCAAACTGGTCGCCAGTGGCGGCTAGTATGGAAATAAACATCCAAGTACAAATAAAAAATAACGTGCGTAGTTTTAATCAGTATGTGAAAAATTAAATGATATCGTTTCAAATAATAACTTCATTAGACCGTGCAATTATATAATCTGGAGGCACGGCAGTGCCTCCGCCAAGTCGAGAGAGGACATCCGTAAGCATACTTTACTGGAAGCAACTCAGGGCACTTTTGACCCCCCCCCCCATATCTCCGCGCTGGAGTATTCAAAAAATTTGAAACTTCGTTTTTCTAGAGTATTTGGCACACAGGACCAAAATTTAAAATTACAACTTTCTGTCTTTTCTAGTTCAGACGATATATGAACTCAAACATTCGATTTTTTGTCCCTCACTCACTCGTTCACGCGTCATCAAAAAGATTAGGTAGATCCCGTAGTCCTAGAAACTTGACATTTGGAAAAACGGTAATGTTTAGGATACAAAGAAAGGAAAAATTATAAAATACGGAAAATTAAAAAAAAAAAAACATTCGAAAATTCAGCAAATTCCATCAAAATTGAAAATTGAAAATAATACGATCTTGTAGTCTTAGAAACTTAAGATTCGGTGTGAAGGTAGTGTTTAGTATCCAGAAAAAGAAAACATCAAAAACACCAAAAAAATCGAAAGCAAAATTGAAAAAATCGAAAAATCGAAAAAAATCGAAAATTTTCAAATAATCCGATTTTGTTGCGCTAGAAACTTGGAACTCGGAATAAAGGAAGTATTTAGGATGCAAAATAAGGAAAAATTAAAAATTCCAGAAAATTCGAAAAAAAAATTCAAAAATTCGAAAAATTCGCAAAAAATTAAAATAATTAAAATAATTTGATTGTTTAGCCTTAGAAGCTTAAAATTCGCATTAAAGATAGTGTTCAGGATTCAGAATAAGTTAAAATAAAAAACGCAATAAAATTCGAAAATAAAATCAAAAAATCGAAAAATAAGGAAATTTTGAAAATAATTCGATTTTATAGCGCTAGAAACTTGAAATTTGGAATAAAGGTAATATTTAAGATACTAAATAAGGGAAAATTAAAAAATATGGATAATTAAAAAAATACCCATAAATTAGTGCAGACGATATATGAACTCAAAGTTTCGATTTTTTGTCACTCACACACTCACTCCATCTCGCGTCATCAAAAAGAATGGGTAGATCCCGCAGCCACAGAAACTTAAAATTTGGAATAAAGCTAGTGTTTTGGATACAAAGAAAGAAAAAATTATAAAATCCGGAAAAAAAAAAAACATTCGAAAATTCAAAAAAAAATCGAACAAAATTGAAAATTGAAAATAACACGATCTTGTAGTCTTAAAAACTTAAAATTTGGTTTGAAGGTAGTGTTTAGAATTCAGAAAAATAAAACGTCAAAAACACAAATTTTTTTTATAAATAAAACCGAAAAATCGATAAAAATCGAAAAATTTCAAATAATTCAATTTTGTTGCGCTAGAAACTTGGAATTCGGAATAAAGGTAGTATTTAGGATGCAAAATAAGGAAAAATTAAGAAATCCAGAAAATTCGAAAAAAAAAATCAAAAATTCGAAAAAAAAAAAAAAAAAAATTAGAATAATTTGATCTTTTAGCCTTAGAAACTTAAAATTCGCGGTAAAGATAGTGTTTAGGATTCAGAATAAGTTAAAATAAAAACGCAATAAAATTGGAAAATAAAATAAAAAAATCGAAAAATAAGGAAATTTTGAAAATAATTCGATTTCATATAGCGCTAGAAACTTGAAATTTGGAATAAAGGTAATATTTAAGATACTAAATAAGGAAACATTAAAAAATAAGGATAATTCAAAAAAAAAAAATCGAAAATTTAAAAAAATAAAATAAATAAATAAAAAATAGAAAGAAAGAAAGAAAAGGAGATAAATTGAAAATAATATGATCTCGTAGTCTTAGAAACTGAAAATTTGCTGTAAAGATAGTGTTTAGGATTCAGAAAAAGAAAAAATTAAAAACACAACAAAAATTGAAAATAAAATCAAAAAATCGAAAAAAACGAAAATTTTAAAATAATTCGATTTTGTAAAGCTAGAAACTTAAAATTTGGATTAAAGGTAGTATTTAGGATACAAAAAAAGAAATAAATAAAAAATCTGTAAAATTCGAAAAAAAAAATTAGAAAAATTGAAAAAAATTCGATTTTGTAGCTTTAGAACTTAAAATTCGGCGAAAACTTATTGTTTAGGATAGAGAAAAAGGAAACATTAAATCACAATAAATTCGAAAATAGAATAAAAAACTCGAAAATAATCGGAAATTTCAAAATAATTCGATTTTGTAGCGCTAGAAACTTGAAATTTGTAATAAAGATACAAAATAAGAAAAAATTAAAAAATCCAGAAAATTATAAAAAAAAAATTCGAAAAAATAAAAAATTGAAAATAATTTTATCTTGTAGTCTTAGAAACTTAAAACTTGGTCTAAAGGTAGTATTTACTTTTCAATAAAAGGAACAATTAAAATATTCGTTAAATTCGAAAATAAAATCGAAAAATCGAAATATCTTTAAGAAATCGAAAATTCGAAAACAATTTGATTTTGTACTGCTAGAAACATTAGTTTTAAGATAATTGTCCTATTAGCTAGTACAACGCCCCTAATTGTTTTATGTTATTTCCCCCGGATTATGGTTTTCTTTTCTTTCGTTTACGAATTTCGTTATAGAGAAGTTCCGCTATAGATTGGCTACGATATAGGCGATTTCTTTATAGACAGGTTTGTTTTCTTTCACAGGTTGTACTCTATTTACTTCACGTATGAAATATGGATTGTTAAATGATGTTAGCCCCACAAAAATTTTCACAGCTCCCCCTACCCCCCCCCCCCCCCCCCCCCGATATTACTGGCTGGTTATGGCTTGATAGTCCTTTCTAAATAAAATCATGGTGACTCTAAGATTCACTTGATTTATCTCTAAATTGAACCTAAATGATCCTAAGAAGACGGATCAAATAATTACTATATTGGCATGACAATCAGGTAACTTAGAATTAAAATCGAAAAATCAATAAATTTATAAAAAGTTGAAAATTTGAAAATAATTCGATTTTATAGTCCTAGAAGCTTGACATTTGGCAGAAAGGCAGGGTTTAGTACACAAAGTAAGGAAAAATTAAAAAATCCGTAAATAATAAAAAAAAGACTAAAAAAAAAACGAAAAAAAAACATTGAAAAAAGGAATATAGTTTGATTTATTGGAAATTTACGGAAATTTTAATTTTGGCTTTCTTTTTATACTAAAAAGTTCTTTTATGTTAAATATCAAGTATCTAGGGCTGCGAGTAATATCTCAGATGGATAGCAACTATCCTGGAAGCAATTGAGAGTACTTTTGACACTCCCCCTCCCATAACTTAGTGCTTGCCTAGGAACCTGAAATCTCTTTTTATCTACAGTACTTTGCAAACGAAACTAAAGCTTCAAATTTTTGATACCTGTAAATAATAGGGACAGAGTGTGGGCTTAGCGAAAATCAGTGGATGATCTCCAAAAAGAACCCAAAATCAAGAAAAGCAGGATTACTTACAAAAAGAAGTGAAATCTCATCAAAAAGTCACCTGTAAAAAAAGCAGCCAAGTCTCGTAACTCATTTACCGTAAAAAGTACTGAGATCGTATAAAGCCAAGTTTAACTATCTTATTAACTCTGAAATTTTCATTCACAAATCACTCCTAGTCTCTACATCTTTAGTTAATTATTATTTTGTGACTTGGCAATTACGCAGCACAGGAAAGTTATTACACCTTACTATGTCATGGGATGGGATGGGATAATTTAACTAAAGCAAATTATATACGCACAGGGAAGTTATTACACTTTAATATGTTATAGTATTATTTGATTAAGACTAACTATATACAACACATTCTCGTGCTACGTAATTGCCAAGTCACAAAATAATAATTAACTAAAGATGTAGAGACTAGGAGTGATTTGTGAATGAAAATTTCAGAGTTAATAAGATAGTTAAACTTGGCTTTATACGATCTCAGTACTTTTTACGGTAAATGAGTTACGAGACTTGGCTGCTTTTTTTACAGGTGACTTTTTGATGAGATATGTTTTACTGATTTATTAGTTATTTCATTAATTAAAATAACAATCGTGTCCTTAAATTCTTATATTTTATTTATTTGTTTATTTTGATATTTCAATGGCAACGTTCTCCCGTTTATTTGGCGTTACAGTTTGGCGACAGTTATTTGTTATGAAAAGTGTTCGACGGGATAATAGAGAAGTACAAATTTTCTTATTTTTAATCTGAGAAAGAAACAATAATCATGGATTTAATTAATTTTGAAATAGGCGGTGCAACCAAAACAATTTTGATTACCGCAGACGCACCGGGGTTAATTTTTGGCGCCTAAATGACGATTTTTGCTTTGTATGGCAACCTGATGGTGTTTTATAATAAAATTGAATTTTTGTGTAAATAAATAAAATAAAATAGGTACTTTTATGTTAGCTGGGCGTCAGGAATAACTCTCCGAATCTTGTTTCAATTGGAATCATTTAAATTGCAACATTTTACGTGAGATTTGTTATTCATATTGATATTTTTATGTTTAGATATTTTATTATTATTATATTCTAGCTAATTTTAAGTAAGTCTTTTTAAAATTTTACATTTCAATGTTTAATTATTACTTAGTTGATATTAGCTAATGTCAAAAGATTGGCGAACCCACGGAGTTCAGAGAATAAACTCTATTCCTCGCAACAGTGGGAGTTACCGACTTTATGACGTCATAAGCAGAAGTAAAAGCTTAATTGAAAATTACGACTAATTAATTAAATTTTCGAACAAACGAATGCACGATAACAAATCTGTGTCCAAATATCTTTCATTTAAAAAAAGAATGGTGTAATTTGATGCAGTAGTTTGTTCTCACGGATTGTCGAAAGAAATCGCTTAGCGTTTTAAATATATAGATAACATAACTTTATAACGAAAAAGCTCCAAACAGTGCTCAGAATCATTGACTCGTTGTTGTTTTTGGTCAAAAGTCAACACGCGCGGCACTCACTTTGACAACAGCTTTTTCATAGACCTGTTCATTAGATTTCATAGATGTTCATTAAAAATAAAACCTAAACGTTCCTTGGATATCTTCAGAGCCTGAGCTATTTCCAGCAACTTCACTTTACGGTTCCCCAAAACGATTTTGTGGACTTTTTTTATGTTTTCCGGAGTAACCACCTCTTTTGGGCGACCAGAGCGTGATGCATCACTAGTGTCCGTACGACCACGTTTAAATTCAGCAAACCAGTCAATAATGTTTAATTTAACTGGTGCAGTGTCCGGATAACGCTTATCAAACCAAGCTTTTGTTTGAACGGTGTTTTTTTCCATCAAATAAAAATGTTTTATCAAAACACGAAATTCTTGTTTATCCATTTTTTTTGTTTATCAACAAAATCGTTCAACTAAAACCACTCTAACGTTTTATCCACACGGCGAATCGTCATGACATTTTACTGCTACCTTTTAAAGGTTAGTATTTACTGAAAAAATCATCGGTTCGGCGATTGCAATGCCATCTGTGTGCCAGACCGGGAACTTATCAGCCGATGTGTTATATCATTCAAAATATTTTCTTCAATAATTTTTCAATTCTGAAAACTTGTAATTTGCATAAATGTTAAGATGTTTTGAATATACACCGAGTATCTATAAATTGAGTCTATTTTACGGCAAGTCGTTTGGGTTACTCATACAAGGAAGGCCCCTCAAAGAAGTCCCCTAAAACCCACTTTTTAAAAAAAAAGTCCAGTAATATTGTTAGCCATAATTCAATAGCTTTAACTCTTTTTTTAAAACAGGAAATTTTAGGTTTAGTTTCCAATTAATTCTTAACTTGTCGCTTCCTTCACAAATTTGATGAGGTTTTTTAACATATATTTCTTGAAGATTTAATAGCCATATGTTTGATCGAAATCTCAGGAGCATGTATAAGAAGGGAAAGTGAAGATCAAGATTGCTACCCCTAAGATTTTGAATAAAATTTTTGTTGGTATTAAAAAAGAGATTCTGTAAAGAAAATTTATCCTGAACAGAGCCTGACCATCAAAATTTTGGGCCCTGGCAACAGAAAATACTTTTGGCCTTAATCGTTGATCATCACATTTTTATAAATACTGTGAATGAGAAGTGTATGAATATAACTATGTAATGCATCCATTTAAATGAAAGACTGAGAATAAATGTGAACTGAAGTTAGATTATTATTATTATTGAAATTTCTTCGTAACAGTTAACTTGACAGACTCAAATATCATGTTAAATAAACATGAACTATTGTTGCACGAAGTTTAAAAACATACGCAACCCAAAGAAAATGATATTTTATAAATAAGATAGTCATAAAATTAAAACATTTTTAAACAAATTTAAAACACATATGAAAAAGCTGAAATAAATTGGGCATACTATGAGAAACTTAAATCTTCAAATGAGAAAAAAAATTATAAATACACTCATGATATCACTGACAATTTTAGCTTACATTAATTGTGTAATGAATGTATAAATTTTAATTTCTGATTCTATTAAGATTGTTTACAATAAAATTGATTTGAAACACCATAAATGTCCCGCGTGCCTTGGCAGTTATAGGGAATTGATCTTAAAAAAAAAAAAAAAATTATGAAAAAAAAATTGTTTGAGATTGTCCCAAGCAAAATTAATTTATTGTCAAGCAAGAATCCTAAGCCAGAGTTTAGGGGAGAGGGAGACAACTTTATAGATTATAAGCTACAATGACTTTCTTTTAAATGAAAGTCTATGAAATAATCCATTATCACTTTTCAAATTTTTCGGCGTGGGGACTAGGGTTCTGTCCCGTACCTCCCCACTCCCGTTTTTCTTCCCTCTACGGCCTTATTGAACCGTTCTAAACACCATCACTCAGTTCCACTTCTTCACACTTTTTTTACTACAAAGGATGGCCAACAACTACTAAGATAAGAAGGAAATAATTGTACTTCTAAGCATCGAAATACACTTACCGCACTGCAATTGATTACAGTTCCTATTTTCAGAATTTTTCCTTTTTCATGTGTAAACTTTTTTTTGGGGGGTAGGGGGTGGGGTTAGAAGTAGTAACGAATTTAAAATTAAATGCCTTATGCAAATTTTGTATGTTAAAAGTAACTTTATAAAGTGATTGTATAACCACTTATTACTACTAATAAACCCTTTCTTTATGGGCGCCTGACAGCGCCCTTAAACATTCTGTGGCGCCCTACTACTTGTACTTATTGTGGGGGTGACTCCCCCCCTCCCCCAGTGGAATAGCTACGTTTTTTGGCGCCCGGGGCAGGAAGAAATTCGGCGCCCCCCTACCCCTCAATAAAAAAAATAACCACATTATTTTTTTCTCAAAACGACAAAAAAAGTCTTTCCGGCTTGTACCTTCTTTGTTTTTCAGAATTGAGCTAATTTTACTGAAACACACGAAGCTAAAATACGTGAACCCGATTATAGAAGATTCCTTGTTGTCATCCATACTGAATTTCAATGAGAATTTTAAAACATCAGTCAGCTATCGCCAAAATGGCTACATTTATGGCGACCTACTTTTATCGCCAATATATTTAGCCAAATATTGCCTAATTTGACGTTAGCAGATGTGACTATGTAGTTTTAAGCTTATGAGAGTAGCAACAATGATTACAACTATGAAAATAAATTTGCAAGAAATCACGTTTGCTAAAACTCATAAAGTAAACTCGTTTATGGAGAAAAAAATCTGCTTTCTTGTTTCATTTACAAGGTGCGTACAGTCTTTGGAATTTCCAAGGAGTTCCATATGTCTGAAGTGACAAAACTTACCAAATATTTTTCAATTGTCTCGTTATTTTTAAATAATTATTAAATAATCTTCCTAAATAATAAATCCAAAGGCGAGAAAGTGTCTGTAACCAATCCGGGCTGGACCACTCTGATCTGCGAATTGACCGTAGTTAAACGCCATGTTAGGCTTAATGAAGACTCTGTTCTAACATATAACAACTAAACGATAATTTATCCTACTTGAAATCACGTCTTTCAAAATAAATTAATGTTTGTGAGATGGCTTACATTAAATTATGTTTATATTCTGAGATAACTTCAGTTGAAATTAGGTTTATTGCTCCACGAAAGTAAACAAACAAATGATTCATTCGTCGTGAACGTTTAAAATATTAAACCATGAATGCAACCGTTCAGAAAGCGATCGCTAACGGAGGAAGTTACTTTCCTCCGTGATACTCGCTAAGCTACTTCGTTCATTCGTTGTGAGCCTTTATCGCCATCTATCGGAGATTAATATTAACAAAATTTTAAATTGAATACAGTGACCTCTCACTTATACGCGATACACTGTAATTATTTTTCAGCACCAGTTCCTTTTTAAAGTAATTTTCTCCTTATTTAAACGCAGAATTTATAAATCTAATTTTACTGTTTTAAAATAGTGGTACAAAAAGTAATTACTGAACATCGCGTATAAGTGAGAGGTCACTGTATTTCTTATAAAATGTAATTAGAATATAAGGAACATATAATTGTAATACCGTGTACTACATATATTAATTATATCAATGATTAGAATATAAGGAACATGTAATTGTAATACCGTGTACAACATATATTAATTATATCAATGAAATAAAATTTTGTATTTTAGCATAGTAGAAACTTTGTAGTGAAAATAAATTTGTAATTTAATAAGAGAATTTTTTAAAAAAATACTTATTTAATAAAAGATGATCTTTAATGATCAAAATTTATCACAGATTTCTTTAGGCATGTTTATAAAAAATCAGAATTTAATTTGAGATAAACTTTTTAAAATTTAAGTTATTTAATTATTATTTTGGCAAATAAACTTTCTGTCGAAATTGCACTTTGTTCTGTATTTAATCAATTTTGCTTGCATTGTAAATAAAATGAATATTTTATATCAAACATAATTAAAATATAAGGAATATAATGTAATACTGTGATACAACAAGTATTACTTATATCAATGCAGATAAAATTTTGAATTTTAACATAGTAACTTTGTAGAGAAAAAAATGATAAGTCATATTAATACAATTAATAAATGCGATTTAATCAAGAAATAAAATAAAATAAATTATTTTAATCATCGAAATTTATTACAGTTGTATACAGTTGTGAAATCGGAATTTGAATATTGAAATGTTTACTCTGATATAGCAGGGCAGTTTAAAAGGTCAAAACGACACAGATTGCCGAAATGACTCGAAATGTTTAATGTCGCTTAAAAATATGCTTTGCAGCGCTGCCTCGTGAAGTATTAGAGCAGCTTTTTACGAGGTTTGTATGCAAAGCACCGCCCCGATGTAATTAGGGGGCCGCTAGCGGGCCCGGAGATGAGTCAACCCAGCAATGGCTGTTTAAACAACTTTGTTGATCTAAATAATGTTTTGAAGATTTTATCGTTCTTAATCTTTACAGAATTTTTTTATAGTGAAATCTTTAAACTATTGAAGTTCAATCAAAACAGTTTATTTCCTTCGGGAATGGCGTTGTTTATATCAAAGGATTGAATATTATTTCATAGCATCTTAATGCTGTTTGTTTGTATGAAGTCTTATGAAAATGAAACGTAACATTCCGTCATTTTTGACGGGGGTTATATGCTAGTTATTAAATAATCCTTAAGGTACATTTCATAAAATTAAAAATAGTATTTTCAGCAACATAAATTGTTTATTTTCTAAAAACAAAGATTTTAAGTAAAAAGTCATTTTTATTATATTTAAAAATTTGTCACGACATTTTAACTAATTAATATTTTTGAAAATATGGTCCTTACAGTTATAGATTAGACTTCTAAGGAAAGTATGAAAATGATGTTGCAAAAAGTTAAAAATTATTGTAGGAAAGGTGTGGTTTAAAATTTTCTTTAAAAATTTTTCAATTAAATATTTATTACACAATTAATTTTATCCCAAAAATTGCGTTTTTGCTTGGTTAAGTCATAAAACTTTCATAAAATCATTTAATATATTAATAAAAACTGCATCTTAAAAATTTACAACCGTGCGCCTTGTTTGCAAATTTTAATTACCGTAATTTTTTTACTTTGATTGGCCCAAAGAGAAAGAGAGAGATATATATTTGTCCATTCAGAGGAAATTTCGTTATTTTCTGTCTCTTTTGTTTTATTTTGATCATGATAGTAATCCTGGTTTGAAAAAGAATCCAAAAATCTATTTAGAAACTTTGTGCTTGTTGTTTAAAAGTAGCGGCGTAACTTCGGTTGCGTCCTCGAAACTTATAATATTGTGGCTTACAAAAAATTAATTGCTTTTTATGGCTTTGCCATAAAAAGTAAGCAGATGATCTCTGCAATATCATTTCTGATTTATAATAAATCTCGTATACAATGAGGACGGAAAATTCGTCTACGATCGCGCAGAAAAAAAAACCCGCGAGTTTCGCCAGGAAGGCTCTGAAAAAAATCTATCTGAAAATTCGCCAATCGGTTACAAGAAATAGTGTTGCCAGTAGGTTACTTTTTTAAAATTAAGATCTGTCATTAAAAAAGGCGAATATTTCTACTTCAAGAAAGTGGTGGCAATCAAGCAATTTGAATTTAAAAAGAGTAGTGAATTGGCAACATTGGCTATAGAAAAAAAGGAAAAATCGGCAATCACTAGCAGGAATATATCAGCTAGCACTAGCAGGAATATATCAGCTAGCACTAGCAGGAATATATGGCTGTATGACACAGCCATTTGTACTGATCATACTAAGAAGATTGAAAAGCCCTGCTTTCATTTTTATACACTTTAAAAAGGGGAAAACGGGGCTTTTATTTCGCTTTTCTCAATGCCAGTTCAGCGAAAAAATATAATTTCCTATAAAGAAGGAATAATATTTTTTTTTTTCAATTCCTCCAGCTAAATCCATTTTGCATTGGTTAACAGAAGCCCCTATTACACGAAATTATTCATATGGAATGCTAAGAACACAAAAATCAGCGTGAAAATCAATAGAGAAATAAAGAAATGCTCTTTTGACATAAGAAATGTGACACCAGCAGGGTTCTTTGTTTTATAAAATAGAGACTAGACAGTGAGGAGTCTCCATCTGCGACTAGCATTCATGGATCTCACCATTCCGACACTCCATCGCCGAATTTCACCAAAACATTCACACACACGATAAAAACGTCAAAAATTATTATTTATTGTCAAAATATGTGAGATAATTTTGGCTTAAAGCGTCTCTCAATTGGACGCCCCCTCCCCCATTTAATCATGTTGCACCTCCTTGCAGATACGCAATCATGTATGTGTGTTGAACCACTCCTAGAAACATTTACAAAAGCTTTTTTGTTCATTATTTAGATATCCTTATATATTATTTCTCCTGTCAACATCCCTTTTACTCAGAAAATATGAAACGCAGAACAACGAATGAGATACCATATGACAGGTTTTAGAACAGGCTTCTGACATAGCCCACTTAACAATTCGTTAAAACATGTTTTTGATTAAAATTTACTGAAATAAAAAAATTAAATCGGCATTGTTTTCATGAAAGAAATGAAAGGTTTTCCTGAAATTATTGTTGCCAAAAAAATAAAATACCACATTATATGATGCTCATAGCAATTATTATAAAAAACACCGCACGGGTTTATTTTATACTTATGATTAAAAAGCGAAATTGAAATTGAAATGTTTAGATTTATATTTCTATGTCCCATGGTTTTCCCGAAGCGGATGACGTCATCCTCTAATGCAGTCAAAATACGATTGTTAATTTTTTTTTCCTCGCGCGTGCCTTTAGCAATCTTGGATCAGTTTTTAGTCTAACTTTGATGGAATAAATTAGATGATATTCTGGCTTGACTAAAAACTAAATGTTGTTTGCAGATATTTTTAGCCTTGCTTTTTCTTTAGAAGTTTAAACCTGCATCTAATAAATATTACATATTGATAAAAAATGGTACTTCTCTATTATCCCGTCGACCACTTTTCATAACAAAAAACTATCGCCAAATAAACGGGAGAACGTTGCCATTGGAATATCAAAAAATAAATAAAATATAAGAATTTAAGGACACAATTGTTATTTTAATTAATAAAATAACTACTAAATCAGTAAAACATAATGAAAAATACACTCAAATGTCGAATGTAAAACCACTAGATGACGTAACAAACACGCATAATGATTCTGACATCAAGTAAATGGGACTGCATTTTTGGCGTTTAATCTTACAGTTTGGCGGTAGTGTTTTGTTATGAAAAGTGGTCGACGGGATAATAGAGAAGTACCCCCAAAAATATTAGATTTCAGTGCGAAATCTTCGCACGGGCCCTCTGGTAATACTATATTTTACTAAATAAAACATTCACACATACTCATACAACAACAAAAAAAAGGTCATCAAGTTTTATTTATTGTCAAAATGTGTGAAAATTTCGGTTAAAAACCTCCCTCAATTTAGCGCCCCTGTACAGCGGCGCCCCCCTTAGCTACGCTACTGCCCTCCCCCCTAAAGCTACGTCCCTGGGTGAACGTTCCGGTTTACCCTTACCCCAAATTTTGCTGTAGCTGTCCGCGACCTACGTTGATGTTTCTGTAGAGTTCAGAGGTAGATAGAGAGGCAGTAAACCGTAAAAACGGCTCGCAATATGAAGCCAGTTATTTCTCAAATCACTAGGCTACAGCGCCTAGAATAGATAGTGTGGAAATCTGCTACAAAATAGTACTAAAAAATTGAATCCAATAAATATACAACGTTGCTGAAAAGATTACGATGGGATCGCAGCGCCATCTTCTCAACGTAAACATTGTATTAGAATGTTTCGGCTGATGGTAAGTATCTTAAACTAGTCACACTGGCGACCAGTTTGATATCCCTTAAATGCATGTTACGCATTTTAACACATTACTTTTATTCATAATTAATTTTTTTTAATCCTTCGCCAAACTGGAAGATTCTAATATACAAATCAAGAACTTTTGCCATCATGGTAGCATTTCGCATATTTTCTGTTATTATGTATTTCATCTTTCTTGACAAAAACCGCTTAATCCATTTAAGCCTTTATGCTTCATGACCGTTTGCTTATCAGTTGCAATATGTTCGCTAATGCGGAGATTCTTAAACATATTAGGTAATTTTCCGTAATTGGGTCCATTGCCAATTGGCGTATTTTAGTTAATACGATTTGATGCAATGAAGTCTATTTTGTGAAAGTTTTTTTGAAATACCATTTTGTTGCTAATATATATATATATATTTTGTTTCTCGCTAACTTTGGGTTCAGCTGTCGCAGACGCACCGGCGTATAATTTTAGCGCCAAAATGGCGATTTTATGCGTGGGTAACCCGGCAGTTTCGGCTAGATTTTGCTTGGTATGGCAACCCTATAGAGCAGATTCCGTATGTTTTATAATAAATTAAATATTGTGTGTTTAATAATAAATTGATCATTGTGTATGTTTTATAATAAAATTGTGTGTGTTTTTAATATAAAATAAAATATTTCATAATAAAATAAAAGTAATATGCGTTTTAGCAATCATTAACAGGTACCTGAAAATGGGGTTTTATCGCCAAAATGGCGCAAAACAAAAATCGCGCCAACCTCGATGCGTTTGCGAAAGCTGTTCCATTTTAAAAATGCTATTGGCGGGATTTGCGCCTAAATAACATAAAAGTACTTAATGATGTTATGTATTTTATAAATATGTAGCACTCACTGTAGAATAATTATACTTTTCGTATCTCGGGGCTGAAAGAATATTTCTTTAATAAGACCAGAAGTAAAAGATTGCTGGCATTTTCATAGATTTTATTATTTCTTGACGCAAAACACACACATCACAAAAACTTTACATGACACGTATATATAAGATTTTACTTTCACATTTCCGGAGAACAAAACACATCACGTTCTATACATAACCACACTTAAAAAAAACATACTTCCTTCGACAAAACCCACATGACAGCTGCCAAGATACGTGCAATAAGGCCGTAGAGGGAAGAAAAACTGCTCCAAGAATGTAACAAACTTGTTGTAGAACAGCGCTCACGAACTGAGGGCCGTTATCACTTAGAAGTCTTCTTGGGATACCGTAACGAAGGAAAATCTCTTCAATCAGAGTAGTCGCACATTCTTGGGCAGTGGCAGTTTTTAAGGCAAACAGTTCTACCCATTTAGTGGCACAATCTTCTACTATAAAAATCCATCGGTGCCCATCTTTACTACGAGGTAATGGTCCAAAGAGATCAATGCTGACGCTGAGGGTCTCAAACCGCTGAGCATAAGCAGGTGTTCGCAATAAACCGGATGGTTTCTGATTTGTTGATTTATAACGAGCGCATTCTGGGCACTTCTTCACGTATTCAGAAATATATGTTCTCATGCCTGTCCAATAATATCTCTTAGCAATTCTTTGATAAGTGCCTGCTTCACCATAATGTCCGGCTGAGGGGTCGTCATGATCAAGTTTCAAAATGTTTTGTCTTTCTTGTACTGGAATGACCAGTTGCGCTTCCTCGGCGTCTGATTCAGGAGCATACCGGTAAAGTACGCCTTGATTCATCAGCAATGCTCTATCAGTCCAATTGGCGAAGTCTTCACTTTTCTGTTCGTCTTCAAAACAATCTATAATCTTTTTAAGATTTTCATCTTGCAACTGAGCTTCTCTGATATCCTTTGGGCTTCTTGTTGGCATGTCTATGCTGACAAAGTTGCATGTCTCACAGAAAGCAGACTGATGACTACAGACAGGACGTGATAGCATGTCAGCCACAACATTAGATTTTCCAGGTTCATATTCTATTTTTAATAAGAACGATTGTACTTGTAGTGCCCAACGGGCTAATCTCCCCGATGGTGACTTAAGGCTCAGAAGCCATTTTAAGAGTTGGTGGTCCGTAGCTACAACTACTTCTTGACCTTCCACATAGCCACGAAATTTTCCTAAGGCCCAGACTACAGCTAATACCTCGCGTTCCGTAGTGGAATAATTTCTTTCAGCACTTGTAAGAAGACGGCTAGCGTATTCTATGGGATGTTCAGAGGTCTTGTCATCACCCTGTAGAAGAACAGCGCCAAGAGCATAGTTACTAGCGTCAGTACGCAGAATAAATGGTTTGGTCCCATCAGCTTGCTTAAGCACAGGAGGTGTTATGAGACATTGTTTTAGAGTTTCAAAGGCTGTTTGCTCTTCGTTTCCCCATCTCCAAATAACTATCTTTTTCGTTAGATTGCTAAGGGGCCTTGAGATATCAGCAAAATTCGGTATAAATCTTCTGTACCAAGAATACGTCTGTAAGAAAGACTGGATCTCTTTCACATTTTTAGGAGGAGGTATAGCTTTAATTGCAGATACTTTGTCTGGATCTACTTCTAGACCATTTGGTGTTATCCAGTGCCCAAGGTACTTGACCTTTTCACAAGAGAAATGACATTTTTCACGCTTGGCATCTAATTTAAGTTCTATGAGTCTCTCGAACACAGCCGTAAGATCTGAGAGATGTTTCTCAAAGGTGTCTGATAAAACGATGATGTCGTCTAGGTATGACAAAGCAAGGACATCCTTAAGACCACTTCTAAATTGATCTATCATTCTCTGAAACGTAGCAGGAGCGTTCTTGAGTCCAAAAGGCATTTTTTAAAAACAAAAAGTACCGAAAGGACAGACAACTGCAGTTTTATCTTGATCTGGTGGGTAGACTCTGACTTGGTGATATCCTGAACGAAGATCTAAAGTTGACATATAAGAAGTATGCTTGGCTTCATGTAAAAGGTCGTCCATTCGAGGTAATGGATATTTATCTGCCACTGTAACTGCATTTAATTTTCTGTAATCAATGCATAACCTCATACTACCATCCGGCTTTGGTACGAGAACCACCGGTGAAGCATAAGGTGATTCACATTCTTCTATGATTCCCTGAGCTAGAAAATTATCTATTTCTTTCTTAGCAGGAGTCATCCGATAAGGTGGAACAGCAATAGGAGCACTATCACCTGTATTGATACGATGCTCTACATACGGGGTTGTCTCTCCCCCTGGTTGAAAGCATTTTTCATACCTTTTTAGAAGACCATTCAGTTTTTCTCTTTCGTCAGAAGTTAAATTTTTTCCTTTATCTTCACGTAAGGCGTATGGACTGACTTCGACCGCACCAGCTGATGAATTATTTTCTTCAACGTATTCATCTACAAAATGAAACTTTTCCTGAGGTTTATTACTGAAATACCACGTTTTGTTGGCAGTATCTAACACCATGTTAGCATTGTGCAAAAAATCCATGCCTAAAAGCGTTCTATTACCCTTAGCATTTGGTAATATAATGAACTCCGTTTTGAAAACTCGACCTTCAATCTCTACTGGAACTGTAGCAGACAAAGTTTCTCTGGCTACTGTAATTCCGTCAGCCAACGTGACATCATGAGTATGGGGTTTCAGTGCAACACCAGTTTTTAAAAATAGCTCATACATACGTTCTCCCGCAATGGAACGATTTGCTCCCGTATCTGCACAGACTAACACTTTCTTATTGCAGATCGTGATAGGCACATTTGGAGCTGAAACTGTTGAAGTATTTAAACTATACAACTTAAGACGATGTGCTTGCACATTTTCTTTTTTAACCGAAGTGGTACAATCTGGGCATTTCTTCTTTATAAATCCTACTTTACCACATCCATAGCAAACAAAATCAGATTCTAAGCGTCGATTACCAAACTTATGAGATCTGTCTTCGTTTGGAGGCTTACTCTGCTTCCAATTATTATCTCGACGAGAAAACTCTTTTTTCACTTGGGGTACAACCGGATCTCTTTTTGGGAACGTACTTCGTATAATTTCATAGGCATCTAGTTTTTCGGCGAGGTCGACTGGCGAATTTAAATTTTCCCAGTCATCTAACATATGCTGTTTGTATTCAACAGGCACGCGCCTTTTCATTTGATCAGCTATGATCAGATCCTGGAGTGCTTCAAAAGACGTTACAGTTAACTCTTTAAGCCAGTTTTCAAAATAATCTCGAAGTTACAAGTAATAATCTCGCCAAGAAATTTCTTTTACCTTGCGATGAGCAAAGAACAACTGCCTGAATTTTTCGGCACTAATTTTAAACCGTTTTAGTAGTAAATCCTTAACATGCGAAAAATTTGAAGCGTTTTCTTCCGATTCACGAGCGATAAGCGCAGAAATAGAAGATGGGACAACACTGAGTAAATACGATACCCATAGATGCTCAGGTACCTTCGAGAGCTTTAACTGGCGTTCCAGGAGAACCAAAAACAATGTTACATCATCTGTTTCTGGCCTGAATGTAGGCAACAACCTTTGGACATCTACCTTACTTTCCGCGTGAGATAGTATCCCTGTCGCATTACCACCTACCACTCCACCGGAAGTACTTTGGCTCTGAACCTGTAGCTTCAGCTTCTCAAGCTCAAAATTCATCTCAAGCTTTTTAAACTCCATCTCTTCTGCCCTGCGCTTCTCTTCTAATTGCAGCTCTTCTGCCCTACGCTTCTCTTCTAATTCCAGTTTACGCTGTGCTAACTCTGCTTCTTTTTGTTTATCCTCTAATTTGATTTTGATTTTGTTTATCCTCTAATTTGATTCCTGACTAATGAATTCACAAAATCAACATCGAACGAGGGGGAGGATTTGATTTTTTCCCGCAATGTTACAACGGTCATAGTGGTTTGAACATCTAAATTCATTTCTAACGCAACCTGGAACAAATCCTCTTTGCGAGCTCTATTAAGTTCACACATTTTAAATTTTAGCAAAATAACCAGCCGAAAACCCTATAAATGCCAAAAATTTCGTTTAAACCGTACCCCAAACGTGAGTTTTGCCGTTACAAATCATATAAACTTTTAATAAAACAAAACAGTGAGCTTTAACCATAATATAAACTATTATTACAAAACAGAACAAACATTAAAAATAAACTGGATTTCATAACGCGACACATTCAAAACAATATTTCAAATGAAATAAACTGCAACTGAATAGTTGTCACTTAAGTAATATTCTAAATGAAAACAAAACACATAACTGAATAATTGTCACTTAAATAATATTCTAAATGAAATCAAAACACATAACTGAATAATTAAATTGTTCCTTAAATAATATTCTAAACGAAATCAGAACACATAACGGAATAATTAAATTCTCAACCAATATTATTTTTAAATTACTAAGACAGCTTAATATCGGTTTTGTTCAGTACAATTTAAAAAAACTTTCTACCTTAAAAAAAAATCAAAACAACAAAACTTGCATAACTTACTCATTCAGTTTTAAATTCCACAATAATGCTTCTTTTCTCAATCGAGAACTCAGAATTAAATACTTACGTCCAATATTAAATAAGAACAAATATTTATATTGAAACTGTACTCAGTTATTTTAAAACCAGTAATAAAAGAAAAACAAAAAGTAATAAATTATTTTAAAAGTAATAATAAAAGAAAAACAAAACATCTTTATGATAACTGCGATAAAATTACGAATACTTTATATTAATTTGACCTGAAAACGATAATATAATAATTTTACTTGAAACTGATATCAGTTTTACCTTTTTTTTTCTTCTGAATCAATAAAAAATTTCTTTCAACACAGTCACGATAATCATTCAAAAATAAAATCAAAAGTAGGGGAGGGGGGAAGGGGAAATAATGTAAGAACAAAATAAAACATAACAAAATAATAAAACCGTAAGTCATGTGACTGTCATCAACAGTTCCGGGATGTCCGTTTCACTTTTTCATATGCCAGGCGGCCATTTTTATTCCAAATTATTTTTGCAAATAAAACTGCATAAAAATTACATTTTTAGAAAGATCGTTCAAAATAAATTAATATTTGAGAGATGACTCACGTTCAATTATGTATACATTCTGCAATAACTTCAGTTTAAATTAGGTTCGCTGTTAAAATTCTCTATCTATGAAAGTAAACAAAGAAAAAAGATTCATTCGTTGTGAATGTTTAAAATATTAAACCATGAATTTTTGGACAGCTGCCTGGCGTAAAAAAAATAATCCGCACCAGTGAGACAGTCAAAGTTTACCTTAATTCTGTTCCATACAACTCAACTTCCGGATCTTTTTTGATATAAGTTGAACTCATGTAATAATATTTAATGGATCAAATTTCGAAAAGAATTGTCAGCTTTTATTTTTTGCGCGTGCAAATTAGAAACGATACTTTAATTTGAAATCAAATGTTTTGATTTATGATAATTATTATTTTTCTATTTTCTATTTTAAATGAAAAATGTGAACGTCATGTATTTTAAATTGAAACAGCTGTCACGGACGCACCGGGGTTGGCGCGATTTTTGTTTTGCGCCAAATATGTTTAAGAATCTCCGCATTAGCGAACATATTGCAAGTGATAAGCAAACGGACATGAAACATAAATTCTTAAGTGGGTTAAGCGGTTTTTGTCAAGAAAGATGAAATACATAACAACAAAAGATATGCGAAATGCTACCGCGATCGCAAAAGTTCTTGATTTGTCTATTAGATTTTTCCAGTTATGCGAGGGATTAAGGAAAAAAAGTAAATTATGAATAAAAATAATTTGTTACAATGCTTAACATACATTTAAGGGCGACCAAACTGGTCGCCAGTGGCGGCTAGTAAAGCAGCGTTTACAATATCACTTGGTATCAAACCGGATTCAAAGGACGTGTTAATATGCCGCTATCGTTCCTGCTTTCATTTTGCACCCATTTACAAACGCAAGCATAAAACCCCTCCCCTGCAAAAAACCGGAAACTGCGTAATTTTTCCTTCTGAATTATGATTGGCTGATTAGGGAACTGCGGTACAAACTTCCGGTGTAAACATAAACAGAAACCGCCTACAGTCCTTTTCGCGTGTGATAATCTTCGTTCTTTTGCTTTATTGAGAATTAAAATGTCTGGCCGCTTTTTGTTAATGCAAACTTTGATTGACATCTTTGTAACACCAGAGCCAAGACTACCGCTAGACAATTTTCTGCTTGAGGCGAACATTATTTTTCCGCCCTTATGACGCAATCGTTTTTTCACCATTACTCAAACTTTGTTTAAAAATAAGTAAATAATATGATAACTATATATTTTTTAATAGAAAACAAATATGTATAAAATTTGTTTACATTTAAGAAATTAAAAAAAAATTAAACTACGTAAGATATTTTGCATTAAAAAAAATACTACTAATACTGCTAACTTGGCATTAAATGAATAAATCATATTCTACTAGTATTTACAAGAAAGCCTCATACAAAGAGTAAAACTTACACTTCAAAATCCCTTTTCTAGGGGGTCCCAGAAAAGACTAAAATTCCATTTTATTTTTTAAACCGAAACTAAAATTTTAATTATTACAAATAAAACATTTTCATCTTAATTATAAAACATTATCTACATGCTTAACATTATCTATCTAAATGAGGACACATAATGTTAAGCGAAGACAGTTAATGGCAAGCTAATGTTAAAACTATGGGAGCATTTTTGACTAATTTCATTTTCACTATCTGTGAAAATGAAATTCTGGCGCCTGGGCACAAGCCGCAACTGACCCTCTCTAGTTTCGGACCTGACTCTGCCCGACTCCCCCCCCCCCCCAATGGGGTCGCTACGGCCCTTTCAGGGCCATCGCTACGAGATTTTAATGGAGGGGGAGGGGACCTTAAATTAGCAAGTGAAATTTCAATATCTGCCAACCCATTGGCAAACAAAGATAGATAGTTCTTGACGTTTGCCAATTAGTTTTATAATTTTGCCAAGTTACCATAATTAAAAAATATAAACAGTTTTTATTTGTAAAAAGCTTAATAATGTTCACAATTATATTTCTAATTTTTGCCAAGTCTATGAGAAATAGAAAGTGTATTATAGTTTTTATTAAAGTTTTAAACAAATTTGTCAAGTGTAACAGCATTCGCGAAAGTTTGCGGGGGGGGGGGGGGGTACCCACCCCCCTCTTAGCGAGGGCTGTGGCTAAATTTAATAAACAGTATTGAGCCAAAATATGTCAAACATTTAATCAATCAAATCAATTAAAATTTGTGTATGAATTTCAAATAGCAAAATAATGATATCAGTAACAAGTTAAATATCTTTTTGAAATCGTATACACAAAACAAAATCCTATTATATGTTAATTTATATAATATGTTATAAAGGTCTGCACGGGCCAAACAGACCCATAGAAAGAATATATATATATATTCACGGTATAAAAATTAAAAGTTCGGCCGAAGCCCGGTTCGGCCCAGTATAAAAGTTAAGTTTGGTTCGTGCCGGTCTGGTCCGTAGAAAAAATTATTGGTTCGGCCCGGTGTAATAGATAAAAGTTCGTCCCGAGATCGGCCGGACTGGAAAAAATTAAAATTTCCTCGGCCCCGGCCCGAGCTAATTTCTACTAAATGTTAATTTTTACGTGGACTTGGTTAAAAATTTGTCTCGTACGGGGAGTTCTGACCAAAAGCACTTATCTAGCTTTTTTTTTTCATGTTTATAATCTTCATTTTTATAGAAATGTTGTAACCTGCGATATTTATTTTTTTTAATGAATTTCTATTTGTTGTATGTAAATGTTTCAGTTATCATTAATATTATTAATCCATATTCCATGTATTGGAGATTTAAAAATCTGATAAATGCTGTACAGTAAAATCTTCTAAGACGGAATTGCACAGGAAAGAAAAAAAAAATGCGTTATAGACAAGTTCCCTTCTTCGCAGGTGTAAATGTATTATATATTCTTTTCTTACGTATTAGTATATTCATTTTGCATGGATCAACACAGTTTTCAGTTTAAGACAGGATTTCGTCATAGGCAGGTTCTTTTTTCACACGTTTTACTATCTTTTAATTTAGTTGTATTTTAATAAGCCTAAAAATCCACTATTCTTTAAAAAGAATAAATTTTAATGTTTAATTACAGAATAATGGCGATTTAGAAATGTATGCTTTGTTTATTTATTTATTTTTTTGAACGGACGCCGAGACAATGATTTTCATACGGGCCGGGTAAAAACCAGGACTTAAAATTTCGGCCCGTGAAGAGTAGGAAGAATGAAACCAGTGCCGGCTCAGTACGGAAAAAATAAGTTAGACCGGCCCGACCCAATCCTTCAGGAAAACAGTAAGCCCCGGCCCGAGCTTTCAGAAAAAGTATGGCCGGGCCTGGCCCGAGTTCGGCCCTTGCAGATCTCTGCCATGCTAATAAAATTCCAAAAATCCCTATGCGTAATTGCGAATAAACTTTATTAAAAAGAGAACTTTTTTTTTTTTTTTTTTTTTTTTTTTTTTTAAATTAAACTTAAAGATTAAAACCGGATTCCTTATTATTAATGTTAAAAAATCGCCGAGAAAACGAAAAGAAAGAAAGAAAGAAAAAAAAATCTTTTATTTTACTTTAGTTAAATTTACTACAGTTACTTTGAAATTTACTACAGTAACAGTGAGAGCTAAAACATTCCAACAGGAATTCGTTTTCTAATATAAAAAAAATTGGCGCAAAAGCGCAACAACGCAAAAAATCGTATTGAAAATCAACAAAATTTATTATGCTAAATGTTTAAAACAGAATTCTTTTTGTGGTTATCAAAAAATGATCGCGGAAAGAAAAAAGAAAGGGGGGGGGGTGCTAAAAATTGCATTGAAAAATGCAAAAACTTCCAAAATCGTGGCGGACAAAATTTACTATATCAGGCTAAAAGTTTAAAACTGATTTTTTTCTTAACGATTGTAAAAAATCGCAGCAGAACGGAAAAAAACCGCCAAGAATCGTATTGAAAATCTTATTAAAAATCGGTAAAAAATCAAAAAACTTGGGGGCAAACTTTACTATATTAGTCGAAAAGTTTAAAAACAAATTATTTTCATGAAGATCAGAAAAATCGCGGCGGTACGCTAAAAAAGCTAAAAATTCAAAAATCGCAGAAAGAAAAATTTTCGACCGTCCATCGCGAAGAACTGACGTAATTTTGCATTTTTGAAAACAAAAAAGAATTTAAAATAAAGTTGTAAAAAAACAATAAATAGCGCAAAAATAAAAGCACTGACAAAACTTTCAAAAGATGGAGCCACCAACACGCTAACCGACAGGAATCATGGGTAAATGCTGGACTAATGCCCTAGGAGCTGCGATTTTTGAAATTGTGTTCGATTCAGCACCTTGGCGAAAAATTTTGGCGAAAAGCCTTGGCGAGAGCGGTGTTTGAGAGGAAATTCAAATATGGAACTCCGATAGCTCGGGTCGGGTCTGGTCTCTGGCGTTCCTTTCCCTGTCGTCTGTTGATCTGTCGTGGATTCGGCAAAACTGTTGTGTTTACTGATTTTCTATTACTATGTCAACTTATTTTTGCGTCTGTTTTTGAATTTTATTCGCGTTACACGTTTGTTTTACTAATAACAATAAATAAAGAATCGCTACTCCCCCCGCCTTTTTTTTTTGTTTTGTTTCTTGTGTGTTTATGCTGAACGAGCATATCATTTTTTTTTTCTGAATTAGCTGTATTATTGTTATTGTATCAGGATATAGTAATAATATGTTTATATTTTATTTTTGTCGTTTTATTCTGTAGATTTTCACTGTAAAAGATATTTTGACACATTTAATATCTTTCAACGGATGGTGTGCTTTGTTGTCAATTGTAAAATAAAATGTTTAAGAGTAAAATTGAGCATAAATATTTCTGGAAAAATTTTAAATATCTTGTCACAAGACTAGAACCAGAACATTTAATAAAAATCTTTCAAGAATGCAAGTTAAAGAATTGTTTATTAAATATAAACATTTGTTAATAATAAAAGTTGATTTTGTACTTAAATTCTGCCTTTCAATATAACTTATATGTTTCTTAATATTAAAGGTAAAATTAGAAATAAAATGCAATTGAAAAAACTTTTAAAAGAAGCGAAATTATTCCTTGAAATAATTTTTTTTTGGCTAATTCTGGTGTTGACATGAGAAAAAAAAGGTTTCGAATTTTATTTCTTTCATACTTAAAACTTTTTTTTATTCAAAATTAATTGGTGAATTCAATTAAAATTTAATTATACTTTTCATATTTTTATTTTAAATCTTTAGATGAAAAAAGCGTGATAAATGTATCATAAACTGTAATACTGTAAAAGAAATATTTCAAAATTGTCAGCAAATACTGTATAGATTTTTAAGAAAGGTACTATCCAGCAAATTTATTTTCTAATAGAGTAAAGCCTGTATAACAAAATCTTGCAATAAACTGAAAAAAAAAAAAAAGAGAGAGAGAGAGAGAGATGGTCCAACGCCCTCCCCCCCCCCCCCCCCCAAAAAAAAAAAATAAAATAAAATAAATAAATAAATAAATAAAATAAAGGTACTTTTATAGGTACATATAAAAGTACCTACCAGTAATAAAGGTACATATATTACTGGTTAGCCGGGCGCCAGTAATATATGTACATATATAAACGCATATGTATAGACACACACACATATATATACATACATATATGTGTGTATGTATATATATGTAGATATGTGTATATATGTATATATGTGTGTTTGTATATATATACATGTATTAACACTGGCGCCCGGCTAACCGAAAAGTACCTAAATAAATGAAATAAATAAATACAAATATTATACAGTCATACCTTATAAGATGAAAATAAACTGTATAAAATGGAATTTTTCGCTGGTAGTTTGCACTTCAGGTTTTATTGTATCATACTTATGGCAGGGGGCCCTGTATAGGAATTATTTCCGTGGCCCATGGTTTCTTTATGTGGCCCTGATATCAAGACACATTTTAATGGCTCAAACAGAAAAAATTACATGGTGGAAGGGTGTTTGTAAGTCAATAACATACCAGGTGAATGGAATGAATACGTTGAAGTGCTTTTAATCTGTCCTTTTAATTCTGCATACTCAAATGGGTTGTTTCTTCTTTTGTATTAATTCATTCTAAACTGAGAAATCTATTGCAAAATTGCTCTGCAAAAAAAGAAATTGTTGTACTATGGTGAACTATGATAAAGAAAATGAAGAGTGCAATGACATATTTTAATAATATGTAGAATAATATGTAAAATAACTATATGTAATTTTAGTATGTACTATGTAGCAGTAGCAATGCTTACATTTGACCACAGTATATCAGTATTTTTAAGTAGATTTCCTAAGAAATACTACCTATTGCATTCTCCCCTATGTTGCAATTATATATTTTTAATAATGTCAAATCTATAAAACTGCATATCATAATTGCAAATTATAAGCTGCATATGGGCAAAAATCAGTTTTACATCCATGGAAACTAATTTTTCTTAGAAATAGCAAAATTGTTTTTCTTTCATCGTATCCTTTCATCTAGTAGATGTACCTGAGATTCCTAGCTCCTGTGATAAAATAAAATAAAAGTATTTTGGTGCATTTTTCACTCATATGAATTATTTTGTCCTAATAGTTAAGTCACAATAATTGCTTGAAAATAATGGTTTATTAATTATTAAGTATCTAAAATTTATTTATAAACTAAAATGGTTGTTGGCTGTTGTTGTAAATGTTTTAGTTTTGGTAATTTCATGCTCAGTTATTTTATCATGTAAATATTAAAATGCACAAAAGATTAACGATACGCTGTGATCTAAAATACATCCTGATCCTTCAAACTATCATATTAAAAAATATATAGTTTGGAAACCAAATTTAAAATTAAATTCTTGCAACGAAAATTGTTGCATGCTGCATGAAATGTATAAATAAATGAATGATTGAATGTATTATCATAGGCTTTTGGCAAAATTCAGGATTTTATAAACTTTCATTAGTGTGGAGTGAATTTTCCTTTCCCTCTGGATTTACACTAATGGCTGGTTTCACCAACACAAAAGCCCCAGAATGCTTCCCCCCTCCTTCCCTGTCTCACACAAGGAAAAAGTGCTAATTTGGGTAGACAAAAATCAGTTTTTAAAACTTTTTCAATATGTTAGGTAATTTGCTTAAATAATCTTTAATAACGTCTGCAATTGCTCTGTGTAGAAGGCTATATATTTGTTGGCACATGTTTCAATTTATTTTTCTGTTGTAGAGTGATTTCTTAGAAGTACATTATTCATTTTACATTTCTTTGTTTTAAAATTTTATTACTTTTGTAATTATTTAAAGAAATAACTATATAATAATAGTTAAATTAGTTAATAAAAATTTTAACTATATAAAATAGTTAAAACTCAAATTACATTCCAGCAGAGAAAATACAAAAGTGATTTTTAATAAAATTTCTTCTTGTAGAGGTCTTGAATTGTAGAGAGTTTCCCTTTATCTTAAAATGCGAAATAGGGACACATCTAGTTATACATTATTTTAATAGAAGACATCACAGAATTGTACCACTCATTGGTTCTTAAACATTTTGCTTCTGATGAAGCATAATGAATACAAGTGTAATTGCAATTGTATTTTCGCTAGCATTCAGTACGGAATATAAATAAGTGGTTTTAAAATATTTATTGCCTAATATTGCTAATATGATTTAAATATGTTTAGATATAATCAAATAATTCAAGTAATATATCATTTCCTAAATTTAATTATGACTTTGCTATATGATTTATCAAAAACATTTTGAGCTCTGTCTCTGAAATTTAAAATGTCAACACTTTCCCAATATAATTTGATAATAATAACAACATAATATCCCCCTTTTTTTTTCTTTAAAAAAAATCAATAATAATAATAACAAATAGACATATATACGAGAATACTGAATTTAATGGAATTTATTTTCTAAATTTCACAATATTGAATCTGTATCCATGATATATGTATATCTGCACTAAAAAAATATAAGAAAATGAAAGAAGTATCGTTCATTGTTAACTGATTATGATACACTTTCCAGATTTGTAACTGATGATGTAACAGGAAATCTTTAAACTGAATGAATCATTATAATGGTTTAATGAACAGAGTAAAAATTATTAAAATGTGCTAAAAAAAAAGGGAGGGGATAAAACTTTGATACATTTACGAACTCATTTTTGGCTGTACATGCATGAAATTAAAAGAAAATACTAGTTAAGTGCCAAAGTATCGAATAACGTTTTCATTTTCTGTGAATACAGATGTCGATGCAGGTTTTTTTAAGGTTATCTTAATTTTTAAATGGTCTGGAAGGGGTTTTAACCATAACCTCTCCCCCCTCCTTTTTTTTCTGTGTCAGTGAGTGCATATAGTCGATTTTGAATTACAATTCATAAGTGAATCTCTGAAATCGTACTTATAGTATTAATAATATGAAGAAATGAAACTGTGGATTGAAAGTTTCAAATATAAAATAAAATGAAGATGTGATTTGAATAGTGAGTGTTGGGGCCCCTGATCTGCAGAATTGCATGTTATAATCAATATTTGTACTGCTTCGTTATGTATAGAAGTGTTTTTTCACAGATGAATTATCAAACATTGCAAATAAAAAAGTGACATCCTTTGGAACAGCATTTGTAACTTTAAAAAGAAAGTTCCTTCATCTGAATGGGGAGTGCTTGAGATTACCATTTATAAATGAAAATACATGCTCTTTATTAAAAAAAAAACAACTGTTGATTGAAAATTTAACTTATTTAAATCAACTGATTTAAACCAGGTCAAGCTTGTAGTATGTAGTTAAGATTTTAAATGTAGTTTGATATCCTGCTATTTAATTATAGGGTAGATGTGCCAGTAATGGACACCCGTAAGGAATTTCTTTAAAAAGTATTTTTTAATTAATTATTACAGAGTTTCCCCAGGTATAAAAAAAGGCAGGGTGCTGCTGGTGAGAAAAAGGCACTTTTTTATTCTTAAGGGCACTTTTTGGATTCTTGAGGGCATTTTTCAGATTCTTAAGGGCACTTTTTTTAATTGTTAGAGATTTTCTTTTGGTTTTTAAAGCCACTTTTGATATTTAAAAGTCAAAACACTCTTTTTAAGACAACACTGAGTCAGTTTTTACTATCAAAGCAAATTTTTTTTAATGCAAAAAGGAAAAAGGACACCTTTTTTTACTGAGGGGCAAGAAGGGTGCTAATTCTTTTTATAAGGGGCAAGAAGGGTGCTATTTTGTAAACCAAAGGACAGGCAGGGGGCAGCACCCTTCTGAAACTGTCTGGCGTAAACTCTGTTATTATATTCCACGTTTTTTAATGTTATATTAATCTACCAACAATATTTAATCATGCTCATAGTCACATTTCCCCAATGTGAATCGAAATTTAATTGTAAATAACAGAGATATATCAAAACACCCTAAATTCCAGTAATGGACACCCTCTGTTCCAGTAATGGGACACTCTCTGGTCCAGTAATGGACACCTCACAAAAAGTAATAGATAATTGATATTATGATTGTATTTAAAACTAGAGTTTAAAGAAAGCATATTAATGAAATAAAATAGCAATTTTCAAATAAATTTAACAATTAGGATATCAATAATTAAATAAAATATTTATGAGAATAATTCACTGTTTATATTAATTGTCACTATCACAAGATCAATATTTTAATTATTGAGACATAGGGGGGGGGGGGGGGGGTTAGAAGGGTTAGTTTAAAAAAAATCTGACTACTACTGCATGGAATTTTATTTCCTATTATTTTTAATAATTTAAACTTCCTAAAACTGCTTGATATATTATTTTTTGTAATTTATATAAAAAATATCAAATAAATGAAAGTATGGATTGAATGTTTTTTAAATACTAAATAAAATTATTTCAAAATAAAATAGCAGAATTGAGATTTGAGCCCCATGATCTGCAGATTTACTAGTTTCATTGCTACTATAATTTTATTTTATTTTTAATGTATGCTCTAGTTGTTTTGTCAGAGAGGAAAAATCAAACATTTAAGATAGAAAATAGATTTTAATAACTTATGTGACTTAAAAAATTGTCTTTATTTAAATGGGGAGAGCTTGAGCCCCATGAGCTCCTCATTTTCCTGTGCCCTTAAACATTATTCTCTGCTTCCTAATTGGATGTTGATTGCTGTATTATAAAGTATGCTAGGCACGATTTAAAAAAAAATATTATTACATTCTAGTAAGTGAAACTTAAAAAATTAAATGTAATTACTTAGCTTTTCAGTTAAATAAAAAAAAATTATGCACTATGAACATTACTGAAATTGCTTTTTTAGTAACGTCCACATGGGGTGTCCATTACTGGAAATTGACTAATTAAGTATTCCAGTAATGGACCATGGTCTTAAAATCTGAAAAATAAATGAAATTTTGTAAATAGACATTGGTACATAAAATTCAAAGTTTTCTATTACTATTAAAACAAAAACATGCAATTATTTCAAGAAAATAAAAAATATATAAATTAATTAAGTGAAGGGTTTAGCATTTTCATTAAGATTTTCACAGAAAAACAGTGGAACTGTGAAACATTATTTTCTGCTTCTTGATTGGTTTAATTAAGAGTGTCAACGATAAATAACCCAGATTATAAAACATGGAAGAGGGAGTAATGAAAAAATATATCAAAAGCTAAATTTTTATTGGTTATTTTTTTATAAACCAAAAACTTTGAAGGCGGCTCATTACTGGCACATCTACCCTATATAATGAAATTAGTTTTAATCTAGGCTAGTTTATTTAGAGATGAGTTTATTCTGTAATATTCTGAGTTTATTCTCTGATATTGTAGAGTAAAACAGTAATAAATTAAATAAAAAGTAGCATTTATAATACAGTTTTTAATCATTACATTTAAAAAAATATTTTATTAATTGAAAACCTGCATTCATAATATTGTTTGAATCATTTTATTTATAATTTTTTTTTTTAAATATTACTTTTAAAAAGCTTCACCAGCATTTCATATGTTTGAATTTCTTTTACCAAAAGAATCATTATTCAAATTTATTCTTTATGCAACCATATTTTGAAACCATAACGTTTCATTATTAACCAATAGATGGCGCCTGTAGTACATAAATAGGTTTGTTTACAAACGATAACGTTGTTTACATTTGTTTCTTTCTATCAAGTAGTTGTGTTTTATTAGTAAGATTTAAAATATCATATCTTTAATAGAAATCGGTTTATTTACTTATTTAATAGTACAAAAATTGAATCTAATTTAACTTCTTACTTTTTAATGACAATTTTTTAACTGTTTTATATGTTTTCAAAAGTAAACACACTCAATTGCATGAACAGTTTTATGCCTAAATTAATAAATTTACGTATAATGGCTCAGTAACACGTGGTAAGTTTTGCATATGAGCAATGTTATTTAAATTATTCATAGTTTTACAGAATTTCCCTTTTTTTGTTTTGCTTTTATGCTTTTTAAAATGGGTTGTCCTGTTTGCTTTCAATTTTCAGTGTATTTGAAATAACGTTTTTTTAACTAAGAGCAGCAATAGGAGGGTGCATTTTTTATTTAATTCTGTTTGCCTAAGTCCTGTTAAAATTTCCCACATGTTTCATGTGACAACAGAAAATGTAGAACAGTTTAAATTGTAAATGTATTTAAAAAATATATACATCACTTTATTTGACAAATTTTTCTGTTTTAATGTTTAGAACTATAACAAAATAGAACATGAGTGACTTTTGAAAAACAGTCTGTTAAATCATATACAAATATCATATGAATTGTAAATTAAAAAAAAAAATAAGCAGAATTAAAAAAAAAAAAAATCATTTTGCTTGTTTATAGAGATTAAGTAAAGGCTGTTCTTGCCTCAGAATTTATCATTAACCAAATTAGTTTTCTTGTTTATAAGATAATTAGGGTGAGGGTGATTAAGTAAAGTTTGCCAAAACTCTGTTTCAGTGGGAGGGGGGGGGAATTGTGCAAAAAGATTTTTTAATTAGATCTAATTCTCATAAGTGCTTGCTTATGTAAACCAATAACAGCCCATTGTGTCTTCAGGTATTCTTTATTTATGTTATCATTAATTGATAATTCAAACAGTTGTAGCAGTATTAATCAAAACAAAGCACTTAGTTATAACAATAACTGTTTATTATTTGTAGTGATAAAAATAAAACCAGATAGTATCACTAAATTTTACTATAATAGAAGTTGTATTGGATCTGTATGCAAAACAATCTTAAGATGTCTTTTTTAGGTGCGTTCGTAATTATATAAATACGTAGCACCTATAGTCGTCGTTTGGTCCGTCCGTCTGTCCGTCCGTCTGTCTGTCTGTCCGTCCGTCTGTCTGTCCGTCCGCATATAACAACGCAAAAACTACCCAACCAAATGGTTTGCAATTTAAAATATATTATCTTTGCAGAATTTTGTCGAGACATTTCAAATTTTATTAAAATCGAATCAAAACTTTAGGAGATATTAATAAAAATATTTATTAAGAAATTTGATTTTTTTTTTTAAATCGGTGCTTTTTTGTTAGAGGAGCTTCCGATGGATGTTAAATCGTCAAGCGACCGAGATACTTATTTTATTACAGAAATTAATCTGCAGACGATATAATTCATTTCACAGAATTAAAAATCATCAAGATCTGAATATTTATATAACTAGCTGATACATATATATCTGAATATTTATATAACTAGTTAAGATATTTGTATGAACAGTGTCATAAAATATATACTTAACTAGCTGTTTAGCCCGTTCTACGCATGGGATATCATGAATTTAATTCTAAAACGTGCGTACGAACGCACCTCGTTTGTAACGTTTGACGTACAATTTCCAACTTGTTTGTTTATAATATCTTTGATGCTTTCATTTGTTTCTGCATGAATAAAGAATATGATGAATTCCAGTTAACTGAAAGTATGTATTGAAGTGTGATTTTGGCCAAATAAGCCTAAATTATATATCTCAAAATACAGTACAATATCTTTATTACATTCCTTGGTGCAGAAGTTGTGCAGATTATAAATTTCATTGTTAAATTTACTTTATAAACATGTTCCAAATGTGTCTGGACAAAATAATTATATAATAATTCATTATTTTCCCCTTTAAATTTTTTTTTATTGTAATAGCAATCATTTCATTAAAGTGCTCCAAATTGAGGAGATAAAGTTGAACTAATGAATGAAATTTAGTCTTTTAAAGAGCAGCATTTTTTTTTTTTTTGTTAAACAATGTGGGAATGCAAATGCTTCTTAAATACAGAATTCATTGTTTATGTCTGAGAAGTTGTATGATATATAGAGAATTGCATTATATAGACTTGTGTTATAAAGATCTTATACTGTATTATACAATATAACATCTTTGTTCTGGACACTTCAGTAATCCAAACATTTCAGAACAATTATTCTTTTAGTTTTTATTTTCAACTCAGAATTTTTTTCTCTATTTTTTTTTTTTAAATTGTTATTACTTTAGACTAAAGGTGTCACTTCAAAAATGATTCTGTATGTGTCCTGTAATAGCAATAAAAAAAATAAAGCTTATCTAAAAAATTTCACTTCCAAATTTGTCGCAATTTGCAAAAAAAAAAAAAAAACTCTCTAAAAGCCATACACATAACGATGGAATCGCCCATTACACTCTTCTTTATTTATAATTTATTTTCTACTTTTAACTCTTTAAAATAGCGCTTTGGCATATTTTGGTGAACATTTGTCACATAATTAAATCCATTGTTTTTTTTTCAACTCCCACACAATTGCACGAGTTAGAGTATATTTGGTGATTTCATCCGCGTGGTCACTAATTGAAAAATGTCTTAATATTAATGTATCAATTTAAAATTAAGTTGTAAAAATATTAAAATGTATTGTCATTGGAAACACACCTTTGTACATAATTTATATAATTCTAGCCTCTCAAGAAGTGGGTTAAAAATCTATTGCAAAATTCCATGCATAAAAAAAATATTAAATCAAATAAACTAACAAAAAAATATTTTGAAAAAACTACCGAGCGAGACTATCTACTGGGTACTTAGTATTTCTCTTATCATGATGATTTTGGATTAAGAAGTTATAGTATATAAGCAATAAGCATAATAGAAATAATAAAGTATTTGATTGTTTAAGTTCTTTAAGAATGTAAACACTTATTTATTTAACAATTTCCAAATGCCTTAAAATCACTTGCATTTGGCAAAGAAAAAATGTTTCTTGTCAAATCGCATCTTTTTAGCATAAAACATTTAAAAGTATTTTTTTACATAAATAGTTTCATTGGAATTTTTTTTTCAAACTAATTTAAGTATGCGCTTTAAGGAAACCTTGACAATCATTATCTTCTTTTCAGATGTGACAATACTGCTTTTCATTTCTGCATAAGTTCCACTATGAGTCAGCTTTTTTTCCTTTATACCTACCTACATATACAACTTTGGACAAACGACAAAATTTATAATTTTTCATTAAACAGGGCTACAACCCTTAATGAAAGTCTTATAATGGACAAAAATGAAATCCGCTGAAATTAAATACCAACAAAACTATAAATATATAGTTTTTTTAATTGCCATTTTCCCAGTGGTTGATCAATCGAAAATCTAAAAATTAATCTTTAAAATATCATTGGCCTGTGATGTGATTAACAATAATTCTTATAAAAATATTAGTTGAAATAAGCTAGATGGAAGTGGATTAATTTAACTTATTGTAATTGTCTCCAACTAATCAAAAACTAAATATTCACACTTTTTAATAAAAATATTTCATAAAATGGCTTCTCTTACAGCAGACGGTTGACAACAATGTAATAACAGATGCACTAACATTCAAACAAAAATATTATCTGTAGTGCTACATATAAAACTGATTTCTGTTTGAAATGGCACAATATATCAAAAATTTGATCAACTACTGGCGGGGTGGTGTCACCCTACGTATTTGTATACGAGTATATATATATAATAGTGCTAAATTTATAACACTTCCGGAGTGAACTCATCCGGATCATGATAATCTTCCTTTAAAATCAGCCATTTTTTTTTTTCAATAAAACTGCATAAAATTAACCTTTAAAGAAAGATGTGAAAAACAAAAACAACTTGAGTTATGAGCTATATCAAAATATGCATGTTTTTGTGCATGTCTACGAAAGCTGGCTCAATCCTTTTTTGTCAGAAAATGTGACTAAAAGTGTGCTATTTATCTGTTTGATTTGTGAATATTCTCACCAAAAAAGTTGCTTCTACATTTATACAAAGTAATCTTGAGCTCTATGAGCATGTCAGTAGGTAATATCCACAGCCAACAAAAGAGGCAAACTACAATACTTCTATCTCACATGATTAAGATAAGCTAATTTCCATACATTGTTGAACTGTTAGGTTATCAAAATAGACTGAAAAGTAGTTGGAATGGTCTCTTTTGCTGACTGTGCTAATTATGCTACAGTTGGTATGAAATAGAGATGAGATGGGCTCAGGTTCTGTTTTCATAACAATCCTTCCGAGTCGGGCTCAAAGTGAAAATTTTATCTATTCAGAAATATAAAAAATCCCTAACGGCTCGGACTACAGGCACAGGTAGATTTCGAAGGTGCAGGCCGTGGGATGCCTGTCTGTTGGGAATTGTGGAAGAAATGAGCTTTTTGCCATGATGCAGCAGTTGAAACCGCCCACTTCGAAACCTAACTTGTTTGCAGGCAGAGCCAGCAGGGATTTTGTCAAAGAATGGCCCTACATTTTTTATTTTCCTACAAATTTGATATTCCTTGAATTACAAAACAATAACAACATTTATATGACTGTAGTGCCTGGGAAATTGACACAATATGCAATTTTTATTACCATTATCGGAGAGGTAATTTTTATTTATCAGAAAACCTGAAATGCTATTTGATTTCTTAGTATTTCAAAAGAATATTTCCAAATTCAGATGCATTTACTAATAAATGAATTATATCTTGAGTTATAAACGATTGTCGTCACAGGAAGACAGTTTTTTTCCCTTTTCTCTGGTGTCGTGACAGTAATAATTCTAGTGCTGACAGAATGGAAACTAAACTTGAAGAGGAAATAAAATATTTTATAAAGAAAATTGCAATATTTCTAGAAAAAATTTTGTTTACATCCATAATATAAACATGTCTGAACCTGAAAATGGACTTTCAAAATATAAACAAAAACATTATGAACGATGTGGATTTAAAAACTCTGTTTTCATCCTGTACAAAGTATTTTTATTGAAACTGCAAAAGAAAGTTACCAACTTGATAATCTCAGAAAACGAAAAAATTTCATTTTCACTCATTTTCGAGTATTAAGAAAAGTATTGGATTATTTGAATCGAAACTCAGTTTTCTTCTGATTCCGAAAATGTAAATTTTGTGAAAATCAGACCTTTTTTACCTAAAAATAACCTTTTTTAATTTTTGACTAAAAACTGACCATAGTTTTGAATCAAATGATCCAGACATTTGAGGAGGTGGTATTAAATTTACTTCCACTTCGTGAAAATATCTCTATTTAATTTCCGAAAGACAAGGCGTTACCAGAAGAAGGGTTTCATACAGCGATTTTGCATTCCGTATTATTTGTTGACAGGACCGGGCAATGCCAAGTGGATTTGCTAGTATTAAAATAAAAATTTTAATAGTAAAATTTAAATAAACTTTCTTTTTAACCCTTTTTTTTTAAATTAAAAAATGCTTTGAGTATTTTCTTAATATCTTAATATACATTATGTTATTTAAACACAAGTAGATATATGAAATGATCATTTATAATAGAATTATAGTCAAATGATAACAGAAAATTTTTAATAAACTTCCTTTATTTGAAAATTCAAGTTACAGAAATAAAACAACAAAATATTGTTCTATATTATAAATATTATCACATAACAAATTTATTACTGAATATAATGATATACTACATATCAGAAATAAAATACATAAATAACAGTTTGGCATGCTAATGATGATGACACGATACTCAGCAGAAAACTGTATTCTATTAGCCTGCAAAAACAGGTATGTATTAATCTAATGGGAGAAACAAGTTATTAATCATTTTCAGTTATTATAATTAAAAAATGAAAAATAATAACATCAAAGCCAAGCACTGGTATGCTTAAAGAAAAGAAAGAAAAACAAATTTCAGTCTATTATTAAAATACATAAATTAATCAGCGAGATGAAAAGAAATGTCTCATTCAAACTGCTAAGAATATCTGTGGATTTGAAGATATCAGAAATACAAGTAGTTTTAACTCCAGTTCCAATAAAAAGAAAAAATATTACTATATTATATTTTATTTATAGTGCAGTATGTGTTACAGCCACTCATTAATTAAACAGGGGTCGATGCAGGTTTTTTTTCTTGGGGTCCATTTTGTGAAAAGTAAAGGTTATTTTTGTGAAATTTATTATATTTTTGTGAAAAATAACATTTTATAATGGAAGTTGAAATCCAGTTAATCAAATTCGAACCAAGCATTTATAAAAAAAAACTTTTTAAAATCCTTTTGGTGAAGTTTTCTTCTCTGGTGAACTTGTTTGTTTACAAATTACACATTTTAAAACATCACAAAACAATAAATAAATAATAAATAGCAAGTTTTTATGAAATGGAATTTTGTGAAAGGGCCTATTTTAGTAAAAAGAATTTTGTGAAGGGACCCATTTTGTCAAATTGATTTTTGTGAAGGTTCCCATTTTATTAAATTGATTTTTGTAAAGGGGCCCTAAATAGGCCCCAAATTTTGCCTGGATCAACCCCTGTTAAAGAAACTTATCGATGGAAAGAAAATTGGCATGATAGGGTTGTTTTCCAAAAAAAAACTCACTAAATATTTAAAAAAGTGCATGGAATTATTCATTAAGTGGGAATTGGGGGGAGGGTGTGTTAAAGCAACTTTTAACTTCAAACTGATTATAAATTTCATAGCATTATATTTTTTATCACATTTGCCATTCATTAAAGAAACAAAAAAGTAGAATTATATCGAAATGTACGTGAAAAAAAAAGTATTTGTATATGCATAAACTTTTTAAAAAAAATTAACACATTTCTTGTAATCAAATAAAATTATAAAGTGGTGGTGTTACTGCGCAAACCTTTATTTTTTTCCCCAAGTTGGGGGGGGGGGGGGATAAAAAAAAATAGGGCTATATCTGAATGAGCAATTTAATAGGAAGCTACTACAGTATTATCTTTATTTTTTACAGATAAAATGCGAAAATGCTACTTTCAAGGTTCCATATGTCTATATTAAAATGACATGTTTAAAGGAAATCCAATGTTAAATATCTTCTTTAAAAAAGACAACTATAATTGTTATTCTAGTATGTTTTTAATGTTTTTTTAATCGTTTATGTAATATTTTCAGGAATACTATGGCTAATATGACACATAATGCAGTAAATAAATAAAAAATCAGAAAATTTATCCCCAGTGTTGAATTCAGACATTTTTCTCCGGAAGGGATTTCTGTGGCTCCGGGAGGGACATTATAAAGCTCTGGAGGGGAAATTGTACTTTTTGACCATTAAAAGCATAAAATCTCAAAACTTCTAGGGAAGAGGGGGGATATTTTTTCAAGGGCCACCCCTTGAATTCAACTGTTTCCTCCTTCCCTTGATATTCAATAATTTTTTTTTAAAACTTATATCGGAAAACATACAACACATTTGCATTTATTATCTTGAAACATTCACTGCTGTAGTTTTGGGATGGTCAATAGCAACGCACACCTGACAATGTTTAAATTTCATTTTTCAAAAATTGCATTTTTGTTAAATCACTTGGAGTAAACAATAAAGTAATTTGAGTAAAATAAATTATGAAGAGTAATAGTTAAATTCCATTTTTAAGAATTAATTTTCAGCTGCCTGTATTACAAGCAAAGAAACAAATTAAATGTTTAATTGCTTTACATAATTTATAAACTTATTTTCTCATGGATTTAGGGAGACAGTAAATTAATAAAGAAGAGAAATATGAAAACACGAAATATGAAAGTACCAAACAACAATGTAGAATGTAGTATTTTAAAATCCCTCTTATTATGCAACAAACTAAATATACGTTGAAAAACTACATACTTACAGTCAATATACTTCATTGATTGACATTATATTTACCACAGTTCCTGCTTGACAAATTTGGAAGCAAAAATAGCATACGTCCAAGGCCCAAATTAAAATTTCTTGCAGAAGATCACAAATGATAGCCAATTACTACAGTAAAACTACGCATGAGTGATCTCCTGAGAGCAACATATCCTGGGACCAGTAGATTCACCAGACAATCCCTCTTGCACCATTCATGAATTTTGAAAGTTTTTCAAACTTTTTCTGAAAAAAAAAATATATATATGAAGTTTTCCAACTTAAACCAATCCTTGTTGAGAAAGGGAAGGGGTGGGGGGCTACAATAATTCATGTAATGTACTACTGATTAATTATTAAAAGAAATTTCAAAAAATAAACAACTAATAAAATTTTTAAAAGAATAAGGAATGGTTTAATAATTAGTAATAACAACTAAATGTAAAAACTGTTTACTTAAAAACATGTTTGTTCACCTTAACAAAAGTTAAATTTTATATTTGTGTAGTTATCCTGAGTGTTGTTGTTTTTTTGTAGGGGGGGGGGGGGGGGGGGCGAGATGGCTAAGAAACTAAATACAATCTAAAATCTCTGCAATATTTTAGATATATTAGGATTGATTCATTGAAAAAATTAACACATTAAAGCTGATGAATAACAATGCAAATCATGTACAGAGATTGCTATGATCAGTCAATTATATGACAAAGAAGATAGAAGTTTAAAATATATATATCAGATTAAGATAAGCAATCATGGTAGTGGGGAATATCAGGAAAACAATATTTCTTATTTTCATGTTGTCATACAAGAGTACACATATAGTACACACTGCACCCTATAATTAATGAAATGTATTAATAATGTAATGAATTTAATAATTTTTAATTTACTTTAAATTTTATACATAATTTAATAATTTTTAATTTATTTTATTTTAAATTTTATATATAATTTAATAAATAATTGATTAATAATATAATGAAAGAAATTAATACATTATTACATTACATACATAATTAGAAATTTAAGTTGAATGAGCAAGAATATCGATTTGAAAATCACAGGTTTTAAATTAATTTATTAATAAGATTCAATATTTTATATTGGATGTAAGAATTTATTTTTACAGTACCATAGTATTTGTTGAAACTATTCTATAGCAGTTGTTTTACCAGATGACTTAAAGACAAGAACATTGGAATAAGTAATTGATATTTCCATTTTAAATGTTGCATGAAATGTATACGTAGAAATAAAGCACTATTCAGTGTTTTGATATCACAGCAAAAAGCATGGTTAAAACAGAGTAAAATATCACTGCATTAAAAACATGCTAATTCTGCACGCAATAGATAATAATAAGGAACTGCATTTGATAAAAATAAATATATTTTTTACATTACATGTGAATGCTTATTCCAAAATTAAATAAGAACCTTTCCAATCAGTCTGATCATTCATTTTATATTAAATATGTCCAATCATTCATTTTATATTAAATTTCAGAAAAACAAAGCAAGTCTGCAACAAAACGACATAATTTATATATGCAATAACAATATTAAAAAATTACCTTTACATGTTCGGCTTTGCAAGTTTTATTCGAAAGTTCGTATTTGTAGCTTTCTGTATTTCTTGCACAAAAGAGCACACTTCATCAGAATTTTGAAAGGACGTTCTAATAACAGCAAATTGTTTAGTTGTGGATTTTTCGTCAACTGTAAAATTATAGTTTAGACTCTCCAATAATGATACTGTGAACTCAGTTATTACGAAAAAAATAAAGCTAACGTATTCAAGCCACAATCACCATGCGGTAAGCACATGTAGTCGTCCAGTCCAGATGCTGCTGCTGCTCTGAAAATCTTGTGCAACCCTACGCGCAGGACTCTCGCCAAGGTTTTTCACCAAACTTTTTCGCCAAGGTGCTGAATCGAACACAATTTCCAAAATCGCCTAGGAGCTAGCAGGGGTGAAAATGACCTAGGCTAGTTTCATCTTCAAACCGGCTTTTTCATTGTATACGGGGTCGGAAATACAATGATGTAATCGACGCGGATTGAAACAGGATTCCAGTGTAGTTTCTAAACGATGTTTAACAAAATAATGCACCAAAATAATGTTATGAATAATTAAAATAAAGTTAAGAATAATTCAAATAATGATAAGAATGAGAATAATATTAAGATCAATCAAACTTAAGTTAAGAATATCCCAACGATGATAAGAATAAGACTAATATTAAGATCAATCAAACTTAAGAATAATTCAAATGATGATCAGAATAAGAATGCATTCTTTGTATCTATTAAAAAAAATTACGGATCCGTTTTTTTACCAAGTCACACATGAGTTATACAATTTGTAGAATTCTGTAAACACATATAATGCACAATTTTCTTGGGCGTACACAAAACACTTTTTAGAACTATGAAACGAATAACACATATCATACGATGCAATGGCGACGATCCTTCGCGCCATTTCTTGATTGTAGCTTATGAAATCAGAAGAAGCTCTGAAAGCTTCCTTCTTTATTTTAAAACTAAATCACTGCGGATTTATAGTTGTAAAAACATAGCACTTTGCATTTTTTACTGCGGATTCGTGCCCGAGTTGGGGAGCCAATTTTTGTAGCACTCACTGTAGAATAATTATACTTTTCGTATCTCGGGGATGAAAGAATATTTCTTTAATAAGACCAGAAGTAAAAGATTGCTGGCATTTTCATAGATTTTATTATTTCTTGACGCAAAACACACACATCACAAAAACTTTACATGACACGTATATATAAGATTTTACTTTCACATTTCCGGAGAACAAAACACATCACGTTCTATACATAACCACACTTAAAAAAAACATACTTCCTTCGACAAAACCCACATGACAACTGCACTGAACGGAAAAATTTCTAGATCACGTGATGCGTGGCGCATTTCGCCGGGAAGAGTCTAATTTTCGGGAAGGGGTTTTCTGCGTTACAAATGTATATTAAATTACTGTTTTGAACGCGATTGGTCATTAACAATGGTAAATATCATTGGTGACTAATAATCATTCATTTTCGGTGATATCTCTTCCCATAATACATAAATACCAAATTAACTGACAAACCGCTTCGAAATTTGATTCATTAAATATTATTACATAAGTTGTATTTGTTTACATACAGCTTACGGCAAGAAAAGATCTGGAAGGAAGTTGAGTTGTATAGCACATAATTATGGTAAACTTTAATTGTCTCACTGGTGCGATTTTTTTTTTACACCAGGTAGCAGGGCTACACTAGGTACCGGGCTTGCTCATTCATTATCATGACGTCACAAAAGGTGGCTGGCTGCTACCAGCGATTGGTACAAAGCGAAACGACAAAATGAAAGACCAACAGCGATTGGCACAAAACGACGGGCTCGTCGCTTTGCACCAATCGCTGGTCGCGGCCAGCCACCTTTTGTGACGTCATGATAATGAATGAGCAAGCCCGGTATCTAGTGAAGCCTTGCAGGTAGCAGTCCAAAAATTCATTCGTGGAGAACTTGTTTTACGAACGATTATCTCCATGGTTTAATATTTTAAACATTCACGACGAATGAAAGTCTTTCTTTTTTTGTTGTTGTTTACTTTCATGGATAGAGCATTTGAACTGCGAACCTAATTTTAACTGAAGTTATTGCAGAATATATACATAATTGAATGTAAGTCGTCTCTCAAATATTAATTTATTTTGAACGATATTTTCAAAAATGTAACTTTCATGCAGTTTTATTTGAAAAAATAATTTTGAATAAAAATGGCCGCCTGGCATATGAAAAATGAAGCGGACATCCCGGAACTGTTGATGACAGTCACATGACTTACGGTTTTATTATAGAGATTCTTAAATTATATCCTTTTCTCCTCTGACTTAATGATTTTTATAAGTTTTTTTTTAAATTATGAAAGCATGGCTAAAAAACGTAATACGCATTGTTCTGTCTCTGGTTGCAATATTATCGTAGGAGCACCGTTGCACATTTATAGGCTACAACTTTTTAGCACTTTTTAAAGCATTACAAGGATAGCCGGTTTCCACACTATGTATTCCAGGCGCTGTAACTAGGCTCAAAACAAGCCAAGCAAGTGGGACAAGGGCTGACTTCATTTGACGGAGAAACGCTGCACGTGGAACAAAGACTGGATTCATCTAAGGCTCCTATATACCGGGCTGACTCACGCCTCCATTTAATTGCTCAAGCGGACGCCTGACTTGGCGTCTTAGCGCGTAGATGGCGAGTGAATTTAGTTACTTAATCATATGCAAAAATATAAGAATAAATAGCTAAGATATTTAATAGCGCCTAAATTCCCCCTTTTCGAAATTACCGACCTCGCCTCCTTCCCTCTGCTCTGTAATCCAAAGAAACTACTTTCTGACATATTTTTGAATTCATTTTTGTTCAAAGTCACATAAAATTAGCAGGTCTTCTTAAGATCTTTCAGAAAATACTGTTAAAGTGGACGGTTTGAATCGAATTCCCGACGCGGCAGATTCAGATTCCGATTCAACCAAGCAGGGAGGCCTACCATACGGCTTAAGCTCTACAAGCCCTGCTTGGCAAGTTTATAAAAAAAAAATTACAAATGAGGCCATTATTAAGCTTTTACACAGTACTAAATTGAACAATGAATAAGAATTATATATACAATACAATTTGACATATTTACTCTCATTTGAGTAAGGTATTTTTACAATAACTCCAAAAGTTTAAATATTTAGATTTGTGGACTTGAGTAATAGAACAATTATGTACATGTCTATAAATACTTGAGTAAATAAGGAAAATAAAAATAATAATAAAAATATTTACAAATCAATTCTAGCTCTTTAGACCTGAATTAAAAAGTTTTACGTTGGGTAGGACTACTTTAATGTTCTGTAATTTTAAATTGTTTTAAGTCCAAAGCTTTTAAGTTTTTCAAATTGGCGGTCATTTTGTTTTGTTTTTACAAGATTAGTCCTCATCAGTATAATTGTCATCATCATCATCTGACGTAGCGTCCAGAGGTGGTAGTTGGAACAATGTCTGATTATTTTCTATCAGAGACATGCAGTTGATTATTCTTTGTTGTAATACAGGATTTTTAATTATCAGAGTGAACTAGTAGTGGAGTGGCAGTGAGTTCGCTTTTCTTAGATGGAGAGTTACTGTGAGCATGCAATTAAGCATGTAGTGGAGAGGATCTCCTCTTTCTCTACAGGTGCATCGTGAGAATGATGTTTTGTTGAATTTTACTAAGTATGTTGGAAATGGACCATGATTCGTTGCAAATATATATAGATATCTGTGATTCAGAAGAAAGTCCTCTGATACTGACGGTTTTAATGCGAAAGTGTAACGGCCAGTTAGCGATAAGTTCCATTCCTGTTGCCATGAGTTTAGAAGATGCTGTTTCAGTTTCCTCTTAAGATAGGAAGGTGGAAATGGGATAAATTTTTGTGGAATTTCTGATGATGGGAAGGTTGCTTCCTTGGCCAATTGATCCGCCCTCTCATTACCTAAGAGACCTGCATGTGCTTTTCCCATTTGATGTTAATTTGTTTGGTCGTTTGTTGAAGATATTGTATTATTTGTTTTACTATTGCATTTTTGGTTGAAATATCTTCCAGTGCTTGAATGCTAGATCGACTGTCAGAGAAGATTGTAAAGGAGTTATAAGATGAGTAGGATGACCAGATTATGGAGTCAAGGATGGCTAGAAGTTCTGCTTGATATACAGAATTTTCTTCTTATATTCGTTGTTGATGTTTGTATATTTCTATGGTTTCTCTATATGCACAAAAGGCATAGCCTGTCCCTATTTCCGTTTTTGAACCGTCCGTATAGACTTCAATTTCGGAATCGGAATTGGTTTCCAGTGTTTTTAGGTGATCACTTGAGGTATCTATATGATTTTTCTGCGATTTTGACTGGAACATGTCTGCAAAATATGGGGGAGATGAGATTCCAAGGCGTATAATTCTTCCGAATTCTGATACCTGTTCCAATCGCAAACGAAGGAGTGGGATTCCCGTAAGTACGTCGAGGGCTGCCGTTGATGTTCTGCGATATGCTCCTGAGATCATTAACAGACATTGTGCTTGAATAGCTGAAATTAAGCGATAACCATGCGACTTGGCTAGCCTGGTAAACCAGGTTGCTGCAGCATATGTTACCCTCTTTTCCAAGATCGCACTGTACCATATTTTTAAAATACTCTTTGAAATTCCACTTGATGTTGACGCAAATTTAAGTAGATTTTGAATTATTCGTTGAATTTCTTCTCTTTTCGATCTAAGATGTGGTAAGAAAGAGAGTGTGCTATCCAATAGTATGCCTAAGTATGGAATTGAGTTTTCTGCTTTTAGTGAATAATTATCTATTTTAAATATTGGTGGGCGCCTTAGGTATTTTAGTCTTCTAAGATTAAGAGATTTGCATTTATTGTATGAGATTTTTAGCTTATATTTTTCTGCCCATTTGCTGATTAGCTGAACTGCTGTTTTTCCTTGATCTTCTAGTTTTGCTCTCGTTCCTGCTTCTATGATTAAGAGCAAATCGTCAGCATATGCAATAGCCCTAATTCCTATTTCCCTAAGAAGGTCTAGCAAATTCTGCATGAAGACCTTCCATAAGAAGGGGCCCAGACAAGATCCCTGTGGAAAGCCTCTGTTAAACCAGTGGATTTCTTGAACTAGCCAGTTTGGGTATGCACCTCTTCTTGATAGGAATGAACTTGTTGTGTTGACATATGGTAGATCGACGCTTAGATTTTCCATTGCTTCTATATTTTCCAGCCATGGCAGACTGTCAAAGGCGTTCTTAAAATCTAACGAGAGTAGGGAGATGCAAGACTCTTTTTGTTTTATTATTTCAAGTTGCGAGAATAAGTCCTGTATTGCGGTTTCTGTAGATCTGCCCTCAGTGAAGCCATGTTGACCAGGAAAGTTTTCTCCATTCTTGTTGAGATTGTGGTATATGCGACGTAGAAGTAATTTTTCGTAGATTTTTCCAAAGATCGGAAGTAATGTTATTGGTCGGTAGGATTCAGTTTCCGTTGGAGGTTTACCAGATTTTAGGAAGTAAACTAATTCCCGACGCGGCAGCGCGAGAAAGGGAGAAGCTTGTCGTCACGTGACAATAATCGCTTATTACTCGATAAGTAATTTATTTGACAAAAACTAGGAAACGCTATTCGATTCCAAATCGCTTGAATAGTCAGTTCTGCCAATTTTATTCCTTTCGTTTAAACATGAGTCAGAAAATATGTCAAAAAGTTTTGCGCTCTTGAGCAGGGAATTTGAAAACCACATTAAACAAAATTCTTTCAATTAAAAATATATAGAAAATTCCATATAGTAAATTCACCTTCTTAAACTTGAAAAAAAAAACACAATGCAAACACATTGATAAAAATTTATTTGTTACTATATAAAAACAAGATATAGTTTTTCGACTGTTTTTTTATCCTCTGATGATGGCTAATGTTTAGCCAAAAGCGCTTAGGTATTTTGACATCTGATTTTACATCATAAATTGTTTTAATGCTTTAAACTGTGTTTTTAGTATTTGCACCTATTATAGTAACAAATAAATTTTTATCAGTGTGTTTGCATTGTGTTTTTTCAAAACTCTTTAATTTGAAAAATTTTCTGCCCTATTTATAATTTTACAATAACAGTAAATAAATAATGAATCGTCAAAATTTCCCCTTCCCGCCAAAAAAATAATAAAAAATCTGCCCCCCCCCCCTTTCTGCAGATAATGAAATTAAAAATCTCTAATTTTTTTCTTTTTATGTGTTTGTTACTTTTTTCAAACAAGAAATATATAATCATTTCAAACACGCTCCCCCCCCTCCACCCTACTCTCAAATTTCAGATTTTTTCCTTTTGACCCCCCCCCCTAAAGAAAGTCCCTTTTCTACACTTTTTAACAACAGTAAATGAATTTAACTATCTAAATACCCCCCCCCCCTCCACCCATCCAAAAAATAAATAAGGTGGAGTTTCTAGACATGGGGGGGGGGGGAATAAGATTTTTTTCTCCTCTTTAACAATTAGGCTTTTCTCACCCGTCCTGCAATATACCATATCGGACTCGAAGAACCGGTTTATTGTATAAAAGTGAACTGGTTGGCGCGGTATTTGGCGAAATTCTTCAATCCTGATCTATTCTTCTACCATTTACAGACAAATTATTCCGCCTTGCTTCATTTATATGGATGTTAAATATTCTAAATCCACTCCTTAACAGATTAGAACAATTTTATGCGAAACAACCATCCATTTTAAGCGATTTGGTAACTCGATAATCGTTTAAACATTTCTCGCCTCATAGGCAGCAATGGGCATCAAAATGCTTGATGATTCAGCCTGTATTATAAGGAAAGGGCATGTTTACAAACAAACAGTTCCATCAACCAATCTACCACTGCTTTTTTGTCGCAGCTATCTTTGCAGGAATCGTCATGGCGACGTAGGCCAATCATATCACAGACCAGTTTAACGTAGACCAATCAAATCACTCCATCTCATGTGTACTGTAGGAGTCGTAAAGAACGAACAGGCTTTTCTCCAAAACTAACAGTAATTTAACCAACAGTGACGTCAGTTGCCCTTTCCTTATAGGTGCCCTAGATTCATCGGATGGGAAGAGGTTTTCAAAGCAAGCCGCCAGTTGTTTGGGCCGACTTTAGGGTTGCATTTTTAGCGTCACGCCAAACGTATACATTTCATCTCTGTATAATTCTGTGAATCAATGCACTGGTGTTTTGGACTCCTATTATAGGAGCTCTAGTGTTGATCAGCCGATCTGTCGGGACGTCAAAACCAAGCCTTTAGGCATTATCTACAGATGGCGTTATTCTAACTACTGCTTGCTTTACCTGGGAGTAGTAGAGACAACAGTCTCGCAAACCAACCAACCAAATGACCAAAGAATTGTTTGTGTTTGTAAACAGAGTCCAGAGTGCTGAGCTGAAACTTACGTATCTCAGACCATGCAGACGATTGAAAACCCTGAATTTTCCGAATTGATAGAACACAATTCGAAACTTTTAGCAGTGTTCAGTCCAAGAGGTCATGCAATTGTGAGTGTCAGTGTTGTTATTTTTTTGGTTTTGGATTTTATGTGTTATTCTGTTTCCATTGATATTCACCGTCCATCTTGTGATTTTTCTACCCGAATACTTTTTTGTTTACTGAAGTAAAGTTTGTGGAGCTGAAGTGTTACAATCACGCATCGATATTTGGCGATTTAAAAGCCCCCGCCAAAATAACAACTTTAATACAAGCGTAATAGCCAGGTTGCTGCTGTTAAAAGAAAACCCCCCCAAAATTTGGCGATATTTTTTCTTTTTAATAACCGATTAAAAAAAAAAATAAACGATGCGTGAGCGTAGACATCATAGCCAAATTTGTGCATACATCGTTTCGGAACTGATGCTTTACACTCACGCAAACATGTAAACAAAAGTTTGGCGACTTTCTAGTTGGCGCGATTTTCACGACTGCGCCAAATGAATAACTTAATACAATGGCTAGGTTGCCATTAAAGGAAAAAATCCCCTAAATTTGCCGACTTTTTTCCTTTTTTTAACCGATTATTTTTTTTTTCTGCATGAGTGTAAAGCATCTTAGCCATCGTTTCTTGCATTCTGCTTGGCGATTTTTTTAAAAAACGTGCCAAAATGCCGTTTTGAAAATTATCGCCAATCTGAAATCCAGAGGAAACCCTGCTTTCTAATATGGCGGTCACTTTCAAAACTCTCTAAAATCCATTATTTTTTTCTTTTAAAAAGAAGATAAATATCTTAAACCAAGAATTAAAATGCGTATATTATATACAGAATTCTTTTTGTTTTAAAAGTATGCATTTCTTAAGTGATTTTATCCACACTTTAAAAAAGTTAATGGTAAAAGTTAAGTTTTGAAAATGGCTTATTGGAAAAAGTAATTTCCTTGGCATTTCAGAATTTCGAAAAAGGCATTGTTAAGCACATTATCATAAAGAAAACAATAGAAAATGAACAAAAATAGTACTTATCTTGTGCAGAGAAATCCTTCGAATAAATTATGAGTAAAAGAAATAAAAAGGTGAAAAAATTTTGATTCTAAATAAAAACAACGTTCAACAAATAGTAAAAGTTCAACAAATAATCATATTAATATTGTTTATAGGTATCTTTAAAACATATTAACTTTAAAGTTAAATAAAAAAAAGTATCTTACCTTTTCAAAATAGCTGTTTTATCTTATTTATCTACAACCTTTAATTACTAGAAAAATAAAAAGATGATGATGAAAAGTTTTACTTTTAGAAGCTCAAAACTACCAATCAGGATAAAATGGTTCACTCTGAGCTAAACTTGTTCTCTTAAGGCTATAACTAATCGATCCAATGCTGTTGTCTATTAGGATAGAAGAAAAGCTTAAAATTTTTTAAAATAAATAAAATATTAGGGGGTGGTCCACTGTGTACAGGTCTCCCCTATAACCAACAAATTTAAAAGGAATTTTACTTCAAGAATAGATGAATTGGGTTAAGATAAATTATTTTGGAAACCTCTAGTCTTGGTAACTAGGGATGCACTGAATAGTGATTTTGTCTGAATATTCGGCATAAGGGTAAGCTGAATACCAAATATTCAGCTATCCGAATACTGAATATTCGGCCAGTCGAATAATAACTATTCGGCCGAATACCGAATATTCAGCTTGCCAAATACTTTTATATTTCAGAGTTTATAGGTATTAAAAAGTTAAATTTAAAAATAGTTTTACATAATATTTAACACAGATACTTCCATTTTGACAAACAAAACCTTTTTAAAAGTAAACTAAAAAAATATATGCTTTGAGCTATCATTTAAGAAGAGGATAGTTTAAAAACTTTTTTAATTAATAAAATTTAAATTTTTATGACTTCTGTGTATTAAATCAAATGAATAAAATTTTCTTGTATTCTAATATTTTAAAATCAAAGAGAAATTTTGAAGAAATTGGAAGGAAAATTGTAGAGTCATATGCTGTTTATTTAACAGGAAGATGGTAAAGTAAATAAATACAATCTATTCAAATGGTGGCAACTCAGCAAGAGTAACGTTCTCTGTTTTTGTTTGATTTAGCAAGGAAGTTTTTAAATGCACCAAAAAACAGTATCTGGAGTGGGTGATAATTTCGAGATCATTGTTACTTTAATAAACATACAGGTTGTTCCTAAAATCTTCTAACAAACTTTCATTGGAGATAATGTGGTTGACCACATTATCTCCATTTTATCCTCATTATATCCTTAATGTTATCTCTATGAGAAACATTTTTTGAACAAGAAAACATCTCAATTAACTTATTCCATCAAAAATACAATACATTCAATCAAAAATACAAGCTGTGTCACTACAAGTCGAAACAGAATTTTCGTTCACAACTTTAACAATAATGAAGATATGTTAGTGAGATTTGCATTATTTATTTTGTTTGTATAAAATGTGATGATATCATTGGAAGTGACAGAATTCTGGCCAGTGACACAGTATAAGTAACTGTCAGCTGCATTCTGAATAAAGGAATGTCTAGCCCAGTGTTGTTTAGATATGAATGGTGGCAATTTCCAGCACTTCTCGTCATGTTATCATATTTCACAATCAAAGTAACTCTGTTGAAAATATAGTTACAATATCTTCATTATTGCTAAAGTAACAAACGAAAATACAAGTTTGACCTGGGATGAGATACATTGTATTTTTGATTAAATAGATTGTGATCCTGGTTTTCTGGACAAAGATTGTCTGTCAGGAGTCTTTTATCATTCCTGAAAGTTTTTTTTATTTTGTTTGGAAACACTCTGTTTGCGAAAAAGCAAGAATCACATATTTAATAGACAGTGTTCAGAAACTTGCATTTGTACATCATTAAGTGCTACGAAAGTTGTAATTAATGGTTAATTTTCTTAAATGACACTTTTCAAACAGCAAATAATGTAAAAGCATTCTCTGTTATTCAGATATGATTATATTTCTAAGTACTTTGAATATCTTTATTAATTGAAAGTTAAAAGTAGAAGTTGTGTAAGGTTTTTACAAATATTTTCAAAAGGTTTTTTTAAGTATTTGGCAGGTCGAATACCGAATAGATACCAAATATTCAGTGCATCCCTATTGGTAACCATTCAGTATCTTATAAAAAAAAAAATATAAAAATTTGATTTAAATAAAAAAAATTATATATATATATATATATATATATATTTTTTTTTTTTTTGCGTCCTGTTTACAGTTTATATCTTTTTTGAAAGATAATTAAAAAAAAATATGTATTTTAGAAATTAATTTTGGAAAAATGTATTGAAACCAATGAATACTACTTCTAATTTTAATAAATTATTTTAACAGAAATCTATTCTACAAAATATTGGAATTCAAAATCACAGCTCATTCTGCCAGGTAGTTTTTAGTTATACTTAAAAAACTATCTGCATTGTAATCTTTTGCAACAATTAAAAATGCATTTAACATTAGGAGTTCCAAACTTTAAACATGCATAAACTACTTACTGAATGACTTTCTTTTTGGTATCTGAAGATAAAAATTACTGATGAATTTAAATACGTATATCTAAATTGTTAATAATAGTAATTTATGAAACACACTACTTAAATATGTATCAAGCAGAGTAAGAAAATCAGTAAAATAGGAAATAAATATTTAATAGAAACGCAATCAAGTAAAATTAAAACCTACAAATAACATGAAAAGAATTACCCCTTTGACTGATTATCCCGCAATTTCCACGGGCAAGACATTTGTAGAAAAAATTATGTAATTTACAATTTTGTATTGAAAATTCCACAGTCAAAGGTTGAAGATGAAAATGATAAATTTATTAAATTTTTCATATACAGGATGATTTGAAATATGTAATAGTATAGGAGATAAAGGTCGACTGCATATTGGTCGAAAGGATTTTGAAAAAAAAAAAAAATTAGCAGTCAGAGTGTTAAAAAATATGGTTGCCAAACAATAAAATTTAAATATTTCAAATCACATTTATGAGACAGATTGTATGTGAGCACGTAGTTCAACACCAGCCTCCCCCACCCTGCTCAAGCTGCTGCAGAAAAAATGATTCTATCATATATATATTTTTAAACTTAATTTTGCCCAATTGTTTTATAAACATATCTGTAGTCAGATTCACAGTACATTAGTACCCCGACTTACGTCTCCTCGGCTTACTTCACCCCACATTTATGTTGTCTGGCTTGGAACGAAAAAAATTCCTTAATTAAGACACATTTTGAGCTTTTTTGAAGACTTTTGGTTCTATGAAGGGAAAATTTCCTGTGACAGTCATGTGATAGTGACAAACAAATAAAAAAAGTAAATGACAAACCTAAAACTGCTAGAGATGTTTTGGTACCATTAAAACTAAACATTTTGAGAAAAGTGAATTTTATCTCATTTTTTTAAAAGTATTAAAAATGGGCTACAGAGAGATAGCGAAATGTTAAAATGAATATGTTTTGTTTTATTTATTTTATCTGCAGAAGCATGAAATAATTGATAATGATAGACATGAGAGAAAAAGTTGAATTACTTTTATTATTCGATAAAAACTTTATAGATGGGAGGAAAAGAAATAAAAATGATTGAATTTTTGCCTAAAAGAAAATAGATTTTTAGATTTTAAATCTTGAAAAGACTTAAAGAATATAATTTATGGCAGCAATTAATTTTAAATACTTTGTACAGTAGACTCCCTTAAATCCACATAGCTTAAAACCAGAGGTGGTGTGAATTTTAGAATTTTGCAGATTTCTGGTCACTGTTTTGTTTATATTTTTTAACAGTAATTTGAATTTAATAATGCACTCAACATTATAATGAATGCTTACAACATTGTAAAATAATAAAAATTAAGAAAATATAATTTTTTTTTAAATATTAAAAGTGAAAGTCAAGTAAATAATTTATAATATATAACTAAATAGTGCATAATGATGAGATAATTTTTTCTTGAATTATTCAGTGAAACTTTCCTTATAAATATAAACTAATAATTCACATCAAAATCTTAAAACAAAGTTTTATTACAGACTAGTTACAATCAACAAATAACAAAGTTTTATTTCATGTTTAGCAAACTTTAAACCTAATAACCTTGTCTTAATAACCAAAAATCTTGATTAATGCATAAATGTATTTGGTGAAAAGATCGTGATCGCCACTGATATCAGCGCTATCTTGAAATTTTTCAGAAATAAATTTATGCTTTCTTCGTGAAAAAACATGAGTTCAAGCATATTAACCAGAATTCCATATTAAAATGTGTATAGAATGATATATATATATGAAAAAGAAAAAATCTTGAAATTTTCACCTACATCTTAATTGTAAGTTTCATCATTGTTTACATCTGAAACGATGTGTGGATTTTAGGAATTTGTAGATTTGAGGGAGTCTATTGTATTAACAAATATATGATCTTATCATTATGAGTATTTATCATTTTTTGCTTATCTAAATGTACTCACTTACGTCATTTTCGACAGCCTCGGAACGAATTGCTGACTTAAGTTGAGGTATTACTGTGCTTTATATCAAACACACCTTCTGTATAGTATACATTTCACATATAAAACAGTGTAATGAACGTTGATGTGTTAATTGTGCCAAGCCTTCAATGATTGACATGCTTATTTTTAATCATAGCAATGCAACCTTGACTGTCTTAAATCATAATGTCTGCCTTTTCTGAGTACCCTCTATTTCACACAATAATTGTGTCAAGCCAATCATACACCCTCTTTACATGCTTCAGACACAGTATTAATTTCAGCTTCGATAGTGAAACTGAGTGTTGTTTCCAGTACTTATGTATTATCTGTGCCAGGTAAATAGATCGCCAAAAATGGCTGTCAATCACCAGTCACCAATTGTGTTCAAAATGGTAATTTAACGTACATTTAATAAATACATAACATTGTTAATAAATAATATAAAAGCAAGCTAAAATAGTACAAAACAGTAATTTCCAGCAACATTTATTAAATACATAACATCAAATTGACAGTTTTTAGCAGTAAACAATATTAATAATGGTAATTTTATTTCCAATGGTTTGTTATGCCCACCAGAATGAATCCTAATCCTAATAATATTATAAATCTGATTGTGTGCAAATGTTAGGCTGAAGCCAGCGTTAAAATGAAGCATTTAATTATCCTGTATCTTTGCATATAAGTTGATTATAACCCTCAAATGAATATAGGCTGGTTTTTGTTTATTTTATTTCAATATTTTTCTTAAAAATTAAAAATTTCATTATTTTCATACAGAATAAATGGACATTTTTTCGTATATTTTAAAATGGTTGGTTGGTTTGGTTGTTTTGGCCCAAAGGGCCCAATTTTGCAGCTTTTTTTAAAATGGTTAAATTTATTTTACCGTTGCTAATACTTTATCGTTGCCAATATAAAATAAAACCCCTGAGTAATAATTTTTAATCAACAATTTATTTTCACGTGAAAAATGAAAAGGAAATGAATTATTTAAGAATTAAACAGAATATGAAATGATGTCATATTAGAAATAAAACGTGCGTTTTCAAATATTTGATAATAATACAAAGTGCACAAATACGAGTAAGTATGGAAAGCAAGCGAATATGATGTCATATATAGAAAAATAAAACAGATTTGTTTTGATGTTGAAATAAAATGATCTTGGATTATCAAATTATTTGTGATTAATTTCTCTTTTTTTTCTTTTTCTTTTCACATGAAAGGAATTATTTTAAATGTATGTAATATATGTATTTTAAATGTATGTGTTGTAAATTAAAGTTCTGTGTTATAAATGAAATGAGTGAAAGATTTATATTTTTAATGAATTCAATACGAATGATGGGATAGGTTGGCGATTTATCGTCTGCACACGGCTAACATAAAGATACCATATTTTTAATTTAAATTTTAAAAAGTAAAATATATATATATATATATATATTGGATGGCAAATGTCAATGATATGCATCGCAAAATTATCCGTATCGAAAATCAGAAAATCTTAATAAAAATAACTATATTTTTTAAAAGAAAGTTGCTTTTCTCATAAAAGCTAAAGATTTAATTTGATTGTGTCGAAATAACAGCATTTTCCCACAATCGAAACACATTTGTAAATCGTCATTTCGAACCGGAATTTACTTTTACATTTCTTTTAGTTTAAAAATAAAAAAAACTTTGTTGTCTTTTTTAAATATAGCTTTTTTTAAAGTTGTTTCATCATAGATTTTTGTAAAGTCTTGTAGGATAAGAAAAATTGCATAGATTTTAAAGCAATGTTTAAGTAAAATTACAATATTTTTTAAACTTAAAAAACAACAATGTTATCGAAAAGAAAATCGATTTTACCAACAAATTCACGTAATGCAAAAGCAAAGAAGAAATCAAAAAGTAATGAATCTTTTCTTCCAGCCGAATTGTGTAAATTTGAACAAGCCGATCGTGCCAATTCATAACATTATAAACGTGAAAGCGCGTTCTATATAGTAGAATTTTTTTTACATATAGGTAGAACATTTCCGAGAATAGGAAAGTTAGGGGTCTGTAATTAAGTCTATAGTCAATTCGCTTTTTTTTTTTTTTTTTTTTTTTTTTATCAAGTGAAATTTGGCGCAAAATTAAATACATTGTTGTAACCAGATTTGTTTTTTGCGTGGTAAACACTTAATGGTATTTTAGATGATCATTTCCCCGCTCACCTTTGATGCCAACTATGACTGTAAAACATATTAAAAAATATTAGCCGATAATTTTCTAATTTTCTTATTGCTTCATGATGTAAATAGACTTCCTGGTTCATACTTTAAACCTGAATCGGTCATGCCATTGTCATTCAATTTTTATTCCTAATCCTAACCCTAATCGTATGCTATCCTAATCCTGATAATAACTTTAAAGAATATTCTTCGACACGAATATGTAAATTAAATCAATATCCATAAATGGAATGAATGGAAAATAGAATAAATAGAAATGGCAAAATAAAATAACAAGAAAGTACATTTATTCGACACCTAACCCTAGAGAAAGCGTAAAAAATTTCAAGCGCATGAAATAAATCAAAATAATCCTATATATACTAACAAAAATATGTAAATTTAGATCATCAGATTTGTGTCGTCGGTATTTATTTGCTTATAGTGTTCTTGACGCAATACAGAAAATATCGAGGTTAAATTGGGCAGAATTTAAAGTACTTTCTAGCAACCTTTATTTACATTTTAGAATCGCATCAGATTGTTATATCTTTGTGAAATATCTATCAATGTATAAAATCCACAAGTAGTTTGTTCACTATTTACACCACTTAGCATGAAGCACTTAATTTAATATATACATAAACAAGATAATGTAGTAAGAAATATATAACATATGTCTATGCAAATAAACAATATAATAATGCCCATTTAGCAATGCACACATATACAAATTGTACACCAAATACCACATAAAATGCACTGCTGTATAGAAGAATTCTGCCAGTGTTGTTTTTCGTTTTACGAAGAGGAATTCCTCGATTTTCACAATTTTACTGGGTCCTCCTTTTTTCATTAGTTGTAGTTTCATTTTCGCGATTGTATATATTATTTGGCATGAAATTTCACTTTTTTAAGACTGTGTTATGTCAAGGCCCCTATAGCAAAGAAATACCGTATGGTCTCCTTTAAAATGTGATAAAGCTTTGGTTAATTATACAGGGTGATTCATAAAAGATGGGCAGAACTTTAAGGGGTTATAGTACACTTAAAGACAAATAATATTAAATAGGAGACTAAGGGTCCCAGACGTATTCCCAAGGAGATAGGGGGCATTAAAGTTTAGGGTCCGAAATTTTAAATGATTATAAAACATGGAAAAATTGGTCGATTCGTTTGCGGTTTTTGCAAAAAATTTTCTTTATGCCAGTATTTTCTTGAAATAAAATTTTAAAGTTCAATTTCAAAAAATGCCGATAGGGGGCGCTTTAGACTTTGGAGTAACAAACAACTATTTTTTAACGTTATTTTTTGTATTTCTTTAAATGATTTTGAAAGCTTAGACTTAAACTTAAATTTTGATCTAAAAATCTGAGTCCTAACGAGTAGTTAAGTAGCGTAAACTGAAATTTGAAATTTGAAACCCTTCTCCCCCCAGAACAAAAATCAGTTATTCCCGATCTTTGTGTCGTAGATTAGGCTCTAACTACTGCCGCGTTTTGCTAAAATTATTCTTTATGTCAGTATTTTCTTGAAAATAAATTTTAAAGAAAAATTTCAAAAAATTCCGATAGAGGGCGCTTTAGACTTTGGAGTAACGAACAACTATTTTATACCGTTATTTTTTGTGTCTCATTAAATGCTTTCTAAAGCTTAGACTTAAATTTTCAGCCCAAAATCTGAATCGTTAGACGTGGTTAAGTTTCTGGGGAGAGGGGTTTGAAATTTCTACTCCTGAGCACAGTTCAGTTTACCATGTCCACACATTGTGTGCTGTGATACGAGGTAAAAAGACACAAATTAGGATTATGTTACCAAAGCATATTTATTAACATGTAATCACAATAAATGTTCAAAATTGTGACCACCAGAGGTTATGCACGCAGAACAACGGCGACGAATGGAACGGCGAACATTCGCGAAAACATCAGGCTTTTCGAGCACTTCCCCTACAGCGGCGGAAAGTCTGGCGACCAGTTCCTCGGGGGATTCAATGGGTGTCTCATACATAAGAGCCTTCAATCGTCCCCAAAAAAAGAAATCGAGGGGTGAAAGATCTGGCGAGCGAGCAGGCCAAGCAACAGGACCACCTCGACCAATCCATCTGTTCGGAAATGTGATGTCCAGATAGTTGCGGATGTCTCGTACGTAATGGGCTGGCGCTCCATCGTGCTGGAACCACATGACCCGCCGGATGCGTGGAGGAACAACGTTTAACAGGTCTGGCAGCACATGTTGCAGAAATGTGAGGTATGTTTTACCGTTGAGGCGTTCAGGAAGAAGGTACGGTCCGATTAGGTGGTCTCCGAGGATTCCTGCCCAAACATTGATGGAAAAGCGTCTCTGATGAGCATGTGGATACGTAGCATGTGGATTGACATCCGCCCATACATGTGCATTGTGTGTGTTAAATGTACCTTCACGTGTGAAGGTACATTCATCGGTGAAAAGCACAGTTCGTCCAAAATGTGGATTTAGCGCGTTCTGCTGCAGAAACCAGCGGGCGAATTCAATACAATTTGGATAATCCCCTGGAGACAGTTTCTGGACTCGTTGCACATGAAACGGGAGCAAATGTTCATCCTTCAGTACCCTCCAAGTCGTGGACTGTGAGGTATCCACCTGGCTAGCCACTGTTCGTGTACTTGTACTTGGCTGCGCCGCTACTACATCCAGAATGGCTTCTGCAACAACTACTGATTCGTCCTTTTTTGCACGACCTGCATTCGACCGGGAAGCGAGAAATGATCCCGTCTCACACAACTGTCTTTGCAAGCGCTCGAAAGTTTTGCGGTTAGGCAACCGCCTGTTAGGAAATCGCTCTCCGTACATTCGTTGTGCCTCTGCACCATTTCCATCTGCCGCTCCGTAAATTAAATGCATCTCAGCCTTTTCCTTATTCGTGAAGGGCACCATCTTCCGATTCATTACTACAGCGACTTACACTTGACTCACCGTTCAGTGGTTTTTATGCCTGAATCGTGTCGAAATTTTGCATACGTGTTCTTCTTCTTCCCCATTTGACATTTGCATACTTTCTGTTTCCTTCTTCACCCGGTGACTAGCGTCAGGAATGGAGCTTTAACGTTTGCATGAGCGACGTTTCCAACTGTGCCAGTGCCTTTATGAGTGAATTCCGACTATGCAGTCCTTGACGAAAGTTGTATTTTTGCCTCGTATCACAGCACAGAATCGTTGGGCATGGTTAAGTAGTGCAAACTGAACTATGTTCAGAAGTTGAAATTTGAACCCCCTCCCCTCGCTACTGAACCACGCTCAGCGATTCAGATTTTGAGCTGAAAATTTAAGTTTAAGTCTAAGCTTTAGAAAGCATTTAATGAGACACAAAAAATAACGGTATAAAATAGTTGTTCGTTACTCCAAAGTCTAAAGCGCCCTCTATCGGAATTTTTTGAAAATTTTCTTTAAAATTTATTTTCAAGAAAATACTGACATAAAGAATAATTTTAGCAAAACGCGGCAGTAGTTAGAGCCTAATCTACGACACAAAGATCGGGAATAACTGATTTTTGTTCTGGGGGGAGAAGGGTTTCAAATTTCAAATTTCAGTTTACGCTACTTAACTACTCGTTAGGACTCAGATTTTTAGATCAAAATTTAAGTTTAAGTCTAAGCTTTCGAAATCATTTAAAGAAATACAAAAAATAACGTTAAAAAATAGTTGTTTGTTACTCCAAAGTCTAAAGCGCCCCCTATCGGCATTTTTTGAAATTGAACTTTAAAATTTTATTTCAAGAAAATACTGGCATAAAGAAAATTTTTTGCAAAAACCGCAAACGAATCGACCAATTTTTCCATGTTTTATAATCATTTGAAATTTCGGACCCTAAACTTTAATGCCCCCTATCTCCTTGGGAATACGTCTGGGACCCTTAGTCTCCTATTTAATATTATTTGTCTTTAAGTGTACTATAACCCCTTAAAGTTCTGCCCATCTTTTATGAATCACCCTGTATATGTTGTTAATTATCAAGTGAAATGTTTTGCTAAATTAATGCATTTATTCTTTTTTAATGTTACATGAACGAAGTCAGGGGTAACAGCTAGTATAATATAAATATTATGTAGGGTAGCCTGGGGTAATTTTCAGAAAAAAACAAAACTTTTGCAATTACTCAGGAATTGAGGACTATTTTTTAAAACTTTCTCTTAGTAAAATCATCACACGCCTGGTGATTATACTGTAGCATTTTCAGATAATTAGCATTAACCCATTCGGGACCATGGTATCATATATGTAACCTCAAAAAGAGCATACAGAATTTGTTTTTGGCACCAGTAAAAAATAAAAGTGATATCTGCTTTCTTATATTAGAGCATTTTTGTGATAGTTTAAGTAAAGGTAGCTTTTTAAAAAAAAGTGGTGCCAAACGAATAAAATTTGTGTAAAAGCCGCCGGTCCCGAAGGAGTTAATAATAATAATTAAAATCAATAAAATCCTGACTGAAAATTACCCCATGGTTAGGAGTAATTTCCACACACCCATGGGATACTTTTCAGACAGCTATTTGTGAGGCTATTTAAGGGCTGATTTGAACACCTACTACAGTAATTAAGAGCAGGACCGTGCGAAGAGAAAACTGCGCCCGGGGTAAAGTTACAATTTGCCCCCCCCCCTTCTTTTTGTGACTGGTAACACAAAACTGATAAAGTACAGAAACAGAAATAAATTCTATTGAATAAACATTTCACGCTTATGTTGAACTTTAAAAGGTTCAATTTTAATTCAGAAATTGCAAACAACTAAATAGCATAAGAGAAAATTGCACTTATTTGTTGGAGAGACCATGATATTTTGAGACAGGAAAAAAAGAATGATGAAAAGAAAAAAAGAAAATCCCCAGAAAATGATCGATGACCAAAAAATGAATAAATAAACAAATTAAACCATGGTTGGTAGTATAAGTTTGGTGCCTCCTCAATTTCCACGCCCGGGGCGAAGGCCCCCTTTGCCCCCCTCTTCGCACAGCCCTGATTAAGAGACACCATTGTAAAATATTATGACAAAATAAATGGGGTATTTATTACACCATTCTGAATACAGAAAAAAGACATGAAAACACAATTGTAACTGTACACCTGGAATCCATTTATATTTTCACGAATGAAAATATGTTTTATTGTACTTTTTCGCATAAATAGTTAAGCTACAGTAGCTAAACTGTTTTTACATAAATTTATGTAAATCGGTACAGAATTTCAGACTTTTTAAACAGTGGTATATATACATAAAATCATATTCTATTTAAGAAATAAAAAATAATCGACTAGTAACGTTTTATTTTATCAAAAACCTACTTTTTTTTCGTATGGAAAATGAAATTTATTTGGATTTATTGATTAAATGATAAAGTGTTTTGACAGGATTATTAAACGAAACCCTTTGTGCGATTTTTGATCACACTTAACCCACTTGTTTAAAATTAAATTTTCTCCTAGATGGACAAATAATGTTACTTGTTTGTTTGCAGAAAGATAACATACCCTGGTATCCTAACACGAAGTGTCACTTATGCTAGCATTGCTACACCTGAGAAATTGACATTTGAAACAAGTGAAGCAAAAAAATAAACAGCAATTTTTTATAGCATTTTGGAAACCAATTTTGTACAAGACAGAGTAAGCTGCTAAGTACTAAGAAAATACTAATTGAAATAGAAAAACTGTTGATTTAACAAAAAATAAAACTGTTTTGGCAGATTCTGATTACTGCGCAAGTATTACTGCTGTCTGTTAATTAACCCTAGATTCCTCTGTCTGAAAATTGCCCCAGTCTATCCTTATAAGTATACTGTATCAACGAATGTAATATATCTATGTTATTGATACACTATCTACCAATAAGTATTTGGACACCTATGCAAATGCCGATATCTGCAGTACTAAGACACGTCATGCTCTCCATCTCCATCATTAAATATGCTGTCGGAAACAAGATTGGCATCAGTCACATGCAAGATGCCACAAAGTAGAGTTAACTAATTTCGAGAAAGGTGTAGTCATTGGGTACCACAGAAATGGCCTATCCTTAAGGGACATATCTAGAAAACTGAATTACTCAAAATCGACTGTGGCCTATGTGATTCAGAAGTGAAAGGTGAGTGGTGGTTGTCAAAATATGCCCAGTGTTGGCAGACCCACGAAATTGGGAGATAGAGACTGACGGGTGCAGTCCAGAGAAATTCGGAAGAACTGCACACATACAAGAGTTTCTACAGGCATCCAGGTTTGTTGTTTTGATGAATACATCTGTAAGGAAGCTCATCTGCTTGGTTTTCATGGTCGTGAAGCCACCCGTAAGCCTCACCAAGTCCAACCGCACTGCTCGGTTAAGGTGGTGCAAAGCACGTCAACAGTGGACCATACAGAAGTAGAAACAAGTTCTCTGGACTGATGAATCAAGGTTCACTCTCTACTGTTCGGATGGTTGGGTCTGGTGTATGCCTGGAGAATGCCTCCTGCCAGAATGCATTGTGCCCACAGTTAAGTTCGGTGGAGGGGGAATTATAGTCTGGGGATGTTTTTCTTGGTTTGGTCTAGAACCCTTGGTCGCAATTCATGGTAAGCTCAACACCGACGTCTGCTACACTATTTTGGATGACAGTATGCATCCTACGTTGTGGCAGTTCTACAGGTTGGACCCATGATACTTCCAGGATGACAACGCCAGCTGTCATGTTGCGAGGTCCACCATGGATTGGTATGGTGAGAATATGGTTGATCGACTGGACTGACCTGCCCAGAGCCCAGACCTGAATCTAATCGAAATCCTCTGGGACAAGTTGAATCATTGGATTAAAAGGTGCAACAACTGTCCAAAATCAGTGAAGGAACTTACCTTCTCCAAGCCGAATGGAAAAAAATACCACTAGCTGTCATACAAGGACTTGTAGAAAGCATGCCCAGGAGGGTTGCGGATGTAATTGCTTCTCGTGGAGGTTCTACTAGCTATTGAATGTGAATCAATGTTTTATAAATACTTCCGCCACTGCACTATCTTTAATATAGCAACTATATGATATTAACTATCCAGTTAAAATGACGAAAGCAAAAAATAAAATAAAAATAAGGGTTACTGTATTTAATATTTTTGGTGCCATTGTTGGCACCGAATACTAGATTTTAAATCTGAACTCTGAAATAATCGTGTTCAAGTATGGCTAAGGTGTGCTGTTGCTAAAAAGAAAAAAAAAATCCTGCTGATGACACTTATGTCGGATAACATAAAAATACTAAATATTTTTATTTTATGTGATTATGATGTTTATTCTTATATTTTTTCAGGCTTCTGCTGTCCTGTCTCAACTTCAGATATGGAATGTAAATTTGAAAAAAGTGTCTCACAGACTGGAGTGTGAAAATGCGATTGATTTTATAAAAGTATGTGTTCAAAGTGGTATTTTGTGTGAAAAAAATCTCATTATTCTGTGTTCATTTTAGATTTGAAAAGTGGAAAATAGACCTGATTTAGAGTGTCAATACAACACTCTCAATCTTATAATATATGAATCATTTTCTAATAGAAAGACTTTTAAAAGTATTGAGCTGATGAGCCAAAACTTTATGAGTAGATATTGTGTTGATTCAACTTAGGCATGCAAAACATTTGCATTTCTTTTTGGAATGGAAACTAAATATGTGTCCAGAGGTACAATGTATAAATTAGCATAGATTACTCAATTTCAGTACTTTACTAAGAAGGCGAGTTCCCAGTTCACCAACTTTAAGTATACTCATTCTATTCAATTGGACAGATACAAGTTACAATTTATAGAAAACATTAAAATCACAGGACTTCTCCATTAGACATATAGTGATTCTATAAAATGATAGCTTTATAATCCCAATATTTCTTACATACTTTTCTAACCTGTTTCAGGCAGGCACACGCATTTGGACACTTATACTTTGTCATAACATTTTAGCTTAATGTTATACGAAAAATGCATTGAGTTAATTGTTTCAATAATAAATTTATACTCGCATCAATTTAAAAGCAATATTTTCAATAAATAGAGGAAATTAGAGCAAAACATTTACCTTGTTATTAGTTGCTTCTTGAAGCCAAATTTTCTAATAGAATTTAATGTAACTTTGCATAGAAACTCATCACATTTTTAATAAATGGTTATTTATAAAAAGTCAAATCATCTGGTCTTACTCCATCAGTGGGGTAAAGCCTCATGGTTAATGTTAAAGGAAATGAAATAAGTTTGGACTTTCTTTTAAAAAGGAACAATATATTTTGTTTTACAAGTTTAACTAATAATATTTCAATTATAAGTCTAATGATTTAATAGTTAAAGACAAGAGAGGATACTTAGCTTTATTACAATTTGATAAATTGCAGAAAATAAGTTCATCTCTTTATCAGCATTATAAAAATCACAATAACTTTTGTCCATGTAGTTTTGGTTTTGAATGCCTTTTCTTAAAACATTGTTTATGAGTCTTTAATTATTGTTTTTTAATATCCTTTTTTTTCTATTGTAGGATATTTGGTTTTACCCACAAATGAATGTGGATTGGAAAGCAAGCCATAAAAAAGCCATTTTAAATGTTAGCAACAGTTTGATTTCGGGAAATAAATCCTTATTAAATATACTACACATAATAACGTAAAAAGTTTCTGTAACTTCAAATGTGTTTATATTTAAAAATTTTGAAAACTAGAAAAAAATAAACTTTTAAATACAGAAACTACATAAATGAAGCTATTGTAATGGTCACTTCCCTTTCTGGCCTAAAGCTAAGTATTTCAACCATTACATGCTAAAGGGCAGCTCAAATTGAGTCAAAACTGAGATATCCATATTCACCTGATTGTATGGTTTTATCCCACTTTCCTCTATATTATGCAACCAGCCCCCTAAAAAAATAATTAAAATTAGATTGAAATCTCAATATTTTTAGAAAATTTTTAATTCAATACGAGGTTGTATTCACTACAGAAATGGGTCTTATGCAAGCTGCAGGTTGGACAATCTTGCTCTAAATCCAAAAGCAGGACAGATTTTTGGAAGAATAGGGTAGGGTAGAGCTCCTATAATAGAGGCTGATGCATCCTCGCAGATTTGGTGCTCAAATTGAAGTTCAGTCGAAAAACCAAGCTAATCAGAACCGAGTCTTAGGTAACCCCAACTCCGGCTGTGGTAGATTGATGCTGAACTGAGCACCAATAATCTGAAACAAAATGGATATGCGTCAGCTCCTATTATAAGAGTCTTAGGGTAGGGTAATGATGTAACTACAAATTCTTTACTAATTACATTAATGGACACTTAAACGGAGAGAGCTTTCTAAGATATTAAAATAAGCTATCCATGTGGAACATATAAAACTTTTTTAAGAGTCCCATCAATATTCCTTAATGTTTTTTTCTGAAGTTACAAAACTCACAATTCTCCTAGGAATTTCAAGGACCTCCACCATAATGACAGAAATTGCTTCATAAATTTCCAATATTTGAGAATAGCACTTACATCTTCGAACCCGCTTGAAATACCATCACAATATATATACGAAAAGTTGAGAGACTTTTTAAGGATTCACTATTAGCACTGCTCCCAAGAGCACATCTGATGTAGCTCTCTTGGTAGAGAGAGGATACGTGGCAAGACTATGCCATCTTTTTACGGACCCCAAACTGTTCTGGCTAAGAGCTTCTAAAATAAAAACTTTACCTAATATTAAATGTGCTTATATTGCTGTGAAGAGTTTCACTGATAAATTAATATAGTGTTTTACCTAGTTGTTTTAATTTTAAGCATTACAGTATTCTAAAATTAATGGTCATATTCAGAGATAATACAAAAATCTTGAGCAACGATGCAATACCTGAATTGCAATTAAATTGATGGCAATAGACACTTATTTCTAATCGGATATGATTGTAAATAAAATCGTCTCTCTTAATCTCTTTTGTGTGTCTCCACTCATAAATTAATTTCAGGTTAAAAACACGTTTTTCTCTTTTTAGTGCTAGAAAATACCAAAAATTAATAAAATTCAAAGTTATCAAAATGAGGTAAGTTTTTGTCATACCAAAATGGAATTTTTACTGTTTTACTTTCTAGAGCATGGAAAAAGTCTTCTAAATTTAACTTTTAAGATTCAAAAGCTGTATAAAAATGTAAATTTTATAACTTTTTTAAAAATAACTGTTTTGACGTAAATAATTTTTTACATGATGAAGAATAAGTTTTGAAACATTTTTTACAATTTGAACTATACCTCTAACATGAACAATTTAGGAATTAGCTATTGGTCAATGATAAGAAGAGACACCCTGTATATGTTACTCTAATGATTATGTATGATAGTTTAAATTTAATATGATATGTTTGATATAGGGGAGATGGGGGATGAATGGGACATTTTCACAAAAATCGTTATTTTAAATATTTTATTTAAGTTATTATCAATGTTATTATCAATATTATATATCACATGTCATACATTAAGTGTTTGACTACATCTTATGTACAATATTTATTCAAGATTATTATTATACAGAAATATAAATGAAATTTAAAAAGAAGTTCTTCTATGTCCCAATCATCCCCACAGCAGGGATGAATGGGACACAAACTTTTTCCTCCCCGTATTCAATGTTAAGGACTAAAAGCTGACAAAAATGCCTCCTTGGCAAAAGCTGAGAGATTATAAATTGTAATATGATCTCCAGGATTATTTGTTAGCCAATCATCTTGGACTCATCTCAGCTTTGCCTTAAAAGGCCCATAAACGGAAGCATTCAATGGCGGAAGACAATGGCTACAATGAGGATGAAATGTTAAAAGAATAATTACCATAAATTATTAATTTATCAACCTATATAATATTATTTAGTTAATAAATATATTTTTCAGCATCCTCTATGGATGGTTGAGACAGCTCCATTCACCCCATTTGAAATGTCCCAATCATCCCCATGATGCATATATTCAATTGTCTGCCATTTTGTCTAAAAAATTATTTTGTCACAATGGTTAATATGCATTCATTTTAATTACCAATATTGAGCCTTGAAATAAAGAACTTATCTTAATTGTTTATATTGCATAAGACATTTAAGTAAGTTCAAATGTAAAAAAAATTACTTTTAAGCAGAGTTTTCAGGAAATGCAAATTTGAAAAAAACTGAAAACAGCCATGCGCTCTTGCTTTTGGTTCTGAAGCACACTATGGTAGTGAAATCTATGAGGATAAGAAGCAACTAAAAAGAAATGTTTATTGCCTGAAATATTGAGAACGTCCCATCCATCCCTTGTCCCATTCATCCCCCATCTCCCCTATTTCTTTTATGGTCAAGTGATATTTGCTGCCAAATATTCTATACTTGTTACCCAAGTCCAACCACATTGCAGAACTCTGGATGATGCTATTTTATTTATTTCTTATGTTTTAGGTGTAAAAGGTATTTCATAATCAGCTAAAATTTATTTGTTGAATCTTGAAGTAACCAACAGAGAAGAAAGCAAAAGCAAAAAACCACAAAGTTCAGAGAATAAATAGATATGAAATATATTGGTTTGGCGTGAAGCTAAAAATGCAACCTTAAAGTCGGCCCAAAGAACTAGCAGCTTGCTTTGAAAACCTCTTCCTGTCCAATGAATTCAGCCCTTGTTTCATGTGCTTGGCTTGTTTGGGCCGAGTGATTTGAATGATAACTGGCTTCATATTACAAGTTGTTTTGATGGTATAAGGCATCTCTATCTATCTCTGAACTTTGTGGCAAAAATCAAATATCGCTTACTGATTAATAATAATAATAAAAATATGGTGTTCCTTTAAAAAACATATGATTTGATAAATATTTGATGATTTTACATATAATTTTAGATATTGAAATTTTTCTATTAAAAATAATAATTATTGTATTTTTTCTTTATTTACATTTAAAAAATCTCCTGCTTAAATTTCATTTTTATTATTTTCCTGAGCCATCTGATTCTCAGAAATTAGAAATTCATCCCATTTGAAATGTCCCAATCATCCCCATAATGCACACATTCAATTGTCAGCCATTTTGTCTAAAAAATTATTTTGTCACAATGGTTAATATGAATTCATTTTAATTACCAATATTGAGCCTTGAAATAAAAACTATAACATATCTTAATTGTTTATATTGCATAAGATATTTAAGTAAGTTCAAATGTAAAAAAAAAATTACTTTTAAACAGAGTTTTCAGGAAATGCAAATTTGAAGAAAACTGAAAACAGCCATATGCTCTTGCTTTTGGTTCTGAAGCACACTATGGTAGTGAAATCTATGAGGATAAGAAGCAACTAAAAAGAAATGTTTATTGCCTGAAATATTGAGAACGTCCCATCCATCCCTTGTCCCATTCATCCCCCATCTCCCCTATTTCTTTTATTGTCAAGTGGTATTTGCTGCCAAATATTCTATACTTGTTATCCAAGTCCATCCACATTGCAGAACTCTAGATGATGCTATTTTATTTATTTCTTGTGTTTTAGGGGTAAAAGGTATTTCACGATCAGCTAAAATTTATTTCTTGAATCTTGAAGTAACCAACAGAGAAGAAAGCAAAATAAAAAAACCACAGAGTTCAGAGAATAAATAGATATGAAATATATTGGTTTGGCGTGAAGCTAAAAATGCAACCTTAAAGTCGGCCCAAAGAACTAGCAGCTTGCTTTGAAAACCTCTTCCTGTCTAATGAATTCAGCCCTTGCTTCATGTGCTTGGCTTGTTTGGGCCGAGTGATTTGAATGATAACTGGCTTCATATTACAAGTTGTTTTGATGGTATAAGGCATCTCTATCTATCTCAGAACTTTGTGGCAAAAATCAAATATCGCTTACTGATTAATAATAATAATAAAAATATGGTGTTCCTTTAAAAAATATTTGAATAAAAAACATGATTTGATAAATATTTGATGATTTTACATATAATTTTAGATATTGAAATTTTTCTATTAAAAATAATAATTATTGTATTTTTTCTTTATTTACATTAAAAAAATCTCCTACTTAAATTTCATTTTTATTATTTTCCTGAGCCATCTGATTCTCAGAAATTAGAAATTCCTCCCATTTGAAATGTCCCAATCATCCCCATAATGCATACATTCAATTGTCAGCCATTTTGTCTAAAAAATTATTTTGTCACAATGGTTAATATGAATTCATTTTAATTACTAATATTGAGCCTTGAAATAAAAAACTATAACATATCTTAATTGTTTATATTGCATAAGATATTTAAGTAAGTTCAAATGTAAAAAAAAAAAATACTTTTAAACAGAGTTTTTAGGAAATGCAAATTTGAAGAAAACTGAAAACAGCCATATGCTCTTGCTTTTGGTTCTGAAGCACACTATGGTAGTGAAATCTATGAGGATAAGAAGCAACTAAAAAGAAATGTTTATTGCCTGAAATATTGAGAACGTCCCATCCATCCCTTGTCCCATTCATCCCCCATCTCCCCTATTTCTTTTATTGTCAAGTGGTATTTGCTGCCAAATATTCTATACTTGTTACCCAAGTCCAACCACATTGCCGAACTCTGGATAATGCTATTTTATTTATTTCTCGTGTTTTAGGGGTAAAAGGTATTTCACAATCAGCTAAAATTTATTTGTTGAATCTTGAAGTAACCAACAGAGAAGAAAGCAAAAGCAAAAAATAACAGAGTTCAGAGAATAAATAGATAGGAAATATATTGGTTTGGCGTGAAGCTAAAAATGCAACCTTAAAGTCGGCCCAAACAACTAGCAGCTTGCTTTGAAAACCTCTTCTTGTCCAATGAATTCAGCCCTTGTTTCATGTGCTTGCCTTGTTTGGGCCGAGTGATTTGAATGTTAACTGGCTTCATATTACAAGCCGTTTTGATGGTATAAGGTATCTCTATCTCTGAACTTTGTGGCAAAAATCAAATATTGCTTACTGATTAATAATAATAATAAAAATATGGTGTTCCTTTTTCCATATTTGAATAAAAAACATATAATTTGATAAATATTTGATGATTTTACATATAATTTTAGATATTGAAATTTTTCTATTAAAAATAATAATTATTGTATTTTTTCTTTATTTACATAAAAAAAAAATCTCTAACTTAAATTTCATTTTTATTATTTTTCTGAGCCGTCTGATTCTCAGAAATTAGAAAATTACAGTTAAATTATGCATTTCAACTTAGTTTTGCCTATTTTTTTCTATTGAACGATTAAGTAAATTTATATGTAAATGTAAGTAAGTTTTATGATAAGAAATGTAAACTGAATACTGAATACATTATCGTATTATTTTACAAAGATTTTTTTTCTTTTTTAGTGGTCTCCAGATTCCGAATTAATATGCTGTGGAATGTTAAAAGAATGTATTCAGGTATAACAATTTTTATTTTATGTATTTTTTTTTTTTTTACATGTTGAAAGTACAACAGATAGTCCAACTTTCAGATAATTGCCAAGAACACTACCATATATTATATTTTTATTTCAAAATTAGAGAAAAATGCATGAATTTTAATATTTAGTGCCACAGAGAAACAATTAAAACATTTTCTTTTTATGTTGAAAAAGCAAACACAAACTGTTTAGTTTTTTAGTAAAAGGTAGTTTTTTAGCTGTAACATTTGTAAGTAGTGTTAGTTTGTTAAACGTAGCAAACATTTTCAAAATATATCAATTGTTTTTTAGCTGTAACATTTGTTAGTAGTTTTAGTTTGTTTAAAGTAAAAGTAGCGAACACTTTCAAAATATAGGAAATGTTTTAAGTTCATTTTGTTTAGAGTTAATACACATCCGAAAAAAAAAAAAAAAAAAAAAAAAAACCTGGAAATTAAATTAAATCATTTTGACTTTAAATCTCAAAAAAAGTCTGTAATTTCCTCTAAAAACTGGAAAAATCGTTTTTACCCAAGAAAAAAAAATCTCTGTTTTTAAAATTAACATTTTCAGAAAACTTAGTTAAAAAATTTTAATTATTAAATAAGTTGAAAATTAAATATTTTGTTTTTATGTATTGTGTATAACTTTACTCTTCAGACATTTTACTCTCATTATTTATCTATTTATTAGCTGGCGTAGCAACTTGATGTGTTGCTTTTGCATAGTGTGAGATTTTTCTATTTTTTGGAAAAAAAGAAAATTTAATTCTACATTTAGAAAAGATTTATCATATTATTATTTTTTTAATTTCTTATTATAATCAAAAAACCATGTTCACAATGAAAATGAAATGAAAATTTTAAAAATTACATGATTTTAATGCAATTGTAATAGAATGATTTATAAGAAAAGGGTGATATATGAGGCACGTGCAATAAAATTCCATTTATCGAGATGATTTTGGACAAAAATTTGGAGAGCTTGCCATTATTGCCAAGCCAATGTTTGTCTACTTGTATCTCTAAAAAAATATCTCTAAGCAAATTACTTCTATCATCTTAGCAAATTTGTTCAGGCGAGTATCGTCAAGTTCTGTAGTGTGGGTTGTTATTGTTTGCACAAAAACTTTGAATCTGAGTATATGCCCTGTTCAGACACCATGCTAAAAGCTACATGATCTATCACAGTCCACTTACTTACATTTTAAACAAATTTGAAAAATATTTCATATGGATCAATATTATTAAAATCTTTCAGCTTTTTGATAATAATTTTAGTAAATGTGGAAGTATGTCATATGAATATTGTTTACATTATATACTTTTAAAGAGAATGTACACTAAAAAATCCCCGACTGCTCGGCCTACAGGCACAGGTAGATTTCGAAGACGCAGACCGTGAGGTGCCTATTTATTGGGGATTGCAGAAGAAATGACCTTTTTCCCATGATGCGGCAGTTGGGACTGCCCACTTTGAAATCTAAATGTGTCTGTAAGCGGAGCCGGCAGGGGATTTTGTCGTTTTTAATTTTTTTTTTGCTATAAGAGCTGGTCCTATAAAAAACTTGTCAATACAAAAGTTGTAGATAACATTAAGAGGATTTATAATAAATTTAAGCAAATTTGATATATTGTGAATTGACAAAGTTATGAATTTTTTTCTTCTAAAACCCCTATTTCCCCCCTCTCCCCCCTTGAGGCCATTTTTCATTGTATCAAAAATCTGTTGTACATAAATTTTCACGTCTTATCCTAGAAGTAATAATAACTTTAAATGGATTTGATACATATCATAATTAAGAAGTTATGGGTTTTTTTTCTGTTTTCACAAAAAGCCTAAAAATCCCCCCCCCCCCCCCCACTTGGTTCGATTTTGCCCACTAACAAACTTGACCGAGATTTTATGCTTTTGATTTTATGTATCAGTTCGGAAGAGATTTGTGCAGAATTATTGAAGTTATCATGTCCATAATAAAGTGACATATATATATATATATATATAAAGTTTTGAACTGGGGGTGGTTTTGGGTTTGGGTTCTGGGAGTCATGATCGGCATAGATCTGCAAAAATTTTCCAGAAATTCCAACGTAGGGGAGAATGTAATAGGTAGTATTTCTTACGAAATCTACCTAAAATCATTAATTGTTTTATAAAAAAAAAAAAGAAAAATTTTTCATCATTTTGGTTAGCAGATATCCCATTATTTACCGTCCTCCATTCCTCTCCTTTTTTTTGTCTTCAGAAAATAGAGTCATTTAGAGAATTGTCAGAGAAATTTCATTAAAAGTTACAAATAATAATAATAATAATTTCTCTGAAACTAAAAGAATCAGTTAAATTTCATATTTACATTATTTTGTAGATTAATACATAACTCTTTATAATTTTTTTTAATTGTTTTAATTCTTAAGAATACCATTTCATTTTATTAGAAACAATTTGAACAGCGTAATGTGCATTTTAATCCATATTAAAAAAAAAAAATCACTTTATGAAGATTTTCAGATGCTTTTAAAAGTAACCAATTCATGACAAAAATTGTTAATGCATACAAAATTTGGTGCACCACCACACTCCCCATACATTTATAATATACTTACTTTACAATGTTTCAAACTTATGCTTACTCAGATAATTACTACTGTTGTCAGTCTTACATACAGATACAGTTATAATATGCTTGATCTTATGCTATGACTTGTTCTTATGCTTACTAGGAATTAGGGATGTAACGAATATTCAGCCACTATTCAGTATTCGGCCTATTCAGCCCTTTTGCCGAATATTCAGCATGGCCGAATATTGAACCGAATATTCGGCTGAATACCTATAGCTAAATATAATTTGATATTTTGTCAAATAGTTGCATATTTGGCCGAATATTCTAAGATATTTGGTTAAATAAGTTCCAGAAAATCAAAACAAAATGTGATTTTAAATATTTTTAACAAACAATATTAAAAAATTATATCTAAATACATTAATTATTATAAGAAAAAGAAATTCTAATACTTATGCAATTTTAAAGCTTCATGACAACTTATAAATAACTGTATATAATGATATTACATAAATAAAAATATTTTTCTTGCTGCATATTTAGGCATCATGTGAATTTAAGTAAGTATTGCAACATTAATTTCTTTTACATTAAAATGCAAAATATATACTGCATTTAAAGTTTAAATCTCTTCAGTGAATTTAAAAATATTAACTTTATATCTATTTTTTAATCTGATTTATAATGATGATAACAGTTTCTTAAACAATAAAATTCATAAATATTTTAATGTCTTGTGAAAATGTTTAATCTTTCACAAATTAAATCATTTTTCTAGTTTTTAGTTTTACTTTTAAATAAAAAAATTTGAATAAATATAGGACTATATAATTACTTTACTAATTAAAAATTAAACATTAGATGTTGATTAAATGAACTAATGAGTTTGATACATTGAAAAGAAAAGAACTATTACCTATACTGAAAAAGCATTTAATGAGTTACTTCAAAATAACATACAGGGGTAACAAAATAATTTATCACTGTAAAGCCTGAAATTGTGATGCAAAAATAATAATTTTTCAGCATTTTCAAGAAGTCTGTTTCATTTGGTTTCATATATATTACCAGCTTCAAAAAAACTAACGTTCACTATATACTGTGCTTGCAGGAGCTGAAAGATGATTTCTTGCTAAATTTGCAAGCCTTGGAAAGTTTTCTGCATTTGTTTTCCACCAGTTAAATGGACACTCTGTCCTAGCTATTAAATGTTTATCAAAATAGCAATCTACCTCTCTTAATTTATCTGCTGTATTATTATTAACTTCATTTGACAAATTTGGCAGTGATGCCTTCTTATTTTTTATTTCTGAAAAGCAATCCCAAAATGAAAATGAAATTATACTTTAAGAAAATAACCCTTTTCTTGACATACAGAATGTAAATTTACTAAGTTTGAGTTGCATGAGAAAGGACATAAAAAGACAGAGGACACATGCAAGTTCTTATTTTTGGGGGTTAAATGATTTTACTAAAATAAAAAAAGTTTCATTTTTACAGAGGTAATGAGTTTCTATTTTAGGTAAAAAATATATAAATTACTAGACCTATCTATGGATTAAAAAAAATATATGAATTAAATTATTATTTACATTTTTGAAAGTCAAATGTTATCTTATTGGCATCAAAGTATTTCAAATATTATAAAAAATACATTCAGCTGTTATGATTTTTGAACACTAAAAAAAAAAAAGTTATTTCAATTAGTTCTTAATTTAATTTTTGATTTTAAAATTGAAAAGGTAAATAAATAAACAATTAAAATTATTTTTTTTAAAAGTCGGTATTCGGCCTAAAATTTGGCCGAATATTCGGTATTCGGCTATTCGGCCAAATCACTATTCGTTACATCCCTACTAGGAATTGGATAAATTTCATATTTGCATTAGTTTGTAGATTAATACATAACTGATCATACATTTTTTTCATCTTTTCCATGTTTAAAAATATTTTGTTTGATTATAAACAATTTAAATAACATAAAGTGCATTTTTAATCTATGTTAGGTGAAATAAAGATTTATGAATACTTTCAGCTGCTTTTAGAGATAATCGTTTATGAAAAATTGTTTTAAAACATAACCACTTGTAGATTTTTTAATTAAACTATTTAAACTTTAAAAAAATACACACTAAATTTGGTGCACCCTCCTTCCCCATATAGTTATTATAATGTACTTAAATTACAATGACATGATCTTAAGCTTACTAAGAATCAGTTTCATATTTTCATTAGTTTGTAGTTTAATACTTAATAACTCTTCGTACATTTGTAATTCATCTTTTCAATAGAATATTTCCCTTTATTGTAAATAATATAAATAACAAAGTGCATTTTTTTTCATCTAGATTGAAATTACCACTTGAATCTAAATGATTGTTTTCAGTTGCTTTTTAAAGTAACCATTTTACAAAATATTGTTTTAAGACTACCTGAAACACTTATGTAGATTTTCTAATTAAACTATTTAAGCTTAAAAAAATTTCATACTAAATTTGGTGTACCTCTACTGCTGGCTCATATTTTATTCAGGCCCTTCATACACTTATAATATGCTTAATATAACTTGAACTTTTGCTTACTAAGATCAAGTTAAATTTCATATTTACATTAGTTTGTAGATTAATACATAAGAACTCTTTATACATTTTTATTCACTGTTTCAGTACTTAAGAATATTTCACTATTATAAATAAATAATAGGTACTTGTGTAGTTTTCTGTTGATTATTTTCTTTAAAAAAATAACTGTTCTCAAGCAATTGATAACCTTTTCCTTTTTTTGAAGTTGGTTAATAAACTTTCATAATGCAGAAAGTAGCTGAATCGTAAGCTAAGTTGAATGAACCAATTCCTGTTGAAATCGGGTCCATAGAATCCAAGAAAAGAATGCGATGTTACTGTTTGGAATTGGTGTTAACTGAAGTCTAAGATAAACTTTCATAATGCAGAAATTAGCTGAATCATGAGCTAAGTTGAATGAACTAATTCCCGTTGAAATTGGGCTCTTAGAACCTGAGAAAAGAATGTAATGTTACTGTTCAGAAATGGTGGTTTATCAGATTTTGACGAAAATCAAATGGAACCACCTTACACTTTCAAACAAAAAAAGAATATTCAAAATCGATGATGTGGGAACAGAACCAACAAATACATACATACGAGTCTAATTGATAACCTTTTCCTTTTTTTGAAGTCAGTTAAAAAATAACTGTTTGCCAAATAATGGGATTTAACAACTGCATTTCATAAGCGTGATGTCACATTCATTACATAATCATGATTTTCGAGCAATAAACCTTGGCCGAATGCCTCGTTATGTATTCAGATTATGAAAGATTGTCAAGGAAGTATCCTGGCAAAAAATTTAAAAAATACTAGGCATGATCTCCATCTTGAAAGTTGTAGGATAAAGGTGTTTGCATCAAAATTCCTTGTTTATGGTTTTGTATACTACTCTTATAGTTAAGTTTTTGGAAGGGATTTAATAAGCACCGATAATAAGGAAAGTTTGGAAGAAACAGATTGCTCTTTATTTAGTCAGAAAATGTAAACAGATGTAACACATACAGCAATCATAAATACCAGATGTAACATATAAAATGTACGTAAAAACTAGATAAAGCCTTGAAATTATGAGGCAAAAAAATTCAAGTACCATGTGTCGTACCACATTCCTTTTGATAGATATTCTCTTATCACAGTTTTTAACATTACATCGATATTGTTCATCCGTTTTCAGATATTCTCATATCATGTCCATTAATGCACACTTCTTTTGATGGCAAAATCTCATAATCTTGAAAATGTAAAAGTAAATTGCAATTCTGAAGATTGGTTTTTGGCTTTCTAAAATATTGGCAAAGTACTAGTTAATTCTTTAAAAATCTTTTTTGAATATAGACAAGATTCTCAGAACTTCTGCAGACAGTCAAATCTTAATGTTGCTAAAATGTTTAGCATGCCTGTAAAGTAGATTTAAAGAATCCATTAAAGAATTAAATAAATTGGTGTGATTCTATAAAAGCTTAAAAAACTTCTTAATACCACTATAAAATAAGGAATGCACATTCCTTATTTTATGGTGTTATTAAGAATTTTTTTGTGCTTTTAAAGAATCCAATATATTAATTTTTGTTAATTACAAAAAGAGACAATCCAACTAAAAGATTTCTTCTTTCTTCAGTCATCGTCACAATACATGTAACAATAACAAAGCAGAAAACAATACTCGTTAATAATGTACTGGCACATTTAAAAAAAAAAAAAACTTACCATCTAAATGCTACAGTTTATGTCTATTTAAAAGTAAGAATTTCTTGAGTCTTGACACTGGTGTGTCTTCTTAGTATTATTCTATATTACATTTGTAGGCCTCAGAAAAAACAGCAGAGATTAAGGGGAAGCAGAGTTCATTATGCCCATGGGTACATAAAACGTATTCCTTGCCCTGGTTGAACATAGTCCAGAAAAAACCCATGGAATATATTTTTTTGAAAATGAGTATGAACCCTGGCGTTTCCTATTGACTGGACTCGCTCATTTTGTCACGCTGCACCAATCTCTATGTTGGTTGTCGACACAGACTCAAGTGCATACCCCAATTTGAAAAACACTGCTATGACTTATGGTCTAATACAGTGGTTTATCAACCTGGGGTGTGCGACAGACTGAATGGTGGTATGCAAAAATGTTATTGGTAATACTGGAAAACTCAAAAATAAAATGTTGAAATGAAAACAAAAAACGCAGTTGTAAAGTTTTGGTTTACAAAGTGAAAATCCAATAGGATACTTTTGAAATGTAAAACAAGGGCCAATCCTAGTAACTGATTGAATCATGTTTGAAGACTTTCATATGGAGGTGAATAGTTGTTACCAACTTTCATCATTGGTTAAGGTGGTTAAAAATATTTTAATGCTTGTCACGATGTAATCGCAACATTTTTAGCGCAATCGCGATATGTACGATTGCACGTGTTCGTGAAATATATTACACTACAATGCTGTTTTTGTTTTTATGTTATTCTGCCATTATGAAAAATATAAAATAAACTGTAAAATGTAACAACAAAAATAAAAGAAAATATGCCTTTAAGTTAATTTGAGTTGTTTGGTTATTTAGATAACTTCAGAACAATACTAACTAACAACAACAAAAAAAGGTATGGAAGTATGGGTGAGAGCAAGTTTATAAGAGAAGGGGTGTTTATATATGAAAAGCCTAAGAAAAGGGTAAGAGAGAGAAAAAAGGTCTGGAAAATATCTGTGAAAAGTTGGGTTCACTATTCAAATATGTATTTAGAATCTATACACATTTATTGTTTATCTATAATCTAATATATATATATATATATATATATATATATATATATATATATATATATATATTTGATATAATTTCATTTTCTACTGTTCTTAATAGATTTGTATGTTTTAGGTTTGGAGTCTCAATATGCCACATTGGAGATGCAAAATAACTGGCTGCCTTGCTTTTATTAATATTCATTGGGCTCCTGATAGCTGCCATTTACTTGTCATCAGTGAATTTTATGTAAGCATATTCCTTACATGTCGAAATGTAAATAAATTTTCTTTTACGCTTTTGAGAATGTTTTGGTTGTAAATCATCAATGATTACCAATGTGAATCATTTTTTAAAAATTTTATTTTAAGAAAAAAAAATATTTTTTAATTATTTTTTTAGATTTTTAACTTTAGATTTTAATAAATCCTAGTGAGCTTATACTAGTGTGACTATACTAATAAATTAGTGGGCTTATACTAATAAATACTAGTAGGACCCACAGGCGTCCTGTGGGCGCACTAACTTTCAGCCTCTGTTTCATTGCCTTCAGCAACGTAGACCTGTGGGAATCTCATTTCGAATATTTGTGATTTTATATTTTTAAACGTGTCTTTTCAAATGAATCTTGTGTTGTTGGCCCCATTGTCTTTAGCAGTGTAGACCCAGGCAGGCTTTGCTTGTTAGAAGTCCTGCAGATGTATCAGTCTTCAATCTGTAGCTCTCTCTTTTTGTATTTTTTAAATGCCATTCTTTTCATTTAGCTTATAATTTTTAGCAGGCACTAAAACATGATCTTCTGAAGTTTGCTTCAGATAGATCAAGAATGATACATTTGTACCATTTATGATTATATATAAGCATATGATTTGTGCCCAAATAACAGAAAAGTGTAAAATATTCTAAAGGTGTAAGCAGATTCGTAGATATTGTTTAAAATGTAATGTTTATTTGTAAGTATATTTTTTAATAATATTATTGAGATCTATGTAAAATAAAATAATGAGGTTTGAGACCTTTAATTTGAAAACATGCAAAATGAAAATTGGCAGGTGGTTGAAAAAGTGGTAAGAGGAGATGGGAAGGGGGGGGGGGAAGGGGGATCCTAAAGTAGCTGGTATTTTCTGCTATGTCTTAAAATGCATGTGTCATAGGTTTGGTCCAAATCAGTTAAAAATTGTAGATTTGTATAATGAATATTCAAACAAACTTTGACTTATATAGATTCTGGGTGTGATAAAAGTTTTAAGCAAATGATTGCCATTTTGAAATAAATAACATTTATTTAATTTGTGTTTATGGAACTTGGTATATAAAAAAAATCAACTCATAAACAAAGCATGTTTTATTGATTTGTCTGAATTAGAGATGGGAATGCTCGGGAAAAAACTGGGTTTTTTCCCAAAGGTGTATTTTTCAATTTTTCCAAATTGGAAAAATTGAAATTTAATTTATAAAATAATACATTCAAAATGTTATTGTGGCTGCATTCTGATATTTTTTTCATGTTCAGTGTCTCGCATGAAAATGTTAACCATGAAATATATGATTTGTAAGCAGTTTAGGAAGAACTTGAGTCCTTTAAAGGACCCTTTACAAAATTCGGAAAAAGAAATGTGACGATTTTAGAATAATAAAACCTGTCACATAACAGCTGAAATCATCAATGAATCTATTATCTAGCTATATATATGTATGAAGGACCTTATTAAAAATATCTAAATAGGAACCTAAATATAACGATAATTTCTATTCACAAAAGTTTGATTATCATTTTTATGACAAATTTATAAGATTTTTTTTTTTTTAAATACAAAGGCTTACAAAAACAGGATCACGTGAAAAAAAAAAAGTAAGCAGACCCATGCAATTTCTCTTGTTAAAAATGAAAATCCGTGTGCAAAATTATTTCAATCCCAATAGATTGAAAATTGATTATAAAATTTAAAACACGCATTTATTTTTACTGGCATAGCTGCGATTTTCCATGTAATCAGATGATAATCTGGAGAAATATTTAACTATTTTTAGAAACAAATTATTTTTTAATAACATGCAATTGAAATTATTTAGTCTTTTCAAACTTTTTTCTCTTCTCTTCCTTTTATTTAAAATATAGATTCTAAGACTTGTCTAACTGTATTTTTTTAAAAAAATATAAATGCATACAAATAAACTTTACAAAGAAAATGTAAATTTTCTGTGAAAAATTTAGTAGAAAACAATTTTTATAAGCATTCAAAAATCCACCCGCTTTTTAACTTTCATTAACGAAACATACATACATATATATATTACTTTGATATTACAAATCTAAAACCTAAACCAAAACATATAGGGTTGGTTTAGGTTTAGACTGGAAAGCTATACCAAAACTAAATACATGGGAAATGAAAATTCTAATTGTAAGAAAAAAAAATATATTGTAAATTAACATAAATTTTTAAGGAATGGAAGAGTTAAAAATGACAATATTTATAATGCTAAAAGAGAATTTCGTAAACTTTCTTAAATCATACAAGACAATAAAAGTAAATAAAAGGTTTGATCTCACCTAATTTTCTGGTTCGTGTTCTATGAGCTTCTTTAAAGGTAGAAACATCTTTTACTAATGAAGATTATTTATTGGACAGGTAGACACACTTAAAGACGATACAGAACGAATACACGACAAGCTATGTACAAACGTAAAGTAAACAAAACAGTCAGTCAGTCTTAAAGTTCTATGCGCTTAGCGCCATCTGGTGGTTCCTTTTCATTTTGCAACAACTTCCGCCGGGCGAAGTTCGTCTGGAGACGAAAGTGTTGAAAGTTCAAGAGGGCAAAGAAGCTGCACCGGTCTTCTGATGATGGCTCCGTTTGGCAACCTCACTGTGCATGCTCTTGTCCAACCATCACGTCCGGGATGAGTCTGGATTATAACACCCATTTTCCATATGAGGCGTGGGGTGTTTTCCTTTATAAGAACGACGGTGTTTTCCTTAAGTTCACTTGGTCGATCGACCTGTTGGTGCTGGTGAGCAGATTTTAATTCTAACAGATAATTGGATTTCCATCGTTTCCAAATTTGAGTCAAAATATTTTCTTGATATTTTCTTATTTTTATTATTTGGTATTCATTGGATTGGGGAACTGTTATCTTTGATTGAGGTAGAGTTAGCAATCTTCTGCCAATTAAGAAATGACCAGGTGTGGCTGTTCCAGGTGTGGCCAGGTTCTGGCTCACGAGGATCGCTGAATACATAGGTGAGAGGTCTTGAATTGAGAATCGCTTCTACTTCAATGACAATTACTTCCAGTTCTTGAAAGGAAACTGAAGTTTTTCCAAGAATTCTTTTTAGAGACGTTTTAACTGATCTTACAAGACGCTCCCAGAAACCTCCCCACCATGCTGCTCTTTCAACTATGAAATTCCATTTGATGGACAATCCACTAAACAAATCTTTCACTTCTTCATTTTTCATAATCTTCCATAGTAAATTTAATTCTCGTTTTGCCTTATGGAACGTTTTCGCGTTATCACTGTAGATAGTGCTGCATATTCCTCGTCTTCCTACAAATTTTCGGAACGCTTGAATGAATGTTTTTGTGGTCAAGTCTGGGGTTAATTCTAGGTGTACTGCTCTTGTTACAGCACATGTGAAGAGCAATATGTAAGTTTTCTTAGTCTCATTGTGATCTTTAATGTACAACGGACCTAAGTAATCTAGGCCTGTAACTTGGAATGGATAGGCTTCATTTATTCTGTCGGCAGGTAGAGGTGCAGGAATCTGGGTGGCAGGTTTAACACGAAGTTTTTCACATAAATTGCATCTAAATATCAAACTCTTGATTCTTTGTCTTGCTTTCAATATCCAAGTTTTTTCTCTGAGTTGTGTTAAAGTTTCCGATACACCACCATGCCTTGTTTTTTCATGACAATCTTTGATGATAAGATTTGATAAATGGGATTTACCAGGTAGTAAAACTGGATGAGCTTCATGGTATGAGATATTAGCTTGCTGTAATCGTCCACTAATCAAGATTATTTTTCTTTCATTTAAAATTGGATTGAACGGCCGAATAACTGAGTTTGCTGGTACTGGTTTACCTTGCGTCAGCGCTGAATATTCTTCAGGAAAATGCTCCATTTGTGTAAGTTTAATCCAGTATTCTTCGGCAAATTCAAGTTCTTCTGTAGCTAAGGGACCACTTCTCTTACTCTGAGGATTCCTTGTATTGTGGATGAATCTTTGAATCCATGCAGTAATTCGTAATATTTGTTTAAGTTTGCTGAATCTTCGGATATCGAAAAGATCTTCAAGTTTCGTTGTCAGGAGCATATTCACCACTTCATATTCTTTATTTTCTAAGTTGGTTTCCTGATCGGTATGAACGTTGGATTGTGGCCATTGACTTTCGCACTTCCTTAGCCACGGTGGCCCAAACCACCAAAGCTCCAGGTCCTTTAGACTGGTTAAGTTTTCACCCCGTGTTAAAATATCAGCAGGGTTATCATTCCCAGGACAGTGATTCCAACAATCAGGTTCAGATATTTTCTTGATTTCATCTACTCTGTTCCTGACAAACATCTTCAATTTTTGAGAATTATTCTTGATCCAGTGAAGAACAATGTGGAATCTGACCAAAATATAGTCTTCGTATCCTTCGGTGTACTTGAATGTAGTCGAATATGATCGAACAATCTGGCTCCTGTAAGTGCAGCAAGAAGCTCTAACCTCGGCAGAGTTATTTCTTTAACTGGTGCAACCCTAGTCTTTGAAGTGACTAAATTGGAATGGAAAATTCCGTCAGAGTTGCGAAAACGTACATAAATAACTGCTCTGTAAGCTCGTTTGCTGGCATCTACGAAGACGTGAAATTGACAGCCCGTAAGTTCTTCCATTCCTTTCATTGAGAATAGATGTCTTGGTACAGATATCTGCTTCAAATAAAACAATTCTTCACACCAATCTTGAAATATTTTTGCTAAGTCGGTTGGTAAAGCATCATCCCAATTGAGTTTTTTCTTCCATATGTCTTGCAGTAGTATTTTAGCTTGAACTGCAAATGGTGATATTAAGCCCAACGGGTCGTAGATTCTTCCCATAGTTTTTATTACGCTTCTCTTCGTAAATTTTAATTCTGCCATATCCTTATCCCTTAAAAGTTTATCACTATCAACGCTTAAGACATCATCTGCTGAATTCCAGCAATAGCCAAGGACCTTGCATAACGTGGATTCATCGTTAACTTCTTCCTTAAATCGATCTTGCAATGAGCGTACATTTGTTTTCCATTTTCTCATATTAAAGCCTGCTTCTCTCAAAATGAGCCTTATTTGTTCGTGGACGGTGTACGCTAAATCTGTGTCTTCTAAACTGTGTATAAGGTCGTCTACATACAATCTACTGTTCAAAACGCTGAAGGCAGTTGGATAAATATCCTCATACTTCTTGATGTGATGTTTAATTGTCGCGTTCAGTAAAAATGCGCTCGATCTTGCTCCAAAAATTACACGCGTCATCCTCAAAACTTCGGGTTCAGCGTCTAAATCTTCCGTAACCCATAGAAATCTAACTGCGTCTCTTTCTTCTGGTGCCAGGGCAATTTGCAAAAATGCACCTTCTATATCCGCCGTTATGGCAACCTTATTCAGACGGAACTGCAAAAGAAGTATTAGGATATCGGGCGTTAAATTCGGACCTGGATTCAAGCAGTCATTAAGGGACGGAAAATTATGTTCACTCGAGGAGGCATCGAAAACTATTCTCATTTTCGTCGTTGTTTTATCTTCGCGTATTACTGCGTGATGTGGCATGTAATAGATCTTAGAATTATCACCACATTCATTTTCATTGACCCTTTCAGCTATTCCTTGAATTAGGTGCTTTGAAATAATGTCCTTGTACTGACTATGAAAATTTCGATTTTTCTTAAATCTTTTGACAAGTGTTCGCAAACGGTCGTTAGCATTACTATAGTTATCACGTAGCAACTCAGAATGTTCGTTCCATGGTAGTTTAACTTGGTAGCGACCTTCGATTAGTTTCGTAGAATTTTCAAATTCTTTCATAACTTCGTCATCTTCATTCAGATTGTCACTACGCGAAATTCCCAAACCTTCTAAATCGAACAATCTTTTCAAAATGTCTGATTCTTCTAAATTTTGATTATGCACTATAACATTCATTACACTAACATCCTTAAAATCCTTGCGTTTTGCTTCAGAACCATTAAATACATAACCTAGTTTCGTTTCCATTCCTACTAAAGTACCGGACACTCTTTTGACTTTCCCTGTAGCGATTTTCCAGAAATAGTCTGACCCAATTAAAAGAGAAACCCTTAAATTTTCAGACCCTTCAATATCAGCTATCTGTATTTTGGCTTCATTACAAAATTTGTGAATTTCTTTACTGGGACCTTGAATTTCAGCTTCCGATATGGAAGATGTTTCAATTGCTTCTATAGAAATAATTTTCTTTGGATCATAAATGCTTCGTAAATTTACTTTTACCCTATTTCTTACAATAGATTTCTTTGGTTTTGACCCAAAAGCATAAATTGCTAATTTTTCTTTTCCTATAACTTCTAAATTAAATTTACGAGATAACGTTTTATCGATGAACGTATTTTGCGACCCCGAATCCATGATAATTTTTATTTTTCTTTCCTGAGAATTATTACTTAAAAAGGCGACAGCTGTTTGTAAAAATACATTTTCGTTTACTGCAGTTGTTGCGCAACTCAGAGCATTGGAATCATTTTTTCTTTCAGACTTTGAGACGCTTTCCTTTTTGTTATGTTGCTTTTCAGTTTCGTCACAAATTAAAACATTATGTCTTCGAGTACAAATGTTGCAACGCATTTTTTCGCGGCAAAATTTTGATACATGTGATTTGCGAAGGCAAAGAAAGCAATAACCCTTTCGTAAAAGACTTGATTTTCGTTCATTAATGGTTAAGGGGCAGTTAAAATTTTCGTGTTCCCCATTGCAAAATAAACAGTCTTTCTTGATAAGAGTATTTAATGTAGCTGCGGTGGGTATATTTTTATGAGTTTCATGTTTTTGATAAGGTAACTCTTTAATTTTATTCCTTTCAAATACTTCATCATTTCGAAACATATACGTTTTTTCTCGTGTTTCGATTTCATGTTTTAGAAATTCTAATAATTTGGCACAGTTCCAAGAATCTTCGCCTGTAGCAGAACGATTGAATCCGAGCACAATTTCTTCAGGAATTAATTTGACTAAAATAGCGAATAAGATTCCCCCATAATTATTTAATTCTACCCCGGCTGTTTCGAGACTTCTGATTTGAATAATACAGGTATCATGCAATTGTCTAAGCTCTTTTAAATTCGCTCCAGATTTTACAGGATTTAGGCTTAATAGCTTGTTTACATGCGATCGTATTATTAATTCATTTTTTCCGAATCTTTCTTTTAACAATCCGATCGCGACATCGTAATTATTTTGTGTTAAAGCTAAACCTTGAATACATTTTAAAGCTGCTCCTGTTAAGAAATTCTTTAAGTAATTTAACTTCTCTATGTTAGTTAACTTTACATTTTCATGTATAGCTACTTCAAATTGCCCCCAGAATTCCTGCCAATTTTCATATTTCCCATCGAAAGGTTGTATTGTAAGCTTTGGTAATCTTACGTGAGAATAATTCTTTGATTCATCAGGTCCTGTGGACAATAGAATAAAAGAGTTTATTTTACTTTCGTTAGGAGCATTACGCTTTAAATATCGATCAATTTTAGCTTTCGTTTTCGTAATTTTTTCGCGATATTCTTGACTGGATGATACATCTTTTTCTAGCGTTTCTAAGTTATCTACAAGTTTCTGAATTTCTGAATCTAATTTGTAAACTTGTTCTGCATTCTCGATTAATTGAATTTTAATATCTTCAATTTCGTCTATATCTTTTTCGTCTCCTGCCAAATATTCAGTTATTTTGTTAATAATCTTCGTTAAAGATGTTCTAAGAGACTTACGCATACTTTTTGATTTATCTAATTCGCTAGGTAGCGCCATTTTCTAAATTTCAACTCCCGGGTTTCGGCACCATAAAAGAGAATTTCGTAAACTTTCTTAAATCATACAAGACAATAAAAGTAAATAAAAGGTTTGATCTCACCTAATTTTCTGGTTCGTGTTCTATGAGCTTCTTTAAAGGTAGAAACATCTTTTACTAATGAAGATTATTTATTGGACAGGTAGACACACTTAAAGACGATACAGAACGAATACACGACGAGCTATGTACAAACGTAAAGTAAACAAAACAGTCAGTCAGTCTTAAAGTTCTACGTGCTTAGCGCCATCTGGTGGTTCCTTTTCATTTTGCAACAAATGCCACAACTACAATAATTTGTTTCTTTAAAATGACATCATTTACTATGCATATACTTAAGCAATACTATGTTGAGGTGATATTTAATGCAATTTAAATTTTCTTTCAAACTGCAGTAATATTGGTTGAAACTCATGAGATTTTTTTTAAAATTATCTCTACAGGTAATTGAACAAATGCAACTGAAAAATATTTTCAACAGAGAGATGATATATTACAAACAATGGTGTTAAATTAAGCAAGAAAAGCTACTGTGAAAATTCTGAGACTGAAAGGCTAATTTTTAAAAGCTGATTTTTTTTTTCTTTTTTGTAATATATTCATGTAAAGTGAAAAAAAAAATATTTTTTAGTATGCAGAAATTTAAAAAATGTTTATTGTTTCATAGTTTTTAAGAAAATGTAACTTATTTTTGAGAAGCATTTGTAAGAAATCAATTTTTCCAGAAAACCCCCGGAAATAAACTGTTTTTTTTTCCGCCACTTCAAAATTTTCGGAAATTTTAAATCTCTAGTCTGAATTATTGATGGATAATTTTCTCTTATTTTTCTTTTATTTTTTTAGACTACCTGAAATCTGTTTAGATGATGATGAATAATAATTTAAAGTTTGCTAAATTTACTTTTGAGTAGAATAATATAATTCTATAATAATAAGGCTTTCAGGATATTATATTATGAGAACATTTAAATGCGATCATTGACAATTTAAAATAGCTTTTATATATATATATTGTGAAAAAATTGAAATCTGTTCATGTATAAGCTATTTACTCTAACATAGTATGACATTCAGATCATACTCTGTTAAGCCCAGTTGTTTAATATGTTAATTGGGGACCTGTTGCAAAACTGCATTCTGGCTCCAACTGCATTTTTGACACCTCACAAACTGCAGACTTAAAAACAACAACAAAAAAAACCCCAGAGATTTCGGGGGCTTCTTAAATCTTGGGGCCCATGCCACTTGCTACCTCAGCTATCCTGTAGTTATACCCCTGGTTAACCCTTTCCTTAAGGTGTATAAGGAAATGGACATTAATTTGATAGGTTGTATGTTAAATGTACTATTAAGTTAGACAGATATTCTTATTTAACACATCATAAGAACATATTTTAATTTTCTTATAAATTTATATTCTGCTATTATTTTCTTGAGACAATCTCCCTGGGTAAAGATTATGAAAAGAATTAGAACAGTTTTAGTAAATCATATTGAGTGTTGGGAAATTAATATTATACAGAAATATAACTGAAAGTTGTACTGATATTTTCATTTACAGTTAGTGAAATATTTATTCATTTTGTATTATTTCTCTTATTTTTTTGTTTGTATTTTTAGATAAAAATAACAATATTTTCCTTAGTATCTTCTGTGGTTGCAGAAATTGATAATCCTAAAGCAATTGAAAATGGAATTGTCTTCTCGCCTTGTGAAAAGTATCTTGTTGTTGCCCAACGAATAAATTTTGAAGATTATTTAAAAGTATATGATTGTGATACCTGGGAAGCGATAAAAGTAAGAATTCAAATTATATCCATTTTTTTGTTTTGATTTATGAATAAGACCCATTTTAGCTGTGTATTTTTATTTCTTCATAGACTTTTGCTGTTGAAACCAGAGATCTTGCATCTATTTCATTTTCACCCAAGGATCCTGTGATTGCTGTTTTAGAGTCTGCACTAGAAGTATTTAATATTTTCATATTTTACTATTATTATATTTTACTTTTTAGATAGTCAAATTTATCATAATTATGGACAAGAATAACTATTTTTTTAAAAACCTACATTTTCCTGTATTTTAAAAGAATTGTTTATAAATTTGTTATCATTACAATGTAGAACTGTTTTAATGTAGAAAGGAAACATTCCATCTATCATCTGATAGGAAATTGTACACACGGCCAAAAAAAGAAAACACCTCAGTCATTTTAATTGCCGAATTGTCCCAGGGAAAAATGGAAATCGTCATTCGACTGGAAATTATATGTCTTCTTTCAATTTATGCCAAAAAAAAAAAACCTTAAGGAGTTATTTTCATGCTGAAAATTTACCAAACTCTAAAGATTTTAATACAAACTACTAATTTTGACATCATATTTGGCTTTTTCAGTAAATTTTACATTAGGATACCAAACAGGAAGTCATTCAGTCAAGTAGTTTAAGAATTATGAAGGTTTACAGTTTGGAACTCTTAATGTTAAATTAATTTGTAATCGTTGCTAAACAGACTGCAATGTGAATAGTTTTTTAAGCATAACTCAAAAACTACTTGGTGGAATGAGCTGCATTTTTGGATTCACATATTTGAAGCTTCTAGAAATTGATTTCTGTTAAAAAATCCATGTTACAATTTATGATTTTTTCAAAAATATAAATTTCTTTAAATTAATTTTACATTGCATTTTTATTTATCTTACCCGGAAATCCTCTATGGTTAATACAGGTAATGACAGGTGGTTCTGCTAGTATATTTTAAAAATTTAATTAGTAGGTTTATTCTAAAACTTTCAACTCTGATGATTTTTGTAATTATGTTTGGAAACATTTAAAAAGAAATAAATTTTCTTTTTGGAAATTGTTTAGCCAAAGTAATAAATTTTATTTCAAACTGTTAATAAATACTATCAAATAACAAAGTAACATTTATAAAATTTGCCTTGAAGTTTTAAGCTTACTAAGTTGATTTATAATATCAATTGGAAACTTCAAGTATTTTGTCTATTGGTGGTGGTTTAATACTCCACATTCATAAATTGTTGATTAAAAAAAATTTATAATCTGGTGTAATAGTTCAAAATTAACAGTTAAAACTTTATGAATAGAAAGTCATAACATAAAATTTCTGTATAAGAAGGTAGATATGTTTGTCTTCAATACCCATATCTCCAAGATATTTACTAGATTGACAATGATTAAGTCCATGTATATGAATATAATTGATAATTTCAAAGATGTTTTTAAGCACAAATCTGGCTTTTAAAAATTTAAAGCATAACAAAATAATGCACAAATGTATTACCACAATCTTTTTTCAATTGCTTCTTTTTATGAAACCAGTCTTGGTAAAAGCATTGTTATTTACAATGTAATCCCACTTTTAAATGACAAACTATATTCAATCAAAACTTTCACAAGTGAGTAAAAAAAAATCTCTTCTACCTTGGTTGTGCTGAGCATAGGAATTTCAGAAGCTCCTGACTTACTTTTAAGTTCACATCATATCTTTGAATAAAACCAACCAGCTGATTGGAATTCTGTGTGTCTGCTGTGTTTTCGTGAATTACAATGTAATAGGCATCAAATATTGAAATTATAGATTTAAGTTATTCCTCTGAAATTCCCAGCTTATGTATTAATCTTTCTAACAATAGTACTTAACACATTCATTGTTGACTGCAATTTTCTTTAAAATTGCCAAAGTTTTGAAACTATAGAAGCCCTGCCCTCTTCTGAAAGATTTTGCAACATTGGTTGCATAGATAGCTTTTTCAAATGTATGCAGCAATAATTATAAGGTTTTAATATGAACTTTCTTAGAATCTAACAAAATATTGCCAAACATATGGTATATATACATATTCCTTTTGATAAAAGCTAACAAACATTTTATTAAAGAATAATTACACAGACAAAACTAATGAAACAGAACATACACTTATCAATGATGTTTGATTACACAAACATCATTGCTAAGTACATCCAATGTATACTCTTGACCGGCTAGCAAAGTGTTAAGCTAATAATTTTCTATTACTATTCTGGACATCTTTTCTTCCATGTCATAGTGAATGAACGTGACGTGGACAGTTCAGTGTAATAAAGCAAATAATTAGTTTTCTAATGCAGCTGTATTATCTTATAGGATTGGTGAAAATATTTTGTTTTTTTACAAAGTATCATTTAGAAATATGACAGTTTATCATTTCAATGTTTGGCCCGATTTTTTGTAAGTTCTTTATACTTTAGAACTGAAATTTAAAATTGCAATAGTTCTGTCTATATACATTTACTTTTTATTGTTTGCTATCTCTAAGGTAGGCCACACACTGAGATGGTTCAAGCAACATGACTTAGGAGAAGAAAAATATTCAATAGTTGGAGTATCATAGTTGAGATTTATTCCAACAGAGCGAAAAATGCCGGGAAAAGAGGAAAATTTTCCTCTGTTAATTTTCCTCAACTATGATACTACAACCATTGAATGTGATTTACCTAATTGAAAAAACTTTCCTCTGTTCATTATGAGAAAAAACATGTTTGAAACACGTTTTTTCTTTGCTTCAACCTGTTTCTTCTCTGTAAGACGCTGTAAGATGCAGTTCATGTTGCTTGTGTTGCCTCAGTGTGTGGTTTGCCTAAGAACACGGTTTGTGGTCAACAAGTATGTTTGTGAAAAATGTATTTTCTGCATGTGTGTTTGAACAACTGAATTAAACACAGGTAAAATGTTAAAGGACCACAGAAAAGTTGTCGCCGGGACAGCCATGGTTTTGACATGCCTGATTTATTGGCTTAAAACGTACAGGGTAGGGTGGTCCCAAAAATTAAAATTTATTAAAAATTTTATCTCACCCTCCCATTTTGTTATGTTTGGGTTAAAAACCTTATATTTAAAATTGGAACACTTTATAATTAATTTTTAGAGGTGCCTCAAGTGGGATAGGAGAAGCAATATTAGATATAATTAAATATACTACTATATTTTCAGTCTAGTATAAAATATTTATAAAACATGCTTTTTTTATGTTTTCTGGTAATATCATCATGTATAGTATAATACGAGTAAATCTTGTGTGTGTGTTAGAGATGAGACGGCTCAGCCCGAGCCCGTGCCCAACACCGGCTCGGGCTCGATTTTTATACCAGCCTTCGGGCCCGGGCGGGCTCGGGCTAATTCCTTCTGAAACTAACAATTTTATTTATTCTCATAAAGAAAAATTAAAAATAACTTTTCCCCTAAAAAATTACACATTCCATTTCAAGTAATTTTAATGTTATTTTGAGCAGAATGAATAGAAGGGGAAACAGAAATCTTATTTTTTTTTTCTAGTATTAGAATGTTACTTTAAAAGAAAATTTACAATATTTGCGACGTGACTGATGACTGGGTGATATGGCGGCAATGCGAAGTGGGGGTAATAGTATTTGTTTTAAACATATATAATTAACAATATAATAAATTATAACACCTTGTATACTTTTAAATGCTAAAGGTGTAAAATTAACAACTATAATATAAATTATTAGTTGTTTTACATGTTAAGAAATACACCTTTTATAGGAAATAGAAAACGTTGTTCGATTTTTTGGTATAGAAATAGTAATTTCAGCAATTTTCATTCATTTATTTATAAAACGCACTTCGTTAAATTGTCCATCAGATTTGCTTATTGGGAGAGAAACACATTTACATCCTTTTAAAGAAGTATATTTTATTTGATACCAAACTTCTCTTTTGATAAGATAGAATGTAAATTTGCATAAAATTAATTATGTGCACGGGATGAACAGTTATTTTCGCGTAGGAGGTTTTAAAAAATGAGATATTAACAATTTTTAAATATTATGCAATTTTTTCAGTATCGGGCTCGGGCTCTAATTACACAAAATGTTTCGGGCTCGGGCAGGCTCGTATTTAAAATCAACGGGCTCGGGCTCCGAAAAGAGAGCCTGAACTCATCTCTGGCGTGTGTGTGTGTGTGTATATATATATATATATATGAAAATTTTATCTTAAAAATAGCTCTGACAATTTTGACAAAATTTTGTATTCTACCGTTTTGGGGCACCAGAAGACCATTGGGCTAGGTCACATGTTCGAGAAAATTCAATTAGTGGGTCATTTTGGGTCACAATGGGTTGAGGGAAAGCTCATTTTATCTAAACAAGAATGAAAAATCATGCATCAAGCATAGATTATGAAACACTTTCCAACCCAGCCAGAAAACTGTCACGAAACTTCACCGTTAAATAAGGCGAAAGAAGATATGTAAGTAAACAGTTTAGAAAAAAATATACATCAAATATATATCAAAACATTAAAAATATAGTTTTTGAAATTACCTTCCACTGTCAAAAAAGTAGTCAAATTATTTTGTGCTGTCCTGTATATGATGTGGATATATAGTATAATAAAATTTAGTTCTGTTAAAATATTCACATTTAGCAATTTTCGCCAATCGATAGAAATGCACTCGAAATCTTTTGTACAGCCCTGTATATATCTGAAGATTTGTACACACCACACCACATATTAAGCTAAAAGGCAGCTTAAAACTCACTCGCAGCAATTACCAACCGTAAACGACAATGTATCTTTTTCTTTGCATAGCCGTGTATATGAATTTATTTATATTCCACAAACTTCTATTAGTCTACTAAATATAGTTCAGCAGGAAAATGTGTAAACACAATTAAAAACAACCCTTAAGCAATTGCCTCCCATAGTCTGTAATACTTACGAATTACCTTGTGTAGTCCTGTATATGATCAACCGAGTTTATAAACACACACATACTATGAAAAAATTTAGTTAAACTTAAAAACACAATCCAAAGTTGAAAACGCACTTATCACACATAGACTGTAAATATCGCACTTGTACTGTAACCTATATCTTTTGTGTGTCCCTGTAAATAAATGCAATGCACACAAGAGAGCAATTTATAGTGCACCTCAGTAATGCATATAAATTTCATTATGTTTAAAATATTGAAATATCACTAAATTACACTGCAAACGATTTTTCCTCATAGAACGATGTGTAACAGAATTCTTTTGTTTGACCATGTAAATGAATAATAAATGCTTTGCCCCCCATATTCTAGAAAAAGCATGTTTTAATGCGCTTCATAATTATATATCAATTTCATTATGATTTAAATGACATAGCGTCATCAAAAAATGCACTTGAAACGATTATTTCCCATTGACTGTAATGTAACAGAATACTTTTGACTGCCCCTCTAAAAAACTATAAGTGCTACACACTTCAGTTGAAATAGGGAACAGGCTATAATAAACGACAATAACATACAAAAATTTCAGAGCAATCCGAGCATATTTACGGGAGTTAGAGCACGGCCAGACAGCAGACAAACCGAAGTCATAAACACTTTTCAACTAAGTTGGAAAAAGTGTTAAAAATGGTTCAAACGATTTTGATTAAATTTTGTGTCCTGCCATTTTGGATTACAAGAAAAGAATTGGGCTAAGTCCCTTGTTCAACAAAATTCGATTAGTGGGTCATTACGGGCTAATTATATCTAAAAAACAGCTCTAACGATTTTGACTAAATTTTGTATCCTATGAGTTTCAGACACGAGAAAATCATTGGGCTTGGTCACATGTCCGAGAAAATTCTATTAGTGGGTCATTTTTGGGTCACTGTTGGTCAAGCTAATTTTATCTAAAAAACTGCTCAGACTATTTTGACTAAATTTTATATCCTACGGGTTTTGGGCATGAGAAGACAATTGGGCTTGGTCACATGTTCGAGAAAATTTGATTAGTGGGTAATTTTGATTATGGGTCATTATGGGTCAAGCTATTTTTATCTTAAATACAGCTCGGATGATTTGAACTAAATTTAGTATCCTACGGTTTTTGGGAACGAGAATACTATTGGGCTAGCTCACATGTTTGAGAAATTTTGATTAGTGAGTCATTTTTGGGTCACTGCAGGTCAACTTATTAAATAAAAAATGGCTCTAACTATTTAATTGAATTTTGTATCTTACGATTTTCAAACACTAGAAGGTCATTGTGCTAAGTCACATTTTTGAGAAAAAAATTGATTAATGGGTCATTTTGGTGTCACTGTGGGTCAAGCTAATTTTATCTAAAAAACGAATCTGACAATTTTGAATAAATTTTTTATCCTACCGTTTTGGATTATGGGAAGACCATTAGGTTAGATCACATGTTTGAGAAAATTCGATTAGTGGATCATTTTGGTATCACTATGCGTAATGCGTTTCAATGGAAATTAAGAATGTAACAGTTATTATGTTGTTGAATAGTTGGCAGTAAACAAAGCTGGAAAGTTGTCATCATTTTGCCAAATTCGGAGAAATATTGGCGACATTAGGCTGGAAAATTGACTTTCAAGATTACTAATGACAAAGCAAATACTTGGCACAAATTGAAAGATATTTCATAATATTTGATCTCAAAGCTGACTTTGACCTAGCTTAGCTCGGTCTTCCCTGCTCGTTAACTATAACCATGTACATTTCTTTTTACTTATTCATTAGGAGTGGGTGGCTGGGGGAGGGAGTTACATAAGATTTTATTGTGAATGATGATTAATCTGGTATTAAATATTTAAAAAACATACTAACAACACCAAACAGCATTTTTCTCTAAAAAATATCAATTATGTACTCAAATAAATTTTTGAAATTTATTTAAAAAGGTACTTTTAGAATTAAAATAATAGAGGGTTCTTAAAGCCTTATATTATATTATTCAGGCCTTCATTTCAAATATTACATGTTATATTTATATATATTTTTTTTCATTAAAGAAAATGCCTTTTTACTTTCAGTACAAAGTACTGTTTTACTCCATTGATGGAAGATTACTAAAGAAATGCATGTCTGATGTTACTTTTGGTCTAATTTCAATAAGCTGGAACAAAGTGAACAATTTTGTGGCTATTGGTGACAGTTTTGGTGAAGTTAGTTTACTATTTTCTAACATTATTATGGAATTCCCTTATTGCTTTAAATTGTATAACTTTATAATTTTTAATGTGTAATTTATTATTATATATTATAATTTTTATTGTAGGAAACTTTAAAGTAATTTTAAGTTTATTAAATTATGTTTGAAATTTTCATTTGAGTGTTCTAACTGCTACAATTGTTATTTGATTTCTATTACCAGAGCCAGTTTTAGACTAGCCCCATAGGCCTAGATCAGGACGGCAGAAATTGTAAGGTGGCAATGAAATTTAAAAAATACTGTTGTTAATAATAATAATAATAGTAACTTTTTAGTAAGATTATTGATTTTAAATTTGTATAATCCAATGTAAATGTGACATTACAGTTATATATATTTTTCATATCTCTCTCTCTCTCTCTCTCTATATATATATATATATATATTTTAAATTTGTATAATCCAATGTAAATGTGACATTACAGTTATATATATTTTTCATATCTCTCTCTCTCTCTCTCTCTCTCTCTCTCTCTCTCTCTCTATATATATATATATATATATATATATATATATATATATATATATATATATATAGAGAGAGAGAGAGAGAGAGAGAGAGATATGAAAAATATATATAACTGTAATGTCACATTTACATTGGATTATACAAATTTAAAATCAATAATCTTACTAAAAAGGTGCATTTATTTCCTTAAAAAAGATGTCACAATATGTTTTATTGAAGCAAGAATTAGGGATGCACTGAATATTTGGTATCTATTCGGTATTTGGCCATACTACCATATATCAAACTATTCAGTCTACCGAATACTTAAAAAAAAAACCTTTTAAAAATATTTTTTTAAACCTTACACAACTTCTACTTTTAATTGTCAATTAATAAAGATATTCAGAGTAATTAGAAATAGAATAATATGTAACAGAGAATGTTTTTACATTATTTATTTGCAATTTGAAAAGTATCACTTAAGAAAATTAACCATTAATGATGACCTTCATAGGATTTGATGATGTACAAATGCAAGTTCTTGAACATTGTCCATTAAATAATCTGCATTCTTGCTCTTTCACAAACAATGTTTTTAACAAAATGCAAAAAAAACTTACTGGAGAGATAATAGATATCAAGATAGACAATTTTTGTCTAGAAAAGCAGTATCACAATCCACTTATTCAATCAAAGATGCAATGTATCTCACATCACTCCAGGTCAAATTGGTATTTTCGTTTGTTAATTTAACAATAATGAAGATATTTTAACTATATTTTCAACAGTGTTACCTTGATTTCTGTGAAATATGATGACATGACAAGTGCTAAAAATTGCCACCATTCATATCTAAACAACATTGAGCTAGACATTCCTTTATTCAGAATGCAGCTGACAGTATTTATACTGTGTCACTGGCCAAAATTAGGTCACTTTCAATGATATCATCTCATTTTATACAAGCAAAATTAATTATGCAAATCTCGCTAAAATGTCTTCATTATTGTTAAAGTTGTGAACAAAAATTCAGTTTCGACTCCTAGTGTCACACCCTGTATTTTTGATTAAATCTATTGTATTTTTGATTTAATATATTGTATTTTTGATTGAATGTATTGTATTTTTGATGGAATAAGTGGATTAAGATGTTATTTCTTCTTCAAAATATGTTTGTCTTGACCACATTACCTCCCTTGAAAGTTTGTTACAAGATTTTAGGAACAACCTGTATGTTTGCAACTTCTCAAAATTATTACCTACTCCTCTTTGATGCATTAAAAAACTTCCTTTCTAAATCAAGAGAAACAGGAATGATATTCTTGCTCAGTTGCCACCATTTGAATGGATTGTATTTATTTACTTTCGTCCCTTCCTGAAAAATAAACAGTATATGACTCTAAAAATTTTCTTCCAATTTCTTCAAAATTTGTCTTTGATTTTAAAATATTTGTTTTAGAATGTAAGAAAATTTTATTTATTTGTTTTAATTCACAGAAGCCATGAAATAAAAAATTTTATTAATTAAAAAAGTTTAAAACTATCTTCTTCTTAAATGATAACTCAAAGCATATTTTTCTTTAGCATAAAGTTTACTTGTAAAAAGGTTTTGTTTATGAAAATGGATGTACCTGTATTAAATATGTTTAAAAAATTTAATTTAATTTTTTAATACCTTTATACTTTGAAATGTTTATGCATATGTTATTTTCATATTCATTTATCTCTGTATATATTTAAGGTAAAGATTTTGAACAGGTTTGATTTTGAAGTAATTTCTTCCTATCAACATCCAGATTCAGTTGAATCCAATGATATTGTAAGTAGGTTATTTCTGTAAATTATTATTTTTTTACTTATAACTTAAAAAAAAAAAAATCTATAACAATTTTATTTTAGTATAATAAGATGTTATATTATTTTCATAAAAGTACAAATATATTTTCATGTTGATAACTATTTCTTCTTAGACTTACATTAAACAATAGATATTCACAATCACAATTATACGTTATATTGATGTGCATTGAATAATAATCAATGATTAATAAGATATTATAAGTAGCTCACATATTTATATAGTAGCTACTCTCATTTTATGTGCAAACCCAGAAAATGATTGAATCATGACTCAGAATTTACAACAGCAAGTCAAAAATTGACAGCCTACTCCCCCACCCCTCTTCCTGATTTAAATTTTTTAAATATTCCTTTTCAAATATCTCACATATTATTTAATTTCCCAAAATCTATTCTCATTATAATTTTTTCGTTTACCAGCAACAAAAACAGTTCAGAAATAATGAATTGTTTTAGCTGCTGAGTTTGAAGAGAAAAAGTGTTATAAAAAATCTAATTGTTACATGTACAGTAGATTCCCATTACAACAAACTCCACGTGACCACTAAAATATTTCATTGTAACAGAATTACTCCTAATTTATCTAATGAATTACATATACATGCAAATTTAATATGTAAGATAGATTCAACTCTCAGTATAGAAGATTTTATCAGAAGACTAGTTAAATTAACATAGGAAAAGTTTGTGAAATAAAATTCAATATTTAAAATTCAAAATTAAGGACTAACCTTTATTTAGTAGTACATTACATTATTGCAGAAAATCTGTGTTTTCTGTTTGTACAAAGTAATCTGTAGTAGACGATAACAAAAACATGTATATCAAATGAGTGTGGGAAAATACTTCCTCTGGAACATTCTTTTGATGAGAAACAAAAGTGCATTTTTTGCATGCATGAGAGGGCTTCCAAAGCAGTAACTTTTAATTTGTCAGCAACATCAAGATTGTCACCAATGCTTTCGTCACTTTGTCGAACTAGCATATTTTAAATGGACAAAATGATACGAGTCACTTCAAAGCATGTTTCAGCATTGAGAAATTCGCCAAGTACGTCTGATCAGGGACTGATGTTAATTTTTTGACAGCCTTCCACATGTTTAGCTCAGAAGACTTATCCAAATCTAAAATTTTAATGAAGTTTTTTTGTTGTAACAGAATTTCTAATAAAATGTATTTAGTTAAATCTGAATTTTTAATACATTGGTGTTAGTGCAGTTTGAAAAGGAGACTTGTCAAATTTTGTAGTAATGGGATTTTTCATTGTAATGGAATTCATCGTAATGGGAATCTACTGTATTTATAAAAGGACTTTCAAATTTCCTATTTACTAAAATTAACTCTACCTTCCATGACTAATTAGAAAAAACTTATCAGTGTCGATGACTATGTGTGGCAAAACTGTCACTAGTTTTCCATATTGAAAACCTTTAATGTTCAATGAAAAATCGAAAAAAGTAATTATTATTTTACAACATCCATTAATATGTGTACAGCATGTCAATGTTCTAATAAATATACAATTTATTTTTTGTTATTTGATTGTTAAAAACTGACTCATGATTTTTACAGTTGACTCACATTTTCTGGTTGTTGACTATGATTAGCAAATCAGATTGACTCATAAAGTTTTACATGAAATGCAAACTCTGATGATAATAATAATAATGAAATAGAATAAAAGTTTAATTTTAAAGCATGTTTTATCCTCCTACCAAGATATTTTACTTATAACATCACTCTAAGCTTAAAGAAAAAACTTATTTTATAAGCCATGGACTACTTGGAGTGCACCTGCTTCTTACCACTTCTGTTTCGGTATTTTTCTTCTTTTTTTTAGATATAGAATTTAAGCTTCTCTTGTTATTTTAAAATAAACATTTAGAAAAGTTTAAAAATATATTTGTATCTGTGATACTACTGTTAGTGTATCAGAATTGTTTCAGAAGCAGAAGTAAGTAAAAATAAGTGCAGCATTCCAGAATGCTTGAAAAACACACACATACAAACACTATTGATTTATTAATTGGCACAAACTTATAAAATGTTACAATTTTGTACAGTTATTTGTTTGTTTTCTGTATCAATTTTTTCTTTACTTTTCAGGTCCTTTATAAAATTCTTGCATGTTCTGAAACAAAAGGTTCTCCTGGTGAATCAACATTTTTTGAACTTGGTAAAAATCCAATTAAAAATAGAGAGATATTATATATATCTGAAAATGAAACTTAGTAGATTTAGTTTATACATAATTTAATTTTATACTGCTGTAATATGAAAAATATATGAATTATTTCAATACGAATGTAGTAGAATCCATTTGCTTCATTTTAATATGAAACAAATCCATTTGTAATCATTTTATTTTTAAACTACTTATCGCTATATTTTTAGAGTGAATTATACTTTTAAACTACTTTTAATGAATTTTATAGTATATTTGTTCAGAGTCAGACTATAATATTTTTATCTCCAGGGTCTCTTTTTAGTATTTGGGCCTGTAGAAATTGCTAATATAGTAGCTTAGCTAATTCAGGGCTGCCATTTGCAACTAAAATGCTACTAAAAGCGACTATTTTCAGCATCAGGCAACTATGGCTACTATTTTAGCCCAAAAACCTTCAAAAGCGACTATTTTAGAGGAAAACCAGAAAAAAGGAGACTATTTTCCAGTCCCAGCTACTATTTTTGTAAAAAAAAAAAAAAAAAATCAGCACTGCAAATTTTTTAACCCAATACCCCAATCTAATATTTCCGTATAAATTTTTTAAGTTTTTTTATGCAATTTTTAAAATATGTAAAAACTTCCATTTGAAAAAAAAATAAAAAATACTCTTTCAATATAAATGTAGTGCAAAGATACCAACATCCAAATTTCAGTGGAAAACTAATTACTGATTTTTGGTTTGGCTACCACCCATAACCCTTATGCTTTACAGTATATTTGTCCAATTTTTTATTGTTTTTAAAGGCATTTAACCCTTTAACTGTCGTATGAACCACAAACGATTAACTGTAGATTTGTTCACTATGCTGCGTGAATTGTATTTGTTTCTAACCTCGTATAAATGCTTCATTCCAAAAATTTAAATTAATAAACGAGCTGAAATAAATGCTACTTAGAAATAAGAAAATCTTGTTTTCTATTGCAATTTTCCAATTTCATAACAGATTTAAAATGTTGAGAAAAACATTTAGAATATTGCCTTTTTTACTTATTTAGATAGCTTTATTTGGCCCATTGGTGTCTATAAAATCAGACTTTATTTTTTTCGGACGATTTTGCTATTTTATTTTACAAAAATTTCTTCTAAAGAATAGGTTAATATGTACACGTATTTTCTTTATCAAATGCATCCTTTTTTGATAAAACCACTTTCAATTGGTTCAGTTAATTTTTGTTTACAAAATGGAATTAAAATTGCAGCTAATAACATGCAATAAAAATTGTATTGTTTTTAGTTGCCTCACAGTAATGCTCAAGCACAAGATAAGAATATATTCAATTTAGTTTGGAAAAACCAAACTGCGTTCTGATCGTATATCTCAGATGATAATTAAAAAAATTTCTTCTTTCTTTCTTTCCGTTTGTGTGTGTGATTTTATAATTAAAATACAAAAAGTAGAAAATTTGGATGGTAGTAGCATACCTGCCAACTCTTCTGATTTTTTCAGAATTCTTCTTAATTTCAACTCTACCTTCTGATTTTCTGATCAGAAGATGAAATCTTCTGATTTTTTTTTTTTTTTTTTTTTTTTTTTTAAATGAAAAAATGGTGTTCAAAAATATTTGAAGAAATTGCAGAAGTAAATTTTTTTAGTGGCTGTTTCTTGTCATCTGTTAAATTTAGCAGCCCAGCCACCAAAGCAACTTATAGTATATATTTGGAATTCGGTGCCAATAGGAAGGAGGGGGGGGGGGGGGTGGAATTTTCAATTATTATGATGTTGAAGTTAGGAAAACTCGATAGCTGTCTCTCAGCTGATGCTTGCAGAGGATCCAGTATAACCATTAGCAAGCTTTCTCTTAATAATAATAATAAATTTGCTGAACTTTGAATTTAAATTTTCGAAATTAATGGATCATCTATTTGATAACAAATTTATCTAAATAATGAAGAACAAGTGGTACATTATCTATTAACAGGAACTTTTTTTATCAGTTGCTTAAAAAATGAAACTACCTTTAGTTTTCTAAAAGGAGAAGAATTCAGATTTAAATAAAGTTTACTGTGATTTCATTTAAAATAGAAGTAGTGAATAAAAAAAAAAAAATCTTACAATGTAACTTTTTCTTTTTTTGTGGAAAAATTTCCATTTTTTTTAAAAAATGATGAAGATGATGATGTAGCCTGGAACTTATTACAGAATCAGTTCACAGGACTTCAATGTCAAAAAAATACCTATTATGGTACATGCAAATTCGTGCATTGCCATGTTAGGAAAGATGTGTTCCATTGAGAAATTTTAAAATATGGTAGGATTTGCAAAGTATTAAAAGCTGTATTGACTATTCCTCACAGCAGTGCTGAATGCAAATGTATTTTCAGTTTGATTAAGAAAAATATGACTCTGTTCAGCTCATCAATGATGACAAAAACTCTAGAAAATATTTTGTTAGCGAAATCATTTACTGACAATAAATGTTATAAAGCACAATTTTCTAATAACTTTTTAAAAAAGCTAAGCAATCTACTATGAACATGTTGCCAAAATAATTTTTTTCTACTCATTTTTTTTAGTAATATATAATGAAGTTTTAGTAAATTTTCTATTCACGTGTGTTTTTTTTCTATCATATAATATACAGTATTTATTGCAAATATTTTAATGGTTCATGTGTTGTCAATTTTGAATAATATAAATATTTTTACTCAGTTTTAGTTGTATATGGCGACAAAAAATATTTTACTGGTTGAATTGTTTAAGTGGTGTTGCATAACACCACCAGTTAACTAGTTTAACACCAATATTCAAATCACGGCCCTCAGCATCAACATCAGTTATCCTTGGTTACTAAATGTTAGGAAGCTGAAATTTTAAGTGTATTTTAATGAAAAGTAAAAAATCTATTATCAATGTTCTTTTTTTTTTTTTTTTTTTTTTTTTTTTTGGGTAGTAGTAATTTTTTTTATGTATTGAAGTTATTCTTTTCTGTCTGTAATATGCATTCTTTACTTGCAAATTAGTGACTATTTTATTTTACTCTTGCTTGTCTTTTAAATTTGCTCATTTATTATGATCCCAGCTAGTTTTATTTTATCCATGTTGAAAGTTTTATAAAATTTTTAAAATCTTCTTATTTCGTCTGGTTTTTTGTCAAAATCTTCTGATTTCTTCTGATTTTCAATGAAATTTAGTTGGCAGTTATGTAGTAGGGAAAATGTGGATTTTCATGATGTTATTTTTATGGGAAATAAGGATTCTTGCCCCTCTTTTCTTAAGTAAGCATGCAACTATTTTGGCTACTATTTTTGTGCAAATGCTACTATTTTGGCTACTATTTTTTTCATTGTAGGCTACTAAAGCAACTATTAATTGCTGGAAGTGCATATAATCATCACATGATTCTTTTGCAATAGAAGGAGAGATTTACCAAAAGAGGGCATCATAGAAATTAATTTCTTTTCAAAAATCCTTCCTAAAGGGATGGCATTCATTTCATAGTAATATGACAAAAAATGACTGATTCCTAAGTTTCCATATACCCATTGTTGAAGAAATTCAAATTCAACAAATAATAAATTTTCTCCAAAAATATTTGAAAAGATATTGGTTTAGTTAGCAAATAATGGTTAATTAGTAAATAATAGTTTTTTTTTTTTTTTTTTTTAAATTCTCTTTAGAAAAATGTATTTTGTGTGAAAAATCTTTTGTGAAATATTACGCTACACACACACACACACACACATAAAAGTGGTCCTTTTGCTGATAATGCCCAGGACTGAGAACCCATGCACACATGTAATAACCAGGCTTTTTATTATTACATTATATCATTTTAAACTGCTATTCCTAGCCTGTATTATGATAGTACAGTTGTAATAACTTTTTAAAAGAAACAATCCATGCTATTGCAGTCTGAAAAATGTTTCAACACTCAAACAACTCAAAATTTTTTACCATAAAAAACAAATGTTCTGTAACAATGGTAGAAACTGAATGGGAAAATGATTGGCAACTGATGCAGTAACTTCTCACAAATCTGCTAATCTCTAGTGTCTACCATTGAAGTGTCACTTTTCACTTTTGTTTTCAGCTTCAATTAAGATAATTCCACATCACAAATATAGCTTTTTAACACTTTCCAACCTAGTTGAAAAGTGTTTATGACTTCGGTTTGTCTGGCTGTCTGCCGTCTGTCCGTGCTCTAACTCCCGTAAATATGCTCGGATTGCCCTGCAATTTTTATATGTTATAATCGTTATCTATAGCATGTTCCCTATTTCAACGGAAGTGTGTAGCACTTATAGTTTTTTTACAGGGACACTCAAAAGAATTCTGTTACATTGCGGACTATGGGGAAAAATCATTTGCGGTTTATTTAAATAATGTTTCACTATTTTAAACGCATTGAAATTTATATATATCACTAAGGTGCATTAGAAGAAGCTTAATATGGGATAGGGTGTGCATAGCACTTATACTTACTTTACAGGGACAGTCAAAAGAATTCTGTTACATTACGTCTATGGAGAAAAATCGTCTGCGGTTTATTTAAATAATGTTTCACTATTTTAAACGCATTGAAATTTATATAAGGTTCATTACAAGAGACTTACTACAGAATATTGTGTGTATAGCAGTCATCGTTCATTTACAGGGACACACAAAAGAATTCTCTACTGTATGTTAACAATAATTCCTGGAAGTGCGTTTTAAGTTACTGAATGCGATTTTAATTTTAAATCGCTTTTTGTATATTACGTGAGGTGTATAAATTCTGTAGATCCTATACAGGGAAGCACAAAAGTTCAGGAACACATTTCCGTATTATTTAACTCTAGACGGAGAATTTTAAACTGTGCGAAGTGTTTCCTAACTGAACTAAAATTTAGCATCCTATGTAGTATATATACAAATCTATAGATCCTATACAGGGCTGAATAAAAGTATTCAGATTACTTAGATGTTATCTTTTAGCTTATTAAAGAGTATGATTCGTAAAATTATTTTGGAAGCGTTGGAAAGTGTTACATAATCTATGCTTGACGCATGATTTTTCGTTCTTGTTTAAAATTTTCACTCATAAACCAAGCAGTGAAACTATTAAGGGGGCTAAATGGCAAAAATCTGTCATTGAAACCAAACCATTTTTAAAAGAAAACATGTATGTATATACATGATTTTGAAGCATTTTATTTATAACTGCACAGGAATGAAGCATTTTCTTAAAACTCAGAATTCTTACTATAAGAACGAAAATCACACATTTTGATACGGCATTGATTTGGCATTTTTTTATTTTCCTAAAATTTAGAAAAAACAATAACAATGTATCATTATTAATGTCTCAGTGTTGTGCAAAAAAAAAAAAATAATAATCGTTTGCAGTTTGATTTATATTAAAATTAAAATCATATGTTTAGAAAGTTTTTTTAAAATTAATCATTAAAAATTCATAAATTAGGTTGCAGTTTTAAGATAAACTTTATCTTAACCTTTTGCTTACGGTGGGATAACGGTAATCCCAAGAAAAAATCTTCATAAAATACGGGGTAGGGATTGCCGTAATCTCAATCTTTTACACCCCCAAAAGCGGAAGTAGAGAAATCGTTTAAAACTACTTACACAGTAGGTGTCTTACCTGCTTTGAAAGCAAAATAAATTTTTAGGGACAATATCAGTTCGCATTAGGGTAAAAGTAACTGAAAATCCCGATTTTGATTTGTAAAAAACTTTTGAAGATTGCACGAGAAACAGCTTGTCATAGTTTGAATTTCTACTTAATTTAATTCATAATTTCTCCCACCATGTTAAACTTCGCATATTATAAAAATAATATTAATCAGTATATATTGAAGCGAAAAATATTTGTTTACTTTAACATCATTTAAATAAGCATATATATGTGTAAAAATTATTTCGTTTAAGTGTATGTTGAAATATGAAAATTACTTTTTATGATTTCATAATTCTTGCACACGAATTTGTAAAGAAATTTTCACATATTTAATCCCACATAGAATAAATTATATTTAATGTAATAATGATAATTATTAACGGTTTTACATTCTGTTTGCAGTGAAAGAGACAACATAATATATGAGCGATGCAGTATGGTATCCAAGCCTTTATTCTTCGGAGAGACAGCTTCAGTACTCTAAGCCCCCCCCCCCCCCCCCATTCTGGTAAACTCGTGCAAAGTGCGAGTATTTTGATATTGTATTGTTAATTTGAAATATTTTATTATCATTTATTATTAAATATGATGCTTATTTCAGAGAATAAGTTTCATTTAAAAAAACACTAAAAACTTTAAATAACCAAAATTGTACCAATAATTTTTATCTCACTTATCAAAATTTTGAAGTACGACATAGCAATTTTATGTAGTGTTTTGAAAAAAGAAAATGTTAATTCTTCTGTTAAAGATAGGTTTATTGGTACTGCTAGCAGACGGTACAATTAAGTGCTTGTCAAGTTCAGCGCCTTGTGCCAGGGCACCACTCCTGCTGCGGCTGAATATTATAAAAATAAATCAATTTTTAAAAGTATTTGTTTAAACTTTTTGGAAAAGCTTGGTAGTAAGTAATAAAATAAATTTTAATAAAATAATTAATATATATTTTTTTCTGTTTTCAGAGAAAATAACATTCAATATACAAGGGACATTATTTTAAATCTGTATTGTTAATTAATATTGAATCATCTACGTCGAACATATTTCAACATCATTTAATAAAACATTTTACAAAAATCACCTACACTTTTTAACATAATATAATTATAAAGGTTTCTTTCTAATACTTAGCCGTGAATAGAAATTTGCAATTCCTATTTGCACAATTTAAAGTTAAAGAATGTAAAGATTTTTTTCTTAAGCAAGATTTAAAAATATTTTTACACACAATTTCCGTATTCCAGAATGGCTTTCAATGGAAATGTGGCTCAAACTGATCTTTCGAATGCCAAATCTTGCCTTTTCCCGTATGAAAATATTTTTTTCTTTGTATGATTATGGTTATTTCCATCATTGTCTGATCATCCTTATTGCTTGAAATTCTAGATTTTAGTGCACATACCTTAATGAATATTCCGTCCTTTAATCATTATTATCGAATTAATAATGAACATTAACTTCCATCTTCTAGTTAATAATAGAATTTTTTCCATGATTACATTTAAACAAAAAAATATTTATTTTAATTTTTGGTATACCCTTACAAACTAAATACGACCATTTATAAAAGGAATAAAAATTCTAAATTTATAAAGATTTATATACTTTTTATAGCTTATTTTATACTAAAAACTATTTATACTAGTTTATTTTATTTAAAGTATGAGACATTTCAAAAACAGAATATGTAAAACTATAATATTTTTTTGTTACTATATTTAATGGAAAATTTTATTTAAAAAATATACATATCGCAGTTTAAAAATTTAAACGCAAAAGATTGTTATATAGTTATAACCTAAGCTTTACCCTACATGTCCTTGAATTGCTGGAAAAATAAAAATTCAGTGCAATAAACTTAATACCCTTTAATACTTTAAGAATTCACATGCAAAAAAACAAAAGTACAAATATTTTATTAAATATTTTAATAAAAATGTAATTTTATTAAATGGCCATAGTGCATTGTGTCTGTAAAATAATTCCAAACTCAAATTTAATTAAATTAAATTCCCCATAAAAAAATTTAAAAACAATGAGGCATTTTTACGTTACACTCAGTTTGTATAGTTGGATTTGCTTGAATATATCTTCTTTTATTTATTATATGGTAAACATTTAAAAATTTCATGAAATCGTTCAATTATGCTGCTCAAAAACTGTATTTGACTACCGCAATTTAGTAACATTTTCATCGTAAAAAAGTATTTTCTAAATATCATTCACATTTAAAGTGGAGCCATAATATGTTTTCTTTCGTTTACATTCGGGGAAAAAATCCCCAGGTGAGACCAGATTTGGTTAACGAGAAACAGATGTGCTAATTACAGGCTCCCTGCTTTCGTCACCTGTACTCAAAAGGGGGAAGCAGACATCCTTATCTTCCCGTAAGGAAACAACAAGTGTAGATTCCTGTTCCCGAAGTTAAAAGGTTAAAGCACATTCTTGTTCTACTTGGTGCTGTAAAACTGAAATTATGCGATATTTTGAAACATAGATATGAATGGTGAAAGAAAATACCTATTGCAAAAATTCTGTAAAAAATGTGTTAAAACTTAATAATAATAATAATAATAATAATAATAATAAAATCTAAATTGAATTTTGAAAAAAAATCTCTTCAAGGGGTTCGCAAATCAATTTGGAGTACCTCCGTGCCCAATGTCATAGCGCTGGCCTTATCCATCACAGCGTGAGAGTGTACACAGGCAACAGACAAGCTCTTTGTTTAATTAATATAATTTTTTAAAATCTTAATTGTAAAATTTAAAAAATTCACTTTATGAATATATCTTTATTGATTTAATGATTTTTAATCTTAGATGAAGTGGTTAAAAATAGACCTGTCACTTTGTTACCACCATCTCTTGATAATGAGAAAGGAAAAACCAAAAGTTTGTTTAAATCTGGTGTTCAGACTTTAGATTTTTCTTCCAATGGGAAATATATTGCATCAATAAATGGTAATTATTGTTTGATTTTGAAAAGTTTAAAAATATATTTTAACTTTAAATATTATTTGAATGACATTATGATTAGACCAGTGGTTCCCAACCTTTTTGACTTGCAAAGCACTTTTATAATTAATTTCTGTGACAGAGTCCTTTAGACCTACCATACTGTATGTCTTATAAGTTAATGGTGCTTAGAAGTAATGGTGTGGAATGGAGAAAGAGAGAGGTAGGTAAGGGACTGTAAAGCAAAGAGCTACCTAAACAATTATGGAATGTCCAAGTAATGAAATTATAATGTAAAAGATTCCATTAAACTAATTTTAATCAATTGCCACCAATATGTATGATATTGTTAAAACTTGGCCATACATAAAATTGCCTCAAAATTTCAATAAATGAAACTGTTTGTGTTACAAAATATTTTATATTGTTGGTGAAAGAAACAATGAGCTCCATAGAATAACATATCTACACTTTATATATTTTTGGAGATGTCTTTTTTTTTCTTTTGCCAACTTTTCTTTTTATTTATTTTTTATTTTTAACCGACTTAATTTAATATCAAGTTCAATTAATGATAATTGCAAAATAATGCTGTTAAGAAGCATTTTTCTGCACTTATGTGGCATCTGTATTTTGTTTTAGTAGCTGTATAAGTGGAAAATCTTGTTTCATGTTATTTGAATCCTGCTTCATGTTATTTGAATCCTGTTTCATGTTATTCGAATACTGCTTCATGTTATTCAAATCCTGTTTCATGTTATGTTAATTCACCATGTTATTTTGAGTATTTTTTTTAATTCTAATTTTTGTTTCTTAATTTTTAATTTTATTCAATTTTTATTTATTTTCTTGGAGCTTGTACAGAGCCCTTGATGAAGAACAAACAGTCCTTAGGATTGCACAGAGCATAGGTTTGGAACTGCTGGTTTAGATTTATTACTTTAGTATATCAAAATGAGTGTATTTCGGATTTTCTTCTTTTGGAAAAATGATCAATTTTTAATTCTTTAAGTCTTTCTTTAGTCCAGTAGAAATAGCATTTTACCTTGCAAAAATTCGGGTAACTCTGATTTTTGGGTATGTTGTAAAGATTGACCCTGTAATAAAAAAAACAAATTTTCGACCTTCTAGACCTTGTGCGTTTTTCACAATATTGAAAAAACCTAATATTTTTCGGCCCTTTTTTCGATTTTTCTTAAATAACTCAGTTTTAGTGCATTTTACAGAAAGCACTTTCACCATTTTGTAGAGGATAAAATTCTCTACAACATGTACCATTCATATTTGTAAATTGTCCAAATAGGGGGTAAGATATGGAGCCGGGAAAATAGGGTAAAATTTCCAAAAAGTGCAAAAATCCACAAATGATGTTAGTTTTTGCTTAATAACCCACTTTTAGTACGTTTTAGAGACAAAAGTGTCATAATAAAAAATTTTGTAAAGTATGAGGTAGTCTATAAGTTTCATTTATGAGATTATTAAATACCTATAATAGACTCTAAAAATCAAAACAACACGATTTATAGTTAAAACAGTAAAATACCGCCTGACAAGTTATTAATTTAAAAAATGAGCTTTTATTTTTGATATTGAAAACACGATGTGATTAATTAATTATAGAATGTACAAGAAATTAATCAACAAATATATAGTAAGTATAGTGACTTTGTCATACATGTTTCCTTTTTCTGCTGATTGACCCTAGTAATGATATCATCATCTCGGATACTTCATCGTCCGTCTCTGTACTTGACTCGATTGGTTGTTCTAGGTCATCTAAGTCCTCAAGGTCCAGTATAATATCAGGAGCGTTGCCACATAGTTGGTTGTGGCACTTCACACAGATAACTGAGGACTTCAAGCCGGCCTTTCTATAACTACACTTCGTGCTGCAACCTTTTTTGCAATGGCAAGATATGAAATCGAGTAAAGTTTGAGGGGCTGGCTCATTCATCATGTTGAGTGGAATGAGCACATGACCACCCCACTTCCAGCCCCATTCGAGAGGATCCTTTTCATTTCCCAGCCATGTCTGTTCAGAATGCATGATATTCAGTAGCATCGCGAGTAGGTGGTAGGTTTGCTAAATTTAATTTAATATTGTTAGCTGCTTTAGCGAAGCTGACATACCGCAATACATTAAATTTTTGGTTGGGATCACCTCCATACAGTGCAAGAAGTACAGCTTCTGTGGCTTCAACAAGTATGTGCCTCTCTGCAAAGATTTGAACTTTTTTGTTCTGGGATGGGTTCTGAAGAATTCTGCAATATTTCATTTTCCCATAGCTGTAGAGCACAGAAGTGGTGTTGCAACCACTTATTGCATGAAGAAAAAGAATATTTTGTGCAACTTCCTTAAACTTGAAACACTTGTTGGAGTAGAGACCATCAAGCAGTTTTCCTCTCCCGGCCCTTTGGAAATAAACATTGCCTGGAGCTAGAGAAGCCGCAAGAACAAGAAGGTCAATGTTTTCACCATTGACAATGACAACATCGTACTCACGAGTTAAGGATATAGCTGTGTTCACTATTAGCACATCTGCATCTTCAGTGGCCTGCTTAGTGATCATTTGTGCTTTTTAAAATTCATTTCGAAGCATAGAAATGAAAAGTTCTTAGTTTTTTTCATTCCCCAACAATTTCTCTGTCTGTGGAAACATGGTCTCATTGAACTTAACCTCAGCAGAAGTATGAATCTTCTAGCGATGAGCTCTTTCTGCACCTTTAATACTTTTTTTTTTTATTATGTTCAGGATAACCATCAAAGACAATGACAAAATTTCATTGTGATGATGCTGTACTTCCTCACATATTTTGCAAAAATGTCCGAGAAACATTCGTTGCAATCCCAACGAACTTTGTATAGAAGATATCCTCCATCAACTACCTCCACTCTTTTCGTTCCCAATATTATGTCACTTGTTAGGGGGGTAAAAGCAGAGTAAAACATCGACTTGGTGCCTTTGCGCATACCTTCCTTCACTTTTAACAGTTATTCTTCGACACTCCTAGGGATGATACTTTCTTTTTTTTTTCACACTGGACAAACATGGATTTTTCACCCCCCCCCCTCCTCTGTAAATTAAATTTACACAGAAAATTTTATACTAGATATTTACATAGAAAATTTTTAGTTTCTAATATTTTCTTTATTTTAAAACGTAAAACTGAATTCAAAACCCCGGAAAACAATTCCCTTTTATACAGATTTCCATCTTATCAGGTATAATTGTTGGTATTTTTTCTGTTGGGACTAACATTCGCAACATGAGATACATTTACCATCAATGTAAATTTTGAGTAACTAACAAAAATATGTGGGACAAATTAATACAAACATGACAAACCAAATCTTCATTGTGTGCCCTCTTCTTCCATTTTAGTGCTCGGGCTATATGCTCCTTTTGCTCCCACCTCCCTTAGTTTCGGCTTTAGATAGTCCTTTTCCCTTTTAAAATTTCTAAATTATGACTAATTTATCTTAAGTATTTTTGTACATTTTCCCCAGCTATTAATTTTACTTTCGACTTTGAATTCTTGGCCCAACCACTTTGCCGTGCCTATATCTACCGACTAGGTTTTTTTGGTTAACTTCGCTCCCCCCCTCAATTATTCAACAGTTACCTTTTATTGTACATACTATAATTAATTAACCACATCGTTTAATCAATATAAAAAATAAAAGTTTGTTTTTAAATTAATGACTTGTCTGGCAGTATTTTCCTGTTTTAACCATAAATCGTGTTATTCTGATTTTTAGAGTCTATTATAGATATTTAATAATCTCATAAATGAAACTTATATACTACCTCTTGCTTTACAAAATTTTTATTATGACTCTTTTCCCTCTAAAACGCACTAAAAGTGGGTTATTAAGCAAAAACTAACGTCATTTGTGGGTTTTTGCCCTTTTTGCAAATTTTACCGGCTCCGTATCTCACCCCCTATTTGGACAATTTACAAAGATGAATAGTGCATGTTGTAGAGAATTTTATCTTCTACAAAATGATGAAAATGCTTTTTCTGTAAAATGCACTAAAACTGAGTTATTTAAGAAAAATCGAAAAAAGGACTGAAAAATATTGGTTTTTTCAATATTTTGAAAAACGCACAAGGTCTAGAAGGTCAAAAACTTGTTTTTTTTATTAGAGGGTCAACCTAGGCAACATATCCAAAAATCAGAGTTACCCAAATTTTTGTAAAGCAAGGCCCTTTTTTGCGCTATTTCTACTGGACTACTTACCATAAGTTATTTTCAGTCACAATCATGAAACAATTTCTGCACAGTCTTGGGGAGCAAAATGCAACCTCCCCCCACATACACTAATTCAGCTGCAAATCATTGCAGGAAGGTACTAATACTAATCAATTGAGTATAATGCCTACTATTAAATGTTATACGTGAATTAAGATTTGATGGGCAATTATATATTAAATGAAAACTTTTAAATTTTCAATCACAATCCTTATTTTAACAAAGTATTATTATTTTGCATTTAAATTTAAGCCCAGTTACTAAATTTCAAGTTATTTAGATAAAAAATTATGGAATTAAAGTTTTTACCTCCTAATGTACTTTTATAAATTTTCATTTATATTTCATAAATTACAATTTTACCATGCTGATTTTTTATGTGAACATAGTATTTAAAAAAATAAAATATAAATATCTTAATTTTGTAGTTTTTATAATTTTATGATATGAAATGTTAATTATGAAATTAACATTTGAAAAATAAATTAATTTTAACCTGTAAGGTTTTTTTATTACACCCCGTTCACGTTTCCTACATACATATGCAAAATTATAACTTTCTTCTAAGTAGTCTTTTATTATCTTAAAAAAAAAAAAAAAAAAAACACCATAACACTGGGTTAGAGGATGATGTAAGGTTTGAAAAAGTGACAGATTTGATTCAATTATGATTTCATACAATTTTAAATACCTTTTTTTGTCTCATAAACAGAAAACTTTGCATAAAAATTCTGTTGCACTTGCATTAAAAACAATTTATTATAGCATTGAAAAATTTATCATTATGAATTCTGACTATAAGTATTAGGTTTCAATTTTGGGAGAACTCCTGAAATTGTCTGTTTATAAAATTTATATTTTGGAAAAATTGAATGATGTAGATTTTTTTTTATTGTGTTAAAGCTGGGATTAATATTATTTAGATATAGCTCCCAAAAAGAATTAAAAAAAAAAAAATTGCAACTTTATTTCTAGTCAATTGATAGTTAAATTACTTTTCTACTATTATTTGTGGAAGAAATAGTAAGAACTGTTTATTTTATTTTATTTTATTTTTTCTACCAGGACTATACATGCCTAAAAGTTTTAGATAGTGTAATTGAGATTATATGTAACAGAACTGTTAGTAACTAAAGTTCAGAGTGGGATTGTGAAATTCTAGTTAAAAATTGTGAAATCCCCTGCTTGAAAAAGGTCAGGTTTGGAGACTCCTGTCTGCAAGCAGCATGTCATAAAAAGTATGAAAGTCGTCATAAAAAGTATGAAAGTCACAAAAAGTCAAAATTTTGTAAATAGGCCATGAAGAAATTGCAAATGTCTGCAACTGGGTCAAATGTTGTGGCAAAGCTTAGACTGTTCAGTCCTTCTGTATTGACTAACACAGATGTTAGCATTTATATTACTCATTTTATTAAAATCTGAAAACTAATAGGAAATTAAATTGTGTTATATTTTTTGCATATTTGTTTTAGTTTTGTTTTTATAGATGTCTTTTTCATCATAATAAATGAAAAGCTGTATTCATTACTAAACTTACTGAATTTGTATGCTGCTATTTTACCTCTATAAAATCCTGTGCCATTAAAGAAAAATCTTTTTGTTTATTAAATAGCATATTTATTGCTTGCATGATGCTTAACAACATTAAAATTGTAGGGAATAATATTTTAAAATGCAGATGATATCTAAGTAATAAAAATTATATTAGGACCCTATAAAATAGAAAGTAAATTACTATAATTGCATGCACACACAAACATCTTTCTTTTATTTGTATAGGCATAAAGTTATATTTTAATTTCCTTTTCTTAGCACTGTTCACATGGGCAATTTATATGACTCATATTTTAACTGTTTAATTCTAATTTAATTTTTTTTTTAGTTTAACTTTAAAATTTTATGTTAAAAAATTGTTCCAGTTTACTTTTTGATGTATTATTTTAAAACCAGGACCAATGACAGACCCTTTAAAAGAGGGCCAGGTTTCAGTAATTTGTATTGATTCTATCTTTCCAGTCTGTGGCCCTGTATATAAGGCAATATTGAAAACTTTGGGCACTTTACCAACTATGGGAGTAACTGCCGAAGGTGGTTTTAACTGTGCTATGCATTTGAAAATTTGTTATTTAAATATATCTTTTCACTGCATTGTATTAAATGATCAGATTTAATTAAATCATAACAATATTCTGGTAGAGTTAGTGTATGTTTCATAATCTATGCATAATATATAATTTTTCTTTCTTGTTTATTTAAAAACATGTTTTTGAAATATTTATAAAAATATGAGGCAAAACAATTTAAAAAAAAACTTATTTTCTTTGGTTTGCCCCTTTTTAAAATTCTTTAAAAAGAATTAATAGCCTCGGACAAATTGTTAGAGAGAAAATAAATTGTTGAAACAATTTATATCACAAAAATATATACAAATAACAAATGTACTCATTACTTAAAGGTGCAAAAATACGTTAATTGTTGTCAAGATGTTAAAAACACTAAAGACACACTTTCCAAACATTTTCAACCAAAACCCGGTCGCCTTTAGGGATAATTCTGCTATTCCTTCTACAATCTCACTTGAGCTCCAGTCCAGGCAAAACCATTATTGTTCGAGGGTAATATGGGAGGTAAAGGATGGGGGCAGAAAAGGAAGGATTAACAAGACTTTATCCACCCCCTCCCTCATAGGAAGATTGAAAGATCATAAAACAGACTTACCAATCTACCCAGTTATCACAAAATGTTCCAGCTCAATGTATTTTATGGAAAAAAAACCTATACCCATCTCTTAAAACAATACTTACTGACCTCCAACTATGTTATTGAATCAACATCTCAGTTCATTAAGAAAATTAAAAATTAGAAGCTTGAAAACTCCCCCATTATTGCTAGTTTAGACATAATTTCCTTATACCTGTCTATCAATGTCAACGAGGTCACTAACGGTATTGAAATTTTGATCGATTCTGATCCCACATTTACAGAAAATAACAAGAACACAGTCAAATTTGGTTTGAATTTTATAGTTAACAATAATGTTTTTGCATTCAATAATCAAGTGTATAAACAAAGCAATGGGACCCCGATGGGCTCTCCTATTTCAAGTTTGCTTGTGGAATTTAAATTATGCCCGCTAGAGAATATCATAATAGAAACTTTGAGACTGGGTCCAGATTGTTGGTTTAGATATGTAAATGATGCTTTCATTATATGGAGACACGGCACAAATGAATTGTACTCTTTTCTAGATAAATTTAATATGTTGTATAAGCAAATCAAGTTCACATTCAAAATAGAAGACTGAAACTAAGCTTTTGGATGTCCAGTTAATCAGAAACATGAATAAACAATATCTCGATCACACAGTTTTTAGAAAAGTTGATTGATCAAATACCACTATTCTTTTTAGTTGCAGTTCCCCTATAAGTTACAAATTAGCACCATTTAATTATGTAAAAAGAGCGTTTGAAGTTTGTTCGAGCCATAGCAAAAGAGAATTCAATTCCATCCCGTTTTCTAGAAAATATCATTGATAGGTTTAAAATGGAAGATTATTGAAAACAAAGTGTAATTTTGGATAAAAAATGTAAATTTTGAAAGGTTAATTACATCCCAAAACTTTTTGAGATTATGAGATATAACCTTTTGAAGTATGATATAATGTTAATCACGGTCCCTCCCCCAATGTTAAAAGATTTACTAGGACTTCCCTAAAAGGGATTAGTCTGAGTGATATTGCTGAGAACATAGGGTTAACAATTACAATATAAAGAAAAAGAGCAAATTAAATGATAGAATTACAAAATATCATATATAAATTCATATACACTGTTAAAAAAATAGAAAAGAAGTACCGTTCATCAGATGTGTTGTCATAATTTTTTTTTAACATGTGGCAAAGAATCTCATTTTCTTAAGCGCGTATTGTGCAAAACTTGGGGAAAAAAACGCCAGGTCTTTTAAAACGCCAAGCTTTTTAAAGTTACGTAATTGGATTTGCAGCCAATAGATTATTCTATCAAGCGTGGCTTAGCGCAAATTTAATTTCATTGTTGCACCTTTTTTTGTGTGTGAATTTAAAAATTTTCTTCCTTGATTATATATCTATTATTTGTATAACTTTTTATAGAAACTCTTACACTTCAAACCCCATTGATAGCATGCTTTGCTACATACCAGATTGCAAAACTATAGTCTAAATCACTATTAAAGTATACAAAAAATCTTTCGATGACTTCTGTAAAATAACTTTTACATTAAATCTCCATATCGGCAAAATTGAAAAATTATATATATTTCAAAGTTAAGTTAAACAGATACTTCTTGATTATTCTCTAGGAGGCTCTGCCCCCTGCGCCTTTACTGCGCCAATCCACAGACTTTTCTTTTGCCTGTCTGTCTGTCTCTCCACAATCTGTCTGTTTCCCTATCCGTTCTTCTGCCCGTCTCTCTAACCGATTGTCTATCTCTCTATAGTCTCGTTACCTGTCTCTATATTTCTCTACCGGTCTCGCTACCCGTCAGTCTATTTCTCTAACCTTCTGTCTATCCGTCTAACTACTTTTATGTCTAGCCGTGTCTCTATCCACTTCGCTACACATATGTCTATCTGTCTCACAACTTGTCTATCTGTCTCTCTACCCGTCTGACTATACGCCTCTCTACCCATCTTCTTACCCATCTCCGAACCCATCTACTGTCTCTCTACTCGTCTGTATACCCGTCTCACTATCCGTCTGTTTTTGTACCATACTCGCTACCAATCTCATTACCCGTCAGTCAACTCGTCTCTGTACTCATCTCTCTACTTGTCTCTTTATCTACCACGTTATGTGTCTCGCAACCTTTCTCTCTACATTCCTGTCTACCGGTGTCGCTACCCGTCTCGTGACCCATCTCGCTACCCCTCTGTCAACCCTCTTTTTACCTTTCTCTCTAGCCGTCTGTCTATTCGTTTCGCTACCCGTCAGCCTACCTATGTCGCTACTCGTCTCTCTACCCGTCTGTCTACCCGTTTGTTTACTCGTCTTTCTACCTCTCGCTACCTCTTCCCAATATTTAAACAATTCATTTAATATACAGAAGCCGTTTATCAGTTATTAAATGCAAACAGAAATAATTTATCTAATGTGTAATCAGATGCAATTTTTTTTAAATACATACATAAACCTGAATAATAATTCATCAGTTTTGTGTTCATAGTTGTTTATATCACTTGACAGTAAATCTCAACTTCTTAAACCTGAATTGTCTCAAGCTTTTTAAAAAAACCACAAGGTCTGTATAACTGCAAAGTACCCTGAGGGCTATATTAGCTACATGTTATTAAGTTAAGTGAAAGTTTCGTTATCGCGTTTGCAGCCAATTGCTTATGTCAGGGGGGGGGGGTTCAAATATATACATTTAAATTAAAACTTTTGCCTCCATGCCATTAGTGTTGTTTGTATTGTTAACTAATACCTTGTAGAGCGAGCTTCATTTGAAACAAATGTAAAAGACTTCATCAGTTTTTTTTAGGAGAAACTTTCGTAATTGGGCTCAAAGCCAATCGGAGCATTTAATATCATTATTGTAACTCTTATAGAGTTAAAACAATATTGTTGCTATCTTTACTCTTGTTTGAGACCAGCCTTGTTTCGTATCCTATGTGGGTTGGCGAAAAAAATTTTAAATGGTGCCCAAAGGTAGTTTTAGCATATTACAAAATTTTTCAAGAGAGCGGTAAAACATGTTTTGCAAATATTTACAAACATACGTTTATTAAAGCATGTTTTTGCACCATCTTAAAAATTTAAGCACGATGCTAAAATAAAATTTTATCGCCATATTCGATATTTTAATAAGTAATGAAAATACATAAACAAACTTATTTAAAAAACCTAAGAGGCATTTTTGTGATAAATAATTGTTGTTGTCAGGGGGGTAAATTGTAAACAATTAATAAACGGCTAGTAAATAATAAATAGCATTTAAAATCTAAAAATGGAGAAGTGGTCCGTATAAAAATGCAAAACATAACATTATACGCTTGATATACAGTAGAACTCCAATTATCCGAACTCCATCTATCCGAATCGCTGATTATCCGAATCGCTTTCAGAAAAACAAATGAAGATGGAAACGTACTGCGATTCCCAAAATAATGTACGCACGCTACTGTCTTTCCCGCCGCGAGGACCCTGAGTTTCAAATTCTAAATGATGATGAACTCATTCAAAATGTGAGAGAAGAAAGTGTCGAGGAAGAAGACGAACTTAATGTCGAAGTTGAAGCATACACGGGACCAACAGCTAGTGAAGAATTTGCCGGCCTTGAAACTGCGTTGAAGTGGATGGAGTTTCAGCCCAAGTGTGACCACATGCAACTTCTGACTTTCAAACGGATGCGCGACTTGGCTCCCCGAAAACGGATGAAGACTGTCAAACAGCTTACTTTGACCGACCGAGATGTTCAGCAAGTAATGACTTTCATTTACAGTACGGTACGTACATACTGTACACTACAGCACTTGTAAATACACGTACAGCACTTGTAAATACGCTTAATATGTAATAGTGTTGCCTTTTCATTTAATTAATTAAAAGCTCTTTTTCTTTAATTTTTTTCTCCCATTTTCAACATACAATCAGTAATTAATTAAAATATACCCCTTTTTTGGAAAAAATCCAATTATCCGAATTTTTGATTATCCGAATAGGGTCCGGTCCCAATTGATTCGGATAATTGGAGTTCTACTGTATGTAAATCTTTTTTTATTTTTTAATATTTCCGAAAGCAGAGATAAAAAGGTAAAAATCTCTTTTCCAAATGCCAAATAGAAAATATACAAAATAGAATGCCAAATATACAAAATAGAAAAATATCTGCAAAAAAATATATTTACATAATACTACATCTGCAAAAAAATAAGATTTAGAAAAAGTAAGCCAAATCCTGCAGATCCCAACAATCACATCGAAAAACTTATCACCAAAAAAGAACTCGCCAAATCTTACGGCACAGGAGATGGATTTTTCCCTCTGAATGCAGAATATTAGTTTTTTTTCTTGTACGATGGGTGATTATAATATAATTGTTTCATTTCACATACTACATACCGTTTGATATATTGGTACTTTTATGTTATCCTGGCGCAGTTGATAAATCGCCAAATATTGTTCCTATAACATTTTCATATTGAATTCCTTTCATTTAAATATAAACCTTTCACTCATTTAATTTAAAAAACATGCCTTTCATTAATCCCATTTAAAATGATAAAAAGAGAAAAAAAATAATGCCATAAATCGAAACCTTTTATTTAAACACCAAAGAATTTTTTTTTTAAATTTACACACGCGAAATAAAAAAAGCTGCTATTGCTGAGATTTGCGCCAAATCTCTAATACCAAGTCTACCTAGTTATTGCGGGGTTTTTCTTTCAAACAGAAAAAAATCCAGATCAATTTTCGATTTCTACTAAATTGAAATATATTTTATTGTGCTGAATATTAGTGCGTGCATATTTTTTGCTCCATGTACTCCATGAACTTTTCAATTCCGATTGTCTATGAAAATCTCCCGCCCGTGAAAATGACATACGCACAAAATTTTCGTGACGTATTTACTTTAATTGTGCTTTTTTATCTATTTTTTAATATAATTTCCAAACGGTTTGACATTTATTCTTTGTAATAAATAGACGTCTTTGTCACCTTTATAGGTACCTGCTGTAAAAATTTGAACGAAATCCGTTAAATATTTTTTGAGTTATTCTTGACGAAAGGTTTTAATATCCATCGTAACTATATATGGGGCAAAGTAATACTGCGCTGTGTATGAGTCTTCGTTGCACTCAGACAATTACATGTTAAAATAGATCCAGTTCAAGCTGACAATAGATCAGGAATTTATATACCTTTTAGGAAAGATAATAAAGAATTCCTTTATGTAGGAATGACAATGAGGAAACTTTGAGATAGACTAAAGGAGCATGAAACAGACCTTAGATTAAACAAGACCTGTTGGCAAAATTAGCTCAAACTCAACCTATAGGAGTTGAATTTAATAAATCCAAAGTAATTTTCCATACAGATAATTAACAAAAGGTTATTATAAAAGAATCTCTTGAAATAATTTCAAGAAGTGAAACTGTTTGTAATGATATTTTGTCATATGATATAAATAGAATTTGGAGTGAATTGTTAGATAATAGGTAAAGTTTGTTGTAGTAATTTTTTTTTCCTTTTCTGCCCTCATCCGTTGTTTCCCGTACCACCCTCGAAATATAATGGTTTCTCATGGACTGGAGCTCAAGTGAGATCGTAAAAGAATGGTAGCATTATCCCTAAAGACGGCTGGGTTTTGGTTGAAAACATTTGGAGAGAGTGTTTTTAACATCTTGACAACAATTTTGCACCTTTAAGTGATGAGTACATTTGCTATTTGTACATATTTTTGTGATATAAATTATTTATTCAAGGTGAACTATGCACTGAACTGAAGTTTATAACTTTTTTCTTTTGTTAAACAGGTTAACTAAAACTTTGTACTAGATAAATTAATTTTGCTGAAAAGGTGCTGTAATTAAAAAATACTTTATTTGAAAATTTCAAAGAATTATTTATTTGATATTGTATTTATGCCTATTAATATATACATTTTTTTCAACAGGTAATATGCCTAAAATTGTTTTTATATATGATGTAGAAAAATTTAAATTGTGTGCCGTCATTATGAGAGGATCAAATATAAAAAGTGAGTAAGGTTTTATTTTTTTTTATTCTGTATTGACTGCTTTACTTAAAAATTTACATAATATTCGAATTTTATGAATTTTTAAATTTCTGAACAATTATCCTTATTTGATTCCTGTTTTCTATTTTTATTTAATTCCTATTTCTTGCTATAAATTTTGATAAAATTTGTTGTCTATATCTTGTAAAAATTTAAAGGAAATATCAGCAGTAGATTTTATTTTTGGGTGATTCAATATGAAGATTGCATATTCGAAAATTCTAATAAATTAATTACAAAAAGTGAAATAATCTACTTTTATACTTCTTTGAATTGCTAAAAAGCATAAAATAAACACATTATAAACAGTAAAATAAGTTTTATTAGACCGTTGACTTGTTTCAGCTCCATCTGAGCCTTTATCAAATGGAATGAGAATATTCTATAATTGCACAGTCTATGAGGTTATTATTTGAAATGCTATCATTTAATTATTCACATACTTTTTTTAAATTATGCACGTTATTTTTAATTTTTATTTGATATTTATTTCCATATTTGTAACCATGGAGTAACTATAGATACAACTGTGGTAAGTTATATGATGCTGAATTGTTACATATTGTATTTTTACGTGTTACACTCCATATGGTTTCTTTTATAATGGATGGATAGTATAGATTGGAGTGAAAAAAATTATCTTACTTTCATTGAAATATATTTGGATGGTTTCTTCTTGATATAATTTTTCCTTTCAATCTATACTATTTATCCGGAGAAACCATAGAGATTGTAACACGTAAAAATACAATATGTAACAATGTAGCATCATTTAACTTACCACAATTGTATCTATAGTTACTCCATGGTTACAAATATGGAAATAAACATCCAAGTAAAAATTAAAAATAATGTGCATAATTTAAAAAATGTATGTGAATAATTAAATGATAGCATTTCAAATAACGATTTTATTGAGCGTGCAATTATAGAATATTCTTATTTCATTTGATAATGACTCAGATGGAATCAAAACATGTCAACGGTCTAATAAAATTTATTGTACTGTTTATAATGTTTTTATTTTACATCTTTTAGCAATTAAAACAAGTATATTATTAAAAGGTGTCTTAGTTATATTTTTAATCTACTTTTATTTAAAACAACAACAACAAAAAAACAACTGAAAAATTTGTAATCATTTTCTTAAAGGTGAAATTTTTTTCAAATTTGCTGAGAAATTCTGAATTGAATGATCAAATTCAAATGAAGGAAGGAAAAAAAAGTGAAAATATTATGTCTAATGTCACTTGTCATGTTTTGTCACTTTTCCACAATCAGGAGTTTCTTTCTACCTTATAGAATGACATGCAAAATGCATCTTATGTAGTTACAAGAATATGCATCTTAAACAATAAACACATTTTATTAAAAAAAATTAATTGAATGGTTGTAGATTAGTTTATATTTAAAAAAATTGTGACTAAAGTAAAACTTTATCAATACCTATTGAAGAATCGTCTATTAGCAGAATGTCATATAATTTTTTAGCAATGACCTTTTTCAACAGACGAAAATAGCAGCTATCCTGTCACTAAAAATGATTAACATTTAGTTACTAAATGATTACTATGGACATTTGAGGATTTACATGTATTTTTCTTTACATTTTGTGTAATTTCATTAAATATATTGTATTTATTGGAGTTAATATTATAATTAACTGTTTTACTTCTTATATCAAGGTATTTGTTGGCACCCTGAAAAGCCTTATTTAGCTATATGCAGCACTTCCAATGTGCTTGATTTGTGGACGCCAGAAAGTTGCATTCGCTATATATCATCATTGTATGGTAAGTGTTAAAAATATTGTTTTATTATTATAACATTTTAAGTTCTTTTAAATGTTGTTATCTCAGTAAAATTTTCATCTGTTTGGAATCTCTCTCCTTCACTTCTGTGTAACCATGCCAAGAGTTGAGAAAAATTCACATTATTTTAAAATGGTTTTAAAGTACGATAGACTCTTTTAAATTTGAAATCCAAGAGGCTGCAAATAACTAGAGAAATATACATTATATTAGTGTTACTGTAATCTGCAAATGCCTATAATCGAGACTGCATTAACGATTTTGTAAACAAAGAAATAAAATTTTTAGAAAGCATTTATAATAATAAATGTATAATGTTTTATTTTGAATGGACATTGTTAACAACCATTTAAAGTTTACAGTTTAAAATATGGCATATGTGTAATTATATAGTTCTTTTAGGTAGCTTTCATTACAAAAAGTAAAAAGCTACCTGTTGCAGCCATTCAAAGGGAAGCAATTCCAGAAAATTTCAGTATATTTTCACCCATCATGACCCCCTGACTCTAAAACCACCCTCCGTTGAAATGTTGATTTATATATATATATATATATATATATATATATATATATATATATATATATATATATATATATATATATATATATATAATATATCTGATTTATGTCATACGATAGCACTTGTATTTATAAACCGTTGTGGATGAAACTAAGCGTGTGTATTAAACTCACCAATATCTCGACTGAATTCGATGGCCAGCTTGGTCCACCATCTTGTTTCAAAATGGTGGCCACTAAAATATTTAAAACTAAAAAAAATATACAAAAAAGTTCGAAATTCAAATTTATTTTTTGCTTATACAAGGCCTTGATACAAGGATTCACAGAGCATTTTTTGTTTTGCCTCTATCTTAAAAAATGGCTGAGATATTGCAGTTTGAAATTCTAGGGTGGCTGACATTTTGAAACAAGACAGCAGATTAAAAAAAATTAGGGATTAATTTATAAGTTGTAATGAAAGTAATTTCTTGCAGATCTTTAATTGGTTTAATCATTTTCCCAATCATATGCTTAACTATATTCATATCAGTTAGCATCAAATTCTCGCCAAACTTGGCAACATTTGGCATAATATTGCCAAATTTGGTGAGCAAAAATAAGTCTCCATAAAAAAATGAAGCCAACTTGGCTGTAGTTGACTAATTTTTTGAATTTATTTTTTAAATTCATATTCAGTATTAAAGAATCTTCTGTAATCAGATTCTTTGCATTTTAGCTTGCTGTTTTGGAGTAACATTAGCAAAAATTATAAAATGAAGATATAGGAAAGCTACCTTTTCCTCTCGATACAGGCCGGAAGGACTTTTTTACTCCAATTTTATTTTCAAATAATCTGGATTTTATTTCAATATATAATAAATTTTGTATGTTAATAAGATACTAGTTTTTATTTTCAAATCATTTGACATACATGCATAAATATATATATATGAAAGTATAAGGAATAAAACTTTAAAATTCAAAATTTAAGTTAAGATTCCCAGTTTCTTGTTATTTAGATGCTCCAGAAATTTTGGTGCCCTTGTCCCCAGACTCACAGGACTGTGTATTAATATTTGGCTCTGCTCCTCCCCACACACACTAGAGGAGACATAACATTCTTCTAAATTAAGGACTGCATGTATGACCCCTGTTTATACTATACATGGCTCTTGTGGAGAATAAATTCACATTTGAATTAATTATAATTTCAAATTATCAAAGTTCAAATTAAAGAGAAAGTGCAGTATCAAGTTTTCCTTAATTTTTCCAAAGTATTTATTTATTAATCTGTTATTGTTATGAGGTTTTTTTTCTTTCAGATGACTTTCCAGTTAGTCATGTTGCATGGTGCTCTTCTGGAAACTGTATTCTTTTAAATAGCCGAGATCATTTTTCTATGTTATTTTTTTCTTAATATTTAGCAAATATTTTTAACTATTGTAAATTATGTAAATAAAATTTCTATAAATTCTTTTTTACATTTATTTAATTGCAAAATTTTGACAAAGTTCTGTTGTTTTTAGATTAACATGCACGAAAAAAAAAAAAAGAAAAAAAAACCCAGATTTTTTTAAAAAGTTATTTTTTATTTATTTCATTTAAATGAATATTTATTATACTTTAACAAAGACTAAGTAGTAATGATTAATATTTATTCTTGAGGTATGAATACTACATTTCTGCAGAGAAAGAAATATATTCCTGTGAATAGAATATTCACCATAAAAGACATTTTACTAGTACATATACAAGGTGATTCCTTAATTCTGTTTTACCTCAAATAACTAGTGAATCAGGTTAGCTTTAGCCATAAATGTATTGTATAAGTATAATAAAATGGGTATATGCTACATGTTGAAGTACCCGACAGTGCCTCATAGCAGTAAATTCCAGAATTTCAGATAATATCTCATAAACTATAGGAGATATGACCAAAAGTTCAATGATACAGTTGTAGAGCATCATCAAATTCATAAGACATATTATGCACATGGATATGATATAGTGCGTCTCAAAAATATATGGACAGGCGATTTTTCGAAATAACAGCTAAGAAAATAAAGCAATAATCACAAAAAAAAAATAATTAGCATATGGAATCATAACATAAGTTTATTACGATATATAAATGTTATGTTTATATCACAGATTGTTTGTAAAAAAATAAAATTCAAAATAAGCTGTCTCAAAAATATATGGACAATGAAACGAATTGCTTTTATTACCACCGTATCAGAAAAATTTGCATTTTCTGCATTCTGTACTTGTGACATAAACACTTTGAAATATAAAATCACTGCTCTTTCTTCAATTGTTGAATAGTTGGAAAATGCCTCGCAACGTTGAATTCTCTGCTGCTGATATTGCTATAATTTGGCGTTTGGCTCAAAATGTTAAAGTTTCTGATATTGCAAAACAAATTAAGCGTAGCAGTTGAGGAATTTATGCAATTTTATCAAAAAATGACCATACAATTGCAAAAAAAAAGTTCAGGTCGACCAATGAAAACATCTCTAAGACAAGATAGAGAAATTTTGCGAGCAGTTTCAACCCAGCTCAGAAGTCTGTTCATGAAATTGAGAGGACATTGGCGTTTCCTATTTCCAGATCTACTGTTTACCGTCGCATACAGGTAAGCAAAAATCATAAATACCACAGAATGTGTCAGACACCTATGCTGAAAGTGCACCATAGAAAGGCTCGAGTTCTTTGGGCTAAACACATGCATAGGATGAATGAATTGTTAAGTGTTTTCTTCAGTGATAAAAAATAAATTCAATTTGGATAGCCTTGATAGCTGGGCATATTATTGGCATGACTTACGAAAAGAACCTTGCGAGTTCTTTAGTGGACAGAAAGGAGAGGGTTCACTAATGGTGTGGGGCGCATTCTGTTTCAATGGAACAATGGATATTGCTTTTCTTAATGGTTGACAGTGCAAAGCAATCTACTTCCAATCGGAAACATCTTAGCAGGGAGGGGGGGGGGGGGAACTGGAAATTCCAACCAGAGAATGCATCGATTCACACATCCCACTCAACAGTTTGGTTTAAACAGAATCAAGTGACTGTTTATAGACTGGCCAATTGAAAACCTTTGGGGAGTATTTGCACGAGATGTGTATACCCATGGTCAGAAGTTTTCTACTATTCAGAAATTACAGCAACAAGTAGAGCAGAGTTGGTTCTCCTTACAACCGCACATACCCCAAACACTAGTTAGAAGCATACCTGATAGGGTTTTCAAGATAATTAAAAAGAATGGATACAAAATTTGAATTTAAATGCAAAATATTCGAAAAGTCCATATATTTTTACGACAGCCTATTTTTATTTTTATTTTTTTTACAAAAAATTTGTAAAACTTATACTTTATTTCTTTGCTGTAATAAATTTATGTTATGATGCTATATGCATATTATTTTTTTTGTGATTATTGCTTCATTTTTTTAACTGTTATTACAAAAAATCACCTGTCCATATACTTTTGAGACGCACCTTAAATAATCAACTGCACAGATGAAAATATCTGAAACCAATACAAGTTATTTTGTATTATAAAAATAAATAATGCTAGATGATAAACTCATTTTAAAATTTTATAAATTAACTTTTCCTAATAAAAATGCCCAAGCTCTAAAAATTAATTTTTATTTCAAAATGTAAAGTAACAGATAATGAAGTTTTTTCCCTTACTTGTACTGTGTCGTAGTCTTTTCTTTTTATTTGCATACAGTCACATTCTGCTTTGATAAAATTGTATTATCATATGTTTAAAAAAAAATCTCATTTTGCTTTCCCAGAAAATTTGTTTTTTATAAACAAAACATTTTGCTTTATTGTCAAATATTTTATTCTGTACAGGAAACTACTTATTGTATTTGTGTGTAATATATCTTTTCTTACTAAATCAATCTTACTAACTACAACTTTGTCATTGAAATTTTGATAATCTCCTATAGTTTTTGCGACACAATTTTTAATTCCCTGCTAGGGACATCATCGTATAACACATACCCATTTTACTATTCTTAATAGAGATGAGTTTGGGCTCTTTTTTTTTAAGCCTGAGCCTGAGATTTGAAATCTGATCCCGAAAAATTGTATGTCATCAGAGCCCAGGCTCGATAGTACACAGTTAAAAATCGTTAATAACATGATTCTTATTTAACAATCTCTTCTTACAAAGAAATAAGTTTTAATCCTAAATATTTCCTCATGACAATGTTTCCTGATTGTCATGTCCCTGAAAACTGTTTAAATAGCAAATTTGTTATTTACACCCTTTAGGAAATCTGCAAAAGTCACAATTCTTATTCTTTTTAAATATCATCATACAATTATAGAAGAAAGACATGAGTTCTATTTTCAAGTAACTCTGGAAAAGGACTTCAAACAGAATTTGAGGATTGACAAGGGATAATATTAGTTAAAACAAAATCTTGGTTTTTGGGTGCTATCAATTCTTAAGTAAACATTTTCAGCTGCGTAACAAAATTTAAACATGCAAGAGTAATAAAATTATGTTCCTTTTATGCTGTTAATTTTTCATTGTTTGTTGAACATGTTTATTTGAAAATGTTGCAAAGGGTGCCCTGCACAAGGATGCACCAGCAATTGCCTTTGGGCTGATGGGCTGGCGGGCTAGTTCGAGCCTGCATAGGCGATCACAAAATTTCCCTTTATGTCATTCTAACATATTATTGGGAAGTTGAATAAGTTCTTGCTGTTTCTTCATGAAAGTTGATGCTTTATTTAAAATAATTAGTTGACAACGTGTCACTAAAGGTATTGTCTGTTGCTAGCCACTACTTTTTCCCATGTTTCTGGCAGGAATAGAATTCCACATCAGAAAAACGACACGTCTTTTGAGGGTATCCTAGAGTTGACTCATTTTTTGGCATCTTCATAGGAATGGAAGCGCTGCTCAGCCAGGCCATATGCCATCAATCAGAACAAGTGATAATAGGAAGGGGCAATGTCTGGTGAATATAGCAGGTGGAGTAGGACTTTCTGTTTAAGCATTTCCAATTACCTTTACACTGGTATTACAACATGTAGCCAAGTTTTGTCATGTTGCAAAATCATTTTGTCGTGTCTCTTCTCATATAGTGGCCATTTTTCTTTCAATGCTAAGCTCAAACACATCAATTGTAGCCCATAGCGATCTCCTGTGATGGGTTCGTTCGGTTTGAGCAGCTCATAATAAACTACACTCAGCTGATCCCACCAAATGGAGAGTAGAAGCTTGGAACCATGGCTTTGCCGACAATGTTGATGCATGACCGGGCTTACCTCATGATTTTCTTTGCTTAAGGTTATCATAGTGTATCCATTTTTCGCCGCCAGTTGCAATATGATGCAAAAAAACCTTTCCTTTTCAGCCGTTGAAGCAGCTGTTCCCACTTAAAAGACGCTGTTTGATGTCTCTCGTCTTCAATTCATTCGACACCCAATGTTCTTGCTTTAGCATAATTCATAATGCTTTCAAACGTTCAGCTAGCATCTGACATGAGTCTTCATGAAGTAATGCCTTCAATTCTTCATGTTCAAACCTTTTCGGTGTGCCAGAACGTTCTTTACCTTCAACATCAAAATCGTTATTTTTTAAGCTTCTGAACCAATCTCTGCATGTTGTTTCCCAGATCGTGGTCGCCATAAGTATCAACAAGAATTCTGTGTGCTTAAGCTGCAGATTTTTTAAAAATAAAGTAGAGCAGTAAAATTTCCCACAAATACTCTTTTTTTGGCATGAAATTCGACATGTTTAACACTATGATAAAAAAAGTTGTTTACACTTCGGTCAAATGACATACACTGAATTTCAAGCTTTCTTCCATACTTTTTTATAGATGTGTTACCATCTTAAACTACATGCACACAGTTCTGGTAACGCTATCAGTTGGAAAACAGTGAGAACATATTCAATCTCCAATAAGTTAAATAGTTTAATTACATATTAAGGATTGTGAATATAAAGTAAAGTGCAATATTTTGAATTTAACATGGAGTTGCAATTGTCATTTTTAGAATAACAAGTATAGTGCAATAGTGACCCTATGTTGTGTATTCAAAGTTAAAGTAGGACCAACATATGTAGTATTTATGTCAATAACCTCGAATATAAAATTAGGGTGCATTTGATGCATTCAGTAAAAACTAAGATAAACTACAGAAGGTGTTCGCCTATTTTTTAGACAATTTTCATGGTACTTACAGAATTAGAAAATAGTAGAGGAAGAAATGAAACAAAACAATTACATGTCATGTTTATATGTTTAAGGAGAGTGTGGCTCGTGGCCCCATTTTGTTAGTAACAATTGAGTGAGAAATCCCCATCGACTAACAAATTCACCAGATTTTTCTATACCTAACTTAATAATAACCAATTATTAGCAACAAAACAAGTAAAATTATTACAAGAAAATTCAGTCTACTTCAGGGCATGAAATTTTAGTTGAAAAGGTACTAGCCAGACTAAAATTTTTGCTCGCCACTATTTTATATTCAACCAGACAACAACGTCGGCCACCACACCTGCCCAGGAAATGAACTATTTATGACAAACTGAATTTAAATTGACCATTGTTAGAAGGAGCTGTCAGTTAAATCCAGAATAATTTACATTCATGCAAAATATGAACAATTTTTAAAATGTTAACAGATATAGTATGAAGAACTTTCTGGTGACCGAAATCATAAAAGAATGTTGAAATTGAAAAATTGAAACATATACGTATTACAAAAGAAAAAAAATATTAACAACTCAAAATAAGTTTGACATAAGGTTTCAATGGTTATAGAAATTGTCAAATGCCACTAAAAATTCATGAAAGAAAAAGCTCCTGCACTTTTAGCACTTCATGTTTGTGTATCGCTACCTTTCTGCACTGAAACATCACTTGTCAATCGCAGTTGTAGTGTCAAACTCTGTCAGGGTGGGTCCATTAATAGAAATTCTGAGCAAATCATTCAGTGTCTCAGTCTTTTGAGAGTTCTTTTATGCAATCTTGAGACTGTTGTGACAGCTGAAGCCTCTCTCACACGAAGATGTGTTCGCTAGTAGAACAGCACAAAATGTTATAATCTGGAGCAAAATTGGGGAATCTTGTTGAACACTTTTCATTGTAAAATATCTTCAGCGTATCTTTCAGTGTTAGTGAAGGGAACATAAACTTGAATTCTGCCCACTTTGTCAATACAATATCCACTTTTTCATTAAATAGACTTTGTTTCAAATACATGAAGAGCTTCTTTATTTCTTCTATTCCAAATTCAAGAATTTTTTATTTGGGAGGCCAACCCAAATTGTCAAAAACATTCATAGATGTTAACACATTTTTTGACATAGATTGTTGTCTCTCTGTGATGTATATCTTTGCATGTTTAATTAATCTCTCCTTCTTAACGTCTGAAACTCTTGCTGGAAGTGGTGACTGGAAATCACTGCCACATATCCTTTTATCAGTGTGAGAAAAGTGGATTATTGCTGCTAACAGCTCTAATCTCACTTAGCTTCATTTGAGGATGCACATGTTCACTTTCAACATTTGTGATCGCATTTTTCGTTTGATATATTACCTTTAGTAAAAAGGACTCTACAGTATTGTTTTGTCTTTTCTTCCTGGCAATAAATAAACAAGAACGAAAAATCGTGCGTCAAGCATAGATTAGGTAACACTTTCCAACGCTTCCAAAATAATTTAAAAAATCATTACCGTTTAATAAGCTGAAAGATAACATCTAAGTAAACAATTTGGAAAATGCATAACATATTTAAAAATGTAATTTCAGGAATTTCCAACATATACAATATTCGGAAAAATATCCGAATACTTTTATTCAGCCTTGTATATGATTTTTGATTTGTATATATACTACATAGAATGCTAAATTTTAGTTTAGTTAAGACATGCGTAGCACAGTTTAAAATTCTCCTTCTGGAGTTTCTGTCAATAAACAGAAATGTGTTCACGAACTTTTGTGCTGCCCTGTATATGATCTACAGAATTTATACACACCAAGTAATAGACAAAAAGTGAGTTCAATTTAAAATCGCGTTCAGCAACTTAAAACGCACTTCCAGGAATTATTGTTAACAGACAGTAGAGAATTCATTTGTGTGTTACTGTAAATGAACGATGACTGCTATACACACACTATTCTGTAGTAAGCCTCTTGTAATGCACTTTAGTGATATATATCAATTACAATGTGTTTGAAATTGTGTAACATCATTAAAATAAACCGCAAATGATTTTTCCCCATAGACCGTAATGTAATGGAATTCTTTTGAGTGTCCCTGTAAAAAAACTATTAGTGCTACACACTTCAGCTGAAATAGGGAACATGCTATAGATGACGACAATAACATATAAAAATTGCAAGGCAATCCGAGCATAGTTACGGGAGTTAGAGCATGGACAGATGGCAGACAAACCGAAGTCATAAACACTTTTCAACTAGGTTGGAAAGTGTTAAAAACTAGCTGGATGTGCCAATCCCAAAACTTTCATCTATCTCAAACAGGTTTTACATACACTAAAAAGAATTAGCAACCAATTTGGTCAAGGTTTAACTGAATCTAAAGTTTTATTAAATTTCGTGCATTAGTTCTTGACATATGATTATTGCTAAAATCGTTTAAATCCTGCAAAATGCAGGATAGCAACGCCACCTGTTGGGAGATTTAGGCCAAAACCTAATTGACAATAACTTATGACAACGTCTAACTGAATCTGAAGTTTGATGAAAATCCGTGCATTAGTTCTTGAGATATAGTTATCATGATAAAAATTTTAAAAAGTAGCATAGCAGCGCCACCTGTTAGGCTATCTACAACAAAACGTAATCAGCATCTATTTATGTCAAGGTCTAACAGAATCTGAAGTTTGATGAAATTCTGTGTATTCTTTCATTATTTTTACGATAGCTATATCTCAAGAACGAAGTGGTATAGCAGCGCCACCTGTTGGGATATCTACACCAAAATGTGATCAGCGTCTATTTATGTAAAGGTCTAACTGAATCTGAAGTTTGATGAAAATAACTGCATTAGTTCTTGAGATAGAGCTATTGAGAAAATCGAAAAAAAATGTAGCATAGCAGCGCCACCTGACGGGCGATTTTCACCAAAAAATAATCAGCACCAATTTATATTAAGGACTAACTCAATATAAAGTTTTATTAAATTTCGCGCATTAGTTCTTGAGATAGAGCGCCCACAAAATTTTTGTTACATACAGACAGACAGACACAGTCACAGACAGACATTTTCTAAAAACAGTCAAATCATGTTCAGGACCTTCTAAAACGTATAAATCCGTCGAAAACCGGAAGTCGAAAATTTTCATGAATCCAATACTTTCTTCTTGTAAAGATAAAAGAAAGTAATAAACTGAATAAAAAGAGAACTGCCCAGTTAAACTGAGGGCATTGAGCTCACAGGCTATTCACACTAATTGTAGGTACTTAACTGTAAAAGAAATTGGAATTAAAAAAAAAATAATAATAAAATGTGCATTTTTGCTTTTATACTAGCCTAAAATAAAAAAATGTCCCATTAGCCCCCACTTTCCCCTATATTATACTCTTATTTCAAAGAATTTGAAATAAACCCCTAGAAAAATAAAGAAATCGACAATATATTAAGGGGGATCATCCCCCCCCCCCTTATAATTAACCAATGAACACCCAAAACTATTCAGGGAAGCACCTTATTACAATGAACATATATACAAAATTCGAAGCAAATCGAATAATTCTACATGAAAAATCCACTTATCTAAATTAAGGGGGGATTAGACCCCCGTATCCCTCTTTATACTTAGCCAATGCACCCCAAAAACTAATCAGGGAAGTGCCTTGCCACAACGAACCTATATACAAAATTTGAAGAAAATCGGATAATTCTGCATGAAAAACCCATTTATCTAATTTAAGGGGTGTTAGCCCCCCGTTTCCCTTCTTTATACTTAACCAATGGATCCCCAAAACTAATCAGGAAAGCTCCTTACCACAATGAACCTATATACAAAATTTAAAGGAAATCGGAAAATTTTGCATGAAAAACCCATTTATCTAAATTAAGGGGGGATCACCCCCCGTTTCCCCCCTTTATACTTAACCAGTGAACTCCCCAAACTAATCAAGGAAGCGCCTTATCACAATGAACCTAAAAACAAAATATGAAGCAAAACGGTTATTTCTATTAAGAGTTATCGCGTTACGTACATACATACGTACATACATACATACATGCATACATATATACAGAATGGGCGGGCAGATTAGCTCTCAGGCTTTGATAGCCTGTGAGCTAAAAAGCCACTTTAATTACCGCCAACTACCATAGAACCAAGAAAAACGCTAAACCGAAAGAAACAAAAAATTATGGAAAAAAACGAATAACTTTACCGTGTTTCAAGCAGCTGTGCTTAGGTGGAGAAACCTGATTCACTTCGCGCAGGAGTGAAGAGCAATCAGATTCGGCCTCGGAAGCGAAAAAAGCGGCATTGGCGCTTGCGAGGTGCGAAAGTGGAGGGACGGATGCAGATAGGGACAGTTCGTTCTCCGTAGGAGAGAAATGGAATATCGTCGCTTGATTTTAAAACACTTCCGAGTGTGACTGGATTGAGGCACGATATTCTAAGCGTATATAGTTTGATTTGAAGCACAACATTTTAAAATACGAAACTTACTCGCCAACCTAAATTATTTATGAGCTGGCGAACGGAAATTTCGCGCTCTGGTCTACTTTCAAACTGAGTTACTACTAGTAATACAAAAAACAATTTCTTGAGACATCACTTCTCCATTACAAGATATTTTAATTCTTACAAATAGTCTCCCAGGATTAAATGCTCTGGAGAAAATTGATAGTTCAGATCTTATAAATAATAAATATTCACCAAAATTCATCTGAAAATTTCCTGTGGGGTCACCTGTAAGGGTCTTCCTACATGAATAAACGACGCACACTGGATGAATTAATTACTGGAGAACATCCGGTGCGAGATCCAGGCGGTGACGCCAGAGACATTGAGCGATTGCTTTAAAATACAGTAGCCGCTTGTTTTAGAACACAGGTTGGGGTACAAGAGCATTAGCAAGATATATCCAAATACTGTATAAAACTGAGGGTAATGAGAAGCTACGACTGCCGAAGCCACGACTGTCACCGCCGATTCCAGGCTCTAGTGAGCCCATACGAGTCACGACCAAGAAGGAGCCGGTTTACCCGGACACCTCCAAGGTGGTGCTCTTCGGCCGGGCGTGAGCCTACCTGCACTTCGTCACCTTTTCCCAAATGAGTTGACGACAAAGGTCGAAGAGATACGGTGGAGCCCAAACTAGAGGACACCCCCACTACATACTTGGGCAGAACGCATTAGTGAACTACAGCCTCGTAGCCGGGATCCCATAAGGGAACCGGGTCCTAAGCCCATGTTGAACACTCCCACGACCCATTAATGTACCACATCTTCCGAATATCAAATCCTAGGGAAGGAGGAAGCGACTAGTTCGTTGGATGTGGCGAGCAGGAGGCAGGAGGTGCTTTTCGCCAACTCGGGACCTCGAAGTAACTTGGTCCCTGGTGCATAGACACGCCTTGGCTAAGGTCGTCCCCGTCAAACGGATTTCTCCATCAACGGCTCATCCACATATAATATAACTACAAAGAGCAGGAGGTGCTTCTCGCCAACCCGGGACCTCGAAGAAAACTTGTCCCAAGCGCATAGACACGTCTGTCTAGGTTGTCACCCACCGAAAGAATTCCCGCGAGACTGAACCCCCTAGGCGAAACTAGGACGTAGTCAAGCGACCCCCTTCAACGAGATCACGCACATATATATGCACTATAACGGAAGAACGAAGGACCACTACCGGACTCTGAGGGACGTGGAAACTCTCCTCGAGCACGCTAAAGAAGCGGACCCGCTCGAGGTTAGTAAATAGCAGTTATTGTCAGAAGAAGTCTGCTAGCCCCAACCTTGTCAGGCACAGAAAGCTATGACTACGCAAAGACGCGCTGGTCTGGTTTCGGCCCAAGGTTCGAAAGAAGGTTCGGTCGCCGTCTTGACGAGCTTCCGGCCCGGTTCCTCGCAGTCGAACAGTTCCCCTCCCAGAGAAGGCGACACGAACCACAGTCCTAGACCTGAGGGTCCTCCGTGACTCGAACCGCTCTTGGTTCAAACGGGCAATCTCTTTCCTGAACGACCCTGATGAGGGCGGCTCACAACTACTTCAGCTACAGAGGGACTCGCAAGGGACGTTCAGGAAAGGCACCTCCACACCTCTCCGTCACATCTACGTTCTACCGCCTGCACGTTGCAGTGATTGCTGTATGCCGCCACTCCCAACGACAGGCGTCACAATAGAACCCAAGCGGTCCTTGTCATACAGAGTCCGACTTCCCCTTCATCTTGCCTTAGACAAGTGTGGTGACTGTCCTATCCCCGTTCGCTAGCCTTTGCCCTCACATCACCATCCTTAGCGGCAACGGCAACACACAGTCAACCGCCTAGGTGCGAGGGTTCAGTCTACGCGGCACCTTTTGCCACCCGGCTGCCCCAAGACCCCGCGGAGCCGAAGCTCTGCACCTGGGATCTCAAAGGGCAACCAAGGCCTCAAGCCCCCTGCAGCCGAGAACCGGCCCAAAGGGAGGAACAACCCGAGGAGTGTGGGTCGGTCTATACCCAGCCCTCAGCGAAGTCAGCTAATCGGACACCGCTTTACCACCCGCTCACCACGATGAGGTGGGGACTCGTCAGCCACCGGCTCCCGTCGTGTCGACGCTACTGCGCGCAATGCCGGGCTCCCGGTCATCTTCCCAACTCAATGGGCCGATTCGGGATCACCCGGTGGGGCGGAGCGGGCAAAACTGAGGGTAATAAAAAATTATTGATAGCGTACAAATAAATGATTTACATGTGTCTCCAAAACATTAGTTTATTCAAATATTGTAATTTTCTTAATATAATTAATGCTACAGAAATATACAGGGTTACTACACTACCTGGAAAAGCCAGGAAATTTGAGCAGTGTTGAATTCAGACACTTTTCTCCGGGAGGGATTTATGTGGCTCCGGGGGGGACATTATAGAGTTCCGGGGGGGGAAATTACACTTTTTGACCATTGAAAGCATAAAATTTCAAATCTTCCGGGGGGACATTTCAATGCTCCGGGGGGGGGACATCCCCCCCGGGCCACTCCCTGGATTCAACACTGAATTTGAGAATTGACCAAATAAGTTCCGGGAATTTCAATATTTTATGTAAAATCTGGAAAAATCAGAATTTGATAAAATTTCATGCAAACGTAACACTTGCAATTGCAGAGCTTTTTGCAATCCAAACTTACATGCAAATGTAACACTTTCAATTGCAGAGCTTTGTGCAACCCAAACTTACGTGCAAACGTAACATTTACATGTAATTTGCACCCAAATTAATTCAGGGCTACACTAGATACAGGGCTTGCTCATTCATTATCATGACGTCACAAAAGGTGGCTGGCCGCGACCAGCGATTGGTACAAAGCGAAACGACAAAATGAAAGACATACGGCGATTGGCACAAAACGACGGGCTCGTCGCTTTGCACCAATCGCTGGTCGCGGCCAGCCACCTTTTGTGACGTCATGATAATGAATGAGCAAGCCCAGTATCTAGTGTAGCCTTGATTAATTTTAATTCGAACCCTAATAAATGTTAATTTGCACTGAAAATTACATGCAAAAGTAATGTTTACATATAATTTTGGGTTGCAAAAAGCTTTGCAATTGCAAGTGTTACGTTTGCATGTCACCAAAAGTTACTTTAAACTACAGTTTAGATAGAATTGATTTTTCTTTTGAAAACCAGGAAAATAAAATAGTATGTTGTGGCCATTAGAAAACTTATTCTACACTGCTCAAAACAATTAAAGGATATTGCAGTTTTAGGTGGATTTTGTATCTGGGAAACCTTTTAGCTGATTGATACATGGTCGACAGACATAGTAGGTTATATGAGAATAAATTACACATGTTTGCCAGAAAAAAATGCATTTTATTGCGCATTTGTGTACAAAAGGAAAAAAACACAATTTGTGCATATGAGAAAAAAAGAATAAGAAAAGGTGTTTTCTTCAAAGAAAATCATTTTCAGTAGGGGGTATGGTTTCCACGGGCGGCCAGCAACGTTGAACACCTTTGAGGCATGGACTGAATGAGGCTATTAATGACGAGTTGGGGTATTCTGCCCCACTCTTCCAGAAGAGCTATTTCCAGTTCTTGGAGAGTTTGTGGGGGTTGTTGGCGGCCAGAAACTCGTCTTCCTAGAGCGTCCCAAACGTGCTCGATTGGATTCATGTCTGGAGAACACGCTGGCCATTCCATTCGAACGATTCCTTCCTCGAAAAGGAAATCCTCCACCAGGTTTGCACGATGTGGCCTGCAGTTATCGTCCATTAAAATGAAGTTATCTCCGATTGCTGCAGCGTAAGGGACTACAATAGGTCTGAGGATCTCATGCCTATATCGGCGACCAGTCAGAGCTCCATCTCGAATGATGTAGAGGTCAGTGCGCCCGTCAATGGAGATGCCACCATACACCAACACTCCTCCACCGCCAAATCTGACACTTTCGTGCACGAACGCAGGATTATTCCTACTGCCACGGTCCCTCCAGATGAAAATACGCTTATTATCCGGATGCACAGAAAAACGGGACTCGTCAGAAAACAGAATATTGCTCCATTCATTTCTCCTCCAGTTGACATGCTCGGTTGCCCACTCCCTGCGGTCGCGACGATGCCTTGATGTTAATCTAACACATACCATCGATCGGCGAGCATACAGCCTACAGCATGGAGCCGGTTTCGGACAGTCTGAGTTGAAATCGTGGTGCCTGTAGCCGAGCGAAGGTGTTGTTGGAGAAGAGTAGCGTTCATGTTTCGGTGTCTCCGAGCTGTTAACGCTAAATACCGATCTTCATTGGGCGTTGTTGCTCGTCTACGACCTTGCCCTGGTCTTCGGCCTGCACATCCACTCTCCAAAAAACGGTTCCAGATCCTGGAAATGACACTTTGTGACACTCCAATGGCTTGCGCTACTTCGGCTTGAGTTTGGCCCCCTTCTAACCTACCAACAATTCTCCAAGCTTCTGAATCTGTCAAATGACTTCGCTGAGACATCGTACTCATCGAAACAAAGCAATCACTGAATGCCGATCATCCTTGTCTTCATTCTCTTTTATCCAGTTGAAAGTCAAATTTCATTCGCTGCCGCTGAAGCGACGTTTTTGACGTCGAACTCAAAGTTTGCATACTCCACAGTTTGAAAACCAGAAAAATTTGCATTTGTGATTCTCTTCTTCTATTTTCGGCAAAAAAAATTTCGTTTATATCTTTATTTTATATAAAACTTCAAATATCCTTTAATTGTTTTGAGCAGTGTATATAAATCTAATCAGTTAAATGATTTAAATAGAACAGGAAATTGCAAGAAATTGTTTTGTTCACAAATCGTCTGTTCTAAAGTTTCTACCTACATCGTTTGAAATAAATAACTAAAATATCCTCTTTTAGACTGCTCAAAATTACATTTATATTTAAAAAATCGTCTGCTCCACAGTTTCTCCTTACATCGTTTAAAAAATGAGGGATTCTAACTACAACGTGGTTAAAAGTGTATGACACAAGAATGGAGTTAAAAATACACCTAACCATGCTCACTAAATTGCATGCGGACCGGATTAAGAATCTTTCCCCAAGCATAGGATAGCACCCCCTCCGTTGAGTGATCAAAGTCAAAATTTAATTAGCATTTATTTATGTTAAGGTCTATCAGAATGTGAAATTTGATGAAATTCCGTGCATTAATTCTTGAGGTTTAACTATCGCAGAAATTGTAAGAAACACAGCACAGCAGCGCCACCTGTTGGGAGGTATAATATACACTGACACCTAATCAGCATCTATTTATGTTAGTCTAACAGAATATGAAGTTTCATGAAATTCAGTGCATTAGTTCTTGAGATACCGCTTTTGCAGAAATCGTGAAAAACACAACATAACAGCGTCCCCTGTTGGGTAATATACAAGCAAACCTAATCAGCATCTATTTATATTAAAGTCTAATATGAAATATATATTATGAATATATATTAAAGTCTAATATGAAATATATATTATGAATATATATTAAAGTCTAATTGAAGTTTGATTAAATTCCACGCGTTCGTTCATGAGACAGTGCGCCCACATAATTTGTGTCACAGACAAACATTTTCTAAAAACAGTCAAATCGTGTTCAAGACTTTCTAAAATGTATAAATCCGCCGAAAACCGGAAGTCCAAAATTTTCAGGAATCCAACACTTTATTCTTGTATTGATAGATTAAAGTAAAAAGAATATATCAGAACGACCAATGTAATGAGGCGCGATATAAGGAGAGATTACTTTATACTAGAGATGGGCAGATCGTTCCTTTTTAGGGAATCGTTCCAGCCGGAATCGTTCACCGAAAGGAACGAGTTCTTTAGAGTCGTTCCTTTTGGAATCGTTCCGAAAAGAAGGAACGATTCCTAAATAAAAGGAACGATTCCGAAAAAAGGAACGATTCCGAGAAAAAGAAACGATTCCGAAATAAAAAAGATTTTCGAGAAAAAGAAACGCTTTCGAGATAAAAATAACGATTTCAAGATAAAAGGGATACTTTTGAAAAAAAAGGAACAAATCCGGAAGTATTAGAATGAACATGAAATCCATAATATTAATAATACTAATTTATTTTCTTACGTATTCGTCTATTTTCTTACGCATCCATCCGCCTTATTTTTAAATTTTTTGGACAGATGATTTCGTTTTCAAGAGTTAATTTCATTGATGTGTGTGTGCAATTAATTAGCAATTATTTCTAATTACCATAATACAAGTACACTCCCTGACTTTATGGTTTATGGCATTAAACTCAATTCCTCTTGAAAATTTACCCCTGGATGACCTTTCATTTACCGCTATAGTTTATCAAAGAAATTTTATTGTAGCTGTTTGTTTTGCCCACCAGGGAGGCGACCCATTCGATTTTTAGTGTAATTGGGTTTCCTCTTGAAAATATATCGTTGAATGACCCTCCATTTATACTATTAATTATTTTATGCAGGAATCTTTATTCTAGTTCTGATGTTTGGCACCAGGGTCTACGCAATTTTAAGCCTTAGAATTAGATCCCTCTTCAAAATCCACCCCAAGATAACCAACCATTCATTTACATGTCAGTCCTCGGAACCGGCCGTTTTAAAAGTCACTCCATTTCGGTCGGATTATTTGGAAATCGGTCATTTTCTTAGTCTGCCCATTTCTAAACAATTCCCAGGACCATCTCCTTTTAGTATTAAGTTCATGCGTGAATAGAATCTTTTATAAAATCAAATTCGGATACTTGTCGATTTGGGAAAACACAATTCATTAACCGAAGTTATATTTGAGAGTCTTAATATATAACAATGTCCTTTCTGACTGCATTATCAATGCACAGCCGAAACCGAAATGCCTGCACCTGAAATCGTAAAATTTTAGTTGTTACTTCCTGTTATGGCATAAAAATCCATTAAAAAGGTGTTTTCTGAAATTCAACTGTTAGGTGATTGAAAGTTTTTGAAAAGGTATACCAGTATATTTAAATTTAGAAATTGCACATAATTAGAACTGTAGATATTGAGATAAGAAACAAAATCATAACTATATAGTTCAATACGTTTCAATAACTTAACTAACTTTCTTCAACTTTATAGTTTAACCCTCCAGCCGCGGAAAACGCTTGTATCGCGTTTCACTTAATCAATACAATTCTGCGAGAACCGCTATTTTTGGCTTACTTTTTCTATCTTAAAATTTTGATTTTGCGCTTATAATTTTTGCTTTCTTTTTACACTCCGTTGATACAATCCCCATAACTATTATAAATAGCGAATCAAAATAATGTGCAGTTTTTTTCAAGAAAGGGTAAAAAACCACCCGCGGTTGGAGGGTTAATACAAATACGATTTCAAATACACAAAATAAATAAGAAAATACAAAATACGACACTCTTAAAAAAGATCTTATTTCAAAAATAGGAATATATAAAATTTGTTGATTTGGTGAAATCCTAAAATAATCCGCAACAAAAAAAGCAGGCTAAAATGTTAGTACAACAAACAATTCAACAACAGTTTCATGATAGTAAAGAAAATTAACATCAGTAATATAAAACAACTAGGAATAGTAATTTGTTTCTAAATTTTTTCATTCATTGGTGTAAACAATTTTTTTTTAATCGATTTTATTTTCTAATAATTTTTGTTTAATAAGAATTACTGCTACATAATTCCAAATAATGTCTGAAATACTGAATCAATTCGAACCTATTTGGGACAGTAAATTGATCTGCCAGTATCTTCGATGAGTTTGTTAATCAAGTATGTAGCTGTTATAGTTCGTTTACAGTAGCACACAAAAGCAAAAAACATTCAAAGCATGTCATCGCGATAACATCCGAAATATACTGAGCATATTTAAACAGAATTAGGACAGTATATTGTTCTTGCAAGTATCTTGGAAGAATTCGATAATCAAGTACTGTTTTGTTGCCCCTATGTGATCACCTAATGATAAAAACCAGCCCTGTTGAAAGCAAAGATAATAAAATGACCGAATACGTTTTTATTTTAGGTTGCCTGATTAAAAGTCTTTTTTGTTCAAATTTCGTTATTTGTTTTTTGTACCGAAAGAAGAATCAAATCTTATTTTGGCGCCCCCTTCTACACTGGCGCCCGGGGCATATGCCCATTTTGCTCCTCCGTAGTTTCGGCACTGCAAATATCTGTTATCCACCACCACAGTAACAGCCATTAATCCGGGAACTGATTTCGGGAGTTGCGAATATCAATCCCGATCGTGGAATCGCGATTGTTACAAGAAATTATTATGAAAAACGATGTTTGTCTTGCTTTTATTTTACGTTGTATTAAAAAAAAGTCAAAGATATTTAACTTCTTATTATTTAGCAAGAAATAGAAATAAAATGACAAAAAAAAAAAAGAAAAAAACTATACAAAATCACAATTTGAATTCTTTAGCAATCAATAATTAAAAAAGAAATTAGCGTAATAGTGCTGCTCCATTTTTTTTTTTTGGCAAAATATAAAAATGTCTATTAATCTGTATACACGTACACAATTATACAATTATATTAGCACTAAAATCAGTTAAAGAAAAAAAAGTATTTATTGTAAATTATGTTTTATTTTTACTATATATTTTTACTATATACTATATACTTTTTTTAATACATATATTATAAAACTAGTTTAATGTAATCTTAACATAAATCTATTAAACAGAAAAAGCATAAAATACGCAGCTTTACATATATATCACTATGTTGGAAAATTTCTGATAATCTATATGTAGCACGTAATTTTTCTTTCTCGTTTTCATACTCAAAGCGACCATAAGGGTAGCGAACAGCGGTTAAATTATTTGAATCCCACCCACTACTGCTACTGTTATATTATTATTATTCTTAAATATGTTTTTTAATCTTTATTATAGCAATTTTAAGAAAGAATTGAAAACGTTTTTAAAAAATTCCTTGTTCAAATAGGTTTTCCTTTATGCATCCACTGCAAGTTGATTAAAGCTATCTACGGGAGTTCCGAGATCTTTTGAATCATCTTTTTCAGGAGAGAAAAATAAGACCCCAAAATGAGGAAACAAAGGGGTACTCGAGCACTCGTAAATGCTCCTATTAGGTAGATTTCGTAAGAAATACTACCTATTACATTCTCCCCTATGTTGGAATTTTTGAAAAAAATTTGTGGATCAACGCCGATTATGACTCCCAGAACCCAAAACCACCCCTAGTTCAAAACTTTATCTATCTATCTATCTATCTATCTATGTCACTTTTTTGTGGACACGATAACTTAAATAATTCTGCACAAATCTCTTCCAAACTGATACATAAAATCTCGGTCAAGTATGTTAATGGGCAAAATCGAACCAAGAGGGGGGGGAATGGGGAGGCTTTTTGTGAAAACAGAAAAAACCCCATAACTTCTTAATTATGATAAGTATTGAATCCATTTAAAGTTATTATTAATTCTAGGTAAAGGGCCGAAAATTTATGTATGACAGATTTTTGATATCATTAAAAATGGCCCCAAAGGGGGAAAAAGGGGGGTTTCAGAAGAAAAAAATTCATAACTTCGCCAATTCACAAGATATCAAATCCGCTTAAATTTATTATAAATCCTCTTAATATTATCTAAAACTTTTATATTGACAAGTTTTTTATATCACCAACCCTTATAGCAAAAAAAAAAAAAAAAAAAAAAAAAAAAAAAATCCCTGCCGGCTTCGCCAGCAGACAAGTTAAATTTCGAAGTGGGCGGTCCCAACTGCAGCATCATCGCAAAAAGGTGATTTCTTCTGCAATTCCCAACATACAGGCACCCCACGGTCTGCGTCTTCGAAATCTACCTGTGTCTGCTGGCCGAGCCGTCAAGGATTTTTTATTTTTCTTTTGACAGAGAGGATCCTCAAATTAAAATTATGCTTGATGAAAACATATGAAACAGTGAAATATACACGAAAGTGCGCAACCATGCAATTATTAAAATTGATCGAAAATCAGTTATTATTAACTGATTTAAAATGCAATTGTTCAGGGCATAGCAATGTATTTCTTATATTATTCAAAACTGTTTCAAATCAGATTTAAAAAAAATATATATTTCCCACTATTATTTAAACAAGCATTTACTTTACATTAATTTTTTGTTTTAATTTTTTTCTTTCTGATCAATTTAGCATAAAGTTTCAATAGCAATGTAATTAAGTCGCAGGTGATAAGTACATAGCTAAATAATAGACAATATTTTAACTGAAGTACAATAATATACTTCTATTTATCTTAAGATAAATTTAAGAGAAAGTAATACAGAGTTGTAGTTTATTAATCAATCGCCCCCCTCCCCCCCTCGCACTTCTCTCTCTCTCTTTTATTATTTTTTTTATCACTTACACATTAGAAGATTTTTTTGGCCAGAAACTCAGCTTTAATAGAATCAAAATCTGCTATTTTAAAATAAAATAGCGTATTTTAATTTATTAAAACGGGCCAGTCTACAAGAACAATGACACCGATTCCTAGGACTCGATCTTTTCGGAGTCTGTACTAGAGATCTGCACGGGCCGGGCCAAGGCCCGAAGCCCGGGCCTATTTTCCTTCACGGCACTCGGTCCGGGCCATACTTTTTTCTGAAGGCTCGGGCCGGGCCGAGCCTAGTGATTACTTTTTACGGGCCGGGCTTTATTTTTTTCCTGAAGGATAAGGCCGTGCCTTAAATTATTTTTTCCGTACAGAGCCGGGGCTGGTTTCATTCTTCCTAGTCTTCACGCCCCAAAATTTTCAGTTCTGGTTTTGACCCGTATGAAAATCATTGTCTCGGCGTGGCCTGGTCCGTTCGAAGGTCAGTAAAATAAAACCTGGTGCAAAAATCTTTGCAAAACAGGCATACATTTTTAAATCGCCATTATTCTACAATTAAACATTAAAATTTATTCTTTTTAAAGAATAGTAGATTTATACATTTATTAAAATACTAGCTGGCTTCGCCCGCCAGCGGGCCCCTAATTTACATCGGTGCCTCGAATTGTAGAAAATCTCGAATCTTGTAAAACCTCGAACCGGACGAACCTCCGACCCGAGTCCCCGCTGCCTTCGGCAACGTATACCGGTCGTGCTACGCACGCACCGGATAATCCCTTAATTTGCACATTGAGTAGTATAAACCTCTAACCGAACGAACCTCCAACCCGACCTATTCATTTTAATTTATGCCGTATAGAATATTACAATCCAGTGGTTAGGTGTAATAAATGTCAACGTTATGGCCATACAGTTGATAATTGTAGAAGTTATTATTTAACATGCGCATATTGCACAGGTAACCACAAAACAGACACATGCAAAATAAAAGAAAATTATGAACGTCATCGTTGCATCAACTGTGAAAGAGAATATAAAACTGCAGTAAAACCTGAAAAGATTGAAAGGCATAGTGCAAATTCTAGATTCTGCCCAATTTTTCAAAGATTGTTGCAACGAAAACAAAATATTACTATCTCCTATGATCCTTCAAAAGTATGTTCTCAGAACTAAAATCACTCAATGACTCTATAGAAGATTCAACTGTAGAACCTCCAACCAATGCTACATATGTAATAAATCAGACTATCCCATTGGACAATAGATATTATTTCGGAGAATCCATGACCCCACCAAATCATTTAAAAATAGTTCAAATAAACCTTAATAATTGTAAGGCTGCAAATCTCCAATTGCTGAAGTACATACATGAAAATAAAGTAGATTTAGCTTTAGTTCAGGATTATCACAAAAGTAATAACACCTTCACGGGAATCCCAATTTCATGTTCCTTCTACCATTCAATAAATCAGACGTCGGGAATACTCGTATCCAATCCCTTATTAATTCATATTCAGACTCTACAAACAAATAACAGTGTATTTATAAACCTATCACTGTCATCAAAATTCATTAAAGTCGGATCACAATATTCAAAACCGAGTGGAAATCTTGATGAAGACTTCCGAGAATGGACCAGAGTCATAGAAGATACATCGAACCTTATCCTTGGGGGTGATTTCAATGCACACCTCCAGGCGTGGGGTTATAAAAGAAATAATGCTAGAGGATATATCCTACTTGACTATCTAGCAATGAGCAGATTAACTATTATTAATGATCCTGATTCAGAATGTTCTTTTGCGCGAGACAAGTTTAAAGGCAAACCAGATTTGACCCTCTGCGGTGAACATTAAAAAAATATTATAGATTCATGGAAAATAGACTCGACATTTAAATCACTAAGTGACCATCGATATATTACTTTTACTCTGAATGTCACACCCACAATAAGAAATTTATACTGTTTCAAAACCAAATATGAAACGTTTAAAAAATTCAATAAACTGTTTCAAAAACATGAAGAAACATTACTTTCAACACTTAAAGCAGTCAATTCTGTTCCAGAGTTAGAGAAGTGGACAGAGGAATTTAATGTTATCCTTTTAAACATCATGCAAAAATCACTTAAAAAGAAAAAGTTGTCTCATGAAATTAATGTATCCTGGTATACTGACAAACTTAAAGTACAGCGAAGCCCCCTAAATGCTATATATAAACTACATAAAAGAAATCCAGATTCTGTAGAACTCAAGATTAAATATAAAAAAGCCAAAGCAAAATACAAATTAGATATTAAAAAAGCTAAAATTGATTCTTGGATAACATTTTGTTCGGAAACAAACAGTAAGTATGGTACTGCTTTTAAAATTCTGAAGCAGAAATATTTAAAAAATACAGATCTCATCCACTCTGTCATGGAATCTTCAACTCAAAATGATACATACAAAGAGATTCAAGAAACGTTACTTCATTACCATTACAATACAAGCCCAGAATTCGAATCATCATTTCAAAACACAAACACACTATCAATAAAAGAATATAACAATTTTAAATTTACCCATAGAGAAATTATATATGCAATTAACCAACAAAATAAAAAGAAAGCCCCAGGATATGATCGGGTAGATGGCAGAATTTTAGAAAATTTGATAAAAAATAATATGAAGCTTATAAAGTTATTATATAACAAATGTCTCTACTTTGGACACTTTCCTGAAACGTGGAAGAAAGGAGTAGTCATCTATTTTAGAAAGAAAAACAAAGATCCATCAAAACCTGATTCATACCGTCCAATTACACTACTACCCATGATTGGTAAAATCCTAGAAAGATTAATAAAAAATAGAACTTTAACTTATCTTGAAGCAATAAACTATCTAAAAGATGAACAGTTCGGCTTCCGTGAAAACAGAAGCACTATATCAACTCTGGAGAGACTTAAAGAGAAAATTGCACAATTATTACAAAAACATACTTATGTGGGCATCATATCATTTGATATTACAGGTGCTTTCGATTCAATAAACTGGCACCAATTATCAGAAATAATTGATGACTCACCGTTACCCAGATACCTCAAAACCTTACTAAAAAATTATATAAGCAAAAGAAGTATAGGCTTAAATCAATATGAATATATAGAGTGGTTCAGGGTATTTAAAGGATGCCCTCAGGGATCCTGTCTTGGACCACACTTATGGCTTCTTATAGCTAACTACATAATAAAAAATTATAAAAATCTATATGATATCTATGAAGATATTATTGTTTACGCAGATGATTTTTTGATTCCAATAGAGGGAAATACCGTAATAGACCTGGAAGTTACAACCAACAACAAAATAGTCCATTTTAAGAATATCTGTGATGAACTCGGTTTAAAAATATCAACTCAGAAAACGCAATCAATGCTTTTCGGTAGCAATCTCTTCGAAAGAAGACTTCCGAGATTTAAATTAGAAAATATAAAAATAAAAGTTGTAAAAAATATTAAATATCTTGGCGTATTGTTAGATTCTAAATTCAATTTTACAGATCACATGAAAGACCTTCGAACAAAGATTGCAAACTTTGTAAACGGATTTAGAGGATTTCGATTCTTTAATAAAGGTATCAAACCAGACATCCTGAAAATATGGTATCAAACAGTCATAGAACGCCAAATACTATATGCTTACGAAATTTGGTATCCAAACTTGAATACTGATGGACGCAAATTACTACGTTCAACTCAGCGTTTGGCATTATTAAACTTAATACGGACCTATAGGACTATCTCTCACGAAGCTCTGTATCTTCTTACAGGAGCTCCACCAATCCTAATAAAAATACAGAATGAATTTCAGTACTACCAACTGAAAATAGGAAATAGAAATTTGTTAATCAATAACACACAGCTAAACATTAACAATATAATGCAGAAAGAAAAATCGTATCGATTTCTCAATTACTACAGAGTCCAAAATATCAGAATTATAGAAGATAGAAAATCCATCCATCCAAAAGAATACGATGTGGAAGCCTACACAGATGGTTCTGTCATGCCAGGGGGTGTAGCCAATGCTTTCACCATATATAAAGATGGAAATAATATACATGATGAAGCAATACGACATCATCCACTGAATAACATATATCAAGCAGAATTAATGGCAATTTTATAAAGCAATAAAATGGTTCTCTACCTCCGACTACAATAAACTACTAATTATTACAGATAGTTACTCTTCTATGGAAGTATTAAAAGTTGCTTTTCCTAGAAACTACATTATCAAAAACATTTACAATCAATTACTTCAAATTCCTGATAAATCCATTATAATAACATGGACTAAATCTCATGTGGGTGATACTGGCAACGAAAGAGCTGATCTCCTAGCAAAGCAAGCCATCTTACAAGACCAATATCAATCAAGAAAAGATCTGTTGTTCCCCATTTCAATAGCAAAATTGTATTTTAAAAAGAAAACCATCTCTGACTGGCAAGCCATTTGGGACTCATGTAATAAGGGCAGAGATACCTATAAAATTATAAATAAAGTCGATCCAAATTATCTCTGCAAACAGTCAACACTGCCGTATTATCTGAGTAACCATGGCAGTTTCCCACAATACTTACATAAAATAAGAAAAAGAGCCTCACCTAGATGTCCATGCGATAAAGCAGAAGGAGATGCACTTCACTACATATTCGGATGCTGCCCTCTTATGATCCATCACTTCCCTTTTGATAAGAACGAAACTCTCAGATATAACCTTCGTAATATCATTTTCAATCCTTCAAACTCTCAAAAATTAAAAGAGAATTATAATATTCTCAATAAAAATTTCTCTTTCATTACGAAAGAATTAAAAAAAAAATTGACTGAACTGACCATTGACTTTCTGAACTAAAATACCATAAATTTAGGACATCATGAACTTATAGTACTTCGAAAATATTTTATATTTAACTTTCAATTTGCAAAAAATTGTTATTTTTTACCTTTTATATTTTATTATTGTTATGTAATTATATTCATTGTTTCAAATCTAATAAACAGGCGCCTCCTGCGGTGGGGGTTGGAACGGATGGGTGCTATCGGTGTCGGGTAGCGTTTATTTTTCCCCTCGTGGACTTATTGTTCCTATACCTCACGGGTGGCTGTCCACGAGTGGGTGATTTCGGTCCCCGCTGCCTTCGGCACCGTATACCGGTCGTGCTACGCACGCACCGGATAATCCCTTAATTTGCACATAGAATAGTATAAACCTCTAACTGAACGAATCTCCGACCCTGCCCCGCTGCCTTCGGCACCGTAAACCGGTCGTGCTACGCACGCACCGGATAATCCTTTAAATTGCACATAGAATAGTATAAACCTCTAACCGAACGAACCTCCAACCCGGGTCCCCGCTGCCTTCGGCACCGTATACCGGTCGTGCTACGCACGCACCGGATAATCCCTTAAATTGCACATAGAATAGTATAAACCTCTAACTGAACGAACACCTCCGGCTCGGGTCCCCGCTGCCTGCGGCACCGTATAGCAGTCGTGCTGCGCACGCGCTACAGTATACGCTAGTTCCACCTTCCACCACCAGGTGGTGCAATCTGTTTATACGATCATAACTGAAATCGTTAAGGCTTTCGATGCCGAGTCGAATGAGCCATACCCCGTCGTTTTCATGCCCGTAGAACCGGAGATAGGAAAGCGCCCCCTGGTGGTGAGACTCGGAGCAAAATTCGATAAGCTGTAGTATCCTCTATCGACGTCGAGTCGATTGAGCCAAACCGCGTCGTGATGTGACCCATAGAACCCGAGTTGGCTGAAAAATCCTTTAATTACACCTTCCACTACTAGGGGGCGCAATGTGTTCTATACGAACATGACCGAAATCTGTAAAGCTGTCGAAATCCAGTCGAAAGAGCCAAACCCCGTCGTAATCCGGGCCATAGAAACAGAGATAATAAAACGCCCCCTGGTTGTGAAAAACGAACTAAAACCGATAAGCTCGAGTATCCTCTATCGATATCGAATCGAATGAGCCAAATCGCGTTCCGATTGGACTCGTAGATCTCGAGATAATGTGAAATCAAAGTATAAAATCTGATATTATTATTCGAAAAGAGTGGTATAAACTCAGAAACTTTTAAAAATGTTATAGAGGGTCCTTATTACTTTAATTATGATGTTTGGAATCAGTTTGGTGGAAAACCGTAACATAGTTTCTTAGTTATAGAAACGGACCACAGTTAAAAGAAAAAAGCGGGGGGCGGGGGGGGGGGGTTGGCGATGACACTGCTTTTCCTCAAACAACTTATGTAGACTACCTGAGTTCTAGTTCAAAGACAGTGAGCTGTAGAAAAACTTAAAACTAAAAAAAAAAAAAAAAAATCGATAACGGGCGAAGCCCGTTTTTCCCTATCATAATATCTGGTTGGAGCTGTAGAAAAACTTAAAACTAAAAAAAAAAAAAAAAAAATCGATAACGGGCGAAGCCCGCTTTTCCCTATCCTAATATCTGGTTGCCACTCTAAAACAAAAACTTAAAATACTAAAACTCAAAATATTAATGCAGTTTTTAGATGAGGCCTACTTCTTAAAATCCTAATATCTAGCCGGCAGTGTCATAGAAATCTTTCTTTTGCTTTAATTATACAAATAACGATGATTAATTATACAATAAAATAATATATCGGCTCCTAATGAAGATATGAGAATAATTTTTAGATATTCTGAAAGAAGAAAAAATTTTGCGTCGCCCTGTGAAAGTTTGGAATTACTGCGCCCCTTAGATTCGGAGATGCCTCCCCCCCTCTGAAAAAAAAACGCAGTTGAAAGTCACGTGACTATTTTATCTCTTTCAGAAATGACTTATTCACAGACTGGGTTGAATGTTGAAATAAACAAGTTGGAAATTGTACGTCAAACGTTACAAACGAGGTGCGTTCGTACGCACGTTTTAGAATTAAATTCATGATATCCCGTGCGTAGAACGGATTAAACAGCTAGTTAAGTATATATTTTATGACACTGTTCATACAAATATCTTAACTAGTTATATAAATATTCAGATATATATGTATCAGCTAGTTATATAAATATTCAGATCTTGATGATTTTTAATTCTGTGAAATGAATTATATCGTCTGCAGATTAGTTTCTGTCATAAAATAAGTATCTCGGTCGCTTGACGATTAAACTTCGGAAGCTCCTATAACAAAAAAGCACCGATTTAAAAAAAAAAATCAAATTTCTTAATAAATATTTTTATTAATATCTCCTAAAGTTTTGATTCGATTTTAATAAAATTTGAAATGTCTCGACAAAATTCTGCAAAGATAATATATTTTAAATTGCAAACCATTTGGTTGGGTAGTTTTTGCGTTGTTATATGCGGACAGACAGACAGACGGACAGACAGACAGACGGACGGACGGACGGACGGACCAAACGACGACTATAGGTGCTACTTATTTATATAATTACGAACGCACCTAAAAAGCAGCTGTCTCTTTGGAATAGAAATAAATTCATTTGCCGTGTCATTAATGAGTTTTAATTGATATCTTTAAAAATTACTGGTCGATTTTTACGAATTTTTTTTTGTTGAATTCGCGATTTTTTTATACACGTGTTAGCAAATTTTCGTGAATGTAGACTCATTATTTCCACTTGTTTAAAAAAGGAATGGGGCGATTTGATCTCGGATGTGTCGACCCGGCATTCTTTACGGCAACCTTTTTCCCGTCTGGGGTCGATGTTGGATGTCTGGTCAGTTTTTGGCCGAAATAAAGAAAAGTTACGGTCCGAATTAAAAAAAAATTGCCATTTTGGAACGACAAAAATCGGCCGCGTGTGTACCCCGATTTTCGGATCGATACCTCCGGTAGATTTTTTTTTATTCGATGATGCGTTAAAAAGCGACAATTTGGATGTCTGCGATTATCAAAACGGAAATTTTTTTCGATTCTTTTTCAAGTTCGGTTTCGGTCCGTAATTAAAACAGTTTCGTCGATTAATAACTCTCCGGGTCCGGGTGGGACTCCCAACCCGGCCCAAACTTGACATCCGCGCCTTTTTCCCCAATTTTTCGGTCCGCGTCCGCCTTCAGTGCGTCGATTCGTCCCGGAGCCTTTGCGTGTACAGACCGGGAATGCACAGACGCACACACTCACACACACACAGACGTTCACGGACATTAATCCGATGGCTAAATTTAAATATAGTAAAACGTGTGAAAAAGAACCTGCTTATGACGGAATCCTGCCATAAACTGAAAAATATGCTGATCCATGAAAAATGAATGTACTAATATGTAAGAAAAGAATATATAATACATTTACGCCTGCTAAGCAGTTAAATTGTCTATAACTCATTTTTTTTTCTTCCCTATGCAATTCCATCTTAGAAGATTTTACTGTATAGCATTTTTCTGATTTTTAACACTTCAATAAATGGAATATGGATTAACAATATTAATGATAACTTAAACACATAGATACAACAAATAGAGATTTATTAAAAAAATAAATATTCCAGGTTGCGGCACCTCTATAAAAATGAAGATTATAAACATGAAAAAAAAAAAAGGCTAAGATAGGAATTTTTGGTTAGATCTCCTCCTACAAGGCAAATTTTTAACCAAATCGACGTAAAAATCAATGCTTTGTAGAAATTAACTCGGGCCTGGCCGGGTTCGGGCCGGGCCGGGCTCGGGCCAAACTTTTAATTTTTGTATCGGGCCGAATTTTTTTTTGTATGGGTCGGGCTGGGTCCGGGCCTGGAAATTTCGGCCCGTGCATTCCTCTAGTCTGTACATTCAGGACCGATTCCAAGGAATCAATCCTTTTTGGAATCGGTATATTTTGGACCGATTCTAGGAATCGTTCCTTTTTGGAATCGCTACATTTTGGACTAATTCCGAGGAATCGGTCCTTTTCGGATTCGGTACATTTTGGACCGATTCCTAGGAATCGTTCCTTTTCGGAATCGCAACATTTTGGACTAATTCCGAGGAATCGGTCCTTTTCGGAATCGATTCCGAGGATTCGGTCCTTTTCGGAGTCGGTACATTCTGATCCGATTCCGAAGAATCGGTCCTTTTTGAATTCGATATATTTTGGACCGAATCCGAGGAATCGTTCCAAAAAGGACCGATTCCTTTTTAAATACTGGAATCGTTCCTTCAATTTTACTGCCGGAATCGTTCCTTTGGAATCGTTCCTTGACAAATGACACATCTCTACTTTATACACAGGGCTGCGGAGTCGGTAGGAAAAATGACCGACTCCGACTCCGACTCTGACTCCAGAAATTGCAAAGGACCCGACTCCGACTCCGACTCTGACTCCTGAAATTTCAAAGGAACCGACTCCGACTCCGACTCTGACTCCAACTCCGGGACGTTTAAAGTACTAGTATTGCCTGTTGATTCCTATTATTCAGATTGCTTTATTGCTGTCATTTGTTTTGGAAATAGTAATAGTCGCTTTATTCAATTTATCATTAAATAAAGGAAATATTACTATTTAAAAAAAAAGGCAGCAATCAAGCAATCAGAATAAAAAAAAAAACTCAACTGGCAACACTGCAATCTGCTCTTATATTCCTGTTTGACCTTGAAGTATATGATGTGTATATTTTTGGATGAATTATGGGTATAAGCTGTGATAGGTAGTCAAAGAGTTTCTATGCACACGAAAAAAAGGGGAAAAAATTACTACAATTTCAGCATTACTCTTGGTCCTACAGACCTGAAGAATCTAAGGGAAACAAGAAAAAAAAAGTGAAATTTTTTTTATTGCAATGATATTACGGATTCTATGGACTCCAAAAAGAGCAGAAACTTCCAATTTTCCTCGAGTTCTGCAAACCCCAAAAACTGAGAAAAAGTACTGCATACTAATATAAAATATAAACTAGAGATTTCAATTAAAAGCAGTTTTCATATACACTGTAAACTGGACAGTATATTGCACCTGTTTAACCTGGGTTTCCTTGTATATATCTACTCTCTATATATAAAATCCTAATGAAACGAATTTGTGAAACGATTTTATGAAACGAATTTATGAAACGAATTTATGAAACGATTTTATGAAACGACTGATTATGTTTCAGGGCTATTTTTAATAAAATATTAAACGCTTGATGGTGAAATTAATACCAATTGTCCATAAAAATCCGCGGATGTCAAAACTGGTAATAGAATTTTGAAATTGGAATTAGTTTTCGAGATATTAATTTTTTTCTAATTTTAATGATATTTCTGTAATGATGGCAACTAATTACTCAGTTTTTTTGTGACGAAAAAGGGGAAAAAATTGAAAAGGATCCCGATAGGGACTATTGATTTCTTTTTACTCGTCATTTTCAAATTGTATTTCAATTTATCTTTTATTTCAATCGATAATGAGAACAAGATTGTGATTAAATTATGTTTTTCAGGAAAATGTGAAAAAAAAATCACATTTCGATCGTCAGGATTCAAATGTCTGTCAGCATTTAATTTAATTTATAAACTGAAAATATTTTGAATAAATTCGTCCAAATGACGTCATTTATGTAAACGCAAAAGAAAGGGAGGGGGGAGGAATTTATAGTTATTATTATTTATTGATATCATTTTGTTATTTTTTTGTAAAATTTAATTAAACGAATTTATAAAATCACTAATTTGGATATTTGAAACGAATATATAAAATAATAATTGCCCAACTGAACGGAAGGAGAATAAAATATCCTGCTTGGTTTTCTTTCCAATTTTAATGAGAATATGACATCAATTATGGTAAAATGACATTTACTCCTATCTCTTTTATTGGCAGCAAGGAAAAAATGCTCCCTATATATTAGAGAAATGCTATTAAAGTTTAAAACAAATGAATATTTCAGTAGCATTACTTTTTAAATAATGAATTATATGTTTACACATAAATAACAAAGAGAAGAAAAAACTACAAATAATTAAATTACTATACTCGAAACACACTTAAGGTGTAAATTACGTTATATATTAAAATGATTTTCGTTACTTTTCCAATTTAGGGGCCTTCGCGAGATATAGAAAGTGACCTTGGCAATGAATTGAAATTCGGCAACATGTTTTCTAACAATCTATTCGCTTTTTGATATACACAAGCAATTATTTCGATATTTATACAATTTATTAAAGAAGCCATTTATCTATTTTTATGTACAAAAAGAGGTAAATTGAAAGACAATTATAAATAAATTGTATATATACATGTATAAATACATGTATAAACAAGCATAAAAGTTCGGTGCTTTTCCAGTATATGGGCCTTGACGAAACAGAGAAAATAGCCTTGGCGGAAAAAGAAATCAGAAGTAATTTGTATAGAAAAAACAATAATAATATACATATAATTAAAATACGCATATAAACAAAAAAAATCGTCGAATTTGTTTCCATGGCTGTTTATGTCATTTGACACAAAATCTCACTTTATGATGTCCGAATTGCTCCAAGCTTTTTAAAAAAGCGTCAAGACCCCTATAATAGAAAAGTACCAAAAGTTCATTTGGTTTGTTTTCATAACTTTTGGCAACAAATCTATGTTTATTAACTAATCTATCCATTTTTGAAGCTCGAATTACGCCAAACCTAAAAGCAAAGGATCCTATACCGGAAAAGTACCCGATTTTCTTATGGACAGTATTCAAGTGACATAACATGGTGTAAAATTATCGCGGATAGCAAATTTGTTTTAATATCTCATCAATTGATGCCGAATAAATGCAGGCATGCATGCACAAAATATTTAATTAATTTTGTATGATAAGTAATTATTAGAAAATTCGTATATACATATTAATTAAAATAAATAATTTACATATTTAAAATAACATGAAAATGTGCATGATGGTACACTAAAATAGAGAGAAAATTAAAACCTGTTACTGAAAAAGTCTATAACATAGTAATTTTCAATACCGTGGTTCTTAATGTTATTCAAAAGCAGATGGAAATTTTCTCATCCTTAAACGCAAAGGAAGAATAGAATACAGATCTTTGTTATAAAAGTCCGAGAGGTAGCCACAATTTAAACCTAACCATTTTATACAAGCTGGTTTTCAAGTTGTAATTGATTTTACTTATCAATCCCGAAAACAGTCGTCAGTTGTCGCAACAGCTGTGTATGAGGCCATGATAATCAAAAAATGCCCAATTAAAACGTTAAAAGCATGGCAACCCAATTAAAGATTTACCAATATTTTTAAAACAAAGCACGCTGTCATGTTTTTAGAGGCCTCGAAGTCTGAGCGGGGGTTGGAGAGCGTAGCTCGCAGGGGGTAGGCCCCCTAGTAGTTAATATAAAAATAATAATTCAGTTTATCAATTTAAAATTACATAGAATTGGTTTAATTGCACTTTAAACTGTCTAAAAAACAAGCTGGAGTAGGAGTCGGAGTCGGCCTGTTTTTTAGTGACTCCGACTCCGACTCTTTTGTCCAAAAATAGGCCCGACTCCGACTCTTTTGTCCAAAAATAGGCCCGACTCCGACTCCGACTCCGACTCCGCAGCCCTGTTTATACATATATTTTATTTTAAATTCATTTTGTTGTTTTATACTATTTTTATACCTTACGTACATTTTTTCTTCTTGCTTTCTTTTTTTTCTAAAAAAAAAAAAAAATCTAAATCATGATAATAAGATGTAAGTATAGCTAATATAACTAAAAAGCAATTAAATCTCAAGAATCTTGACTTCGTGTTCAATAACTTTTGCGCCAAAAAAGTATTTCTAAGCAAAATAATGAAATACTCAAACTACAACACAGCAAATCGTTATCTGCTGTCGACATTTGTCTATTTTTCTCAATAAATAATCTAAAGACACAGCTCAAATTCGAGGTACAAATCTTGATTGGAGCAACTTTTGATTCGATTCTTCAGAAAGGATGAGGAATTTTCATTGTTTACCCTTAGTTAATAATCGTATTTGTAAATAGCAAAAGACTTGACGCAATTATTTTTAGGGATATCTCAGTGGAGATTACGCGAAGGTTTCGATGCAGATAAGGTTGTACCTTTTTGTACTACGAATAAAATTAATTAGGAATTTTCTGTTCCTAGTTACGGCAGCATTAGATATCACAGAAATTTAAGGTAGACAGCAGAATGATTGAGAATGCGAGCTTTTGGTTTTCATTTAATATAAACCCAGAATATTTATTACCTTTTTAACACTTTGCAATATAGTTGAAAAGTGTTTATGAATTCGGTTTGTCTGTCTGTCTATCCGTGCTCTAACTCGTGTACATAAAGTTGGATTGCCATGAAATTGATATATGTTAATTGGGTTTATTATAAAATGTTTGGTATTGAAAATGAAGTGAAAATTGAAATTGAAAATGAAAATGAAATGATTATGCTTCATTTACAGCGTATAGATTCCCAACGGGGGCAATTCCGCCCCCCAGTAGGCCCTGGATTCTTTCAGGGGGCAGTAGTGGGTCCAAAGGCAAATGGGGGGGGGGGGCGTGACGCACCTACCTGTTTAGAAAATTATTATACTAAAACTAGTTGACTCTCGGCGTTGCCCGGGCTCGTGATAAAAACCTTAGATATACATTTAAATGAAAATCTGTACAAACTAACCTATAGGCTCCAAATCGAATTTATTTTACCAATGTAAAAAAATTGCCGTGGCACACGAGTAAACGCTAAAACTCGCGGAGGACAAAATTTTATTATACCCGGCTAAAATATTGTAACCGCACTTTTTTCATAAATGTCAAAAACTTGCTGCGGAACGCGAAAAATCGCTATAAATCGCATTAAAAATTGTTAGAAATTTAAAAATCACGGAGTGTAAAATTTGCTATATTAGGCTGTGGCTAAAAGTTTGAAACCGAATTCCTTTCTTTATTAACCTGTATTTCGAAGAATGTCAGAAACATGGCAACACCTGAATGAACAGAGATTTCCAAACGTACCTGTGGTTTGAATCTGCCCAAGAAGTTTGTTTATTCTGTGAGAAAGTGATAGAAGTCTTTATAGCCATTATTTTCATTGCTATCTATAAATCTGTTGAAAAGTTTATTTAAACTTAAATCGTGACAAATTTTGTATTTCAAAATGTCTGAATCTAAGAAGAAATGTCGGCACTATAGTATTGAGTATTTGAAATACGGATTTACGCATTCTCCTACAAACCAATTATTGCCTATGTGCTTAATTTGCCAAAATGTTTTTTCAAATGAATCCACGAAGCCTTCTATGTTACAAGAGCATTTAAATAAAATGCATGTTGATAAAAAGACAAAGATTTATCCTATTTTCAAGGACTGGAAAAGAAATATTTAAAAAGCGAGCTGTATCAAACATTTTTGAGTGGTTTTCTAAACAAGATGATGGACATACAGTATCACCAGGGCTTAATTTGCGCCGGAGCCCACCAGAGCTCAGCTCCGGTACTTCTTTGTTTTTAGTAAATATTTAAATATTGGCCAAAATTCACCGGAACTCATAAACACTGCGCTCCGGAGCCCAGTGCAATAACGCTTCCGAAAAACGAATCCTAAATTACCCTTTCCTTTCCCTCCCATCTCCAATCTTTTGTATCAAAACATTTATAAGTGACAAAATGTGTTGCTCACGTAAGAAATGGAGATGAAACTTGCTCAATTTTTGTATCAGTCTTCGGGTTTGGGCAGGCTCCAGCTCAATCTGTCTTAAATTTTACTTATTTCCATTTCAAATCATTTTAATGCCATTTTGATCAGAATAAAGAGTAAACAGAAAGTCTTTTTCTATTCTGCATAGCTGCGAACTATTCATTTTTTATGTTAACACTATTTCCGAATCATAATCCTGAGCTTATATAAAAGCAGAATTCTGCGATTAATTAACATTAAAATTAGGCAAATGTTTCTATTTGCAAATAGTAATAACTAAAAAGTGGAATAGTTGATAGCTAAGTATGTACGCAGATAGAAGTACTTAAAAATTTTATTTTGCTAAATAAAAAACAATGCTTTAAATTTTGAAAATAATGTATGAAATATAAACATGCAGGGGTGGCACGCTACTGGTGTTAGTACTGCAGAATATTAGGGCTCCGGTCCCTTTTTTCTTCTTAGAAATTAAGTCCTGAATATCACATACAATAATGGAGAACCACATAAAGTAGAAATACACAGAAAAAAGCCACTACAGCTTAATAGCCCATATTTAAAAATTGTATATCCCATAGAAACATCTAAATTAGTGAGTCAAAAGTAAGTTTGGTATTTTTCTGTTAGATGGCGCCAGTAATATATATATATATATATATATATATATATATATATATATATATACATATGTATATATATGCATTGAATTAGAGCATGTATATATATGCACATACATATATATTGTATATATATATATATATATATATATATACAAAACATATATATATATAAAGTATAAATATTATATAAAATATATATAATATATAAAGTATATATAAGCATATATATATATATATATATATACAGGGGTCGGAAAAACTACTTTTTGTTTGTAGCGAACTACAACTACAACTACTTTATGAAAAATGTAGTTAACTACAACTACAACTACTTGTTTTAAAAAGTAGCAGCTACAAACTACTTTTAAAAAGTAGTCACTACTTCGCTATTTTTCGCTACTTTAGTTATCATCGCTAATTAAATGCACCGCAAACGATTTTTCCTCATAGACCATAATGTAACAGAATTCTTTTGAATGTCCCTGTAAGCGAGATATAAATGATACACACTTTATTTTCAATACTGAACATTCTATGGTAAACTTCAATAACATATAAAACTTTCATGGCAATCCAAGCATATTTACGAGAGTTAGAGCAAGGACACACAGACAAAGCGAATCCATAGACACTTTTCAATTATGTTGGGAAGTGTTAAAAAGAGGAAATTTGAAAACAAAAATTGTAATAATCTTACAAATTTATGAGAGTGATATAGCACAGTAGCGCTGAAGGTGGTTCTCAAATTCCTTGTCAACAACGCGAAGCTTTCTGACACATTTTTAAACACAAAGGCATAAAATTTTCGGGCCTGACTATGGAAGCGATTTGGAATCGAAATGAGTTTTCTATTTTTTGATAAATAAATTACCTATCGGCTTATAAGCGATTCGTGTCACGTTTTTTTTCTTTTCACCTGCTGCGGCGTCGGAAATTCTGTTAAAAACGCCGACTTTGACAGTGCTTTCTGAAAAATCTCCTGTTTTTACCAAACAATAAAATAAAATAAAATAAAGAATAATGGTAAACGTCTTTCGGTTACAAAGTTTCTGAATAAGAACACCTGTATTTTCATGTGTTTCCGAACAAAAATGAATTAAAGAACATGTCATAAAGTAGCCAGTTTGGATTTGAGAAAAACAACCTTAAGAACGGATAGCCCTTGGTAAATTTGAATATACATTATTATTTTTTTTTCAAATAGAGCAAAATAGTCTTATTTCTTTACAATTTAAATATAGTTCCTGAAAGCAATTTAAAAATTGAACAAGATCATATAGACTTGCATAAGTTAAATCCTAGCTTTTCTTTTCCTTTCTATCTCTTTTTGTTTGTTTCCCTTAGAAAACCCGAATTTCAACATACTGGGCTTTAGATTCATTCTGGAGACAAAGATTAAAGATATTTCATTAAAACACCAAGCTAACCAATATCAAATCAAATATAAAACATTACAAATCAATTATTTTAGCGATAAAAAACCTGTGCAGCTAAAGTAAAAATAAATAGCCATCCATAAAAATAAAATTAAGCATTCTTGGGAATTTTTAAAAATAATATATTTTTATTTCCAATCATCTTTGTTTTAGCTATTGGAATCGTCAAAAGAAAATATGCAGTAAATTAATTTGTATGCATACATTGGACAAAGATTTCGCAACGATCAAAAGACGTGTTAATAAAATATTTTTTTGCGATAATAAGCAGTTCGATAAGAATATTTTCTGAACCAGGAATTTTAATTCGAAAATACTCTTTTTAATGATTTATGAATTTTAATGAATAATGACTTATGTATTTGGTGCGAGATACGATCCAGTAATTATTATTAATGAAAAAAATGCTAACTCACCTCTAATGTGCAATTTCAGGTTGTAAGCAGATGGTTTTGATACTGATAATTTCTTTTTAATTAGACAAAGTTTACATGTTACAGAATAATTACCACTTTCTTGTTGTTCTATAACTTAAAAATATTCATTGTATGCCGACCAGGGCAGTTCTATACTAGTTTTGTCTGTCATTCTATTACATCAATCTCAACAGAAGAATTCCCACATTAAAATACAAGATCTAATAATGAGTAAGAAGGCAAATGGGTGCCAGCAAAAAAAAAAAAAAAAAAAAAAAAAAAGAATTTTTTTTAATGAGTGAGTACTTTGTGGTTTTATCAGCAAATCCGGCAAATAATAGATCACGGGCATACTGACACTTTACGTTTCAGCTGCTAGTTTGTTTGAAGACAGAAATCATTCCTTCCTGGTGCACTTTTCTCTAATAATAAAATGGTGTACTTGTTCTTTATCTGTGCTTTTTCGAATATATATACGTATATATATTTAATTACAGTTCTAACGATTTTAAACTGGCAGGAAGCGAGCAGAAATGTTGTTCGAAGTGTTAGAGGTTGTTTAATCTAAATTTTCTTTAATATTTTAAAACATTTCCTGTTTATAAACTCATTCTTTTTTAATATTTAAACAAACCCTCCCCCCCTTTTTTTCTTTTATTTCTTAAACACTATTAATTAAAACTCTTATTTTCAAAATCCAAATATCTTTATTTTTCTGCAAGTAAAGAGACCACCCAAGATTTGTTTTCCTTGTGTTGAAAACCCCACTAATAGCTAAGACAGAAATTCCCACATTTGAAATTGTCACATAATTACAATGCTGGTCCAGGACCACACAAGTACAAATGGACAACGTAAACACCCTTTGTGTATAGTCATGAGAATAACAGAGAGCCTTGCTTCACGTGTATTGTACGCAACTTTTATTACTCTGTGTATAGGGCCATAAAACTATTTAGAATGATATTTTATGACCAGGATAGTCACCATAAAAACGGTGAATATAGGTTGTTTACAAAAATAACAACAGAATTCTGCTCCCCAAGTTTTATGACTTTCGCAGTTGTTTACAGGACACCAGCTGTCCCGTCGGAGAGGAAAATCAGCGGCTGCTATTTTCCAAGAATTTAAGCGGGATTTTTTTCGACGTAGCAACACATCACCCAATCAACGTTGAGTTTTTTCCCAACCCCCTGTTCTCGTTACCATGGGAACGGGAGTTAGCTTGTAGAGGGAGTGATGTTTTGAATCGCGAACAGTGAGGTTGTGGGTTCGGGCTAGGGGTCCTTTCCCCCCCACCACCGCCTGCTCAAGCAGTAAGATATATTTGGTTAGTAAGAAAGAGGACGATAGATAGTGAGTTGATAGAAAGCAATCGTTCGTGAAGCAGCCTGCAATGACCAAAGAGATGATTGTTTTTCCTTGTTTGGAGGATATGCTACTAGCGTCTTGAATGTTGATGTACAGGTGCATCTCCACGAAGGAGGTCTTCTACCATATCGTCGCGAGTCTGATCTCAAAATATCTTCCTTTTTTTGGGAGTCGATATATCATATAGTGCTATGAGACAGAGACCGATTTTCCCCGTGGTCTCGGGTCGGCCAGGGGCACCTTCCGGCACACGTAGTGTCGCCCGCGGAAGAAGAGACCAGTGGCTTGTCCTTCCATACATTTCACGATCGGACTCTGCGGGAAAGCAAGTGCCGTAGGGATGCCGGACATATGATGGATGACCCGACTCCCTTATGGGTGTTCGGCGATGAAGCCGTCCGACAGTCTCTACGGTTCATCAGGTGTCACGTGGGGAAGTATCCTTTGATGGTGGGAACTTCCGCCGAATCGCAACGACCTCTGTCGTCGACACTGGGGCAAGATGAGGAGGCGTCGCTGGAACGCGAACCCTCTGAATCGATCGTAGCGACCTGGCGAGACAAAGCCATGGTCTGCGTTAAAAGTTTTTCAGAACTTGGGGACGATGAGGAGTTGGGCTCGCTCGGCGCCGTGCGGGCGCCGATGGTGCTCATTAGTTTTATATCATATAGTGGTAGAATCAATGTTCTCGATACCAAGTTTCATCTGTGAAAATTCCCTCAAAAAATGCAAAGTTCTGAATGAAAAATTTGATCGTTAGATTGCATTAATATGGTGGCTTATACTCTATTAGTTTCAAATTAGTTCCAAAGAAAAGTGAATTTTTCATGGGATTGTCATTATCATACGTAGCATTCTCGAGGTTGCTGCCGCTTATTTTAGAGAATCTAAAAGAACAATATGATGGTTGTGGAAGTGTCTCCAACTTATTTTTACTCTCCCGCAGGAGTTACGTGTTTGGGATGAACCCTTATTAACTTTTGTGTGTATCCAAACACCTCTATATTGTAAAGAGTTGTGTCTTCGAAACCTGAATGCCTCTCGAAAGTGTCGTCCTATCCAAATACATCATGGATTGCATTAATCTACTAATTTAAGAAACCTTGTAAGTAAAAACAATTCTTATCATTATTATGATTTATAAATTATGTTTTCTATCTGATATGACGGAACTTATCTGTGTCTTAATATTTTGATATATATATATATATATAAGATGATATTGAAATCATTTAAAGTGTTACTGGTTAATAAATACTTTCTTTTTGTAAATTCCTTCTCTGTTTTCTTTCCATTTTTAATTTCTCAATTATTTCAAAAAGTTTTCTTTTCAGCATTTTTTTTTAAAATTTTATCTTTAGGAAGTAATTTGGGAATACTGTGGATAGTTTGATTTACTAATTTAAAAAAAAAATATATATATTTTATCTTTGACTTATTTTTTTTTTATTGAGTTAAATCTCAATTCTGAAAAAGAAAAACTTAAAATTTAATTAAAGTAAATTATTATATTCCCTAATCATGAAATTAATCTTGTAATAAACATTTATTGGTTTTTGCAAAATAGAGTAATTTACTCTTTTATTAAATTTTAAAACCTAATCTGACTTATCTCTCTATTTTTGATTCATAAATTTTAAGAATCTATATAATTTTTTTAAGCACTCAGCCTGATGAAAATAAATAGCTGTTTTACAATTTATTGAAATTAATAACATCCAAATTTTTTTTTTTGTTTTATTGAAACCTTTTCCTTTTCCTTAATTAATTACATAACATACTTGGCTGAACTGACACATAAAGTAATTTTAATATGTTAATTTAAAATCTTATGAGAAGCATTTTTTTTATAATGAATCACTTTATTCAAAATTTAATTATTTATTTATGGTCTCTTAAACAACGGATAATCTATACGATCACAGCTTCAGTGTTGTGAATTCTTGGAATTAATTTAGCATTTTTAATATTTGTTAAATATTATTTTGTTTAACTTATATCATCAATTTTTATACCTCCCCTTTTTGTACTTTCTTTAAAAGAAAGATTTTGTCCCCTTTATTCCAAAATTTTCATTTAGTCTAAATTGTTATGTCGATGAAAATTCCTTGTTGTTACACATCATATTAATTCTTGAATTCACAATGCAGATTGTTGGGGAATTGAATGTAGTGCAAATTGAGAATCTTGGCAGTGTTTTCAAATGATTAATTCTTGTACTGTTTTGAATTCAAAATTTAGAATTCAGGTAACTTTAAATTCTTTAAATCTTAATTGTTTCTGTTTAATTTATTCCATTTACTTTTTTCTAAATTTAGTTTAGTTTGAGAATAATTTTGTAAATGTGCATATTGACAGGATGCATTTCAATTTTAAGTCATAGGTAATTTGCATTCATTCAAATTTTAGTAAAAGGTAATAGTACCTAAAATAATTAATAAATACCCCAACAAAGAATTGGTGCCGTGACCAGGATCCTGTGTGGCACAAACCAATTGTTAATGTTTATTTGTGTTTACTTAAACAAATTTCAGGGTTTAAGGCAACTATTTTTTTTTTCATGTATTATACATTATATCTTTTAAGTATATGTTATGAAGTGTTGACCCTCATATCTGTGCTGTTCAAAAATTTTTTTTTCTCATAATACCCCACCCGCACTGAATTTTTAGATATTTACATACCTTTCCCATTTGTTTATATTTATTTGCAATTGATTATATATTTTGATAGGGGTAACTAGTGTATACATGGATGTAGCTCTCAGTAATTTTATTTAAATTTAGAAATTGTGTAAAATTTTTTTTACCTTTTCTTAAGGGCTAGGTAGGGTTAATTATAGAAATTTTTATATCGCTGAATTTGTGGTTAAAACATTTCATAAATATGGCGGAGGACCTTACCAAAGAAATGGCTGTATTGCAAAAGAAAACATCCCTAATGGACAATTTATCCACCATCCCACCTTTTAGCGGGGACTCTACAATATCCTTTTGTGATTTTATTGAGAAGTTCACAGATATTTCCACCTTCTTTAACTGGGATGAAAAGGAAAAAAATTTCGCCCTGTTTAACAGACTGTCAGGGAAAGCAGCCAAATTAATTAAGGCTAATAAAGACAAAAATTATAAGGAATTGGTGGAAATTATAAAAGAGAGATTCACGGAACAGGAGTCGCCAGATGTGGCATTATCGAAGTTTCTAAACTTCAAACAGACGCCTTCAATGTCTGTACAAGATTTTTTCGACAGAGCCTCTGATCTGTCACGCAGAGCTCTTGTCATCGATGGAATTGCTGAGGGCATTGTAGATAAGAGTAGAGATGCTATACTGCACTCTATGCTTTTAGGTAATTTATCCCCAGAAATTAGGAAGGGTGTTATTTCAAAATATCCAAAAACCCCTCAGGAAATCCTAATGTTTGCCTTACTTGAGGAAAAAGCTTGTAGGAGTGTTAACCCCTTCTACAGCTATGAGCCAGCTAACAGTGCCCCTCAGATACCCTCAGGTGTAGCTTGTGCTGCTGTTTATCCTCCAACTCCCCAAGTTAGCCATCCCAACCGCGAATTTGTAGAACTCCAAAACAAAATGGAACTCTTAACTGCAAAAATTGATAGCCTGGTTGTACAACAATCAGCCGCAGTGAGACCACCAACCCAGGAAAATGCCCAGTATAATCCTTTTTTCTGTTTTGGATGTGGCGACCCCAACCATTTTTTTCAGGACTGCCCCCAAAACCCCAGAAATCAAGGCTGGCAAAATTATAATGAAAATCCCTATGGTCGTAGAGGTATGGCCAGGCCTCCCAACAACTATAGAGGCAATTATAGCAAAGGGGATACCAGAATCAGAGGAATTATAGGGGAAATGGCACTAACTATAGAAACAGAGGTAACAACAATGGCCAGAGAGGTAATTATAGGAATAGGGGATATCAAAAAAATGTGACCCAGCAGACTAACACCCCTGCTACTGATAATAATGTTCAACAAAATTTAAACGGGTAATGGCTGAGTCTGGAATAGTCGGACTGACTCATGAGAAGCCGAACGACAAAACCCCCTCTGTATATAATGTTTTCTCACCATCAGCATGCAGTCTCCCTACTGCCAGGATTGCTGTCGGTGATATTTTTATTACTGCATTATGTGATACGGGTTCAGGTATTAATTTAATTTCTCGACAGGGATTAAGTTTATTCCCTGACGTACAAACTGAGGCATGTAATATACCCATCCTAACTGTGACAGGTGAGTGTGTCCCCCTCAATGAAAAAGTTAAGTTATTTTTCAATTTCAGTAATGTCAGCTGCCAAGCTGAATTTTTTGTAGTAGCAGGTAAACTCGCTGATGAATTTACTGCTATTCTAGGTATGCCCTTTTTGAGCGAGTACAAGGCTATTATAAAGTGTAGCAACAAATCTATTGGTCTTGATATTAACGAGCAAACTTTGTGTAAATATGTTCCAAAAATTTCAGAATGTAATGTAAATATTAAACCGCCAATTATTATAAATAACAAAATTTCTTGCCTTAAAAATGTGTCATGTCAAACTGAGTATAATGTAGAATGTTTTTCTAATGGTAATAATATTTCTGAGAGGAATAAGAACAGTGAGAACAATTGTATGGTAGTAAAAGTCAATGTAAGGGATAGTAGAGAACAAATAGAGATTCGAGATAGTAAAAAATGTAGTAGCGAAGATAGAAATAATGAGAATTTAGATAAATGTGAAGTTAATGATAGCAATTCTTCTGTTCAAAAATCCTCTGAGAATATTTCAAAGTTAGGAAATGTTAATAGTACAAATGTAGACTTGCAGTAATATATGTAATGATAAATTAAATGAAAATAAGGCAATTATGAGAGATAATGTACATGAAAATAATATTTGTGATCTTCGTGTAAATACTGTCAGGGAAGTGAAAAATAAAAACTGTGAAAATGAAAGTAATGTCCCTATATGCCAAGTGAATTGTAATGACAGCGAAGAGTCACAATCTAATGATGTCAAAACTGAAGTAAGTAATACATGTGAAAAGTCGAAGAATATTAAAATTAGTTTTGCTGTTTTGAAAAATTTAGTAACTATCCCCCCAATCTAAAATTTTAGCTCAAGTAAACTGCTCGAGAGGTAATTTTATTGATAATAATGATGTTGTAATTTTGGAACCCCTAGTGAAAAAATTTGGTAATGGTGTTTTAACCTCTAGAACAATCTGTTCTCAGGAACACAGGTTATATATTTCATTTGCTAACTTTTCAGATGATGAGGTTACTTTGAATAAGGGAATGAGGGTTGCTAAAATTCAAAAGTGCATCGATGATTCTGAGTGTAATTCTAGTAATTGTAATTATGCCCTTAATGTTAATGTGCCCACTCCACTAGCTGATTTTGATCATGCTGATCTCAGCTGGAGTTCAGATATTAATCTTGACCATTTAGACCCCCCCCTCTTAAACTTAAAATGCAGGATTTTCTTAATAAAAATAAAGATGTGTTTGCAGCTTCAGTCCTAGACTTGCCCGGCTGTGACACTATTCCCCATGTGATAAATTTAACTTCTGATAAACCAGTAAAATGTAAAGCCTATAGAGTGCCCCATAATCTTAAACAAGAAATGGAAGATCAATTAGATATCCTGTTAAAAGCTAATATAATATCCCCCTCCATTTCTGAATTTGCGGCTCCAGTCATTTTGGTTAAAAAAAGTGATGGATCGTACAGACTGGCTGTCGATTTTAGAAAATTAAACAAAAATTTAGTTAAAGATGCATACCCCATCCCTAATATCACAGATTCGGTTGATGCACTATCCGGTTCAAGTTTCTTTTCTACACTTGATTTAACAAGTGGCTTTTTCCAGCAAGTTGTGCGTCCTGAGGACAGACACAAAACAGCAATCATAACTCATAAAGGACTATATGAGTGGTCGAGAAATTGTTTTGGCTTATCAAATTCAGGAAATTCTTTTCAACGACTCATGAGTGCAATATTTGGAGATCTGGGAAATATGGGAATTCTTGTATATATAGATGATATCGTTATTGCTAGCAAAGATGTAGAATCCCACCTTGAAAAATTAACAACTGTTTTTGATAGACTTCGCCAGCATAATTTAAAATTAAAACCCAGTAAATGCCTTTTTCTGTCAGATAAAATTAAATATTTAGGTTTTGAAATCCATAAAGGTAAAGTCTCCCCCATTAATAAAAATATAGAAGTAATTGAAAAATTTCAACCCCCTAATACCCGCAAAGCAGTTAGATCTTTTATTGGTACAATTTCATTTTACAGGAGATTTATCCCTGATTTTTCTAAACGAGCTAAAAACTTAATTGAATTAACTAAAGATAATGGTCACTTTTCATGGAACCCTGCAGCGCAAGCAGAATTCGAAGATTTAAAAGCTGCTTTAATTTCAAAGCCATGTATTGCCCTCCCTGATTTTTAGAAGGAATTTTATCTTTATACGGATGCGAGTGGCGAAGCTTTAGGCGCAGTTTTATCTCAACTAGATGATAATAATTTTTTACACCCTGTGGCTTTTGCCAGCAGAAAGTTGAAAGACCCTGAAACAAGATACTCAGCCACAGAAAGGGAACTTTTAGCTGTTGTCTGGGCAACCGCCCATTTTAAGTGTTACCTAGCAATAAAAATAACACCCACTTTTTTATTTTTACTGATCATGCCCCCCTAACTTATATGCTTAAAATTCAGGACCCAACTTCACGCATGGCAAAGTGGATTTGCACTTTATCTGATTTCACCTTTTCAATAAAATTTATCAAAGGAAAATGCAACAGTGTTGCGGACTTTCTCTCTAGATACACTACTTCTAATGAAATCTCTGTAAATACAGTAAGTTGTAATTTTTGTGTACAATTAGCAAAGGAGAATATTTTTATGCCCCAGACTGATCTTCTTGAATAAATTCAAGAACTCCAAAAGACTGACAAAAAGTGTTGCCAAATTGCTCAGAAGCTAGATCAAGGAGTGGATATAGCACTAAAGTATATGCAATTTTTCTTCCGGGATGATATCCTGATGTGCGAGGACACTCGAGACTCTCCCATTTTAAATAAATTACCCAAACTGGTGGTGCCAAAGGAAATGATCCCCCAAGTGTTCGCACTAACACATGATTCTCTAGCAGCTTGTCATCAAGCCTTCCAGAAAACTATAGATCGCATTCGCGAAAATTTTTACTGGCCAGGTATGTCTGCACATGTCAAGCATCTAGTAGAATCTTGCATTAGTTGCCAACAAAGAAGAGCTTATCGACCTAAACATCTAGCCCCGTTACAGAGAATGCCAACACCAGAATTTTCATTGGCGAAAGTGAATTTTGACATAATTGGTCCTTTACCGACAACTTTTTCGGGTAACAAGTTCATCGTGACATATATCGATGCTTTTTCTAAGTGGCCTGAAGCATATGCTGTATCCTCTATCACCTCAGACGTTGTAGCGGATACTCTAGCGGATTTTGTTTCAAGGTACGGTGCTCCTAGCTATATTGTTTCCGACAAGGGTAGAAATCTTATATCAGAAGCCATTGAGAGAGTCTATAAAAACTTTGGAATGAAACATATTCACACGTCAGCTTACCACCCAGCAGGAAATTCTCAAATTGAACACCAAAACAGAACCTTAATTAATGCCCTATGCCATGTCGTTAATGAAAATCAGTCGGACTGGGATACAAAATTAAAATTTGCTCTTTTAGCTCTCAGGACAGCCGTACACTCATCTACTAAATTAACTCCAGCTGCAATAATGTTTGGCAGAAATTTAAATCTCCCCTATAAACTTTTTTCTACCCCCAAACTTTAAATTATAATGACGCCCCCACCTATTGTGAACTTTTATTCCCTGCTTTGAAGAAAGTGTATGCTGAAGTACACAGTAGTTTAGTGGAAGTTTCAGAGAAACAAGAAAAATACAGAGAAAAAACTGCTGTATCTAAAAATCTCAAAATAGGTGATTCAGTTTGGCTCTTTACACCAGCTGTCAAACCAGGTCAATGTAAAAAACTTTCCAAATTTAATAATGGTCCCTATACAATAACTGAAAAAATAAATGAGGTAAATTTTAAAATCGCCCTCCAATCAAATTTAAAATTAACGCAAGTTGTACACGTCGATAGGCTGACTGAATTTAAAACCCACCCCCTCCCCTCCCACAGCAGCAAATCCAGTTACGAGTACGGCAGATATCGTGGCAGCTAACGAAGTTGCAGCAGTTCAACCTTCTGACAATCCTTCAACTAGTCGTATTCCGACTTCAATCGAACGTCAACGTAAACCGACTGATTCGATTCCTTCGTCCAGAGATAATTATGGATTCAGGAACAGGGACAAGCGTCCCAATTATAAACTTTAAACATTATTAGTTATAGTATTTTTATTTAATAACCTTATATTTTGTTTGTATAATGTAGATAGATAGTCTAGAGTTAGTTTTTATTGCATTTTAACTTGTAAAATAAGCTTTTTTGAGTACTTATACCGTTTGTTTTGATTAGAGGTAACGGTCTGAGCGGTTGTGTTTTCATCACATTTAAGGTTCTGTATAGCTAATTTTAGTGTAAATAATGTAGATTTAGATAGTTTTCATGCAAATAACCTCTCCGCAGGTATATTTTTAGAATTATATTATGTTTTTTTCTCGATTTTTGGGTAATTTCGAGACTTTGAAAATTTTTTGAGCATTTTGAAAATGGGAATCCAAATTCCCCCCCCCCATTTTCTTGTAGTACTCCCTGTTTGTGTAATATGATAGTATTCATCGAGTTGCATACTATGTATAATTAAATTGATGTTTTAGTTAAGTTCTCAGTATATGGGTATAGGTGAATTACAGGGTAGTACTATATTTGAGAGAAATATTAATTTTACTCATTACTAGATATAATGTGTAGTTATCTTGTAGTGTAAGGTAGTATTAGTGTACTGTTTTTGTATATATTTTTTTTATATGAAAATTTTTGAGGTTATTAATTTTTTTTTCTTGAATTACAATACTTCATTAATGTGTAGCGGTGTGGTTATATTGAAAAATTTATAAAATTTTGTCTGGTTCTGTGGTATTTTTTTCCTTTTTTTAAAGGATTTCTCTTGTCAAAATTTTTACTTTTTACTGTGTAAATTAAGTTTCTGCTGGTGATAACCTTCACCATGGCTTTTGGGTCTTTTTCGCCCCATTATGCTTTTATTTTGGCAATTTTATAGCACAGATAAATGGGTTGCTCTTCCAATATGCACAGTGTCGCTGTAAGTGCATATGTAAATAACTTATTTCATAGTTCAACTTGCATATTATTGAATAGAGAAAGTGTTTCTCAATTTTTACACATTGATACAATTAGTGTCAACTGAACTTTTAATTAATGAAATGTATTTTATTATGAATTAACTGTATATAATGCAAGTTGCCTTTTACCCATTTTTATTCTTTTTGTTTGTGTTTTTATATGCATATACACTACTATTTAGTATGATTTTAGGTATCTGTATACATTTAGATAACAATTTATACCTATATTGATATGCATTATTATTGTAATGGATTTGGCGATTCTTTCGGTTGGCAGTGTTTTCTTCCAAAAAATTTTGTTTGGCTATATAAAAAGAAAAAAAATATATATATTTTGGCTATTTTCAAATTTTTTTTACTGCAGCAAACAGTGTTTAGGTAAGTGAAGTGGTTGCAACCTTCTCGACTGATAAGGTTAGTGGTGACAAAAGCAGTTTCAAGCCTTATGTTCTTCTTTAAATTTTTTTTGTTATTCTACAGATGTGTTTAGTATAGTTGTTGACGAGTGAGGAGAGTTTTATGTATGCAAACTCAGGTTATGCATTCCGGACTGTATGCCTTGAGGGGTAGGCTTGTTAGGTGTTTCTTGATAATTCTTCGGACCGAAGTCTGGTTTGTTTGAAATGTTAGGCCCCATTTAGTGATCTCTCCCGCATCCATTGAATTTTTACTCGCACTTTTTACTTAAAAAACAAAATTTTTTTTTATTTTTCAAAAAATTGTGTTTTTTTTAAATTAGAGACGGGGGATTCTTGTTAGAGGTTGTTTAATCTAAATTTTCTTTAATATTTTAAAACATTTCCTTTTTATAAACTCATTCTTTTTTAATATTTAAACAAACCCTCCCCCCTTTTTTTTCTTTTATTTCTTAAACACTATTAATTAAAACTCTTATTTTCAAAATCCAATTATCTTTATTTTTCTGCAAGTAAAGAGACCACCCAAGATTTGTTTTCCTTGTATTGAAAACCCCACTAATAGCTAAGACAGAAATTCCCACATTTGAAATTGTCACGTAATTACAATGTTGGTCCAGGACCACACAAGTACAAATGGACAACGTAAACACCCTTTGTGTATAGTCATGAGAATAACAGAGAGCCTTGCTTCACGTGTATTGTACGCAACTTTTATTACTCTGTGTATAGGGCCATAAAACTATTTAGAATGATATTTTATGACCAGGATAGTCACCATAAAAACGGTGAATATAGGTTGTTTACAAAAATAACAACAGAATTCTGCTCCCCAAGTTTTATGACTTTCGCAGTTGTTTACAGGACACCAGCTGTCCCGTCGGAGAGGAAAATCAGCGGCTGCTATTTTCCAAGAATTTAAGCGGGATTTTTTTCGACGTAGCAACACATCACCCAATCAACGTTGAGTTTTTTCCCAACCTCTTGTTCTCGTTACCATGGGAACGGGAGTTAGCTTGTAGAGGGAGTGATGTTTTGAATCGCGAACAGTGAGGTTGTGGGTGCGGGCTAGGGGTCCTTTCCCCCCACCACCGCCTGTTCAAGCAGTAAGATATATTTGGTTAGTAAGAAAGAGGACGATAGATAGTGAGTTGATAGAAAGCAATCGTTCGTGAAGCAGCCTGCAATGACCAAAGAGATGATTGTTTTTCCTTGTTTGGATGATATGCTACTAGCGTCTTGAATGTTGATGTACAGGTGCATCTCCACGAAGGAGGTCTTCTACCATATCGTCGTGAGTCTGATCTCAAAATATCTTCCTTTTTTTTTTGGAGTCGATATATCATATAGTGGTAGAATCAATGTTCTCGATACCAAGTTTCATCTGTGAAAATTCCCTCTAAAAATGCAAAGTTCTGAATGAAAAATTTGATCGTTAGATTGCATTAATATGGTGGCTTATACTCTATTAGTTTCAAATTAGTTCCAAAGAAAAGTGAATTTTTCATGGGATTGTCATTATCATACGTAGCATTCTCGAGGTTGCTGCCGCTTATTTTAGAGAATCTAAAAGAACAATATGATGGTTGTGGAAGTGTCTCCAACTTATTGTTACTCTCCCCCAGGAGTTACGTGTTTGGGATGAACCCTTATTAACTTTTGTGTGTATCCAAACACCTCTATATTGTAAAGAGTTGTGTCTTCGAAACCTGAATGCCTCTCGGAAGTGTCGTCCTATCCAAATACATCATGGATTGCATTAATCTACTAATTTAAGAAACCTTGTAAGTAAAAAACAAATTCTTATCATTATTATGATTTATAAATTATGTTTTCTATCTGATATGACGGAACTTATCTGTGTCTTAATATTTTGATATATATATATGTATAAGATGAGATTTAAATCATTTAAAGTGTTACTGGTTAATAAATACTTTCTTTTTGTAAATTCCTTCTCTGTTTTCTTTCCATTTTTATTTTCTCAATTATTTCAAAAAGTTTTCTTTTCAGCATTTTTTTTTTAAATTTTATCTTTAGGAAGTAATTTGGGAATACTGTGGATAGTTTGATTTACTAATTAAAAAAAAATATATATATATTTTATCTTTGACTTAATTTTTTTTTATTGAGTTAAATCTCAATTCTGAAAAAGAAAAACTTAAAATTTAATTAAAGTAAATTATTATATTCTCTAATCATGAGATTAATCTTGTAATAAACATTTATTGGTTTTTGCAAAATAGAGTAATTTACTCTTTTATTAAATTTTAAAACCTAATCTGACTTATCTCTCTATTTTTGATTCATAAATTTTAAGAATCTATATAAATTTTTTAAGCACTCAGCCTGATGAAAATAAATAGCTATTTTACAATTTATTGAAATTAATAACATCCAAATTTATTTTTTTTTGTTTTATTGAGACCTTTTCCTTTTCCTTAATTAATTACATAACATACTTGGCTGAACTGACACATAAAGTAATTTTAATATGTTAATTTAAAATCTTATGAGAAGCATTTTTTTTATAATGAATCACTTTATTCAAAATTTAATTATTTATTTATGGTCTCTTAAACAATGGATAATCTATACGATCACAGCTTCAGTGTTGTGAATTCTTGGAATTAATTTAGCATTTTTAATATTTGTTAAATATTATTTTGTTTAACTTATATCATCAATTTTTATACCTCCCCTTTTTGTACTTTCTTTAAAAGAAAGATTTTGTCCCCTTTATTCCAAAATTTTCATTTAGTCTAAATTGTTATGTCGATGAAAATTCCTTGTTGTTACACATCATATTAATTCTTGAATTCACAATGCAGATTGTTGGGGAATTGAATGTAGTGCAAATTGAGAATCTTGTCAGTGTTTTCAAATGATTAATTCTTGTACTGTTTTGAATTCAAAATTTAGAATTCAGGTAACTTTAAATTCTTTAAATCTTAATTGTTTCTGTTTAATTTATTCCATTTACTTTTTTCTAAATTTAGTTTAGTTTGAGAATAATTTTGTAAATGTGCATATTGACAGGATTCATTTCAATTTTAAGTCATAGGTATTGCATTCATTCAAATTTTAGTAAAAGGTAATAGTACCTAAAATAATTAATAAATCCCCCAACAGAAGCAGAATATTTTAGATGATTGATTATTTATTTAATGTTATTAGACAACAAAGAATACGGAACTTAAAAAAAAAGAAGAGTTTTAAATTTTGTATATGGAGACGTGAAGGAGATTTTAAGGGGGAGGGGGGATAATTTATGTTACTGATGATTATTTATTGTCACTACAGAGCACTATTTATGGCAGGAGATTTTTTTTATATAAAAATAAAAATAACTTAAAGATTTTAGACTTATTTGTATGCTGGGGGGGGGGGGGAGAAGATTAAATTATGGGAGGTTACGGGACAATTTAGATGATTACTTATTATTAGGTAGAAACGAATGTGGCCATTTTTTTAAAATAAAGAGTTTTAAATATTTGAAACTGTATGCTGGAGGAGGTGCAAAAAGGGAAGCGTAAATTTTGGGGACAAGGAAATAATTTTTATTTATTGTCATTAGAGAGCAATAAATGGGGTGAAATATTTTATTTTTGTATAAAAATGAAGATTTAAAAATATTTTAAACTCCTTTGTATGCTACTAGGGAGAAGCGTGAATTTGAGAAGTTAGGGATAATTTAGATGATTTATGTTTAGATAAATCCTTTCTTTAAGATTTTACATTTCTTTGCTTGCTGGGGGTGGGAGGCAAAAGGGAGAAGAAATAAGTCAGATAAAGACTTAACATAGCCAGACGACTATATTTTGGTAAAAACAATCGTAGTCGTATAAAAATACATTATATTGAGAAGATTTCTATGGATTTAAATAACAATACACAAAGTTTTTGACACCCAAACTGTGAAAATGACAGTTAATTTGTGACCGTGCCCGTCGTATAGGTGCAGATTCCCAAAATTTGGAAGGAGTCATTGGCTCCTAAACCCAAAAAATCCAGTGGCCACAGTTGTAAAACAGAGCATAAAAACAATAGTGTTTATATGGGGTAAAAACTAAAAAAACTTCGGAATTCAAAGTGTAAAGTAATTTATTTAATATATACACATGTACAAAAAAATTTGAATATTAATTAAATCTTAAATCATGTACAGTCAGAAGATAAAGTTGGGCAAGATACGGTTTAAAAAAAATATGTATAAGCTAAGCAATCAGGATAGCGGGGAATATCAGAAAAACAATATTTCTTATTTTGATTTTGCCAAACAAAGGTACATGAAAGAAAATTTGAATTTGTGAGATTATTTTGCACTATAAAAATCAAAACACAATTCAAACATTCGTTTATATATATATATTTAAATCACAGTCTATGTAAAATTATCAAATTCAAACTGTTACGAATAACATTGCTATTCGAATATATTTAATAGTTTGCTGTGTTAAACAGATCATTCTGAAATGTTATTAAAAGATAATAATAATGTTTGTTATGTGTTTTGGTCTTAATCTTTAAAAAAAAAAAAAACAACATTTCACGATGGGGACTAGGAAAACCAGAAATTGATTGCTTTTAAATCACATGGCGACTTAAACACCGAAAGTTAGTGGCCACAGCAAAAATTTAGTCGCCACGTGGCGACTGGCGACCGTGAATCTGCACCTATAGCCCGTCGTCTATGGAGAAATCTATTACACTGCAACTGAGATTTGTCGCTGACATTCGCAAATTGTTGCAGAGAACAGATTTCGCACAAAACAAACGAGTTAGGATCACGTGATTTGATGATTGCCACTTTTTTCTTCCCTCCTAAAGTAGCGTCAAAAGTAGCGTCGATGCTCGCTACAAACTACTGATATTTTGTATCGTGCTACTCGCTACACTACACTTTTTTTTAATGTAGCGCGCTACACTACAAACTACTGGAAAAAGTAGCGGCTACTGTAGTTTCGCTATTTGTAGCGCGCTACTTCCGAGCCCTGTATATATATATATATATATATATATATATATATATATACATATATATATGATAGTGTTTAGTCGTACTTTATTTCAAGTTACGGCACCCGGATTTTTGTGCATCCACCGATCTGAGATCCTTTCTGGATAGTAGTAGTTTTGGGAGTTTGCGCTAGCGTAAGTAACGTAATCTAAACGCAATGTAACGTCGTCGTGTTTCGCAGCCGTTGTATATTTTAGGCATTCGTGGTTCCCAAATAGAGAGTTTTTTACTGTCAGCTGTGTGGAAAGTCAACGTTATGATGTGGTGCGCTAATACTACCATACAATATCAATATGACATCGCTGATCTACGGAGAATTTAATAAGGTAAAGCAATAAAAATATTAACATCCTTTTACTATTAGTTATATTTAGCTGTACTCATTTTTTTTAAATTCTAAACTCAAATATTTTTCCGCCCTTGTGCAGATGCACATGTTGCACATGCCTAAATACAGCCCTGTACACATGTATGAATGAAAATACCAATAATTTTTTGCAGTGTGTAAATTGTGGAAAAGATCACACATCTTAAATCAAAATTTCTATGTTCACAAATTAATTAATTATTTAGTTCTTTATAAATTACTGCTAGATTTATAAATTATTGCTAAATTTATAAAATGCTGCTGATTTTATCAGTACTTTATACTTCATATAAAAAATAAAGTAAGGGAGATATTTGCGCAACATTTTATCTTTATATCACATTATTATGCATGGAAGAGAATGAACAATGCATATTTTCTGATATATTTGATAGCTAATCATAATTTTGAAAACATTTACATATAATCCCAGTTTTCTAAATAAAATGAACGTGTAATTCTTATCTAACACTATTATTCTGCTTCGTGCAGGTGATTTACTCTATTAATCTGATGATACTAATCCCAGAGAGCTTTACTTGTCACATTTGCAGAAATATATGCTTGCGTTATTTAGTATTTAACTGAGATTACGTGCAAAACAACTATGCTTGTTTTCATAAGATAAAAGCAAAGTGTTGGTGGCAGGAATTTAGAAGCTAAGGTAAATAAACGCTGATTTTATATTATTTTAAATGCGAAAGTGAAAGTTTGATTAAAGAACATCTTCTGAGTAAAATTTTATATCAAATCAAAGACTGACTAGATTGATTTGAATTTGAATTTTAAAATGGAAAAATATGTGTTTTTCAGGTTTAAATTTTAACATATAAAAAAATATATATATTTATTTTTTTAACCCTCTAAACGTTTTGCCCGTAATTTTCCTTTTCCCTAAAACAACTTAAACCGGCTGTAAACAAAAATATTTTTATTAGAATTGTATTTTAAGATATATGTAAAATAAAGAGGTATGAAATGTATTTTAGAAGCAAACAGGCAAATAAAATTTAAATTAATATTTGTTTTATGAACATTTTTATGAAAATGCAGGACAGCCCTCAGATGCTCAGAGGATTTTAAAGACATTTTTTAATCTTAAAGGGATTGGATTATTTTTAAATATCAAATTTAACAGTTTGTTGACCAGCAACTTAATAGGATATCGCTTTTTTATTACGATTTTCTGTTACTAGAATTTTTAAATAATTACCTTTACTTTATTTAGTCGCATATTTCTACGATTAAATAAAGCGAATATGACATTGTGCAGAAGTTAAATCGCTTCTGAATAATTTTAATTTAAAAATCTTAGTGGAAATGCATTTAGTAAATTTAGATGTATTTCTTGTGTGCTGAGGTAGCACAAATCCTTGGCAAAATCATTTATACTCTTGCTTCAGTCTTAAAATTCACCAGTCAATGTTATTCTAAGCTTACATTACTACATGGGAACTGAAAATTTCGAAGCGAAACTTTTAATAAAATGGCATTTTATAATGTCAGTCAGAAAAAAAAAATCATTTCTGAAACCAAAAAAGCAATATGAAATTTGAAATTCAAACTAAAACGCTATCGAAAGACACAAACTGATTAAGTTAATAATTTATACTAGGGGGCTCAGCCCCCTACTCGCTAACGCTCGCCAACCCCCGGTAAATTGGAAGGCAATTCACATTGATACCGCTACGCGGTCACAGCTCGCTTTGCTCGCTCGCCTTATTTTATTTGTCTAGTAATTCTAGCCGGAATAAGTACTACAATAAATCATTTAACATATGAAATTGACAATTTTTTTAATGTAGAAAAGTAATTGAAAACTCCGTTGAAAACACAACTAAAAATGCATTTAGTTGATGCTACTAATGGACATATAAATAATTTAAATACTATGAAAAGAGGATCTTCGAAACATAATTAGCACCTATAATATTGTACAGCACGGCTTAAATTCATAAAAAAAAAAAACAAACAAACAAACAAACAAAAAAACTACGTGGTAGGAAGATAGTTTATCATCAATGATTGTTTAAACTTCGTTCAACATCTAATTGATTATAGATTTCTGCAAAAGAAATTATTTTTACTTCAATAAAACGGCAATAGATGGCAGCAGGGCATTCTAGAAAGTTTATATTTTATTATCTCCGATTTTTTGTGTGAGTGAAATTCGTAAATAAATTCTAAATGAATTCATTTGAAATTAACACTATTTCTCATAATTAAAATGAGGAATCATCTCAGACGCTTAGGATTATGTTCATATTATTTTATTTTTAATAATTGCTAGCTTCAGTTTCACTGCTCTGACACTTTCCGCCATTTTAGAGGCGGGGCTAACACAATCTTGTCTGTTCATTGGTCTGAGCTCTGGAAACTACGATTGTTGCCAACAATAAGGTAGAAATTCAGCCCTATTTCCGCGCCACGTAAGACAAATATATATATAGATATTTAAAAATTTTACCGAAAATATATTTAGTGAGTGCAAATATATTTTTTCGCACTGAAAATTTTACAGCGAGGTTTTGGAAAATTTTCGCATCTTATAAAATGCTAGAGAGCCAACTAAATCATCTTGCAGAAAAAAAAAAAAAAAAAAAAAGTTACGGAATTGAAATAAACCGATAGGGGATTTTTTTTTTAACCTAAATAAAAGGAAAGTGTGTGTGATAGAGAATATTTTATGTTTGATAAGACTTACGTCTTCGACGCATCGTTTTCTAAATGAATTGAACCTATGTTTCTCTCCAAACTTTGTTATTTTACTCCGCACAACGAAAATTTTTGATTTACATTATTAATCAAAATACTAACCCCAGACAAGTTTGATTATCACATTTATAGAAACATATGTTATGTTTTCTAGTAGTTAACTAATAAGATTTCAAACAATAAAAGAATAGAACGTTTAGAACAAAACGTATACATGTTAAGCGTTCCAACTTAATATTAGAACAGATCCGCAAAATTGAAACAACTGCGCTACCTTGTGGACGGAGGGGGAAATGCCAATGCGCGCACTTTTAGGATGACGTCATTAGGTATGACCCAAAATCTACCATCTGCGCATCTCCTGAGCATATTTTGCGAATCTGTACTCAGTCAGGGAAGCTGCGTATCTTGTTTAGTAGATTTATTTCCAAATATTTCCGATACAGTTTGTTTTGATAGAGATATGTATATTTTAAAAAAGAAAACATTCAAAATACCATATTAGTTTCGGAAAAAAAAGGAATTAATGCTTTGTATCACTAATTCCTTTTCACCCGAAGTTAATATGATATTGTGAATGTTTTTTTTTTTAAATATACATAACCCTATCAAAGCAAACTGTATCGAAAATACTTGGAAATAAATCGACTAAATAAGATACGCAGCTTCTGACTGAGTACAGATTCGCAAAATATGTTCACAAAATGTACTTATACTTTCCAGCAATAAAAATTACCAGCGGAACCGTGCGAGGATTTCGCACTGCAATCTAATATTTTTTTGGCATTCTCTAATATTTTTTAGATGCAGGTTTAAACTTCAAAAGAAAAATCAAGGATAACAGTATCTGCAAAAAGCGTTAGTCAATCCAGAGTATCATTTCATTTATTCCATGAAAGTTACAGTAAAAACTGATCGATGATAGCAAAAGGCACGTGTTCACAACAACAGTTTCGATTTGTTTAAAATAATAAAGCAATATGAAACGCATTTTAGTGTTTACGGACTATTTCATGTTTCCTGTTAAAAAATAAAATAAAAATAATAATAAAAAAAAAGTGTTACGTACACAAGAATTTATTGTAGTTGCTAATACAATACACAAAAAATCGCACAGGTTGCGACCAAGGGCTTTGTGGATTTCTGAATTTTGCACATTTTTAGATCATTTGCTTTGTTTAGATTTTAAGTACTTGCCGGATTTATTGACGACCAAGTTTGACTCAGTTTATCGAGAAACAAAATGCAATCACAAAAATTTAACCTAAAGAAAAAATAAATGTTTTGGTAATTTTATGTCCGCAAATCTTGCAAATAGCATTCTTTTTTTTTTTCTTTTTTTTTTTTCCTCCGCCAATAGCAGTTTAATGGTTTGAGTGAGTGTACACATTAGAAACAATCATCTGATGTTCAAATGTTTTAGTTTCTGTTATTATTTATTATTGAAAAAAATTGTATTTTAAATATAATGGGTGAAAAGAGCATCTGTTTTAAATGGATGTATTATTTAAATTTTCGAAATAAATGCAATACAAACGCTGGCGATGGGAACAACATTTAGCGATTTATCAACTGCGCTCAGCTGCTTCACTCACACGAAAACACACCCCCGCTAATGTTAATCCTATGGGACAGTTATTTTATAATATCTCGTTTGCATTTCAATATTTTATTATTATTATTTTGCCGAGGTTTATCTCTATGCAGGCCTTTTTTACTTTTTCGATTTTGATTACAAGTTTTTTTTATTAAGATACTTTCACTTTCGGAACCGGTTTCGAACGTGAAAGTATCCTCATTGAAATAACTGCAACCAAAATCGAAAAAATAAAAAACGGCCTGCATAGAGATCGACCTAAACTATCAATGAAAAAAAAAATGGAAATGGAAACGAGATATAAAATAATTGTCCCATAGGATTAACATTAGCGAGCGGGTGTTTTCGCGTGAGAGAAGTAGCCTCTTAAAGGTACTCTTTTTTATTACGCTATTTTATTTACCTTAACTTGATTTATATATATATATATATATATATATATCTATATGTAAATGTGGAATTTTGTAATTGATTTAAAACTATGCTAGAATCCTAAAAATTATGTACATAGATAGGTTTTCGGTGACAGTAAAACAGTTTGATATTTTTGTATCTTAATTATAAAATAATTTTATGGAATTTTTATGTTATCTGGGTGCAGGTGATAGTCACTAAAAATTGTTTACGTTTGTTACAACTGTATACGATGTTCAACAATAGAGATAATTATGCACCAAACCACGATCTCTAAAATATGCCAGCTGGTTGTGAGATTGCAACAATGAAATATTTAAACACTAAAAACTAGAAAATAAAATATTACATGTTACAAAATAAAATACAATATAAAGAAAATAGAAAAAGTGATTAAAAGAAAGAAGATTAAAAGAAAAAGTGTAATATTTAAATAAATAAATACGCTTTATTTTTTATTCGTGATAAATGACTTTATTAGATTCAAAACAAAGTTTATTGGCATTATTAAAAATTAGCTATAAATATATATCTACAAAAACAACTTTTCAAAAGTAAAAAAAGCCAAGCGTAAAAAAAAAAAAAAAAGTTGTGGCTAAAAAATGGTGTAATATCAAATTTCCAAGCTATTATATTACTTACTTAACTTTTTTCCATTAAATAAGTTATCATATATATAAGTCGAGTGCCTACGTATATGTTAATAGAAATCGTTTTCTCCTGTACTAAATACATCCTAACGAGTTTCTGAAAATTCAATTTTTTTCAAATTATGCATGATGGGCTTGGCGGCCATCTTTACATATTATTCACAAAATTCTAAGCACTCAAATCCGTAGTTGAAATCCGAAGTTCAAAATTGTTATTTAAGCAAATGTTTTAAGCGTTTCATTTATAGACTTGTATGCTCTGAAAATTGTGTCTTAAGATAATGATGACTTATCTTAAAGATTCATCTTATGATTTATTTTTTAGAGTAATTATTAATTTCAAACTAGTAAAAATCTATTTTTCTCAAGATATCAGTCTTATCTAATTTATCTGTCCACAGTTAAAATCTGAAGTTCGAAATTGTTATAAACATATTACAGTGCAAACATATTACGCTTTTACTTTTAGAAATTTGGATGCTTAGAAATATGGAAAGATGGCCGCCAAGCCCATCATGCATAATTTGAAAAAAATTGAATTTTCAGAAACTCGTTAGGATGTATTTAGTACAGGAGAAAACGATTTCTATTAACATATACGTAGGCACTTGACTTATATATATGATAACTTATTTAATGGAAAAAAGTTAAGTAAGTAATATAATAGCTTGGAAATTTGATATCACACCATTTTTTAGCCACAACTTTTTTTTTTTTTTTTTTTTTTTTTTTACTTTTGAAAAGTTGTTTTTGTAGATATCATTTCTTTTTTTTTAAATAGATTAAACATAATTTAATTAATCTAAACATGAGAAATAATTTAAATTACATTTTACTTTCAGTCATTGTTTAAAGGGTTAACTAGAAATACCAGTAGATTTTTCAATTAAACTAATTACACTCTTAAAAACAACATACTAAATGTGGCTTGTTATAATACTTGTTATCCTCCGTTAAAAAATATTACTGACTTATCCATGAAATGAATAACAAGTTGGAAATTGTACGTCAAACGTGACAAATGAGGTGCGTTCGTACTATAGCTATTTATATAATTATTCAGATCTAGATGATTTTTAATTCTGTGAAATGAATTATATCGTCTGCAGATTAATTTCTGTCATAAAATAAGTATCTCGGTCGCTTGACGATGAAATTTCCGAAGCTCCTATAACAAAAAAGCACCGATTAAAAAAAAAAAATTCAAATTTCTTAATAAATATTTTTATTAATATCTCCTAAAGTTTTGATTCGATTTTAATAAAATTTGAAATGTCTCGACAAAATTCTGCAAAGATAATATATCTTAAATTTTAAACCATTCGGTTGGGTAGTTTTTGCGTTGTTATATGCGGACGGATGGACAGACGGACGGACGGACAGACGGACGGACGAAGCGACGACAATAGGTGCTACGTATTTATATAATTACGAACGCACCTAAAAATGTAATACGTACATAACGTGTCAGTGCTGCATTTGATATCAAACGTGATATCACGCTCTTTTATTATTAGCACTAGCTGGCTTCGCCGCTAGCGGGCCCCTAATTTACATCGGGGCCTCGAATCTTGTAAAACCTCGAATAAGATAAACCTCGAACCGAACGAACGTCCGACCAGGTTCCCCGCTGTCTTCGGCACCGGATAATCCCTTAATTTGCACATCGAATAGTATAAACCTCTAACCAAACGAACCTCCGACACGGGTCCCCACTGCCTTTGGCAACGTATAGCAGTCGTGCTGCGCACGCTCAAGTTCCATCTTCCACCACCAGGTAGCGCAATCTGTTCTATATGAACCTCGGGCACTGAAATCGTTAAGGCTATATATGTCGAGTCGAATGAGCTATACCCCATCGTGGTCCAGCCCATAGAACCAGAGATAGGAAAGTGACCCCTGGTGGTGAAAAAACGAACTAAAATCAGAAAGCTCTATCGATGTCGAGTCGAATGAGTCATACCCCGTCGTGATCCGACCCATAGAAACAGATAAAGGAAAGCGCCCCCTGGTGGTGAAAGCTAATCGCGTTTGGGGGCAAAGGGGGGGGGGATGAACACCGGAGATGCATAATAGGATTAAGTGGACACAGACCTTTCCAACGATGTATCACATGAGGGGTATGTGCAAAATTTAGAAAATACCCCCCCCCCCCCCCTGCATAATATAATTAAGCGTTCACAGACCTTTCCAACGATATATCACATGAGTAGTGTCGGGCGCAAAATGTGGGGGTGACACCTGTGATGCATAACATGAATAAGTGGTCACAGCCCTTTGTAACGATATGTGACATGACGGATATCGTTAAAATTTAGAAAAGTGCCCCCCCCCCCTTGTGTAGGCAAAACACGCTCCGCCCCTCCCTATACATTTTGACACGGCTTTATTTTTAAAATTTATGTTATGTGTTATAAAATATCGTAAAATTTCAAACAGATAGCCTTAATCTACTTCCTAATTTTGTTCACGCCCCTCCCCATCCCCTCCCCGAAATGTGACGCGCCATTCTTTTTTATAATTTTTTTATCATGTGTTATAAACTATCTTAAAGTTTAAATCAGATCGCATTGGAATTTAATATATTTGCTGAAATTACTATTATATATAGAATAATATAGAAATAAACCCTCCTTTAGCTTGTAATTAAGATATACGAACAATTTTTAGAATTTCTGAAAGCTGATTTTTATTTATTTATTTATCTATTTATATAGATTGTTTATTTATTTATTTTTTGCGTTGCCCTGTGCATGTTTGGAATTTCTTAGCAATTTCTTAGATTTACATTATTTTATTCAATTAAACATTGTACTGTTACAATAAATTTAAATGGAAACTTCACTTCTAAAACAAAAATAATTTAACAACTGGATTTCATTAATTTATAGGAAAATGACGTGAAAGGTATTCCTGCGAACGAAATGCTTGTCCTTTACCGTGTTTTTTTTTTTTTTTTTTTTTTTTTTTAGAAATAAATGAATCACATTTAATTCATTCCAAAAATTTTGTTTACGTTTGGAAAGAAATTTTAAATGCCGACAAGTCTTAATGTATACATTTTAGAAGGTACACCTTCCTTCAAAAACTAATTTATTTTTAAAGATCTTTCTAAAAACGTAAATTATATATTTAAAATATTTTTTAAAGCATAAACACTACGTCTGATTACTTTATTTTACAATATTATAAGAACACGCATTTTATCCGACAATTAAATATACTAAACAAACATGAGCGAAAAGTTGACCTTGTGCATGCCATGCCGACGCGCTGCGACTGAGCCACCCAGACCGATAGCCGTGTGCGGCATTTCTCATACTTATTCATGTTAGAAACAGTCATCTGCCACAGTTTCCAGTCATATTTAATTGTCTGATAAAATGTGTGTTCTTATAATTATGAAGTTTTATTTTTTTTAAATATCTTCAGAAGAAAATGGCTGACTTGCAGATGAAATTTGATGTAGTTATAACCTGTAACTGATTTGTGCTATTATAATACAGATGATACATGGTCGTTGGCGGGTTTTATCTCTGTTTTGGCAGAATTTTTTAATCGCCAAGTTAATTAACAGTTTTTTGCTAATTAAGGATAGAAAATATTTTTTTAACACTGAATTTTATAAAAGCACATAGATTACGTAATTACTTGTCCAAAAATGCAATCCTTTTTTTATTCTGCCAAATATTAAGGTCTGTAGGTTGTTTGAAAAAAAAAAAGTTTGACGAAGAAAAAAGTGATCATTTTAAGTAACTGGACGTTTAAAAAAAAAAGCTATATCTCTGTTTATAAATCACTTATGAAGATGAGTTTGGTCTTAAATTGAAGAAATTCTTCCTTAGATTCTTCTAGTTTTCGTTTTTTTTTTCTGCGACGCTTGGTTTATTTGATATCTGATATTTTAATCTGGCATGTTTTGTCGATTTAACATTGCGAAGTTTCTTCCTGTAAATAAGCATTAGCGGTCTTTATTCCAGTTCTTGGCGTTGTTTGTGTGGCGTTTTTTTTAAAAGCTTGGCTTGGCAGAGCGACCGCCCTGCTTGATGTTCATGTGAGGCATGTGGAATCTTATATAACGGCTTTAAAAACGTATTTGCCATAATATTTGCTATACCTGGTTATTGGCCATTTGAAAAATAAATTGCAACTTTTCTTTAAGAGAAATTGGATTTTTGGGAATAAATTAAAAGAAGGTTTTTTTTAAAAAAAAAAAATACTTTTTCATTAAAGTTCCATTTATGGGAACTACATTATTTATTTAGGTATGATGACGTATCTTGGCGTAGTATCAAAAATAATAGGTATAGCAGAAGTGTCACATAAATAGATTCTCAAAAATTAAGTTGCAGAAATAAATATACATTTTTTAAATAATGGTTAACAGCTGATACATTTATGCCTACTTTTTTTTTTCTAATTTTATCAGATAGTAAAACAGAATGTCAAAGATTTAATACTAACATTATGAAATAAAACTAAATATATTTTTAAAAGTACATCCAACAAATTATATTTCATTTAAATAATGAAATCTATCCTAAATCAATCTTGAAGAACAAATAAAAAATAAGATAATAGTCGAAATGTTTTGCGAATGAAATAATCGTTTGCTTTTTGGTTTGCCCATGCGCAGTTATTTCATAGATATCACAACAATTATTAAACCTCTAGTAGTTCCCCCTCCTTCCGCTACGTGGCTACGACCTTCATTGACGTGACCTCGGCGGATACCTCTGCCATATATCTTGGAAGGCTTGACATGTATACGTTTTGGTTTAGAATATTTTATAGACGTACAGTTAACAGTTTGAAAAAATCGCCTGCAGTTTAATTTTTTAGTTTCGCGGTGTTGCCACTGCGTAAAAAAATAACTCTCAGTTTTTATGGAATGTCCTTCGTATTTAAAAATTGTCGTGCACTAGGAGTTCTAATAGAACCAGTCTTAGGTTAGTTTCTTTCATGTTTAAATTCTGCATTTAAAAAAAGTGGACTAGAAGCACACCTATCACAAAATCTTGACTCTTCTCTAGATTTTTTTCTGCCGGCGGCCATGTCTCTTAGTATTTCAAATCTTAGTATCAAATGTAATAGGAAATTCTTAGTATCTCTTAGTACATCTTGCTATTTCAAAGATTTAGGGGATTAGATTCAACGATAAAGTAAGTATTGAATTCCCTTCTAGAGAGGTTATCGTTTGGGCAAAACAGCTTTAAAAACAATTTGCTGTAATGCTGTCGACACAACGAAGATGCAAATACTGTAAACTGAAATGTCTGAAACTCAGACACATATTTCTTTGAAACGGATGGTTCAATTTTAAAACTTTGTAAAATGTCTTATTTTTTTCATACACTTGAAACGTCTGAATTGCAGCCATTTTTGACAGTTTTTTTTTAATAACCCTCCTGAGTTTAAGGACCTCCAAATGTGGTATGAAATTATTGTTTTACATGTCTCGACCTTAAGCTGATTATAATCAATACCAGTGAACCCGTGCGAGGATTTCGCACTGTAATCTAATATATATATATATATATATATATATATATTTACCAATATTTGATATTTTTAGATGCAGGCTGAGAAAAAAAAAATCAGGATTAAAAATATCTGCAAACAACATTAGCCTAGCTAGAATATCATCTCATTTATTCCATCAAAATTACAGTAAAAATGATCGAAAATAGCAAAAAGGCATGTGCGAGGAAAAAAAATAACAATCGTATTTTAACTGTATTAGAGGATGACGTCATCGACTTCGGGAAAAACACGGGAAAAGAAAAATAAATTCAATACACATAAAATACAATTTAATTTAATATAACAAAGCATACATTTTAGGTTACACGTGAAATATCACTTTCTCGAGCGATCTTTTTCTTCTAAATATTTGAATTTCAATGTTGCTTTTTAATCATAAATATAAAATAAGTCCGTGCAAAGACGTTTTGTACTATTATTATTATTATTATTATTATTTGTAATTATTGTTGAACATGATATAATGCGGTATTTTATTTTTGTGGCAACATTGATTTCAGAAAACCTTTCATTTAATTTATGAAAACTGTTTTGTACTCGTCTTAGTAAATCACTCAACTCAATAATCAATTACACTTTTGTGGACTGTAGAACAATTTTTTAATTTTCACTCTCTAAGTAATTCTCAAACATCATCACTTCACGAAAACAAAACACACTCTGCCTTTACAATAGAAAATGACGAAACACAAAGGGTTGCCGGATTTGGCTACATGCCAGCTCCGAACATCCCGCCGCGCCTTGCAATGTTTTTTAAACATTCAAGATAAATGTATTACACAAATTTACACTATAATCATAAATGCAACAGTTCTAATATTACATTACATAAACACTAATAAACAATCAGAAAGAATACCATAATAATAATAATACATTTTCAACAAGTTTAATTAATTACTCATAGGTAGGAGACATAGCTTTGAAATTGGGCGCTTATATTTACCCAAGGCAGTTTTCACTTCTACTACTCTAACCTTTGTGTCTTTTCCAGGATAAATATTACAAATTCTCCCTAAAGACCATTGACATGGTGGTAAATTGTCCTCTTTAATAACAACTAAGTCTCCAGCCTTTACATTATTTTTCTCAAAATTGTACTTGCCACTCTGCTGCAAATTGCTCAAGTAATCTGAGCTCCACCTTTTCCAGATTAATTGTGTCATTTTGGTTAAATTTTGCCAGTGATTCAGCCTATTCTCACCAATACTTGTTAAATCAGGTTCAACTATTGATGTGATAGGTCGGCCAATTAGAAAATGGGAAGGGGTCAAAATGTTAAGATCATCTATATCAGAAGACAAAGGAACAAGTGGTCGAGAATTTAACATTCCCTCAACCTGAATCAATACAGTCAGAAACTCTTCATAAGTTAACTTTGTGTTTCCCACCACGCTCTTCAAATAATATTTAATTGATTTTACTCCTGCCTCCCAGATACCCCCAAAATTCGGGCCTCTGGGTGGAAGGAACTTCCAATCAATACCTTCTGATGACATGTATCCTGCAAGAGTTTCATCAGGTTGCTGTATCAACTTTTTCAACTTTTTAAGCTCAGCATTTGCGCCCACAAAATTTTCGCGTTGTCAGTAAATAGTTTAGCACATTTACCTCGCCTAAAAATAAACCTTTTAAGGGAAGCAATAAATGAGGCTGATGTCATATCTGACACTACCTCTAAATGCATTGCTTTTGACACAAAGCAAATAAATAAACAAACATAAATTTTATGGTAGGTACCTTTCCTCTGGCCCCTATCTATACTATTATATAAAGAGGAAACTATGACTGACTGACTGACCGACTCATCAACGCCCAGCCGAAACTACTAAAGTCAGGGTCACGCAATTTGGACTGTAGATTACTGTTATGGCCTAGGCAAGCAATAAGAAGGGATTTTTGAAAATTCCTCTCCGAAGGGGGTTAAATGGGGGTTCGAATGTTTTAGGTCATTTTGCCATATCTCAGCAGCAGTTATAGGTAGGAACTTGAAATTCCAGAAAACAAATCTACTAAAAAAATGATTAAACACGTATTTCAACGATTTTAGAAATTCCCCCTTGAAGGTGATTAAAGGGGGTGGTCCAATGTTTTAGGTCATTTCGCCATATCTCAGCAGCAGTTTTATGTCGGAGCGCGAAATTAAGGAAAACAAATCTACTAAAAAATTGGTTAAACATGTATTTCAGCGATTTTAGAAATTTCCCCCCCAAAGGGGGTTAAAAGGGGGGGTCGAATGTTTTGGATCATTTCGTTATATCTCAGCAGCAGTTTTAGTTAGGAGCGCGAAAATCAGGAAAATAAATCTACTAAAAAATGAATAAAACACGTATTTCAGCAATTTTGCAAATTCCCCCCAGAAGGTGGTTAAATGGGGGGGGGTCGAATTTTTTAGGTCATTTCGCCATATCTCAGCTTTTATATAGGAGGGCGAAATTAATTTAAATAAATCTTCTAAAAATTGGTTAAACACGTATTTCGGCGATTTTGAAAATTCCCTCACAGAAGGTGGATTAAGGGGTATTCAAAAGTTTTGGGTCATTTCGCCATAACTCAGCAGCAGATTTAGGTAGGAGCGTGAAATTCAGGATAAATCTACTAAAAAATGGATAAACACGCATTTCAGTGATTTTAGAAATCCCCCCGAAGGGTTTCAAGGGGGTGGTTTCGAAAATTTTAGGACATTTCGCCATATTTCAGCAGCTGTTTTATGTAGATCCGCGAAATTCAGGAAAACAAATGTACTAAAAAGATTACATTGTCTACCCGTGCTAATACCTGTGGTTTGGCTTTAAAACAGATAATACAATTATGCACAATTTTCCTACATACACTTCTCCCATTAATTATCCAGAACTGCTGTCTAATTTGATGCAGTAATGCTTGGGGTCCTGAATGAAAATACTTTTTATGAAAATAATTAACAATTAATTCTGTTAATTTATGTTTGGCTGGCAACAAAATTGGATACTTTTTATCATCTTTGAAGTAAAAAAGGTTTTTTAACCGATCCTGTCCTCAAACTGGCACTTCTGGTATGTTCCTCTCTACTGCATGCTGGCAACCCTATTCTAAGTCGACGCGAATGTTTTATGCATTTCTTAACTGAAAAACGCCAGTCCCCTTCCCCCCAAAAAACTGGCCAATACCTCCCTGTTACATCCAATAAACAATATTCTTAAACGAAAAAATGGGTTTTCTAACCAATCCTGTCCTCAAAACTAAAAATATTTTATTTTAATTTCTACTGCATGCAGGTAACCCTATTCTATGTCTAAGCAAAATTCAAAAGCTTTTTTTCAAATCAACGCCAGTCGGCTCCACCCCATAAAACTGGCCAATGCCTCTCCAGACGATTCAAAAAACCATATTCTTTGAAGAAAAACAGGTTTTTTAACATATCTTGTCCCTAAACAGATACGTCTGGTACGTTCCTCTCTACTGCATGCTTGAAACCCTATTCTTCGTCGACGCGAAAGTTTTAAGCAATTCTGATGTGAAAAACGCCAGTCCCCTCCACCCCAAAAAACTGGCCAATGCCTCTCCGGTCCATGCAATACACAATATACTTAAACGAAAAAATTGTTTTTCTTGGATCCTGTCCTCAAAACTATAAATATTTTACTTTTATTTCCACTGCATGCAGGTAACCCTATTCTACGTCTACGCAAATTTCTTACAATTGTTTTATCTCAACAACTCCAGTCTCCTCCACCCCGTAAAACTGACGAACTCCTCTGCACTTGATTCAAAAAACCATATTCTTTGAAGAAAAAGAAGGTTTTATAACCCATCCTGTCGTTTACACGTAAATCTTGTACATTCCTCTCACCTGCATGCAGTTAACCCTAATCTTCGTCTACGCAAATTTCAAAATCTTTTTTTCACAAAGCAACGCCAGTCTCCTCCATCCGATAAAACTGGCCAAATCCTCTCCAGATGATTCAAAAAACCATATTCTTTGAAGAAAAAAGGTTTTTTAACCGATCTTGTCCTCAAACAGATACGTCTGGTACGTTGCTCTCTACTGCATGCTTGTTACCCTATTCTTCGTCGACGCGAATGTTTTAAGCATTTCTTATGTGAAAAACGCCAGTATCCACCACCCCAAAAAACTGACCAAACCCTCTCCGGTCCATGCAATACACAATATACTTAAACGACAAAATTGTTTTTCTTCTATCCTGTCCTCAAAACTATAAATATTTTACTTTAATTTCCACTGCATGCAGGTAACCCTATTCTATGTCAAAGCAAAATTCAAAAGCTTTTTTTCAAAGCAACGCCAGTCTCCTCCACCCCATAAAACTGGCCAATGCCTCTCCAGATGATTCAAAAAACCATTTTCTTTGAAAAAAAGGTTTTTTAACAGCTCCTTTCCTCAAACCAATATATCTTGCACTTTCCTTCCAACCTCATGCAACTAAGACTATTTTTCGTGTACGTAGTTGTCTTAATTTTTATATCTAAACTACGCCAGTCTCCTCCACCCCATAAAACTGGCCAATTCCTCACCAGAGGATTCAAAAACCATATTCTTTGAAGAAAAAAAGGTTTTATAACCGTTCCTGTCCTCAAACTTATACTTCTGGTATGTTCCTCTATACTGCATGCTGGTAACTTTATTCTATGTCGACACGAATGTTTTATGCATTTCTTAACTGAAAAACGCCAGTCTCTTTCCCCCCAAAAAACTGGCCAATGCCTCTCTGTTCCATCCAAAAAACAATACTCTTAAACGAAAAAATGGGTTTTTTAACGAATCCTGTCTTCAAAACTAAAAATATTTTAATTTAATTTCGACTGCATGCAGGGAACACTATTCTATGTCTGCGCAAAATTCAAAATCTTTTTTTTAAAGAAACGCCAGTCTCCTCCATCCCATAAAACTGGCCAATGCCCCTCCAGACGATTCAAAAACCATATTCTTTGAAGAAAAAAAGGTTTTATAACCGTTCCTGTCCTCAAACTTATACGTCTGGTACGTTCCTCTCTACTGCATGCTTAAAACCCCATTCTTCATCGACGCGAATGTTTTAAGCATTTCTTATGTCTCTCTGTTCCATCCAATAAACAATATTCTTAAACGAAAAAATGGGTTTTTTAACCAATCCTGTCCTCAAAACTAAAAAAAATTTACTTTAATTTCCACAGCATGCAGGTAACCCTATTCTATATCTACGCAAAATTCAAAAGCTTTTTTTCAAAGCAACGCCAGTCTCCTCCACCCCTTAAAACTAGCCAATGCCGCCCCAGATGATTCAAAAAACCATTTTCTTTGAAGAAACTAAGTTTTAACAGAACCTATCCTCAAACCACTATATCTTGCACTTTCCTTTCAACCTCATGGAACTAAGACTATTCTTCGTCGACGTAGTTATCTTAATTTTTTAATCTAAACTCTTCCAGTCTCCTCCACCCCATAAAACTGGCCAATGCCTCTCCAGACAATTCACACAACCATATTCTTTGAAGAAAAATCAGGTTTTTTAACCAATCCTGTCCTCAAAACTAAAAATATATTTTTTTTAAATTTCCACTGCATGCAGGTAACCCTATTGTATGTCTAAGCAAAATTCAAAAGCTTTTTTTCAAAGCAACGCCAGTCACCGCCACCCCATAAAACTGGCCAATGTCTCTCCACATGATTCAAAAAACCATTTTCTTTGAAGAAAAAAAGTTTTTTAACCGATCCTGTCCTGAAACTGGTACTTCTAGTATGTTCCTCTCTACTGCATGCTGGTAACCCTATTCTAAGTCGACGCGAATGTTTTATGCATTTCTTAACTGAAAAACGCCAGTCCCCTTCCCCCCAAAAAACTGGCCAATGCCTCTCTGCTCCATCCAATAAACAATATTATTAAACGAAAAATTGGGTTTTTTTTAACCAATCCTGTCCTCAAAACAAAAAATATTTTACTTTAATTTCCACTGCATGCAGGTAATCCTATTCTATGTGTAAGCAAAATTCAAAAGCTTTTTTTCAAAACAACGCCAGTTTCCTCCATCCCGTAAAACTGGCCAATGCCTCTCCAGATGATTGAAAAAACCATTTTCTTTGAAGAAAAAAGGTTTTTTTAACAGCTCCTTTCCTCAAACCAATATATCTTGCACTTTTCTTCCAACCTCATGCAACTAAGACTATTTTTCGCGTACGTAGTTGTCTTAATTTTTATATCTAAACTACGCCAGTCTCCTCCACCCCTTAAAACTGGCCAATGCCGCCCCAGATGATTCAAAGAACCATTTTCTTTGAAGAAAAATGTTTTAACAGAACCTGTCCTCACACCACTATATCTTGCACTTTCCTTCCAACTTTATGGAACTGAGACTCTTCTTCATCGACGTAGTTGTTTTCATTTTTTAATCTAAACCCTTCCAGTCTCCTCCACACCATAAAACTGGCCAATGCCTCTCCAGAAGATTCAAAAAACCATTTTCTTTGAAGAAAAAAGGTTTTTTAACAGCTCCTTTCCTCAAACCAATATATCTTGCACTTTCCTTCCAACCTCATGCAACTAAGATTATTTTTCGTGTACGTAGTTGTCTGTCTAAAAAATGCCTCTCAGTAAAAAAGGTTTTTTAACCGATCCTGTCCTCAAACTGGCACTTCTGGTATGTTCCTCTCTACTGCATGCTGGCAACCCTATTCTAAGTCGACGGGAATGTTTTATGCATTTCTTAACTGAAAAACGCCAGTCCGCTTTCCCCGAACAAACTGGCCAATGCCTCTCTGTTCCATCCAATAAACTATATTCTTAAACGAAAAAATGGGTTTTCTAACCAATCCTGTCCTCAAAACTAAAAATATTTTATTTTAATTTCCACTGCATGCAGGTAACCCTATTCTATGTCAAAGCAAAATTCAAAAGCTTTTTTTCAAAGAAACGCCAGTCTCCTCCATCCCGTAAAACTGGCCAATGCCTCTCCAGACGATTCAAAAAACCATATTCTTTGAAGAAAAACAGGTTTTTTAACATATCTTGTCCCTAAACAGATACGTCTGGTACGTTCCTCTCTACTGCATGCTTGAAACCCTATTCTTCGTCGACGCGAAAGTTTTAAGCAATTCTGATGTGAAAAACGCCAGTCCCCTCCACCCCAAAAAACTGGCCAATGCCTCTCCGGTCCATGCAATACACAATATTCTTAAACGAAAAAATGGGTTTTTTAACGAATCCTGTCTTCAAAACTAAAAATATTTTAATTTAATTTCGACTGCATACAGGGAACACTATTCTATGTCTGCGCAAAATTCAAAATCTTTTTTTTAAAGAAACGCCAGTCTCCTCCATCCCATAAAACTGGCCAATGCCCCTCCAGACGATTCAAAAAATCATTTTCTTTGAAGAAAAATGTTTTTTTAACAGCTCCTTTCCTCAAACCAAAATATCTTACACTTTCCTTCTAACCTCATGCAACTAAGACTATTTTTCGTGTAAGTAGTTGTCTTAATTTTTGTATCTAAACTACGCCAGTCTCCTCCACCCCATAAAACTGGCCAATGCCTCACCAGAGGATTCGAAAAACCGTATTCTTTGACGAAATAAACGTTTTTTAACCGTTCCTTTCCTCAAACTGATACTTCTGGTATGTTCCTCTATACTGCATGCTGGTAACCGTATTCTAAGTCGACGAGAATGTTTTATGCATTTTTTAACTGAAAAACGCCAGTCCCCTTCCCCCCAAAAATCTGGCCAATGCCTCTCCGGTCAATGCAATACACAATATACTTAAACGAAAAAATTGTTTTTCTTCGATCCTGTCCTCAAAACTATAAATATTTTACTTTAATTTCCACTGCATGCCGGTGACCCTATTCTATATCTACGCAAAATTCAAAAGCTTTTTATCAAAGCAACGCCAGTCTCCTTCACCCTTAAAACTGGCCAATGCCGCCCCAGATGATTCAAAAAACCATTTTCTTTGAAGAAAATTTTTTTTAACAGAACCTATCCTCAAACCACTGTATCTTGCACTTTCCTTCCAAACTTATGGAACTAAGACTAATCTTCGTCGACGTAGTTGTCTTAATTTTTTAATCTAAACTACGCCAGTCTCTCCACCCCATAAAACTGGCCAATGCCTCTCCAGATGATTCAAAAAACCATTTTCTTTGAAGAAAAAAGGTTTTTTAACAGCTCCTTTCCTCAAACCAATATATCTTGCACTTTCCTTCCAACCTCATGCAACTAAGATTATTTTTCGTGTACGTAGTTGTCTTAATTTTTATATCTAAACTACGCCAGTCTCCTCCACCCCATAAAACTGGCCAATGCCTCACCAGAGGATTCAAAAAACCATATTGTTTGAACAAAAAAAGGTTTTTTAACCGTTCCTGCCCTCAAACTGATACGTCTGGTACGTTCTTCTGAACTGCATGCTTGAAACCCTATTCTTCTTCGACGCGAATGTTTTAAGCATTTCTTATGTGAAAGACGCCAGTCTCCTCCACCCAAAAAACTGGCCAGTGCCTCTCCGGTCCATGCAATACACAATATACTTAAACGAAAAAATTGTTTTTCTTAGATCATGTCCTCAAAACTATAAATATTTTACTTTTATTTCCACTGCATGCAGGGAACCCTATTCTACGTCTACGCAAATTTCTTACAATTGTTTTATCTGAACAACTCCAGTCTCTTCCACCCCGTAAAACTGACCAAGTCCTCTGCACTCGATTCAAAAAACCAAATGCTTTGAAGAAAAAGAAGGTTTTATAACCCATCCTGTCGTTTACACGTAAATCTTGTACATTCCTCTCACCTGCATGCAGTTAACCCTAATCTTCGTCTACGCAAATTTCAAAAGCTTTATTTCACAAAGCAACGCCAGTCTCCTCCACCCCACAAAACTGGCCAATGCCTCTCCATACGATTCAAACAACCATCTTCTTTGAAGAAACAAAAGGTTTTTTAAACAATCTTATCCTCAAACACACACGTCTGGTATGTTCTCTGTACTGCATGCTGGTAACCCTATTCTAAATCGACGGGAATGTTTTATGCATTTCTTAACTGAAAAACGCCAGTCCCTTTCACCCTAAAAAACTGCCCAATGCTTCTGTGTTCCATCCAATAAACAATATTCTTAAACGAAAAAATGGGTTTTCTAACCAATCCTGTCCTCAAAACTAAAAATATTTTATTTTAATTTCTACTGCATGCAGGTAACCCTATTCTATGTCTAAGCAAAATTGAAAAGCTTTTTTTCAAAGCAACGCCAGTCTCCTCCACCCCATAAAACTGGCCAATGCCTCTCCAGATGATTCAAAAAACCATTTTTTTGAAGAAAAAAGGTTTTTCAACAGGTCTTTTCCTCAAACAAATATATCTTGCGCTTTCCTACCAGCTTCATGCAACTAAGACTATTTTTCGTGTACGTAGTTGTCTTAATATTTATATCTAAACTACGCCAGTCTCCTCCACCCCATAAAACTGGCCAATGCCTCACCAGAGGATTCAAAAAACAATATTCTTTGAAGAAAAAAAAGGGTTTTTAACCGTTCCTGTCCTCAAACTGATACTTCAGGTATGTTCCTCTATACTCCATGCTGGAAACCGTATTCTAAGTCGACGCGAATGTTTTATGCATTTCTTAACTGAAAAACGCCAGTCCTCTTCCCCCCAAAAAACTGGCCAATGCCTCCCTGTTACATCCAATAAACAATATTCTTAAACGAAAAAATGTTTTTTTTAACGAATCCTGTCCTCAAAACTAAAAATATTTTATTTTAATTTCCACTGCATGCAGTTAACCCTATTCTATGTCTAAGCAAAATTCAAAAGCTTTTTTTCAAATCAACGCCCGTCTGCTCCACCCCATAAAACTGGCCAATGCCTCTCCAGACGATTCAAAAACCATATTCTTTGAAGAAAAAAAGTTTTTTTAACCAATCTTGTTCTCAAACACATACGTCTGGTATGTTCTTCTCTACTGCATGCTGGTAACCCTATTCTAAGTCGACGGGAATGTTTTATGCATTTCTTAACTGAAAAACGCCAGTCCCCTTCCCCCGAATAAACTGGCCAATGGCTCTCTGTTCTATCCAATAAACAATATTCTTAAAAAAAAATTGGGTTTTTTAACCAATCCTGTTCTCAAAACTAAAAATATTTGATTTTAATTTCTACTGCATCCAGGTAACCCTATTCTATGTCTAAGCAAAATTCAAAACCTTTTTTTCAAAGCAACGCCAGTCTCCTCCACCCCATAAAACTGGCCAATGCCTCTCCAGATGATTCAAAAAAACCATTTTCTTTGAAGAAAAAAGGTCTTTTAACAGCTCCTTTTCTTAAACCAATATATCTTGCACTTTCCTTCCAACTTCATGCAACTAAGACTATTTTTCGTGTACGTAGTTGTCTTAATATTTATATCTAAACTACGCCAGTCTCCTCCACCCCATAAAACTGGCCAATGCCTCACCAGAGGATTCAAAAAACCATATTCTTTGAAGAAAAAAAAGGTTTTTTAACCGTTCCTGTCCTCAAACTGATACTTCAGGTATGTTCCTCTATACTCCATGCTGGTAACCGTATTCTAAGTCGACGGGAATGTTTTATGCATTTCTTAACTGAAAAACGCCAGTCCCCTTCCCCCGAATAAACTGGCCAATGACTCTCTGTTCCATCCAAAAAACAATATTCTTAAACGAAAAAATGGGTTTTTTAACGAATCCTGTGTTCAAAACTAAAAATATTTTAATTTAATTTCGACTGCATGCAGGGAACACTATTCTATGTCTGCGCAAAATTCAAAATCTTTTTTTTAAAGAAACGCCAGTCTCCTCCATCCCATAAAACTGGCCAATGCTCCTCCAGACGATTCAAAAAACAATATTCTTTGAAGAAAAAAAGTTATTTTAACCGATCTATTCCTGAAACAGATACGTCCGGTACGTTCCTCTCTACTGCATGCTTAAAACCCCATTCTTCATCGAGGCGAATGTTTTAAGCATTTCTTATGTGAAAAACGCCAGTCTCCCCCACCCCAAAAAACTGGCCAATGTCTCTCTGTTCCATCCATTAAACAATATTCTTAAACGAAAAAATGGGATTTTTAACCAATCCTGTCCTCAAAACTAAAAATATTTTACTTTAATTTCCACAGCATGCAGTTAACCCTATTCTATGTCAAAGCAAAATTCAAAAGCTTTTTTTCAAAGCAACGCCAGTCTCCTCCACCCCATAAAACTGGCCAATGCCTCTCCAGATGATTCAAAATCCATTTTCTTTAAAGAAAAAAGGTTTTTTAACCGTTCCTGTCCTCAAACTGACACTTCTGGTATGTTCCTCTATACTGCATGATGGTAACCGTATTCTAAGTCGTCGCGAATGTTTTATGCATTTCTTAACTGAAAAACGCCAGTCCCCTCCCCCCCCCCCAAAACTGGCCAATGCCTCTCTGTTACGTCCAATACACAATATTATTAAACGAAACAATTGGTTTTTTAACAAATCCTGTCTTCATAACTAAAAATATTTTAATTTAATTTCCACTGCATGCAGGTAACCCTATTCTATGTCTAATGAAAATTCAAAAGCTTTTTTTCAAAGCAACGCCAGTGTCCTCCATCCCATAAGACTGGCCAATGCCTCCCTGGTCCATACAATACACAATATACTTAAACGAAAAAATTGTTTTTCTTCGATCCTGTCCTCAAAATTATAAATATTTTACTTTTATGTCAACTGCATGCAGTTAACCCTATTCTACGTCTACGCAAATTTCTTACAATTGTTTTATCTGAACAACTCCAGTCTGCTCCACCCCGTAAAACTTACGAAGTCCTCTGCACTCGATTCAAAAAACCATATCTTTGAAGAAAAAGAAGGTTTTGTGACCCATCCTGTTGTTTACACGTAAATTTTGTACATTCCTCTCACCTGCATGCAGTTAACCCTAATCTTCGTCTACGCAAATTTCAAAAGCTTTTTTTCACAAAGCAACGCCAGTCTCCTCCACCCCCTAAAACTGGCCAATGCCTCTCCAGACGATTCAAACAACCATATTCTTTGAAGAAACAAAAGGTTTTTTAACCAATCTTATCCTCAAACACACACGTCTGGAATGTTCTCTGTAATGCATGCTGGTAACCCTATTCTAAATCGACGGGAATGTTTTATGCATTTCTTAACTGAAAAACGCCAGTCCCTTTTCCCCGAACAAAGTGGCCAATGTCTCTCTGTTCCATCCAATAAACTATATTCTTAAACGAAACAATGGGTTTTTTAACCAATCCTGTCCTCAAAACTAAAAATATTTTATTTTAATTTCCACTGCATGCAGGTAACCCTATTCTATGTCAAAGCAAAATTCAAAAGCTTTTTTTCAAAGCAACGCCAGTCTCCTCCACCCCATAAAACTGGCCAATGCGTCTGCAGATGATTCAAAAAATCATTTTCTTTGAAGAAAAATGTTTTTTTAACAGCTCCTTTCCTCAAACCAAAATTTCTTACACTTTCCTTCTAACCTCATGCAACTAAGACTATTTTTCGTGTACGTAGTTGTCTTAATTTTTGTATCTAAACTACGCCAGTCTCCTCCACCCCATAAAACTGGCCAATGCCTCACCAGAGGATTCGAAAAACCGTATTCTTTGACGAAATAAAGGTTTTTTAACCGTTCCTGTCCTCACACTGATACTTCTGGTATGTTCCTCTATACTGCATGCTGGTAACCGTATTCTAAGTCGAGGAGAATGTTTTATGCATTTTTTAACTGAAAAACGCCAGTCCCCTTCCCCCCAAAAATCTGGCCAATGCCTCTCCGGTCAATGCAATACACAATATACTTAAACGAAAAAATTGTTTTTCTTCGATCCTGTCCTCAAAACTATAAATATTTTACTTTAATTTCCACTGCATGCAGGTGACCCTATTCTATATCTACGCAAAATTCAAAAGCTTTTTATCAAAGCAACGCCAGTCTCCTTCACAATTAAAACTGGCCAATGCCGCCCCAGATGATTCAAAAAACCATTTTCTTTGAAGAAATTTTTTTTAACAGTACCTATCCTTAAACCACTGTATCTTGCACTTTCCTTCCAAACTTATGCAACTAAGACTAATCTTCGTCGACGTAGTTGTCTTAATTTTTTAATCTAAACTACGCCAGTCTCCTCCACCCCATAAAACTGGCCAATGCCTCTCCAGAGGATTCAAAAAACCATATTCATTGAAGAAAAAAAGGTTTTTTAACCGTTCCTGTCCTCAAACTGATGTTTTATGCATTTTTTAACTGAAAAACGCCAGTCCCCTTCCTCCCAAAAAACTGGCCAATGCCTCTCTGTTACATCCAATAAACAATATTCTTAAACCGAAACAATGGGTTTTTTAACGAATCCTGTCTTGAAAACTATAAATATTTTACTTTTATTTTAACTGCATGCAGGTAACCCTAATCTACGTCTATTCAAATTTCTTACAATTGTTTTATCTGAACAACTCCAGTTTGCTCCACCCCGTAAAACAGACCAAGTCTTCTGCATTCGATTCAAAAAACCATATGCTTTGAAGAAAAAGAAGGTTTTATAACCCATCCTGTCGTTTACATGTAAATCTTGTATATTCCTCTCACCTGCATGCAGTTAACCCTAATCTTCGTCTACGGAAATTTCAAAAGATTTTTTTCACAAATCAACGCCAGTCTCCTCCACACCATAAAACTGGCCAATGCCGCCCCAGATGATTCAAAAAACCATTTTCTTCGAAGAAAAAATGTTTTTAACAGCTCCTTTCCTCAAACCAATATATCTTGCAATTTCCTTCCAACCTCATGCAACTAAGACTATTTTTCGTGTACGTAGTTGTCTTAATTTTTATATCTAAATTACGCCAGTCTCCTCCACCCCTTAAAACTGGCCAATGCCGCCCCAGATGAATCAAAGAACCATTTTCTTTGAAGAAAAATGTTTTTACAGAACCTGTCCTCAAACCACTATATCTTGCACTTTCCTTCTAACTTTATGGAACTATGACTATTCTTAGTCGACGTAGTTGTCTTCATTTTTTAATCTAAACTCTTCCAGTCTCCTCCACCCCCCATAAAACTGGCCAATGCCTCACCAGAGGATTCAAAAAACCATATTCTTTGAAGAAAAAAAGGTTTTTTAACCGTTCCTGTCCTCAAACTGATACTTCTGGTATGTTCCTCTATACTGCATGCTGGTAACTTTATTCTATATCGACGCGAATGTTTTATGCATTTCTAACTGAAAAACGCCACTCCCCTTCCCCCAAAAAACTGGCCACTGCCTCTCTGTTCCTTCAAATAAACAACATGCTTAAACGAAAATATAGGTTTTTTAACAAATCCTGTCCGCAAAACTAAAAATATTTTAATTTAATTTCCACTTCATGCAAGTAACCCTATTCTATGTCTACGCAAAATTCAAAAGCTTTTTTTCAAAGCAACGCCAGTCTCCTCCATCCCATAAAACTGGCCAATGCCTCTCTGGTCCATGAAATACACAATATACTTAAACGAAAATATTGTTTTTCTTCGATCCTGTCCTCAAAACTATAAATATTTTACTTTAATTTCCACTGCATGCAGGTGACCCTATTCTATATCTACGCAAAATTCAAAAGCTTTTTATCAAAGCAATGCCAGTCTCCTTCACCCTTAAAACTGGCCAATGCCGCCCCAGATGATTCAAAAAACCATTTTCTTTGAAGAAATTTTTTTTTTAACAGAACCTATCCTCAAACCACTGTATCTTGCACTTTCCTTCCAACCTCATGCAACTAAGAGTATTTTTCGTGTACGTAGTTATCTTAATTTTTATATCTAAACTACGCCAGTCTCCTCCACCCCATAAAACTGGCAAATGCCTCACCAGAGGATTCAAAAAACCATATTGTTTGAAGAAAAAAAGGTTTTTTAACCATTCCTGTCCTCAAACTGATACGTCTGGTACGTTCCTCTGAACTGCATGCTTGAAACCGACTGTTGTTCGAAGCGAATGTTTTAAGCATTTCTTATGTGAAAGACGCCAGTCTCCTCCACCCCAAAAAACTGGCCAGTGCCTCTCCGGTCCATGCAATACACAATATACTTAAACGAAAAAATTGTTTTTCTTAGATCATGTCCTCAAAACTATAAATATTTTACTTTTATTTCCACTGCATGCAGGGAACCCTATTCTACGTCTACGCAAATTTCTTACAATTGTTTTATCTGAACAACTCTAGTCTCCTCCACCCCGTAAAACTGACCAAGTCCTCTGCACTCGATTCAAAAAACCAAATGCTTTGAAGAAAAAGAAGGTTTTATAACCCATCCTGTCGTTTACACGTAAATCTTGTACATTACTCTCACCTGCATGCAGTTAACCCTAATCTTCGTCTACGCAAATTTCAAAAGCTTTTTTTCACAAAGCAACGCCAGTCTCCTCCACCCCAAAAAACTGGCCAATGCCTCTCTGGTCCATGAAATACACAATGTACTTAAACGAAAATATTGTTTTTCTTCGATCCTGTTCTGAAAATTATAAATATTTTACTTTTATTTCCACTGCATGCAGATTATCCTATACTACGTCTACGCAAATTTCTTACAATTGTTTTATCTGAGCAACTACAGTCTCTTCCACCCCGTAAAACTGAACAAGTCCTCTGCACTCGATTCAAAAAACCAAATGCTTTGAAGAAAAAGAAGGTTTTATAACCCATCCTGTCGTTTACACGTAAATCTTGTACATTCCTCTCACCTGCATGCAGTTAACCCTAATCTTTGTCTACGCAAGATTCAAAAGCTTTTTTTCACAAACCAACGCCAGTTTCCTCCACCCCACAAAACTGGCCAATGCCTCTCCATACGATTCAAACAACCATCTTCTTTGAAGCAAAAAAGGTTTTTTAACCGATCCTGTCCTCAAACCACTATATCTTGCACTTCCCTGCCAACCTCATGGAACTAAGACAGTTCTTCGTCGACGTAGTTGTTTTATTTTTTTAATCTAAACTCTTCCAGTCTCCTCCACCCCATAAAACTGGCCAATGCCTCTCCAGACAATTCAAACAACCATATTCTTTGAAGAAAAAAGGTTTTTTTAACCGATCCTTTCTTCAAACTGATATTTCTGGTAAGTTCCTCTCTACTGCATGCTGGTAACCCTATTCTAAGTCGACGTGAATGCTTTATTCATTTCTTAACTGAAAAACGTACCTCCCCTTCACCCTAAAAAACTGCCCAATGCTTCTGTGTTCCATCCAATAAACAATATTCTTAAACGAAAAAATGGGTTTTCTAACCAATCCTGTCCTCAAAACTGAAAATATTTTATTTTAATTTCCACTGCATGCAGGTAACCCTATTCTATGTCTAAGCAAAATTCAAAAGCTTTTTTTCAAAGCAACGCCAGTCTCCTCCACCCCATAAAACTGGCCAATGCCTCTCCAGATGATTCAAAAAACCATTTTTTTGAAGAAAAAAGGTTTTTTAACAGGTCCTTTCCTCAAACAAATATATCTTGCGCTTTCCTACCAGCCTCATGCAACTAAGACTATTTTTCGTGTACGTAGTTGTCTTAATATTTATATCTAAACTACGCCAGTCTCCTCCACCCCATAAAACTGGCCAATGCCTCACCAGAGGATTCAAAAAACCATATTCTTTGAAGAAAAAAAAGGTTTTTTAACCGTTCCGTTCCTCAAACTGATACTTCAGGTATGTTCCTCTATTCTCCATGCTGGTAACCGTATTGTAAGTCGACGGGAATGTTTTATGCATTTCTTAACTGAAAAACGCCAGTCCCCTTCCCCCCAAAAACTGGCCAATGCCTCCCTGTTACATCCAATAAACAATATTCTTAAACGAAAAAATGTTTTTTTTTTAACGAATCCTGTCCTCAAAACTAAAAATATTTTATTTTAATTTCCACTGCATGCAGTTAACCCTATTCTATGTCTACGCAAAATTCAAAATCTATTTTTCAAAGCAAAGCCAGTCTGCTCCACCACATAAAACTGGCCAATGCCTCTCCAGACGATTCAAAAACCATATTGTTTGAAGAAAAAAAGTTTTTTTAACCAATCTTGTCCTCAAACACATACGTCTGGTATGTTCTTCTCTCCTGCATGCTGGTAACCCTATTCTAAGTCGACGGGAATGTTTTATGCATTTCTTAACTGAAAAACGCCAGTCCCCTTCCCCCGAATAAACTGGCCAATGGCTCTCTGTTCTATCCAATAAACAATATTCTTAAACGAAAAATTGGGTTTTTTAACCAATCCTGTTCTCAAAACTAAAAATATTTTATTTTAATTTCTACTGCTTCCAGGTAACCCTATTCTATGTCTAAGCAAAATTCAAAACCTTTTTTTCAAAGCAACGCCAGTCTCCTCCACCCCATAAAACTGGCCAATGCCTCTCCAGATGATTAAAAAAAACCATTTTCTTTGAAGAAAAAAGGTCTTTTAACAGCTCCTTTCCTCAAACCAATATATCTTGCACTTTCCTTCCAACCTCATGCAACTAAAATTATTTTTCGTGTACGTAGTTGTCTTAATTTTTATATCTAAACTACGCCAGTCTCCTCCACCCCATAAAACTGGCCAATGCTTCACCAGAGGATTCAAAAAACCATATTCATTGAAGAAAAAAAGGTTTTTTAACCGTTCCTGTCCTCAAACTGATACGTCTGGTACGTTCCTCTGAACTGCATGCTTGAAGCCGACTGTTGTTCGACGCGAATGTTTTAAGCATTTCTTATGTGAAAGACGCCAGTCTCCTCCACCCCAAAAAACTGGCCAGTGCCTCTCCGGTCCATGCAATACACAATATACTTAAACGAAAAAATTGTTTTTCTTAGATCATGTCCTCAAAACTATAAATATTTTACTTTTATTTCCACTGCATGCAGGGAACCCTATTCTACGTCTACGCAAATTCCTTACAATTGTTTTATCTGAACAACTCCAGTCTCCTCCACCCCGTAAAACAGACCAAGTCTTCTGCATTCGATTCAAAAAACCATATGCTTTGAAGAAAAAGAAGGTTTTATAACCCATCCTGTCGTTTACATGTAAATCTTGTATATTCCTCTCACCTGCATGCAGTTAACCTTAATCTGCGTCTACGCAAATTTCAAAAGATTTTTTTTCACAAATCAACGCCAGTCTCCTCCACACCATAAAACTGGCCAATGCCGCCCCAGATGATTCAAAAAACCATTTTCTTTGAAGAAAAAATGTTTTTAACAGCTCCTTTCCTCAAACCAATATATCTTGCAATTTCCTTCCAACCTCATGCAACTAAGACTATTTTTCGTGTACGTAGTTGTCTTAATTTTTATATCTAAATTACGCCAGTCTCCTCCACCCCTTAAAACTGGCCAATGCCGCCCCAGATGAATCAAAGATCCATTTTCTTTGAAGAAAAATGTTTTTACAGAACCTGTCCTCAAACCACTATATCTTGCACTTTCCTTCTAACTTTATGGAACTATGACTATTCTTAGACGACGTAGTTGTCTTCATTTTTTAATCTAAACTCTTCCAGTCTCCTCCACCCCATAAAACTGGCCAATGCCTCACCAGAGGATTAAAAAAACCATATTCTTTGAAGAAAAAAAGGTTTTTTAACCGTTCCTGTCCTCAAACTGATACTTCTGGTTTGTTCCTCTGTACTCCATGCTGGTAACCGTATTCTAAGTCGACGCGAATGTTTTATGCATTTCTTAACTCAAAAACACCATTCCCCTTCCTCCCAAAAAACTGGCCACTGCCTCTCTGTTACATCCAATAAACAATATTCTTAAACGAAAAAATGGGTTTTTTAACAAATCCTGTCCGCAAAACTAAAAATATTTTAATTTAATTTCCACTGCATGCAAGTAACCCTATTCTATGTCTACGCAAAATTCAAAAGCTTTTTTTCAAAGCAACGCCAGTCTCCTCCATCCCATAAAACTGGCCAATGCCTCTCTGGTCCATGAAATACACAATATACTTAAACGAAAATATTGTTTTTCTTCGATCCTGTCCTCAAAACTATAAATATTTTACTTTAATTTCCACTGCATGCAGGTGACCCTATTCTATATCTACGTAAAATTCAAAAGCTTTTTATCAAAGCAACGCCAGTCTCCTTCACCCTTAAAACTGGCCAATGCCGCCCCAGATGATTCAAAAAACCATTTTCTTTGAAGAAAATTTTTTTTTTAACAGAACCTATCCTCAAACCACGGTATCTTGCACTTTCCTTCCAAACTTATGGAACTAAGACTAATCTTCGTCGACGTAGTTGTCTTAATTTTTTAATCTAAACTACGCCATTCTCCTCCACCCCATAAAACTGGCCAATGCCTCTCCAGATGATTCAAAAAACCATTTTCTTTGAAGAAAAAAGGTTTTTTAACAGCTCCTTTCCTCAAACCAATATATCTTGCACTTTCCTTCCAACCTCATGCAACTAAGATTATTTTTCGTGTACGTAGTTTTCTTAATTTTTATATCTAAACTACGCCAGTCTCCTCCACCCCATAAAACTGGCTAATGCCTCACCAGAGGATTCAAAAAACCATATTGTTTGAAGAAAAAAAGGTTTTTTAACCGTTCCTGCCCTCAAACTGATACGTCTGGTACGTTCCTCTGAACTGCATGCTTGAAACCCTATTCTTCTTCGACGCGAATGTTTTAAGCATTTCTTATGTGAAAGACGCCAGTCTCCTCCACCCCAAAAAACTGGTCAGTGCCTCTCCGGTCCATGCAATACACAATATACTTAAACGAAAAAATTGTTTTTCTTAGATCATGTCCTCAAAACTATAAATATTTTACTTTTATTTCCACTGCATGCAGTGAACCCTATTCTACGTCTACGCAAATTTCTTACAATTGTTTTATCTGAACAACTCCAGTATCCTCCACCCCGTAAAACTGACCAAGTCCTCTGCACTCGATTAAAAAAACCAAATGCTTTGAAGAAAAAGAAGGTTTTATAACCCATCCTGTCGTTTACACGTAAATCTTGTACATTCCTCTCACCTGCATGCAGTTAACCCCAATCTTCGTCTACGCAAATTTCAAAAGCTTTTTTTCACAAAGCAACGCCAGTCTCCTCCTCCCCAAAAAACTGGCCAATGCCTCTCTGGTCCATGAAATACACAATATACTTAAACGAAAATATTGTTTTTCTTCGATCCTGTCCCCAAAACTATAAATATTTTACTTTTATTTCCACTGCATGCAGATTACCCTATACTACGTCTACGCAAATTTCTTACAATTGTTTTATCTGAACAACTCCAGTCTCTTCCACCCCGTAAAACTGAACAAGTCCTCTGCACTCGATTCAAAAAACCAAATGCTTTGAAGAAAAAGAAGGTTTTATAACCCATCCTGTCGTTTACACGTAAATCTTGTACATTCCTCTCACCTGCATGCAGTTAACCCTAATCTTTGTCTACGCAAGATTCAAAAGCTTTTTTTCACAAAGCAACGCCAGTTTCCTCCACCCCACAAAACAGGCCAATGCCTCTCCATACGATTCAAACAACCATCTTCTTTGAAGCAAAAAAGGTTTTTTAACCGATCCTGTCCTCAAACCACTATATCTTGCACTTCCCTGCCAACCTCATGGAACTAAGACTGTTCTTCGTCGACGTAGTTGTTTTATTTTTTTAATCTAAAGTCTTCCAGTCTCCTCCACCCCATAAAACTGGCCAACGCCTCTCCAGACAATTCAAACAATCATATTCTTTAAAGAAAAAAGGTTTTTTTAACCGATCCTTTCCTCCAACTGATACTTCTGGTAAGTTCCTCTCTACTGCATGCTGGTAAACCTATTCTAAGTCGACGTGAATACTTTATTCATTTCTTAACTGAAAAACGCCCCTCCCCTTCACCCTAAAAAAACTGCCCAATGCTTCTGTGTTCCATCCAATAAACAATATTCTTAAACGAAAAAATGGGTTTTCTAACCAATCCTGTCCTCAAAACTAAAAATATTTTATTTTAATTTCCACTGCATCCAGGTAACATTATTCTATGTCTAAGCAAAATTCAAAACCTTTTTTTCAAAGCAACGCCAGTCTCCTCCACCCCATAAAACTGGCCAATGCCTCTCCAGATGATTAAAAAAAACTATTTTCTTTGAAGAAAAAAGGTCTTTTAACAGCTCCTTTCCTCAAACCAATATATCTTGCTCTTTCCTTCCAACCTCAAGCAACTAAGACTATTTTTCGTGTACGTAGTTGTCTTAATATTTATATCTAAACTACGCCAGTCTCCTCCACCCCATAAAACTGGCCAATGCCTCACCAGAGGATTCAAAAAACCATATTCTTTGAAGAAAAAAAAGGTTTTTTAACCGTTCCTCTCCTCAAACTGATACTTCAGGTATGTTCCTCTATACTCCATGCTGGTAACCGTATTCTAAGTCGACGCGAATGTTTTATGCATTTCTTAACTGAAAAACGCCCCTCCCCTTCACCCTAAAAAAACTGCCCAATCCTTCTGTGTTCCATCCAATAAACAATATTCTTAAACGAAAAAATGGGTTTTCTAACCAATCCTGTCCTCAAAACTAAAAATATTTTATTTTAATTTCCACTGCATGCAGTTAACCCTATTCTATGTCTACGCAAAATTCAAAATCTTTTTTTCAAAGCAAAGCCAGTCTGCTGCACCCCATAAAACTGGCCAATGCCTCTCCAGACGATTCAAAAACCATATTCTTTGAAAAAAAACGGTTTTTTAACCAATCTTGTCCTCAAACACATACGTCTGATATGTTCTTCTCTACTGCATGCTGGTAACCCTATTCTAAGTCGACGGGAATGTTTTATGCATTTCTTAACTGAAAAACGCCAGTCCCCTTCCCCCGAATAAACTGGCCAATGGCTCCCTGTTCTATCCAATAAACAATATTCTTAAACGAAAAATTGGGTTTTTTAACCAATCCTGTTCTCAAAACTAAAATATTCTATTTTAATTTCTACTGCATCTAGGTAACCCTATTCTATGTCTAAGCAAAATTCAAAACCTTTTTTTCAAAGCAACGCCAGTCTCCTCCACCCCATAAAACTGGCCAATGCCTCTCCAGATGATTAAAAAAAACCATTTTCTTTGAAGAAAAAAGGTCTTTTAACAGCTCCTTTCCTCAAACCAATATATCTTGCACTTTCCTTCCAACCTCATGCAACTAAGATTATTTTTCGTGTACGTAGTTGTCTTAATTTTTATATCTAAACTACGCCAGTCTCCTCCACCCCATAAAACTGGCTAATGCATCTCGAGACAATTCAAACAACCATATTCTTTGAAGAAAAAAGGTTTTTTTAACCGATCCTGTCCTCAAACTGATACTTCTGGTATGTTCCTCTCTACTGCATGCTGGTAACCCTATTCTAAATCGACTTGAATGCTTTATTTATTTCTTAACTGAAAAACGCCCCTCCCCTTCCTCTCCAAAAAACTGCTCAATGCCTCTGTGTTCCATCCAATAAACAATATTCTTAAACGAAAAAATGGGTTTTTTAACCAATCCTGTCCTCAAAACTAAAAATATTTTATTTTAATTTCAACTGCATGCAGGGAACCCTATTCTATGTCTAAGCAAAACTCAAAAGCTTTTTATCAAAGCAACGCCAGTCTCCTCCACCCCATAAAACTGGCCAATGCCTCTCCAGATGATTCAAAAAACCATTTTCTTTGAAGAAAAAACGTTTTTTAACAGCTCCTTTCGTCAAACCAATATATCTTGCACTTTCCTACCAGCCTCATGCAACTAAGACTATTTTTCGTGTACGTAGTTGTCTTAATTTTTATATCTAAACTACGCCAGTCTCCTCCACCCCATAAAACTGGCCAATGCCTCACCAGAGGATTCAAAAAACCATATTTTTTGAAGAAAAAAAGGTTTTTTAACCGTTCCTGTCCTCAAACTGATACTTCTGATATGTTCCTCTATACTCCATGCTGGTAACCGTATTCTAAGTCGAAGCGAATGTTTTATGCATTTCTTAACTGAAAAACGCCAGTCCCCTTCCCCCCAAAAAACTGGCCAATGCCTCTCTGTTACATCCAGTAAACAATATTCTTAAACGAAAAAATGGTTTTTTTAACGAATCCTGTCCTCAAAACTAAAAATATTTTATTTTAATTTCCACTGCATGCAGTTAACCCTATTCTATGTCTACGCAAAATTCAAAATCTTTTTTTCAAAGCAATGCCAGTCTCCTCCACCCCATAAAACTGGCCAATGCCTCTCCAGACGATTCAAAAAACCATATTCTTTGAAGAAAAAAGGTTTTTAAACAAATCTTGTCCTCAAACACATACGTCTGGTATGTTCTTCTCTACTGCATGATGGTAACCCTATTCTAAGTCGACGGGAATGTTTTATGCTTTTCTTAACTGAAAAACGCCAGTCCCCTTCCCCCGAATAAACTGGCTAATGTCTCATTGTTCCATCCAACAAACAATATTCTTAAACGAAAAAATGGGTTTTTTATCGAATCCTGTCTTCAAAACTAAAAATATTTTAATTTAATTTCCACTGCATGCAGGTAACCCTATTCTATGTCTACGCAAAATTCAAAAGCTTTTTTCAAAGAAACGCCAGTCTCCTCCATCCTATAAAACTGGCCAATGCCTCTCCAGACGATTCAAAAAACCATATTCTTTGAAGAAAAAAGGTTTTTTAACCGATCTTGTAATTAAACAGATACGTCTGGTACGTCCCTCTCAACTGCATGCTTGAAACCCTATTCTTCGTCGACGCGAATGTTTTAAGCATTTCTTAATTGAAAAACGTCAGTCTCCTCCATCCCAAAAAACTGGCCAATGCCTCTCCGGTCCATGCAATACACAATATACTTAAACAAAAAAATTGGTTTTTTTCGATCCTGTCCTCAAAACTATAAATATTTTACTTTTATTTCCACTGCATGCAGGTAACCCTATTCTACGTCTACGCAAATTTCTTATAATTGTTTTATCTGAACAACTCCAGTCTCCTCCACCCCGTAAAAGTCCTCATCAAGTCCGACCAAGTCCTCTCCACTCGATTCAAAAAACCATATGCTTTGAAGAAAAAGAAGGTTTTATAACCCATCATGTCCTTTTACACGTAAAAGGGGGCTCTGAACCCTGCTCGCTACGCTCAATAACCCCCGTTCTGATTTCGCAGCCTCTTAAAACCTGGTAATGTACCTTGTTTTAAAAATATGAGGATATCACGAACGGCGACTATCTTCTGTAATCAGGTTATAATGATTTTTTATTTAAATGGGGCATTTTTCGGTTACCATGGCTTTACCCACTGCTTACAGTTGTTTTGGGGATTGATAAGTAAGATCAACTACTAATTTGGAAATCAGCTTGTATAAAATGACGAGCAGGGAAGACCGAGCTACGCTCGGTCAAAATTAAATTTGAGTTCAAATATCATGACCCATGACCAAAATGACCCACTAATTGAACTTTCTCGAACATGTGACTTAGCCCAACAGTCTTCTCGTGCCGGAAAACCATAGGATGCAAAATTTAGTGTAAATTGAGCCGCTTTTTAGATATTGACCCACAATGACACAGGAATGACCTACTAATCGAATTTTCTCGAACATGTGACCTAGTCTAATGATTTTCGCGTGCCCGAAACTCGTAAAATACAAAATTTAATCAAAATCGTTTGAGCCATTTTTTAGATAAAATTAATTTGACCCGCTTTGACCCAAAAATGACCCCCTAATCGAAAGTTCTCGGACATGTGACCCAGCCCAATACTCTTCTCGTGCCCGAAAATAGTCGTATACAAAATTTCGTCAAAATCGTTTGGACCGTTTTTTAGATACAATTATCTTGACCATGACCAAAAATGACCCAAAATGACCCACTAATTGAATTTTCTCGAACATGTGACCTAGCCCAACAGTCTTCTCGTGCCCGGAAACCATTGGATGCAAAATTTAGTGTAAATTGAGGCGCTTTTTAGATCTTGACCCACAATGACCCAGAAATGACCTACTAATCGAATTTTCTCGGACATGCGACCTAGCCCAATGCTTTTATCGTGCTCGAAACTTGTAGGACACAAAATTTACTCAAAATCGTTAGAGCCGTTTTTTACATAAAATTAATTTGACCCGCGTTGACCCAAAAATGACCCACTAATTGAAAGTTCTCGAACATGTGACCCAGCCCAATTGACTTCTCATGCCCGAAAATGGTCGGATACAAAATTTCGTCAAAATCGTTTGAACCGTTTTTTAGATACAATTAGCTAGACCATGACCCAAAATGACCCAAAATGACCCACTAATCGAATTTTCTCGAGCATGTGACCTAGCCGAACGGTCTTCTCGTGTCCGAAAACCATTGGATACAAAATTTAGTGTAAATTGAGCCGCTTTTTAGATCTTGACCCACAATGACCCAGAAATGACCCACTAATCGAATTTTCTCAGACATGCGACCAAGCCCAATGATTTTATCGTGCTCGAAACTCGTAGGGCACAAAATTAAATCAAAATCGTTAGAGCCATTTTTTAGATAAAATTAATTTGACCCGCGTTGACCCAAAAATGATCCACTAATCGAAAGTTCTCGAACATGTGACCCAGCCCATTAGTCTTCTCGTGCCCGAAAATGGTTGGATACAAAATTTCGTCAAAATCGTTTGAACCGTTTTTTAGATACAATTAGCTAGACCCAAAATGACTCACTAATCGAATTTTCTCGAACATGTGACCTAGTCTAATGATTTTCGCGTGCCCGAAACTCGTAAAATACAAAATTTAATCAAAATCGTTTGAGCCATTTTTTAGATAAAATTAATTTGACCCGCTTTGACCCAAAAATGACCCCCTAATCGAAAGTTCTCGGACATGTGACCCAGCCCAATACTCTTCTCGTGCCCGAAAATAGTCGTATACAAAATTTCGTCAAAATCGTTTGGACCGTTTTTTAGATACAATTATCTTGACCATGACCAAAAATGACCCAAAATGACCCACTAATTGAATTTTCTCGAACATGTGACCTAGCCCAACAGTCTTCTCGTGCCCGGAAACCATTGGATGCAAAATTTAGTGTAAATTGAGGCGCTTTTTAGATCTTGACCCACAATGACCCAGAAATGACCTACTAATCGAATTTTCTCGGACATGCGACCTAGCCCAATGCTTTTATCGTGCTCGAAACTTGTAGGACACAAAATTTACTCAAAATCGTTAGAGCCGTTTTTTACATAAAATTAATTTGACCCGCGTTGACCCAAAAATGACCCACTAATTGAAAGTTCTCGAACATGTGACCCAGCCCAATTGACTTCTCATGCCCGAAAATGGTCGGATACAAAATTTCGTCAAAATCGTTTGAACCGTTTTTTAGATACAATTAGCTAGACCATGACCCAAAATGACCCAAAATGACCCACTAATCGAATTTTCTCGAGCATGTGACCTAGCCGAACGGTCTTCTCGTGTCCGAAAACCATTGGATACAAAATTTAGTGTAAATTGAGCCGCTTTTTAGATCTTGACCCACAATGACCCAGAAATGACCCACTAATCGAATTTTCTCAGACATGCGACCAAGCCCAATGATTTTATCGTGCTCGAAACTCGTAGGGCACAAAATTAAATCAAAATCGTTAGAGCCATTTTTTAGATAAAATTAATTTGACCCGCGTTGACCCAAAAATGATCCACTAATCGAAAGTTCTCGAACATGTGACCCAGCCCATTAGTCTTCTCGTGCCCGAAAATGGTTGGATACAAAATTTCGTCAAAATCGTTTGAACCGTTTTTTAGATACAATTAGCTAGACCCAAAATGACTCACTAATCGAATTTTCTCGAACATGTGACCTAGCCCAATGGTTTTCTGGTGCCCCAAAACGGTAGGATAAGAAATTTCGTCAAAATCGTTAGAGCCGTTTTTAAGATAATTTTTGCACTGATCACTTTTGGGGGTTCATTGGTTAAGTATAAAGGAGGGAAAAGGGGAAGCTAATCCCTCCTTAATTTATTTTACGATGGGCATTATTCTTTAAAATAGAGTATAGTATGCAGTTAGTGTGAATAGACTATGAGGTCACTGCCATCAGTTTAACTGGGCACTTTTCTTTTTTCTTTTTAATATTAATGCGTAAACACAATTTTTATGACGTAATTTTCTTTATTTCCTGCTTTTAACACGTGATCATTTAATTATTATTTCAAACTTTCATTATTGTTTTAATAGTCTCGCGCAAATACATTTTTTATTTGAGATAAAACAATTATTTGCGTTGATATAGAAATTGGCAACAATATAAAAAATAATTTTTTCACTAAAAGATTTTTTACTCAATTTTTATATGGATTAAAAATACATGTCAGCTGTATAGAAATAAAAAGCTGCAAAACCGGGCCCGTTGGGCCAAACCAACCAATACTCAATTTTTAAGAATTTTTTGAGTTTTTATAGTCCGACCGTGATAATTTTTTTAATTTCTTAAAGCTTGTTATATTTCGCGTCTGGTGGTATGATTTTCGAATCCGTAGGATGGTTAGAAAAAAAGTAATCGCTTCTGAAAAAAGTCCCTATTAAAAAAAGCGATGAGACTAAATCCTGAATATCTACACAGATTTTCATTGATCCATTTCCAAATCGTTAGTTTTTTTTTTTTATATATAGAAAGAGATTTCTTTTTTTGGTACATTTTGGTTCGAAAAGCACCCATTTTTCGGCACTGGATAGCTAAAGTCGATCTGGACAAAGAACTTTCTGTACTTTTTCGATTTGTTTCAAGATTTGTTTTTATAAAGATGCTTTCTTTTTCGTAATCGGTTTTAAAAGTGAAATTGTCAACAACAACAACAACAAAAAACCCTGCTACCAAAATAAAAAAATAAAAAACGGCAATTGTAGAGATAAAAAAAATAAAAAAATAAAAAAATTGAAATGCATATTATATATTTTTGAAAATATCTCCCATGGGATTAACAGCAGTGAACGGGTGTTTTCGCGCGAGCGAAGTAGCCCCTCTGAAGTAACGAAATAACAAATAAATCAGTAAAATATCATTAAAAATACAGATAAGTGTGGAATTGAAAATCAATGACATAACAAACACGTGTAACGCATCTAACGTCAAGTGAATGTGACGCCACGATCATGCAATTGTGGCGTAAAATTGACAATATTATCGTAAATTTGGCGATAGTTTTTTGTGGAAAGTAGTCGACGAGATAGTGGAAAAGTACCCTACTTTTACTTATTGTCGGTTGCGCAGTATTAATTGTGTAAAGTTTCAGTTCTTTAACCTCATAAATAGTTAATAAAAGGAAGGTAAGGAATCATGCGTCTTACCTGGTTATATCTCCAAACCTTTGTAGAGAAATGGATATCCGAATTGAAGCGCGGTACGTCTCCGTTGAATCATACATACGAATTATATTCCATTATGAAGCTGCACATTTATGTAATCCATCGATCTGAAATTTATTCTTTTGCTGAAATTAAAATGTTTGATTAGTGTTTTAAATTGAAATTAAGCACCATTAACTTTTATATTTAGATTATATTTAATTAATTAATGATATCTTGATTAATATATTTTCAGAGCATTTACACTTGCTCTGACATTTTCACTAGACTACATCGTAAAAGAAAATATACAGAACTAAGAGTCTAAAATGTTTTTGAGTTCTTTGGTAGCCTTGGATGACGTCACAGGGAAAAAACCGGGGCTAATGAGAAAGACGGGTTACCGCGCTTCTTCAATTTAGAGTAGTCACGTGACGCTCCCGGTCTCAGCTGAGCTAAGCAAACCAATTGACATAATATATTTTAGATTACTATTATACCCGAGTTGTTTTTTAATTTGATAAAATCCGTTACTGCCCCCAAGCAGTACAATCATGATTATCAAATCTTACATATATTTCAAAACACTGGGATAATTTTAAGTACTAATTAAAATAATTTGTAACCAGGTATAAAGTTGTTAAAACTGAAAAACAAATAATTGAACCCTTTATATCCTACAAATCATTGTGAATACACCAAAATATAACACAAACTACGGAAATATAATTTATTTAACATTTCAAAATTGAAGCACAGTTGACGATTTTGGAAAAAAAAATTGTCGATTATTTTTTTTTTTAATTTTCAAACAGGTATTTTATACCATAAATATCAATATTTCTCCACCAAAATTATAGACGGTCATGGGATATATATTTTATATAATATATAAAAAAAAATTAAAGATTTAGTAGAAAAATAAATATTTAAAACAAAATGAAATGTGCTCAATACTTATCTCAGAGAATAAATAAAATATTTTTAACACACAAAATATATAAAAATTAATATTTTTTCAATAATTTTTTCCTACCAGAGGAATTGTGATTAAATCTTATAAAAAGTTCAAAATACTATCATAATTTTAAGTATATTAAATAAAATAATTTATAAACAGTTATAATGTCAAAAGTGAAATATATATATATGTAAGTATATACAACTGTACCTAGCTCTCTGTACCCTAGAAGTTACTGTAAATATAAAAAAAATAACACATACTATGATTTATTTAGCATATAAAAATTTCAAAGCTGTAGAACAATTTAAGTTATTGAGAAAAAAATACGATTGTCGAAAAATAAGAGAGAGAGAAAAAAGGTGGGGGTTTGGGGGACTTTTATACCCTAATATCAATATTTTTGCATGAAAATTATACACGGTCTTTGAACACACACTTTATATAATATATAAAATTTTCAAAATTTTAGTTTAAGTATTTAAAAAACATATGTGAAATGTGAAATATGCTCAATATTTATTTCTGAGCATATAATATATTAAAACGAGAAGCAAAAGTCTTAATTTTTCAGTGCAAATTTGACTTTACTTCGCAAGCCTCAACTTTTTTGAGTAGTGGATAAAGCTGGGAACAGAATTAAGAAGAATCAAGACGGTTGGGGAAAGAACAGCTCGCCTATTAACCTTCACTGCTCACAACCCTACCCCTAGGAAATACTCTATCTAAATTCCTGTTCATTCCATTTTTATTCCCCCTTCCTGGAATCCATTCTTCTACCTGCTTTATTTGGGAGAGTGGTGAACAAAACGAAAAGGGAAGGGATGCGCTTTCACTTTTTTGAAGGCTGGAAAGGTAAATGGGAGGGGGGAGTTCTTCCCTTCTATAGAATTTGGGAAAAGGTCATTTTCTGGGGAAGAAAACATATTTATTTTACAACCAAATACCAATAAATCTAACTGATCATAAACAAAATGTAATCGTTATAATATTAGTTGTGTAGCACTCCAAAATATTTAGAGAAGCATTATTATAAAAACTTAGTTATGTATTGAAGTTTATAGAAAATTATAAGGAGCTTTGAGAATTAATAAAAAAAAAAATTCGTTTGTAGGATTTAAATCTATATTAGTCTCTTGACATGTTCTCTGCCGGCGTATTGCTTTATTTAGATGTATTTATTTTGGGATGGAATTTTTTCACAGTTGTTAACATATTTTTTATCTAAAAAATGACATTAATGCCGCTATTTTCAATTATTCAATATGAATTTAAATGGTATGAAAAACTGTATAAGAGAGCTTTTTAAGTTCTGTTAATAATAAATATTAACGTAGACATATATTAATAATATTAATAATTCAGAACTAATTTTAAAGGTATGTGCATGCAATTTTTTACATCAAAAGTTCTTGTTCAGTCAGACGGCAGACAGACAGACAGACAAACCGAAATCATAAACACTTTTGAACTATATCAGTCATGAGTAATGATACATACACAAAGACAAATATAGGAAAATATGGCAATACTTTAAACAGAAATTATGGCATAAATGATAAGCATATATAGAATTAAGCATGCAAAACAAAGTTTGATTGTTAGAAATTCATACACAACATAATTGAAAATATATGGTACAAATGTAAAAGTTTGAAATAATATCTGGCAATTTGTTCTTTGTGCTTCAGTCAAAATCTCAATTTATTGATTTATTATTTTATTATAAACTAAATTAAAAAAAGATTAACACATTTATTAGTGGAATTGTATTCAATTTGTTAATAAATAAATTAAAATAACATTTCATTCATATATACATTTAAAAAATCATGAATTGTTTAAAGGAACCAAAATGCAAAGTATCATATGTATAGTATTCTTAATATTAATCCGTAATAATATTACACGTGTGGTATTCTGAATATTAAATCTTTAAAAATAATCTGAACTTATTAAAAATTTCGACTTGTTTACATCAATAAGCGAAAAACTTTAAGAATAAATAGTGCAAGTAAATACATATTCATTTAAAATAAATTAGCTTTACTTATATTTAAACAATACAAAACAAACATTATCGTATAATGCATAGGTGTCTTTCATTAAAAAAAAAAAAAAAAAAAAAAAAAAAAAAAAAAAAATATACATCGCCAAGATCAGTAATGCAGTGGTGAATTCAAGGAGTGACATTCCCTACAAATGATTTCATATTTTAGATTTATTAATGGTCTAGATATGAAAAATTATCCCGAAACATTGTAATGTCCTCCCACCGAAGCTGCCCTTAGAAAAAAATATATAATCAATAATAATCTTACGATTTTACTCTGCTGTTTTATTTCATATAAGTAAAGTTACCGGCATTCTGCTAACTAAATTATCATATTTACAACGATTACATATTTACAACGATACAGTATATAACATTGCACAATTAAATCTTATGCATATTACATCAAAACGGAAAAATGGTTAATACTTACATTCGATAGATTATCCTAAGTATCTCGTCCTTTATATTAATTGATGAAACTACTTAATAAAACCTCTTAACACAATTAAAAGAAAAGAAAAGAATCGCAATGAAAATTGCGTTTGTATTTATTAATAAAGGTTGGAACGTTGGAACAATTGGTTTTTAAACACACACGAAAATCAAAGTAATGGAATTCCTTTGTGACAGCTGCGCGTCAAAGTACGTTTTCAGTGAGACCGCGACTGTCACGTGACTTTCAACCACGGTAGCCCTCTGCGTTAGCCCCGGAAAAAACACATAACAATTTGTAATCATCTTTTTTTCGCGTGGGCGGTTATTCCATGTACGAAGCTGTGATGAAATAGTTTATGAATAGGTTTTTCGACGAGATAATTTCAGTTATTTGCTGCAATCTTGAAGTACTTTATTATTATTTGATGATTGATGAGTTGTTGATTCTGCATAGAAGATTATCCTTTAATTGGAATTTCCGTCATATATCACAATAAACATACAAAAGTGAGTTACTATACGCAAAAAATCAATAAGTTATGAAGGATATATTTGCATCTATGGTTCGTACAGTCTTAGCACGGTCGGAAATGAAAACCCAGTAAAAATGATGCCATAGTGGTGTAAAAGTGCTGACATATTTAAGTTTCAAATATAAAAATGCTTGTTTTCTTTTAATTATAATGTCATTTAAACACAAAAATACACTTTAAATAACGTAAAATATTCCAGGAGGGAAGGAGGGGCGGGGTAGAACCTAGATTTTGAATTCCAAAGCTTTCATTGGAGTACGAAAAACAGATTTTAATAAAAATAAGAAACCTTTCTATACTGAAACAAATTAGGATTGCTAAATAAAAAAATTAAACGTTTTTATATGAATGCGATAATCAGACATATCCTAGGTGATATTCCCAATGTTTTATGAAAAATTAAATGATTATTCTTCAACAGTCATTGTCCAAGTGAAATGTATTCCGTGCTTTCCCATATGTGTCCCGAAAAAATTAACTTTTTCGGGAGTAATTAGGTAAATTTGGCAGAAAAATTGTCTTGCTTCTACAATTGCTGCTAATTTTGCATCAAGGTATATCGCCATTGCACTAAACTACGAATATAGCGATGCTTGCAATAATATGGTAGTGGTTTTAAACACAACAAAAGTATAAGTACAGTTATCTATCAAGAAATATTAGCAAATTTACAAAATGTTTCGGTACTTTTCGATTAGCCGGGCTCCAGTGTTATATATACACATATATATGTATATGTATACATATATACATATATATGCACACACACACACACACACACATATATATATACATATATATATGTGTATAAATATATATATGTATATACATATGCATAGTATATGTGTATATTACACTGGCGCCCGGCTAACCGAAAAGTACCAATGTTTCTGAAAATACTCAAGTTCACGAAATTAACAATCGCTAAAATAAATTAATTTTATTTTTTCTAGCCAGTTAAAAGAAATTTTACCATATTTTGTACTTACATATAGGCCGTTATTTAGTGCTCGATTTAGTATAGAAGATAAGCCGTAAGTGCCGTATTCTAGAGAGTTTTTATTGTGTTTATGATAAATGACCGTTAGCTAGCATTAGACCATTTAGGCAAGAATTTCGATTACAAAAGATTACACAAACCGAGGAAAATTATTTTTTCCTGATATCAAGACTTGGTTAGATATTTTTCTCATAATCAAATAAATCATATTTCATAAAAATAGTCGGAATTTTTTTCGATTGATACCATCTTTTCGAGTAATGACCACGTCGAGTTTTAAACACAGAAAACGATTTTTCTCGAATTAGTGACCTAGCTAGATCGATTTCTTGTTCTCGAATTAGTATAGTCATCAATTTTTGTGAAAATCGTTAGAGCCGTTTTCGATATATAGCCGCATTCTTAGTGTTGAGTTTGTTTTAATAGATCAAAATGACCTTTCCCGAATTCGAAACCTAGCTAGATGGATTTCTCGTGCTCGAATTAGTATAGGCAACACGTTCCGTGTAAATCGTTTGAGTATTTTTCCATTTATAACAAAAAACATTTTCAGCGCTGAGTTTGTTTTATCCTGTAAAAACGAATTTTCTGGTATTCGGAACCTAGCTAGATCTTTTTCTCGTGCTCGATTTAGTATAGGAGGCAAGTCTCGTGAAAATCTTCCCAGTCGTTTACGATATAATTCATAATCGGGAAAATCCCTTGCTCGTTTAAATATATACCAGCGGGTACGACCGAGCAATGCTCGGTCAACATTTGCTTTGTGTTCAACTTGGTAGTTGAATCACCTAGTATGTCCTATTGGAAATTTCTAGAAAATTATTTCAGATTCTAAAAGCCGATATTTTCGCCAAATGTCGCCAAATTTAGCGACATTCTTTCATTTAGCACCAAGCATGCGTTGAGAAAGTTCTATGTACCCTGATTGGTTCAAATCTTTTTTCGAGAACGTTCCATGGAATCTGATTGCTAGAATTATGTATCTCGGCTCCTATTGGGAATTTCTAGAAAATTCCTTCATATTCTAAAAGTCAAAATTTTCGCCAAATTTGCCAAATTTGGCGATATTTTTTTCTTTTGGCGCCAAGCAAGTGTTTTGGCATTGGTAATCTTAAAAGTCAATTTTCCTCATCATATGTACCCTGATTGGTTGAATTCTGATTTCGAGAACGTTTTTCGGACTCTGATTGGTTGAAGCATGTATCTCCGCTCCTATTGGGAATTTCTAGAAAAATCCTTCAGCTTCTAGAAGCCAATTTTTTCACCAAATGTCGACAAATTTGGCGATATTTTTTTATTTGGCGCCAAGCAAGTGTTTTGGCATTGGTAATCTTAAAAGTAAATTTGCCTGCCAAATCCCGCCAATGTCGCCAACACTTTTTAAGATAAAAATAGCTTGACCCAGACTGACCCATGACCAAAATGACTCACTAATCAAATTTTCTCGAACATGTGACCTAGCCCAATTGTCTTCTCGTTCCCTTAAACTGTAGGACACTAAATTTAGTTCAAATCATCTGAGCCGTTTTTAAGATAAGATAGCTTGGCCCATAATGACCCATGATCAAAATAACCCACTAATTGAATTTTCTCGAACATGTGACCTAGCCCAACAGTCTTCTGGTGCCCGAAAACCATACGTTGGAAAATTTAGTGTAAATAGTCTGAGACGTTTTTAAGATAAAATAGTTTGACCCATAATGACCATGATCAAAATGACCCACTAATCGAATTTTCTCGAACACGTCACCTAGCCCAACAGTCTTCTCGTGCCCGAAAACCATAGGATGCAAAATTTAGTGTAAATAGCTTGAGCCGTTTTTAAGATAAAATAGCTTGACCCATAATGACCCATGACCAAAAGGATCCACTAATTGGATTTTCTCGAGTATGTGACCTAGCCCAATGATTTTCTCGTGCCCCAAAACCGTAGGATACAAAATTTAGTTCAAATCCTCTGAGCCGTTTTTAAGATAAAAATAGCTTGACCCGTAATGACCCATGACCAAAAGGACCCACTAATTGGATTTTCTCGAGTATGTGACCTAGCCCAATGACTTTCTCGTGCCCGAAAACCATAGGATGCAAAATTTAGTGTAAAGAGTCTGAGCCGTTTTTAAGATAAACTAGCTTGACCCACAGTGACCCATGGCCAAAATGACTCACTATTCGAAATTTCTCGAACATGTGACCTAGCCTAATAGTCTTCTCGTGTCCAAAAACCATACGATGCAAAATTTAGTGTAAATAGTCTGAACCGTTTTTAAGATAAAACAGCTTGACCTATAATGACCCATGACCAAAATGACCCACTAATTGAATTTTCTCGAACATGTGACCTAGCCCAACAGTTTTCTAGTGCCCGAAAACCATAGTATGCAAAATTTAGTGTAAAGAGTCTGAGCCGTTTTTAAGATAAAATAGCTTGACCCATAATGACCAATGACCAAAATGACCCACTAATTGAATTTTATCGAACATGTGACCTAGCCCAACAGTCTTCTCGTGCCCGAAAACTATAGGATGCAAAATTTAGTATAAATATTCTCAACCGTTTTTAAGATAAAATAGCTTGATCCACAATGACCCAGAAATGACCCACTAATCGAATTTTCTAGGACATGTGACCTAGTCCAATGATTTTCTCGTGCCCGAAACTCGTAGGATACAAAATTTAATCAAAATCGTTAAAGCCGTTTTTTAGATAAAATTAATTTGACCCGCGTTGAACCAAAAATGACCCACTAATCGAAAGTTCTCGTACATGTGACGCAGCCCAACAGTCTTCTCGTGCCCGAAAATGGTAAGGTACAAAATTTCGTCAAAATCGTTTGAAAATCGTTTTTTCGATAGAATCGTTTTTTAGATAGAATTAGCTTGACCCTGATCCTTGATGACCCAAAATGACCTACTAATCGAATTTTCTCGAACACGTGACCTAGCCAAATGGTTTTCTGGTGCCCGAAAACGGTAGGATACAAAATTTCGTCAAAATCGTTAGAGCCGTTTTTAAAATAAAATTTGCATAACCACACACAAGTTTTTCTCGTATTGGAATATATGATGAATAAAAGGGAAAATCCCTTGCTCGTTTAATATATATGAATTTGGCGATAGTAATTTGGTCGACAGGATAACTAACAAGTAGCAATTGTATATACAGTGTTACGAATATTGTAAATAATTAGTGTTTGTGCTTAAAAATAATGTAAATAGTTCAATTAAGCTCTATTCATAAGCTAATATTATTTTTTGTTGCATTGCAATATCTCAATTTGTTGATTTTTTGCAAGCGAGTAAACGCTATTGGATTTCAATGGGAGTCTATGGAAATTTGGCGAAATACTGGAAATAGTGCCAAGTTGGCAGCTAATTTTGGTTGCCAAATTTGGCGATATATCGCCAAGTTGGCGCCAAACTTGGCGACAGACCCGGGTCCCTTCCCCTTGGTAACCCTCCTAATAGCGCTCATCCTATCTAAATTCTCTACTTTCCTGTTAATTCTCTCTAAGAAAAGTCAGAAAGCTCTGACCAATCAGATACGTTTCGCGGTATCTACGCAGAATTTCATTGATCCATTTCCAAACCATTACTTTTTTTTATATATAGAAGGATATATCCCAACAAAAACTTTTCAGTAAAAAAAAAAAAAAAAAAAAAGGCGCCAAGCTCTCCTTAATTTTTCGGCCAGAAAAAGCAGTGGTATCTGAAGCTCGCCCAAGTTAAAAGTCAAACAGCCCAAATCTTTCATTGAAAATGGCTTCCTGTGACTTGGCCGTTAATGCATTCAAGAGGGTTTTTGAAATGCTAAAAAATGTATAATGATCTATATGTCTACTCCATATTTTTCAGTATTTTACGCATTTTGTTGCACAAAGTACTAGATAAAGCATATAAAACCACTTCAGAGTCTATTTAAATGCTTAGTAAATGAAAAATAACAAAATACTTGTATTCAGAAGATAATTACTTTATGATATTCAAAAGAGTAAATTGCTCAAACATAATTATCCGTTTTTCGACTGTTAGAAACGAATAAGTGCATTCTAACATCATTGCAATAACTCTTAATACATCCAAACAAACTACTATAATAAATGTTCATATGAAATGAATCCCTTTCGTCAATGAACAAGACTTCAATATTATACAATATACAGCATAACGTAACATATTGTGAGATTTGACTAGATTAGTTTATTTCTTCGGTTTCGAGTTAATGACTTTAGACCATACAAAATGACCATTAAACCATAAGTTGGACTGAATGATTCTTAATCAAAACTAATGTTTATTGAAATTGAATGGTAGTATTTATCACAAAGATTTTGCTTTCAATGTCTTCATGGGAATTTGTCTCTGTACATTCTAATATTATTTTTAATATTCAAACAATTTATAAATGTATAATTTCCAATCATAACTTTAGAAATGCCTTAAAATGCATTAACGGCCAAGTCGCAGGAAGCCATTTTCAATGAAAGATTTGGGATGTTTGACTTTTAACTTGGGCGAGCTTCAGATATCACTGCTTTTTTTGGCCGAAAAATTAAGGAGAACTTGGCGCTTTTTTTATTTTTTTATTTTTTTTTACTGAAAAGTTTTTGTTGGGATATCACTACTTTTTGTATGTTTCTTTAATGTGTTTACTAAAATATATTAATATGAAAACAATTTTATTCATTTTTTTGCACTTTACAAATTTATATTTTACTTCAAGTTTATATTAACATATAGAGTGAAAAATGGACATTTTACGTCGGATTTTTAAACGTTTTCTGTAACCTAAAATACATTTTTCTCAATGGAATTCAATATTCAATTACAACTGTAAAAAAGCTGTATTTTTTTTCTGTACGATAATTTTTATGTTAAATTTTATAGGATAATTTAACTTTATTTCTTTATTGTATATTTAAATTGACCAGCGTTTATCAATCTGATGTAATCAATACAACATTTATTCAAATTGATTCATTTTATAATTGTTTCCTCTTCCATTTTTTCTTTTTTTTCAATTCAAATTCTAAAAAAGTTTTTACAATGTTAGCTAATGCTCATAATCTATATACATTTACAAAAACATGCTATTACCTGAAAAAGTAAGTTTTCCATCTCAAAATCTATGATAAACATCACGCTTAAACATTATTTTAACAAAATATTTTCTGAAATAAGTTTAACGAAGTACATCTTGAGCTATTTTATAAATAAAAAGTTTATAAGATGAAGTTGAGTTATTCTACCGCTGTTTGTAGCTGTTTAGTAAAATGTTTTAAAACAAATTTTTAAAACAAAATTTGAAATCAGCTGTGTGTTATGAAAAACACGTTACGTATGTAAATACTTACATAATTTGTGGCAACAATTTAAAATTAATATATAAGTTACTAGCTGTTACCCGTGACTTCGTTCACCTATCATTAAAAGAAGAATAAATGCATTAATTAAGCAAAATATTTCATTCCCGATAATTAGAAACGTAAATAATTAACTAACTCTTTATCACACTAGCCGCCACTGGCGACCAGTTTGGTCTCCCTTAAATGTATGTTAAGCACTGTAACACGTTACTTTTATTCATAATTTATTTTTTTCCGTAATCCTTCGCCAAACCGGAAGATTCTAATAGACAAATCAAAAACTTTTGCGATCATGGTAGCATTTCGCATATTTTTTGTTGTTATGTATTTCATCTTTCTTGACAAAAACCGCTTAACCAACTTAAGCATTTATACTTCATATCCGTTTGCTTATCAGTTGCAATATGCTTGCTAATGAGGAGATTCTTAAACATATTAAGTAGTTTTCCGTAATTGGATCCATTGCCAAATGGCGGTATTAATACGATTTGGTGCAATGAAGTCTATTTTGTGAAAGTCTTTAATGATATCCACCATTTACACTGAACCATATTGTTGCCAATATTTTTTTGTTTGTTTCTTTGTTTCTCGCTAACTTTGGCTGTAGACTTGATTACGGGAGAATCAAGAAGAAAATCTATCATTATTCTCATTTAAAACGTCTTGAATAATGTGACATAATCGGAGTGCATATTATAACACGTAATTTTCGAGTATGGTTTGGTGAAACATTGAACTTTTGGAAGCCAGTTTTGATAATCACGTAAATATGTCACACCAACATTACCGCCTATAATTCTAATTACAGCAACCCGTTTTTTCTCTATATATTGCAACTCTATAGTTAATATAGTGCCCCGGTGCGTCTACGACAGCTGTTCCATCAGAACATTTGATTTCAAAATAAAAGTATCGTTTGTAATTTGCACACGCGAAAAATAAAAGCTGGTATTGGCGATTTTAAAAATTCTATTGGCGAGATTTGCGCCCAAATAACACAAAAGTACTTAATGATGTTATGTATTTTGTAAATGTATATTAAATTACTGTTTTGAAAGCGATTGGTCATTAATAATGGTAAATATGATTGGTGATTAACAATCATTTTCGGTGGTCTCTGTTCCTTTCATGTATAATACATAAATACCAAATTAACTGACAATTTGTTTCGAAATTTGATTCATTAAATATCATTACATGAGTTGTATTTGTTTACATCCAGCTTACATCAAGAAAAGATAAAGAATGAAGCTGAGTTGTATAGCACATAATTATGGTAAACTTTGATTGTGTCACTGGTACGAATTGTTTTTCTGACACCAGGCAGCGCTCCAAAAAATCTTTCACGGAAAACTTACTTTACGAACGATTATCTCCATGGTTTAATGGTTTAATATTTTAAACCTTCACGACGAATGAATCTTTTTTTTTTGTTTACTTTCATGGATAGAGAATTTGAACTGCGAAGCTAATTTCAACTGAAGTTATTGGAGAATATATACATAATTGAACGTAAGTCATCTCTCAAATATTAATTTATTTTGAACGATCTTTCTAAAAATGTCACATTTATGAAGTTTTATTCGAAAAAATAATTTTTAATAAAAATGGCCGCCTGGCATATGAAAAAGTGAAACGGACATTCCGGAACTGTTGATGACAGTCACATGACTTACGGTTTTATTATAGAGATTCCATAGTAGACAATACAGTATTTCTATGTTATAGAGGCCTTGACATAAATAAGTTTTAAAAAAGCGAAATTTTGTGACAAATAATCACGAAAAGGAAACTGCAACCAATGAAAAAAGGCGGGCCAAATAAAATCGTGGAAATCGGTGAATTATATAAAAACATATGTAAAGTTTACCTGGTAAACCATTTTACTTTTAACGCCTTTGTGAAACGTTTTAATAACCATCCTTCAAAGATAATGGAAATAGTATATTCTATTTCATTAAATTCAATTCTTGTGAATAGGGAGCAATAATTGTACATATTCATGCTTAATAATCGATATAGATAAATAAAAATTCAATTTTTCGTTTTAATAAATGTCGTGAAACTAATCTACTTTCTATACTTACTGATACTTGTATTATTAATGTACGGAATTAATTCCCGTTCCTTGTAAAACACATTTGAAAATTCCCATTTTATTTCAAATATGACGTCACTTTTTCCTCAGAGAAATCTCTTTTTAATGGCATAATTCTTGTTAATTTTCTTTCTCTGGCAATCAGGACGTAAATTTTAGCGGAAAACTCACATTTGTATGTAACTGGTACTCAAGCTAATTTTTAATCAGTATCGATAAAAAATATTTCAGTTTTTTATCTTAAATATTACGTCCATTATCTATCTACTTTCATTATACATTGATATTCATGCTCCTTGTATTATTACGAATATTTGAAAATACATGTTTTATTTATGACGTCATATTTGTCCAAGCCAAGGAGAATCCTTTTCATAGTTCCATGGTCCAAGCGAAATCTATTTTTAATAATATAATTATTGTTCATTTTTCTTTTTAATTATAACGCAGTTTTTGACAGAAAAAGATCTTTTTTAATTTAACCGATATTCATACTTAATGTATAATAACAAATACGTACTCCATATTTTTTTTTTCAAATATCACGTAAATTCATCTTCTTTTGAATTCTTTTTAATTTTCAGTTTTCACCTGAAAATCATTCAACTGAAAATTAATTGCTGAGGAAAAATTATTTTTCCGTGTTTTGATTTTTTGGCAACGATCAAAGCCCTTAGCAACGATAAAGTAAAATGGTTAAATGTATGGAAAAATGTCCAATTATTCGCTGTGAAAATAACGAAATTTGGAATTATTAAGAAAAATATTTGAATAAAATAAACAAAAACCAGCCTATGTTCATTCGAGGGTTATAATCATCCTATATGCAAAAATACAGGATCATTAAATGCTCCATTTTGACGCTGGCTTCAGCCTAACATTTGCACACAATCGGATTTATAATATTAATAGCTGTTACCCGTGACTTCGTTCACGCAGCATTAAAATAATAATAAATACATTAATTAAGCAAAATATTTCACTCCTGATAATTAAAAACGTTAATAATTAACTAACATTTTATCACATTTCATAGGAGTTACTTGCGGTATTTTTTACGGTATTTTTTGTTATAGGGACCTTGACATAACTCAGTCTTAAAAAAGTGAAATTTTGTGCCAAATAATCGCGAAAATGAAATTACAACCAATGCAAAAAGGAGGGCCAAATAAAATCGTAGAAATAGACGAATTGGATAAAAACAACTGTGAGTTTTAGCTGATAAACAATTTTACTTTTAACGCCTTTGTGAAACGTTTTAACAGCCATCCTTCAAAAAAAACATTAATTGGAATTAGTATATGCTTTTTCTTTAAATTCAATTCTGCCTCCGTGGTTTAATGTATAGCTGAAACAAATCTTGTTTTCTAAATGACAATACGTTGACAGGCAATTTTTGTTCTCCCTAATAAATTGATTCATGAAGTTCGAATACGTGAAAATATGTTTTTATTTTTCGGATAATTTACTGAAATCAAGATTTTGTTTTCACCATCTATTCAAAGTGAAAATCAATTCTGTTTTTCAGTTTTAATGAGAAAATGGTGTAAAAAATATACAGATCTATTTTATTTCTCCTTTTTTTATACACAAATATGGAGTAATTTACTTTCCGTTTTTAGAGAAACTTCGTTAAAATTAACAAAAAAGAAAAAAAAATCTTGGCATCTAATTTATTTTTTTAAATTCTGACAGTTTGTGTAACATCCTCGGATCAATGATAACCGGTATAAAGTAAATCACGTTGCGTTCGATATTCTGGCACTGTAAATGAAAATTGTAAATTCACGGGCATTCTCCGTGAATTGCTGCCGTAATTTTACGGGAAATGCCCCCTTTTCTAGGTAAACGGTCCATTTCAGTAAATTTCACGTTTTTACGGGCAAGAACCGTTTATCTAATAACAAAGCTCGATTATCTAGTCACAAAACCGGTTTTCTTATGGACATTGCCTGGAATCTCTACTGCAGTAATTTTACAGCAGCAATTTTTTACAGTGAGGAGTAGTTGCGAAATACAAACATAGATTCGTGTTCATTTTCCTTTTCTTAAAATTATGATGCGATTTTTAGCAGAAAATTCTCATCTGTATATAACGGATATTCATGATTAATAATCAGTATAAATAAAAAAACATTTAAATTTTTCGTTATAAATATGGCGTGAAACTCATCTACTTTCTATACTTACTGATCCTTGTATTATTAATGTAAGGAATTGATTCACACTCATTTTAAAACACATTGGAAAATTCCCGTTTTATTTCAAATATGACGCCTCTTTTTCCCGCAGAGAAATCCCTTTTTAATGACATAATTCTTGTTAATTTTCTTTTCCAGGCAATTAATTTCAGTACTGGCATAGGGGAAATTATGTTGCTTTAACGAAATAATATTAAATCTTTAGTTTTTATCAACAAAAATGGAACTATTAACATTCGTCATTTTTTTTTTTTTAGTTAATCGAGTTATTTCTTTTAGTTTTAAGAATGAAAATAAATATTTCTCGCTATCCATGGCATCATTTTCGATATGGATAATTTTGAGGAGCATATTATTGACATTTGCTGACCATTTTCTTTTGAAACTTCTTTTTGCTTTTTTAAAATTTAAATAAAAATTACGGTATAGTTATATTAGCCCTGCGCAGACGGTAAAACGCCAAGAATTATTACCATACAAAAGAAAAAAGCGAAGAAAAAACCCAAGATCATATTATTTCACCAATCAAAGATATCCGCTTTATTTTTGATGTATGGCGTCATATTCGCCTGTTTCCTATGGTTACTCATATTGAAACCTTGTATTAGTATCAAAAACTTTAAAAAAGTACCTTTTATTTCTATTAATATTATTTAATCTTCTTTTTAATTCTTTAATTTTTTTATTTCATTTTTATTTTTCACGTAAACATTTTTCAATTGAAACTAAATTGTTGACTAAAAATTATTATTCCGGAATTTGAATTAGTTTTGGCAACGATAAAGTATTAGCAACGGTAAAGTAAATTTAACCATGTTAAAATATTATACGAAAAAAATGTCCATTTACTCTCTATGAAAAAACGAAATTTTGAATTATTAAGAAAAATATTTGAATAAAATAAACAAAACCCAGCCTATGTTCAAATGAGGGTTATAATCAATCTGTATGCAAAAATACAGGATCATTAAAGGCTCCATTTTGACGCTGGCTTCAGCCTAACATTTGCGCACAATCTGATTTATAATATTATTAGGATTAAAATATTATACGAAAAAAATGTCCATTTACTCTCTATGAAAAAACGAAATTTTGAATTATTAAGAAAAATATTTGAATAAAATAAACAAAACCCAGCCTATGTTCAAATGAGGGTTATAATCAATCTGTATGCAAAAATACAGGATCATTAAAGGCTCCATTTTGACGCTGGCTTCAGCCTAACATTTGCGCACAATCAGATTTATAATATTACTAGCTGTTACCCGTGACTTCGTTCACGCAACATTAAAGGAAGAATAAATACATTAATTAAGCAAAATATTTCACTCCCGATAACTAAAAACCTTAATAATTAACTAACTCTTTATCACATTTCATAGGAGACAATACAGTATTTTTTGTTATAGGGACCTTGACATAACTCAGTCTTAAAAAAGTGAAATTTTGTGCCAAATAATCGCGATAATGAAATTTCAACCAATGCAAAAAGGAGAGCCAAATAAAATTGCGGAAATAGACGAATTGGGTAAAAACAAATGTCAATTTTACCTGATAAACAATTTACTTTTAACGCCTTTGTGAAACGTTTTAACAGCCATCATTCAAAAAAACATTAATTAGAAATAGTATATGATTTTTCTTTAAATTCAATTCTGCCTCCTTAGTTTAACGTATAACTGAAACAAATCTTGTTTTCTAAATGACAGTATGTTGGCAGGTAATTTTTGTTCTCCAGAAGAAATTGATTCATGAAGTTTGAATATGTGAAAATATGTTTTTATTTTTCGGATAATTTACTGAAATCAAGATTTTGTTTTCACCATCTATTCAAAGTGAAAATAAGTTCTGTTTTTCAGTTTTAATGAGAAAATGGTGTAAAAAATATACTAATCTGTTTTATTTCTCTTTTTTTATACACAAATATGGAGTAATTTACTTTACGTTTTTAGAGAAACTTCGTTAAAATTTGCAAAAAAGAAAAAAAAAATCTTGGCATCTAATTTAATTTTTTAAATTCTGAGAGTTTGTGTGACATCCTCGGATCAATGATAACCGTTATTAAGTAAATCGCGTTGCGTTCGATAGTGTAGGAGTAGCTGCGAAATACAAACACACGGTCAGATTTTAATATAATAGATTCGTGTTCATTTTCCTTTTCTTAAAATTATGATGTGATTTTTAGCCGAAAATTCTCATCTGTATATAACGTATACTCATGCTTAATAATCAGTATAGATAAAATAAAATTTAAATTTTTCGTTATAAATATGGCATGAAACTCATCTACTTTCTATACTTACTGATCCTTGTATTATTAATGTAAGGAATGGATTCACACTCATTTTAAAACTTATTAGAAAATTCCCGTTTTATTTCAAATATGACGTCTCCATTTTCCCCAGAGAAATCCCTTTTTAATGACATAATTCTTGTTAATTTTCTTTACCAGGCAATTAATTTCAATACTGGCATAGGGAAAATTATGTTACTTTAACGAAATAATATTAAATCTTTAGGTTTTATCAATAAAAATGGAACTATTAACATTCGTCATTTTTTTTTAGGTAATCGAGTTATTTCTTTTAGTTTTCAGAATGAAAAATCACTATTTCTCGCTATCCATGACATCATTTACGACATGGATAATTTTGCGGAGCATATTATTGACATTTGCTAAACATTTTCTTTTGAAACTTCTTTTTACTTTTTTTAAAATTTAAATAAAAAATACGGTATAGTTATATTAGCCGTGCGCAGACGGTAAAACGGCAAGTATTGTTACCATACAAAAGAAAAAAAAAGAAAAAAAGTGAAGAAAAAAATCCAAGATTATTTTATTTCACCAATCAAAGCATATCCGCTTTATTTTCGATAAATGACGTCATATTTGCCTGTTTCCTATGGTTACGCATATTGAAACCTTGTATTATTATCAAAAACTAAAAAAAAAAGTACGTTTTATTTCTAATAATATTACTTAATCTTCTTCTTAATTCTTTAATTTTTTTTTATTTCATCTTCATTTTTCCCGGGAAAATTTTCCAATTGAAACTAAATTGTTGAGTAAAAATTATTTTTTCTGGTTTTGAATTTGTTTTGGCAACGATAAAGTATTAGCAACGGTAAAGTAAATTTAACCATTTTAAAATGCTATACGAAAAAATGTCCATTTATTCTCAATGAAAATAACGAAATTTTGAATTATTAAGAAAAATATTTGAATAAAATGAACAAAAACCAGCCTATGTTCATATGAGGGTTATAATCAACGTATATGCAAAGATACAGGATCATTAAATGCTCCATTTTGACCCTGGCTTCAGCCTAACATTTGCACACAATCAGATTTATAATATTATTAGGATTAGGATTAGGATTTATCTCTATATCATAAATTTAATTTTACCTGATCAAGAATCCACCAATTAGAAGCATGCTTTCACAATAATAATAATGTCATATGTAAAAGAAAAATTAGTCATTATACATTTTACGCATTTATATAAAATACATGGTTGCAACAGTTTAATAATTTTTATGCCAAACCACCATCGCAAAATTTCGCCAATTATTTGTACACTCGATTACGTAAATCGAAATATTACGGATTTTAGCTCAGTTTCATTCTGCTTAAAATTTGGTGCTTTCGTACGTTATACCATTTAATTATCCAGATGATATGCTGAAAAATAATAATAGATTGCTACTCGCAGAAAAAATTAACTCAATAAAAATAGCCGCTAGCGTCTAATTATTTCCAAGCTTGGCGACACGAAGCAAAATATCTCCAAATTTGGTAAAAAAAATTATATTGTTAAATCTTGCCCTTTGTCGACGTTTGGTGAAATATCACCAAATTTGGAGATAAAAATATCATGTTTATGTTGAAGTCAAAATATCATTAAAACGCACCTAAAGGATAAATAGTTGCGCATAAATAGTTGCGTATTTTTGTCAGATTCACTTGAGTGTTATTGAGATTAAAATCCCGACATTTATAGTAACATTTATTTTAAGGAAGTAAAAGATCTAAAGATGGACAGATAAACTGAAAGATTTCCTTTATCAACATTTTTGGAAAAGCATATAAAAATTTTCATTCAGCTTGAAATCATGTAACACCTTCAAACTAAGTTTTTCTGTAATCGGGCTTTGGCGGCCAACTTTGCCGTCACAAATGAGCGAGTAAATGATTGTTCTAGGGAACAATTATTATTTAAATGTTTATCAAACAACAAAAATATACATCGTTGCAACAATGTAATTATTTTAATTTGCATATTGAATGTATTACGAACTGTATATGGCCAAATCAGCACCCCCTGTTTGAAGCGTTTAAATGCGGAAATTGTATGTTTTCAGACTTTTCTGGTGAATTGTGCTACAAAACCTACTTACTTGTCAAATGTCATGATTCTACGACTGTTAGAAGTACTTTAGTTATTTGATGATCACCAACCTTAGTTATTTGATGATCCCCTGTGAGTCAGTTACAAAAAAGCCATTTTTCGGAATCTCATATTTCGAAAAATATTAAATACAGAAATACCAAATCTTGGAACCTAGTTCAGTTTCATTATACTAATACGTCTTAAAATGGAAAACTTTGTAGCTCTCCTCAAAACGCAGTTATGAGGGGGTGAAAAGTATGCCGAAATAGTTCAAGAAAAGGTAGCTTACGGCTTGTGCGAACTTGGCGGACGCACTGCCGCGCTCCCAGATATTAAATGTAAAAAACTCGGTCTCAAAAAAAAAAAAAAAAAAGTTTTCAGCGATGTTCTGTAACCCAGGAAGCCCGGGTTCTACTCCTTAGTTTATGTAATAAAGGATCAATCAAATTTAGCTGCGGAATCTCATTAGAAAAATCTGTAAAAAAAAAAAAATACTTTCGAGTATATGGCGAAAACAGACGCGATTTGGCTGGTAACACTTTTTCCTCGTCAAATGTAAGCGATTTTAATGTATTTGAAAATTCCTGGTAAAATGAGTGTTTAATTGCGTAGTACTTTGTGAATTTAAACTTAAACAATTAAGTAGTTTATTATTTTTTCGATAAGCTAATATAGTATATATATACAAGTTGCGTATTGCTAAATTTAATTAATTTTACATGGTTTCGCCGGTTGGATAAATTTTAAGTGTATTTTAACAGTAACTGCGCGATTAAGAACGCTCTCATTATATATTTTAATTGTGAATAAGTCGTTGTTTCCATGGCAACAATACTTTTCACATGTCTCTGATACTAACAATATCGAAGTCAAATTGACAGTGCTCAGAATCGGACATTAATTTCTAGTTTGAAGCATTTTTAATCAATTTAAATTTTGTTCTAAACCTTAGAATACGATCATTAATTTTCTTTATTATATACATATAAATGTATATGGGAAAACCATAGTTATAAAAGTGTATTTATGTAAGTTAAACTTACTTAAGCTAGCTCAGTATGAATAGTAGAAAAAGTTTTTCTTAAAAAGTTTTTCTCTAAAATCGTTCTTTTTTTCTTTCATTGTGTCGCCAACCAGCGATAATTCGCCAAAAACACGAAAATTTCCTAATTTTTTTACGGAAGTTATATCGAGGTTCCGCAGCAATTTTTTTATAAGCGTATATATCCTCATGAGAAGAATATTCTGTAATTTTTTCAAAATTTTCTGAGTATGGGCTTTTGGAAACTGTCCTAGTCAGTAGTGCTACATTACAAATTGCCGGTAAATGTAGCGACTATTGCAGTTTCGCCACTTGTAGTGTGCTACTTCTGACCACTGAATCTAATACTATTAGCTATTTGAATAAAAATAGAATAGTTGTAATTTACGGAAAACAATTACCTGGCTAGCCAAGCTTAGAGCAACAGTAATTAAAGTCTCTTGGATTGCTATGAGGATTCGTCGCCTTGGTTGCAGGCCCGTAGCTAGACCTTACTTCCAGGTGGGGCAAATATTTTTCCAGGGGGGGCAGATTATTTCTTAATTTTTTTCACGTCTCTTATACCTTGAAAAATATGTACTGTACTTTTAGTGTAATTTTTTTCTCATTTAAAACGTAAGATCTCTCCAAAGCCAGAATGAAATTTTTAATGTTTGTTCCAAGACACAATAAAAAATATATCAAAGACACATAAATAAAATATTTACATTTACATAACGTAAATATGTTGTTTCCTTTTAATTAAGTAATTTAAATTTATGTAGGTTTTATGTTCGTTTATATTAATAAATGCATTCAAGTACAATTTATTAAATGATGTTTCGTTATATTTACATCACGCAATAAAGATATGCGAAAGAAAAAAACAGAATGAATAAAATGAATAGAACAAGTAACGAGGATGTCTTTACCGATAATGAAAAAATATTTTTTTAATTTTCATGATGGAAAAAAAAAGAAAGAAAAGAAAAGAAACAGAGTACCAAATTAATTATAAGGCCTTTTATTTTATTTTAGTTTTTTAATTTTAGTTTTAGTCTTTTACAAATTTGACAACCACTATTTGTTGTAAAAATAATTTATTTGAAAGAATTTTGAAGACTAATGGGAATCATGTATAAAAACTCTCTAATATAATTGAAACCTCCTGTCTCTACTTGTATTTAATTTTTTTAGTACTTCTTCTAAATTTATGTTTTCCGTCCGTTTTCTCTCGAAGGCCAAGAAGGCTAGATCTGCCATTCTCTTTTAGGCAAATCGAGATCGAGAATATCTGGTTTACTTGTAGTAGGTCCAGTTAATGATAATGAATTTTTATCACTACTATTTGCACAATATTCAGGATCAGGACTCTCTATTTCCTGTTTTAGTCGACGCTTCTTATACATAAATGAACGGATATTTATATTTTCAAATATAACTTGTATTCACAGATAAAGTAATCCTTTCCGTTCACAGATACATACTTATCCCAATATAATATATGCAACTTTTAAAACGAGAACCTTTTTATTTTCACTGTCACCAAAAACTGATTAGCATCTGAAATCCACAACGGTTTAAACTAAAACTGTAAGGCAGAATGCATTATTTTCACAAGCGGATTTTCAAGAGTCACTTCCTCGAAATCGTTGAACGGGACACAAAAACATCCGGGTGGTCCTGCACAAACACAGGCCCGCTGTCGGCACAATCACAGGAGCGACAAATTGCACCTATATCGTCCCATTGTAAAATTGTCAAAATCTTTCTTTCAGAAAATAGTTCATATTACTTCTCTATTTATATTTCAGAAGACGGGTAACACAATTTCACACCACAGGTGGTCCAGTGATGTGTCAGAAAGTCAAAGTCAAAAAACACTAAAGGGTGCTGAGTAGAAGCACTAAAGGGTGCTGAGCAATTCGGCTGCTTTGATGGCGCTTGTTTGTGACAGGCGATTTAATAGCAGTCTTGAAGCCAAGTTAAAAACGTTTCGTGAAATCCTAACTATAAGCATTACAAATGAAACAAAATGAAGAAATAATAATAATAAAAGGAATTTGTAAGAGGCAGAAAATTCAAAACTGAATACGGACGCTCTGGTTTTTCAAACAGATGAAGCCTTAAAATTCTCACGCTTCTGTTGTTATTTGTTACTCTGTGTTGAGTTCTGAAAAAGCCGTAAATTATGGAAAAAAATAGCATAAAAACAATATCTTTTCATAATTTTTTTAAATGGATTTTTATGAGAGAATATTAAGATTAATACAGAATTAATGTAAATATTGTTAACACTGTATGGTAAATTACACTGCATCACCCCTTGCTACAATAACACGGAATCATTTATGTTTAAAGTATTAAACATAGTTTATTCAAGATCTAATTAGCACAACCCAGTACTGGCTCAGTTTCAGACAAAACAATCCCAGTTTAAGTGTGTTCGTAAGTATATAAATGTGTAGCAACTATAGTCGTCGTCTGGTCCGTCCGCAAAACAAAAAACTAACCAACCGAATGGTTTGAAATGTAATATATAGAAACGTTATAGAGTCATTTTAAATTTTGTGAATATCGAATCCCAACTTAAAAAGATATTAAAAAGTTTTCTTTATTCTATTAAATCCTATCATACGTAATCTATATAAAAAGCGCAAGTCATGTGACTGAGGAAAACAAATACGGGCTAACCTGCTAACCACTTCTTTTTTTCATATGCCAAGCGGTCATTTTTATTCAACATTATTTCTTCGAATAAAATTGCATAAAAGTTACATTTTTAGAAAGATCATTCAAAAAAATGGTTTGCTTGAGAGATGAGTTACATTAAAGAAAGTATAGATTCTGAGATAACTTCAGTAGAAATTAGGTTAATAGCCGAATATCTCAATCCATTAAAGTAAATAAACACAAGAGATTCGTTCATCATGAGTCATAGAAATATTAAACATGGAGGTAAGCAATATCTCATGTTGAATTCTGCAGCGCTGTCTGGTGTCGAAAAAAATTCGCATCTGTAAACGTGGCATCACTAATAATAATAAAAAAGGGCATGCTCATTTCGCTCGTAACAGACGATATAATTCATTTCACGGAAATAATAAAGATTATTTTTTTACATTGTAAAACTAGTTATAGTACGGTCGCACCTCATTTGTCACGTTTAACGTACATTTCCAACTTGTTTGTTTGTTCCGTGCTACATTAAAAAAAATAATAAACACTATTTATGCAGAATATTTAGTGTCGAAGAGTCTGTGCAAATATAAAATATTTTTTAATTTATTTATTTCACTGTCCATTTCCTATAAAGCATCGCTATTTCTTCAATCGCCGTATATTTTTTGAAAAGAGCTATACATATTGTTTATGCTTAAGACTGTTATGACATTAAGGTCACATTCACCCGTAATTAAATACTATTTCAGATATCCTCCATGAGGTTCCAAAAAATATATATATAGATATATATATGTATATTAATTATATATATATATATATAATTTTTTTTCCGGCTGAACAACACGGAACTTTTTTGCTATATTCGCACTGTCATTTTTATACATCAAAGCATGAAATTTACAAGTTTTAAGTACTAAAGTGATTTAGAATCGAATAACGTTTTTCACTTTTCTATAAATACGTTAAATTTTGAGTTGTAATCGATTTCTCTCTTATGAATTTTATCAGACATCATGTCCAGAAAATTGGCTTATATCTTTAACTTTGACGGTCATTTTCTGAAAACTGATTTGCTTTTACAAAAAAATGGAAAACACTATTTAATTTCTCCGTTTTTAATAAGAGGACCTGAAAAATTTTTGAATTTAAGAATAGTGAATGTCTTTGTGAATGTGTCAGAAGATAACTAATTTGGATTTATAAAATCGTAAGTAGCCCGGCATATTTTATTCTTTAAATTTGAAATAATGATTGGTTTATTTCAGAGGCGCCAACTTTTAAAAATTTCGGGGTGGGGGGGGGGACGTGGAAGAGTAGATTGAACAGATAAAGGGACAGACCTTCTATTAATTTTTATTTCCAGAGGGGGAGGGGGAGCGATGGCCCTGTGAAAATTTCCAGATAATTTCTATGGCCTTGTAGTCGGCGTCTATGATGGATTTAATTTGTTATCTTGTTCATTATTATAAATATTTTCAAGCCGTAAGCAAAGGTATGAACTTGTTTAAGCTACTTTTATCATATTATTTCGATATCTGCAAATAAATTCCTTTAAAGAATATATTTTACGCGAAATAAAACATTTTATAAAATCTAAGTATACTTAACAACTTAACAATATCATATCGTTACATTTTTCTTTTTGTTCCTTGATTTATTATTGATTGATATTATTTCGTTCCTTGAAGATTTTGTACTTTAAGATAAAAAGTTGTTTATGTTATTTACATGAAAGTTATTTAAAGTGAAATACACACAAACGTGTAACGCGGTAATAATTTCCTCTACTAACCACTACTTGTAAAACCCGTGGGAAAAAAATGTATATATATAACTTAAGACATGTATATTAAAAAAAAATTCACAGATAATTCTGTAAATTTCTTATTTATAAATTAAATTTATATCATTTAATTAAAACAAATTTTATATACTATTGGTTAAAGATGATATTTTCATTGCAATTACATTTTTTCTTTACGCTGAAAAACTCCTCCTATAATTTTTTTATTGTGACAAAAGTTTCACAAATTTTTATCATTCAATAATATGTAACGAAAGATCAGAAGAATGAAATACATTAGTCCCCTCTTCCCAAAGCAAACAAGTAAACATAACAATCCGTTTCATGGAATTGGAACAAGTTCCATGAAAGAAGCAGCAAACTTGTCATGTACAACAAATTCAATCATTTTTGGCTGTTTCGCTTTATTTTCAGATTCAGAAGCCTCTGGTTTCAACCCTGCTTTCACATGACGACAATTCTACAAAGAAAGTAAGCTTTATGGATATCAGAATTGTTGCTGGGTCGGTACGGGCAGGAATATCCTGCGGTACGGTGTAATTTCAACAAAGCGAGGAATGTCCTACGTGACAATCCCCGACAGGTCTGTTGTCTGTTAAAAAAAGAGAGAAAAAAGAAGGTGTATAGATAAATTTTTTCTGGTTTTGTTTCCATTTTTAAAACGAAATTGGGAGGAGGGGGGGGGGGGGGGGCTCTTTGCTTAGATCTGGCAAGAAGATGGAAAAAATTGGAAATTTAAAGTGAAATAGTGGTTGATAAAGTGATCGGAATGTTCAGTCTCACACTAGATTAGACAAAAATTTATTTAAAAAAATAATAGAAATTTAATGTTGTTTAAATCGGGATGTTAAGTTTCACGCTAGGTCGGGCAAAATGTTTTGCAGGTCGGGCTTTGCCCGACCTGGCCCCCACCTGGCTACGGGCCTGCTTGGTTGACTGAAAATATACGTCTGATCGTCTAGTTTTACTTACCCATCATACGTAGTATAGGATAAGTCTTGTAATCGTTTTGAAAATCGAAAACAAATTTTGAAGGATTTACACGTTTCAGACACTGGAGATTCCGAAAAACATTTTTAGAATTTTTTTTTTTGCCGTCCGTCTGTGTGTCTGTAAACGCTCTATCTCCCGAAAAAATTGAGATAGAGACTTGAAATTTGATATGTACTTACTATGTAATAATGGGAAGAAGCTTATTGAATTTGAGTAACCTCGATTATCCGGAACTATTTTTTTTCGGACTCTCGAAATATTCGTTCTGATAAAAAGTATATAAAAATTTTCGAAATTGTTTATTTTAAGGAGTGACTTTAAAAGACAATAAAAAAACAAATTTTGCATAAAGCATGAAGTCGATCGGATTATTAGTTGCCGAGATATTTGTAATCCTATTTCCACACTCTTCTATTTTTCATGACCCTGTATTTCATCCAAATTTCAATTCAAAGATACATTTTAACTGGAAATGAGACACTTAATCAGATGCAATAAACCACTAGTTAATAGGATTATTGTTTTTGGAGTTATAAGGATGTTTCTTTTAACCCCTTGGGGACGAGCGACACGTATACGTGACGCATAAGATGCTCAGAATCCTCGATTTTTCCCACCAGTTATTTTTTATTGTAAGATTTGCCTCATTAAAACTTAGCATTTCTGCGTTTCAATTAGGCGAAAATTTCTGTTTTGAAAAACCGGTGGTAAAAGATTAAAAATTCTCTAAAGGACGCTCGTCGCGAAGGGGTTAAGCAACTCAGTAATCGAGCCTTCAAAGTTCATGACGTCATCAAGCCACGATTTTATTCGAATTGCAATGCATTTTATAAGTAGTTTACACATTTTTTTAATATTTTACATTATGCATATCCATGATGGGTAAGAATTACGGTGTCCCCCAACGACTAGTTTATATAGGGGTGGGGCATGATTGTCTTTCTAGTTGCCTTGCGCTAATTGTATCCAATATGATCGTGCATATTAGGACATAAACTTTTGTAACTAGAAAAAGAAATACCAAATTAATTATTTATTAATTATTGACAAAAGGACAAGATCGTTTCTTAACTAGAACAGGAAAATCATGTGATTTTGCTGTAATTCTAATTTATTTCGCAAAGTATTAAACTGATTAAAATTTAACCGTACTGTCCAATCGCATTTTGAAAAAGATTGAAACATTTTAAAAAGCTTGTATAGTGTAGGACTTAAAATGCTCTCGCTCTTGCTTTATTGTTATTATGAATACTTTCTAGGTACTTTCGTGTTAAGGCGGCCCTCAAAGATAAATCGCCATGTGACCAATATTTATCGCCAAATTATAAAGCATATATGACATTATAATAATACATGATGTATGTAACATTTCGTGACGTATATGGCCTAGTTATAGACACATACAACCGCAACCTACGTTATACACGGCCGGTGCATGACGTTTAAAACGTCACATGGAGTGGATCATTTTTACACGATGAATGGTGCAAAGCGGCGCGCCCACCGTTTTGCACCAATCGCCGCGTAAAAATGATCCACTCCATGTGACGTTTTAAACGTCATGCACCGGCCGTGTATAACGTAGGTCGCGATACAACGCATATATGATGTATATATATATGATATGTGTGGTATAAGATGTATATATGACATTAAAAGACGTAAATAATATGTATATAATGATGTATATGGCACATATATAAGTGTTTGGAGTATATATGCGAATATATAATGCATATATAAGCTTTGCGATGATCTTGGCGAAATCATAGCTGCAACCTTGACATAATTGTAACTGTGGGAGCTACTATAGCATGAAACCACACTATTGGATTACTGGTTACTTATACTATTGTTATTAAAAAAAAGTCTTTCCGGCCTGTACCGGGAGGAAAAGGTAGCTTTCCTATATCTTCGTTTTAAAATTTTATTTAATGTTACTCGAAAACAGCAAGCTAAAATGCAAAGAAACCGTTTACAAAAGATTCGTTAATACTGAATTTGAATAAGAAAATCTCCAAATTGGCTTCATTTATAAAAACTTATTTTGGTCGCCAAATTTGGCGATATTTCGCCAAATGTCGCCAAGTTTGGCGAAAATTTGGCGCTAACGGATATGAATATATAGTTTTATGCGTATGATTGGGAAAATGATTACAACAATGAAAGAAAATAATTTGCGAGAAATCGCGTTCACTAAACCTCATAAATTAATTGTTGGTTTTATGTAATGTTGCTGTCTTGTTTCAAAATATCAGCCACCCTAGAAATTCAAACTGCTCTATCTCAGCCATTTTTTAGATAGAGGTAAAACAAAAAATATTCTGGAATCCTTATATCAAGGCCTAACACTTAATTAAAAAATAAATTTGAATTTTAAACTTTTTTGTATATTTATTTCAGTTTTAAAATTTTCAGTGGCCGCCCTCTTGAAACAAGAAGGCGTACCAAGCTGGCCAACGAACTCGGTCGAGGCATTGATGAGCTTAATGCACACAATTAATTTCATCTAAATTAATTTATAAATACGAACGTTATCGTATGACATAGATCAGATATATATATATATATATATATAACCATTAATGAAATATTACCGAAACATATATATATATATATATATGGATATATCTATATATATAAATCAACATTTGAACGGAGGGTGGTTTTGGGGTCTGGGGGTCATGATCGGTGAAAATATATCGAAATTTACCGGAACTGCTTTCCTCCGAACGGCTGCAATAGGTAGCTTTATACTTTTTGTATTGAAAGCTACCTAAAAATCCACAGACTTATTTTTCTTTTAAGAATATATTAAATAAAATATATTTTTATAAGCAGTATGCAATAATTTAGTCTTATTTATGACATTAAAAATGTGTTATTATGAATATATTTAAATATCAGGTCTATATCAGTTAATTATTAGAAGTATAATATCATATATAAGTTAAATTGCATGACCGTATCAGGTCTATGCCAAGGGCCCCAAAAAGTCATAGATACTTATGTATTATCCGGACCCGGAAGATAAATCGCCAAAAATGGTTGTTAATCGCCAATCATGTTTAGCATTGTCAATGGCCAATCGCGTTAACAACAGTAATTTAATATACATTTATTAAACACTTAACATCGTTAAAAATCTTAAATAATATAAAAGCAAAATAAAATAATGCAAAACAATAATTTAGTATTCGTTTATTAAACACATAGGATCAGAATGACGGCTTTTAGCTATAAAAGATATCAGCGGGTAAGACCGAGCAACGCTCGGTCAACATTTGCTTTGTGTTCAACTTGGTAGTTGAATCATGTATGTCGGATCCTATTGGAAATTTCTAGAAAATTATTTCAGATTCTAAAAGCCAACATTTTTGCCAAATATCGCCAAGTTTAGCGACATTCTTTCATTTCGCACCAAGCATGCGTTGAGAAAGTTCTATGTACCCTGATTGGTTCAAATCTTTTTTCGAGAACGTTCCATGGACTCTGATTGGTTGAATTATGTATCTCGGCTCCTATTGTGAATTTCTAGAAAATTCCTTCAGATTCTAAAAGTCAAATTTTTCGCCTAATTCGCCAAATTTGGCGATATATTTTTCTTTTGGCGCCAAGCAACTGTTTTGGCATTGGTAATCTTAAAAGTCAATTTTCCTGCCAAATCTCGCCAATTTCGCCAACACTTTTTAAGATAAAAATAGCTTGACCCAGAATGACCCATGACCAAAATGACTCACTAATCGAATTTTCTCGAACATGTGACCTAGCCCAATTGTCTTCTCGTTCCCTCAAACTGTAGGACACTAAATTTAGTTCAAATCATCTGAGCCGTTTTTAAGATAAAATAGCTTGACCCATAATGACCCATGACCAAAATGACCCGCTAATTGAATTTTCTCGAACATGTGACCTAGCCTAACAATCTTCTCGTGCCCCAAAACCATAGGAGGCAAAATTTAGTCTAAATAGTCTGAGCCGTTTTTAAGATAAGATAGATTGATCCATAATGACCTATGACCAAATTGACCCACTAATCGAAATTTCTCGACCATGTGATCCAGCCCAATAGTCTTCTCGTGCCCGAAAATGGTAAAATACAAAATTTCGTCAAAATTGTTTGAACCGTTTTTTAGATAGAATTAGCTTGACCCTGACCCAAAATGACCCAAAATGACCCACTAATTGAGTTTTCTCGAACACGTGACCTAGCCCAATGGTTTTCTGGTGCTTGAAAACAGTAGGATACAAAATTTCGTCCAAATCGTTAGAGCCGTTTTCAAAATAAAATTTGCGTAACCACACACACACACACACAAGATTTTCTCGTATTAGAATATATGATATACGATGGTAGTTTATTTTTGGCTCTATGTTATACCCACCAGCAATAAATATGATATATATATCCTAATCACATACTATATCTATGAATATAATATACATATCTGCATCTATATCTATATCTATATCTATATTATATAATAATAAATGATTCTGCAATTGCCTGTAATATTTTTACTACATAATATTAACTATAGAGTTAGAATGTAGAAAAAAAAAGATAAAGATTACTGTAATTAATACTATTGGCGCCATGCTTGGCACAGTTGTATCTGACCTGGCCCGGATAATATGTAAATACCGAGTTGTATTTGGATTCGGCTTACAAGTTTTAGTTTCTAGCGCCTTTATGTAAAAATAGCACAGTAAGAAAAAACTTGCCTAGACCATCGAAGACGTAAGAAAATCTGGAAAAGATATCACAGAAGCAACGGGGTTGGCGCGAGTTTTTATTTGTGTGTGTGTGTGTGTGTGTCATTTTGGTCAGAAAACCTCGTTTTCAAAAACCTGTTAGGCCTGGGACTTTCCTAAAGATATCGTCTCGCGTTTCATATGCCAGTCGGCCAGTAGTTAAAAAAATTATTTTTCGAATAAAAGTTAGATTTTTAGAAAGATCGTAAAAAAGAAAATACATGAGAGATGAGTTATATTCAAATATGTAAATATATATTTTGCTATAAATTCTGTTGAAAATCGGCTGGCAGCCCAATATTTCATTCCGTTGAAGTAAACAGAACAGATTCGTTCTTCAATGAGCGACAAGATATTAAACCACGAAGGTAATCATTCGCAAAGCAAGTCCCCAAGCGATGAATTTTGCAGCGCTCCCGTGTGTCTAAAAATAATTCGTGCATTTAAGCCAATCAGAGTTTAGCATAATTCTGCAACACAACTCAACTTGCTTCATGAGCTTTTCTTGAATGTAAACAAACTTAACTCATTTTAAATAATGCGAGTAAGTAAAGTTTTTTCTTTTCGGATTATTTGTTATCGCGTTCTGTTTCTTTCATCTGGTTTAAACGTTGTATGATGCCTAGATAACAAAAACTAAAATAATTAAATAAAATGTTGTTGACTTCTTTTTTCGTTTAAAGCATTTCGACGGATTTTTTTTACAAAATCATGAGCGATGAGCTCCTAGAATGTCTTTATAAATAAGAAACTGGCGACATACGAACAATAAAATTTGATTGTTGGAGAAGATTTTGAACGAAATCGTGAGCGATGAGCTCTTAGAGTGTCTTTATACATCAGATAGTAGCGACATACGGACAATAAAATTTGATAGGTCGAAAGGAATTTGGGCAAAAATTTGCCGAATCTTCCATTATCGCCGATTTTTGTTGTCTCATTTGTTTAACAGAACTTGTCCGGTCGAGTATTGTCAAGTTGTGAAACGTCGATTTCAACATTTTATACAAACAATTTCCTATCTGGGCATGCGCCTTGTGAGTATACCACAACTCTTTCATTTAAAAAACACTCAACGTAGATTAAATTGAATGTTGTTCTCACAAAAAAATAGTCTCTTGCGCCACATGACTCTCGCTAAATTGCGCCAACTGGCGCTCAATAAGTAAATAACAGAATAGGCAAAGTTAATAATATGAGTTTTTTAAACAACTACGATCAAGTTGTTTATTAAGAAACTACACTTTAAAATGTTTTACAGTTTGAGGCAGTGTTGAATGCAGATGCTTTTCTCCGGGAGTGATTTCTATGGCTCCGGGGGGGGGGGGGGACATTATGGAGTTCCGGGGCGGGATTACACTTTTCGACCATTAAAAGCATAAAATCTCAAATCTGCCGGGGGACATTTCAATTCTCCGTGGGATATCCACCCCCCCCCCCCCCGGTCCATCCCCTGAATTCAGCACTGGCTTGAGGTATACTTATTAAAACTTGTGAGTTTAAACTTTATATGCTTGTGTAACTAATCATTTTCTTTTAAAGTATCTAAATTTATGAACACAACTGTAATGTTAAAGAAGACATACTGTAATATGTTAATTTTTTTTTCTGCGATCTTCTGACTGTTCCAGTAATTATTTTTTAAATTAATTTCTTTTTGAGAAAAATTTAAAAGCTTCTTATCACAAAATGAAACAGTTTTTAAATTCATACACGATTTGAAAAGTTATCTGCAATACTTATTCAGAATCTGTATATAATTTATCTATAGTCCTATAACATTCTATCCTTCCCAGTGAATAAAATTTTGTATTTATCAAGCATCTTTGGTAGTAAATATGAACTAAAAATAATCCATTTTAAGTGAACATTTCTTTCTTGCATATATCTTTGTAAATAAATTACATGATTATAAACATCATATTAAATCTGCTTCGTTTATACTGTGCTCTCAAGAAGTTATTTTTTGCAACAATATTTTCTGGAACTGCTAATCTTTATCTATTAATACTAATAAAAGTGGTAAAAAATAGAAAAAAATTATCATGTCATTCTTAAAACAATAAAATTTATGGACCAAATAATGCGTGTTTAAGTGATAAGCTTTAAAAATTTCTCAAGAGCTTTGCAATATATTTTTCTGAAAACGTAGATTTCAGGAAAAAAAATCATTTTGTATTTTCTAAGTTTTCACTCTTTTCATGGCAAGAAAAATTCTGTTTTTTTATCGCCTCAAGTGATAAAAAATTTAAAGTTTTAGATTTGAAAATCGAAATAAATTCTAGGAGAGGGAAACATTTTCCTTGAATTTTTTTATACTTTTTATGATGATAAGTTAGGAAAAATTTTATCATTAAAATATTCTGTCCTGAACTTTTATTCTTTTTTAATACAGTAAAACCTGTGTAAGTTGACCACTTGCGGTGCCACACTTCAGTGGTCAACTTAGAGAGGTGGTCAACTTATAAAGGATGATGATAAATTTACTTTTTTTAACGTAATATTCACACCATATCATTCTTTAACACAAAAATTTCATTTATTGACAGGGCTATAAAATAATATTGTATTACCATGCATATTTCTAACACCTTATAAAAGAAAAGATTAACTACAAGAATGAATTAATAATTTTGTATCAATTTTAAAATCAATTAATATACTACTATTTATTTAAAAAACAATCAATCAATATACAGTCAATTAGTGATTCTGCAAACTATACTAGTTATTACACATAATTTATAAAAAAACATTTAAAAAAAACACTTGTTTTTTTTAACATGTTAAGACACATACACATTCTAAAATTTAAAATTTAAGTACATTACCTATTTGTCCAAGAAAAACTCTGTTATTGTAGTTTGACGCTGGTTTTTGGACTTTACATCAGCCCAATGTTTTTCAATGCAAACATGCAGATCCATTATCTTTTCAGAAATATCAGGCTGCTTATCAGAAGCATAGCCCATTAAATTTTGTACACAGTCTAAAGCTTCTGAAAAAGTTAAAGGAGTCTTCCTTGTGTTTTCATTAACGATCTCCTCTTCACTGTCTTCTTCTTGATCATCTTCTAGTTCTAGAGGTTTTTTCATCTTTGATAAGATATTAGCAGCTATGTCCTCTGCATTCTCTGCAACTTCTTCATGCACAATGATGTCATTGTCAAATGAGAGAAATGATTTTTCATCGACCAGCTCTTGCTGAATACTTACTGACAAAGCTTGAATATCACTCTTCAAACAAAATTCAGTCTCTTCTTCGTTCAATATTTCATCCACACTTTCAAATCCTGCTTTATAAAATGATTTGGAAATAGTTGAAGAAGATAAGTTTTTCCAAGAATCATTAAGCCAACGAATTGCGTCCCAAACATTTACTGATTTAGTAAAGTCTGAAACATCATTGCAGTGGTCAATTTTTGTAATGAGGCACTTCAACATTAGTTTACGATAATGCAACTTAACTGCACAAATAATGCCTTGATCTAGAGGTTGCACGAGTGACGTTAAATTTGGAGGCAAAAATACTATTTCAGTATTGGTGAAAGATTTGGAAATTTTATGACTGGATACATTGTCAATAAATAAAATTATCCTCCTACCCTGTTTTTCATTTGGGAATTAATATCGCGAAGCCATTCTTCAAAAATGGATGAATTCATCCAGGCTTTTTTATTATATTTCCATGTCACAGGTAGAATCTCAACTTTAACACTATTTCTTTTAAAAGCACGAGGGTTAGCAGCGTTTCCAATTACAACGGGTTTCAATTTTTCCCCTGTGACACTACAGCAAAGTAAAACAGTTAGTCTTTCTTTCGGCATTTTACCTCCAAAACATTTTTCATTTTTTGATATAAGGGATTTTGTAGGCAATTGACGGAAAAACAGCCCTGTTTCATCTGCATTGAATTGGTTTTCAGGAGGATAATCTTTCACAATTTCAGTTAATTTTGCTTTCCAGTCTTCTGCAGCATTACAATCTGCTGAAGCAGATTCACCACAAAGAGTACGGAAATTTATATTGTTTCTTGATCTGAAGGATTCTAGCCATCCATTACTTGCATTAAATTCAGAAATTCCCAATTCATTTGCAATATCTTTAGCTTTAGCCTATAGCATAGGTCCTGAAACTGGAATATTTTTGGAACGACATAGCTTAAAAAACTCCCAAACTGCCAGATTAATTTCTTCATTTGATGTTTTTCTCAATTTTCTTTTTCTATCACCACTACAGTTCTCTAACCACAATTTAGTTATTTCTTTCCCATTCTTTGATATGTTAGACACTGTAGTTTTTGAAATTCCATATCTATCAGCTAATTTTCTCTGGCTTTCTCTTTTTCTAATTAAATTTAATATTTCATATTTTTTATCATTTGAAAGTTCAACTAATTTTTTTTTTTTTGCAGCCATTTTAGGTTAACAAAATCTTCCTTGTTAAAAAGCAATTACAAAATATAAATGCCCTGTACTACCTCAACACCCAGTTCACTGGATGAAAATAATAATCCTTCTGTACTACAACACAGTTCTAGTGTAACTCATCACAAATAATTTTCTTAACTGGGTTGTTACAATTGCCACAGACTTTTGCAACTTGTGGAAATATTTCTGCTTACCAACTAACACCTGGGGTTATTGAAAGAAGGAAGGAATGATAAGAGAATGGGGAATAGAAGAATGAAATCTAGAATCAAAGAATGGAGGGGGAGGGTTGAAAAGCCAAATCCACAAGAGCAACAATGTAAGAATAGATAAGCCTTGAATTATATTTCCCTACACCTATCATTACTAAAAGCATTTCCCAGGTTAATACTATTTCACCCTTCCAGAAATTCTAGTTAAAAAGAAAAAAAAATAGAAAAATACTTGGAGAGTTACTTTTTTGTTTATTCATGATTTGTTAGCTTTTTGGGTGGTCAAGTTATAAAGGGTTTTGATGGGCACTTTATAATAGTTCTAGTCTAATCTGAATAATTTCAGTGGTCAAGATACAAGATAGACAGGTGGTCAGGTTACAAAGGGTTTGTCTTATAGTTTTGTATAGGATAAATTTGGTTCCGGACAACAGAGGTCAACATAGACAGGTGGTCAACTTACAAGGGTGGTCAACTTTACAGGTTTCACTGTACTTTAAATTTAAATGATATGCTGAAAAGGAATTGATTAGATGATAAAAATAAAGTAGCTAAACATTATTAAAAAAGAGGAGTACTTTCTTTATAGTCTTTGGTCGGCAGTAAGTTTTAGCAGTAGTAATTTTAGTAAAACAGGCTGTAGTTTGTGACATGCAATGAATGCTAAATATACATATACAAAGCTGACTATCAAAATGTTACGCCAGGAAGGAAATCAAAGAGGAGAATCTTATTTATTCTACACATATAGTATAATAAGAGGAAGGGATGATTAAATTTACAGTTGATTTTGAGGTAGGGAACATGTAGAAACCAATACCAAGAGCAGCCACCTTTGGAAACAATAACAGCTCTAATCCAGCCGAATATCACGTTGAACAGAATTTGGATGTCAGGTACTGCTACAGAAGTAAGTGTATGCGACACTGTTATGAGAGTTGATATATTGTGCTTTCTGGCATGTAGTGTCATGCCAGTTTCTCGGATATCACTGACCAGATGTTCTGAATGGTTGTCGGATCTAGGGAACGTCCTGGCTAGAATAAACTGTTGAACACCATCTGTATGGAGGAAGATCCTGGCAGGATGGTCAATATGCAGTCGTGCATTTCCGTGTTGAAAGATAGCGTGACAGAGTGGTCTTAATAGATCAGAAATGCAATGGAATAAATCCAAATTTCTGTCTATGTAAACAAGAAGTGATTTAGACACAGGGCCGTAGCTAGGGGGGGGGGGTGCTCAGCACCCTCTGAAAAGTTTTGAGCCCCCCCCCCCCACCCGTGGGAAAGTTGCCAAGGCCACCAAATGAAATTCTGCTTAAAATATCCAAATGAAACTCTGTTCAAAAATTGATCTTCGTTTTGGAGGCTTTTTACAGTTTTGCATAAATAATAAATTGTAGTATTTGTTTAAACACTGCAAATAAGTGCTTCAATAGGCGGGCATCCTATCTGCACATACTCAGAATTAGCAACCTTTTGCTGATGCAAACATTGACTTTTGAATTAGTTATATACTGAAATTTTTCATTTTGAAAGCGTTTTCCATTATTAGCATAAAACAAAGTTATTCTAATGAGTTATAGCCAATTTAGATACAAGTGGTTTTAGCATTTGACTAGACACAAATATAATTTTAAAATGCAAAATACATCCTTGATTTTTCTAATGTTTTTTATCATATAAAAACATAACTTTAGAATCCTTAATGGCAGGGAATATTCAGAAAAAAATTAAAGGTTGCAACTCTTTTGAAACAGATGAACTGTCATCTTTTTATTAACTTATTGACATCACCACTTATTCTTTCACTAGTATAATTATACACTGAAATTTTTCATTCTGCAGCCAGTCGTAAAAAAACCAGAGGCCAAACGCTATAGGCAGAGGGTATACCCTAAATAGTATATGCTATAGTGTTTTTGAGAAGAGGGTATACAGTATTCCTTAAAATAATTCAGAAGGTATACATCATATCCACCGTATATCCTCTATTACATCCCTGTCTGCAGCCTTTACTTTTCTTAGCATCAAATAAAGTTATTATAAACAATTTAATAAGAAACATTGTGCATACAATATGAATATGCACTAATTTACCTTTCTATATAATACTTTGATCATATATATCTGTGTTTGTGCATGCATGTGTCAGAGAGAGAGAAAAATAGTATGAGCCCCCCCCCCCCTACATCTTCTTGAGCACCCCCTATTGTTTACTTCTAGCTACAGCCCTGTCTAGACATCTACTAAACATCACTCCATGCCGTTATTCTTGATGATGGGTTCATATGATGAGGACGATTCCAAACTAACAATGCTCACTCCCCATGTTGTCTCTACACACGGATATTACCATCACGATGCTATACGCATAACTGAAATTTGTAGAAAGATGACTTGACACCCCTACTGCGTCTATGTTTGGGGTTGAAAGCAGACTTCGAGTAATCGTAATCGTGTAATCGTAGTCGATTATAATCGATTAAAAAAACTGTGTAATCGCACCGTAATCGTAATCATAAATTTTGGTTTCGAAATAATCACAAAGTAATCATAATCAAAAGATTTCACTCAGATTACAATCATAATCTAATCATAATCGCTACATAGTGTAATCGCAATGTAATCGTATCGAAAATCTCTGTAGTCGTAATTTCGCACAAACACGCGATTACATCACGATTACACCTGTTTTTTTTTCCCTTTCACTTTCCATCCAAAAAATACTGGTCTTTTCTAGATAAACATTGCAGGAAAGAAAAAGGGGCGACATGCAGTTCCACGAGGGGTGAAAAAAAACTAACGAATATATAGGGCACTAACATCTAGGGTTTTGCCCCGCATCTAGTTTAAAGCTCCGCCTTGACCAATAAGATACAGGGGGAGCAGATTAGAGTGTCTGAAAGGGGGGGCGGTGAGGGATTTGACGCTAAATGATGTAGAGGAGACGTATGTGAATGAGGTGGGGGCCCTAGGCTTTTAGCGACAATAGAGGAAGTAAAGGTTGTAAACTTGTTCTGTTGTTGTTTTTCTTAGAAATTCTCCAACCACATTTCCAAGAAAATAAGTAGGATTCGGACAGAAATGTTTTAGAAGTTTAATGGTTTTTGATCATGCAGTAAATTGAATATATACCCATTCATTGAGGATTTTTTTTTTAAGAATTAAAAATCTTTGTTTACATTCATTTGTAAACCAAAAACTCAAATGCGGTTTCTTTTGTTTATGTTTTACTTTTTGGTATTTTTTCTTTTCTTTTCTTTTTTTTTTTCTTTTCCAGACCGTAAAATAGCGTTAAATGCTTCATTTAACCGATGAGTAAAATTTCAAAACAGAGCGTAATGACAATATAAAATGAAAAATGGTATCTTCAGAATAAATTTTCCAGAGAAAGAAAAGAAAATGTTTCAATGTGAATTATTTTTCCAGTTAATTAAAAATATTTTACGTACAAATTAAATGTATATTTTGAATTTTCAATAATATGAATTAGAGGTGGGAATGCTCGGAAAAAAACCGGAAACTTGGGGGGAAAAAACTGGTTTTTTTTTTCGGTTTTTTCCGAAGGTGTATTTTTCAATTTTTCCAAATTGGAAAAATTGAAATTTAATTTATAAAATAACACATTCAAAATGTTATTAGGGCTGCATTCTGATATTTTTTTATGTTCAGTGTCTCACATGAAAATGTTAACTATGAAAAATATGATCTGTAAGCAGTTTAGGAAAAACTTCAGTCCTTTAAAGGACCCTTTACAATTTTTTCACCTTCAAACATAGAACCTGTCACAAAATTCGGAAAATTTTTCAATCTTCATTCTGAATTCTGTAAAAATGTAACAATTTTAGAATAACAAAACCTGTCACGTAACAGCTGAAATCATCAATGAATCTATCATCTAGTTGCATATATGTATGAAGGATCTTATTAAAAAGAACCTAAATATAATGGGAATTCGCAAAATTTTGATTTTATTTTTTATGACAATTTTGTCACATTTTTTTTTTTTTTTTTTTAATAAGGCAATATTTTTTATACAATGGTTTAAAAAAACAAGATCGCATGAAAAAAATGTAAGCAGACCCATGCAATACTCTTGTTAAAAATGAAAAGGCAAAATTTTTTCAATAATACCAATAGTTTAAAAATTGAATATAAAATTTGAAACATGCATTTATTTTTACTGGCATAGCTGCGATTTTTCATGTAATCAGATGATAATCTCCAGAAATATTTAACTATTATTAGAAACAAATTCTTTTTTAATAACATGCAAGTGAAATTATTTAGTCTTTTCAAACTTTTGTATCTTCTCTTCCTTTTATTTAAAATATCGATTCTAAGACTTATCTAACTGTATAGATATTTTTTTAATTTAAATGCATACAAACAAACTTTGCAAAGAAAATGTAAATTTTCTGATAAAAATTGTTTTCAACTAAATATTTCAAAGTATTAAAAAATCCACCTGTTTTATAAATTTCATTAAAGAAATATACATACGTATATATATTACTTTGGTATTAAGAATCTAAAACTTAAACTAAAACCAAAACATATAGGGTTAGTTTAGGTTTAGACTGGAAAGCTTATACCAAAACTAAATACATGGGAAATGAAAATTCTATAATTGTAAGGAGAAAAAAAAATGCAATATTGTAAATTAGTATACATTTTTAAGGAATGGAAGATAAAATGATAATATTTATAATGTCACAACTACAATAATTTGTTTCTTTCAAATGGTATCATTTATATACTTAAGCAATACTATGTTGAGGTGATATTTAATGCAATTTAAATTTTCTTTCAAACTGCAGTGTTATTGGTTGAAACTCATAAGATTTGTTGTTGTTGTTGTTGTTATTTTTAAAATTTTCTCTACTGATAATTGAAGAAATGCAACTGAAAAATCATTTCAACATGGACATGATATATATATTATTATACAAATTACACCATTATTATACAAATAATGGTGTTAAATTAAGCAAGAAAAGCTACTGTGAAAATTCTCAGACTGAAAAACTAAACTTTTAAAAGGTGACTTTTTTTTTTCTTTTTTGTAATATATTCATGTAAAGTAAAAAAAAAAAAAAATTTTTTTTTAGTATGCAGAAATTTACAAAAATGTTTATTATTTTATATTTTTTAAGAAAATGTAACTTATTTTTGAAAAACATTTGGAAGAAATAAATATTTTCAGAAAAAACTGTTTTTTTTTTTTTTTTTTTTTTTTTTTTTTTTTTTTTTTTTCCCGCCACTTCAAAATTTCCGGAAATTTTACATCTCTAATATGAATATAATACATTAACATTTAAAATGCAACAAGTCTATGCAATAGTTTGATATCAATTTTAAATGTGATTGATTATTCTTTAATGACATTAAAAATATCAAAGGTCTTTACCACCTTTAACTCGTTGTTACATCAAAATGAATTACTTTCAATTATTCTCAATTTCCACGCAATTAAATATATATTGCAAGCCACATCTATGCAACATATATATATATTTTTTTTTTTTTTTTTTCAAACGGGAAAATAAATTTCTAATTATACAAATCTATACGTTATCTATACATTAGAGTAGCTGAAGCTATTTTCGATTTAGTTACTGAATTAATATATGTATATATATTTTAAAATATAAAAGTGACTGAATTAATATATGTACATATATTTTAAAATATAAAAGTTCAACTTTGTAACCTATTTTCAGGGCAAATTATTTATATAGGGATGTGAGGAATAGTGATTTGACCGAATACAGAATATTCAGTAACAATTTGAGGCCAAAAAACAACCTTTTATTTCTCCAAAAAAAAAAATATTTTTTTTTATTATACATACAATTTTAAAATAAAAAAATAATTAAACCGAATTTTTTTTTTTTTTTTTTTTTTTTTTAATTTATGTGATTTAAATTTCCAATAGCTTGATGTATTTCTTGTAATACTTCAAATAGCTTGATGCTAACAATAAAACAACTTTTACCACATATAAATTATAATAGTGCAATTTTATCTACAGGAAAGAAATTCATAAACATTTTATCTGAAAAAAGAACTCATTAGTCATTATCACTGTTAAAGCATTTTTGAATTGATATAATTTATTTTAGCACAAAAAATTAAGAAATTGCTTTTTATTATTTTGTTCTTAGATAAATCAAGTTGATTTACTGTAAATCAGGATGGTATGTTAAGGGTGGTTCTTAAATGACCTGCTCAACAACGCGAAACTTTCTAACACATTTTCTTACTCATTTTTAAACTCAAATTGATAAAATTGGCAGGCTTGATTATTGAAGCGATTTGGAATCGAGATGAGTTTTCCATTTTTTGATAAATACATTACTTATCGAGTTATAAGCGATTCGCGTCACGTAACGAAATGTTTTTCACCTTTCTCGTGCTGCAGCGTCGGAAATTCTGTTCAAAATGTCGACTTTGACAGTATTTGCCTTTATAGAAAAAAAAAAAAAAGGAAGTCGTCTTCTGATCACAAAGTTTCTAAATAAGAACACCTGCCAATTTCATGCGTTTCCGAACAAAAATGAATTAAAAAATATGTCATAAAGTAGCTAGTTTGAATTTGATAACAGCTTTGTGTTATTTCCATTAAAATATGAAGAATGAACTTCACCTTTACTATACAATGATACTTTTATCCTCTCTTAAATTCAAAATAAATGATAATATCTCTCATAACAAATAGTGAGATTTTTCCTGAAATAACCTTTAGTTCGAAATAAATTTTTTTGCGAATATATTTGTGTCCCTATAGTGATCAACAAATTTCTAAGAATGAGTATTTTCTGAAACTAGACTTTCTATCTTAAATTACAAATTAAATTAAAGTAATAGATTTGGTTAAAGTAGTAATATATATTTGTTTAATAAAATCTTTGACAATAGAACCAGCATATATATACAATATACAACAACACAAAAGTTCTACAATTTACTCAACATGCATTAAAAGCATGCTCTCAAACTGTTGGAACAATATGAATTAAAGAAATCTAATATATATATATACATATAATAAATGGTAGTATACGAATAACTGTAATTTTGCGCAATTAAGAAGGAATATAACTTCATAAATGTGTTAGAAAATAGACAGTTTGAATTAGAGAGACCAAATGCAAAAAAATATTTTTATTTAAATTTTTTATCCTGAATTTATTTGGCGAAATATCTGTAATACTCGTCGAGATATCAGCAATATTCAGCGAGATATCTTACAATATTCGGCTGAAACATTCGAACAACTAGCCTTCAGTATTCGGTTAAGCGAATATTCACAAAATGGCCGAATACTGAATAGTGGCCGAATATTTGTCCCATCTCTAATGTAATATGTGTGTGTGTGTAAATAAATAAATAAAAGTATGTAAGAATATAACAGTTAAAAGACAATACAGAAACATCATACACAAATGGGGGAATAAAAATCAAAAATTGAAATAGGAATACATACCTGTTTGAGAAAAAAAATAAAATAAAAAAATAAATAATAAAAATAAGTTTCTCCTCTTTAACCTCTCGCCCCTCCCCACACCCCCTTCAACTCACAAAATTAAAAATCTTTAAAAGTCTACGTTCTTTTAAAAATTTTCTGCTCTGTTTGTTACTTTATTGTAACAATCAATAATTAACCATCTGAATGCCCCCCCCCCCCCCGTTTCGAATCTTTCCTCTTAACATACAAAATTTAAAGATTTTATTTTCTGTTCTATTTAATTTTTTTATTTCCACGAAAAATAATAAAGAATTAATCATCTAAGAAACCTCCTACCAGCCCCATACAGTTTTTGCTTCACCTCATCCCCCCCCCCCCCCCCGAAGCTCACAAAATTAAAAATCTTTAAGTGTCTTTAATTTTTGTAAACTCTTTTTGCACTATGTTACTTTATTTTAATAATAACAATGAATATTCATTTAAAATACTCCCCCCCCCCCCCCAAACCACCCAAAATTGCTTCTCCCCTCTGCCCTTCTATTTTCTACCACAAAATTTCTTTACTCTTTAAAACTTTCATTTCTTTTTTTTCTGTCCCAGTTATAAATATTTGGCAATGATAAATAACTAGGCAATCTTCTAACAAACCTCTTTCCCCCCCAAAATATTTTTCCTTCTCTCATTTTGATCCCCCCTCTCCCCTGCCCGTTTCCCAAGTTTAAAAATCTTTAAAACTTTTTTAAAAACTTTTCTGTTCTGTTTGTTTCTTTATTGTAACAATATAATTGCTCATTTAAATCCTTCCCCCCCCCCCCACACACACATTCCCGATTTTTTTTTTGCTTTTTCCTTTTCCCTTCCCAGTACAAAGTACACAAAGTTGAAAAATATACAAGCTCTTCAATATTTAATTATTTTCCTGCCCTACTTATAAATCTATAGTAATGATAAATAATCCTCTAATCGAACCCAAAATTTATATATATAAAGCTTTTAAAGTAAATTTAAACTCATCTTCGATATTTCAAGTCACAAACAGCATGTTATTCCATATCCATCATGAGAAGTTCGTGGTGCAAATATTAATCTTTTTATGCTTGTATATCTTTTCTTCTATTTCCAACTAGACATTTAAAAAATCTACTTTATAATAAACAAGAGCGAAAACCCATGAGTCAAGCATAGATTATGAAATACTTTCCAAGATGTCCAGACTACTTTAAAAAAAAAAATCCCTTTTTAATAAGGTGAAAGATGTCTAACAATTAATTCATAAACAAGGGATTACAGTACCGGGAACATTAAATAATTAACAATGCAAGGTCAATGTCAAACCGGGCGGGGAAGTCTACCTTTCGGCTTAAGTTCAACCAACCACACCCAGCAGGCTTGTTTACTATGCGGCAAAGCCTTAAAAGATAATTATTAAAGTTGAGAGAAAATAAATACAAAAAAATTCTAATAGCTCCCTTATTGAACGATAAACAATTAATAAATCCGATAATGACAAAGAAAATAATCAAAGTTTGAACAGTAGCATATCGAGTGTATAAAAAGACATATTTGGAGGGAAACTTGAATAGTCGAAAAAATATCTGAATACTTTTGTGCAGCCCTGTTTATGATCTATAGATTTGTATATATACTATATAGTCTGCTAAAATTTAGTTAATGTGGGAAATGCATAGCACAGTTGTAAATTCCCTTTCAGTAATTTCTATCAATAAATGAAAATGAACTCTACAGCTTTTGTGTTGCCCTGCATATCATTTATAGTATTTATACACAACACATCTACGCTACACACTACATTTTCAATACCGAACATTTCATAGTATACCTCATTGGCATTTATCAATTGCATGACTATACATATATATTTACGCGAGTTAGAGCACGGACAGACAGACAGGCCGAATTCATAAGCACTTTTCAACTATGTTGGAAAGTGTTAAAAACACAATTTCAAGAATTACCAACACTATTCGGAAAATTATCCGAACTCTTTTGTGCAGCCCTGAATACGATCTATAGATTTGTGTATAGACTTACATAGAATTCTAAATTTTAGTTCAGCTAGGAAATGCGTAGCACAGTTTAAAATTCCCCTTCTGAAATTTCCGTCATTAAACGGAAATATATTCGAGACTTTTTGTGCTGCTCTGTATAGGATCTGTAGAACTGATACACACCAAGTAATCGCCACAAGATAAGTTCAATTTAAAAACGCGTTCAGCAACTGAAAAAGCACATTCATGCAACAATTATTGTTATTGTTAACGGACATTACCGAATTCTTTTGTGTGTCCCTGTCCATGAACGATGAATGGTATACACACAGTATTCTATAGTTAATCTCTTGTAATGCACCTCAGTGGTCTATATTAATTTGAAATAGGGAAACATTATTAAAATAAACACGAAACGATGTTTCTCTGTAGATCGTAATGTAATGGAATTCTTTAGATTGTCCCTGTAAAGGCTACGCTCTTCCTCTTCAATACGGAACATGCCGTAGTAAACTTCAATGACGTATATCAATTGCATGGCAATCCGAGTCTAGTTACGCGAGTTAGCACGAACAGACAAACAAACCGATTTCATAAACACTTTTCAACGAAGTTGGACAGTCTTTATAAAATGATTTTAGCCGTATAATTAACTGTTAATTAATACTCGGTAATTAATCTGAAAACTGACTAAGTTTATCATTGTTTTTAACACTTTCCAACACTGTTGAAAAGGGTTTATGAATTCGGTTTGTCTGGCCGTCTGTCTGTTTGTTCGAGCTGTAACTTGAATAAATATAGTCCGATTGTGTAGAAATAACAACTTTACATTTTAATTTATGATTAAACCCTCACCAACTATGTTTAAACATATCTCTGCGAATTTTTATGATAATATGCTGAAATTTTGTACATGACCTTATTAGAGTATTATTTCGGGGCACAATTTACTCACTGGAAAGTTTTTGTACGGGAGACGTATAAAAAATTTAATTTTGTATTTGTTCAAATTTAATTCCCTGAATATTTTAACCGATTTCACAAAATTCTGAAAAAAAAAAAACCTAGTATCAGTAAATTAACCAATATAAGGGGACACGAAAAATTGAAAATGCTCTGGGCACAGAAACTTGCTAGTCGTGCCCTGTATATATACAAATAGATAGATCATATATAGGGATTCACAAAAGAATATGAATTATTTTCCAACTATAGATGGCAACTGCCGAAATTGAATTTTCGAATTTCTAAAATGTTTTCTTTGACATCATCTTTCCCCTTATTAAACATCGAAGTTTTTTGTTACAATATTCTGAATGTGTTGGAAAGTTTTTCATAATTGATGCTTGATGCATGATTTTTCTTTCTTTTTTTTTCAGTTAGGTTTTCCATTTAAACATATTCATAGGTACTTTATGCAATTAGAATTTTAATCTCAAAAAAATATATCCTATTTTACTAATTCTGTTTTTTTTTTTTTTTTTTTTTTCTCCTGTGTTAAAATACTGAATCAATAATTGCACATTTCTAAAACAAATAACAATCTTTGTTTCTATGCAAATACAGTTTTCAAAGATAAATATCCAGCGTAAATTAAAATGATCGTTATAATATTTTCTTCTTTCAACCCGATAAAAATTCAGCAGATAAAAGATTATCAAGGTGACCTTTTAGCATAATACAAACACCCCTCCTTCCCGCAATCTCCACAAGACAGATGTAACTTTTTCCAGGAAATGCTGGTCAGTATACAGGCCGGCGACACTCGCCCACCCTTTTCGAAAAGGGAAGCAAGCATGTTTCCCCCCACGGTGTTCTCTAGGTAACTCCCGCACACCTCCTATTTTGGGGGCTGAAAAAGTAACCTACCCTCCCGAAATTCGTTAGCTTTCCCCCTTTAGCGCAACCGAAATACACCGAGAAAAAGATCTGGATATGTTCACGTCTTCAGCTCATTAAAATCAGTCTAAAGTGGTGAGCCCTGGAGAGGTCAGAGATCACAGGGGACAGTAGCAGAAGATCAGAACTATAGATAAGCGATTCTATAGTCCTGGGCAGTAGATGTCCTTTAATGGGATAAGTAACAGGATATATACTGTGACATAGAAGTAGTATGATTTGACTTGGTTAAAGATGTGAGAATTGGGGATGGCATCTTGGCATGTGGTCACTCCAAGAGTCATGTGTCAAACTTATTGAATGACAATGAGTGATGAAATATAAGAAATAAAAAAGGAAAGAAGAAGACATATATTATGGCTATTCATTTCACTGTAACACACTATAACAGTTGTAATAACACAACACTCTGACTACACCCTTAAATGTGGGAGTGTGGGAATCTTTGTTTTGGCAATAAAAAAAAAGGTTTTAAATGTCATACCAGATGCGACAATTTATCTAACAACTCATTCTCACTTTGCTCTTCTTAGAGATTGATTATACTTTTAAATTTTCCGTATATTTTGTATATAATACAGAAATGTCTAAAAGAAAACTGTAAAAAAAATTGAGGATTTTTTTAATGAAACGGTTCAGATTTAAATGACAAAGGTGTAACATTTCTGAAAAATAAATGTAAACTGTGCTCGTCAGATGTCCGGGTCTCCATGAAGACAAAATCGAACCTGAACACCCACATGCAGGTGAGGTTTTTTAAAAATATACATTAGTATGAATCATCAATTTATTTTAGAAATATTGTTTACTTTATAGCCTGTTTTTTCTTTTCAAATTGCAGTGAAATATTTTTCATATTTAATTAAGTGACTTAATAATTAAATATTAAAATAAATGGGAACTAAGATTTTGTTGTTGTTGTTGTTGTAAGGGTAGGGGGGGCTATGCAGCTTCTCTACAACTAAATTATCTCTTCCCAAAAGACAACTTTTGATTATTTTTTCGTTTTAGAGTTCATGTGTTTCATGAAACCTATTTTAGAAAGGGGGAGTGGGGGAGGGTTCAAGAAGGCAGAGTCGTCCAGACGAAAGAAACAGAATGAACTATTCCAATTCTCCAAGTTATAAAATTTTGGTAGAAACCTATTTTTAAATATTTCATATTTTTTAATTTTTGTTTTGTTTTGTATGCCGAAATATCTTGCAGCGAAAATTCTGGGGGAAAAAACATAGTTTAACTAATTTGATGTTTATATTCTGCATTTTATAAAAAGGCTGTGAAACAAGAGCACGTATTTTTTTTCTATTTTAAGATTTAAGGCGGTGGGGGTGTCTCCCCTATGAACGCCAATTTCAATGAATCTCAAATCAGAATTTTGCATCCTCAATTTAACTATTGTATCAGTCAAACGTCCGTAAAAATGCTCTTAATTTCGTAATGGCTTTGTACTAATGAAATCAATTACAAAATATGCAGATTGGAGAATATATATTTAAATAGGAAGAAACAGCCCTTTTAATTTAAATCATTTAATGATCCTTAAAAAAAGAAATAGTGACATACATTTTTAAATTTTTTAACAACGTTTTTCTAGAATATAGTAAAACCTGTCAAAAAGGAACTTATGTATAACGGAGTCCTGTCTAAAACAGAATAATTCTATAGCATAGAGTCTCGATGAAGACAATACTGTAGCAATAGACAGTGCATTTGCTAATATGGAAAATTTTCCTGGGCACTTGCTATTCCGTAATACCGGGTTTTACTGTATTTTAAAAATGTAATATATTTTAGAATATTTTCAAAAAATATTTTGATCAATTATGGAATAATAAAAAAATTAATACAGAGAAATATGCTGATTCGGAATCGCTAAGTGCCGGGGAAATTGTCCATTATAGACAAATTTTCGTCATAGAAGATACATTATCTGTTATGGATGTATTGTATTCTATTCGTCAATATCCGAAAAATTTCCATTATAGACAGATTTTGTTTTGACAGTTTTTACTATATATATATATATATATATATATATTGTATTCTCGGGGAGTATGAAAATTTTCGTTTAAGGCAGAATACTGTTATACACAGGTCACTTTTCACAAATTTTACAATATTAAATTTATATTTGAATAATTATTTAAAATACAAATCTGAATTATAACTTTTAAATGTATTGTGTATTAATAATTAACTACATTTTATCAAACAACTTTCGAACTGGATCTTTTTTTTAACCTAAATATTTAAATACAGTAAACGGTGTAAAAAGGGAAATTTCTATAGTGGAATCTTCTCTAAAATGGAAAATTTTCATATTGCTGTCGAAAAGAGAACAATACAATTATAATAGGCAGCCTACATTACAGAATACATGCCAACACAAGAACTTATCTAAAACGAAATCAGTCCCCCACCCCTTGCGATTCCATTTTACCATGTTTAACAGTCTATCACTAAAAGCAACATTTTTGACACTTTTATTATTATTTATCATGCAATAACCATCTTACCTCTGAAACTATATAAATTTTAATTATTACATTCAATTATATTACCACATTTTTTATTGCTGCAAAAATGACATATATACCGGGTAAAATCAGGTTTCCCAACACCATGCTGGACTCTATATTGTAACATGCAGATTACGAAATCCATGTAATCGAACTGTAATCGTAATTGACTAGTTCAGTAATCGTAATCGAAGGAAAAAAATATTAATCGTAATCTAAACGTAATCGTAATCTAGAATTTTAAAAAGAGATAATCACAAATGTAATCGTAATTCAACTTGCATAAATAGAGATATAATCATAATCTGCTTTTAGAAATTGGAGGTAATCGTAATCGTAATCGATTACAGTCCTCTGTAATCGACTCGAAGTCTGGTTGAAAGCTCCACTGCAGGCGTTCCTCTTACTGCAGCATCAGAGGAAGCTGCAGCAATGGTTGCCGGGCTGAAATTTTGTGGTACCGTAAACATCGTCGCACTGTTCGGACAGCCACTTGGACTAAAGGTATGTGACATGGCTGTTTCGCTGACAACGAAAGAGATAGGCGACTAGCACCTATCTCAGCTGTAACCTTGAAAAGCAGTTTGACAATTGCTGGAAACCAGCCTATATTGACCACGTAACAACCGAGACTGGTGGAAGTGTCGCGGCCTGTCTCTTTCATTGGCTGTGATTGTTAGCTCAAGCAATGTCGTGCTTGATAATGGGATAACATTTCTGTCCTCACATGTATACGCATGTAACGGGACCGCTTAGATCCCGCTCCCGCATGACGTTCTGCACTGCCTTGCTGGATACATAAGTTCCATATTCGCGTGACAGTTATTAGATGAAATGATTTCTCATTTCTCTCTCAAGTTATCAGCTCCCCAGTTTAGTCCTTTGATGTCCCTGATGATGGTTATAAAATTTTGTTGCAATAATTTAATTTATAATTAAGTTTTAACGTTTCCATTTTACACTGTTTTATTGAAGTACGATTACAATTATGTACTGTGTATATGTTTAATCTGTATATTAATCAATGGTGTACACGTCCATATTTAATACTTCTATTGTTTGATTCCATCTCGTAAAAATCATCAGAGATAAAAACAAAAAAGTTAATTGTTTCAGTATCCCGGAATATGCAATGACTACTCCCCGTCCCTTGTCGGTGGCCATTCATTTCTTGTATTTAAGTTGATTATTCTTAAAATTGAAGTTGTTGGGATACAAAGGATTAAAATTATTTTCCACTTTTTATATTGTAATTCAACTTTGAAATATCTGAACAAATAAATGACATTTAAAAACCTAAAAAATATTATTAATAAATTTTTTGTTACAGCATTGTTTAAGTCTTTTTAACCACTCATAGTGACAAATATTTTGGAAGAAGATTTACTGTCATTCTTAAAATAATAAATTTTATCGTCCAAAAAATACGGGCTTTTGTGACAAGCTTTTAAAATTCCCCGAAAATTTTGCAATATATTTCTCAAAAAACATAAAACGGCCTTTCATATAACACTTTAAGAAAATAAAATATTTAAAAAAATTTTCACAAATATTCGAGTTAATAGGAAATTTGCAGTTTTTTTTTTATCAGTTTAGTTATAAACATATCAAAGGTTTGAAATCTAAAATCTAAAAACAATTCTTGATGATCGAAACATTTTCGCTGGATTTGGGTATTATATCTTCCCGTGAAGGTGGAGAAAAGACATTGAAAAACTTTCTCATGAAAATAACTTAATCCTTAGTGGCGTGTGTGAGTTTTTGCGTTAGTCATTGTTAGTTCACAACCTTCTAGTGCTCCCACTTCTCTTCCTATAATAGTCTTATCAAGTTTTATAGCGGACTTTTTTTTAAAAAGCTTTTATACCTTTAAACTTTATAACTTTTAAACCTTTAATTTTTTTTTGTTATACGAATTTATTACCGTATTAAAATGTAAGAAATGTTTTTAATCAATAACTGTGGAAGTTGCGAAACTAAAGTCCCAACTTTGACAACTGCCTTGAATTCCGAGGATGTTTGGTCATCCTACCCTATCTTCATTTACACGTGTTCTGTTGATTAAAAAGTGTTTTTAGGGTTTCGTTCATCTCATGAAACCCTATTACTACCGCTCCGTTGTCTGTCTGTCACAGAGCTATTTTCAGAAACTATGTAACTTACAGAGTTGAAACTTTGTGTATATAGCTGAATACCAGCTATAAAGAGCTCAAAATATTAAAATTTGAAAAATTCGTATTACTTTAATAAATAGAGATAAAAAACCAAAATTCTAACAGCCATTTCCTATTAAATTTAAACATTTTTCGTTATAGCAGATGCCAAAAATTAAAAATCCCCGATGAAATTCTTTCTACAATAATTAATTTTCTATCAGACGATTTCCACGTGAAAAATGGAAATGAAATAAAAAGTTTCACCAATGGAAAAAAAGATTAATATGAAATAAAAATGATTGACGTCATAGTGGTAATAAAACGGAATTTTCAAAGATTTCTCAATAATACAAGGAGTATGAGTATGTGTATGTACACAAAGCAGATTAATATCACGTCATTAGAGAATTAAAAAGAAAATCTGACGTCATATTAGAAGTTTAACGAATTTTTCAGATGTTTGAGAATAATACAAAGCGAGTATCAATATGAGTAATAGAGAATAGTAAATATATGAGTTTAAGAAACATATCGCATCATGATAAAAATCCGATTATGGAAATATTCGCATATTTTAAAATTTTGAAGGTGTACAACATGTTTAATTTTGAAATAAAATTTTTATATCGCATTTAGTCCGCGTGACAGATATTATTATGACAGAATATAATAGCCGGCTTCGCCCGCTATCGGGCTGGTTTGGATACTCAAAAAAACGAAAAAATAGACCGGTAAATTTTTACTTTATAAAAATCAAAAACATGAGGTTTTTTTTTTTTTTTTGTTGCTAAAAGAAATTTATTTGGATTTATTAAAGAAAGGATAAAGTGTTTTGAAAGGAATATTAAACGAAACCCTTTGAGCGATCTTCGATCACACTTACCCACTTGTTTTACTTTCTTCTGTCTTTAATAAAAGAAAGTATTGTAATCGAAATTTTTTCGACTTCTGGTTTTCGACGGATTTACACGTTTTAAGCGTCAGAGATTCCGAAAAACATGATTTTACAAAATGTCTGCCTGTCCGTCTATCTGTCCTCATTCTATCATCGAAAAGTGTATGAAGTTATGCTTCAAATTGAACCGTTTTTTTAATGTTTTTGGCTATGGTCAGCAGGTCCCACTTGAATTTGGGGGGTATTTAGACGAAAGAGGGTGCTGTGATCGCAATTTTTGTACCATTTTCACTATTGTATCATCGAGAAGTGTATGAAGTTATGCAGATAATTGAACCAAATTTTTTGTATATATTTTTGACTGTGGCGTACAGGTCACACCTGAATTTGGAGATATTGCGCCTGGAGGGGGCGCTGTGATAGCCATTTAAAGATTTCAAATTCAAAAAGATGTGCATAAAAAAAATTCGAAATCCTAAAAGTTTTTTGGGTTAAATGTTCGGCTAAAATTAAAAAAAATTTCTTAGAGTAGAGATGAGTAAATATTGTTTTAACGTATTGCTCAAGTGAGTCTAATAGTTTTAAAGTAACAAGCTTTAAAAATTTCATTAACTTTCGACATTAAAAAGGAACAAGATCCCTTAAACTGAAATTGATCCATTATGAAGCCGAGGTTTAAATGTTCAGGGTGATTTACTCGCTACCATGCAACTCAAAGAAAATTTAAGACGATGCATAGTTACTTTAAGTATTTAAAAGACTTCTTTATTCAAAGCGCGTTTTTCGGCTAAGATTAAATTGCTTTATCACAAAATCCTTTTTAATAGAAAAACGCAGAGTTTTTCCTATTTAATTACATAAAAGATAGTTCTTATTCAGATAATGTCAGTGTAAGTAAACTGAATGTCAGTAAAAGTTAATCTCTTTACAGGGAAGAGACATTTTCATGCAAATTTTATGCAGTTTGGATGTTATTTAACCTAAAACTAAGAATGAAATGTTAAAAATGAAAGAAATAAAGGACGATTTTGGAATTCTTATGTTAAAGATATACATACATATTTAAAACTTTTGCATATTTTATTTTAGGGAATTTGTGACTGTTAAAACAAGAGAGATTTTAGATATTTAAATGTTTAGAAAAATGCAAGCTGAAAAATGATACTCAGTTATTATTAATATTACTTTTATTTACTAAATTGAACTTTCGAAGGAAAAGTGACATAGTAAAAGTTGTAAAACAAATATAATTACGCTTGATTAATTTTAACACAATTATTTTAATTGGTACATAAATCATGATTTATGTATCAATTAGAATAAGTGTGTTATAATTAATCAAGGGTAATTACGTATCCAGTGTTTACTTGGAGTTCCATTACCTGCGATTTATTCTGTTGAGCTGTTTCAGATAACATACCAGATGCCATTATTAAAAGGTTGACTGAGTGACTTGTAACCTCTAGATTTGTCTAGGATAGCTCAGTTGGCAGAGCATTGTCAGCTTAAGTAAAAAATCCCTGGTTCAAATCCTGGCCTGGACACTTTACACAAAATTACAACTCATATATAATTGCTATCAGAAATTAAAAGTCTTAACTTTTACGGTTTCGAGCAAAAAACATATGAAATTGTAAAATTTAACATGGCTAAAATTGGGGTAGCCTGGCCCATAAGTCCGCCTTTAGACCTCATCAAAAGCCGAGTTTTTTTAGTTTTAAAAACCCATACATATTTGGCTGACCCATTTTCATTTTAACGCGTTCATCAAACATTGTTGAAAAATGTTTATGACTTCAGTTCGTCCTTCTGTCCATCTACCCGCGCTGTAACTTTCGTAAAATGTGCATGGATTGCCGCGGAATTTATTTGTGTTATTGAGGCTTACTGTAACATATATTAAAGCACATAAATTAACGTCTGAATTCATTAAAGGTACCAATAACAATCTGAGACGAACATTAAGCTCGAAGCCGCTGCGGTCTTCTGAAGTCTTCATGACCCCGGGCGCAACTCCCCGTACCTTCCTTTTTTTTCGATGCATTAAACTTATTGAATTTGTGTCTTAAATTTTTTCGGTGGCATCTTTATTTCGCGTCTCGCCGTTGGTCAAGTGTGTCGGAGAAAAGTCATAGGTATGCTCCACGGTCGCGCGGCCACTGCTCCGTGAATTCGGCGCTTTTCGATGCATTAAACCTATTGAATTTGTGTCTTAAATTTTTTCGGGGCGTCTTTATTTCGCATCTCGCCGTCGGTCATGTTCGTCGGGGAAAAGGGATAGGGACGTTGGACGATCTCTACTTAATTACTCTACTACTTGGAATACTCTATTTAATTGTACTAGTATGCACCATTCCGCAAAATATTTCCACAACAATAACTCTTTTACCATCCAAATAACCTAAACTATAGTTACAGACATTGCAAAAGCCTTACAATACGCCCGTTTCGTAGCGTCATCTATGGTTCGTAACCATTATTATTTCATGGGATATAACCCATAATATAAAATGTATATTCTGTTGATGGGTGGACGCAGAACTTTTGAGTATCTTTGTACGTTAAAATCTAAAAATTCTTATTATTTTCTCTTTTTTAGGTGCGTTCATAATTATATAAATACGTAGCACCTATAGTCGTCGTCTGGTCCATCCCTCTGTCCGTTTGTCCGCATATAACAGCGCAAAAACCACCCAACCGAATGGTTTGAAATTTAATATATATAATCGTTGCAGAATTTTGTCGAGTCATTTCAAATTTTATGAAAATCGAATCAAAACTTAAAAAGATATTAATAAAAGTTTTCTTCATTCTATTAAATCCTATCATACGTAATCTATATAATAAAAGCGGATGTCATGTGACTGAGGAAAACAAATACGGGCTGACCACTTCTTTTTCCATATGCCAAGTGGCCATTTTTATTCAAAATTATTTCTTCGAATAAAATTGCATAAAAATTACATTTTTAGAAAGATCGTTCAAAAAAAATGTTTGCTTGAGAGATGAGTTACATTAAAAAATGCATAGATTCGGAGATAACTTCAATGAAAATTAGGTTAACAACCGAACATCTAAATCCATTAAAGTAAATAAACAAAATATTCATTCACTGTGAGTCATAGAAATATTCACCATGAAGGTAATCATTCGCAAAGCAAGATCTCCATGGTGAATTTTGCAGCAGTGTCTGGTGAAGAAAAAAAAATTCGCATCTGTAAACATGGCATACGTAATAAGAAAAAAAAGGCATCCTCATTTCGTTCATAGCAGACGATATAATTTATTTCACTGAAATAATAACCACAATTTTTTACATTGTAAAACTATATAGTTATAGCAGGAAACAAACGCACCTCTTTTGTCACGTTTAACATACAATTTCCAACTTGTTTATTAAAATTTAGCAAAATAAAGTGGATCTTTCCTTGTTCCATTACATTTTCAAAAAATCTCACAGTGCATAATTACATTTGAAACTCTCAGCGCATAATTACATTTCAAACTCATAGTGAATAATTACTATACTTCAAACGATACAATTTAATAAGAATTTTAACAAAAATTCTTGTAGGATTTTATTTTTTAATCTTACAGTTACTTAATATTCACTTTGCTTATAAGTATAAATGAATATATCTCTACACTTTTCAATTTTATACAACATTTATTACTTACTCAAACAAATAATATGATGATGACATCACAACACTTCATACACATCAATAATATAACACCTTCGTAAATATAAATAATGGTATTCACCTAAAATTCTTGCTCAAATCCATTATATGGTATATATATCTGATTTCCAACCTTCTTGTTGAGGTAAAAACTATGGACAGAGCATTTCTCTCGCTTTCTTTTTAAAATTAAACCTTTCACGAGAAGATCACCTCATAATAATTTTGCGATTTCTCTACGCTCCTATTGTTATACTTTTTCTATCCATATATCATGTATTTATTAACTAGTATTAAAAAATGCTCTGAAGAGCACCAAAAAAGGTTAATATGTTTAAGTATGAAAAAGGGTTGGACAAGTGCTTCTAATTGAGCATGAGAAAGGAAAGGGGTTCCTTCTTGGCTGCAGCTCACTGTCAATGCCAACTTTTGAAAAAATCATATTCGCGCTTTTTCATATAAAAGAAATTTGCGGTACTGTAGTAAAACTTTCCAACGTGCTTTATATTAACAACTGCACTGTTCTACTGTTGTACTGTGCGTGCGTCTGCAATGCAACTTTGTACAGTGCACTGTGTACCATTATTGATCTACAGACTATACTACACTGTACACTCCTATTATACTTTTGAGCCTCAGTGCACATCCGCACTGTTTCTTTGTACTTCCGTATTAAAGGTATATGCGCCTAATGTTCGTTTATAACTTACATATGCATTGCTGTACTGCATATTGCATTGTGGAGCCACAGCCACTTGCATATAATTTCAATCAATGAATGCATTATACTGTAATGCGTGCATATGTGAAATTGTTCTTGTTCAGAATGCTGTAACACTCTGCACTGCAATACAAATCAATTTTCTGCGCAGGTCTAGACTGCAGGCATGCTTGGTAGCACTGCATGAGTGTGATACGCTGCAGGAACTAAAGTTTTTGGTACTATGTCGCCTTACATTCATGTCTAATCAACTGAGTCTTTACTGGCTACATCTTTAAACTATACACTTTTATCGTAACTGTGAGTGATTTCAATTATATGGAAAAAGCGCGAATATGATTTTTTCAAAAGTTGGCATTGACAGTGAGCTGCAGCCAAGAAGGAAACCCTTTCCTTTCTCATGCTCAATTAGAAGCACTTGTCCAACCCTTTTTCATACTTAAACATATTAACCTTTTTTGGTGCTCTTCAGAGCATTTTTTAATACTAGTCATTTAAATTTTTTGATAAAAACTAAAGATTTTTTAATATCTTGAAAAGTAAAAAATTTTGCTATTGTCAAAATTTTATTGTTACATTGTTTTTTCAACACTCGCCAAATCGTTGACTGTTCATCGCCAAAGTAGCATTTTTTTTCATATCTACCTGCTCTCTCAAATGTCAGGGGACCGTCACATCAATAATTAAATGGTTTTCCATAGCTATTACCTCATAAAGAAACTGGATTCTATAATTGTCCCGGTTGTATCCAGGGACTATTTCTGCTGCACTGAAGTCGCCTGCTATAGGGTGAGTTGTTCTTTCAGTGGTATCTTTCATTACTACTCTTCTTAGTCTTTCTTAAAATCGCTGAATGGGACCGAATATTAGGTTCTGATAATTATACTAACGATCAGTTCAGTGATAATGCTACAAAAATTGAGCTTTGATTTTGCATCGTTATTTGGTGCATGAGACTGTTATTTAAGAAAGTTAGCCGCGATATATATTTTTTTATGTATATAACACAATGTTCAGTGTTAGCTCACTGTATTTAAATTCGTACCAAAAGTTTAATGTACCAACACCACTAAACAATTGTTTCACTTTGTTTAAAGACAGTTCCTGAAATCAAAATTGGGCCTTTACGGGTGCTAGCTGCAATAAATCCGCAAACAAAGTAATGTTTTTGCCACCAAAACAGCAATCTCGCTTGTTTTTACAACATTCGCCATATCGTTAGCTGATCATCACTAAAGTACATTCGAAACCATACTGCACTCATCGATAATTACTAAATCTAATGATTTCCATTGTTGCTTAAATAATTTCAAATCGTCAGAATCAAGCTTAAATTATTCTGCTTCATTCGTATGTTGGACGGGCAATTTGAAAAACTTGTGAATTGTACTTCTTCCAATGCTGAAGGCAGCAATTCTCGTTGGTGCTAGTACTGCAGCAGCATCATTATTGTGATTACTCATTAAACGAACTTTTTGACTGAATAATTAAATTAGAAAGCTTTTTCCTCTACCAGCAACTACGCGTACAATCAGATTTATTGGTGGAATAGACAGGTCTTTCTTTTGTTCTTCTATGTGCTTTATAATTGATTAGCATATTTTCCTTTGGTCAGCATTCATTTTTCTTTGTTCAATTTATCTTCATTAATAACAATTTCCTGGTGAGTTTCAGTGTTATCAGAATTTGCGGCTATCATATCAACGTCTTCATTCGGTTCTTCGATATTTTAAAGCTGGTTGTGCAAATCACTTTCTTGTTGCAACTTTTCAGCCAAGTCGATTGCAGCTTGTAATCGTTGTTTTGTTTCGCGACAATCTTCCATCTCTGAAAATTTTTTCACATTGTGCTCAAAGGATTCACGGTAGAGTTTAAATTCTCCCAATAGGTCTTCTTCGTTTCGGCAAGGCTTGAACAACATCAGCAAAGAATGATGATAGTACAACTCAATTCCAGCGTCCGTTTTCGTGTTATGTTAGGGCGTTTTCAAAATAACTGGTTTCAAACGTTTTCTGAACCAACTGTGGTTCTTTTTTAATTCGTAATATTCAACAGACTTTGGTTTATTTCGTTCGTATTACTACCTAGTGGCCAATTCGTATAAACACATGTTTTCCAATTTGTCATGTCGATTCATGTAATAATCATCAATAAAATTCCGACAGTAAATTTCAGTAGATCGCTCATCCTCTTTTGCCAATAAAACCAAATCATGGTGACTTTCAGTTTTCTTCGTCGGTCTTTTTTCATGCTGGTATTTATGTATTGCACAGCATCCCATGAATAGAAACATTTATAGCCAAGAATTTTGTCTACGGCTTCGTAACTTCCAGTTTCTCGACTAATCAAGTTTTATCTGGTAAAAGCGCGTAATCTGGCACCGAGACTTTTGTTTTCGTCAATGGTCTTTCAAATCTCTTCCTTACGATTTTTTTTAGGGTTTGGTTATATAACGCGTAATAATACGGTAATATAACGCGAACACCAAACTGGGTTCTCCAACAAACTGGATGTCAATATTGGCGGCTCACATGAACAAAATCGCGGGATTATAATCATTGATACAAGTATGTTTTTCTGATCGTTTCAAACCACATAACTTTGTAACATGGTGTCCACCTTTTCGAGATAAAATGCAGTCTTTAACAGAATTTAAAGTTCAATGTTTCACCAAATCATACATGAAAATTATGTGTAATAATATGCAGCCTGATTATGGCACATTATCCATGACCGTTTAGATGATATTATTGATAGATTTTCTAATATTCCGTAATAGAGTCTACAGACAATGTTAGCGAGAAACAAAAAAATTAGGTACTTTTCGGCTAGCCGGGAGTCAGTGAAATATATATATATATATATGTATATATATGTGTGTGTGTGTATATATATACTTCACTGGCAGCTGGTTAACCGAAAAGTACCAAAAGATATTATAGCAACAATAGGATACAGTGCAGATGTGGATTTGATTGAAGGTTTTTCACAAGATCGCAACAACCACATCAAACATTTATCGCCAATAAGAGCCCACTAAATCTACCGGCACAGGATTTTTCCTTTTATTGTATAACAATTATTTGTTTTCTTATTTTAAGTATATATTTATGTTTTAATTTTAATAAAATAGTGCTTAAAAGTCTGTAATTTTCAAATGTTATATTTTTCAAATGCTCACTTTCGTTTTAACATTGATTTTTTTTTAAGTGTTTTGATTCACGGGAATTTCATTTTGCGCTTACTATTACGCTTGGCGACAATGGTTTTTGTATAACGGAAAAGTACCGAAAAATGTTTTACATTCAATAAATAACAAATCAAAATGTTTGGCACGGTTTGCATGACAACACGATTTGTAGACAACATCTGCTCGGTCAGGGTTGAAATAATTGGCGCATTAGCAAACATTTTGGCATGGTGTTGGTATAACGGAAAAGTACCAAAATAAAAGATACAGCACAAGCTGTATAGGAACGACTTAATAATGAACATTGAAAATTGGGTACTTCTCTATCATCCCGTCGACCACTTTTCATAACAAAATACTATCGCCAACTCAAAGATTAAACGCCAAAAATGCAGTCCCATTTACTGGATGTCAGAAGCATTATACGTGTTTGTCATGTCATCAAGTGGTTTTTAATTCGACATTTGCGTGTATTATTCATTATGTTTTACTGACTTATTAGTTACTAGATGTTACCCGTCAAAACTTGACGGAAAAAATTACAATAACAATAGTAGTAAAATAAGCTTCTTTATTACATAAGTAGAGGTGCTTATGAAACAATCTTTCAAATATTTTATTTAAAAAAAAATTCCCCGTATTACATTATTATTTCCGATGCAAACTCTAAACAAACAATCCGTAAACAAAATTCAAATCAGTTTGACATAGTGCATAACATGTGAACCTCACGGCCGATGAGCCCAGTAGCTTGCCCATCTATGCATGTCTATGATCGGAAGCCGTGGGAAAGCAAGAGCCGTCGGAGTAACTCGACATATGACCGAGGGACCGTTTCCCCCTGTGGGGTTTCGCGAACGAGGCCGTCGGGGGTTCTTTGGCGGTTCATCAGGTGTATGTTCCACGCGGAAGTTTCCCCAGAGCAGGGTTACTGCCGCAACGACCTATGGGGTCGATACCTGGTAAAATGGTCTAGGGTTCGCAGAGGGGCGGCCCATGACCGATCGCAGCGCCGGACGAGACAAAGTCCTGGTGCGTTAAAAGCCCTTCAGAGGCTTGGGCGCGATGGTCGGAAGCGTGCCGCGAGCTACCCCCGAGGGCGCCTGGCAGCGCAGGATAGTTTTACCGCCCTGTTCCTTACGGCAAGAAAGAAAATTTCCTGAACCTATGAAGTATCATACAAATAGTATATCCCTACGTTTGTCTCATATTCAGTCAATAAAATAACATATTAAATAAGCCCCCCCCCCCTGTGATAAGGCAACCGAATGAGCTCCTATGCGCATGTGCAATGCATCTCCCCAAACGCACTGTCGAAATTCGACGTTAAAAAAGTTTTAAAATGTTCTGATCAAAATTTTTAAAATGTCTTCTTTAATCATTGTTCGTTTCAAATCCATATCTTCTGAAACGCATCCATTGTTTTAAGCTAATCAATTTTTATGTAAAGATGAAGAATTTTTTTTACAATAATAAATCAATCTGCAGATAAAGGAGATTTTTAATGTTTTCAAGTGTAATTTATTTGTATGGTTTCTTCATTCCTTTACATAATCAGGATGATTATTCCTTTTCCATAATTAAGAAAAATAATGTAAATAAATAAATATTCAAGATTATTTTTGATTCTGTTTTCATTAATATATTGTAAATTTTATTGTTAAAAGTTACTGATAAATGATACTTTAGTAAATGGGGCTTTTCTTAATTATTTTATTATTATTATTATTATTATTATTATTTAGATTTAATGGCAACATTCTTCCGTTTGTTTATTGGGCGCTACAGTTTGGCGAATTACTTGAGGTACTTTTCAGTTAGCAGGGCGCCAATGAAATATATATATATATATATATATATATATATATATATATATATAATGTATATAGTTTTGTTTTTATAGTATTGAATTTATGTAGTTTATAGATTTTAGTTAGCTTTTGTGATAATGGTTCTGCAAGTAATTTTCAATTGGAGTTTATTATTATGTATACATATATTTTACTGGCGCCGGCTAACCGAAAAGTACCTAATTTGCATATAGTTCTTTTTTCTTAATGGAACGACGTTATAATGCACGGAATTTCGACGGGATAATGAATATTTTTGATGGTACCAGAATATTTTTCTGTATTTTACAGTTATATTAAGAAATACATGTTTTTATGATTTGCTGAATCACTTATTTGTTTACCTTTTCATGCATTATATTATTGAAGGTTGTTAGTTCTCTTATTATAGGTTGTTAGTTCTCGTTTAAATATACCCTACTTATATAAAAATAGCATGTGTTCTCTGTGGTGTTTCGCATAAACGTTGTAAAATTCAGGTTATTAGATTTTATCCAACTTTGCTGTCATAACAGCTGATGAAGCAGCCATTTTCGGCGATTTTTTATTTACCTGTAAAATGTTTGTTTTTGGTATAGCCCGAACTAAGAAAAATTTGAGTACTTTTCCATTATACGGACACCATTGTCGCCAAGCATATATTTACATGTATGGCATGGTGTCGGTATAACGGAAAAGAACCAAAATTTGCGATCAATCAAATAATTGAATTTTGTTAAACATTAAATTTTCTGGTACTTTTTTATTATAGGGTCGACCACTTTTCATAACAAAAAACTATCGCCAAACTATAAAATTAAACGCCAAAAATGCAGTCCGATTTACTTGATGTCAGAAGCATTATACGTGTTTGTTACGTCATCAAGTAGTTTTTAATTCGACATTTGCGTCTATTTTTCATTATGTTTTACTGATTTATTAGTTATTTCACTAATTAAAATAACAATTGTTTCCTTAAATTCATGTATTTTATTTATTTATTTATTTTGATATTCCAATGGCAACGTTCTCCCGTTTATTTGGCGTTACAGTTTGGCGATAGTTTTTTGTTATGAAAAGTGGTCGACGTGATAATAGAGAAGTACCAATTTTCTTATTTTTAATCTGAGAAAGAAACAATAATCATGGATTTAATTAATTTTGCAATATGCGGTGCAACCAAAACAATTTTGATTAAATCGGTACATATATCGCAGACGCACCTGGGTTATTTTTTGGCGCCTAAATGACGATTTTTGCTTTGTATGGCAACCTGGTGTTTTATAATAAATTTGAATATGTGTGTAAATAAATAAAATAAAATAGGTACTTTTATGTTAGCTGGGCGTCAAGGATAACTCTCCAAATTATGTTTCAATTGGAATCATTTAAATTGCAACATTTTACGTGAGATTTGTTATTCATATTGATATGTTTACGTTTAGATATTTTATTATGATTATATTCTAGCTAATTAAGTTTTTTTTCTAAAGATTTTACACTACAATGTTAAAATATTACCTAGTTGATATTAGCTAATGTCAAAAGATTGGCGAACCACAGAGTTCAGAAAATAAACTCTATGTCCTCAAAAGTGGGAGTTGCCGTCTTTATGACGTCATAAGCAGAAGTAAATGTTTAATTGAAAATTACAGCTAATTAATTAAATTTTCGAACAAACGAATGCACGATAACAAATATGTGTCCAAATATCTTTCATTTAAAAAAAGTATGGTGTAATTTGATGCAGTAGTTTGTTCTCACGGATTGTCGAAAGAAATCGCTTAGCGTTTTAAATATATAGATTTCATTAATTAAAATAACAACTGTGTCCGTAAATTCTTATGTTTTATTTATTTATTTATTTTGATATTCCAATGGCAACGTTCTCCCTTTCATTTGGCGTTACAGTTTGGCGATAGATTTTTGTTATAAAAAGTGGTCGACGGGATAATAGTACCGAAAATTGTTTGCCGCATATTTTACGTGAATTAGATGAAATTATGAAACACAATTCTTTTACGTAAGCATATAAAATGCTTAGTGAGTTTGAACGTGAATAGCAGGAGCCTGTTAGGCGATATAATTTTCCAATATATATATTTCCTCATTGTCGATGAATAGTATGTGAGTATTATTTGAAATTTAATGTGAAAACCACGATTTCTACCTACGATTACTGTCCTATAACGGGCATTTACGCTAGTATGAAAATAAAACAAATAAGCATGTTTGTCACGTGATTTAATTAATTTGAATGAATTCTGTTACATAAATAATAATAATATTTATTTAAACTTTCGTGCAAACGCGCGCGTTTGCTACGATAAAAAAAGAAAAGAAAAACCAATGTTCAACCGAAGCTTTACAACATAAATTCGATTTTCTCAGCGACCGTCAAACATACAAAGATAAACAAAAAAAACCTATTTTAAGTTTTACCAAGAGGAAAAAAAATAAAACAAAAACGAAGTTAATTCAGCCAGTGGAGGTTTAGCTACAATTTGTTGAACTTCTCGTCTTCATTTTTTCGTTTAAAGTTAAATAATTAACTACAGTAAGCTACAATAATTTTTTGAATGCTATCATTTTATTCGTCTCGTCGAGTTCTATCTTTCAAAAAAAAAAAAAAAAATCATTGTCGTATGTCAACTGGTTCGCCAGAAATTTCAGAAAAACGTTTGCATTTTCTATTTCTTAAACATATTGATTCAACCCTTGAATCTGTTATCTTGTATTGTTGAGGATATTAATTTACAGATAGATATTATTTCCAACCCCACATTCTTGTAATGGTAAGGGAAACAAAAATTTAACATAATATTTTTTGGGAATAAACATAAAATAAAATAATGAAACAACCATTGAAATGATAGCTTTTGAAGTATTACAATACAGAGAAATCTTTGGAATAATGTTTTAAAACCAACCAACAACTAATTTCATTTTCATATTTAAAAAGTCTATAAATTAAGAATCCTTCGATCTAAAAATAACTTTTATGACCATCGCTTTTAATTGAAGAGCATCAGCGTTATCAACCAGATAACTTTTCAAATATCTTTAACTCACTTTCCTAATGAGTGGTTAATGAGCCATACTTTAGGGGTCGGATGTGAAGATGATAAATTTTCGAGAAGAGCACGTCGAGGCTCGATTAACTGAGAAATTTATGGAGGGGTCGATAAAAGTTTCTTACACTAAAACAGAATCAGATCAGCATGTTAAATGAAAAACAAATGCATATTTTCTTTCATCATTATTGAAAATAAAGAATATAAAAAGTATAAAAGTGTACAAATATTCTCCAGCAAAAATGTCTGAAATATATTATTATTTTTATTGTATTTTGTGGGAGACAATAGTTGCGGATTCATATGTAAAACAGCTGACAATCATGTATCTTTTTCTTGAAAACTCCTGAAGTGATTTCGATACTTTTTAAAAATAGTTTTGGCAGTAGTTAAATAATAAATGGATTAATGGGCAAGAAATAAGAATGAAAAATACCATAGTTACGCAATTTTGAAAATAAAGGATATCTTGGCCATTTTTTATGTAAAATTAACATAACTATTAGAATTTTTATGTGTATATTTTGCCGATTAATCAATTTATTGTTTAGCTACTGCCAAAAGTATATCATGGCATAAAAAAGTGACTGGTACCAATCGATTAGTAATAACGTTTACTAATTAATGCTATACTTAAATTTTGCTTAGGGGTCGTAAACATATAGAAATTGTAAGAAACTTTAAAATTTTCAATTCTAACACATAATTTCAACATCATATTTGGATTCTTCGGTAAATTCGACCTTCGAATACCAAACTAGAAGTCATTCGGTTAACTATTTTAGGAATTATGCAGATATAAAGTTAACCAATCATGATAATCTTCTGGCTTTTGTTGTTATACTTTAGGGAGAAATAGTGCAACGGAAAACACATTCGTTGGAATTAAAAATGATTAGCATTTTGTGCTTAGTAATAAAAATAACTTAATTTTTAAATCAATTCAATATTTTATACATAAGAACGGCTGTATGGATTAAATTTGATTCAGGTCATGTAAAAATAATGTTCAACCAGAAATTATAATTAAATAACACGTAACTTACATACTGCCTGACATATATTGACTCAGCCCATTTCATCATGTTCAGAAGCTATACCGCTTTCAGATATTAAAGCTCAGAGATGGTGGCACAAGCAGTATACAGTGAACGATTATCAATGTTCAATATTCCAGAAAGCATCACTACTGATAGAGGTAACCAGTTTCGTGGAGAGTTATATAAAGAATTATTGAGAATTTTTGGCATTAAACTAACCCGTACTATGGCATATTACCTACAGGTAAATTACACAATAAAGAAGTGGAATCGTTCTTTGAAACAAGCAATAAAGCACTGCACCTGCATTCGTTTTACACTAGCTGTGTTACCGGTTACCTGCTGCGTTAGTAGATCTACGCAAAGTATTTTTAAAAACAAAGTATTTTTAAAAATTAAGAGCTCAGCAGCCGAATCAGTCTACAGACAAAATTTTCGTCTACCAGGGCGGTTTTTTACTGCGAAAGACAAGATTTGTATTGACAACGACTCAACAGTCATTTTTGGAAAACGTAACTCAACACCTTCTTCCAACTAGAGCAAAAAACAAATTCATGACAGTTTATACATTAACGGAAAGATTGTTGCTGTTTCCATTGAAAGAATAAAGCCAGCTGATTTTATCTTGGACTAACAGAAATTTTTTTCACTCTTGAATGAACAGTCTGCACCACCAAAAAAAAATACACCATTTCGAACCAGTGAACAGCACACTTGGCATACCTGGTCCTTTGTATAAAACATTTTTCAGGCGACATGTTCTCTGAGAGATGTCTGAACTCACTTCATATGCTGCAACACCCACTTTTCACTAGAGCAACAAACAAATTCGTGACATTTTCAATTTGCATACACGGAAATATTGTTGCTGTTTCCATTGACAGAATTAAGCCAGACCATTTTACGAGGGGCAGTCGGAAAATAAGTTTCCCCTGGCGATTGTGGACAGAGGTGTGTAAGAAAGACAAAAAATGTAACGAGACATTAAAGATAAAACATAACTTTATTTTTCCACATAAGTACCAAGTACATTGAGACATTTGTCATACCGCTTTATAAGCTTCAAAAAGCCCTCCAGGAAAAAATCAGGGCTTTGCATACGGACGAAGCGTGGAACGGCTATGGGCGAAAAACGACACATCAAGTGAACGCGAACGTGCAAGACACCGATACACCATTGGGTAGAGGTCGACCGCGATCAAGCAGATGGCGCTGTTGCAGTGCCTGCGAAGATGGCGCTGTTGCAACCATTGGGTAGAGGTCGACCACGATCAAGCAGATGGCACTGTTGCAGTGCTTGCGCAGATGGCACTGTTGCAACCATTGGGTAGAGGTCGACCGCGATCAAGCAGATGCTTCTGCGCAGGCACTGCAACAGCGCCATCTGCTTGATCGCGGTCGACCTCTACCCAACTTACTAAACAAAAATACTATTGACGAATTTTTAATAGAAACCAATAACATGGATAAAGGCAGGCATTATTACATAAAAAATACTTTTTCTGGAACAAAATTGAGCTTAGTTTTCTACTGATAAAACAACAAATCAAAATGCACATGTGCTAAGTTCACGTGAGGCATAATATGAATTAACACAAAATTCAAAATCTAATTTCAACAGGTACATTTTTTTATATACCGCTAACCAGCCCCTACCTGCCCGGCATGAGTGCCTAGCTTGACGGGTTAGTACCTGGGAGCGGGGCGAAAATCGCCTGATCACAGCATAGCTGTGATCCACCTGACTATAGATTTGTTGACATCATTGCAGTTCTTGCTCTCTAGTGGTTTGCAACAGTTATCTTTGCTTGCCGGTTCAAGGTTTCTATTTAACTTTGTTGAATTGACAGATTTAAAAGGTCTCGTAATTTAGAACCTTGATCAGGTGACGAGACCCTCACCTGACTAGGCACCCCCAGAGGTATAATTCATATAAACAACCACGAGCGAACAGCCGCATGCTTTGTAAGTAATTTATATATATATATATATATATAAAAACAAAAAACCAAAAAAGAAAACCCAGCAAGAATAGAAAATAGTATTCTTTAAATAACGCAATACAATACAAAAGACTTGATACAAATATTTTCCCTTTGTACCAAGCAAAGTAATCGCTGTTCTAAAAACATGTTTTTTTGTCTGCGCTTTCTTTTCATCGATAGTATTTCCATTCTTTTTTAAAGAAACTTCGCATCTGTAACTATTCAATACGTCATTCAAATGAAAAGGTGAAAAAAAATGAAAAATGTGAAGCATTATTTTCTGAATCTCTAAAACAGAAACGAATTTGACAGGTAGTCAAAAGAAGATCTATCTCAATAGAAAATAGTTTGCTTTAAATAACAATAAAGAAGATTTGACTTCTAAATACAATTGTTCAAAAACAAACGAGAAGAATTCTATAACATAACTTTAAAAATAACGTTAATAAATAAAATACATTAATAATCGTAGATTGTAAGCTAAAAGTTTCCATTATTCACTCATTATTATTTTTAAGTAAATCAATTAAAAGTACTGTATAGTAGTAATAAATGTTAAGACTGTTAAATAATTTCAAAACTTAACATTTAATTTGAATGTTAGGAATCATTTAAACGATTAAAAATGACTATTGAAAGCCTTAAAGAGATCTTAGCCTTTCTAACTAAATTAAATATTTCAACAACTTCGTGGCAATGTTACTCTCACTGGCGCCGATTTTATGAAGTTTCTGTAAATTGTTCCACTGACAAATAAGGCGTTCCGGCTATCCACTTTCTTATACTTATATAGTTTCAGGACCTAAGGTGAAACTCCCAGTTATTGACACCTAACCAGTAACTGACACTTGAGCAAAATTTTAACTAAAATAAGCAATTTGTTGTGAAATTCTGAAAAGTAATGTTATCTAGTGGTAAATGAGACACTTATTTTTATTTTGGAGTCAATTTATTCATCTCTAGAAGGCCAAGAACATATTTAATGGGGAAGAAACTTTTGAGAATACAAAAAGTACTATTTTGAAGCAATCATCTTATTTCTAAAATTAAGGAAGTGTTTTTCTAAGCTATTTGTAATCTAGCCATCTTAAACTTTTTCTTAACGTTATACTTGTAGAAATTCGTTTAAAGATGCATATGCTATTTTAGGGCCATGATTTAGGATTTATAGTTATTTAATTTAGCTTAAAGGGGGGGGGGGGTGCTAGTTATTGGTTCCTAGAAATCCATTTCACCAGTCTCTGACAGGGATGTTAATTATTGGATATATTATAAAAAGTTGAAATCTGTTATTTGAACTGTTTAAAAATGCATAATATTAAATTAAATTTATCTTGTAGTAAACACCATTAAAATTTAAGTTTTTTACCGGTGTCTGACACCAGATGTCAGTTACTGGTTCATAAATGTCAGTTATTGGATATCGGCATTACTAATAATGCAGTACTAAATATTACTCTCTTACTATATACTCTGCATTACTAATAATCCAGTAGAGCTTACTAATTCCCACTTTTCATAATAAATATTAATGCATTTTGTTTTTATAATAAAGAATAAAGTTTTTTTCAAAGCCTTTTAATCTTTTAAAATAAAGTGCCAGTCACTGGTTCACTTTGTGTTAGTTAGTGGTGTTCCAAAATAGGGATGGTGTCAGTTACTGGAGTTTTTGACCCTATTTATGAATAAAATTAATTTTTAATAATAAAATGTATAATTTTTCAAAATTTTGCGAACAATAATTTTAATATATCTCTACTATCCAAATGCAAGTATAAAATAGATTTAAGTTTTTGCAGTGTAGTGATTTGAACAAGAAAGAATCCTTAATGTGTCAGTGACTGGGGGGTTTCACCCTGTATAAGTTTACAAAAATCAATATTTTATTTAATTTACAAATAAAGCATACATTGTATGTTAGATTACAAACTAAAAGGTAGCGTCTATTAGGCATCTATAAAAAGATAAAAATGTAATTTCTACTTCACGTGCTGGCACTATTTTCAATTTAGGACTAGCCACATACACTATATTGCCAAAGGTGATAGATCACTTGCGATTTTAGACGTTTTGTTAACTATCTAGAAAAATACATGAGGAATTAACCTGAAACTGCAGGTGTGTAAAGAGTATAGTATAGGTTATACATTTCCGCGAAGATTTTTTTTCCGAAACCCCATAGGGGACGGTCAACACATTGGAAAAGGAGGAATATCTTTTGGATTACCCTGTAAAAACTAATGTAGCAAAAGCGTTCAAACTCGAGATTATTAATAAGTGTCTTATTGTAATATACTGTGTTCATTTTTATGAGGATAGCATGTATACTCGAAGAGAAATTAAGGTTTTTATAAAAACAGTATCAAATTTCGCCAAGTTTTTTGCTTATAATTTGCAGAGTTCTTAATATAAAAAAAAGTTATTTTGAGAAAATATGTCAAACAACATTGTACATAATACTCTGCAATCGGAATTAAAAAATAATAAAAATTGGATGAAAAATGAGCAGGTTTACTAAAAAATATTTCACTGCGCATGCGCGAATGCAAACAAAATATAATGTGCATAATGTATTAGCTAAGTATATACAGCAACTTTTGTGAAAGTCTCAAAATCATAGCTTGAAAATTCTGAAAATTATCGTTGATAGAATAAGCTCGAAATCTGTTGTTCCCAAAAGGAAGCAAAAAGATGAGGGGTTGTATCCAAATATACGTGCAATATTGTGTACGCTATCTTGGCACGAATCAACAGATATTTGATACAACCCCTCAAATATTTTAAAGTTTTTATATTTTCTGCTCTATAATATGCTCTTTAAATGGATGCCCTATAGCGCACGCTATCATCTCTTCAATTGCTGAACACGAAGAACCCGCGTATGTTTTTTTTTTTTTTCTAAAGATCTATTAAAATATGAAGTATACAGCAACATGCTGTTAGTACACTGGTGTCCAGAAATTAAGCGGCAGTGACCAATTTCAGATGTTTCGTCGAATATCTTACTATACGTACTGAAGCTCATGGGGAAATGCCCGGAATGCCCTTGAACTTTGAGGATGTAAAGAATATGTTTGACTTCATGTTTTTCAGTGAAGATTTTGTCGCGAGGACAGTTAGGGGGGGTGGGCAATAATAATTTTAATAATAAAATAATATTTTTGATCGCCCAAGTAACAGAAAATAATAAAAATGATCTTAACAAAAAGTAGACTATCACAGTTTTACCCCCGATACTTTTTTAGAAAAATAATTAATCTCTAAATTTTTCAATATTCAAAATCTTTTCCCCTTTATATTATTTTCATAGATGTTTGGTAGTTTAATAGCATGATATGACACAAAAGAATCATCGCTAGGTGTGAAATAAATAAAACAAATCAAAATGAATATAATTTCAAAAGCACGCCTTTAAAAATACATTACATGCAAATGTGTTTGTCAGTAGGAAAACCTTTCGAATATTACTTGTGTTAAAACTCAGCTACGTACATAGAATCTATAACATCGCATAATTTAGGTAAAACATTGAAAATTTGTGATAACAAATAAGTCATTGTGAACGTCTCTGACTGCAAACATATTTATTCGCAAATCACTTGCTTCATGCATGGTAACATTTACTAAATTTGTGTACATGAAATTCTAGTTTGGCATTTTGTAAGAATGACATTTACTGCAGTAGTTGGAAAGCGTTTGCGCTTCATTATTTGATCCGGAGTTTAGATGTATAAATTATCTTTATGAATTACAAAAGTATAAACGTTGTTGACGAGTTATATTGTTTTGAAATTAATGTATTCAGTTGCACAAGAATATTTTGAAATTAATGCACTGGGATATATGACACAAAAAACACTGAAAAGAGTGGTAGTGCAATAAATAATTAGAACTTTATAAGATTTAACGTACGGGTATACTCAGCCGTAATACAATTGATTGAATAAATGCAAACTAATATAAGCTTAGCAAATTAAATATCTGCCTTATCGCAAAATCTTCTATGAAATTAAAAAAAACATAGTATGTAGAAAAATAGATCCAATAACCTGATCAACTCTCCGGCGTTTATGAAATCCCGTTCACGAGGGCAGATGAACCATTACAGTTTTATATAAGAATGACAAACAGACAACTTAAAACGAGAATTAAAGAACGTACGGCAGATATCAAATATGACAGAAGAACTACAGCTTTGGCCCGTCTACATAGGATAGAGCCTTTACAGATTGATTTCAGGAATAAAGAATGATTTTACGAAAATAATTTTTCCATCAAGAGTATATTTCCCATCCATTATCCGTGAATCTATAGAAATATATTTGCGAACGAGAAAATATGCAATGAATCATCCTCTTTTGAATTACCTAAAATTTGGCACGAGAGGATTTAATATTAAAAGAGCAAGCGATAAGTAAAATATTAATTTTCACGATTACAGTTTGATCGTTTTAAGCACTTGTTCGCATTATGCATGTGATCTCGTGATCTATATTTATCATTTTCAAAAATTTTGCAAAAAGTTTATTTATCATTTACGATCTTGAAGTTGCCAGGGTTTGAGCGTATGAAACGTGTCATCTTTATATTAAAAGGCATTTTTAAGCTTTTTTTGTGCAATAATTTACATCTTTAAGTATAATGAATTACATATTTAGTTTAAATGCAAACAATTAGGTATTGCAAATAATTGACGATTTTACACTATTTTAAACATATCCAAATTGATACATATCACTGAGATGCATTACAAAGCGCTTACTGTAGAATGTTGTGTACATAAAAAGTATCGTTCATTTACAGGGACACTCAAAAGAATTCGTTATATTACGGTCTATGGGGAAAATTCGTTTGCAGCGTATTTTAATGATGTTATACTATTTTAAACATATTCAAATGTATACGTATCACCGAGGTGCAGTACAAGACGCTTACTGTAGGTGTGCATAGAATGCATCGTTCATTTACAGGGGCACTCAAAAGAATTTGGTTACAGTACTGTCTATGAACAATAATTGTGGTACGCGTTTTTATAGGTAAGTAATTTTTTGAATTTAGTTGGTGCATACAAATTCTATAGATCATATACAGTGCTGCTCAAAAGATCTCACGTACATTTCCGTTTATTGACGGAAATTGCTAAAGGGATATTTTCAATTGTGCTATGTGTTTCCTAACTGAAGTACATTTCAGTATACCGTGCAGTATATATACATATCTTTAGATCATATACAGGGCTGCACAAAAAAATTCGGATATTTTGTTTGACTATTAGTAGTAATTGCTGAAGTTGGGTTTTCAAATATGTTGTGCGTTTTCTGAAAACAAATCTGAAGTCGGGGCTAGTTCAGTTTAAGCCGAAAGGTAGGCCTCCCCGCCCTGTTTGACCTTGACTTTGTTTACTTAATAAACTGGGAAGTTTTTTTTTACAGTGTTCTGTATGTGTTGGGAAGTGTTTCATAATACATGCTTGACGCATGATTTTTTTTTTTTTTTTTTTTTTTTTTTTGTAATAAGTTTTGTTCCAAAACGAAATTTTGAATGCGGTTTTGTTTAAAATATTACAAAACAACTAAATTGTAACATGTAGGAATTAAAAGAAAATTTCATTTTTCGGTCGATTAAAAGATACCAGACTCCTTTAAGCATCTTTCCCTTTTAAAATATGAATAGTCTGCTCTCTTTAGAAAATTTAATTAGATTTTATCAACTTAGTGAAAATGTTAGATGACAATTATTTTTGAAATATTAATAAAATAAAGAGAATAATATTAACATTTAAAGTTATGAAAATAAGATGATAAAAGTCATGAAGTTTTGTAGTCAAAATGATACTACATATAAATGCTACAAACTAGTAGAAAAAGTATAGTCTAGTCAACTGCACTTTTATAAAAAAAAAAAAATACTGTGCATTTTATTAAAAATGAAATTTTATACTATTTCCAGGAACTGAGAATTTGAGATCCTTTTTTCAGGAAAAGCTTAGGTTACATTTAGATAACAGAAAACTCTTAAAGCCTTTCGGAAAATCGTTTCCTAAAAACTTTCAGGACAAATATTTTGAAAGGAAATGCATTCCAGTCCATTACTCCTGAGAATTCCCCCCCTCCCCCCAAAGCATTACCATATCGATATGATATTGTTCACGCGCCCGTTCTAAAGAGCTTTTTTCTTACTATATTCGATTTTAAGAAATGCACTGATTTCGAGTATTCAATATTTTCAGCTTTTAAAATAAGACATATTTATTTATTATATTTATTTAGAAGAATGTGTTGTATGCCATTTACTCCCAATATTTAATCGAAAAATATAAAATCTTTATTACTATTTACTCGTGTATAATGTTAACTTTCGTTTCTTAAATTTTAGGCCTAAAATATGGAATGTGCAGTATACACGGAATATTTACGACAGCTATATGAAATCCCACATACTTTCACTAAGTCATTCAATAAAACATGCAGTTACATTGGTAAAATTGTACGAATATAGAAGAAGTAAGTAAAATACATGAAATAATTGCACTTTTACGTGATCCAGTTTATGCATTATGAACAAATAAAAAATGAATAATTTACAACAAAGTTTCCAAAGAGGTGAAAGTACACGATTTAGAAAATTTACATTTATGGTATTTTAATAAGGAGGCGATGTGTGTACTGAAGATAAAGCGAACTTTCAGCGTTTCTTTCGAAATCTTCGCTCACAACAAAAAGTCAGCGCAATCAACATTTAAAAAGTTAACATCTCTGCACAGAAAACAGACAAAAGGTTCACTATTAGTGTATATTATTCAGAATTATGAATAATATCTGTATATTGATTTTTATAATTATAATATCTTTATATTGATTTTTATCTATACTAATATTATAAAGTAGTAACGATTGTTTTTTTGTTTGTTTGTTTGTAGGGGGTAATCTCTGAAACTACCGAATCGATTTCAAAAGTGATGGTGGCAAATTGATGGTGACAATTACTGCTCCAACATAGGCTATATTTTATGTAGGTGCCACTAACCCCAGAGGGGTGCAGGAGCGAACAACGTCCTAAAATTGCGATTTGCTTTATACTGAAGGAGCTAGAAATTTGCAATTTGGCATTGTAACTACTTATAAGATGTAAATTCTCTCTAAGAACAAATTAAAAAAAATCGAAATTTAAAAGGTTTTAAATGAGCGAAAAGCGTTCTAAAAACATTCTAAATTACAATCTCCACGGAATTTCTGGAACTACAGAAGAGATTTCAAAAGTTATGGCGGCAAATTGATGGTGACAATCCCTTCTCCGACATAGGCTATATTTTATGTCGATGCCACTAACCCCAGAGGGGTGCATGAGCGAAAAACGTTATAAAATTGCGATTTTCTTTATACTGAGGGGGACAGAAATTTGAAATTTGGCATTGTAGCTACTTATAAGATGTAAATGCTCTCTAAGAACAAATAAAAAAAAATCGAAATTTAAAAGGGTTAAATGAGCGAAAAGCGTTCTAAAAACATTCTAAATTACAATCTCCACGGAATTTCTGGAACTACAGAAGAGATTTCAAAAGTGATGGCGGCAAGTTGATGGTGACAATTCCTGCTCCGACATAGGCTATATTTTATGTCGGTGCCACTAACCCCAGGAGGGTGCAGGAGCGAAAAACGTTCTAAAATTGCGATTTTTTTTTATACTGAAGGAGCTAGAAATTTGAAATTTGGCATTGTGGTTATTTATAAGATGTAAATGCTCTCTAAGAACAAATTAAAGAAAATTTCGAAATTTAAAAGGGTGAAACGAGCGAAAAGCGTTCTAAAAACATTCTAAATTACAATTTCTGTGGAATCTCTGGAACTACAGAACCGATTTCCAAATTGATGGCGGCAAGTTGATGGTGACAATTCCTGCTGCAACATAGGATATATTTTATGTCGGTGTAACTAACCCCAGAGGTGTGTAGGAGCGAAAAACATTCTAAAATTGCGACTTTTTTTATACTGAAGGAGCTAGAAATTTGAAATTTGGCATTGTAGTTACTTATAAGATGTAAATGCTCCCTAAGAACAAATTTTTAAAAAATCGAAATTTAAAAGGGTGAAACGAGCAAAAAGCGTTCTAAAAACATTCTAAATTTCAATTTCTACGGAATCTCTGGAACTATAGAACCGACTTCAGAAGTGATGGTGGCAAATTGATGGTGACAATCCCTGCTCCAACATAAACTATATTTTATATCAATGCTACTAACCCCAGGGGGTGCAGGAGCCAAAAACTTTCTAAAATTGCGATTTTATTTTTACTGAAGAAGCTAGAAATTTGAAATTTGGCATTGTAGTTACTTATAAGATATAAATGTTCTCTAAGAACAAATTAAAAAAAATTAAAAATTTAAAAGAGTGAAATCAGCGAAAAGTGTTCTAAAAACATTCTAAATTACAATTTCTATGGAATTTCAGGAACTACAGAACCGATTTCAAAAGTGATGGTGGCAAATTGATGATGACAGTCTCTGCTCTAACATAGGCTATATTTTATGTCAGTGTCAAGGGTTTGCAGCAACAAAAAACTTTCTAAAATTGCAATTTTTCAATACTGAAGGGATTAGAAACTTAAAATTAGGCAAGTTAGTTACTTATAAAATATATATGCTCTCTAAGAACAGTTTCTAAATAATTTGAAATTTAAAAGGATGATATGAGGGAAAAATGTTTTACAAACGTTCTACAAGCGTTCTAAATGACGATTTCTATTGAATTGTTATGTACAGAACCTTGAAATTTGACATGGATGATAATTTTTAAGACGCAGGTGCACACTGAACAGTTTTATTTAAAAAAATCTAAATTTAAAAGGGTAAAGGGGAAAAAACGTTCTAAATTACGATTTTTTTAATACTGACAGGATTAGAAATTTCCAGTTTGGTATGTTTGGTTACTATTAAGATACAAAAACTTGCTAACAATGGTTTGCAAAGAAATTCAAAATTTCAAAGAATCAAATGAGTGGAAAGTGTTTTAAAAGCTTTTTAAATTACGATTTTTATGGAATTGTTAGGGTTAGAAACAAGAAATTTGGAATAACTGTTGCTTTTAAGATATAAATGGTCGCACCGAACAGTTTGAAAAAATATCAAAATTTAAAAGATTGAAATGCGCGAAAAGCACTCTAAAAACGTTCTAAATTGAGATTTCTATGAAATTGCTAATGATAGAAACTTGAAGTTTGATATGGCTGTTGCGTTGTTTTAAACGTAATTGGTCGCACATAAGAGTATTTTTTTTCTTAAATTGAAATTTAAAAGTGTGAAAGCGCGAAAAGCGTTCTAAAAACGTTCTAAATTACGATATATTTAGAACTGTTAAAACTAGAAACTTAAAATTTTGCATGGCTGTTACTAACGTAAATGATCACCCAAAAGAGTTTATTAAAAATGCGAAATTTTATAGGGTAGGAGCTTTCAGAAAACGTTCTACATTATGATTTAATTGGATTTATTCGGGTTAGAAACTTGGAATTTAGTATAGTGATAACTTTTAAGATGTAGACGCTCGGCATAAGCAGTTTATTAAAAAAAACGAAATTCAAAGGTAAAATGAGCGGAAAATGTTATAAATTATGTTTTTTTTTCTAAATTGTTAGGGACAGCATTTTAAATTGTAACATGCCTGTTATTTTTAGACATAAATACTTCTACAGAACCGTTTTTAAAGAATTCGAAATTTAGAAAAGTGTAGAATCAAACAACTTTCTAAAATTGTGATTTTAGTGATGCTGTTGGTCTAAATATTCGAAATTTGGCATGGTGGCTATTTTTGAAATTTCAGTGCTTGCTAAGAACGGTTTCTAAAAAAATTCTAAATTTAAAAGAGTGAAATGAGTTTGAAATGTTCTAAAACCCTTCTAAACTATGATTTATCTGAAATTGTTAGCGATAGAAACTTTAAATTTTACACGGATGTTACGTTAGAGACACAAATTCATCCACAGAACAGTTTCGAAAATTTAGAAATGTTAATGTGTGCCGGAGCAAAAAAGTTATAAAATTGCAATTTCTGTCACACAGTTATTACAGAAATTTGCTTAACTAGAAAAATGGAATTTGGCATGATGCTTACTTTTGAGATATAAATACTTGCTTAGAACTGTTTCTGAAATTTTTTTACTTTCTTATGAAAAATTAAATGAGCGAAAAACCTTCAAAATATATTCTAAATTACCATTAATTTGGAAATAATTTTAGCTATTCTTATTCATTTAAGTCTAATGTTCGCCTAATGCAATATAAGAATGAAGGTTACTCAAAAGATGGCTAAATTAGTAATTTTTGAATTATCTGTGGCAGTAAAATTTCCTCTCATGAAAATAGTCCCACGAATACTACTTGGCATTTTCCAACAATTAAAGCGAGCAAAGCCGCGGGTTTTGCTAGTAATGTATAATCTGTTGCTTATTAGTGCATTCTATTTTAAAATGGGTCTTCTATGAGGGCTCAATGTAAAAGATAAATTCTGTTATTTCCATTGGCACCAGGATGGAGTTCTCTAACAAGGAAGGTCTCCATAAGCGCATTCTCAGAAAATTGTGAAAAACTTACACAATATTCTTCTCATGAGGATATATATGTTTTAAAAAAAATTGCTGCGGAACTTCGATATAACATCCGTAAAAAAAATGATCAAAATTCGACACAATGAAATAAAAAAAAAACGCTTTTACACTGGTGAAAACAATTAAAGGGACAAATGGTTTTTTTGCAATAAAAATAAATCTAATAAAGCAAATAAAACCAAACTTGGCAAAAATATAATCCGATATAAGACCAATATATGGAAAAACAAAAATGGGCACAATCTGCACCCTAAATAATGAAACTGGTCACGTGTCCTGCACAGCAGCTGACCGACACCTTGTCAGTCAGAGAAAAACAAGTCTAATAGGGTGTTAGATCGTCTGTAACAGCTACACAACTCTCTCATCAGCGTTTCATACTGTTTACCAGGGTGCTTATCAATCCCTGTAGCAATCGCACCTACTCTTGCACCAAGGCACTCTTGAGCTCATCGATGGGCATTGGAGCTCGTCTTCGAGCTGCAATTGATCGTCCAAGGGCATCCCATACGTGTTCGATGGGATTAAGGTCAGGGGACATCACAGGCCACTCCATTCGTTGAACATACTGCGATTCGAGGAATTCGTCCAACATCTGAGCCCTATGTGGACGGGCGTTATCGTCCATATTACGAAATTTGGTCCATATTCTCCGCGGAAAAGTCTTACATAAGGTGCAAGGATCTCGTCCCTGTACCGCTGACCTGTCACAGTACCTCCATCGAACACTTGAAGGTCAGTAAGCCCGTCTGCCATGACGCCTGCCCAGACCATCAGACCACCTCCACCATAGTGGTCCTTTTCGACAATGTTAGAGAGCGGATATCGACTCCCAGGTTTTCTCCAGATGAGATCACGTCTCGAGTCGCTGTCCAGACTGAATCGCGACTCATCACTGAAGAGAACCCGCCTCCAGCTATCCTCTGTCCAAGACAGGTGTTCTCAGCACCACGCTAGACGGGCCTTTTTGTGATTCACAGTCAAAGGGATGCAGACTGCAGGGCGCGTGGCATAAAGGCCACTAGCATTAAGTCTCTGGGTGACTGTTATCCATAAAATAGATGTTCCTGTTGCATTATAGGGGACGAGACGGTTGTGTCGCTGTGTTGGACCTATACCTTTTTGCTAGAAGTCTCAAATAACGGCTTTCAGCAGGTGTTATTGACCTTTTGCGGCCTTCACCAGGTCGGCGAACCATTGTTCTTGTCTCTGTGAACTGTTTCCACAGAGTGGACACCACATTTCTCGGAACCCCGAGGTCCTTACAACAGGTGGTCTGTGATTGGCCCGCCTCAAGTCTTTCAACTATCCGCCATCTTGTGGCATCATCTAGACGATAACGACTAGCCATACTAATGATGGGTAAACAAAGAAATTAAAAAAACAAGGATTGGGTTATGCTACGATGTTTCAAAATAACATAACGCTACAAGCTTTGGCGAGCAAATAAGGTACATCTATACAAATGCGATCACAGTGCCACTGCCTTATGACGACACAGACCACCGCGTGGCAGGTGTGTCCGCGAAGAGCTTCACTATCATCTGATACCTCATTTGCGTATAGCCATAATTTATTTTGTTTTATTTTAAAAAAAAACGTTTGTCCCTTTAATTGTTTTCACCAGTGTATGTTAAATACTCTTTTAGAAAACTTTTTCTACTCTTACTGCTGAACTAGTTTAAGTAAGTTTAACTTAAATAAACACACTTTTATAATTATGGTTTTGCCATATACATTTACATGCATATATAAAGAAAATTAACGATCGTTTTCCACGATTTAGAACAAAATTAAAAATGCTTCAAACTAAAAATTCAAGTCCGATTCTGAGCATTGACAATTGAACTTCGATATTGTTAATGTCGGAGTCAACAAGCGAAAAGTATTGTTGCCATGGAAACAACGACTTATTCAAAATCAAAATGTATAATGAGAGCTTTCTTAATCTTCTTCTTCCAGTTACTGTTAGAATACACTTAAAACTTATCCAGCCGGTGAAATCGTGTAAAATTAAATAACTACAGAAACACGCAACTTGTTCTTGTACTTTTCACAACTGTAGAAAAAATAATATACTATTTAATCGTTCAAGTTTAAATTCATAAAGTTATTCTACGCATTTGAACACTCATTTAAACAGGAATTTTCAAATGCATTAAAATCGCTTGCATTTGGTGAGGAAAAAGTGTTGCTCGCCAAATCGCGTTCTTTTGCGCCAAATTCTCGAAAGTATTTTATTTTTTTACGGATTATCTACTGGGATTTCGTAGATAAAGACTGACACGTTATTACGTACATGAGTAGCTTCATTAGCATTTTTTTTCAAAATATTCTGAGTATGCGCTTTAAGGAGACCGTCCTTGTAAGTAATGACTTTGAATGTTTTATTATGCGTAATTTTTACAACAGGGTGGCGAGATCGAGAGATATAAAGTTTAGCAGCTCCTACCAATTGAAGAGTGTGATGCGGCAACACCCTACAGAATGAAGGAGATGGTAATATAATCATGATGGTACCTAATAATCAACAAATCGGAAAATTCACGCGTTTTCCCAAAGTTTTAAATTGAGATGTAACGTTCAAAACAACGGAGTATTAATATAGATATAGGTATAAAGGCATTAAGAATGTATAATGCGCACTATAATACAGGTTGTTTAAAAAACAATCACCCGATTTGAAATGCATATATTAAAAAAATATTGAACATAGGCATTTGAGATTAATTTTATATTACATGGCTAATCATAATGGATTTATTTACAAACCAAATTAAAGGTGCTCAATATGTCCACCTTTGGATGCACGCCATAAGTCCATAGGGTAGTCAAATCCGCCCCAAACTTTTGCGAACATGTCTGCATCCACTGCTTCCACGGCTTCTGTTATGCGCATCTTCAGTTCGGCTAATGTAGCTGGAAATGGAAGACACATAAACGCCAGTCTTTTATAAACCCACGCAAGAAGAAACAGCATAATGAGAGGTCCGTGGATCTTGGAGGCCTGTTTAACTGAATCGACAGGTCCCGTATGGCCGATCCAACTGCGTGGAACTCTAGGTTTCTCTCTTTCTATCCACACATTATTTTATCAAAACGGATTAAAAGCTGAATAGTTATGATTTTTTAAAAATCAGATGAGTCTTTTTGAAACACCCTGTATTCTAATGAAAAAAAATTTCGCAATTTGAAGAAATCCTGCTTCTTTTTTTTTTAAAATAAATTATCGTACTCACTCCACGTTAATTGGGGGGAGGGGGGATTGACACTAGCTTACAATTGTCTACTTATATTATATTCGCCCCCCCTCCAAACATCCCACTAATTATCTTATTTGCTGCTATTTTGATCGTATAGATCCTCTGGTTAAGGCCATGAAATTATTAAATATCATTAAGAATTTTCGTTGTCTGATTGTTTTTTTAAAGAAAAACGTTAAATTATGAGGATTAAATAAATTATTAGAAAAATTTATAAATTCTAAATAACCTTAAGCAGTAAGATAGCCTATCAATAAAATAATCAAACATGATACAAACAACGAAATTCAAATTTAAAATTAACAATTAACAAATTTTATTAACAAAGAAAACCATTTACAAAAAATATTTTACAATTAATGAAACGTAATCTATCCAGGCTTGCATTAATGCTAATTAATAAATCAAAATTCTTCATATTAAAATAATCGTGAAAATAGGAAAAATATTACTCTCACAAATTTTCGTAGTTCTTAGCACTACATACTGTTATCTTATTAAATTAATATTTTCTTTGATTAAAAGAAATGAGTATCTGCAAAGTAGCAAAGAACACTCAAGTACAAAAACCTACGCATGTCACAAATTATTCAGACAGTGATTATTTTATAAAGTGACTGATATTGGACAGTAAAAATATTAAGACCGTGCAGTAAACATCTTTTAGCACTCCTCGGTCAAAGCTCACAAGAAAGGTCTCTTTAAAGGACGTACTCAGAATTTATTTAAAAAAAAGGAATCGAATAGAACTACTCACGTACGTAATATAGAATCAGTCAAATTTAGCTGCAGAATCCCAGTAGAAAATCTGTAATAAAATAAATAATTTTCGAGTATTTAACACAAAAAGACGCAATTTGGCGAGCAACACCTTTTCCTCACACACTGTAGTAAAAAAAAAATACTATAGGCGTTCATTAAACTAAGTTGCAGCTAAACAAAAATTAATGTTCCCTTGTTTTATAAATGTCAAACTTGAATAAAAATTCTTTTAAGCGCAGATTTAATAAACGCTAATGTGTCTCGCACTTTAGCAATCGATATATCCCAAAGAATACTAAATTTGATGTAACTAGCGTTACTAAGATTCATTATCATAATTTAAGCACGCAAGTATCGAATATATTTCAGCCACCATTTTATAAAATACACTTCGGTTATTTTTAATTAAATGTCAACTTAATATTAGTAAAAAGTACAGTTTTAAAGAGAAATTTTGCAAATTATTTGGAAGTTTTTAAAAGAATACTTTAACTCTATTTAAGCACGATTTTTTTATAATAATGTCATTTGTTTAAAATTAATGAATTTTCATTTTTATGTGACTTAAAAATTAAAATTTAATTCCAAGTTTTAAATGTTTAATGAATTATTATTTTAGACTATTTTTTCGTAGTTTTTCTATCATTTATTTCCTATAATGCGATTCTAATATGTCTATTTAATTGAGAGGATATATTTAGGAGTTGCTCTAATTAAGAATAATAGGAGAATGTATTTTTAATCTTAAGACGTTATATATATATCGTATATTTCGACGTATTACGCGCACTTACAATTTGAGACTATATTTTAGTATTTTGAGGTATATTCACCGTATTGTGCGCAGCCCGTTCTTTGGAAAGACACCTTCATTAAATAAGTAGCATGGAAATACAGGAAAAAACATGGAATACTATAAATAACTAGTACGAACATAAAAACAACAAGTTGGAAATTGTACGTCAAACGTGACAAATGAGGTGCGTTCGTACTATAGCTAGTTATATAAATATTCAGATCTTGATGATTTATAATTCTGTGAAATGAATTCTATCGTCTGCAGATTAATTTCTGTCATAAAATAAGTATCTCGGTCGCTTGACGATTAAACCTCGGAAGCTCCCATAACAAGTAAGCATCGATTTTTTTTAAATTCAAATTTTTAATAATTTTTTTTATTAATACCTTCTAAAGTTTTGATTCGATTTTCATAAAATTTGAAATGTCTCGACAAAATTCTGCAAAGATAATATATCTTAAATTTTAAACCATTCGGTTGGGTAGTTTTTACGCTGTTATATGCGGACAGACGGACGGACGGACGGATCAGACGACGACTATAGGTGCTACGTATTTATATAATTACGAACGCACCTAAAAATGAGCGAATGGTTACACTAGAATATATTATACGTATAATGTTTATTAACATAGAAATCTCAATAATTCTTATGCTCATCTTTTCTTAATATTTAATCTTTCATTTTTATACTCGGCGTATAACACGTATCTGTAAATTTTCATGATTTTTCTGGTATAAAAATTGCGTTTTGTATGCCGGAATATATGGTACAGTAGAACTCCAACTATCCGAGTCAATTGGGACCGGACCCTATTCGGATAATCAAAAATTAGGATAATTGGATTTTTTCCAAATAATTAATTCCATATTTTAGTTAATTACTGTATGTATGTTGAAAATGGGAGAAAAAAATTATTTTTAAAGAAAAAGAGCTTTTAATTAATTAAAGAAAAGGCAACACTCTTACATGTTAAGCGTATTTACAAGTGCTGTACATTAATACAGTATGTACGTACCGTACTGTAAATGAAAGCTATTACTTGCTGAACATCTAGCTCAAAGTAAGCTGTTTGACAGTCTTCATCCGTTTTCGGGGATCCAAGTCGCGCATCCCCTTGACATTCAGAAGTTGCATGTGGTCACACTCGGGCTGACGCTCCATCCACTTCAATGCAGTTTCAAGGCGGCAAATTCTTCCCTAGCTGATGGTCCCGTGTATGCTTCAACTTCGACATTAAGGTCAACTTCATCCTTGACACTTTCTTCTCTCACACTTTCAATGAGTTCATCATCATTTAGAATTTGAAACCCAGGGTCTTCGCGGCAAGAAAGACAGTAGCGCGCAAAGACGGAAACATTATTTTGGGAATCGAAGTTCGTTTCCGTCTTCATTTGTTTTTTCTGTAATTCTGAAAGCGATTCGGATAGTTAGAGTTCGGATAATTGAAGTTCTACTGTATGTAAATAAATAAATAAATAAATATATAAATATGTAAATATATTTTAAGTGCTTTCTCATTAAATTTCATTCATTTTTATCTTTTTCTCACGAAACAACTCCCAAAATAAACTGTCTTTTTTAATTTATTTCTATTAATTTTATTTAAGTGTAACATATTTAAGTTTGAGTATTATGTAGGGGAGAGGGGGACAGTTTTTTACACTTTTCAGTAGTGTGTAATTTTCACCACTATATATAAGTTCTGAGAAATAACGCTGTTTATAATAAGGAAAAAGCATTTATTTTGTGTATGAAAAAATTAACACAAACAATATTCAATTAAATTAACACATATTTTTTGTTTACTTTCAAATATGTTTTTTTGTTCAAATGTATCCCTGCATGGGGCACATTTGAACAAGCATGAGGCACTTTTGAACAAATAATCATTTCAACGTAAGGCTGACTTAAACAAAACATATACACTTATTTTTGCTTAAACAGATATGACCCAATATTTTAAATATTTTTCTACTTATAGTATAGTTAATGTAGTTAACATTAAAGTAAAAAATTATTCCATTTGAAAGAAAATAAATTGTAATATTTGAAATTATTTGGCTTATATCAGTTTTTAGATATATATTTCATGCTTGAGTGTGTTTTGTATATACCTACACATGCACACATAAAAAAATCTTTTAACTTCACATCTCAGTTAAATGTTTGGGGGCACACACATTTATGCTGTAAATTCCATACATAAAAAACAAATAAATATGAAGTATAAGTTTTAATTAGTTTAAAATTCTGTACTATTCATTTTCATGTTTAAAGAGAAATCAATGAAAACTTTTGATAAATAAGCTATTGATTTAATAGAATTAATTAGCTTAATATTTAGTAGCATTATTGACAAAATTATTGCAATTAAAGTAAAAGTGAAATGAACTGAATCATAAGTTCTAACAGTTAAAATTATATAAATGATAGTCAACATACTTCATAAATACATATTAATTTTGAAAGTCGCTTTAATTTAAACAAAAAGGGGAAGTTTTGAACATGTTCAAAACTACCCCATTAGATTTGTTCAAATCTGCCCCTTATGCCACCATGTTGGAAAAGTAGGCTTATATATGTTATAAACAGATTTAATCAAGACTTGTTATAACGATAAGAAAAGCATAAATCTAGTAACTAATATGTCACTAAAGATGAGCAGTAGAAGACAACAACACAGGCTTCAGAAGCTTACAAAAAGTAACTTAAAAGTTTAATCATAAGATGTCAAAACACATAATCACTATCCATGAACGAACTATAACTATAATGTGGTAAAAAGCATGTGCCACATATGTAAGTTAGTGTTGCCAACATTATTTCTGAAAAATAGGAATATTGCATTATCAGATAAAAAAAATATGGTCACTGTTCAAAACTGCCCCCAGTTCAAATGTGCCCCCCTTCTCCCTTAAGTTTCTACAGTCTTTTTAATAGCCTCTGCTTGTTAAACAGAAGACACTTTAATTGCCTTCGATGAGAAAGAATGTACTTATATTACCTTGCGCACTTATGGTACTTATAATATAAATACAAAATATTTATAACTAACATTTAGTATTAGATGCGTATGTAATGTATATCATATACTCATTTAGTTTCCAACTTAATTTACTCTAGGCTAAATATATAAGATAAATATACTGCATTTTCTTTTTAACACCTGTGTTTATAATTTTTAAGAGGTTTGATTTGTAAAACTCAGCCAATATGTATTCTAATCATGCACAACAAAGAAAATATGCGGGGTTGGTAAAATAAACCCATTGTTATTTCTTTTAGTTGTTTAATTTTTTACTTTTATTTAAAAGTTTAAAATTACTTTTGCACTTTATGGAATATTTTCCAGACAAAAATATGAAGTTTGCGAAAAAATATGCTCAGAAAACGTTTAAATATATTTTTGAAAACAAAAAAAAAAATTTTCGTCATTTCTTTTCTTTTTTTTCTGTCTTTTCTTTTTTTTTTTTAAATGACAGACTTTTTCAGGATTGTTGTATAATTAGCAAATTATTTTCCGCTTTTATTTAAACTTTATTGAAATTAATTGAAATTCTTTTATTTAAACTCTTTTATTTAAACTCTTTTATTTAAACTCTTTTATCAATACAATATTTGCAAAGAAGAGATATCGGATAATTTTCAAAACTTATTTTTCGGTATGACAGCGATTTACAAATTATGTTATAAGAAAATGAAAATCATAAAAAAATTCACATTTACATTGGATTATCTGACTAATTATTGAGTTATTTTATGTTAGATTAAGTTATAATATATATATAAGTTCTGTAATTTGGAATCTAAAAAACTTGTATTATACAAACTACGTGTTTTTATATAGCGTTAAAACGTTTTCCTGGGTAACTAAACAAGCGATTTCAATAAATTTTGCAAAAGTTTTGGCAGTTGATCTTTCAGCAAGAAATAAAAATAAAAAATACAATAGTTCCAAATGTTTACACAAACAAAAAAAAATCAATTTTTGTTTTTAAATTAACATTACTAAAAAGGAATTGATTTTTCAGAAAGCAAAACGATCGAAAAATAGCTAATTATTATACCAATATCAATATCAATGTCAATAGCACCTGTTTTCTATTGGATTTCGCCGCTACTGTTGTTAATAAACGTTTTGTGAGTTAGTAATTCACCATTATTTACATCAAGGTGTTCCAACTCTTTTCTAGTTGGGGGACATATTTTTTAGTACTTGTTTGTTATAGGGACATTGGCGCATTTAAAAAAAAGTTTGGCGCAATTCAGGCTTAAGAAAATGAGATTTGTTGCCGAACGATATATACAACTGTGAAAACAAATCTGATGAAATTTTATGCTTGTTTATGTATGTATTTATATATAGATCCTACCAGAATTTCTGTGTAGTAATTTTTGTTTTATTTAATGACATAATCCTTGATCAAATAAAGAAAATATTACTATATAGAGATATTTAGAAATACATATATATGTAAGAAGTTTAAATTAAATGCATGTTTAATTAAAAAAAAATCCCTGACGGCTCGGCCTACAGACACAGGTAGATTTCGGAGACGCAGACCGTGGGGCGCCTGTTTGTTGGGAATTGCGGAAGAAATGACCTTTTTGGCATGATGTGGAAGTTGGAACCGATCACCTCGAAACCTAACTTGTTTGCAGGCGGAGCCGGCAGGGATTTTTTTTTTTTTGCTATAAGGGTTGATCTTATAAAAAACTTGTCAGTATAAAGGTTTTAGATAATATTAAGAGGATTTATAATAAATTTAAGCGGATTTGATATGTAATGAATTGACGAAGTTATGAATTTTTTTCTTCTAACCCCCCCCTTTTCCCCCCCCTTGGGGCCATTTTTAATGCTATCAAAAATCTGTCATAAATAAATTTTCGGCCCATTTCCTAGAAGTAATAATAACTTTAAACGGATTCGATACGTATCATAATTAAGAAATTATGTTTTATTTTTTCACAACAAGCCCCCCCATACCCCCCCCTCCCCTGATTCGATTTTGCCCATTAACGAACTTGACCGAGATTTTATGCCCCTTGATTTTATGTATCAGTTCAGAAGAGATTTGTGCAGAATTATTGACGTTACCGTGTCCATAAAAAAGTGACATATATATATATATATATATATATATATATAAGTTTTGAACTGGGGGTGGTTTTGGGTTCTGGGAGTCATGATCGGCGTAGATCTGCAAAAATTTTTCAAAAATTCCAACTTAGGGGAGAATGTAATATGTAGTATTTCTTACGAAATCTACCTAAAAAAAGGAAAGAAAATCAGGTATTATCTTCAATCAATGTTGACTAACGCGGTCTTTTCCTATTGCTGAGGTCGGACACATCGTATTCAGGCAGTTTTGCAATAATCTTATTGTGAATAAATAATATAGATATTTTTGTAAAAATAATTTAAAAAGTTTTTTGACCCGTTGAATAAAGGAGCAAATATTTAAATTACTATTTTATTAATATAAAATATAGTTAAACTATAAGTTTTAAAATGCCATGTTCACATTGAAATTTAAATGAAATATATAAGAATATTTATTTTACTGAAAAGGTGCAAATATACAAAAAAGGTTTTTAATCTTTTGACGGGTTTTTACGTTTACAAACTTTTTTGTATAGTTGCATCTTTTTAGTAAAATAAATATTCTTATATACTTTATTTAAATCAGGTTTGATGATGGCATCACGGAGGTATCTGTAACCATTTCTGATGGTTCTTAAATTTCTATTATGTATTTTAGACAGGTTTTTCACACTAGATTTGCATATGACATCCCAGATCGGAGAGACATAAGTCATGACAGAGAGAATACAGGCTTTATATATTAGTGTTTCGTTGCGAATAGAGAAAGCAGGATTTTAAGGACAGCTTCAAGATATTTGAAAGCTCCGGCGACCTTGCGTCTTATGTTAAGAATACGTTTTCTGAAGGTAAATCTTTTATCAAAGATAACCCCTAGATATTTGGTGTCATCTTACCAAGAGAGGATAACGTTGTTAATGGTTCGTCTATTTTGATAAGAGAAAGTTTTAGAAAAGTAAATAGCAGTAATTTATGATTCATTAATTTTAACGCGCCAAAGGTTGAACCGGTCCATGAACATGTCGAAGTGTCTTTGCAAGTTTCTGTATAAAAAATAAGGGTAGTGTGCTGATTCGTAAATAGTGCTATCGTACGCATATAAAACAAGGTAAGTTAAGACGTATGTAGTATAGCGTTAAAAAATTACTTGAAAAGCGTTGATCCAAAAACTGAATCCTGAAGGATGCCTGAAGTGATAAATTGTTTTGTAGATAAGGTATTATTAATGCGGATTTAAAAAGTACGATCGACAAGGTAAGAGCGTATGAAATGAACAAGTCCGGACAGGATAGAATATTTAGTAGAATTAATTTGCAAATGAAGCCCTCATGCCAGACTTTGTCAGAGGCCTTGGCAATGTTTAAGAATATGGCATTAATTGATTTCTTCGCATTTAAGTTTCTATACCCACAACACACAGCAGATGGTTTGTGTAGAATGTTTAGCTCTGAAGCCAAATTATTGCGGCATTAAAATGTTGTTATTGTGTATGAAATCATGGATCCGGAACTGAATGACACGTTCAACAACTTTACTTAATGATAAAGAAGGCTAATAGGCCGAAAGTTAGTGGGATCACTATGATTAGAACAAGGTTTAAGAATGAGGGAAATAATATAGATATTTTCCCTCGTTTCGGAAAGTAGAGTAATTTTAGGATAGAATTAGTCAATTTGGTGGTATAGAGAATACAATTAGTAGGTAAATGTTTGAGAGTATTGTTAACAATATTATCATACCCAGGGGATATGCGGTTTTTGCGGTTTTGATGATGTTAGGGATAGCAATTGGTTGAATTTTGGGGAGAGGATCAGGAGGGTTGGCGAGAAAATTAACTATATAATTAATTAACAAGAGAGAAGTGGGCGGAGTTCGGGGAGAATGGCAATGCATAGGATCTTGACAAAAGTTCTGCCTTATCTTCATAAGTATAAGCGGTAACATTGTTGACAGTAAAATGGGGAATAGGAGTGAAATTTTCTTTTTCATTTGCCAAAGAGAATTATAATCAGGTTAGAGATTTTCTAAGAATTTAGTCCAAGTTTTGCCTTTTTTTGAAGATTAAATTTTTGATCTTGTTATTGAGTTTATGAACAATGGTTTTAATGGTGGGGTCGCGGGAGGACTGAAAGAGTCACTGCAGATATTGAGTTGTTTACACAGGTTGCAGATATTAGTAGGAAGGACAAAGGTATTGTTAATTTTAAATTTGTAAAAGGTGACGTGCTTTTGAGCGTTTGTGACAAGAAATATCAGAAGAATTATTGATTTCAGGAGAAAAATGATTGGAATTACTGAGATAATTACAAAATTGCTACGGAAGGAGGTGGTGAAATAGGGTTAATGAGGTCAATTTTAAAGGAGACTGGAAGGTAATCAGAGTTCGCTAAGTACAGTGGTAGCGATAGGATAAGGAAGATTTTTAGTAATAGCAAAATCAATAATAGAAGTGTGGGTTCTTGTTGTAGGACTTATGTGTGTAGGAGAACTAGGTGCATGTAAACGAAACTGGTGGTGAGTAATTAGGGTTTGTAGTGAGCCGCCTCTACAAGTTGTAGAGTGACAATTCCAATTTCCTTTATGCGCGTTGTAATCTCCTGCAACAAAATAGTGTTCGTGTTGAGAAAAGATGTGTGTAATGTCATTGATCACGTATTGTCAGCTATTTGTGACATAAATGGCGATGAAATTAATTTTAATATGAGGGAATTGTACCACAATATCAGTATGATCAACTCTAGCGAGTGGTGGGTTTTGTGAAATGTCAATGGGTATGTATTATTTTATGTAAATGGCAGTTTTACCCCATTAAGGGGAGTCAGCGCGTGGGTGTGATACAATTTGTATTCAGAAATATTAACTTTACGGACAGAGTTACACTGCTACTACTACTTCTAAATAAAATAACTATATAAAATTTATGGTGCTATAATTAAATATTGCATAAAAAATAAATAAGTTTTTTTTTTTTTTTTTTTTTTTTTTTTTAAGTGAGTTAAGAAAAAAACCGAGAATCCTGTAATTCCACAGCGCACAATTCGCTCCTGGTCTTGAAATCTAGGCGTGCATACACGTCTTGCCTACGACTTTTAACTGAATTATGGATGCCCCGCGGAGCCTTAAGTATTTATTTATGTAGCTGTTGAGCATGAAAGATTCAAGACCCCTAGTATAAAATAATTAGATGAAACAAAATATTCTTCCCAACTTTCAGAAATTCATTTTGACAGTGATTAGTTATAAAAATGGTTTCAAGTTCCAACAAAGAATGAAGTTATTCAGTAACCAGCCACAACGAATAGTTTTATAGAATCTGCTTGAGAACACGATGCTATCTTCTTGTTTCTCAAGTGGTTAGAACGCTGGCTGCAAATCAAAAAGAGTTAGATTCAAATCCAGATTCAGACTTAAATTTTCATAGTGTATCAAATTTCCCTTTAAACAGATGCCCCTTTCTAGTTAGCTCTTTGTTAACCATAGCCATTTTATGGTTCGATATTTTACCAGTTTTTCCAACACTTAAAAATTCTTGGTTCAACACTTTAATTTAATGGTTCAATCTAAAATGAATAAATTGTACCATTTCATGGTTCATGTAAAGTACCAAATAATGGTTTTCACCTTCTCATTGGTTGCAGTTACTATAACACCGAAATTTAGTTCATCAAATACCGATTTTTTTACAGTGAAGGAAAACAACCCAATTTTATATTTTTATTGCTATAGTCTTTTATTTTCATTCGAAAAGTTCTAAATTGCCTTTAACTTTACGTAAATCTTATCATCATAACTTCATGAAATATTTTCAGACAAAGATATGAAGTTTCCCGATAAAAGAAATTGTACAAAGCAAATTGTTAGGAAAAACTTTTAGATGTGACCTAGATCTTTTCATTAATTATAATTTTTTTTCTCAATTTCTTCTTTTTTCCCCTTTTGTCTTTGAAATCACAAAAGGATAGCTTTTTTTTTCATGAAATGAGGCAAAGTTAACGGATTGTTTTTTCTCTTTTTAGTTAACACTTTTTGCGAATATCTTAATCTTTAAGGTTAATTTTTTTATGCCATTAACAGTTTTCATTTGCGCGTATGCAATTAAAAAGATATTCTGCCTACCTTAAAGTAACTAGGTAGCCTTTGAATTTGTTTTTCACTTATGCCTTTCTTTGTTCCTTTTTCATATATCACAAAATATAATTGTGAAACAAAATGGTTTTTGCGCCAAAAATATAATATCACGGTTAAATTAAAAAAGATATATTTTTTTCAAAAATTTAAGAAAATTTTAGATTTTATTATTATTTTTTCAAAACTTTCAGCTTTTAATACTTTTACACATTTTTTTCTTATATTCACTGGAGTATCCTTCATAACGTTAGGGACTGATTTATCTACTATAAGCCCATTAGTTTATGATAAAACAACACATACACACACACACAAAAAAAAAAACATATTTTAAGTATAGATTATATAAATAAAATAAAATGACTACAAAAAATAACGTGAGTAATCTGAGAGAGAACGTAAAAAGCGTGAATGATGTCATTTCAGATCATTGCACTATAGATCATGCAATTGTAGAATATCCTCATATGTCTTTATAAAGGCATCGGTGAAGCCGAAACACATAGAAAGTTTATTAAAACTTATTTAATGTTTTTATGGGTTTTTATTTAACACTTTGTAGCAAGAAATGAAGTATATTATCTCTGGGTGTTCGTATGTGTAATATATTGTGCCATTTAGCCCTTTAAGTGCGACCATCGTATAAAATTGTGTATAAATGTTAGTTTTCGAGGAACTATCCAAATTATTCAGTTTGTTTCATTATATTTCTATAATTTGGAAATTTTAGAATATGCTTCTATTAGAATAACTTAAATACAGTAAAAATAAAAAACTCACATTAAAATTAGGATAAAACCTTGTGTAATTTCCTTTGTGAAGATTTATTCCAGCATGTTTCAAAATATAACCCAAGACGAATAAAAAAATGTATTCTGTTCTTTTAGAAGAATAAATAAATTTTTTTTTGTTTAAATCTTTATAATTCAACTGTTATTATATTTTAAATAAAGTGGAGAGTCAAAATACGTCCATTAGAATTAACTTTTAAATATACACTAAAAACACTTTTTATTTTGCTTAAAAGACGTCAACATAAACCTTAAAGATGTTAAAATTTAAAATTTACATTTTGTGGTTTGTATATATTCTGATGATGATTTGATGAACATATCGAAACATGCAAATTTTAAATTTTAACATCTTTAAGGTTTATGTTGACGTCTTTTAAGCAAAATAAAAAGTGTTTTTAGTGTATATTTAAAAGTTAAATCTTTATAGTTATCATTTCCAGAAGTAAGCTTCTGAATTTATTTTACTCTTATTTTTTTCTCATTCACTGAAGTATTTTGCTTCGATTCCATATCCAACATCGTATGTGAATTAATACATCATCCATATCCAGTTTCAAACTACTTTTCCCTCTCTCAAACTTCTCCGAATTTATTTTAAGATTAAAGGCAATGTTCTACAAACATTTTCTTTCTGCACTTCTGTATATATCTCGATTTTAAGTAGTACTCTACTTTTCAAGTTAGTTCTCCTTTGAACATATAGATGCGTTTTCAAAGAATGACAATGAAAGCAGTTTGAAAAATCAAATGCTCTTTTAGTATAAAAAGATAAGTTAAACAACATCATCTCTAAAATGAAACTCTCTTATCTTTTTTACGGGAATAAACAGTATATATTTTTTAGAATATGTTTGTTCCTATAATCATAGTAAAGTTAAATTTAAAACTAGTCGTTGGGGGCCACCGTAATACTTACCTATCATTGATATACATAATATAAAATATGAAAATAAAACATGTGTAAACTCTTTACAAAATGCATTGCAATTTGAATAAAATCGTGGCTTGATGACGTCATAAACTTTTAAAACTCGATTACTGAATTGCGTAAGAGAAACATCCTTATAACTCCAAAATTGCCAATCATATTAACTAACAGTTTACTGCGTCGGATTAAGTGTCTCATTTCCAATTAAAATATATCTATGAATTGAAATTTGAATGAAATACAGGGTCATGAAAAATCGAAGAGTGTGGAAAATAGGATTACAAATATCTCGGCAACTCATTATCCGATCGATTTCGTTCTTCATCCAAAATTTATGTTTTTTTATTGTCTTTTATATTCACTCTTTAAAATAAACAATTTCAAAAAATTTGATATACCTTTTATCAGAAAGAATATTTGCAATCGAATTTCATAAATTATAGAAGTGGGTCGATTCGACCCATTCAGGGTAGGAAGGTTAAAAAATGGCTGAGTTATAGCAGTTTGAAATTTTAGGGTGGCTGACATTTTTGGAACAATACAGCCTGATTCCTCCATAAACGGATTTAATTTATGAGCTTTAGTGAATATGGTTTCTGCAAATTTTCTTTTATTGTTGTAACCATCGTTTTAACTCTTACATGCTTAACACTATATATTTATATTAGCCAATGTCAAATTCTAGTCAAGCTTGGTGACAATTGGCGACAAAAATACGTTGCCATACATGAAGCCAACTTGGCTATATCTGTCTAATTTGGCGATATTCTCATTCAACTTCAATATTGACGAGAACTGGAAATGACTCTTATGTAATCGTGTTCCACGCATTTTAGCTTCATGTTTTTCAATAAAATTAGCTAAAATCTTAAAACCAAGCAACAGGGAGGCTATCTTTTTCTGCCGGTACAGGCCAGAAGGACTTTTCGTAGTTTAGTATAATACATCGTCTGCTCGCATCCAGGTAACCCGACGATTCGCAAGCAGCTGACGTATAACAGAATGATGAAAAATATTGATTTTTTTTGGCAGTGTGATAGCGAATTTTGAAGTAATAATATGTATGAGATAGAAAAAGTTTTGGGATTGGCATATCCGAATAGTTTCTTTCTAGAATAACAGTTATCAGGCAATTGGCAAACTTGGCATTTGTAAGAGATGAGGTTTATTGAAATATATACAGAATGTTTTTTATTTTCTTATGAGTAAGACTGATGATGGATGCCGAAGCCATTACACAAGGCACTTGCTCACGTGGTGTTTTCGCATTATATAAGTTCTCTACGAAGTAATTTTTGAAGTAAGATAGGGATCCAGATAGGATTTTTGGTAGCCATTTACAGGCAATAAAATTTTATGAGCCGAAAGGACGTTGGACAAAACAAACTTGTTGAGATTGCTATTATTGCTAAACTAATGTTCTGAGGAAGGTGTTCACATTAAATATGAATATGGACGAATTGGAGTCGTCAATTAAATCTGTATGTAAATAATCCCTATTTCCTATATAAATACTCTAATTTTTAAAGCAATTGGTGAAAAGTGAATTTTTAAAGAAGACATTTATGCAAATGTAGACTTGGCACATGGCTTTTCGGATAAGTATTTAAGAAAGAGAAATCGTTCAAATTGTCGTTGTTTCAATGCAGTGGACACCTTACTATTTTGAGTTTAGATTGGCTGCATCAGTTCAACGGCATTTGGTAAGAGTTCTGCTATAAAGTTTGGTTGTAGAATATAACCGGAAACCACATTTAGTGAATTTAAATATCATGTTTTTGTCTAGTACTTTCAAAAAAAGTAATAATGAGTTGTGATTTAGTAGAAGTTAAATAATGGAAATAGATTTAATTAAAGTATAAAATATTGTTTTCTTAAAGTTCTTACCTTCTTTATTTCTTGAGTCTTATAAAATTTTAATAGACATTTTGTTAAATTTAAAATATTGGTTTTATGAATCACCTAAAAATAGTGGATATTTTCGAAGATATTTATTTCAGATATGATTTTTGCTTTTCATTTGATGACTAGAGCATAAAATGACACTTAAAATATTTTTCTGATAAAAAATATGTAAATTTTCAACAAAATGACGTAATAAATCAATCTTAAACTTTTAAAATACAAATACTACAAACCTGACAATCCAAATTTAATTAAGATTTATGTTAAATTTCAAAAATATCCTTCCAACGGTTTTGTCGCAAGCAGAGTCCTACGGTCGGATTGTAACCGACCCGAATCTGAAAATTTCATTTGATGTCAATCCCAAACCCTACCCGAATCCGACACATTTCAAACCGAACTCGAAATGGAACAAAATTAATCCATAATTTAGTACAATTATGGAAAAATAGCCTAGAGTTATATCTCGTATTACCAATTTTATCTTTCATGTTGAAAAATGAACACACGCACACACACATATACTGGGTGTCTAAACTTTACTGACTGATTTTAAAACTCAATAACTTGCAAACGGTGACAGATATTGAAAAAAATTCTTGCAGGAGAGTAATGTGTGATGTCATGAGTTTTTTTTTACTGATTCCCGGTTTTAGTTTAAAATAAGAGCAATAGATGACACTGAAAGTAATAGGCGCTCAATCCAGGCCAAAACTGAAATCACCCAGCATTGATGCGAAGGAAAGAGCTTAAGCTTATTGACTGAGTTCAAAATCAGTCCCTAAGAACAAGATTGTATTTGTGAATGAGACCCAATCCATACATTTAACATACTTTCTTCGCATCAATTCTGAGTGATTTCAGCTTCTGCTCGATTGAATGTCTATTGCTCGCAACGCCAGCTGTTGCTGGTAATTCGAACTAAAATCAGGAATTACAATATAAATACTCTCCCCACTTCTTACATAACCCTCCTGCAAGAATTCTTTTAATATCAGTTACCGTTTGGAAGTTATTGAACTTTAAAATTAGTCACTGCATTTCAGGACACCCAGTATGTACATATACAGGGTTGTTATAATTAAAGTTCGCTTATTCAGAAGGCTCTAGAGCCGGTTCTATGGCTCCAAACGAAACAAAATTTCACTAGTACGTAGTTGAAGAGATGCGCTCTGCGAAAATCGTAAAAAAAATAGTCACAATTTTTGTCAATAGGTGGCGCTGCGCCAATATTTAAGCCGATATTTACAGATTCCTCTATTTTGTAAAAAAACAAAATACAGGAAATTTTATTTCACAGTTGGTAAAAGTAAACTTTTTCAGATTCGTTATATCAATTTCGGTCAATCCAGATAAAACACACAAAATCACAAAATTTCAACCAACGCTTGAAAAAGATGACATTTTATTCAAATTTTCGACGAACGACGTCAAAGTGACGTCGCAACTTCGAAAACTTGAAATACCCTTCTAACCACCTGACGATTTAAAACTTGCTGATAAAGTGTATCTGTGATTTCTTTGACACTGGAACAGTTGATTGTTTCTGAAAAGCATTTGAATCTACGCTTTGTGGAGAATGGTAACTTTGAAAGAAAGGGCACTTCTTGTAAAGTTATTTTATCAAAATAACAGCAACGCAGCTGCAGCTCCTCGAGAATTCCGGAAACTAAAAGATGTTAGACGTGGACCAATGTCGGATCGTGAAGTTCACAAAATGATTAAAAAGTTCGAGGAAACAAGAAAACTCGACATTCTTCCTGGCAGAGGACGAAAAATGGTAGACATTTCTAGAATTGAAGATATTGCTACTGCTGCCGTGGATTTAGCAAGCCAGTCATCATTTGGTAATGAAAGTGTGCCAGCTATTGCGAATGAAGTCGATATGCCAATTTCCACTATGAGAAAAGTGATGCGTCAAATTTTGCGCTACTATCCATACAAGATTCAGAGGGTGCAACAACTAATACAGGGTGATACCGAAAGTCGGCTATCATTTTCACTACAGTTTCTTGCACGAATGAATGTGGACAATTCTTGGCCCTGGAATATTCTATGGGGTGATGAAGCGCATTTTTATTTAAACGGACAAGTGAACACACACAACTGTCGATTTGGGCGAAAGAGAATCCTACTGTTGTCCAAGAAGTTCCATTGCATGCAGCTAAAGTGACGGTGTGGTGCGGTTTCACAGCTACGTTTATGATAGGACCATATTTTTTTGAGGAACCAACATCCACAGGACCCATTACATGTTCCATAAATGGGAGAAGGTATCTCAATATGTTGTCAAATTTTCTGATTCCCGAGCTGCAACAGCGAGGCTGCCTTCAAAATATCGTGTTTATTCAAGACGGTGCACCACCGCACATTCTTAGAGCAGTTCGGACTTTCTTAACAAGCCATTTTACAGAAGACCGCATCATAAGTTGTTATTTTCAAACAGTCTAGTCACCACGATCGCATGATCTAACATCATGCGATTTTTGGTTGTGGGGATTTTTGAAAGATTCTGTATCTAAAGACAGATGTCAGACAATCTCTGATCTGAAAGACAGTATTAGACTTCATATTTGCTCAATCTCACAGGACAGTTTACGCGATGCTGTAGAAAGCACAATTCTGAGAATGGAATGCGTTATTGAAAATGGTGGAGGATTCATTGAGCATACGTAATGTTATTATTCTTTATTTCCTCGCTGCCGAGCGACATGTTTTATTTTTGTTGATGCAGATTACATCACATGAAATTATATTCATTTTTCTGTATTGTTTGGAGTCATACACTCTAAAATTGGAAGGAGTGAGAAGTTGACTCTTTGGAAGAGTGAGAGGCATTTTCACTCTTTTAGGAGTGAATTTTATAAATATGCACTCTTTAAAGAGTGGAACTTTCCACTCTCTAGAAAAGAGTGAAATATCTCACTCCGTTGTCGAGAGTGACTGTTCACTCCGTTGACAAGAGTGAGGTATTTCACTCCGTTGAAGAGTGAGGAAAAACAATTTTTTCCAATAAAATCACAAGATGGCGCCAGCTCACGGATGAGAATCCGAGTAATCTCCGTTATCGAAACGAAACACCTAAAATGAAATCCTTTATATATAGTAGCACGATTTAAAAAAAAAAAACTGAAAAAGGCATTGAAATAATAAATGAATCGATAGAATTATGGACAAGAAATATATTTTATGCTTTACAAATTGCAGGATTTGCCAATGCTAAGAAAAGTGTGGGAAAAAAAATATTTGAAGTAAATTTATGCTTAGCTGCAACACAATTTTGCTTCTATTTTATAAACAGAAATTTAATATATCTGAATGCTAATTATTTTCCTCTTTATTTAAATAACCTATTCTACATATTTTATATCATTTCTAACCTCTTTATGAATATAAACAAAATATAACTATACAGATTAAATTTTCTGTTATTTTTAGCACGATTGAAATTAAACATAAGAGAAATGAAAAACGTTACATTTAATCACTGATTTTATAACATTTATTATAGAAAAAAAAGTGTATAAATGTGTCGGAAATAATCTTAGGAAAAATTTAACAGCTATAATTTAAGAAAAAAAAAACGTTTTTTACCCTGACTGAAATTTCCCCCCTAAAAATTAGTTTTGAAAAGTAAATTTGAGGGCCCCTTTGTATTTGAGTGAGTAAACTTCGGCTTCACGGGCCTATTTGGTAAAAGGGTCCTGGGCCTCGGACAATCTTAATCGGGCTCTAATTATGGAAACATTATTAGCAAAAAAAAATGAATGAATAAATAAATAACTGCTTTGTTGTAACGGAATTTTTGTCATAGCGGAAATGTACAGACGGGTGTTCGCACATTTTTTAGACGATTTCGGCGTTGTTGTTTTTAACGTTTAAAATATGAATATTGCTTTCTGAAATAATCTGTATGATAACCTTGTTTCTTGATTCTAATTCTGCATAATGCTTTCGATGGATATCGATGAATGTTTTCGATGTAAGATAAATTTGCGATAGTCATAAATCCTTACTTGAAACTTCGTTTTCCGCCTTGAAATGGGCTCTTTTTTTCCCTGTTTTTTTTTTCATCTGGTATCTTTTTACTATGTATATGTACTGATTTTTGGAATAGCACTTTTCAATCAATTGTTATGTTTATTTCGCACTAAAAAGTTTTTATATTATGCGCTTTGCAATCATTTTAGACTGTGGAATTAGCATACTTCTGTACGGAAGAAGAAAAAAAAAACGCAAACGCATCTTCCCATTCACAGCTTTTTTAGCATGCGCAATCTTGAAATAAGAATAAATTTGAAAGTATCAGACGATAATATAAATTACACATAATAAGTTGTTGTCAGAATTTTTTCCTCTAAAATAATTCCATTTTTTTAAATAATTTATCAAATTTGTCTAAAAAATGTGCGAACAGTCTCTGTATTATATGATACAAAAAGAAGGTTTCAGTTTCTTATTTACACAGTTGAGAAACACCGTAAATATTTATGATTTCTACACAAATTTAATAAGTGTGTTCGAATATCACAAAAGAAACAAAGCTAAAATAATGTAATAAGAGCTTTTTTAATTGTAAGCGGCTGTAGCAAGCTGTAGGTACCAGTTCTCGTCCGAGCGCAGAAGTCAAGCAGCAGCGAGCTCGGTTACTAGTCGGGAGGGTGACCGCCTACGAACAAGCGTGTGTAAATGAGTTTCTCTTTTTTATTCAAGAATTTTAGTCACTCCTGAAAGAGTGACTATTTACTCCTATCAGGGGTGAAAAAACTCACTCCTGAAAGAGTGAGTATTCACTCTTTCAGAGAGTGAAGAATTTCACTTTTGCCTAGAGTGAATAGTCACTCTAAAGAGGTTGGGCAAATTTTGACTCTGCGATAGAGTGAATATCCACTCCTCCGGAGTGAATAGTCACTCTTTCTTATTTAGAGTGTAGGTCAGGCTCTAGAGCTGTCTGATTAGGTGAACTTTAATTATAACAATTCGCAGTTCGTCTAAGTTTGTTGAAACTTTTAAATTTGTGTGCTTCGTCTGGATTGACTGAAATTGATATAATGAATCTGCAAACATCGCCTTAAATATTGGCGCAACGCCACCTACTGACGAAAAATGTAACTAATTTTTTTTTCGATTTTCGCAGAGCGCATCTCTTCAACTACGTACTAGTGAAATTTTGTTTCGTTTGGAGACATAGAACCGGCTATATATATATATATATATATATATATACTAATTAATGTTTCACTATATTGCTTTTTTTTCATATGAAAAAAATATTCTAGACAACTTTGAAAAATTGGGTCAACCCAAACTCGACCCGCAAGAGAGAAATCCCTACCCAAAACTGACCCAAACCTGAAACAATTAGAGTCAGTCCAAACCGATCCGACCATAATCGCGGGTCGAGTTCAGGTAAAATCGTGTTACGAGACCCAATCCAAAACTCTTAGTCGCAAAGAACTTGGAATATATATAAAAGTGGCATTTTGAGAAAAAATCGATAAATGGCGTTAAGATTCCGACAAGATTACAGATTTCGGCATATGTTTAATAACAAGTCAATATTCTTCCAGAACATATTCCATTTTCATGTTTTACAATCTCTTTTGTCTTTCTAGCTGCTCATCGTGCTGGTCGACAATCGTCACTTTTTACTTCCTTCTATCCTTAAGCTCTAATCATGCAGCAAAATGACGAGATTGTGACGCGGTGTTTGTTTATTCATTTAAATTCTGTAAGCGAACTTGTTCCAGAATAGTTTAGTAGATGTCCAGATTAGAAATGGAAATGCTCGAAACCCCCCCCCCCCCCCACGATTTCTTTTTTTAAAATGTTTATTTATACTTGGAAAATTTTGAAATTTATTTTTTGAAATATCATATTTAAAAATTCATAATAGCTAAATTCTGATTTTTTTCCCGTTCATGTTTTTTTTCATCTTCATGAAAGCATTTCAGTATACAAAAGCTACGATATAATCAATATACAAAAGCTATGATTATTTTAACAAATATATCCAAACCTTAACAAATTTGAAAGAAAAGATGCATATCTAATGTATACTCTGCAATATTATTGTTGTTGAAAAAGTATACTATTTATTTTTATTTCACAAATTTTTGCTATTTAACATAAATTAATATGCGTTAAATAATAAATTCCCTTGAATAATGTTTGTATGTATTGAAAATTCTCAGTTATCAAACAACATAAAGAAGTTTTAAAACATTGATGAATCAGTATATCAAATGCACTTCTATTACCTTTGACATTACATTCCTATAATTATTCATTTCTATGAAAAATTAAGGATCTGTATCTCAAACCCATCAGATTCAAATCATTATTACAAAAGTTTGATTTTGACTTTTCATAATACGGGCATTTTCTAAACATGTCTTCTGTCATTCATCTCAAGGGTATTTGTGAATAACGAATGCTCGTTGGCAATTAGTTTTCGAAACGTTTCAATAAAATTTACTCGTGAGTTTCTATGGATAGAATGTATTTTTGATGATAGCGTACGCTAGTTAGAAATTTTGTGGGTAACTTAGAAAAGTTTCAGAATTTGTTATTTTTGAATTATTGAATAAATTTGAAGAACAATGATACTAGTTTTATAATGAATGTGCAGGAAATATCAGTTCAGTTGTGAATTTTATCATAAAACAAAGCGATATAAACTATTAAAGAACGCAAGTACTCAGTTTATTTTAAGGAAAAAGATCTACATTTCATTTAATAATACTGTGAAATATTGTATTTGACTCTTAGAAATCGTTTTTTTCTATGAAACAACGGTCTTTTGTAGTCGTCCTAAATAATAGTTTTTTGACAACTTTTTTCAAAATATGTTGATTTCACCTGGAATTACACAGCATTTAAAGCAAGCAGATATTTACACGATCGAATACAAAAAAGGAAAGGTATGCATAAAGTACTGTAAAATGAGATGAATAGAAATAGCTTTCAACAGTGTAAAAATTTAAGTGTAAAAAAACAGTATTAAATATTTTTAAAACAAAAAATCTATCTAAAAAGTTGGGTCTTAGCTATACGGTGTTTTTAATCGCCCCACAATGTCGGATGAATAGGAAGGCCTATTGAAATCCATGTGTGTTCCTATTTCTACTCGTGTAAGAACAAATGGAATGAGTACCAACTGTAATGGGTGAATATGAACACAATTTTTTTTTATCGAAAAAAAAAAGACGTAGTTACATAAAATAATTTTTCTTACATAAACATAACTTTTCTTGAAAATGAGAAAATCTGTTTTGACCTAATACAAAAATGAATCGTTGAGGTTGTTTTCGAAGCGTATAATGGTCTTAAAACTAGAAGATGTTTTGACATTTTCTGTAGGGATCAATTTTTTCATGATGTTTTTAAGACCAAAAAAAGCATCTTTTTTCTTTTCGATAAATTTCCTAGCTCGTAATATTTTAAAGTATGTAGAAGTTTTGTAAAAACTTCTACTCGTAATAATAAGGATGTAGAACTCCGTAAAAAATGAACTTTATTATCGCACCAATTGAGCGCGAAAAGAACCAAACGATGAAAACTCAAGAATTGATGCAATGATAAGCAGACGATAAAATTTAATATTTAAAAAAAATCACGGCAATGAGTTCTTCAAATTGGAGTGCGGAAACTTTTAGAACGGAACTGTATTATAATAAGACAGTGACAAAGACTTTGTACTTTTAATATCATAGTAGGGAGAACTTGTCTTTGAAATTCCCAAAAGTCTTGAAATGCCCAAGACCTTTTTACCACCCTGGAGATTTCATCATTGCCAAATGCATGGTAAGACCAAGAAAGTTGCCAAGCTCATTTTTTTTGCGCTTGTTATTTGCAAACAATCCTCAAATAATAGATGATCTGAAAATTGAGATTACTCAAAGGATACAAGAAGTTACTCCCAGCATGTTTAAACGCGTTTCTACAAACATGCGGAAACAAGTTCAGCTTTGCCTCCTAGAAAGGGGTGGACATTTTGAACATTTATTATATAAATGTAAGCTCAATATTTTTTCATACGTGATGTTAAAAGTGTTTTTTATCATTAGCATAAAATTAATCGTTTTAAAGTTTTTTGTTATGTGAATAATAAATACATATGTCGTCAGTACGGGAACTTTTAGGACACTGGCTAAATTCAGAGTAATTTGATGATGATGGTTTTTGGATTAACCTGTCCTTTTTTTTTCGGTGTGTCCGTTAGACTTTATAGCGGCTGGATCTGAACAGAAACATAAATAATATTGTGTTTTTATTCACCCTTCACATTATAATTCAAAGACATCTTAACAATAAAGCATTGTTTACATGGCCTGTTTAATAAAAATGGAAAAACTAATATGGGGTACTGTCATATAGGCTTATATTTGTACTTATTTGTAGTTTTGTACTTAAAGAAAAATATTTGGAGAGGGCAAATATTTGTGATTTGTGTTGATGTTGTATACAACCTTGTAAGCATGAAAACAGTGATGCCCACAATTTAAAACCTAATTTTCCAACTTTTTATCATTCTAGCGAAATGACAAAAAATTAAACTCTTAAAGAAGGTTAATATATATTTTTAAGATTATTGTTTTCTTTTGTTATGAAGCTTTGTCCTTATTCACCCTATTTTACAGTATTTAACTACAGAAAAGGTAACTTAAAAAAAAAAAAAAAACTTCTACAAACTTAGAAGTACTACGTGTTGGAAATTTGTCAAAACGGAGGAAGAGATACTTTTTGGTCTTCAAAACGTAATGAAAACATTGATCTCTACAGAAAATGCCAAAACATCTTCATGTTTTAAGAACATGATAAGCTTCCAAAACGACCTCAATTATTTATTTTCGTATTAGGTCAAGAGAGACTTTCTCAAACAGTTATGTTTAAAAAAGCCTATTTCCTTCTAATGCCATCCATAATCTTCAACTCGTTTTCACTTCCAAGTCACTAAGAGCAACATCAGGCACTGTCATTTGAATGAGATCGTTCACACGATCGACATTTTGTTGCTCTACATCCTTCCAATGCCATCCATAATCTTCAACTCGTTTTCACTTCCAAGCCACTAAGAGCAACATCAGGCACTGTCATTTGAATGAGATCGTTCACACGATCAACATTCTGTTGCTCCATTTCCTTCCAATGCCATTCATAATCTTCAACTCGTTTTCCCTTCCAAGCCACTAAGAGCAACATCAGGCACTGTCATTTGAATGAGATCGTTCACACGATCGACATTTTGCTGCTCTACATACTTCCAATGCCATCCATAATCTTCAACTCGTTTTCACTTCCAAGTCACTAAGAGCAACATCAGGCACTGTCATTTGAATGAGATCGTTCACACGATCGACATTTTGTTGCTCTACATCCTTCCAATGCCATCCATAATCTTCAACTCGTTTTCACTTCCAAGCATCTAAGAGCAACATCAGGCACTGTCATTTGAATGAGATCGTACACACGATCAACATTCTGTTGCTCCATTTCCTTCCAATGCAATTCATAAACTTCAACTCGTTTTCCCTTCCAAGCCACTTAGAGCAACATCAGGCACTGTCATTTGAATGAGATCGTTCACACGGTCAACATTCTGTTGCTCCATTTCCTTCCAATGCATCCATAATCTTCAACTCGTTTTCACTTCCAAGCCACTAAGAGCAACATCAGGCACTGTCATTTGAATGAGATCGTTCACACGATCGAAATTTTGTTGCTCTAAATCCTTGCAATGCCATCCATAATCTTCTACTCGTTTTCACTTCCAAGTCACTAAGAGCAACATCAGGCACTGTCATTTGAATGAGATCGTTCACACGATCGACATTTTTCTGCTCTACATCCTTCCAATGCCATCCATAATCTTCAACTCGTTTTCATTTCCAAGCCACTAAGAGCAACATCAGGCACTGTCATTTGAATGAGATCGTTCACACGATCAACATTCTGTTGCTCCATTTCCTTCCAATGCCATTCATAATCTTCAACTCGTTTTCACTTCCAAGTCACTAAGAGCAACATCAGGCACTGTCATTTGAATGAGATCGTTCACACGATCGACATTTTGTTGCTCTACATCTTTCCAATGCCATTCATAATCTTCAACTCGTTTTCACTTCCAAGTCACTAAGAGCAACATCAGGCAATGTCATTTGAATGAGATCGTTCACACGGTCAACATTCTGTTGCTCCATTTCCTTCCAATGCCATTCATAATCTTCAACTCGTTTTCACTTCCAAGGCACTAAGAGCTACATCAGGCACTGTCATTTGAATGAGATCGTTCACACGATCAACATTTTGTTGCTCCACTTTCTCCCAACGCCATCCATAATCTTACAATGGGGAAGTGTCCGGGATAATCTCAAGAGTTTTAATACTTTTGGGAATTCCAAAATCAAATTTTTCCTGTGAAGTTATTAAAAACGCAAACTCTTTGCCACTGTCTTGTATGGAGTAGTCTCAGTAATCTGATGGGGCACCCTTTTACACAAATCAGTAGATATATTTCTTGGGGTAAAATATCTGAAATAAACAATGACAACAAGTTGGAAATTGTACGTCAAACGTTACAAACGAGGTGCGTTCGTACGCACGTTTTAGAATTAAATTCATGATATCCCGTGCGTAGAACGGGCTAAACAGCTAGTTAAGTATATATTTTATGACGCTGTTCATACAAATATCTTAACTAGTTATATAAATATTCAGATATATATGTATCAGCTAGTTATATAAATATTCAGATCTTGATGATTTTTAATTCTGTGAAATGAATTATATCGTCTGCAGATTAATTTCTGTAATAAAATAAGTATCTCGGTCGCTTGACGATTTAACATCCATCGGAAGCTCCTCTAACAAAAAAGCACCGATTTAAAAAAAAAAAATCAAATTTCTTAATAAATATTTTTTTAATATCTCCTAAAGTTTTGATTCGATTTTAATAAAATTTGAAATGTCTCGACAAAATTCTGCAAAGATAATATATTTTAAATTGCAAACCATTTGGTTGGGTAGTTTTTGCGTTGTTATATGCGGACGGACAGACAGACGGACGGACAGACAGACAGACGGACGGACAGACGGACGGACCAAACGACGACTATAGGTGCTACGTATTTATATAATTACGAACGCACCTAATAACGAATTTGGCGTATTTTTTCAACAGGATGTGTTTCATCCGATTTGGTTATGTAATTCCGGAAAGAATTTGCAAGTCTGGATTATCATATAGCAGAAAATCAGAAATCTCATGGGAGGGGAATTTTACTCTTTCGGAAGGGGTAAAGGGATTCCCTGCCCCTGCCCAGGGATCTCCTGTCCATTCAGAAATTCCCTGCCCCTGAATTAATAATTGTGTAGTCACAATTACACCACCAGTGTAATAATTGTTATGCTATCAAAAAGTATAAATAAAAATAAGCATTTTCTTGATTTTAATTATTGTGATTTTTAATTAGAAGTTGCCCAACAAACACAAGATCTGTGGCCTCCTTCTGTCAACATTAAGGCCAACGAGACTTGGAGCCATATGTACCCAGCCACCGTTGTATTTTAAATGACTCCCCACTACGTCCGCTGACCGCCGTTTTTATTGATAACGGGCGAGCGAGAGTAAAAGTAATTGATTATCAGTGTCCAGTAGCCATTGAAGATTAGTTTCCGGCGAAGCTTTAAAAGCCTGGCATCAAGTAAAAAGAAAAGGGCTAATGCATTGTATTTGATATATTGGTTATAAGATATATAAAAAAAAAAATTCTTCCCTCTTTTCAACATAATTTTCGATAGTTAAAATATGTCAGATGAAAGTTTTAAATGGGGTGCAAAATTTATATTATATGCGCAAAAATAAATATATATATATTCTTTACTTTTACGATTTTTTTTTTTTTTTTTTTTTTTTTTTTTTTTTTTTATAAATTACAAGCAAAGGCGTTTTGAGTCTAAAATATGTAAGTATACATACATACTTTTTATGAGCACGTTACAGTGAAATTTAATAGATGTTAATTTTAATTCATGCATTTTTTAACTGCAAAGATAAATAGATACAAAAATTAATAGCAAACATATCCAAATACCCTTTTAAACGAAACGAAATTAATTGGAATAAATTGCACTGTTTAAGCATACTTACTATATAGATATCTAATAAAAGTTTTAATGCTAAATGCCAATTTATTTATATATTTATTTTCAGTTTCAACAGAAAAATATTCACCCAAAAAGAACAAGTGAAAAATTATATAAACGTATTAAAATGTAATAATCAGTGTGAATTTATTTATGCTTTTTACAATTTAGAAAATGAATACTTTATTAGAACCATAGAGAATCGCCTTAGAGTGGGCCTAACGCCATCCCCCCCCCCCCCCCCCCCTATTACCCGGCCTAAGCAATGAAAAACTTTCAGATACATAAAATATTTTTAGACATAAACATGTAATTAAAAAAAAATATGACTGAAATAGCAAATAACCGAATAGCATTTTTCACTTTCTGTTAAAAGTATCACTACGTGTCTCAGAAATTGGCTTTAAAAGTATAAATATAATTTGATTTTTTTTTTTCAGTGAAAGATCACTGTATAGGTCACCTTATACCAGAAAATAAGAAATGCTATTCGATTTATTTGCATCTGAATAACAATAACTCGTGCTTAAAAATGAAAATAACTGTGTCAATACAAGCCGAAAAGAAAGTAATTGGAATCTGTTATAATCAGTGTTGAGGGGGGGGGGGCGGCGTGCTGCTGCAAAGTTCGGGGAATTGCATGCCATTACTAGGCACATCTATTAAGCTTAACTATATACTTTTTAATTATTTTTTTATGCATCTTAAAATCAGTTTTTTTTAAGCTTATATTATTACTTTTTTAATTACAGTTTCATATGTTACAAGGAAAATTTAAAATCCCTGAATTTGTACAGCATTACTAATTTATATATTCCCCCCTCCCCCCCTCTTCAAATTTTTAGGTCATGTTTTTGCATCCATCTCGGAAACAAGCGGAAAAAACTTATTCAAAAAACCTTTAGATGGGTCAGATAGAGAGAGGGGGAGGTGGATTCAAATCAATCCAAGGTCAAATACCACTCCGTCCGTAAGCCCGCGGGAAAGGGGGAGAATACTAAGAATTTTTGTTGGCAGTCGCAGCCGCAGCGTTGAATGAATTCTGCTTTGTCACGATTCCCGAATGATCACTGATCAGTTAGTATGGAGCGATCGAGTAAACAAAACACAGTTGTTTAGAGATCTCACGAACAACACGTAAGTTTTATTATATTTTATGCTGATTCTTTAAAGATTTAATTATTTCATTATAACTTTTGTTGTTTTGCATCATTTTATTTATTATCAGTTTTTATGAGCACGTTACAGTGAAATTTAATAGATGTTAATTTTAATTCATGCATTTTTTAACTGCAAAGATAAATAGATACAAAAATTAATAGCAAACATATCCAAATACCCTTTTAAACGAAACGAAATTAATTAGAATAAATTGCACTGATTAAGCATACTTACTACATAGATATCTAATAAAAGTTTTAATGCTAAATGCCAATTTATTTATATATTTATTTTCAGTTTCAACAGAAAAATATTCACCCAAAAAGAACAAGTGAAAAATTATATAAACGTATTAAAATGTAATAATCAGTGTGAATTTGTTTATGCTTTTTACAATTTAGAAAATGAATACTTTATTACATTACTTTATTACATTAGAATATTTATATATTAATTATTTTGAATCCATAGAAATTTTTATACATATTTTCATTTCAGCAAACGTAAGATAATATTTACTTTATAATATTACCGATAGCACATATGATAAAAAATATCGCGAAAGTTAGATCAGTTTAAATTAAAATACAGTTTATTATTTTTGTTATTGTTAAAGTGTACTTAACACTAGAACGCCGAACGGTGTCATTTCGACACCGAAGCGTGAAAGTTTCTTTCTAAAATCTGTAAATTTTGAAGGATCCTTTTTATTTCGCTCGACTTTTATTAAATATGTAGGTAGAACTCACATAAAAATTTTTGGCGAACTAGGTTTAATCAAACTTAGTTTACGGATAGATTTACCTATAACGCCGATTTGGTGTCAATTGGACACCGCAAAAATTTCACTTCCCCTATTTTAAATTTTGTTCTTCTGTGCGTTCATTGTGTAAAACAAGAGAGTCCTGTAATGTTTTTTTTTTTTTTTACATCTGGTCATCACGTGACTTGTTTCAGCTGCAACAACACCTGCCGCTTAGATTTCAGTTCTCACAAAGATAGTGCATGCGCGGTTACTTGTGAGTTATGATTAGAAGAATTTTTCTGAGCTTTTCTTTCGTTATTGTTACTTTCTATGAGTAAAATTTAAAATGTCTCGTAAGAGAGGGCTTACTACGGAAGAAATTACCGCGCTTATGGGAGAATTGTCAGATAATGAATCGGAAGGTGGAGAATTACCCGACATGTATGATGAATCGGATGATGAAAATTGTATTCCTGTTATATCATCTGAATCGGAAAGCGATGAGGATGTTGAAATTGATGATTCTGGAAATCAGAAAGAATTTGTTGCTCGCGATGGCTCTCAGTGGGAAGAATGTGGTTCAGGAAGTGCAACCGGTAGATTAGCAATCCAAAATATTTTGCGAGAAAATAGTGGTCCAACTAGTTATGCAAAAAGAAATGTGAATAATGACAGTGTTTTCAGTGCTTGGTTGCTTTTTATAGACAGAACGGTTTTACAGCATATAATAAAATGCACAAACACAGAAGCTCGTCGAGTATTAGAAAATGATGCTTGGTCTATTTCAAAAGAGGAACTTTTTGCTTACATTTCGATTTTATATGCACGTGGAGTTTCAGGAGCTAGTAACCCAGAACTTCATTCATTATTGTCTACTTCATGGGGTATAAATTTTTGCAAAGAAACCATGTCCAGAGACAAGTTTTGTGAAATATCAAGATTTCTGAGATTTGATATCAAATCAACTCGTCGTAATCGAACTCAGCAGGATAAATCCGCAATGATTTCGGAAGTATGGAATCGTTTTATTGAAAACTGCATAAGCTGTTACAAGCCAGGCCAGAATATAACAATAGATGAACAATTATTTCCTAGTAAGATTCGTTGTCCATTTACTCAGTTTATAGCATCAAAACCTGATACATACGGACAAAATTTTTGGATAGCTGCATATTTAGAAAGTAAGTATATTTTGAACGCATTTCCCTACCTAGGAAAAAATGAAGAACGAGATCAAAGTCAGAGACTTTCTGAGTATGTAGTTTTGAAACTAATAGAACCCTTTAAAAATATGGGAAGAAATGTCACAGTTGACAATTTTTTTACTTATCTTGAGTTGGCTAAGAAACTGAAGGAAAGACGAACGTGTTTAGTTGGCACGGTAAATAGGGCCAGACGAGAAATTCCAGATTGTATAAAGTCAGGAAAAGAAGTGTTATATTCAACAAAAATATGGAAAAATGAAGAATCGGGCACAACACTTACAGTTTACCAGTGTAAAAAGAAAAAAAAAGTGATAATCTTGAGTTCTATGCATTCAAACATTGCAATTGCCAATAATTCAAAGAAAACACATGAAACTGTCAGTTTTTATAATGAAACGAAATGTGGCGTAGATATTGTTGACCAAATGGCAAGGCAATATTCAGTCAAAGCAGGATCAAGAAGATGGCCAATTCACACATTCTACAATATGTTAGACTTTGCTGCCATAAACGCATGGATTATTTTCAAACAAGTGACGGGGAAAAAATATCAAGGCGTACTTTTATACAAACATTAGCTGAAGAATTACGGGCAGAATATATTGAAAAATCTGCTAAAAGACGCAGATCCTGAACGAACTGAAAATCCTTCTAAGCGTAGGAAATGCGAGATTAAAAAATGTCATGGAAATGTGACAAATAAAATGTGTTCCTCTTGTAAAAGAATGACATGCGGCAAATGCACAAAATATGTCAGTTATAAATGTATTGACTGTGAGTGATATAAGTAATGTAAGTAGTTATTTCTCTTGCTTATATTTTTATATCATCTTGAAAAAATATTCTTATTTTACAGATATAATAATTATTCGTGTGTACAATGTATATGTTCATATCATCTTGCAATATTTTTCTTATTTTACAGATATAATTTTATTTGTGCCTAACATATATTTTTTCATATCATCTTCAAAAATTATTATTTTACAGATGTAATATTATTTGTGTGTACCATACATATTTTCATATAATCTTTCAAAATTATTCTTATTCTAAATATATAATATTATTTGTGCGTACCATATATATTTTCATATTATCTTTCAAAATTATTCTCATTTTAAATATATAATATTATTTGTGTGTACAATATATATTTTCATATAATCTTGTAAAATTATCCCTATTTTACAGATATAATAGTATTTATGTGTACAATATATGTATTTGTAAAAAGAATATTAAAATGTACATTTTCTTTGAAATTTTTGCTTACTTATCGACCAGTGTCAAAATGACACCTGGCCGGCGTTTCAGGGGGTAGTAAGATTTCAGGCGTTCTAGTGTTAACACGTAATTTTCATCAAATCTCTTTCTTATCACTAGTGTAAAATTTCCCCCAGTGTAAAATTCCGTCCAATAGATGATTGTTTATTTATTAATTTATTTTTGTAGAGATTGTTTAAACTCATTTTTAACATTACGAATTATCGGTATCACGTTAAATTCCTTAAAATGGTTTGTTTTAACGTTGAAAAAAAAAAAAAAAAAAAAAAAAAAAAAAAAAAAAAAAAAACTACGGCTTCGAAAGTAATTTTTTTTTTTTTCTTCAAAGTGAAGAAAGTTAAGTTTATCCCAGAGCAAATTTCACTTACAAAAATCAAAATTAATTTAATAAAATTTAGAAAATTCATTAGAATATTGTTAACATTTCAAATTACTACAAATAATTCTCAAGGATAATTTAAAAATATTTGTGAAAAATCATACTAAAACTGTTATTTGTTAACTAGATAAACATTAAACTCAAACGATCATAAAATTAAAATGATGCATAAAATGTTATAATGATTTAATAATGATTTTTTAATGAATAAGCATAATATATTGCTGACAGACTTACAAAATAAATGTGTAAAAACCAGTGAAAAAAAAAAGAAAAAGAAATGCATATATTTTAATCTAACATAACATATTTTATATATTAGCTCATGTTAAGATCATATGAATTATTTGTGCATAATTTAAATGATTATTCTAAAAATGAAAATACTTTTTAGAAGGTTAATTAAATGATAAAAATGTTTTGCATGAAAAAATACTAATAATCAGTTTGATACAATTTTAAAAAAAATTATAAATTCACTTACCTTGAACTTTTTGAAAAAAATTCAAAATACAATGATTGGTATAGTTAATTAATTAGTTTATTTTTCAATTAATACTTTTTAAAATTTATATGATATGCAGCTATTTAAAAATGGCATTAGATATAAATTTTAAAAATATGTAATTTAATAAATAAACAATTTAATTCACTATGTCATTTCTTCTATTTTGGAATTTTTTGAAAAAGTTCAAGGTATGTGAACTTATAACTTTCTTGAAAATTGTACCTAAATGTTTATTAGTATTTTTTTTAAAGCAAAAGCATTTTATATTTAATTAACCGTCTAAAAATTATTTTCTTTTGTAGAATAAATTTTGATTTATGCCTAAATAATCTTTATGGCATGGCAGTGGCTGGCTTTAGGCTAGTTTACATTTAAAATAACCATAAAACGCTCTTTTCTGGGGAGCTTTGGGCTACATTTATTTTTTGACAACCACAAGTGGCATAGCTACGGCAAGTTTGTAGCTAGCATTTATTCATTATGATCTTTAGTGGGCTAGCTGTGGCAAGTTTCCATTAATAATAGCCATTTAAAGTATAATTATGGCTTGTTTTAGGCACTATATCATTTATGATTAACCTTTAGTGGCCTAATTATGGTCATTCTAATGTACTTATGGCCAATGGAGTTGCGGCCACAAGGCGGCCGGCGTGACACTTTTTTTAAGTTGCCGTTACGGCAAACGATAACGGCCCCTCATCTCCTAGTTTGGGCCAAAGCTAACGTAGCCATCAGCGGCCCGCAAGTTCTGTGTTCGTTGGGTGGTCACTTTGATTTCGACACTTTTATTGACTGTTAATCATAAAAACATCTTTATCTGGCTGAATAAGAAATACTCGAAATGCCTTCACATTATATTTTGTAAATTATGTATAAAATACATCAAGTTCATTTGAATTTGAATATTTTAATAATTTTTTTACTTTGTAACAAACAAATGGTATAATTTATGAAGGAAATATAATAACAGGTTTTAGATACAAAGGGGTCTTTATTAGCCCCAAAGCCCTTTTTACGGGGGAAAGTCATTAAGTAAGTGACAAAAGATAATTAAATAATAACTTACAATGATATTCATTTTAAAACTATTTTATTTCTCAACATATTCTCAACCAATATTTATGCACTTATATCACCGTTTTATCAGTGCCCCAACACCAGCTGGATAACATTCTTTGGGTTGCTGTCTCAGCCACATTAGGACTTATTATTTCAACTTCTCACTTATAGTCACTTAGGAAAGTTGAATGATTTTTTATGTTTTTATAAATATTTTTCAAGCATGATTAAAAGAAAACCTATCTCAACAATGAACATTTGTTTGCTACAGTAATGTGAAGTTGATAAGACAAAGTTGCATGTTACCACGATTATCAATTGATTACCCATGCTATGTCAGAGCAAAATAAAATGAAAAAAAAAAGAGCATTTTCTTTCGTTTTTTTTTTTTTTTAAATTCATTTGGGAAGATTAATCCCAAGCATTGCTATCACAGCTGCAGTGTCTTTTAAAGTGAATGTGAATAGCATTAAACGTCTTAAAAAACACACTGGAGGCAAAGGACATTTACTCAAACACGTCATTTGGTTATAGACCCGATTACGGAATATTAATCAGAAGGTACCGACCGCAATTTGGCAATTTATGTTGAGCAAAAAATTAATATCAAATCAGAATGTTGGTGGAATTGTCTTTTTCGTTATATTATTATAATTGTTATTTTGCTTCATTTTTATGTAGAACAGAGCAGACATGTTTTTAAAGATTTGTTTCACAATTGTGATATTCTGGTTTTTAATGAAAAACGAACTACCCTTATATTATATTATATTTATTATTAATAATAATTAATCTTGGAAATATTGTCATCGGAATAGACAATCCCTAACTATTTTCTTGTTATAGGTTAATGTTTATTTATTTTTATAAGAAGTTTAGAGTTTCTTTTGTATTTTGAAATGCAAAGAACTAAATTACAGATCATAAATGTCACATTTACATAATATTAATCTCTCCTTCGTAAGTTGTCAACAATGGATACGGCATCATCAAAACCGTTGAAGCATATCAGGAGACTTGAATTGAAATATACATTTATCCTACCATAATTCTGTGACACGTGTCTGCGAGTTTGCGTATAATGTTGCATAAATTTGCATGTAAAATCTTCTTTATTAAACATTTCTTCTGCTTAATATTTATGAAATTCTAGTGTTATTGCTTTGTACTTTTGCGCATTTATATTAGATATTGTATGATAAAATTACTATTGCATATTATAATACTATAGAAAGGCTTATTAAAGATTTGAAAATTTTTGCATGTGATTTATTTTCAAAAAATTTACAGTAATGTAATGTGATTAATTCGCGGACCATTAAAAGAACTCGCGCAGCACAATATATCTATTATACGCATTTTTGTTAATAAAATATGATTATCTTGATCTAATAATTGTGTCAAAAATGGCCTTTTTTAATTATTAAATTAAATTATGTGTATTCAAGAATTCAAGTTTGACTTTTGTTATATTATATTATGTTATATTATTTGTTTTATTTTTTTTGTTACCGATAATTTTTATAATAACGAATAAAATTTTACCTTTCATAGTAAATATCAGATTATTGATTCCAACATGATTTTTTATTTAAACCGTTAGAATGCCAAAATAAACATCATGATATTTTTTATTATTATTATCATTATTCCTTTATTTATCTTTAAATACAGCCACACTGCAAACAAAAATTGTTGATTTTACGGTATAATACTGGCATCCCTGCTGCCAGTATTATACCGTAAAATGAACAGTAATAAACAGTACAATAAGTAGTAATACACTGCCGTGCATGCACATTCATATGAAAATTCATAGCTTCATAGGATACTGTCATCGGAATAGAAAATCCCTAAATATTTTCTTATTATAGGTTATAATAATTTATAAGTTAATAAGTTATAATAATAAATAAGTTATACTAATTATTATAAAAAATTACTTAATACTAAAAAAGGCATTTTAACGATACTCTGTACCTTTTGAACATTTTATTTTACAAAATTTTGTTGATAAAATTTGAAAAGTAAAAATAAAAAACTCAACGATTTCAAGTTTTTTCTTTTTTAACTTACAAAAATAAGCACTGATTTCTTTTTTAAAATTATGTTTATAACAGTCTACTCTATATCTTTAAGAATCAATTTTGTAAATAAAATAATTTTCGAGGAAAAAAAAATAAATCGCATATGTTTATGGAAAAATGCTGGAAAAACCACGGATTCTGTTAAACTTTAATTTTTTTTCTTCACATTATATTGCAAAATGTATCCCTATTTTTTTTTAAGTAGATCATACTGAATATAAAAAAATAATCAAGTCATTTGAAAAATAATTGTTGAAGTTTTAATATTTAACAAAAAGCAAGTTAAAAAAAAAGAATAAAAGTGCGAAAAATAAATTTACAGATTTGATACTTAGAAAAAATAACTAAAAACTGTTTAATTTTTCTTAATATTAAATAAATGTTTTTGTTGCTTATACACCTTTAAGTTACAGATATTACAGTTGTATTGATGAACATTTTATTGCAATTATATCATACTAGCTGAGCTGTCCGAAGTTGTCTAGGCCTGGGATAAAAGAATAAAATACAAATACATAATCACACGCACACGCAAAAAAAAAAAAAAAAAGTAAGAGGACAAAATATACTACATTGCAGGTTTGCAAAAAAGTTTGCTAAAATTTAAAAAAAGTCACACCAGTGGCTTTTATTGGTTGTAACCGGCTTTTTTTGACCAAAATTGTCTTTTATACAATGAAGCATTTTAATTATAAACTGCACATTTTAAAGTGTTTTTTAATTAGTTTGACAGACATTTAATTTAGTAAGAACATAATAAATAAACTAATTTTTCAATAATTAGATGAAGCTGCTAGTGATTTGTAGTCAGAATTGCAAATATGTCAGCTATATTTGAAATTGATGTGGAATTAATTAATTAACAACTATTATGTAAAATTCCTTAGAAATCGTAATTTAGAACTTTTTCCGCCTCTTTTAATTTAAATTTTTTAGAAACCTTTCTGAGAGAACATTTGTATCTTAAAAGTAACCGTCATGCCAAATTTCTAGTCCCTTCATTATCACAAAAATCTTGTTTGAAATGTTTTTCCCCTGCATCCGTTACTTTTCGAATATTTTAAAAAACTGTTCTGTGCATTTGCGTCTTAAACGTAGCAGTAATGTAAAATTTCAAGTTTCTATCCTTAACAATTCTATAGAAATCGTAATTTCGAACATTTTTAGAACGCTTTTGCGCATTTCACTTTTATAAATTTTGATTTTTTAACTGTTTTGTGCATCCATTAACTTCTTAAACGTAACAGTAATGTCAAATTGCAAGTTTCTATCCCAAAGAATTCCAGAGAAATCGTAATTTAGAAAGCTTTTAGAACGCTTTCCGTTCATTTCCCTCGTTTAAATTTCGAATTTTTTTAGAAACTATTCTCAGCGAGCATTTGTATCTTAAAAGTAACCGCCATGCCAAATTTAAAGTTTCTAGTCCTTTCAATATCACGGAAATCGTAATTTAGGACGTTTTTTCCTTCTGCACCCCTTTTAAATTTCAAATTTTAAAAAAATATTCTGTGCGTACATTTGTTCATTAAAAGTAGCAGCCATGTCAAATTTTAAGTATCTATCCTTAACAATTTCATAGAAATCGTAATTTGAAATGTTTTTCGCTCATTTCAGCCTTCTAAATTTCGTATTTTTAGAAGATGTTCCTAGAGAACATTTACCTCAAATGAGTAACTACCATACCTAGTTTCTAGCCCCTTTAATATTATAAAAATCGCAATTTTAGAATGTTTTCGCTCTTACACCCCCCCCCCCCTCTGGAGGTAGGAGCACCGACATAAAATATTGCCTATGATGGAGCAGGGAGTGCCAACATGAATTTGCCATCATTACTTTTGAAATCTGTTTGGTACTTCCAGAGATTAATACTCCCTACAACCAAACAAGCGTTACTCCTTTATAATATTGGTATAGATATGTGTGGCACTTAAAGGGGTGGCAAAATAATAAAAACTGTTTTTACTACACTTATGCGTCATTTTTGACGATTTGAAGAGTACAAAGTCCACTTAAGTGTGTTCATTTTGGTATGTGTTGTAACGCAGTTACGCTTGAAACATTGAGGCCAAAATATTAAAACATAATACTTAATTCGGGAAATTGAAAAAAGAAAAAAAAAACAGATTGATTTATATTTTTCGAACAAATAAACCACCTTCTTTAAAAAACATTGCAAATGCTTGATAAAGGTGTGAACTAAATACACTGCTCAAAACAATTAAAGGATATTGCAGTTTTAGGTGGATTTTGTATCTGGGAAACTTTTTAGCTGATTGATACATGGTCGACAGACATAGTAGGTTATATGAGAATAAATTACACATGTTTGGCAGAAAAAAAATGCATTTTATTGCGCATTTGTGTACAAAAGGAAAAAAACACAATTTGTGCATATGAGAAAAAAAGAATAAGAAAAGGTGTTTTCTTCAAAGAAAATCATTTTCAGTAGGCGGTATGGTTTCCACGGGCGGCCAGCAACGTTGAACACCTTTGAGGCATGGACTCAATGAGGCTATTAATGACGAGTTGGGGTATTCTGCCCCACTCTTCCAGCAGAGCTCTTTCCAGTTCTTGGAGAGTTTGTGGGGGTTGTTGGCGGCCAGAAACTCGTCTTCCTAGAGCGTCCCAAACGTGCTCGATTGGATTCATGTCTGGAGAACACGCTGGCCATTCCATTCGAACGATTCCTTCCTCGAAAAGGAAATCCTCCAACAGGTTTGCACGATGTGGCCTGCAGTTATCGTCCATTAAAATGAAGTTATCTCCGATTGCTGCAGCGTAAGGGACTACAATAGGTCTGAGGATCTCATCCCTATATCAACGACCAGTCAGAGCTCCATCTCGAATGATGTAGAGGTCAGTGCGCCCGTCAATGGAGATGCCACCATACACCAACACTCCTCCACCGCCAAATCTGACACTTTCGTGCACGAACGCAGGATTATTCCTACTGCCACAGTCCCTCCAGATGAAAATACGCCTATTATCGGGATGCACAGAAAAACGGGACTCGTCAGAAAACAGAATATTGCTCCATTCATTTCTCCTCCAGTTGACATACTCGGTTGCCCACTCCCTGCGGTCGCGACGATGCCTTGATGTTAATCTAACACATACCATCGGTCGGCGAGCATACAGACCTACAGCATGGAGCCGGTTTCGGACAGTCTGAGTTGAAATCGTGGTGCCTGTAGCCGAGCGAAGGTGTTGTTGGAGAAGAGTAGCGTTCATGTTTCGGTGTCTCCGAGCTGTTAACGCTAAATACCGATCTTCATTGGGCGTTGTTGCCCGTCTACGACCTTGCCCTGGTCTTCGGCCTGCACATCCACTCTCCAAAAAACGGTTCCAGATCCTGGAAATGACACTTTGTGACACTCCAATGGCTTGCGCTACTTCGGCTTGAGTTTGGCCCCCTTCTAACCTACCAACAATTCTCCAAGCTTCTGAATCTGTCAAATGACTTCGCTGAGACATCGTACTTATCGAAACAAAGCAATCACTGAATGCCGATCATCCTTGTCTTCATTCTCTTTTATCCAGTTGAAAGTCAAATTTCATTCGCTGCCGCTGAAGCGACGTTTTTGACGTCGAACTCAAAATTTGCATACTCCACAGTTTGAAAACCAGAAAAATTTGCATTTGTGATTCTCTTCTTCTATTTTCGGCAAAAAAAATTTCGTTTATATCTTTATTTTATATAAAACTTCATATATCCTTTAATTGTTTTGAGCAGTGTATTTCCTGCGATTTGTATTGCGAGACGGACTTTCAGATAAAGTTTCTACAATAGGCCTTAGCGAACGTTTCAGTAAACATACAAGTAATATAACTAGGGAAACATATTATATATGACGACGACGAGTGACAAATAATATTTCAAAGGAAATTAAATATAAAACGTTCTTCCATTATATTTACTGGAAAGTCTTATAAAGTATAATGTACACATAATGCAAATAGTAGACAAAATTAACAATTTATTTAAAAAATATACATTTGATTCAATGACACAAAAAATATTTTCATTATACCTTAAGGCTAATTTTTCATAATCGAGGTTCACGTCAGAGATTGGCAACAAACATAAGCAATATCGTCAAGAATCATGCGCCTTTGCGTACAACACTGTAAAGAGTAAGACACCGAAAGCACTTTAAAACAACGTAAAGCAAAATTATAGAAGAAGAAGAGTATAGAAGATGTAAGTATTTCCCTTAAAATTAAACCCTTGGTTACAGAAATGTAGTTAACTTTGTGTTAAAATACGGCAGATAAAATGCACTAGTTCCATTTAGTCCTCCGACTACGTAAGATTTATAGTTTTGGCCGAAATCGAATTTGAATGAAAATGTTTCAAAATTAGGCAGTTTGCGCCGAGTTTGCTTTATTTATTCTGACTTTAGACATACAATTTTGCGACATTTCATGAACAATCGGCAAGCTTGGTAATTTGACGGTGACGCTCATAGGCCCTCGCCAGGGTTGAATTCAAGGTGTGGCCTGGGGGAGGGGGGGGGGGGGGCATTTCCGACCCGGAGCATTGAATTGCTCGCCCCTGGAAGATTTGATATTTTATGCTTTTAATGCTTAAAAAGTGCAATTTCCCCCCCGGAACTCTATAATGTCCCCCCGGAGCCACAGAAATCCCTCCCGGAGAAAAGTGTCTGAATTCAACACTGCCACTCGCACATGTGTGTACCAATGTAGTATTTAGATATGTACATTCAAATATCATAGTATGGACGTATATAACGCAATGGAATATTTTCCCCATATACCCAGTATGATCTGTGAAATATTATCATAATGTTCAAGCGTAATCGACATTTCCGATTTGGTTTTACCTTTTATTATGACACTAGGGGGTCTACCCCCTGCGAGCTACGCTCGCCAACCCCCGCTCAGACTTCGAGAACTCTAAAAACATGACAGCGTGCTTTATTTTAAAAATGTTGGTAAATCTGTAATTGGGTTGCCATGCTTTTAACGTTTTAATGGGGCATTTTTTGATTATCATGGCCTCATACACAGCTGTTGCGACAACTGACGACTTTTTTCGGGATTGATAAGTAAAATCAATTACAACTTGAAAACCAACTTGTATAAAATGGTAAGGTTTAAATTGTGGCTACTTCTCGGACTTTTATAACAACGATCTGTATTCTATTCTTCCTTTGCGTTTAAGGATGAGAAAAATTCCATCTGCTTGTGAATAACATTAAGAACCAGGATATTGAAAAGTACTATGTTATAGACATTTTCAGTAACAGGTTATAATTTTCTCTCTATTTTAGTGCACCATCATGCATATTTTCATGTTATTTTAAATATGTAAATTATTTATTTTAATTAATATGTATATACGAATTTTCTAATAATTATTTATCATACAAAATTAATTAAATATTTTGCGCATGCATGCCTGCATTTATTCGATATCAATTGATAAGATATTTAAACAAATTTGCTATCCGCGATAATTTTACACCATGTTATGTCACTTGAATATTGTCCATAAGAAAATCGGGTACTTTTCCAGTATAGGATCCTTTGCTTTTAGGTTTGGCGTAATTCGAGTTTCAAAAAGGGATTGATTCGTTAATATACATAGATTTGTTGCCAAAAGTTATGAAAACAAACCCAATGAACTTTTGGTGCTTTTCTATTATAGGGGTCTTGGCGCTTTTTTAAAAAGCTTGGCGTAAAAAACCAAGCAGGATAAAAAACCAAGCAGGATATTTTATTCTTCTTCCGTTCAGTTGGGCAATTATTATTTTATATATCCGTTTCAAATATCCAAATTAGTGATTTTATAAATTCGTTTAATTAAATTTTACAAAAAAATAACAAAATGATATCAATAAATAATAATTACTATTAATTCCTTTCCCTTTCCTTTCTTTTACGTGTACATAAATGACGTCATTTGGACGAATTTATTAAAAATATTTTCAGTTTATAAATTATATTAAATGCTGACAGACGATTGAATTCTGACGTCAGAAATGTGATTTTTTTTTCAAATTTTCCTGAAAAACATAATTTAATCACAATCTTGTCTTCATTATCGATTGAAATAAAAGATAAATTCAATTTCAATTTGAAAATGACGAATAAAAAGAAATCAATAATCCCTATCGGGATACTTTTCAATTTTTTTCCCTTTTTTGTCACAAAAAAACTGAGAATTAGTTGCCATCATTACAGAAATGTCATTAAAATTAGAAAAAAATTTATATCTCGAAAACTAATTCCAATTTCAAAATTCTATTACCAGTTTTGACATCCGCGGATTTTTATGGACAATTGGTATTAATTTCACCATCAAGCTTTTAATATTTTATTAAAAATAGTCATGAAACATAATCAGTCGTTTAATCAGTCGTTTCATAAAATCGTTTCATAATTCGTTTCATAAAATCGTTTCACAAATTCGTTTCATTAGGATTTTATATATATAGGGTAGATAAATATTTGCTTACACACTGCAAAAAAAAAAAAAAAAAAAAAAAAAAAAAAAAAGATTTTACGGTATAATACTGGCATCTCAGCTGCCAGTATTATACCGTAAAATTAACAGTAATAAACAGTAAATAAGCAGTAATACACTGTCGCGCATGCGCGGTAGCGTATTACTGCTTATTTTACTGGGATGCCAGTATTATACCGTTTTTGCAGTGCAGTGTTTTTTCTAACTGCTCAATACAGTGATACCTCGCCCAGTATTATATTTCGTAGCTTTATATTTTAATTCGACAGGAAATCACGTTTCTATTAACGATGATTTCGGCTAATGAATGTGATTTATCGGATAATGAATGCGATTGAATTGATGGATGAATTGATCGGCTAATGAATGCGAATTATCTGCGTTAGACGAGGTTTCATTGCATTATCAAAACAAAATAACAAACTTTTCAAACATTAGGAAATCTATAGCAAATGTAGACATATTGGTTTAACATATCATTCTGTTAATCCACCATGTGTGTAAATAAATTATAGCTCTCAATTTCAAATATCAGACCAAAATTTTTATTGTGAACAGATTTTTGAAATCGTGAACCATTTTCTGCATTTATCTACTATCATTAAACGCAGGAACGATCCCAATTTCATTTGGAAACATTTCAATAAAATTTACGATCGGATTGTTCTGACAACACATTTATTTGATGGCTACGTAAACTAATTAGAAGTTTCCGGTTATATTGCAAAAGTTTTAATGTTTTCAGTTTTATGACTAATGAATGAATGTCATGTCCTATAAAATTAGTGTTTTGGTGAATGAAAAGGATATATTGGTACAAAGTACAAACTTTCACATAGATTAGCGATTCAAAAGCACGGGATATAAACAATTGGAGTGGTATATCCTTTCAATAAAAAGTTAAAATTTCAGTGCAAATTCACCTTTGTTTAATAATTAAAATTCCTAAAGATACAAATAAATGTAAAAACATACATAAAAACATTTAAAAGCACATTAAAGTCCTTTTAAAAAATCAAAACGTTTTCAACCGAACTTACTCGGTCATCATCACTGATGATGACCGATAAGTTCTGTTGAAAACGTTTTGATTTTTTAAAAGGACTTTAATGTGCTTTTAAATGTTTTTATGTATGTTTTTACGCACCTTTAAGCAATATATTTACATTTATTTGTACCTTTAGGAATTTTAGGTATATCCTTTATTTCATTGTTAGTTATGAAATGTTAATTATGTTTTATTATATGTTTTTATAACACTTGTGAAACTTTAAATGTATTATATATTATCTCTTTCAATTAAAAGATGTGCATGAGTAAATGAATGATTAAACGTACGGTAAGAAAATAAAAAAAATTCTAATCCGGTATTTAATTTTAGCTCTAAATGATGCAATGGAAAAACTACTATAGTAAAATCTCTAAATAGCAGATATCTCGGGACAGTGTAATTTTTACGAGATCAAAGAAATCAAATATGTTGCGGATTGAAATAAGGTGTTCGCTATAAGAAATGCTCGGTTTTCGAGAGTGTTCGTTATGAAGGTGTTACTGCATTTTCATTCCTGAAAGGTTCTTTATAAACGTACAATATTTTCTGACCCCCCCCCCCCCCCCCCCCCACCAACCCACTATAAAATCTCCGAACGCTGACTGTTACTCCAGTTCTAACTAATGCAAAAATAAACGAAAAGTGCTTTTTTTAAATCGTATAAAGTTTTTTATAACAGTATGTGTATTAATTATTTTAACACAATCAATGTATTGGTAAATAATTCATTCTAGTAGTATCAACTGATCCGATAGGAAAATTCGCATTTTCGCCTAGATGAGAAAATTACTACTCGTATGAATTGTATGTAGTTTATGTTGTCATAAGGGGCCACCTATAGGTTAAAAATTGCACTCTTTAATTTTTAAAATGCCAAAACCCCTTTTGGCACTATATTTGAGTTCCAAACAGCCTAGAAAAAGGTATAAAAAACTAGACTGCGCCGCCAGGAGCCTGAGTCGCACCCGGCGCGTCTACGACAACCGAACCCAAGTCCTGAGGGACTTTTATCACGCACGATCGGATTTGTCTCTCCGTATGCGCTTCGGAAGGGTCGGAGGACCGCCACCTGCGGACCTCCCAACCCTTAGACCCCATGTGTTGACGACGTAGATCACTGCGATACGCGGTGGATCCCATTATCAGAGGAAACCACCACGAAACACTTGGGGACAGGCCGGTGTCCCCCAACAGCTTCGGGGCTGGACACTCATGAGGGAATCAGGCCTTAGGGTTTTCCCGACTCGTACGTGCTTTACCGTAACTCGAGGGATATGGAGACCTACAAAAATAACCACGGTATAGTTTACATACTTTTTCTTAAATTTTCAGAGAGTTATAAGGGGTTAGTTAAATTTTCAGGGTGCTAATATTAAATCCACGTTACTAACGTTAACTTATAAGTAGGGTAGTAAGGCCGTTAGTAGGACACGTCGGAGTCGGAGGTGATGGTGGTGAGGGTGAATCTCGGTGGTGGTGGTGGCGTCGGCGTAAGTGGTGGCGTAGGGTGGTGGCGTAGATAAGATAAGGAGCGTCGGAGGTGGTGGCGTAGATAAGAGGCATGCGTCACTTCGGAGGGTGGATTGGGATGACTCATGGCAGATTGGTAGAGATAAGGAGTATTACTTTAATGAGTTTTAATTGGGGGACTTTTTCGAAGCAATTTTTTTTTTCGCGGAGAATTGACTACTAGAGTACGAGGTGACTTTCAACGGATTTTAGCGAATTAGAAATTTAATCAATTTTAATTTTAATTAATTTTAATTGGGGAACTTAGAAAATTTCGAAGCCATTTTTTTTCAACTATAGTATGGTGCTAATTATTTTTCGAAGTATGCTTTGTGAATGAAAATTGAATTTAAAAATATTAATTAAAAAAGGGTCATTCATTAATTTTAATGGGCGTACTTAAACATTTTTGCAATTTTTTTTCAACTAGAGTAGGTTATTTGATATACATGTTAGAATATATTTGAGGTGAATTTTAAAAGTCTATAAGGGTTTAATTAAAAATAGTGATTAATTTTAATGCGAGAACTTAAGAAATTTTGGCGAGGATTTTTTTTCTTAACGCGAGTACGCAGTTTGAAGAGTGGATGTGAATGAAAAATATTAACTAAAAAGGGTCATTCATTCATTTTAATGGGCGTACTTAAACATTTTTGGGGCAAACGGACGTGTATTAATGATTTCGATATAGGTTGTGGTAAAAAATATAGGGTCCCGCATGAATTATACTGTACTCAATTTAATAGCTCCCCCTCCCCCTCCCTTTTTCACCCAGAGGGGCCCTTCGATAGACTAACAATACGCACTTTTAAAAGTATAGAGTACTATAAAAAGAAGAATTCAACGTATATGTAAATAAACAAGAAGGAAAAATCATGCGTAGCGTCATAATTCATGAATCACTTTCCAACAGGATCGAAATGGTATGCGAACAAAGTGTAATTTTACCATCGAGTGCATAGTGAATTAAAAATAGTGAACCGATCTCCTTAAAAAGGTCTTCCTTCACAAAAAATCCAATGAATTATTATGGAAACCCTTCAGTTTATGGACCCCTCTTTTTCCCCCCTTCTAAGTGTGAACTCGCATTAGACTATAATACCCCTTCATAAAATAAATGAGATACGTACCCTATTCGAAAGAGCCCTTCACAAAAAATTGTAGGAGTCCCCTACACAAAAATTTAAATGCGTGTTAGAGGAATCATATGATATAAGAAAATAATTAATATATTTTTTAAACTGGGCCCTCCACCGCCCGCTATATTTCTTATAGCGCTCCAGTATTTTTGCAGCAAGCTCTTTTTTCAAGAGTGTATGAAAACTATTAGGCTCATATGAAAAATTAGCCCTTAGACGAAAGAAATGCAACTTATGAAGAAAAATAATTAATATATTTTTTTAACTGGGCCCTCCACCGCCCGCTATATTTCTTATAGCGCCCCAGTATTTGAGAAAAATTTTGCAGTAAGCTTTTTTGTCTAACTGAGTGCACTCATTTCAAAATCTTTATAACATTAATGTACTAAAGTATTTTCACGGAATCAGGATAACTGTAAAGACTGCATATGCATTCGAAGTTTACTCTGAATTTTTAACTTTTCTCAGTTCAGAATTTAAAATATTCTTTTTCCTTTGAAGAAACTGCATTTTAGCACCACCACAACAAATGTTTTTTTTTTTTTTTTTTTTTTTTTTTTTTTTTTTTTTTTTAAGGGGACCTGCAAGAAATAATAGATAGTGTAAATTTTTTGTAGGCTCTCTGTATGTTGTGGTATTTTCAGCTTAACGATGTTCAAAAAGCCTTTTAGAAAAAATAGGCGCTACATAATTTTTAGATGTACTTGCGTAAACGGGAAGGGGGGGGGGGGAGCTATTCTATTGAGTGCAGTATAATTCATACGGAGCCCTGTATTTTATATCATAACATGTATCAAAATCGATAAAACCTATCTGTTCGCCCCAAAAATGTTTATTCACCTCAAATATACTCTAACATGTATATCGAATAACCTACTCTAGTTGAAAAAAAAAATCGCAAATATTTCTTAAGTTCTCCAATTAAAATGAATGAATGACCATTTTTAATTAATATTTTTAAATACAAATTTCATTCACACAGCATACTTCGAAAAATAATTAGCACCATACTATAGTTGAAAAAAAAAAATGGCTTCGAAATTTTCTAAGTTCCCCAATTAAAATTAATTAAAATTAAAATTGATTAAATTTCTAATTCGCTAAACTAATTCCGTTGAAATTCACCTCGTACTGTAGTAAACAATTCTCCGCGAAAAAAAAATTGCTTCGAAAAAGTCCCCCAGTTAAAACTCATTAAAGTAATACTCCTTATCTCTACCAACCTGCCATGAGTCATCCCAATCCACCCTCCGAAGTGACGCATGCCTCTTATCTACGCCACCACCTCCGACGCCCCTTATCTTATCTACGCCACCACCCTACGCCGTCACTTACGCCGACGCCACCACCACCACCACCGAGATTCACCCTCACCACCATCACCTCCGACTCCGACGTGTCCTACTAACGGCCTTACTACCCTACTCTTATACCTTCTCAAAAAACCCTTGAGATGTTTCTTTTATATTGGGATACAATAAATGGAGCCAAACATACTTTTAATTCATACATAAATTCATATTAAAAATATGACCTACATTAATTTTTATGTAAAATGAACCACAACCATCAATTTCATAGAAGTGTAAATTTAAAGTTCATTCCAATCATTAGTTTTCGAGATATAGAGAAATTTCACTTTTTGGCTAAACACAGGCCTTTTATCAAAACATCCACAGAAAAAAAAAAAATCTTAGAAAATCATCGGAGAAAAATTATGGTGTTTTCTTTGATAAAAAGTGATTTTATTTTAAACTTAAAAATTCTGCATAATTTTCCTGGTAAGTATAGCTGTCAAAAAAATATTTTCACTGGGAAGAAAAATGTTATCACAGTAAAAAGAAGTAGACATATTTGAACTACTGAAAAGATGCAAAATGTCAAATGTTGCAAGTAAAATTCTTGCTGAACAAATTTTACAATCATTAGATCATATTGTACACAATAATTTTTAAAGAGTATATTCGATCACTTACACATTATTTCCAGATTAGATGAGAGATGCGTTTAAATGTAATTGCGTGTGCACGGTCAGATTTAAATAATGTAACAGAAAAACTATTAATTAATAGTTGAAACGAATTGATAAATATTTGAAATGAAAAATCGCAATTGCGGATATTGATTTTTTTGTTGGCTTGGTCAATAATCAATTTACAAATATTACAAAAGAAATCTTCTGTTCTCAACATTATGCGTAAGAAAATTAAACGCTTTTGCAATGTAAATTATCAAAAATAATTATATATCATGGCTAGAGTCTGGAAGAATATGAAGACGTTTGCCTATTTGAAAAATTAGATTAAAAATAAAGATGTTCTTGAAAAAAAAGAAAAGCAGGCTTAGCTATATGGTTAAATGCTAATACAGGGTTATTCTAAATGATGGACCCATTTTCAAAAAATTGTATTTATTAAAGTACAAATCCAAAATGAACAATCTTTATACCAATGAAAAGAGGAAGTTTCAAAGCTTTTTTTAAGCCATTATAAATGTTCAATGTGTCCACCGTTTGCTGCACGGCAAACATCTACGCGATAGCCAAACTCGTCCCACACACGAGAAAGCGTATCTGCTGTTACTGAGTGCACGGCTTAAGGAAGCTGTGTACGTCTCGCCACTATTAACAACTCTGAACGATCTGCGGAACCGTATCACTGCTGCCGTGCACTTAGTAACAGCAGATAGGATTTCTCGTATGTGGGACGAGTTTGGCTATCGCGTAGATGTTTGCCGTGCAGCAAACGGTGGACACATTGAACATTTATAATGTCTTAAAAAAAACTTTGAACCTTCCTATTTTCATTGGTATAAAGATTGTTAATTTTGGATTTGTACTTTAATAAATACAATTTTTTGAAAATGGGTCCATCATTTAGAATAACCCTGTGTGTAAGAGTATGTAAAAGTGCACGGAGCAGCTGAGCTAGTCTATAGTGCGACGCTATAGACGGCTTGCACATGACGTCACATGTGCGGCATCGCTTCAAATGGCGCCCAAATATAAGGCGAATGTGGTGCTCTGCATTTGATTTATTAGACTTATTTGCACTATAATAATAAAAATAAGAAAGATCTAAATTAAACAGAAAGATAACACGTGCTTTTGACAGCAAACGGGGAGTTCTGACATTCTGTGTGTGCTCCAGATGCAGTAGTATCAGTCGTTGCTAATAGCAACGTGACGTCAATGCAAGCCGTCTATAGTGCCTCGACGCTATAGTGCTCATCTACTGTACTGTTCAGGAGTACCTCGATCCGGTTTGATCCTGGCAATCGCTCTGCACATCTACAGTGTGACTAAGCGAGATCACGCAACGTCACAATCACTCCTTTCGGAACCAAAAGATGCCAGCACAAAAAAAATCATCCCTAGCACACAAAATCTGTTACTCCACTCATCACACATGCGCATGACAGCATAAGACCTGCCACGCCGCGCGACGAGTTTCTATAACGAATTTCTAGCAAGGAGCAGATGAGCTGGCCTTTTGCTGGACACTATAGCGCTCGTCTTTTGTTTAGGGGTCTTTGGTTAATTCCTAGTCACCGCTCCTGCACATCCTACAGCTTAATTTCTTTTGTACATTTTTAATAACCACAATTTAAGTGTACCACAAAAATTAATTTATAGTCTCAAGGGTGCCACGGAAGTTTAACAATGAGTTCAAGCGTGCCGCGAGTTACAAACGCTTGAAAAACATTGATATAGACAGACACTTGTTTAAATATTTCAAATTTCAATTAAAATTAACCCTTATTTGAAAGAAAAATATATTGTATCGACAAAAATGTCCTCATTCTAGGGAATTATTTTGCAGTTTAAAACGGGACAAACAATAAGTTTTCTATTGCAATTGCAAATGTTTTTCAAAGACATGAAAGAAGATTAGCAATGATGGTCTAGAGTTTTGATTCAGTAAACAAACATTAATTTGAAATAAAAAAATACTTTATATTGATTCGTTAAAAATATCTGCAATTTTGCGACTTATTTTGCGGTTTTAATCTGGGTCAAATCCTAAGATCAGGACAGGAGAAATCCACTAATAACAATTATAAGTGTTTCTCAGAGCGATGAAAGGGGATTAGCAATTCTGAGCAAAAAGGTGGGTAGACAACACGGGAGAACAATAAAATGCAGCATTACATCTTTTTGGTGATTTTGACACATACAAAAGTTTATAATTATGGAATATAAAGTAATTAGTTGGTATGGCTCTGGTTCTTGTAAAATTTTGAAAGATTAAGAGCTATTATGAGCGTGAAGATGCAATTTTTACACAGTCATTTAGACAGATTTCCTGAAAACTTGGGTAATTTGAACAGAGTTTGGATGATTTCAGCGAAGAGCAAAGTGAACGGTTCCACTAAGATATCAGAATAATGGAGCAAAGGTACCAAAGACGTTGGGATCACTACATGCTGCCTGACTACTGTTGGACCTTTTAAAGAGTTTTTCCTGAAGATTAACATTCTAGAAAATCATACATGAAACGGTTTTCATAGTAATGTTAAATCTATATTTCTGTTTTACAATACCTGTCTCACTGAAAATACAATGTTACAAAATATGTAGAATGAAAATAAAAATAAGTCTTTACATATTTAGTGTTATTTTTTTGTGCTTGTGCTATTATCGGATTGTTGGCTTTATTGCATAAACGAAAGCCAATGCAGAAAATTTGCTGAACATGAATTTTCATTCATTCATAAAACTTAAAAACAATACTATAATCGCATGAAAATGAACATTTTTTGAACTCTTTTCTTATTTAGTTAGTGTGTTTAAGTCCCTACAGCCTCAAACTCAAACTGTTTTTAGGATGTTATCTAGTCTCAACTAAACATTTTTACGAGGGAAAGTAATTAAGTAAGTCACAAAAGATAACTAAATAATAACTCACAATGATATTCGCTTCAAAACTATTTTTATTTCTCAACATATTCTCCACCAATATTTATGCACTTATATCACCGTTTTATAACATGCTAATCAGTTTTCTCAACCCTGAATATAGGTTATTCGGATGCTATCATTTCTCAAGAAAGTTTTCATGATAATAATAAGCAACATGATAAATTAACCGCATCAACATTAACATTGAAACTATTATTAGTGCCCCAACACCAGCTGCATAAGATTCTTTGGGTTGCTGTCTCAGCCACAATAGGACTTCAAGTTAAACCTTTTCATCATCTGTGAACATCATCTTGCTTCCAAAATGGTTTTTAAGTGGAGTAAACAGATGAAAATCGCTTGGGGCTAAGTCGAAGATGTATGGTGGATGTTGCAGAAGTTGCCAACCTAATTTTTGAATTGTCTCCTGTGGTCAACTCGAAGTCCTAATGTGGCTGAGACAGCAACCCAAAAAATGTTATGCAGCTGGTGTTGGGGCACTGATAAAACGGTGATATAAGTGCATAAATATTGGTTTAGAATATGTTGAGAAATAAAAATAGTTTTGAAGTGAATATCATTATAAGTTATTATTTAATTATCTTTTGACTTACTTAATGACTTCCCTCGTAGTTGTGTCATTGAATTTATCCATGCAAGAGTAATAAAATAATATTAGTTTTAATGTTAATGTTGATGCGGTTAATTTATCATGTTGCTTATTATTATCATGAAAACGTTTACTTGAGAAATGATAGCATCCGAATAACCTGTATTCAGGGTTGAGAAAACTGATTAGCACGCTATAAAAAAAGTACTCGGAAACGTTTCCGATAATCAGTGGCTCAAAAGAAAGTTTGTTTTCATAAATGATTCTTTAAATCTCAAAAAAGATATTGGTTTCTGAGATCTCTAAAGATAAAGAAAGCATTTCGGAATCTTGGATAACTTGGAAGAGCAAGGGTTGATCCAGGCAAAATTTGAGGTTTATTTAGGTCCCCTTCAAAAAAATCTATTTAATAAAACAGTCCCCCTTCACAGAAATCAATTTGATAAAATGGAACCCTTCACAAAATTCTTTGTAATAAAACAGGAAACCCTTCACAAAATTCCTTTTAATAAATTAAGCCCTTTCACAGAATTTCATTCCATAAAAACTTACTATTTATGAATTATTTATTATTTTGTGACTTTTAAAATGTATAATTTGTAAACAAACAAGTTTACGAGACGGGAAAACTTCAGCAAAATGATTTAAAAAAGTTTTTGTTAATAAATGCTGGGTTCGAATTTGAGTAACTAGATTTCAACTTTCATTACAAAATGTTATTTTTCACAAAAGTATAATAAATTTCACAAAAAGAACCTTTACTTTGCACAAAATGGGTCCCAAGAAAAAAAACTTGCATCGACACTTGAAGAGGTTATTTTATGTTTTCGTTCGTGGTTATATTATATTTTCCTAGATTAAGAAACAGTTGTCTTTTTTTTTTTTTTAAAGTGTCCTTCAACTCATAACTATGAACTTTTGACTGTCATGTCATTATAAAAGTACTTACACCTTTCTATGGATTTCACCTTTTACTTCGGTACAAGTGCGTACGATTAATCACCAAAACCTTTCTTTATTACACTTGCGTGTAAATAAAATCTGCAAGTAACGCAGTTATTTTTTCTTCATGTTTTCTGCATAGTTTTAAAAGTTGCTGGATTAAATTCCCAATCTAAATTCAGTAGCATCATAAGAGAAACTATAAACACTGAATTCCAAGTATTATACAAATCCTTTCGTATAAGTAAGTGAAATTGAAATGAGTGTAGTCTAAGACACGCTTCCATCATTACTCCTGGATTGCTACAAGCATTACTATTAAGTGAAATTTAGGCTAATAAAGATTTGGAAATGTCATAAATTTGCATAAAAGTAATTATTTAGGGAACAATTTCTTAAATCACTCTTCATTGTAATTAGAATTTGAATCATACTAAAGCTTCCGCTTGAATTAACAAATTTTCGATGAATTACTGTATTACAATCGTCAGCTACTACTGGAATAATGAAATTGTTTAAAACTGAACGCATCACTTACTATCGGTTTAATTAAGAACGTGTGTGATATTTTAAGGAAATCCATTTCAGACATAATATACTTTGAAATAAATACAGGGTTGTTATAATTAAAGTTTCCCTGTTTAGACCCACTTAGAGTCCGCTCTGGTTGGCAGATATCGATGAAACTTGGAATATAAGTTGTATGGACAATGGGGAAATGAAATAAAAAATTAGTTCAAATTTCGACCACCAGGTCAAAAGGAGGCGCATGAAGACCAAAAATCTCAAACTGGAAACACAAAACTTTTACTATTTACAGAATATGTTCAATGTGCATTTCATTTGCGTCCAGCACATGTTCAAAGCGTATTATAGCGTGTTCAACAGTAGAGCGAATGGTTTCTCGATCAATTCAGCAACATGACGAGTTGTGCTTGCTTTTAAATCAGGCAGAGTCCGTATGCTTCTTCCATACACACGATCTTTCAGGAATCCCCACAACCAGAAGTCACAGGGATTCAAGTCCGGAGAACGAGGAAGCCATGTTGTCGAAAAACTTCTAGAAATTACCCGATCATCTCCAAAGTGGGCACGAAGCAGTGCCGTCACTTCTCGGGTTATGTGAGCTGGTGCACCTTCTTGCATGAATGTGGTAGTCTCTAAACAATCTCTTTCTTGTAAGGATGGAACGACCTGCTGCTGAAAGAGGTCGCAGTAACGGGTACCCATAATGGAACACCTTTTAGGACCCTGAGAAGTGTTCTTCTAAAAAAAAAGGTACCATGAATGAAATCAGCCGTAAAGCCACACCATACAGTAATGTAATCAGGGTGCAAAGACTGTTCATGCACAATATTAGGACTTGCAGTACCCTATACGCGACAGTTCTGAGTATTAGCTGCTCCATCTAGGGTAAAATGCGCCTCGTCCAACCACAAAATGTTCCAAGGCCATGCATTGTCAACGGCTATTCTGGCCAAAAACATCCTCGCAAATTGAGTTCGTGTGTGCGGGTCTGCAGGGTTCAGTGCTTGCACAACGAGAATCTTGTATGGATACCACTTTATAACGGATCGAAGAACCTTTCGTACTGTAGACCAACGGAGAGACAAATCACGTGACACCGCTCGAGCACTTGTCCAAGATTATTGGTAACCGGACGCTCTTTCGACCACGGTAAGAACGACTTCTTTGGACTTTATTTTTTCAAAGCCTTCCTTGACATTGGTCCTTTTTGTAAGCCTTTCAAACATTGATATTCTCGCAGTGCAATTGACAAATTACTGTCGTTCTGATAAACCAACTTCATCAGTAACGCTCGTTCCTTCTTCTCTAACGGCATGGTGCAGAATGACTTTCCGGCAGCAACTACTGGCTTTTTAAACCGCTCCAAATTTGCATAAAGTCCTTTCTCGTAGATGAAAACTGCCGTCTATCGATCGAAATTTGAACAATTTTTTTAATTGCAGATTTTATTTCCCCATGGTCCGTACGTATAACTTATATTCCAAGTTTCATCGATATCTGTCAACCAGAGCGGACTTTACGTAGGTCTAAGCAGAGTAACTTTAATTATAACCACCCTGTATATATCAAATAGTTTAAAAAAACTTACACAAAGAGTAACTGAAAATCTGGTTTACTGAAACATTGTAATAAATTTAGAAGGATTTTATCAAATCTTGATACATTAAATGTGGAGTTAAAGGATATTTCGAATAAGTTCGATTTACAGATAATTTCTTGTACTTTAAGGAAGCAATTTTGTTCTTTTCCTATTCTATTTCAGGAACAACGTCACTTAGAAGTAATAAGAAAGAAAAATCATGCGTCAAGCATAGATTATAAAACACTTCCCAAAACTTCCAGAATACTTTAACAACAAAATTTCGCTGTTTAATAAAGCAAAGAAGATACTTAAGTAAACATTTTAGAAAACACATAACACATTTATTTGAAAACCGGATTTTATCAATTACCGTCCGTAGCCGGAAAATTACTCCAATTCTTTTGTGCAGCCCTGTATTTGATATATAGGTTTGTATATATTCTACATAGTATGCTGAAATTTAGTTTAGTAATAAAGCGCCTAATAGGTTGAAATTTCCCCTTCAGCAATTTCTACCAATAGTCAGAAATACACTTGAATTATTTTGTATAGCTCTGCACATTACTTACATATTTTTATACACGCCACATCTTAAGATAAAATTTTATTCAGGCTCGAACACGCATCAAAATATTGAAATCACATTTCCAGAAATAATTCAGCTGTTTGTGTGGCCCTTTTATATGATTTTATTTATAACTAGCAAGCTACGCCCGCTACGCTAGTCAATTTCTTATAACAATCTTTCTTATTTCAATATTTGAAAAATGGCATAATCATTAGATTTAAAATTTATATTAAGAAAAATAATATTTTTTACCTTTCAAACGCAGTTTGCCTAACAATTTTCTGACAAATACTTTTCGAGCTACTATTTTTTTTCAGTAACTTCAAATGTTTCATTTTCCGAGATTAATCTGTGGCAACAATTAGCGAAAAACCCAGTCGTCAGAAACGCATAGTTTTTTTATTAAAGAGGCTGTTGGAGCAGGGATTGTCACCACCAATTTGCCACCATCACTTTTGAAATCGGTTCGGTAGTTCTAGAGATTCCATAGAAATTGTAATTTAGAATGTTTTTAGAACGCTTTTCGCTCATTTCATCCTTTTAAATTTCGAATTTTTTTTATTTTGTTTCTAGAGAGCATTTACATCTTATAAGTAACTACAATGCCAAATTTCATATTTCTGGCCCCTTCAGTATTAAAAAAATCGCAATTTTAGAACGTTTTTCGCTCCTGCACCCAACTGGGGATAGTGGCACCAACAAAAAATATATCCTATGTTGGAGCAGGGGTTGTCACCATCCATTTTCCACCATCACTTTTGAAATCGGTTCAGTAGTTCCAGAGATTCCATAGAAATTGTAATTTAGAATGTTTTTAGAACGCTTTTCGCTCATTTCACCCTTTTAAATTTCGACTTTTTTATTTTGTTCTTAGAGAGCATTTACATGTTATAAGTAACTACAACGCCAAATTTCAAATCGGTTCGGTAGTTCTAGAGATTCCATAGAAATTGTAATTTAGAATGTTTTTAGAACGCTTTTCGCTCATTTCACCCTTTTAAATTTCGATTTTTTTTTATTTTGTTCTTAGAGAGCATTTACATCTTATAAGTAACTACAACGCCAAATTTCAAATTGGTTCGGTAGTTCTAGAGATTCCACAGAAATTGTAATTTAGAATGTGTTTAGAACGCTTTTCGCTCATTTCACCCTTTTAAATTTCGAATGTTTTTTTTTTTATTTTGTTCTTAGAGAGCATTTACATGTTATAAGTAACTACAACGCCAAATTTCTAATTTCTAGCTCCTTCAGCATAAAAAAGATCTCAATTTTAGAAAGTTTTTCGCTCCTGCACCCCCCTGGGGTTAGTGACACTGACATAAAATATAGCATATGTTGGAGCAGGGGTTGTCACCATCAATTTGCCACCATCACTTTTAAAATCGGCTCGGTAGTTCTAGATATTCCATAGAAATTGTAATTTAGAATGTTTTTAGAACGTTTTTCGCTCATTTCACCCTTTTAAATTTCGATTTTTTTTATTTTGTTCTTAGAGAGCATTTACATCTTATAAGTAACTACAACGCCAAATTTCAAATCGGTTCGGTAGTTCTAGAGACTCCATAGAAATTGTAATTTAGAATGTGTTTAGAACGCTTTTCGCTCATTTAACCCTTTTAAATTTCGAATGTTTTTCTTTTATTTTGTTCGTAGAGAGCATTTACATGTTATAAGTAACTACAACGCCAAATTTCAAATCGGCTCGGTAGTTCTAGATATTCCATAGAAATTGTAATTTAGAATGTTTTTAGAACGCTTTTCACTCATTTCACCCTTTTAAATTTCGAATGTTTTTTTTTATTTTGTTCTTAGAGAGCATTTACATGTTATAAGTAACTACAACGCCAAATTTCAAATTTCTAGCTGCTTCAGTATAAAAAAGATCTCAATTTTAGAAAGTTTTTCGCTCCTGCACCCCCCTGGGGTTAGTGACACTGACATAAAATATAGCATATGTTGGAGCAGGGGTTGTCACCATCAATTTGCCACCATCACTTTTAAAATCGGCTCGGTAGTTCTAGATATTCCATAGAAATTGTAATTTAGAATGTTTTTAGAACGTTTTTCGCTCATTTCACCCTTTTAAATTTCGATTTTTTTTTTTATTTTGTTCTTAGAGAGCATTTACATCTTATAAGTAACTACAACGCCAAATTTCAAATCGGTTCGGTAGTTCTAGAGATTCCATAGAAATTGTAATTTAGAATGTGTTTAGAACGCTTTTCGCTCATTTAACCCTTTTAAATTTCGAATGTTTTTCTTTTATTTTGTTCGTAGAGAGCATTTACATGTTATAAGTAACTACAACGCCAAATTTCAAATCGGCTCGGTAGTTCTAGATATTCCATAGAAATTGTAATTTAGAATGTTTTTAGAACGCTTTTCACTCATTTCACCCTTTTAAATTTCGAATGTTTTTTTTTATTTTGTTCTTAGAGAGCATTTACATGTTATAAGTAACTACAACGCCAAATTTCAAATTTCTAGCTGCTTCAGTATAAAAAAGATCTCAATTTTAGAAAGTTTTTCGCTCCTGCACCCCCCTGGGGTTAGTGACACTGACATAAAATATTGCATATGTTGGAGCAGGGGTTGTCACCACCAATTTGCCACCATCACTTTTGAAATCGGCTCGGTAGTTCTAGAGATTCCATAGAAATTGTAATTTAGAATGTTTTTTAGAGCGCTTTTCGCTCATTTCACCCTTTTAAATTTCGATTTTTTTTATTTGTTCTTAGAGAGCATTTACATCTTATAAGTAACTACAATGCCAAATTTCAGATCGGTTCGGTAGTTCCAGAGATTCCATAGAAATTGTAATTTAGAATGTTTTTAGAACGCTTTTCGCTCATTTCACCCTTTTAAATTTCGAATTTTTTTAATTTTGTTCTTAGAGAGCATTTACATCTTAAAAGTAACTACAACGCCAAATTTCAAATCGGTTCAGTAGTTCTAGATATTCCATAGAAATTGTAATTTAGAATGTTTTTAGAAGGCTTTTCGCTCATTTCATCCTTTTAAATTTTGAATTTTTTTTATTTTGTTCTTAGAGAGCATTTACATCTTATAAGTAACTACAACGCCAAATTTCAAATCGGTTCGGTAGTTCCAGAGATTCCATAGAAATTGTAATTTAGAATGTATTTAGAACGCTTTTCGCTCATTTTACCCTTTTAAATTTCGATTTTTTTTTTATTTTGTTCTTAGAGAGCATTTACATCTTATAAGTAACTGCAACGCCAAATTTCAAATTTCTAGCTGCTTCAGTATAGAAAAGATCGCAATTTTAGAACGTTTTTCGCTCCCGCACCCTCCTGGGGTAGTGGTACCGACATAAAATATAGCCTATGTTGGAGCAGGGGTTGTCACCATCAATTTGCCACCATCACTTTTGAAATCGGCTCGGTAGTTCCAGAGATTACCCCCTACAAACAAACAAACAAACAAACAAACAAACAAACAATCTTTACTCCTTTATAATATTAGTATAGATCTACAAACATCTCTGAGTATACTAAATATAACTCAGCTTGAAAATGCCTAATTAGCAACCACATTTAGGCAATTCACGCTCTTGCCTACGAATTCTTTTGTGTAGGACTGTATATATGCTTTATAGCATACATACACACCACGTAGTATGCAAAAATTTAGTTAAACTTAAAAACGCATACCATATCTGAAAACGTACTTCCAGCAATAATCACTAACGGACAGTATATCGATTACAGTACTGTATCCGAAATCTTTTGTGTGTCCCTGTAAATGTACGATAAATGCTATGCACATCACATTCTACAGCAAGTATCTGATAGTAAACCTCAATAATGCGTATCAGTTTCATTATATTTGAAATAGTGTAACATGAATAAAATACGCTGCAAACAGTTTCTCCCCGTAGACCATTATGTAATGGAATTCTTTTCAGTGGCCCTGTAATTGTTTTGCGCCCCATGTTCTATAGAATGTATGTTTTAGTGCAGTTCATAAATGCATATTAATTTTATTATGTTTGAAATGCATTTGAAACTATTTTTTCCCATTTAATACAGTAATGCAACAGATAACTTTTGATTGTCCCTTTAAACGGAGTATAAATGATACACACTTTATTTTAAATAGCGATTGTGCTATAGTAAACGTCAATAAAATATAACAAGAACGAAAAATCATGCGTCAAGCATAGATTATGTAACACTTTCCAACGCTTCCAAAATAATTTTACGAATCATACTCTTTAATAAGCTAAAAGATAACATCTAAGTAATCCGAATACTTTTATTCAGCCCTGTATAGGATCTATAGATTTGTATATATACTACATAGGATGCTAAATTTTAGTTCAGTTAGGAAACACGTAGCACAGTTTAAAATTCTCCGTCTGGAGTTAAATAATACGGAAATGTGTTCCCGAACTTTTGTGCTTCCCTGTATAGGATCTACAGAATTTATACACACCACGTAATATACAAAAAGCGATTTAAAATTAAAATCGCATTCAGTAACTTAAAACGCACTTCCAGGAATTATTGTTAACATACAGTAGAGAATTCTTTTGTGTGTCCCTGTAAATGAACGATGACTGCTATACACACAATATTCTGTAGTAAGTCTCTTGTAATGAACCTTATATAAATTCCAATGCGTTTAAAATAGGGAAACATTATTTAAATAAACCGCAGACGATTTTTCTCCATAGACGTAATGTAACGGAATTCTTTTGATTGTCCCTGTAAAGTAAGTATAAGTGCTATGCACACCCTATTCCATATTAAGCTTCTTCTAATGCACCTTAGTGATATATATAAATTTCAATGCGTTTAAAATAGTGAAACATTATTTAAATAAACCGCAAATGATTTTTCCCCATAGACCGCAATGTAACGGAATTCTTTTGAGCGTCCCTGTAAAAAAACTATAAGTGCTACACATTTCCGTTGAAATAGGGAACATGCTACAGATAACGATTATAACATATAAAAATTGCAGGGCAATCCGAGCATATTTACGGGAGTTAGAGCACGGCCAGACGGCCAGACAAACCGAAGTCATAAACACTTTTCAACTAGGTTGGAAAGTGTTAAAAATTACAGGACGATCCGAGTATATTTACTACAGTTAGAACTCGGACAGACGGCCAGAAAAACCGAAATCATAAACTGATTTCAACGAACAGTTTTTTAGTATTGAAAATAAGCTTATTGTATGAATTTTTTTTCTGACAAAACGATAAAAATGATTTAATAAGAATGTATTTATTTTACATACAGGGTGTACCTTCTTATCCTTGACCAATAGCTAAATCCTAAACCGTTAGTTTCAGAGGTGTTTCAAATAGTGTTTTTCATCGTATGGAAATCCATTTATGTCAAAATTGTTACTTTTTAAAGAGTTAAAAAATTTAAATTTTTATACAGTCACTGTAAGTTACACGAAGATGAACTTTCTGCATGCTTGGATAAGTAAAACAGTAAGAAATCCATTCTTTTACGGCCAAAACTTACCGACATACAAAATTTTGAATTTTATGAATTTTCTACGTTTTCTGGCACTAAAAATGAAAAAACAAAACAAAAAAACCAAACAAACAAAAAACATGTTTTTAGTGCAAGAAAACACTGAAAATTTATAGCAGTACGTTTTGGTCGTAGAAGAATAGAATATTTACTGTTTTAATTATTGGAGCATTGAGAAAGGATTTCTGAATACAATTTATACAACCCAGGGATCATATAAAAATTTAAATTTTTCAACTTTTCAAAAATAATCATTTTTATGTAATTGGATTTTCATATGATGAAGGAGAAATTTGAAGCATTTTTGCAATTGAAACTATACCTAAAACTAAAGATTTAGAAATTAGCTATGGTCACCAATAAGAAGGGACACACCGTACATATGTATTTAAGTGTATAGATATGAAAACAAGTATAATTTTTCTTAACAAAATGATGTCAATAAATGTGATCACTGTAGACTTTCATGTAATTGGATTTTCATATGATGACGGACAATATTTGAAACATTTTTGCAATTGGAACTATACCTTTAAAACTAAAAATTTAGAAATTAGCTATTGGTCAACAATAAGAAGGAACATCCCGTACATGTATGTACTCAAGTGTATAAAAATAAAAACAAGTATATATATATATATATTTTAACAAAATGATGTAAATAAATGTGATCGTTGTATACTTTATTATAAAGCGATATAGTAGATTACTGTTTTCAATCGTCGGAGAAATGTCGTATCATTTATGATTTAAGCACTCCTATTACGAAAAAAGCATCGTTGTAACGTTTGTAGTGTTGCGTATTAGGATTATGAAACACTCTTTATTAGTTAATATTAGTTTCATTTGTTTAAAAAAGGGTGGTTTTAGCTATTGTATGTAATGAAAATTGTTATATGTATATAAGTATATAAAAATTATACAAGTATGTATGTAAGCATTTAAAAAACGAAAGAACGTGATGGAGATAATGTATTGATCTTGAGCTATTCAGCACGAAAATAAATTAAAATGTTATTATGGGTCAATCAATTATTATTTACATGATAAACGAGATACGTAATTTCTTTTTGAAAATATATAAATAAATAATTAATAAGTTTATTTGGCATGTTTATTAGCTTAATAAATGAAACTTTAGATACGCTAACCAGCAATGCAGTTTTTGTATTTAAAACCATTTTTCTCTTTATTAATGTCTATAATTGTCTCCTACGCTACCGTTCCTAAAAACTTTTGTTTTATCGCCTACATTACTATGAAAAAACAACAATATTAACGATTATTTGGAAATTTTTTTATGCTGAAGCTTAGAATAACAGTCTATCTATACGTCGAATATATAGATTTATTAAATTTTTTCATGAGTGAAAGGAATAGGTGCTATGAATAGTTCGTCGATCCTTATTAATCTAAACAAATCTGACCCCTTTCTGTATACTTTTTTACAGTTACTAGATTGATTTTTAAATCTAAATACAGTGCCTGCATAAGAGAAACTATAGACGTTGAATTGCAAGTATTATGCTAATCCTTTTGCATAAGTAAGTGAAAGAATAATTAGTCTAGTCTGTCTCAGACACGCTTTCATCGTTAATCCTCGAATGTTAGAAGCATTATTCTCTACTGGAAATTAGGTTAATAAAGATTTGGAAATGACACACATTTGCATAAAAGTAAGTATTATGGGAATAATTTCTCAAATCACTCTTCATTATAATTAGAAATTCAGTCACTGTAGATACTAAAGATTCTGCTTGAGTTAGGAGATTTTCAATGAATTACTTTATATATGCGTTTGCTGCTACTGGAATAATTAAGGGTGCTTAAGAATTTACTTACCAGCTACCTGAAGTTTAATTAAGAGCGCGTATAATATTGCAAAACATGCATTTCAAGTCCAATATACAGGTCGGATATAAATTTGTTGGCCAAAAAGAATGGTATATTATCCATAGTTATTCCATCCATGCAGTCATTCATAGTTATTAAGCCAACATGAGAGTACACATTATTATAAGATGGTGAAGCACACAAAATTTACAAATTTTTTTACTACAGTTCGATGTTGCGCCCTTCGTTACTCTGCAAATTTCAAATCGATAAATCTGTTTGTGAGCATGTTCATGTTGATCAAACCAAGTACAGTACTGATTAAAATGGAAAAGAGCAACGTTAATAGTGCCAGAAATTTGAAGATTGGAAGGAAGAACGAATTCCGTTCCATTTGTTTTGATGTTTACCTGTTGGCTGTTGCTCAGCGTTTCCTGTTTTCTTATTGGTCAATAAACCTTTCGCTTGAGTCCGCACCTCTCCTATATATCTGAGTAAATTTCTGCCACTCTTTGCACTGAGGACGGTGTGCTAAATGCTATCGAAACTAGTATGCATCGAAATTGAAAAATCTGGTGCTGTTAACGTTGTTTTTTTCCATTCCTATTATATTGCACTATCTTAATAATTACAGTACTCATTCCTAAGTTCAATTCGGGGATCGTTTTTGAAAGCAGCGGACTTGACATTTAATAAGATTATATAATAAAATCTAGGGATGAAAGGACTGGTGATTTTGGTAGAAATAGAGAAACACCTCCACGACCATTCAAAACCGAGACTTCAACACTGACGGTAAGAAATGTACACACAAACTTATAATACAATACTAGTAATCTACCACTGAAATGGTACCTTACAATTAATATTGAGAAAATTATTCAGTTACCGAAATGCCCAATTAACTTATGCCGACCTTGTACATTTAAATAAAAATATATCAGGAAATTTTGAATTATATATTGTTCTCAAGGTATCTCATTGGTGCACGGCAGGTAAGTGTGCTTGTCATTGGCAGTAATTAGTGACCGTTCGTTTTACGTTCTGTGGAAGGGCGAACCCTTTTCCGTCTTTCTACCGAAGTTTAACCAATTGGGAAGCCTGCTTAATGTAGAGCTTTGGAGGGATGTTTTTCTAGATGCAGTGGCGTAGCTACGTTTTTTGGCGCCCGGGGCAGGAAAAAATTTAGCGGCCCCCCCCCCCCCCAATAAAAAAAATATATAACTAAATTATTTTTCCTCCAGACGGAAAAAAAGTACATCCGGCTGTCAAGGTAGGAAAAGGCAGCTTCCTTCTTCCTAGTTTTTTAAGAATTCAGCTAATTTTACTCAAACAGTCAAACACACGAAACTAAAATGTTTGGAACCCGGTTATAGAAGATTCCTAGTTATCGTCAATACTGGATTTCAATGGGAATTTCGAAAACTTAGTCAGCTATCGCCAAGGTGGTTTCATTTATGGTGACCTGCTTTTATCGCCAAGCTATTCAGCCAAATATAACCAAGCTTGATACGAATTTAACGTTAGCAGATGGGACTATGTAGTTTAAGCGCATGAGAGTGACAACAATGAAAGTAAATTTGCAATAAACCACGTTTGTTAAAACTCATAAACTAATCCCGATTATGGAGGAAAATTCTGCTACCTTGTTTTATTTACAAGGTGTGTGAATACTCTTTGGAATTTCTAAAGAGTTCTCATATGTCCTAAGCGACAAAACTTCAGCAATTATTTTTCAAATGACTCGCTGTTTTCTTGACAGTCTTTAAAGTGCATTTCATAAAATTGAAAATATTTTTAGCAATATAAATAGTTTATTTTCTAAAAACAAAAATTTTAAGTAAAAAGTCATTTTTATTGTATTTTAAAATTTGTCATGACATTTTAACTAATTAATTTTTGAAAATGTGGTCTTTACAGTTAAAGAGCAAATTTGTAAAGAAAATATGAAAAAAAAAAAATGCTGCGAAAAGTTAAAAATTGTAGGAAAGGTGTGGTTTTAAATTTTCTTTAAAAAATATATTTAATTAAATAATTTTTATCTCAAGATTTACGTTTTTGCTTGATTAAATCATTGAACTCTCATAAAACCACTTAACAATATCAATAACTGCATCTTAAAAATTTACAACGGTGCACCTTGTTTGCAAATTATAATTACCGTAAAATTTTTACTTTGATTAACCCAAAGAGAGAGATATATCTTTGTCCATTCAGATGAAAGTTCTATTTTACTTTCATGATGGTTAATCCTGGTTTTAAAAAAAAATCTAACAAAACTATTTACAAACTTTATGAACTTGTTGTTTAAGAGTAGCGGCCTAACTTCGGTTGCGTCCTCGAAACTTAATTGTGGCTTACTCATAAAATGTATGCTGATGATCTCTGCAATAGCAAATCCGATTTATAATAAATCTCGGATACAACGGGAGAGGATAATAATGATTTGATAATAAACCTCCAAAAGTTTGGTATATAATCTGCCCGTTTTTCTGATGGCTTTAATGAATTTTTATTTTTATTTATTTTTATAATATTTTGCTATTTAAAAAATATATACAGGGTGAATCTAAACTCTTGGGCAAAACTTTAAGGGGTGATAGTACACATCAAGACAAACAATGTTAAATAGGAAACTATAAGGGTCCCAAACGTCTTCCGAAGGAGGTAGGCGCCATTAAAGTTTAGGGTCCAAAATTTCAAATAATTATAAAAAATAGAAAAATTGGTCGATTCGTTTGCGGTTTTCGCTAAAACTATTCTTTATGTCAGTATTTTCTTAAAAATAAATATTAAAGAAAAAACTTTAAAAATGTCGATAGAGGGCGCTTTAAACTTTGGAGTAACGAACAACTATTTTTTACCGTTAATTTTTGTATCTGATTAAATGGTTTCAAAAGCTTAGACTTATTAAACTTAAATTTTGAGCTCAAAATCTGAATCGTTGAGAGTGGTTAAGTAGCGCAAACTGAACTGTGTTCAGGAGTTGAAATTTGAACCGTCCCTGAACACATTTCAGTTATTCCCGATCTTGGTGTCGTAGACCAGGCAGAAACTACTACCCCCTACACGAAAAATAAACGATAGAGGGATGACAAAATTAAATAAAAAATTATTTTAAAAATAAATTTCAAAGATAAAGTTCAAAAATGCCGATAGAGGGCGCTTTTGACTTTGGAGTAATGAACAACTATTTTTTACCGTCGACTCCGACGAGGACCTGGTTGCGAGGATTGCCGTCGTAGCAGGCGATATCCGGGAAATACCCGGGGTATTCACTAACGTTCGCAACTCCCTCCGCCGGCGGTGTGAGGTCTGCATCGTTGCTGATGGGCACTCTTTCGAGCAGTTTTTGTGATTCCTCACAAACATCATGCATGTACTATTTTCAACGTGTTAACCTTCATTCATATTGCGCACTACATGCATACATCAAATTGTTTATTTTTATTTTGCGCGGAGAAATTGCTCATGTCTGTTATGAATAAATTTTCTATTTAATTTTGTCATTACTCTATCGTTTATTTTACGTGCAGGGGGTGGCAGTTTCTGCCTGGATTAATTTTAACACAATTATTCAAATTGGTAAAGAAATCATATCAGTTGTAATTTTCCAACTGAAAGAAAAATGTCCGGGCCAGGATTCGAACATGGGATCTCTTGGCTGAAGCTGCCATGCTCTACCAACTGAGCTATCCCGGTTGAATCTGGAGGGCATGAACTGGATGAATTATGCCATCCAGATTCAACCGGGATAGCTCAGTTTGTAGAGCATGCCAGCTTCAGCCAAGAGATCGCAGGTTCGAATCCTGGCCCGGACATTTTTCGTCCAGTTGGAAAATTGCAAGTCATATTGTTTCTGCCTGGTCTACGACACCAAGATCGGGAATAACTGAAATGTGTTCAGGGAGGGTTCAAATTTCAACTCCTGAACACAGTTCAGTTTGCGCTACTTAACCACTCTCAACGATTCAGATTTTGAGCTCAAAATTTAAGTTTAAGTCTAAGCTTTTGAAACCATTTAATCAGATACAAAAATTAACGGTAAAAAATAGTTGTTCGTTACTCCAAAGTTTAAAGCGCCCTCTATCGACATTTTTAAAGTTTTAATAGTTATTTTTAAGAAAATACTGACATAAAGAATAGTTTCAGCGAAAACCGTAAACGAATCGACCAATTTTTCCGTTTTTTATAATCATTTGAAATTTTGGACCCTAACCTTTAATGGCGCCTTTCTCCTTCGGAAGACGTTTGGGAGCGTTAGTTTCCTATTTAATATTGTTTGTCTTGATGTGTACTATCACTCCTAAAATTTTGCCCAAGAGTTTAGATTCACCCTGTATATTTCTGAAGATCTAATAAAACATTTTAATTATAAACCTATCTATGATTAACGTTATATTTACCTTTGGAATTCATTTATTACACTTATGCCTTTACTCAATAAATGAAGATTTTATTCATAATGCATGAATTCATTTTTATTTATTACACTCTTTTATTTAACTTGGTTTTTGTATGTAAAAGTGGAGTTTTCAAATTGATTTTTCATTCACTTCCTGATAGGCTAGAATTATAAAAATTATGTACGCAGGTGTATTTTCGATGACAATACAGCATTATAATATTTTAAGAACTTAATTATAAATTAATAAAGTCATTTTAAGTCATTTTTCCGTTAGCCGGCCACAGGCGATACACCGCCAAATAATATTTGTGGTTACAATTGTTACGAGTTACAAAAACAATTGAGATAATTATGCACCAAACCAAGCTTGCTAAAATTTTCATCTGGCTGAGAAAGTGCAAAAATGGAATATTTTAAGTTTTAAAACTTTGAAAATATAAATAAAAATTAAAGAGCGTGATAATTTAAAAAAAGACTCTTTTATGATTAAATCAGTATTAAATAAATTATGACTATACGTTGAAAAACCGTTTAAAAATCCTAAATAGATAGTTTAAAAATACTTTTTTCTCTTACATATCTTAAAAAAGAAACAGACTAAACGTTAAAAAATAAATAAATTCACGACTTCGCACTTTCTGCCGAGCGTAAATCACAACATTAAATCAATTATCAGGGTCCGTGCCAACGTAACGTATTGTAACGGATTTTTTTTTTTTTTAACTACATGAATTGCAGTCATGCTATAAAGTGTGATTTTTAAGATAAACATGGATTGGTTATAAAGGTGTGATTTAAAAAAATAATAATTTTATTATTATTAGTTTGCATTAAAAGACCGATTACCTATGAAAACAACACTGTTTGTCACTCACATAATAGAAGAAAAAAATCGAATTTTCAAATATAAACTTCTATGCAAAATATGACAAAAATATAAATTTTCCAATTTTTTTGTTTATAAATAAAGTTAGACATCCTAGTATATTCTGGTGAATGAACCAATGATTATAAATATGTAAAAATTCGATGATTATAAATATGGGAGCAAGACTTTTTACTGAATCCATTTCTTTTTAAATGAATCAGAGTTGCAATCTTTAAATTAATTTTCTCAGTTAGAGATATTTTATATTTTTATTTATTTTTTACATTTTGTTATTTTTAAATGATTTAGAAACATTATCTGAAAAAATGCTCTGATTACAATATTTTTAAAATACAATAGATGTTTCTTAATAAAAACACTTAAATATTTCACTGTTGTTTTTTTTTACTTCTTCATTCATTGTATTTAGTGTTCTGCAATTTTCAGTATTCATTTAATAGTTCAGATATTTTGAATGTTTTTCTCTGTTCAAGGCTAAATGAGCATTTAAATGATCTTTGGAGGCTGCATGCCATAATAACGCTCGCGGAAGATTATACTTCTAAAGATCAACACAATTACATGAAGCTAACAGTAAACAAGGCAGGCACAATAATTTTGATTTTTCTCCATTTCCATTCAGCCATTTGTACTGGTCGTTCTGGAAAGAGTGAAAAGTCCTGCATTGATTTTTATACGTTTCAAGAAGACAAAATTTGGGGGTAGCTCACCCACATTTTATTATTTGGCTTTTCTCAATGCCATTTCGATTGAAAATTATAATTTCCAATAAAGAAGGAACAATATCTTTACTTACAGTTCCTACAGCTAAATCAATCTTTTACTAGTTCACAGAATTCCGCCTATTACACGAAATTATTCATATGGAATTCTAACACAAAAATCAGCGTGTAAACCAATAGAGAAATAAAAAAATGCTCTTTTGATATCAGAAATGTGGCACCTGTAGAGCCCTTTGTTTCGTAAGCTGGAGGCTAGGAGCCTCCATGTGCGATTGGCACTCATGAATCTTTTCATTCCCCACTTCTTCACCGAATTTCTTCAAAGCATTCACATACACAAAAAAGGGTCACCAATTCTTATTTATTGACAAAATAGTGAGATAATTCTGGTGTCTAGCGTCTCTCAATTGGGCGTCCTCCCCTTCCCATTTAATCATTTTGCGCCTTTTTTTCAGGTGCGTAATCTATAAGGTACAAAGTGTTTTGAGTTATTCCTAGAAACATTTACAGAATCTATTTCTTTGATTATTAGGATATAATAAAATATTTTACAAAAGGAAACATTTACAATAAAAAAGGTCAAAATTGTTATTTATTTTCAAAATATGTGAAATAATTTTGGATGAAAACCTCTCTCAAATTGGCGCCCCTTGGCATTGGCGCCCGGGGCGGCCGCCCCCCTTGCCCCCCCTTAGCTACGCTACTGTCTAGATGGGATGTGGCGGAAAATCTGTAGAACATTCCTGACTGGTTATAAAATTGGTGTTGAACCTACGAAGGAACTTAGCAGACTTGATTGTGATTGGCAGCTGATATCTGATTGTAGCTGTATATACATATGGTTGAGATACCTAATGGTTTCAGTGTGGAATTTATTACTGTTAATATTAGAAATTTATTTTAGGCCAACTGATTCTCACGTGTTTGTGAGTGCGTAGATTTGAGATAATTTAGTATTGTTAATTTCCTGATTCTTCTGGGATATGCAATATATTCATAAAAATAAATGTGACGTCCAAAGGACTGTTTTACTTCGACTAACAATCCACACAAATCCGACATACGAAACAACTGGTGTCAGGAGTAGGGATTAAACAGTCGATATTTTATTAATTAGTTTATGTCTACTACTACCATAGCACAGCAACTTAAAAAGTTACTGAATGCAATGATATCGCTTAAATCTGATATGGCTACTGTGAAAACAAGTATGGCTGCTGAAATAAAAATACGGACAAGACAGGATCACGGAAGAAATGATAGAATGGAAGAAATATATTTCTACTGGTCCAATCGCTCAGGAGCAATTTAAGAAAGAACTTACGGAAAACATGACTGCTAATCAGGAAAATTTGAAAGCAGGACAAGACCAATTGGCGAAAGAAATACAATCTAGCCAAGGGGAAATGAAAGCAAATAGAAAAAAACGGTTGCTAATCAGGACGAGATGAAAACAAGTCATAAAATGAAGAAAGACCTTAAATACAATATTTTTGTTGGTTCAGAAGAAGAGAAGAAACACCTTGAAACGGCAAAAGGGGAAATATAATAGAAGTCGACATAAGCAGAATACATGGCGTAGAAGACAAGGTCTCTAAGAGAGAAGAGAATATTGACAAAATGGAAGAAAACTTTGAGAAGAAAATGGAAGATAAATTTTCTCTGATAGCAGACAAAGTTAATAAAATTGAAGAAAATTTCGACCAGACAATAACGAACAATTTGACAGAAAAATATAACAGAAATTTCGCAAGAAATAAGTGATATATAAAATTTGTGCCAGCCCTGCAGAACTCTTCAAGAGATCGCCCCAAAATTTGAGCTGTATCTCCACAAGATGTTGACTTTTGCATCGATAAATTCCTGAAAAATCTCGAAAACCTCATTAAGGAAATCCGCGGCTTACAGAAATATAAAAGAGACAGAAACTGAAAAAATCAGCGTTGGAACTGCGGTACAGAGAATTACACAATAAAGAATTTTTCAAAACGTCTGCTTGGCAGACATATGAACTCCAATAGACAGAAGAAAGATTAGAATATTACCATATCTTAGGGTGGAGGTTGCTAGAAATTAAAAAAAGTCCCATTTGCAAAATTTTCAATTTCTTCGATGAGTAGTGACAAAAACGAAATTTTTGTTATAATCATGCAAATAAATTCACTGCCGTATGATTATCGACACAGGAGCCAGTGTTACCATCATAAAGACAGACGTGGCTCGAGATTTGGGGAAACATTTATCTGGACATAGCCCTGCGTTGCACTTCAAACTCTGACTAGTGATAAAATTCAAGTTTGCGTAAAAGTAAGACTTAAGATCTTACTTTTACAAATGTGAATTTGAGAAACACATTTGAGAATGCCACTTACAATCATGTGGCATATGTAGACGACTTATCTGACCCTTTTTACTCGGAATGGATTTCCTGAAAGAAAATAAACTTAAATTGGATTATAAGAATAATGAACTGCACTCGAAGTCAGAAGATGTGGTTTTGTTTAAAAACAAATATCCTGAAATTAAATCTGTTCATTAAACAACAGTAGAAACGGAAATCGTAATACATCCAAAGACCGATACTTTAATTTCTAGAACCATTAATGAAAAAAAACAGTTTTTCATTCGGCCTCATTGAATATCCAGATAATAATGATAGCATAAAATGAGTACTGGCAGTTTCTTCCCACGTCGGCCTTTCTAGAAATACCATTTCCATAAGAATAACGAAAAGGCGAAGTTTACGAAGAAAAGCTAAGTATCAGCAACCTGTGATCCAGTCACCTGCTTTACATACAGCAAGATGAATCAACCACGGCTGAGTCTTCTGAATTTAAATGAATGAACAACTCCAGAATGCAGAATTAAATAATGAACAGAAGCATGTTGCAGAAAAATTAATTTCCTAAATTAAAGACCTATTATCTCGAACATCTGAAGATGCAAGAGGAACTAAACTAACGCAGCACAACATCGATACTGGAAATCATCCTCCTATCAAACAATATCACAGAAAACTACCATTTGCTAAGCAGGATGAGGTTTATAAATTGATAATAGAAATGCAGCAAAACGTCGTCATCGACTAGTACCTGTGCCTCTCCTATCTCCCTAGTGTGGAAAAATGATAGGTCCACAATATTCTGCGTAGGCTGTCGTCGGCTGAATGACATCGTAAAGAAAAACAGTTACTTTAAGCACTCTATCTGGACATCAACGGTTCTCAATTTTGGATCTAAAGAGCAATTACTGGCAAGTAGAGATACACCCTGATGACCACGAGAAGACTGCTTTCACTACGAGACAAAGACTTTGGTATTTAAAAGTTATGCCATTTGGATTGTGTAATTCTCCTGCAATGTTTGAACGCGTGACGGAGACAGTGCTAAGAAGACTCTCTTTTGAAGCCGGTCTGGTGTATTCAGATGATATTATTATAATGGGGCGAAAGTTTGAAGAGAATTTGAAAAATATCTGTAAGGTACTAGAGAAGCTGAAGATGGCTAATGTGAAGTTAAACACCGTAACATGTAACTTGTTTCGTCATGAAGTGGATCTAGGGCATGTCATCTCTGCTGAAGGTGTGCGAACAGATAATGAGAAAGTATCTGCAGTTACGAACTGGAAATCGCCGCGTAGATGTCCATAAATTACGAAGTTTTCTAGGATTGAAGATGTGTGAAGGGTCTCCAAGTATTTCTATACCACTTTACAATTTGACTAAAACTAATCAAAAGTTCCTGTGGACAGAAGAGAGCGATGATGCTTTTAAAAAGCTGAAAAGTTTTTAACATCAGCAATAGTCGTGACAAATCCTTAGCCCGACAAATTGTTTATTTTTCACAAATATGCAAATAATGAAAATATTGGTGTTATTATATCACAGGATATCAATGGTCAAGAACAAATCATTGTTTACTGGAATAAATGTCTATCCAAGCCTGCGAAAAATTATTGTACCACCCGGAAAGAATTACTCGCAATCGTTAAATCCGCAAAACACTTCCATCATTATCTCTACGTCAGAAAATTCCTGCCCGAACTGATTACGCTTCATTAACCTGGTTTTTAAATTTACACAATCCAGAGGATCAGATATCCAGGTGGGTACAACAACTGTAAGAATAAAACTTTGAAATACGTCATCGCAAAAGTACTCTGCATGGAAATGCAGACATTTTGTCTAGAAAGCGCTGTACCAAAAGTTGCCGGTACTCTTCAAGATCCGAGAAGAAAATATGAAATTAAAAATTCAATTGCATGTCAAATTACAGATTTAACACCATCGAAGAGGCGACCTTGGAGCGACGAAGGAATTCGAGATGCCCAGGTACATGATCCTGTCATCAAACCTATAATAAATTTAAAGGAGTCGTCCAGCACAAGACCTACCTGGCAGAAAGAACATTTCTAACTGCAGTTCAAATACTAATCGTTATTGGCCCCTATGGGACTAGCTCCATATTAAAAATGGCTTGGTCTGTCGAAAATGGGAATCCGATTATTGGCAAGTTTAAAGTGGGAGTCTCTACTGTCAAGATTTATGATTCCAGACTCGTTAAAAGAACTGCATAATAACCCAACCGAAGGTCATATTGGATTGATGACAGCCCTACAGAAAAATCGGAGTGCTTCTACTAGAACAAGGCAGGAGAAGATGTGAAGAAATCGTGCCAATTTTATCATGCCTGTGCAGCTCGAAATGTTCCAGACACACGTAGCCGTGGGGGAATTTCACCGTATAATATAGGAGCACCATTCTAGTATACCGTCCACCAAATCTTAGGTCCTGTTCCAAAGAGTCTAGAAAGAAAAAAATACATCCTCGTAGTCATGGATTACTTTACGAAGTGGCCTGAAGCATATCCTATCCATCCCCAACGAAGAGGCTTCTACAATAGCGGAGGTTAGTGCATCAATCGGTGTCGAGATTTGGCACATCCTTACAGATTCATTCCGATCAATTGATTTCATCTTTGCTGTATTCAACGAATTGTGCCAATTTCTCGGAAAAGTTTGAAGATTTTCAAAATTTTTCTCAAGAGCGGATCCGAGTGGAGACGTAAAAGACGAAGGAAAGTTACACTTGACGACGCAACAAGTCATAAATTTTGCAATTTATATTTGGCTATGGAACCCAGTTCAACGTAAAGGAGATTCTCACAGTTAAATTAGAGTATTTATTAAAATTTATATAATAAATCTTTTTTAAATGTACCATAAAGTTAAGATTTCTTCTTTCCTAAAGAATCGTATAATTTCATTGAATTCCAAAACAACACCGAGTTGCAACGCAGCAAGTTTATGTTTAACGTATGCCAATCCAGTGCTAGGACAATACTGAAATATTTTCATACCTGATCATTTTATCTTCAAAACGTTTCATAATCAAGCTGATATTTTTAGAATATTAAAAGACTTTTATATAAATAAACTAAACTAAATATATAGGGGAAGTAAATAGTACATATACATGTGAAGATGCGCTTGTCTCTAAACAGTATCTTAAATCGTGATTTCCTAATATAAATTTATCTTAAAACAATAGCAAAAATTAAAAGGATACAGTATTTAAAAATTTTATTCCACTTTGATTTTCCAATAAAACGCCAAAAACGGAGTGTATCATGCATTTTTTAGGGGTTCGTTCATCTCACGAAACCCTATTACTCCCGCTTCGTTGTCTGTCCGTCACAGAGCCAGTTCTCAGAAACTATATAAGTTACAGAGTTGAAATTTTGTGTACGTATAGCTTAATACCTGCTAAGAAGCTCAAATTCATAAAATTCGAAAAAATCGTATTATTTTAATCTATAGAGATTAAAAAACAAAAATCTAACAGCCTTTTCCTATTAAATTTAAACATTTTTCTATACAACAGTTGCCAACAATTAAAAATCCACCATAAAATTCTATCTACAATAATTAAGTTTCTATTGAAAGATTTCCACGTGAAAAATGAAAATGAAATAAAAAGCTCCACCAATTGAAAAAAAAGATTAATATGACGTCATATTGGTAATAAAACGGAAATTTTCAAACATTTCTCAATAATACAAGGAATATGAGTATGTGTAAATACAGAAAGCAGTTTAATAGGACGTCATTAGAGAATTAAAGAGAAAATTAATCTGACGTTATAACGGATTTTTCAAATGTTTGAGAATAATACAAAGAGAGTATCAATATACAGGGGGTGGACAAAATAATAAGAACACTCATGAAAAATGGTGAAAAGAGCAATATCTAGAAAAATACATGAGGAATTAACCTGAAACTGCAGGTGTGTAAACAGTATACTATAAGTTATATATTTCCGTGAAGATGTTTTCCCGAAAGCCCATAGGGGATTGTCAACAAATTGAAAAAGGACGAATATCTTTTGGATAACCCTGTAAAAACTAATGTAGCAAAAGCGTTCAAACTCGAGATTATTAATAAGTTGCTTATTTTAATATAATGTGTTCATTTTTATGAGGATAGCATGTACACTCGTAGAGAAATTAAGGTTTTTATAAAAACAGTCCCAAATTTCGATTAGTTTTTTGCTTATAATTTGCAAAGTTTTTAATATAAAAAAAAGTTCTTTTCAGAAAATATGACAAACAACATTGTACTTAATACACTGCAATCAGAATTAAAAAATAATAAAAATTGGATGAAAAATGAGCAGGTTTACTAAAAAATGTTTCACTGTGCATGCGTGAATGCAATCAAAACTAGTCGTTGGGGGCCACCGTAATACTTACCCATCATGGATATGCATAATGTAAAATATTAAAATAAAAATGTGTAAATTACTTATAAAATGCATTGCAATTCAAATAAAATCGTGGCTTGATGACGTCACAAACTTTAAAGGCTCGATTACTGAATTGCTTGAAAGAGGTTTTTCCTTATAACTCCAAAAATAATAATCCTATTAACTAGCGGTTTATTGCATCTGATTAAGCGTCAAATTTCCAATTAAAATATATCTTTGAAGTGAAATTTAAATGAAATACAGGGTCATGAAAAATCGAAGAGTGTGGAAAATAGGATTCCAAATATCTCGGCAACTAATTATCCGATCGACTTCATGCTTTATTCAAAATTTATGTTTTTTTATTGTCTTTTATATTCATTTCTTAAAATAAACAATTTCGAAAATTTTTATATACCTTTCATCAGAACGAATATTTCGAGAGTCCGAAAAAAATTGTTCCGGTTAATCGAGGTTATTGAAATGAAATAGGCTTCTTCCCATTATTACATACTAAGTACATACCAAATTGCAAGTCTCTATCTCAATTTTTTCGGGCGATAGAGCGTTTACAGACACACAGACACACACACACACACACACACACACACACAGACACACAGACGGACGGCAAATTTTTTTTTTCTAAAAATATGTTTTTCGGAATCTCCAGTGTCTGAAACGTGTAAATCCGTCAAAATTTTTTTTTCGATTTTCAAAACGATTACAAGACTCCCTATACTACGTATGATGGGTAAGTAATATAATATGCATAATGTATTAGCTAAGTATATAGAGCAACTTTTGTGAAAGTCTCAAAATCATAGCTTGAAAATTCTGTAAATTATCGTCGATAGAATAAGCTCGAAATCCGTTGTTCCCAAAAGGAAGCAAAAATATGAGGGGTTGTATCCAAATATAGTAGTACGTGCAATATTGTGTACGCTATCTTGGCACTAATCAACAGATATTTGATACAACCCCTCATCTTTTTGTTTCTTTTTGGGAACAACGGATTTCGAGCTTTTGAGACTTTCACAAAAGTTGCAGTGAAACATCTTTTAGTAAACCTGCTCATATTTCATCCAATTTTTATTATTTTTTAATTCTGATTGCAAAGTATTAAGTACAATGTTGTTTGTCATATTTTCTGAAAAGAACTTTTTTTTATATTAAAAACTTTGCAAATTAAGCAAAAAACTAATCGAAATTTGGGACTGTTTTTATAAAAACCTTAATTTCTCTACCAGTATACATGCGATCCTCATAAAAATGAACACAGTATATTAAAATAAGCATCTTATTAATAATCTCGAGTTTGAACGCTTTTGCTACATTAGTTTTTACAGGGTTATCCAAAAGATATTCGTCCTTTTTCAATTTGTTGACAATCCCCTATGGGCTTTCGGGAAAACATCTTCACGGAAATATATAACTTATACTATACTGTTTACACACCTGCAGTTTCAGGTTAATTCCTCATTTATTTTTCTAGATATTGCTCTTTTTAGCATTTTTCATGAGTGTTCGTATTATTTTGTCCACCCACTGTAAGTAATAGAGAATAGTAAATATATAAGTTTGAGGAACGTATTGAATCATGATAAAAACCCGATTATGGAAATATTGGCATATTTTAACATTTTGAAGTTTTCCATAAAACATGTTTAATTTTGATTTTTTTTTTTTTTTTTTTTTTTTTTTAATATCACATTTAGTTCACATGACATATATTATTATGACAGAATATAATAGCGGATTCAGATTTTCGAAAAAACGAGAAAAATAGACCGGTAATTTTTTATTTTTTTAAAAAACAGGACTTTTTTTCCCCTTTATATTTGGATTTTATTTGGAATTTATATTTGGATTTATTAATGAAAGGATAAAGTGTTTTAAAAGGGATGTTAAACGAAACCCTTTGTGCGATCTTCGATCACACTTACCCACTTGTCTTCTTTTTATTTATTGTACCTTTATATGGAAAATTTCGCCGTAAAATCTTTAAAGAAAGCTGAAACTTTTACTGCTGGCGTAAGAATGACAGTCTGTTTTATGTAACAGTGCAAAACAACAATGAAATTAATCTCAACAACAACTAACTACTTTATTTGCATAACAATAAATTTCTGTTTAATGCAACAATACAATATAAAAAAAAAATAAACAAAAAATAAAACAAAACATTGTAGAGTATACCATTTTTAGTTTAAAAGTGAACCAGTTGAGTGTAGGTTGGGGAAAACAAAAAATCTGGTTTATTTCACTTGAAAAGTTAGGAAATGGAGGCCCTATTGAACTGCACCATCTTCTTTGTAGGAAGATTAAATTACGAGGGTGATGTTTTTACCTTTATTTATTTATATATGTATATATTTAATTATTTCTTAAAGATCGTAGTAAAATTTGTTTAATTCATAAATCCGAAACATTTTTGTATAGATTCGTCAAATCGACATCATTCTTTTAATAAGATCGTATAAATATCGTCATTTGTATTACACCAACTCTAAATTTATAATCCAACGGCCAGATATTGGAAGAAGGAATTTTTTTTGACAAATCAGCGAATTAAAAATCCGCACTTTTATAAAGAAAATTTTAACCTGCATTTTGATTATGATGTCATACTTGATATTTAGCGTATTTATTAAAATTTATATAATAAATATTTTCTAAATTTACCATACTGTTAAGAGTTTTTTTTCTCCTAACGAGTCGTATAATTTCACAGAATTCTAAAGCAACACGGGTTACAACGCAGCTACTATATTTTTTAATGTATGCCAATCCAGTGCTAGGCAGTTATGAAATATTTTCATTCCTGATTTTTTTTCCTTCAAAACTTTTCATCATCAAGATCATGTTTTTAGAACATTAAAAGACTTTTACAGAAATAATATTATAAGACATAGTATATATACATGTGAAGATGGGCTTGTCTCATAAAGAGTATCTTAAATCGTAAGTGATCTCTTAAATATAAATTTATTCTAAAATGATAACAATAATTAAATGAATAAGTATTTTTTAATTTTATTCCATTTTGATTCTCAAATAAAACGCCCATAACGCAGTGTATCATAATTGTTTTTTCTTTTCATTGATTGTATCATTATATGGAAATTTTTAATGTGAAATCTTTAAACTGAAATTTTCAAATTTTCACTGCTGACATAAGAATGAGAGTCTGTTTGATGAAAAGGTGCAAAACAATAATGATATTAAACTTAACAACAACTAACCACTTTATTTGCATAACAATAATTTTCTGTTTAATGCAACAATACAATGTAAAAAAATAAACAAGAAAACATTGTAGAGTACCATTAAGCCCCGAAATTCCATTTTTAGTTTAAAAGGGAAGAAGTTGAGTGTAGTATGGAGAAAAAACAAATCGGGTTTATTTCAATTGAAAAATTCGGAAATGAAGGCTCTACAAATCTGGAACGTCTTCTTTATAGCAAGATTAAACTACGAGGGTGATGTTTTTATATTTATTTATTTATATATGTATATATATATTTAATTATTTCCTAAAAATCGTAGTTAAATTAGTTTAATTCATGTATTCGAAACATTTTTTCATAGCTCCATTAGGGTGACGTCATTCTTTTATTAATATCGTATAAATAACGTATTTTTATTACACCAACTCTAAATGTATAAGCCAATGGTTAGATATTCGAAAAAGGAATTTGTTTTTGACGATTCAGCGAATTGAAAATGCCTGCTTTTATAGAGAAAATTTTAACCTGTATTGTAATTATGATGTCATATTTGATATTTAGAGTATATATTAAAATTTATATAATAAATATTTTCTTAATGTACAATACAGTTCAGATTCCCCCCCCCCCCTAAATAATCGTATAATTTCATCGAAATCCAAAGCAACACCGTGTTGCAACGCAGCTAGTGTATTTTTTAGTGTATGTCAATCCAGCACTAGGATTATAAAGAAATACAGTGGAACCCCGATTTTACGTTTTTCACGGGGCCAGCAGAAAAAAACGTACGAAACGGGAAAACGTAAAATCGGGGTCAAATAGAGAAAAACACTTCAAGAAAACAAATTATACAAAATTAAACTAACCAATACCATATTAGTATTTTAAACAGTCTGTTATTTATTGCGTTTCCTTTTTAAATGTAATTTCACATATACTATATTTGCAATACATGGAAGTTTTTGTTTTTTTTTTCTTAATTTTCATGTCCAGTTAAATTTTTTTTTAATTTTTAAACTCGCAATGGCCTCTGCCAATGAGGGCACAATGTCTTTTGGATCTTCATCAATATCATCCTCACTTCAATATTGCGAAATCAAATCGGAAATAGTCTGAATGTCTGTGATAGCGTTAACATCCTTATCGCAATGAAGGTACTCATCAACATTGATATCTACAAGTATAAATTCATACTCTTTTGTCTTCCATAAAGAGCTTTTCCGGCGGCGCTTCACTGTTAATTACGGATTTTGAAAATTCTCCCTTCAGAAAAGCATTTGACATGCATTTTTCATCTACACCATTCCACGCCGATGAGATGAAATGAAATGCATCCGGCGCATTTAGCTTTGTTTTCTAAGCATCTTGAAGCTCAACTGAATCAAGTGAAAAAATACCTTTTCTTACCAGTTTCTTTCTATAATGCTTTTTGGAGGATCTGTTTATTCTCAAGTCACGTGGCTGAAGTGAACTGGGGTGGGGAAAATTCTATACGCATATTCTTCAAATTCAGATTAACATGAGTGCACTGGTCTACGAATAAAATTATTTTTCGTTTTTGTAAGCTCATTTTTATATTCAATTTTCTTACAAAATCTTCAAAAAGATTTAGGTTCAGCCAAGCATTGTGGTTGTTAATGTTTTTGAAGCAACGGGGGCTTCTTGGATTTACCAATCACAAAGGGTCTTAGATTCTCAGTTCCGTAATAACAAAACTGTTAATCGCACTTTTGATAGCTTCCGACTGTGACACGTTTCTCCTTTCACGGTGTATGTTCTAACAGGGGAGAGATAAAAAACAAAACAATCCGATCTCATCTGCGTTAAAGATGGCTGTTTTGAGTAATTAAACACAAGAGAAGTTAAAGCTTTTGTCCATCCATTCCTCAGCGACCGCAGTATTTACTCCATCTGACTCACTACAATTAAACTTGTAAGACAAATTATACCTCTTCTTGAATCTGTCGATCCAACCGTTGGATGCCATGAAATTCTGCATTTCAAGTCGAGAAGAAATTTCAAGAGCCTTTTCTTACAAAATTGAGCCATTGATTGGAATCTTGGTAGCACGAGCTTGTTTAAACCACTCGTATAAAATATTTTCCAGTTCCTTAAAAGGAGAGGTTTTTCTTTTCTTTAACAAATATCCCAGTTTTTCAGATTTTAATTTCATAGATACCTCTTGTTTTAGGATGGTTTATAAAGTGGTTTATAAAGTCAGCGATACCGAACGATTTTACGCGATCCACTTTAATTCCTTTGGAAACTGGATTTTTCGATAATTTCTGCCTTTTCGGCTACAGAGAAACATTTTCTTTTAGACATCCTACTTTTTACTGATAATCACTAAGAGATAGCAAAAGAAAGCCCCCCTCACCTCCCCCCCCCTTCCGATATCACATGACGCAGGTTTGGTCAAGCGCTGATAGACGAATAATAGTTCTTCGTTACTTTGAACTGTTTTTGGTAAGAGACAACCAGTTGACCAAGTGGAAAGAATTTTTGTTCTTTTGAAAATTTTTCCATGAGTGAAAAAAGATAAAATTTCCTGAGGTACCTCGCCTAAAATGACGTACCAAGCGGGAAACGCTAAGAGTAAATAACGTAGAATCGAGGTACTTTTAACATTATCGGAATAGGAATTTTTTGAGACCGACGAAAAATAACGTAGGAAGTGAGATAACGTACAAAACGGGTTACGTAAAATCGGGGTTCCACTGTATATTCATACCGGATGAGTATATGTTAAAAAGTTTTCACGATCAAGCTCATGTTTTTAGAATATTAAAAGACTTTTATATAAACTAAACCAAATATACAGGAGAAATAAGTAGTACATATGCATGTGTGTCTCATAAACAGTATCTTAAATCGTACGTGATTTCTCAATATAAATTTATCTTAAAACAATAACAATAATTAAAAGAATACAGTATTTTTTAATTTTATTCCACTATGATTTTCAAATAAAATGCCTATAACGCAGTGTATCATACATTTATTTCTTTTTATTGGTTGTATCTTTTTATGGAAAATTTAGCCGTGAAATCTTTCAAGTAAACTGAAAGTTTTACTACTGACGTAACAATGAGAGTCTGTTTGATGTAACAGTGCAAAACAACAATGATATAAAATTTATTACAACTAACCTTTATATTTGCATAACAATAAATTCTGTTTAATGCAACAATACAATGAAAAAAAAAATAAACAAGAAAATATTGTAGAGTACCATTAAGCCCCGAAATTCCATTTTTAGTTTAAAAGGGAAGAATTTGAGTTTAGGTTAGGGAAAACAAATAAATCTGGTTTATTTCACTTGAAAAGTTAGGAAATGGATGCCCTACTGAAATGCACCATCTGCTTTGTAGCAAGATTAAATTTCGAGGGTGATGTTTTTACATTTATTTACTTATATATGTATATGTATTTAATTATTTCTTAAAGATTGCGAGGGTGATTTTTTACATTTATTTATTTATGATACCAGTTCGAAAGGCACGCAATATGCGTCTCTAAACCGCTAGCCTCTGGCGGGTAGGGCATATTTTGAAATATCTGTATTTCTAAAAAAGCGGGTCGAAAAAACGGGACAGTAATTTAATCGATACTAAGGTAGACATATACGTATACATGAAAGTGGGGATATTAAAAGGGGAAATTAAAATAGAGCAGGATATGTAACGGTTATTTAAGCTATGCAAATAAATTATTTTACATTTACTTTTTTTTTTTTTTTTTTGATTTCATGAAGGGATAAAATGTATCATTGTTCAAATTAAAGCACTAAAATTTTCTTTGATATACATCTAAAAGGAAACATTTTAGCTTGAAATAAGGCATCTTTAAGCAAAAGCACAATAGTTGTATTATAATGATAACTATGGCATTGCAGAGGAACCACATGGTGAACCAACTTATGCTATAAAAAACGGTTTAAATGAGAATGGGGCTCTAGAAATGTATATCGAAATAAACGGTGTTTACAATTAAGTGATGCTATGCTATGAGAAATGAGAGTGGGTATATTAAAAGGAATATTTTTATGGGGAAGAAGTTACGGAATTTATGCGGAGAATTTGAAATCGGTTTTACAGGGGATTTCGAAATAAGCAGGAGGTATGAAGCGGGGGGTGGTTTAGAAGAATAATTCGAGCTGGAAAAAGGCCCAGTGTCCGATTGCAGATCGAAAGGCGCGCAATATGCGACTCTAAACCACTAGCCCCTCGCGGGGTGGGGCTTATTTTGAAATAACCTGTATTTCTAAAAAAAGCGGGTCGAAAAAACGGGGTAGGATTTTAAGGGATACTATGGTAATGATAGATGAGAGTGGGGATATTAAAAGGGGGAATTTCAATAAAGCAGGATATTTAACGGATATTTAAGCTATGCAAATAAATATTTCTTTTCATTTACTTTTTTTTTTCTTTTGGTTTCGTAAAGGAGTAAAATGCATGATTGTTGTTCAAATGATCGCACTAAAATTTTTTTAATATAGAATTAAACGAAAACATTTTAAAATGATATAAGCTTCCTTAAGCGGAAGCACAGTGGTTGAATTATACTGATGCGAAAGGCATTACAGAGGAACCACGTGGTGAACCTACTTATGCTATAAAAAGCGGTCTATATAACATGGGCTTCTAAAAATTTATGTTAAAATAAACTGTGTTGAAAATCAAAAGATGCTATGCTATGACAAATGAGTGTGGGGATATAGAAGGGAGATTTTTATGGGGGAGAATTTAAGCCATTTGTTCTACAAGAAACACTTTCTAAATAAGCGGGGAATTTGAAATCGGTTTTACAGGAGATTTCGAAATGAGCAGGAAGTATGAAGCGGGGGCTGGTTTAGAAGAATAATACGAGCTGGAAAAAGGCCCAGTGTCCGATTGCAGTTCGAAAGGCGCGCAATATGCGGCTCTAAACCGCTAGCCCCTCGCGGGGTGGGGCTTATTTTGAAATAACCTGTATTTCTAATAAAGCGGGTCGAAAAAACGGGGCAGGAATTTAAGGGATACTATGGTAATGATAGATGAGAGTGGGGATATTAAAAGGGGGAATTTCAATAAAGCAGGATATTTAAGCTATGCAAATAAATATTTTTTTCATTTACTTTTTTTTTCTTTTGGTTTCGTAAAGGAATAAATTGCATGACTGTTGTTCAAATGATGGCACTAAAATTTTTTTGATATAGAATTAAAAGAAAACATTTTAAAATGATATAAGCTTCATTAAGCGGAAGCACAGTGGTTGAATTATACTGATAGGAAATGCATTACAGAGGAGCCACGTGGTGAACCTACTTATGCTATAAAAAGCGGTCTATATGACATGGGCTTCTAAAAATTTTTGTCAAAATAAACGGTGTTGAAAATCAAACGATGCTATCCTATGAGAAATGAGTGTGGGGATATTAAAGGGAGATTTTTATGGGGGAGAATTTAAGCCATTTGTGCTACAAGAAACACTTTCTAAATAAGCAGGGAATTTGAAATCGGTTTTACAGGAGATTTCGAAATGAGCAGGAGGTATGAAGCGGGGGGTGGTTTAGAAGAATAATTCGAGCTGGAATAAGGCCCAGTGTCCGATTGCAGTTCGAAAGGCGCGCAATCTGCAGCTCTAAACCGCTAGCCCCTCGCGGGGTGGGGTTTATTTTGAAATAACCTGTATTTCTAATAAAACGGGTCGAAAAAACGGGGCAGGAATTTAAGGGATACTATGGTAATGATAGATGAGAGTGGGGATATTAAAAGGGGGAATTTCAATAAAGCAGGATATTTAACGGATATTTAAGCTATGCAAATAAATTTTTTTTTTCATTTACATTTTTTTCGTTTGGTTTCGTAAAGGAATAAAATGCATGATTGTTGTTCAAATGATCGCACTAAAATTTGTTTGATATAGAATTAAAAGAAAACTTTTTAAAATGATATAAGCTTCATTAAGCGGAAGCACAGTGGTTGAATTATACTGATAGGAAATGCATTACAGAGGAGCCACGTGGTGAACCTACTTATGCTATAAAAAGCGGTCTATATGACATGGGCTTCTAAAAATTTTTGTCAAAATAAACGGTGTTGAAAATCAAACGATGCTATCCTATGAGAAATGAGTGTGGGGATATTGAAGGGAGATTTTTATGGGGGAGAATTTAAGCCATTTGTGCTACAAGAAACACTTTCTAAATAAGCAGGGAATTTGAAATCGGTTTTACAGGAGATTTCGAAATGAGCAGGAGGTATGAAGCGGGGGCTGGTTTAGAAGAATAATTCGAGCTGGAAAAAGGCACAGTGTCCGATTGCAGTTCGAAAGGCGCGCAATATGCGACTCTAAACCGCTAGCCCCTTGCGGGGTGGGGCTTATTTTGAAATAACCTGTATTTCTAAAAAAGCGGGTCGATAAATCGGGGCAGGAATTTAAAGGATACTATGGTAATGATAGATGAGAGTGGGGATATTAAAATGGGGAATTTCAATAAAGCAGGATATTTAACGTATATTAAAGGCCCAGTGTCCGATTGCAGTTCGAAAGGGGCGCAATATGCGACTATAAAACGAGCCCCTCGCGGGGTGAGGCTTATTTTGAAATAACCTGTATTTCTAAAAAACGCGGGTCAAAAAAACGGGGCAGGAATTTAAGGGATACTATGGTAATGATAAATGAGAGTGGGGATATTAAAGGGGGATTCCAACAGAGGGGAAAATTTAATGGATATTTATGTTCTGTAAATAAACAGTTTTACTTTTTTTTTTGTTTTGTTTTAGAGTGGGAGAACACTGATGGTTGTTCAGATGATCACACTAACAATTCCATTGTGAACTAACTAATTAGAAAAACTCTAGGATTGTTAACTTTAGAAACTTGAGCGGAAGGAAAATCGTTGAATTATTCTGGTACAATTAACACTGCAGAGGAATCATCCGGAACTAGGAGTGACACACACGATGTGAGATATTAGCAAAAAGGGACAGTATTGAGTTTGGGCGGCCTTAGGACCACACAGAGACTGAATTTGCATGTTTTATTCGACATTAGAAGTGGACTGTTAACTTGTCTTCAAGGAATTTTGCAGCCCTGGTTGCCATGAAAGGTGATGTCAGAGCTATAGTCACCAAAATATTTTGGTGGTTCTGTTCAAGAAACGTGCATTGCTATTAATATTGTTTTACTAAACAAAAACGCTTATAATGTTGTGAATTAATAAATTTACATGATGTGATACTTTGTATGTTGGTTTTTATTGGTAGTTTTATAGCATGCTAATGCTTAGAGCGCCATATTTTTTGCTATCGGCTCTGTTTGTAACTAAGTTTTTTTTTTTTTTTTTTTTTTTTTTTTGCATCAACCATTTCTTTATGATCTTTAAATGTATATCTAACAAAAACATAACTGTGAAGAAAGGGAGCCAAGTTCTGTAAAAATAAAAAAAAAATGGCAAGAAAAGAAGTGATATGTAAGTGGGTGTCAATTCAAATGAAATTCCCTCAAACTTACCTACTGAATTATTATAGCATTGTTTAAATTCTTTAAAAATAAAAATTATTGATAGCATATTTATAATAAATCTTGAACTTGGCAAGTTTTTACCTAAGAGTAATTTATTTTTATTAATGACATTATTATATAAAAACTTGTTATTTCATGATTGGATGACTTAATTTGAGTGTTTTGAGGCGGAAATCGATAGAGTACCTGTAGCACTGACATTAAGAGGTGACACAACTCTAAAAAATCCATTTTGAATATCATTCCACTAATAGGTCTAAATTTGGTGCCTCTTGCTAAGGAAAATTTTCGTAAGTGTAGTTATTCGGAAAATCGCTAGATTACGCTATGCGTTGTTTTCCCACTTATAGGGGGAGTAATTATTCCCTATCTAATTATTCCCTATTCTCCTACGTCTTGATTCACAAGCATTTTAGTCTTTTATGTACGTTTTCACAGCTGCAAGCAGAGCGATATAGTTTTAGGTTACAGTAAAACAAATGCCTACACTCATTTACCTCTGATGTGAAATGTAATATTTTTGAGTTGTGTCACTTTTCTTGTTGGTGGATGATATTAGGGTAAACATCACTAATTTTCTTTGAACCCGACATCCTGCAGAGACAAGGGAGATAGGATAACTTGGATTATAAAAATAGGATTATAAAAATATTTGTGTTAAACAGCTAATTACGACAAAATATGTGTATGTATAAAAATGTCAGTTTATGGATGAATTGAAGTGAAGCATACTTTGAAATTGTCTCTCACTAAGTTAAAAAGTTAATAAAAAGTTAATATATAAAATTAATACAATAAGAAATAATTGCCACGAAAGCACGTTTTTTAGAAAGAAATGAAGTGTACAGAATCAACTAAAGTATTTAGAGAAGTAATTAATTTATGCATAATCATACAACAATCCTCTTTTTTATATATAAATAACTAAACCATTGCGCATTAAACATCCATACACCACCACCCATCCTCCGTACTCTAGCATCAACCCTACCACTTTCTATTTATTGTGTTATTCTTTTTTATCTTTTTGATATATATAAATTAAATATAATAATATAGCATGACGTAATGAGTTAATTTTGTCCTAACAACACCTATTGTCCATACTCTAATATCTATCCACCCTGCCATCCTGTTTTAAATAAGATCATGGACGTATTATTATACATTAAGGAATACATGAAATATTTAGGAAAACCATGATGTAATCTATCATAAATAAGTTGTTTGATATGTTTATTTATTAGATGAGAAGAACATAATCTTTTTAATCTAAATATATGATTAAGGAGTATATGTCTATATATTGATATATGAAGACATGACTTAAAATGTGCAAAATTATTAATTTTGAATTGAAAATCTTTACGTTTTTCATAAATGTAAGTAATAATTTTGAAATTATTTAGCATAAATTTAAAGTCTAAAAAGTGAATGGTGTTTATTAGATTGAAGGTTTTTCTGTTAATGCTAATGCTAAATTAATGGGATAAATTATTGGAAAAGTAGATATGTGAGATTGATCAATTTCGATTAAAATGATGTCTTCGATATAACGATACAAATGAATATTACTATAACTAAATGTACGCTCATAGTCATATAAATATAATTCTAAAAGTAAACTCGACACACACATACATATGGAATAGGTTTCAAAATAGAGAAAATGATTTAGGGTACCTGAAAAAGTAAATATATACCACAATATCCATAATAGAGTTTTTATTATGATTACATTACTTTTCTTACACTGTATGTGTCCAGAAAGTATAAAGTATATAAAAAAGTGTACAAATCAACAAATTTATCAAGGATTATGCAAAAAGTATTCAAATCATAACTTTCAGATATAGCATTTGTTTTACAAGGGAATGTAATCGTATTAAAATACGAAATTTCATTTTTTAATGGTTCCGTTTTCTTTAACTTAGAATTAGAAAAATGTTGACCTGCATCTAAGAAGGAAATTAAAAAAAGTCAAATTATTTTATAACCAAAACTTATCGAGTTATGATATTTTCAATTTTATGAATTTTCAGTGTTTTCCACCACTGAGAAAAGAAAGACTCATTTTTACTTTGAAAGTCATTTTCAGAATATGCTTTAAATATCAAAATTTTATTAATGTGTTTTTTACTCATCTTGTTTAATTTTCGTTGAGGGAATAAGCAAGACAATAGTTTAGGCTGATAAAATTCGAAGAATACATATTCGGAAAAACTTCTTTCACTATACAGTGAACTCTCACTTATGCGCCGGCCCAAGGGACCAAAAGAAAAAAAAGCATAAGTGAGAGAGACGCATAAATGAAAAAGAATCTAATCAAATTCTAAAACGCAGCATAAATTGCAATGAGAGCATGAATAAGAATGTTTCTAAAGATTATATGTTGATATTTATAATGATTTGGTAATTACTGTAACTATACAAAAAAAATATAAATAAAAACAAAACAAAAAATAATAATACATAATAAAACAGAAAGTTTAACATACCTAATAATAATTTATTTCTTTTCAAAATAATCCATAATAGATGTTTGTTTTTGTTTTTGCCGATGAATTTGTAAAACAGTTTTTTCAAGTTCATCCAAATAAGAAAAGGGAGTTTCAGCAGCTGAATTAAATTTCAAATAGTCCCGAATAGTGTCCAAAACTTCTAACGCTTTCGTATGTTTTGGAGGAACTTTTGCATCATCTTCTTCATTATCATCATCTTCATCTCCTTCATCATCAGCCATTTCATTAGCGATGTCTTCAATATCTCTTAATTCGGTTGTTACTAAATTATCATCAATATCAACAAATTCATTAAAACGAACAAGTCCATCATATACAGTTTGCCATTCGTCATCAGTGAGACCTATATCACAATCTTCTTCATTTTCTTTAATTTGATCACAACATTTATATTCATCAGGAAATACAAATACGGCTTTTTTAAAGCAATTCCTTATGGTATAATCACGATACTTCTCCATGCAGCACATACTATTATTCACAGCATCAAGAATTGAATTTTTTACATCGACTGCGGCTGAATTGCCTGTTTCTAATTCGGCAAGATATCGACGAATCAAAGTTTTCCTATAATGCATTTTTAAGCAACGGATTACACAAATCTAAAGGCTGTAGCTTACTCGTACAGTTTGCGGGAAAAAAACACTACTTTTATATGATCAAAATTTGGTATATCTCGTTGATGAGCAGGACATTGATCCATAAATAGGAGAACTTTTGTTTTTTCTTTTTCCATTTTTTTTGTCAAATTTATGGAGAAAATCAAAAAATATTTGACGTCATCCATGCTGCACGATTGTTAAAGTACTCACATGGAAGCCGCTTTATGTTTTTAAAACAGCGAGGTTTTTTTGATTTCCCAATGATTAAAGGGGGTTGTTTTTCGTATCCATCTGCAGTACAGCATAACAAAACAGTTAATCTTTCTTTATTGCTTTTTCCACCGTGACAGGGTTCTCCTTTAATTGTCAATGTTTTTTAAGGCTTCATCTTGAAAAACAAGCCAGTCTCATCACAATTAAAAATGTCTTTAGGTTTGTATCCTTTCATTAAACATGGTATTTCCTCTTTTCATTGCTCTACAGTTTTTTTGTCAACGCTGTCAACGCTAGCACTTTCTCCAGATAGAGTACGAAATTCTAAGCCGTGCCGAATCTTGAATTTCTCCACCCATCCATGTGATGCAGCAAAGTTTTCAATTTTCAAAGTCTCTGAGGGGTGAACAGCTTTCTGCCTGAGAAGTTCAATGTTAACCGGAATGTTAGAGGTACGGGCTTCTTTAAACCATTGTAACAAAACACTTTCTAATTCTTGAAACTTTCCTCCTTGAATTCGGCTTCTCTTCGTGGATTGAATTCCGCATTCTCGTTGGGCAGTTAGAATTGTTTCCCTTTTTAAAAATATTCCTTTTAAAGTTGACTCGGGAATTTGAAAATGATCAGCTAGAGCTTTTTTAGTAGTTGATGGATTTTCTTCAAATTTTTAAATGACGTTCACTTTGAAAGTCAATCACAATTTCTTTCGTTTTGCAAATTTCGTTGAGAGACAAAACTTAAATGTTGCACAAGCTAAAGTTTGTTAGCTACTAAACTGCTAAAACTCAAATAAAAAAAGGAAAGCTTAAGACTCAGTTAAAATCGTCTGTCTCATGATAAAGCAATAAAACGCGTTGAAGAAAAGAAGGCATGGACTCGAGAAAAGAAGGGAGAATTTCAACAATGGGTTAAACATTGGAAGCGAGATAAGGGGATTAGATCGAACTTGAACTAAGATCGCCCTTTTGTAGGACGTCCAGGACTTCTCCAGTAAGTCATATGAAAGCCTCGGCGTAATCGCAAGAAAGCGTTGACTGACCAGATCAAAAAGAGTGAAAACGGATAGATAGTGACCTCTGTAGCAGAAAATCTTTGACGTTATCCATGCTGCAGATAAGATTGTTTGATTACTTTTTTGTCACTAAACAGACCACCCTATTTTATTTACCGAGATAAGGAAAGATGTATGACCCCTTTCTCTTATAAACAGCATTAGAAATGAGGATAGGACTAGCCTCTGGGCAATAGCAACATCAAGATGAATGGATTTTCAATGTGGGTGGTGTAACAGATAAGATACCCATTCGAAATTCATTTGTTTACTGAAAGAATATCTTTCTAGAAACAACAAAGATAGAAAGGGTAGATTGAGAATTGAGGAAAATAAACTATTGCACTGTATCGGGTAACACATTTTTGCTATTGTAAAAAAAAATGTAAAAAAAATTTCGGCGCATAAGTGAAATATTTATTTTCACAGCAATGCATAAACGAATGATGATTATGATTATTTTCCCATATAATGAGCCGGGACCACTGAAAATCGTCATATAATTAAATTTAAACAGTAATAAATAGTATTTCAAAAATCATCATTATTTATTGATGAGAAATTAAATTTTAAATTAAATTTTATATGTTATTTCTGTCGCATTTCAACGCTGACCAAAGTCACTATTATATCATACTGAGCTCATTATCCACTCATTACATTTTTATATATAAAAAATATTTTCAATTGATATTTATATGATAAGCAAAGGTTTTAATATGTTTAATCATCGGAAACCTATCAAATAAATTGCCAATGTTGATAGAACATTTCTATTAACTTCAACATATTTCCAATTTAATGCCAATTATTGATTAGATATTATTGGTTGACAGTATTGGTTTATTATTTTCAACCCAATGATTGGCGTCATATTCGCATTGCGTTGTAAATATCACTGTAAATATCAATTTACAATATAAATCCAACACTGTCACATTTTTAGCTTGCTTATTTGAGAAAAATGCATTTTCTTTTGATAAGGTAATTACTTTTCGAAAAGTAATTGCTTACGTTTAATCTCTTCCATGCTTTGAACAGCGATACAACTATTCCATTCAAGAGCAAAAGGATCTATTGAATTTCCACAAAGAATTAGTAAAATAACACTCTTTAGTATGTTTTGTCATGACAGGAAAATCTAATTCCTGTGGGAAAAGTCTTTGGAAGACATTCATGGCACTTTTCCAAGAAAACAATTGTGTAAGGTACACATGTATATTTCTAGAATAACTACTAAACCAATAAATTTCGATTTAAACTCTTAAAGACTCATGCATTTATACTCATGCAATAGCAGCTGAGTATAAAAACTGCAAAATTATAAATCTACAGTTGTGTGAGAAAAGCATTTAACCAAATGATTATTTATGCATCTTATTTATTTACTTTCTTCGACTAATTTTAAGAAAATGAGTTTTTTTTTCTAATATTACATTAAAAATTTCTATGTGAATGAAGAAATCGATTAAACGCTTTTTGCAAAGCGACTCGATTAACCCCTTCAATGTCAGTAAACCAGAGCACCAAATAACACAGAAATATACCTACTCTCTCTATACAAAGTCCTAATATAACGAATTTATGAAATGCTTAAATGCGGAATTTGTAGAATGCATGATAATATATTTTTAATATATTTTCTTCTAGTCTCCTCATGATTTCCATTAAAGATAGTGTGAATAGCACTAAGAGTTATTTTACAGGGACACAGAAACGATATCGATTACGCTACTGTCTTATGCGTGAAAGGGGGCCACTCACAACGGTGTTCCCGAATTATTGCTTTATCTGTTTAATATTTATTTGAGTTTTTTCTGACTTTACTTTACACCCTGTCTATGTATCTATAGATATAAAATTGTCTCCCGTAATTTATTCAGCTAACACCTTTTTCTCTCATCAAATTATCGATTTTTTTTAAATATATATTATATTTATAGAATAACAAAAATTCATATAGTTAGAAATTTTCAATTATTTACTTTCTATCTATACTAATAAAAGAAAGTTTCGCTCTGTCTGTGTGTGTGTGTGTCTGTGTGTCTGTTGGCGATGGCTAGCAAAATCTAACCCACCTAGAAGCCTGCAAATTTAGATTTAGGTAGTCCAAACACTCTACTGGTGCACTTGAACCTCAGATTTTTAATATTTTGAAAATTAGAGTAGTTATTAATTAAAAAGTGATCAAAGATTGCAAATAAAAAATCTGTCTTCTGAAAAAAGCTTGCGCTTGCCCAGAAGGAATTTATTCGTTCTTCCGTTAAAAGATGAAACAAAGCGGGGGGCCTTCCATTTCATTATAAGTTTTTCTAAATTCGCCATGGGCGAACGGCTAAAAATACGGAAAAACCGTCTACATACTCTGAAAGAACATACTTTTACGTCTCGAACGATTTGGTTGGTTTGAAAAAATTTTACATTTAACCCTTTCAAAAAAAATAATCAAAAAGCATCGAATTCATGTTTTTTATTTTCTCCTGTTTTCCGAACCTTGCATTCACCGGAATACAAAAGATACGGAAAAACGAAGGTCACCAAATTAAAGATCGGAGTTTGCCCTTTTCAAAGCCACTGTTGGTTTTTAAAACTATGAAAATTAACCCTTCGAAAAAGTATATTTTCTGTATGCCGTTTTGCAATTTTTGCAATTTTGGCACTTTAAAAAAAATTTGCATCGGCGATTCAGAGAAAGGTACGAAAAACTAAAAATACCAGACAATATCTAAATTTATTCCTTTTCCAACATCTGTATTTGTTTTTGCAAAATACAAATACTAACCCTTCAAAAAAAATAGTGCGCAGGACTCTCTTTTGCAAATTCCGATTTTCTGCGATATATAAAATCTGGCATCGGCTCTCTACATTAACCAAACAAAAAACAAACACACCTAAAGACATCTACGTTCTATCGGGTTTAGGCAGAAACCTTTAGTTAAAAAAAATCACGTTAACCCTTTCGAAAACGTTTTTTACCGTAAGTCAATTTCGCTTTTTTAACTATTTCTCCTATCTTTAAAAATCCGAATTGGTGTTTATAAACAAGATACGAAATACTAAAAATACCGCGCCTTATCTATATCCCTTTGTTTTTTAAAATCTGGTATCCGTTTTGAAAAATTTTAATTTTAACCCTTCGAAAAAAAATCCTTTCCAAATCTCACTCACGCGATTTTCGTTTTTCGGTCCAGGTTTAAAAATCAGCATCAACTCGGGAAATGTGAGTACGGACAAACAGTAGACTCCAGATCATAGACACGTTCATTTTCTTCAAAACGTACGGTTGGGTTTTAAAAAATATCTACATTAACTCTTTAGAAACCGATCGATTACGTAATTCACTTTCGCGATTTCCGCTATTTTGGCAATGTTTACCCGTGGTTAAATTTCAATTCTACTAAGAAATTTGGTTGGGTCGAGTGTTCTGAAAAGGCCTCTTCCAGAACAAACTGCGCCCCCTGGCGGTGGAAGGTGGAACTATAGGAGTATATCTGGTTCTATGGACCCGATTACGACGGCGTTGGCTCAAGTTTCGTATAGAACAGATTATTAATATTTCGGGACCGGGCAACGCCGGGCGGGTTAGCTAGTTGTATAATAATAATGTTTTGACGAATGAAAGAACGAAAGTCATAATTAACTTTGTGAATAATAATGACTGGAGAAAAAGGATAAGTTACTAATGCAAATTTAATTCTGATCACTTTTTGGAAATTTTAATTTAAAGAAAATTTAGTAAATCATATGAAATATAAAATAGACTATACAGAAGAGTTACTTAAAAAAATTATGATATTTTTTGTTCTTCTAACTTCAATAAAATAATTTGCATAACATTTAATTAACTTAGTTTGTTTTCTGCAGATCTTCGTTAAAATATCTCGAGTAATTTCGCTTTTCTTCTTTTGAGACTTAGAACTGTTTAATTCAATTACTTACTCTGTAAATTAAATTCTGTGGAAATGTAATATATAGTATAAAATTGCATTATTGGGTTGCACGTTTTTATTTCCATTGGGAGATGTAAAAATTTAAAGTTCTTTATTTGACACTGTATCTAATGTTTTAGATAGTTTAAACTTCATTACCATAAAGAGAAATATAATAAGCTGTATAAATTAAACATTTTTAACACATTCCAACATAGTTGAAAAGTGTTTATGGTTTCGATTTGTCTGCCGTCTGTTTTCAGCCTGTCTGGCTGACTAATCTAATTCTCGTAAATATACTCTGATTGCTATCTAATTTTTATATGTTATTGAAGTTCATTATAGAATGTTCGCTATTGAAAATGAAGTGTGTAACATTTATTGTTCGCGTAACAAGACACACAAAATATTTTCGTTATATTATGGTCTATGGGAAAATAGCATTTGCAGTTCGTTCACAGGGACGCACAAAATATTTTACATTACATTTTGATATAAGGGGGAAAATAATTGCGGTGCATGTTAATGATGTTGCGATACTTGAAATATAAAGAAATTAATATGGATCACTAAAATTAATATGTATACAACATAAAAATATAATAAATTATAACATCTTCTAATAATATATTTCTTTTAAATGCTAAAAGGTGTAAATTAACAACATAATAAATAGACAGTAAAATAACTTTTATTAGGTTGTTGACATGTTTCGCCTCACTCCGAGCCATTTTTAAAAAACAAATGAGAATATTCTATAATTATACGGGCTTTGAAGTTGTTATTTGAAATGCTATCATTTAATATTCATGTACTTTTTTAAAATTACGGACGTTATATTTTATTTATACATGGTTGTTTATTTTCATATTTCTAACCAGGGTGTAAATCGAGCCACAATTTAGGTAAGTTAAAAGATGCTGCATCGTTACATATTGTATTTTTGCGTGTTACTATCTCTTTTTCCTCCAGTCTATACTATCCATCCATAATAAGAAAAACCATAATAAATAAAAGAGCTTTATATGAGAGTTCATGTTCTGCTGTTTTAGGATTTAGAGTTTTATTATTAGATTATACGTTATTTACCAATCAAAAGAACTTTTATTTGTCGTTTTATTTAATTTTTTATTTATTTAACTATTGTAAAAAATTTAAAAAACATATTTGTTTCAACAGTTATTTAAACATTTCTAATAAATTTTATCAAACTGAAAAAAAAAGAAGATTTTAAAAATTGCGTTTTAACAGCTTAAATTTTGGCCAAAGCTTCGTCTATAAAGCAGCCAAACTAAGATTATACAGAGCCATTTCTTTAGCGTGAAAATCCTTTCGAAATGGAAAATATTTAATAGACGAACTTTCTGAAATGTGACATTTAGAGCCATGCTTTATTGAAAGAGGTTGGTAACTTTATATTTCAATTTTCTAAGGTGTATTCTGAGCAACAGAAAACGGAAAAATATTTCTTTGATATTTTACTTTTGTTCAAATAACCGAAGTTGCAATCTTTTTATTTAAAATATCTGTGGATTATGTTGAAAGATTATTTATTAAAAAATTAAAAAATCTCAACATGCTAATATTTTTATTTCATTGCTCCAATTTAATAGTATAATTAATTTAAATACTTTGTTTTTCTTTTACTTTTGCCCTCTTTTTTTTTGGGGGGGGGGGGTAGGGCTAGAGGGGGTGCCTTTAATTTGGATAGTTGATTTTTGAAATGGTATGCTTTAAACTTAATGCAATCATTCTTTATTATATTACTTGTAACATTAAAGAAAACACAGTTTTTGTTTAACATGGTTTATTGATAGACATAGAAATTTAGAACAGCTTGTTTCAGAATTTTTTATGTAGTTTTCATATTTACAGGTGAAAAATTTTTTTAACACTTTCCAGCATAGTTGAAAAGTGTTTATGAATTCGGGTTGTCTGTCCGTGCTCTAACTGACGGAAATATACTCGGAATGCCATATAATCGATGTAGTATGTTATTGAGAATTACTGTGGCATGTTCGGTATTGAAAATGAATTATGTAGAATTTGTAATTAATTTACAGGGCCATTCAAAAGAATGTCATTACATTATGGTCTATAGCAGCGTTTCCCAACCTAGGGTAAGCGCATCTCCAGGGGTACGTTGTGCCAGTTAGGGGTACGTAAAAATTACATAGGTAATGGCGTAAAATTAAAAAATGAAATGTTAGAACAGAAACTTAAAAATAGTTGTAAAATTTTCATTTACAAAGAGGATCTTTGTGTTATTTGTGTAAATTCTAGTTGTGAATTCTATTTGTGTAAATTCTAAAACTATGTTATTTATGTAAATTCCAATAGGCTACATACAAAATGTAGGAAAAGGCTTAAACTAATTGATTAAAAAGTTGTTGTCACTAACCCCGCCTACGACGTGCCCCCTCTCTCATTGCCCAAGTTGTCTCTTTTTGTATGTTTTTTTTTTACCACTCCCCCTTTTCTTTTAACGGTCGGTTCTGTCTAGTAACTCTAGAAATATGGAAAAAAAAACTACTAGTTTCGTTTTAAAGTTTAACTGCATCAAGTCAATAGCATGTATTAACAAGCATAGCTTCGTTCCCTTTTTTTATTATTATGAGTGCTTAGTTTAAAATCTTAATTAATATTGATTGTTTTGAACAATTTTCTGTTGATGTTTTTTGGTGTATCAAAATGCATAAATGGTTGAAGATTGGAATAATTAAAAGAGCTGCAACTGACATTAATAACTAGCATATGATCATTACCGACGTTCAACAATAAATCTCATCAAACACGCCACCTGTAAAAAATGTAGCCAAGTCTTATTGAAGACAGGGAAGTTACAGGGAAGTTATTACACCTTACTATGTTATGGGATGGGATGAGATAATATGATTAAGGCTAATTATATACGCAAAGGGAGGTTATTACACCTTAATATGTTATGGGATGACATGATATTATTTGATTAAGACTAATTATATACATTACATTCTCGTGCTACGTAATTGCCAAGTCACAAAATAATATTTAACTAAAGATGTAGAGACTAGGAGTGATTTGTGAATGAAAATTTCAGAGTTAATAAGATAGCTAAACTTGGCTTTACACGATCTCAGAACTTTTTACGGAAAAAGAGTCACAAGACTTGGCTGCATTTTTTACAGGTGACGTTTTTGATGAGATTTCACATCTTTTTGTAAGTAATCATCCTTTTCTTGATTTTGGGTTCTTTTTGGAGATCATCCACTGATTTTCCCTCTGTCTTTAGTTTCGTTTGCAAAGTACTAAGTTATGGGAGGGGGGGGGGGATTCAAAAGTACTCTCAATTGCTTCCACGAAAGGTGCTATCCATCTGCAATATTACTCGTAGCCCTAGATACTTGATATTTAGCATAAAAGTACTTTTTAGTATAAAAAGAATGCCAAAATTATAATTTCCGGAATTTTCCAATAAATCAAACTATATTCATTTTTTCGATGTTTTATTTTTCGTTTTTTTTTTTTTAGTCTTTTTTTTTCATTTACGGATTTTTTAATTTTTTCTTACTTTGTATACTAAACCCTACTTTTCTGCCAAATTTCAAGCTTCTAGGTTTACAAATCAAATTTCGACGTTATAAATTTATTGATTTTTCAATTTTAATTCAAAGTTACCTGATTGTAATGCCGATATAGTAATTCTTTGATCCGTCTTCTTAGGATCATTTAGGTTCAATTTAGAGATAAATCAAGATAATCTTAGAGTCACCACGATTTTATTTAGAAAGGACTATCAAGTCATAACCGGCCAGTAATGTCGGGAGGGGAGGGGGAGCTGTGAAAATTATTGTGGGGCTAAGATCATTTAACAATCCATATTTCATATGCAAATTAAATAGAGTATAACCTGTGAAACAAACCTGTCTATAAAGAAATCGCCTATAACGTAGCCAGTCTATAGCGGAACTTTTCTATAACGAAAGAAAAGAAAACCATAATCCGGGGGAAATAACATAAAACAATTAAGGGCGGTGTACTAGCTAATAGGACAATTATCTTAAAACTAATGTTTCTAGCACTTTGAATTTTCGATTTTTTAACCATATTTCGATTTTTTGAATTTAACGAATTTTTTAATTGTTCCTTTTATTGAATAGCAAATACTACCTTTACGCCAAATTTTAAGTTTCTAAGACTACAAGATAAAATTATTTTCAATTTTTGATTTTGCGATTTTTTTTCTAATTTTCTGGATTTTTAAATTTTTTTAAATTTTGTATCCTTTATTACAAATTTCAAGTTTCTAGTGCTACAAAATCGAATTATTTTGAAATTTCCGATCTTTTTCGATTTTTTTATTCTATTTTCGAATTTATTGTGTTTTAATTTTTCCTTTTTCTATATCCTAAACAATAAGTTTACACCGAATTTTATGTTCTAAATATACAAAATCGAATTTTTTTCAATTTTTCGAATTTTCGAATTTTTTTTTTCGAATTTTACAGATTTTTTAATTTCTTTCTTTTTTTTTGTATCCTAAATACTACCTTTATTCCAAATTTCAAGTTTCTAGCTCTACAAAATCGAATTAGTTTCAATTTTTCGTTTTTTTTTTCAATTTTTTAAACTTTATTTTCGATTTTTGTTGTGGTTTTAATTTTTTCTTTTTCTGAATCTTAAAAACTACCTTTACACGAAATTTTCAGTTTCTAAGACTACGAGATCATATTATTTTTAATTTCTCACTTTTTCTTTTCTTTCTTTTTTTCTTTTTTTTTTCTAATTTTTAATTTCGATTTTCTTTCTGAATTATACATATTTTTTAATTTTTCCTCAGTATCTTAAATATTACCTTTATTCCAAATTTCAAGTTTCTAGCGCTATAAAATCGAATTACTTTCAAATTTTCCTTATTTTTCGATTTTTCCGATTTTTTTTTATTTTTTAAATTTTATTTTCGAATTTTATTGTGTTTTTTATTTTAACTTATTCTGAATCCTAAACACTATCTTTACCGTGAATTTTAAGTTTCTAAGGCTAAATTTTTTTCGAATTTTTCGAATTTTTGAATTTTTTTTTCGAATTCTCCGGATTTTTTAATTTGTCTTTATTTTGCATCCTAAATACTGCCTGTATTCTGAATTCCAAGTTTCTAGCGCAACAAAATCGAATTATTTGAAAAATTTCGATTTTTTTCGATTTTTTCGATTTTTTCAATTTTTCGATTTTATTTTCGATTTATTTTTGTGTTTTTGATGTTTTCTTTTTCTGAATTCTAAACACTGTCTTCACACCAAATTTTAAGTTTTTAAGACTACAAGATCGTGTTATTTTCAATTTTCAATTTTGTTCGAATTTGTTGAATTTTCGAATGTTTTTTTTTTTTGGAATTTTCCGGATTTTATAATTTTTCCTTTCTTTGTATCCGAAACACTAGCTTTATTCCACAGTTTAACTTTCTATGGCATATGTTTTTGATGACGCCAGAGTGAGTGAGTGACAAAAAATCGAAACTTTGAGTTCATATATCGTCTGCACTAGAAAAGACAGAATCGAGAAATTTCAAATTTTGGTCATATTTGCCACATACTCTATATAAACGAAGTTTCAAATTTTTGGGATACTCCAGCGCAGCGATATGGGGGGGGGGGGGGTCAAAAGTGCCCTGAGTTGCTTCCAGAAAAGGATGCTTACGGTTGTGCTTTCTCGACTTGTCGGAGGCACTGCCGTGCCTCCAGATATTTTTGGGACCGAGCTTATTTGAGAAGTGCCTTGTAGCCCTTTGTGGCCTTGTAGCCCTTTGACCGAGCTTATTTGAGATCGCCTAGATAAAATACCTTAAAAGGGGTACGTGAGAGAGAAAAGGTTGGGAATTATTAGGAATAGGATTGGTCTATGGGAATATGATTGGTCTAGGAGGGAAAAATCGTTCCCAGTGTATTTTAATGATTATTACTTCAAATATATTGAAGTTGGTAGACATCACTGAGGTGTACTACAAAATGGTTACTACAAAATATGGTGCTCATAGCATATATTTTCATTTACATGGACACACCAAAGAAATCGGTTACAGAACTATCTAAGAACAATAATTCCTGGAAGTGCGTTTGCAATTGTGGTATGCATTTTTAAATTTAACTTTTTTTTTTTGCACATTATTAGATGTGTATAAATTCTACAGAGCATATAGAGGGCTACTCAAAAGAATTCAAGTACATTTCGCTTATTGACGGAAATTGTCAAAGGGGAATTTTCGAATATGTTATACGTTTTCCGAATTGGTTAGGTACCTCCTTACATTATATCCTAGATTGTAATAATGCCCATCATCACATTAGAAAACCATCACAAATGAATCTGTCGGCTTGGTTTGCCTACGTGCTGAAACAGCCAAAACTGCTTCAAAAATAACAGATTGTATTTTTCTGCTAGAACGAAGAAATCAGTACTTATTCATGCTGCCTCCATTGGACTTAGTGGGAGGTTGAGGATGAAGTGGACTTCTAATACACATAACGACTTTTACACAATTAATAAACTCTAACCTTAACAATTTAGTTATTCTTAATGGCATCATACAGTGTTATTTAGTATTTTTAGCATAATTTATCATTGTTTACACTAAGTATTATTATTCATTCATTATTGTTCATTTAGTACTTACTTCTATTCATTATTATTATTTACTTCAGCATCTTACAGTGTTATTACATGATAGTATTATTGCTCAGTATCACATAGTAGTATTTAATACTGCTTAGTAGGATTGGTAAATTGTATTTTCAGAATTTGTATTTCAACATTACATAGTTTAATTATGGCTCAATATCACAAAGTATAATTTAGTAATGCTCAGTATAATTATGTAAACAAACCTGCTGGACGGAGCTAGTTGAGCTTAAGACGAAAGGTAAGTCTCCCCGCCCGGTTTGACCTTGACCTTGTTTACTTAGATATCATTTTTCACCTGATTAAACGGCGAAGTTTTGTTACAATATTCTGATTGTTTTGAAAGTGTTTCCCAACCTATGTTTGACGCATGCATTTTCGTTCTTGTTAATTTTGACACGGGTAAAAATTCCACTTAATGGTACAAAGATAAAACTTGACTTATGGGAATTCTTACTAGTGATAGAAAACTTTTAGTTTAAATTTCTTAACATTTTAAAAGGCAGAAGAAAGTCAATTTATTTTATGGATAGAAAATAAATATAAATGACTCTTTTCCCCTTTTCCTCAAAACCGAAGTTTCATTAGTTTCACTTGAAATGCCTTCAGGATGAGAAAAAATTTAAAAGTACTTTAGAATTATAGAAATTTTGTAAATAAAAATGAGACTGGTTGTTACTGCGTAAAATACAGAAAAAATGTTTTCTGTATTTCAGTTGATTTTACTTATTGTTTTACTTACCCATCATACGTAGTATAGGGTAAGTCTTGTAATCGTTTTGAAAATCGAAAAAAATTTTTTGACGGATTTACACGTTTCAGACACTGGAGATTCCGAAAAACATATTTTTAGAAAAAAAAATTTTGCCGTCCGTCTGTGTGTCTGTGTGTGTGTGTGTCTGTAAACGCTCTATCTCCCGAAAAAATTGAGATAGAGACTTGCAATTTGGTATGTACTTAGTATGTAATAATGGGAAGAAGCCTATTTCATTTCAATAACCTCGATTAACCGGAACAATTTTTTTCGGACTCTCGAAATATTCGTTCTGATGAAAGGTATATAAAAATTTTCGAAATTGTTTATTTTAAGAAATGAATATAAAAGACAATAAAAAAACATAAATTTTGAATAAAGCATGAAGTCGATCGGATAATGAGTTGCCGAGATATTTGGAATCCTATTTTCCACACTCTTCGATTTTTCATGACCCTGTATTTCATCCAAATTTCAGTTCAAAGATATATTTTAATTGGAAATTTGACGTTTAATCAGATGCAATAAACCGCTAGTTAATAGGATTATTATTTTTGGAGTTATAAGGAAAAACCTCTTTCAAGCAATTCAGTAATCGAGCCTTTAAAGTTTGTGACGTCATCAAGCCACGATTTTATTTGAATTGCAATGCATTTTATAAGTAGTTTACACATTTTTATTTTAATATTTTACATTATATCCATGATGGGTAAGTATAACGGTGGCCCCCAACGACTAGTTTCTTGTAATATAAGGAAGTTTTATGGGTATCTTGAAATTATGCAACATTCACAAATAAAAATTTAAATTGTTGATTTCAAAAAATATTTTTCTATATTGGATTGGGGTAATCAAGTTTATTGCATAACAGAAAGAAGTTTGGATTAAAAAACTATAAACAATCTGCGCAATTTTAAAATATAACTTTTATAATTGCGCGTTGAAAATTTTAAGATTTTTCAAAAAAAAAAAAAAAAAAAAAAAACATTAATAGTATGTACTACATTACTACATTTTAGATTATTTATGCATACTGTTACAAAATTCCTCAAACAACAATATAAGGAAAACAATCCAGCAATGAAGATCTACAATAGCAATGAGTCAACAATTTGATTAATGAATGGGAAAGCCATAAAACTATAGTAACCACAGATGGATTTTGGTGACATTGTTGGCGATTTTGGTGACTGTTTTGATTGCCAAATAGTTATATGGAAATTTTGAAAAACGAAAGCTGTACGATAGAAATCTCCATAACTTTCTGGAATTTTCTGTTACAGGAAACACATCATCATTCTTGATGTCATTATCGAGAAAGTTTATAAAATAAAACTGTTACGAAGAGTTAGTCAGTTCTTGCCCTAAGTGATGTTGTTTACGAGCGAAGTTTGGCTTAGCGGTATTTGTGATTTATTTGTTTTACCAAGCTGTTTTCTTGATTACACGCCATTTTCTTAATTAATCGTGTTACATATTTTAATATTTAGGTTCTGTTTCTAGAATATTCGTCACATAAATTGCGTTCATTGATTCAGAACCCCATTTTTAACACTTTCCAATATAGTTGAAAAGTGTTTATGTATTCGGTTTGTCTGTCCGTACTCTAATTCGCGTAGATATACTCAGATTGTCATGTAATTGATATATGTTATTGAGGTTTACTATGCCATGTTTCGTTTTGAAAATGAAGTATGTTGAATTTATACTTCGTTTATAGGTGCATTCAAAGAATTCCGTTACATTATGGTTTATGGGGGAAAAATCCTTTGCAGTGTATTTGTACACTGTTTCACAACATTATTGAAATTGGTATATGTAACACAATTATGTAACACAACCACCATCTTCATAAGTTGAATGCGAGTATTTTTTTACAATGAACATTATTACATGAGGCATCTGATCGGGTAGACTATGATTTTCTTCATAGATAATATATTGGACATGATTACTGGGTGAACTTGCATAATTAATTGTTTTTCAACGAAATATAACTTTTTTTTTTTTAAACATTTGGTTGGGGGCAAAGATACAAGTTATTAGCAGCAGCAAATAATAGTTAATTCACTTTTTACTGCGAATTTATGACATACTTCGCAAGATCCATTATCTCCAATATGTATATCGAACCAACGACGATGACAAACGATATACAGTTTTAAATAAAAAATTTTCGGAGTATTTTTCAAAATCGTGAAAACAGGCATCATCACGATATTTCGTTTCTGGCATTATTGAATGTCTACATTCACGTTCGCTATGACCAGAAAGCGTACGTTATTTTGACATTTTACTAAAATAAAAAATATTTTTTTAAATTTAAATTAGGGCGATCAACATTAGAGAACTTGACGATACTCAATTAGACAAACATTTACATGTAAACCTACATTAGCTTGGCGATAATGGCAGATTCGCCAAGTCTATTTTTGACTAAAAACCTATCGACCAGTATGTTTTATTACCACATGTCAAAACTTTCTTGTATTAAAGAACCTAAGAGATAGACCTAAAAAATCAATGCAGTTAACATTCGGCAAAGAATTATAGTGAAAATTTCAAATTTATAGTAATAAAATATTTTTCAGGTTTTTTTTTTTTGTCAATCTCGTTTTTTCCGATAAATTTTCGAAATTACGAAAACGTTGTGAATTAAGTAAAATTATAAATTAATAAATAATCCAAAATTATAATAATACTATTTAAAAATAAATTTTTTTGACAATGCGCTATATTTTGAATTATTAAAATACGGTTTTGTTGTTGGAGTGTCCATGAAAATGCCATGGCACTTTTCCTTGAAGAACGGTGTCAAAGAATCAAGAGAGGTTGAACTTTTTCAGCCACAATCTTGATCCTAACCGGAAAGAGGGGCACTCACGCCACGGATTTTCCGTACCGATCTGTGGCATCAGCACGGCGCCAACAGTAGCACAGCCAGGCATATAATCGGATACTACAAAGTATATCTTAGTACGTCGAAAGTTTATGCCTAGACATTTTAAGATTTGGCGAATGATTGCTCACTTAGAAATTTCGCGATGATAGCTTTATCATTTTCATATGCTAATGTACCTATTTTTAACATTGAAAAGATTCATATGCTAAGGTAGCTATTTTTAACATTGAAAAGATTCATATGCTAATGTAGCTATTTTTAATATTGAAAAGTTTCATATGCTAATGTAGCTATTTTGAACATTGAAAAATTTCATTTTTAAAAATAGAACTGTTAATTGTGTTATTTTTTCTGAATGGTATAACATTTTCTCCCCATCAATATGAAATATATGAATCTCTAAAAATACGAAATTCTTTATAACGGCTATCGCTGTAATCCGTGCATGAGCTCATCTCGCCCAACGAAAACAACAACAACAACAAATAAAAAACACATCAGTGGATTCGGCTAAATCGTTGTATTGGAATTGGAATATCTAAACATATGAAATTCTTTATCATATATTCTAATACGAGCAAATCTTGTGTGTGTCTGTGTGTGTGGTTATGCAAATTTTATCTTAAAAACGGCTCTAACGATTTTAACGAAATTTTGTAACCTACCTTTTTGTGGCACCAGAAAACCATTGGGCTAGGTCACATGTTTGAGAAAATTCGATTAGTGGGTCATTATGGGTCATTTTGGGTCAAAGTCAAGCTAATTTTATCTAAAAAACGGTTCAAACTATTTTGAATAAATTTTGTATCCTATCATTTTCGGGCATGAGAAGACTATTGGGCTGGGTCACATGTTTGAGAACTTTCGATTAGTGGGTCATTTTTGGGTCAACGCGGGTCAAGTTAATTTTATCTAAAAAAAGGTTCGAACGATTTTGATTAAATTTTGTATCCTACGAGTTTCGGACACGAGAAAATCATTGGGCTAGGTCACGTGTTCAAGAAAATTCGATTAGTGGGTCATTTCTGTGTCACTGTGGTCAAGCTAATTCTATTTAAAAAACGGCTCAGACTATTTAGACTAAGTTTCGCATCCCATGGTTTTCGGGCACGAGAAGACTGTTGGGCTAGGTCACATGTTCGAGAAAATGCAATTAGTGGGTCATTGTGAGTCAAGCTATTTTTATCTTAAAAACGGCTCAAAGGATTTGAACTAAATTTAGTATCGTACGGTTTTTGGGCACAAGAAAATGATTAGGCTAGGTCACATGCTCGAGGAAATTCGATTAGTGGGTCATTTTGGTCATGGGTCATTAGGGTCAAACTGTTTTTATCTTAAAAACGGCTCAGAGGATTTGAACTAAATTTAGTATTCTACAGTTTTAGGGAACGAGAAGACTATTGGGCGTCACATGTTTGAAGAAATTCGATTAATGAGTCATTTTGGTCATGGGTCATTATGGGTCAAGCTATTTTTATTTTAAATAGGCTCAGAGGATTTGAACTAAATTGAGTATCCTACAGTTTTAGGGAACGATAAGACAATTGGGCTAGGTCACATGTTCGAGAAATTTCGATTAGTGGGTCTTTTTGGTCATGGGTCATTATGTGTCAAGCTAATTTTATCTAAAAAATGGCTCAGATTATTTAGACTAAATTTTGAATCCTATGGTTTTCGGGCACGAGAAGACTGTTGGGCTAGGTCACATGCTCGAGAAAATTCGATTAGTGGGTCATTTTGGTCATGGGTCAAGCTATTTTCATCTTCAAAACGGCTCAGAGAATTTGAACTAAATTTAGTATTCTACAGTTTTAGGGAACGAGAAGACTATTGGGCTAGGTCACATGTTCGAGAAAATTCGATTAGTGAATAAATTTGGTCATGGGTCATTATGGGCAAGCTATTGTAAAAAGTGTTGGCGACATTGGCGCTATTTGGCAGGAAAATTGACTTTTAAGATTACCAATGCCAAAACACTTGTTTGGCACATAACGAAAAAATATCGCTAATTTTGGCGACATTTTGGCGATATTTGGCGGAAAAATTGGCTTTCAAAATCTGAAGGAATTTTCTAGAAATTTCCAATAGGATCGGATATACATGATTCTACCATTGAGAGTCCATAGAACGTTCTCGAAAACAGAATTCAACCAATCAGGGTACATATGATAAGGAAAATTGACTTTTAAGATTACCAATGCCAAAACACTTGCTTGGCGCCAAATGAAAAAATATCGCCGATTTTGGCGACATTTGGCGAAAAAATTGGCTTTCAGAATTTGAAGGAATTTTCTAGAAAGTTTCAATAGGAGCCGAGATACATAATTCAACCAATCAGATATCCATGGAACGTTCTCGAAAAAATAATTGAACCAATCAGGGTACATAGAACTTTCTCCACGCATGCTTGGCGCTAAATGAAAGAATGTCGCTAAACTTGGTGACATTTTGGCGACATTTGGCGAAAAAGTTGGCTTTCAGAATCTGAAGGAATTTTCTAGAAATTCCCAATAGGAGCCGAGATACATGATTCAACTACCGAGTTGAACACAAATCTAATGTTGACCGAGCATTGCTCGGTCGTCCCCGCTGGTATCATTTCTATTACGCGTGTATTTATAGCTTTCTATTATGCACGTATGAGCACTTCGCGCCCATGAAAAAAAATCCCTAGATTCAATTGTTGTATTGGAATCTCTAAAAATATGAAATTCTTTATAGCCGCTAATACTATAAGCGTGTATGAACGTTTCGCGCCCATGAAAACAGAAAGGAAACAAAATTGAATTTGGCTTAAATTCTTGTATTGGAATCTCTAAATATATGAAATTCTTTATAGCGACTTGGGTCTACCGCAGTGGAAACAAATGACATATCACTTAGCAACTACGACTCGAATGAGCAAATAGTTGCTTTTAAAAAAATCACAAACAGACACAACAACTTTATATATATATGTATAGATTTTGACTATAAGAAGCTTATGTTGCATTTGAAATTCTATCCAACAAAACCTCAAGTTGTTTGAGTTATCCTCTGAGATATGATAGTTTCATTAAAATTATTATATAATTTAAACAGCTACAATCATTAAAAACAGAAAGTAATATTTCAAACATTTTGAACAGCATTAAAAATGCATATTTTGTTTCCCTAGCAAATTGATTGCTGACAAATTAAACTTTTAAGTCGTAAAAAAATTTAAAAATATGCGTACTCCCTTCATTATCGTCTCAGGGGTATTTGCGTTACAACATCTGTTAAGAGTAAAAAACTAATTTGAATGCGTGCGTTAATGCGTGCGTTTTTAATTATCTCAGAATCCCTAAGTCATTTTCTAAAGTTAATTATGGAGAATACGTTCCATTTTTATTAAGAGATAACTCTGAGCAAATGAAAGGAGCTTAATGAAGCATCTGCGTATAACAGTAAAACAATAAATGCTAAAGGACAAGCTTTAATGAAATTTTAAGAGAATGTGATGCAACTGGGTCATCCTTAAAATAATGATGGTTTAACTAAGTTTTTCGTTGAAAACGCGTTGTGTTGTGGCATCTCTATTGCTAATTGCTGCATAGCTAGAAAATACAGCCTATCTTCTTTTACAGATTGATAACTATGAAGTAAATTCTGTTGTGTAGGATTATTGCTGAAAAGATTACAATAAATTCAATGCCCGGTTCCTGTACATTGCGTCTTGAACGGCAAGGAATCTCAGATTCTCGTCACACACACAAAAAAAAAAAAAAAAAAAAAAAAAAAAAAAAAAAAAAAATGCTAAGACATGAAAGAATGAACAAGACAGGAACCTATGGAAAATTTTAAAGTTTTACCTAGACTGAGATATTAGGTAGGTGACCCCCATTTTGCAAGGCTTTTAAGATGTTTCTAGGATAAAAGTTAGAAATGAAGTGATCACATTTCAATCTGAGTCAGCTTGCCAAAAAGAAACACGATTCGAGTCAATCTCGCAGCGTCAAAATAACAGTTAGGCTGAAAACTATATTAAATTTTGAAAATCAGACGCGCCAACAAATTCCAGATATGGCCATTTAATAAAATTAGTGACATGAAAGTGTAGTCCTAAAGACATATGCAAGGAAGCATGGGTGCAGCTGAAACAAGTGGGTAAGTGTGATCGAATATCGCACAAAGGGTTTCGTTTAATATTCCTTTCAAAACACTTTATCCTTCCTTTAATAAATCCAAATAAATTTCATTTAGCAACAAAAAAAAAGTCATGTTTTTTTATAAAGTAAAATTTTACCGGTATATTTTTCTCGTTTTTTCGAATATCTAAACCAACCCGATAGCGGGCGATGCCCGCTATTATACTCTGTCATAATAATATCTGTCATGTGGACTAAATGCAATATTAAAAAAATAATAATTTCAAAATTAAACATGTTGTACACCTTCAGAATGTTAAAATATGCGAATATTTCCATTATTGAGTTTTTATCATGATTCAATACGTTCCTCAAACTCATATATTTACTATTCTCTATTACTCATATTGTTACTCGCTTTGTATTATTCTCAAACATTTGAGAAATCCGTTAAACTTCCGATATGACGTCAGATTAATTTTATTTTTAATTCTCTGATTAATTCTCTTTAATGACGTGATATTAATCTGCTTTCTGTACATACACATACTCATACTCTTTGTATTATTGAAAAATCTTTGAAATTTCCGTTTTATTACTCATATGACGTCATAATCTTTTTTTTTTCAATTGGTGAAACTTTTTATTTCATTTTCATTTTTCACGTGGAAATCTTTCAATAGAAAATTAATTATTGTAGAAAGAATTTTATTGTGGATTTTTAATTGTTGGCAACTGCTATAACAAAAAATGTTTAAATTTAATAGGAAAAGGCTGTTGGAATTTTGGTTTTTTATCTCTATTTATTAAAATAATAAGATTTTTTAAAATTTTAATAACGGCTCTGTGACGGACAGACAACGGAGCGGGAGTAATAGTGTTTCGTGAGATGAACGAAACCCTAAAAATGCTTACATGTGATTTTAGCATCTTTTTATTGTATTTTAGTGATTAACTTTGGAACAAGCAGCCTAATTTAGATAGATATGTATTTTTGTTATCATTTGAACAAGAGATAAAAGACATTTGTACAAGCTAAATGCAGATGTAAAACCACAAAGAGCAAATTGCAGATTTATAGAATGAATCCAGTAACGTATTTATTAAATAAAGTTTCAGCGAGAATAAAATTAGATTTAAGTTAAAAGAAATAGATTTTGAATAAAGCATAGAATTGAACAAACGAAGAATTAATTTAAAAAATATTTTAGCACAAAATAATTTGATATCTATTTTAAGAACATGTTAATATTTAAATATATTATGCTAACAATATATGAACATCGTCATAATAACAAGCAATTTATTGAACATACAAGGAGGCAGGTTGTGTGTGTTCGCACAGGAGGTAATAAAATCTAAACTATAGTTAAGTAGTAGTTTATGCTGTACTAAACTAGAGACAGACAGACAGACCTAATTCACAGACACTTGGAAAGTGTTAAAAGTATAGTAAAAATCAACCAAATAAGATTAGAAAATTACAACTTGCTTTAAATAAATCTCAGATGCAAGTATGAGAGATATTTTTACAGCGAAATCTTCATTATGTTTTTTAGGCGCGTTTGTAAATATATAAGTACGTAGAATCTATAGTCGTCCTCTGGTCCGTCCGTCTGTCGATCTGTCCGTCCGCATGTAACAGCACAAAACCACCCAATCGAATGGTTTAAAAATTAATATATATAATCGTTGCAGAATTTTGTCGAGTCATTTCAAATTTTATGAAAATCGAATCAAAACTTGAAAGCATATTAATAAAAGTTTTCCTTCATTCTATTAAATCCTATCATACGTATAATCTATATAATAAAAGCGTAAGTCATGTGACTGAGGAAATCAAATATGGTCTAACCATTTCTTTTTTCATATGCCAAGTGGCTATTTTTATTCAAAATTATTTTTTTAAATAAATTTGCATAAAAGTTATATTTTTAGAAAGATCGCTCAAAAAAAAATTGTTTGTTTGAGACATGAGTTTGCATTAAAAAATGTATAGATTCTGAGATAACTTCAATGGAAATTAGGTTAACAGCCAAATATCTCAATCCATTAAATTAAATAAACACAAGGGATTCGTTCAGTGTGAGTCATAGAAATATTAAACCATAGAGGTAATCATTCGCAAAGCAAGATCTCCATGGTGAATTTTGCAGCGCTGTCTGGTGTCGAAAAGCAATTTGCATCTGTAAACGGGGCATACGTAATAAGGGACAAAAAAAGCATGCTCATTTCGTTCATACAAAAGACAATATAATTCATTTCACTGAAATAATAACGATGATTTTTTTTTACATCGCAAAACTAGTTATAGTACGAACGCACCTCATTTGTCACGTTTAACGTACAATTTCTGACTTGTTATTTGTGTTCTGTAGGCTTTAATTTACTCTTTAAACATTACAGGTTAATTAGTACATAAAAGTAACATTAATACATAGCATGGATCTCTTAAATTAGTTTCTCTTAAAAAATATTCTGAAATCCAAAACCAAGCAATCAATAAATAAATACTTTAGTGTATTAAAAACATTTACACCATTTTTTTACTGATTAAATACAAGATCTTTTTCATTACATTTTCTTTCATTACTCCGATCCGTTTAATTAAAAAATAATCAAAATATAATATTTAGAAAAAAAAATACCAATTGTCCCATTGAGATTTTTATAAGAAAATAATGAGTCAGATAACACAAGAAATTCAGTATTTTCTATTTTCTATTTCCTGTTTTATTCGCTTCCTGTTTCTTTCTTTAAAAGAATATGTTTTCAAGAGAAAAGAAAAGAGGCTAAAATAAAAAAAAAACCGTGATAAGATTCAGAGAGATAAATAATTAACACTGAGATTTGTAAAAAATGATATGTTCTTTGAGATAATGTGCTTTTTAGAAGTAAAATTGGAATTCTAAATTGAGATTGAATGAAACACGGAAGAACGCTAGTTAATTATTTATAAAAAAGGAGTTTTCAGAGAATAGGAATAAAAGAAATGTTTCCTTCTATTGTTATTTGTTTCGTTGCTAAAATGTTTTCTTCCATCTTACGTCGTTCTGAAAAATAATTAAAAATATATCATTTCCTATTTGGTAAAATCATTAATTTTTCTAAATCGATATACAGGGTGATTATAATTAAAGACCCACTTTCAGAATGCTGTAAAAAAGGAACCACTGGTCAGAATGACCTCCAATTTGAACTGAATATACCGGAAGAAAGGGAAAACGGTATGGCATAAGGAACAAAAAATTCCAAAGTGTATCAATAGATGGCGCTGTAAGCGGCATACCGAAAGTGGATTCGGCTACAAGTGACATTTTTAATCGAAATACGACGACTTTAGCATGAGTTTCACAGTAAACCAACCATACTGTTCAATGTTCATGAGCGTTTCGTTTTTTTTGACGGAAAAAATGACTACAAAATCGTACCACATTGGATAGAAAAAATCGGTTTTTATCTGTCCTTGGGCCAAAAAAACCGCATAAAAAGAACATAAGGATTCGGTTTTTAATTGCGCATGAGTGTCTTTTAATTTGAAAAGTATGTAGGGATTCTGAATAGAGACCACATGTAATTGACCAATTCATTTACGATACAGGCCTCTAATAGTATGCCGCTTACAGCGCCATCTATTGATACACTTTGAAACTTTTTACTTTCTTATGCCATACCGTTTCCCCCTGCTGCCAGTATATTCATTTCAAATTTGAAGTCACTCTGACCAGTGGTTCCTTTTTTACAGCATTTTGAAAGTGGGACTTTAATTATAATCACCCTGTAATGTTAACAAATTTCCTGAAAATATCCTTTTCTTTCGATCTGTTTTAAAATGTCTGTCTTAACTTTAACAGTATTTAATATGCAGCAGTTTTTAGGTGCGTTCGTAAGTATATAAATAAGTAGCACCTATAGTCGTCGTCTGGTCCGTCCTTCTGTCCGCATATAACAGAGCAATGGTTTGAAATTTAATATATATAATCGTTGCAGAATTTTGTCGATTCATTTCACATTTTATGAAAATCGAATCAAAACTTAAAAATATATTAATAGAAGTTTTCTTCATTCTATTAACTCCTATCATACGTAACCTATACGAGGGAAGACCGAGATATGCTCGGTCAAAATTAAATTTGAGTTCAAATATCATGACCCATGACCAAAATGACCACTAATTAAATTTTCTTGAACATGTGACTTAGCCCAACAGTCTTCTCGTGCCCGAAAACCATAGGATGCAAAATTTAGTGTAAACAGTCTGAGCCGTTTTTAAGATAAAATAGCTTGACCCATAATGACTCATGACCAAAATGACCCACTAATCGAAATTTCTCGAACATGTGACCTAGCCTAATACTCTTCTTGTTCCCTAAACCTGTAGGGTGCTAAATTTATTTCAAGTCCTCTGAACCGTTTTTAAGATAAAATAGCTTGACCCATAATGACCCATGACCAAAATGACTCACTAATTGAATTTTCTCGAACATGTGACCTAGCCCAACGGTCTTCTCGTGCTCGAAAACCATTGGATACAAAATTTAGCGTAAATTGAGCCGCTTTTTAGATCTTGACCCACAATGACCCAGAAATAACCCACAAATCGAATTTTCTCGAACATGTGACCTAGCCCAATGATTTTCGCGTGCCCGAAACTCGTAGGATACAAAATTTAATCAAAATCGTTAGAGCTGTTTTTTAGATAAAATTAATTTGACCCACTTTGACCCAAAAATAACCCACTAATTGAAAATTCTCGAACATGTGAACCAGCCCAACAATAGTCTTCTCGTGCCCGAAAATAGTCGGATACAAAATTTCGTCAAAATCGTTTGAACCGTTTTTTAGATACAATTAGCTTGATCATGACCCAAAATGACCCAAAATGACCCACTAATTGAATTTTCTCGAACATGTGACCTAGCCCAACAGTCTTCTCGTGCCCGAAAACCATTGGATGCAAAATTTAGTGTAAATTGAGCCGCTTTTTGGATCTTGACCCACAATGACCCAGAAATGACCCACTAATAGAATTTTCTCGGACATGTGACCTAGCCCAATGCTTTTATCGTGCTCGAAACTCGTAGGACACAAAATTTAATCAAAATCGTTAGAGCCGTTTTTTAGATAAAATTAATTTGACCCGCGTTGACCCAAAAATGACCCACTAATCGAAAGTTCTCGAACATGTGACACAGCCCAATAGTGTTCTCGTGCCCGAAAATGGTCGGATACAAAATTTCGTCAAAATCGTTTGAACCGATTTTTAGATAGAATTAGCTTGACCCTGACCCAAAATGACCCACTAATCGAATTTTCGCGAACATGTGACCTAGCCCGATATTTTTCTGGTGCCCCAAAACGGTAGGATACGAAATTTCGTAAAAATCGTTAGAGTCGTTTTTAAGATAAATTTTGCATATATATATATATATATAACCACACACAAGATTTTCTCGTATTAGAATATATGAAATAATTAAAGCCCAAGTGATGTGACTGAGGAAAACAAATATGGGCTGACCATTTCTTATTTCATATGCCAGGCGGCCATTTTTATTAAAAATATTTTTTTCAAATAAAATTGCATAAAAGTTACACTTTTAGAAAGATCATTAAAAAAAAAAAAAATTGTTTGTTCGAGAGATGAGTTACATTAAAAAATGTATAGATTCTGAGATAACTTTAGTTGAAATTAGGTTAACAGCCCATTATTTATCCGAATATCCTTTAAAGTAAATAAACACAAGAGATTCGTTCATCGTGAATCATAGAAATATTAAAACATGGAGGTAATCATTCGCAAAGCAAGATCTCCAAGGTGAATGTTGCAGCGCTATCTGGTGTCGAAAAAAGAATTCGCATCTGTAAACGTGGCATACGTAATAAGAGAAAGAAATGCATGCTCATTTCGCTCATAACAGACGATATAATTCATTTCACTGAAATAATAACGACGATTTTTTTTTTTTTTTTTTTTTTTTAAACTAGCTATAATAAGAACGCACCTCATTTGTCACGTTTAACGTACGATTTCCAACTTGTTTTTTTAAGTGCGATTTGAATACATAAAATAAGTAAATATATTACTCGAAACATAATAACTTTTTAATAACTATGCTTTTTATTTAATTTAAAGTTTTCCTAATTTCTAAATCTTTTTAAACTTACATCATTTTCTTTTTAAAAAGTGAAACATGGACTGCTACCACTTAAATAAATATACAGTTAATAATACACATTGAATACGGAATTGACCACAAGTAGTCAGCTGACAGTTTTCAAACTTTTGCAATAATGTAGTGTAACACTAGTAAATCTGCAGATCAGGAACCTCAACGTCAGCTCAAGTCACTGTTTTTTAATCTCACTTTTCATATTATTTAGCATCTTACAATCCGCAATTTAATTTTTTTCTATTGCATACATATTTACAGGCATATACAATTCTTCGGAGGTTTCAGAAATTAGAAACGTTCAATTAAACACGGTTTATGCAATGATATTCTGAAATTCTTATGAACTTCTTATTCATGTAACGTTTTAGATTAAAAAAAATTAACTTGTATTAAAATAAATTCTTCATTTATGTCAATAGAATACAAAAATAATTTATTTTGCTAATAAATTATTGGAACAAAATAGTGCGTGTTGCTTTTATTATTTTTATCTTCTTTGAGATATCGTTGCTAATCAACTGATAAATTAAAGAGAAAAGTAAAAAAAAATGCATTTTAAAATTTGTAAAAAACATGAAAATAAAATTTTTATATTTCCCGAACAGATGCAAAAAAAAATTCCAATAATTTAAACAATTAATTTCTAAATTCTAATAAATGTATCGTCATTTTTTCAAAATTATTGGATATATTTAAAACCTCCATATCGAAAATCAACATCCATAATTTTACGTTGAAATCCATTATTCAAATATGCGATTTCCATTTCAGTTAAAAATGAAATTTGAAAATCGTCTGCAGTCCCATAGGAAAGCATTATGATTTAAAAAGAAATGTTCTCTATTTTTCGAACGAATGAACCAAATTTAACCAAAAACTATACAGCTAATTCCGGGTATCTCACCAACATACCCACCAAAAATCAACCTAATCGGATAATTTTTACGGCAGTTATCGCGGAACAGACAGACAGACAAACAGACAGACAGAAACCAAAAACTTTTCGGGTCTCAACAGTAAGCCTTCACTGACGTTTCGGCAATTATATCCAAATATGAGGAGACAAGAAACAAACCGCAATATACCCGAGGGTATTAAAAAATACGAAAAATAGTAAAGTACAAATAAATGTTCTACTTTGTCTCTAAAACGTCAGTTTATCGCACATTACATTTTTTTTTTGTTGTAAAATAAACGATAGATTATGATAGACACGTATTGTAACTGACACATGCATAGAAAGTTACTTAAGGTGGTTCTAAAATGACCTGCTCAACAACGCGGAAATTTCTGACTCATCTTTAAACACGAAGTCATAAAACTGGCAGGACTGACTATATTGAAGCTATTTGGAATCGAAATGAGTTTTCCATTTTTTGACAAAATAGATTACGTAGCGAGTTATAAGCGATTCATGTCACGTGAAGCACGTTTCTCCCTTATCGCACTTTTTATGTCGGGAATTCGGTTCAAAATGCCCACTTTGACAGTATTTTCAGAAAGATCTTCTGCGTTTACCAAAACATGGAAAACGCATTTCGATTACATAGTTTCTGAATAAGAACACTTGCCCATGTCATGCGTTTCCAAACAGAAATGTATTCCGAAATGTGTCCGAAAGTAGCTGTTCCGGATTTGAGAGCAGCCTTAGATACTTACGTATTATCCTGGCTAGGAGATAGATCGCCAAAAATGGTTGCCAATTGCCAATCTTGTTTATAGTTGTCAATCATGTTCAAAACAGAATTTAACATTATTAAAAATATTTAATAATATAAAATAAATACTTAAATAAAATATAATAAGTGAGCAATAATAAATAAATAAATAAAACAAAAAACAAACTATAAACTATAATTGATAGATAAACTATGTGGTTACACTAGATTAATTTCGACAAAATTATTCAAAATTAGCTAGGAGATAGATCGCCAAAAATGGTTGCCAATTGCCAATCTTGTTTATAGTTGTCAATCATGTTCAAAACAGAATTTAACATTATTAAAAATATTTAATAATATAAAATAAATACTTAAATAAAATATAATAAGTGAGCAATAATAAATAAATAAATAAAACAAAAAACAAACTATAAACTATAATTGATAGATAAACTATGTGGTTACACTAGATTAATTTCGACAAAATTATTCAAAATTAGCTAGGAGATAGATCGCCAAAAATGGTTGCCAATTGCCAATCTTGTTTATCGTTGTCAATCATGTTCAAAACAGAATTTAGCATTATTAAAAATATTTAATAATATAAAATAAATACTTAAATAAAATATAATAAATGAGCAATAATAAATAAATAAATAAAACAAAAAACAAACTATAAACTATAATTGATAGATAAACTATGTGGTTACATTAGATTAATTTCGACAAAATTATTCAAATTGGTAAAGAAATCATATGAAATGTAATCTTCCCAACTGAGCGAAAAAGTCAGGATCAGGAGTCGAACCCGGGATGCGGGATCCCTTGGTTGAAGCTGCCAATGCTCTACCAATTGAGAAATCCCAGACAAATGTGGCTGAACTAATACACCCAGTTAACTTTAATGATCATAGTATATGTTAATAATCATAATGATAATGTTAATGATCTTTTTCTAGCTCAGTTGGAAAGATTACATCTCATATGATTTCTTTATCAATTTGAATAATTGTGTCAAAATTAATCTAGTGTAATCACGTTTCTGGCGTTTACTGGAGGTCCCATTACCTGTGATTTATTCTATTGTGCTGATTCAGATATCAGACCAGATGCTACGATCATTAAGGTGTTACTCAGTTGGTAGAGCATTGGCTGCTTCAGCCATGGGGCCCCGGGTTCCAATCCTGGCCCGGAGTTTTTCACTCAGTTGGGAAGATTACATCTCATAAAATTATATAGTTGTCAAAATATAAGTGTTACTGTTATTAGTATAATTGGCGGCATGCTTGGCGGAGTTATTTCTGACCTAGCCCGAATAATACGTAAGTAAAAGTGTCTTAAAAAGGACAGTTAAGATAGAACTAATTCTTTCAGGTGAGACAAAAAAAAATTCCTATGGGCGTAGGGTTAATATTTACCTGCAGACTGGGGCTAGCCAGTCCCAGATTTATCCTTTTTCTCTGCAGACTCCGGCCTGGCTGAGTATGTATCAAGATCCACTCGATGCAAGGTAGTAAATGAAATTTAAGAGAATTTGTGTATCATGGAAGATCGGAACTTTTGGCGTCCCGCGTAATAGTTCCGTGGGACAGATCTTAGAAACACTGAAAATCGTGATGTCCCGCATAAGTCGAGACACCTGGCAACACTATTTGAAACACATGTTACTGAAATAAGATGTTATGCTCTTGTACACATATATTTTAAATATTTTTTTCAAATATCTTTTAGTAACGTGTAAAAATAACAATATCTGTATAAAGCCCCAATTAATATTTACATTGTCTTTCTAAAATAAAACATATAACATTGTTTTTCAGAGTGGGTGGACGACCGAAAATGCCCCTGCACTCGCGCTTTTAGAAGCAGAAGGGAAGGAGGACCCAATGAAACGGAAAGAGCCTATTTTATAAAAAGTTACACTCCAAAAAGTTTGCTTCCGGGAGCTATACTTATAGGGCCCAAATGAGATTAAAATAATTTTGCTTTATCTTTGAAAGTAACTGTATGCCTCAACGATTTTCTTACGGTCTATGAGGGGAATTTGTTTGTAGTGCATTTTAATGATGTTACATTATTTTAAACATATTGAAATTGATATATATCAATAAGGTGTACTGCATGTCACTTTCTATAGAATATGATGAGCATAGCATTCATCGTTCATTTACAAGAACACACAAAATAATTCAGTTACAGTACTGTCTATGAGCGATAATTGCTAGAAGTGCCTATTCAGTTGTGGTATGCGTTTTTAAATTTAACTAATTTTTTTCTATATTACTTGGTGTGTATAAATTATATAGTTCGTATACAGGGTTGTACAAAAGAACTCGTGTCATACTTTTTTTTTTTTTTTTTTTTGACGAAAATTGCTGAAGGAGAATTTTTATCTGTGTTGTACGTTTCCTAACTGAACAAAAATTTTGCATATTATGTATTATATATACAAGTGTATAGTTCATATACAGGGGTAAATAAAATAATTCCGATTTTGTTTTACAACTATAGATGGTAATTGCTGAAAACTGGTTTTCAAATGTGTTATGCGTTTTCCATAGTGTTTACTTAGACATCATCTTTCACCTTATTAAACGGTGAAGTTTTGTTACAGTTTTCTGAATGTGTTGGAAAGTGTTTTATAATCTATACATGTAGCATGATTTTTCTTTTTTGTATTTAACTATTTTTTTTTTTAATGTAAAGATTGAATTTTATAATCGATTTTTCACTCACTTCTTGATATGTTAGAATTAGAAATGTACTACAAAGGTGTGTTTCTGATGTAAATACATTGCCATATTTTTAGAACTTAAATATAAATTAATAAATTATTTTTTAGGCATTTTTCCATCAGCCGATCACAGGTGATAAATCGGTAAATATTTTTTACTAGCTGACATGCCCGGGCCCGTGATAATAACCTTAAAAATATCTAAAATCAATGTTGAATGATTTTATATTTTTAAATGAAAATTTATCCAAACGAACGGAAGGACAGTCGTGTAGCTATTGCCTATTTAATGTCGATTTAATTTCTGACGTTTTGCTATATTAAACTTCCAATTCTGACCAAAAGTTCTTGAGAAAACCTAAATAATAGAAAGCGCTCCCCCACCTTTCCTCTTTTAAACTCAAAATAATATATAGTATTAGCCAAATTATTAGTCCCATTCGAAAAACATTTCCCAAAACCTTGTTTCTAAGATGATTATATTAAAATTAAATAAAAATCATGCACTCGTGACATCATAATTCACTTTTATATTTTAACAGAATAATAAAGCTACTATTATTTGTGACTCGTGCTATAGCGCGACCTAGCTAATAATACATGTCAGGATCAGGACACATTGCCGTTACCATTATATTTTTACGCGTGAAGGTTTCGCTATGGTACTCCATTGTAAAATTTGGTAATTTTTGAAATTCAATATTTGAAAAACGGCATAATCATTAGATTTGAAATTTATATCAAGAAAAATACAATTTTTTACCTTTCTAACGCAGTTTGTCTAACAATTTTCTGAAAAATACTTTTCGAGCTACTAATTTTTTCAGTAACTTTAAATGTTTCATTTTCCGAAATTAGTCTGTGGCAACGATTGGCAAAAATCACAGTCGTCAGCAACGCATACCTTTTTATTAAAGAGGATGCTTATAACTGTTTACGAGTTAAAGCAATGGAGTTATTTATGCGCCAAACCGTGTTCGCAAAAATATGACAACTGGCTACACTTTTAAACACTAAAAAGTAGAAAATATAAAAATTAAAAATAAAGAGTGCAATATATTTTTTAAAAATACTCTTTTATTAAATATGGGATTAAGACAAGTAATGCATACAAAATACTTTTTGTTTCAAAGTAATTGTATTAATATTTAACACATTGTGTATAAGAGTTTCGTGGATGCAATGGTTGAAGCGAGAGCTATTTTTCGAAAACGTGCACGAATTTTATTGTTATGAAAAAGCACATGAAAAAGCATATGAAAAGTGCTTCAAATGAAATTGATTAAAGATTCATTTTCTTATCTTCGAATGTATTTTTATTGTTGTTATAGATAAAGTTTTTTTTTTTCGGTTAAATAACTTTAGAATAAATATAATGCTATAAATAAATTTAAAAAAATACAACAACAAAAAACCGCATTTTTTTGTTTTTGTTTTTGGTAAAAAAAAATCCCAGTTTAAGCATTAACTTTCACAACCAAGCTATAAAAACGTATTAGTACGTGACTTATGCTCTATGCACAGTTTGCGAGAAAGCTATTCTTACGTGCTCCGTATAAGATGTGAAAATATTTGATAATGTAAATAAATTAAACAACTAGTTAATTTATAAATTTCGAAATTATTGTTTTTTATTTTCAAATTAATTAAAGTAAGGAAATTCTTCGACACATTTAAGAGCCATTTAATTAAAGTCTAAATCTGGGACTAGAAAAGCAAATATCTCTAATAGAAGTCATGTCAAACCGTTTATTACTTACCCATCATACGTAGTATAGGGTAAGTCTTGTAATCGTTTTGAAAATCGAAAAAATTTTTTTGACGGATTTACACGTTTCAGACACTGGAGATTCCGAAAAACATATTTTTAGAAAAAATTTTTTGCCGTCCGTCTGTGTGTCTGTGTGTCTGTGTGTGTGTGTGTGTCTGTAAACGCTCTATCTCCCGAAAAAATTGAGATAGAGACTTGCAATTTGGTATGTACTTAGTATGTAATAATGGGAAGAAGCCTATTTCATTTCAATAACCTCGATTAACCGGAACAATTTTTTTCGGACTCTCGAAATATTCGTTCTGATGAAAGGTATATAAAAATTTTCGAAATTGTTTATTTTAAGAAATGAATATAAAAGACAATAAAAAAACATAAATTTTGAATAAAGCATGAAGTCGATCGGATAATTAGTTGCCGAGATAGTTGGAATCCTATTTTCCACACTCTTCGATGTTTCATGACCCTGTATTTCATCCAAATTTCACTTCAAAGATATATTTTAATTGGAAATTTGACGCTTAATCAGATGCAATAAACCACTAGTTAATAGGATTATTATTTTTGGAGTTATGAGGAAAAACCTCTTTCAAGCAATTCAGTAATCGAGCCTTTAAAGCTTGTGACGTCATCAAGCCACGATTTTATTTGAATTGCAATGCATTTTATAAGTAGTTTACACATTTTTATTTTAATATTTTACATTATGCATATCCATGATGGGTAAGTATTACGGTGGCCCCCAACGACTAGTTTTTCATTTTATTAGCTTTAAGTGACATTTAATCACTGAACAAAGCTGTGTTTCTTTCAAAGGAAACTTTCTCTTTAATGCACTTTTAGGAAAAACTTTTGACTTAAATTGTACTTTAGAAGTTTGCAGACTAATCATTTTATAGATAAAAGGACACTGGCTTTTAAAATGAAACAATGTTTAAAAGTAAAATGACGAATTATACAATTTAAAAGTTATATTGTTTCGAATCATAAATAATGTATAAATATTTTGTTTTATTAATTTAAATACATAGAAATTTTTTTCTAATATTGGAACATAAATTCACCTTAGTGTACCAATTAAAAACATGAAAACATTTAAAATGAATCCTATTTATTACTAAAATAGGTGTAAAATGAAATAAATGTTCTAAAACATTAAAACCATTCTAAGATGTTAAAACTTTCGTCGGAGTCCCGAGCGCTTTCGACCACACTGCAAAAAATAACTGTTGATTTTACAGTATAAAACTGGCGCCCCAGCTGCCAGTATTATACCGTAAAATTAACAGTATTAAATAGTAAAATAAGCAGTAATACGCTCCCGCGCAAGCAGTAATACGCTGCCGCGCATGCGCGGTAGCGTATTACTGCTTGCGCGGCAGCGTATTACTTCTTATTTTACTATTTAATACTGTTAATTTTACGGTATAATACTGGCAGCTGGGGTGCCAGTTTTATACTGTAAAATCAGCAGTTATTTTTTACAGTGCAGAACTTGGCCATCATCAAAGGGCAAAAATGAGAAAAAATCTGTAACCTCCGGAATGTACGCTGGTTAAATAACAGAAGGCGAAACCACATATGAAGAAGGGAGGTGTGGAGGGGGATGGGTGAGTCTATTCAGCGAGGTGGGTTATTCCAACTCAAATGTACCATTGACACAAGCAGATTAAACCAGATTTTTGGTATATTGCATTTCATTATTTGCATTGATATTTGGTATATTGCATATCATTACAGGATTTCTTACCACTTCTCAGTATTTCCACAGAATCCCTCAGTATACATGTTTTGTTTTCAAATAAAATGAGGAAAACTGCAGTTGTAATTGTTTATATTTTTTATTATTTAATTGCTAAATAAAAAAAAATAAATATGTATTAAAATCTAAAATAATTTATGTATTGTTATTATGTTGTTCATTTATTTTTTAACATATTAAAGCAAAATTGTGATTTTATAAACAAAATTCTTTTGTCGAGATGGATTCGAGATTTTAAACATTTTTCCAACATAGTTGAATAGTATTTATGACTTCGGTTTGTCTGTCCGTCCGTCCGTGCTCTATCAATCGTAAATATACTCGGATTTTGCGTAATTTTCATATATTATTGACGTTTGCTATAGCACGATTCCTATTTAAAATAAAATGTGTAGCATTTATATTTTGCTTACAGGGGCAGTCAAAAGCGTTCCGTTACATTACGGTCAATGGGAAAAAATCGTTTCAAGTGCATTTTGATGATGTTACGTTATTTCAAACATGATGAAATAGATATACAATTATGAAGCGCACTAAAACATGCTTTTTGTAGAATATAGTGTGCAAAACTTTTATTATTCATTTACAGGGACGGTCAAAAGGATTCTGTTACACAATGTTCTACAGTGAAGAATCGTTTACAGTGTAATTTAATGATCTTATAATATTTCAAATATAATGACATTTATAAGCATTGCTGAGTGCATTATAAATTTTTCACTGGAAAGTTTGGTGTGAATTGCGTTTATCGTTCATATACAGGGACTCACAAAAGAATTCGGTTACAGTCTATGTGCAATAATTACAGTCTATATACGATAAGTGCGTTATAGTACATGGTGTTATAATATAACATGTAATTCGGCGCGATTTTTAAGATAAGAACTGAATGATGCTCATGAAGAATGTTTTTAAAAACTGTTTTTACTTTTATATTTATTTAAGATAATAATAATTTTTTTCTATTATGCAGAGAAGAATTATTGTTAAAAGTATATCGTTGTCACTTTTTTAAACAGAAACTTCTGGCCACCTCTACGTTAGTTAATAGATAAATCCCTCAATTATGCTTGGAATTCGTAAAAAAGGAATTAAAAATATACAAAGATGCTTTGATGGGTTCTCCCACATTGCTTATGCAAAGAATAAGTTAAAATTAAAATGAAATATAAAGAAGATATAATCACTAAAGACTTTACTATCATTATCGTTTCTTCATGAATAGTAAGTGTTATGCTAATTTCTTGTAGTATAAATAACAGAAAGTATAATTATCTGAGCTCACGTAATATATACCTGTATCATTAAATCTTCAATCTATTCAACGTTATTCTGCACTGGGAATTAGATTACCAGAAATTTGAAAGCCAAGCAAATTTGCATAAAAGTAATTGCGACGGCGCTAGTTTCAATAGTTATCTTTTGATGTAATTTAATTTTTTTTTTATAATTTAGGATGTTTACAAATTTCTAATCCAATTATCAATTTATTAATGAATTGGATCATTTATTTGTTAATCCGAATTTAATAATTACATTTATACACTGCAAAAAATAACTGTTGATTTTACAGTATAAAACTGGCACCCCAGCTGCCAGTATTATACCGTAAAATTAACAGTATTAAATAGTAAAATAAGCAGTAATACGCTGCCGCGCAAGCAGTAATACGCTACCGCGCATCAACAGTTATTTTTTGCAGTGTAGTGGTGCGTCGCTTTCGAACAGTTTTCGTTCTAAAGAATTGTTGGAGAACCGATTTAAATATTCCCATAAGAAATAATGAAAATACGATTATTTGATTCCCATCTACCAAGTTACTCCCTGTATGTATGCATTTCAAATAATACGCAATAGAAACACATTGCTGTGCTACACATTATATGACACTATGACAATTTTATAACATGTTAATAAAAGTTTATCAAAAACCGTACTCATAACTTTATTAGGAAAACTTTGGCTGATGGGTTTATTGCAATTTTTGTAGATATATGCCGCGAAGATTGTTGTTTGGAAGTAGTGGTGTAAAATGTTTTTGGTGCTTTTTTTGTTTCCCGTGACAAATTTTCAACCCCCAATAAACAGCATTTAGCTATATAATAAGCATAAGACGTATTATTATAACAATGCAGAATTTCCAAGTTTTAAAGAAAAAAAATCTCTAATAAATCAGTCTTTTTTTTTTTTTTTCAATGCAAAAACTTTTTTTTATTATTTTTCAATGGATAAATATACATTGCAAACTTAATTATTTATTTTTTTTTTATTTGTGTTGTTGAAGATTAACAATTATTGTATTCTCTACTGTAACACAAATATGACTACATGTAAAAAGAATCTTTGTCTAAGCAAACGGCATTTAATATGTTTCAACATAATTTTAAATTAATTATCAATCACAAGGCAGATCTTGTCGTTATACTAAAACAACAGTGAATGTCTTAAGTAACTTTTTTGCACATCTCGATTAATTTTTTATGGATTAATTAATGATTGTGTGTCTTATGCCGCACATAAAAGGTCGCTGGCCGCAGGCCGCAGGTTGAGAATGGTTTATTTAGATAATTAGGACCATTGGTGTTTTTAAATCTCAGAATGCATGAAATATATTGCCACATGCTTTTTCTTCCATGAAAACAAAACAAAAGAAAATAAATGAAAAGAAAAAGAAATACAAATCAACGGTTTCAGCAACCTCACCGAACAACAGGAACCTGAAAATACATAAATTTCGTTATTGATGCGATCACTTTACCTCATGTAATGTGCAAGACCGGCGCAACGTTGCGTGGGGCCGTGGGCACGACAATTTGAGGAACACCCTACGTTCCTGGCTGCAATATTGGAGATCTCGACTAATAAAATTTATTTTTTAATTCTGTCTTTTATAAAATACAAAACTGATTTTCAAATAATGCTAGATAAACATTTGTCGTGATATTTCAAAAGAACATAGGTTTTATACATTCATTTTATTTTCTTCTAAATTGTATGAAAAACACCATGTAATTCCTTTCGCATTTAATATGCATAATTTTGCTTATTACCCTCAAGAGCTCATACTTAATAAGATCTATTGGTGTACAGCGAGTTTAAATTAACGTAAGTTTAGCGTCGGGACAATATCGACTAACCGAATTCGTTGCATAACTGAATGTCGAATAACCAATAATCCACTGTTGTCTTATATCTGCACATGTAAATTTGCATTTTTAAGAATTTATGAGCATTTATCCAAAGCAAGAAAATAAATTATTGTTCAAAAACATAGATGTTGCTATGATAAAGAAGTGTATATTTTGCATAACAGATAAAAGGTATTTAAACTAGAGATAATAAAACTTACGTTGATATTTAAAAAACTGACTTATCAAAATTTAAAGAGTTTTCCTATATATTAACTAATAAAAATATAACAAATCATGTACATTTATCTCTTTTAAAATTTGAAATGCGTATCTACACTTTTATTTATTTTTATTTCATAGTCTAAAACATGAGCGTCGGCATAGCAGAGCGAGGCGAGGAGTGGGGGTGGAAGGTGGCAGAGAATAACCATTGCCTTACCTGGATTTTCAAATTTAATTTATTAAAATTTGTTATTCCTTAGAGATTCAAAAACATATTCTCAAATGGCTAAAAATAATTAAACATTAAAGAAAAAAGGATATCAAGATTTTTCATCAAGTGCTCTTTCCCCTTACCGCGCCCCTCCATAGATAAGAGTTTTAGTTTTGTTTTTCTGTTTACGTTCATGTGCTCAAAATTTATTTTGAACAGCGGGTTTTGGGGAGAGGTGCTCCACCCCCGTTAGGAAACAGAATAAACTGTTTCGACTCTCCATTTTGGAAAAAGCCTATAAAAGTTTACTTTTTGGATTTTTATAATGTCTTATTTGTTAAATTTCTCTGTTGTGTTTTACGTTATAATATGTTTAAAATTTATGTTGCATGGGCGATTTAACTCACAATGAAGAATTTTTTTATATTTGCTTTTTCTTTATTGTATACGCAATTTTCAAACTCAAAATGCTACTAAAACGAATTTCCAGACCTTATAAACTTACCGGTTTTGGAGTGCCCCATTCAGCTCAAGGTATAGTACATATTTTGAGCTTCCAGTACTTTATATTATTTTAAGGAAAGGGATTTGCTTACGTCCCCACGAAACAATACATCTCCTGCACCACCAACAGCAGCCTATATTATACACAAGTCAATAGCTTTTTCAGACAGAATGATTCCAAAATTAATTTGATATTTTAATTTAGTGATAATTTATTATCGATAGATAATTTGTTCTGCCTTTAAATGTAATATTCCACTGATGGTAAAACTAATTTCAGAGCTATTAGTTGCTTCCGGAACCACTTTTTTGGCTCAAGGCGAGGGGGTGAGAATGTCCCTCATTACCATCCTCTTAGATCCGCCTTTGATTTCGGAACGAAAAATAATTAGCAGAAAACAGAAAATAGTCCCGAAATTTGCGTTGTCATTTATCCTTGTCCGATAGCGATGAAAGAATGAAAGCAGTTGCTAATCGAGACTCCGAAAATGCGGAACCTTTAGTGCAGCTTTTAAGATTGTGCATTTGGATATTCATTTCCAATCTATTATCTGTAGGTTGCCGACAATTATATCAATTCTAGCTGTAAGAGACAAAAGTTCATACCCAGATTTTCTCACGAAGGAATTTTAAAATAAGAACCTAAATGACCAAAATAAGAGAAAAACTGCGTAGATGCGCGATGCCTCTAACGCAACGGGGCCTTAACAGGCGCGGGGCGATGGACAGTCGCTCCGTTTATCGATGGTTGCGCCCACCTTGTGTGTGTGCATTTTACGTTCAAAGAAAAACAACAACAACAACAAATCCAATTCGATCGCTTTTGATACTTTTTCGTTCAGTCGATTTGGTGACGACATCATTTCTCTTTTTTTTCCCGATTAAGACGTCACAGGTAGAGCAAGTCGGAGAGGTGACGCTAGTCATGATTAACCAAGTACACAGAAGTGTGAGGTCGCGACATCTTCCTACCTTTGAATATCGTCTATGAAGCAACAAGAAACTCAAATACCAAGCCGTGCATTGGCATAAAATAAGTTCTTTAGAATGAAATGGAATCTTAAGAATTGGTGGTAATGTTCCATTTTGGACTCAAAAAGTTTGTATCTCTGCAGGATCTACTCAAAAATTTTACATACACCAGGATTGTTCGCAGTTTTTCAACGACCTACTTCTCTATTATTCGAAAGTTCAACTGCTATCAGGAGACAATCAAAGTCTCTCTTGGAGCTCTTACGATCTGGAAAACCTTTTTTTATCTTGCGGTAAGGAGAAGTTAGTCTGCGAAAAGAGTAACCAAAATTGAGTGTGAGGTATCCAAAGGGTATCCAAAATTGAGTTTTTATTTAAGTCTGACCTTACAAATGATGAATCCATCATAAAAATCTATTCCTTCTCGTTTTCACCTTCATTTATCATACATTTTTTTCCTTCTAAGAGATTTATCACATGTATAGTGTTTCTGCTTCCTAATTTTTTTTTTCAATTTAGCACTTCTTGTTTTAGAAAAAAAAGCTTCATTTTAATTTCCTTGAACTGTTACTATCTTACCTTCTGTAATCTGAGAAATCTTCCAAGGTTTCTTTTGTGATACTTGTAACATAATTTTCTCAGAATCATTTATCTCAAGGAATTCAATTGGTCTTTTGATTGTTATTTCATCTGCATTCATGCATGAATATAATCGCAAACTTAATCCAAATCATTTCACTAGTAAAAGAGCCCATTAAATGCCTACAGTGGTAAACTAGTCGAATACTATTTCTTCGTAAAGTTTGGAACGAAATAAATATTGGAGACCATTTGGAGAATAGATTCACCAAATAGATTTGGAATTAAAATATTTCATGGAAAGGTTCCAAAATATTTCCCAGTGAAAGGTGCATGATTACATTTCCGTGGATTTTTGTTGAATAATTATTATTCCACTAATTTCAATACTTCGTCCACACAAAATGTTTTTCACACATCGTCTATTATAAAATGAATAAAACTATACTTGAAATAGATTTGAAACTATGAGATTTATTTGAATTACGTTTTACCAATACCACTTAAGACATCCAAAAACTTAATTGAAAAGGGTTGGAACAGATTTCACTTTTATTGATTATTTATAATATTTAAATTTGTTTTAAGATACAGATCTTAAATCAGAAAATCTTCTTCATTTGATTATATTTTAAAGATTCATCTACCCCTTTGTTTTTTAAATGTTCATTTAATATTTAAAAACTTGATGAAACTAAAAAAGTTAGAAAACTAGCTTCATTTTATGTTACATAAATGATATGTCAGTTTCTTTTACAATAATTTTATAAAATTAAAATTGTTTAAGAATCTAATATAAAATAGGCATGTATTAATTAGAATATAGAATATTAGCCATAGAATTAATTTACGCATACTTCATGCATTTTTAAAATAATTTCTTAAATATATTTTTTTAAATAATCATATATAGGGTAAGTCTGGGATAGTTGCTCCCATTAAGAAACCCATTTTTTCTTTTTTATAATAGGGATTTTTGTAGTGCACATGTAATTTAACTATACTCCAAATTTTATGTCGAACTTCATAAAAAAATATTACTGTAATATAAATACCCGATAAAATGTTTTTTTTTAATAAAAAAATATTAATCAATAATTTTGGCCATCTATCCCGGACCTCAGGGTTAAGCACCCCACTGGATCGGGACAGATGCTCTATTATAGGTAATTAACATTTATAATTAAAAAACTAGATTTACATTTGATTTAATATCCTATTTACATCCTATTTATGTTTTATTCTTTTTTTTTTTTAAATTTGTATTACAAAATCTTGAATAGATTCCTTTTTTTTTCCTTACACTTTTCTCTTTTTAGCTCACAGGCTATCAAAGCCTGAGAGCTTATGTGCCCGCCGGTTCTGTATGTATGTATGTATGTATGTATGTATGTATGTATGTACGTATGTACGTACGTAACGCGATAACTCTTCATAGAAATATCCGATTTCCTTCAAATTTTGTTTATAGGTTGACTGTGTTAAGGCGCTTCCCTGATTAGTTTTCGGGATTGATTGGTTAAATATAAAGGGGGGAACAGGGGGGGGGGCTAATCCCCCCTTAATTTATATAAATGGGTTTTTCATGCAGAATTATCCCATTTACTTCAAAATTTGTTTATAGGTTCATTGGGTTAAGACGCTTCCCTGATTAGTTTTTGGGATTGACTGATTAAGTATAAAAGGGGGGAACTGGGGGGCTAATCCCCCCCTTAATTTATATAAATGGGTTTTTCATGCAGAATTATCCCATTTGATTCAAAATTTGTTTATAGGTTCATTGGGTTAAGACGCTTCCCTGATTAGTTTTTGGGATTGACTGATTAAGTATAAAAGGGGGGAACTGGGGAGCTAATCCCCCCCTTAATTTATATAAATGGGTTTTGCATGCAGAATTATCCCATTTACTTCAAAATTTGTTTATAGGTTCATTGGGTTAAGACGCTTCCCTGATTAGTTTTTGGGATTGACTGATTAAGTATAAAAGGGGGGAACTGGGGGGCTAATCCCCCCCTTAATTTATATAAATGGGTTTTTCATAAAGAATTATCCCATTTGCTTCAAAATTTGTTTATAGGTTCATTGGGTTAAGACGCTTCCCTGATTAGTTTTCGGGATTGATTGGTTAAGTATAAAGGGGGGGGGGAACGGGGGGTGCTAAACCCCCCCTTAATTTATATAAATGGGTTTTTCATGCAGAATTATCCCATTTGCTTCAAAATTTGTATATAGGTTCATTGTGATAATGCGCTTCTCTGAATATTTTTGGGGGTTCATTGGTTAAGTATAAAGGGGGAAGGGGGGGGGCTAATCCCCCTTAATTTAGATAAATGGGTTTTTCATGCAGCATTATCCGATTTTCTTCAAATTTTGTATTTATATATTCATTGTAATAAGAGGCTTCCCTGATTAGTTTTTGTTGGGATTGATTGGTTAAGTATAAAGGGGGGGGCGGGGGGCTAATCCCCCCCTTAATTTATATAAATGGGTTTTTCCTGCAGAATTATTCCGTTTTCCTTCAAATTTTGTTTATAGGTTCTCTGGGTTAAGACGCTTCCCTGATTCGTTATCGGGATTGATTGGTTAAGTATAAAGGGGGGGACGGGGGCTAATCCCCCCTTAATTTATATAAATGGGTTTTTCAAGCAGAATTATCCGATTTTCTTCAAATTTTGTATATAGGTTCATTGTGATAATGCGCTTCTCTGAATAGTTTTGGGGGTTGATTGGTTAAGTATAAAGGGGGAAGGCTAATCCCCCTTTATTTAGATAAATGGGTTTTTCATGCAGCATTATCCGATTTTCTTCAAATTTTGTATATATATATTCATTGTAATAAGAGGCTTCCCTGATTAGTTTAAGGGGTTCATTAGTTAACTATGAGGGGTAACGGGGGGATAACCCCCCCTTAATATATTGTCGATTTCTGTATTTTTCAAGGGGCTTATTTCAAATTCTTTGAAATACGAGTATAATATACAATTAGTGTGAATAGCCTCTCAGTTTAACTGGGCAGTTTTCTTTTTATTTCTTTTTTCTTCCACCCCTCCCCCTGCAATATTGCTCAGTTAAGCTGCTGGCATTAAGCTCACCTGTAATGAATCAGTTCAAAATATTTTATATATTCTACGGAATGTTAAACTTGTGTAATTTAAATTAAAGTGGGAGGGAAGCAGAAAAATTACCAACAATGAAAGAAATATTAATTAAATAAATAAATCAGCATAAAGAATGATTATTCCTCTAATATGGTGCCCCGGTACATTCTTCGGAATTTTACTTTGAGAATGATATACTTAAAGAATTTTAGATTTCTATTAAATAGATGATTTCTATTTAGTGCATCTGAATATATTCTGATATAAAGAGAGGGAAAGTTCGGAATGTGTGAATTATTATTAATTATGTGAATTTTGTTAATTTAATCATTGCTTAAATGGAGAATTTATCACTACTAATACTGACCCCTGACTTGTTAAATAATGATATTAGATAATGGCATTAGGAACAAATATGTCTCAACCTATAACTAACACATTACTCAATACCTGTTTTAACATCATTCACTAAATATTTAATGAAAAATCTCTAGTAAATTTACATTATAGTATTTCAGTTTCTGCTTGTCTCTCAAACTTACATTTCTTCGATGAATATAGCTGTTAATTGAAAAAATAAATCACTGTAACTTCGTCCACTACGCTTTTTTTTATAACAATTGAGAGTGTTAGAACGTCACTAGCTCCGCCACACGTCCAATAGCTGAAATATAGTGACTAAGGGCAAACAATCCGATGGGGCATCTAACCTGGATTTATTCTAATAAATTTTATAAAGAAAATCAATTTCATATGTATAATCATAAAAAAAATATTATTAATACACTGCTTGCCTATATTAACCTTTTTTAAAAGGAAAATATTTATTTAAAATTACATTATAACGAGAAAATGGGGCAAAATCGCATACCATATTATCAATTTTCTTGAAGCCAGAATTTTCAAAAGAATTCACTGTCACTTTGCGTACATACTCTGCATTTATCCTTGTACCATACTATCATTTAAATAATGATTAGTTTATCACATAATTATTAATAAATAGTTATTTATAAAATGTAAAATCATCCGGTTTTACGTCACCGCATGAATTTGTTAAACTTACCGGAAAAAAAACTTTCTTTTAAAAAATAATAATATATTTTATTTTACGAGTTTAACTAAAGAACTTAACTAATAAAATTTCAATTATAAGTCTAATAGTTTTATATTTAAAGGCAAAAGGATAATTACCTTCATTAAAGTTTGAGAATATGCAGAAAAGAAATTCACTTCTTTATAAGCTTTATAAAAATCATAATCATTGTTGTCCATGTAGTTTTGGAAGCGGTTTCTTCAAACATTGTTTTTTGTTATCTTTTTTTAAATCCCACGTAGGAAATCCAGTATTACCCCAAGAGAATGTGGATCGGAAAACAAACCGTAAAATTGCTCTTTTAAATGCTAAGAATTGTTTCGTTGTGGGAAATAAATCCATTAATATAAAAGGTTTCAGTAACTTCAAATGTGCTCATACTTAGAAGTTTGAAAACTAGAAAAAATTAAAAGGAAATAATATAATAAACTTTTAAACACAGAAACTATATAAATGACAGTATGGAGATATCTTATCCGCGTTTCATTTTCTGTCCTAAAGCTAATTATTTCAACCTTAACGGTAAGGGTACTCAATTTTGCGCAGCCATCTGAGAGGTAAGGGCCTTACCTCTCAGATGGCTGCGCAAAATTGAGTCAAAACTGAGATAACCGGTTTCATCCGACTATAGGGTTTTATCTTACTTTCCCCTAATTTATCAGCAATTACCAAAATACACATAACCTTCAAATTTCTACTCCAAAAAGAAATATACTTTTGACCTTTTGAGGGCTTGTCTATTTATAAATATTATAAATGAGGATTTAGATTTTCACTATGCTTAAAACAATAATTCAATTCATTTCATTATTAAATGAGCTCAATAAAGCCTCAGAAAATATTATTCAAGTGACACTCTTTTATAAAGCATGGGATAGGAGAAAGGTAGAATTATCCAACGTTTTTTTTCTTTTTTGGATGTTAGATATTTATGGCAATATTCCAAAAATTACTTCGTGAAAATTGCTTAATTACATTATAATGGATTTACGTTAAATAACTATTAATCTAATAATTTCAATAAATTTACAGCATGAAAAGTTTTCCATTCGTCACTCACCATAAAATTTATAAAACTACAAATCTAAGGGTTACTCGTTAATTTTATAAAAGCATTTTTCCAAATCCTCATATAACGTGTGTATATAATGTGACCTCATATATATAATGTGACTGTCGTAAACAGATACGAGGCTGATCGCTGCAAATATAAATATTTTAGAAGGTAGCTCATTTCCCAAAATTATTTTTTTAAACAATCTTTCTAAAAATATAACTTTTATACAATTTAATTCGAAACACTAATTTTGAGAAAATTGGCCTTCTAAAATGTTTATATATGGAGTTACTGGTATTCGCAATTTCATTCTTAACGTAAACATACCACTTGAAAAAGAATTGAATTCAGTATGATTTTTATTATTTCGAAAACCATGGTGCACAGTACACACTTCTTTCGCATGCAGATAATAAAATCAGAAAAGAGCTTAGACGTCATTTGTTTATGAACAAATGAAGTTCCGGTTTGAGTTTTAAAAGTGAAGTTTTAGACAACTTAAATTTTTGCGTATTGATTTCTGAAATGGAGAAACAGAGAGTCATTTCGCGAAATTGCTGTTACTAGCATGCTGGAAATTTTCGCAGAGACAAAAGTGATTTTAAAAGCTTTTTGTTATCTTGATATAATCTTGCTAGATAAGGTAATTAATTTGATTATACACGCGCTTTTAGTGAAAATGAATGCCTTTAACGTTAAGAATTTTTTTTTCTACCCGATTATCGGACTATTGAATAGACATTTACGTTAGTCATTTTTTCAATGCTTACGATTTCTGTATATAAAACAACAATGGTTTTTTTGTTGTTGTTTAAAGCATTTCGTGAATTTATTTTTCAACAAATTAATTCAAATTCATTTGAAGTATAGTTTGCGTGTTATGAAAATGTGTTGTTTGTGCTTCCACAATTTAATTTATTTTCTCATCACATGACGTAATATGATTATGCCTTTAATTTTTGATAATGATACAATAAAATGCCGAGTTTGTATTATAGTTGACATTTAGAGAGTAACTCAAACGAAATCAAGTGCGTTTATCATTTTTCGGAGGATCATCAAAGCGATCGTCTTGGCGGGAGAAGTCCGGCTAGTTATTTATACTAGAATCAGGTTATACCAAATCCAAACACGATAATTCCATTTTAAATCAATCCAAGACTCCACACGAAACCTACGAAATAATTGTGGTCGCACCAGAACTAGATCTGAATCCGACATACTTCAATCCAGGATTGTTTATTTTGTCCACTTTTTTGTAAGTCCGGGGCACTAAACGAAATTCGACAAACTGGATAAAGTTGGAGGAAATGTGGACAAAATTAAAATCCAATGGATTTACATATGCTTGGCATATAAAATTATTGCCATGATGTAGTAAAATTGCGTTCCTATATATTATTTGACAATAAAAATATAAAAAAAAACAATCATTTAATTAAATAAGAATTATTGCTTATTGATCCTAATATAATAAATCCACAAAGAAAATGTTAATTGCATGGTGGTACAATTAATTTTAACAAAATTAAATCAATTAAATTGATAAATTTTAACAAAATAAATCAGTTGCCGAATATTAATTGCATTATTATAATATATAGTAATAGAAAAAAAAAAGAAATACTTTCATTCTATAGCCTAAAACTTTTCTTGAACCGTATAGTAATCTAATACATAGAAAATTGTAAATAAGTGCACAATAACATTTAAAAAGAATTTCATAAGAATTTAAAATTTTGTTTTCTTTTTTTTTTCTATATTTTGACTATATTTTATTTTCTTTAGTTTCTATACATTTTTTTATTATTATTTATTGTCATTTTGTATTTAACATTTTAAGAATGAAAAACTGTAGTCAATATTATTATATTTACTTTTTATTCTTGTTGATATAAACTGTGTCATATAAGTAATCTGTATCTGCATATACAGGGGCCGACTACACTCCTGTCAACCCCCATTAACTTCTGAACAGCGATAGCTATAGTCATAGATATGGTGTCTAGTATAATAAAGTGGTTATACACTAGCGTATGAAACTGCTGAAAGCGACACCTCGCGGCAAACAGCGTAGTAATCCTATCCGGAAAATATACAAGATATGGAAAAAAAACAAAAAACAGATACAAAGTTGTAGAGTGTCCTCAATTTCATATGAAATGGTGTCTTGCATGTAAAAATAACTTTACTACAAGTCATGAAATGTAAATTGTTTATATCCTATCACCAACTGAAATGCGCTACAAAGTTCAGGGAGAAGTGGGGCATTATGGAGCAGATGCATATTCACTAATAAAAACTAAAACATTTCTTTCTGGAATGAACACTATTTTACATAAAAATACTTTTACATAAATTTATTTTACTATTTTCACAAAAAATAATGCGTATATTGTTTACATAGATAAGTTCATTTTATGATACAAAATTGCTTTATATATAGGAATAAACAAGATATTTATTTATCATTTTTGTGTTTTTAACTTACAAATTACTAAAATTGGATAAAATGGTCAAAATGATATTTTGTCCATATTTTGTCGGGCTTGTTTTTTTCCCAGATTTTTTCAGGTTGAGAATTTGGAGAGTTAGCAGAATCAGAATCAGATCAAGTAAAGAAGCGATCTTATGAAATTTATGCCTTCTATCTTGCACCGGAATATATTGAAAAAATTCAACATACAGTGCACTCCGGATTATTCGGGTTAATCACCGGGAGGGGTCACACAGACAATAGAAAAACACCGGTAATCCAATTCTAGTGCTTCATAAAAGAAATCTCAATTTTTCGGAGCGCATGACACCCGAAACAGGTATACCTTCCGCTCTTTTTTTTATTATTATTAAACCACTATAGAAAACCACCAGAGCAGAATCTAGATCTTTGTATGTTGACGTTTTCAGACTTTTCCGTTTCGAAAGTGCAGATTCGTCATTACAATCTCTTGTAAAGGTAATAGGTGTTTCTTTGTTCTTTTTTATATCACATACAGTTTGCACTCCAATTTGATAATCCTTTGCTAATTTTCTAGCTGATTCTCCATTATCAAGTTTTGAAGGATTTCTAATTTTTTTAAACATTTAACACGTTTTGTTTTCCTTTCACATCAATTATTTTTACCTGTAAAAAATTTCACGCTACTAATTGACGATAAACAAGACGCAAAAGATAAAGGAACAAGTGCAAAAGGACAGTTGAAAGGCTATTGTACAAACAACATTCTGAACCCTCCCATCCTTCACCCCATCAAACAGGTTCCAGAGGGTTCGATTTGACCTCCGCGCACTTCACAATACTATTAGCTAAAGACAAGATTCTAATTCACATCATCGTCGATTTTACATGCATGATAACCATGAAAATTTTCTCTTTAAATTTTTTTGTGAGTCTGGAATTAGCACGGATAATCGATAGTACACTGCATATAAATACATTTTTTTAGAGTATCATGGAGTGTTACTAATTACTATAAAGGTGTACAATGCAACGAAATTTGTAGAAATTTTATTAGTCAGTGCAGAGTTTTTAACAGTAGTCCATATTGATGCAAATAACATTAATGTGCAACACTAATAACAATTATTTCGAAATTTAGGGGATTTATATAGTTCAGACGACTTAGAAATTACACTGTGTCCTTTATCAACACTGATGAACTATTTGTACAAAAACTATTGTGTCATGCAAAAGCAGTTGAAATTGCTTTTGCATGACGATAGTATCGATGGTTAATTTTTTAAAAAATCTATAATATTTTACTTTATACATTTTAATTACGATAATGTACTACTTTATTAGTGTAACGTTACGCGTAACAAAACTGTCAAAGATGATTTTATTTGAAAACTATTTTTTTTTCTAATTGAGCATTTTAGTTCTACAATCTATCTATATTATAAAGAACAAACGTGTCCGTGCGTAACGAGGACGTCATTTTGACGCTGGCAAACCAGACGATTAAATTTAACTTTTACTACGAATTTTTAAACTTCTAAAACTCGCACTTTTTTTTGCTTTACACCGTCAAATATGTAAAAAAAATGTACTTTAAAATGCAATGTGCTTAAAAACGGTAACGCATTTTTTTTGAAAATTGTATTGTAATTTACTCATTTTCTAGTTAAAAAAAAAAAAAAAAAGAAAAAAAAAATTCAACTATTAATTTTTTAAGTGTATCTCTATCGCGTGCAGACGATTGCGAAATGTACGTCCATTTGGACTTAACCCTTTGAGGGGCGGTGGTATATATTATGTACCACCTAATTTTAATCCGATTCAAACCAGAAACTTGTAATTAAATTTTACTTTTTTAACTTTGACGAGAAAAAGTTGAAAAATTGCTTATTCTTATTTTGAACTAAATTCTTTCCTAAATTCCGGTGGGAATTCAACATTACAGGAGCAAAAGTGCTTGCCCCTTAAAGGGTTAAATTAATATAAACAGTTCAGAGTTTGTTTCCGACTTATATTCCATACCGAAATTTAAACTTCCTTAATAAACAAATAAAATAATAAAATATAAATAAAACACAAATTTAAGACCTGTAATCGGACTACGCGCTTAAAATTATCAAAATGAAAAAGGCTGCAAAAGGCTGCAAAAGGCTGCTTTAAATTGCCTCTGAGGCAACTTCTACAACTACCGGCAACTCCCGGTATTCCTTTTATTAAATTTCTAAACATTATTTAAATTTTTTTTTCATATAAAAAGGATTTTTGACATTGTTAGTTGGCAATCTAAAAATATATATATTAAATGTAAAAAATCTTTTAGAGTTTTAAATTAAGAAAATGGTTTTCAATTATATTCTGTAACCCTTTTAGCCCGGGTTGGATCCCCTAGTACTATTAATTGAATGAATTTTGTTATAATAAAACCAGCATGAAAGTAGTCTTCGCTAAAAGTGATATTTTGTAGACTTGGCAGAAAGGATTTTTTATGACTATCTAATGCATACATTTAATTTCTTTTTATATAGTTATAAATTTATTATTTTGTAAACAATTCAATTAACATGATTTTTCTAGTATATTAAAATAAAAAGAAATTCAAAAAGTTATTTACATTAATATCAGTTCAATCTATTGAAACTTTGAAATACTGGGTGATTACAAATGAATATGCCAAATTTGAAGTGAGAAGTTATGAAGTTTCATAAATGTAGAAAGAAGAAGAAACACGAGCCAGTTTGCGCCACCAGCAGAAACACGAACGATAATCATTCTGTAGGATAATTCGTACCACGCGGGTTTCGGCATGCCGGATGTTACAGTTGCAATAGTTGCAGTTATCCTCGTTTTCAGTTCAGCAGTGTCAGCTGGTAGAGGCGGAAAAAACAGTTTATCTTTTATGTATCTCGCGGCAACTGACTGAATGAACTCGCAAAAGAACATGCCGATTCACCTTCAACCCACCGCTCGTTGCGCCATCTCTCGCCAAAAAAACGAATCTTTAAATTTATGAAACTTCATAACTTCTCGCTCACTTTGATATGTGAAATGGAACACTGCCTTTTATTTTTCAGAAGATATAGCCCTTCAAAGTTGGCATATTTATTTGTAATCACCCTGTATATTAAATAATTCAAAATTCTGTTTCAGGTAGTAATTTAAAGTTCAACATTATCGTTTGTAATCTTTTTTAGAATAAAAATAATATTCAATAGACAGAAATTTATTTATCTTGATATTGTGGCCCATGTGAATGATATAAAGGATTTTAAAAGATGGAAAGAACTTTAAGAGGTAGTAGAGAGCGTTACAGCAATCAATATTTATATAAGGAGTCAGGGTCGCAATATTATTCAGTCAAAAATTCTTGACTCTTTGTTACTAACTTTAAAAACAATGAGGATATACTAACTAAACTTTCAAAAGATTTACCGTATCTATAAAATGCTACCATATCATAAGAGGTGCTGAAAATGATTACGTGCATCCAAAAGGCGCTGAATATTCGCTTATTTTTTCGGAATATATAGTTAATTCTACATACAGTGTCACCGACCAAATTAATGTGCACTTAGAGAATTTTTCATGCTACATAATTATAAATAAACCAGTGGACCCATGCAAGGATTTCGCACTGCAATCTAATAATTTTTAGCAATATCTAATGTGTTTTACATGCAGGTTTAAACTTCTAAAGAAAAATTAAGGATAAAAATATCTGCAAACAACGTTAGTCAAGCCAGAATATTCATCTCATTTATTCCTAACAAGGAAGTTTCATCGAAGATAGAAAAAGGCGCGCACGAGGAAAATAAAAATTAACAATTGTATTTTAATGTATGTATAATGTGTATGTATAATGTGTATGTATGTATAATGTGACGTCATGTTCTTTGGGAAAAATACGGGACAAAGAAAAATAAATTGAAATGCACATAAATTACATTTAAATGTAATATAACAAATCATACCTTTTATGCACGTGTAAAATGCCACTGCTTCGATCAATCAATAATATTTTTTTCTTCTAAATGTTTCAATTTCAATTTTGGTTTTTAATCATAAATATAAAACAAACCCGCGAAAAACGCCACATTTTACCTCTTTTGTACTCTTTATTATCTTTTATAATCATTGTTGGGCATCCTATAATGCGGTATTTTATTTTTGTGACAACTTTGATTTAAAAAAAAATCTTTCATTTTATTTATGAAAACAGTGCTTATTTAATTTTTAATTAACAACAATTTAAAAAAAAAATCATGTTTTAACGAAATGTTAGTGTACTATGTCGGAAGCCGCTTCAAAAACCTTTCAAATGATACCTTATTCGTTGTTGTGCGTTTCGTAAATTCTTAGAAAAAGGGATGTTGACAACAGAAATCATATACCGGGTGTTTCACGAAGCACCCCAACTTTGAAAATAAATAACTCGAAAACTGTGATCGATAAAAGCATTAAACCAGTGGTATGTTTAGTAAAAAACCCGTAAAAATCTGATACAGAAACCTAAAAAATTTAGTAACAAATAGATAGCGCTGCCGGCAGCATAACCATAAGTAGGCTGTATCACATCAAAAGTGGTTCGAAATGTGCAACTTTCACACAACGCACATGTCCCAAACGAATAATGAAATTGTCAGTGACTCTCTGTAGTATGTCACCGGAAATCAACACACAAGCTTCACAAATAGCCTCCAGCTCGTCGAGTGTTAAAGGATTGTTGCGGTAAACAATGTCCTTCAGTGTCACTTGCGGTATTTTTTTTTTCACTGTACGCTCACGTTTCAACGGCGAAATTTTCGACGACTGGGGGTCTTCTTGACGTCTGAGCTCTCCGTAATGATGCCTGAAGCGCCATCTATTCGTGCTACTTTTAACTAAAATTTTGAGGTTTCTGTATCAGATTCTTACGGTTTTTTTTTTAAAAATAAACATACCACTGGTTTCATGTTGCTATCTATCACCGTTTCCGAGTTATTTATTTTCAAAGTTAGGGATCCTTCGTGAAACACCCGGTATATGATAACACAAAAAAAATATATATATAAAAAAAACATAAACTGTTTAATGAGAATTTAATACGTATAAAACTTTTGCGTGAATTATCTGATGTATATTATTTTTATTAAAAGAAATGTATGTAGATCCAAACAATAAATGTGAATATGTAAAATGTTTAATGTATATTTTATATTAAAATTTTACTGTAAAATTTTGGAAGAAAATAATTTCAAGTCATTATAAAAATGCTGCCGTTAAGCGTAAACTTAAACACTCTACTTAAAGAGTTATTTGTATTTTGCATTAAAAAAAATATTTTTCTTAAATTTATACACTAGTAAAATAATTTGTATAATTCTCATTAATTTTCCTCGTTTTATGACCGAGTTACCATGAAAAAATATTTATTTTAGCCTTTATATTACAGATTAATTAAATTACATTTACTTTATTTATTTCTGTAAAGTAAACAACATACAAAATATATGTTACAAAGAGAGTTTACTGCTGCGAGTCGAAGACATCTTTATTTCCATTGGGAAATACAAATGCATTAAAGTTTTTCGCCATGGAGTTTATTTAGGTATAATGATTTTAAGTAACTGCATACGTTTATAATAATAAAATTAAGAAATTCAGCATACTGAAAATAAAAACACTATAAAATACATACTACTACCGGTAAAACTATATCGTATACTTTCAACATCGCAATTCACCTGATTAATTCAAAATTATTTTTTAGCTATTGCATAACTTTTACCTGATAAAATACATTACATTATTGGCTGTAAACCGTTATCACAGGTATTTTTTACTGTATTTTTGCGGATACATTTTTATTTGAATATTAAAGTTTGATATTAAATAACGAATAATAAAAATCGACAATGTTAAAAGAGCATTTTCATGATTATTTTAAAAATTAAATTAAGTTTGACAGTTCATTGTTTTTGCTTGAATATTAAACCTAAGTCTATTTCAAAGGTGTTATGAAAAGGTTATTTAAGTTTCCTTTTTTTTTTTTTTATTTATTTATTATTATTTATTTTATTTATTACTTTTGAGGCATTGAATATAGCTATCCTATTTATAGGAATGCGGTCAATTATGAGTTAAACTCATATGCAAATGTACAGTCATAGAAATCAAAAACTGAACACCCCTCCCTCCCCCACTCGCTAACTCTGTAACAAATTTGTGCAGAAGAAAGTTACTGGTACCAGGCGGTTTGAAATAAAGTCTATTTTTTAATTATGTATGTAAAATTGGCTTAGGAGGCCATCTACATATCAAAACCAGCCCAAACTTTGTTTTCTTTCAATGGCAACACCCAATTTTGACACAATATTTTAAATCTTCGGTTCAAACAATGGAAGAATCATCACTAGGCTTTGCTCTATTTATATAGGGGAGAGTAGGGTAAACCCGGGTAGGCGAGACAAATCGTGCATCCTGTTTTCTCTCTGATGAGTGCTGCCCTGTGGACAGCACCGATCTTAACTACATCCCTTAGCATAGCAGTGTGCCATCAGATTTTGAAGTGAGTTAATCTCTATGTCCGTGCAGTGCTATTGGACAGAAATTCACCTCAAAAGTTTAAATTTTTTGCCATCTTTTATGCTCTACAAATAAGCCTAGCCGGACGGATCGATTTAGGCAAGTAAACCACTGTCTCCTACGATATTTTGATGCCAAGTAGAAGTGTTCAGCTATCCAGGAGAACAACCATGTAGATTTTTGGTCGTCTGTTGGGGCAAAACCAGGTATCCATGCGTTTTCATTGAATTCTGCGATGAATTGTTTCTTCACTCAACAGGTGGCGAAGGATCGATACAACTTTCAGTCTCCAAAGAGTGGGCACATGAGGAGGGCAGCGGATGCGAGAAGTAAAAACTGAGAAAGCGATTTCATGACAATATTAAAAAGTGTTTGAAAACTTAAAAAAAAGTTACTGATCTTAAAAAAGGTACATATGTTTAAAAGTTTGATTCAAAATTTATTACAATAAAGCTTTCTGTTACTGGAAGTGTAACAACTTAATTTCTGATTAGTACCCGTTTTTAACCCTACCAACAAAATTCGGAGCTGTTTCAGATGGCTATAGAAAACGCCTTTTCCTAAGTTGAGAAACATTTTCCTATGGCAACAGGTGTGGTTTTTCAATAGCCCATATGCCCTCGAACACTTTTGTACGTTAAAATGTAGATAAAATGCTCAAGTGATACAAAGAGAAACACAAAATGCTTATAAAAACCTTTTAATGATCGACATATGTTTCAGCGCTCATATACAACGCCATTTTCAAGATAATATAACGATAAACAAAAATATTCTCGCAAATTTTCAAAATAAACTTGAAAACAAAAATCACTAGATCATATATGTAAAAAAAGCAGGTGCTTGAAATAGTCAACTGTAAACGTGAAAATTAATATTTCTTTACAGTTTTTTTAAAACTGAAAAGTACTTATTGTCAAATTTTAGGTAAGTCAAATGAGGCGGATTCATTGCAAATGTTCACGTTACGCATACAGATTTCTATTGATTCACGGATAATAGATGGGAAATAAAGCCTTGATGGATAAATTATTTTACTATTTTTAAAATCAATTGTTAGGTCTTGGTTCTATGTAGTCTTGCCAGTGCTGTAATACTTCTGTCAAATTTCATATCTGCCACATGCTATTTTAATCTTGTTTTAAACTTTCTAGTGATCATTCCTATATAATATTGTAATGTTCCATTTGAAATGTGTGAAAAAACATATATCGATCATTAAAATATTTTTATAAGCCTTTTTTTCTGTTCCTCTTTGTATCACTTAAGCTTTTATCTATATTTTAATTATAATTAATGATCTTATTATGTGATTATGTAACTGTTATACGTTGCTCCGATTTTTCCGCCCTTCTAGACTTTTGTTAACAAATGAAAACCGTTAGGTATACGGTTTTACCCTACTTTCCCCTATATGATTGTACGATGTATGAGTTTTTTTAAATGTATGAAATGACATGTGAAAACAAAATGATTATCGATGTATTATGATATAGCCAATAGTTGTAAATTGATATGATTAAAGCTGATAAAATTTTCGTTTTTAGAGCACATAAAATGTAATTTTTTTTGTATTTAAAAATTTATAACTTGTTCAAAAAATTAACATGTTTGATGAATAGCATTCATTAACAGCGGCGAACATTTTTGTAAACTTAATAAGTTTTTAATTTATAAAGAAAAAGTTAAACCTACCTGAATATTTAATAACAAAAAGATTATATTCTTTCAAAATTTATTGAATTAATTGAATCATAAGTAATTAGGTTTTATTTTTCAGAAAGATAACTAAAATTGTGAAAAAGTAATGATATAACATTAAACAACACATCATTCAATAAATATTATATCTATTTTTCAAACAAATGAATGTTATACTTTTTGACGAATACGGAGTATATATAACTTCATTTCCGTTGATAATTGTGATTCTTGAAGGTGACTATTTATTTGGAACATGCAAAAAAATAAAACTTATCATACAAAAATGTATCAAAGCTGTATTAGGGTGTATTATAAACGATTATACTACCAATAGAATCAATTGTTAATTATAATTTATTGTAATATTGATATTATTGCGAAAACAAGTATACTGATACTTTCATTATTTATGACCAAAAAGTGGTAGTGGATGTTGATTATTCTTATTTTTACTTACCCATCATACGTAGTATAGGGTAAGTCTTGTAATCGTTTTGAAAATCGAAAATTTTTTTTGACGGATTTACACGTTTCAGACACTGGAGATTCCGAAAAACATATTTTTAGAAAAAAAAATTTGCCGTCCGTCTGTGTGTCTGCAAATGCTCTATCTCCCGAAAAAATTGGGATAGAGAATTGCAATTTGGTATGTACTTAGTATGTAATAATGGGAAGAAGCCTATTTCATTTCAATAACCTCGATTAACCGGAACTATTTTTTTCGGACTCTCGAAATATTCGTTCTGATGAAAGGTATATAAAAATTTTTGAAATTGGTTATTTTAAGAAATGAATATAAAAGACAATAAAAAAACATAAATTTTGCATAAAGCATGAAGTCGATCGGATAATGAGTTGCCGAGATATTTGGAATCCTATTTCCCACACTCTTCGATTTTTCATGACCCTGTATTTCATCCAAATTTCACTTCAAAGATATATTTTAATTGGAAATTTAACGCTTAATCAGATGCAATAAACCGCTAGTTAATAGGATTATTATTTTTGGAGTTATAAGGATGTTTCTTTCAAGCAATTTAGTAATCGAGCCTTTAAAGTTTGTGACGTCATCAAGCCTCGATTTTATTTGAATTGCAATGCATTTTATAAGTAGTTTACACATTTTTTATTTTAATATTTTACATTATGCATATCATTGATGGGTAAGTATTACGGTGGCCCCAACGACTAGTTTAAATGATGAATTACTTTTATTCACGAAAACATATAGACATATTTTAAATATATCAATAAAACCAGCAAGTTCTTCTTAACACACATTCCTTCCTCATAAGCATCTTTAAGTCATTAAACGAAACTTATTTTGTAATTTTGTAATTTATCCTTTATTTAAAATCCACATGAACATTTTTATTTCCGAGAATAATATGTGAAGGAAAATCTACAGCCAGTTGAATTATATTCTAAACGGAATACGTCTTTTTACTTTCTTATTGGTTTTCATAAAATTAGTTGGTTCAATTAATTGGGTCAATAAAATATTGGTTTAATGAAAATTTTCAACTTCCGGCATTCGACGGATTTACACGTTTTAGAAGGCCCTGAACACTATTTGACTGTTTTTAGAAAATGTCTGTATGTGACAAAAATATTTTGGGCGCTCTATCTCAAGAACTAATTCACGGAATTTAATAAAACTTTAGATTCAGTTAGACCTTGATATGCTGATCAGTTTTTGGTATGTATATCCCAACAGATGGTGCTGCTACGTTGCATTATTCATGATTTTCAAGATAGCTATATCTCAAGAACTAAAGCACGGATTTACATCAAACTTCAGATTCCGTTAGACGTTGACATAAGCTGGTGCTGATTCGTTTTTGGTGTAAATAACCCAACAGGTGACTCTGCTATGCTACATTTTGCACGATTTGCGCAATAGCTCTATCTCAAGAACTAATGCATTGGTTTTCATCAAACTTCAGATTCAGTTAGACATTTACATAAGTTGGTGATGGTTAGGTTTTCGTGTAAATCATATAACAGGTGGCGCTTCTATGCTACATTTTTGGATTATAAAATGTATAGTTAAAAAATACGCCTTTTGAAATATTAACATATTTAGATAGAATAAAGCTTTGGGATTGGCCCATCCAACTAGTTTAAAATGTGAAATTGTCGAATAGTACCTTAACGGCTCAGTCCCTACATTAATTATATGATACAATTATGTTTGGGTGACTTCGAACTCTTTTTAAAATGCCTTACACTAGTTATAAAATACCTTTTATTTGATAATATGCAACGAAACCTGGAAGAATTTAAATGGTGGAAAGGCGTGCCATGCACTTCGAGATGTTTTGGTGAATTATTTGCATAGTTGCTAAATGCCGTACTACTGTATTTTAATAGCAATCTTCATCTTATTTGATGACATAAGTTCTATGATTGAATAAGACAAAGATTGCTATTAATAAATATAAAAATAAATATAGTTTTTTTTTAATACTCTCTTTTACAAGCATTCAATGTTCTTGAAAATCACGCGTAACTTCATGACTGCAATTCATGATTTTTTCAAGAAAAAAAAAATTGTTAACCGAACCTGTAAATGGAAAATTCACCGCTTTTTTTATGCTTTTTAAAGTGCGAGTTATTGAATTTATATAAAAAAAATTAATTCTTGTTCTGTTTCTTTTTTAAAACTTTTTTTTAGTATTTCTAAATTGATTCTCAATGTATAATAATAATTTAATTAATATGCAATTCTAAACTAATTAAAGCTCATTAAAAAAAATATTACACACTTTATTTTTTATTTATATTTTCTACTTTATAGTGTTTAAAATATTTCGTTGTTGCAGCTTCAAAGCTAGTTGGACTGTTTTGCATAATTAAAGCCTTTGTTGTTGTAACTCGTATACAATTATAAAAATGAAGAATACTTGGCATACTAACGAATGAATGTCTTAAATTTAATTTACTAATTTTGTAATTAAGTTCTAAAAAGATAAAAATGTTGTATTTGCATCGGAAAGACACTTTTATACATATTTGTATAATTCTAGCCTACCAGGAAGTGAGTTAAAAAACAATTTCAAAATTCTATCTTTACATACAAAAAACCAAGTGGAGTTAAATAAAACAGTGTAAAAATAGTCGTATGGGATTTGGCAGCTGTGCAACTAAATCACAAAAACATCTCAACGTTCATAGCACCTCTTTCCAGCGCTAGTAGTTAACTAGATATTATAACATGTATTTTTATAAATCGACACTAATCAATGACTCTTTTTATTATAAGTACTAGTTCAAAAAATTTCCAAAACTTATTAGATTAATAAATTCAGAAGTAGTTTTCTTTAAATGAAATAATAAAAAGTGAGTTATTTAGATTTTAAAACATGTTTCCAATATAAATCTTTCATTTAGTCCAAAACTTTGTATAAATGATATTTAAAATAATCCCATAAAAGGAAAATAAAATAAACAATCCGTTTTTACACTGGAACAAATTACGATACACTTTGATTCTTTTCTGACACCTTATTCGGAAAAAATCGAAATATTTTTTCTTTCTATGAGTGTATTAAAATGTCGGAATTTTGAAATAATCGTATTAAAGTATTAGTTGCACACGTTCGGAAAATGTGAACGGATTTAATTCATGAATAAATATCCTTTTTTTAATTTTATTTAGTAAAACTGAAATCAGATCTTAAAAACATTTTTTTACACGATAAATTTAAAATGTCAAACATTTTTACCCCCCTTTTTTTTTTACAAATGAAGCATTTAATTAAGTCTTTTATAATTTGTATTCAAGTTGTACCCATTAATATGCTTTTACGTTGTATTTCTGAAATGACATATTATACACTGCATTATCTGTTGAGGCATTCACTTGCTTGTGAGACATAAAAAAATTACTATTGAATTATACTTCTGTGATCCATAATCTTCAAACAACTTCCGAAAGAAAATATATGCAGACCGAATGAAAATAAATAACGTTTATATATATGTAGCAATTTACTTTTTATGAAGCAAATTTATAGTAAATGTAGATCTCACCCACTTATTTTTGGCAGTAATGATATCAGCCAGTCGAAGAATTGGAGAGATCTGTATTTTTGTTTAAAGTTGGATTTTAATAGGTGATTGCGAGATCTCAGTGGTTATCCAACTTAAGTGTCGTAGTTAGGTTCTTCGTAAATATGCAGAATCTAAGAATTAGATTTGCAGTCGCATATCTGTGTAGGCTAAGAATTACATCCAGTGTAGGCTAAGAATTACAACCAGATAAAGTTTCTCGTAATTTGAATCAAAGATCAGCCATGATGTAAATTCAATATTTTATTTACGGTAAAGACATCTTAGAGTTCAAAGAAAGGTTTCCAGATATACTAAAATATTTACTGTTCAGGAGATTGTCAAGTTGACCCGCAGATTCCTAGACATTATTAGAGGAATAAGAATTAAATTCTAAATTGAATACCATATTAAATTAAGCTAACTTCCATTGAATTAGGTTAAATTCTAAGATAATATAAATATTCCAGGGGCTGATGATGATCCACACAAAACTAAAGCAAAAGAACCAGCGAAAAAAGTAATCTTCTGAGGACGTATATTATGTTTTATTGGTGAGTTTGTAGGAACATAAAGACAAGGGAAAACTGCAATGCCGGAGTTCCAGCCAATCGGTAAACGTGATGATACTATTTAACCGCGTTTGAAAAAAAAAGTGTATATAAGATACTGGAAATGACGCGTAAAGTCAAAATTTAGCCTTATGAAAAAAACCCCTAATATTTTAAAATGGAATGCACTTTGGTGCGGAGAAACTAAAAACCAGGCGTAGAATAATGGAATTTTGAGATGGGGGAAAGAGAAAAGATAAATACTTTAAGGTAGAAATAAGTAAATTAAATGAGAAAAAATATCGAAATTAAAAAAAAGTCTCTCTCTCGGTAGATATATTAGGCCTAAATTATTTTGTATGAGATTGCTTGGTAGGTGTAATTAACAATCATACAAATTTTGCCAGTTCGCATTCATGGTGCTTGTCGCATTCATGGTGTTTTGTTACATCTAATATCTATAATGTACGTCAATTTTTTTTTCAATCAGTGGATATTATAGGCACAGTGATAATTTGTAGTAGAGAAGTTTTGAAAGTAGAGAAAGTTTTAAGATTTAATTCTAAAATTTTCAACTCTTGAAAGTGCATGTCATTAATATATATTTAAAACTGTAAAAGTCTAGAGGCTATACTTCAAAACTGAAAAAAAAAAAGAATAACAATCTTATAAATTGCGTAACTTTGGGAAGATACTGTAGGTCATTGTTATTGAGAAAATTAAACAATGCATACACAGACAAACAGACAATATATAACAAAAATAATAAATACGTTTAATTTATTTTGAAAAGTGTTTAAAAAGAAAAATTTCGCAATTTTTCACAAACAGTTTTTTAAAGCTTAAAAAATTGCACATTTATTTTTAAATTGTTTATATACAATAAACACTTTATTTATTCTGATTTACAGAAGATTTGTAAAAGCATAATAAATTACTTAAATTTTGTTTTTTCAGTTTGACACACATATTACTGCGTCTGGTTTTCATATTTGTTAGAATCCTATTTAATGATATGAAAAGCAAGACCAAATCTCCAAAACCCCCTCTAGAGTATAAAAAGATTTAGTTTAAGCCTCTTGTCTTTAAAGAATCGAAAACATTCAGAAATTTCAAATGGGATTGAAAAAAGCAGACATAAATGAAGTTTCCGGCTTTCTTTAAGACTTAAATTTGAATCAATTTCAATTTGAATATTGACAGAGGAGAAAGTTTTGTAATGGTATTCATATTGTATGTATAATTTAATAAAAAATATGACTACTTTTATGCCATTATTTTTCTCATTCTTTAACAAGAAGGAGCGTGAAATTCAGGGTAAAAAATCTACTAAAAAAATAGATAAACACGTATTTCAGCGATTTTAGAAACTCAACCATTAAGGGGGTTAAATGGGGGGGGGGGGGTGAAGGTTTTAGATCATTTCGCCATATCTCCGCAGCAGTTTTAGGTAGGAGCGTGGAATTCAGGATCCCCCATTTCAGCGATTTTATAGATTCAACCACTGTCGGGGTTAAGTGGGGGTCGAAAATTTTAGATCGATTCGCCATAGCTCAGCAGCAGTTTTAGATAGGAACGTGTAATTCAGGATAACAAATCTACTTACAAATTTACTAAAAAAATAGCTAAATGCGTATTTCAGCGATTTCAGAAATTCAATCACTAAATGGGTCTCCCATTCGCCATATCTCAGTAGCAGTTTTCGGTAGGAGAGTGTAATTCAGGATAACAAATCTACTAAAAAATAGTTAAACACATATTTCAGCTATTTTAGAGATAGCGATTTTGTCGCCAACATCGGCTATTAACCTGATTATGGAAGATTACACGAATAAGAAAACTATTGCTGATTTTTTATTAGATATTTTGCATGACGTTTTTTAAAGGAAAAATTTTCTTTAATTTCACATTTTATAAATTGTTTTCGCACTTTTCCCCTTTTAGAGATCAGATTTCAAAATACACATTATCATTTATCCCCGAGGTTTTTTCCTATGATTGTGTCAAAGTAACTTAATTTTTTCCTGATTTTCTTTTAACTATTTATGTGCGGGAATGTACAGGGCTACGTTATTGTGATCGCCAAATTATTGCATTTTTATTTATTTTACCTGTTAGACTCTCATGGTTAAAATGGGCAAAGCCATATGGAATAAAAACACTCCCGCCTTTATCCGATTTAGAACAATATTTTTAAAGTACTTACCCATCTCTAATCCTACATTGCAGTCCACACATTGTCCCCCACGCAAAGCCAAGATGGGCCGTTAGATAATTTAATAAATGTAACATAATGATAAAAATTTTTAGAAATAATAACCACAATTCGATTATCTAAATAACTTTTCAGAAGTATATTTATCAAATCTTTTATAGCAGTGGTTCCCAAACTTTTGGGCTCGCGGAGCCCTTTTTGGGAAGAATATCTTAGGCGGAGCCCCTTATTCCCACGTTACTATATGGTTTATAAATTAATGTATTTTTATGCCTATGGAGCAAAGAAAGATCGGCAGGATAAAAGTCCAAACCAGTAGTTTCCAACATGAGGCCAAGGTTCTCAGTTTCGCCCTTCTCTTGATACAGAAATTCTGAATTCATACTAGAAATTTTGGAAATCAAATTTTCTATTATTTAACCCCGTAACAGTTTTATTTAATATTACTGTTATTGAACACAATAAATTAAAAATAAGGAATAAAACGACTTTTTTTGTATTAAAATATCTGCCATGTATAATCGAGATATATCCGCCAAATAGCAAAAATTACAGTTAAAAATTTGTGGTTTCAGAAAGCTTCAGTAAGGAAGAAAACAAACTCTTCTTACCCGAGCGACATTCGAGCAATACTGTTAAGGGGTTAATGACATCCACTTTTTAAATAAAAAAATTCTTTTGGGATTTCCAGTATGAACTCGGAATCAAAGATCAAAATGGTAACCCTGTCTGGTTTATGCATTGCATTGGGACTTACATGAAACTATTATTATTTATGGCGAAAACCACACACACAGAAGAAAGATAAGTTGAACAGTTTTCGTTTACAAAGAGAAACTTCTGTATAATCCCAATAGGCTACTCGCGAAAAGAAGGGAAATGTGTAGGCCCAGTCGCCCATGAGTAATTATATAACACGTTTTTGCTAGTCCCCCCCTTCCCTCCTCGTAAAAGAATCATGCGAACCTGGATTATTTTTCTGTTCTTTACGTTTTTTAGTATTTCTAAACATGCAACGAAAACGAATCTCCTCTGACCTTCTTCTTTTGAACCATTTATTAGGTAGAATTCGTAAGAAATACTACCTATTGCATTCTCCCCTAAGTCGGAATTTTTGAAAATTTTTTGCAGATCTACGCCGATTATGACTCCCATAACCCAAAACCACCCCACTTTAAAACTTTTTATATCTATCTATGTCACTTTTATATGGACACGATAACGTCAATAATTCTGCACAATTCTCTTTCAAACTGATACATAAAATTAATGGGCATAAAATCTCGGTCAAGTTCGTTAATGGGCAAAATCGAACCAAGGGGGGGGGGGAATGAAAGGGCTTTTTGTGAAAACAGAAAACAACCCATAATTTCTTAATTATGATACGTATCGGATCCGTTTAAAGTTATCATTACTTCTAGGAAAAGGGCCGAAAATTTACGTATGACAGATTTTTGATATCATTAAAAATGGCCCCAAGGGTGGGGAAAAAAGGGGGGGGGTTAGAAGAAAACAATTCATAACTTCAGCAATTCACAAGATATCAAATCCGCTTAAATTTATTATAAATCCCCTTAATATTATCTAAAACTTTTATATTGACAAGTTTTTTATATGACCAACCCTTATAGCAAAAAAAAAAAAAAAAAAAAAAAAAAAAAGTTAGGTTTTGAAGTGGGCGGTTCCAACTGCCACATCATGGCAAAAAGGTCATTTCTTCCGCAGTTCCCAACAAACAGGCGCCCCACGGTCTGCGTCTTCGAAATCTACCTTTGCCTGTAGGCCGATACATCAGCGATTTTTTAAAAATACATTTAGAAGTAGATCATTTTAGTGTTTAAGTGCGCGGGGCAAAGTCTATAACCTCTATTGTTAGGTGCAACATCGTTCACCTTTTTTGGATGTTTTATTTGAAGTACTTAGCTATTAATTATAGTTTCGAAAGAAACATTCTTTTACCATTGTTTTTGCCTCAAAATAGATATACGGTTAAAAACTACACATGTTAAAATAACTGCAACTAGTATAAAAATTTTACTAATAAAAAGGGATGTATGGGTGGAGATAAGTTTATATCAGGGTGATACTCATTGACGAAAAGTCTAAGCAAGGGGTGGAGCTGAGCAAAAATTTAGATTGTTAGTGTGATGACAAATATACAGAACTAATATATTTTTTAAATTGCTATAGCCTTATTTCTGATAGGAAAATGTGTCATCATAACATAAGAATTTTAGCCAATACCAAGACAAATTAAAAACAAAATTTTAAAGAGGGCTGTTAAGTGATATACAAGATGTTAAAAAATGCGCTTTCAGCAATATACATTGCTTTAAAAATTAAGTACAATTATGTAAAACAGCATAGAAAATTTAAGTAACTAAAAATTAATAAAAATAAAGTAAACACATTAAAGTTACAAAATTTACAAAAAGAAAAAAGAAAACTATATGCACAACGTATACAAATATTAAATGAATCAAATGAGGGATTTATTAAATGATACAAGATGTAAGAAAAAAGAGGCGTTTTAATAGACAAACATTGTTTTACTATGAAAAACAGTATAGAAAATTTAAATATACAAATAACAATGGTTATATATATATATATATATATATATATATATATGTTGCGTTTTGACGAATATGAGGTACCACCAGGTGTAATTTTCCATGAGAAAATGGCGGTCCGTTAAAGATAGAACCTATTGCAGCCGATATTCACGATCATGGCGAAGTAGTGAGGCAATGAAATGAGTCCACAAAAGTTTCTCCAGTAAATCCAGCCAATTTCCAGACAAATAGTTTATTTAGAAGACGAGCGATGCAGAGACAATTCCCACAGGTATAAACTTATAGCCCTCGGGCTTCACGATGGTTCACTTCATTGATTTAAAGTTGTTAAATGGCCATATGAATATTCTACGAGACGATAAACACCAGATACGTATTTGTTTATACTTCCAAAAACGTTAAAAATCTTCCACTCTGACCGATGCGAGCCAGTTTTGTTAACTCCGCGGAGACATACAGAAAACTACGTCACGTGCGCACAAACCAATGAGTGAGAGGCTAGCTCCAGCCCAGCAAATGAGGCGCGAGGGAGAAGCTAAGACACGAAAGAGTACTGACGCTGGTCGCGGATCAATTTTGAAGTGAAAATCCCAAGCGCGCGAAAAATCAGAGCAATGATAATAATAATAAAAAGAAAATGGCTTTTTAAAAAACATTCGGAATGAGAAAGCGTCTCGGAATTTTATAGATTGGGAAGCTGATAAAAGCTACGAATGAACTTAAAATTTTAGATTAAGATTTGGAATAAGATAATTATTAATATACGGATATTTACTTTTAAAAGTACATTAAATAGGAATAAATATTTTTAAGAATTAAGGAAATGCTAAATATGTCAGAAGTTAGATTAATTTTAAAAGATTAATGCGAATAAAATGGAAGCATACGAAGGAAATAAATTTTTTATATAACATATATATATATACAATATACACAACTGTAAAATGAATCTAATAAGGGGCTTTAAATGATACAAGATGTTATAAAAAAGATGTTTTAAGCGACAAATATTGTTTTACAATGAAAAACAGTATAGAAAATTTAAATAGCTAAAAATTAATGTAAATAACATAAAAAGATTAAAGAAATCAAAGTTATAAAAAGAAAAAGAAATATATATACACAATATACACAAATGTAAAATGAATCTAGTGAGGGGATTTGAATGATACAAAATCTTATAAAAGACGTTTTAAGCGACATTGTTTTAAAAATTAAATGCAATTATAAAAAATAGGATAAAAGATTAAAATAACTAAAATTTAATAAAAATAAAATAAACAGTTTAAGGAAATTAAAAAAAAAAAAATACATTAAATGCAGAAACATAAAATAAAGTAGAACCAAAAATATTATAAAGAAAATAGATAGATATATAATGCAAACTTTTACAGGCATCCCCCGACTTACGTAATTAATGCGTTCCGCAGACTTTTACGTAAGTCGAATGTGTAATTTGCTTAAGTAAAATTTCGTAAGAATCTGCAATATATTTATTATATATACATATATAGATTATTTACAATATATAGAGACATATATAGATTATCATTAATTTTTAATTAAAGCATCATGCAGCAGTATTTTCACGGATATAAATTATACAAGTATGAAAAAATATAAAGGTAAACTGAAAAACCACTTTTCAAATAAAAAATATCTTGTGTAATTTGGGATTTATAAATTTAACATTGATGGAGTGATTTATAAGAATTTTGAGATTACTTCAAACGACTATAAAAATAAGAAATAATTAAAGAGGACTGACCTACCTCTTCTCCACGAACTTTCGATGACAAGACAAATGAATAGCACTCACAAAATAAAATAATTCTTGATAAGCACAAATTGTATTTATTAAGAATTAGATGACAACAACGAATAACGAACAATAAAGATTCGTTGTTATGATAATACTGTATATTCCCAACAAAAATATAACTTTCTCTAATACATAAAACAACATTATAATAGTTATAATTTTTATCTACATATTTTATTTATAAAATAACTGTCAAAAGTATGCAAACGCGTATCAAATGCGCTAGTGAGTTCATAAATGTAATTTAAAAAAAAATTACATAACTGCGAATTTACGTAAGTCGCAGTATACGTAAGTCGGGGGATGCCTATATATGATTTCAAAAAGTATTTTATAGTATTTTTCAACCCATTGATAGAACATACTTTCGAAAAATTTCCCCTGGCAATATGCTACTTTTTTTCAAGTTTTGTTTATTTTCCTGGAACGCCGCGGAGCCCCAAGGGCACACTTTGGGAGCACACTTTGAGAGCACACTTTGGGAACCTCTGTTTTATAGTAAAAATGCTTTTGTTTTCTGGCCCGATGCAGAGTGCCGAAATCCGGAAATAAACTCTTTGTACACATAACTTTGCAAATAATTGTTTATCACTATCAGTGCCCTTGATATATGCTTAGATCACCTTTATTGCGTAAAATGAAGACATTACTGTTTATTTTAGTTCATACCATCTTGATGTTGACTATTTTGAAAATTAATGATATGATTGTTCTAAACGACGCACAGAAAATTAATTACTTACCCATCATACGTAGTATAGGGTGACTTGTAATCGTTTTAAAATTGAAAATTTTTTTTTGACGGATTTACATGTTTCAGACATTGGAGATTCCGAAAAACATATTTTTAGAAAACAAAATTTGCCGTCCGTCTGTCTGTGTGTCTGTAAACGCTCTATCTCTCGAAAAAATTGAGATAGAGACATGAAATTCGGTATGTATTTAGCACATAATAATGCGAAGAAGCTTATTGAATTTCAGAAACTTCGATTATCCGGAACAATTTTTTCGGACTCTCTAAATATTCGTTCTGATAAAAAAGATACATGAAAATTTTCGAAATTGTTTATTTTAAGGAGTAAATATAAAAGACAATAAAAAAACATTGTTTTCATCATCAAAAATACATCAAAAATACATACAATCATCAAAATATTTTGTTGCATAAAGAATAAAGTCGATCGGGTAATTAATTGCCGATATATTTGTAATCCTATTTTCCACACTCTTCGATTTTCCATGAACCTGTATTTCATTCAAATTTCAATTCAAAGATATATTTCAATTGGAAATGAGACGCTTAATCCGACGCTGTAAACTGTTAGTTAATAAGATTATCATTTTTGGAGTTATAAGAATGTTTCTTTTACGCAATTCAGTAACAGAGCACTTAAAGTCTATGACGTCATCAAGCCACGATTTTATTCGAATTGCAATGCATTTTATAAATAGTTTACACATGTTTTATTTTCATATTTTATATTATGCGTATCCATGATGGGTAAGTATTACGGTGGCCCCCAACAACTAGCTTTTTTTTGTGGTAATTTTTATTGTTTTATGATGAACTGTGTTTCAGGAGGCGTTTGTATCAGAAGGTTTTAACCGTAAGGATTTAACAATTTTTTGTAAAAGGGACCACAGAATGAGCAATTTCACATATCTTAATGAAAAAGTTTGAAATCCAACTGATTCCAGTCAAATTAAGAAATGAGAGAAATAGTTTGTAATCTTACCTTTAACCCTTTCAGGGGCAAAGTACGTGCGTTTCTAAAATATTGAAATCATTGAATCTCACCGGGATTTATCAACAAATTTATTTGAAATTAACTAAAAATCTTTATTCACGTATATTATAAAAGCAAAATTTGATTCCAAGATTCCGGTGTGATTGTGGTGTTTGGTAATAAAATTTAAGTGGGATATATTATATCCCACCACCCTTCAAGGATTAATATTTATTCCCATTTTCTGCTAATTTGAGGTAAAATACTGTTTTACCATTCAAATATTTTACTTAATAAATGCACTAAACGGCTTGATTTGTTACATTTCTAAAAATTGCAGAATGAAGCTTAACAAATCTAAATAACCTTTTTATCAAATATTTTGTAGATTTATATAATTATAGATAATGATAAAAATGTTTCATAAATTGAATGTTACTTAATTTTTGTTATATAAGTGTAAAAATATACAGAAATTTCAGCTTATACAGCAGAGATATTTGCTTAAATTTAATGTAACCTCGAAGTGCAATCGGAAATCTTTCCCTTACTTCCGGAAGTCATTTGGAGAACGACCAACTCTGAGAAAGCATTAAAGTCTTCGAGATATTTGGAATCGTTTCTGAAATAAAATGGGCCTTCTTCTGCTCGTAAATTTTGGAAAAAAATACTTCTGTGAGTTTCGGAAAAAAATTCTTTTCTGACGTTTTGGATTGGCTCTTCACTTCAAAAAATAATTGTTGATTTTGCAGTATAAAACTGGCACCCAGCTGCCAGTATTATACCGTATAATTAACAGTATTAACCAGTAAAATAAGCAGTAATACGCTGCCGTGCAAGCAGTAATACGCTACCATGCTACCAGCAGTAATACGCGCATGCGCGGTAGCGTATTACTGCTTGCACGGCAGCGTATTACTGCTTATTTTACTGTTTAATACTGTTAATTTTACGGTATAATACTGGCAGCTGGGTGCCAGTTTTATACTGCAAAATCAACAATTATTTTTTGCAGTGTTCTAACGGAAGAATTCACTGAAAATTTCAACTCAAGAAATATGTACGGGTATTGTTAATAAAAAAAAAATAAAGGGAAAACCCAAATTAAGGAAATTTTTAATATATGAAGGGTTCGGGTGTAAAACAAAACAACTCACAAAATGCAAGTTTTGATATATTCAATATTAAAGTTATCTAAACAAATCTACAATCTACCCTATTAAAATTCGTGCGCGTATCTATCTATGTAACCTCAAAAACTCGAAAACTACAGGGTGCAGGGCTACACAATTTGGCACACGGGTTGCTGGTAGGGGGGGGGGGGGGAGGCATGAACGACTGGGGCAAAAAATTCGAAAATTTCAAATAGGTTTTTTAATTTTATGTTTTTGACGAATTTTTGCCTTTTTTTATGTTCAACATGTAATCGCGCGAGTTCGAACCAGTTCTAAATGTTTACTGCAATGTGAGATATACATATTACGTACGCCACGCTGCAATACAAAAAGCTGTAGCGGGTATTACGATAATTCTTTTATGCATTAATTTCCCATGCAAATAATTAGATATTATTTAGTTGCGCTTAATGATTACCTTTTTAGAAAAATAAAGATAAACATTTTATCACAAACATCAACAAAACTTTTTATTCTATTTATTCCCTTATTCCAAAGAAAGTTTTATAGTCTGCTGTCATAGCAACATGATCAATTACATTTCATTAAAAAAATGCACAGCAGTAGAAAAATATTTTTCTACATATTACATAGATACATATAGTTGTACTGATTTTTATTTTTATTTTTGGTTTTAGCATTAAACTCATGAACTCCCGTGCGTAGAACGAGTTAAACAGCTAATAAAAAATAATGAATGTTTAAAACATCTGATTTCCTAAGACTGGACCTTGAGTTAAACCTTGAGGACCTGCAGATCAGGAGCCTCGGTGTCCGCTCTGAAAGTCATTTTATTTTAATCTCACTTTTCATATTATTATTTAGCATCTTACAATCCGCAATTTAATTTTTTTATATTGCATACATATTTATAGGCATATAAAATACTTTGGAGGTTCCAGAAATTAGAAGCGTTAAATTAAACGCGGTATGCAATGATATTCTGAAATTCTTATAAACTTCTTATTCTTGTATTTTTTTTTTAGATAAAACAGTTCATTTCTTGAGGAGGGCTCTGCTCTCCTGAAGCCCTCGTAATCTTATTACATTTATATCCGTGTTTTCTATTGATTGTGTGAATGATTCTAGTATAGCTTGGATTTTGTTTTGCACTGTGATTTTATTAGGATAAGCAACTGTTTGGGATAAGGATTTCATGTTGTCTAAATATCCTAATAGCAATATTTACTTACCTGCTAACCACGAAAGACCTTCATCTGATGAATAAGTTGAATAAAGTCTCATGTAACTTATAGAAATAAGTTATTTTGCTAGTAAAATATTGCAGCGAAATAGCGCGAGTTACTTGAATTTGATTGAATTATTTTGATATTTTTTGAAGTATGATATATATGATGAATATGATATATATTCATATGATATGATATATATGATGAATATGATATATATTCATATGATATGATATATATGATGAATATGATATATATGATGAATATGATATATATGATATGATATATATGATGAATATGATATATATGATATGATATATATGATGAATACTAATAAAATAAAGAGGAAAGAAAAAGAAATGCATTTTAAAATTTGCAAAAAATAGGAAAATAAAATGTTTTATATTTCCCGAACAGTTGCAAGAAAATTTCCAATAATTTAAACAATTAGTTTCTAAATTCTAGTAGATGTATCGGTAAATTTTTAAAGCTATTGGCTATATTTAAGACACCCATATGGAAAATTTAGCATCCATGAGTTTACTTTAAATCCATTATTCAAATATGTGATTTTCATTTCAGTGAAAAATGAAATTTGAAAATTGTCTGTATTCCAATAGAAAATCATTGTAAAAGAAATATTCTATATTTTTCAAAAAATATACAGCTCCGGGTATCTCGCCAACATACCTACCAAAAATCAACCTAATCGGACGATTTTTACGGCAGACAAACAGACAGACAGAAGCCAAAACTTTTCGCGTCTCCCTGCACGGTGAGCCTCAATTGACGTTTCGGCATCTATGTGAAATATTTGTTGTGTGATCGATTTTGTTATATTTGTCTTCTTGAATTTTATTAATAAAAACTCGCTGCACTTATCTAAAAATTATTTTTGATGATGTCGGTTTTACTTAATGAGTAATAAGTAAACATAGCAGGGTTGTAGTGGGCAGCTGCCCGGGTACCCGCCCAGCTACCCACCCGGGCTGGGTTTTTACAAAAAAACCCGGGTTTTTTACAACTTTGATGATAATACATATCAAGACGAAAAGAGAACTTTTATACAAAGCAGGATTAAAATTTACTTACTTAGTGAATAATACAAGAAACATAACTGTACCAGTCTTGTTTATATTTAATTAGAATGGCTACTTAATAAATGAAATCAAATGTATATCACATAGAAATAAGTCACACTATATCTATTATGTAAATTTTCTGGTTCAAAACAGTTTTATTTGACTTGATAAATATCAGAAGGTTCTCAGCTATGAAGATGTATTATTCTATGTTCAACACAAATATTTCATTCATAACTATTGCAATAATGAAAATAATGTAGTGATGAAACAGCATGAACATAATTTTGAAACAGCAAAAAGCCATTTTGGAGCAGCAAAAATACTATTTTTGGAGCAGAAAATCACTATTTTTGAGCAGCAAGATTACTTTTTTTTTGTTATTGTTGTTAGAAGTAAAAAAAGCTTTATGGGAGGAAAGGGGGGGCGGGGGAAAGAGGCAGTGAATAATTATTTTAGGAAGAGAGATAAATAAAGAGTTAACACAGGACACAATAAAGACAAATTTCCAAACAGACTGATAGAACAGATCATTTTTTTTTAACAGCTATAAGATAAAACAAAAATCCCTGACAGCTCGGCGTACAAGCACAGATAGATTTAGAAGACGCAGACCCTAGGGCGCCTGATTGTTGGAAATTGCAGAAGAAATGACCTTTTTGCCATAATGCCACAGTTGGGACCGCCCACTTTGAAGGCGGAGCCGGCAGGGATTTTTTTGTTTTTAAATTTTTTTTGCTATAAGGGTTAGAGGTTAAAAACCCGGGTTTTTTACAACCCTGAAACATAGTGCTATTAAAAGATAGTCAGGACGAAGTTGAATAATTTTAGATGAAAATCAGAAAAAATAAAATTGCTCAGTTACCATGTTTTACACAAGAGCCCCTCATGTATGTGATTAGGGCAAAAAAGATGTATTGAACTTCATAAACTTCTAACTGGTTTTAAATTTTAATAGAAGGTCTTATTTTTTTGTTGATACTGTGTAGAAAACGAACAAAAAATGTACTTTTATTTTAGAAACATCTACTTAACATAACATGTGATCATGAATTTAGTTTCTGAGAAAAGAGTTTACAGCAAAAACGCTTAACAAAAATATTTTGTTTAGAAAATACTTTTGATACTTTTTTTGTACAGACGACCAAAAGAAAAAGAAACAAGAACTGAAAATCCTGCGTCAAGCATAGATTATGTAACACTTTCGAACACTTCCAAAATAATTGTACAAATCTTTACCGTTTAATAAGCAGAAAGATAATATCTAAGTAAACAATTTGGAAAACGCCTACCATATTTAAAAACATAATGTCAGGAATTACCAACAATATTCTGGAATTTCTGTCAATAAACGGAAATGCACTTGTGAACTTTTATGCTGACTTGTATAAAATCTACAGAATTTATCTACTCCAAGTAATAGACAAAAAATGAGTTATATTTAAAATAAGATGCCGCATATGCGCGGTAGCGTATTACTGCTTATTTTACTGTTTATTACTGTTAATTTTACGGTTTAATACTAGCAGCTGGCATGCCAGTATTATACTGTAAAATCAACACTTTTTTTCCCAGTGTAATTCCTAAACTACTTGACCGAATGAGTTCCTGTCTGGTAACCTCGGGTAAAATTTATTGAAAAAGCGAAATTTGATGTAAAAATTAGGTATTCGTATTCGTTCTTTGAAAATTTCTGTGTTTGTTAAGTTTATTTTTTTGTTAAGTTTTTTTCTAACTGTTAAGTTTTTGTTTTTTAACTGTTTTTTTATATCTATAATTGCACGGGCTGAATACGTTAACTTAAATTATACTCATGCAAATATCATAAACTGTATAAATAAATTCTACTGTTTTTGTTGTTAATTGTATAAAATGATGAAGATCATACATAACTTCATCAGTATATTATTTAAATTTTAGATGGTGCATGACATATACATATCGTTTACTTTGGTTGGAATAAAAGTAGATAAATAGTTTGAAATTTAATTTGTTAAAATATAGGTGCATGTTTCCTTGGAAACTTATCTCGTTAAATCACTGTCCTTTTGAAATTTTCATTAATCAGTATGTCAATTAGTCATGCAAACATTCACAATTTTTCTATATGTATGTTACAATTTATATGATATTATATATTTTTTAATAATTGTGTACAATTAGTGTATGATTTTTCTCGGATAAAAAGAGGAAAATTTTGATTTTACATTTTTCGTCTGCGTTTTATATTTTAAATATTATATTCTAGATTTTTTATGCATATTAAAAGCTGTTTTCCTATTTCATAACATTCTATAAATATTTAAAAAAAATACAAGATGTTTATCAGATTTTTTTCAAATTAATAGAGATGGGGAGAATTTTCACATATAATGAATGTATATGGGAGTGTTGTATATATTTTTGAACTACTTACTGTTTTTGAAAGCTGATATTGATAGATTATGTAAGTAAGTACCAACTAATTGGTTAATAACATTGCAATAAAAAAAATATTTTTTAGAGCTCTATGTCATAAAATTTTTATAGTTTTACTCTTTGAGCAAACGGATTTTAATTACAAACACGATATATTGTTAGTTTTTGTGTAGGTCATTTTCTATGTTATGTGTGATGCTATAAGCTCTGCTTCGTGTATATATATTTACATTTTCACATATATGATGGGCTGGTCCCAAAATGTTGACGGAATGTGAATATCGCGATATATCCATGAAACATTCGCTTATGCATGTAACATTTTCATTTTTGGTGTATGTAATGTTTTTGATCTATACTAGGGCACTACAGGTAAATTTTTATAGGTTTCAGGAGAAATTGACAAATATTATGATTTATAGTAATGCTCATTCTCATATTTAAAAAAAATAAAATTAAAATAAAAAATTTAAATAAAAATAAAAACTTTAATTATTTTAAAATTTTTGTGTTTATATTTTTGGCCCATTATTTCTATAAAATCTGTGATGGGATAAATATTATTTAATTTCTTTCATAGTGATTTGCTAGGATTTGTCACTCTTCTTGTATGTAATGTACTTTCCAGATTTGTCAATATCTCGATTCTCCCCACTTAATTTTTTCACTGTCGAGATATCTATGGTGATGGAAAAGAAAAGGTAAATTGGTATTTCAAAAGTATTTTAAATTATGATATTTTTCTCAAGCTAATAACTGAGAAATTATAATACTTCTTTATATTTTAAAGAGTTTAGATATATATGTGTAAAAGAATACTGGCATGGTTAAAATAATAATAATAATAATAATAATAATTATAAAGAATTACATCAGTGTTGCCATGTATATTTTAGTTTTTAAATATTTTGGTCAATTTTAGGGATGTTTTTTATCTGCACACACGATTATTCTTTTTCCCACAGATATTAATTACAATTTTTAGCTATTTTTGCTTATCATGTCATTGTACTATCTACTTAACTTTTAAAATATTATGTACTTTATATTATTTACATCAGTTTTCTAAGCATTCTTCTTATTTATGCTCATCTTCGTACAGTTCTGAAATTATAATTCATTTGACTGAAAGACATTCATGTTTTAATCATTTCCATAGGCAATTTAAACTTTTAGGTAGAATATCATTCGGCATACTTACATACTTGGAATATGATTTTTTTTCAACGTCTTGTTACATTTTTGCACAAATTTTGTTTTTAAAAAGTAGGTTCAAGATTTATAATTTTTCTTTACATTTTATGCAGTTGTATAATTCTCGATTCAAGGAGCTTATATATATTTTTCATGGAATAATTTAAAATTTCACTTTTAATTTTAACAGGTACTTTAAGTGTAAGTACATCTTTTCGTTGGTTAATGTCTGCAGGATTAGTCAACGATTGTTTATTTCACATTCGATCATGGTGACCCGCGCAAGCATTGTGGTTATGTGTGAGATATTTCTTACACTTTTCAAAATTTTGATGTCATATTTTGTCATTTTAATTTCTGGCATAAAATTTTTGTTCTATTTTTTGCAATTCTGAAAAGGTTCTCCATTTTTCATAGTGTCACTCACTTCGCACAATATATTTTTATGCTGTTAAAATTTTTGCACACGCCTTAATTTTATTTTGGTAATGATATTTTGTACTTTTCAAGTACTCAGATTGTACGCCTTCTTTTTACTTCTCTCTCATCGATTTATATTATGTTCTGTTCAAAGTGTTCTAAAAGTCATCGTAGTCAGGTAATTTACATATTACACATTGTTCATCGAAACTAGTACAGTAATTTGTATTTTCTTTCATCGTACATTCTACATTCTTATGTATTCGTCATCCTAGGCAGAAATAGTTTGTCGGATGTATACACACACACACACACACACACACACTTTTTTTTATTGCTGTTTCATATTTAAATTTTTGCATATTTTTTAAAAATTGGCTCTGTTATCTATATTACACTGAAATCTTGACATTCCCCTACATGTTTTCGATGTGTAACAAGACGCATTTTTAGTATTTTGTCAGGACACATACATATTCAGGTAATAGTTATAATTTCAATATTTACGCTCATGTTTAGTGTTTAACAGTTTTCTGGGTAGGTAATACAAATATGGTTTATCTTCTCTTGTCAACGTTTACATTTTACAGATATCTTACTTGATACAAGGTTCAAAAAATTAAAAATTTTCTGCTATTTCCTCAAGTTCTATTTGTTTACGATTGCATTTTCCCAGAATATTCTCATTTTTCTTGTATCTATATATTACACGCAGTGTCTTCCATGAAAGTCATTTATTAGCGCCCAACGTACAATGTTTTATTTTCTTACAAAGTTCTTTCTTTTGAGTGCTGATGGACTTTTCGTAGATGATACTCCTTTCTACAATTTTTCAGAGCATTTTTGCAGTACAAAGGGGTACATAGCATATTTTCTACAAAGTTTTACAATGATATTTTTGCAGAATGCTTTGAATATAAAATTGTGGTCTTCCATTCACTGTTACACATGCAATTGTTTACATTGGTTCTCTATACTGTTTGGAATATTCATTTCTCTTTATTTTACAATATACTCTTCCTTTTTAAACTATTTTTAGACACATTCATTTTCATTTTATGCAAAAATTCCAATGGTTGTCTCTCTCGCCGGTTCATTTAAATTTTATAGTTTACATCATTTTTGAACTGTGACTCTTCACAAATTGGTTCAATTTCAATCATTTTAATAAATAGTTGACATGACATTTATTCAAAAAAAATTATTTTCTCTATCACAATGTTTGTTGTTTTTCACACTTTTCATCGTATCTCTTTCCATGATTATGATATACTTCATGTATTTAAAAAAAAAAAACTCTGCTTACATAACAATTTAACTTCACATCATGGAATTCATCAGTTCAATGTTTTTGGATTGAATTTTAATAATGGTATAGGTAAATTTTTAACACATTTTTCACGCATTTATTTCATGTTCTCTCATCAACGTACAATGTTTACACATTTATAAAATATTTTTCTTTCATTTATAGGATTTAATTTTATAAATATGTCTTGTAAGTGTCATTCTGGTAAATGTATTTTTCAGAAGTACTCTACACTACACACATACAAAATATAGATTGTACTAGATAAATAAAATTTTCTTTTTGCATTCCTGTCATATGACATGTCTATGAGTCATATGGTAGACGATAGGACTGCTTTTTCAACATTTTACACACCTACTTTCTGATAGCGCATAATACGTATGGAGTTTACTTTTCAGTTTATATGATTATTTTTCCTATATATTTTTATATTTATAAATCTCACACCTTTTACTTAAAAAAAAAAATAAAAAAAAAAAAAAAAAATCATATTTGTGGACACTACAATTTATTGGATTAAAAAAAAATTATAAACAATTTTTAATCCAATTTTTGCTTATATGCACCAGTTCGTTTGCCATATGTTTACAATTTTTATGATACTTTGATGCAATAGATTCTTAATTTGGTACGTTAATTTTATTTCCCATTGTCAGTATTCATACTTTGCACAGTATCACTCTACTTTTAACATATTTTTGCCTAATAGATTTTTATTTTCACTTGAATAAAGGAAAACACTTGCTTATATTCAACTTTTATCTATATATGCATAATTATTGTTTATATATATACATTTGTATTTGTTTATATTTACTTTCCAATTTAAACTAGTTTTTGTTGTCATATTATATTTCTATATTAATGTTTATTATGATAAACATTTTTGAAGTAAAGCTAGCTAAAATCAAAGAAATCTGCAGATATGTATGTTACCATCATTATGAGAATTGCTAGCATTGAAAATTTTGATAATTGTGCACACATACATGTATATACATATGTATGAAAAATATATAGACCTCCGTCAATTATGACGAATATTATTGAAATGATAATTATGATATTGTTCTGTATTTTTAAATGCTGCAGCTGTTTGAAAAAAAGAAATGAAACAGAACATTTGTATGATTTAAAAAGAAATCATTTTAGGTACCTTTGCACACATACTGAAAGTGCAACATTTTAAAAACAAGTACTTGTATATTTTTATTTCTATATGTTTATTTGTATTTTTGTTTTATTTTGTACTTTTGGGTGGTCTCCAAGTGTAATTGTGTACTGAATTTTTTGCAGGTACGTATAACAGTTTGTACCGATGTACATTGAGCCAGCGTCATTTTTTTTTTCATTTTGTCAAAGGGGAGAATATGTATATGATATAGAATCATTTATACATATCTTTATTCTAAATTATTATCTTCCTAACTTAATTTTCAATATATTAATTAATATTCTCTTCGCTAAAATATCTCTTATTCTAAAACCTCAAATGTTACTTCCTTTTCTCATATGAAAGACTATCTTTACTAAATGCAGCATGTACGTTATAAATCTATTTTAATTCCAATGCGGTTATAACAGATGTAATGTTATGTGTTCTGGACATTCATTGATAGCTGCTTGGGCGCCCAACCTTTTTCTGTTCATAAACAAATTGTGCAAGTAATGTAATTTCCCAGATACAATGTTTAGCTCTTTCCTTTGACTAAAATTCCTTTCCCACCGGGTTGCCCGCCTGTGTCCTCTAAAATTCACAAAAGTTACGGTTTCGCCAAATGTGGGAGCCTTTTCATTACATCCTCCCAAAACATTTATATTAATTATCCTTAATGTACAAAAATTTTTCTACGCGTCTGCGGTTTGTTGGCTCAATGTATTATCGAATCTTGGCGATACAATGTACTGCCCAAAAAGGGCAGATCACTCCTAGCTCTTGCTCTGTCAACAACTGTTCTAAGCCTCTAATACCCGAGACCACCCTGTTCTTACATCTTATACTTGCTATATATCAATAAAAAACTTTCAGCTGAGATGTCTTCGTTCATTGGATATTTCATGTCTGCCTTCCTGGATGTAGAACCTTTGGGAAATTGTTTACAACTCAAATGGTACGAACGAACGGCCCAAAAACTATCTCAATTCATGCGTTATGCATTAAAATATTTCAGCCCAACAATAATCATCATCATACGGTTGTCGTTGTTTTTTAACTGTTGTTGTTGTTAACTGTTTTTTAACCGCTGTTTTTTAACTGTTTTAACTGTTGTGTTTGTTTTTTAACTGTTAAGTTTTTGTTTTTTTGTTAAGTTTTTGTTTGTTAAGTTTATTTTTTTGAACGTAAATTGAATAAAAGCATAATTTTCAATCGAATGGCTATTTCCGTTTCTTTTTCTGACAATTTGGAGATAAAAAAGTATGGGGTGTTCGCTCTCTCTCTTTTTCCCGACTTTCGTTAATTAAAATTAAAGTTTATGACTTTCTTAAAGAAAAAAAAATTGCGAGTAAACTTTTAAAAATGCAAGTAAGTTTTTCTCTTAAATAACAAACAATACATTTATTTTAAAAAAAGTAAAAAAACAAGTTAGAACAGATACTATAATTACAGCTCTAAATAAAAGAATGATAAAAGTCTGCCGCCTTAGTTAGTTCAAGAATAATAATTATCTTCAAGATAATGAAGATAAATTATAGTAATTTAACCAACTAACCATGCTAATGTCATTTAAGTATTTTTCTAGCTGTCGTAAATGTTTTTTCTGTTAAAGAGAAAGTTACACAATTACAATAAATAAATAAATAAATAAATAAATAAATAAATAAATAAATAATAATAATAATAAAGCGAGTTGCTTTTAAAAACACCATAATATCACAAATCGCTTTAGAATAATTTTATAGTAAAAATTACAGTTTTTCTTTAAAATTGACATGTTTGTTTATTAAAATTTAAATTTTTTTTCACTTTAGATACGAAATTTTGAAATTTCAAATAAACATTGCTTAATTTGAAAAATTTGTTCGATTGAAAAGGTCGAAATGTCTTGCATTGCGCATAAACTAGAACAAGTTTTTCAATTAATGTTTACGTTATGGAGTACAATAATCCTTTTCTTTATCTATTTAATAGTCTATCTAATTATGAGAATTCAAATTTCCTTAAAATAAACACACATTAATGAACGATTTTTATTTTTCATTCTCTGTCTCAGAAAAATATAAGAAATGAATTTTGTAAATTGAAATAGTCATTAAGAAAAACTCAAAAGCCAATACAATGATTATTGTTCATAAAATCATTTGCATTTTTGAAGCCAGGTGAAACTAGAAAATCTCAGTATATATGTATATAAACGTAAAGAACGAAATATGCTCCTTTGGATACTCAGAACTAAATTGATAATTGACTTAATACAGTGACCTCTCACTTGTACGACTCTCAGTTATATGACTCTCTGGGTTATACGCCGAATTCTCTTGGTCCAGTCCACGCTTTATGAGAAATAATGCTAAACTTCTCTTAGTTATACACTACTGCTTCTCTCACTTATACGACGCTTTAAACGGTTCAGGCGATTTTACATTTCGCACTCAAGAATTCATTTTTATAATCATTAAAGTACAAATCATTAACGTTTCTTACCTTTATGTTTATACCTTTACCTTTATCCTTTTGACTATTGTTAAAGTGTTTATCAATAATGGATAACATTTCTTATCTACCTTGGTGCGTTATTAACGATGAAATCTATGGCGGAAGGTGGTTGTATGGAATTTTCTTGTGCCTGCCATTTAACAAAATCGATTAACAAAATCGATTAACAAAAGCCAAATGATTACCTGCAGATCACGTGTTTGTATAATACTGAGAAATCAGGGTTATTGCAAAATACACTTTCCTGGATCAATGTCCATCACATCCAGATATAAAAGATCTACCATTTCTGAAACAAATTAAAGTTCGATTTTTGCCAGCAAATTCTACAAACAAATTAAAGCTATTAGATTTAGGGATTATAAAGAATTTCATTTAAACTTCAGAAGGAGTTTAATTTATCGTTTTTTTTTTTTAATCTGGAAAACAAAAAGGAAGCTAAAGCAATTTCCATTTTATATGCTATGCATCTTACAGCATCTGCATGGAAAAATGTGACATCGCAGACCAGTTCAGAATTGTTTTAGAAAATGTGGTTTTTCACAAGAGCAAACTGCTAGGTCAACAATTGAACCCGACTTTGAGAGCGCATGGGGATCCTCTAATGATAAATCTTTGAGGATATCAATAATGAAGACGTGAGCGAGGCGGATGACGAAGATGAGAACTATGTTCCTGCTGTTGTAAATTTTTCAGAAGCAAGTGCCGCTTTAAACACAATAAAGAATTATGTCCACCAAAATTATTATTCCCAAAATAGCTTAAATAGCTTAGTAGCTTTCTTAGATTTAGAAGAAGACATTTTCTCTTTTCGTCGACGACAGAGACAAACTAATATCACTTCATTTTTTGAGAAAATCAGATGTGTTAATCTTCAAAATAAACATAGTGGTGAGTGAACTTTTTAAAATATATTTTATAAATTTTGTTAAAATATGTTCTTAGTACTCAAAACTTATCGTTTTTAATATAAGTAAAATAATTACTGCATATAAAGTTTGAAACTAGTATAATAAGACGGTCTCTCACTTACACGACTCTCTCAGTTATATGATTTTTTTCTACGTTCCCTTGAAAGTCGTATAAGTGAGAGGTCACTATATCTGATTTTGAAATCAAATTTACAATGGCATATGCTGTTAGAGTAATTTGAAATTCTGTTTCATTATTTCAGACTTACCAATAGATGCTTTATCTGTAAATTACACGGATTTTTTTGGCCAACATTTTCTTTAAAAAATATGGGGTACGTAAATTACACCGTGGCACAATTTTCGTGAGTAAATACGGTATGTAGCTGAAAATAACATACTAGGTGATTAAAAATAGATGTTTTGACGGGTATCTCTTACACCGCATACAAACACATTTCCAATTATAATACGTATTTAGATTAAGTACAGTGAATAGACATAATTTTTCTTTACAATATTACATGTGTAACAAAATAAGAAATTTATTTTAAATGCTGTCCTCCTTTCTTATATATTAGAAATATTATATTTTGTGAAGTTTGTGATTTTTGTAATTGCCCTGTGTCTAAGAAAGAAAATAGAAATAAATTCCGTATTCCTAAGTAAAATACTCATTGTGATAATTAAAGTTTAATATAAGACGTTTAAAAAATATTTAGATTCCTTTTCTAAAATAATTAAATATTTTATGATTATTTGCATGCAATTTAATTGTTATTTATAGTTAATTTGTCCTTTTTTAAAGGAAAAAAATCAGATTTTTTGGTCAGTGAATTTGCGCGAGAAAAAACTAATCAACCCATCGCTTGTGTACGATATATCCATGCGCCATGAAGATTTCTTGTTTATCATTGAAAAACAAATAGAAATACTTCATGAATACATTTCTAATTCCACGTTGTTTAATGTACGACACTGAAGTTTGTAAGCTTCTGTCAGGTGAAATAAATAATTAATGATTATATGGTCAGACGTGAGGATTTACATCAATTTGCCACTGATGAAGACAGATGTTTATAAATATTTTTTATTCATTTATTATATTTCATGTTTACACCCAAATGTTCATATTTTATTTTATTAAATGTTTACATTTTACTTAAAGGGTAAAAGGAAGCATTTATTATTTTTTAAATTATGAATTTATCAGTCTGTTTAATAGTATATTTCAAGAATCAAAACATTTACGTTAACAATCAGTAGAATGTGTTAGCTTTGATCCTACATAAATAAGAATGAAGAATGCAGCACCTTTTATTTTTCAATTTCATTTCTTAAATTTACATTTTAAAACAGATAATAAAGAAATGTATTTCACTTGTAATATTTATTTTCATAAGTCAGAGAAATGCAATGTTCTGCTATTGTTTTTTTTCACTTTTTTTAAAATGTACACTTTAAAACCGAATATTAGTATAGATAGTGTATTATTTATGATAAAAATGTATTGAATGGGCGTTTATGGGTCTTGTCAGTTAGTATACCAGGTAAAAATGTCTTAAAATTATTATTTTTGGGTGAGGGGGGGGGGCGTTGTGGGTGCAAAACGCTCATATATGTATTACTATTAGCTGCTTTAACAAATTCCAAGGTATGGTGTCTTACACTCATGAACAGTTTTTTTCTCTTATATATATACAGTAAAACCTCTAAATAACGGACACCTCGGGAGCACAGAAATTGTCCGCTATTCGGAGGTGTCCGCTATTGGGAAAACATCAGAGATTCACAAAATCGCTAAGAAATGCTTAACGTTTCATTAATTGGCTTTTATATGTCCGAGAACTTCTATTATATGATTAATCAGAAATTAAAATTACCTTTTTAAGCAATAAAACTGAAATGAAATTATATATACATTTTTCCACTGTTTATTACATTCTTACGGAACAAATATGTTACAAAAGTTTGCTTTTGCTTGCGATTACATGTAGTTAGTTTTTCTATGTGACGTTTTAATGCTATCAGTAGTTTTAATCTTTCTTAATCGTCTTTTTTTTCAAAAAGAAAAAAGAATGTGTAACTCTTCACTGTATTTTGTCGCTTCTTGGAAATTCTCGATATTGCAGGAAACATCCCCAGGTTTCAGTATGTGATTCATATCACTAATATAGTCAGCTTTTATCGAAGATTCTGAAGTAATATCATCGTCTACGTCAACTGATTCTTCTTCAGTAGGTCATCATCAATGTTGATGGACATTTCGACATTTCTTCACTCCTGATCCATTTCATTAATTCACTTATTGCGATAATTCTTCATTTCTATCAGAAATAAGTGCTTCATTTTCTTTTAATATAAAGCCTGTTTTTCTGAAACATTCTCGTACGCATTTCGGTTATATGTTTTTTACAGCTGAAGAAATCCGAATTCGAGAGCATCGAGAACATTAACTAATTTTAGGCTGTTCTCAACTGTATTCATAGAATCTAACTTCGAAAGAATGTGGTAAATAAAAGCTTTCTCTACCAGGCTTTACAATTGTGTATAATGCCTTGATCAAGGGGCTAGCGTACGGAAGTTGTGTTTGGGGGGGGGGGGGGACACAGTTTTAACATTGTCCAATTTCAAATGTTTTGGATGAGATGTTGCACTGTCCAAAAACAAGAGAACTTTTCTTTGTTTTTTCATCCTATTATCAAAGGAAGTTAATCATTTAATCACTAAAAAACTGGTTATCCACGCTTTTTTATTCGCTCTCCACATAACACCAAATTTATTAAATTGGATGTTCTTTGAGAAACACATGGGTTTGAGAGATTTTTGAATTATAAGAGGGATTTAAAATTCTCCTAATACATTGCAACATAATAAAATAGTGATTCGCTTTTTTGTAATTTTTTCGCCAACACAGCCATCTTTTTTAAAGCACAAAGTCTTATTCGAAAATATTCTCAAAAAGAGTCCGCCTTCCTCGGAATTAAAAATGTTTCTCTCCTCATAACCTTCACAAATATATTGCAGTTATTCATGCCAATCCTCCACTTTTTTCAGAGCTACAGATTTTGCTTTTCCACATATTGTTTTGAAAGAGATGTTGTGCCGAGACCGGAATTTTTCCAGCCATCTACCCAAAGCCTTAAAAGCATGTAATTCGAATTCTTTGGCGACTTCTAAAGCCTTTTCCTGATGCAAAGGCCCACTGATAGTATTTTTTTTTAAAGAAATGAATTAAACCAATTCAGAATTATAGAATCAATTTCAGTTGAATCAGTTTACCTCAATTTCCCATTTTTGGTGTTAGAGTTAGAGTTAGTAATCCACAAATTCTTTATTTCTTCTTTATTTCGTAATATCTCTCCCACTTGTGTTTTAATTATTTTAAAACATCCGGCAAGTATCCGTTAACTCAATTTCTGTTTTTCATATTCACTTATACTTACAATTTCAAATTTTTCTTTTAAAGTTAATCGCTTTCATTTTGAGGTCATTCTCGAAACATTAATCACAAATCAGACACTAAATTCAGAATACGTAGAATTCAATTTATTCAGAAAACGATAAAAACGTTTTTAACATATCTTGAAGCTTTGAATAATGTATGTCAATTAAATCTGAAGAATCAACAGTAATCGATACAAAATACATATGATACTGGCGGATTATCCATGCCACTGGGGATTTTCCTGAGACATCTCCTACATTTATCTGTGGTCAAAAACTGTGGGACACATTGCCCTTTTAAATTTCGAGGCTTTTTACTTTTTTCCCCGTTTTCTTTCTCGTTAAAAAATAATTTTTCTTCGTTGATCGCCAAAACTACTGTCCGCTATTCGGAATGTCCGCTATTCAGAGGTTAAACATACAAAAATTTAGATTTTGGGAGTGGGGATTTGAAAAGTGTCCGTTAAATAGAGGTGTCCGCTATTCGGGAGTGTCCGTTATGGAGGTTTTACTGTATATATATAAATATATTGTTGTGAGCTCGGGGTTCGAAAGGACTGATGCCAATATATAAGAACAATAAAAAGGCTTTATTCACTATAAACAGTGCAATACGATCACAAATATCTTCTGAAAATTACAAGATATTCAGTAATCTTCAAATCCAATAAAAGCGCAGCAAAATTTCACACAGAAACAATGCGTTCAATACGACGTATCAACGACAAAATCGATCCGAGTAACACAGTTCTCAATGCAAAGCCTCTCGTATGACTTCAATCGCAGTTGACAGACAACTAACTAACTGAACTGGTGGAGGTCCCTTATATAGACTTCAGAGATCTTTCCAGATTATTCCAGGGCTTTCTAATGCTAGAAATTACCAGAAGGTCCTTCAACTCTCGATAGAGTACTCCAAACGTGAAAGGATCCCAATGTAAATGTATAAGGGGGGGTTGCACAAAAAGTCGCCAAATCCGTCGCCAACTTGGCGACATTTGGCGATATATCACCAAATTTGGCGACAAAAATAAGTCGCCAAAACCATCGCCAACTTGGCGATAAACCCATTCCTTGGCGATTTCCCAATAAAACTCCATTATAAAACCGATGCTGTAAGGTTGTTTTTCTTGCAAAGCACCTGAGGCCTTTAGCATTGAGTTACATGATGCTCAATAGGAAATACATTAATAATACTGCAATTTTCACAATAATAAAATAAAATAAAATAAAAAGAATGAAATATATACAGATATATACAAAATTCATAACATTGCCCCCCTCTCAAGGACTGCACGTCCCGGGCAGTTCAACCCTTGATCGGAAAGCAAACCCGTTGCCAACAAATGCTATACTATTCAAAACACTTAATGCAAACATGCAAAATAACAATTAAACACATTCATAATGCTGAATTATACAAAATATACACTTATTTAAAAAAAATTAAATTAAAGCATAGACATCATTACATACAAGTATTTAAATAATAATAACATTAATAATGATAATGCTAAGCAAAAGAAATTTTTACATTAACTTTATACTAGACCATGGTCATACTAATTTACATTATTTACATTACACTATTTACAATCAATGAACTAAGTACTATGCCCATAGTATGGAGCCAGCCTGTCGTAATGAACGACTCTAGGCTTCGAACTAGGTGACTTTCGGATCCGAATTACGACATCGTTCAGTCTGTTTAGGACTGTATAAGGACCGTCCCAGTGCGATTGTAGTTTGGGAGAAAGTCCTTTACGTCGAGTCGGATTATAAAACCAAACCTTGTCACCTTCTTTGAATTGATGTTCCGTGGCTTTCGTGTCGTACCTGGTCTTCATCTTCTACGTCTGTATATTGATCCGCTCTCGAGCCAAGTTGTGGACGTCTTCAAATCGTGCCTGGAGATTCGGCACGTATCCCTCTGGCGATGAAGGCGCATCTGGAGGGCGACCAAAAATCAGATCACAAGGTAGACGAAGATCACGACCGAAAAGCATCTGAGACGGGGAATAGGCGGTTGTTTCATGGACGGCGCTGCGATAGGCGAGAAGAAACAAGGGAAGTTTTTGGTCCCAGTCTTGTTGGTTTCTTGAGACTAGCAGTGAAAGATTGTTGAGGATGGTATGATTAAATCTCTCAACCATGCCATCCGATTGTGGGTGTAAAGGCGTCGTTCTAGTTTTGTCCATTCCGAGAAGTTGACAGAGACCCTCAATCACAGCAGAGATGAAATTTCTCCCCTGGTCAGAATGCATTTGAAGGGGGACTCCATACCTTGATATCCACTGGTGTACCAAGGCATCAGCAACCGTTGAAGCTTCTTGATCAGGGATGGCATAAACTTCAGGCCATTTCGTGAAATAGTCCATGACAACAAGGAGGTATTTGTTGCCATCGGAACTTCTTGGCAAAGGACCTAGGATGTCTAGGGCGATGCGTTCGAAAGGTGCTCCTACATTGTAGAGATGTAGTCTTCCTCGGCTACGTTTCTTTGGTCCTTTCCGAGCTGCACATGCGTCGCAAGATTTGCACCATTGTTCGACGTCAGCTCTCGCTTTTCCCCAGAAGAAGCGCTCTCGGACTCTGTGTAATGTTTTCATGACTCCAAAATGGCCACCAGTGGGACTGCCATGTAATTCTTTGAGGACCTATGGTATTCGGGATCGAGGAAGTACCAACTGCCACCGAGACGTCTTCCCATCTTCCGATTCGAATTTTCGGAACAGGACACCATTCCTGACGTGGAGAGAGTTCCAAAGAGCCCAATATTGCTTCGTCGTAGGACTGTAAGTCGAGATGTCTTTCCAACTGGGCTTCGTGCTAGAAGATTCTAATAACTCCAAGATTGGTTTGATCTCAGAGTCTGCCATTTGATCTTCTCGAATCTTCTCATCACTCCAGGGATCTGGTGGTGTCAATAGTGAAGTCTTCGTCTGGCGTATGACATATTCGGGATTATACTTGCTCTCCGCTCTGGAACAATAGCGACAGCTCTCGGGACACGGTCTTCTTGATAGGGCATCGGCGTTTCCATGCGATGAGCCTTTGCGATGCCTGATGTCAAAGTCGTATTCCTGGAGCCGTTGTATCCATCTGGCTACTTGGCCCTCTGGTTTCTTAAAATTCATCAGCCATGTTAGGGATGCGTGATCAGTACGAAGGAGAAATTTCCTGCCATAGAGATAGTGATGGAAGTGTTCTATGGCTTTCACTATAGCTAATAACTCCTTACGAGTGACGCAATAATTCCGCTCTGGTTTCGATAAACATTTGCTCCAGTATGCTACGACTCGTTCTTGGCCATCTATTTCTTGGGAAAGTACAGCGCCGACACTTTCATGACTGGCATCCATGTCCACAATGAACTGTTTCTCGGGGTGCGGATAGGTAAGGACTGGAGAGGATGTGAGAGCTTCTTTCAGCCGCTGGAAGGAATTCTCGCATTCTTGTGTCCATAGAAACTTCTGCTTGCTTTCAGTGAGCCTATGCAATGGTATTGCGATGTTGGAGAACCCCTGGACAAACTTTCTGTAATAAGTGCATAGTCCCAGAAAGCTTCGCAACTGATGGACATTTTCCGAACGCTTCCATTTCTTTACTGCGGACACTTTTTCAGGATCTGTTCGAACACCTTCAGCTGAGATGATGTGTCCTAAATAATTTACTTCCCGTTGGAAGAACTTGCATTTCAAAGTGTTCAGCTTTAAATTCGCCGCTCTTAGCTTCGTCAACACTCTTCGAATATTTTCTAGATGTTCTTCAAACGTGCGGCCACCAATGATGACGTCATCTAGGTAGATGAGACAAGCTTCAAAAGTCAGGCCTTTTAACACTGTCTCCATGAGGCGCTCGAACGTTGCTGGAGCATTGCAGAGTCCGAACGGCATAACTTTAAATTTCCAAAGTCCTTGTCCAGTAGTAAATGCGGTCTTCTCTTTGTCATCAGGATGGATCTCTACTTGCCAATATCCACTCTTCAAATCCAGTGTGGAAAACCATTTATGTCCTGTAAGAGTATCTAGCGTGTCGTGTATTCTTGGTAGAGGATAGCTGTCCTTCTTCGTGATATCGTTAAGTTTACGATAATCCACACAAAATCTTGTGGAGCCATCTTTCTTTCGGACCAACACGATGGGAGAGGCCCACGGACTTGATGACGGTTCGATGATCTCACTATCCTGCATCTCTCGTAAGAGCTTAGAAACCTCTTCTTGTTTTGCGAACGGCAAGCTTCTTGGATGCTGTTTAATCGGTGGATGGTCGGCAGTATCAATTCTATGACGTGTCAGAGAAGTGTGACCTATATCATTCTCGTTTTGTGAAAACACATCCTTAAATTCCTGGAACAGTCTTTCTGCGGCATGTCTCTGCTCAGGAGATAAATTCTCATTTCGTCCAGTTTCAGGTGTTAAACTTGTAGGCGGCTCCGATAACGTCAAGCTCGGGTCTTTGCAAACACAGGTGACTGGAGCACAGGTTGCGAGCACTTCACCCTTCTGGATAATTCTAGATTTTTCACTTACGTTCGCAATTCTCACATGTATGACATCTCTCGACAGATCTACCAGCGCTGATGCTATTAGCACTCCTTTTGGCCTCTTCTCAGGATATCCAACCAAGCCACTCTGAAAACTTCTTTCGTTCTCAGTTAATCCAGGTATCATCATTTCGGTTCGAGGAGGGATGATAACATCTGCCATGGCTGTGATCTGTTGAATAGATTCAGACTCATTTCCTAGTTTGAAAATAGTGACATCTTCTTGAGCAGAGCGTAACTCATTATTCTTAAAGTCCAGTGTAAATCCATGCTCTTTTAAAAAGTCCAGTCCGAGTATGAAAGGGTCTGAAATATCGGCCACATAGACTGTATGATGGTAAGTGGCGTTCCCAAACTTTATTTTCAATTTCATTCTTCCATGTATGCCAATCTTATCCCCGGTCACGGTTTGAAGGATAACACGGGGCGGGGTCCAGAGGAGTTTTTCTTTTAGCCGCAGAGCTAGATCTTTCCGAACGATGGTCACATTGGCTCCTGTATCGATGATCATATTACAGGGCAAATCATTCACACGCCCGACTATAAAAACTCCGTTCTCGCCGCAACTTCTTGCAGAAATTTGACACACTTGATAATGGGGCTTCTCAAAATCTGGCAACCTCCGCCACGCGAGATGGCCATTAATTAGTTTTCCTGCTCCGCCGTTCGTGGGGAGCTATTACCTTCTGTGCTGGGTCGTTTTAGGCAGTTTCTTTGAATATGGCCTTCTCCACCGCATTTCCAGCACTTGATCTTTCTGCCAGGTTTGTTGTCCATCAAAGAGTTCATCTTTCTCATCATGTCCTTAATCTGCTGCTGTAAACTCTCCACAGCTCTGTCCGACGTCTCAGGCATGTTGGCTACTCGCACAAAGTGCCGATCTTTCCTTGTAGCTTGCTGGGCTGCCTCGAATTTCAGGGCATAAACTAAAGCCCCTTTTAAGTCACTGAGATCTGCAATCCGGAGTGCTTTCTGGATCTCAGAGTCACGCACACCATCAATAAAATGTTGCAGAGCTAAACTCTCTCTAATTTCAGTCGGACAGTCAGGATAAGCAAGATGTGAAAGTCTCTCGACATCCGTAGCAAGATCTTGCAGGGATTCAGTGGATTTCTGCTGTCGAGATTTGAGCTGGAGTCTGCTATATTCCTTCATGCATTTCTCGCCAAAGCGCAATTCTAAGGCACTGACGAGCGTTTCAAAATCCAGCGGTTCATTTGCAGGCAAAGTCTGTAGGACGTCGGCAGCATCAGCTCGTAGAGAAGCAGCTAACTGGCAAGCCTTTGTCTGGGAATCCCATCCATTGGCGTCCGCTACGATCCCAAATTGTGTCTTAAAAACTGGCCATGAGGATCTTCCGTCATAGGTCGAGAGTTTAATAGAGGCCCGAGGAAGCATAGCTTGATACTTGACATCTTCGGGATAGTTTTCGGCAGTTATCTTTTGTTTCTTCACATTTTCCAACTCCTTTTCTACACTCTCAATCCTTTCTTCTACGGTTTTGGCTGTCCTTTGTATTTCTTCTACCTTTTCTTCTACGGTTTTGGCTGTATTTTGAACTTTTTCTTCTATTTCTTGAAATCTTTCTTCAACTTTGTTTTCCACGCCGTCAATTCTGTCATTTAATGATGTTATTTTATCCTCTATTAGTTCTTTCAACTCACCAAGGTTGGTTGACATATCCTTCTTCATATCATCTTTTAACTCACCACGGTTCGCAGTCATTTTCTCATCCATCGTTGACATATCTTTCTTCATTTAAGCCTGGTTCGCAGTCATTTTCTCATCCATCGCTGACATATCTTTCTTCATTTCTTCTTTCAACTCGCCAAGGTTCGCAGCTAATTTCTCCAATAATTCTTTCAGTTGACCCTCCATTGCTCTGGTGATCGGCATTCAACACCACTCCTGACACCAAATGTTGTGAGCTCGGGGTTCGAAAGGACTGATGCCAATATATAAGAACAATAAAAAGGCTTTATTCACTATAAACAGTGCAATACGATCACAAATATCTTCTGAAAATTACAAGATATTCAGTAATCTTCAAATCCAATAAAAGCGCAGCAAAATTTCACACAGAAACAATGTGTTCAATACGACGTATCAACGACAAAATCGATCCGAGTAACACAGTTCTCAATGCAAAGCCTCTCGTATGACTTCAACCGCAGTTGACAGACAACTAACTGAACTGGTGGAGGTCCCTTATATAGACTTCAGAGATCTTTCCAGATTATTCCAGGGCTTTCTAATGCTAGAAATTACCAGAAGGTCCTTCAACTCTCGATAGAGTACTCCAAACGTGAAAGGATCCCAATGTAAATGTATAAGGGGGGGTTGCACAAAAAGTCGCCAAATCCGTCGCCAACTTGGCGACATTTGGCGATATATCTCCAAATTTGGCGACAAAAATAAGACGCCAAAACCATCGCCAACTTAGCGATAAACCCATTCCTTGGCGATTTTCCAATAGAACTCCATTATAAAACCGATGCTGTAAGGTTGTTTTTCTTGCAAAGCACCTGAGGCCTTTAGCATTGAGTTACATGATGCTCAATAGGAAATACATTAATAATACTGCAATTTTCACAATAATAAAATAAAATAAATTAAAAAGAATGAAATATTTACAGATATATACAAAATTCATAACAATATATATATATATATATATATATATATAATTATAATATCTATGAATTTCAAAAAACTTATCAAGTTCTATTATCATTCTACTTAAATCTCCAAAGAGATAATTAATGATATTGTGTATACAGAATACCACATAGCTAATAATTAACATGTGCAAACATAATATTACCATAGCTTGTGCTTCAATGGTAATTGGCCAAATTTTACTCATACCTAAAGAATATTGAAAAAAGAAAAAAGAAATAGAGAGAAAGGGGAAAAAAAATATATTAAATTGGAGTTGCAATTAAGTAAATACAAATGGATTAATAAATTAAATATGAACCATATACAATGGAAAATTGGACCACATGAGAATTAAATATGAATTGGATATGAAAAACACATGCACATGTACTCATCAGCCTGGATGCACCCACATGTGTTTTAAATAATAATTCAGTGTTTCATAATTCTACTGGCATAATGCTAAGATCAGTAGAATCATCCAGGTACACTGAATTATTACCAGACAACAATTGGAAATATTAAAATTTGGAAATATTTAAATAGGAAATAAAAAACCATTAAGAATATACAATATATTTCACTCACATCGATTATCCCAAAAACTGTATTTAACACCTCACGAAATTACCACGAGATAACAGTTTTGAAATAATAAAATTGGAAATATGAACGCGTAAAGTGTAGATAAAATATTTTACTCACAATAATTATACAGAATCCTTAAAATGTCACAACTTCTGCATAATATTCACATCCACATGGCAATGCATCATACATGTTGACTAAGTCGAGTTGAGAGAAATGATTTGAAAGACCAGTTGAGAGCACACCTTTTTTTAAAACACAACACCATCGATGACACCCAGACACAAAATGATTCAAAAACACACAAAATAATTCTGGTTTTAATACACTTATAACAAAATTATATCCGTGAATATATATTACTCCATCCAATTTTAATTCCTGAAAGTAAAATTAATATACAATCAATAGCTCCCTCTATAGTTAAATTAAATATAATATTATCAATATTATCAACAACTACCTGAAAGATAAAGTGTCGCCATCTATTGGTATTATAATAATTCCTAATTAATATTTAGTTAGATATCCACTTTATTAGTTACATACTCGCTTCATTAGATTTAATTATATAAATAAACTTTAAAAAACAATACTAACTTGTAGTTTTACTTTAAATTCAAATAAAATATAATACTACTATATGAATAAATCTACACAGAATTAATTCAACTTGCACAGCATTTCAGATATTCTTAACAAGAATATATTATGTAAAAGAGATATTATTTTAATTCAAATTGTTTTTGCTGCCAGCTGTGTTAATCCACTGATATTATAGACATATTATTTAATAATTAATGTTTTATTTTTACTACTACTTAAATATATATTAGACTTGTTATTAAATAATTAATGTTTAATTTATACTACATTGTAAATATATTTTATATTTCATAGATTAATTTAAATATCTAATTAAATAATTCATAAACAATTCAAAATATCTCAAAATTTATAAAATTGATAATTAATAGTATTACTACTGTTTTTCAATAAAATTAATGCATTCGGTTTGAGATCAAAGAAACTGAAGCTTTCCTGACCATACACACATTGATTATTTATTTTACCTGACAGAAGCGTATAAACTTTAGTGTCTGATCGTACATAAATAACGTAGAGAATTAGAACTGTATTTATATTTATTTTTTTCTATGATAATCATGAAATTTCAAGATACACCATACACGAGCGATTGGTTCAATAATCTTGAAACTTTCGGGTTTTATGGGTTTTTGTTTTCAGTTACTATGCCAGGTAAATGTGCCCTGAAATTAAAAAAAAATTATATATTTTTTTGGATTTCATGAGTGCAAAACGCTGATATATGAATTGGTGGTACTCCTCCATTATCCTGTTAACCACTTTCCATTAAAAAGAAACTCGCCGAACTATAGGATTCCTCCAAAAATGCATGACCGTGACGTCACGTTTACTTGACGTCAGATGCGTTACGCAGCTTTGTTATGTCATGAAATGATCTTTAATTCATTTATCTGTCTTTTTTTTATGATATTTTACTGATTTATTAGTTATTTTGTTAATTAAAATAAAAATTATGAAGTTAAATGGCAGCATCATTGTGTTAAAATAGAAAAAATATTGAACATTTTTTGTGAATCATAGTAACGTTCAAGAGATCAGTTTCAACTGATGTCATAAAAATTTATCCACCAACTAAGAGGGATAATTAAGAAAAATAATGTAAATAAATAAATATTCAACACTCTTTTTTTTCTGTTTTTATTAATATATTGTAAATTTCCTTTTTTAAAGCAACTTTTATTGAGGGGATAATTTTTTTTTATTGTCACTAAAGCCCATTAAATAAGGCAAAAGATTAAAAAAAAATTAAACATAAAGAACTTAAACTTCTTTGTATGCTACGGGGGGAGGGCAAAATAGGAGGTAGTGTAACTTTAAGAGGTTAAGGGGTAATTTAAGTGATTATTTATTTACTTTTTTTAGTGAACAACTAATGTTGCAAATTGTTTTTCTATTTAAGTAAAATGATTTAAAGAGTAAGTTATTGCTATTTTTCCTCAAAAAGTAAACTTTTTACACAGTAAAATTAAACACTGTTTTTGAAGTGAAAACTTCTTTAGGCGCGTTGGGCATTTTTGAGATGGGAAAAAACCATTGAACTCGCGACACAGTTACCGTCACTGTTACCGACACCTCTGTATATAAGTATGCATACATGTATTGTGTATAGTTAGGTAGAAGGTAGAGCGTGGCGGGCGCGTCGCGCGCCGCATGCTTACCTGTGCGCTATTGCACCGCGGTATAGTAAGCGGTATAGTAAGCGCAGAAAAATGTAAGCGATATAGTACGCGGAATAGTAAGCGGTAAGTAAGCGGCATAGTAAATGCAGAAAAATGTAAGCGGTATAGAAGCGGTATAGTAAGCACAGAAAAATGTAAGCGGTATAGTAACACAGAAAAAATGTACGCGGTATAGTAAACGCAGAAAAATGTAAGTGGTATAGTAAGCGGTATAATAAACGCAGAAAAATGTAAGCGGTATAGTAAGTGGTATAGTAAACGCAGAAAAATGTAAGCGGTATAGTACGCGGAATAGTAAGCGGTATAGTAACGCAGAAAAATGTAAGCGGTATAGTAAGCGGCATAGTAAGCGCAGAAAAATGTAAGCGGTATAGTAAGCGCTATAGTAACGCAGAAAAATGTAAGCGGTACAGTAAGCGCTATAGTAAGCGCAGAAAAATGTAAGTGGTAAGTGGTATAGTAAGCGCAGAAAATGTAAGCGGTATAGTACGCGGCATAGTAAGCGGTATAGTAACGCAGAAAAATGTAAGCGGTACAGTAAGCGGTATAGTAAGTGCAGAAAAATGTAAGCGGTATAGTAAGCGGCATAGTAATGCAGAAAAATGTAAGCGGTATAGTAACGCAGAAAAATGTAAGCGGTATAGTAACGCAGAAAAATGTAAGCGGTATAGTAAACGCAGAAAAATGTAAGCGATATAGTTAGCGCAGAAAAATGTAAGCGGTATAGTAAACCCAGAAAAATGTAAGCAGTATTGTAAGCGCAGAAAAATGTAAGCGGTATAGTAAGCGCAGATAAATGTAAGCGGTATAGTAACGCAGAAAATGTAAGCGGTATAGTAACGCAGAAAAATGTAAGCGTTATAGTAAGCGGTATAGTAACGCAGAAAAATCTAAGCGGTATAGTAAGCGGTATAGTGCGACTGAAGTCTGGTTCCCGAAATTTTTGTATGTAAAGTAATATGCATTATTTTTCATGTACAGTCGTGGAAAAAAAATCTGGACACCCCCCACTAACTCTGCAACAAATTATAGTAGAAGGAAGTGACTGGTACCAAACGATTGGAAATAAAATCTACTTTTAAATGATGTATCTACAATTTGCTTAGGGGGCCATTTACATATAAAAACACACCCAAAATTTGTTTTTTTTTCAATAGCAAGACCCAAATTTGACAACATATTTGAAATCTGCAGTTCAAACTATGCCTAGATACCAAATTTCATGAAATTCCTACGATTAGTTTCAGAGAAATTAATTATTTTAAAATGAGCATATTTTAGGGGCTGTATCCAAATTGAAGTTCGGTACTCGATTGCTGAAATGCTGCAGAATGATTGAGGCACTCTTTTTAATGTATTATTTTTTTACCAATATGACCATTTTACTCACTTAATAAGTTTCGGTTAATGTTATATGCAGTAAAATAATGTTTACAAGTGTTGAATTATCCGATTTTAAAAAATATAAGATTATCTGTAATTAAAATAGTTTTCGAATATGTGAATGTGATTGGAATTTTACAGGTGTTTTTACAAAGCTTTTTCTCAGATTTTGAATGTATTTAACTCGCTTTTTTTTAATTTATTGGCAGAAATGTGAATAATATTTTCAAGCAAAAAATTTAAAATGAAAAATAGTGTGAAGCAGCCGTAAGGAGACAAAGCAGGAAAAATGCAGACAAATTACTGTTTAATCAGAAAATAAATTCCAAGTCGAATGCTAATGGCATATTTGAAAAACATTATTTCCGATATTGCTTTTATTGAGGGGGGGGGGGGCGTGTCTTGTTTTGAGATATGTTCGTATGATTTATATTCCGGTTTATTTGAAGAACTAAAATTAAATCTACGTTAAAAAGACATCTGAATAACTTTACATTCCATCATCATAATATCAAATCACTAATTATCATTAAGATATAGATATAAATGCTTAAGTGGTTCAAACAGAACACGAAACGGCTTATAAAAACATTTTAATCTAATGATCGACGTGTTGCGAACGCACAAACGGCGCCATTAAAAAGATCTATATCCGATAAACCAACTATTCTCACAATTTATTTAAAATGAACTTGAAAAACATAAACCACGAGATCATATACTTAATAAAAGCAGGTACTGAAAATAGTCAACTTGTAAACGTGAAAATTAATATTTTTCAGCATTGTTTTTTTAAAATTGAAATATACCTCGTTCAAAATTTTAGGTAATTAAAACGAGGTTGATTCACAAGTTTATTTTCGAAAATTTGCCAAAATAGTTTGTTTATCGTTGTTAAATCTTGATAATGCTTGTTTACTAATATAATAACTTGTTTGCGCATTCGAAACATGTCGATCATTATATAAAAAGGTTTTTATGAGCCTTTTTGTGTTCTCTTTGTATCACTTAAGCATTTATATCTATGTTTTAACTTTACATTCGTTATTCTCCTTTGAAATATGGTTAATAATCCTATGATTAAACCTATTCTGCTAGTTCATTTGAAAATTTACAATTAACTCATTAATGCCGCTTGGCAAGAAAACCTGCCACTCCACATTTTTATTTTTTAATAAATTAGATTGTTTTGCACACTGGCGATTGGAAAATAAACTTACATATCAGAAAATCATAAAAATAACTTAATTTTTTTTTTAAATTAGCATGCGTAATCGAATAGATCTACATAAGAAAGTTATAGAAGAGAAAGTTAAATTATTTAAACTCTTTATTAATGGGTTAAAAACTGAAAATCGATACTTATTCGTAAAGATTACAATTTTTGACTGCTATACAAAAGTTAATAAAAGATTAAATTAGCATTTTTAAATAAAAATCTAATACTTTCGTGGGAATATTTTATCTAACAAACATTTAGTGTAATATTGCAAACACTTTGACAAGATTTGAATAAATTGAATTAATAAGTATAAATATATTTGGGATTATATTTAGATATAATAATGGTTTAAATGATGTAAATTCCTTTTTGACCAAAGTTTTGTAGATATTAAATGTAAGAATAATATTATTTTTTGTCGTAAATATATCATCGGTATCTATTTAAAAAGAACAAAAAACATTTTCACTTGTCTTTCTATTTTGTGGAATACATTGAAATGAATAATTTCGTGTATACACCACAAGATTACCTTTGCTCTATGTGTTAGCCTGATCTTCACATTTTCTTGAATATTGATATGGACTACTATATAATTTGATGTATTTGAAATGTTCTAAATCTGTGTTTCAAAATTAAAGATTTAAAACAAATACAAAGTTTTATAATCCAAAGCTTTATTAAATTCCTATGTTCTCTTTCGTTTTTTCCAAACACAAACATGATATACAAGCAGGGGTGCAAAAATCCAGGCGCCAATGGGCCGATTCCCACCACTAAATTTTTAGTATTCTTCGCCAAATAATAATACTGATAAAATTTAGGCGAAATATACTAATAAAATTTGACGAAGAATACTAATACAATTTAGTGGTGGGAATCAGCCCATTGGCGCCTAGATTTTTGCACCCCTGTATACAAGGACAATCTGGTCCACATAATAAAATCAAAAATCACCAATGGAAGCAACTTGCTACCAAAATTTTAAAGTACTGAAATGTATTTAAATATATATATATATATATATATATGATTACGTCAATTAAGAAAATGATAGAACTTTAACAAAAGAGTAGAAGAAAATTATGGGCTGGTTAGTACAAAAACAAAATTAAAAGGCAAATTTCCACTAATAAGCCGCATCTTGTGCTTGAATTTTAAAAAAAAGAAGAGGGGGTGGGGATTTGCTAATACGAAGTATAACAATTATTGTTATCAATAACCTCTTTCAATCTGTGTGGCACTGATTCGATGAGGCTGTTAGCAATATCAGGATCTCTTTTAATGGTTTGCCAAGCATCAGAAACGGATCTTCATATCAGACGTTCTAACTCCCTCCAGGCAAACTTCATTCTTCCACAGAGCCCAAACATTTTCCATTGGGTTTAAGTCGGCGGCATTGCTTGGCCATAATAAATTTATTATGCTGTTCTCTTCACACCAAGTTTTAACAATAGCACTTCTGTGGATAGGACTATTATCCTGTAAATTCCAAATAAAATTATGAATCATGAAGTATACTTAATAAATAATGATTTCTATAACATTAAAATTTATATTTGCAACAAAATTTTTTAATGAAATCATTATCTAAATATATTCGCAAATATTTTAGTGTAAAGTTTGCGAAAAGTTTTTTTTTTTATAAATTGAAAGGTGAAGAAATTTTAAAAGTTTTTTCATTATTATTTATAGTAAAAAATATTATAATTCAATAAAAGATTACAACCTGACAATTGCAAAAGTTCTGAAAATACACAAAACAAGGAAATACGTTGTTTTAAAATTTCTAATCCAATAGAATAAAAAAAAATATATATATAGCTTTTGTCCTAACTGTTTTTTAAAACATTAACGGTTATTTTCATTATTTTTTTTAATAATTTATATGCATTTTGTTTTCACACCGATTCATCTGCTAAAATCTTTGAACCTGAAATAAAAGCAAAGTTTCATTACTGAATTTCTATTGAAAATTTTCGTTCAGTTCTGTAATGATGGGGGAAAAGGCGTTTTTTAGAGCTATCGATATAATATTTGTGTGAAAGCTGACAAGTTAAAGGATTTATATCTGCATACCTGTCAAAAAATGAATATTTATTGCGATTAAAAATAACCAGTTATTCTTTAAAACTGAAATTTAGTCTAATGTAGTAGCATAGCATATAGAGAAAGTTGCTTTAAAAAATATTTTCCTAATTCATTTAATGAAAAATCAAGTAACATTCTAGAACAAGCAGTGGTAATTCGGATTTGAATATTGAAGTATGTGTGTGTGTGTGGGAGGGGGGGGGGGTTATATTTTGAGAAAATAAACCAGTAAAAATTATAATCTTAAGACGCTCAAAACTATAAAATAAATAATTTTAAACATATTTTAATTATTAATATTAATATATAATAGTATAGAGTACGCTCTAAAAACCTTATTGTTTAATAATACCATTTAATAAATAACAATTCATGTAAATTTAAATTAAATTTAAATAAATTAAATGTAAATATAATGTTTTTTTTTCAATAAACTGCCAATATAAAACTCACCTATTAAGCCATGTTGAAACAGTTTGAGCAGACACTTGAAAATGCCTAGCTATATCACGAAAACTTCTTCCAGCATGCCACATACCAATCATTTGGCCTTTCGTTGCTTCAGTTAATTGTGGGGCCATTTTATTTCAGCAAATACACTACGCATACGCATTTATAAGAAACTTCGTTTCAAACATATATACCGCAGAAAAAATAAAATAGCTTTATTAAACTGTATAAGAAGGTATAAATTCATTTAAAGGTAACAAAAATGATTAATTTTTTTCTAAGGTAGAACTGTTCATATTTTTAAAAAATGAGCTTTATTAATTAAAAAATAAAAGCGAAACTAATTTGCATAAATGATGTAAACATGCATCTCATGCAAATACGTTTTACGTAATTTTAATGAAAAATTTAAAAGTAGGCTGGGATTCTGTTGCCTCGCTATCTTATATCTTACTCCAATCACAGGTCGTTGTCAGGTTTGTTGTGCTCGCGCGTGCATTCACTTACGCTTCAGTTAAAGCTAGCTTTCAAATTAGCGTAATATCACGAAGCACTGAAATACGGTTTACGCGTTGTTTATATCGTAAGACAGACTTACGCTATAAGTTTATCAATGCACTGTAATCCCAGCCTATGTGTAAAATATTTTTTTCAAACAGGGATGAGAGCGTTCCGACCCGAATGTACGATTTTTACCACTAAATTTTAATAGTACTCTCCACCGTATTGAATTTCAGAAGTTCTGTCCTTAAGTAAGGTGACAAATACTATTAAAATTTAGTGGTGACAATCGGGCATTGGAGTCGGAGTGCTCCCATCCCTGTTCAAATTATCCTTTAATTCACATCATAGACGGCCCTTAAAGCAGCATCTTGCCGTTTTTTAAGCATAATTTGAAAACTACTTGGAAGAAAATTTTGAAATTTTGAACACGCATAAAGCGGGATATAATAAATATAAATCCATCAAAAAATTGTAGGTTTCAATTCATAATTTTTTCGAATATTAATTTCATAATTCATAATTCATATTATAAAATTATAAAAATTACAAATTTGACATATTTATGTTTGGGCTTTTTAGTATTATAACCATAAAAAAAATTAACACATTAGAATTATAATCTCAGGAGATATTAATAAAAATATGAAAATGTAATTTAACATTAGAAGCTCGAAAATTTGAATGTTTATAATTCAAAAACTTATCATCCAAATGACTTGAAATTTGGTATCTAGGCATAGCGTGAACCAAAGGTTTAAAATATCGTGTCAAAATTGGGTGTTGCCATTGAAAAAAAATAAAGTTTAGGCTGGTTTTAATATGTAGATGGCCCCTTAAGCAAATTTTAGATACATAATTTAAAAGTAGACTTTATTTCCAATCGTTTGGTACCAGTCACTTCCTTCTACTATAATTTGTTGCAGAGTTAGTGGGGGATGTCCAGTTTTTTTTCCACGACTGTACAATAGCGCATTAAACGAAAATTGTAATATAATTTTTGTAGCAGTAGTTTATGATAATGAATAAAAAAACACTTCATTTAAAAGTATTTCCTGCACAATAAAACATTTCCTGACGATTCAAAAAATACACACGTAATTGTTCAAGTTTTCACTTCTCTTGGCACTCCCGGAGTGCCATTGTTTTTTGTTTTTTTATATCCGTGAAACAAACAAAAGAAACCTTTAAAAACATACATTTTGTACATTATTTTTTGATCTTACTAAATAGTTTTATTTTGAAAAGCTATTTCAATTAACACACGGCACTTTAAAATTGAAGTATAAAATATATTTTTTACGGGGGTTGGGGGGGGGGGAGGAATTAAAAGTGAATGAAAATCGTGTCTATGAGCTCTTTGCAGTGATCCTTACACTTTCAGTTTTTCATCATTAACCACAAAAAAGTAATGATATCAGTGCCAAAATCCTTAACGGGTTAAAAGTTTGTCATACAGTTTGTGACCTTATGACTCTAAGAATATGAAATATGAATCTTAAAAATAATGATATAAAATTTTGAGTAACGACATGCTATTAATTAATATATATTTATTCTATTTATATTCATGGGTGCAAATATTATTTTCAACATGCAAATGTATTATATAAAATTTATTCGCTAATATTTTTTCATTTACATCTCTCTTAAAATCAAGATATGGGTTTTAAAAGAAATGCTATCAAAATTCGAGTGATGCCTTAACTTGATTTTAATAGGTTTGTTTTAAAAGTCTATTTTACTTATTTTGGTTCGCCTTCTAAAGCATATTTAGACATCTGAACAATACTTTTAAATTTTCAATGCGCTGTTAAATATACCACTTTCACTGAGCTTATATTATGCATTGAAAGGTATTTATTTCTATAAATTGATTTATCTTTTGCACTATGCTATTCAAAATCGTAAGTAAAATTTATGTAAATGATTACTTTGCGTCATAGTATCCTAAGTTAAATTTATGCAAATCTTATTCGTATTATGTGAAAACATGTGAGAAAGAGAAAGTGTCTTAAATAAAATACAATTTTTATCTCTGTTATTTCTCATCTGACATATTTTACAGTTCTGGGACTTTAAAAAATGTTTCGTTATTTCATATGGCTAAGCACACATTATTAATCATATAAGCTGTAGAAATATCAAAACAGAAAATATTTTTCTCCAGATTGAACATTGTCATTAATAAGCGCTAAGCGTACCATTTAATCTTCATTCGTAATGAATCTTTGCAAAAATAACTATGTAATAGCCAGACCGGAAATTAGCTTTTCCTGGGTTTATAAACGCAACTTTTATAAATAACATTGTGGTGGTAGAGTATGTTGCTTTTATTTTGGAATGTGCGTATTTATATTGAATCTGAGAGGAATTTTAAAACAACAGAATACATGCCCAGATTTACATGTAAACACGCACACTTATTCTTTCTTAAATAAAAATAGAAATAAATACCAAAACAGTTTATTTCTATTCATTTTTTGTGACGGACGAATAACTCATGTTAATATACTTCTAATAATCGCAAGAAAAATGAAATTTACGAAATCAATTTAAAATAACTTAAACCCCTTATTGCAGTTTTTTTTAAGAATAACAAAAATGCTATCTGATAGCTGTCAGATTCGTTTGTTTATTTATATAAAAGAACAAATTAAATATGGCACAAACCCTAAGTTAACAAAGACTTAAATTTAAATGATAACCAAAACTTGTACCAAGATTAACTGTCAGTTTATCAGTTACTACTAAGTTCTTTTATATTTATATTTCTTATAATATTTTTCCGGTCACTAATTGAATGACCATGGTAATTTCTTCTTGCAAGATAAAAATTTTATTTTTCTAAATTTATGAATAAATCCATTTAGGGTGGTGCGAAAAAAATCGAAATATCTATTTCCGATTCGCTATAGAGCGGAAAAGTTGCCTTTTCCATTGATAAAAAAGATAAATAAATAAAACGAATACTGCTCAGTTAAACTGAAGGCATTGAGCTCACAGGCTATTCACACTAATTGTATATTATACTCTTATTTCAAAGAATTTGAAATAAGCCCTTGAAAAATAAAGAAATCTACAATATATTGAGGGGAGATCAATCCCCATACCCCTCATGTAATTAACCATTGAACCCCCCAAACTAATTTGTAAAACTCCTTATTACAATGAACATATATATACAAAATTTGAAGCAAATCGGATAATTCTGCATGAAAAACCCATTTATCTGAGGGGGGATTAGCCCCCTTTCCCTCTTTATACTTAACCAATTAACCTCCAAAACTAATCAGGGAAGCGCCTTACCATAACGAAATATACAAAATTTGAAGAAAATCGTATGGTTCTGCATGAAAAATCCATTTATCTAAATTAAAGGGGGGGGGGAGGATTATCCCCCCTTTCCCTTTTTATACTTAACCAATGAACCCCAAAACTAATCAGGAATGCGCCTTACCACAATGAACCTATAAACAAAATTGGAAGCAAAACGGTTATTTCTATCAAGAGTTATCGCGTTACGTACATACGTTGCTCAGGCTTTGATAGCCTGTGAGCTAAAAAAAAAGATGTTTGTATTCGGATAACGCGTATAGAGCCAAAAATTTCCGAAAATTGTCGAATTTCAAGGTTGCTTCTTAATAAAAAGAAAAATTATTCCAATAATATATTCAGACGCTATATCGGGAATAAGTTGCCTACGGCATTGTTAAAAAATATCTTACAAATATTTTTGAAATAGTACAACATTTTCCAATAATACGACTTTTTCACTATTTTTAATAATAATAATAAAAAATGCCTTATATTTTTGTTCAGTATAGTTGGATTTTTCCTGGCGAATCTCCATACAGCATAGACAAAGCGTGCATGTCTTAGCTTGTTATGAAATATAAAAAAATATGAATAATTTTCGGTATTAACAAAATGACTCAAAACTCACCACAGGATGGTTGCTGCTCTTTAAATTCCATACACATCCTTCCTATCCAACCAGGACTTGAAGAGCACTTGAACAGTGCATGATATCTATCTACAATATATAATATGTAGTACATACATTATTACACTGATGTCTAGAAATTAAGGAGCAGTGGCTGATTTCAGACGTTTTGTCGAATATCTCCTGAAATTCGTGAGGAAATGCCCGAAATGCTCTTGAACTTTGAGGATCTAAAAAACATGTTTAACTTCATGTTTTTCAGTGAAGATTTAGTCCCGAGGACAATTAGGGGGGAGGGTAATAATAAATTTAATAATGAAATAATATTTGCGTTTCCCCAAGAAAAGGAAAATGCTCAAAATGTTCCGTCATTGTAGCAAATGACTATGCAGGTCTTGTTCAATATTTTTGTGCATTTGTGTTAAAATAGCAGGCATATTCTTGAAGATGCTAAAGTTTCTGTGAAAAATTCAATTTTTGATATATACAGGGTGTTTCACTACCAGACCGACAATATAGGTATATATTTGTATAGTAAAACCTTTAAATACGCTGTTTTCTGTCACACTAACGTTTTGCTGTTTCTCTGCTTCTTTCTGTTGCTTTTTTCTCTGCTTCTTTTAACTATAACTCGCAAAAAAGGTATTTCCAACGTTGCATTCCTATGTGATTCCGAGTCGCCCTCTATCAAACAAGTGGGTAAGTGTGATCGAAGATCGCTCAAAGGGTTTCGTTTAATATTCCTTTCAAAACACTTTATCCTTTCTTTAATAAATTCAAACAAATTTCATTTAGCAAAAAAAAAAAAAAAAAAAAAAAAAAAAGTCATGTTTTTTATAAAGTAAAAATTTACTGGTCTATTTTTTTGAATATCTAAACCATTCCGATAGCGGTCTAAGCCCGCTATTATATTCTCTCACTGTAATATCTGTCATGCGGACTAAATGCGATATTTAAATAAAATAATTTCAAAATTAAACATGTTGTACACCTTCAAAATGTTAAAATATGCGACTATTTCCATAATCGGATTTTTATCATGATTCAATATGTTTATCAAACTCATATATTTACTATTCTCTATTACTCATATTGATACACGCTTTGTATTATTCTGAAACATTTGAAAAATCCATTAAACTTCCGATATGACGTCAGATTTTCTTTTTAATTCTCTAATGACGTGATATTAATCTGTTTTGTGCACATACACATACTCATACTCCTTGTATTATTGATAAATCTTTCCGTTTTATGTTTTATTACCACTATGACGTCAATCAATTTTATTTCATATTAATCTTTTTTTCAATCGATGAAACTTTTTATTTCATTTTTTCACGTGGAAATCGTCTGATAGAAAAATAATTATTGTACAAAGATTTTCGTCGTTGATTTTTAATTTTTGGCATCGGCTATAACGAAAAATGTTTAAATTTAATAGGAAAAGGCTGTTAGAATTTTGGTTTTTTATCTCTATTTATTAAAATAATACGAATTTTTCAAATTTTAATATTTTCAGCTCTTCACAGCTGATATTCTGATTTATACACAAAGTTTCAACTATGTAAGTTACATAGTTTTCGAGAATGGCTCTGTGACAGACAGACAACGGAGCGGGAGCAATAGGGTTTCGAGTGATGAACGAAACCCTAAAAATAAGGAAACCAAAACTGCACGTCATTTTGAATAAAATAATTACCAAGGGAATGACCCACACGCAAACCGCAACAAAATCAATAAGGTTGTTCAATGTTTATGAGCGTTTAAAATTCCCCCGCTAGTTACCCGATCCCAATGTTTTCGATTTTGGGCTTAAAATTTAAAGTTAAGTCTAAACTTAAAAATAATTTTAACCCCATACAAAAAATAACGGTAAAAAGTAGTTATTCGTTACTCTAAAGTCTAAAGCAACCTCTATTGACAATTTTTGAACGTTTATAAATTTTTTTGAACAAAATCGTGATATAGAGAACGATTTTAGCGAAAACCGCAAACGAATCGACCCTTTTTTCCGTTTTTAACACTTTCCAACCTAGTTGAAAAGTGTTTATGACTTCGGTTTGTCTGCCGTGTGGCCGTCTGTCCGTATGGTCGTCTGTCCGTCTGTCCGTGCTCTAACTCCCGTAAATAGGCTCGGATTGCTCTGCAATTTTTATATATATCTATAGCATGTTCCCTATTTCAACGGAAGTGTGTAGCACTTATAGTTTTTTTACAGGGACACTCAAAAGAATTCCGTTACAGTGCGGTCTATGGGGAAAAATCATTTGCGGTTTATTTAAATAATGTTTCACTATTTGAAACGCATTGTAATTTATATATATCACTAAGGTGCATTAGAAGGAGCTTAATATGGAATAGGGTGTGCATAGCACCTATAGTTACTTTACAGGGACAGTCAAAAGAATTCCGTTACATTACGTCTATGGAGAAAAATCGTCTGCGGTTTAATTAAATAATGCTTCACTATTTTTAACGCATTGAAATTTATATATATCACTAAGGTGCATTACAAGAGGTTTACTACAGAATATTGTGTGTATAGCAGTCATCGTTCATTTACAGGGACACACAAAAGAATTCTTTACTGTATGTTAACAATAATTCCTGGAAGTGCGTTTTAAGTTGCTGAACGCGATTTTAAATTGAACTTACTTTTTGTCTATTACTGGGTATGTATAAATTCTGTATTTCATATACAGGGCAGCACAAAAGTTCGCGAGCACATTTCCGTTTATTGACAGAAACTCCAGAAGGAGAATTTTAAACTGTGCTACCCGTTTCCTAACTAAATTAAAATTTATCATCCTATGTAGTATATATACAAATCTATTCCTATACAGGGCTGAATAAAAGTATTTGGATATTTTTCCGAATATTGTATATGTTGGGAATTCCTGAAATTACGTTTTTAAATATGTTATGCGTTTTCCAAATTGTTTTATTAGATGTTATCTTTTAGCTTATTAAACGGTAATGATTTGTAAAATTATTTTGGAAGCGTTGGAAAGTGTTACATAATCTATGCTTGACGCATGATTTTTCGTTCTTGTTTATCATCGTTTGAAGTTTTGGACCTTAAACTTTAATGGCTCCTAGCTCCTACAGAAGACGTTTGCGCCCCATAGTTTCCTATTTAATAATGTTTGTCTTCATGATCGTCGGTACCATGTCAAACTATCGAATGTGAAAAAATGCATTTTTCATATTCTGTGCCATTCTCTTATATTGTGCATGACACGTACGTTGCAAAATCGTCACGTTTCTAGCTTACTTAGAACTTACTTGAAACTTAGAAAATGCAAATTTCAAACTATCGAATATGCACATTTTTTCAAAAATTACCATGTCAAAGTATCGAATATGGCAAATTCAATACTTTGCCGTAAATTTTTGTATTTTTTTTACTTTTTTAATCATTCGTACCACGTCAAACTATCGAATATGAAAATAGTCACTTTTCAGGAAGGCAAAGAACTAAAACTTTTAATTATGGATTGAAAATTAACGCAATTGTTTTTGACGTTTACTATAGCATGTTTTCTACTGAAAATGGAATGTGTGGCATTAATAGTTCATCTACAGGGGCACTCAAAAGAATCCTTTTACATTACCCTCAATTGGGGAAAAAACGTTCGCGGTGTATTTTAATGATGTTACTCTATTTCAAGAATAATGAAATTGACATACATATCTAAAGTGCATTAAAACATTTTTTATTTAGAATATAGTGTGCAAATCATTTATCATTTATTTACAGGGCCACTCAAAAGAATTCGGTTACATAATGGCATACGGGAAAATGTTTGAAGCGTAATTTAATAATGTTACAACACTATTTCAAACAAAATGAAATTGATATACGTAATTGAGGTGCACTACAAGATGCTTACTGTAGAATAAGACGTGCATGCTTGTCATCGTTAATTTACAGGGGCACACAAAGTAACTCAGTTACAATGTTTTGTATTAGTGATAATTGCTGGAAACTGTTTTTAATTATGATACGGTTTATTAAGTTTAACTCTTCGCATACTACGTAGTGTGCAAAAATTACACAGATCGTACTATACAGAGCTACTCAAAGGAATTTGTAAGCATTAATTCGTATGCGTCGTAAATTACCTAAACGAGGTTTTTAACTCTTTTTCGGAATTTTGTGCGGAATTTTATTTTTTAAGAGATGTTTGTAGAATATAAATAAATTCATAATATACAGGGCTACACAAAGAACTGGGTGCATTGCGGGCTAGGGATGGTAATTTCAAGAAGAACGTTTTTAATAGTGTAATCAGTTTTTTGCTTGAATTATATTTTACCATATTATGTGACGTGTAAAAAAATCTGTAGATAATATACAGCATTTATAACGCATTACAGGGACACTCAAAAGAATTTTGCTACACTACGATCAATGGGGGAAAAAGCGTTTGTGGTATACTTTAATGGTGTTACACTATTTAAAACATAATGATATTGATATGGATTTATCAAGTGCACTAAAACATGTTTTACGCAGAATATGGTGTGCAAGTAATTTTTCATTTATTTACAGGATCACTCAAAATAATTTCGTTTTAAAATAATCTATGGTAAAAAAAAAATGTTTGAACCGCATTTTAAAATAATGTTACACTATTTCAAACATAATGAAATTCATAAACGTCATTGAGGTGTGCTACAAGATGCTTACTCTACAGTATGACATGCGTGACAGTTACCGTTAATTTACAGGGACACACAGAGGAATTCAGTTACAGTGCTTATTCTATTGGCGATAATTGCTGGAAGTGGGTTTTAAATTATTGCATGAGTTTTTAAGTTTAACTATTTGCATACTACGTGGTATGTATAAATTTTATAGATCATATACAGGGCAACACAAAAGAATTTGTAAGCATTACACTGTACGGGCGTGAATTGCTTAAAGGTGGTTTTTAATTGAGTTATATAATTTCGAGTTGAGTTATATTTAATACTAAGATATGTTTGTAGAATATAAATAAAATCATAATATACAGGGCTACGCAAAGAACTGGATACATTGCCGGCTATGTATGGTAATTTCTAGAAGTGTGTTTTAATAGTGTAATGAGTTTTTTTGTTTGAATTATTTTTACCATATTATGCGACATGTATTAAAATCTGTAGATAATATACAGGGCTGTACAAAAAAATTCGAGTACGCTTCCGTTTATTGTCAAAAATTGCTAAAGGTAGAAAGTGTCAACTGCGTTATGTGTTTTGTAACTAAACTAAATTTTCGCATACTTATATTATAGATTATAGATTACAGGTTACATACCAATACATACAGGTATTCCATACAGGTTTACATACCAATCTGTAGATCATTTACAGAACTTCACAGATCCATTCAACTACTTTTTCGGCTATGGACGGTAATTGCTAGATAGTAATTGTTTTTATGTAATGCCTTTTACGAAATTATTTACTTAAATATCTTCTCTCACCTTATTACATGATAAAGTTTCGTTATAGTATTCTGGAAGTGTTGGAAATTATTGCGTAATCTATGCTTGACGCAAGATTTTTCTTCCTTTTAGGTAGATTTCGTAAGAAATACTACCTATTACATTCTCCCCTAAGCTGGAATTTTTGAAAAATTTTTGCAGATCTACACCGATCATAACTCCCAGAACCCAAAACAACCCCCAGTTCAAAATTTTTTATATCTATCTATCTATGTCACTTTTTTATGGACACGATAATTGCAATAATTCTGTACAAATCTCTTCCAAACTGATACATAAAATCAAGGGGCATAAAATCTCGGTCAAGTTCGTTAATGGGCAAAATCGAACCAAGGGGGAGGGGGGGGGGCTTTTTGTGAAAACAGAAAAATGCTATAATTTCTTAATTATGATACGTATCGAATCCGTTTAAAGTTATTATTACTTCTAGGAAAAGGGCCGAAAATTTATGCATGACATATTTTGGATATCATTAAAAATGGCCCCAAAGGGGGAAAAAAGGGAGATTTAAGAAGAAAAAAATGCATAACTTCGTCAATTCCCAAGATATCAAATCCGCTTAAATTTATTATAAATCCTCTTAATATTATCTAAAACTTTTATATTGACAAGTTTTTTATAGTACCAAACCTTATAGCAAAAAAAAAAAAAAAAAAAAAAAAAAAAATCCCTGCCGGCTCCGCCTGCAAACAAGTTAGGTTTCGAAATGGGCGTTCCCAAATGACGCATCATGGCAAAAGATCATTTCTTCAGCAATTCCCAACAAACAAGTGCCCCACGGTCTGCGTTTTCGTGCCTGTAAGCCAAGCCGTCAGGGATTTTTTTTAAATTTTTAATTTATTTTCTATAAGGGTGGAAACCCGGTTATTCTGATGTTGCGAGAAAAGACAGAAATCATCTAACGGGAAAGTGCAATTGACAAATAGTTTGATGCATTTTTAGTGACTAAAATCTTCAGCATTTTTCTATAATTGAATGAAACAACACTTACTTTTCGAATGTAAATTTTGTTATTTTCATTTAATCTATAGTGTAAAAATAATTTCTCATACATTGTAACAATTTTAATGAAATTTATGTATATTATTTTCTACTGTTTTTTATGTCGTAGTTGTTTTTTTATTTAATAAACTTTAATAGTGGAACATACTTATATTCCATCAAATTAAAAGTCGTCTGCGGTAGATACTGTTTTGGAACGCTAAAATCAAATTCTTTTTTCCGGTTTTGTTCTGTAAAGTTATTTTTCACAACTTCTGTAAAACTAATAACTTAACAAGAAAGAACTAGGGCTAAATTTTCCTCTACATAAATGAAATCGTCTGAAAACAAAATTAAATGACAAATTGTTCGTTCTTGAGATATATTTATCACGGATATCGTGAAAAACAAAACATAGCAGAGACACCTGTTGGCCGGTATACACCCAAAACCAATAATGATCTATTTATGTCAAGGTATAACAAAGTACGAAATTTGGTGAAAGTGAATTCGTTTTTAAGATATATCTATGGCGGAAGTCGTGAAGAGTGCAGTATAGAAGCGCCACCTGTCGGGCGACTTACACTAAACCTTAATCAGTAGAAACTTATGTGAACGTCTACGTCTAACTGAATCTGAAGTTTAATGAAAATCCGTGTATTACTTCTTGAGAGAGAGCTATTGCGGAAATCATGAAAAATGCAGCATAGCAGGCACCACTTGTTGGGCGATTTAGAACAAAATTAATCAGCACCAATTTATATAGAGGTCAAACTGAATCTGAAGTTTTATGAAAATCCGTGCACTAGTTCTTGAGACATATCTATAATGGAAATCGTGAAAAATGCAACATAACAACGCCACCTGTTGAGCGATTTACACCAAAAACTAATCAGCACCAATTTATATCAAGGTCTAACTGAATCTGATGTTTGATGAGAATCCGTGCTAGTTCTTGAGGTATTCGCTATCACGAGAATCGTTAAAAAGACAGTATAGCAACGCCAACTTTCGGGTGATTTATACCAAAATACAGTAACCAACAGCTTATGTCAACATCTAACTGAATCTAAAGTTTGAGGAAAATACGTGTATTAGTTCTTGAGCTAGAGAGTCTATTTCGGAAATCGTAAAAAATACAGCATAGCAGAGACACCTCTTGGACGATTTACACCAAAAACTAATCAGCGCTAATTTATATCAGGGTCTAACAGAATCTCAAGTTTTAGTAAGTTCCGTCCTTTAATTCTTGATATAAAACGCCCAGAAATTTTTGGTTAAATACAGACACACACACGGACATTTTTTAAAAGCAATAAAATCGTGTTCTGGACCTTCTAAAACGTATAAATCCGTCGAAAACGGAATTCCAGTTTTTTCACGAATCCAATACTTTCTTTTTGTAAAGACAGAATAAAGTAAAAGAAAGAAAAATCATGCATCAAGCATAGAATACGAAACACTTTCCAACACTAACTTTAACAAGCCTTCTCTGTTCAATAAGGTAAATAAGATATCCAAGTAAACATTTTAGAAAACGCAAAACACATTTAAAAACCAGTTTTCAGAAATTACAGACCATAACCAAAAAAGTACTACAATTATTTTGTGCAGCCCTGTATATAACCTATAGATTTGTATAATATAGTATGCTACAATTTAGTTTACTAAGAAAACACATAACGTAGTTGAAAATTCCCCATCAGTAGTTTCAACCAGTAGACGAAAACATATTTGGATTATTTTGTACAGCCCTGTATACTATCTTAAGATTTTTATACGCGGCACATATTAAGCTAAAGTTAAATTCAGGCAAAAATTCGCTGAAAACTACTGAAATCACACTTCTCAGAAACTATCATACATAGGCGGCCATGTATCCAGTTCTTTACGTGGCCCTGTATATAATTGTCTGAGTGCAACGAAGACTCATACACAGCGCAGTATTACTTTGCCCCATTTATAGCTACGATGGATATTAAAACCTTTCGTCAAGCATAACTCAAAAAATATTTAACGGATTTCGTTCAAATTTTTACAGCAGGTACCTATAAAGGTGACAACGACGTCTATTTATTACCAAGAATAAATGTCAAACCGTTTGGAAATTACATTAAAAAAATAGATAAAAAATCACAATTAAAGTACATACGTCACGAAAATTTTGTGCGCACGTCATTTTCACCGGCGGGAGATTTTCGTAGACAATCGGAATTGAAAAGTTCATGGAGTACATGGAGCAAAAAAAATATGCACGCACTAATATTCAGCACAATAAAATATATTTCAATTTAGTAGAAATCGAAAATTAATCTGGATTTTTTTCTGTTTGAAAGAAAACCCCCGCAATAACTTGGTAGACTTGTATTAGAGATTTGGCGTAAATCTCAGCAATAGCAGCTTTTTTTATTTCGCGTATGTAAATAATAATAAAAAAAAATTCTTTGGTGTTTAAATAAAAGGTTTCGATTTATGGCATTATTTCTTTTTTTTTTCTCTTTTTAGCATTTTAAATGGGATTAATGAAAGGCATGTATTTTAAATTAAGTGAGTGAAAGGTTTATATTTAAATGAAATGAATTCAATATGAAAATGTTATAGGAACAATGTTTGGGCGATTTATCAACTGCGCCAGGATAACATAAAAGTACCAATATATCAAACGGTATGTAGTATGTGAAATGAAACAATTATATTATAATCACCCATCGTACAAGAAAAAAAACTAACATTCTACATTCAGAGGGAAAAATCCATCTCCTGTGCCGTATGATTTGGCGAGTTCTTTTTTGGTGATAAGTTTTTCGATGTGATTGTTGGGATCTGCAGGATTTGGCTTACTTTTTCTAAATCTTATATTTTTGCAGATGTAGTATTATGTAAATATATTTTTTTGCAGATATTTTTCTATTTTGTATATTTGGCATTCTATTTTGTATATTTTCTATTTGGCATTTGGAAAAGAGATTTTTACCTTTTTATCTATGCCTTCGGAAATATTAAAAATTAAAAAAGATTTACATATATCAAGCCTATAATGTTATGTTTTGCATTTTTATACGGACCACTTCTCCATTTTTAGATTTTAAATGCTATTTATTATTTACTAGCCGTTTATTAATTGTTTACAATTTACCCCCCCCCCCTGACAATAACAATTATTTATCACAAAAATGCCTTTTAAGTTTGTTAAATAAGTTTGTTTATGTATTTTCATTACTTATTAAAATATCGAATATGGAGATAAAATTTTATTTTAACATCGTGCTTAAATTTTTAAGATGGTGCAAAAACATGCTTTAATAAACGTATGTTTGTAAATATTTGAAAAACATGTTTTACCGCTCTCTTGAAAAATTTTGTAAGATGCTAAAACTACCTTTTGGCACCATTTAAAAATTTTTACGCCAACCGACATTGGATACGAAACTTTTCCCCATTCAGATACACAGACAAGGCTGGTCTCAAACAAGAGTAAAGCTAGCAACAATATTGTTTTAACTCTATAAGAGTTACAATAATGTTATTAAATGCTCCGATTGGCTTTGGGCCCAATTACGAAAGTTTCTCCTAAAAAAACTGTAGAAGAAGTTTTTTACATTTGTTTCAAATGAAGCTCCTTCTACAAGGTATTAGTTAATAATACAAACAACACTAATGGTATGGAGGCAAAAGTTTTAATTTAAATGTATATATTTGAAACCCTTCCACCCCCCTACCCCCCACCCCCCCCCAAAAAAAGTTACAGTAATGAATTTAAAATGACGTAAAGCCACGCTTTCTGACATAAGCAATTGGCTGCAAACGCGAAAACGAAACTTTCACTTAACTTAATAACATGTAGCTAATATAGCCCTCATGGTATGCAGTTATACAGACCTTGTGGTTTTTTTAAAAAGCTTGAGACAATTCAGGTTTAAGAAGTTGAGATTTACTGCCAAATGATATAAACAACTATGAACACAAAACTGATGAATTATTATTCAGGTTTATGTATGTATTTTAAAAAAATTGCATCTGATTACACTTATTAGATAAATTACTTCTGTTTGCATTTAATAATTTATAAACGGCTTCTGTATATTAAATGAATTGTTTAAATATTGGGAAGAGGTGGTGAGAGGTAGAAAGACGAGTAAACAAACGGGTAGACAGACGGGTAGTGCGATGGGTAGAGAGACGAGTAGCGACATAGGTAGTCTGACGGGTAGCGAAACGAATAGACAGACGGCTAGAGAGAAAGGTAAAAAGAGGGTTGACAGAGGGGTAGCGAGATGGGTCACGAGACGGGTAGCGACACCGGTAGACAGAAATGTAGCGAGAAAGGTTGCGAGACGCGTAGCGTGGTAGATAAAGAGACGAGTAGAGAGATGAGTACAGAGACGAGTTAATTGACGGGTAATGAGATTGGTAGCGAGTCGGGTACAAAAACAGACGGACAGTGAGACGGGTATACAGACGAGTAGAGAGACAGTAGATGGGTACGGAGAAAGGGAAAGAAGATGGTTAGAGAGGCGTATAGCCAGACGGGTAGAGAGACAGATTGACAAGTTGTGAGACATATAGACAAATGGATAGCGAAGTGGATAGAGACACGGCTAGACATAAAAATAGTTAGACGGATAGACAGACGGTTAGAGAAATAGATTGGCGGGTAGAGAGACCGGTAGAGAAATATAGAGACAGGTAGCGAGACGTGTAGAGAGATAGACAATCGGTTAGAGAGACGGGCAGAACGGATAGGGAAACAGACAGATTGTGGAGAGACATACAGACAAGCAAAAGCAAAGTCTGCGGATTGGCGCAGTAAAGGCGCAGGGGGCAGAGCCTCCTAGAGAATAATCAAGAAGTATCTGTTAAGCTTAACTTTGAAATATATATAATTTTTTAATTTTGCCGATATGGAGATTTAATGTAAAAGTTATTTTACAGAAATCATCGAAAGATTTTTTGTATACTTTAATAGTAATTTAGACTATAGTTTTGCAATCTGGTTTGTAGCAAAGCATGCTATCAATGTGGTTTGAACTGCAAGAGTTTCTATAAACAGTTATACAAATAATAGATATACAGGGTGATTCATAAAAGATGGGCAGAACTTTAAGGGGTTATAGTACACTTAAAGACAAATAATATTAAATAGGAGACTAAGGGTCCCAGACGTATTCCCAAGGAGATAGGGGGCATTAAAGTTTAGGGTCCGAAATTTCAAATGATTATAAAACATGGAAAAATTGGTCGATTCGTTTGCGGTTTTTGCAAAAAATTTTCTTTATGCCAGTATTTTCTTGAAATAAAATTTTAAAGTTCAATTTCAAAAAATGCCGATAGGGGGCGCTTTAGACTTTGGAGTAACAAACAACTATTTTTTAACGTTATTTTTTGTATTTCTTTAAATGATTTCGAAAGCTTAGACTTAAACTTAAATTTTGATCTAAAAATCTGAGTCCTAACGAGTAGTTAAGTAGCGTAAACTGAAATTTGAAATTTGAAACCCTTCTCCCCCCAGAACAAAAATCAGTTATTCCCGATCTTTGTGTCGTAGATTAGGCTCTAACTACTGCCGCGTTTTGCTAAAATTATTCTTTATGTCAGTATTTTCTTGAAAATAAATTTTAAAGAAAATTTTCAAAAAATTCCGATAGAGGGCGCTTTAGACTTTGGAGTAACGAACAACTATTTTATACCGTTATTTTTTGTGTCTCATTAAATGCTTTCTAAAGCTTAGACTTAAATTTTCAGCCCAAAATCTGAATCGTTAGACGTGGTTAAGTTTCTGGGGAGAGGGGTTTGAAATTTCTACTCCTGAGCACAGTTCAGTTTACCATGTCCACACATTGTGTGCTGTGATACGAGGTAAAAAGACACAAATTAGGATTATGTTACCAAAGCATATTTATTAACATGTAATCACAATAAATGTTCAAAATTGTGACCACCAGAGGTTATGCACGCAGAACAACGGCGACGAATGGAACGGCGAACATTCGCGAAAACATCAGGCTTTTCGAGCACTTCCCCTACAGCGGCGGAAAGTCTGGCGACCAGTTCCTCGGGGGATTCAATGGGTGTCTCATACATAAGAGCCTTCAATCGTCCCCAAAATAAGAAATCGAGGGGTGAAAGATCTGGCGAGCGAGCAGGCCAAGCAACAGGACCACCTCGACCAATCCATCTGTTCGGAAATGTGATGTCCAGATAGTTGCGGACGTCTCGTACGTAATGGGCTGGCGCTCCATCGTGCTGGAACCACATGACCCACCGGATGCGTGGAGGAACAACGTTTAACAGGTCTGGCAGCACATGTTGCAGAAATGTGAGGTATGTTTTACCGTTGAGGCGTTCAGGAAGAAGGTACGGTCCGATTAGGTGGTCTCCGAGGATTCCTGCCCAAACATTGATGGAAAAGCGTCTCTGATGAGCATGTGGATACGTAGCATGTGGATTGACATCCGCCCATACATGTGCATTGTGTGTGTTAAATGTACCTTCACGTGTGAAGGTACATTCATCGGTGAAAAGCACAGTTCGTCCAAAATGTGGATTTAGCGCGTTCTGCTGCAGAAACCAGCGGGCGAATTCAATACGATTTGGATAATCCCCTGGAGACAGTTTCTGGACTCGTTGCACATGAAACGGGAGCAAATGTTCATCCTTCAGTACCCTCCAAGTCGTGGACTGTGAGGTATCCACCTGGCTAGCCACTGTTCGTGTACTTGTACTTGGCTTCGCCGCTACTACATCCAGAATGGCTTCTGCAACAACTACTGATTCGTCCTTTTTTGCACGACCTGCATTCGACCGGGAAGCGAGAAATGATCCCGTCTCACACAACTGTCTGTGCAAGCGCTCGAAAGTTTTGCGGTTAGGCAACCGCCTGTTAGGAAATCGCTCTCCGTACATTCGTTGTGCCTCTGCACCATTTCCATCTGCCGCTCCGTAAATTAAATGCATCTCAGCCTTTTCCTTATTCGTGAAGGGCAACATCTTCCGATTCATTACTACAGCGACTTACACTTGACTCACCGTTCAGTGGTTTTTATGCCTGAATCGTGTCGAAATTTTGCATACGTGTTCTTCTTCTTCCCCATTTGACATTTGCATACTTTCTGTTTCCTTCTTCACCCGGTGACTAGCGTCAGGAATGGAGCTTTAACGTTTGCATGAGCGACGTTTCCAACTGTGCCAGTGCCTTTATGAGTGAATTCCGACTATGCAGTCCTTGACGAAAGTTGTATTTTTGCCTCGTATCACAGCACAGAATCGTTGGGCATGGTTAAGTAGTGCAAACTGAACTATGTTCAGAAGTTGAAATTTGAACCCCCTCCCCTCGCTACTGAACCACGCTCAGCGATTCAGATTTTGAGCTGAAAATTTAAGTTTAAGTCTAAGCTTTAGAAAGCATTTAATGAGACACAAAAAATAACGGTATAAAATAGTTGTTCGTTACTCCAAAGTCTAAAGCGCCCTCTATCGGAATTTTTTGAAAATTTTCTTTAAAATTTATTTTCAAGAAAATACTGACATAAAGAATAATTTTAGCAAAACGCGGCAGTAGTTAGAGCCTAATCTACGACACAAAGATCGGGAATAACTGATTTTTGTTCTGGGGGGAGAAGGGTTTCAAATTTCAAATTTCAGTTTACGCTACTTAACTACCCGTTAGGACTCAGATTTTTAGATCAAAATTTAAGTTTAAGTCTAAGCTTTCGAAATCATTTAAAGAAATACAAAAAATAACGTTAAAAAATAGTTGTTTGTTACTCCAAAGTCTAAAGCGCCCCCTATCGGCATTTTTTGAAATTGAACTTTAAAATTTTATTTCAAGAAAATACTGGCATAAAGAAAATTTTTTGCAAAAACCGCAAACGAATCGACCAATTTTTCCATGTTTTATAATCATTTGAAATTTCGGACCCTAAACTTTAATGCCCCCTATCACCTTGGGAATACGTCTGGGACCCTTAGTCTCCTATTTAATATTATTTGTCTTTAAGTGTACTATAACCCCTTAAAGTTCTGCCCATCTTTTATGAATCACCCTGTATAATCAAGGAAGAAAATTTTTAAATTCACACACAAAAAAAGGTGCAACAATGAAATTAAATTTGCTTTAAGCTATGCTTGATAGGTAATCTATTGGCTGCAAATCCAATTACGTAACTTTAAAAAGCTTGGCGTTTTAAAAGATCCGGCTTTTTTTTTTTTTTTCAAGTTTTGCGTAATACGCGCTTAAGAAAATGAGATTCTTTGCCACATGTTAAAAAAAAATTATGACAACACATCTGATGAACGGTACTTCTTTTCTATTTTTTTAACAGTGTATATGAATTTATGTATGATATTTTGTAATTCTATCATTTAATTTGCTCTTTTTCTTTATATTGTAATTGTTAACCCTATGTTCTCAGCAATATCACTCAGACTAATCCCTTTGAGGGAAGTCCTAGTTTTATTTATATTCTACAAACATCTCTTAGTAGACTAAATATATTTCAGGTTCCAAATGCCTAACTCGATTAGAAAAAACCTTTAAGAAATTTACGCTGATACACAGCACTGCTTACGAATTCTTTTGTGTAGCCCTGTATATAATCTATAGCATTTATACATATCGCATAGTATGCAAAAATTTAGTTAAACGCATTACCTAACAGAAAGCGCATTTCCAGAAATTATAGAGATAATACATCGGATACAGTACTGTATCCGAAATATTTTGTGTGTCCCTGCGAATGAACGATAAATACTATGCACATCATATTATACAACAAGTAACTTGTAGTAAATGTATATCAATTTCATTATATTACAAATAATGTAACATAATTAAAATGCACTGCAAATAGTTTTTCCCCGTAAAAAATTATGTAACCGAATAGTTTTATGTGGCCCTGTAAATAAATGATAAATGCTTTACACTCCATATTCTAAGATAGCATGCCTTAGTGTACCTTAGAAATTCTTAACTTTTTCAATATGTTTATAATAGTACTAGGGGGCCTACCCCCTGCGAGCTACGCTCGCCAACCCCCGCTCAGACTTCGAGGCCTCTAAAAACATGACAGCGTGCTTTATTTTAAAAATATTGGTAAATCTGTTGTTGGGTTGCCATGCTTTTAACGTTTTAATGGGACATTTTTTGATTATCATGGTCTCATACTGTTGCGACAACTGACGACTGTTTTCGGGATTGATAAGTAAAATCAATTATAACTTGAAAACCAGCTTGTATAAAATGGTTAGGTTTAAATTGTGGCTACCTCTCGGACTTTTATAACAACGATCTGTATTCTATTCTTCCTTTGCGTTTAAGGATGAGAAAAATTCCATCTGCTTGTGATAACATTAAGAACCACGGTATTGAAAAGTACTATGTTATAGACATTTTCAGTAACAGGTTTTAATTTTCTCTCTATTTTAGTGCACCATCATGCATATTTTCATGTTATTTTAAATATGTAAATTATTTATTTTAATTAATATGTATACACGAATTTTCTAATAATTATTTATCATACAAAATTATTTAAATATTTTGTGCATGCATGCCTGCATTTATTCGGCATCAATTGATGAGATATTTAAACAAATTTGCTATCCGCGATAATTTTACGCCATGTTATGTCACTTTAATATTGTCCATAAGAAAATCGGGTACTTTTCCAGTATAGGATCCTTTGCTTTTAGGTTTGGCGTAATTCGAGCTTAAAAAAGGGATAGATTCGTTAATATACATAGATTTGTTGCCAAAAGGTATGAAAACAAACCCAATGAACTTTTGGTGTTTTTCTATTATAGGGGTCTTGACGCTTTTTTAAAAAGCTTGGCGGAAAAAACCAAGAAGGATAGAAAACCAAGCAGGATATTTTATTCTCCTTCCGTTCAGTTGGGCAATTATTATTTTATATGTATTCGTTTCAAATATCCGAATTAGTGATTTTATAAATTCGTTTAGTTAAATTTTACAAAAAAATAACAAAATGATATCAATAAATAATAATTACTATTAATTCCGTTTCCTCCTTTCGTTTGCGTTTACATAAATGACGTCATTTGGACGAATTTATTCAAAATATTTTCAGTTTATAAATTAAATTAAATGCTGACAGACGATTGAATCCTGACGATAGAAATGTGATTTTTTTTTTCAAATTTTCCTGAAAAACATAATTTAATCACAATCTTGTCTTCATTATCGATTGAAATAAAAGATAAATTCAATTTCAATTTGAAAATGACGAATGAAAAGAAATCAATAAATCCCTATCGGGATCCTTTTCAATTTTTTCCCCTTTTTTGTCACAAAAAAACTGAATAATTAGTTGCCATCATTACAGAAATGTCATTAAAATTAGAAAAAAATTAATATCTCGAAAACTAATTCCAATTTCAAAATTCTATTACCAGTTTTGACATCCGCGGATTTTTATGGAAAATTGGTATTAATTTCACCATCAAGCGTTTAATATTTTATTAAAAATAGCCCTGAAACGTAATCAGTCGTTTAATCAGTCGTTTCATAAAATCGTTTCATAAATTCGTTTCATAAAATCGTTTCACAAATTCGTTTCATTAGGATTTTATATATATAGGGTAGATAACATGATTAAAATGCACCGCAAACGATTTTTCCCCATAGACCATAATAAAATGGAATACCTTTTAGTTTCCCAGTAAACTAATTAATTATAAGTGCTACACGTGTCATACTCGAAAGTAAGCATCTTGTAGTGCACTACCGCGATGTATATAAATTTCAATATAGTCGAAATAGTGGAACATCTGTAAAATACACTGCAAAGAATTTTCCCTATAGACCATAATGTAACGGTATTCTTTTGAATGCCACTGACATGAAGTATAAGCGCTATACACTTCATTGTGAATATCGAACAAGCCCTAATTAACATCAATAACATATATCAATTCTATGGCAATGCCAGTACATTTATGCGAGTTAGAGGACGGACAGTCGGCAGACAGACAAATCGAATTCATAAACACTTTTCAACTATGTCGGAAAGTGTTAAAAATCATGCGCGAATCATGCTACGAAACACTTTCCAGCACTAGAATATTTTTATAAAACGTCGCAGTTTATTAAGGTACATAAGATACCTAAGTAAGCATTTTAGATAACACATAACACATGGAAAACCAGATTTCAGGAATTATCTAACCATAATCCTTAAAAATACTCCAATTCTGTTGTGTAGCCCTGTGTTTGATCTACAGGTTTGTATGTATCCTACATTGTATGCTAAACTTTAGTTTAGTAAGAAAACGTATAATAGGTTGAAAATTCACATTCAGAAATTTCTACCAATAGATGAACACATACCTGAATATTGTGTACGGCCCTGTATATTACCTACAAATTTCTATACAAACCACATAATAAGCTAAAAGACGCTTAAAACTACTGAAATAACATTTCCAGAAATTATCCTCTATAGGCGTTCCTGAAACCAGTTCTTTGCGTGGCCCTGTGTATGATTTTATCTGTATTCTACAAACATATACTAATAATTTGGAAATACATAACACAATTAAAAAACACCTTTAAGAAATTCAGAATCATACTTTCTAATGCTTATGAATTATTTTGCATAGTCCTATATATAATCTGTATAATTTATACACATGTAGTGTGCAAATAGTTAAACTTTAAAATGCATACCGCAATTGAAAACGCATTTCCTGCATTTATCACTAATAGACTTCACTGTAACCGAAACGTTTTGAGTGCCCCTATAAATGAACGATAATTGTCGAAAACATTCCGTGGTTCCCCACTCCTCTATTTGTGTGTTATTTATTTGCATAACGCCTAAAATAAGTTTTTTCATTTACCAATTTACAGTAAGCTCATTTTGTAAATTATTAAAGAAAATTGTTAATTCTTTTATATTGAATATGTAAATACGAAAATTTTACAAGTCAAACTATCGAATTAGCATATTCGCTATTTTGACTTGTAAAATTTTGCTAAAACTGAGAAAAGTACAAGTCAAACTATCGAATACGGCATATTCGCTACTTTGAGTTGTAACATTTTGTAAAAACTGAGAAAAGTACAAAATTTTACAAGTCAAACTATCGAATACGGCAAATTCGCTACTTTGACTTGTAAAATTTTGCAAAAACTGAGAAAAGTACAACCCATATAGCACATGTGCTTCCCTAGGACGTCCCCAGAAAGACTGACATTCATCCTCCAGGCATCCCTGAGGATGCAAAAATTTGTCATCAGGAGGTCCTCAGGAACCGAAAATGTCCGCCTCATAGCATCCCAGGGAGCTCAACAGGACCTCCTTCAGGTTCCTCCTCAGGTTGTTCTAGGGAAGATTTCAGGAAATAATACCGGAGGACTTCAGGGTTACTTAATGTGCATAAAAAACATCCGAAGTTATTATTATTCGATGTAATTAAAAAGTATTTATTTATTTATTTTTTTAATTAATAAATACGGACTATCTTTTAAAAATTTACATAATACACATTACTTTTATTAATCACGCACACAGAATCACATGACAGTTATGATACAGATTTGACGGAATAAACTTTCTTAAAGCCGACTGGATTTGAACCTGGGTACTTACGCATACGAGAAATACGCTCTAGTGATTACGCTACACGGCCGTTGTACCTGAATCGTTTATAAGGTATTCATGTATTTCTTTCTCTTCTTATGAAAGTCAGTAAATAGAAAACATGCATATTTTTATGCTTCGTATAGCAGGAATTCTGTAACTTTTATTGCAAATAAAGATGCATACCCTTTGATATATATTTAATACAATATTAAATTGATAACTAGAAAAAAAAGCGTATCAGTTATTTAAGGCTGTTCTCAAACCCAAAGGAGCTGTTTTCTGACACATTTTTAACTCGTTTTTGTTCGGAAATGCATTAAATTGGCAGGTGGTCTTATTTAGAAACTATGTAATACTAGAAAAATGTTTTCCTTTTATTATTATTATTATTATTATTATTATTATTGTAAACGCAGATCTTTTAGAAAATACTGTGAAAGTCGTCGTTTTGAACCGAATTCCCCACGCGGCATCACAATAAAAGGGAAAAGGGAAGGGGTGCTTTATCATTTGCAACAACAATGCGTTTTATCATTTTAGTTAGGAGCCACATATATCAGGGTCAGGGGTCTATGATAAAGGGGCCAATTAAATAAAAATATTTAAAATTATAAATTATAAATAATCACAATTAAACAAAGTAAGAGAAAAATCGACATTTTTATGAACCAAAAATTGAAAGACAAATTCAAAATGCACTTTTTTTTAAAATTAGAAATATTATAATTTTAAATTTAGAATTAGAATAAGCAAAACTCAATTTTATTTCTAATATTGATATTACCATATTACAAGTTGTTAAACGATATATCTATAAAAGCTTTTCTGAGTTTATGCATGCTAGGCTGTTCTCAAATTCAAATTGGCTACTTTATGACATATTTTTTAGTTCATTTTTGTTCGGAAACGCTTGAAATTGGCAGGTGTTCTTATTTATAAACTTTGTAATCAAAAGATGTTTTCCATTTTTTTGGTAAAGACAGAAGATCTTTCAGAAAATACCGTCAAAGTCGGTGTTTTGAGCTGAATTTCCGACGCCGTAGCACGAGAAAGGAGAAAAACGTGTCGTCATGTAACACGAATCACTTATAACCCAATAAGTAATATATTTATCAAAAAATGGAAAATTCATTTCGATCTCAAATCAATTCAATAGTCAGGCCAGCCAATTTTATGTCTTTGCGTTTAAAAATAAGTCAAAAGATGTGTCAGAAAGTTTTGCGTTGTTGAGCAGATCATTTGAGAAACATCCTAAGATACATAAATACATCGTTTAATTTTCAATTACCTACATCAAACTGCTGTTTAAAATGACAATAATAATACTTTAGCTCTTAATTTTTAAAGAATGGGCATTTCTACTCTATATCTGTAACTAGTTAAATATGAAAAAAAGTACTGTTAATAAAATTTGTGTCTGTAACAAAAATATTTTTTTTTTTCTTATTGTAATAAATAAAACTAATTTACAATTAAATCTCCATTTAGTGATCTTTTGAAATCCTGTGAAAACATTCAATACATAGAAATTTCATTATGCACTATTTTTCATTGAAATATAATTTCATTTTAGCTAACAAAACTAATATTTCAGGAGATTTAAAATGCCTAAATGTACGGATACTTTGACATAAAATTTGAGTTCTTTGTTATGATTGTCAACGAAGTATTGTGTAAAAATTCTAAACAAGGAAATCCTTTAAAAGCAATACTTTTGTCTTTTGTAGAATCATTGGTCAACTGCTTTAAAGATTATTTTTCTATTGTACCGACAATTGTTTATTTTAGTTATCTCAAAGCTAAATTTGAAATAGCTTACTCCTTATTCTGGGAAGAAGAACGTTTCTCTCCTTTCAACCATGGAACTAAGTTCCATGCTTTCAACTACTTTTCTTTGCAAGTATTGCATGCATTCCAGTAAGCATAGATATCCATTCTTCATCCATCAAAAGGAATTGGAGGTTGTTCAGTACTATTCATGTTCTTATTGTAGTTAAAATTCTACCCTTACCTGACTAAACATATTTGCATTATGGGACTTTTGCAGCTGATTATATAATCATTCTTGACATCTGGATAGAAGTATTTCCTTGCTTAAACAGGAGTGAAGAATTTGCACGAAAAATAATCTTTTATAAATATCCTAAACTAAACAGTTAGCCAAATATAAAATAGGTTTCTTAAATGAAAGTTTTAACAACTAAAGCAAAACACAACTCAGTTTTAAATTCTGGTGAAATATTTTTTATTTAGAAAGATAAATATTTATTTGAATCTAGGAAAAAAAGTAATCGGAAAAAAAGTAAACGGAAAAAAAGTAACTGAGTCAACAAGAGCGGAAAAAAAGTAAACGGAAAAAAAAAAGTAATCGGAAAAAAAGTAAACGGAAAAAAAGTAAACGGAAAAAAAGTAACAAGGTATTGATAAATATTGAACTTATTGATAAATAAGTGTTAAAAGATAACGAAGTAACATATGTCTGATTTATATAATTCCCGTAGGCGGATATTTGCGAATGCTATTAGGAATTGAGTAAAATCACCCCCTGAAAAATGCCCCATCGGTAAAAAGCTCCCTGATAATAAAAAAAGGGGGGTGGGGGATAGGCTTCACGTTAAGATGGGAAAATACCACACATTTATGAATAACACGTGTTTGAATAAGCCAATTATAATTTCGGGTAAAGCACGTGCTACCACGTGTATTTACTAACCACGTGTACTAGGAACAATCAGAGCATTATATACACCATTTATTCTAATACGAGAGCAAATCTTGTGTGTGTGTGTGAGAGGGGGGTGGGGGGGGTTATATATATATATATATATATATATATATATATATGCAAATTTTATGTTAAAAACGGCTCTAATGATTTTGACGAAATTTTGTATCCTACAGTTTTGAGGCACCAGAAAACCGTTGGGCTGAGTCACATGTTTGAGGAAATTCGATTAGTGGGTCATTTGGGTCACAATCTGTCAGGATCAAGCTAATTGTATCTAAAATACGGTTCAAACGATTTTGACTAAACTTTTAATACCATTTTCGGGCACGAGAAGACTATTGGACTGGTTCACATATTTGAGAACTTTCTATTGTTATTTTCGGTCTACGCGGGTCAAGTTAATTTTATCATGAATCATGATTCTCAAATCTTACATATATTTCAAAACACTGGGATAATTTTAAGTATTAATAAAAATAATTTTTAACCAGGTATAAAGTTGTTAAAACTGCACTGTAAACTGAAATGTCTTAAATTCAGACACTTAAGTGTCTGAAACAGATGGTTAAAAAAAGAGACACTTTAAAGTGTCTTAATTTTTAAGACACTTATTTGTGTCTGAATTTAAGACATTTGAAACTCCTGAATTGCGGCCATTTTCGTGCTCTGATCTGTCGGCAATAATTAGTCATTTCTGACCACAATTTTTTTTAAGCATTAAATGCAGCCATATTTGACCACATTGCATCCTCAATAAATGGAACTATATATGATCACAAAGCAGGGCTGATAATTTTTTAAGAAGAAGAAGAACCTGATAAAAGCATGGGCCCATGGCCTCCCCCCCCCCGATTTTATGGTGCCCAAAATTTAGAATGCAATTTTCGTAAAGCTGATATTTTAAATCTCTTTCGGCATTGTACTGATTATATTCACTGTTTTGAGCTTTTACAGTAAGATAAGATTGAAAACAAAAATTATATTTATCTAAAAACAGTAAAATCTCTCAATAGCGGATACTTCGGGAGCACAGAATTTTCCCGCTATTCGGAAGTGTCCGGTTTTAGAGGTAAAAGCGGATACCTCTATTTAGCGAAAATCCACCTTTTCAATACACAACACATACATGTTTGAATATTTTTACATCAGAAATGTGGACACATCCGAATAGTAAACAAATTTTGTAGTCTCGAAATGTCCGCTATTGAAAGGTTTCACTGTTTTTAGATAAATATATATATATTGTTTTTAATCTTATCCTACTCTATAAGTTTAAAATATTGAAAGAAATGTCAAATTTGGGAGGCACCTAAATTCAGAGGGGAGGGGGTCAAAGCCGTGGAAGAGTTTGCCCGTGCAATAATCAGGTCTTGCTTCTGGAAGCAACCCAAACCTGATTTATAGTTCGCTAAATGGAGGTATATAGAGAACAAACCCAGCAGTCCCGAGGTATCCGCTATTGAAAATTTCAACTGCATAAATCCATTTTGCAGTTCATTTTCTTAGTAGAAAGTACAAGTTTCTATCATTTAAGTATGCTTTAACTTATTTTAACATTTGAATAGAATAGTTTAATAATAATAATAATGAAAAATCAAGTTTTCATTCTTTTTCTGAATGTATTATATTTTTATTCAAATATTAACATCCATAAAAACCATGCTGGTGTTATGAGACTTTCTTATTAAAATAAATAAATAAATAAAAATAAATAAAAAAGTTTTTTTTTTTTTTTTTTTTTTTTTTTTTTTTTTGTAAAAATGTTAAGAGTATATTAAAATTTGCTAAAGAACTTTTATTTTTATCTTGTATAGAGCATACTTAAGCATTTATACAAAAAGAACCAATTTAATCCTAAATTTTATTACAAAAATGAAAACAAAATATTTGTCTCTGCCATGGGCCAAACATGGTTCTTATCTACCCAATTCTCCCCCCCCCCCCCATACACACACACACACAACACCACCACCACTCTTTTTTTTCTTTTTTCAATTATCTTTATTTAGTTCCACATTATTTTGATTCTTTATTTAGAATCTTATTCAATAAGACTTTTTTAATTTTCCCAGTTCATATATGATTAAGTAAACCGATTTGGATTCTTTGTTTGTGTTGCATTTTGAAAATGGCTGTGTGTCCTGAAATTTAAATATGTTATTTAGATGGAACACAGTATATACATATAAATACAGTTTTTGTATTTTGAACAAGTTTTCACGAGGAAATACTTAGAAAAAATCCATTCCCATAGGAAATATTGAAAATCATTTATAAAATATTCAGAATTTCGCAACAATTTGATTCGGATGATTTTGTGATTCGTTTTCTTGTTCTATATTCCTTTTTAAGCAACAATGTTTTTAACAGTTTCCGAACATAAATTTAAATTTGTTTAACATGAAAACATTGACTTCGAAAATATAATCTGTAAGAGAATTAACCGATCTGTCACTAAAATTAAAAATTCATATACAAAAATATATCAATAATTTAAAGTGACTGTGTGGAAAGAACTTAATAACTCAATATCATTTAAAAATTATATATATTATATATATATATAACCATAAATGAAACATTACCATAACACCAACTTAAACTATGGAATAATGATTAAGTATGTAATTAGTTGAATGAAAGTATTCCACAACACATATATGGATACCAAAAACTTATTTAAAAGAAGAAGAAATTAAATTAAAAATTGAACAAATGAAATTGAATGAATGAAATGAAATCCGTGGAATTTAGACAGAATTATCAAGTCCCAAATGCCTAAATACCACAAATAAAATGAGTGGTTTCATCAGCATATTAGCCATAACATTGCTAAAGAATATGATTTTGGGACTACCACTCATAAACAATGAATCAAACCTGTGAAAAAAAATACAATATTAAAAAGGAAAGAAACCATACCTATAATATACAGATAAAACTTGAAATAAAGTCATAAAGTACATAATCCATTTGGATTAAAAAAGATACCTGTGCACCACATGAACCACACATGAAAACAACCAAAACAAGGGTATGAATTGCAAAAAATCATTACATGTTGCCAAATTTAGAATTAGAAAATGATTTACTATGTTGCCAGAAAAGATGTTAGAATAATATGAATATTGTAAAGCAAACAGGAACATTAGTGCTGCCATCTATGTTGGTAAAAGTGAATATAATCTGAATAAAAAGTATTGGATGAAAATTAATGTTTAATAATTAAACCAAATTACTATCGGAAATGATAGCAATTAGTTAAATAATAAATAAATGAAATTAATTAATCCATATACTTAAAGCTAACCTGCTTTTTAGTTTTTCGTGCAAAAATGCTATTTATACGCATGCGCGAGCATTCAGCCAATCAGCTAGCGGCTTTTACTATCTTCACACGCGATGTTTCAGCCAATGAGGTGAAGGCTTTTTCCTCTCTCTAGAAGCGTATATGTGTATTACGATTCCATTTGGTTGTTCGGTTGTTGAAACTTTATGGATTTCTTTTATTAAGGTATTTTTTCATTTTACCGTATTTATTTTCTTTTTAAGTCGTATGTATTTTACTACTTTGAATTTTTTTATAACTAACCCTTTTTGAGAGAGATTTCGTGGCACGAAATTCCGCGAATCGTTTCCGATGTAAACAAACTATTAAGATCAGTTTTTTAAACTTTTAATATGTAATTCTGTGTGATATGATTAAATTCAGGTTTTCTCAGCGACGATCACAGTATTTTTACCAAATAATTTTTGTATTAATCAAGCTTTTTTGGTTATTAAGCATAGCTAAACACGAAAGAAAACTTTGTTATTTTAAGATTTTGATGTGAATTATTTGCGTACATTTATAAGGCGAGTTTCACTGAATAATTCAAGAACAAAAAAAATCTCATCATTATACATATTTAGTTATGAATTATTAATTATTTACTTGGCCTTTACTTTTAATATTTCAAACTTACAGCTGAATGTAACTATTAAAACATTTCAAATACTGTATTCGTAAAATGAAATTTCAGCTTAAACACTCGACAATTACTTTTACTTATGCATTATTAATTATTTACTTGGCCTTTACTTTTAATATTTCAAACTTACAGCTGAATGTAACTATTAAAACATTTGAAATACTGTATTCGTAAAATGAAATTAGCTTAAACACTCGACAATTACTTTTAGTTATGCATTATTAATTATTTACTTGGCCTTTACTTTTAATATTTCAAACTTACAGTTGAATGTGACTATTAAAACATTTGAAATACTGTATTCGTAAAATGAAATTTCAGCTTAAACACTCGACAATTACTTTTACTTATGCATTATTAATTATTTACTTGGCCTTTACTTTTAATATTTCAAACTTACAGTTGAATGTAACTATTAAAACATTTGAAATACTGTATTTGTAAAATGAAATTAGTTTAAACACTCAACAATTACTTTTAGTTATGCATTATTAATTATTTACTTGGCCTTTACTTTTAATTTTTCAAACTTACAGCTGAATGTAATTATTAAAACATTTGAAATACTGTATTCGTAAAATGAAATGTCAGCTTAAACACTCGACAATTACTTTTAGGTTAAATTCAGGTTTTCTCAGTGACGATCACAGTATTTTTACCAAATAATTAAAAGTCCTACATGCATGCATCTATCTATCTATCTATATTAGAAATTGTGCAGGTTTCTGGTCACTGTTTTGTTTACATATTTTAAACAAAAATTTCAATTTAATAATGCACTGAAAATTATAATGAATGCTTACAATTAAACACAACAACACAAAACAAAAAATTTCACAAAAACACATTATTTCCCCGATATTTTCCCACAACTAATCAATAAATTTCATGATATTTTATTGCGATTTTAAACCATGAACTTTAGTACTTCTCTGTTATATGGTCACTATTCCAAAATGTATGTATGTATGTTTGGCGACAATGGTGTACGTATAACGGAAAAGTGCCTGAATTATTATTTATATATATATATATATATATAAAATATAAACATAATTGGCGACACAGCAAGTTTTCTGGATTTCTCCCTGGCTCTCTAACCACATTGTTAACAAAACAAAAAATTCACGAAAAACACATTATTTCCCCGATATTTTCCCACAACTAATCAATAAATTTCATGATATTTTATTGTGATTTTAAACCATGAACTTTAGTACTTTTCTGTTATACGGACACTATGCCAAAATGTATGTATGTATGTATGTTTGGCGACAATGGTGTCCGTATAACGGAAAAGTGCCTGAATTATTATTTTTTAATATATTGTATATAAAATATAAACATAATTGGCGACACAGCAAGTTTTCTGGATGTGAAAGGCGGAGGTGAATTTCATTCATTCAATGACCTTTTTAAAAGTTTCAAGTTTGGATTGAGTGCACATGAACATAGAAACCGATACCTATTTCTATGTTCATGATTGAGTTATTTGGATATCTTTTCGTATAGCACAGAAAATCATTTCTCCCGCTTTCGTAATACAGATAAATTCTGGTGTATTTTTTTTCTTCTTTTTATATCATAAGTACTTTTCTACTTAAAATTTTTTTAACCTAATAGTAATTGTCGCGTTTCTAAGCTGAAATTTCATTTTTCGAATGCAGTATTTCAAATGTTTTAATAATTACATTTAGCTGTAAGTTTGAAATATTTAAAATATTAAAAGTAAAGGTCAAGTAAATAATTAATAATGCATAACTAAATATGTATAATGATCAGAATGACATATTAAAATGTGTACAGAATGACATGAAAATTTAAAAAAACTGAAATTTTGCACTTGCAACTTAATTGTAAATTTCATTGTTTACATTGGAAACGATTTGTGGATTTTAAGAATTTGCGGAACTTCGTGTCACCAAATTACTAAATCTCTCTCTCTCACTCTCCAAAAAAAAAAAAAAGGGTTAGTTTAAAAAAATTCAAAGTAGCAAAATACATACAACACAAAAAGAAAATAAATACGTTAAAATGAAAAAATTACTTTAATAATAGAAATCCATAAATTTTCATCAACGACATCAAACGAACGTATCTCATCTTTCGTTTGTGATAAGGAACGCTCCTTTGGCCCCCTCCACTCATTGGCTGAATTGTAAAGGGCAAAATTGGGGGACAAAATGACTACAGCATTTCTGAGAAAAGAAAAAATCAGAAAATACACAGAAAATTTTCTGAAAAGTTTCAGCACAGGGAGAGAGGGTAAATGCTATCTCGGCAATAATTATTTTTGTTGCAAGTTGGGTTAACTGTCTTTATGGTTCGAGTCGATTTCAGACTGAGTGTAGATTTCTGCAAGTTGGATTTGGGTTAACCCGATTTTTCAAAAGTTAGTTCAAGTTCAGTATATCATTTCAGATTAAAACTATATCTATCAGGACTTGAATTTCAGGGCGGGATTTGCGCCGAAAATTTTGAAATCCCGCCCAAAAAAAGACAATGAGTGGGAGTCTCCCGCCCAAAAAATTTCAGCATTTTTGGAGAAATTTGCATTATTTAATTTACCTGCAACCGAACGATAAATTTCGTGATTTTTTTTCCCCGCAACCGATTGACGGACTTTGTGTTTTTTCCGCGACAGATCAACGAACGTTGCATTTTTTTCTGCGACTGATCAACGAACTTTGTGTTTTTTCTGCGCCAGATAGACGAACATTGCGTTTTTTAAGCGACTGATCGACGAACCTTGCGTTTTTTGCGGACAGATCGACGAACTTTGTGTTTATTCTGCAATCGATTGACGAAATTTGCTTTTTTCCCCCGACTGATCGACGAACTTCGCGTTTTTTATGACAGATCGACGAACTTAGCGTTTTTTCCGCGACAGATCGATGAACTTTGTGTCTTTTCCACGATCGATCGGTGAATCTCAATCAAGTAAAATCTAAAGTCAGAAATTTATTTAACAACCTAATTGTTAAGGGTCCCTAACACATTTAATGGAACTTGAAAAATACACTGCATATATAAAACTTAACTTTTTTCCCTTTTTTATAATAAAAATAAACATTTTACATAATCATTCTCAGTTGACTTAATTTTTTCAATGGTATTTTGTCATGTCTGCTTTAATGTAATTCTTTAAATAGCACGTAAAATAATAGTGGGGCTTAAAGATTTTTTTTCTCCCTCCCAAACATTACAACTCCCCTCCATTTAAAAATGTTGGTAGGGAGACTCCCGTCCTTGGAAAAATTGAATTTCAAGCCCTGCCTATAATATGTTTGTGTGTATTGAGGTTTGTATAGATGTTTGTGTGTGTGCTGTTTTTAATAAAGACAGTTTCATTTTTCACACGAACCTTTAAAAAAATTCACATTCTTTGCGCAATCCTTTAACAAAATTCGCATTTTTTTTCGTGATTCTTTAATGAAATTCGCATTTTTTTCTGTATCTTTTTTTTTGTCGAGATTCACAATTTTTTCAGCTATCCTATGACGTAATTTGTGTTTTTTTCAGCGATAATTTGACGAAATTTGTGTTTTTTCTGCGATTTTTTTTTTCACGAAATTTGCGTTATTTTCCATGATTCTTTTATGAAATTTACGTTTTTCTGTGATCCTTAGACGAAATTTTCTTTTTTCGCAATGCTTTGATAATAATCACATTTTCTGTGCTGCCTTTTGATAAGATTCATGAATTTTCAGCAATCCTTCGATGAAATTCGCGTTTTTTCAGCAATCTTTGAAGAAATTCGCATTTTTCTCTCGATACTTTAACGAAATGTGCGTTTTCCAGCGATTTTTTGATAAAATATATTTTATTCCGCAATTTTTAGACGAAATTTGGCAAGAAAGCGCTATCTTTTGGTGAAATTTCCTGTTTTGCGATTCTTTGACAAAATTTGCTCATCTTTTGCGTAAATCGCGTTTTTCTGTGGCCTTTTAACAAAATTCACGTTTTACATGATCCTTTGATGAAATTAGTGTTTTTCCCGTGATCATTTGACGAAATCTAGGATTTTTTTCCTGCGAAGATTGATTATTTGTTTTTAGTCTGCAGGTGCCCTAAAAAGTTTGTGATGCCTGTCGCTGCATTGCACGCATTCTGCCACGGTGTATCAAACAAACAAAATTCATCCTAAAGAATTATTGTTTCGTTTCTGGAAATGAACTACCGTCAACTCATTGGCTGAATTATAAAGGGTGAAATGTGTAGGCACTGAGTATCATCTATACTATTAATCTCGGTAAACGTCTGTCTGCGTGTGTGTTGTTGTGTCTGGCGTCTGTAAGCACAAAACTCTGCATGCAGACGACGGACATAAGTGCTTTTGGTATAAAAAAATTCGGAAGGGGAGTTTTTAAAAATTCACAACATTTTGCGGGAGAAGAGGGGTGCGAACGAATTTAAAAAATGAGTCCGCATCAATAATTATGGTGGCGGGGGTAGTATGTTTTGCCCACACGGGGTGGAGACTTTTCTTTGCTGACACCACTCATATGATATATCGTTCGAAAGACCTGCGACTGCCTTTTCATGTTATGCATCTGTGTGGTCCATCTACCCCCCCCCCCCCCGCCAATTGGGGCGCTTTTCTAAATTTTGCACATACCACTCATGTTATATATCGTTAAAAAGGTCTGTGACCGCTTAATCATATTATGCATCTCCGGTGTCCATCCCCCCACTTTGTCCCCCCCCCAAGGGGGTACTTTTGTAAATTTTGCACAAACCCTTCATGTTACGTATTGTTGGAAAGGTTTTTGACTGCTTATTCATGTTATGCATCTCCGGGGTCCATCCCGCCACTTCCCCCCCCCCCCCCTTAAGGGGGCACTTTTCTAAATTTTGTTGACACCCCTCATGTCATATATTGTTGGAAAGATCTGTGACCGCTTAATCATATGCATCTCCAATGTCCATCTCCCCACTTTGCCCCTCCCCCAAGGGGGTACTTTTCTAAATTTTGCAGACAACCCTCATGTCATATATCGTTGGAAAGGTCTGTGACTGCTTAATCATATGCATATCTCCAATGTCCATCTCCCCACTTTGCCCCTCCCCCAAGGGGGTACTTTTCTAAATTTTGCAAACAACCCTCATGTCATATATTGTTGGAAAGGTCTGTGACCGCTTAATCATATTATGCATCTTTAATGTCCATCTCCCCAATTGTCCCCCCCAAGGGGTCAATTTTCTAAATTTTGTTGACACCCCTCATGTCATATATTGTTGGAAAGGTCTGTGACCGCTTAATCATATTATGCATCTCCAATGTCCATCTCCCCACTTTGCCCCCCCCAAGGGGGTACTTTTCTAAATTTTGCAAACAACCCTCATGTCATATATTGTTGGAAAGGTCTGTGACCGCTTAATCATATTATGCATCTTTAATGTCCATCTCCCCAATTGTCCCCCCCCCCCAAGGGGTCAATTTTCTAAATTTTGCAGACAACCCTCATGTCATATATCGTTGGAAAGGTCTGTGACTGCTTAATCATACGCATATCTCTGATGTCCATCTCCCCACTTTGCCCCCCCCCCCAAAGAGGTACTTTTCTAAATTTTGCACACAACCGTCATGTTATATATCGTTGGAAAGGTCTGTGACCACTTAATCATATTATGCATGTTCCGTGTCCATCCCCTACTTTACCCCCCCCCAAGGGGGTACTTTTTTAAATTTTGCACACACCCCTCATGTTACATATCGTTTGAAAGGTCTTTGACTGCTTATTCATGTTATGCATCTCCTTGGTCCATCCCGCCATTTCCCCCTCCCCAAGGGGGCACTTACCATTTACTTGCACAACAGCGCTAAATGTGTCAGATGAAAGAAATTCCGCGAGTGCATGTGCCAGTGAAACTTAGCCAATTGCTGTTCTTCAACCTAGCTTTAATTCAAAGTGGGTTTTTTATTTATTTGAATTATTCTGCAAAAGTTTCAAACATTTTAAAGCAGCTATGAATTTTATTTTTGTGGTACTATCAAGTTTTTTGCCGTCAAATTTTGACGGGTTCCATCTAGTAAATAGAATATCTAATTACATTAAAGTAATGGATGTATTAATGAATAATTCTATGTTAAAAATAAGTTGTAAGATGGAAAAATTAATAATTAAAGCAACATAAAAATATATGTACCATTAAATGACAAAAACTATTAAATAACTTTGCCAAAAATGCAACATCACATAAATCAAATTAAAATAAAATACTAAATATTGGAATTAAGATACAAAGAATTTAAAATTAATATTAATTAAATATTGAAATTAATCAGTAACATATAATGTTTCTTCATACAAAGTTAAAAAATTATAAACACTTAATATAAGTGGTAAGGGTAGAACGTTTAATAAAAATTAAAACATATTATATTAACACTTTAGAAAAGTATACATTATATTAGAAGTTAATATGATATTGTCCACCGTAGGTATTAATCCAAATCATTAAATCAAAAACATTCTTAATATTAATGAATATAAATTCATTTAAATTAATTAAATATTGAATATGTAAATATAACTAAATTAATATACATATGAAAATATCGCATCACAGTCCATTATAAAATGTGTAATATGAAACAATTGTGTAAATCAAAAAGCCCCCCCCCCTTTTAAAAAAAATAATATAAATTAACCATGCGTTTTTTCCGTACAACTCCGCCACACACCATCTCAATCTAACATCTACCCACCCAACCGTCCTGTTACATTTTTTTTTTTTTTTTTTTTTTTTTTTTTTACTATTTTCTAAGATTATATATGATTTTTTTAATACATTTTTTAACGCATGTGTTAATTTGGTTGCAATTAAGATGATCATATGGACATTTTTTTTTATATAAATAAGATGATAATTGTAAGAGCTAGTTAATAGAAAGTGTTAGCTCTCCTTAAAAATATATATCTATTCTTTTTTAATAACACTAGGAAAAGTTCATTCAAGTTTCAAAACTAATTAGGTGTTAAATATACATCTTAACTGTATGTAAGTAAATATATTAAATTGTATCTTTTTTCTGATTCCCATTTTTTATTTCAAATAACTTTTTTATTTTAAAAAAAAAGAATAAAAAATAAAAATAAAAATTAATTTACATTTTCTCCAGGTTTTATAGCGTAAAGCTTTCAAAATGAATTTGTGTCTTGAAATCTAAATATGTTATACAGATGGAACATAGGATCTAATTGTAGTTTTTATTTTTTGAGCAAGTTTTCAGATTAAAAAAAAATTCTGCAACTACATATAATAGTAATTTAATTTTTTTAATTAAAATTTATTTATAAAATATTCAGAATTTTATGATAACTTCATTCGGATGCTTTTATGATTATTTTTCAAGTTTTATGTCCCCCGTCTGAGAGCTGTTTTTAAAATAAAATTTGTATATATATATATATATATATATATATATATAACCCCCCCCCCCCCCACACACACACACAAGATTTGCTCTCGTATTAGAATAAATGATGTATATAATGCTCTGATTGTTCCTAGTACACGTGGTTAGTAAATACACGTGGTAGCACGTGCTTTACCCGAAATTATAATTGGCTTATTCAAACACGTGTTATTCATAAATGTGTGGTATTTTCCCATCTTAACGTGAAGCCTATCCACCCCCCCTTTTTTTTATTATCAGGGAGCTTTTTACCGATGGGGCTTTTTCAGGGGGTGATTTTACTCAATTCCTAATAGCATTCGCAAATATCCGCCTACGGGAATTATATAAATCAGACATATGTTACTTCGTTATCTTTTAACACTTATTTATCAATAAGTTCAATATTTATCAATACCTTGTTACTTTTTTTCCGTTTACTTTTTTTCCGTTTACTTTTTTTCCGATTACTTTTTTTCCGTTTACTTTTTTTCCGATTACTTTTTTTCCTGTTACCATTTATTTATATTTTCTGAATCTGTATGTTGTTAATATTTCTTAAGTTCACTAAATTGAGATTTCACCTTCATTATTAAGAATTAAAAAATATATACCATGTATCGTAATTTGAAAGAGGTAATAGAAAATAACTAATTTGTATTTAAAAAATAAAATAAAATTAATATGGTAAAACCTCCATAACAGACGCTTCATAAAAATTCATACATAATTAACAAGAACGAAAAATCATGCGTCAAGCATAGATTATGTAACACTTTCCAACGCTTCCAAAATAATTTTACGAATCATACTCTTTTATAAGCTAAAAGATAACATCTAAGTAATCCGAATACTTTATTCAGCCCTGTATAGGATCTATAGATTTGTATATATACTACATAGGATGCTAAATTTTAGTTCAGTTAGGAAACACGTAGCACAGTTTAAAATTCTCCGTCTGGAGTTAAATAATACGGAAATGTGTTCCCGAACTTTTGTACTTCCCTGTATAGGATCTACAGAATTTATACACACCACGTAATATACAAAAATCGATTTAAAATTAAAATCGCATTCAGTAACTTAAAACGCACTTCCAGGAATTATTGTTAACATACAGTAGAGAATTCTTTTGTGTGTCCCTGTAAATGAACGATGACTGCTATACACACACTATTCTGTAGTAAGTCTCTTGTAATGAACCTTATATAAATTTCAATGCGTTTAAAATAGTGAAACATTATTTAAATAAACCGCAGACGATTTTTCTCCATAGACGTAATGTAACGGAATTCTTTTGACTGTCCCTGTAAAGTAAGTATAAGTGCTATGCACACCCTATTCCATATTAAGCTTCTTCTAATGCACCTTAGTGATATATATAAATTTCAATGCGTTTAAAGTATTGAAACATTATTTAAATAAACCGCAAATGATTTTTCCTCATAGACCGCAATGTAACGGAATTCTTTTGAGTGTCCCTGTAAAAAAACTATAAGTGCTACACACTTCCGTTGAAATAGGGAACATGCTATAGATAACGATTATAACATATAAAATTTGCAGGGCAATCCGAGCATATTTACGGGAGTTAGAGCACGGACAGACGGCAGACGGCAGACGGCAGACGGCCAGACGGCCAGACGGCAGACGGCCAGACGGCCAGACAAACCGAAGTCATAAACACTTTTCAACTAGGTTGGAAAGTGTTAAAAATTGACATCATTTAGCGAAAATATACTCATTACCAACACATATATAAAGTATATTAAATGAGACAAGTGGTATTGACCAGGTCCGTGATAATAATCAGCACGAATTTATATCTTTAACCCGATTTTGTAAGAATGTATATTTTTAAATAAAAATCTTTCAAGCAAAACTCTTATTCAGGGGGTAGGGGGGGGGGGTATGTTTGTATTTTTTTAAAACCAAATGTGCCATTTCAATAGAGCATGTAATCTCTTTAAGTTGTTGTTATAATTTAGACTTAAAAGTAAATTATTGATTTGATAATGACGATAAATATAAAATTATTAATTAGTTGAAAATGTAATAATAAAATACATAAATATATATGTAATTTTTAAAAAGATCAGAAAAAAAAATAATTAATAGAAGAATAATAATAAAAGTAAATATGCTCGATATGACTTAAATATGATTCAATTTTGAAACTTACATGAAAATTAACTTTTACAATCGAAATAAGATTTTTTTAAATAGATTGTTTAATTTAAAAATGCTTATCTCTAATCTATTAACTATCAAATTCTGAATAGATACAAATATGTAAATATATATTAAACTGTTGATAAAACCCTCATTTGTAACAAATTTTTGATTCCTTTTGATTTCTTACAGTTACGGAAAAAAAACCTCATTCATTAGAAATAATAAAAGAAATATATAATAAACTTTATTTAAATAAACATAGCATTTCAAAGTATCGAATGTGATTTTTTGGCGAATAAAATTAGCCAAATGATTTTTCTCGATAGCAAGCTTAAATAGGGTATTAAACAGCACAAGAAATATATAACAATTGAATAAAATAAGTTGAAACTGGTGTGAAACACTAAGAGCTTAAAACAACTTCTTAAAACACCATAAAAACTTTAAAATACGCTAGGCCTTTCGAAAGATCTGAGTCTTTCTTCGTCAGGCGCAAAAAGACGTGCGTCTTTTTGCGCCTGACGAAGAAAGACTCAGATCTTTCGAAAGACCTAGCGTATTTTAAAGTTTTTATGGTGTTTTAAGAAGTTATTTTAGCTCTTATATAACAATTAGTTACTTCCGCCAAGCGCTGATTTTAAATCCATAATTAAAACAGTTTTTTTGCCTTCCTGAAAAGTAGCTATTTTCAAATTCGATAGTTTGACATGGTACCGACGATGTCTACTATCACCCCTCAAAGTTTGTCGGTCTGGTAGTGAAACACCCTGTATATAGCATGTAAAGTTTTCAGCCGAATTTAACACCCCTTTCCAAAAACTTGACAAAAAATTGTAGAAATAGTATACTGCAATTAAAATATTAATATATTGCATCTTTGATGAGATGTGGGTATTTGTATGAAATAAATTTTAACTGCGCATGCGCGAACTAAAGCAAAGATTTTATGTCTTGATTTTTTAGTCAATACTATAGAGCAACGCATATAAAAAGATCAGTCAAATATCGTGAAAACTCAAAAAGATACAGGCAATACAGTGAGCTAATTGATAAATTGAGAAAGAAATCCCAAAGGGATTTCCTCATCAATTGTATCTATTTGAATTTTCATGATATGTGACTGGTCTTTTTATATGAGTTGCTCTATAGTATTGACTATCAAATCATGAATTTTTTTTTTTGCTGTAGTTCACGCATGCGCAGTCAAAATTTATTTCATACAAATACCCATATCTCATAAAATATTCAATATATTAATATTTTAATTGCAGTATACTATTTCTACAATTTTTTGTCAAGTTTTTGGAAAGCGGTGTTAAATTCGGTTGAAAACTCAGGTTGAATTTTTCACAGAAACGTTAGCATTTTTAAGAATACACAAATGCATAAATACGTTGAACAAGACCTGCATAGTCATTTGCTACAGTGACGGAACATTTTGAGCATTTTCCGTTTCTTGGTGAAACGCAAATATTATTTTATTATTAAGTTTATTATAACACTCCCCCCTAATTGTCCTCGGGACTAAATCTTATATGAACAACATAAAGTCAAACATGTTCTTTACATGCTCAAAGTTCAAGGGCATTTCGGACATTTCCTCACGAATTTCAGTGGATATTCGACAAAACGTCTGAAATCGGTCACTGCCGCTTAATTTCTGGATATCAGTGTACTTCCTGTAGAAAAATTTCAAAACTCATAAAATTGTCACATTTAAAGCCACCGGTATCGCCCATTTAATATATCTTTTTTAACAAAACCAACTTTATAGTATTTTTCTTGTGAAACCTCAGTTATGATTTATCTGGATTGCATCGTTGCTCTAATGTAAGCCTAAGCATCCCTTGACTCTGGTTCACAAACTTTTTGTGATGCTTCTGAAACTTGTTTTTCGTACCTTTCCACAGATAATATGCGGCAGGTTAAATTTGTTACATTCCTTTTTTGCTACGTCATCACATTGTATGAAACTTTTGATATCATCGTTAGTTATGTTTATAAGTAAAGATGGAGTAGGTAATTTGACTGAGTTCCAATCAATGAGTTAATTGTAATTTCAGGATTTGCAATTGAGAGTTAGAGAAACAAAGCTTTCTCTTTAAAAAAACACATTCACTGTCTTTTAAAATTGTTCTCAGAACAAGGTCTCTTATATGTATGCACATGTGAAAATCATAGTCGCCAATGTATAAATTTTTATTTTTAGAAAATACCACATTTCGTTCGATCATGGGTTCTACGACTTGTTTCATGTTATGAAGCAAATAACGAGAAGTTAGAATGCCTGTGTAAAAATGAATAGAACCAGCCATATAAACATGTTGTTTACTTTAATTTTGAACCAAACTGGCATGTAAGATTTAATTTAGTTATAACATTAACTGTGACTTTAGTTCATATGAGGGACATGCTGCATTCGCATAAAGTCTAAGGAGTATATTGGCTTTTTTTAGCCATCTAGAATTCCAAATAGGTTGAGAAAATTCATTTGAACAGTTGACTGTTTTCACTGCAGTGCAAATATGTAGAATTTTTTTAAAAGATCTTGATCCACTGTGTGGGTTGTGCAACCTATAGATTCAAAGGCTACCACTGGCACAGTTTCCCACCTAATGAGTTGTTATCCAATTAGTCCTAAAAATGAATTAGGTCCCGTAGTCGCTCCTTCTATGTGCTGTAACAGGTGGCAGAATAGCAACTTGATGAAAGGGAGCAAACAGATGCTCCATTGCAATTAGAGCTACTAAATATATACAGCAGCCTTAATTGCAATGGACGTCCAACATAGATTTCAAATTGACGAATCATGCTATTTTCCTAGCCTGTATTAGTGCTAAGTATTGTACACTGTTAGAAATTTCCGTAAAATTCGGAGATTTGGCCGTTAATTTTTACGGCCATCTCCCTTTTTTGAGAAAAAAGTCCAGTGCCCGTTATTTGTAACAAAGTGCTGTAAAATTCGGAGAGTTGGCCGTATATTTAAACATCAGTGTCATTTTTCTGGAAAAAAGGGCAGAGGCCGTAATTTTTTCCTTCCGAAGAAAATATCTTTACCATGAGCACCTGCCATTGGCTGTTAGATATCATACGTCATCGCTACTACGTCGCGTCGAAGGAGGAAGGGTGGAAGGGAAGAATGCAAATGGCGACGTTCGCGTGCAGAATGTTTTTCAAGTATCGGTAATTTGGGTAAGTGTTTTATTGTATACTTTGTATAGTATTCTGATAATGTATTTTAGTTTAATCATTTGTATCTTGTTTATATGTCAGTATAACAGTGTAAATAACTGCATTCCGGCCCTGATTATTACCAAATAGGCACGACAAGGACATTTGTTGTTGCACATGCTTTCCTTAGAAAATTTGGCTTCAGAAGTTAAGCGGGTCCTGATTGAATTATAGGGTAGATAGATGTACCAGTAATGCAGACGTTTTAATGTGAATGTTTGTTTATAAAAAAAAGATAACCAATTAAAATTTAGCTCTTATTATTTTTTGATAACTTTCACTTGCATGTTTTATAATCTGGATTATTGTTTACATTTTTAATCAAATCAATCAGGAAGCAGAAAATAATGTTTCAAAATTTCACTATCCAGTAATATATCCAGAAGTTTCGGCTAGTTTAACTGTTAAAAATAGTGGGGAAATAAATGAATGTATGAACTAATATTCGAAAACTTTTTTTTTTTTTTTTTTTTTTACCCCGCTAGCCCTCCCCCCCCCCCCCCCCCACTGTTTCAATAATTTGATAACTGTAATTCCCTGTCATTTAGTATTTTAAACCATTTATCTAAAATAATTAAAATATTGAACTTGTGATAATCACAATAATTAATTTAAACAGTGAATTATTATTACAAATATTTTTTTAATTATCAATATCCTAATTATTTAAATTTATTTGAAAATAACTTGTTTCATTAGTATGCTTTCATTAAATTCTGGTTCTAAATAATACAGCCCCCCCCCCCCCCCCAACCCCACCTTTTTTTTTTTTTTTCGTCATTGTTTCTTTTGACACATTTCTTTTATTAACCTTTTTTAAGTGCATAGCTTCCAACTCCCCCCCCCCCCCCCCCTTTTTTTTTTTGGTACTTTTCGGTTAGCCGGGTGCCAGTGATATATGTACATGTATAAATATATATGTATACACAGGTATATATATTCATACATGCAGGGGTGGGGAAATACATGTTTTTACTCGCTACTGGCGAGTGGATTTATTGACAAGGCGAATGTTTAGGAAATCTTTGAAAAATAGCAGACTATAGAAGATATGACAAAAACTTTATTTTTTTTTTTGTTCACTATATTTTGTAACTTTCAAATTTACTGTGATATAAGCATGGTATTTACTATGTTCAATCCTATACTAAACTTTTCTCTGTTGTAGGGTAGATGTGCCAGTAATGGTCCGCCTTCCAGTAATGGGCCACCTTCAACATTTTTGGTTTATAAAAAAATAACCAATACAAATTCAGCTTTTTTTATTTCATTAATATGCTTTCTTTAAATTCTAGTTTTAAATACAATCATAATATCAGTTACTTTTTGTAGGGTGTCCATTACTGGAATTTAGGGCGTTTTGATTTATTTCTGTTATTTACAATTAAATTTTGATTCACATTGGGAAATGTGACTATGAGCATGGTTAAATATTGTTGGTAGATTAATATAATATTAAAAAATGTGGAATATAACAATTATAACTATTAATTTAAAAATAATTTTTAAAGAAATTCCCTAAGGGTGTCCATTACTGGCATATCTACCCTATATATTTCTTAATTTTATCGAAAAAAATATGAAAATGCATTGTAGCAGTGTAATTGACTATTTTTGAAGTCATGTACTACATTGTTATAACAATTTTCAATTCTATTCTGGCTGGTAAAATAAGTCTTTGGCTGGTAAGATTTTCTGAAAATTCCCCACCCCTGCATACATGTATATGTGTAGATCAGTGTTCAAAATTAGCAGTCGTTAGTTGTCAAATGAGACTACATTATAGCATTTGACGACAACAAAATTATTCCTGGGCATCAAATTTGACGCCTAGCTTTTTATAACATTTATTTTTTGCTTAACTTAGTCAATCACCCTCTTTTGAAAATCTGGTCTCGAACCAAACATAAACTATAATGTGAGACAGTTTAGCAGAGATTTTTAGCAAAGTGTACAAATCCAAATGAATATATTAATTTATACAAACTTCTAAACTTTATATTGAACTTGCCATTTAGCACTGCTGAATGTGAAAAGGGATTTATTTAGTCAGTTTAATTTACTAAAAAATAATACACGTAACCATTTATCCACTGATACTGTTAATGATTTATTGGTGGTAAAACTTAGACCCAATTTAGCAGATTTTTATCCAGGTAAAGCTATAAATCCCTGAGAAATAATATAGCTGAAGGACAGTTAGACATCCTGATTTTAGTATCTACCTTTAATTAATTACTTAAAATTAGTGGGTATTGTTTGAGTTTCACCTTTGCAATCTATATGCAGTCAAGCATTGTTAGCATTAAATCGCTTAATATGAATTTTTGCTGAACATGAATTAATAATGCAGTCCCAACAGATAAGATGTACTATATTATTTTTACGGTTAACACACACAAAATGTGGTCCTTTAGATTTCATTTTAACAATATTTCTCTAATTATATTATATGTATAGTTTTTAAGTCTAATTATCAACACTGGGTAACATTTTTTTAGGTTTAATTTTTTTTTTTTTTTTTTTTTTTTAACATGGTTAAGTGCATTTTTCTATTAATTTCTAAATGTAGTAGTAATTGTAAATGTGTTATCAGTTTTACAGTTGCTTCAATTATTATAATATTGCAGATTCAATAATTTAAATAAAAACAAAATATTCATGCTTTTCTATAAAGTAGCATATAATGATACAGTTATGTGAATTTTAGAAATTGCAACTAGAAATTTTCATTTGACGCCTAAGATATTTACAGTAGGTGTCATTTGACGTCTACCTTTCATGTCCCAATTTCTGTCACCGGTGTAGATATATGTATGTATGTGGCTGAATTTTGGCCAGTGACAGAGTATAAGTAGTAATGTCAGCTGCACTCTGAATAAAGGAATGTCTAGCTCATTGTTGTTTAGATATGAATAGTGGAAATTTCCAGCACTTATCGTGATTCACAGAAATCAAAGTAACTATCTTAAAAATATAGTTAAAATATCTTCAATATTATTAAAGTAACAAACGTAAATTCAAATTTGACCTGCAGTGAGATGCATTTTATTTTTGATTGAAAATAAGTGTGTTCTGACTCTGGTTTCCTGAACAAAAATTGTCTGTCTTGATGTCTATTATCACCTGAGAAAGTTTTTTTTTTCCATTTTGTTTAGAAACATGATGTTTGTAAAAAAGCAAGAAACATATTATTTACTAGACAGACAATAATCATGAACTTGCATTTATTTGTACATCATTAATTCCTATGAAGGTTATCATTAATGGTTTATTTTCTTAAATGATACTTTTCAAACCGAAATAGGTCGAATACCGAATATTTGGTGCATCCCTAATGAAAATAAATTTAAAAAAATGTGTTCATAATTAAACATGTCTTAGTTACAAAACATTTTTTTACTTTTCCTTATGTGCATAAAACATTTAGACAACCTCAGAACCCCTTTTGGTTGAGAAAAGGCCTTACAAGTATGGAAACTGTATTTTTGAGATTCTTAAAAACACATTTTACTTACTCATCATACGTAGTATAGGGTAAGTCTTGTAATCGTTTTGAAAATCGAAAAAAAAAAATTGACTGATTTACACGTTTCAGACACTAGAGAATCCGAAAAACATATTTTTAGAAAAAAAAAATTGCCGTTCGTTTGTCTGTGTGTGTCTGTAAACGCTCTATCTCCCGAACAAATTGAGATAGAGACTTGAAATTTGGTATGTACTTAGTATGTGATAATGGGAAGAAGCTTATTGAATTTCAGTAACCTCGATTAACCGGAACTATTTTTTTCGAACTCTCGAAATATTCATTCTGATAAAAGGTATATAAAAAATTTCGAAATTGGTTATTTTAAGGCGTGAATATAAAAGACAATAAAAAAACATAAATTTTGCATAAAGAATGAAGTCTATCGGATAATGAGGTGCCGAGATATTTGTAATCCTATTTCCCACACTCTTCCATTTTTCATGACCCTGTATTTCATTTCAATTCAAAAATATAATTTAATTGGAAATGAGACGCTTAATCCGACGCAGTAAACCGTTCGTTAATATGATTATCATTTTAGGAGTTATAAGGATATTTCTTTTACGCAATTCAGCAATAGAGCATTTAAAGTTTAGGACGTCATCAAGCCACAATTTTATTCAAATTGCAATGCATTTTATAACTAGTTTACACATTTTTATTTTCATATTTTATATTATACATATCCATGATGGGTAAGTAATACTATGGCCCCCAACGACTAGTTTTATTTTAAAAACATTTTTAAATTTTAAAAGTCATAGCATTCGTTTGATGCGACGATTCAATAACTGTATAATTTTTTAAGCCTTAACATGAGACACGATTTTTTATTAGTTGTAAATATCGATTTTGAATAATATTTTTCTTTTATCTCTTAGTTTTAAGTAGTCTGCGTAGAAAGCTATATAGTAAAATTTTTTTTCAAAGAAAGGCCCATTTACATATTTAATACATAAACAAATAATACCTCAAAGGCACCTTTTTGACTGAGAGGCAATAAGGGTGCTGTTTTTCGCTGTTTCTACTTATTACATTTTAGAATGCAAACATTTTGTTCATACATTCAGTTTTGTCAGTGTTTTAAAAAATATACCATACTTTTTTTTAAAGTTTTGAATATTATAAAATATTTGAAATTTTGTTAAAACAGGCATAGTATTATTATTTTTTTTCTTTTTATGAAGAAATGCACTAATGATAAAAGTTTTTCAATTTTAGCCTGTGTAGTTCTAAAGTAACAGTGCGTGTAAACTCAAAATTTGCTAAATTGAGAAAACTCATTTTAAAGATTTAATATTCATTCGCCTTCAAAAATACTCCTATTTACTTGTTCATAAGTAAAATGCTTTACATGCATATGCAAGAGCTTCTTTTTCATCTTGGGGGGGGGGGGGGGGGTGGCAATTAGACCTTGTAAAACAAACATGATTTTTTTTTTCTGACACAATTTGTTGTTTATCGAACATTATGAAGTGCAGCGCACATGTTGCAAACTCTTGGTTCATCAACAAATCAACTAATTTTATGTTTAAAGTTATTGTGTTTGTTCATTCATATTTAAATCTCTTCATTCTTGCAGGAAAACAAGCCTGGTGGATATATATGAAGAGGCACTAGTTACATGAAGAGGCATCATTCATTGCATGTATTGGTAAGTTCTTCTTTACTTATTAATATTATTAATATTTGTAGTTATGTTGCAATGAATAACAATTAACAGTGATTTTTGCATTTTTTATGAATTTGTTTACATGCAACTTTTAGTTTTTTTTTTTTTTTTTTGCTTCCCACGGCCATATTTTGACATTCATATAAAAAATTCGGTTTCATTCTTTTAGCCTAATATAGTAAATTTTGTAAAATTTTTATTTTTTTCTTCCGTCGTGCGACAATTTATTGCTGTTTACAATGTTTTAGCCCACTATAATAAATTTTGCTCTCTGCAATTTTAGAATTTCTAGCTTTTTGCTTTGTGGTGATTTTTACACATTAGTAAAAGGAATCCAATTTTAATATTTTAATCGATAAAATGTTTATTTTCAGAAAAGTTTATTCAAAATTCGTACAACTTTTTTTTTTTTTTGCGAATTTTTTGATGAGATTGATTTTTAGATATTTTTCATGTTTTGCGGTAATTTTTTTACATTCATAAAAAGAATTTGATTTCAAACTTTTAATGTGAAATAGTAAAATTTCTCCTCTGAATTTTTTTTAAGTTTTTAGCATTTTTTTCTTTTAAGGGAGGCATTTCGCTATAAGTTTCGTAAAAAAATGCTGATTAAGGAAACGTCCGGATTTTGAAAAATGCTGTATTTGAGACTTTGCACTGTACAAACTGTTTTGTCAAAACGGTTTATTGCATTTTCTAAAAAGATTTGTATGTGATTAATATGTAAATAAATAAAAATGTTCTCAAATCAAAAAAGTCAACTTTGACCAAAAGTTGTAATTCATTTTTGCTTGGAAATACATGAAATTAGCAGGTGTTGTTATTAAAAAATTATGTGATTGAAAGACTTTTTCCATTTTTTGGTGAATACAAAAGATCTTTCAGAAAATACTGTCAAAATTGACATTTTGAACTGAATTTTCAGACAAAAAGAGTAAAGCCAGCCAGGCAGGAGAGAACAGGTTAGCACATGACCCCAAAATCACTTATAACTCAATAAATAATTTATCAAAAAATGGAAAACGTTTTTAGATTCTAAATCACTTCCATAGTCAGCCCAGCGAATTTTGTACCATCATGTTTAAAAATGAGTCAGTAAATGTGTCAGAAAGTTTCATGCTTGTTGATGAAAGATTTAAATGTTAATTCTTTAATTTTTACATCCTACCATTTATTAATGATTTAATAATTTTATCCAACGTATAAGATAGGGCTTGAAGAAAATTGGGGAAAACTGTACAGTTTACATATATTAACTGTTAAGTTGTAATGTGATTGTTCTTATGCAAATATAATTGTTTGATTTTTGTTTGTAGTTCACAACTGCAATTATACTTTTATTTCCTTTCTTCTAGGAAATCCTTTTGAGCTGGCTCCTGTATACCCTGTATTTGTTGAGAAGGAGCCGTTTGAAGCCAGTATCCCGTTATAGGCAGTTCTCGTGTGGTTCTCATTTAAAATGTCCTAAAGAATGCTGTACTACACAGGAATTTATTCAGAGGTATTATATATTATATATATATACATACTACTTGGAATTTGTGTATGCATTCATTTATTTCTTCTATTATATATTGTGGAGTTCTGGTAGTTTTCTTTATCACTTGGTTTATTTTTATGTATGTGTCAGGGATGAGATTTCATAAATGTTTATTGGGCAATTTGCCAACAAAAACTAGAAAAAAGGGCTGGATTTAATAAATATACTAAAATAATATAATTTTGTGTACATTATAATTGAGACTTAAATCAGAATATTAATTGGATATTTCATTAATATTATTTTGATTAATTAAATAATTTTCATTGATAATAGCAATCGAAAAATAAGTACAACATAATCAATTTTGTAAATAAATTTGTGTGATGGAGACATGAAGTAAAAATCCCCCCCCCCCCCCCCCTCAAATTAATGTAGTAATGTTGCCTTTGAAAGTAATATATATATATATATATATATATATATATAACTTAATTCAACAGTTTCTACATTTAAGAAACATATAATTAAAAACAACATTAATAGTACATAAACATTTGTCAAATCAATCTTCATTTTATTTTTATTTGAGCCTCTAGGTATAACTTTTACAAATAATTTATTACTACAAAAATCTTTACAACAAAAACTTTAAAATCCTGATAACTTTTTTAAAGAGTTATTTGAAAAAAAAAAAAAGGATCTAGTTAGGTTATGGTTAGGTTATAATTAAGTTATGGTTATGGCACATTTGTGTTATGGTTAGGTTTTTTACCGCAGGATGAACATTATTCATATTTTGATTTTAAAAATATACTTTTATTTTATACAATAGCACCAAAATTTTAATACTGTATGCTAAACTTTCAGCTAATGATCGAGTATCGATTTGATCCACATTTAGTCAGATTTAGGGATGATATATAATCAGTTTGAAAATTAAAAAAATTCACTTAGGATTTCGATGTGAAATAAAATTTAAATGTATAACAGTGATTTTTAGTTAAATATCAATATTTCACTAGATTATTTTTAACACAATTATTTCAAATTGGTAAAGCAGTAATACAAGTTGTAATTTTCCAACTGGATGAAAAATGTCCGGGCCAGGATTCGAACCTGGGATCTCTTGGATGAAGCCGCAATGCTCTACCAACTGAGCTATCCCGGTTGAATCTGGAGGGCCTAATTCATCCAGTTAACCTTCCAGTTCGCCATCGTGAAACGTTGATATATTTTTTTTAAAGATTAAGACCAAAACACATAACAAACATTATTGTTATCTTTTAATAAGATTTCAGAATGATCTGTTTAACACAGCAAACTATTAAATATATTCGAATAGCAATGTTATTCGTAACAGTTTTAACCTGATAATTTTATTTCACATAGACTGTGATTTAAATATATATATATAAACAACTATTTGAAGTGTGTTTTGATTTTTATAGTGCAAAATATTCTCACAAATTCAGATTTTCTTTCATATGTACTTTTGTCTGGCAGAATCAAAATAAGAAATATTGTTTTTCTGGCATTCCCCGCTATTATGATTGCTTAGCTTATACATATTTTGGTACTTTTCGGTTAGCCGGGCGGCAGTGATATATACATATACATATATTTACATGCATATATGTATGTATATGCAGATAGATATGTGTTTATATATTTATGTATGTACATATATCACTGGTGCCCGGCTAACCGAAAAGTACCCATATTTTTTTTTCTTGCTGGTTGCTACTAAATAGCTGAATTGCGTAACAAAATTAGTAAATAGAACATTATTTTCGTGGGGAAAAAATATATATACACACACTCATATATATAGCAATCTTTCTCTTTTTTTCTTTTTTTTTATTACTATCTTTACCTTCCCAATTTTTTTTAAACTTCATTCTAAGCACCACTTTATCTTATAAAAGCAAATTTTGTGTTGTGAGAACAGTCTATGCAGGTTTTTTTTTTCTTTTTTTTTTTGGGGGGGGGGGGGTAAATCCTTTTGCTGAAGTTTTCCTCTCTGGTGAACTTGTTTGTTTACAAATTACACATTTTAAAACATCACAAAATAACAAATACATAATAATTAGTCAGTTTTTATGGAATAGAATTTTGTGAAGTGGCCCATTTTATCAAATTGATTTTTGTGAACCGGTTCACTGTATCAAATTGATTTTTGTGAAGAGGCCCATTTTATCAAATTGATTTTTGTGAAGAGGCCCATTTTATCAAATTGATTTTTGTGAAGAGGCCCATTTTATCAAATTGATTTTTGTGAAGAGGTCCATTTTATCAAATTGATTTTCGTGAAGAGGTCCATTTTATCAAATTGATTTTTGTGAAGAGGCCCATTTTATCAAATTGATTTTTGTGAAGAGGCCCATTTTATCAAATTGATTTTTGTGAAGGGGCCTTAAATAGGCCCCAAATTTTCCTGGATCGACCCCTGCTTATTCTTGCTTGTTACTGAAAAGATTTTCTTTTCTTTGAGTCATTCTGCATTTGTGACTGTTGCTCATATATGAAGGTACAAACAGGGTTCGTATGGCTCCTGGAATTTTGCAACCAGAAAATTCTTTGATATCAGTATTTTGTTACAGGAAATATCTCCTTAAAAGAAGACAAAGTTTCGCGAGTTTAATCTAGATTTCTTTTTCTATAAAGAAAATACTGGTGAAACTCCTGGAAAATTTCCTCATCCGTACGAACCCTGTACAAAGTGTATGAGTAGTTTTAGTCATACGTGTAGAGTTTTGAAAATTATTGGTAGATTATAGTCTTAAATATATTTTTTTTACACTAATACGCGTGTATCTGTGCATAATAGAAAATGCTTACCAATTTGATGTTGCTTTTTAGATTTTCTTTTAAAGAAATTAAACAGTTTCATCTTATTAATGAACTCACAAGAGTTAATTAAAAAGGTAAGACAATGCAAAAATTTGAATGTATAGCACCATTTATTAAAATGATATACTCTACATTATTCCCAAATCATTTGTAATAAAAATACAACAAAAATTGGCTTAAAATGTCTTTTTTGGAATATGAATTTTTTAAATCTTATTTTTGTATTTTAAAAGGCTTTTTCGCTACTAAAGTTAAACTGCTTAGCATTTTAATTTAAATATTGAACCAAAAGGGAAAGAATCTCGTACTGTTGTTTATTTCTAACAAAAGAAGAAAAAAAAGATATCTGCTACAAAAAGACACATTAAAAGTTTCATAAAATATTAAAGCAAAAAACTAAACTTTTTTCATATACTTGAGGAAAAGAGTGTTTGTTCACTTATAGCAATTGGTGAGGTTCGAATCTGATGAGTTCATACAACTTGAGGCCTATGCTTATAGTTGTTCACTTTTTTTATACATATATATATAAGTTTAGAAACACAATTTGCCATAAATAAAAATAATTAAAAATTTAATAAATTAATACATTGTATTTTGCAATATTCACTTTATGATGGAAATTTTAACAATGAGTTAGAGTAATAAATGTATAATATGGCCTTAGAATCTTATGCCGAATGTACTGCTGGATAATCACAATATCTGGCTACTGCCAAAGCTCATTCTCACATTCCCAGCTTTTCTTAAAATGAATCAGATATATAAAATTTCGGATTTTTTTTTTTTTTTTTTTTTTTTTTTTTTTTTTTTTTTAAATATAGGGATTGACAGTATGTTGTAATCTTTTAAGTGTAACATACTGAGTTAAAATTACTTTTTCCATAAACAAATCTGAAAGTCATGTACCTCTTATACTCAAAGCAGTCACTTAATTTAAGAGCTCTGTTTGTGTAATAGTATGCATTTAATTTGTTTGTCTTTAATTCTGTTTTAAGATATTCAAGCCTGTTTATTCAGTCTCATTGTATTTTCTTTATAGAGCATTGTTTGGGATAAACCCACATTCCAAAGGCTCCAAGATGGAAAAGATATTTGGAAAAAGAGTTGACATCCACCCTAAAGTCCTTACACGGATTAATAATGTAAAAGATTTTTCATCCAAATGGATTCACTTCAGAAGATTTTATTTATTTATTACTTGTAAATACTTGTTGCAATAAATGTTTTTTTGTATTTTTTTAAATTAGTTGTTTTCTTTACTGTTCATATTTATAGAAATGTTACTGCTTTTCTAAAAGTAATTATTTTAAACTAGATAGTACCCATCAAGATTTGACGGTGAACTACTTGTAAGTTTCATTATAAAAATTTTTAGAATTTTATTTTGTTGCTTTTAAATTGGTTAAGTATTGAAAATTTGAAGAATTGTTATATAGTGCAATATAAGGTGATAGATAGCGCTGCCAGTTAAAGATATTCAATTAATGAAGTGAAAGAATTTTAAAACAGGAGATTAAAAAGTAATTGAATGAAGAGGGCATTTATTTTTACTTGCTACAATCTCTCTCTCTTTTTAAATAACAATATTTAGTATTTTGTCATTTTTTTTTTAAATTACACGACCTTTAAATTTTTTTTATTAATTTTATTTTTAACAGGCTGACAAAAGAACTTAAACTTTGCTGTTTGCAGCAAACGATTTATAATATATAATTTTTAAATTACTTGAATTTTATTTTACATTTTCATACATTTTTTATATATTAAACCATGGATATCAAGATGATTTCTATTATAGTTCTTGTATTAATTTTTTTTCCTTTCTTTTTTCTGTTTATATCTTCTTGATATATTTATATACTATATTATAGTACATAATAGTGATACAAAATATAAATAAAAGTTTACATCAATTTATTTAATCTATTACTACATGAAAAATCTTTTAATTTAAATATTTTTAATATAAAATTAGTAATTTAAAAAAAATATTGCCACTGTTAAATTTTACTTAGTTATAAAGTACTCAAATTAAAAAATATATGTACAAATTATATAACTTCTTCTCCTGAAGTTACATATGACATTATTAAAATGAATGAAGTGGGAATCGAACTGACAATTTCGCACTTGAAACCCAGCATATTAGACCACTCAGCCACGGTGACCTTGATCTGAGTTACTCTAAAACTAAATATGTTCTACATTTAATTTCATGCATGCACACAATTTCGCTAAAAGAACTCTCAATTGTTTCTTGCTAATTATCAAGATATATTTTCTGCGTAAATATGTATAAAGTATATGGCTGCAACAAAACACTTTTTTTTTAGATTCAAATTTTTAAATCGAAACAATTTTTGTCATATAAAACAAATTATGTAGGAATGCAAAAAAAAAAAAGAAATTTTTGTGAGTGGATTAGTAACAATATCTGATTTTTAATGCTATACTTAATCTTTTCTTAGAGGGTTACCTACAATTGAAAATTGTTTCAAACTCAAAAATCCTCAGTACTAACCCATCATATTTAAATTCTACATGAAATTTTACCCCAGGATACCAAATTTCAAGTCATTTTCATCTAGTTATTTATGAATGTTTCAAGTTTGGAACCTCTCATGTTGAATTTGTTATTTATCATGGGAAAATTGTAATATGGATAGAATTTTTAAACCACAAAAATTACTGACATTTTTAATTTGCATAATTGAAGCTTCTAGAAATATATTTTTTTTTATCAAGCATTTTATAAGTTACAGTTCAAATACTTTTTGAAAATATCTGCTTTTGGAAATTTTGAAAGAAGCATGAATTGTCACATATATATTTTACAGAAATGGATTTTTAGAAGCTTTAAATATACAGATTCAAAATTACAGCTTACTTCATCCAGTAGTTTTTTAGTTATGTTTAAAAAACTATGTACTTTGTAATCGGTTTTCCAACAATAAATAACAAATCTAACATTGTTGGTAATCCATTCATACCAGTCATATATTTATACGATGATATGCAGCAAAGAATAACTGCTTGAACAAGTAGGCTGAACAAAGCCCGGGTTATATCCCGTTAGGGGCAGCAGAGTCCCCAAACTACCCATTGGGGTCCCTGAACTGCCCAGGTGAAGCCCGGCTATAGGTCCAATGACTTGTTAATTTTACGGGCAGTAATATTAAATTTATAAGGACCATATTAATTTATGGTCAGTGGACATAAAAAATGAAGGAAACTTTTACGAGCATAATGTTAATTTACGGTCACTGGACATTAAAAAATGAAGCTATCTTTTACGAGCATAACATTAATTTACGGTCACTGGCCTTTAAAAAATGAAGCTAATTTTTATGGGCATAACATTAATTTACGGTCACTGGACATTAAAAAATGAAGCTATCTTTTACGAGCATAACATTAATTTACGGTCACTGGCCTTTAAAAAATGAAGCTAAGTTTTACGGGCATAAAATTAATTTACGGTCAGTGACTTTAAATTTTACGGGCATAAGTTTACGGGTAAACTTGTATTTTTATGGTCATGATAGCTTTACGGTCATAACATTAATTTTACGGTCAGTGACTGGCACACTTTTTGCCAGTCACTGACCGTAATTTAGCAGTGAGATTTCTTAGAGTGTAGCATATAACAAAGTTTAGGTCTGTTAGTGAAAACTAGTATTTATTAAGGCAGGGCAGCATGCTTCATGCGATTTCTCTGCTAATGAGTACGTATTCTTTTCAATACATTCTGAGTTTCCATTATGACTCCATGCTAGTGACGAACCGCCTTCGGTGGCGGTTGAGTGAAATATGAACTACTACTACCATGTAATTCATGAAAAGCTCTAGAAAAGTAAATATGAAATCATCATGGAACTCTCTATATTCTATAATAATTTAAAGAGTTTCTTAATACTTCAAAAATCATAACAGAGCTTCAAATGAATAACAGGTATTAAACTTCTTTTATAAAAATAAAACAAAAATGTTTTCTCTAGAAAATCTATTTTCTTTTTATTTAAATTTAATGTATATAAGCGATCGCAGTATATTATTTGATTTCAACAATATTTTTTAATCATTTTTGTCAATACTATATGCAACTTTACGACACTTGAAAAAATTACAGAAATTATTTTTCTTTTTAACACAAAAAATCCCCCCTTGAAATTCGTCAATTTTATGAAATTTCCGGTGGTATGCGCTTTCGAAAGATGTTATCCTATTTCAAAAAGTATTTTATAAGAATGACGTAGGCAACTTATTAACGCTATAATGTGTGAATATATCAATGAAATTATTATTATTTTTATTAAGAGAAAATCTTCAAATTCGTCAATTTTTAGAAATTTTAGGCTATATGCGCGATTGGAAGATGTTATTTATCCAAATTATTTTTTAAAAAATCTTTTTTTTATCAATGGCACAGGCAACTGTTCTGTACTATATCCAATCGAAAATAGATATTTCGATGTCTTCGCACCACACTGTTACATATATTCTTTTACTTCTCCTATACTTGTGGCTAGGTATAAATTAATATACTTTTCCTAGATGATATGATAAACAAAACCAAAATAAACTCTCAAAATTGACATTACCACCTGAAAAATAATAGTTGGTAATAATTCTAATATGTAGCTACCCTTTATGACGGTGGTGGTATTGTTACGGCCGATTATCTGCCCGAGGCATATGGGTTCTTTCTAAGGGAACCTAACCAATATTTATACAGCAATTACAGCAATTACGCTGGTTCGAAGAAAGTCGCAGAAAACTCCGAATGGTTAGGCCGCCGAACACGACATGAGTTCGAACCCAACACTTCCTATCTGCCAGCTTTCAGTGCAGAATCTTTCAGCCACTTGTGGACGCTGTTTATTAAGCAGAATACATTCATATTCGAAAAGTAGATACTATTTCTAGTCTAAAGACACCTTTGTTGTGATTTTATTCTAAACAATCTGCGAATAACGGTTAGTTGATATACTTGAATGTGGATGGCATTTTTTTTTTTTTTTTTGACGGAATATGGACTCTGCCTCCTACGACCTACGCTTTCCAACCGCTGTTCAGATCTCGCAGGCTCTAAAAACATGCTAATTTGCTGTGTTGTAAAAGATTACCAATTACGAAAAAATGATAATCACGACGTTGCGATCTTTCGTAATCGTGTTGCCATTCATTCCCCTTTCATTGGGAGATTTTACGGTCGCATCTACTGCTGTACGGTCGCATCTATTGCATCCAAGGTCGCATCTACTGCATCCAAGGTCACATCTACTGCTGTTGCGACAGATGATGGCTGTTTTCGGGATTGATTAAATAAGAATAATTACATATTTGAAAATTAGCTTGTATAAAATGGTCGAGTAAAAAATGTCGTTGATTCCGGACTTTAATAGCATCTAATAGAAGAAAAGCTTTCTTTTAGGCGCTATAAGAAAATCGTCTTACGCTATAAAAACGCTTTAAATATATTTTTTTAATTATGACGTAATTTTCGCAGTTAAGGGCTTAATAATTTAATTATTTTAAAGTTTTCTTTCTTTTTTAGTATTCACGTGTAAATATTTTTTCCATTGAAAAGTGTTTGGAAATATTATTATTTGTGCTTTCTTTTCAGATAATGAAATATTTAATAAAAAATTGTAAAGGAAACTTAAAAAATTAGACAAATTAAAAATTGATTGGATACCGCTTACCCCAATCTAGCCAAGTGTACAACTGCAAAAAATGGTTTATTGCTATTGTTATGCATAGTTTTGATCCTATAGAACTTAACTTACTGAACTATACTGAGCGAATTCTACATTAAATGGTACTTAAAGTTCTCCTTTGATTAAAAAACTATATACTTTAGCGTGCTTGTCATAAATTTCTCTGTAAAACTACCAGTTTTATAAGTTTTATATGAGATAGTTTTTGCAGATAAAGCCAAAAAAGTGAAAAGGTCACAAAACATTCAATTACGGCCGCAGCAGCGTTAGTTAGATTATTTTATAGAATAAAGAGACTATACATTGCTTATTGCAAAGTAGAAAACAAATTAAGTAATTTGATGCTTAATTGATAAGGAGATGTTTTTTTTAATTTACAAATACTAGGGAATTGAACCCGGGCTTTCCGGGTTAAAGAGCATAGGTAAAAATCATTTTTCTCTACCTCTACTATAGATCTTTTTGTATTTAATACATTTTTTTAGAATATCCATTAACAATGCAAAAAACATTTTTATAAAAATATCATAATGTATCGAAACTCGAAGAAATCGACAACAGTTTCGCTACTTACTGCAGCGTTTTTAATTTTAATATTTTCAACTGTTTCAGCTCATTGTTTGATTACATGTCTGTTAAATTTGTGTTTCATTTATATTTTACTTATCAATGAAGTTTTAATTTCGTTCTGGAATATAGCCGGAAACAAATTCTGAACTATTTATATTGTTTTAAGTGGAAACCGATTAATCTTTCGGAATCAGGCTGCACACGATAGAGAAAATATTTAAAAGTAATTTATGTTTGAAAATTATTTTAAAAACCATAAACAATCAGTAAACTAAATTACAGTTTTCTAACAAATTATATTTGAAACTAAATTTTTTTCCCTATTTGGCGGTGTAAAAATTGAAAATTTTCGATTACAACATTTATTTTAAATTTGTGTTTCATTTTATTTTATTTTATTTATTTATTTATTTATTGATGAAATTTTAATTTCGTTGTGGAAAATTATCCGGATACCAATGTTGAACTATTTATATTGTTTTAATTGAAAATGGGTTATTGTTCTTCCGTAATGAAACCTGCATGCAATGGGGTTAGGTTTAAAATATTCATGCTTGAAAATTATTTTAAAAACCACAATAAATGAGTAAATTGCGATACAATTATCAAGCAAATTGCATTTGAAAGTACAACTTTTTTTTCAATCTATACTACTCTGTAAAATTGAAAATGTGCCATGTTTTGAAATTTAATACATTACAGGAGCGTTAGTAATACATCGAAAACCGAAACTTAATCGCCAAGTGTTGCCAATCGAAAGAAATATGCTTGAAAATTATTTTAAAAGCGATAATAAATCAATCAAGATACAGTTTTCAAACAAATTGCATTTGAAAGTAGATTTTTTCTCTACATAACGGTGTAAAAATTAAAATGTGCGATGTTTAGAAGTTTAGAAAATTGCAGTATCAAAAATCGCAAAACCGAAATTTCGTCATAAAGTGTTGCTATTTATTGGCATTTCTTTTAATACCACTTAACATTTCTGATATATTAACTTTAATCAACTCAATACACTCTTCACTTTTTCCCTTTCCTATGGTTACAAAGTAATTTACTTCTATATTAAATACCATATTTCACTTAAATGAAACGCAATATTGGATAGTGTTTTTAAATTTTAGTTATCTTACTTAGCTTTTTTCTTTTCCGTTAAATAAATATTTAAATAAATATCCCAAAATAACTTTCCAATTAAAAAAATTAAATTTGTATATTTATGGGCATTTCTTTTAATACCACTTAAAATTTCTGATATATTAACTTTAATCAACTCAATGCACTCTTCATTTTTTCCCCTTTCCTATGATTACAAAATAATTTACTTCTGTATTAAATACCATATTTCACTTAAATGAAACGCTATATCGGATAGTTTTTTAAAAATTTTAGTTATTTTACTTAGCTTTTTTTCTTTTCCGTTAAATAAATATTTAAATAAATATCCCAAAATAACTTTCTAATTAAAAAAAATTAAATGTGTATATTTATGGGCATTTCTTTTAATACCACTTAAAATTTCTGATATATTAACTTTAATCAACTCAATGCACTCTTCACTTTTTCCCTTTCCTATGATTACAAAGTAATTTACTTCTATATTAAATACCATATTTCACTTAAATGAAACGCAATATTGGATAGTGTTTTTAAATTTTAGTTATCTTACTTAGCTTTTTTTCTTTTCCGTTAAATAAATATTTAAATAAATATCCCAAAATAACTTTCCAATTAAAAAAATTAAATGTGTATATTTATGAGCATTTCTTTTAATACCACTTAAAATTTCTGATATATTAACTTTAATCAACTCAATGCACTCTTCACTTTTTCCCTTTCCTATGATTACAAAGTAATTTACTTCTATATTAAATATCATATTTCACTTAAATAAAACGCTATATCGGATAGTTTTTTAAAAATTTTAGTTATCTTACTTAGCTTTTCCATTGAAAAAATATTTAAATAAATATCCCAAAATAACTTCGTATTTTTAGCGATTATTATTATCATTTTATATATTTAGTATTTTTATAACCGTCCTAAAGCATATGTTATTTTTAATAAGCCTTTAAAAAATTCTTGCAAAGAACATATTTTGGCAGATTTTATGTTTATTATTGTATGGTATCATCTATTTTAATACTCTTACAAATCGTAAAAGACGCTAAGCTTGTTATAAGATTATAGATGAAATTGGAAAGTGACAGAGAATGATTTGCTATTTTTAGTCTAATTTGCAGTATGTCTACCTTAATCTTAACGTTTGGATAGTGTAAATATTAGATATATTTGCACTCTCTAAGAAAATTGAATTGTCTAAGATACTGATTATGGCTCTGGAAGTAGGACGATAAACTTCTTATCAGATGAGGAATATATATAAACTTAGTTTGATCAAGTACAAAGATCCTTATTTATATAATATTTGTTAAAGCACGAGCTAAAAACTTTTCATATAAAAAGAACTAACTATATATACCCCCCCCCCCCCATACACACACAAAATATATTTAATGCATCTTTTATTCATTATTCTAATACAATAAATTTATTAACATAATTTTGTTTAATCATCAATTATCTGTCTTAAGACAGTATTTGTTTTAAAACTTAATCCAATAATGTAATAAATTATTATATAATTGTATATATTTACCAATAGATGGCAGCATCTCATTGATTTATTCTTTTGAATTTATGGTGGAGTTCAATTTAAAATTTTCTATAGAGGGTGCTGGTTTTATGTATTGGTGTTTGTGCTTGGCTATGCATTACATGTTGTTCCTTGATCCACGGTCCATCATTTTTTAAATAACTTTTTTTTGGCAACATATGCTTAAAACTCCAATGCTTGTATTATAAGCTGACTCAGGTTTGGATTTTGCTTTCAATGTGGCAATTTCATGTTTTTTTCCCCTCTATCCTTTTTAATCATGTTTTATTTTGAACTTAATTGTTGTTTCATTGTGTATTTCTCTACATTGGGTGTGGTTGTCCCAAATTCATATTCTTTAGCTATTTTATTGCTAATATGGAGATGAAACCACGCATTTTATTTGTGGAAATTTAGGTATTTGAGACCTGAAGATTCTGTCTAAATTCCACAAATTTCCATTATTCAATATCCGTATTTTTTCTGTCTTTTTTATAATTTTTTATTTAATATTATGTTTTTGGTATCTATGTTCAGTTTGTTGGGGGGATCTGTTTTTTCGAAATTAACTTTTTATGCGGTCTCTAGATCCTATAAGTTCATTTTCCGTCATGTTCAAAATTAAGAGAATTTGTATATTTTGTCGAATTTCATGAAAAGTACTGAGCGAAGGGTAAAACTAACGCTTCGAAACAAAGATGCAAATCTTTAGTGTCGAATACGTAAGCATACCCATGTGTATGGGCGGGTTCAGAAGAGGAATAGGCTTTATAAGCGCGCGTGGCAATTTTCACGTTTCGTTCGCTCGCACACCTCGCCGAATATCTTGGTGTTTTTTTGCAACATTTGGTGAAATTCAAAAGCAAACAGTAAAAATGAGTAACAACCAACGTTTGATGATGGAATGATTTGGCGAATCGTGGGAGATTGGAAGCAGGGCAGTCTCAAGTGAAGATTTCTGGAGACTCCAATGTAACGCCCAGCGTCGTGTGCAACTTATGGAAACAATTTAAAGATATTGGGTCCATAGAGAGAAAGTCTGGGAAATGTCGTCCAAGAGCCACGACTGCCAATAAAGATCACTATTTGTCCATTACAGCGAGGCGTAAGAGGAGTGCAACAGCTTTTCATCTCCCTTTTGTCTTTTATGCGGCCACGGAAAGCCGACTTTAAAGGGTTACTGTTTCCATAAGGCTACATGACAGAGCGATGTTTGCAAAAAAAACCTGCTGTTTACGTCCTCTAGTGCACACAGGGAGCCCATTTAGCATGATCCAGAGATCATCGACTTTGGACCAGGGATTAATGGGGGACCGTTCTATTTATTCACTGATGAGTCTCGGTTCAGCCTAAATATCAATTCTCGACGTGCTTTCATCTGGAGAGAACAGGAACCCACTACCTGCCCTCCAATGTCTGAGAATATGACCACTATTGCAACGGAGTTTTGCTGGTCTAGACAGGCATCATACTGGATGGGCGCACACCCCTCCATGTTTTTAGGAGAGGCTTTAGACTGTGAGGTATAGAGATGAGATCTTGGAACCCTATCTATGTTCGCCTTTTCAAGGGTGCAGTTGGCACTGATTTCATTTTAATGGATGACAACGCGCTCCCACGTAATCTGGTCGACGAATTTATGGAAAGTGTGGCTATTCGCCGAATAGTTTGGTCAGACAGATGGTTAGACAGATCTCCAGACATAAACCCTATAAGTCTAGGACATGCCAAGAGCATGTCTAGGACTCTTTGGGGAGAGCAATTACAACTCGCCTTCTACCTCCCAGAACCACCCAGAGGCTGAAAACAGCGTTGCTGGAGGAGTGGGACCGACTGCCACAGGGACTCATAAACTACCTGATTTCCAGTATGAATTCACTTTATGAGAGCTGTATTACTTTAAGAGGGGATCATACCCGAATTAATCCATTGTTTGGTTCTATATTGTAAATTCTGTTTTATACCTTCCGACGCTGATGAGTCTTACGCGCGATCATGCGTGTTAAGTGGTTATTTTTTCTAATTATACCAATCTATGTACATATCTAATTACATTAAAATCTGTCCAGTAGTTCTTGAGATAATCAACTAAATCTGAATTTTTTTTTTTAAATTTTGAACATGAGTGTATAAAGAAAAACATTGTGCCTGCTATAACACGGGAACAAAATGCATTTTCGTAAGAACACATTTACTGAGCTATACACTGCTGTCCAAAAAGTAAGGGGCAGTGACGGGACGTTTTTGCTTTTTACACGGTTTGTCGAATATCTACTGAAATTCTTGACAAATTGTCCTTGAAATTCGAGGATGTAAAGCACATGTTTGACTTCAAGAACAGTAGAAATAGCATACTGCAATTAAAAGATTAATATATTGAATATTTGATGAGAAATGGGCATTTGTATGAAATAAATTTTAACTGCGCATGCGCGAACTATACCAAAGATTTTCTTTCAGGATTTGATAGTCAATTCTATAGAACAACTCCTATAAAAAGACCAGTCAAATATCGTGAAAACTGAGAAAGATAGCGGCAATACAGTGAGCTAATTTACAAATTGGGCGGAAAATCTTTGGTATAGTTCGCGCATGTGTAGTTAAAAATTATTTCGTACAAATGCCCGTATTTCATCAAATATTCAATATTTTAATCTTTTAATTGTTTCTACTGTTTTTGAAGTCAAACATGCGTTTTACACCCTCGAAGTGCAAGGACAATTTGTCAAGAATTTTAACAGATATTCGACAAATCGTGTAGAAAGCGAAAGCATCCGGTCACTGTCCCTTAATTTTTGGACAGTAGTATACTTTGAATTTTATAAGTTTTAAGCGTTTTCTGGCATTATGAAACAAAAAGTTGAGTGTTTAGTACGAGAAAACCCTGTTTATTTACCTATCTTTGAAATACCATAACTCGGTAAGTTTTTGTCCCTTATACTTTAGGTATAAAAATGCTTTAAATACAAATTTATTTAGGATTTGTTTTGTTTTATTTCTTAGAACATGGCGAATATTTTTCAAAATACTATAGGATCCAGGGACCGTATAAAAAATTAAATTTCGTATCTTAAAAAAACTTATTCTAGTGTAAATGGATTCTAAGCAGATGTAAAATAACATTTGAAACAATTTTTGCAATTGGAAGTATATCTCTAAATCTAACTGCTTTAGGAATTAGACATTAAGTAACAATAAGAGGGGACACCCTGAATATGAATATAATCAAACTTGCTGAAATATATACATTTAAGGGGTCATAAGACTTTAAATCTTTTAAAAATGTGATTTTTTTTCCAAAAAATATATATAATAAAGGATACTTTTTTCTGAACATTATAGAACAAATCGCGTTAAAAAATTAATTTAATTACACGAGACTCCAAAACGTACAACGCCCAAAATGTAAGTAAGTTTAAAAGTAAAATTTTCATGTCAATTTTCTCAAAAGGAAGTTTAGGGCATAACGCGCAGGATACCTCAAAAACTTTTCGATATTTTTCCACAAAACGTTCAGTGGTAGTCTGCATAAATTAAAACTAATTTTTTTTATTGTTAAAAAAAGTTTTTTTTGTGATTTTAATGTTGAAAATTTCAAAATTATGCATAAGCTAAATACAATTTTATATCAGAAATATAAAAATGCTTTAAATACAAATTTATTTAGGTTCAGCGTAATAATTTAAACATGAAGTATAAGTCATCAAAAGTTCTATTTTAGATGCAACTTTTTTTTGTAATCCTGCGCGTAAGATGTTATGCCAATTTTTTACTCGACAAATGTCTGACAGTTTGAAACCCGCTATAAATATTGTAATTTTCTGCATATTCTAATTTTATAATGAAAGAATATACTTATATATTTCATCTCTTCAAAAACTGTGTTTTAAAATTATATACATTTTAAGATATTAAATGTTGAAAATGGTCATTTTTTCCGAATTAGTAAGTCCCATGACCCTTAAAACAGTTTTACAGAATTTCATTTGCCAGAAAATTACATGAAATCAGATTCTCCTGATAACACTATATATACATTTATCGGGTTTAATAAAAATATCTAGTTACCACGAAGCCCAGTCGCTCAAGTGGTTAGTGATGACTGTTGCAAACATGAGCATTTTAAAGCTGCGATTCGCAGGTTCGAATTCACACAGCTGGAGATAAGTAAGCTGAGTAAGATGTTAAATATTTCTTACATCGGAAATGATGAAACGATTTGTATTCTTTTCAAAAAAGCAAAAAATATCATAGCCTTCCCTGTTTGACATTAAATCTAAAACTAGACGTTACCAAACCCCTCCCCAGATATGCATGCGCGACAAATTTGTTCATTCAAACCACATGTAACCTGGAATCATATCAATTGAATCATATCAATGAGGTAATCATTTAAACAGTATTTACTTTCCAGTTCTCAGGACAAACAGAAATTATATAAAACAATAAATATAAGTTAAAGAGCCGAGAGGGCCTCAAAACAACGTGTCCAGGGGGTTTGAACGCTTACTTTAATTTCTAAAACTATGATAAAAAATATTCATCGCAAAATTAGATTCATTCGAAGAGCAAAATGAGATTCCTCTTTTGCCTTTCTTAAAAAAGAGAACACAAAGTGCTTTTTAAGATGCATTGCATGCCGAATTTATTTAAAAAAAGATTAATTGGTAGTCAGTAAAAAAAATGAAACAAGTAATTATATTTTCAGAACATATAAACGATAGGGAAATTAAGGAAAAGCCATAGATCAATTTTTGTTTTCAATTATGCAAAATAAACAAGCTCTTGTCATGGCTGACAACGTTTTTGACGATTTTAGGGGAAAATGTACAGCTTGCTTTGACAAAATATTTAATTTGTGAATTGCTTTAACGAGGTAAAAAAGTATATTTTGATTTTCTCATGATTACACTGTAAAAGAATTTGGTGTCCAGTTATTCAACTTAAAAAAAAAAATACGATTACTTCGACATGTTATGAAGCTTTTTCAATGGACAGCATAGCGATAAAATTACGGTTAAGTAACCAATATCTATAAAAGCGGTTAAATGACTGGATAGATTGCTACAAATCTTTTTAAGCAAATGATGAAAATTTATGAAATTGATAAAAATGATAAAAATTCACTGTATAGTACAAGTAAATTTTCATAAAGTCATGATTTCATTACAAATAGTAGTTTTATTAATTTGACGTTGCGTTTACACATAAAAGGATATGCAAGTTCTTACGAATTGACGTTATTTCGAAATGCAGCACATTTTTTCAGAATTTCTTTAAAACTTCTTTTGTAAATCTCTGTACGTAATAAGGATGTATTCAATGTATGAACACCTGTTTAAAATTCAGACGATTTTACGAAATAATGTGCAGAATATTTAAATAGGTGTGGAAGTGTGTGGTTTGTGAGTTTTATTGAAAAATTGTGAAAGTGGAATATATTAGGAGTATTCACAAAAAAAATAATATTAAGTTTTCATAAAAAATAAATTTTTGTAGAGATAGCATTTAATTTTGTAGTTAATTTGTAGTTCTAAAAACTACATTTTCAAAACTGAGTAAGAAATACTCAAATCTGAGTATGTCGCATAGTCAAAATGGCTCCGAATACAAATTACTCAAATTTGAAACATGTATATGTTACGGTCAATATAATTATTATAATTAATCCGGTCATTATAAATAATAGCCGGTTATTATTAATAATGACCGGATTAATCCTATTGACCGTAACATAATACTCATTTCTGAAAATATGTACACACTCAAGAATAAAATATCATGTGCTCATATTTGAGTATGTCCATGTTTCAAAATTGAGTTTGAACTGATTCTAATCATTTTTGCGTATATTTATTTTAAATGCTAAAAAGTGTAAATTAACAACATAATACAAATTAAAATAACTTTTATTAGGTTGTTTTACATGTTTCGACTCACTCCGAGTCATTTTCAAAAACAAATGAGAATATTCTAGAATTGCACGGGCTTTGAAGTTATTATTTTCATGTACTTTTCTAAAAATACGCACGTTATCTTCTATTTTTACTCGGTTGTTTATTTTCATATCTGTGACCATGGAGTAACTCGAGCCACAGTTTCGGTAAATTAAAAGATGCCGCATCGTTACATATTGTATTTTTGCGCGTTAGTACCTCTATGGTTTCTCGTATTATGGATGGATAGTATAGACTGGAAGGAAATATTATTTTACTTTCATTGAAATTTATTTGGATGGTTTCTTCTTGATATAATCTTGCCAGGGCTGTAGTTTTTCTATTATATTTAATATCAGCTATATGCTCTTTTTTTCTGCAATTAAATTTTCTGCTGGTCGTGCCTATGTAGTAATTCTTGGATCCGTCTTCTTTAATAAAAAGTATTTCATATACTCCTGAATAATTCGCAAAATTAATTGGGTCTTGATGGAATGCTACAGAGTGATCAATTAAATTATTTGAATTTAAGTCTGACTGCATAGGATTTACCACTATATTGCTGTTTATTGATTAATATGAGTATTTTAAATTATCCGAGACGTATAGTATTTATTTTGCACCTATGACTCTAAGGATCTGATATGATAATTTATACTTAGAAAATTTTATTAGACAAATTATCAATTAATTATAGAAAAGAAAAAGTTGCGTTGTGAATTATTTTTGATGTTCGGATCCTCTTTGAGCCAATTACAATCATCAAAGGTTACCTGCAGAGAGTTATGTAACATTAAATATATAATGGCTTATTTTAAAACCTAGATTGTAATATTAAAGAAAACATTTCCTAAAATAAAAGACTTAATATTAATTCAATAAATTAAGTAAACAAAAGGAAAACTGACTAAAATTAATTGAATATAAAATTGAGTTTATTTACAAGGTAATTATAAGCATATGATTAAAAACAAACATAAATGTTTAAAAAAAATAAAAATATTCAATCCTAGTTGAGAACTGTATTCTCAACATTTATTTTCTGAGAATTACAGTTTATCTTACTGAATTAAAAAAATTCGATTTTGAAAGGCAGAGTTCCATACCCTAGAAGTATTTATTTGATTAGCCTTTTTATGTTTAGATCGGGGTAGGATCTTCATACACACTTAAATTCGTATTATTAAAAGAATATAGCTTAATTAAATAAAATGGAACAATGGTGAAGGAAGATTGTTTGTTACCTTATATTACTAGATAACGTTGACAGCAGGAGGTAATGGCTGACGCGTTTTCGCTTTTTCTTAGCGCGTACATTTCCATCTATTGGCACACACACTCAAAATCTGTTTTTTTAGTTAGAGAGCAGTCAACCTTCTACTTTTCCATCTTTTTTGAATCTGAACTCTCAAGAAAAATCACATTCTTTTCGTGGAGCAAAAAAAAAGGGATGGAACCATTTTTCCCTTTTCACATAAAATTAAGGCCTTATACGTTTTAACTTCTTGAAAATTTGCATGTTTCGGCCATACCTCTGATTTTAGAGAGATGACCATTGGCATGCGGGAGAAATTTGGTACTCCCCTTGAGTGTTTCATAGGTCCGTCGGTACAATAGCGATTCCTCTTGACGCCGTGCTGTGTCTGGGAGGTAAAGATGCTTTTACTTGTGAGGTCTTCGTGCCTATTTAAGCTCTCATAAATAAATGTGTCATATTATTGTTCTGACAATTTTCTCCATGACATTTTTATTAGGTGTAGTTAAATCATTCGTGGGAACGGAAAACCAAATATTTCCTTGACTGCCGTGGTTCACTTTGTTCCACAATTATCTATCTGTATGCGCTGATCCTAAAATGGATCATTAATTTGTATTGTTCACTGTTCACTGATTAAAATGATACCAAATACTCTGCTAATATGCAGAAAAAAAACCAAATACTTTTTTTTTATAGTGTGTGCTAGTTTAGATCTAGATGGTGGTATTTCTCACCATCAGGTCTATTTTACTGCAGATGATATTCTTTAATTTCTGAGGGGGTTTGGCTATTAAGCAGATATTGAAACGTTTAAGGCTGTGTTTTAATTTTTCAAAAAAGCTTGAATAATATTGAAGAGTATAAAGTTTGTATTTTTGCGAATCAACTTTCTTTTCTGGTTTCTTATTATTGGTGATATCCATGATTAATTTATTAATATGGGGTACTTTAAAACCATTATTACTAGCAATTTTACGAATATTATCTAATTCATTATTCAATTTATTTTCAGTGCATACCTACTATAAAGCCCCGTCTTATGAAAAATCTGTAGGCTGAAATTTTGTATGTAAATGGAGAACATGCGTTATTTGGTATGGTAGATTGGTTAGCCATACTTTTTCGGAAAACAGCTCTGTCGATAGATTTATTTTTTCTGGTTAACATTACATTACATGCATTAAAGATATGAATTGTGAAGAAGTTAAAAAAGATCCAACTAATTCATGACATCATTATTGACATCATTATTGTCAATGACATCATTAAAATGGAACTTGTCCCATATTTATGAAGAAAATTATAAAAGTACATAAGTTAGCTGTTATTCCTAGGATTATTGGAAGGCTAAAAGATCATAAAATCAACCTGCCATTACGTCCTCTAGTTTCAAAGTGCTCAGGACCGACTTACTTTTTAGAAAAAGCTTATGTTCCCTTCTTAAGAGATATTTTACCAGATTCTACATTAACTATTAAATCAACGGAAGATTTCATTAAAAAATCAAACATATATAATTACCATATAATTATATAATGGCTAGTCTTGATATTATTTCATTGTATACATCAACTGACACGCATATAGTATATAATAAGATTTGTGATGATATTGAACAGATAGAAGAATTTAGTAATGATATGAAATTAACAATAAAAAGAGGACTTAATCTAATCATTTATAATAACTATTTCATATTCAAAAGTAAATACTATAAGCAGAATCATGGTGCCTCAATGGGGTCACCTATTCCAGGTTTATTAGCTGAATTTACTCTTCTTCACCCATTGGAAACTAAAGTTTTTGGCACATTTGACTTAACACCTCACACTTGGCTCAGATATGTTGATGATATTTTTATAATTTGGCAGTATAGTCTTGATGAACTTAAAATATTTATAAATCAGCTAAACTCATTTGACAATAACATTAAATTCACTTTTGAAATTGAACATAATAAAAGTCTTCCATTCCTTGATGTAATGTTAACCAGAACAAATAAATCTATCGACAGAGCTGTTTTCCGAAAAAGTATGGCTAACCAATCTACCATACCAAATAACGCATGTTCTCCATTTACATACAAAATTTCAGCCTACAGATTTTTCATAAGACGGGCCTTTATGGTATGTACTGAAAATAAATTGAATAATGAATTAGATAATATTCGTAAAATTGCTAGTAATAATGGTTTTAAAGTACCCCATATTAATAAATTAATCGTGGATATCACCAATAATAAGAAATCAGAAAAGAAAGTTGATTCGCAAAAATACAAACTTTATACTCTTCAATATTATCCAAGCTTTTTTAGCACTTTCCAACCTAGTTGAAAAGTGCTTATGACTTCGGTTTGTTTGCCGTATGGCCGTCTGCCGTCTGTCCATGCTCTAACTCCCGTAAATATGCTCGGATTGCTCTGTAATTTTTATATGTTATTGTCTTTATCTATAGCATGTTCCCTATTGCAACGGAAGTGCGTTGCACTGATAGTTTTTTACAGGGACACTCAAAAGAATTCCGTTACATTGCGGTCTATGGGGAAAAATCATTTGCGGTTTATTTAAATAATGTTTCACTATTGTAAACGCATTGAAATTTATATATATCACTAAGGTGCATTAGAAGAAGCTTAATATGGAATAGGGTGTGCATAGCACTTATAGTTACCTTACAGGGACAGTCAAAAGAATTCCGTTACATTACGTCTATGGAGAAAAATCGTCTGCGGTTTATTTAAATAATGTTTCACTATTTTAAACGCACTGAAATTTATATATTTTACTAAGGTGCATTACAAGAGGCTTACTACAGAATAGTGTGTGTATAGCAGTCATCGTTCATTTACAGGACACACAAAAGAATTCTCTACTGTCTGTTAACAGTAATTCCGGGAAGTGCGTTTTAAGTTACTGAACGCGATTTTATTTTTAACTTGCTTTTTGTCTATTATGTGGTGTGTATAAATTCTGTAGATACTATACAGGGCAGCACAAAAGTTCGCGAACACATTTCCGTTTACTGACAGAAACTCCAGATGGATAATTTTAAACTGTGCTACGCGTTTCCTAACTAAACTAAAATTTAGCATCCTATGTAGTATATATACAAATCTATAGATCCTATACAGGGCTGAAATATTGTATCTGTTGGAAATTCCTGAAATTATGTTTTTAAATATGTTATGCGTTTTCGAAATTGTTTACTTAGATGTTATCTTTTAGCTTATTAAACGGTATGTTTTGTAAAATTATTTTGGAAGCGTTGGAAAGGGCTACATAATCTATGCTTGAAGCATGATTTTTCGTTCTTGTTGAAAAATTAAAACACAGCATTAAACGTTTCAATACCTGCTTAATAGCCAACCCCCCTCAGAAATTAAAGAATATCATTTGAAGTAAAATAGACCCAATTAATTTTGAGAATTATTCAGGAGTATATGAAATAACTTTTATTAAAGAAGACGGATCCAAGAATTACTACATAGGCATGACCAGCAGAAAATTTAAAATAGAGCATATAGCTGATATTAAGTATAATAGAAAAACTACAGCCCTGGCAAGATTATATTAAGAAGAAACCATACAAATTAATTTCAATGAAATTAAATAATATTTCCCTCCAGTCTATACTATCCATCCATAATACGAGAAACTATAGAGATACTAACGCGCAAAAATACAATATGTAACGATGCGACATCTTTTAATTTACTGAAACTGTGGCTCGAGTTACTCCATGGTCACAGATATGAAAATAAACAACCGAGTAAAAATAGAAGATAACGTGCGTAATTTTTAGAAAAGTACATGAAAATAATAACTTCAAAGTCCGTGCAATTCTAGAATATTCTCATTTGTTTTTGAAAATGACTCGGAGTGAGTTGAAACATGTAAAACAACCTAATGAAGGTTATTTTAATTTATATTATGTTGTTAATTTACACCTTCAGCATTTAAAATAAATATATTATTACAAGGTGTTGCAATTTATTATATTGTCATTTTTGCGTATGTCCGTGTTTCAAAATTGAGTATGAACTGACCTCTATGTGCTCAGTTTTGAGTATGTCCATGTTTCAATATTCTGATAATTTCTGGTATTTCAGAATTGAAAGCATTGGTTCGTCCTATTTGAAACAAAAAGTTTCATAACAAAATGAAAACATCGATTTATTCAGATTTGAAAGGTGTCATTTTTCTCAGTGATGACAGAATTTACAAATCAGAGATTATAAGTGCCTTTATTTGTAAAATTAATAATTATATTGACAATTTCCTTTAAAATTTATTTTCCTCTCTGATTATTTATCATGTTATCCTATCACATTTCCGAATAAAAACCTTATTTGGAAATGAAATCAATCGTTATGAAATAAAACAAGTACATATACCACAAAAAATGTAATATTTTATTTAACATATATAAAGGTTAGAAAATAGAGGAACAGTCGTTTATCAATCTTTGATTTTCATATGCACAACTAACATTTCCATCCAGTTGTTGAGGATTCTGACGTTTCTGCGGAATAATGCATAGCTGCTTTTGACAGAATATTCAAGAATACGTGATAACGTGTGACTTCTGAATTGCATTCAGAAAAACCTGTAAGGAGAAAATGTTAGAGATTTCCATAGGATGGATATGCTTTCCACAATAATCTAATTTTGCAGACATAGTAGTTATTTTAATAATTTTACAAAAAGTTTATATTTGAGAGATTAGGAAAGTTCTGATGATTTACTATTATTAATAAAATTAGTAAGTTAGCAATTGGCTTAAAAATTTATTTTCCTATCTGATTTTAGGTTGATTTCTTTAGAAATCGATTTACTACGATCACTTCGTTTACATAATCTCTATATTGATATATAATGTCAAACTTGTTATCACAGTAACGACCGAAATATTGAAACAATTCGAATCTAATTGGAACAGTGTATTGATCTTGCAAATGTTTTGGATGAATTCGTTGATAAAATATGTAGCTCTTTGTAGTTCGTTTACAGACAACAAAGTAATTCAGTTACATTATTGTCTATGGAGAAAAATTGGGCATTTATGGCATTTTAGTTACATTACACAAGTTTGATTTCTTTGTTTTTTAAGATAAAATATCTTGGATAAGTTTGTTAATACATTAAAAAATAACGTCCTATTGAAAATCTGAATAACATTAGGTGCAGTGGTACTATATTTTCAGTTCATTATTAATACATTTTAAAATTTTCCAATTTCAATAATTGTTTAAAAGTTGTTTAGTTTGTTAAATGAAACATAGTAAAAAATTTGGATTACATTCATGGAATGGTTTTGGTTCGAACCTCATTTGAGGATTAGGAATACATATTTTAGCTTATGGGCGATTTTTAAACTATGAAATCAACAAATGTTTAACAGCTTTGATGTAATTATCCCATATCCATTCAATTACATATGACAAGTCAAATTAAAAAAATTCCTACAAATTACCTTTCTCGCCAAAATAGTGAACTTTGAAGGAGAAACGCTTATTTGTTTAATTTCTATTAAATTTGATGTATGTATCTTAACAAAGAAATCAACTTAATCTTTCGATTGAGCCAGAAAGACTCGTTTTATTATGTTATTCCATAGGATTTTCCGAATGAAAAGCTTATTTGAAAATAAACAAGAATGAAAAATCATGTGTCAAGCATAGATTATGAAACACTTTCCAACACTTCTAGAAAACTTTAACAATACATCACCGTTTAATAACGCGAAAGATGATGTCCAAGTAAACACGGTCAAGGCCAAACCGTGCGGGGAGGCCTACCTTTCGGCTTTAGCTCAACTAGACCCGCCCAGCAGGTAAGTTTAATATGCGGCAAGGCTTCAGCCCAGGGAACAATGCCCGGAAGGACAACTCGGGAAGGGGGCCCCTCACTATTGAAGATTAACTGTCAAAGTTTACAATGTCAATCACATAGCTGTATAATTATACTGGAAGATCCAAGTGAGACACAATAATGGGCTGAATGAACAATTGGGATTGTAAATAAATATAAAGAGATGTAGAGCAAGATAATAATTAAAGTTGAGAAAAAACTATAAATACAAAGCAATATTAATAGCTCACTTATTGAACGATGAACAATTAATAAATACGATATTGATAAAGAAAGTAATCATGGTTTGAATATTAGCATCGAGTATATAAAAAGACTTATATAGGGAAAAACTTGAATAATTATATAGGGGTATATACAGTAAGCAGTTAACGCAATTAATTTTTACAAAAATAAATAAATAAAGTTTCCTTACCAAGACCAGTCCAACACTGTCACGGGGGAGAAAATGAAGTCCAAGTCTGGCTCGGCCGGAAAAAGAAAGACGACTGATACGGCCCGATTCTGCAGAAAAAACTAAGGTCAAGGCCTAGCATAGAAAAAATGAAGACAGGACCCGACCCGGCCAGGAAAAAATGAAGGCCAGCCCAAGTCTAATGACAGAAAACTGGCTCAAGCACGGCCCGCTGGCCATTCTCGGGTTTTGGGACAGTTCCGGACCCTTTTACACTTCTAATTCACATACTTGGGAAAAAGTTCAATACATTCAATGCTAAAACCATTTATTTTCTATGTGCATATGGAATTACACCCCTTTAAATATTCTGTTAAAACATACTGATAAAAATGATTTTCCTTTAATTTTCTTTTCTTGTTCCTATTTATATACAACTCATTTTCGATGCACATGGCAACAAATTCGACACTAAGTGTCGCATTTCGGTCACAATGCTTTCACAGTTCGATCACATTACGGTCACAGGGCTATTAAGATAATTTCCTTTAAAAAAGTTTTCCTGCCCAGCTTTTCATCATGTCAAGGTATCCCATTATCTTTAAATAGCCAGTTATTTGCGAATATCAGAGAATTATTTGTTATTTTATTTGAAATACTGTACAACTAGCTATCGAAAATGGTTTTTTGTTTCCTTTGTGGAATGTAGGAATCAATAGAAGTGTAGTTATGGATGATTTTGTTTCAGGTCTCAAACCGCAGGTGTGTATTTAAATAACCAGAAATGTTTATTTAAGTAATTTAAATGAAGAAAATACCTTGTAATATTGAGGCATAAGAAAAACTACTCTGAAACGTTTCCGATAATCAGTGGCAGCAAAAGAAATTTTGTTATTATAAAAGAATCTTAAAGTCTAAAAAATGTGTGAGTTTCTGAGGCTTCTAATGATAAAGAAGGTTTTCCGAATCAGGGATAACTTGGAAGAAGATATTTTATATTTTCGTTCGTGTTTACATTATATTTTCGTAGATTAAGAAAAAAATGTATTTTTTTAACTGTGTGCTGAGCCAATTCAGGAATGAAGACTCGCTTTACTTTTTTAATGGTATTTTCATGATCGTATAAATATATATTTTTAAAGAAATGAAATTAAATATCTAAATTTCCAATTAAATTTTCAGCAGGACTGAAACTGCGCGAACACTGACAAAGGATGTGAATTTATTTTCACTTTTCTAAACAACGCATAACCAACAGAGTGAAAAATGTGTCCAGACCGGGGATCGAACCCAGGTACCCTGTTATAGCGCATCAAGTGCTTTTACCATTTAAGCCATCTGGACGACATCCAGTCTGTCTTTATTCCATCTTGCGCTGCGAGGTTTCAGCCTTGACAACGTTAAAGTGAAAAATGCTAGACTGTATGTCGTCCAGGTGGCTTAAATGGTAAAAGCACTTGGTGTGCTATACCAGGGTATCTGGGTTCGATCTCCGGTCTAGACACATTTTTCACCCTGTTGCGTTGTTCAGCAAAGTGAAAATAATTCACATCCTTTGTCAGTGAAATTAAATATAATTAACGTACAACAGGAAAGAAAAATAATAAAATCCGTTACTTGAATAAAAAATCGAAAAACTAAGTAAATACCACTTTAAAGAAAAGCTTTAGAAATATAGCAGAATATTATTTCATAACAATATTATAATTCTGTATACTGGAAAGTTAACAAAATGAAATGAAACTTTTGAAATTGAATGTTAAAGGTGTTCATAGAAAAATACAGTAGCATGTAACATGAAATAATCTTTCACTTAATACTGGCCGAAAATAGTCGAACGCATTTCTTTTATCCAAAAACTTACATTAAAAAAATTATTATCCTGTATACATGAAAGAGCACTTAGGTATCGTGGATTTATCTTTTGTCATGAAACAAATTTGTACTATGAAGTGCCGTAAATTTTCTCGCAATTGTTTTATCATTCCTATGTAAACGTTGTCTCACCATGTTTGTCCTTTGAAAATGGACATACTTTCTGAAACAGACTTTCTGAAACAGACTTTATTGTACTATAAATATCACGTCCTCTCCTGTGGTTTTTATATAAAATGACAACTAAATATTTGGAAATAAATTTAGATAAGAAAATTGTGAAATCGGGAGAAATAAATCACAATTTGTGTGCATTTTATTTCACGATATTAACTTATTGTTATAAATAAACTCAGTAAAGAGTAAGTGAATTGATATTTGTTTTTCCTTCTTGGGCAAAAAAGATAGAATATATTGGTATTTGGTTATATATATGTTAGAAAGTAAAAATAGTTTTAAAACACACTTTTATTGGCGTACTTAAAGTTAAAAATACTCCAAATTAAAAATTTATATTATATAAATGAAAATTTTCATTTTTTATATTACGTCACATATTTGTATCAAAAACATATATTAAAGGTACAAAAAAATGGATTTTTATTAAAAAAATATATTTTGCGCAATTTCTTTATAAGATATTCCTTTTCTTAAGATATGACAAACAGACATAAAACAAGGATTTTTATGTTACAGCTGTTACTTTACAATATGCAATATTACATTACATTACTTGATGTAATAGTTATTTTACAATATGTACTGTTACATTACATTAATTGATGGAATGTTATTTTACATTATTGTAACAAACAAATATTTATTGTTGTGTCACTTGTTAATATCTTAAAAGATATAGATTCCTATATATATTTTTAAATTTTCTATACTTTCTTAATTGTCTTCTCACACCAAAATAGTATTAAAATTAACCTATAAATTCATAATTAAGTTCTATAAATTAAAAATATATATATATCACACTGTCATTCGGAACACACAACTGTGCATAATTTATAGAAATCTGTCATATTGTGTAGTGAGTGAAAAATCGATCACAAAATTTCATCCTTACATACCTAAACCAAGTTAAGTTAAAAAAAACTTTTCAGTTTATTAGCGATGCATTTGTTCTTTCTGAAAACATAAAGTTCTGCATTTGCAATCAGTATAAATAAATCGTATTTGAAGTAATAGTAAGAAAGGAAGAATATAATGAAAGAAATAATGGTCATGCAGAAGTATGTATGTACAAAATCTTTAACTATTTCATATTATTTAATTACTTTTGCCATTAAATTTATTTTAAAACAAATAAACTTGATCATATCTTAAATCTTAAAAAGAAAAAAAACATTTTGAAAACACAGACAACGAACAGCATCGTATTTCCTGTCGTTCTTTAAGAAGTTGTATTGTTATGATTAAAAATAATCATAGATGAAATATCATCAGAAATGAAGACGGGAATAAAAGAAAGAATCTCACAAAGAATATGAAATGCACGAGCGTTATGTATCCACTATTCTTTACGACCTTAAGTTATTTACTTACGATATTAACCCAACAAAACTGATGCTTACATCTGATTTCTGAAAAAAAATGAATAAAAAAGCTTACAATTTATTTCCTTACTGATGTTTCAATGAGACTTCCAAAACAAAACTAAATATCGTGTTTTTTATGCGTTTAAATAAGTCATATATGAAATATTATAAGAAATAAATTAGAGAATGAATAAAAGAATGCGTAAAGAATATAAATTGTACAATGGTTGTGCATTTTAGGTTTTTTACGATATTAAGTTAATTTTGTAGACAAAATTACTGTAGGAGAACAGAACAATGCACATAGTCCGGGAGGAAGTGACACTTTACTTAAGTGATGTAAAATTTGTTTGTCAAATATGTAATTAATCCCACTTAATCAATCATGGAAACATCCTAAAACCGTCACGACAGTGGTGGATTCGGGTCCCAATATTTCACAATCAAATCGAAAGGTTATCTCGATTACTGCCACTGTATTCATGATAAAATCTTAATGAGGATGTCGTTCATTTCGCATTGTTTGTACGATGTTGAGGCCTCCAAGGCTACAACGGATGGCTGTTTTTGTGATAGATTAAGTTTGACATTTGAAAATCAGTTTGTTTGATATCACTTAAAAATAAATAGGTAGCTGCCCCACGGGCAATAACATCTTATTTCAGAAATAAAAATTAAAACTTATACTTTGTTGATGCTACCAGTGTAACACCCACTTTATTCCGGGGAAGCTTATCAATTCCGATAGAGTATACCGTGCTCGCTTTTTAGGTGCGTTCGTAATTATATAAATACGTAGCACCTACAGTCGTCGTCTGGTTCGTCCGCATATAACAGCACAAAAGCTGGCCAACCGAATGGTTTGAAATTTAACATATATAATCGTTGCAGAATTTTGTCGAGTCATTTCAAATTTTATGAAAATTGAATCAAAACTTAAAAAGATATTAATAGAAGTTTTCTTTATTCTATTAAATCCTATCATATGTAATCTATATAATAAAAGCGCAAGTTATGTGACTGAGGAAAACAAATACTGGATAACCATTTCTTTTTTTCATATGACAAGTGGCCATTTTTATTAAAAATTATTTTTTCGAATAAAATTGCATAAAAGTTATAATTAAAGTCCCAATTTCATAATGCTGTAAAAAAGGAACCACTGGTCAGAATGACTTCAAATTTGAACTGAATATACTGGAAAAAGGGTGAAACGGTATGGCATAAGAAAAAGTAGTTTAAAAGCGCATCAATAGATGGCACTGTAAGCGGCATGCTATGCAAATTAAAAGACACATGCGCAATTAAAAACCCAATCATTATGTGCTTTTTATGCTGTTTTTGTCCCAAGGACAATTAAAAACCGATTTATCCCATCCAATGTGGTAAGACCTTGCCGTGGTGGATGGGCTTTGCACTAACAGTACCACAACTGTTGACTGATTTGGAAGTCATTTTTTCCGTTAAATAACCGAAATACTCATGCACTTTGAACAGTACGGTTGGTTTACTGTGCAACTCCTGCCAAAGCCGTCGTATTTCGATTAAAAATGTCATTTGTATCCGAATCCACTTTCGTCATGCCGCTTGCAGCGCCATCTATTGATACACTTTGGAACTTTTCTTTCTTATGCTATACCATTTCCCTCATCTTCCAATATATTCAGTTCAGATTTGAAGTCATTCTGACCAGTGGATCCTTTTTTACAGCATCTTGAAATTGGGACTTTAATTATAATCACCATGTATATTGAAAGTTTTTTTTTTTACTTGTTTTGATTTTACTATTATTTGGATAATTACTATATCACTAAGAAGGTGAATTTGGACAGCGAAAATTAAAAGAAAGAAATCGGATTTAATGTAAATGTACCTTTTGTTGAACTGCTCTTCAATTTAAATTTTTATATGTTTGTAAAATAATAAGCATTTACAGTTCTTCATGTATTTCAGTCGCAAAATATTTTAATTTTTGCATTCATTGACAACAACCGTCCTTCAGAATAAATATTATGAGTTGTGTAAGATGAAATGTTATGGCCATAGTCTTTTTTCATTTGCCTTAATGATTTTTTTAAAGCTTATATTTGACTTAAAATTAATATCTTAAAGGAACTGTTTTATTCCGCTTTTTCATTAGTTTTACGAAATTTCGTTTGTTCAAATTTTCTTTTCAATTGAGTGATTTGCAATGTCCTGAGTTCATTGAAGCAAAATCGGTGACAAATTTCAGCTATGTATTTATGTATGTAATTTATGTATGTAACTTTTGATTATACACCATTTTTCATCAGTGTTTATGACTTCGTTTGGTCTGTTTGCCTGCACTTTATATCTATAATAAATATTTGAAGTGTATTTTAATAATAATCAAAATTTAATATGTGTCATTGCGATTCACTGCAACAAATTCTTCATTAAAATAGTATACGTAGCATTTACCGTTCATTTAAAAAAGAATTTGATTACGTTACAATCTGTGGTTGGTATTGTTTAAAGTACAGTGCACTAATAAATGTCAATGGTTGGAACTTTTGATTGAGAATGAATTTTATAATTATGTGGATATAATAATAACTTAAGATACTATAATAATAATGAATTAGAAGATGATCCTGTTAAAGAACACCCTGCGAAAAAAGAACACAGAGGCTTCTTTGAAAATAATGAAAAAAAATAAAACAATTGAGGCATATGATAAGGTGGAAAGAAACAAGTTAAAAGAAGCAAAAAATCAGTTCAGGAAAATGACAAGCAACATGGTGGTTATGCGATGGCGAAAGGCAATACATTTGGAGAAAGGCAATACATTGGCTATACATTGCAAATACATTGGCAATACATTGCAATACATTGCAAAAGCAGAATGAAATTCGTCGTTATGTGTGGGCTGAATTTGTAAAACACAGTTGAGAATACTGTGTCACTGTTCATGATAGAGAACTCTGAATGAGGCTACTGAAATGGGTTTATAAAACTTTACGGCATCTAACTGTTTCATATCATTCTTCATCATTCTTTTATCATATTCTTTGTTCATTTAAAAAAGAATTTGATTACGTTACAATCTGTGGTGGGTATTGTTTAAAGTACAGTGCACTAATAAATGTCAATGGTTGGTACTTTTGATTGAGAATGAATTTTATAATTATGTGGATATAATAATAACTGAAGATACTAGAATAATAATGAATTAGAAGATGATCCTGTTAAAGAACACCCTGCGAAAAAAGAACACAGACGCTTCTTTGAAAATAATGAAAAAAAAAAACAATTGAGGCATATGATAAGGTGAAAAGAAACAAGTTAAAAGAAGCAAAAAATCAGTTCAGGAAAACGACAAGCAACATAGTGGTTATGCGATGGCGAAAGGCAATACATGGGCAATACATTGCAAAATTATTGGCAATACATTGCAAATACATTGACAATACATTGCAAATACATTGGCAATACATTGCAATACATTGCAAAAGCAGAATGAAATTCGTCGTTATGTGTGGGCTGAATTTGTAAAACACAGTTGAGAATACTGTGTCACTGTTCATGATAGAGAACTCTGAATGAGGCTACTGAAATGGGCTTATAAAACTTTACGGCATCTAACTGTTTTATATCCTGTTTTAAGCAAGAATATAAATCCATAATAGGTCAATCCCAAAATTTTAAGGTTTCTATTGAATTATTACATTGCGTTAGACCGTTAAATAATATTTTGTGCAAACTATAAAACTCCTATAAAGCAAATTATCATGTACTTTATTATTTTTAATTCAATCATACTTATCGGTAAAGATATCATACGAATTGACTATTTTCCAATTTAGTGAAAAAAGTGTCCAGGACGGGAGTTGAATGCAAGACCTTTGGCTTAAATGCCAATGCTCTACCTATTGAGCTGCCTGGACCGACAACCGACCAGCACAATTTATTCAGAGAGCCTTATTGAAAATAGCATCTGGTCGGCCATGTAGGCAGCTTAACAGAATATACAGCGGGTAATGGAACTCCATTTAACGATGGATACGTAGACACACATTATTATTTTTAGCTCACTCATACTGATTGGTAAAGATACCATACTAACTTATATTTGGGCAAGAGCGTTGACAATTTAAGGCCAAATGTCTTGGGTTCGACTACAGACCTGGACACTTTTTCACTCACTAGAGAACTGCAAGAAGTGTTAGTCGCCGATTTCTTCGGGGATGGTATCGTTGGAAAGATCTCGTCGTGGGTAGTAAAAACTAAATGGAATTTCCGTGAGAAATAAGTCGTTATATCCGATAATTTATGTCAGACAATTTATTTATTTGTGTTTAATTTATTACAGTGTATTTATGCTGTTACATTTGTTATGTTACTTATGTTTGGAAATTAAGTATGCAAACAAAAACGTGGAAACAAAATGAAGAGAAGTTAATGGCTGTAAATGTATTGTTATGTGTGCAGTGTGTGTGTTTGTTGATGCTGGACATTTGTAGTGTTCACTGATGGTTGTGGCCTTCTATATAGAAGTGTGCAAAACACAATGGAAATAGACACCAGCATTTTAGAAATGGCCACCGGTCACAATCCTTGCTGTGGTATGTTGAAGCATATCTGCTTTCCTGACTTGAAGGATGGGATGTCTTTTTGTATTAGAGCCTTTTTGAAAGCATACCGTCTCGTGGCGTCAAATAAGGGTGCTAATAGTTGATTGTGGACGATGTGGTGCATTTTAATTAGAGCTTCCCTAGTTGTTAAGCCCTTCTCTCCACACAAACTTCGGTGACTTGTAGAATATTCAAGCATGTGTTTGATTACATGATTGTAGTCATGGAAGGTCTGCACATCGAGTGGCTACGGCCAATTTGACATATTGGGAGGAAAGAATATAGGCGCGGCATTCCCTCCAAATTTCTCTTTTTTGAGCTTTATGTCTCTTTGTTCTGACCACTGATCTAAAAGCAGGAGGGTCTATTCGTTGCCTATGGACTCTTTCAATTTTGGGAAGTACCCCCCCGTCAATTGTTTGGTGCTCTTCCCTGACTTAAAGCACATGAGCACAACATTGCCATAACGCATTTATTCTAGCTCTTTTCGCACTTGGGGCCCGAATTCACCTTTTGGTTCCTGGCTGATAAGGAACACTGGGTCAACCAACTTTCCAGCAGCAGAAATAGTTATCTGGATAGTGTAAGAATGGATGATTTTCTATTTAAAGCACTGCGCCACGCAGCTCTTTGACCCTTGAAAGTTGGAGTTTTGTTGGATACGTATTGATATGTAAAGCCGTCTGATCTGTATTCAAGATTGAGCTGAGTGAGATTTTTTTCTGTTATTTTTTCTTGCACATTACTATGAAATGAATTTATGATAGGCTGGAGAGAAAGTTCTGGGATGGCATCGCTCCTGGTTATCATGTGGGTCGCTTTGCAACTTTTGATTTCTATTCTTTCTTAAAACATGATATGAGTCTTTTGGATTCCGTAAGTTTTATAAACCCATTTCAGTAGCCTTATCCCATTGTCCACATTCAGAGTTCTATCATGAACAATGACCCAGTATTCTCAATTGTGTTTCACAAATTCAGTCCACATATAACGACGAATTTCATTCTGCTTTTGCAACGTATTACCACCTTTCTCCAAATACCGTCGCCACCGCATAACCACTATGTGGCTTGTCGGTTTCCTAAACTGATTTTTGGCTGCTTTTAACTTGTTTCTTTTCGCCTTATCATATGCATCGATTGTTTTTTCATTATTTTCAAAGTAACCTCTGTAACTTCTATTTGTTCTTTTTTCGCAGGGCGTTCTTATGCAGGATCATCTAATTCATTATAATTCTAATATCTTCAGTTATTATTATATCTACATAATTATAAAATTCATTCTCAATCAAAAGTTTCGCAGCGTGAAAGATTCGGCGATTGATTTGCTTTTCTACGTTGATAGCTTCTCTACAAACCAGGAACTTCCCAAAATGAGATGGCAAGTGACCACGAAGAAATATGGCAATGGCGATAGAATTACAACCCAAAGACTCACCGACGAAATCTTTAGAACTGGGTCTGATTCCGCATTTCATAGTGGCACGTGTCGCTTCCCCTGAACTAGCGCGCCTGGAACGCATTTCACAGGTACTGCACTAAGGTACTGCTAAAATTTGACATGGTTGATCACTTAGGGACCTTTTCCACTAGGCCTTACCTATGCCCTATTTTGATTCCGTAGGATCGGGCTAGGAGTTAGTGCCTGACATTACAGACATTCTACCAATTATTCGATATTATGAACGACTTTTGACTTATTGCTCTTTTATTGTTTCTCATAAATATCAGCAAAAAATAAATAAACAAATTGTGTGACATAAATTTTCGGATATCTTGAAAACATCTAATTTCCGACGGGCAGTGTTCCATTGAGTTTTTTACTCCCCACGAAGAGATCTTTCCAACAACACCACTATCGTCAAAACTGGTGACTAACACTTCTTGCAGTTCCCTAGTCAGTTGGAAAAATATCAATTCGTACAAATTATCATGAACAAAAAGTTACAGAAAATATATTTACAAAAATGAAAGCAATATATAAAAAAATGGGTTTTGCAAAAGGATAGATCCAACAAATGAAATTTAGTTATAAAATTCTTTTAAAATGAAAATTTTCCTCCTTTCTCGGAATAACTTTATAAAATCTTTTTTTCTGCAAGCGAGGCAGGTCCATGATACGTCACTGAAACAAAATTACTTGTTTTAGGTCACTTGCGGAATTGTATTGTTTTCCACTAGCATATGCAGTTCTCCATACCTTTTACTATACGGTTTTAATCAAAACCGGACGCAAGCCACTCAAAAATATGCGTACCATCCGATAGAAACCACTAAAACATAGAATTTGTAGAGTGGATTGGGGCATTGTTTTCTTGAAACATAAAGCATGGCCCTTCATTTTCTTCAGAAAGTGGTAATAAGTGGTTATTAAGTACATTTTGGTAATCGATTTGGTAACATACATGTAATTATTTAAAAATAATATATGTGTTTTTCATGCAAAAATCGTTACGGAATCATCTCCTCTCTTTGCAAGACTTGCCAGTAAAATTGTCAACCATCTGACCCAACTAAATTAAACTTTCTTTTTCATGAATAAATATTACTCCTTACCAGCTTCTTTTTCCAAGACCTTAATATGCTTGTGAAAATTTTAATCTCTCTTCTTTGTGTTTTCAGTTAATTTTTAAACTGCTTTCCTCCTTTTGTTCTTTACAAAATTCAATTCTTCAAATTCAAATATATTGCAGATTTAGAGACTGGAATTACCTTTCTCTTTTCTAAAGGTGAAAAGAAGTTTTGTGAAAATTAATCTCCTTAGAGTCGTCCTCGTTTAATTAGCATATAATTTCTTTTGGCCTTCAAGGTGATTTACTAGTTCCACAAGAATTTTTTAATCACAAAAAAATATGCACCACATTATATGATCCATTTGAAATTCGTGACATTTCTCTATCAGATTTAGCACATTCCCTAAAAAAACTTCCTCCTTCTCCATAGGTTGGTTTTGATGTTGATATTGAGGTTTATCCGTAGGTTGAGTTTTTCCACCAGCAGTTTAAACACTTGATACAGAGTAATAAAAGTGGATATGTGGAATTGTTTTTTAAAGTCGTAAGTCAATCTATCAATGACAGTAATCTTAATCAAAAATTGTATGAATCAAGAATAGCCGTAGTAAAATTTAAAAACATCGAAATTTCTTTTTGCAATATCTTAACAGTAAAATAATGCTTTCTATGTATATTTTTAAATAATTAGTAAAAGAATTTTCTTTCTTACTCTCAAAATTTTAGGAAAAACGTCTACAGCTTGTTCGAAAAAAATGTGCATATTTTTCAGAAGTTAAGTGGATTTTTAAGGGTGGACCTATCATTATGCAACACACTGTAAATTTAATCACATTATAGAATTTCCAGTTTACGATTATTATATGTTCTGATAATTATATTGAGGTGCACTGCAGTATATTTCCAACTAAAATGATATGTTTAGTACTTATAGTGGAACTCTCATACATTACGATTTATGGGATGTTTTGAAATACCTCTCAATTATGTTACATGGATTTAAACTGGATAAAATTGTATGATTATTATTACATTAAAAGCAACCGCTAAACAGTAGAAGAAAACACGTCTGAAAGTAGAAACTGTTTTGATATGATATTATTCTATGGAGGAGTTCTATCTATTCTAAAATTTAAGAGTACTTTGTAGAAGTTTCTTGAACTTGTATTAATTGTATGTTCAGGATTATCATGATAATTTAGAATAAATGAATGTGTTAATAACTTTTATAGTAATAAGTAGAATGGTCTTTATTTTGTTGCTTAAATAAACAACATTAAGCTGCTGTTTTATTGCTTAAATATTATTTTTGAGATTTAAAATCAAGAAAGAGAAGTTTCGTTTATTAATACCTTTTATTATCCTTTATCAAGATGATATTAGACATTCGTACACTATCATTAAATTATTAAGAAAAATTGAATGTTGATAAATTAAATTTTACTAATTTACGTATGTAAAATATGCAAATAAAAATGTACAATTTTATCAGGTTTTCATAATACCTATCTCAAGAATAGGAAATGAATAATATTATATAGAGAGTAAATTTATTTGATGTGTTTTAAAAATCTTATATAAATTAGCAAAAGATTTATTTTACTATCTTAAATTTTTTTTCGTTCATATTTCAGACAATACAGCATCTTGATTACATGAGACCATTTTATCATTTAGAAAATAATTCTTTTGTTGTTGATGAACATTTTCACAAAATTAGAACAAGTAATTAGAAGAAGAAATTACAACAAAAATTTAGAAAGCTTTTTTATGTTGTGTAAAACTTTTGAAATATATTACAAGACATTAGGAGAAAATATGGTACAGAACAAAATTCTTGTTACACAATTTATTTCATCCGTGTATGGTTTTGTGTTTTTAATGTCTTTAAGTAAAAGTTTTTCCTTATACCAGAAACTTGGGAAGTTTAGTTGCTACTTTATATCTTCTTTTTTCACGGGGAAACATTTTCTTATAAACATTGTTTCTGAGTCACAAAATCTCATAAGATTCAAGAAGCTATCTTCTCTTAAACATAGTTACACTTTCGTTGTTTAATAAAAGTTTCTGAATTGATAAATGTCGGATCTTTAGTACAGAAAGTGTCATACTTAGGTTGTGGTACATTATTCTCCATTCAGCATGACTATGTTTCATACAAAGTCTTAATGTTTCGTTATTTCTGTTAGTTTATATCACTAACAAATCGAAGCTTATGGACTAGGTACATTTTAAAATATTAAAATAAATGATCAACGAAAACATAGCACAAATAAAAGTATATAACATGACAAACAGCTGTTTCGGAGCCCCTAAAGATCAATCATCAGTGCTAAATTTAAAAAGGATTAAAAACTGATTTAAATGTTTAAGCCACTTAAGTATGCTTGCGTCTCTACAGGCGACCAAGATGTGAGTTTTTTTAAACAACAGCGGAGTCAGGAGTCACATGTGATGTAGGACATCAATAGAACTGGACGAGTTTAAGTACGGTGGAGAAAATGGGGGAGGGAATGAAGAGAATGAATTAAACGAATCTTTCTAGATACATTTCTAAGGTTCACATATATATTTTCTTGTTGGCTATAATTATATTAAACAATTCCTGATAAATACAGTGGCCTCCAATAGTTAAGGTACAACCGGTTTTTTGCGTCTAATTTGCAAATGAATGAATATAGAAACAACAATTTGGAGGAAATGTGCGCTAAACTGTTATTTATTAAATGCGACATAGAAATTTACTTAAGTTAAACGTATAAATGAAATTACAACAAAAAAGCACTCATGGTGGAAAATTCCATTCTTGGAGAAATCAGTACATCGCAGTATTATGCAGTAAAATGTGACAGAAACATTAAAAAACTGGTTCTAATACAGAATATGTCCAAACCGGACTTGAATGCATTGGCGGCATCGACTTTCCATGCTCTCAATTAAATTGCCAAAGTTAATTGCAAAGTTAATACGCTGACCAGACTTGGAGTAAGCCTTGTTCCAGCTCATTTAATGACCTTGGAGGAGGACTTAAAGCCGCAACCTGTCTTCCAAGATAGTCCCAAAGATGTTCTATCGGATTCATGTCTGGAGAGTGAGCTGGCCATTCCATTCACTCCAAACCGCGATCCTCAAAATAATCCTCAAGAACCACAGTTCGGTGTGGTCTCGCATTATCATCCATTAGAATGAAACCATTGCCAATAGCACCGGCATATGGGCGCACATATGAATCAAGGATCTCATCCCGATATCTCGCACCAGTCACAGTTCTTCCATAGAACACATGCAGGTCAGTGTGGCCTCCGAGTGAGATCCCTGTCCAAACCATGATTCCACCGTTTCTGTACCTGTGTGTTTCGACAGTGTTTGATTGATGGTATCGAGTGCATTGTTCTCTCCAGATCAGAAGACGTCCTGAATCGCTCTCCAGTGTGAATCTGGACTCGTCTGTGAAGAGTACAGAAGCCCACTGTTGTCTGGTACAGGAAACATGTTCTCTCGCCAACATAAGCGGGCCCTTCTCTGTCGTCTGTTGAGGGGGACACACAATTGGTCGCCTTGCATAGAGACCTGCATTGTGAAGATGTCTTCGCACCGTAGTAGCGGAGATTCTTCTCCCTGATGCTGCAAACTGGTCAGCAATAAGTTGCGGCACACCCGCCACCTTAATGAATCGGGCAAACGACGTTTTCTAGACATTTCTAGACTCTACTGGCTGTTGTGAACAAAACTGACAACAATAGTTTGAATACAACAAAACTTACACGCGAAATTACGAAAGTTTCGTAATTGCATATTTTTCTCTCATTCTCAAATACCTATTCCTTTCTATAAAATAAAAGTGGTAGCTGTAATTTTTGCGTAAGTTTTTTTAAAGCCAGTGGCGCAGCCAAGGGGGGGGAGGTCGGGGGTTAACCCCCCCCCCCAGAGCTAAAAAAATTACTATAATTGCCGCTTATATGAATCAAAACTACTAAAGTTAAAAATTAAGTTTTTTGGCCTTTCCGCCTTGGCAGAATCCACCGCTTTCTTAAATCAAATTCTATTCAACAATGTGATTCAATTAAACGGCGAAAATTCTACTTAAAACTGTGAAAGAGCATATTACACGCATAGGTTATGTCAAAACTTGATTTTTGGACTGCGTCACTTTGTCAAGACGTCTTATAGTAAAAGATGGGTCACATACTCTCACCAGACGCTTTGAGTTATATAGTATACAGTGGTATGTTTCTTAATTGCATTTCTGTCTTTGTTCCACGTTCGAAACAATAACAGATCATCGAATTCCAAAGGAAAAAAACATACACTTTGTAAGTCTCTCTCAGTTTCAAGCGGCTTTTTTTTGCATTTTTTGCTGTCAGTTATATCTAAGACCAAGCTATGTGCGTACCCAGGAAAAAAATCTTTGCAAAAGTAAGAATTTAAAAAAAGTACTTAAAGCTATAAAAAGCTTTTTTTCGATTATGAGAGCAGATTTTTGCAATCGGTGTTTCTTTCGAATCATTTGTTTCATAGGGGGCCTGTACACAAATTTAAAGACTATATTTCATTTGTTGGTAATGTAGCAACGACATCTGGCTTATGATGGAGATTCATATATTTATCATTAAAATTTTATAAATTAGTTGTGGTTCCTCTTTTAGCTATTTTTAATTCTATCGCGCTTCTGTGAAAAGAAAATCTCTTTCGTTTCTATTTAAAATTCAAAAATGCTTAAATTCGTTTATCGCAGCTTGAAGTGATCTTTTTTCAATTAATGTACATGTCTAAATTCTTTCTTTCGTATGTGCTTGCGTTTTTCATAAGAGAAATGAAATCATTATCAGTTTGGCATCTGCGTGCCTTCCTAATGCATACATTTTGGATCACAGAATAAATAAAGAAAGATAAAATGCAACGTCTATTTCTGGATACATCTGCGTGCTAAAATTCCTGAAGATGTTAAGCACGGACAGTTAGTTTTCTGTTGTTATAAAGATGCTGATATGGTAATCTGGTTTGGCGGTTTGCGTTAAAAAAAATTGAATGTGTTTCTCCCTAACGAATTTTCTTCTGTACCCTATGGGTCGACGCGGATAAATTTGTGGCATCTCAAAAACAGGCATTCGATTTTGAGTTATCGTGATGTGAAGATATAAACGTTCTGAGTGCTGGGGGGCCGCCTCATTTTTTCAATTATCTTTCTTCAAATAAAATATTTTTTTTCATGGAAGCGTTAAGTCTCCGATATGTTTCTTCACAGGATGAGAGCCTTCGGGTTCTGGCTTATAGCGTATATGTATGAGCTTCGGTACTCTTTTTTTCCTAGAATTTAAGCCCTGCCTGTGAGTATGGATTATGAAAAAAAAAGGCGTTAAATGTGCGTTAAATGCATTTAAAAAAAAATACTATCTATAATTACACTCAATTTTACGCTAACCATGCATTAATTTGAATTCATCAGCAATATATTAGTTATGCATTGATTTACACTTATTACATTTTAATGAATGCCATCTGCATGTCATTAAAATTATACTAGCTGACCCGTCCTGCGGTGCCTGTGGGTTCATGATAATTACCTCAAATTTGTATGATTATATATCTTATATCAATTTTATATTTTTAAATGAAATTTTCACTAAAAAATATTGATTATTAGACAGAAAAGCATTTTTAAAAGACACCTTCTTGTTTGGTTGTTTTTTTCTTCTTTTGTTTGTTTCTTTTCCTCGAAAGGGTCTCTCGTTTCATAGTTTTAAAAAGATATAATCCCAGTTGTCTGAATTCTATAAATTTTTCATCAGTTATAAACAGGTCTTGACAAATGCAGTCGCCAGGTCGCCGCTGGCGACCTACTTTTTCTATCTAGCCACCAAGTTATTTAACCCGATTTTTTAAAATTATTATTATAATTTTTTGTACAAAAATTGACCTAAGAAATGACCATAAATGGCATTTTTCTCATTTTCGGCATTTTTAATTAAGTAAAAATAAGTTTAACAAATGCAAATTTTAAAAACACAAATTGCACAAATTGTGCTTATTAGTTGCTAAAATCAGTGTAAAAATTGTTTTAAACTCATAAAAGAGCTAAAATCCTACATGTTTCGGCTTTAAACTTAAAGCCATCATCGGGGAAGAGGAACAACACAAACGACTACTGATTTCGACACTCTAATTTTCGACACGAGAAAATTGAAATCAACAGTATGGAAAAATTTAAATAAAATAAGCGGGCGCTCTCTGTTGCCAAAGAGCGAAAAACAAAACAATGAATTAACAAAGGGTTAAAAATGTATCCCATAAACTAGGTACGTTGAAAGAAAAGTTATCATTACAAATACAATCTTTTCTAATTTAATTTCCAATGATTCCCTAATGGCGGCTTTAAATGGGTTATTGAACCTATGGATAATTCTTGCTTTATCGAAATTAATTACAGTATCATTATTTTTAGCATAAAACCGGGAGAGTGCAGTGGATAACTTTCCAAATTTTATGTCGTTTTTATGCTCTTTTAACCTTTCCAAAAACTTTCTTTTAGTCATACCAATGTAAAAAATTATACTATTATTATTTAAGCTAATGGGGATTTCATAAACACCTGTTTATGAAATCCCCATTATTTCGAAATTTTAGAACGTTTTTCGCTCCTGCACCCCCCTGGGGGTAGTGGCACCGACATAAAGTATAGCCTATGTTGGAGCAGATACTGTCACCATCAATTTGCCACCATCACTTTTGAAATCGGTTCGGTAGTTCCAGAGATTGCATAGAAATTGTAATTTAGAATGTTTTTAGAACGCTTTTCGCTCATTTCACCCTTTTAAATTTCGATTTTTTTTTATTTTGTTCTTAGAGAGCACTTACACATAAGTAACTACAACGCCAAATTTCAAATTTCTAGCTGCTTCAGTATAGAAAAGATCGCAATTTTAGAACGTTTTTCGCTCCTGCACCCCCCTGGGGGTAGTGGCACCGACATAAAATATAGCCTATGTTGGAGCAGGTATTGTCACCATCAATTTGCCACCATCACTTTTGAAATCCCTTCAGTAGTTCCAGAGATTACCCCCTACAGACAAACAAACAAACAATCTTTACTCCTTTATAATATTAGTATAGATTTCACTCCTATAAAAATTATATTATTATGCTGCATGTGATTATAATAAATGCATTGTTTTTCAAAAATTTTTACTAATGATTGTTTGTTGATGGTTAATAAACGTATTCTTACCATTTCCCCATTCTTTTGAATCCAGAAAATCATCTTTTTAAACAAACAAGCAAACAGTGGCGACTTTTGCAGAACAACATGTGCTCACCTACTGTAAACAATACTGAAAATTTACTGCATACAGCCATCTGGTGGAAATATGAGGATATTCATACACCGGAACAGTAGTGACCCAAAAGGTGAGGGACACAAATTTAAATTGAACGAAAACAAATATTACACATTTCACTCCTATAAAAATTATATTAGTATGCTCCATGGGATTCATATTTATAATAAATGCATTGTTTTTTCAATTTTTTTTAATAATGATTGTTTTTTGATGGTTTTAATGATCAATTTATGGGTTGGAGACAGGGGACAGTAGTGACTTGTGAAATATATAAATTCCATAAAAAAATAAAAAAAAACAGATTTTCACAGTGAAAGTAGCATAATATTGTAGAATTATAACAGAGAAACATTTTTACATTAAATGATAATTTATATTACAACGAAATGTCGAAAGATATACTGGAGACTGAGAAATCGCACTTATGATATTTCGTCAAATATGTTTTTTGCAAAATATAACACAGAACCATAAAATTATTTAAACAGTAGCTGACCCGCCCTGCGTTGCCCGAGCCCTTGTAATAAACTTAAATCTCTTAAAAAACGGAACTCTGGCCACGGTCTACGATGGCTTCGGAACCGTATACCAGGCTTGCTCGTACGCTCTAGAAAATCTTTTATTTCCCCCTACCACCGCCAGGGGAGCATTCTGTTCTAAACAAACCTCTTTCCGAACGAACTTCTGAGACAGGTCCCCGCTGCCTACGTTACTGTATAGTAGGCGCACTACAAAATTGAGCTGGTTTCGAGAAGATTGGAACATTATTAGCCCAGTTATTGCAATAAGGCACAGTTATATAAAATAACCTTGAATGAGGTGCCGAAGGGAGGAGATGTTCGAGTGTCCTTCAGAAAATGACTAATTAGGAGGCCCACTATGCATGCATAAATATTCGTTCGTTTTGTTAAGCTAGGAACTTAATTACAAAGTTGGCTTAAACTCTTATTTGTAAATAGTGGTAACCGCTACTCATAAATTTAATTTAATGTTATAAAGGGTGACTATTAAGTTAAATATAATGTTTGGAATCACTTGCGTTGAAATCGGAAAGATAGTTGCTGATATATAGAAACTGGGCATAGTTAGTCCAAAACCTTGAATGAGGGGCCGGGGGGGGGGGGAGGGTTGTTCAAGTACCCTTCAGCAAATGACTAATTAAGAGGAGCACTATGCATCTTTCGAAATTCGTTCGTTTGCTTAAACTAGGAACTTAATTACAAATTTGGCTTACCCAATTATTCGGAAATAGTGGTAACCGCTACTCATAAATTTAGTTTAATGTTATAAAGAGTGACATTTAAGTTAATTATAATGTTTGGAATCACTTGTGTTGAAATCGGAAAGATAGTTGCTGAGGTATGAAAACGGAGCATAGTTAGAGAAAAAAAACCTTGAAAGGAGTGCCGGGGGGGGGGGGGGGTGTGTTCAAGTGTCCATCAGCAAATGACTAATTAAGAGGACCACTATGCATCTTTCAAAAATCGTTCGTTTGCTTAAGCTTTGAACTTATTTGCAAATTTGGCTTAAACTATTATTCGTAAATAGTGGTAACCGCTACTCATAATTTTAGTTTAATGGTATAAAGAGTGACAATTAAGTTAATTATAATGTTTTGAATCACTTGTGTTGAAATCGGAAAGATAGTTGCTGAGATATGGAAACGGAGCATAGTTAGAGAAAAAACCTTGAAGGACGGGCCGGGAGGGGTGGGGTGGGGGGGTTGTTCAAGTGGCCTTCAGCAAATAACTAGGAGGACCACTATGCATCTTTCAAAATTCGTTCGTTTCCTTAAGCTTTGAATTTAATTACAAATTTGGCTTAAACTGTTATTCGTAAATAGTGGTAACCGCTACTCATAAATTTAGTTTAATGTTATAAATGGTGACTATTAAATTAATTATAATGTTTGAAATCACTTGCGTTGAAATCGGAAAGATAGTTGCTGAGATATGGAAACGGAGCAGAGTTAGAGAAAAAACCTTGAAGGACGGTCCGGGAGGGGTTGTTCAAATCGTGACTTCCTTTTTCCCCAAAAAATTTCAACCCGAAAAAAAAGAGGGGACTTTAGGGATCTTTTAAAAATCAAAATACGGATCCGAGATAAGGAGTGTCACATCCATTCATGCGTGCATCACCCTATTCGCGGGTTCAGGGGGTCAAAAAGGTTAGGAAGTCTTGTAGCAATTAAGGTTCCAAATGTATGAGATTTATTATAGTCCTTTTTTGACCATTGTCCAAAAAATGAGTATAGAAATACAGAACTTCAGAAACAAAAATGTGTTTATTTTACTTTTGTTTGTCGCAAAATATACCTAACATCCAAAGAAATGTATTGTTTCAAATAAAGATATGATTGGATGTTAATAAAGCTGGGAATAAGTAAGCTGTGTGTGCGTGGGTGGTCAATTAATGGCGATATCTCATTTTACAACAAATACTGTAAATATAAATATTGTAGAAAATAAAATAGGAAAAGGTTTCCGAATTAGTAATCTTCTTAAATTTATTAATATTTATGGAAATTTACAGAAAATATCTCAATAATTTTCTCTGTATACTAAAAAAAAAAAAGCAGCTGAGGCTGATGTCGCCTTAATTAAATATTTTGTGATTGGAGGTGGCTTATATTAGGAAAACTATTGCATATACAGGTTTAGTAGTTTGCTAAATGAAAATTGGTAGTTTTATAGAAATAAAAATGTTGAAGCAGGCATTTTTTAAATCGAAGAATTCTTTTAAGCGCAATGTTGAAGTCGATCAAAATAATTCCTGTAAAAAAGTTTTATAGAATCAGAAACTATGCGTAGACTTTTAACCACCTTTCATAGGCACACACTTGATTATTTTCTAGTGTGCAAAGTGCAATCATTTTTTAATTTTGCCTATTATTATTATTATTATTATTATTGTTGTTGTTATTATTATTATTATTATTTTCAAAATTTCGGCATCTCAATAGCGATTTATTTCATATTTGGAAAAAGTCATATTTTACCTATTTTTGCCAAATTTTAAAAAAGCGCAAATAGTAATGTTTCCGAACATTTTACAATTGAAAAAATATATTTACATGTGAATATTAAAAAAATAAAGAACATTTTAAAATAAATAAATTATTACACACGAAAAGTATTAGATCGGGAAATTTCGTTATATTTAACCCAATATATTTAAAACGATTTTCTTACAGCTTCTAAAAGAAAAATTTTCATTTCAATAATTAGAGAGATAAGAGGAAAAATATGCCTGAAGATGAAAATAAATACATATTTGTTTATGAATGAGTAAATATTCAATTTACGGCATGAGGTATAAAATACCGAACAAACCTGAAATAGTATGATATATATAATAATAAGGCTTACAAATAAACATATGAAGTTTTGCTCCTGCGTTCAAAATATGACTTTTTACGCTGATGAAGAATGGCTATACGTTTTGTCGAAATGCGTTCTGCTTTTTTATAATAATTTTAAGATGCTCGGTGCTTTGTATTGAGTTTTAAAAACTTTTTCTATAATTAACATTTTAATTTTAGTCGTATATATTAGTAGATACTTTTTAATTATTAAAAAATATATATATCTATTACATATTACAATTTTAAACGACAGATTAAGTGGAACTCCTGAAATATTAATGTAATGCTACTAATTTATTTAATTATGAAAAAGGTTTTCTTTAATTATATTTAAACGAACTATTAATTTTATTTCATTTCGGGTGTCGGGTCGAATTTAAGTTGAAGTATGTTCAAAATTTCATTATCTCAATATCGATTTATTTCATATTTAGAAAAAAATTATAATTTACATATTGTAGCCAAATTTTAAAAAAGTGAAAATAATGATGTTTTCAAAAATTTTACAATTGAAAAATATATTTACATCTAAATATTAAAAAAAGAAACAAAAATTTAAAATTATTAAATTATTATACGCTAAACATCTAAATCGGAAAATTATGTTCGATTTAAAACAATGCATTTAAAACGATTTTCTTATAGCGTTAAAAATATATTTTTTTTTTATTTCAGTATTTAAAGCGATAACATGAAAAATATGCATGAAGTTGAATTAAAGGAGAGAAAAGAATTCATGCATAACCCATACATGTTCCTGAAAATATCTAAAACTCGATAAAAAATATAAAATATGAGTAAATTTTCTAAACGCAGCGTGGTTGAATGCCGTGGTTCTGAATGTTATTCCCAAGCAGACGAATTTCTCTTGCCTCGAAACCAAATTAAGAATATTATCTGTAGTGTCATTCAAAAAATCCGGGAAGCAACAACATTTTTAATTAGAAATTTTATACAAACTGATTTTCAAATGTGCAGTTGACGCGTTGAATGTGAAAACAACCGTCAGCTGTCGCAACGATGGATGCGACTTTGGGAACCGACGAATTCCCCAGTCAAAAGGATATAAATTGCATCCTGATTACGAAATCATTTAATCTTCCGTAATCGGGCAAAATACAGTAAACAATTTGGAAAACGCATAACATATTTAAAAACATAATTTCAGGAATTTCCAACGTATACAGTATTCGAAAAAATATCCGAATACTTTTATTCAGCCCTGTACAGGATCTATAGATTTGTATATATACTACACAGGATGATAAATTTTAGTTCAGTTAGGAAACTCGTAGCACAGTTAAAAATTCTCCGTCTGGAGTTTCTGTCAATAAACGGAAATGTGTTCGCGAACTTTTGTGCTTCCCTGTATAGGATCTACAGAATTTATACACACCACGTAATAGGCAAAAAGCGAGTTAAAATTAAAAACGCGTTCATTAACTTAAAACGCACTTCCAGGAATTATTGTTAACAGACAGTAGAGAATTCTTTTGTGTGTCCCTGTAAATGAACGATGACTGCTATACACACACTATTCTGTAGTAAGCCTCTTGTAATGCACCTTAGTGATATATATAAATTTCAATGCGTTTAAAATAGAGAAACATTATTTAAATAAACCGCAGACGATTTTTCCTCCATAGACGTAATGTAACGGAATTATTTTGACTGTCCCTGTAAAGTAACTATAAGTGCTACGCACACCCTATTCCATATTAAGCTTCTTCTAATGCACCTTAGTGATATATATAAATTTCAATGCGTTTAAAATAGTGAAACGTTATTTAAATAAACCGCAAATGATTTTTCCCCATAGACCGCAATATAACGGAATTCTTTTGAGTGTCCCTGTAAAAAAAATTAAGTGCTACACACTTCCGTTGAAATAGGGAATATGCTATAGATAACGACAATAACATATAAAAATTGCAGAGCAATCCGAGCATATTTACGGGAGTTAGATCACGGACAGACGGCCATACGGCAGACAAACCGAAGTCATAAGCACTTTTCAACTAGGTTGGAAAGTGTTAAAAACGATATTGTACTGTTATTTTCCTATTTCAACTTTATTAATATTTAAATTTTATTTACATGCTTTAGTTTTCATCACATTCTAAATTTTATTTACATTAATTACTACTTTGTTTAAAATATCTTTCTTTTAATTCCACCTTCTACTCATTCCTAATAGAAGGCAGTACCAGATTTATGATTTAACTAGTGTATAATTTCAGTTTTTCCTTTTAATTTTATGAGATAGATGGCAGCACCAAACAATTTTATTTTCCTTTCATCATTTCTTTCAAGGAAATGACTTAGTGTTTTAGCAACCATTTTGAGTTTACTGGTGATATGATCTTTGTAAAACACTTTTCACCTAGTTCAATCTTTATCAAGATTAGTGTTTTTGTGACTTTTGTACATTGCTTTATAATCTAATTTCTATTTATATTGAATAATAGTTTATTTATTTACTTCTTTTGTTATTTGAACCCTTGTATGTTTTTATTATTATTTTGTTTCTTATATATGTTACTAGAGCCTTAATATCGTCGATTTTAGACATAATGCTGACAATATTTGATGAAATAAGATATATTTACTATGAATATTCTTATGAAGCTCCTCTGACGATTCCATAAAATACCCATAATTTTCCATTTTTGATTTTTAGTTTTATTAAGTTTAATTCCTGCAGTATCATTTCCACTGCTTTTTATAATATATCATTCTTTGTTTTTTATACATGTGTTATCATTTTTAAATATATATATAAATAGATGGCAGCACCATAGTATATACATATAGTTAAAAATATTTAATTGGTATATAGATGGCAGTAATATATGTCATTTTATTTTCTTTATGATTTATAATAATTAGAAAATTATTTCAAATATTTGCTATTCACAATTTTAAATAGATTTTTATATTTAATATTATTATATATTTTTTTTAATGTTTTCTGTGTGTTTTAAATTTAATGGTTTTGTCTGGTAATATTTTGGGTTTCCTTCATCTGTGGATGTCTCAAATTAACTGTTAGTTTGGTGACGGATTTTTGTTTTTGCATGCGCTTGGTTCAAGTAATGTTGGTTGAAGCAAATGTTTGAACTGTGCTGTATGGATTACTTTGTTTGTGAGTAATTTTTTTATTTTTACTGTAAAAGTTTTTTATTTTCCTCTCCATTCGTTTACTTGGATTAATGCAATATTTCTGGCAGATAGCATACTTGCCAGTATATTCTATGAAATATTGCATTATTTTTTAGACATGTGTAGGATTCTGTTAGACTGGAGATTAAGCTCTCACATGTTTTTTTTTTTCATTTCGAATTCCATTTTAATTTCATTTTATATCCAAATTCCAATTTTCTTACATTATATGGCATATTACATCATTATTATATATATATATATTTATTTCTAAATTTTAAAACTTTCAGTATTTTTGGCTGCGTGCCATCATTGAAATGGGACATCGGTAATTTGATGTTTGCAGTTGTTAATTCTTTGAATTCTGTATACAGTTTATGCTTACCTATCTTTAAATAGGAGATTAGGTTAGATTTGATTCAAGAACTTGTTTAATGTATTTTGAAAGTCAAAGGTTTTACAATTATATATATATATATATATATATATATATATATATATATATATATATATATATAACCATTAAATGAATTTTACAACCACCAACAAAAAAGTGTGAAATTATGAATAAAAGTAAAATAACTAATTGACAACAATACACATCCCCCATCAAACTGAACAAAGATACCAAAAACATAGTATTTAAAAAAAAAAAAAGGCAGAAATTGAATAATGGCAACTTGTGGAATTTAGACAGAATCTTTAGGTCCCAAATGACTAAATTTCCACGAATAAAATGTGTGGTTTCATCTTCATATTAGCCATAAAATAGCTAAAGAATATGATTTTGGGATAACCACACCAAGAATGTAGAGAAATACACATACACAATGAAACAACAATTAAGTTAAAAATAAAACATGATTAAAAAGGATTGAGCGAAAAAAAAAATAAAAACATGATATATATATTATATATGTGTGTGTGTGTGTGTGTATACGAATAGATACATTTGTATGTGGGTATATGTATGTATGTGTAATATGTTTGTATTATTTATAAGTTTAAAGCAATTACTAGTTTAAAAATACGTTTTGAAAAAATTTCAAGTTAACAAAATATGTTAAAAAAAGATTGGAAGAGACAGAGAAAAATGGAAAAGATCGCTCAAAAATATTTTAATGGGTCAAGGAAACCCACTGTTTAGTGGAAATTCCTGAAGAAGAAGAAGAAAAAAAGATTTGAATAAATTTCAAACTAATAAAAAAGTTAAACATTTGAAAACTTTTCAAGTTAATTAAAATTTAAAAAAAATGTTTCAAATTAATAAAAAATGTATAAATTGAAAAATTTAAACATTTGAAACATTTTTAAGTTAATATTTTTTTTTGTGTGTCAAGTTAATAGAAAAGTTTTAAAAATTTATATATTAATAAAATAAAGTTTTAAAAAATTCACAAAAAAAAAAGTTTTTTAATTATTTGCAACTAAACAAAATAAATAAATGATTTGCAACTTACCAAAAATATATTTATATGTTTATGTAAGCGAATATATATTTATTTGTATGCACATGCATGTATGTATATACATGTATGGTATTTAAAACTTTAAAAATAGTGCCAAGTCGATAAAAATTTATAAGTTTTAAAAATTCACAAGTTAGCAAAAGAGGTTAAAAAAGAGGTTTTAAATTATTTACAACATATCAAAAAGATATATATGTTTATGCATACATGTGAATATATATTTGTGTATATGTGTGTGTATGCGAATATATACGTATTATTCATAAGTTAGCAAAAAATTTAAAAAAAATTTTTTAAAAATATCTCTAAGAAAGTCAGAATGGTTTTAAAAATTATTAGCATATATATATTATATATTCATTTATTTTAAATAATAGATATAGAAGGCCGCACTGTGATTCACAAAACTTATTTTCTAGTATAATTTCAATACACTATAGAAATTGTGGTAATGTTCTTACATATACTGTTTTATTTACTGAAGGATAATCAATATATAATTTTTTCAAATAATTCTGTATCTCAAAAATATACATGGTTTTATTATTAATTACTGAGTTTTTACTTGTAATTATTGTTTAATATATTTTAAGGATTTTCTATAAACTTTAAAGGTCTCAATTTTAAATTACTGTAACCGTGGATGTTCATCCATCTTGCGATATATTTGTTCACGTGCGCCTATTTCAAATGCTGTTAGGCCGCGTGGTTGAATCTCGTGTAATGCAACATGGTATGTGCGTAAATTTTGTTTTTTATCCATTTTTCATCTGCTTTTTTATAGTTTTCTTTTTTTAGGGTTTCGTTTATCTCACGAAACCCTATTACTCCCGCTTCGTTGTCTGTCTGTCACAGAGCCGGTTCTCAGAAACTATATAACTTACAGGCATAAAATTTTGTGTATATATAGCTGAATACCTACTATGAAGCTCAAAATCATAAAATTTTAATAAATCGTATTATTTTAATATAAAGAGATAAAAAAAAACATAAATCTAAAAGCTTTTTCCTATTAAATTTAAACATTTTTCGTTATAGCAGTAGCCAACAATTAAAAATCCACAATAAAATTCTTTCAATTTCTTAAAAAAGTTTCACCCATTGAAAAAAATATTAATATGACGTCATATTGGTAATAGAACGAATATTTTCAAACATTTCTCAATAATACAAGGAATATGAGTATGTGTAAATACAGAAAGCAGCTTAATATCACGTCATTAGAGAATTAAAAAGAAAATTAATCTGACGTCATATTTGAAGTTTCAAATGTCTGATAATAATACAAAGAGAGTATCAATATGAGTAATAGAGAATAATAAATATATGAGTTTAAAAACGTATTGATTCATGATAAAAACCTGATTATGGAAATATTGGCATATTTTAACATTTTGAAGGTCTTTATACAACATGCTTAATTTTGAAATAGATTTTTTTTTAAATATCCGTACTTCCAGATACAGTTATTGGAATGCCGTAAAAAGAGCACTGGAAAATATGGCACAGTAAAAAACGGCTTCCGAAAAAAAGTAGCACTTCTATTGACTTCGAAGCAAAATTGAACTAGACATTCCATTTTTTCAAAAACAGCTGAAAATATTATACTGTGTTACAAACCAAAATTCAGTCACTTCCTATAATGTCATCGCATTTCAAACAAAACAAAGATAACATGATGAAAATCTCGTTAAAAGATCGTCATCATTCTTAAAAGTTTACACAAAAATTCGGGTTCAGCTCGTAGTTGGGGCACCCTGTAATTTTTAATGAATACTGTACAAAAAAATGTTTGTCTTGACCGCATTGCATCTCCTCAAAGTTTGTTCCAAAATTTTAGGAAGAACCTGTATGTTCCCAAAATAACCGATCACTCCAGACACCACTATCAAACGAAAATATATTGTGCTGTCCTTTTAAAAAACCCCACTTTTTGAAACTTTCTCTGTATAAAGTCTAATAAAAATGAACAAAAATAAAACATGGGTAAATTTTTACAGCTGGTTCTGACTAAGATTTTATTGTTGAGCATATTTTCATTTTACCACTTTATTATAAAATGACAGCCAATTAATCAGGAATTTGAAAAAAAAAAAAACACTTTTGAAAAAATAACCCATGTTACCTAAAAATAAATAAATAAATAAATAAACTCACACCTGACATTATCATTTGAAAATTTAACCTATTAATGGTTTGAAATAAAAAAAAGATACAATAAAATATGCATTAAAATATGTTACATCATTCTAAAATTGTATTACAACAATATATATATATATATATATATATATAACCATTAATGAAACATTACCGAAACACCAACAGAAACGTGAAATTATGATTTAGTAAGTAATAATTTATTGACAACGAAATTGTAACCCCAACACAATGAATATAGATATGAAATACTTATTTAAAAGAAGAAGAAATTAAATTAAAAGTCCCAAATGCATAAATTCCACAAATAAAATGAGTGGTTTCATCATCATATTAGCCTTAAAATTGCTAAAGAATATGATTTTGGGACGACCACTCATAGACAAAGAATTAACATGTGAAAAAATCTTAAAGTTCAAAAAATAAATACAATATTAATACAATATTAAAAAGGATAGAAATCTTACCCATAATTATAAGAAAAAAACATGATAATAGATCTTTAAGTAATAAAATCATTGAGATGAAAATGGATGTTGGTGCAGAACATTGACCAGATATATGAAATAACTATACAAAGGCAATGAATTGCAAAAAAAAAAAAAATTCCAAATGTTGCCAATAACATTTTTGGAAGATTAAAAACCTGTTGCCAAAATAATTATTAGAAAATGAATTACTTGGATATATGGAATAGTTTAAAGCAACACAAACCATGGTGCTGCCATCTATGATATGAATATGCAATGGAAAAATTAATATTAAAAATGAAACCATTCTCTAAAGTGATAATAATTAGTTAAAAAACATAAAATATAAATGAAATTAAAAATAAATAATATATCCAATTACATTAAAGTAAAAAATGGATATAGTAATGATTAATTCTATGTTAAAAAATAAGATGTAAAGTGGTAAAATTAAGAATTAATGATTAATACTACATAAAAATACATGTACCAAGAAATGACATTATTAAATAGCTTTGCCATAAAAGCAACATCATAAAAATTAAATTGAAATCAAATTAAAATACTAAATTATTTGAATTAAGATGCTATGGAATTAAAATTAATATTATTATTAATTAAATAATGAAATTAATAGTTACATATTATGTTTTTGCAAACAAAGTTAAAAATTAAATACACATGATACAAGTGGTTAAGGAAGAACATTAATTAAAATTAATTCATATAATATATTAGCGTTTAAGAAAGTATTACATTATATTAGAATTTAATATGATATTGTCCACCGTGGGCATAAAAGTAAATATAATTAATCAAAAAACATTCTTAATAGTAATGAATAATACATTTAAAATAATTAATGAAGATTTAAATATAACTACATCAATTCACATATAAAAGTACTACATCAAAGTCCATTATAAAATGTGAATTAGCAAACGTATGTGTAAAACAAAATGCCCCCACTTTTTTTTTTTTTTTTTGTAAATATAAATTAACCATGCGTTTTTTCCATACACATATATATACATATATGCATATATATGTGTATGTAGATATGTGTATACATGTGTGTGTGTGTTTTTATATATACATATGTGTATATAACTGGCGTCCGGCTAACCGAAAAGTACCGCATTCATAAAAACAAAGTTTCTTTTGCTGCCACTGATTTTCGGAAACATTTCCGAGTAGTTTTTATAGTGTAGTATCAGTTTCCACAAACCTCAATATAGGTTTTTCGAATGCCATCCATTCTCAGGTAAACATTTGCATCTTCAACAAACGTGTTTTACAAACAAACATAATAAATTAACAGCATTAATATTAACATCACAATTAATAGTATTTTGTTACTCATGCATGTTTAAATTCAATTATGCAGTTGAAAATATTTAATTGAGAATAAATAGCATCCTAAAAACTGATATTACAAAAACAGATTAATACACTATAAGGAAACTGATTAATACACTATAAAAACTACTCGGAAACGTTTCCGAAAATCAGTGTCAGCAAAAGAAACTTTGTTTTTATAAATTATTTTTTAAATCGGAAAATATGTTTTCAAAAGATAAAGAACGCTTTTCAGAATCGTGGGTGGAAAGAGGTTATTGTATGTTTAGTTCATGGTTAAATTGTATTTTCGTAGATTAACAAACATTTATCTGTTTTTACATCTTGTTGCATTTAAAAAATTTGCTTGCTAAATCAAAAGTAGCAGAGAAAAATTATTCTTGCGGAATTGCCATGTATATATAATATATAGATTAATATTTAAGTCCTTTTCTAAAAAACAAACACTATATGACTGTAAAATTTTCCTTCTAATAGTTCTTTCACAATTTCCCTTCTGTTTTAAAATATCCATGTTAAAAAAAATTTATTTATTCATGTTAATTCACTGAACAAGAATATATAGTTTATTAATTAAAAATGTTTTTATATTATCCTTAAAAAAAGAAAAAAGAAAAGAAAAAAAATCTTAGTTCACATAATTTATTTTAGTGTAAAGTTTATTGTGAAGAGGTTGTTCATGAAAATGGAAGCATTTGTGTTTTATATGATGTAAAATTGTTTATTTTAAAATGTAACTTTTTAATACTTTTAAACCGTGAAATATAGGAGTATTCGACTAGCCGAATATTCATTATTCGGTTCGTTATTCGGCAAAACTCAATATTCTGTGCATCCGTATAATTGAGATAGTAAGTGTATCTGACTTTGCTGTATTTTTACAGGTTCGTAATATTTGAAGTAAACTTTATTTCTTTAATATGTTTTGTAATACTTGTTTAGAAACATACAGAGTTTGACCCAAGAAAATTATGATTTTGACGACCAGTTTTTCTTTGATTTCTGCCCAGAGTATAAAATGTTAAATTTGTCATAAAATTTATTAAAATGTATCAAAAACTATTAGTTTATCAAAATATTATTATGTTTTTAATTATTTCTCTTTACATTGATAATTTTTTTTAAAGGGACGCGTAGCTTTCACACATTTAATGACCTTTAAAGAAATTTTTATGATGCTTTTGAATTATTAAATTAGATACATTTTATTCTCTTTTTGTTCCTTAATATATTTTTCCTATAAATTAAAAAACTAAATGTTAAACGTTTTGAACCTATCTATATGCAATGAACATTGATCTCTATTGTTAATTTATTTTTGTTATATATAACTAAACAGTTAATAATGAATAAATATGTGTTTAGCCATTGAAAAACAATAAAATATATAGTGGTTGAATAATGTTTTGATTTTGTTTCAAACAAAAATATGTATATTCACTTGTAAGCATAAAAATATGTCTTTATGAAGTGGTATGTACTTATGAATAAAGGCATTAATAATTTATTTTTATATATGCACTGACAGAGCGAAGGAAGGGTGGGGGGATTAAAACATTTCTCGTGTAATTTAAAACGTATAAGATAAATATAAAAACTTCTGTGTTGCGAAGAATAACTGATTTGTAAAAATAAACAACCAAAATAAAAGTAAAAAATATTATTTTTGAAATAGCATTAAACTGTTTAATGTATGAATTGCTTAAAAAAAGGGCACCGCAGGCTTAAACTAGTGTTTATATATATTAACAGTTTCCTAGAGTCAAAAATTTGGACAATAATCTAGAATATTACGTTAGAAAAAATATATAAATATCATTTATATTACAAAATATAATTTCTAAAAGTGTATGGGATACAGGTCCTTTTTTAATTTCTTTAAGCATCTAATTTTTTATAAATCTCAAAATTTTATTATTCGAATAAATATTTCAAATGATACATTTCATGTGAAATTTCCTTTCATTTTCTTTCTTGTTGTCATATCTAAAAAAAGCTAAGTAAAAATAAATATGTTTTGATGAAAGTATATTAATTCGGAATTTTTAATATATGTTTTTTACATACGAAAGTGGTATGATATTCATCCGAGAATATGCATATTTTCTTTTTTAATCCTTAATTGCATGATTTTTTCTTTTACAATTGTGTTTTTTTATACATATAATAAATATTAAACACCAGAAATTTTAAGATAGATTTTTAACTTTGTTCAGCAACATAGTTCATGGGAAATTTACTGGATTAATATTTCTATATAAATATAGTGGTGGCGAAGAAGTTGATTTATTTATTAAAAGTTAAATAAAAAGTGATGGAAATTGACATCACTATGCATTTAAGGGTTAAGCATGAATTTTGAACACAAGCAAAATTTTATACAATCATATTTTTTCACATAAATTGAAACATATATATGCATTTGGATAATGTAAATACAGGTAGTACATTGTCAATAGATTAAATGTAATATACACAGGAAGCTTTTGCTTGTGAAAGTAACACATCACTTTAAAATGAAACGGTCATAAAACTAAATATTTCAGCATGATTGTGTTATTAGTGACAATTTTCTCTAATTTTTCATGGTAACTGTATATTTAAAAATCTATTTTTTTCTTCTGAAAATACGTTTTTATTATTATGCATATTGTCATAAAATTAAAACAGCAGTAATTTAATTTTAAGAACATAAAAAAAGAAAAATGTTTAAAAACAAATTTATTCAATACAATTCATTAAATTAATTATAAGTTTAAGAATGAAAATCCATATTTTCCTTTAAACATGATGTCATTTTTACCATCCGATATTTTTCCACCATAATGAACATTCCACCTTAATAAAACATTATTCTTTTATTTTTCATGTGAAAATTAGCAAACAAGAATTAAAAAGAAGGAAACATTATAATATAGTAATAGTTACAAATATAGTAATAGTACAGTTTTTTTTAAATTATTAGAAAGAGCTACAGCGCCCACAAATTTTGTGTAACACATAGACAGACTTCAGAAAAACAGATAGCTTTTTTCCAAAAATAGTCACATTGCATTCAGGACGTCCAAAAAAATTTAATAATTTGTATGTTTTGCTTTAAGCGAGTTATTTCACTTCATATATTGAGGAAAAAGGAAAAAAAGAAAAGGAAAGAAAACTGCATACTCACATGAAAACCAAATAGTTCATTAATTATACCATTCTAAACCTTTCCCAAACGCAAAATTTGCTGCGTCACTGATATTATATGTAAAAATTAATAGCTTAAATTTATCTCATGAGAGAGATTCGGTTTCGTTTAAAACCGAAACACGAAATATAGCGTAAATTCGGTTTCAACCTAAAACATACACTAATTATGAATTTGTCAATTAATTACTAAATTAAATGAATGCATGAAAATTAAGAATTCAGAAAAAAACAAACAAACACAAATTAACAATTCCACACATATTTGAATCAATAGACAATTTACTGATCATTGATTATAAAGTTAAATTCTGTTTCATTTCTTGGGGAGAGGGGGAGAGCAAAAAGTGTTTAAGAAATAACAGTAAATTAATAAACTTTTCGCAAGCTCAAGAACAAATAAGTTTTGATTTCTTCATACGATAAAGCAGTGTATTTTTCATTTACATATAAACAAAGATAACTTAATAATTTATAAGTTTTGTTTGATTTAAATTCCTTGCATTTACTGGACTCCACTGTGATTTATGAGATTTTCTTTAACTAAATATTATTAAAGATTATTTAAAAATACATATTGTTCACTTACTTGTATATTCTTGTAACCGGTATTGCAGGATTCGACTTTATTTTTTCTATCCTACTACTTTTAAACTCAAGTGCGGCTATTTCATTTGAGCTTGACTCATGATTATGTGTAAATTTTCCGAATTTGAAAAATTCGTTGTTGTTTAAGATGAGTCTAGCTTTGCAGGTTGTATAGCGAGAGCATCGCCAATACGTTTTATTCCCATATTTGTTATCTTTTTGGAATAAATAATCTTTATATATCGCAATTTTTTTATTTTTTAGCGAATTTATAAAGCGCACTACCATTGTGGCTGTGACACAAAGCTGAACTGTGGCAAAAATCAAACCTTGTAAGAATCCTACAAAGAAAATAAGAAAGAAAGAAAGAAAATCCGTGGGAAGATACTTTTCACAGAATTTTCTAGTTGTTTTTGCCTTAATACCATTTTATTGGTCAGTGGACATGAAACATCAAATAATACTAAACCTTGCTTAGAAAAGCAATAAAACGATAAATTTTACTCCAACAAGTTCGCCGCAGGCTTCTTTTGCGTCCCTTCTAAACCCCTCTTTCTAAACCCCTTCCATAGCAATAAACCTGTGAGGGTGGGGTTAGTATTTGTCCAATTTAGACCTGGTAGATGACAGTATGAGAGTCCTACACAACCCCCTGTATTTCCCTGTCTTTATTGCTTTCCACTGGTAAGGAATTTGACTAGAATGGAACAAACCGTTCAAATGGCCTTCAGGAAATAACTAATTAGGAGGATCACAATACATCTTTAATGATTGATTCATTTGGTTAAGCTAGGAACTTAATTTGAAATTTGGCTTACTGCTTTTACACTACTATTCGGAAATTCTGGTGACTGCTTTCTAGAAATACACCTTGAAGCTTAAATGTAATTAGACCCTTGTCCCTCTTAATTCCCGCAAATATAAAAAAAATCTGTTAAATAAAGTTTTCTGTATTAACAATCTCCATCATAATAATAAATGTCATGTAAAAAAAACTTAAACCCGACTAATTGTCATGAAGAAAAATATGCCTGCAAAATATTTCAATCAGTGGGACGTATGTGTAATTTGTCATGTACAGGTGGCGTGACATTCGCATGGCTCCTTTACGCTAATAACTTCAATCCATGTTGACACTATTTAGTTAGAAATCCTTATTTGTGCATTGCTACTCTGGTTTATTTAATTACTTCTGTGAAGAATCGATGCAACCAACCAGTGAACCAACCAACCCAAGAGAATAAAAACGTATTTTTAATGAGAGTTCTTTGTGCATTTTAATTAATATTTCAGAAAGTAATTAAAATATTAAAATTCTGAAGTAATGTTGCACCAGGAGAGGGTTTGGACTACCTAAATCTAAATTTCCAGCCTTCTAGGTGGGCCAGATTTTCCTAGCCATCGCCAACAGACACACACATAGACACACAGAGCGAAACTTTATTTTATTAGTTTAGATTAATTAAAATGTATTTTCTGACAAATTTATATATTGAAATTGACTTTGACTTTTTTGAAGTTTAAATACATTTTGTAAAACTTTTATTTAAGGTATATAAACTTAAAATTTTATAGGATCATATAAATTCCTGAAATGTATCTAGTGAATAGAAAATAGTATGATAAACAATTTTTAAACTGTCAAATATGTACATAAAAATAATTTTAAAATTTAATTGCCATCTCATATTTTGGAAAATGTATTATCAAAAAAATATATACATATAAAAGTAACATATTCTGGATATTTCATGTAATTAGGTCATAATGAACAGAGGAAAGTATTTTTAGGTAAATCATATCCGATGGTTGGAGTATCATAGTTGAGATTTATTCCAACAGAGCGAAAAATGCCGGGACCAGGACTCGAACCTGGGTACTTTGGCTCGCTGAGCCAACACTCTTCTTACTGAGCTATCCCAACGATGTCCTGGCTGGCATATTTCACTCTTATTTGTTGGACATAAGGAATAATTCATTCATTTCATCACATTAATTTCATTAGGAATAATTCATTCATCGTCAGGCACGTTAAACGAAAACAATAGCAGTTACAGAACACATATGCTTCTGCTTTTGTAGCTCTTTAAAAAATACGTGCTCTTAAATATGACGAGCGTAATAAGGGTAGATTTTGAAAAAGTTCCCTTTTTACCACTTTCCAGCATAGTTGGTAAGAGATCATGAATTCGGTTTGTCTGGCAACTTGTCTCTCTGCCTGGCCGCACTCTAACTCGCGTAAATATTCTCGGATTGACATGTAACTCATATATGTTATTGAGATTTACTATTGCATGTTCGGTATTAAGAATGAAGTGTGTAGCACTTATAGTTCGTTTACAGGGGCACTAAAAAGAATTCTGTTACATTACAGTCTATGGAATAATTTATTTTAATGATATTATACTACTAGCTCTTCGCAGTCGGAGAGCAGGAGGGAATGGTGCATGAAGTACACAGGCTCGAAATTTGTTTCGTGAGCCAGAACTCTAGTTTGTGATTTGTAAATATTTAGTTATTTTCTGTATTAGTCATATTGTTATAGTGCATGTTTTGAATTATATGTTGTTGTTGTTTTTCCAAAGTTAAATGCTTTGTTTTGCATGTTTTATGCCGATGTCTCGTCGCCCTGGGGAGTCGACCGGCTACGCCGAAGTTCCGCCGTCGGGGTTCTGCCAGAGGGAAAGCCAACGGGGGACAAGCTCAGGGGTATAGTTGTGTTTTAGTTTTGAAGTTAACTTTCTGTTTGCTTGTTTGACCCATTCTTTTTCAGGTCATCCATTAGAAGGGGGAGCTGTGACTACCTCTGTAGGTTTACACGTCACTCGAGTTCTGGTAGAGCAAGTACGGTTCGGGTAAACCAGACTTAAGGCCTAGGACATGACTGTGTCCAGCCCCGAAGCTGTTAGGGGACACCGGCTTGTCCCCAAGTGTAACGTGGTGGTTTCTCAAGAGGGCTGATAATCACTACAATCGAAACGGCCTATGTCGTCATTCACTCGGGTTCAATGGGAGTGATGCGCAGGTGGCGGTTCTCCCACCGGTGGCAGCGCATACAGGAGGACCATCCTGGTCGTGTGCTTTAAAAGTCCCTTAGGACTTGGGTGCGACGGTTGATGTGCTTGACGGGCGTCACTCGACGCCTGGTGGCGCAGCTCAGTTTTACCAGAGAGCAGCACAAGATGGTTACTATAGAATATCGTGTGCATAGCATTTATCATTCATTTACAGGGACGCACAAAAGAATTCGGTTACAGTACTGTCTTATGAGTAATTGTGAGAAGTGCATTTTCAGTTGTGGTATGCGTTTTTAAATGTAACTAATTTTTTTCCATATTACTTGGTGTGTATAAATTCTATCAATCATATAGAAAGCTGCATATAAGTATTCGAGTACATTTCCGTTTATTGACAGAAATTGCAGAAGTGAATTTTCAACTGTGTTATGTGATGCACAAAAAGAATTCGGATATTTTTACATGCTTTCTTTTAACTGACATTTCTGTATGTATGTGGCAGTCCAATCTTGTGACTCCTTTTTCACCCACTTCCTGCTGACGTAGAGCTTTGAAATTTGGAATATATACATATTCCTGAGAGCAATACATGACGGACATTATATTTTAAAAATTCGATCCTTAAGGGGGGGGGGTCAACGTCGGTTCAAAACTTTCATTCCCCCCATAGAAATAACGTTACGATTGTTTAATTGAAAAAGTAGCTCCAGTTTTGAAACACGCATCCCTTTTTACCACATGGTTGCCCGCATCATTATGAGGTCAGCAATGAACGATGCATACATTTGTGCTTTATAATATAAGTCGACATTTTTGTGAATTTTAATGAAATTATGTTTTTTTGAATAATTTTTTTACATTTAATTATTCCGACTACAGATGATAATTTCTGAAATTAGGTAAAATTTTGTGTTACTATACATGTCTATACGATTGATTTTCGAAGTATTTTTTCCAGTTTTGTGTTAGTTGATCTGACAGAAAACATCAATTTCCATCTTTGGTGCTGTTTTCATGCGCAGAAAATTTACTCACATATGACTATCAAGCAAACAAAATATATTATGAGAAATGAATAAAGTTATTAAATGTTAGTTTGTGAGAACTACGGCAATTGATGCTTCTTCTATTTTAGTTAAAATTCACTTAAAATATCACAATTGGATATAAGGTAATGCAAGTTTTTCATACCTGTTAAGTCCGCGAAGGTGTGGTGCAATCCAATGTAAATAATTAATCCAGTGAAATAGCACAATTTGACTTAATCCAAAATCCTATTATGTGATGAGACAATAAGCACAATGTCTTGTGAAAGTAAGTATCTTCAAGATATATTTTCTAATTTAAATATTTAATTACTATAAATAAAAGAAAAAGAATTATTAATTTACATGATTAAATTTTACATTAAAGTATTAAAAGGTTAAAGTTTATTTACATAGAATTTTCTGCAGTTGTTTATTCGACGAGAGTTAGTTAGAGACTAAAGTATTTAGTTCTTAGATGAGAAAAACATAGTCAAGTTTACGTCATTGAGCCTTGAACTTTTGGCGGTTACACGTGTCAGCAGCTCTTTAATGAGTATCTCACAGATGCAGAAAAAAGTACTTCTTTGCCAACACATGTGTTTCATTTCAGCATCTTGTTGCAGTTGGAGAATGATTAGGTTGACTCATGATAAGCGATAAAATGTTTATTTCAGAAATTACTTTCCTAACATTAAATGCAATTATATGTTGTTTGGAATTCTTTATTATTGAGCAAAATGATAAGTAAACGAATGCTTTATAACAAATTTCAATGTACATATGTTGCTAGCCACTTAATAATAAATGTAATGCCAGTTGATAATATTATATTACAATTTATTCCCATGAAAAAGATTATTTTTCAAATATTGGAAATGACGGTTTTAGTAATCATATAGTATATATTTGGGAAGGTGGCCTAAAATGATTCTAGCGGGAAAAATGATGCACATATGTTTTCTTTCAGACAGGTCGCGCTATCTACAGGGTAACACATAAACTAGTTGTTATAAGTGAAGAAGAAGCAATGGCGGTATTCAAGCGATCGCAGCATTACGCGTCTGAATAGAATTCTTTGAAAAATTGGGTTTTATAACATCTGTTATAAGGTAAGCACTAACTTTATATTATTTAGATATTTATACTGTATTTATTTAGATATACAGTCTTTTATGTACAGAAATATGACTTGGTTTACTGAATGGAGTATAACAATATAATAAATTATAACACCTTGTACTAATATATTTCTTTTAAATGTGCTAAAAGGTGTAAATTAACAACATGAATTAACTTTTATTAGGTTGTTTGACATGTTTCGGCTCACTTGTTCATCACTATCTCATTTGTTTTTTGAAAATGGCTCGGAGTAAGCCGAAACATGTCAAACAACCTAATAAAAGTTAATTCATGTTGTTAATTTACACCTTTTAGCACATTTAAAATAAATATATTAATGGAGAATGTTTCTAGATGTGAATTATACTTATGCACTGTCATAATTACTTTTATATCCTTTATTTTGCCGATAAAAAACAATTTACAACTATTTTTAAATGAAGGATCATTTTGCCCTTTTGGTGAGGGTAAAATGATCCTTTGGACACATTTTAAAAAATCTATTTTTTTCATAGCTCAATTTGGGTTTAAAATATTATTAAAATATGTTTATAATGCAAAATATAGTGTAAAACATACTAGCAAAGGGCCAAAGTTTTATTTAAACAGTTATGTTATTTTACACAACTTTTTCCCTTAAGGGGATCATTTTAGGCCACCTTCCCCTACTGGTTTTCATTATATATACATATATATGTAGAATAAATGTCTTAAATACTCAACAAAAACATCGTAAATTGTAGACACGCACTACATTTATTTACAGTACAAATGGACAAGACAAAGTTGAAAAACACTTATAACATAACTATGAGTAGGCGTGATGATGCACAAACTTCTGGCACCACTTTGTGGGATGAATGTCTTAAATATTCAAGTAAAACGTCGTAAATTGTTGACAGGCACATTTATTCACAGTACCCGGGGACAAGGCAAAGTTGAAAAACACTTATAACATGAAGTAAATTCCTGAACAGTCGATAATCGTCGAAATAACATGACAGAGCTACTTGCTTCACATCTTAAACATTACTCAGAAAAAAACTTAAACACATCAACACTTTCAGTTTTAAGAACGTCGAAAACTTTTAGTACGTCGTTAGCAGCCGAATGCTACCTTTCACTCTTGCTCACTTTATACTGTTTCTAACCTCGTAGCAGGCAGTCGTCAGTGAATGCGCTTGCTGCGCCGTCTGTTGGCAACATCAGACCCAACCCCACAGGGAAAATCACTTACAATTTATAAAATTCAACAGTACATTTAAAATTACTAATACAAACAATTTATTTTCATCTAATTTAATCCATTTATCAGTTATCTGATAACATATCTTATTTGTCATTATCTGCATTAAGTTTAATATATATATTGCACATTTGTCAAAACTAATTAATTGCAGGGAATTATCTCGATACTAAGCACATAATAATAGATTAATTATTTTGTGCAATAAATGCTACAGAATTAATTATTTTTTATGAGAAAGGAAATGAAATGATTAATATGATTTCAAGAACAGAGCTAAAATACATATTATGCTTAATAATTGAGTAGGGCAGAATAAATAAAAAACTTAAATAATTATTTGCAAATTCTGTTATTGAATGGTTTTAGCTATTTTTTCACTTACACAATCTGAATAATGTTAATGTTAATAAATTATCTTGAATACGGAATAATGAGAAAGAAAATTTCATTAATTATGATTAAGAACATTTCGTTCATTATGCAAAAAAAATTCTAAAAGCAAAGTACTTGGATAACACAGAAATTAACTTATTGGTGAATTAATTTCTGAAAACTCGATATTGTTATATTAGTTAGAATTACTCATTTCCTCTCTTCGAACAAATGAAAGAAGGAAAGGGAAGATTAAAATTTGTAGCGTCATTGAGGGTTTTTGTATTCAAATATTATAAATATCTTCATAGAATATTATATAAAAAAATAATAGATACCGATGTTTGTCAAAGAACCATTTTAAAAATAAATATAAAAGTATTTTTTTTTTTAAACTCATTTATAAGCATCCAATATGATTATCATAAAAATCACGCCTACTTTCAGCTCTTAAATATATGTTACAAAAAAATTCCTAATTCAATACATTAATATGGCGTTTGCCGTTTTAATTTACATTTGATAGAATTTTTAAAAAAATGTAATTTTTTCTCATTTATTTTTAAAGTAAGGCAACAGTAAAAGAGAAACAAGCATTATTTAAAAGTATGTAATCGGGATTTCTAAATTGCTTTCTCAACGTATATAATCATAATTTAATTAATATTAATCTATTAATTGATAAAAATACTTTTTAAAATATTATTACTCTCTTTATTTTTTCTTTATATTTTATTTGCTACTTTTTAGTATTTCTGTTTTTAGTGTTTTACTTATTAATGTTTAAAACATTTTATTGTTGCAGTTTAACATCCAGTTGGCATATTTTAGCAAGCTTGGCTTCGTGCATTATTAACTCCGTTGTTGTTGTAACTCGTATACAGTTGTAACCATAAAGAACATTTGGCGATTTATCACCTGCGCCCTGCTAGTGGATAAATGCCTTAAAATTAATTTATTGATTTATAATTAAGTTTTAAAAATATTAAAATGTTGTATTTTCATCAGAACCACATACGTGTACATAGTTTTTATATTTCTAGCTTACATTCTAAAGACGACATTTTCAAAACTGAGCAAAAAATACTCAAATCTGAGTATGTCGCATAGTCAAAATGGCTCCGAATCAAAATTACTCAAGTTTGAAACATGTATATACTCATTTCTGAAAACTTGCGCTGGAGAATAAAACATCATGTACTCATTTTTGAGTATGTCCATGTTTCAAAAATGAGTCTGAACTGATTCTAATCATTTTTTAGTATGTCCATGTTTCAAAAATAATTATGAACTGACCTCTATGCGCACAGTTTTGAGTATGTCCATGTTTCAATATTCTGAGTATTTCTGGTGTTTCAGAATTGGAAGTATTGGTTCGTCCTATTTGAAACAAAAAGTTTCATAAAAAAATGAAAACATCGATTTACTCAGATTTGAAAGTGTAATTTTTCTCGGTGTATCAGTAAATAGTGAAAATCGATTACAAAATTCCATTTTTATATACATACCCAAGTTAAGTTAAATAAAAGAGTGGAAAAATATTTATCTTAGTTTGAATGCACCACTGGATCGAATGAATTAAATTTCTATATAACGTTAAACAATTGCATAACTAGACTTCTTATATAAAAAGATAGTTAAACCATTAGCTGTAATTTTATTCATTACCTGTTGATTTGATTACATCAACTACCAAAATCCATTTCCGAAAATGGAGATACTATAGATATTCCTTGAAATTAAACTTTCAAAATAAATCAAACGATACTCTATATATGAAAATGATACGCAGTTGTTATAAAAATCGTTTCATTAGTTGTTTTTGAGGGTATTAGTGTCATATTTTGCTTGAGATGACTTTTTTCTTAAAGAATCCCTTATGCAAGATTTTTTTTTTACTCAATTTTGCTTTAATAGGTTTAAAAAATCTTAAATCGTAGTAGGCATCTGTAGCAATAGAAACATTTTTTCCCAATAAAATGTAAAAAAAAAAAAAAAAAAAAAAAAAATTATGCGGTTTTGCTGCTTTTCTGCAATTTAGAATTTTGTGCTATAAGATTAACATAATAGAGACTAACACTAAGCTATTAAAAAGGTAGATGCATTTATTATTAAGCAACGTAGAACTTTTATTTGATAAAATAATATAATTTACGTGTGCTAAAGTTAAGACCATCATTGCAGACTATTAGAGACTACAGTTTGTATATTTTAGAAAATGGTATGACTCTCGATATTACCACACGAATTACATATCTATTTAACATTCTTACCCTACGCTTTTTTAAAGTCAAATTTTGTATTTACCGTCCCTTGTATTCTTTTAATATAGTATATTGGAAGAGCCTGTAATACAAAAGTCAAAAGTTTCATCTAGCTTGAGATCGCACAAAATTTAGACAAAAAATTATGCGTCGTAATAATTGTAAAATTACAATAGTAGTACCGAAAAATAGATAATGTCCATTGTACATTGTGACTATTTCTGAACATGTGAAACGGAATAAAATCAATGTTTATTTCGTGAAAGAAATTTTCATAAGGAATTGTGTAAGTAGTGAGTTCTCTGCCACCAAGCCCACAGGTTAGGATTGGGGATGAATCTCGAGATTCCTGAATAGGCATTCCTGAACATTGTTTGCTTCTGTTTCATTGAACATGTGACTATTTCTGATGTTCAATTGCAAATAGTTTTTTCAAAAGCATACAAAAGCTGTGCGAGTTGATCATTTCAAGTGGACAAATGCTTAATACATCATCGTTTAATGTTTGACACTATTATCGTTGACACTCGCTACACAGAAGAAAAATGTGCGAAACAATCTATTTATTACAACTTGATAAGTGAAATCTTTTGAAAAGAGTACTAGTAAGCAAGGGCGCCCATACGATTAAAGTTAAGAGGGGGGGGGGGGGCTGAGAAAAATCTCAACTTCCACCAAATCTATCATACATTTTAGTAAATATTTAAAGTACTTTGCGTTTTTTACTATCGTTTGACAAAAATTGAGATTTTTCCCGCGATCTTTTGACGAAATTTGCATTTTTCGCGACCCTTTGGCGAAATTTGTGTTTTTTTGACAAATATTTGACTAAATTTACGTTTTTTCGGCGATTCTTTGACGAAATTTGAGTTTTTCTCACGATTGTTTGACGAAATTTCTTTTTTTTTTCGCAATTCTTCGACGAAATTCGAGTTTTTCCCCCCGCAATCTTTTGACGAAATTTGCATTTTTTCGCGCTCCTTTGACGAAATTTGCGTTTTTCTCAACGAATATTTAGCGAAATTTGCGTTTTTTCTGCGATTCTTTGAAGAAATTTGCGTTTTTCCGCTATTTGATGACATTCCATTTTTCTCGTGATCTTTGAACGAAATTCTTTTCTGCTCTCGGCGTTTTTCTGCGATTCTTTTTACAAATTTTGCGTTTTTCCCAGGATTCTTTGACGAAATTTCGTTTTTTTTTCGCGATTCTTTGACGAAATTTGAGTTTTTTCACCACGATCCTTTGACGAAATTGGCGTTTTTTCCCGATCCTTTGGAGAAATTTGCGGTTTTTTCCCGATCCTTTGGAGAAATTTGCGTTTTTATCGCGATCTTTTGACGAAATTCGTCTTTTCCCCTTGATCCTTTGACGAAATTGGCGATTTTTTTCTGCGAACGATTGACGAAATTGGTTTTTTCTGTGACCATTTGTCAAAATATGTGATATCCTTCCGTGATATTTTTTATGCTGGAATTTTCGAAACCAAATGCCTTAAATTTTTAGACACTGCGAAACATAATCACCTTCACCACTGGCCTGAGGGTACTGAATAAGGGGCTCACAACCATAGTAGACAAAGTCCATTTTGAAAAGAAATGACATAGTCCATTGAGAAGGTGCATAAAATCTGTTTTATCCACTCCCACAGTAAACATAGTCTGTAAACAGATGAATATACTATTTTTCTTTTCTATTTACACCAATATTTAAAAAAAAAACAGATTTTGTAGTATTTTTTTCTTGTATTCTCACCACAGTCTTTCCTTTTGCACAAATCAAACCATGTTCTTGCTTCCGACTCCAAATTCTCAATATTATTAAAATGAGATAGCTCCTTGATTTCTTTGACAAAAACATTTTTTTTTCATGTTTTTCATTATATTGGGATGAAGTAAAATTGCTTTGAATGACGCTTCATTTCGATTCAAAAACCTTGACTCAAGGGATATAATTAAAGAGTCTAAATATGGATTTAGAAATACTGCTCTGTAATATTCAAGAGGAGTGGCCATAGGAAGGTTCGAACGGTAAGATTATCTAGTAGACGTTCTATACATTTTGATATCAATTTCTTACAATTACAATTCTCCATTATCTCCATGAAAATTTCTGAAAATTCTTCTTCTGATTCCATTTTGTGCATAAGAAAAATCTCAAGATGTTCTATCTTTATGTTCTGATAAACCGAATGCAAATCTTAATCTACAGATTGTAATTTGTTTACAACTGGCTCCAGATAGAAAAAATGTCGAGAAATTATTTTGAGATATACAATAAACTTTATAGATGACATTGCAGCATCTAAATGAATGGTTTGTGTGCATGTTTCTTGGTTCGTACTATTGTCTAGAGAAAGAGTACAGAGATTTTCTTTAACAGTGGCAAAATAATTAGAAAATATAGTGTGGACTTATACTTTTCTGACCACATTGTTTCACATAGACCAGGAAAGTGTGATTTATAAGAATTATAAGGTTTCAGGTCGACGAAAATTATTTTGTCTTGTTCTGTAGACTTAAGATAGAATTTTCGAGTTCGGGCTGCGTACAATCTGACACATTCAGAATTCTAATATTTATTAGATTCGGGAAAAAGAATTTTTCAATTAAAAAATTGCACTGTACCGTTCACATCTTAATCACATTAAACCTCTCTCTAATTTCTCAGCGTTTTGTTCATGCAAAATTAGTTTTACCTGTGAAAATGAATCCTGTCTATAACAAAATCTTTCCTTATACAGAAAAAGTGTTATCGTCTTGTAGGAAAAAACCACACAGTAACACCAGCTAAGGTAAAAATCGTCTAAAACGGAATTTGTTTCCTATCTTATGCTTTTCCTCTTTGTAAGAAGCAGACTATTTGAAAGGACTAATTAAAAACTTATAAAAACAGAACCTGTCTAAAGCAGAATACAGCTTTAAAAGAAAAAAATTATGGTTATGACAAAATGAATAAACCAACAATTATACCTGCTAAGACGGAAACCTGACTAAAACGCAAATTTCTTCCGGTGCCTTCTGATGTTGTCGAGGCAGATTTTATTATAATTTGTTTTTACAAGATAAAGTTAAAATTTTCATATCTTGCAACTGATTTATATTTAAAAAATGACAAAACCAAAATCTAGGGGGGGGCCTCAAGCCCCACCTTGCCCCCCCCATATGGGCGCCCTTGCTAGTAAGGGAATTTCCTGTATTAGGGAATAGACCTATCATATGGAATACCAAGGTGACTGTTTGGTAAAGTGCTTCCACCAAGCGGCGATATCATAAACTACTTAAGAACGTGTCCAGAAAGACTCCCCACAGAACGCGCAGTTCATTGTTCGGTATCAGAGGGCGTTGTGTGAATAAATATTTGTTTTTCGTGTTTGGAAAGTTTCAGAAGATAATTTTTCAGTATTTTTTATTCATTATTAGAAGTGATATTTTTACATGGAAATTAAACATAGTGTACACCGAAATACTAACCGTTTATGGTGTAATACTCATTGTTTACCTCGCAATTCACTCCAATCAACATAGAGTATATTTTCCCAAATCGGCTGCGTCAGGTTATATAGAATACCAATATCTCACAATACTCCATGATTATGGTGGCGCAAAGATAGATCCTTATACTTCTGATTTGTACAAATCTGAAATATGAACTGACTACCTACAGTGCTGGAAAAAAATATAAAGCCGATAGAAAAATTTGCAAAATTCAAAAAGTAATGGAATTGTTGGTAACGCAAATTCTATTTTCATTTGCTTGATCAACATTTCAATAATACACATAAACTTTATTTAGAAAAACGGAAGAGGGAACATAAATTACGCTAATTTCTTACAACCAATGAAAAACAACTTGGAAAAAAGTATAAAGCCGATGGTTCTAGCCTCATTTGGCATAATGCCAGACTTGAGAAAATAGGTCGCAATGAAAGTTTAGGCAAATGTAAATGCGTTATGTGCATTCATTTTGTATTTGGTTTGTTTAATACAATGCCAAGAGGAAAAAAGTTATCCGATGGTGAACAAATTAAAATATTAACTTTAAATGAAGCTGGAATGTCTGGTTCTAATATTGCAATAAAAATAGGAAGGTCCAAGGCTGCAGTAAGCAGTTTTCTCAGAAATCTCGAAGATTACTGCAGTAAGAAGCATACAGGAAGACCGAAATCCTTAACTGTAAGGCAATCAAGACAAATCCGGAATCTAGTTTGCGGATAAAAAATGTCGTCTGCCCAAATTCAAGAACAGTTACAATTACCATGTACAAGCCGAACGGTAAGAAATGTTTTAAGGAACAATCCCATTGTTCAATTAAAAAAATTTAAAAGAAAACCACTTGTTTCTAAGTAGCACAAAAATGCTCGCTTAGACTTTGCACGAAAACATGTAACTGAAGGCAGAAATTGGAGGGATGTTGTCTTTTCCGATGAAAAGAAATATAATTTCGATGGACCCGACGACTATAAATATTTTTGGCATGATTTACGACAGGAGCCTGATATTTTTTCAAAGCGTCAATTTGGAGGTGGCTCGGTAATGGTTTGGGCTGCATTTGCTGCCTGTGGAACCACTCCAATTGTTTTCATGCATAACAAAATGAATTTGGTTATGTATCAAGAAATGTTAGGAGATAATTTATGACCCATTTGCTCCTCTTATAACTTCAGGAGACTGGATATTTCAGCAGGACAACCCTTCCGTTCATGTTTCGAAGTCAACTAAATCTTGGCTGGAAGCTAATCAAGTGAAATGCCTTCAATGGCCAGCTCATAGACCCGATCTGAATGTAATAGAAAATCATTGGAGAATTTTAGCTCGAAATGTTTCCAAAAAATGGACGTCAATTAAATTCAAAGTTAGATTTGATGAATGCTTTTAAAAACTGCTGGAACAATATTGATGCAAGTACTTTGTGTGGTCTGATAAATTCAATGAACATAAGACTAGTCAAAGTCATCGAAAGAAAGGGTCTCGCATCGATTATTGATTAAATACATGTATCGACTTTATAATTGTTTCCAACTTTCTTTGTACAGAAAATTTTCTTAAGTCTATTAAACTTTTATTAATGTAGTTATTAATGAATTTATTTTTTTCTTTACTTCCTTGTAGCATATAATATATATGTATGAAATTTCATAACTGTTCTACATTTTGTTTTCTAATTATATCATATTTTCAAGTGGCTTTATAATTTTTTCCACCACTGTAGACACCATATTTTGATCATGCCAAATTTTGTTTGTTTTCTTCATTTTTAAACCCCTGTTCCATATTCCCCGACTGTCTCACAATACCCTCAAAATAAGTTTATTAATATTATTATTTGCTTGCAAATGATGAAATTTCGTAATATAATATCTGTTTTTAAAAACTATTCGCAGATAGTTGAAGTTCTTTATTGTATTCGGTTTTCGGGATTGAAACAATATCAGGATGTTGTATAACCCCAAATGTAAATCGTATTCCATAATACCCGAAGTTTCTCTATTACATGAAATCAAAGCAAAACAGTCTCGCTTCAAAAACTTAAAAATTCCAAAATTCAAGCGGCGTTGTCAATTTTTTATCTTTATCATGTAAGTGAAAACATTCATCAAATTTTAATTTAATCAGAGTTAAAATAAACAATTCATTTAGCAACTAACAAACTATTACTCGCAGAATTAACTATTTGAACAAGTAAGTTTTTTCAAAATATATATAACCGTATGAAGAGACAAATCTTACAGTTATAAAAAGAGGGGAAAAATTAAATTCATATTAAAATTTTGAATTGCGGAGAAGTTCAGTTAAAGATTTCTAATGCATAAACTAAATTGAAATTTACTTTTAAAATTTTGGGGGTGGGAGAGAATAAATGTAGCATATTCAAATAAAAACTTAGAATAACTAATTAAATTTGAAATTTTGGGTAAATGTAAAATACCACATGACTATCAATTTTAAACAGTTATTTTTTTTTTAATCATCAAACATCCTCTACTAATATGTTTCCTTTCGACTTTCTCCCTGTTATTGTTCCTTTCCTAACATTTAAAGCCCAACCCAATCCCAATAATCCTTTGTTCCTACACTGTAAAAAGAGACAAATGTTTCTTAATATACTATAATATAACATAACCACGAACGAAAATATATACAATAACATTGTCCGAGTTGCCTACGATTGCAAAAGCCGTTATTTAGCTTTAGAAACCTCAGAAAGTAATATAGTTTCTAGATCTTTTACTGACATTGATTTCGGAATTGTTTCCAGAGTAGATTTTATAGTGTATTAATAAATTTTTTCAACCCTGAATATAGGTTTTTCGGATGGTATCAAGTTTCAACTAAACATTTTCAAGTTCCAAAAACATGTTTTAATGACAAACGTGAAAAAATAATAGCATTAATCTCAACATTAACCCCTTAACTGTGTATCCCGAACTCAGTTCGGGCAAGAAGAGTTTGCTTGTTTTGTTACTAAAAGCTTTTGCACACCAGTAATTATTTAACGCAACCTTCGCTTTATTAATCGGCACACCATTTTCGATTACACAAAGCAAATATTTTAGTACGGAAAAAGTGCTGTATTGGGTCGATTTTTAGTTTATGGTGTCAAAATACCTCCCACAGTTAAGGGGTTAAAATTAATATTATTTTGTTACTATTGCAGGTATAAGTTCAATAATGGAGTTGAAAAGGTTTACTTGAGAATTAACAGCATCCTGAAAAACAATATTTCGATTCGAAAAAACTATTTAATACACTATATAGTAAAAAGAAAAGTGCTCGGTTAAACTGATGGCATTGAGTTCACAGGCTGTTTACACACTCTCAGAAATAAAACACTCAATTTTGACGATTCGGCAATCCTTAAGCCCTATTTCGTTATTTTTTACAGTCATTTCGTCACAGAGTTACGTGGTTTTTGACGAAACGCGAATCCTGAAATATCTGACGAAACCGTTTCCTCACTGTCAAAAATAAAACTTTCACTTTTGATGATTCCGCAATTCTTGAACTATATTTCATCACTTTTGACAGTCATTTCGTCTCAAAATTAAGTGATTTTTAACGAAATGGAAAATCTAAAATATTTAACACGTAAATGTTTCCCCATTCACGGTCAGATTATTTTTGTTGTTACAAAATCGTTATGCCAAAAAAATAAATAAATAAATAAATAAATAAAAAATACACAAAAGTACCAAATTTGCAATATATTAATGAAAACAGAAACAAAAATATTTCATCCTTGAGGGCCGCTATAACACGAAATTACTAAATTTCTACTTTATTTTTCATATCTGATAAGTTGTGTCTATCCTTTTTGTAACGATTTTATGCATTTCTATTCCCTATTCAAAGATAAATTTTTCTAAAGTTACAGAATTTCGTTAAAAATGCTTAAAGAATTCTTCTAAAGTTACAGAATTTTGGTTAAAATAGTAAAATGCGAACATCATTTGGTCCATTTACGACCGAAAGCAACAACCATTTTCCCAATGGTTGAAAAAAAAATCAAAATTATAGGAGTTTTTTTTATTTAAGAAATATATTCATATAACAATCAAATTTAAAATATGCATAACTGATCTCTTTCCCCTCTATAAACAGTAACGTGTTAAAATCTCTCCTCCAATATACACTTCAAAATTTATTATTTCTGATCAACAAATTAACTAGACCATATTCTAATCATTCATTGAACAAAGGAAATTTCTGTAATAAATTATATTAATCGAGCCATATTCTAATTATTTATTAACCATAGAAAAACATAATAATAATCTAGCTTTATTAATTAAAACATGCTGAAATTATAACAGCACCGATAAAAATACAGTCTACCTTTTAAAAATATAAACAAATATCAACATCCCGTAGATACATTTAAAATCAAATTCACACACGGGCACACTGGCAAAGCAAGCAGCACGTTCATCTCCCATGCGAAAATTTATGCGAATTATCCCGTTGAAGACTTGAGAAATGCGATGTAAAAATTTTCCCCATGCCAATTAGAGATGCTTCTAAAATTGTCAATAGATGGCGCCATCAGTCTTTTTTCAAACGAGCAATTTGACGAAATCAATTACTTCAGTTTTTTGAGGATAGAAACTTACTCGATTTGACGAAATATTCGCTCGGAGCATTTCCCAGGAAACAGTTTCGTCAAAAACGAAGGAAATTTCGTGGAATTTGAGTATCCATTTCTAACAGTGCACTATTTGTATATTATACACTTATTTCAAAGAATAATGCCCCTCGTAATATAAAGAAATCGACAATAAATTAGGGGGGATTAGCCCGCCGTTGCCCAATTAATAATTAACCAATGAATCCCAAAAACTAATCAGGGAAGCGCCTTATCACAATAAACCTATACATAAAATTTGAAGCAAATCGGATAATTCTGCATGAAAAATCTATTTATCTAAATTAAGGCGGGGGGGGGGAAGGGGAGGGATTAGACCAATGAATCCCCAAAACTAATCAAAGAAACCAACAATGTTGCGAAGTGTGTCCGAAAACTTGGTTCGACGTGTTCATGTTCATGTTTATCACAATTAACCTATATACAAATTTGAAGCAAATCGGATAATTCTGCATGAAAAACCAATTTATTTAAATTAAGGGGGGTGTAGACCCCCCTTTATACATAACCAATGAACCCCCAAAACTAATCAGGGAAGGCCTTATCGCAAGGAACCGAAAAACAAAATTCTAGCGAAATGGATATTTCTATCAAGAGTTATTGTGTTACGTACATACATACGTACGTACGTACATACATACAATTAAAATCGGCGGGCACATTAGCTCTCAGGCTTTGATAGCATGTGAGCTAAAAACTCGGAAATGTTTCCGAAAATCAAGAGCAACAAAAAAAAAAAAACCCTTTGTTTTTATAAATGCTTCTATAAAAATCTTGAAAATATGTTAGTTTCTGAGGTTACTAAATCTTTTCGGAAGAGGTTATTGTATTTATTCGTTTACGGTTATATAATATTTTCGTAGATAAGAAACAGTTGTCTTTTTTAACAGTGTAACGAAACAGGAACAAAGATTCACACACAAAAGTGACTTCAAACATGTCTCCATTCTTTTTATTTTAATTGACTACGCTTATTTCCTATTTTGCAGCTGTTATAGAAATAAATGAACAAAATAACATAACTTCAATGTTACATTAGAAATTTTGTTAAATCTTTTATTTTTACAAAACATCAAAATGTATTCTTATCTTGAAAATATCTCTTTTCCAGTTGCTCTTTAACATCCGAAATAAGATATTTTTTCTATTTCTACTGTAAGGTTTTAAAGATTAAATGTCATATCCTTTTTCCGTGGATGACCTGTCATGGACCAATGAAACATGATTCAGATATTTTCCTCTTTTCATTTCTCTTTTAAGATAATTTTTTTTTTCGGCTATTAGAGACAAATTACGGACTGCTCTGTTATGCTCTGTCCAATGAAACATGATTCAGATATTTTCCTCTTTTCATTTCTCTTTTAAAATAATTTTTTTTTCGTCTATTAGAGACAAATTACGGACTGCTCTGTCGTGGGACCTGTGCTGCTTTTGGAAGGGTGCCAAAATCCGGTTTTTAATTTTTTTTTTATCATTAATACATCCATCATTACAAAATATCGAATTTTTAAATTTTTACATAACTGAATAGAAAAAAAATGTACTTTCGAATGGAATTTGTTTGAAACTCTATAGCTCAATTAAGTGATTTTTTTACGACCTTTAAATATTTTTCAAAAATGAATTACTTGAAAATGCATCTCAATAAGGAATAATTTGTTTGCTTCAATAATGTAAAATAGCTAGTGGCACAGAACCACAATTGGCCATTGATTCCCCAAATAAAATTAAACCCAGTGATACAAGCCACAAATGGCCGATTGTCACCACTGAATTTTAATAGTATTTGTCACCTTATTTAATGACAGAATTTCTGAAATCTAATAAAGCCAAGAATACTATTAAAAATTAGTGGTGACAACTAGCCATTTGTGGCGCACTGCTTGCATGAGTGTAAACAGAATAAAAAGAAAATTAAACATAAAATCAAATTAACCACAATATACCGAACTTTGGTACTAAAATTAAATATCGAAATGAAAAGACAAATCTTTGTTTAATGTTGAACATAAAATTAATATTAAGTTAAGCTAAATTCGTTAAAAGATACTTTGCATCAGAAAACGCTCGGAACTGTACATAGTCTTTCCTGTACATACTTTCGTATTTTAAGCATGATAATTTTTTAATTCATTCTTATTCTTATTTAAATTCTTATTTGTATTTTTATTCTTATCATTTTAATTCAAGCTAATACTAAAAATATTCTAAATGTAAAATTTTGATTAAACAAAACGTTTAAACGTTGCATACACACTGCAAAAAATAATTGTTGATTTTACAGTATAAAACTGGCACCCCAGCTGCCAGTATTATACCGTAAAATTAACAGTATTAAACCGTAAAATAAGCAGTAATACGCTGCCGCGCAAGCAGTAATACGCTACCGCGCATTACGGTTTAATACTGTTAATTTTACGGTATAATACTGGCAGCTGGGGTGCCAGTTTTATACTGTAAAATCAACAATTATTTTTTGCAGTGCAGTGATAATAACATTTCAAATTCCTGCGAAGTCGATTATCAATCTACAATGTCAATTGGTATATGCCAATGTTATCGAAATTATTTATTGTAGGGTAACGTGTGCAATAACTATCCAGTAATAAAATTTAATGTCATACCTTTATCTGGTGTTTGCTTATATAGTTATAGCGATATTTGGTTAGAGTTATAGTGATATATATCGATTTCCCTTCCAATCGACATACTCTTATTCCCGATCTCTGTGTGCAGCAAGGTGACTTGCTTTTAAAACAACATATACTATACATGCACGTATACAGATCTACAACGCCTAGTCAGTTTCGTAGAGCTTAAGTTGAAACTCCCGTACAAGTGGGTGAGTGAATGTGCTGTTGGAGAAGACTGATATTCAAATTTTGGTTCCTCGTGGCCACCAACGTTAAATATAAATTCTCATTTGGCACTTTTTGTTCGTCTACGAACATGGCGTGATCTTCAGAAAGCATTTTCAGACACTAAAACATGATTTTAGATTCTGAGGATCACATTTTGGAATAATTCTATGGCATCCGGAAATGATTTTTATAGTTTTTTTTTAATGTACGGTCGTCTATAATGTTATTTATTAACATACTAATTACTTCCACTAACTATTAAAACAGATATTAATTTATTTTAAAACACATAAAAATTATGCAATGATATGATGCACGCAAAAGTAGATAACAGATGGCGCCATATGTTCTTAGGAATAGGAAAAATGAGGAAGTTTTTAACAGATTGATTAGCGAGAGAAGGAAAATAACAACATCACTAACTGAAGATGTCTCGGGAACAAGAGGTGAAAATATTTTTAGAACTTTTAACATATTGACTAGTTTTAGTGTAATTTTGAAAGGGTTTCTTGAAACTTTTGGATGTGTGCACTGCTTTTTGATGTGTTTTAAAATGAATGTCTTTTTTAACAGGTAGAGAAAGTAATTATTAGGATCTTTATATTTAGTTACAACGCAACTTCAAAAATATTTTACTTTTCCTGGCATATTTTAAAGAGAAGAAGGCACTGTAGCTCATTGAATAGCATGATTTTATAATATAACTTTTTTATAAAGTGTGTTTCTAAATGAATAACGGGGTTTTAGCGCTTTGTAGTACTTATTATAAGAAACTTAAAATTATACTTAATACATAAAATGAAAGAGTAACTCAAACAGTTTTTCCTACAAGCTTACAAGTGTTCAATGTGAACACCTTTCGTCACACGGCACACATCAAGCCGATAGCTCCGTTCTTCCCAAACGCCACTCTACGCTCACCCGATCTGACGCCATGTGATTTCTACCTGTTGGGGTTCATAAAGGATCGATTGTATGTGCCTCCACTACCAGCTGACCTACCCAACCTAAGAAACAGGATTGAGGGCAGCTGTTGCAACAATTACCCCACAAACACTAATTAACGTTTGGGAAGAACTGAGCTATCGACTTCATGTGTGCTGTGTGACGAAAGGTGTTCACATTGAACACTTGTAAGCTTGTAGGTAAAACTGTTTGAGTTGCTCTTTCATTTTATGTATTAATTATAATTTTAAGTGGTATATAATAAATATTATCAAGCGTTAAAACCCCGATATTCATTTAGAAACACCTTGTATTTCGAAACGGACGTAGTAATGCTTAGGGGTTTTTAATTAAATGTTATTGGTAAATCGTTGACTTTATAGTTTATTTATCATTTATCAAAAGCATTTGTTTTTAGCGTTCTCTCTTATTTTAATTAAAAATTCTAATTAGTAAATCTTATTCTTTTACACCCATCATAAAGTTTTCACTTTATTTTCAGTATAACGGATTAATTTGAAGTAACGAAACCACAAATAAAAGCACGGGAAAATAATAATTTTCTTAATGAACGTTGGAGCAAAATGAAAATTTTAATTACTTGAAGAAAAACGAAATTATGAAAATGATTCTGTAGGAAATATTAGTGTAAACCTGTTTAATAATGAAGAGTCAGGATATAATTAAATTATTTGTGTAATTGACAGTGAAATACTAGTTTTGATGTCACAAAGAAAAGATAAAATCAACTTTAACTATTGTAGATATTTTATTGCAGTTGTTAGCTATAATGGAAAACGTCAGACTGTTGAAAAAAGTACTTAATTCATTACTATGCATAGTGAAAAAAATTAAAACTATGGAACTATCAAAACTCAGTAATTAAATGAACTTCAGAATACAATGCAAAATAATCAATTCACATTGTGTATGTTCATGAAATCCTCTAACCTTTCCCACAAGATTTTTCTTCAAAATGTAAGGTAAAATTATGAAGAATTTACTTGTTTCTGATGTAATATAACAAAGTGGAAAGCTTTTTTAATGAAAGTCATAAATCATACAGCAACTTTTAATTATTTTTGGCATGTTCAACACAGAATATTTTTGGATATTTCGTTTAAGAAAATAGATTTTTGAAACTTTATGTTACGTGTTGAAATTTCTTTTCAATGATCTAAAGACTATTTAATAATATTATAAGTTCCTGTAGATAACTCTAACATTTTGCGATAATAAAATGCAATCTTCACAAGTGTTTTTATTTTATATGAGGACGTGTAGAATATTTCATGGTGTTGTATTATTTGATTTGAAAGTGAAATTGTGGCTTACATTTTCTCTATATGTATTTTAATGTGTCTGATTTGTGTGTGTTTTTTCCCCCGAAATTATAGCAAAAAAAAATATTTTTGTTTAACTTATATCGGGTTGCAAAATTAATGTGGATAATCATTATAGTGTGTATTTAAAGATTATTGGGGATGGCGATGACATCAATAAGACATGTTACCTTTTGCACTCAAATACCTTTAGTTAAGTTTAAGGGAGGTTAATTTAATTTAATTTGATCAAAAAATTATTTAAGGCTAAAATCTAATATATAAAATGTACTTCTCTAAATCAATACAAAAATATTTACATTTCTTTTCACGTTAATAAGAGTATGTAGCCTTTCAATGTATGATATTGTACGTTATTTTTATTTTAAAATTACAATTCCGCACATTCATCAGATTTTCAAAGAGTTTTCTTTAATTATAAGGATTTTCTTTTTTATTTCCCTTCGCTATTGGGAGTCCCCTGCAACTCCCAATTACATGAACGGTTCCAAATGATGAAGAATAATGATGAAGATATAAGAGATTTAATGCATTATTCAACGTTTTTCTATAAAGTGAGAAGAATTACTAATTTTTTTTGCAGATCAGAAAACAAAGCATTTTATCTTGAAAAGGAAAGTTTCCTTGTATGAAGCTCGTTGAAAGAATAAGGGTTATCACAAAAAGGGAAATAGCCAAGAAAATCATTAACAATAAAATACAATTTACGGAAAATCCCTAACTGTGTGGCATCATACTTCTAAAATAAAAGAAAATAGAAAAGCATGATATAAAAGACCTCATACAAAACTCTTATTAAGATGTAAGGAAATTTCAATTAAAACTAATTGATTTAAACAATTATTTTTTATATCCTAAATTTAAACTTTAGGTATTTTCTTTCTTGCTAAGTTCAATTAAAATAATATTTCTTAAACCTGTATAAAATTATCTATGTCTAACAAGTTTTATATTGTATTAATTGCATCTTCAATAATTTTAAATTACACTTTTATTATGATTACCTTCATTAACATTGACATCCACTATACTTTTAAAAGTTTCATTTTATTCAGATTTCCACATCAATCGCCTTGAGAAAATATAGCCTTTTAAAATTCAATAAATAGTTTTTCACACGCTGTATTTTGTCTACTAGAAGCTATTAAATCAAAATTCAATGATAAATTTGTTATATGTTAGCTTTTCCCCATTTTCATATTCAAGATTTATTTGGAAAAAGCCTATTTAATCTATGATAACTTTACATTTTATTTATTCAACATAAAATTTTCCCAAGAGTTAAATGATGTTAAAATAATTAAAATTACTGGATTTCTTATATTTTTATAGAAAACTTAACTTTACATCTTTAAATCAGTTCAGTTTTATTTACATTAAATTTATATTCCGTCAGATGAATTTTAGACTAACGACAGACCAAAACTTTGTGCTGACAATATACATTTTTTTAATTTTCTTTTAAAACTGGATGGAATGAAAACTTTTAGACTTCTTTTATGGATGCAAAAATACGTTTTTCTATTTTCTACACTATTTATTTATTTCATTCCCCCCCCCCCCCAAAATGGAAGTATAAAATTATGCTCCAGTCCATATGTGATTAATATATATTATCTTTAACAATATACTAGGGAAATAAAAAGAATATAAAAGAGTAAATTACAGTCAAAATCGAATCACATTTCCGATTTCTAAGAAAAAAGCTGAATGTTTGCACATCTGAATCTTTGATTTTACGAAATAACTGATATATTCTGTTGAAAATCGAATGTTCTACTTTCACAGAATGCAATATAAAGAATATACGGATTGTTTTTGATCACCAGTTTTTTAGCTCCACAACTTTAAGAAAGCAGGATAAAAACACATATTTTTTTCTTATGTAATTTTGGAAAAATAATTTATCTCGCTGTGTTAATAAAACTTGTAAGAATTTTGAAAGAATATTTTTTATATTGAATAATAAGCATTTCAAAGAGAATGTTTAGAGAGTTTTTATCGAGAGAAAAAAACCCACATTCTTAGAGAGGTTAAATTTAATTATTTTAAAAATGTGAATGGTTTAAATTTTATTACGCACCAGTTGACTGTTATGTAGATTCTGATTAATCTGTGATCACCGTCATTACGTTCCAGGGACTCTTATGCATCTACTTCAACATAAAAAAAAATGACGACGCGAAATACGAGTTAAGATAAGTCTAAATTTAATTAGGATATTCACACAGTTATGATTACTGAGAATCAAAGCTAAGCCGTTCGCTTGGTTCGCGAGCATTATACCAATAAACCACAAAATATCACAAGACTGGAGAGAAGAAGCATCCTATGTACGAACTATATTCCAAATCTGGGTTCGAGGGTGAATAAAGTCACGTGCTACATGTAATTTACCGAAAGAACTTCTAAGTGATAAGAAAGAAAGCTATTACTGCTTTACCTCATTAACTGTTTCGCTGGCTAGCGGTGATTTCCATTACATCTACGGAGACTTCCCTTATTTACGCTAGAAGTTGTTTTCCTTGACCACGTGATAGTGACGTAGATGGAATATCCCCCATTGAATATACGTATGTCAGATTTGTGTGCTTGGTAACGAAGCCCATTTATAAATCCACGTACGAGATGAATACAGCTGATAACGTTACAACAGATGATTGTATTGATTGTAGCAACAGCGCATACGAGTCTTGCCACGAGTTCCATTTCAGATTCCACAGGCTCGTGATACACGAGAACTTTGAGGGCTCCCCACAGAAATACATAAAGGTTCGATAAAACAGATGAGGGTGGGGACCATGAAAACGGTCCAGCACGCCGAATTTATCAAATTATTTTTCAAATGATCACGAACAACCAGTCCAAAATGGGGAGGCGCCCCATCATGTTGGAACCACATGTTGCGCCTCACATTTGGTGGAATATCGTCAAGTACGCCAGGAAGAACCTGCTACAGAAAGATTTGATAGTTCGCGTAGGTCATGTGGGATGGTAAAAGGTACGGCCCGACAAAGCAGTCCCCGACCAAACCTGCCCACATATTTACTTCAAAGCGATGCTGTGTCGCGTGGTGCCGCACAGCGTGGGGGTTCTCTTGAGCCCACAAATGCACATTCTGCTGATTGAATACTCCATCCTTAGTGAATATGAACTCATCAGTAAACAACACATAAGCTGGGAAAATCACATCTTGGCACTTTGTTACAGATACCATTGTGCGAAACGTACGCGTTTAGGATGATCATAAAGGAGCAGTAATTGAACACTTTTGAGATGAAAGGCGCGTAAGGACACGGCGTGCAAAATGCGCTGTACACTGCAACGAGACACTCCTAAGGATGAGGCAACGGCACGTATGCTGGTAATCGGAGTAGTATCCACGGCATCCAACACACTTTTTTTATAACGACCGAACAGGTCGATCGTGGCCTTCCCTCATTACGCCTGCTACTTCTTAATGACCCGTATTCCCACAAATTTTGATGCACACTTACAAACAAACTGTGGTGCGGTTGATGTCTGTCTGGGAAGCATTCTCGATAAAATCGTTCACCGGTTCGTCCATTGACTTTAGTGCATGTCTGCAATCTCAGCGTTCGTATACAGTTGCATGCTCTTCGTATGCTGGTTTCCACACAAATGAGAAAATCCTTACTTTCCTCTCCAGCGCTCTCGTGCAGAGCACCACCGAGCGGCGTACGATGACGTTTCCGGGCATGGGTTGCTATGCAATTCTCAATCTTTATGATGTACTCTAGCGTCCCTAAAAATTTGTTGCTACATTTTTGAAACACCCTTTATTTAACTTAACATTTTCTCGACCGTACTAGCACTGTAGTGTAAAAAGTCGAATCCAAATCTGTTCAGTGATTGTTGAGGCAATTTCAGATATATATACACACACACACTTGCATATATATATATATATATATATATATATATATATATATATATATATATATATATATATATATATATATATGCCGATACGCTGCCGAGCAAGCAGTAATACGCTACCGCGCATGCGCGGTAGCGTATTACTGCTTACTCGGCAGCGTATTACTGCTTATTTTACTATTTAATACTGTTAATTTTACGGTATAATACTGGCAGCTGGGGCGCCAGTTTTATACTGTAAAATCAACAGTTATTTTTTGCAGTGTATGTGCTACGTATTTATGTAATTACGAACGCACCTAAAAATGAGATGCAGGATTGATTTATGTATTTATCAACCGATATATTTTGCCTTTCTTCTTCTTCAGTTTTTCTTCTTTTTTCTTAAAAAAAAAAATCTCTTACTGAAGTTGCAATAGTTTTTGAGACATTACTCTGCGGTAATGTCATATAGGGAATTTTGATGCCGAAAGGCTATATTTATATCTAAAATAGTCTCCTGGACTGAAATATTTACAGTACAATTAGTTTTTACATCATGCTGTTCCGAACTGGATTCTCCTTATAATATCCGTGGTTCAAATGCGATGTCGTCAAACAGATCACTAAGTTCCGAATCAGAGGCTTCTAAGAGTTGAAGAATTTCTTCTTGTATAAGTATTTTGCGCTTTTTAAACATTTAAAAATATTACATTAATGAACATTTTTAGTAAAAAAGACATTAAAATCAAACGGAGGTTTGTCTTCAGACCTAAAAAAAAAACTTACGTTTGTTGGTAGTCAACCTTATAAAATTAATGACAAAGCAGTACGAATGGACAGGTAACGAAATATTACGTCTTGTGCGCAAAACAATAAAAACTTAATTTACACTAGATGGAACCCGTCAAAACTTGACGGCAAACAATTTGATATGAATTACAAATTTTATATGAATACTAGATGGTACCCGTCAAAACTTGACGGAAAAAATTACAATAGCAATATTAGTAAAATAAACTTCTTTATTACATAAGTATCATTATGAAACAATCTTTCAAATATTTTATTTAAAAAAAATTTCCCCCAGTGAATTACGTTATTATTTCCGATGCAAACTCCAAACAAACAATCCGTAAACAAAACGGAAATCAGTTTGGCATTACCGCCCTATTCCCCACGGCAAGAAAGAAAATTTCCTGAACCTATGAAGTATCATACAAATATCCCTACCTTCATCTCATATTCAGTCAATAAAAGAACATATTAAATAAGGCACACATCCACCCCCCCCCTGTGATAATGCAACCGAACGAGCTCCTATGCGCATGTGCATTGCTTTTCCCCAAACGCACCGTCGAAATTCGACGTTAAAAAAGTTTTAAAATGTTTTGATCAAAATTTTTAAAATGTCTTCTTTAATCATTGTTCGTTTTAAAACCATATCTTCTGAAACGCATCTATTGTTTTAAGCTAATCAATTTTTATGAAAAGGTGAAGAATTTTTTTTACAATAATAAATCAATCTGCAGATAAAGGAGATTTTTAATGTTTTCAAGTGCAATTTATTTGTATGGTTTCTTCATTCCTTTACATAATCAGGATGATTATTCCTTTTCCATAATTAAGAGAAATAATGTAAATAAATAAATATCCAAGATTATTTTTGATTCTGTTTTCATTAATATATTGTAAATTTTATTGTTAAAAGTTACTGATAAATGATACTTTAGTAAATGGGGCTCTTCTTAATTATTATTATTATTATTATTCTTTTTTTGAGATTTAATGCAACATTCTTCCGTTTGTTTATTGGGCGCTACAGTTTGGCGAATTATTTGAGGTACTTTTCGGTTAACAGGGCGCCAATGAAGTATATATATATATATATATGTAATAATAAAAAATGTTCGCCCGATTTCTTTAGTTAAATTATTCCAAATTCTTCAATTCTTTTTTCCCTCTCTTTTTAAAATATCTCTTAAATCTATTTTGTATTTTATTCCATAACTTAATCAAAATATTCTTTTATTTATCATTCTAAAAATCTTAATCTGTTAAAAGCTACACGTATTTATTAAAACCTTATTCTCTTAAATTGCAACACTGCCTCTAAACACACCTGCCTAATTTCTTCTTTTGAGACATTTAATTTTTATTCTTTGGAACTTTTGTAATACCATTTTTATTTCTATTTAATTCATTCGGCATCCCATGATTCCAAGCGGTTTTCGCGCCCAAAGGCCTTTTTACCTTTTTAATTTGCCGCTTCTGTTAAAGAGTTTTAATCATACGTCAGAGACACGTCTTCGTGGCCTCATTTTTTCATCCATTAGCGAGAAAGCTCCGCCTTCTTTATCCCCCTAGCGCCCTCCGAACATGGATGCGGGTGGACCAGCTTGTTCGCGCGTTTTGTACCTTTGGGCCAAATTTTGAAGTATTTATACGGTTACACTGGCTTCGGAGACAGAATTTACACGAATTAGTGGTTGTCATCTAATTGCCGTCACTGGGGAGTCTACACTAATGCATCGGTAGTATATTCTTCAAGCTCTACTAATTCTTCAAGATCTTCAAATGTGTTCAGTTTTAATGAAGCGAAAGTTGGTGGAGTTGCTTTCATCTCTGTGATCACAATAAAGCCACTGCTCATCTATTAAGTTATTAAGTCTTCTTTTTAATGTTTTTGGGAAATTTCTTCTGGATTTCACTGCCTCTGCTCAATTTTTACGACTGCAAATACACTAAGATTTCCGATGTGATATACTTCGAGATTTGTCTTCATGGAGAGCGACTCGAAGTGATGCCCTGTCCGGGTGTCATGACTACATTTCAACGATCTCGACTGCGGCTACCTCGATATGATTATCAGGTAATTTTAGTGGTTTCGGACTGAGATGTTCCGATTGTCTGGTGGAAAGAACGTTCAAGTCGACAGCAATAGCGATCGTCTATAATGTGCCAATTTTCGACAGGAATGTATCAAAAAAGCCGGTCAGGATAACTGATGACCTGTGTAATAAAAACATTTTGGAGACTTCCCAGTGATATTGGAGAAGAACTACCGATTAGTTGTCAAATTATCACTCATAAGTGTTTATAAATTTATCCCAGAAGTGACGTCTGTAAGTTAAATTATTCTTTTATTTTTATTGATTTCTTATTTTATTGATTTGTTATTTTTGGCTTATATAGAACAAAAATTGTTCTTAGAATACTTTAGAAGAATTTTGTTCCTTTTATCCTGAACATTTAGAACTTACGAAATTTAATATTTATTCTTATGTATTGTTAAAAAATTAATTTTATTTGGTTAAGCTCACAAATATTACTGAAAGTTTTGAACTGCTCTGATATTTATTCCTATATTACTTCATTTTACAAGAGTAACTTCATTTTATGTTCTTATTTTATCATTTAATTATAGTCCCTTTTCATTCGGTGATATTTATTCATAGGAAATAATTTCTATTTATTGAAAAAATATATGAGTAATCTCTTTTCAAGTAACATGTATTGGAACATATTCTATGCCATTCTAAAAATGCATAAAAATTTATTAGATTATCTGAAATTACAGCTTCACTGATTGCATAATAATCGCAAAAATAGCTTTTGAAGTTTATTAATGTGAAAAAAAAAAATGTGTTATCTCAAAAGAAAGTTGAGTAACATTGAAAGGGTAAAATTATTGTGCAGTTAATTTATTTGTTTATTTTATTACTTTTGTTTTTTGATGCTATATTCTGAGAGTACAATTCAAGAGCCAAAAAAAAAAAATTGTTCTTACGAAATAATGATACTTATTTTAAAAAAGTGTTTTATTTATTTCATTCTAAATTGTGATATTCATATATAGTGGATCTATTTATAGAAAGATTATAGTAGTAGTTTACATTTACTATTTAAGTGAAATGAATTTTAATATGAATTGGACTTTTTTACTGTTGAATATTATTTAGTTTGTTATTTAAATTATTAAGAGTTAGATATTTACAGTTGTTGTTAAGTTAAAAAATTCTTTATACATTGTTATTTTTTTTTACATGTTATTAAAGTCAGGGTTCGTTAAAGTTATTGTTGAAAGTAAAGGTACTCAAACCAAAATGGCTGAAAAAGAGCTTAATGTTATTATTTTTGACCCAGAAAGTGGGATGAATGTTGTGTCTTGGCTTAGACACTTTGAAGGATCAGCCCCTCCAGATAAAAAAGAGTGGAAAATCAACAATATTTCCAAATATTTGAAGGGCGAAGCATTAAAGGTGTATGTTAATGAATGTCTAGATTGTAAAGAGTATGAAAAAATTGCTGAGATCTTAACTGAAAAATTTCTGAAAGTAACAGTCCCCCGTTTTTCTGATTTCGCCTCGCTGAAATTGCATGACCTAAACAACTTAGAAAATTATTTCCGTCAGAAAATAGAGATAGGTCGACAACTTAAACTATGTGAAACTATTATTTTACAAGGATTGACAGATGGCTTAAAACCTGAATACCAGAACTATTTAATAGTAAATCCTCCTGAATCTACTACCGATTGGTATAGATTAGTTAAACAACTTGTTGTCATTCCATCTCATTCTAGCAGTAACAATAATAGTAATGTTAGAAATATGTCTCAAAATTCCAGACCTTTTTATCAACCAGTTAATTCACCTAGACATTGGATTCGCCCTCAACCTAATTACAGGAATCCAAATTTCCAAGCAGCAACTAATTTTAACCCTTCAACATCCAGGTTCGTTAGTCCCAGATTGCCTGTCAATCATTATCAAAGAAGGCTTCCTAGTCGACCATGTCGAATGTGTTTAAATAGAGGTATCCAAAATGCTTATCACTGGGAGAGGGATTGTGTATTCAATGTTAGGCCTCTGCAATCTTCTGCACCCCCTCTTAGTCAACCACAACCATCTACTGATAATATATGACAGTTAATTGTATCAGGATATGTAAATAACAGGGAACTACCTTGTGTGATTGACTCTGGCTCAACCATAGTATTTTGCCTTTTAAATTTGTTAAATTCTTAAATGCTAAAGTTATAAATATTCCACCTGTTATTATTGGCCAAGTCAAAGGAACTGTTGTAATAGATAAAGCTTGTAATTTATTGTTTAAATTAGGTAATGTGCAACAAAATATTAGATTTTTAATATGTAATACAAATTTAGATTATGCTATACTAGGTTTAAAAGAATGCTGTAAGTTTAATTTAATTATTGACTGTGCTACAGGTAGAGTATTACAAGGAGACCTTGTTTTAAATGAATCTAAGAACATATCCAGTGATAAATTAAGGTTACTTCATTTTAATGTTAACTATGATTATCAGAGAGTTCAACCCGATTATGGAAAGATCATATCTCCTCAATCCTTTGTTCCATCTAATGTTGATAATTCTAAATTAACTGGGGAAATAAATTCTATAGAAAATGAAACTTTAAGGGAAAGTATAAGGGATTATTTAGATATATTTTCTAAAAATAAATTTGATGTCGGGTGAATTAATATCGAACCGCAACGTATTTTTCTTAATTCTGACCTACCAATATCTCTGAGGCCATACAGAACTTCCCCTTTAGAAGAAAAAGAGATTTCGGATCAAATTCATTCACTATTAGATGCTGGTTTAATTAAAGAGAGCAATAGTCCCTATTCTGCCCCTGTTACTTTAGTAATGAAAAGAGAAGAAGGTAAAAAAACTAGATTATGTGTTGACTATAGAAAATTAAATGCAATAATGAAAAATGACGCAGAACCCCTACCTCGTATCAATGGAATTTTAGATAAACTGAGTAGTGCGCAGTATTTTTCAACTTTAGATTTAGCCTCTGGCTACTGGCACATACCCATACATCCATCCGATACTGAAAAATTGGCTTTTGCTACCAACTTTGGGCTCTTTGAATGGTTAGTTCTGCCCTTTGGGATTAAATTAGGCCCCCCGATATTTAATAGAACCCTTAGAAGAATACTTACTAAATACAAAATAGACTTTGCTTGCCATTATTTTGATGATATCATTATTTTTTCTTCCTCATTAGAAGAACATATGCAACATTTAAACCAAATATTTGAATTATGTAGACGCGAAAACATTAAACTTAAACTCTCTAAATGCAATTTTGTCCAAAATAAAATTAACTTCTTAGGATATACCATCCAGAATGGCACATTAACTCCTGCTAATGCTAATATTGAAGTAATAAAAAAACTAAAACCCCCTTCAAATGTAAAGGAACTTCAGAGATTCTTAGGATCTATCAATGTTTATCACAAGTTTATAGATAAATATGCCGAAATTCGAGTCCCTCTTAACAGATTACTCAGAAAAAATACACTATGGGAATGGAATACAGATTGTCAAAATTCTTTTCAGAAATTAAAAGATGCCTTAATAGCCAAACCTATCTTAAAAATTTATGACCCTAAGTTACCCCTCCATATGTTTGTTGATGCCTCACAGGTGGCAGTAGGTGCAGTCTTAAAACAACCTGATAGTAATAATTTTTTACATCCAATTGCTTATTACTCTAGAGGATTGAGAAGTTATGAGAAGAATTATTTTATTACCGAGTTAGAGTGTCTTGCCATCATTGACACCTTAGACAAATTCTATCATTATTTTCATGGTGTAAAATTTACCATTCATACTGATCATGCATCTCTTGTATGGTTAAAAAATACTAAACATTTGAGAGGCAGGTTATTTAGATGGTCTTTGAAGTTGAGCATGTTTGAATATAATATAGTTTACGAAAAGGGATCCACAAATGTCGAAGCCGACATGTTGTCGAGAAACCCAATTTCACATTTTATTCAACCACTTACTTTTCTTCTGGACGTTAAAGAAATTATAGAGAGGCAGGAAAAAGATAATGTGTGTGGTAAAAATTATCTAAAGGAAAATGGACTTATGATAGCAAAAAAGAAAGGTTTTAGAAAAATAGTAGTCCCCATGTCTTTAAGGAGAAAAATACTAAATGTTGCTCATGAAAAATTTGGTCATCCTGGTATCCAAAAAATGTTAAATTTAATCTCCCCTAATTATTATTGGCCTGACATGACGCAAGATATAACCAATTTTGTAAAACATTGTGATATTTGTCAAAAGAATAAAAAACCCAGACAGAAAAAATTTGGCTTATTACAAGCTATGCACACCACAGATCAACCTTTTGAATGTCTTTCTATTGATACTGTGGGAGGATTCAATTATTATAACTCCATCAAAAAATATCTACACATCATCATCGACCATGCTACTAGATATGTTTGGGCTTTCCCCTCAAAAAGTGTTACCACAGAAACTTATACTAATTGTCTAAACCAAGTTTTTAATATTCAAACACCACAACAATTATTCTGTTTTAATAAAATTCTTAATGTCCAGACCCATCAAAAAGTGTTAAGTGATAGAAATGCAGCCTTTACTTCATCTAGATTTAAAAAATTTCTGCGAAACCACAATATTAAGCAACGTTTAACCACATCACATCATCCTCAAACGAATGGCAAATGTGAGAGAGTGAACCAGACAATAGTTACTAGATTGAAGTGTAAAGTCAATTCTACCAACTCCAAAATTCCTTGGACAAAAATTTTGACAGAAGTATTTAATGAGTATAACAATACCCCTCATTCTATCACTAAATTCCCTCCTGCTTACTTACTTTTTGGCCAATTACCCTATGATTCTCCTCTTCATCAAAATTATTACCCTCCTGTTCAAGAAGCCCTTAAACTTGCTAAAAAACGCACTGATGAATTCTATTGGAGAAGTAAAAAATATTATGATCGAAATTATCTAGAACCAAAATTTGAGATTGGAGATCTTGTAATTTATGAAGAGTTCCAATATCCTAATACCAGAAAACTTTCACAAGTCTTTAGTGGTCCTTATCAAATCCTTAATAAGTTATCTGATGTCAATTTTGAAATTGATAGACAAATTCAAAATAAACCTACTGAAATAGTACATGTATCAAAATTACGCCCTTATTATCCTCCTGATCAATTAAAATTATCCCATGAGAACCAACAACAAACTAATGTTAAATTTATAGTTTCGTCTTGATTTTAATATAATCCAAAAATAAACGAAATAAAATAAATTAATAATTAACTAATCAATTCTCTTCTGTATAACCGTGGTGTTCTTGATTGTGCACACGAGAGTGTCACTGTTGAAGTTTCCACTTGAGTCAACTTTTTATGCTGGCGTAATTTAGTTGATTTAAGTTAGGAGTTTCTGATACTGAATTGGATTAGATTAGAATAATAAATTAAACAGTATTAACTAAACTAATAAAATAAACTGGATTAAATTATATCTTAAACTAATTAAATATGATATCTTAATACTAATTGAGAATTGTCCAACCTTTCTTAATATGCTACAAGGTCCCATTTTTTCATTTCACAACTTATGTTTTCTTGTTTGACTGAAAGCAAGATAGTTACATAACCATCATCTACACAATAATGATTGTTTTCACGAATTTTTCTTATTTATTCCTTTTTTGTATTATGTATTTTATTGAGTATATTTCATACCTCATTCACTACTATATGGATGAAATATTAATTATATACTTAAGAAAGTAATTAAAGAAAGAGTGTGATATTTTTGAATTATAATGCTTGTTATTGCTGAACTTATTGTTGAATATTATTATTATTAATTATACTATTTATAATTTGATATTGAGATTAAATATTACTTGAATTTGAATACTACTTGAATTTGAATATGTTGAGATATATAAATTTTTACTTCTAGAAGTAAACAAGTAATAAAGTAGTAAAGGTAATGGAAGTTATAAAGGTAATAATGGTAATAGTAATTTTGATGTTGAGTAAAAATCTCTTATACTGCTTACATTACCTATTTGCCTTTTTAGGTAATTACCATTTGTCAGACAAACTATACCATAACAAAATACTCATTTCTCTTAAGTTTTTCTTAGCATTCCATTCAGGACTGAGTTTTTCAGACAAACATAAGTTTAATATTTGAAAATTAACTTATGATTATTGTTATTGTTAAGTATTATTATTTTAAATTTTTATTGTTGATATTCTTCTTCTTCTTCTTATTATTATTATTGTATTATTTGTGTTTTATTGTTGTTAATATTAATCTTAGTACTATTTTCGAGTTGTTGCTAGTAAATGTAAAGCATTCAGATGAACTTTAATTCTGAAATAGACTTTCAAAAGGAAGGTCAGTAAGATCTAAAATTTGAAGGATTTTTCTCTTTCAATTTGTAAACTGTTCAGTTTGTGAGGTATGCAAATAACTTTTTTGGATGGACTATCACTCAGACGAGAACTGAACGACAAATTAAGCAACAATTCTACAAGCAATTTGCAACAAATTTTGTAAGATGATACTCTGGAAGTATGTTATCTATTATTTTAAAGTGTTACAATTCTTTTCTTATTTTGTTTAATATTTTCTAAAGCTTTTTATGTCATTGTTAACAAGATTAATATCTTGTAATTGTATTTTTATTAACAACTCCACCAATTCGCGTTATAGTTATTAAATTTAATGTTATTGGGCATTAATGAATAAATTTTGGAAATGTACTTATTTTGACTTCCTCCAGTTGACAAATTGTAATCCAAGTCCGTGTAACATTTCCCTTCAATGAACTTGCAGGTCATATGACCTACCGGTTCATTCGTCTTTTTGGGTGGGGGGATATGTAATAATAAAAAATTTTCGCCCTATTTCTTTAGTTAAATTATTCCAAATTCTTCAATTCTTTTTTCCCTCTCTTTTTAAAATATCTCTTAAATCTATTTTGTATTTTATTCCATAACTTAATCAAAATATTCTTTTATTTATCATTCTAAAAATCTTAATCTGTTAAAAGCTACACGTATTTATTAAAACCTTATTCTCTTAAATTGCAACACTGCCTCTAAACACACCTGCCTAATTTCTTCTTTTGAGACATTTAATTTTTATTCTTTGGAACTTTTGTAATACCATTTTTATTTCTATTTAATTCATTCGGCATCCCATGATTCCAAGCGGTTTTCGCGCCCAAAGGCCTTTTTACCTTTTTAATTTGCCGCTTCTGTTAAAGAGTTTTAATCATACGTCAGAGACACGTCTTCGTGGCCTCATTTTTTCATCCATTAGCGAGAAAGCTCCGCCTTCTTTATCCCCCTAGCGCCCTCCGAACATGGATGCGGGTGGACCAGCTTGTTCGCGCGTTTTGTACCTTTGGGCCAAATTTTGAAGTATTTATACGGTTACACTGGCTTCGGAGACAGAATTTACACGAATTAGTGGTTGTCATCTAATTGCCGTCACTGGGGAGTCTACACTAATGCATCGGTAGTATATTCTTCAAGCTCTACTAATTCTTCAAGATCTTCAAATGTGTTCAGTTTTAATGAAGCGAAAGTTGGTGGAGTTGCTTTCATCTCTGTGATCACAATAAAGCCACTGCTCATCTATTAAGTTATTAAGTCTTCTTTTTAATGTTTTTGGGAAATTTCTTCTGGATTTCACTGCTTCTGCTCAATTTTTACGACTGCAAATACACTAAGATTTCCGATGTGATATACTTCGAGATTTGTCTTCATGGAGAGCGACTCGAAGTGATGCCCTGTCCGGGTGTCATGACTACATTTCAACGATCTCGACTGCGGCTACCTCGATATGATTATTAGGTAATTTTAGTGGTTTCGGACTGAGATGTTCCGATTGTCTGGTGGAAAGAACGTTCAAGTCGACAGCAATAGCGATCGTCTATAATGTGCCAATTTTCGACAGGAATGTATCAAAAAAGCCGGTCAGGATAACTGATGACCTGTGTAATAAAACATTTTGGAGACTTCCCAGTGATATTGGAGAAGAACTACCGATTAGTTGTCAAATTATCACTCATAAGTGTTTATAAATTTATCCCAGAAGTGACGTCTGTAAGTTAAATTATTCTTTTATTTTTATTGATTTCTTATTTTATTGATTTGTTATTATTGGCTTATATAGAACAAAAATTGTTCTTAGAATACTTTAGAAGAATTTTGTTCCTTTTATCCTGAACATTTAGAACTTACGAAATTTAATATTTATTCTTATGTATTGTTAAAAAATTAATTTTATTTGGTTAAGCTCACAAATATTACTGAAAATTTTGAACTGCTCTGATATTTATTCCTATATTACTTCATTTTACAAGAGTAACTTCATTTTATGTTCTTATTTTATCATTTAATTATAGTCCCTTTTCATTCGGTGATATTTATTCATAGGAAATAATTTCTATTTATTGAAAAAATATATGAGTAATCTCTTTTCAAGTAACATGTATTGGAACATATTCTATGCCATTCTAAAAATGCATAAAAATTTATTAGATTATCTGAAATTACAGCTTCACTGATTGCATAATAATCGCAAAAATAGCTTTTGAAGTTTATTAATGTGAAAAAAAAAAAAAAATGTGTTATCTCAAAAGAAAGTTGAGTAACATTGAAAGGGTAAAATTATTGTGCAGTTAATTTATTTGTTTATTTTATTACTTTTGTTTTTTGATGCTATATTCTGAGAGTACAATTCAAGAGCCAAAAAAAAAATTGTTCTTACGAAATAATGATACTTATTTTAAAAAAGTGTTTTATTTATTTCATTCTAAATTGTGATATTCATATATAGTGGATCTATTTATAGAAAGATTATAGTAGTAGTTTACATTTACTATTTAAGTGAAATGAATTTTAATATGAATTGGACTTTTTTACTGTTGAATATTATTTAGTTTGTGATTTAAATTATTAAGAGTTAGATATTTACAGTTGTTGTTAAGTTAAAGAATTCTTTATACATTATTTTTTGTTACATGTTATTAAAGTCAGGGTTCGTTAAAGTTATTGTTGAAAGTAAAGGTACTCAAACCAAAATGGCTGAAAAAGAGCTTAATGTTATTATTTTTGACCCAGAAAGTGGGATGAATGTTGTGTCTTGGCTTAGACACTTTGAAGGATCAAAAATGTAAATGTATGCTTGGTGACAATGGTGTCCGTATAACGGAAAAATACCAAATTTTCTCTTACAAACAGTATTGAAAATCAATTTTTACTATTGATATATATAAAAGTGCATATTTTTTGATGTAGTATGGGAATAGTTTTATATTCTGTGCTGGTTGGCGCGATTGGCCAAATATCCAAAATAGCGGCAAAAGGGGTGTGACGTCAGGTAGATTAAGTTTATTTCAGTAGTTAAAAATGTAACCCCAAAGACTGAAAATCGCAGCAATCGCATTAAACACTTATCGCCAAAATCAACTCGCCAAAAAAATCAGCACAGGACACGGATATCCTCCCTAAAAGATTTTCTTACAATTATTTTTCTTAGAAAATATAAAATAAACGGTTTCTAGGCTTATGCTATATGAATTAATTTCACTGTACATAAATATGTTACAAAAAATGGTACTTCTCTATTATCCCGTCGACCGCTTTTCATAACAAAAAACTATCGCCAAACTGTAACGCCAAATAAACGGGAGAATGTTGCCATTGGAATATCAAAATAAATAAATAAATAAAATATAAGAATTTAAGGACACAATTATTATTTTAATTAATGAAATAACTAATAAATCAGTAAAACATAATGAAAATTACACGCAAATGCCGAATTAAACACCACTTGATGACATAACAAACACGTATAACGCTTTTGACATCATGTAAATGGGACTGCATTTTTGGCGTTTAATCTTACAGTTTGGCAATAGTTTGTTGTCATGAAAAGAGGTCGACGGGATAATAGAGAAGTATCTAAAAAAAATATATAATTTTTACTATTAAAAATTTAGTCTGACTCTCAGAATTTTCAAAGAAATTTTTCTTGCTTAATTAAACGCCATTAAGGCATGAGGCATATTTCCAAGACCAACAAAAAAGCGAAAAAAAATATATCCAATACGGCACTTTTATGTTAGCTGGGCGCCAGTGATAACTCGCCAAATCTTGTTTCAATTGGTATCATTTGAATTGCAACCCTTTCAATTCAATGATTTCAATTTTGATTTCAATTCAATTCTTGAGATTTTGTTATTTGTATTGATGTACTTGTGGTGGCACAGATATCATATACGCACTACATTGGAGCGATTGTTTTCCCCCGCCAATCTGGTGAAAACTTTGTTTTTGAATATTAATGTTATAACGTTATTTTATTTTTATATTGAAATTTAAAAAATCACGTGCTATTATTGCATGCTATTTGTAACTAATATTCAAAAACGAAGTTTTCGCCAAATTGGCGGGGGTAGAAATCGCGCCAATGGGGTGCTTATATGACATCTGTGCCTTTGTGCAGTATTTCATCATGATTGTATTTTAGCTATTTTTAAGTAAGTTTTTAAAGACATTATACTGTAATGTTAAAATATTGGTTATTTGTTATTATCTAATGTTAAAAGATTATCGAGAAAAAAAAAGGGTTGGCGAGATTAAAAAATTGTGGCGATCACTGGCGCTTGGCTAACATAAAAGTACCTAAAATACATATATTCAGACATTTCAGTGTCCATTTCGATGTTAAGAAAAAACATTACAATTTTATTACATAGGGGTTTTTTTTGTAGTTTTTTTTTGTAGTTTTTCTTCCCTTAATGGGACGACGGGATAATGAACGGAATTTCCACAGGATAATGAAGAAATATCAGAATATTTTTCTGCATTTTATACTTATATTAAGAAATACATATGTTTAAGATTTTCTGAATCACTTATTTGTTTACTTTTTCATGCATTATATTATTGAAGGTTGTTAGTTCTCTGATACATTGAAATATCCCCTACTTATATAAAAATTGCGTGTGTTTTCTGTGGTGTTTCGCATAAACGTTGTAAAATTCAGGTAATTAGATTTTATCCAACTTTGCTGTCATAACTCCTGATGAAGCAGTCATTTTGGCGATTTTTCTGTTACCTGTAAAATGTTTGTTTTTGGTATAGCCCGAACTAAGAAAAATTTGGGTACTTTTCCGTTATACGGACACCTTTGTAGCCAAGCATACATTTACATACATTTAATGCATACATTTACATACATTTAATACATACATTTACATGTATGGCATGGTGTCCCTAAAACGGAAAAGTACCAAAATTTGCGATCGATCAAATAATTAAATTTCGTTATTTTCTTATTTTTAATCTGAGAAAGTAACAATAATCATGGTTTTAATTAATTTTGCAATATGCGGTGCAACCAAAACAATTTTGATTAAATCGGTACAGGTATCGCAGACGCACCGGGGTTAATTTTTGGTGCCAAAATGACAATTTTTGCTTTGTATGGCAACCTGATGTTTTATAATAAAATTGAATATGTGTGTAAATAAATAAAATAAAATAGATACTTTTATGTTAGCTGAGCGTCAGGGATAACTCTCCAAATCTTGTTTCAATTGGAATTATTTAAATTGCAACATTTTACGTGAGATTTGTTATTCATATTGATATGTTTATGTTTAGATATTTTACTATGATTATATTTTAGCTAATTTTAAGTAAGTTTTTTAAGATTTTATATTACAATGTTAAATTTTACCTAGTTGATATTAGCTAATGTCAAAAGATTGGCGAACCACAGAATTCAGAGAATAAACTATATGCCTCCCAACAGTGGGAGTTGCCGACATTATGACGTCATAAGCAGAAGTAAAAGTTTAATTGAAAATTACGACTAATTAATTAAATTTTCGAACAAACGAATGCACGATAACAAATCTGTGTCCAAATATCTTTCATTAAAAGAAAAGAATGGTGTAATTTGATGCAGTAGTTTATTCTCACGGATTGTCGAAAGAAATCGCTTAGCGTTTTAAATATATAGATTGTTTTGTATTTTCCTTTTCTATTTTCCTTTTATTTCAGCATTACATTAAAAATTTGAATTTAAACCATTAAAAACATACTAATAATTCCCTATTTACGACAGCTAAATAATCCAACTGTTTAATTCTTGCTTGATTTGATAGCCTAAGAGGGGCAGCTCAGAGGAGGAAACCAAGTCCGTAGAACATAATATCTCTCTCAGATTCCTTTATTAAGGTACATTAAAAAAATACAATGTTGAAACACCTGCCCTGCCTAAGGAAAACCCACACGCGACGGGCAGGGTGGCTGGGAACTTTATAAAACTAAGAAATATACAAATATATTCCTCACTGACGGAAAACAGATTTCCTACGCGACATTGGGCAATGAAGTTGATGGTGGATTTAGTTGACAATAGCCTCAAATGAGGCACTTTAGCACTTGTCTACTTGAGTCTTGGTTATTATTATTCGTGGAACAGGCCACTAGTATGTTACGTTGCATAGATCATGGGAAAAGATGTGAATATTTTTAATTTTTGATAGAAGTGTTGGGCGTGGTAAACATTGCTTTGAAAGCTGACTTTGGACTGATGCTGCTACCTGTTGTGCCAAATAGATACTATTGAGTTTCTAAAATTTAGCGCCATCGTTCATTTCCTTTGTTTATTACATACAATTAACTAAGCATAAATATCAGCTAACTATTGAGTTTCTACAAACCAGCACCATTGTTCATTTTCTTCGTTTATTACATAGTACAATTAACCAGAAAGCATAATATCAGCTAACTATTGAATCTCTACAAGCCAGCACCCCTATGGCAGAAAATTGCTGTGCTTTATGCGACAAACTTTATTAACAGCAAAATCTTTCTGCAACAACAGTCTCCGAAATCGAGACAAAAATGATAATATGCCAAACTACAAAAAAGTATTCCAACCCCCTTTCCATCTCGGTATTTAGAAATCCCTCTTGTGAAATTTAGAATGATTATTTTTTGTTTCTTCAAAATAACAAATAAGACAACTAGGGTACCTTCTAAAGACCCTAGGCCACCTGGGACACCTAGGGAGCATAACTAGGGTATCTAGAGAACCTTATTTGTCTGCAAGAGAGCAGACAAATAAGGCAAAATATTTTTCTAAAAAATATTTTAAAAATATTTTAAACTTTGTATGCTGGAGGGGAGAGAGAAGGAGAAGTAGATATTTCACGGGAGAATTAAAAAAATGTGATCATTTATTTATTGTTTATGAAAAGTAACAAATAGAACAACAACAAAAATAATTCAAGAATTTTAAATACTTTAAAAATTATTGTGTTAAGGTTAAGAGAAGCAAAATTTTCACGGGGAGAGGAAGGATAGTAAATGAACATTCATTTATTGTTATTTCAAAGTATTAAATAAGACAGATTGTTTTTTACTTACTTCTTTTTTTACAAAAAGAAATTATTGGATTCATGAAAATTTTCGACTTCCGGTTTTCGACGAATCTATACTTTTTAGAAGGTCCTGAACACAATTTGACTGTTTTTAGTAAATGTCTCTTTGTGAGTCTGAGAGTCTGTCTGTCTGTATGTGACAAACATTTTGTGGGCGCTCTATCTCAAGAACTAATGCATGGAATTTAATAATACTTTAGATTCAGTTAGTCCCTGATATAAATGGGTGCCAATTGGTTTTTGTTGTAAATCGCTCAACAGGTGGTGCTGTTATGCAGCACTTTTAGAGATTTTCGCAATAGCTCTATCTCAATGCACTTATTTTCATCAAACTTCAGATTTAGTTAGACTTTGACATAAGTAGATGCTGATTACGTTTTTGTGTTGATATCCCAACAGGTGGCGCTGCTATGCTGCTTTTTCATGATTTTCGCGATAACTATATCTCTAGAACTAATGCACGGATTTTCATCAAACTTAAGATTCAGTTGGACGTTTACATAAGTTGTTGTTGATTAGGTTTTGGTGTAAATCTCCCAACAGGTGGCGTAGCTATGCTGCATTTTTCAGGATTTAGACGATTTTAGCGATAGTCATATCTCAAGAACTAATGCTCGAAATTTAATAAAACTTTAGATTCAGTTACACCTTGATATAAATTTGTGCCGATTCGTTTTTAGTGTATGCAAAACCTGTGTGATAGAAGAATGTTTTGGGATTGGCACATCCGACTAGTTTTAAATGAAAGAGTTTTAAAACATTTTAAACAGTGTGATGATGGAGCAAAGAGAAGGTGATAAGAATTTTCGTTGGGGGGGGGGGGGGGGTAGGAATCTGTATGAATATTTATATAGTATTATTTCAAAACATCAAATAAATAATTAAGGTAAAAAAAGGGACATAATTTTTTTAAGATTAACAACTTTCACCCTTAACTTTTGTTTGCGGTCTCACATCTCACAGACTATTTTTTTGTTTTCAGTTTTTGCAGCTTAACTGGTAAAATTTTGTTTCGTTTGGAGCTTTAGTATCTCATCAAAAACAACTCGTTGTAAATGATCCCGCCAAGCTACAAACCTAAAACATCAGTCACAAAAAGAAGTGATATCACATAAAAAGAAGCGATATAGAAGTGCATACTCCGAGTCGCGTGTAAAAATCTATCACCACTCATAATGTTTCCAAAGGACTCGGAGTGAGGTACAGTATGTGAAGACTGCTTGGCGACCTGCAGGCTTTTATAATATATGTAGTATATCAATTTTGAAAATCGAAAAATAAATTTTATATTTTTGTTATACCACTTTTATAAATATTTTTGTATGCGAAAGAACTGACAGAGCGGATTTTCCCCCAGATCTATGCCATTCTCTTACGCTAGAATTACTGCAATATATCTGAATTTAGTTAACGTTTATTATAAGGTTTATATATATATATATATATATATATATATTACAAACTCAAAATCTTTATACGTTTACTTAAAAAATCCTCTTTGTAAGAGTGGTGTTTTTAGTTTAAATAATGGTAAATAAAATAAAGAAATTGATTTTTCAAGCTCATAAATAAGAAAGGACATGCAAACACAGAAGCTTCAAATTTACAATTTTATGGGAGCAAAATAAATAAATAATTAAATAAATAAAATAAAATAAAATAAAATAAAATAAAATAAAATAAAATAAAATAAAAATAATATAGCCATATGTAATTGCAGGAAACGCAAACATTATAAAAGCCTGCAGGTCGCCAAGCAGTTTTCACATACTGACCTCACTCCGAGTCCTTTGGAAACAATATGAGTGGTGATAGATTTTTACACGGGACTCGGAGTATGCACTTCTATATCGCTTCTTTTTATGTGATATCACTTCTTTTTGTGACTGATGTTTTAGGTTTGTGGCTTGGCGGGATCATTTACAACGAGTTGTTTTTGATGAGATATCACTCCTTTTTGTAAGGTACTTAATTTCAATTATACGGATTCCATTTTTATTCAGAAAAGAAAAGATGAAAGGGGCAAAAAATAATAGTGATGCTATAAACACAATTATACATCAGAATTATACAATTTATTGAGTGACTTATTCCAATGTACATGTCGCTACCATAACAACGGGGAAACTTCTATATTAATTTCCTTACATTGTATTCATCAGATTATTTATGATATATTTATTTTCCTTTTTCTTTTGTTTATATCACTCTTCCGTTTATATACATTCAAAAACAAAAAAATAGACAATTTTACAGTAGTTTACAAATTAATTAAAATACTACAGTTTCAGAAAAATGTGGAAAAATAAGAAGCACTTTTTTTCGGTCAACTACAACGATAAGTTTATGGAGCATATTTTACCGAGAATAATCAACATTTTTTTTTTCTACGAACCTATTTCTATTAGTATAAAAATTTACAGGGATTTTTATACTAACATATTAAATATATTATTTTTGAAAACTACTGAGCACCTTAGAAGTTTTTATTTGTTTAAGTTTTTTAATTCAACGTTTCGAGAATTTGAAAAATAAAAAATTCGCAACGTTTGCAAAAGTATAATAACTATTAAAGTGATTTCTGTCCATATAGTCAGTTCATTCCAATTCGGTGATCCTAAAATATAGGTCCCTAATCTCCGGCAGTCCATGAATTAATTAGGACATATGTATGCAACTGTTAAAATGTTCTCAAAGTTGACAATAGAGGCAATAAGTATAGCTCGGCAAATATGAAACACGGCATTGCTTCATCATGGCTTTGTTTCGTGAGGTGTTCGTTCTCCGAACATAAAAATCTCACGCGAAAGTGTTCGTTAACCGATTTGTTCGTAAACCGAACAGTTCGTTACCGATCACCTATTGTATACGAAATTTAGCATTTTAAGTTCGTCATAGCCGGAGATTCGATGAACGGCAAATATTTAAACGCATAACTTGTAATCTTGGGATAGCAACATTTTTACATTCTATTACTCAGCGCATGAACGTAAAGTTGGAATTTTGTAATCGCTATTTCAACCAATTCCTGATACGCTAGAATTATATATTTATAAATAAACACAGTTTTTTTAATCGATGAAAATACTATATTTTAATAGATTTAGAGCTTAACATCGACGAGATTTCAGACGGACAAAATGAACTCATATTAAATTTCAAAGCAAGATCATGAAACCTTACAGAGATTGAAACAGTGTAAAATCATTAAAATACATCTCACTCAGTAAATATACATCGGTTGTAAAGTAATCAAGATCTTCTAAGAGACTATGTAAACGAAACGTATATGCTTCAATGCCGCATTACAATAGAGAGGATGTAGTAACATATTTGAATATCTTGTGTATATAGCCAATTTGACAAAAGTTATGCAATTTACTATTGTTTTTCCTCTGTGTTAAGTACAGGAATCATGTACTTCAACGTAAAAATTCGCTAATTACACAACTTTGTAGTCTTATTAAAAAATCTTTTGAGTTACCCTGTAAACGAACAGTAAATTCTACAATTCTGTTTTACAATAGGAAGCTAACTTAGGTCGTTTGTAGTAACATATTTTAACATCATGCGCATACGTTCTTTTTGAAAAGAGTTAGACCATTTAATATTTTTTTTGCTTCATCTTAAGTATAAGAATAAATCACTTTAAAGTGGTATACATAAAAAACTAATTAATATTTTTACACGAAATATTAAACATTTGAACTACTCATAAAAACAATTCAACTGCTGCAAACCGCGTAAAAATCGGATAATTACACAACTCTTTAGCCCTATATCAAAAGGTCTTTTGTGAGACCCTGTAAACGAACCTTAAATGTTACGATTTTTTATAATAGGAAACTTACTTGGGTCGAGTGTAATAACATATCTTAATATCATGTATATACGACCATTCCTAAAAGAGTTCGGTCATTTATTATTTTTTTGCTCTATGTTAAGTATAGGAATCAATAACTTTAAGCTGATATAAATCAAAAACTAATTAATATTTTTACATGAAACTTACAAAGGTCCAAACTACTCATAAAAACGATTCAAATAACGTAAACCGCGTAAAAATCCGATAATTACACATTGCTGTAGCCCTGTCAACAGTTTTTGGTCTGAACAAGATTTAAAATATGCAAAAAACAGCACTTTTCAAATCGCATTTACTGAAAACCTATTCGTCGGATTTTTCTTTACTTTTGAATTCTTAGTCCCTTGGCACGCCCCATTCCATAGAATAAAGAATTTTGTTTCTATCATAAATAGAACGCGAGATATAGATGTGTCGAAAACCCGTTTTGTCCCGTCCGCAAAATATAAACTAAACAGAGTGCTAAAAATTTTTTGTAAAATCGTTTGGCATCCATTGGCGGAAATTCCTTTCATTTACGGTTCAATGCATTGCTGTTTCTTATGCTTGGCGAGAAACTCTGTCGAGTTTCTATGATTATCGCTGGAGAATGTCGAATAGGTGAATTTTAATTATAATAGTCCCGTACGTAAAGTTTAGTACAGAAACGCTCTTCTTTAAGTTAATCGAGCCTTTTATTCATCTTTCGATCAAGCGATCTCTGAAACCGCTCACAGTAATTATGTGACATTTTCTGTCACAGCAGGTTCTGATCCTTTTGGAGAGGAAGAAGCAAAGAGTGAGAAACTGAAAATTTCAAGGGGAGGTAGGTGATTGATCATTCATTTACTGTTATTTTACTTCAAAGTAATAAATAGAGCAGTTTGTTAGAGCTTAACTATTTTAAACAATGTGAAAGGGATACATGACTAGGAGTTTCAGTAGGGAAAAAATGTAGGTGATCCGTTATTTATGTATTAGTGTTTCAAAGTAACAAAACGACTAGAACAAAGCAATATTAACCAGTCGGATGTGCCAATCCCAAAACGTTTTCTATCCCATGCATGTTAATATTTCAAAAAGTGTATTTTTTTTAAACTATGCATTTTAGAACCCAAAAATGTAGTATAGCAGCGCTACCTGTTATACTATTTACATAAAACCTAATCAGCACCAACTTAAGTCAAGGTCTAAAAGAATATGCATTTGGCCGAAATTCCGTGCACCAATTCTTAAGATATGACTATCGGCTAAAATCGTGTAAATCCTGAAAAATGAAGCATAGCAGCACAGCAGCACTGCCTGTTGGGCTGTTTGTTCCAAAAACTAATCAGAAACAACTTATGTCAACGTCTAACTAAATCTGAAATTTGATGAAAATCCATGTATTAATTCTTGAGATGGAGCTATTGCGGAAATCGTAAAAAATATAGCATATCAGCGCCCCCTGTTTTGAGATTTACACCAAAAACTAATCCCACTATCAATTTATATCAAGGTCTTACTGAATCCAAAGTTTTATTAAATACCGTTCATTAGCTCTTGAAATATGACTATCGTTAAAATCATGTAAATCCGAAAAAATGCAGCATAGCAATTATTTATTACAGATATTAGCATTACAGATATTTGCGCCGAAAGCCAATAAGCAACAACTTTTTAAATGTCTAACCAAATCTGAACTTTGATTAAATTCAGTGCAGTAGCTCTTGAACTATAGCTATAATGAAAATCGCCAATAATGCAGCATAGCAGCGCCTCCCGTTGGGCAGTATGCACCAAAACCTAATCAGAAACAACTTATGTCAATGTGTAACTGATTCTGAAGTTTGATGAAAATTCGTGCATTAGTTCTTGAGATAGAGTTATTGCGGAAATCGTGAAAAAATAGCATAGCAGCGCCACTTGTTGGGCGATTTACACCCAAAACTAATCAGCACCAATGTATATCATGGTCCAATTGAATAGAAAGTTTTCTTATATTCCGTGCATTAGTTTTTGAGATAGAGCACCCACAAAATTTTTGTCACATAGACAGACAGACATACAGACAGAGAGACATTTTCTGAAAACAGTCAAATCGTGTTCAGAACCTTGATACCACAACAGTATAAATCCGTCAAATACAGGAAGTGAAAAATTTCCAACAATACTTTCCTTTGCAAAAATAGAAGAAAGTAAAAAACTGGACAAAATTTAGAGCTTAACAATTTTAAAGATTTTCAACTTTAATATTTCGGGAGTGAGGGGGGGGGGGGAGGGAAACGAAAATTTCGGAGTTGGGGGAGGGGGAGAAAATCTGCCGTAATGTAGAAGACTGTCCTCTCTTACCAAGATCGTTCTGCAGAATTGAAACACATACAAAAGATCTTTTGCTGTAGAATAAAACTTCACCCCTTCTCAAAAAAAAAAAAAAAAAAATCCTACTTTGCGGCAATGTCGCCATGTGGCCGCGACTGTGTCACGGGGGCTCGCACCATTGTTCAATTCCTTCGTTTATTACTCACAATTAACCAAGAAGCATAAATATCAGCTAACGTCTAACCAGCACAACCATACAGTCTCATGTTTAAAAGGATAAATGCAATTGTCAAGTAGTGTCCTTAATTTGGAATTTGATGCTAATTTGATGCTGGAATTTGATGCTAAACTATGAAGGGTATCTGAGCATAATTTTCATAGGAAGAAGAATATAAGTCATATGATATTTTGTTTTTTCAACCACATTGATTCTAAGAATCTAAAAGGGACAGATCTGGAAATAAAGTAATAAAGTAAGAAGTTCTTTATTCCTCAAGAATTTTAGTACAGAACATTTTTTAAGCAAAACTTGTGAAAATCTAGTTAAATGCATTAGGTTTATATCATACTAGCAAAACCCGCGGCTTTGCTTGCGTAATTCTTGAAAAATGCCAAGTGGTATTCGTTGGCCTATTTTTATTAGAGGAAATTTTACTGCCACAGATAATTCAGAAATTACTAATTAAGCCACACCAATGTCGAAAAAAAATCGAAATTTTAGCACGTTTTTCGCATTTTCACCTCCCCCCCCTCTTTGTGGTTGTGACACCGATATAAAATATAGTTGTTACAGCAGGAACTGTTACCGTGCCACCATTACTTTTGAAAACAGTTCTGTAGTTCCAGAGATTTCATAGAAATTGTAATTTAGAATGTTTTTAGAACGCTTTTCACTCATTTCACCCTTTTAAATTTCGAATATTTTTAGAATTTATTCTTAGAGAGCATTTACATCTTATAAGTATCTACTATGCCAAATTTCATGTTTCTAACACCTTCAGTATAAAAAAAATCGAAATTTTAGAACGTTTTCCTCTCTCTCACCCCCCCTCCCGTGGTAGTGGCACCGACATAAAATATAGCCTATGTTACAGCAGGGACTGTTACCATCAACTTGCCACCATCACTTTTGAAAATGGTTCTGTAATTCCAGAGATTCCATAGCAATTGTAATATAGAATGTTTTTACACCGCTTTTCGTTCATCTCACCCTTTTAAATTTCGATATTTTTTTTTTAGAATTTGTTCTTAGAGAGCATTTACATCTTATAAATAACTACTATTCTAAATTTCATGTTTCTAGCTCCTTCAGTATAAAAAAATCGAAATTTTAGCACGTTTTTCGCATTTTCACCCCCCCCCCCTCTTTGTGGTAGTGGCACCGACAAAAAATATAGCCTAAGTTACAGCAGTGACTGTCACCATCAATTTGCCACCATCTATTTTAAAAATGGTTCTGTACATTCAGAGATTCCATAGAAATTGTAATTTAGAATGTTTTTAGAAAGCTTTTCCCTCATCTCACCCTTTTAAATTTCGAATGTTTTTAGAATTTGTTCTTGGAGAGCATTTACATCTTATAAGTAACTACCATGCCAAATTTGATGTTTCTAACAACTCCAGTATAAAAAAAATCGAAATTTTAAAACTTTTTCGCCCCTGCACCCACCCTGGGGGTAGTGGCACCGACATAAAATATAGCCTATGTTGGAGCAGGGACTGTCACCATCAATTTGCCACCATCACTTTTTAAAATGGTTCTGTAGTTCCAGAGATTCCACAGAAATTGTAATTTAGAATGTATTTAGAACGCTTTTTGGTCATCTCACCCTTTCAAATTTCGAATTTTTTTAGAATTTGTTCTTAGAGAGCATTTACATCTTATAAGTAACTACCATGCCAAATTTGATGTTTCTAGCTCCTTCAGTTTACAAAAATTGAAATTTTAGAATGTTTTCTCTCCTGCACCCCACTGGGGGTAGTGGCATCGACATAAAATGTAGCCTATGTTGGAGCAGAGATTGTCACCATCAATTTGCCACCATCTATTTTGAAAATGGTTCTGTACATTCAGAGATTCCATAGAAAATGTAATTTAGAATGTTTTTAGAACGCTTTTCCCTCATCTCACCCTTTTAAATTTCGAATGTTTTTAGAATTTGTTCTTAGAAAGCATTTACATCTTATAAGTAACTACCATGCCAAATTTCATGCTTCTAACACCTTCAGTATAAAAAAATCGAAATTTTAGAACGTTTTTCGCTCCTGCCCCCCCCCGGGGGTAGTGGCACCGACATAAAATATAGCCTATGTTGGAGCAGGGACTGTCACCAACAATTTGCCCCCATCACTTTTGAAAATGGTTCTGTAGTTCCAGAGATTCCATAGAAATTGTAATTTAGAATGTTTTTAGAACGCTTTTTGTTCATCTCACCCTTTCAAATTTCGAATTTTTTTAGAATTTGTTCTTAGAGAGCATTTACATCTTATAAGTAACTACCATGCCAAATTTCATGTTTCTAGCTCCTTCAGTATACAAAAATCGAAATTTTAGAATGTTTTTCGCTCCTGCACCACCCTGGAGGTAGTGGCATCGACATAAAATATAGCCTATGTTGGAGCAGGGATTGTCACCATAAATTTGCCACCATCTATTTTGAAAATCGTTCTGTACAATCAGAGATTCCATAGAAAATGTAATTTAGAATGTTTTTAGAACGCTTTTCCCTCATCTCACCCTTTTAAATTTCGAATGTTTTTAGAATTTGTTCTTAGAGAGCATTTACATCTTATAAGTAACTACCATGCCAAATTTCATGTTTATAACACCTTCAGTATAAAAAAAATCGAAATTTTAGAACGTTTTTCGCTCCTGCATCCCCCCTGGGGGTAGTGGCACCGACATAAAATATAGCCTATGATGGAGCAGGGATTGTCACCATCCATTTGCCACCATCACTTTTGAAATCGCTTCAGTAGTTCCAGAGATTACATAGAAATTGTAATTTAGAATGTTTTTAGAACGCTTTTTGGTCATGTCACCCTTTCAAATTTCGAATTTTTTGGAATTTGTTCTTAGAGAGCATTTACATCTTATAAGTAACTATCATGCCAAATTCGATGTTTCTAGCTCCTTCAGTATACAAAAAATCGAAATTTTAGAACGTTTTTCGCTCCTGCACCCCCTGAGGGTAGTGGCACCGACATAAAATATAGCCTATGTTGGAGCAGGGATTGTCACCATCACTTTTGAAATCGCTTCAGTAGTTCCAGAGATTACCCCCTACAAACAAACAAACAAACAAACAAACAAACAAACAAAAAACAATCTTTACTCCTTTATAATATTAGTATAGATTAAAAAAATAAATTGTACGAATAGAAAAAGTATTAAAATAAAAATATGTTTTTAAAATAATTGCAAAAATAAAAGTTTTTCAAAATAGGGTACTATTTTACTCGATAAACATTTCTGAAACATACTTACTATTCTGAACTTACATTACTGAATATTGCTGAACTTACATACTTACATTACTGAAACATACTTAATATTTTATTTCTTTTCTAAGTGAATTTCTATGATTAGAATATTGTATGAAATGTTACACATATGCCATGTTATGAAATGTTACATTTAAAACATATTTCTAAAAAATTCAGAAAATTGAGTTTAAATTTCAACAGATTAAAAAAGAAAAAAAAATATCGAAATGTCTTGCATATAATTTTATATTTTTGAAACTAAGATTTATATGCAAACGATATAATTTGGTATACGAGCTATTTTCTTACAATTTAATATTTTACTTTAAAGAATTGAAAGAATAAAAAGGAAAAAGCATGAAATCTCTTCTAAATAATTTCACGTTTTCGAAAATATGATAAAATCTAATTTGAATCGAATTCCACTAAAAGGATTCATGTATAGTTCAATATTTTCGTATAATATTGAATAAGAAATAGTGAAGATAAATTTACTTTTAAATGATTTCTCGTTCTTGAGAGTTGGATATCCTAGAACAATTCAATAAGCAACTTATTCGTATTATAATTTAATATACTTCCTAATATTGAAAAGGAAAGAGCGAAACGAATATTTTCAGCAATTTTGATTTTAAGATAGTCTGTCAATGAAGAGCAATAATACGATAGAAATATAAAGATATACTAAATTAATTTGTTCATACAATTGTTGAAAGATGCCTACCTCTGTTCTTATGTTGTGAATATTTAAATAAAGGAATTTCATTAATATTTAAATAAATTTGTATGTGAAATATTTTATAGTGGAATTTTTAACTTAGCAAAGAAAACTAAGCAAATTATCGGAGGCGTATGAAGAGTAACAGCAAAAAACTAAGTAGGGGAAAGTAGGATAAAACGGGGTACCTAACGGTTTTCTTTTGTTGACAAAAGTCTAGAAGGGAGGAAAAATCGGAAGACCCCCACAAAAGTATTTAGGGACATCTGTGCTATTGAAAAACTTCACCCGTTGCCAAAGGAAAATTCTTCTCTCCTTGGGACAAAGCGTTTTCTAGGACCATGAGAATAAGCTCCGAATTTTAGTGGAAGGGTAAACCGGATACTAAACAGAAATTAAGTTTTTATCCTTCTAGTAACAGAAAGCCTTATTGTAATAAATTTTGAATCTAATATTAAAACATATATACGTTTATTTTAAAGCTAGTAATTTTTTTTCCGGGTTTTCCAACAATTTTCAATGTTGCCATGTAATGGCTTTCTCAGTCGTTACTTATCGTATCCGCTGCACTCCTCATGTGCCAACTCTTTGCAGACTGAAAAATGTATCCGTCCTTCACCACCTGTTGAGCGAAGAAACAATTCATAGCAGAATTCAATGCAAAACCATCGGTATTCGGTTTTGCCGAAACAAACGACCAAAAATCAACATGATCGTTCTCCTGAATAGCTGAACGTATACACTTCTACTTGATATCAAAATATCGTGTGAAAGCTATAGAAAACAGTGGTTTACGTATATAAAACGATCCGTCAGGCTGTATTTATTTAAAAATAAAAAAAACGGCGAAAAATTAAAAGTTTTGAGGTGATTTTCGTTCTAATAGTACTGCACGGACACAGAGATTAACTCACTTCAAAAGCCAATGTCACACTGCTAGGGGACGCTAAGGGATGTAATTAAGACGGGTGTTGTCCACGGGGAAATACCCATCAACGAGAAACCAGGTTACCCGGTTTGACCAGCCTACCCTGTTTTATTCTACTCTCCTCAACTAAATATTTTTATTGGTATCGAAAATGGATTGAATTTAAGCGATGTCTTTATCAAGGAATTATTATTAATTCTTAATGAAATATAATATACTTGAGTGAAGATTACCACTGTAGAGATGTGCTTTTGAAATTCAATTTTTTTTTTTTTAGACCGCTTACTAGGAGCCTACCTGCCAGGCTTTTGCCTAGATTAACGGGTTGATACATGGCATCGAGGCGAAGATGTGTTTGTTAAATCTATTGGCCGACGTGGATTCAGTGCGTCTTGTTGCCTTAATTGCTTATTCTTAGTTGGCCGGTTGCTAATTGATTTTGGATGAGACGGTTCAGCACTGCGCAGTGTAGCGAAGTCATGCCGGACGGATGTGGCAATCCGTCCGGAAATTCAATTTTGAACTCATCTGCTAAATTGTCCTCCAACAAGAGATGCACGATACATGTGTTATATTTAGAAAACATGAATGTGAAAGTGATAATGTATCGAATGAGAAAATAATAGATTTTCGCATATTCATAATTTTGAAAATTCTTTCAAGATAATATTTTGAATGTCAATGCAATGCTTTACAGTGGAGGCAGATTTGCCAGATAATTTTGTTTCTGAGGTATAGAGTTGACTGAGATTTCTGAAGCGCCAAATATATATATATATATATATATATATATATATATATATATATATATATATATATATATATTTAGCAATAAACCAAATATTCTTGATCAGCTTGATTTTAAAGAAATAGTAATAATTCTTAAAATATTTTTTTTTCACATTTTCAAGAGGAATTACTCCAATGAAAATAAGAATCTTTCAGCAACTATTAACATCTTTCGTATTTTTATTCAGCATTTAATAAATTAACTAGCTAGCTTCGCCCGCCAGCGGGCCCCTAATTTACATCGGTGCCTCAAAACTTTTGTATTCACCGGCTCGCATCCCCCTCGAGCCGAACGAACCTCCGACCCGTCGTGATGTGACCCATAGAACCCGAGTTGGATGAAAAATCCTTTAATTACACCTTCCACCACCAGGAGGCGCAATGTGTTCTATACGAACATGACCAAAATCTGTAAAGCTGTCGAAATCCAGTCGAAAGAGCCAAACCCCGTCGTAATCGGGCCCGTAGAACCCGATTTCCGGAAGCGCCCCCTGGTGGTGAAACTTGGAACTAAAATATGTAAGCGCTATCGATGTCGAGTCGAAAGAGCCAAACCGCGTTCCTATTGGACTCGTAGAACTCGAGATATTGTGAAATCAAAATATAAAATCTGATATTATTATTCTAAAAGAGTGGTATAAACTCAGAAACTATTAAAAATGTTATAGAGGGTAAACCTCTAACTGAACGAACCTCCGGCTCGTGTCACCGCTGCCTGCGGCACCGTATAGCAGTCGTGCTGCGCACGCGCTGCAGTATACGTTAGTTCCACCTTCCACCACCAGGCGGCGCAAGCTGTTTATACGATCATAACTGAAATCGTCAAGGCTTTCGATATCGAGTCAAATGAGCCATACCCCGTCGTTATCCGGGCCATAGAAACAGAGATATTAAAACGCCCCCTGGTGGTGAAAAACGAACTAAAACCGATAAGCTCTAGTATCCTCTATCGATATCGAGTCGAATGAGCCAAACCGCGTTCCGATTGGACTCGTAGAACTCGAGATATTGTGAAATCAAAATATAAAATCTGATATTATTATTCGAAAAGAGTGGTATAAACTCAGAAACTTTTTAAAATGTTATAGAGGGTCCTTATTACTTTAATTATGATGTTTGGAATCAGTTTGGTGGAAATCCGTAACATAGTTTCTTAGCTATAGAAACGGACCATACTTAAGAGAAAAAAAACTTGAAGGGGGGGGGGAGGGGGCGATGACACTACTTTTCCTCAAACGACTGATTTAGACTACCTGAGTTCTAGTTCAATGACAGGGACCTGTAGAAAAACTTAAAACTGAAAAAAAAAATTCGCTTTTCCCTGTCATAATATCTGGTTGCCACTCTAAAAGAAAAAGATGACACTACTTTTCCTCAAACAACTGAATTAGACTATTAGACTACCGGAGTACTTGTTCAAAGACGACTTAAAAACTTAGAACTGGAAAAAAAAAAGCCTCTGAATTTACTATTTGAAAATACTGGTAATTTCTATACATAAACAGAATCAAACGCTAGGGACGAATAAAAAAAAATGTTAAATTAAAATCATAATATCTCGCCCACACTCAGCTTAAACATCTTACCAGAGAATCTTCTGTTCCCAATCGTCTGCTTCTAATTTATTATTTTTGTCTGGGCATAGTTAAAATATCAATAATTAAATAATGTCTCAGCTCGTAATAATTAATATCTAAGCTCGTAATGAAGATATCAGAATAATTTTTAGATTCTCTGAAAGCTGATATATTTTACGTCGAAATGCGCGAGCACGGAAGGTCTGCGCCCCTCAGATTCTGAGATGGGGCGGCCCCCTGAATCCCCGTAGTCTATAAAAGTCACCTGATGTTTACTGGATTTCCTGCTAGCCTCGCCAAAAGGCCCCGAAAAAGACAGAAGACGATTGGTCGTCGCTCTATTCGCTAGCCTCGCGTCGAGGTTTGAATCTAGTCAGGAATGAATTTATTTCTTTGTCGCAGAAAAAATGTTTAGTTTTGAGTAATTAAAACAGTTTTGTTAATTAATAACTCCCTTAATTGCGAGCGGACTCGTTCGAAAACTATAACTCCGGAATGCCCGGATTTTTCTGAATTTTTTGACATAAAAAGCGCTTCCGTCCGGCGTCTCTGACCAACACCGGCTCTATTAAGGTAATAGAGCCGGTGTTGCTCTGACCCGACTTTTATCCGTTTACAGACAGACAGACAGACAGACAGACGTTTTCCGACATTAATAATAGTGATGACAAAGAAATAAAACAAATATTTAAAACAATAGAAAAAACACTAAATAATGATTGAATTTAAAGTTATCCTTACTTAATTTTTTTTTTATTTACTAAAGTTTACAAATCTTTTTCTAAATTAGAAGTAGTTAAAAATTATTGATAACGATGAACGAATCGAGAACAATTTAATGGTTTGTCTATTAGTTCAATGGAAAAAGATGGTATTTATTCAAGTAAAACAGACGAAATAAGTAAAGAATTTGCAAATATTAATGCTTGTCTTACTAAGTCTTGTTCTTATCAGAATTATATTCTTTCAATGTTAATTACATTAGAATGTCTTCTTCTTCTTCTTCTTCTTCTTCTTCTTTTTTTTTTTTTTTTTTTTTTTTTTTTTTTTTTAAGCATGTGAGAGAAGTACCAATTCCTTTCTAATATGAATGATGAAATTGATTAGTTTTTTTTAATCTTACTCAAAATATTTATGGCTTCCTTCAGGTATTGTAAGGCCGCACTATAATCTGTATAATATATTATTCCAATCAAAACTAAATTTGAAAAAAAAAAAAAACTGTTGAAACAAACTTCTTTATATTTGTTAATGAGAAATGTCTCTATAACAACAGTTTTTTTTTTATGGTATTAAAAAATTAAAGTATTATCTCTAAGGTAGGTTATAATTTGATTTCCCTTTTTGTAACCTTTTTCAAATAGCCGTTCGATACTTTAAAGTGTTATAACTTTTCCAACTTATTATTCAATTGTACCGTAGAAAACTCTTTCTTCAAATAATTTTTGTAACAATTACATTCTTTATTTCAATAGTAGCTGACATGCCCGGCGTTGCCCGGGCTCGTGATAATAACCTTAAAAATACCTAAAATCAATGTTGAATGATTTTATATTTTAAAATGAAAATCTATCCAAACGGACTGAAGGACAGTCGTTATAGTTATTACAGATTTAATGTCGATTTAATTTCTGACGTTTTGATATATTAAACTTTCAACTCTCACCAAAAGCATTATGAGGAAACCTAAATAATATAAAGCGCTCCCCCACCTTCCCTCTTTTAAACTCAAAATAATATACAGTATTGGCCAATTTATTACTCCCATTCGAAAAAAATGTCCAAAATCTTGTTTCTAAGATGATTATATTAAAATTAAATATAAATCATGCACTCGTGGCATCATAATTCACTTTTATATTTTAACAGAATAGTAAGGCTACTATAATTTGTGACTCGTGTTATAGCCAGTATACGTCAGGACACATGGCCGTTATCATTATCTTTTTACGCGTGAAGATTTCGCTATGGTACTCCATTGTGAAATTTGGTAATTTTTGAAATTTAATATTTGAAAAACGGCAATAATCATTAGATTTGAAATTTATATCAAGAAAAATACAATTTTTTACCTCTCTAACGCAGTTTGTCTAACAATTTTCTGACAAATACTTTTCGAACTATTAATTTTTTCAGCAACTTCAAATGTTTCATTTTCCGAGATTGATGTGTGGCAACGATTATCGAAAATCCCAGCCGTCAGCAACGCATAGCTTTTCATGAAAGAGGATTATCTCTATTCTTAAAAAAAAAAATAAAAAATAAATAAAAAATAAATAAATAACCAACACTGTCACCGATGTAAACCAATTTTTTTGTGACGTGTGCGTCTTTCTACGCTAATAATAAGAAATCTGTTGCATAGCAAAATATGAAAATTGGTACATTTATAGAGAAATGTTCGATAAACATGCTGAAGCAGAGAGTTTTTAATTCGAAGAATTATTTTAAGAGCTATTTAATATCGAAGTTGGCAAAAATAGTTCATTTAAAAAGTTTTATATGAACAAAAACTAACCGTAGTAATTTAATTGTATTTTGAAAGGACATAGTTGACAAGCTTGTGGTGTGAAATGTGCAATTATTTTTTTTAATTGGATTATTTTTTGAGTGTTTTATTTTATTTTACTATTTCGATAGACACTTGTTTCATATTTCGAAAAGGCCACTTTTTCTATTGCTGTCAATTTGTAAAATAGTTCAAATAGAATATTATCTTTAAATTAAAAAAAATATTTATACATGACTATTAAAAATAGAAATAAAGCTTTAAAATAATAATTAAATTATTACGTGTTAAAAGCAGCAAATTGAAAAAATTATGCCATATTTAAAATGCTCAAATAATATTTCCAAACAGTTTCAAGTAAAAAATTTATGTACATGAGATAATTGCATATTTATCCTTTTTACCTATTGATGCAAATTTTAAAACAGCGCAAATATTTTCTTTCAGTTAAAAACTGCATTTTTACGTTAATATTAAAAATAGGAAAAAAAAACTTGGTGAACATTACGTCATATTGGAAACGATCCATTTAAAACGTCCTATTTAAAACATTTTTTTAATTGCCTCGCTATAAAATCCCATGAGGCAGTGACATTGTTTACTTAGCCATTTTACACAAGCGGATTTTCAAATGTTTAATTGATCTTTTTTAATCAATCATGAAAACAGTCTCGACAGAAGTTGATTTGGTCTTAAAATCTCTCAGTCAAAGGGAAATGAATGGAAATCCGATTACAGGAGATCGCCACTGGTCGTTTAATTGCTTCAGTCTTCCGTAATCGTTTTAAAGCAGATCAAATTAGAGTGTTTTTAGAGTCCGCGGTGTCTGAACCGGGGGCGGAGAGGGGGGGGGGGCGAGCGTAGCTCGTAAGGAGCAATACCCCTAGTAGAGGAGAAAAACATAAATAGTCACTAGTTTGAGTTTTTAGTTTGCACTAAAATATTATTTTAATTATTATTAAAATATTATTAAAATAAATTATTATAAAAATATTATTATAAAATTTTGTTATAAATTATTATTAAAATATTATTTTGCACTAAAATATTATTTAAGGAAAAAAAATGTTGATGGGATAGAACTGTACCAAGAGCTTACTCTACAGCTAAAATAGCTTGGTCGTCAGTGACAACCTGTCGACCACATCACGAGAATCATTTCTGTTCAAACTGATCTATCGTATGGAAATGACTTGAATTTTCATAGAATTAAAAATTTGTCAAGGATTTTTGTCTCACCCTATATTTTACGGATGTATGAGGAAACATTTCAAACACTTCGCAAATGCTTCCGTTATCAAAGGAAATTGAATTCGGAAGTGTTTAATTACCAAATATGAAAACGATTTCATTTCCCAGTGTCAGTGTAATTTCCTTTACGTTATATTATTTAGCTATGTAGAAGAGAAATTTTGACAGTATATTTTATAACAAGTAATTATTTGAAAATTTCTATATATATATATATATATATATATATATATATACTGGTGGAAATTGATTTATGAAAACGCGGTTTTTTAACAAAAACTTCTATAATATTCATTAAAAATGAATGAAATTTCATGGGATATACATAGTACGTATGACAAACCTGGTTATAAAAAAAATTTCACACATAATATTAAACATAAACAAAAATCAAAAATTAAATTTTCGTAATATGCGAACATGGAAATTTGTTTATGAAATATCGCATTTTATTGGTTATTCCCAAGCAATGTGACAAAAATTTGCATAAAACAAGGTAACGTGACCTGCAAAGTAGACATAAAAAGCGTTTTACAGTGAAAGCAATACGTTTCATTCACAATTTTCGCGATGGGTAAACGAAAGATTTTGTCTGAGGAAGAAAGAGGTAAAATCGACGCATATTTAGAATGTGGAAAGTCTGTCCCGGAAATTAGTAAATTAATTAAAAGATCTGTTGATGTGATATATAACTATGGAAAAGATCCAGCAAATTATGGCAAAATTTTAATAATAAAGGTAATCCACGTTTAAGCAAGAGACAGAAAATGGGGATTCTTTAACTTGCATCGAAAGCTGGTCACAGTTCAAAGCAGATTTGTGCAGATCTATCCCTGTCTGTTACTTTTAGAAGAGTTAGGCAAATTTTACATTCTTCACGGAGTTTGAAATGGTCGAAAATGAAGCCGTGTCCAAAGTTACTTCTGCGTCACAAGCAGATGCGTTTGCAGTATTACGAGAAGTACATGGCAATGAGTGACAATTGGAAGAAAGTCATTTTCTCTGACGAAAAAAGATTTAATTTGGATGGCCCAGATGGTTTGAGGTATTATTGGAGAGATCTCCGAAAAGAACCGAAATCTACATTCAGCAGAAATTTTGGTGGCGGAAGTTTGATGATTTTGGGCAGCGATTGCTTATGACGGCAAAAGTGAAATTGTATTTTTAAACGGTTGCCAGAACTCTTTTGATTATAGTTTAGTTTTAGAAAATTTACTTCTTCCATTTGCATGGCAATATTATGGTTTAGATTATATCTTCATGCAAGATAATGCAAGTTTTCACATTTCAAATACAATGAAAGATTGGTTTGACGAACAGAATATTGTTCTTTTAGATCATCCACCTATTAGTCCTGATCTGAACGTTTGGGGACAGCTTGTTCGAATGTTTTATGCAAATGGGATGCAGTACACATCACTTGTAGATTTGAAAGCTTCAATATGTCAAAACTGGAAATTAATTGATCAGAAATATATCCAAAATCTTGTTTTATCAATGCCATCTAGAATAAAAGAAACTCTAATGAATAAAGGCGGCTTTACTAATTATTAATTTCAATTAAATGTGACATTTCATAAATCAATTTCCATATTTTTATGTTACTAAACTCTAATTTTTGATGTTATGTATTAGTTTATTAATTTGTATGAAATTTTATTTTTCTAAATTATTTGTTGTACATAGCATGTATAATGTATGAAAATTCATTCATTTTTAGTTAATATTATAAATGTTTTGATTAAAAAACCGTGTTTTCATAATTCAATTTCCACCAGTGTATATATATATATATATATCCAGTAATCCCTCAACATTCACGAGTTTTGATTATTCGCGAACATGAAAATGTTTAAAAACATAACATTCTCGAGAATCTGATTTGATCATTCGCGATTTTTTTTTGTTTTTTTATTCTTTCTTTTTCAGAATTTATAGTGGTTAAAGATTATTTCCCCTGTGTTTTCTTAGTATCTATTTTCAAATAAATTTTCTGTTGTCAACTGAAAAAGGAGTGAGTATTGTAGAAAAGTAAAATAATTAACAACAGCAGAACGTTCAATGCAATGGTGATATTAGAAGTGGAAATGGCATCTTTAATCTAGTATTAATTTGACATGCTCAGGTTCTCGAAGAAATGCAGCTGATAGTGCTCTTAGATGGAAAATAAATGAAAGCATTTCTAAAGCACTTAGCTGTATTTAAATATCGTATTTTAATATTGTATCGCATACCGACCCATTAATACATTATCGTCTCTTTGTGAATAGAGAGAGTCAAAACTACTTTATACAAAAACATTGATTTTTTTAGCTGTAATTATTTCTCTAGTCAGTTAATTTGAATTTTCTTTCGTAAATAAATGTCATGTTTATGAATATGTGCGTACATTTAACTTCTACATATGTGTTAGGCATAACGTATTATTAACAAATATAGTCTTTTGTTTTTTAAATGCTGTACCACTCTAATTAAAATTTCATAGAACTCCCTTTTTAGTGCAGAGAGATAGATTCAACATTCGCGGATTTGACATTCGCGAAGTTTTTCTGGAACGTAACACTTGCGAATGTTAAGGGATTACTGTATATATATATTTACTCGTTTTTTCTAAATGTATATTTTTATATATTTCTTTTCAAATGTAAATTCTGAGTGAATGTAGAGATGCCTATCACATTCTCTTTCAGTAAACAAACTGAATGGGGTTTTCAAGAAGAAGACGACGAATACTTTTCTCTAAAAATGATACAGGACAAAAATATATTTATTTTTTATTCATATATGTATTTCTACTCGTTTTATTTAAATGTATATTTTTATATCTTTCTTTTTAAATGTAAATTCTTTTGAAAAGTTAAATTAAAACTTTAAACATAAAAAAATATTTATTTCAGCCATGCTTAAAAGCTGATATATCTTCTGAAAGAATAGATAATGTGCGAGGCTAACGAAAAAGACAGGCTACCGCGGTGCATTCCACTTATCTTTTTTTACAGACCGCTAGAGTGACGTGATGCTCTTTTCGTACACCTGCATTGGTGGATTCGAGCATCACGTGACTCCCGCGGTCTGTAAACAAAGATACGCGTAAAGGACCGCGGTAGCCTTTCTTTTTCGTTAGCCTCAATAATGTGCATGTGATGTCACACACCCATGTTAAAACGTAACTTCAACTGGGTGTAGGCAGAAAGTAACAATTCTCGCAGATATAGTAATTTATAATGTATTAGTTTCTACACACATAATATGATGTATTATAACTAAGTGAAAATTACGAGCATTTTAGAAAAACTTCGAGCAATTTAGCTCGAAGTTCTGTCTAGGTTAAGTTGCGTAGACACGCAAGAAGACAGTTTGTTGACAAACATGCATATTATTTATATCGTGCTTTGCACACTTTTTCATGTTTGAGTATAGAAAAAAAAGAAAAGAAAAGAAAAGAAAATGAATTTGTCTAGGCAGTTTGTTAATGAATAAATCTTAAATGATAATAATAATATTATAAAATTTTACAAGTTTCAGACTTGTCTATTTTAAAAAACTCGCATAACAAATTTTATCATGTGGAAGGGATAAAAAGCATTATCGGCCTTTTATTTTTTATTGTTAAAAAGAATACCTAAGTTTTGACATCATATCCTAATTAATTTAAAAGTGCTATTCAATCTAGCTTATTCTTCTTTATGCATGATCACATTTAACTTATTTTTCTCTCTTTCGTTAATATTCATTAATATGGATTAGGAACATGAAATTAATTCGAAAATGAAATTATAATTAGAAAGTAACGTGTATATGTAATGAACGTCGGAAATTAATAATGAAACATTCAATAATATAAATGAGAGGAAAAGTATGAAAATATTTCAGAAGAAACAGTTCTAATATTATTTAATAATTTAGCGATATAAATATCATTTAGTTGAACAACCCCCCCCCCACCCAGCTAAAACAGATAAATGATGATAATTAATACTTGAACCACTCATACAAATCATAATCAGAAAGACATGGAAAATTATTTATGTTTTCATCCAATTAAACCAGAAATGAATAAACTCATCGTCACCTTATTATCAATCGGAAAAAAAATCTAGTATATTTCTTTCCGGGTAGTGTTTTATTCGTAAGTTAAAACTATTAGTATATTTTTATAATAAACACAATAACTTTCTTATAATAATTAATTCATGAATTAAATGCGATTTACTTTGTAACTATGGAGAACGAACTAATAACATTTCTCCTTAACTTGATAATTAATTTCCTGATTGTTTAACTTTTATATTCGAAGAATTTGCAGTTCTGAAAACGTATTTTTCTGATAGTCTATATTTATACACCAAATGCTGTAACGAAAATGTCCACCATTGAAAAATTTGGTTCGAATATGCTAAAAAAAGGAAGGGGATCTCGGAAATGTTTACTTTAAATTATATTTTAATTTTAATTTGTAACTTTAAAGGAATTTCTGTACTTATAGGGTATCCCATTTCACATAGCCGTGATAGCTAATAAAAACCGAGAGTAAGATTAATCGATTACCAGCATTTTCTTCTGTTACATTGCAGGTCACTTTGTCCCAATTTCAGAATAATTCCAAAATTTAACAAACATTCCATATTTGTTATTGAAAAAGAAAATGACCTACATATTGTAGACGAGCATAGATCCGATTTTTAATTTCTTTGGTCTTTTATCTCAAAGGTATGTTTTGTTAATAAGAATGTTGTGGGCAAAGTCATACCCTAACTAGGGATCACAATGCCCACAGCTCGCTTTCACTGCTAAACAAGCTAGATACACGTTCTTGGTTAAATTTAGCCTAAATTGGGGTGAAAATGACAACACATCTCATGAAAAAACTTGTTTAACGACACAAATAAAATAAAATAGTATAAATAAAATTAGAAAAAAAGCAGAAAGACCGTTCTAAAAATTGTACACACCTCTTCTCCCTTTGAATGGTAGGGAGTCAAGAACCAAATCTGGCGAAATACGTATTTAATCTTTCAGATATGGGAACGTAAATGATTTACCTCGATCAGATGTTTTCTAATAGGAAACTTCGCCATCTTCAAAATAAATCACCATCTTCATAGATGTTAATTATTTTATCTATGAAATATTTTATGGACTTTTTTCCCACAAAAATTTCACCAACACAAAATTTCCATCAGTTGAAGTCAAAGTCGGTGGCTGATGTTTAATTTCAGGATCCTCATCGAGTTTGGTTTCCTTTGAAATGCTCGAGTCATGAAGAGAAAGGTTGCCATCGTTTTCTTCACAGCTGACGTTGATCAACAATTTTTTTCTTTCTGGAGAGGTGTTTATTCTTTTTAAGTCGAACGACCTGGGGAAGTTATTAATTGCAAATCTTATGCACAAATCGATTTTCCAGCAGGGAGTCTGATCTTCTTCTGTGGATCAGTTCTGTAGGAGTCAGGCTGCCTACAGACTTGCAAGTACACTGCAAAAAATAACTGTTGATTTTACAGTCTAAAACTGGCTCCCCAGCTGCCAGTATTATACCGTAAAATTAACAGTATTAAATAGTAAAATAAGCAGTAATACGCTGCCGCGCAAGCAGTAATACTGTTAATTTTACGGTATAATACTGGCAGCTTGGGCGCCAGTTTTAGACTGTAAAATCAACAGTTATTTTTTGCAGTGTAGGCAAGAGCGTCAGTCACCGTTCCCCTTCGGCCATATCTAGGGCTCGAGGGATCTCATCATAATTTGATCATGCAGCAACAAAAAGAATGTACGCTGGAGATTTTTTACAAACTTTTTTGAAAACATAATCTCAAAATTTCTTAAAAACATCTATTAGTATTAATGTTAGGGGGAAAAGTTAACATTTAGTGGCTAGTGTTATCTCAGCCTTAACATTGTCTTTTTTTTGTGTTTTACAAAAACTTTTAATAAAGTTGCACTTGAAATTAACGGTACTTCTCTATTATCCCGTCGACCAGTTTTCATAACAAAAAACTATCGCCAAACTGTAAGATTAAACGTCAAAAATGAAGTCCCATTTACTTGATGTCAGAAGCATTATGCGTGTTTGTTATGTCATCAAGTGGTTTTTAATTCGACATTTGCGTGTATTTTTCATTTTGTTTTACTGATTTATTAGTTATTCCGGTACTTCTCTATCATCCCGTTGACCACTTTTCACAACAAAAAACTATCGTCAAACTGTAAGATTAAACACCAAAAATGAAGTTCCATTTACTTGATGTCAGGAGCATTATTCGTGTTTGTTATGTCATCAAGTGGTTTTTAATTCGACATTTGCGTGTATTTTTCATTATGTTTTATTGATTTATTAGTCATTTCATTCATTAAAATAACAATTGTGTCCTTAAATTCTTATATTTTATTTATTTATTTTGATATTCCAATGGCAACGTTCTCCCGTTTATTTGGCGTTACAGTTCGGCGATAGTTTTTTGTTATGAAAAGTGATCGATGGGATAATAGAGAAGTGCCAAATTACTTACAGAATCATTTACATAAGCATAATAACATCTTTTCCTCTCCCTTTTGCAGACAAAATTGGGCAAAAAAATCCAATTACACAGTTCCCATAACACTGGGGATTCAAAACTCATGGTACAAACTCTAAAAGGTGTTCACCTTTTAGAGTATGTACCATGAGTTTTGAATCCCCAGTATTATGGGAACTGGGTGATTGGAGAAACAAAGGTCACAATATACTTACAAGTGTAGTAAAAATACAGAGTGCCTCATTCCATTCCAGATCCGAATTTCTTTTCATAACTTAAAAATAGTATAAACGTAAAAATAATAAAAAATAAAACCTCTCTTTTATGAGCATTCAATGTTTATCTTCAAAATCAGGCCTAATTTCATAACTACAATTGAAGTTTTTTTCTGCAAAATTTCTGTTACAATAGATTAATTTGGCGAGGACACCGAACTCGACTATGGAAATTTCACTGTTATTTTTATGTTTGGTAGAAAGCGCGAGCTAGTGAATCTATTAGAAGAATTATAATTTTTGATCTGTTTCTTTTTGACTATTTTGCAACAAGAAAGAAAAAAAATGAAACATTATTTAAACTATCTATTTAGGATTTATAAATTGTTTTCTCAACGTATAATCATAATTTAATTAATAATAAAACTAATTAATGATAAAAGAGTATTTTTTAAACAGTTATACTGTTTATTTAATACGCTCCTCATTTTTTATTTATATTTTCTAGTTTTTACTATTTAAAATATTTCGTTATTGCAGTTTCACAGCCAGTTGGCCTATTTTGGGGAGCATGGTTTAGCGCATCATTAAATTCATTGTTGTTGTAACATACAATTGTAATCATAAGGAATATTTGGCTTTTTATTACCTGTGGCCAGTTAATGGAAAATTGCCTTAAATTTAATTTATTAATATATAATTAAGATAAAAAAGTATTAAAGTGTTGTATTGTCAGAGGAAACACACCTGTGTACACAATTTTTGTCATTGTACCATAGCAGGAAGTGAATTAAAAATCCATTGCAAAATTCCATCCTTACATACGAAAGCCAAGTTGAGCTATACAGGAGCGAAAAATCATGCTTAAAGCATAGTGTGTAGCAATTATCTAACACTTTCCAACATATACAAAATGTTTTTACAAATCTTTTCCGTTTAATAAGGTGAAAGATGATATATAAGTAAATAAGTTCAAGGTCAAATCGGGTGGGGAGGTATACCTTTCGGCTTAAGCTCAACTAGCCCCACCCATATCTAAGTAAACAATTTGGAAAACGCATACCATATTTAAAAACCCAACTGAAGGAATTAACAATAATATTTGGAAAAATATCCGAACTATTTTATGTAGCCCTGTATATGATCTATAGATTTGCAACACAGAATGCTAATTTTTAGTTTAGTTAGGAAACGCCTGGCACAGTTTAAAATTCCTTTTCTGGAATTTCCGTCAATAAGCGGAAATGTACTCGAGAACTTTTGTGCTGCCCTGTATATAAGGTAAAGCTAGGAGAGTCTGCGCACATTTAAAATAAATAACAATAAAAAATCTAAATATTAATTTTTTGCTAAACTAACCATGGATAATTTTAACTTCATTTGTTTTTTATGCATTTCCATTGCTATTTTGTTCTTATGTTGAAATTTAATAGAATACTTGTAATAAAACCAAGAAAGTTATTTTGCGCAATCTGTCCTTACAGGGTTGGTGTGATTGCGCACATAATAACTACAATTAAATTGTTAACAATAATAATTACACTTAAATGACATTGTTGTAAGGTTTTTGCGAACAAATATTATTGTATTAGGAGAGAATATTTCAATCTAATGATTAAATAATCAGAAAAAGAAAATAATTTTAAAAACGATTAAAAAATTTTAATTAAAGGGAAAAAAAATAAAGAATCAGAAAAATCAAGTCCAGATAAGATTACAAATTAACATTAAGTTACTTTATAACACGTTTAACTTAAAATTAGTCCATTTTCATTTTTAATTTTTTTATGCAAATTTACCAATAAGCTGCATAATCTCTCCTAGCAGGGAAACTAATGGGAACAATGCGCCATCTCTCCTAATTAGCAGATGCGCAAACACTCCAATTTCGGTAGGAGAGATTGCGCGGCCTTTTATTTAAACATGGCTGCTACTAAAACCAACCGTTGATGTTCACATTGTTAGTCTAGATTAGTAGCTTATGAGAAATCGTTTAAGTTTGAAATATTTTGTACTACTGACATTGTATAGAAATTCTGATGAATAGCTATGAAAATTCAAGCACTTACTTTGGAAAAACAAAACAAAGTAGCAATATGACAATAGTAGCAATACTTTATCTTAGACGCTCAAAACAATCAAAGTGCACTTTCAAGTAGACACTCCACTACTGCTGTTGTACAAATACCTGGAGTCGCTGCACGCTCACTCTACTCCTTCCCCTTGCACCTCTATTTGCGCAATCTCTCCAACCGCGCTATCTCCCCTGGCTTTACCTTAATCTATAGAATTTATACATACCATGTAATTGGCAAAACATGAGTTAAATTTAAAAACGCGTTCAGCAACTGAAAAAGCGCTTCCAGCAATTATTAACAGACAGTACCGAATTCTTTTGTATGTCTCTGTAAATGAACGATGAATGTTATACAAACAATAGTCTATATTAAGCCTCTTGTAATACGCTTCAATCTGTTTGAAATCGTGAAGCATCATTAAAATAAACCGAAAACGATTTTCCTCCATAGACCGTATGTAACGGAATTCTTTGAGCGTCACTGTAAAGGAACTAAGTAATAGTGTATAACTGAGTAACTAAGTAATAGTGTATAACTAAGTATAAGGTAAAGCCAGGAGAGATGGCGCGGTCGGAGAGATTGCGCATATAGAGGTTCGGGGGGAAGGGATAGAGTGAGAGCGCAGCGACTCCAGGTAGTTGTGCAACAACAGTAGTGGAATGTCTACTTGAAAGTGCACGTTGATTGCTTTGAGCTTCTAAGATAAAATAATGCTTTTTTGTTTTGTTTTCCAAAAGTAAGTGCTTGAATTTTCATAGCTATTCATCAGAATTTCTATACAATGTCAGTATTACAAGATATTTTAAACTTAAACGATTTCTCATGAGCTACTAATCTAGACTAACAGTGTGAACATCAACGGTTTGTTTTAGTAGCAGCCATATTTAAATAAAAGGCCGCGCAATATCTCCTACCGAAATTCGACAGTTTGCGCATCTGCTACTTAGGAGAGATGGCGCATTGTTCCCACTAGTTTCCATGCTAGGAGAGATTACGCAGCTTATTGGTAAATTTGCATAAAAAAATGAAAAATGAAAATGGACTAATTTTAAGTTAAACATGTTATTAAGTTACATAATTTTATTTTGTAATCTTATCTGGACTTGTTTTTTCTGATACTTTATTTTTTTTTTCTTTAATAAAATTTTTTTAATTGTTTTTAAAATTATTTCCTTTTTCTGATACTTTAAGCATTAGGTTGAAATATTTACTCCCAATACAATAACACTTGTTCACAAAAACCTTACAGCAATGTCATTTAAGTGTAATTATTATTGTTAACAATTTAATTGTAGTTATTATTAGTAACAATCTCTCCTGCCCATGTGCGCTATCACACCAACCCTGTAAGGAGAGATTGCGCAAAATAGCTTTCTTGGTTTTATTACAACTGTTCTATTAAATTTCAACATAACAAAAAATAGCAATGGAAATGCATAAAAAACAAATTAAGTAAAAATTATTCATGGATAATTTAGCAAAAATTTAATATTTAGATTTTTTTTTGCGAGTCTTTTGAATTGTGCGCAGACTATCCTAGCTTTACCTTAGTATAAGTGCTAAAAACACTATATTCTATATTAAGCCTCTTGTAGTGTACCTCAGTGATATATATCAATTTCAATACGTTTGGAACTGTGTAACATCTTAAAAATAAACCGTAAATGATTTTTCCCGATAGACCGTAATGCAACGGAATTCTTTTGAGTGTCCCTGTAAAGGAACAACTATAAGTACTACACACTTCATTTTCAATACCAATCATGCTATAGTAAACCTCAATAACATATATAAATTGCATGACAATTCGAATATATTTACGCGAGTTCAAGCACGGACAGACAGACGGTAGAAACACAGACAGACAGACAAACCGAATTCATAAACACTGTTCAACTATGTTGGAAACTGTTAATTAAAGAGTGTAATAATAATGAAGATAATGCAGTGCAATTTTCAACGCAATTACCTTTTTTATGTGAAATGTAACTACATAACAAGTAACAGAATGGCTACAATCCACATTCATTTAGCGCTGACATAGAAGCTCCATATTTCCGAATGTAACTAATATTATATACGGTCTCTCTGAACAAAATACTGTGCATTTCCAGTATGTTACATGATGTCATTGCAATTCATACAAAGGAAGGTAAATCTGTTGAAAATGTTGTTAACACATGGGCTGATAAGTTCCCGGTCTAATAAAGAAAACACAACTTTTTAACAAAACTTTATAACTTTATGACTTTATAACTTTATAACTTTAATAAATAACATAACTTTATAACTTTAATAAATAACATAACTTTAATAATAAATAATAATTATTTAATAATAATAATAATAATAATAATTTAATAATAATAATTTAATAAATGAATAAAAATAATAATTTTATAACGAAAAAGCTCCAAACACTGCTCAGAATCATCGACTCGTTGTTGTTTTTGGTCAAAAGTCAACACGCGCTGCAGCCACTTTGACAACAGCTTTTTCGTAAACAAATGTTCATTCAAAATAAAATCTATACATTCCTTGGATATCTTCAGAGTCTAAGCTATCTCCTGCAACTTCCCTTTTCGGTTCTCCAAAACGATTTTGTGAACTTATTTTAGTAACCACCTCTTTTGCGTGGTGCATCACTGGTTTCCGTACGACCACGTTTAAATTTAGCAAACCAGTCAATAATGGTTGATTTACCTGGTGCAGTGTCCGGATAACGCTTATCAAGTCAAGCTTTTGTTTGAACAGTGTTTTTTTTCCCATCAAATAACAATTCTTGAAATTCTTGTTTATCCATTTTTTTTTGTTTATCAACAAAGTCGTTCAATTGAACCACTCTAACGTTTTATCCACACGGCGAATCGTCATGACATTTTTTCTGCTACCTTTTAAAGGTTAGTATTTACTAAAAAAACATCTGTTCGGCGATTGCAACGCCATCTGTGTGCCAGACCGGGAATTTATCAGCTCATGTGTTAAAACAATTTCATTATTGTTGAACTATTATGAACCGAATTTCGAGTGGGATTGGAGTGATGATTTCCTGTCATTTTAAGTGAATAGATAGATTACTATCCAGATTTTCTATACAAAAAATGTTCATTGTATTGTGCTCTACCAATTTATTTAAATTTGCACCATGAGTTATGAATTACCCTGTATATTTATTTCGGCAAATTAAATTCAAATTTGATAAATAAATGCATACATATTTCATTTTAGTCAATCGTTTAAATAAATTCTTTAAAATTATCTTTCAAAATCATCTTACACATATGTTACGAAAATATGACTTTGACGAACATACTTTACTAATTTTCCAAGGCTAACGAAATTCCAATATATCTGGAGAGTATATTTTAAGAAAAAATCAATCAGCTTCACTTAAATCAAATAAAATATATCATCATTCACTGAAATGTAATTTCAATGACTTCAAATCTTTTAAAATTGAAATATCTCACCAGGGATTTATTTTCATTTTTTGAAAATTAGTTTTTAAATTTCGTAATTTTCTCTTTTCTCTCAGAGGAATGAATAAGGTGTACCTTTGTACTCAATTGTACTCAATTTTTGAAAATTGAGTTTTCTGTTCAAAAATATAATAAAATAAAATAAAATTATAAGATAATATATATAAAATAAAATAAAAAGAATTTTTTTTTTTTTTTTTTTGCTGTAAAATTACTGATTAATTCATGAAAAGTCAATGTTAACTTAAAAGTCCATACAATTAAAATTCTACATAAACTTGAAGTTCCTCTTTGAGGTTTGCACGATTTTCTGTTTCCATGTGAAAAAAATGTGTTTTCTTTTATGATCCAGAATATATATATATATAATTATAATATCTTTGAATTTCAAAAAACATATCAAGTTCTTGTAACAATCTAATTAAATCTCCAGAGAGATAATTAGTAATAATGTGTAGACAGAATACCACATAGTTAATAAATTAAGAAGTGCAATCATAATTTTACCATAGCTTGTGCTTCAATGATTATTGGCCAAAAATACTGAAAATATGAAGAATATTTAAAAGGGGAGAGAGAGATAATTATAATATATATATATATATAATAAACCATAAAATGTTAATAATTTGGATTTGATATCAAGTGAATACAAATGGATTAAGAAATGAAATATGAACAATATATAATGGAAAATTGGATAACAAGAGATTTAAATTAGAATTGGATATGAAAAAACACGTGTAGATATAATTTTCAACCTGAATGTACCCACACGTGTTTTAAAAAATAATTCAGTATTTCATAATTATACTGGCATAATTATACTAAGATCAGTACAATCATCCAGGTATACTGAATTATTACCAAAAGACAATTGGAAATAATAATAAAAAAGAAAACTGCCCAGTTAAACTGAGGGCATTGAGCTCACAGGCTATTCACACTAAGACTAATTGTATATTATACTCTTATTTCAAAGAATTTGAAATATTCCCCTCGAAAAATAAAGAAATCAACAATATATTAAGAGGGGGTCATCCCCCCGTTACCCCCCTCATAGTTAACTAATGAACCCCTTAAACTAATCAGGGAAGTATCTAATTACAATGAATATATATACAAAATTTGAAGAAAATCGGATAATTCTGCATGAAAAACCCATTTATCTAAATTAAGGGGGGATAAGCCCCCCCCTTTCCTCCTTTATACTTAACCAATGAACCCCCAAAACTATTCAGAGAAGCGCATTATCACAATATATACAAAATTTGAAGAAAATCGGATAATTCTGCATGAAAAACTCATTTATCTAAATTAGGGGGGATATCCCCCCTTTCCCCCTTTATACTTAACCAATGAACCCCCAAAACTATTGACAGGAGCGCATTATCAAAATGAGCCTATATACAAAATTTGAAGAAAATGGGATAATTCTGCATGAAAAACCCATTTCTCTAAATTATGGGGGGGGGTTAGCCCCCCGTTTTCCCCCTTTATACTTAACCAATTAACCCCCAAAACTATTCAGAGAAGCTCATTATTACAATGATCCTATATACAACATTTGAAGAAAATCGGATAATTCTGCATGAAAAATTCATTTATCTAAATTAGGGGGGGGGTGTTATCCCCCCTTTCCCCCTTTATACTTAACCAATGAACCCCCTAAACTATTGACAGAAGCGCATTATCAAAATGAGCCTATATACAAAATTTGAAGAAAATGGGATAATTATGCATGAAAAACCCATTTATCTAAATTATGGGGGGTTAGCCCCCGTTTTTCCCCTTTATGCTTAACTATTGGACCTCCAAAACTAATCAGATAAGCGCCTTATCACAAGGAACCTATAAAAAAAATTTAAAGTAAAACGGTTAGTTCTATCAAGAGTTATCGCGTTACGTACATACATACATACATACGTACGTACGTACATACATACACACAGAACCGGCGGGCACATAAGCTCTCAGGTTTGGATAGCCTGTGAGCTAAAAAACTGCCCAGTTAAACTGAGGGCATTGAGCTCACAGGCTATTCACACTAAGACTAATTGTATATTATACTCTTATTTCAAAGAATTTGAAATATGCCCCTCGAAAAATAAAGAAATCAACAATATATTAAGGGGGGGTCATCCCCCCGTTACCCTCCTCATAGTTAACTAATGAACCCCTTAAACTAATCAGGGAAGTATCTAATTACAATGAATATATGTACAAAATTTGAAGAAAATCGGATAATTCTGCATGAAAAACCCATTTATCTACATTAAGGGGGGATTAGCCCCCCCCCCTTTCCTCCTTTATACTTAACCAATGAATCCCAAAACTATTCAGAGACCGCATTATCACAATATATACAAAATTTGAATAAAATCGGATAATTCTGCATGAAAAACTCATTTATCTAAATTAGGGGGGATATCCCCCTTTCCACCTTTATACTTAACCAATGAACACCCAAAACTATTGCCAGGAGCGCATTATCAAAATGAGCCTATATACAAAATTTGAAGAAAATGGGATAATTCTGCATGAAAAACTCATTTATCTAAATTAGGGGGGGGGGTATCCCCCCCTTTCCCCCTTTATACTTAACCAATGAACCCCCTAAACTATTGACAGAAGCGCATTATCAAAATGAGCCTATAAACAAAATTTAAAGTAAAACGGTTAGTTCTATCAAGAATTATCGCGTTACGTACATACATATATACATACGTACGTACGTACATACATACATACAGAACCGGCGGGCACATAAGGTCTCAGGCTTTGATAGCCTATGAGCTAAAAATGGAAATATACACTGGCCTCCAAAAATTAAGGTACAACATGTTTTTCGAAGCTCACGAGACAAAAAATGGCAGTCAGATTAAACTTCATAGTTTATATGAATGACAATAATAAGCTTTACAAAAACTTACACAAAAATTACAGCTACCACTTTTATTTTATAGAAAAGAATAGGTATTTGTGAATGAGAGAAAAATATGCAATTACGAAGCTTTCGTAATTTCGCGTGTAAGTTTTGTTGTATTCGAACTATTGTTGTCGGTTTTGTTCACAACAGCCAGTAGAGTCTAGAAATGTCTAGAAGAAGTCGTTTGCCCGATTCATTAAGGTGGCGGGCGGTAGGATGGATGGAAATGGGGTTGTCACAAGCCTAGACGGCTCAATGTGTCTCGAAGTGTAGTCCAATGACTCGGGATCAGTATGAATCCGAAGATTCTGTGTCCAGAAGACATGTTCCATGCCGCCCACGTGTTACAAAACCTGCAGAAGACCGGTTTCTAGCTCTTTCGGCCCGAAGAAGAAGACGCACTACTGTGCCGCAACTCATTGCAGACCACTTTGCAGCATCAGGGAGAAGAATCTCCGCTACTACGGTGCGAAGACGTCTTCACAATGCAGGTCTCTATGCAAGGCGACCAGTTGTGTGTGTCCCCCTCAACAGACGACAAAGAAGGGCCCGCTTATGTTGGGCAAGAGAACGTGTAACCCGGACCAGACAACAGTGGGCTTCTGTACTCTTCACAGACGAGTCCAGATTCACACTGGAAAGCGACTCAGGACGTCTTCTGATCTGGAGAGAACAATGCACTCGATACCATCAATCAAACACTGTCGAAACACAGAAACGGTGGAATTATGGTTTAGGCAGGGATCTCACTTGGAGGCAACACTGACCTGCATGTGTTCCATGGAGGAACTGTCACTGGTGCGAGATATCGGGATGAGATCCTTGATTCATATGTGCGCCCATATGCCAGTGCTATTGGCAATGGTTTCATTCTAATGGATGATAATGCGAGACCACACCGAGCTGTGATTGTTGAGGATTATCTTGAGGATCACGTTTTGGAAAGAATGGAATGGCCAGCTCACTCTCCAGACTTGAATCCGATAGAACGTCTTTGGGACTATCTTGGAAGACAGGTTGCGGTTTTAAGTCCTCCTCCAAGGTCATTAAATGAGGTGGAACAAGGCTTACTCCAAGTCTGGTCAGCGTTACTTATTTCGGTGTCCGACAATTTAATTGAGAGCTTGGAAAGTCGATGCCGCCAATGCATTCAAGTCCGGGGTGGAAATATTCCGTATTAGAACCAGTTTTTTAATGTTTCTGTCACATTTTACTGCATAATACTGTGATGTACTGATTTGTCCAAGAATGTAATTTTCCACCATGAGTGCTTTTTTGTTGTAATTTCATTTATACATTTAACTTAAGTAAATTTCTATGTCGCATTCAATAAATAACAGTTTAGCGCATATTTACTCCAAATTTGTTGTTTCTATATTCAGTCATTTGCAAATTAGACGCAAAAAACCGGTTGTACCTTAACTTTTGGAGGCCAGTGTATATTCAAAATTAAATATATTAGAAGATAAATAATTTTTATCGCGTTCCATATGTATTTTTATTGTGCTACAGTATGCATTGTTTTTACTATTTGGCAATAAAAAAAAAATATGTACTTACATTTCTTTAGAACGCAATTTTTCTTTTACATTTGATATTCTGCTGAAATATTTGTTAAAACTGAAATTTGAAATTTCTTAAACAAGCCTTGCGCTGCGGTGAATTTGTTTTATTTTATTTATTTATTTTGTACAAATGACCGATGTATGCAGCATTATATCTAGTAATTCTCATTTGTGATTACTAGAATGTTTATCATTTGTTTGGCTTTCCAACGATATAGGCGAGATATCTGTCTTTTGCTTATTTACTACTGTGGACAATAGTATTGTTACAGTACTATTTTTTCCACAATCATACTGTTTGGAAAATATATCATACGAGTTCAAATTTTCCAACTGAGCGAAAAAAGGCCCAAGCCGGAACTTGAACCCAGAACCTATAAGTTACATTGCCAATGCTCTACAGTTTGAGCTACCTGGGCTAATAACCGGTGGGCATATTTCGCTCAGATAACTTTATTGGCATTAGCATTTGGTAGGCCATGTAGACAACTCTACCTCTAGCCGCGACTAGAACTCTTATAATAGAGGCTGACGCAACCTCACAGATTTGACACCCGAATTGGAGCTCAGTCAAAAAACCAAGTTCATCAGAACATGTTCTATTAGAGAAGTCTTAGGCAACCCCAGCTCCCGCGCGGTAGATTGATGCTGAACTGGGTACCAATTATCCGAAACAAAATGGATATGCGTCAGCTTTTATTATAAGAGTCTTAGCTGCGACTAAGGCTCCTATAAGGGGGAGCTGATGCATATCCATCTTGCTGCCCAAAATAACCGCCATGTTGTAACCCATCTCAGCATTAGGAAACCGCCCGAGCAGGTGTTTGCCGACTCTGTCACTGTAACTCGCCGTCCACTACTACGGTAAGCTAACCGGTTTTAGCTTGGTTTTTGGCCCGCTGTGCTGTTAAATGGCGGTAAGATTCAGCTTGCAGTACAGGAGCTCTAGCCGCGACGAAAGACATACAGCGATTGGCACAAAACGATCGGCGCGTCGCTTTCTACCAATGGCTGGTCGCGGCCAGCCACTATTTGTGACGTCATGAGAAATTTTTATCAGATAATGTTAATGGTTATCAGAATTAGTAATTAATTGCTCAGACAAAATTAAAAAGAAAGAAAACCTATTAACCGTAATTTAATAACCACAATTTTGCTCTAAATTAAAATCTGTAAACAAAAAGACAGATTTTCAATTTACGAGGGGCAGTCGGAAAATAAGTTACCCTTGACGACTGTGGACAGAGGTGTATATGAAAGACAAAAAATGTAATGAGATATTAAAGATAAAACATAACTTTATTCTTCCACATAACTACCTAGTACATTGAGACATTTGTCATACCGCTTTATAAGCTTCAAAAAGCCTTCCGGGAAAAAATCAGGGCTTTGCATACGGACGAAGCGTTGAACGGCTATGTGCGAAAGATGACACAGCATGTGAACGCGAACGTGCAAGACACCGATACACCATTGGGTAGAGGTCGCCCGCGATCAAGCAGATGGCGCTGTTGGAGTGCCCGCGCAAAAACCCCTCCAGGAGTGCACGCGCAGATAGCGCTGTTCCTACACCGATACACCATTGGATAGAGGTCGACCGCGATCAAGCAGATGACGCTGTTGCTGCAACAGCGCCATCTGCTTGATCACGGTCGACCTCTACCCAATGGTGTATCGGTGTCTTGCACGTTCGCGTTCACCTGCTGTGTCGTCTTTCGCACATAGCCGTTCAACGCTTCGTTCGTATGCAAAGCCCTTATTTTTTCCTGGAGGGTTTTTTGAAGCTTATAAAGTGGTATGATAAATGTCTCAATGTACTTGGTACTTATGTGGAAAAATAAAGTTTTTTATCTTTAATGTCTCATTACATTTTTTGTCTTTCATACACACCTCTGTCCACAGTCGACAGGGGAAACTTATTTTCCGACTGCTCCTCGTATATTGCACATAAAGTGAATAGCAAGTTAAGTTCTGAGATCAGTAGAGATAATCTGTAATGATCATGACTAATCAGTCTGTAATGATCATGACTAAAGAACATTTATTTTTTGTTTCTCAGAAGCGCACAAAAATCCCACGCTGTTCGTTTTGGAACTTCTTTAATTGCAAGCGATTCTACAATGTGCTTTGTATAATCATTGTATGCTTATTGAGTATTTCTGACATTTTCTTCTTGCAGGATTACTTCTTCAGCAACCGCCATCCTTTTAACAACCAGGCAAAATGAAACTACTAATTAAGTGATTTTATTAACGATAATTTTATTTTACATTTTAACAAACACATGATTATATATATATATAAAAAATATCAAACTTGGTGATTATTAACAAAACTATCAAACATAATCATTTAAATTTAGTATAACGAAATAGTTATTTTTTTTTTATCATTGTAAACGTTATGTATCTTTTAAAAAACTATTTACTAATGTAATGTGTGCTCCCACCTTCCCCGCCGCCTTTCCACTGTTGGAGTGAAAAGGTAGAATTACAAAACAAAGTTCTGTATCTGGTGCACATATTCCTAGTATGCACGGTTTCCTAATGCTTACAGAAAAATAAAATATTTGTCACATAATTGATATACCATACCACTGCAACTGTTTCACTGTGTAGCAGATCAATTTTTTTTTAAAAATGTATTATATATATTTCGTCCTTCGGCTTTGAGTTAAATACTTAACTGAAAGTCGAGTTCATCATTAAGAGAAGAAGTAGTGCAGCATAGTTAGATGTTGAAATGAAAATATCTCATACAATTAGTCTGACTAGATTTATGATCTGCAACAGAGTTAATTGAGTAACATTTAGGTCCTAACTCCTTTCTATTCGTGATTTCCAAACGGAATAATATTTACATTTAAAATAGGGTTGGAGAACACTTTAAACAAAGCATCACTGAACAGCATAATTCCTCTTGATATGAACAGAAACTTTTTTGAAAGCAGTCTCAGTTTCATTGTGTACAACTCCCCAATAAATATAACAATAAAATTTTCAACTTCAATATGTCTGTTTATATTGAACAAAATGAACAAACTCACACATACGCATTCACAAATTCCCATACGAATAAAAATATTAGTATCCGAACAGCACATGATTAAAATCAAGAATTAATAAATAAATGCACTTTTCGACCATATTACGCAAATAGAAACGATTTCAAAATATTTACTCATATTTCTCTGAAGCCTTTGAGGATGATTAGAACAATATAAGTTTTGACAACATAGATTTTAAACATTGTATATTTTTATTTCTCCCAGAAGAAAATATGTTTTCAGTATTGAGCAAATACACGTGCATGGAATTTAAAGTGTTTTCGTAAAAACATTAGAAATGCGACTCATTTTAATCATTTGAATAAAGGAAAATAGAGAGACATGATTGGGCAGAAATTAGCATTGGGAGAAATAAGTGTATTGGGAGAAGCATTGGGAGAAATAAGTGTAAATAGTCGTGCGTAAATAGCCCTGTAAAATGCCCTGTAATGCGTGTAAATAGTCCTGCGTAATATGCTGTATAATAAGCAGTAAAGCGAATTTCTGCTTATTTTGTTGTTTATTCCTGCTAATTTTACGGTATAATACTGGCAGCTGGGGTGCCAGTATTACACTGTAAACTTTTTACACTTTTTTTTGCAGTGTAGCTGGTGCTAAATGCAAATGTGTGGTACAGGGTGATCGAAAAGTCGTGCAACCCTTGAAAAATATTTTGTTTACTAAAATACAAACATAATTCAAATTACAAGCATAAACAAATTGAAAGAATAACAATACTGAGACTCATAACTGAGCGAAAATTAGTATTGTTACAGAAGATATTAAAAATGTGACTCTTTTTCTCGGATACAAAGACGTATGCGTTTTTTCCAATTTGAGGCCACTTTTCTCAAAGTTGGAAAAACTTATTTTTTAGGGTTTCGTTCATCTCACGAAACCCTATTACTCCCGCTCCGTTGTCTGTCTGTCACAGAGCCATTCTCTAAAACTATATCACTCACAGAGTTGACACTTTGCGTATAATTCTGAATACCAGCTATAAAGAGCTCAAAATATTAAAATTTGAAAAATTCGTATTATTTTAATAAATAGAGATAAAAAACCAAAAATCTAACAGCCTTTTCCTATTAAATTTAAACTTTTTTCGTTATAGCAGATGCCAAAAATTAAAAATCCACGATGAAATTCTTTCCACAAGAATTAATTTTCTATCAGACGATTTCCACGTGAAAAATGAAAATGAAATAAAAAGTTTCACCAATTGAAAAAAATATAAATATGAAATAAAATTGATTGACGTCATAGTAGTAATAAAACGGAAAATGTCTAAGATTTCTCAATAATGTAAGGAGTATGAGTATGTGTATGTACACAAAGAGGATTAATATCACGTCATTACAGAATTAAAAAGAAAATCTGACGTCCTATTGGAAGTTTAACGAATTTTTCAGATGTTTGAGAATAATACAAAGCGAGTATCAATATAAGTAATAGAGAATAGTAAATATATGAGTTTGAGAAACATATTGAATCGTGATAAAAATCCGATTATGGAAATATTCGCGTATTTTAACATTTTGAAGGTATACAATTTGTTTAATTTTGAAATTATTTTTTTAAATTATTTTTTATGCATTTAGTCCGCATGACGGATATTATTATGGCAGAATATAATAGTGGGCTTCGCCTGCTACCGGGCTGGTTTAGATATTCGAAAAAACGAAAAAATAGACCGGTAAATTTTTACTTTATAAAAAACATAACTTTTTTCTTTCTTTCTTTTTTTTTTTTTTTTTTTTTTTTTTTTGGCTAAATGAAGTTTATTTGAATTTATTAAAAAAAGGATAAAGTGTTTTGAAAGGAATATTAAACGAAACCCTTTGAGCGATCTTCGATCACACTTACCCACTTGTTGAATCTTATGTTCAATGTTTGTTTTCAGGTCAACGATGGAGTGTGGATAATTTTTTATTTAATATACTTATAAATTTGACAAAAATGCCTATTTATTAAAAATTTCATGGTCTTTCTGTAGCATATTAAATGTGATTAATCAATAAAATTTATTAAAACAATATTATTCTCTCTTAATTAGCGAAATTTGGCCTGTTTCTGTGATTCTTTTGGAAAAAATCTGAGATAGCCGGTATTAAGATCACATTTTCAAAACTCAAAATTTGCAGACTTTCAGAATTTTTCTTTTTAACACTTTCCAACCTAGTTGAAAAGTACTTATGACTTCGGTTTGTCTGCCGTCTGGCCGTCTGTCCGTGCTCTAACTCCCGTAAATAAGCTCGGATTGCCCTGCAATTTTTATATGTTATTGTCGTTATGTATAGCATGTTCCCTATTTCAACGGAAGTGTGTAGCACTTATAGTTTTTTTACAGGGACACTCAAAAGAATTCCGCTACATTACAGTCTATGGGGAAAAATCATTGGCGTTTTATTTTAATGATGCTACACAATTTCAAATACATTGTAATTGCTATATATCAATAAGATGCATTACAAGAAGCTGAATGTGGAATAGGGTGTGCATAGCACTTATAGTTACTTTACAGGGACAGTTAAAATAATTCCGTTTCATGACGTCTATAGAGAAAAATCATTACCAGAGTGCATTGCCAGAGGCTTACTACAGAATATTGTGTGTATAGCAGTTATCGTTCATTTACAGGGACACACAAAATAATTCTCTACTGTCTGTTAACAATAATTCCTGGAAGTGCGTTTTAAGTTGCTGAACGCGATTTTAAATTCAACTCATTTTTTGTCTATTACTTGGTGTGTATGAATTCTGCAGATCCTATACAGGACAGCACAAAAGTTCGCGAACACATTTCCGTTTATTGACAGAAACTCCAGAAGGAGAATTTTAAACTGTGCTACGCGTTTCCTAACTAAACTAAAATTTAGCATCCTATGTAGTATATATACAAATCTATAGATCCTATACAGGGCTGAATAAAAGTATTCGGATATTTTTGCAAATATTGTATATGTTGGAAATATATGTTGGAAATTCCTGAAATTACGTTTTTAAATATGTTATGCGTTTTCCAAATTGTTTACTTAGATGTTATCTTTTAGCTTATTAAACGGTAATGATTTGTAAAAATATTTTGGAAGCGTTGGAAAGTGTTACATAATCTATGTTTGACGCATAATTTTTCGTTCTTGTTATAAACAGAAAGCGCTTTTTAAAATGAATTTTCTTCTTCTGAGAGCATGTGAAACGTATCAAGGCACCCTACCATGACTTTTTCTCAACTAATTAAAAAAATCGTAAATAAAAGTGGTAGTCGGTCTTTGGATCTTTTCCTCTATTTGTAGAATATAAATAAATTCATATACAAGGTTACGCAAAGAACTAGATGCGTTACCTTCTATGGATGGTAATTTCTGAATTTACGTTTTCAGTTTTGTTATCCATTTTTTTCCCTGAATTACATTTTAAATTAATATGAGGCGCATATAAATTTTTTTCTAAATGTACAGGGCTGTACAAAAGTATTCGAGTGTACATACGTTCACTCTCAAAAATAAAACACTCAATTTTGACGATTCCGCAATCCTCAGGCCTCATTTCCTTATTTTTGACAATCATTTCGTCACTGAGTCACGTGGTTTTTGACGAAACGCGAATCCTCAAATATCTTGACGAAACTGTTTCCTCGCTGTCAAAAATAAAACTCTCACTTTTGACGATTCCGCAATTCTTAAGCTATATTTCGTCATTTTTGACAATCATTTCGTCTCAAAATTAAATGATTTTTAATGCAATGGAAAATCTCAAATATTTTACAAAAATGTTTCCGCATTCCCGGCCAGATTATTTTTGTTACAAAATCGTTCAAAAAAAAAAAAAAAAAAAAAATACACGATAGTATTAAATTTAAGATATAATTAATGAAAACAGAAACAAAAATATTTCATCCTTGGGGGCCGCTATAACACGAATGTACCAAATTTCTACTTTATTTTTTATATCTGATAATTTGCGTCTATCCTTTTTGTAAAGATTTTATGCATTTCTATTGCCGATACAAAGATAAATTTTTCTGAAGTTACAGAATTTCGTTAAAAACGCTTAGAAAATTCATCTAAAGTTACAAAATTTCGTTAAAAACGGTTAAAATAGTAAAATGCGAACATCATTTGGTCCATTTTCGACCGCAAGCATCAACATTTTCCCAATGGTAAAAAAAAAATAAAAATAATAATAACAATAATAAAAAATAATAATAATAATAATAATAAATAAAAAATCACAATATTAGGTGCTTTTTTTATTTAAGAAATATATTCATATAACAATCAAATTTAAAATACGTATAACTGACCTTTCCCCTCTATAAACAGTAATCTTATCCGCTGAAATTGATGAACTCGCCTCCAAAATATGCACTTCAAAATTAATTATTTCTGATCAACAAATTAACTAGAGCATATTCATTGAACAAAGGAAATTTCTCTAATAAATTATATTAATCAAGCCATTTTCTAATTATTTATTAACCATAATAATAATCTAGCCTTATTAATTAAAACATGCAGAAGTTATAACAACACCGATAAAAATACAATCTGCTTTCTAAAAATATAAACACACATCAACATCTCGTAAATACTTTTAAAATCAAACAATTTCGAAGTCCCGCTAGCTGAGAGGTAAGACGCTAGGCTGTCAAGCTAAAAGTCACGCGTTCGAGCCTCACCGAAGGACGATCTTTTTTTGCCCCAAGTCAATTAAAAAAGCTTCTAAAAGCTCCGACAGATGGAACCACCAACCTTTTTTTTTGGAACTTTCAAAGAATCAATTTGACGAAACCACTTTCTTCGTAATTTTGAGGATGCAAATTTACTCGATTTGACGAAACGTTTACTCGGAGCATATTTCAAGAAACCGTTTCGTCAAAAACGAAGAAAATTTCTTGAAATTTGAGTATTCATTTTTGAGAGTGTTTATTAACGGAAATTGTTGAAGATGACTTTTCTAGTGCTATGCGTTTAGCAACTAAGCTAAAGTTTAGCGCACTATGTAGTGTATCTATACAGTGCTTTTGCACGGGAGCCCCTAGCGAGACCCATCGTCTCGGACTGCAACACTGGACTAATAAAAAAGATTTTTAAATTGAATATTTCATAGAATAATTTATGATTTAGAAAATAAAATGTATGAAAAACACCATCCAACTTCTTTCACATGTAATGTGCTTAATTATTTTTATTTTTTAAGAATTTAATTTTTGTTTTCATGGTTAGTTTCAGGAACCTGAAATCTGTACATTCCTGGACAATTGTATCAACTCTGGATGTAAGAAATGAAGTTAATACACGCTTTTTTCATTTTTTTTTTACATTACGGCAAAAATATCATTATTTTATACAGAGGCAACATTATTTCGAATTGCACAGAGAGGCTCGGGGCCCCTAACAAGACCACAACTGGCGCAAGCTGCCTCGTTTGCCCGATGGTGGTTCCGGCCCGGTGTATATACAGATCTATACATCACCTACAAGATTGCTCAAGAGAATTCTAATACCTTTTCAGCTATGGATAGTAATCACCGAAATCTGGTTTTCAAATGTGTTTTGTGTTTACTAAGTTGTTTACTTAGATATGTTCTTTCGCCTTTTTAAACGGTGAAGTTTTGTTGCGGTGAAGTTTGTTGCTTTTGTCTATGCTTGACACTGATTTTTCTTTCTTGTTTAATTCTTATCCTGTTTAGGAGCACATATTTATTTATTTAATGAATAGCCAAATATTTCTTTGTTTTTAAATTTGAATCCTAAAGATTTCTTTTGTTGTAAAATGATATGAATTTTTGTATACATTCTAAAACAACAAGAATTTTTCTAATGTTTTTGATATACATTATAAGATTTTCGAAAGAAGTTTTAGCATGATTTTATTTTACAAAATAATACCGCTGTAAATATAAGAAATTTTTGATGCCACATTTTACAAGAAAATTTATTCGTATCATTTATTTTTATAGAACTCTATTTTTGGTCTCTTGAGGGAAATGGGACAGTGTTCAGCATAATTTAACAAGGCTGAAATTTACATCTAACATACATTTTGGGATTTACGTAAAGAGTTTGTGTAAGATGGTTTTTTCTACAACATACATAAATATGAATTGTGATGTGTTCAGAAATTAATCGGCTTGAACAGAAAATGAAATATAGACCCTGAAAAAATACAGAAATATGTATATTAAAATAGGTGTTAGTTATACGTGGTGTGTCTCCTTCTATATGTAATACATATGAAATACGTTCATAATATGAACAATACATTAATCGAATATATACTGTACTTGTACATTATTCGAAGAAAATTCGTAATTGTCTTTAAAAATATAGAATTTTTCTTTCAGTACGTTAAAAAATGTTACGTTAAAAACAGCCATTATTAAAAACCGAGAGCGAACCAAATAAGGTTTTTTTAAAAGCCCTTTTTTTGAAGTATTATTTACCAAAATTATATCATTGTATTATATGTAGTTTTTCTACATAGTATTTTTTAACATCTAAAGATATTTTCTACTATATTGTGAATTTCTTTATTCTTCTATGAGAAAGAAAATTAGAACGTGTATCAATTCATTTCACAAAAATCCCACGACATCTTCATCTGATAAGAATTTTTCTTGACCTAACTTCCCCCTTTAAATGCTGTTCTCAAATCCAGTCTACTTTATGACATGTTTTAATTCATTTTTGCAGGGAAACGCATGAATTCGGCAGCTGTTATTATTAAGAAACTTTGTAATCAAATGACTTTTCTCATGTTTCGGAAAAGGGAGAAGATCTTTCAGAAAATACAGTTAAAGTCACCGTTTTGAACCGGATTCCCGACGCTGCAACCCGCGAAAAGGGGAACAATGTCACGTGACAAGAATAGCTTATAACTAGATAAATAATCTATTTATCAAAAATGGAAAACTCATTTCAATTCCAAATCGCTTCAACAGTCAGACCTGCCAATTTTATGCCTTTACGTTTAAAAATGAGTCAGAATGTTTCGTGTTTTTGAGCAGGTCATTTGGGAACCACCTTAAGGGAATCCAAACAAATGCTAGTCCGAAGGTATTAAGCTCGGACATAACTAAGAAGACTAAATGGTGTCCAGCGAAGTTATTCTAATTTTGAATTCGCTAAACTAGCTGCACGAGATCTCGCATTGTCTTGAAGAGGAACATTTAGATCCGAATGGAACGTGTTTAGAAATGCTGTTATAATCTTCACGAACAATTCACAGTGATGTATTGCATTATATGTACATCCTTCACGAAGAAAATCAAAATACACAATAACACGTAAATAATTTGAAAAAAAAATAATGAAAATTTTATCAGTTTCTGCTTTAGTAGAGTAATTTCCCATTTTTTGCACCATTCCATACAGGATCATCCTTTTTCACTTCTTTCACCGTGTCTTTTTGTAAAGAGTAAAGTTTTGTGCCATTTACATACTTGAGAGCATAGGATACACAATCAAAAATTAAGTTTTGTTAATTTTTAGCATCAAAATTGATTGTGGGGAATGGATTCTCCTCTACTTTTCTCTTAAACTAGTCAAGATTCACATCTAATGGCCTGTCACTTCTGGATTTGATTTCAAGGCTGAAGTCCCCTTCTTTAAAACGTTTGGATTTGTTTTGAACTGTCGATACACTACTCTTGTCCTGGCCTCCACACAGAAGAAAATAAAACGTAATTTGGGCCGAAAGATTCGTGGGTATGTGCCCAAATTGGGTCATGCCTTTTTTGGTTACCACTGTGTATCCATTTTGGGCACTGTTAAATACCCATTTTCAAAAAAAAAAAAAAAAAAAAAAAAAAAAAAAAAAAAAAAAAAATTGAAAATAGGTATTTAGCAGTGCCCAAAATGGATACATAGTGGTAACCAAAACAGGTATGACCCAATTTGGGCACATATCCAAGAATCTTTCGGCCCAAATTGGATTTTATTTTTTCTATGCAACTAAACGAATTTTGAGGAGAACTTTATTGGTTTTAAGGCTTAGTTTAAATCATGCCTTAAGATGCATAAAATTTCAACATTTGTATCATTCTTTATCTGACCTAGAAATGAAAGAAAGAAGCCTGTCTGGTTATAGAATACAGAGGGATATGTATCTTTTTCAATAACATTTATTTTCAACAATAGGGGTGAGAAAGTGCCGGCTACATGCTTTTGTATAAAAGCATTCAAAAAACGAAAATACTTTTGATACAGCTTAATATATGATATAGCTGGAGAAATTTCATTCGCAGTTAAGAGTCCTCTCCCCTCGCGCGAAAACACCCTCTCGCTACTGGGGCATTATTTTACTGGAATCCTATGGGGCATTATTTTTATAATATCTCGTGTGCATTTCAATATTTTAAAACGATTTTTTTTTTTTTTGCATTGGATAGCAGAGATCACTCTCTATTTCCGCCGTTGATTACTTTTTCGATTTTCATTGCGGATTTATTTTACGATGATAATTTCACTTTCAAAACCGGTTCCGAAAGTAAAAAGGGTTTTGAAATCTATTCCTGATGAGGAGGCGACAAAACTGAGAAACTTAACCCAAAATGAAATTAAAAAACAATGGAGGAGGAAACCAGAAAAGGACAAAAATTTTGAAAATAAAAAAGCTAAAAGAAAATCAAGACCTAATTTTGTTACATACACCGATAAAATGAGAAAAATTGCTATTACGAACAAAACCGAATATGTTAATATGATGGAAAAACTGTAGGTGAAATTGGTACAGAAATAATAAAAAAAGATCCTATAAACAAATTAACCAAACAGTATGAGGAGCTGATCAAGAACGGGAAATGGCCGAATGAAAATAAACTAACGAAATAGAATTTTACACGTAATACCCCAATGATTTTTGACAAACTTAAGGGCAATAAATACATCTAAATTAAGGCAGATCGATAATAAAAAAATAAAATACTAAGTATAATCTACGATCTAGAAAGATACATGCGTAAATAATATGATATAAAGCTCCCGCCTTCTGCTGTATCGATTAACTAAGCATAAAAGTTCATACAAAAGTTAAAGTATGAATCACAACCGGATGATTACAGGATAAGTCTTAACGTAAAAAATCTTTATCCATTAATTAATCTAAAAAAATGACAGAAGAAATTAATGAAACTATAAAGAACCACTATACTGATCCGAAAATCATTAATACGATGCAAAACACGACAAACTTGATACTAAACAAAAATTATTTTTAATTCAACAACAAAATATACAGATAACAAAAGGGAGCACGCATGGGGTCATCCACATCAATCGTAATAACCGAACCGAATGAAAAATGCGAAAACTTGAAGGAACTATAATAAATTATTACAAAAACAAAATTTGCATAATGGATCAGATATGTCGACAATATTTTTATTATAACAAACAATAAAATAAACCTCACAAATCTACCAAACCTGGAATAAAATTCCTGGAATAAACCTATACGATCCGAATATCCAATTCACAATAGAAGAGGGAACGAATCTACTTTGATGCAAAAGTAACATACGAAGATGACAAAATACAAACTACTGTTTACCGGAAACCTATTGCCCACCTTAATCTTAAGTAAATCTAACCAACCTATTGCTTACGTTAATAATCTTAAGTAAATCTAACCCCCATCACCTACTACCTTACGGCATTGATGCATACATTAATAGGGCTATGTATATATATTTGACTAAGAAATTATTGAATGCCGAATTTCTATATAATAGAACACAGTGTAACGGTACCGGTTTCACTCTGGTTTGCGAATCGACCGTAGCTAAAACGCCATGTTAGGCTTAATGAAAAATATATGCTAACATATGAAGCTAAATGATAATTTCTTCTACTTAAAATCATGCCTGTTCAGCATATTTTCATATAAAACATATATATTATATCCAGTTATAGTGTTTTAAGTTTTAAATTAAAAATAACAGATTAAAAATCGGATTACCTGATGTAAACAAACAAATACTATTGCCATTCAGAATCATAAATTCCATATCTAGAAAAAAAATGAATGACTCTTTGAACGTTTCATTAAAATATCCAATTATGCTCTTAAAATATTTGTAAAAGCATATTATAGTATTTAAATATTTAAAGGATTTTTTAATTTATTTCTGTAAGCGTTTTATTCATGTAAGCACTTTTTTCAGAAATAGCGATACATTTCGAGGCTTTGCGATGATCTACCAGTATTTTAGATTTCGTTCCTAAATACTGTTCTCGCGCCATCTATTGACAATAAATACAAATTATACCTTTCTGTTGGAAAAAATATATAACATAATAATAAAGTTGTAAAATAATATAAAATGTATATAAGCATATTTTTAAAATAAGAAAATTCAGGATGTATTGATTTATTACAAGATCAACTTTTAATGATTTAAATTATTTTTATTATTAATTTTGAAAGGGAAATATTTGACTTTGTGTAAAAACTAATGCATTCTTTTAGATTATGAATAAACTAAAAGATCGTTTTCGTATTATTGAGAGCGAAAATTAATACCTATAATTTAGTTACCATAATTAATTATTGAGATCTTAATTAATTATTGAGATCGTTATTAGGATTAAGATTTTAATTATTCGGAAAAATATTTGGAAATTTTGAGTTGAAAAACAAAAATAAAGAAAAAGATTACGTTTCGTAAAATTTACCATTAACCCTGAACTTAACGGTTCAGGTCAGTTTTCCTTATTGTCGATAAACAGTATATGAATATTTTTATCAATTATTTAAAATTTTAACTGAAAACCCCAATTTCTACCCACCGTCCTAGGACGGGCACTTACACTAGTTAAAAATAATTGAGAATATAGGACTTAATGTAGGACATCCAAGGAAAAGAATTCAAAAATTAATAAGAAGAGCCACCGAAAGAACTAACCTAATCCAACCAATACACAGAGGAATCTGGAGTTTACACTCCCCCCCCCCCCATCACATTCATGAGTGAGATATCCCTAAAGATTAAAAGAGAAATAGGAAAGCTGGGAAACATGTGCCAATTGCACCTAATCCATCCCTCTTCAATAGGTAACGATACTGAAAGATGCGAAAAATTACAGACGGCAGAAATCTATAAGATTAGCTATATAAATAATAAAAATAAAGAAGTACGTTATATAGCGATGACAAAGAGGAAAGTAGAAGAAAGATTAAAATAACACATCCGAGATTAAAAATATAATAACCAAACGACAGCTCTCTCAAGGGCTAATATATAACAAAACCCCCATAAAAATTGACTCAATTAACACTTGCAAAAATTTCAAACTATGATGGCCTCCATAATACTTTAATTAGGGAGGCTATTGAAATTAACATAGCAAAAGATGAAAATATGTAAGGACATGACCCACGCAATGGTCGATAGCCCTTAAGACTATTTATCTTTATTGGTGAACAAATGATTGTTTTGTTAACTTTATCTTCACAGTTATCTCGTATTTATTATTAAAATAAATATTTTTACTTAAACATTATTTGCATAAACTTAGATGTTAAATATTTTATACAAGCTTTAATTGAATTTAAAAACCATTATGTTTTTCTTTAATTTTGTCACACATGATTTTGATTTATTGGTTCTCTATTTGCGCATCGGAAATTCTTCAGTATGATAAAGTCAGCACTTAACCAGGTATAATAAATACGATCTTGCATTCATTTAAAGAAGAGAACAGCAACCTATTATTTTTACTGATTGGACCAAGAAACTAAATATTGAGATGCTATTAGGATAAGCAAATATTATAGTTACACACCCAAATACATTAACACGGATCTCATTTATTGCCTTTCGCGATTCACTGAGCTATAAAAGTAATCTCTTATTTTACTGCTCTTATTTGCTGTGTTGACGCATCTTCGTTTTTATTTTAGGAGGAGAGGATTGTATTACTTTCATACTTCCTAAATTATTTTGGAGCTATATTTATTGTTAATAGATTAAAAAAAATCAACAATTTAAAAATAAAAATAAAATAAAATAAGTGGATTTATAATATTTTATGGGTTTTAAATGCTATTTTAGAAAATAGCGCAACATTGTATAACAATTTTTTTTTTAAATCTTAAAATAAGCATAAAATTATACAAATGTTAAAAACGATTTTAATTTTCTGTTTTTCTTTCTTCTTCGAAGAAAAGAAAACTAAGAAATACATTTTTAATATTTTATTTTTTTGGAAAATGGATGTAACTGCGAATTGTCTATTTGCTTTATACATTGTCTAAATCTCCCTTCCTCTTTAATTATCACATGTATATCTGTTTTTTTTAACTGTTTCATTAGTTTCTTGGAAATCTTAGTGATACGCTTTGGGACTGCTTAATTCTGCTTAATTTGTCGAAAACATAGGCTAAGAATTTTTAAGAAAGCATATTTATTGCGTAAGTCTAGTTTCATGAAGAAAATGTTTCAAAAATTAGCAAATTATATATTTAATCAATCCGTGAACATGTTCGTTTTCCGTTCTTTGTGAAAACATGAACGGTAAGACAAACATTGAAATTTTCAATAATGATCACGTAGCACTAAAAATGCTTAAAATCAGCATTACTTCTGTGCTTATCAAGATCCTAACATATCTAAATTTATACAAATGTATCGAAATATCCCAAATTTATCTAAAACAATACACCCTTGAGCAGCATTTTGGGATTTAAAAATGTGCTCATTATTGATAATTATAATACTTGGCACCAAGTGTGAAATTTCTTTACGACAAATATTAGTACATTATGTGCAATGTATGATTAAAATTCCATTTTAAGTGTATTTTATATTTCCACTTTACAGATATTTCTAAAAATATGCACCCTCAATTCTCTAATGATTTTGCATTGTTTTGTTTGGTCTTAATTTGTTTCTTTGTTGAAAGCTGATTTATTGATTCGTAATACATTACACTAGTTTACAAAATTAAACTTTTTGTCTGTTGCCGCGAATTCTGTGGTTGATAATGTTCACCTAGGACTTGTTTTTGTCAAATCTAACCGGAAAATTTTTTCAGCAGCTCGAGTTACTTTGTTTTTGATTTTTATCATTTAAGCATATATATTAATCGATAACAGGTGTATTTTACTGTGTTAAGATTAGTTTCTCAAGTTTTTGCGTCATGAGTAGTTCAAGGAGACGTTGTTTAAACAATCCAGATCATTTTTGCTATATATGCGGAGAGTATGTGTTTAACAATTGTAGAAAAGTTATATCAGAGTTGGTGAAAAATACCTATTTTGAGTATTTTGGGATGCTCTTGGATAAAAATTAGAAGTCTTGGGCTCCCAATTGTGTTTGTAAATCGTGTGTGGAATATTTAAAATTATGGAAAAGTGGTAAAAGTAGTGCCTTTAAATTTGGAACACCGACTATTTGGCGAGAACCACGAAATCATCTCGAAGACTGTCATTTTTGTAGCGTGAACGTAAACGGTTTAAACACTAAAATCGAGCTAAATGGCATAATGACAATAAATACAAGTACTAGTTGTGTTCAACGTCCAGTGCAGCGTCTATCTGACTCTTCCATTAGAACAAGACATTGAAGGACCAAGCTCATCACAAAATGATGCTGATTTTGAAGGTATGTCAAATGAGCCAAAATGCTTTTCCCAAAATGAGTTAGATGATCTTGTAAGAGATTTAAATCTTTCTAAACAAGCTTCAGAATTGTTAGTATCAAGCCTAAAAGAAAAAAAAATTGCTTTCCTCAGATATTAAAATAAGTTTTATCGTGAAAGAGATACAGAATTACGGCGTTATTTTTCAGAAGAAAACGGTATTACATTTTGTTCAGATATCAAAAAGTTGTTGATAAAAATGGGCTTGAAACAATACGAACCAAACGACTGGCGTTTATTCATTGACAGCTCAAAACGTAGCCTAAAATGTATTCTATTACATAATGGAAATAAATACGCTGGGGTACTTATTGCCCACAGTACAAAATTAAAGGAAGAATATTGTAACATTTCGCTAGTCTTGAACAAAATAAAATACAATGACCATAAGTGGCAAATTTGTGTCGATTTAAAAATGGTCAACATTCTTCTCGGTCAACAAAGTGGTTACACCAAGTTTCCCTATTTTACATGTCTTTGGGACAGTAGAGCTAAACAAGAGCATTGGGTAAGAAAAAACTGGCCCTTGAGAGAAAATATGGAGCCTGGAAAGCACAATATAGTCCACAATTCATTAGTAGCTCGTGACAAAATTATCCTTCCACCATTACATATAAAACTGGGCATCATGAAACAGTTTGTAAAATCACTAGATAAAGACGGGAACTGCTTTTCTTACATTTGCCAAAAATTTCCTCAGCTCACTATGGAAAAGATTAAAGCCGGTTTTCTGATGGCCCCCAAATAAGACAACTTACGAAAGATACTCAATTTAGAAATTCTATGACTGAGTTACAACTAAAGGCTTGGACAGCTTTCGTCTCTGTGATGCAGAATTTTCTCGGAAATAAAAAATCTGAAAATTATATTGAACTTGTAGAAGACCTTCTGCTACAATTAAAAAATATGGGGTGCAATATGAGCATAAAACTCCACTTCCTCCATAGTCACCTGGACAGGTTTCCGGAAAATTTAGGAGATATGAGCGAAGAGCAGGGAAAGCGTATGCATCAGGACTTACGCGTCATGGAAGAGGGCTATCAGGGTTTCTGGGATACGAATATGATGTCTGACTATTGTTGGTCTCTGATAAGTCATTTTCCAAAGTCTACACATCGCAGAAGAGCTTTAAAACGAAGTTTTTTAGAACTAAATGATTAATTATTTTTTTAGTAAAGTTTTTCTTAGTAAATACATATTTTTTTTCTGTTTAATACCTACATAGCTGAAACTCAGAAACTAGAGCTGATTAAAATATTCTAATTATATTTTTGAAAATAGCATATCATATGTAGTCAGCAACAGCTAAAATTTTTTCGGCAACAGATGTACTGTAAACTAGTGTTATTATTACACGTAGCATATGAGAAAGACTGGCCAATTAATCAAATCACTTTTTTGATTAATGTAGTAACTATGAAAAACTTTTGAAACCTTTAATGAAAAATTAAGGAAAAGTTTTATATCTATTTAAATTTCAGAAAATATTTTGTTTGTATGTTGTTTCTTTTATCTATATACCCGTTCTCTTCCCCAAAACGCTTGAAATTTAAATAAAAACTTGTCGGATGTACCAATCCCAAAACTTTCTTCTATCTCCACATAGGTTTTGCATACACTAAAAACGAATCGGCACCAATTCATATCAAGGGCAAACTGAATCTTAAGTTTTATTAAATTCCGTGCATTAGTTCCTGAGATATTGCTATCGCTAAAATCGTGTAAATCCTGAAAAATGTAGCATAGCAGCGCCACATGTTGGGCGATTTACATCAAATCCTATTCAACAACAACTTATGTCATCGTCTAACTGAATCGGAAGTTTGGTGAAAATCCGTGCATTAGTTCGTGATATATAGTTAGCGTGAAAATCATTAAAAAAGTAGCATAGCGACGCCACCTTTTGGTCTATTTACACCAAAACGTAATCAGCATGTATTGATGTCAAGGTCTAACAGAATCTGAAGTTTGATGAAATTTTGTGCATTAATGTTTGAGATATAGCTATCGTAAAAGTCATGAAAAGAGTAGACCTCTTGGGATATCTACACCAAAACGTAATCAGCGTCTATTGATGTCATAGTGTAACGGAATCTGAAGTTTGATGAAAATCAATGCATTAGTTCTTGAGATAGAGTTATTGCGGAATTCGCCAAAAATGAAGCTTAGCAGTGCCATCTGTTGGACGATTTACACCAAAAAATAATCAGGTGCAAATTATATCAGGGAATAACTGAATCTAAAGTTTTATTACATTTCGTTCATCAGTTCTTGAGATAGGGCGTCCACAAAACTTTTGTCACATACAGACAGACAAAGTCACAAACTCACAAACTCACAGACTCACAGACAGACATTTTTTTAAAAACAGTCAAATCGTGTTCAGAACCTTCTAGAACGTATAAATCCGTCAAAAACCGGAAGTCGAAAATTTTCATGAATCCAATACTTTCTTCCTGTATAAAAAAGAAAAAAGTAAAAATATATTGGCTGGTGGAGAAAGGGGGCATTCGTACATAATTTTTTACTTTTTTAATTGTTTCTTAATGTAATTTTAAATTAATTAAACAAAAACAATTCATACTATTATTTACACATATTTTTTTTTGAGGGCCTTTTATTTATTTATTTAGGGAGAATTTCTAAGATTTATGATAATTTTATAGAATGATTATAATTGTTCATATATGCCACATCAGTGTTCAGTTGTGAACATGCTCGGACATATGCAAACAAAGCATAAAAAACAATAATATTTTTCCAAATTAACAGTATGTATTTACATTTCAATACATTAAGAAATTATAAAATTATCGTGAAGTATTTATATTTAAGTACATATTTTACCTCGATTGCAAAAACATTTTTAAATTAAAAAAAAGTCATCCGCCCAAACGGCTACGCAAACCCCAAACTTTCAGGGGTTTTAGAGATGCCTTTTAGAAAGCAGATTATGTAATTTTGCTTCAATATTTCCCTTTTGATTACGTTCTTCTATTTTGAAAATTTTCGACGGATTTATACGTTTTAGAAGGCACTGACCACAATTTGATTGTTTTTAGAAAATGTCTGTCCGTGAGTCTGTGGTTCTGTGAGTCTGTCTGTATGAGGCAAAAATTTTGTGGGCCCCTTATCTTAACAACTAATGCCCGGAATTTAATAAAACTTTAGATTCAGTTAGTCCTTGATATAAATTGGTGCTGATTAGTTTTGGTATAAATCGACCAACAAGTGCGCTGCTATGGTGCTTTCTTCGCGATTTCCGCAATAGCTCTATCTCAAGAACTGATTTTGAGCAAACTTAAGATTCTGTTAGACCTTGACATAAATAGATGATGATTACGTTTTGGTGTAGATATCACAATAGGTGGAGCAGCTATGCTACTTTTTTATGATTTTCATTACAGCTATATCTCAAGAACTATGCACAAAATTTTATCAAACTTCAGATTCTGTTTTACCTTGACATAAATAGATGCTGATTACGTTTTATTCTAATTAGCCCAACAAGAGCGCTGCTATGTTACTTTTTTCATGATTTCCACGATAACTATATCTCAAAAACTAATGCACAGAATTCATTAGATTCAGTTAGACAGACGTTGACATAGGTTGTTGTTGATTAGGTTTTGGTGTAAATCTTCCAACAGGTAACGCTGCTATGCTACATTTTTCAGGATTTACACAATTTTAGCAATAGTCATATCTCAAGAACTAATGTACGGAATTTAATAAAACTTTAGATTCAGTTAGACCTTGATACAAATTGGTGCTGATTCGTTTTTAGTGTATGTGAAACCTGTATGAGATAGAAGAAAGTTTTTTGATTGGCACATCCGACTAGTTTTGATAGGAAGGTTCTGTTCAAAATGATTTTTCGGGTTTTCTCAATAATTTGTTTTGCTTTTTCACGAAGAATTTTATACATACAGTTCTAACAGGTTATCCTTTTTCCACGACGCTGGGTTTGTTCATTTAAGATATTTAGCATAATTTTAAGCTATCTGGTTTGCATTTTTATAAATAAGTTCATATTGCATTTAAGAAATCTTCTGGGGATACTTGTTCTAGAAAGATTTCCTCGTGATTTGTGAGCATTTACCTAGATACAGTGTTTCAATATTTAAGAATACTTAATCTAACTTTCAAGCTTCAAAATAAAAACCTTTTTTGTTTAGAATTATTATCACCTTAACAGAATAAAAACTGACATTTCAAACAGTTTTAAACGTTAGTTCGAGTATTGTTACAGATTTCTACAGCGAAGCTCTGTCTAATGATGAAAATAAGGGATTAAGGGGGATTAAGTGAGATGTTACTGTGGCTGCAGACCCAGGCCCCAGTCCGTCATTGACTCAGGGGACCTCGGCAATGGCTTAAAGTGTATCTAAGTTTTGTTTAAAAAAGCACTTAGTTTATGTATATATATAACAAGAACGAAACATCATACATAAAGCATAGATTATGAAACACTTTCTAACGCAGTCAGAATACTGTAGGAAACCATCATAGTTTACTAAGTAAACAAGTTCAACTAAATGGGGAGGCCTACCCAAGGGCTAAAGCTTTACTAGGCTCTTCCAGCAACGCACATTAGACATCTACCAGCTTATATCTCGGTAATGTTTTACAAAGTTTTACAAAGTCATGCAAAGTTTATGGACTGTATTCTTCATAGAGAGAATAAGTTCCTAATCTGGGAAGGTTGTAATGAAAAATTAACACATTAATAAAATTATTAGAACAATTAGTCAAAGCGTGGCAAAACATTTTGAAATATATATAGTTTATGCTATATTAGTCGAATACGGATCTATTATTTTTTGGAGTAGGTTTGGCTTCTTTAACGTTAAGGAAAACCATGATGGTTAGTGATGTTCATTGTGCTTTCTTAGGTGAAAATGTGAGGTTAAGATGCAGTTTAGCATATAATGCAGTCACGTGCCTATTTGGCCACAGGTGCTGAGAGAAAACCCTATGAAAATTGTAGAGGTATGACAAAACTGGCCCGTGATTTCTCGCAAATACATAGATATTTCTATCATCTCTATAATAAAACCGTAAGTCATGTGACTGTCATCAACAGTTCCGGGATGCCCGCATTCCTTTTTCATATGCCAGGTGGTCATTTTTATTTAAAATTAATTTTCGAATAAAACTGCATAAAAGTTACATTTTTAGAAAGATCGTTCAAAATAAATTAACATTTGAGAGATGACTTACGTTCAATTATGTATATATTCTGCAATAACTTCAGTTGAAATTAGCCTCGCAGTTCAAATTCTCTATTCATGAAAGTAAACAAACAAACAAAAGAAAAGATTCATTCGTCGTGAAGGTTTAAAATATGAAACCAATAAACCATTGAGATAATCGTTCGTAAAGTAAGTTTTCCGTGAATGATATTTTGGAGCGCTGCCTGGTGTCAAAAAAATAATTCGCACCAGGACCTGTGAGACAATTAAAGTTTACCATAATTCCGTTTGATGAAGTCCTTATACAACTCAACTTCCTTCCGAATCTTTTCTTGACGTAAGTTGAATGTAAAAAAATACAACTCATGTAATAATATTTAATGAATCAAATTTTGAAATGATCAGTTAATTTGGTATTTATATATTATCGTGGCAGGAAGAGATATCACCGAAAATGATTGTTAATCGCCAATCATATTTACCATTGTTAAGGATTAATCGCGTTCAAGACAGTAATTTAATATACATTTATGAAATACATAATATTATTAAGTACTTTTATGTTATTTGGGCGCAAATCTCGCCAATAGCATTTTTAAAATCGCCAATACCAGCTTTTATTTTACGCGTGTGCAAATTAAAACGATACTTTGATTTTGAAATCAGATGATTTGATTAATGATATTATTTCTTATTTTTCTATTTTCTATTTTAAACTGAAAGTGTGAACGGCATGTATTTTAAATCTTCCGATTTGGAGGAGGATTAAGAAAAAAATTAAATTAGGAATGAAAGTAACGTGTTACAATACTTAACATACATTTAAGGGAGACCAAACTGTTCACCAGTGGCGGCTAGTTTAATAATAGTGGATTAGACACTTTTGGGCGGAGGCTTTACGCTGTATGTATAGCGCGCCGTTTGGTCATAATCCCATTCTTGTTGCCAGTTTTGAAATAGAAATATTTTTAGCAGATTTTTAAGATCTGAAGATGAATGTACAAAAAAACCTAAGGTCTATGACTAGTGATGGGGAGTTAAGAACTGCCTCGTTCGTCAGCAATCTCATTCCCAGTTACTTCATAGTGAACACGAACCCACTGAAAATACATAGTTTTGAAGGAATGTTACAGAGCTTGTATTATATTTGCAACTAGATAGCTAGAAGTAAAAATATTTTCTAGCGACTGAAGGCTTGAATAGTGTCAGAATGGATTGCAAAGCTTTTGTAGTTGGAGTTATCTGCCCATCAGATGCCTGCCTCGATCGGCGGGAGTTCTGCTTGAAAGATGGAGTTTTCAAGGCGTAATTTCATCTACCTTGAATGAATTATTTATTATCCTGCATAACGCAGAAGGCGTAGCCTGTCCTCTGGTCGGTCTTAGAGCTATCAGTGAAGATATGGATTTCTGATACAGACATCTCATCTATCCATAGTTAAAGTATATACGGAAGTTTTTAGACACTCTTTTGGTTATAAGAAGGCACAGGCTGGTAGACTGCTACTGGTAGTCCTAGGCGCAACGTTCTTCCGTATATAGCCACTCTTTGCAACTGCGGGGTTAATGGTGGGATTCCTGTTAGAATGCACAAGGCAGTCGTTGCAGATTTTTTTTTATGCATCAGAAATCAGGAGTAGACACTGCGTTTGGATTGAAGAGATGAGCCTCAAATTATGCGATTTTTGTATACGGTGGGTACCATAATGCTGGGGCGTAGGCTATTTTTTTTCTAAAATATTTAAATACCAGGTCTTTAATAGTAATTTTGATAATCCTTCCTGTGAGGCTGCAAACGTAAGAAGATTTCTTGAGATTATATTTATCTCTGAGCGTGTATTTCTTTGGTGAGGTAGAAATGAGATGGTATACTATCAAGTGTTATTCCGAGATATGTTAAGATATATTTTATTTTTTAATGTATGATGATTTATGATGAAAATTGTTATTTTTAACATATTTAGGATGTCTTAAGTCGAGGACTTCGCATTTTGTGCACGATATGATCATGTTGTGCACTGTGCAGTTATGAACTGAAACAATGTCTAATGCCTGACTGCCATATTTGTCACGAAATTTGCGTGTTTGGCTTCTAGCGACGATTAGCAGATCATCGGCATATGTCACTACTATGAAGCCCCTTCTTTGAAGTTGGCGTATTAGGCCATTCATGAACACCTTCCATAGGAAAGGGCCAAAACAGGATCTCTGTGGACATCCCCTGTGGAACCAGTGAACCTGATTCGATAACCAATTTGAATACGCACCTCGTATTGATAGAAATGACCTAACAGTTTTTATATATGTAATTTCTAAGTCTAGATCTTGTAGTTTCTGCATTATGGCTATCCACGGTAATATATCGAAATGATTTTGGAAATAATTTCGATTCAGGATTTTTGGAAGAGAGGTATAGAAGCCCTCTTAAATATTCAGTATATAATTCTTTTAGAGCTAATTATGTTGAGTTGTAATGTTTGGATGTCCAGTGAGGCCCGCAAAGAGTAGTGAATTCTCTTTAAGAGCAATGTTTCAAAAATTGTTCCCAAAATCGGGAGTAGTCAAATCAGCCTGTAAGATTCTATCTCGTCAGGTGGTTTGTCTGGTTTCAGAAAACAGACTAATTCATCAAGATTCCAATTCCTTTTTAATCTTACTACTAAAATTACCATTTTTTTACATTATAATATAATTGTGTTGTGGTCTGCCTAATACCCCAAACATACGTTTGCGGCCCACGAGAAAAAAAGTTTGAGTATGGCTGCTGTAGACTCTATAAGCTAGAATCTGAAAATGCAGAAATAATTATCCGATTTTTTGAAAGTTCTAAACTGGAGCCCCTTACCTCCTTAAGCAGCACGTACTTTAATTAGAAAGATATTTTATGAATTTTTCATTTATTAATAATGCAACAACTATGGCATATCCGTACCATAGTTGCCATATATGGTACGGATACATACCATACATGGCATATCCGTATATGGTACGGATATGCCGTACAGTATACGGTATACCAATCCGTATGAGATTTTTGCTGTTGTTCCTATGATAGATAATGCTTTATGCCTTGTTCACATTTTGTTATGTTAGTAATATACATAACAAAATTGGATCCATTTGTCACTTTTTTGCAGTAATGTCTTATTAAATTAACTTCAAATAAAAACTGTTAACTACAATGTTTTTTTAGCACTTTCCAACCTAGTTGAAAAGTGCTTATGACTTCGGTTTGTCTGGCCGTCTGCCGTCTGTCCGTGCTCTAACTCCCGTAAATATGCTCGGATTGCTCTGCAATTTTTATATGTTATTGTCGTTATCTATAGCATGTTCCCTATTTCAACGGAAGTGTGTAGCACTTATAGTTTTATTACAGGGACACTCAAAAGAATTCCGTTACATTGCGGTCTATGGGGAAAAATCATTTGCGGTTTATTTAAATAATGTTTCACTACTTTAAACGCATTGAAATTTATATATATCACTAAGGTGCATTAGAAGATGCTTAATATGGAACAGGGTGTGCATAGCACTTATAGTTACTTTACAGGGACAGTCAAAAGAATTCCGTTACATTACGTCTATGGAGAAAAATCGTCTGCGGTTTATTTAAATAATGTTTCACTATTTTAAACGCATTGAAATTTATATAGATCACTAAGGTGCATTACAAGAGACTTACTACGGAATATTGTGTGTATAGCAGTCATCGTTCATTTACAGGGACACGCAAAAGAATTATCTACTGTCTGTTAACAATAATTCCTGGAAGTGCGTTTTAAGTTATTGAACGCGATTTTAATTTTAACTTGCTTTTTGTCTATTACGTGGTGTGTATAAATTCTGTAGATCCTATACAGGGCAGCACAAAAGTTCGCGAACACATTTCTGTTTATTGACAAACTCCAGAAGGAGAATTTAAAACTGTGCTACGCGTTTCCTAGCTGAACTAAAATTATCATCCTATGTAGTATATATACAAATCTATAGATCCTATACAGGGCTGAATAAAAGTATTCGGATATTTTTCCGAATATTGTATATGTTGGAAATTCCTGAAATTATGTTTTTAAATATGTTATGCGTTTTCTAAATTGCTTACTTAGATGTTAGCTTTTAGCTTATTAACCGGTATGATTTGTAAAATTATTTTGGAAGCGTTGGAAAGTGCTATATAATCTATGCTTGACGCATGATTTTTCGTTCTTGTTATTTTATACAAAACATCATAATTGATGCAAACATAATTCTATTATTTGTGTTAGTCTGTGGGTGTTAAGCAAAATTTTATAATATAATTTTGTAAAATTGTATTTGTTATAACAAAAGGAACAATGAATTTGTCAGGGCTCCCACTCGGTTCGTTTATCGAATAGTACGAGTTTTTTCCCCTTAAACCTCCTATTTCTATTGCAAAGTTTATAGTTTTTTGTAAATAGTATATATACTGACTTTGAATACTAGTATTGAATAAATGAATCAGTGGGAATCCTGATTTATGTATATTATAATGATTATAAAATTTAAATTTTTTGCGACCAGAGAAATTGCCTTGTGGACCACATCGGAAACGTTGTGCCATACACTGAATAAAATGACACTTTCGAATCTGAGTAAATCGATGTTTTCATTTTGTTATGAAACTTTTTGTTTCAAATAAGACGAACCAATGCTTTCAATTCTGAAATACTCATAATATTGAAACAGGGACATACTCAAAACAGAACACATAGAGGTCAGTTCATACTCATTTTTGAAACATGGACATACTCAAAAAGGATTAGAATCAGTTAAAACTAATTTTTGAAACATGGAAATACTCAAAAATGAGCACATAGAACTAAGTTCATACTTATTTCTGAATCATGGACATACTCAAATAGGAGCGCATAATGTTTTATTCTTGAGTGTGTGCATGTTTTCAGAAATGAGTATATACATGTTTCAACCTTGAGTAATTTTAATTCGGAGTCATTTTGATAATGCGACATACTCAAATTTGAGTAATTTTTGCTCAGTCTTGAAAATGCTGTTTTTAGAGTGTATGATTGCCACCCCTGACCTAGATGATGCAGATCTGGCAATGCCGCTGTCGGAGGTATTTGGCACTTTCCTTTCGAGTTGAACAAAATTTACAATTTTCAGCTGTGTCCTTTTCAAGAAACACAAAAAATTTCCATCTAAAAGCATGCAAATCCACACACACACACACACACACATATATATAAATTTAATTAAAAAAATTTTCTTCTAAATTTTCGTCATAACTCCTAAAAAAATACTAACGTTTTTTTTTTTTTTTTTTTTTTTAAATACAAACTATTTTAAGTTCAATTGCAAAATCTTTGTGATTTTTTTTATGCGATCGAACATAATAAATTTTGATTTATTTGTATTTCATTTTCACCTAAGAAATAAACCATAATAATAAATAACTAATAGTAAAATGTTGCATGAAAAATATGTTTAATTCGGTTAAAGAACATTGTAAATCAACAATTAGCATTCTAAGCAATTTAAATCTTTTGCCAATAGTATTGAAATGTTATTAGAATAAACAAATATAGCCTAGTTACATTTCTAAATCCATTAACACGTAATCCATTTATTGTTTTCTCGATTCACTGAACTATAAAAGTAATGTCCTTTTTCCATCGGTATTATTTCATGTGAAACTATTTAATAGCATATCTTCATTTATATTTTATGAGGAGAAAATTGTATTGCTTATACTTTCTAAATTACTTGTTTTGGGATTTGTTTTACTCATAGAAATTAATTTATTTAGTGATTTTGAAAGTGAAAGAAAATGGATTCTTAAGATTTCGTTGCTTTTAAATATTATTTTAGAAATTATCATAGCATCTCACTGCATCTCAAAAATTTCTAAATTAATTTTGTAATTCATTTTTTTTTTTATATTTAAAGATAAATAAACAGACAAATGTTCAAATCTATTAAAATTTTATGATTCGCTATAGTTTTTCCCTTTCTTGAATGAAAACTAGTCGTTGGGGGCCACCGTAATACTTACCCATCATGGATATGCATAATGTAAAATATTAAAATAACAGATGTGTAAACTACTTATAAAATGCATTGCAATTCGAATAAAATCGTGGGCTTGATGACGTCATAAACTTTAAAGGATTACTGAATTTCTTAAAAGAAACATCCTTATAATTCCAAAAACAATAATCCTATTAACTAGCGGTTTATTGCATCTGATTAAGCGTCTCATTTCCAATTAAAATATATCTTTGAATTGAAATTTGAATGAAATACAGGGTCATGAAAAATCGAAGAGTGTGGGAAATAGGATTCGAAATATCTCGGCAACTCATTATCCGATCGACTTCATGCTTTATGCAAAATTTATGTTTTTTTATTGTCTTTTATATTCACTCCTTAAAATAAACAATTTCGAAAATTTTTATATACCTTTTATCAGAACGAATATTTCGAGAGTCCGAAAAAAATTGTTCCGGTTAATCGAGGTTACTGAAATTCAATAAGCTTCTTTCCATTATTACATACTAAGTACATACCAAATTTCAAGTCTCTATCTCAATTTTTTCGGGAGACAGAGCGTTTAGAGACGCACAGACGGACGGCAATTTTTTTTTTCTAAAAATATGTTTTTTGGAATCTCTAGTGTCTGAAACGTGTAAATCCGTCCAAACAAATTTTTCGATTTTCAAAACGATTACAAGACTTATGATGGGTAAGTAATAAATAAGAAAGACACTTTTTCATACTTTAATCTTTTGAAATGAAGCTGAACTATGAAGTATGTCTTTAATTCAACACAAAGTATATCTTTTTTTATTATTATCATATATTCATCTTTTTCTTTTGTAGATACGTTTTGGAAAACGCATGTTAGCCATTTAAAAGAAATATTTTATTGGTATAGTTTTATATGAAAAAAAGAATTGTTTCATATTATTAGTAAATTATGCATTTGAGCAATCTTTAAAAACAATCATCTTTTGTTGGTTAATCAGATTGCATTTATGATTAATCAAGAGGCTGTAAAATATTTTTGGAAAAAAAAAGAAAGAAAACAAATTAATTATCCAGAATATTTATTTCATTTGTGATATTATCCCATTTCCTCTACTTTTCTTTAATAAATTTTCATGTGTACGCTATTCTCAGATGATTGTTTAGTGTATCATCTTGTCTATTTTTTAACACCTGTAAACATAGTTGAAAAGTGTTTATAAATTCGGTTTTTATGTCTGTCGGTCTGCCGTCTGCCGTCTGCCGTCTGTAAATTACAGCCTCTAACTGCCATAAATATACTTGGATTGCGATGAAAATGTTATATGTTATTGATGTTTATTGTAGAATATTCGGTATTGAAAATGAAGTATCGCATGTATATCTTTTTTACATAGACTTACAAAAGAATTTGGTTACATTATGGCCTATGGGAAAAAGCGTTCCCGATACATTTTGATGATGTTACCATGCATCAAACATATTGAAATTGATATATAATAATAATTACATATTGAATTGATCACTGAGGTGGACTAAAACAGGTTTTTTCAGGCATAAAAAATAAGTAGTATTTATAGTTCCGTTACAGGGATCCACAAAATAATTCCATTACATTATAATCTACAGGAAAAAAATGTTTGCGATGAATTTTAATGATGTTATGATACTTCAAACAGAATGAAATAAAAAAGGATTACTGCCTGATGCATCATTTTTCGTTCTTGTTATTTCTTTGTGTGTTCAACTTATGACATAAAATTGTATTATATTCTGCCTTTCCTCAGATGTAATTTTTTAAAAAAAATTATTTTTATTTTTTTTAGATGATTCAATTAATAACTTTTTAAATAATATGTAATAAAAACAAGGAAGAAAAATCGTGCTCAAGCATAGATTATGAAACGCTTCCAGTACTTTCAGAATACTGTAACGAAACTTCAACGTTTAAAAAGGCGAAAGAAGATATTTAAGTAAACAGATTAAAAAATGCAAAAACATTTGAAATCAAGATTTCGGAAATTACTGTCCACAGATGGAATGGAAATGATCTATATATCTGTATATACACTAGATAGTATATTAAAATCTTTTTAATTACAAAAAGTCAAAAATTTACATTCTGCAATTTTCGGCAATAGACGAAAATACACTCGAATAATTTTGTACAACCTTATATACTATCTACAGATTTTTATACTTGTTTCAAATTACTCTAAAATTTAATTCATAAAAAAAAAATGCATAATGCATCAGAAAACGTACTTTCAGAAATTACCAACCATAGACTATAATGTATCTTGTTTTTTGTGTGTAGCCCTATATATAAATTTATTTATATTCTACTATTTTTAGTATCCTAATACTATTATAAATCCGATTGCATATGTGAATCTTTGACTGAAGCCAGCGTCAAAATGGAGGGTTTAATGGCCTTGTATTTTTGCATATAGATGGATTAAAACCCAAAAATGAACATAGGCTATATTTTGTTTATTGTGTTCATTTTTTTCGTATAAAATTTTAAAATGGTTAAATTTACTTTATCGTTGCCATTACTAAATCAAAACTCGGAATAATAATTTTTACTCAACAATTTATTTTCAATAGAAAATTTTCCACGTGAAAAATGAAAATGAAATTAAAAATGTACGAATTAAAAAGAAGATGAAATAACATTATTGGAAATAAAACACACATTTTCAAGCATATTATAATAATACAAGATGCATGAATACGAGTATAAGTAAGAAAAGCAGGCGACTATGACGTCATAAATATCGAGAATAAAACGGATATACTTTGATGTTGAAATAAAATGATCTTGTGTTATGAAATTACTTCTTATTATTTTGTTTCTTTTTCTTTTGTTTTCTTTCTTCCTTTTTTTTATCTTTTGTTTTTCAGTTGAACTGAGTATATTTCAAATGTATATATTACATGTATTTTAAATGTATGTAATATATGTATGTGTTTTAAATTACAGTTCTGTATTTTAAAGAAATTAATACAATAACTAGATTGAACCCATCAAAACTTGACGCAAAAAAATTCTATAACAATATCAGTAAAATAAGCTTCTTTATTATTTATGAAGGGGCGCAAAACAGTCTTTCAAATATTTTTTTTCCCAGTCAAATACAATACTATTTCCGATGCAAACTCCAAACAAACAATCCGTAAATAACTGTGTAATGCAAATCAGTTTGACATTACCACCATATTCCCCACGGCAAGAAAAAAAATTCATGGACCTATGAAGTATATACAAATAGTATATTCCTACGTTCATATCATATTCAGTAAATAACAGAACATAGTAAATAAAGCACACATCTCCCCCCCCCCTCCCTGTGATAATGCAACCCAATGAGCTCCTATGCGCATGTGCATTGCATCTGCCCAAAAGCACCGCCGAAATTCAACGTTAAAAAAGTTTTAAAATGATTAAATTAAAAGTTTTAAAATGTCCTCTTTAATCATTGTTCGTTTCAAATCCATATCTTCTAAAACGCATCCATTGTTTTAAGCTAATCAATTTTTATGCAAAGATTAAGAAGTTATTTACAGTAATAAATCTATCTGCAGATGAGGGAGATTTTTAATGTTTTCAAGTGTAATTTATTTGTATGGTTTCTTCGGTTCCTTGACATAATCAGGATGATTATCCCTTTTCCATCACAGTCGGGGATATTTTTCCTCTTATACAGTTGGCAAATGTAAAAAAATAAAAAAATGCAATTCCTAGCATATCCTGATATCTGATGGAACATATTTATCAACGAATTCAACATATCAATTTTATGTTCAACATAAACTAAAAATAGTCTTTTTTTCTGACAGATTTTTGTTTAGCGCCAAAATGTTCTATCTTATGGATAATCTGATCTTATGATTTATCACTTTTTAAAAAAAATTATTATTCACTTTTTATGATGGTTAGGGAAATCTATTTTCAATTGTGGCAACTTTCCCAGGGGCTATTTTACATTATTGAAGTAAACTGGTGGTCATTGATAAGATAGAATTGAAAAACTTTTCATGCTTGAAAATTATTTAAAAAGTCGTTAAATTAATCGGCAGTTTTCAAATAAATTTCAATCGAAAGCTAATTTTTTTTCTAATTGATGATGTAAGAATTGAAATTGTAAAATGTAGTAAAAAAATAGAAATTTGTGGTATTTCGAAGTGATGTTAGGCGCGATGAAAGCTAAAGCGATAGCGCCTTTGTTGTCACAACTGTTGTACATTTCTAAAAATTGCCACTGTATTTTGGCTGGCGTCCAAAAGTGGAAAAACATTTTTTGACATCGAAAGAGAAATTCACAGTGAGAAATAGGACTTTGCGCTAATAAGGAACTATTAAATGAACTTATAATAAATCTACCAAAATAATTCCTATGAAATATTAGTCTTACATTGTTTATTCTAGCTAAAAATACAATAATTATTTCAAGATTTTCTTCTACCATAACACTATTTTTAATAACTTTAAATTTCCTGAAATCCTTTACTTTTGTGATTGTTTTTATTAAAAAAGGAAATCTTCTAGCCTGTAATTTAAAAAAAAAAAAGCAATTGGTAACATGTAATCAAGGTATGCAATCAACATGAAGAAATCAATCCAATTCTAATCTTTATAATCATGAATGCAAAAATCAGTAAAATTATGTCATGTTAACACAATCATATACATTTTTCTCTTTAGTTTTATCAATGTTAAAATGCACTTCAAGCTAAGCATAACGTCATTTTCACCGGCGCAAACTTTTCACAGGTACTTCATATACCTTACATTAATGCTTAAACACCATGCACACAAATATAAATATATTTTGTATTTAATTGTAATGAAAAAATGGCATCAACAGAGTTATAATGCATAATGATAAAATAAACCCAATGGACAATATTCCCGTGACGTCACAATAAATATGATTTTTTTTTCGCTTATAAAACACGCGGATAAGTATTTTTACCGAAATTTAACTTGCACATTAACAAATTCGGCCTTAAAACCGCGTGCTTTTAATATTTATTATTTCTCTTTTATTCAACCACAGAGTTTAGAAAATAAACTCTGTGCTTCGGAACAGTAGGCGTTATCCGATTATGACGTCATTAGCAGACGTAAAAGTTTAATTGAAAATTACGGTTAATTAGTTAAATTTTCAAACAAACGAATGCACGATAACAAATCTGTGTCCAAATATCTTTCATTTAAAAAAAGAATGATGTAATTTGAGGCAGTAGTTTGTTCTCACGGATTGTCGAAAGAAATCGCTTAGCGTTTTAAATATATAGATAATGGTGGCTATGTCTACTCTCAGCTAACATAAATATACCGTATTTTTAATTTAAATTTTTAAAAAAGTTAAAAAAAGTTTGAAAAGGAAATGGATAGCTAATGACAATAACATGCATCGCAAAATTATCCATCTCAGAAGTGACGTCATCAGTAACGGAAAGTAGTTATTTTCATTCATAGAAACAAACAAAAAAAAAATAATAATAACCCGATTGCCTGGAAAAAAATATTTCACGAGTGCTAATTCTTAAGACATTCATCTCAAGAAATCTGAATAAAAATGACATTTTTAAAAAGAAAGTGCGATTTTTGTTCATAAAAACCTAAAGATTTAATATTATTGCATCAAAGTAACATCATTTTCCCTCTATAATATTAAAATCTACAAAAACAACTTTTCAAAAGTAAAAAAAAAGCCAAGCGTAAAAAAAAAAAAGTTGTGGCTAAAAAATGGTGTGATATCAAATTTTCAAGCTATTATATTACTTTTTTAACTTTTTTCCATTAAATAAGTTATCATATATATAAGTAGAGTGCCTACGTATATGTTAATAGAAATCGTTTTCTCCTGTACTAAATACATCCTAACGAGTTTCTGAAAATGCAATTTTTTTCAAATTATGCATGATGGGCTTGGCGGCCATCTTTGCATATTATTCACAAAATTCTAAACACTCAAATCCGTAGTTAAAATCCGAAGTTCAAAATTATTATTTAAGCAAATGTTTTAAGCGTTTAATTTATAGACTTGTATGCTCTGAAAATTGTGTCTTAAGATAATGATGACTTACATTAAAGATTCATCTTATGATTTATTTTTTAGAGTAATTAATATTTCAAACTAGTAAAAATCAATTTCTCAAAATATCAGTCTTATCTAATTTATCTGTCCGTAGTTAAAATCTGAAGTTCGAAATTGTTATAAACATATTACAGTGCAAACATATTACTCTTTTACTTTAGAAATTTGGATGCTTGGAAAGATGGCCGCCAAGCCCATCATGCATAATTTAAAAAAAATTGCATTTTCAGAAACTCGTTAGGATGTATTTAGTACAGGAGAAAACGATTTCTATTAACATATACGTAGGCACTCGACTTATATATATGATAACTTATTTAATGGAAAAAAGTTAAAAAAGTAATATAATAGCTTGGAAATTTGATATCACACCATTTTTTAGCCACAACTTTTTTTTTTTTACGCTTGGCTTTTTTTTACTTTTGAAAAGTTGTTTTTGTAGATATCATTTCTTTTTTTTAAAACAGAATAAACATAATTTAAATAATCTAAACATGAGAAATAATTTAAAATTACATTTTACTTTCAGTCATTGTTTAAAAAGTTAACTAGAAATACCAGTAGATTTTTAAATTAAACTAATAACAACATACTAAATGTGGCTTGTTATAATACTTGTTATCCCCCGTTAAAAAATATCACTGACTTATCGATGAAATGAATAAAAATGCAATACGTACATAGCGTGTCAGCGCTGCATTTGAAATCAAACGTGATATCACGCCCTTTTATTATTAGCACTAGCTGGCTTCGCCCGCTAGCGGACCCCTAATTTATATCGGGGCCTCGAATCTTGTAAAACCTCGAATAAGATAAACCTCGAACCGAACGAACCTCCGACCTGGTTCTCCGCTGCCTTCGGCACCGGATAATCCCTTAATTTGCATATCGAATAGTATAAACCTCTAACCAAACTAACTTCCGACATGGGTCCCCGCTGCCTTCGGCACCGTATAGCAGTCGTGCTGCGCACGCTCAAGTTCCATCTTCCACCACCAGGTAGCGCAATCTGTTCTGTATGAACCTCGGGCACTGAAATCGTTAAGGCTATAGATGTCGAGTCGAATGAACTGTACCCCGTCGTGATCTAGCCCATAGAACCAGAGATAGAAAAGTGCCCCCTGGTGGTCCAAAAACGAACTAAAATCGGAAAGCTCTATTGATGTCGAGTCGAATGAGCCATACCCCGTCGTGATCCGACTCGTAGGAACAGATATAGGAAAGCGTCCCCTGGTGGTGAAAGCTAATCGCGCTTGGGGGGCAAAAGGGGGGATGAACACCGGAGATGCATAATAGGATTAAGCGGTCACAGATCTTTCCAACGATGTATCACATGAGGGGTATGTGCAAAATTTAGAAAATGCCCCCCCCCCCCCCTGCATATTATGATTAAGCGTTCACAGACTTTTCCAACGATATATCACATGAGAGGTGTCGGCAAAATTTAGAAAAGTGCCCCCTTTGGGTGGGAGGGCTGAAAGTGGGAGGATGGACCCCGAAGATACATAATATGAATAGCGGAACAATTTTTAGAATTTCTGAAAGCTGATTTTTATTTATTTATTTATTTATTTATCTATTTTTTATTTTTTGTTTATTATTATTTTATTTTTTTTGCGTTGCCCTGTGCATGTTTGGAATTTCTTAGCAATTTCTTAGATTTACCTTATTTTATTCAATTAAACATTGTACTGTTACAATAAATTTAAATGGAAACTTCACTTCTAAAACAAAAATAATTTAACAACTGGATTTCATTAATTTATAGGAAAACTAGCAAGCTACGCCCGCTTCGCCCGCTGCGCTGGTCGGTTTCTACAAATGAACCCTGAATCAAACGAAATATATCGTTTAATTTGACCTTGTATTTGAAAGCAATCTGTATATTTACGTGGAATATCCTTCCACATTACTGAAAAATGACGCGATTGCGCTATTATATTTTCTAATGTGCAGTCAAAATTTTAGCTGTTAAGGACCAACTCTTTTATTTGGTCATTTAGAGTTAGGGTTTGCTAAAGAATGATAAAACTATATGCAATATACTAAAACCATCACTAAAAATTATCGAAATAACAATGCAAACAAATTAACTAACAAAATCCATTCAGAAGAAGTTTTTATAAAGGCTAATCTTTGATAATCTGATTATTGAACTTTTCCACATAATTCTAAAACAACAAAACGATATAAAATATACTCAAACAATCCTTACAAATTATCTACTTAACAATGCAAGTCGCAAAAAATACGCCCAGTAAAAACTATCAAAAAGGCTAATATTTCGGAATCGGGTTCACTTGACTATATAACCTTCACACATAACTGTTGGACTAAGCAACGTAGGACAATATATAGTACATTAACACCATTTCTGAAATAGCATCTAACTAACAATACAATTCTCATCAAAATCCGTTCAGTAGAACTTTTTTAGAAAGCTAATCTTTCATAATCGGAATCAAATATTGAAAAGGCTAATATTTGATAAAAAAAATGGTCACCCGATTTTCGAATTTCCCCCTATAATTCTAGAACTAAGCAACGTTATACAATAAAACGTTCCCTAGAAAATTATTTAACAGTATAGGTTCCATCGAAATACATTCGGCAAAATCTTTTAAAAAGGCTAATCTTTCATAATCGGATTGATCTGATTATAGAACTTCCCAGAATAATTATATAACTAAGCTACGTAGAACGATATGTTATACATTAAAACCTTCCCTTAAAAATTATCTTAGTTTAAGTTCTACGAAAATGCATTCAGCAGAACTCGAGTTATAAGCAGCCGGAACGAAATTTCATATATGTAGAAGTAAATAGAAGTATATTGCCATTAATATAGTTTGCATTTGAATAAAAAAAGGTACTTTTCGGTTAGCCGGGCACCAGTGATATATGAACACACACACACACACACACATATATATATATATATGTATGTATATACATGTATTTGTGTAGATATATGTGTATATATGTGTGTGTATATATATATATATCACTGGCGCCCGGCTAACCAAAAAGTACCAAAAAAAAAAAAAAAATACTGCGAAAATGCAGTCGTACACTTGAAAAAAAAAAACACCTTTTGGCCTAAAATCTCTCATCAAAACTGTTTTTCTTTTTTTTCTTTCCTTTCTTTAAAAAAAAATAAAATTAGTAACAGTTTTTTCTTTTATTTTTCCAGATGTAATGCCATTTCAATTCTATCTGCAACAAAAAAAAGACACTTTTTGGCTTAAAATCAAATTGTTTGGGATCAAAAGTAAAATCAAAATCGCCAAAAACAAAAGATAAATCGCCAAATTTGTTTCAATAGAAATCTTGCCCTTTGAATAATGTTTTAAGCATTATGAACATTTCTAATCATGTTTAAATTAAATATTTTCGTTTTATAATATTCTCTCATCAAAACTCTTTTTTTTTCTTTCTTTCTTTCTTTTTTAAAAAAAAAAAAAAAATTAGTAACAGTTTTTCTTTTATTTTTCGAGATGTATAGCCTTTTCATTTCTTTCTGCAACAGTAATGATCGCCAAAAAATTAGCAATGGTAACCTTTTCGGCCAAAATAACAGAACTTTCTATCATAATTCGATAGCTATTATACGTAGAACGTTGTGTTACATACTAAAACCTTCCCTGAAAAATTATCTCTCGAACAGTGCAAGTTCCATCAAATTCCATTCAGCAGATCTCGAGTTATAAAGGAACGGAACGAAATTTTCGTTTGTGTTTTATATATATATAGCCTCGTATATATAGTAGATGACGTGAAAGGTATTCCTGCGAACGAAATGCCTGTCCTTTACCGTGTTTTTTTTATTTTTAGAAATAAATGAATCACATTTAATTCATTTCAAAATTTTTGTTTACGTTTGGAAAGAAATTTTAAATGGCGATAACTCTTAATGTATACATTTTAGAAGGTACATCTTCCCTCAAAAACTAATTTATTTTTAAAGATCTTTCTAAAAACGTAAATTATTTAAAATATTTTTAAAGCATAAACACTACGTCTGATCACTTTATTTTACAATATTTATAAGAACACGCATTTTATCAGACAATTAAATACACTAAACAAACATGAGTGAAAAATTGACCTGGGCCTGGACTCGAACCTGGGACCTTATGCGTACCATGCCGACGCTCTGCGACTGAGCTACCCAGATCCATATCCGTAACCGGCAATTTCTCATTCTTATTCATGTTAGAAACAATCATCTGCCACAGTTTGCAGTCATATTTAATTATTTGATAAAATATGTGTTCTTATAATTGTGAAGTTTATTTAAAAAAAAAATATCTTCAGAAGAAAATGGCTGACTTGCAGACGAAATTTGATGTGTTTATATTATAACCTGTAACTGATTTGTGCTATTTTAATACAGATGGTACATGGTCGTTGGCGGGTTTTATCTCTATTTTGGCATAATTTTTTAATCGCCAAGTTAATTAAGAGTTTTTTGCTAATTAAGGATAGAAAATATTTTTTTTTTTACACTGAATTTTATAAAAGCACATAGATTACGTAATTACTTGTCCAAAAATGCAATCCTTTTTTTATTCTGCCCAATATTAAGGCCTGTAGCTTGTTTGAAAAAAAAAGTTTGACGAAGAAAATAGTGATCATTTTAAGTAACTCGACGTTTTTTAAAAAAAGCTATATCTCTGTTTATAAATCACTTATGAAGATGAGTTTGGTCTTAAATTGAAGAAATTCTTCCTTAGATTCTTCTAGTTTTCGTTTTTTTTTTCTACGACGCTTGGTTTGTTTGATATCTGATATTTTAATCTGGCATGTTTTGTCGATTTAACATTGCGAAGTTGCTTTCTGTATATAAGCATTAGCGGTCTTTATTCCAGTTCTTGGCGTTGTTTGTGTGGCGTTTTTTTTTTTTTAAGCTTGGCTTGGCAGAGCGACCGCCCTGCTTGATTAAGGCTCGAGGGCTTGAAGTACATTGGCACAATCGAGACACGTTTGTAGATCGTAGTTTGACAACCGGATTTTAATTCCATGTTTCTTTCACAGCTTTAAAGGAGTAACAAGTTTATTGTCAATTTTAAAAATGGCTTTTTGTTTTTTTTTTTCTTTTTGGTAATAGATTTTTGTAAAGTTTTATAGGATTAGAAAAAAATGGCATAGATTCCATTACAATGTTTAAATGTATTTGTAATGTTTTAAAATTTTTTTAATAAACAAAGATTTTATCGAAATTAAAATAGAATCTATCGAAAAATTCGCTTAATGCAAGAGCAAAGAAGAAATAAAGAAGTAATGAAAATTTCCTCAATCCGAATTGTGTAGACTTGAACAAGCCGATCGTGCCAACTCCTGAAAATAATCAAATTCTTAATATTGTAAATGTGAAAGCGCGTTCTATATAGTAGAATTTTTTTCATATATAGGTAGAAAATAGCCAAGAATAGTGTGGTTAGGCTCTGTAATCGGGTCCGTAGCCAATTTGCTCTCTTTAGCGAGCGAAATTTGTCGCAAAAGTAAATACATTTTTGTAACCAGGTTTATTTTATTTTATTATTTTATTATTTTTTTTTTCGTGGTAAAATACTTAATGGTAATCTAGATGATAATTTCTTCTCTCACCCTGGACTCCTTTTCAATTGGTTGCAGTCTCAATTTTGCGATTGTGTATATTATTCGGCGCAAAATTTAACTTTTTTAAGACGGAATTATATTAATGCCGTTATAACAAAGAAATGCCGTATTGTCTCCTATAAAAAGTGAGAAAGCGTTGGTTAATTTTATATATTTTTAATTATCAGGAGTGAAATGTTTTGCTTAATTAATGCATTTATTATTCTTTTAATGTTACGTGAAAGAAGTCGCGGGTAACAGCTAGTTTTAAATATAGTTAAGCAGAGAAATGATAACTGAGATTAAAAACACTATTAAGCATTAAGCAATTCACGTTCATACACAATAATGCTTACTAATTTTTTTGTATAGCACCGTATAAGATATATTGAATTTATACATACCTTGTAGTATGCAAAAATTATAAGCTATTTAATTAGTTAAACTTAAAAACGCATACCACAGCTAAAAACGCACTTCCAGCATATTTCGCTCATAGACAGTGCTGTAACGGAAATCCTTTGTGTGCATATACCTGTAAATGAACAAACACTGTTATGCACGTCATATTTTACAGTAAGCATCGTGTAGTGTATCTCAATAACGTGCATAAATTTAACTATGTTTGAAAGAGTTACAAACACTATTAAAATACACATCAAACGATTTTCTCTGTATATCGTTATGTAAACGAATTAGTTGCGTGACCCTGTAGATGAGTGATAAAACCTTTATGTTCCATATTCTACGAAAAGCATGTTTTAATGCACTATAGACATGTACATTAATTTATTTCTTTGAAAGAGTGTAATATCGTTTAAATGTATCGCAAACGATTTTTTTTTCATAGGCGCCCCCGTAATGTAATGGGATTCTTTTGAGTGTCCCTGTAAACGAATTATGATTGTTACACACTCCATTTGCAATATAGAATATGCCATAATAATCCTCAATAATTTATACCACTTACTTGGCAATCCGCGTATATTTACGAGAGTCAGAGTACGGACAGATGGCATATAGACGGCAGACAGATAAACCGAATTCATAAACACTTTTCAACTGTGTTGGAAAGTGTCAAGAAGCGGCTTTATTTTACAGGTGTAAACGAGTTTTATGATTACATCGCAGATTCTTCTATCTTTAAAGTGTTGAAAGCTAAGTATCGTCAACATAAATTCTTTGTATGAAAAGCATTTTGGTAATAAATACAAAGCGTCAAAAACTTGAAGCAGAAAAATCCTTTAATCTGATCTGGTTGCTTATTGTTAAGAAGAAGAAATACAATTTGATATCACATTACAGACTTTTCAGCAATTCGAAAAGAAAAATTCCCAGCCGTTATACAACCGAATTTTAAATTAACAATTTTTTATATGCATGATTTGGTATCTGATGCAAAGTATTCAAAGTAATTTACATTCGTAATTTTTATTAATAGATATAAGTCCAGAAAAAATTACCTGCTTGAAAGAAGTTTATTTTAGATTAAGAAATTAATAATAATAATAATAGTAATAAAGAAATAAGTATAAAATAGCTGAAGAATATCTGAACACACTGAAAAAAAAAATGTTGATTTTACAGTATAATACTTGAACCCCAGATGCTAATATTATACCATAAAATTAACAGTAATAAGCAGTAATACGCTACCACGTGCCTGGGTTTCAAGTATTATACTGTAAAATCAACATTTTTTTTCTTGCAGTGCAGAAGCTGTACAAAATATCTGAAACAAATAAACAAATATAGAGTAGTTTCTTTTTCTGGAACTTAGAAATAAGACTTGTACTGTTTGATGTAAATATAAAAAATTAGTATAAACTACAAATAAATAAAAAGCAACAACAACAACAAAAAAACACATAATTTATACTTCATATAATAAACAAGAACGAAAAATCATGCGTCAAGCATAGATTATGTAGCACTTTCCAACGCTTCCAAAATAATTTTACAAAACATACCGTTTAATAAGCTAAAAGATAACATCTAAGTAAACAATTTGGAAAACGCATAACATATTTAAAAACATAATTTCAGGAATTTCCAACAGATACAATATTCGGAAAAATATCCGAATACTTTTACTCAGCCCTGTATATGATCTATAGATTTGTATACGCTAGGATGCTAAATTTTAGTTTAGTTAGGAAACGCGTAGCACAGTTTAAAATTATCTTTCTGGAGTTTCTGTCAATAAACGGAAATGTGTTCGCAAACTTTTGTGCTGCCCTGTATAGGATCTACAGAATTTATACACACCACGTAATAGACAAAAAGCGAGTTAAAATTAAAATCGCGTTTAGTAACTTAAAACGCACTTCCAGGAATTAGTGTTAATAGACAGTAGAGAATTCTTTTGTGTGTCCCTGTAAATGAACGATGACTGCTATACACACACTATTCTGTAGTAAGCCTCTTGTAATGCACCTTAGATATATATAGATAAATTTCAATGCGTTTAAAATAGTGAAACATTTTTTAAATAAACCGCAGACGATTTTTCTCCATAGACTTCATGTAACGGAATTCTTTTGACTGTCCCTGTAAAGTAACTATAAGTGCTATGCACACCCTATTCCATATTAAGCTTCTTCTAATGCACCTTAGTGATATATATAAACTTCAATGCGTTTAAAATAGTGAAACATTATTTAAATAAACCGCAAATGATTTTTCCCCATAGACCGCAATGTAACGGAATTCTTCTGAGTGTCCCTGTAATAAAACTATAAGTGCTACACACTTCCGTTGAAATAGGGAACATGCTATAGATAACGACAATAACATATAAAAATTGCAGAGCAATCCGAGCATATTTACGGGAGTTAGAGCACGGACAGACGGCAGACGGCCATACGGCCAGACAAACCGAAGTCATAAGCACTTTTCAACTAGATTGGAAAGTGCTAAAAATCCAATCCATTTAATTCATTTGAACTTAATAGAATTTGTTAATATTTTTACTTTTTTTTTATATTCGTATTTAATAGTAAATGAAATAATTTTTAATTCAAAGAAGTAATAGAAAATTTAAAAGTGTCATAAAAGTGTGTGTGACTTTATGTTTTATTACGCAATGTTCTCTATTGCAGTGTGCATATAACGGTACAAACTCACGATACGAAAAATAGCTAAATGCGTGCGGTTTAAATTTTGAATGGATCAATGTATTTTAAGTAAAATAAATTTTTCCACCGAAGCAGCTGTAATAACTTGTAAAACAAATGAAAAAAAAAGAAAACATCCTATTCAAATACTTTCGATAAAGTCTTATTTGATATATTGGTACTTTATTTTCTCCGTTTGGAAGTAATCATAAAGAAGAAATATGTGGTCTTGTATAAATAAATAAGATCTTTTATTTAAAATAAAGCATAGAAAATCAACAATGAACATTCTGAACAACGCAAATCTTTTTGCTAATAGCACCGGAGAAGTGCAAATTTAAATTATATTGCAATAAATAAATATTCTAGTTTCGTATCTACATATCCCATAACATGGAATCCATTCAGTGTTTTTTTTTTCGATTAACTGAGTCACAAACTAATGTCTTTTTTGTATTGTTATATTTTGCACTGTGGCAATTTGTGTCACATCTTTCCTTTCTTATGAGAAGAGAATTTTATTGCCTCCTGTACTTTCTGAATATTTTTTTGTCGAGGAGGTTGGGGGACATATTTTCCTTTATATAAAAAAATGTATTTCGTAAATGCAATACACATAAATAGTTGATCTAGCACATGAATAGTTTTGACAAATGAAATCTCTTTTAATTCGATTTTACCGAATAATTTTATTATATTTTATAATCTACTGCAATCTGTTTAATTAGTACTGCTTTCGGAATTTGTTCTGACCTATGGCCAATCAGGTAGAAATTATTAACAAAAACCTGACATGGCATTAAGATAATATATTTTGGCAAAATACATTTAACATTGCTTCTTTGCACTTGGTCATAAGATAGTTAATTTGCTTATTAGGATTATAACAATTCTAATTACACAAATTTTACCATTTTATCTGTAATTTTACCTGTTCAAAAAAAAAAAAAAAAAAAAAAAAAAAAAAAGTATAGCATGAATGCTGCAGTTAAATGACAGAAGATTCTAGCATTGTACAAGTTAAATTTGATAGTTTTAAGAAATACTTTATTATTTTTCTTATTCTTGCACAAAAGTAATAATCCTTTTTACATAATTATTCCACTGGATATAAGACATTGTTCAATGCTTGGGTGTTGAAAAATCAAAAAATAGAGCTATAGTATATATATATTTAGATAATTATATATATACTGCTAAATAAAGTTACAAAAATTTTTATTAAAAAAAAAAAAAGGTTTTATGCATTTAATCCTTTTACTTACATCACAACATAAATAATACACTCTTCCTCTTTCTCACACAATGTCTTATTATACATTGCTAATTATTGTACTTGTCTTCCCATATCATCTTTATTATATTTAAACTTTATTTACTTCATTAAGTTTCTTTACAATTCAAATATTATTTGCTTTGTCAATATATTTTTCTCTTTCTCTCTTTTTATTCTATTTCATCTTCATCCCAACAGATGGCAGCACTAGCATTTTTAAATGTTGTCTACAATTTCAGGTTTTACTTGTAATTTTCTGGAATAGATGGCAGAACTACATAATATTATCATTATTCTCAGCAAAGTTTTGGGCATTGATATGCGGCCATTTTCAGCAGGTGCCTGGATGAATGTCAAGTAACTACAATCTTTTTACATCTTTGTACTTTTCGGTGAGTCTTGAACATTATTTGATGTTCCATTTACTATTTAAGTTGAATAATTTTTTATTCATCTAATTTCTATTTCAGTTGCATATATATTTATTTATTTTGCTATTTGAATCTCATGTCGGAATTTAATTTTCTTGTTTCATTTTATTTTGTCATTTGAACCTCATGTCGGTCTTTAATCCTCTCACTCACAAGCCCATGTTAATACATTCACGAAGCTCCAGGTTTGACTGCAATATAAGCATTATTTAAAGTAATAAGATTCTATTGATTTAATGCATTTTTAATGCGCTGAGCAATGAATAATACTCTCAAGGATTACATTCATATTTGTAATTAAGTTTTTTATATTCAATGTTGAAAAAACTGTTTTTCTTAGCATTTAAAACAAAATGCAGAGAAAAAAACATTACAGATTTGCCTTTTTGCAAGACTGTCAGAGGGTTAATTTTCTTGTTTCATTTATATATGTTATTAGGGGCTTAATATTGTGGATTTTAGGCATAATGCTGACAATATTTGATGAAATAACATATACTTACTATGAATATTCTTATAAAGCCTTTCTGAAGATTCTATAAGATATTTATAGTTTTCCAATTTTGCTTTTCCAATTTCTGCTTTTTCATCCTTTTAAGAATAATTCCTTCAGTTTCCATTCCATTGCTTTTCAGGGTGTCTTATCTTTCGTTCTTCACATGTGTATTCATATATATATATATATATATATATATATATATATATATATAACAAAATTAAAGGTTTATCGTGATTGCTAAATTATTTTCATCCCATCCTAGTTTAAATTACTTTATAATTTTTTCCCTCTGTTTATTAATGTATCTTAACTGTATTTATTCCAAAAACCTCATATCTAAATTCAATATTTTAATGGCTACTAGTTAGCTCAATAAATGGCGTCTTTACCTTTAAATTATAAAAGCTTCCTAATATTCATCCCTCAAAAAACCCGTATTCTTTCCTTTTTATGTTTCTAAATTCCTAAAAAGTCTGTATTTATTTTAATAATTTCCGATATTAAATGTAACTCACAAAATCATAAAATCTTTTTCTTATTTTAAAATGTAAAACATTTTATTCTAATTCCATTTTGGCTTTGATCCAAAATCGATAAACCATTTCTCTTATTTTCTTTTTTTCCTTTTCGTAAACGTAAAAATTATTCCATAGCCTCGATTCAGTAATTAACAATAATCAGTTATCTTAAAACTCATCTGGTTCACAGCTAATCTATAGAACATGATGGAATGATCTCGAAGCGTCTTTGGTGCGCCTTCGGAACGGAAACCATTTTTCCCCAAAATTCAGACGCTTTCCGTAAAGAATCCCGGTCGTCCACTGATACATCTGCCGTCACGTGATCCCTCTATTCATACTCTCTTCCAAACGATATATCACGGATCCGTGCTTCCGAGAGTCAGTCGAAAAGTGAGTCCCGAAGAGGTGTTCAGGGGTCTAAGCTCCTACTAATTTCGAATGAGTACCTAGTACTGGTGAATAGAGACCAAACCTTTTTCCTGTTACTAGTTCTGTATGGATTATTAAAGCTAAGTAATCCAAACAGCTTTTAAAATCTGTATTTTATCTTCGAGTTAACCTGAACTAATACATCTGCTGCTACTATGCCATTTCCAATTTGGTACCTGTCGTAAGATCTGAAAAGACGGATAATGTGAACGAAATCTCTGCCTAATCTATGAAGCAGCCAATAAAAGCTTTTTGGTGATTTGATAGAGTTTTTATTCTACCTACTCACATGACATCTGCTGTAAATATGACGACTGCAACTTAAACCCCTAGCGTGGAACCGCCCTCGGCTGAATTTCACAAAATAATATACAGTATCTGAAAAACCATTTATATAAAATGGAACTGCCACTGCATTACATCATCTCTCATACTTAAATCATGACATATATATATATATGTGTGTGTGTGTGTGTTTCTGTGTGTTAATGGGATGTGGTTAGAGATTCCCACTACAACGTCCGACCGCAACAGGAATGGTGCAGCACTTTTTGATGAGAATAAACAAGGCTAGAAAAACCCGACACACAATAAACTTGATGACTTTAGTGATTTGCATCTCCGGCCTGGAAACAGAATGTTAAAATTCACATCAGAGTTCCTTTTCGAGTTGCTCTGGACACACGGTCCAGCCAAGCTCTGATATCGCCGATGTATCAACGGCCGATAAATTGCAGCTGAAGTCTCTTTTTCCCCCATAAAACCTGTATATAATTTGTAAGTGTCCTGTAAATAGAATTCAAGCCTTACTACAGATATTAAAACCGTATTATTTCTATGTAAGCAAGTCATCAATTAACAGCACTAATTGACCAATGTAATTACACACACAAACACACACACACACACACACACACACACATATATATATATATATATATGAGTGAATAAAAGATACACGGGGGGGCGGTACATGGGGGAATAAAAATGAAAAATTGAAAAATAAATTCATACCTGTTATGAAATCAAGGAAAGATAGGGTAAATGTACCAATAGTCCGCCACTTATCCGCTTTTATATATATAAATTTTAACGTTGAATTTTTAAAAAACGACACAACATTTTTAACAGTGATATATGTTAAAACACAGTTTCTTATTATGTTTCAGCAATTATTTTTAAAAAACACGGTAATAGTTAATAAAAGGGCAAGTTCTCTAATAGTCGGCCACCTCAAATCTAATGTTCGGCCATCACTGAGCCAATAGTCGGCCACTTCAGAATTTTGTTTTACCTGAAAAACGACTCTAACAAATTTGACTAAATTTTGCATTCTACCATTTTGGTTATGAGAAGATGACTTAGCTATCTCACATGTCCGAGAAAATTCAATTAGTGGGTCATTTAGGGTCACTGTGGGTAAAGCTTATTTTATTTTATCTAATAAATGGCTTTAACGATTTTGACTAAGTTTTGTATCCTACAATTTTGGGATACAAGAAGACCATTGGACTGGGTCGCATGTTCGAAAAAATTTCATTAGTTGGTCATTTGGGGGTCACTGTGGGTCAAATAAATTTTATCTAAAAACGGCTCTAACGATTTTGACTAAATTTTGTATCCTACCATTTTGGGGTACGAAAAGACCATTAGGCTGGGTCACATGTTTGTGAAAATTCGATTAGTGGGTCATTTTGGGGTCACTACGGGTAAAGCTAATTTTATCTAAAAAACGGCTGAAACAATTTTGACTAAATTTTGTATCCTACTAATTTGGTGTACGAAAAGACTATTGGGCTGGGTCACATGTTCGAAGAAATTCAATTAGGGGGTTATTTTGGAGTCACTGCGGGTCGAGGAAATTTTATCTTTTCTAATAAATGGCTTTAACGATTTTGACTAAGTTTTTTGTCCTTTCTGGACACAAAACTTACATGTTACATAACTTACAAGTTTACACCAAACTTTCTTGTACCTTTCTGGGATACAAGAAGACCATTTGGCTGGATCACATGTTCGAGAAAATTCGATTAGTGGATCATTTGGGGGTCACTATGGGTCAAGTTAATTTTATCTAAAAAACGGCTCTAATGATTTTGACTAAATTTTGTATCTTACCGTTTTGAGGTACGAAAATACCATTTGGCTGGGTCACAGGTTTGAGAAAATTCGATTAGTGGGTCATTTTGGGTTCACTACGGGTGAATGCATTTCATTGTGAATGAAGGTTATGACATTTGTTGATCAGTTGACAGTTAACGAAGTTGCAATGTTGGCAATATTTCGCCAACTTCGCTAAGTTTGGTGAAAGTTTTGCGACATTGGCAAGATTTAGCAGGAAAATCGACTTTCAGGATTACTAATGCCAAAGCACATGCTTACCGTCAAATGAAAAAATGTGTCAAGTTGCCGAATTTTCGCAAAATTATGGCGACATTTGGTGAACAGATTGGTTTTCAGAATCTGAAGGAATTTTCTAGAAATTCCCACTAACAGCGAGGATAAAGGATTCAACCTTTCAGGGTCTAGAAAGTTCTTAAAAACAGAATTTAACCAATCAGGGTACATAGAACTGATTGTTATATGTTGCACAGAGAATTCATTGTTATATTGTGTTGAACACAAAGATAATTTTAACGGGCATAGATCGGTCTTCCCAGATGGTTGTAAATAACTTAAAGTCGATAGTGCCAAGATAGCGTACACAATATTACACGTACTACTATATTTGGATACAACAACCCCTCATTTTTTTGCTTCCTTTTGGGAACAACGGATTTCGAGCTTATTCTATCAACGATCATTTTCAGAATTTTCAAGCTATGATTTTGAGACTTTCACAAAAGTTGCTCTATATACTTAGCTAATACATTATAAACATTATATTTTGATTGTATTTGCGCATGCGCAGTGAAACATTTTTTAGTAAACCTGCTCATTTTTCATTCAATTTTTATTATTTTTTAATTCCGATTGCAGAGTATTATGTACAATGTTGTTTGACATTTTTCTCAAAATAACTTTTTTTTATATTAAGAACAAAAAACTTGCCGAAATTTGGGACTGTTTTTATAACAACCTTAATTTCTCTTCGAGTATACATGCTATCCTCATAAAAATGAACACAGTATATTACAATAAGCCACTTATTAATAATCTTGAGTTTGAACGCTTTTGCTACATTAGTTTTTACAGGGTAATCCAAAAGATTTTCGTTCTTTTTCAATTTGTTGACAGTCCCCTATGGGATTTCGGGAAAAAATCTTCGCGGAAATATATAACCTATACTATACTGTTTACACACCTGCAGTTTCAGGTTAATTCCTCATGTATTTTTCTAGATAGTTAACAAAACGTCTAAAATCGCAAGTGACCGGTGACCTTTGGCAATATAGTGTATCTCGGTTCTGATAACAATATTTGATGTGGAGTCAACGGTTCAGACATGCTTTCTTCAGCCGAAAGCTCTTTTGTTGGCTCATCTGATGATGAAGTGTGAGATATTGGTTTGTTCTCCTTTTTAAATGTGGCATCTTTTTTTTTTTTTTTTTTTTTTTTTTTTTAACTACTTGTTTGATGCCAGCAATCCATGCCTAAAACAAAATTACACAGCAGTATAAAAATAATTTAACATATTTCATTGCTCAGAATACAAAATAAACCAAATACAAGGTTTTTTTTTAATTAGAAAATTAGTTGCTTTTTTCTGTTAAAAGATAGTTATTTTTATTTAAAAAACTCTCAAATTAAAAATTTCAAATAAGGTGTCCTGGGGTAATAACGTCACGATAATGTTCTACCAATTTTCACGGCTTAGTTTTAGATTATTTTTTTCAAATAAATATGGGATTTTAAACAGCAACTTATTAACTATGTATACAAGAAAGAATACTTTAGCAGATATGTATTCATAAAATGTAGTGGAGTGATTTCTTGACCAATGCTGTTTGGCGTAATTACCCACCTATGGGGAACATATCGCCATACAAACAAAACTGTAAAATGAGATAGAATAATGGTATGTAAATTGTCCGATTCTAAAGATACAAACTCTGAAGCCCAAGAAATTTTCAAATTTCTCTTACTTACCATTAATTGCGATACCAGAATGCAGTAATGATAATTTGATATTTTATTCTTCTCACATGAAAAAATTAGTAACATTTAGGACATACAAATTTACTTCCTTAATCTATAAATTTCAACAATGATAATAATGCTCTCTCGTGCATAAAAAGTGTAATTAATATTAATAGTTTATTAAATGCTAAAGAAGAATGATTAGCCTTGAATATTTACACATATTTTAGTTATTTAAAAGAAAATGTGTCTACAATATTAGATTATATATATAAAACACATTTTTTTTATCTTTTCAATATAACAAAATAAAAACATGAATTATCTATCTAAACAAAAATAAATTCATACCCTAACTAAAATATTAATATATCGGAGTACCGTATACTCAGATATACTGTCATTCTAAAATGAATAATCAATGATCACTTAAAAAAAAATGTAAACAATTTCTAGACTTCTTGAATTATGTTATTTATTACGATATTATAAAAATTAATTCACTATTTATAATAATTTCTTTTATTATATATGGTTTATACTTAACGTTATTGGATGATCAGTGTCTTTTTAACAAAGAAATACGCAATTATGAAAATGAAAATAAATATTTATTTGGTAAATACACATGTTCCATTTTCGCGAACAGGGTGTCAAAATTAATTACAACTTTTGAAAAACTGAATAGGTTAAAAAATTTGATGCAGTTTTGAATTTTAAACTAAAATAGAACATGAAATCTGAGATTAAACCACTTAAATTAAATTATTAACGAAAAGCGAAAACCAATTATAAGTCTATCACTGAAACAATCAAAGCTTAACTAACACATTTCTGTGTAAATATAGCAAGTAATAGAGTATGAAATACCCCACTTTAAAGATCGCAAAGAGTGAAGCGAAAGAAAATAAACAATGTGAGACACACTTAACTCATTAGGAACTTAGAACTTGTTTACTAACCAAAAAAGAACTAAGTATAAGCATATGAATAGGCGGAGCTCCAAAGAACAAAACTGTTCTCCCTTTTGTTCGGTAAGCAGAAACAACCGCACTGGCGCACCTTTGGATTATCGATGCACGTCGTGCATTCGATTCAGAATACTATTTCTTGTAGCTTATTTTGAATTCAATTTTTAAAACACATTAAATACAGGAACATAAAATAAAGTAGTTAAAACCAAAAATATTATATAGAAAATATATACATATATGATGCAAATTCTTATATGATTTTAAGTAATATATTATAGTATTTTTCAACCCAGTGATAGATGTATTTATTTTTGACACACACAGACAAAAATTCCTATATAGTTTCGAAAAATTTTCTCTTGCAATATGCTAATTTTGTTCATGGTTTGTTTATTTCCCTGGAACGCCGCGGAGCCCCTGAAAAGTATAGGCGGAGTCCCAAGGGCTCCGCGGCGCACACTTTGGGAACCTTTGCTATATAGGAATGACAAACAGAAAATTTAAAACGACAATAAAAGAACATATGGCGGATATCAAATATGACAGAAGAACTACTGCCTTAGCTAGACTACATAGAATAGAGCCGTTGCAGGTTGATCTCAAGAATAGTAAAATAATTTTCCCATCAAGAGTTTATTTCCCATCCGTTATCCGATAATCAATAGAAATATATTTGCGAAACGATAAAATTTGCAACGAATCAGCTTTTTTTGAATTACCTAAAATTTGGCACACGATGTTTTACAAATTAAAAAAAAAATGCAATAAAAATAAAATAATAATTTTCACGTTTTCCAGTTTGACCAATTTAAGCACCTGCTTACACATACACACTTTCAAAGAACACAGGGCAATATTGGACATGTAATCTCGTGGACATGTAATCTCGTGATTTATGTTTATCATTTTCAAAAACTTTGCGAGAATATTTTATTTATCATTTTGATCTGAAGATGTCGTTTGAGCGAAGGAAACATATGTCATCTATATATTAAAAGGTATTTTTAAACCTTTTGTGTTATGTTTTTATCACTTTAAGCAATAATTATTCTTTAATTACAAGTTAACAAGTGATTTCATTATATTATTTAGAAAGATATTTTATTAATACACGGGTCTTTAATCTTATTCAATATTTAATTTTAAATCTGAGATAAAAAAGGAATATCATAAGCAATTAAAAAAAATAGTTTAAGTGTATAGTCACGTGGATAATGCATTTTCACTTCAAAACCATTCTTTTCATTAAAAAACATCTATGTAAAATTACAGATAAAATCCGTTAAGATACTTTTTAAATGTAATTTTTCACAATTCGCAATCATATAAAAGTGGTTTTAGGTTTTTTTTCTTATTATTCAGGATTAAACATTTTTTTACACCAGATTAATACATTTTCTAATGCTTTAATATTAGGAGAGGGAAACGTAAAGAAATATATCAAAGATTTTCCGCGAGTTGAGAGAATTTCCTCGTAAAATTTCGGTATCAGGCAACAACATTAATCTATTTCGATTAAAAATGAGTTTTACCTATAAATGTGTCATGATAACATGTAAAAAAGGTAGCAGAGATTAAATTTACATATTTTGCCCATTAAAAAAAGAGATATTACTGTAACAAAATGCAATGGACGTAAAATTCAAATGGAAAAAATGCAATGGTTATTTACAGTTTTTTAATAGTGTTCAAGATACCAATTTCATATAAAACATTTAATGTAATAATGTTTCTGCACACTTTTTGAACGACATTTTTTAATGCTTGGAGGTGCACTAGTTTGGTTTGCTTTAATCCATTATATTTTCAGAAGTCGTTTCTCTAAGAAATTGAGTTTTAAGAGAAGTGCAATTGATTTTACGCGACTCTTAAAGAGAATTATCTACAAGACATAGCTTAATGATAACAGATAAGAGCACTTTCTATATTTTCTTTTGATTAATAATACAAAACTCTTTTTAAGTTCTGAGATTAAAATTAATTGTAATATGTTATTAAATTTATTAAAATTTATTATTTAATTTCCTTGACTCTTTGATAATTTCCTTAGAACCTTTAGTATAATTCTCTTTGAAACCACCAGTTTTCTTTGTTACGTTTTAAGCTGGAATGACGTATAAAAATTTCTTTAACATTAACTTTTCTTTAAGTGTCATCAGATAATTGTTCTTCTATTCAAAATACGTACTCAGAAATTGTTATTAAATTGAGTGGGTTTCTTTGTAACAGAGTTAAAATCCCACCGAACGGAATGGTGTCACTACCTGCGACATTGTACAACCTTTTGCTTAGTTTCTATTATTTAACATTAAGAGGGGATAAATCTTTCAGTGTGCTATTTTCAATTACAAATTACTATTTCACGAGTAATATATTTGATTAATGTGCTCTCTTATCTTCTTTATTTTCTTTATATGGTTTGGTTTAAGTTAATTTTGTAAATATCCTACTCTGAAAATTTGTTTATTGGATGTTTGAGATTTGTAAATTTTCAGAGTGGGGGATTTACAAAATATCCCATGAATGACATTTAACGTATACGCACAAAGCAGATGCCTTCGAAAGATTCGCTTAGGGAATCATAGAAGCGGTGTTAAAAATGGAGATAATAAACTTTTTGCTGTTGATGATAACCAATGTTTATCTAACAACCACACTTTTAACTTTTCCGAAGGCTCAATAATACAAAAATGCTCATCACATGGACACAACACTTTTTTTAATGTTAAGCCTGTTTATTTGTATAACTTCATAGCCACACTTTTTAACATTGTTTCCGTAGGGATCTGTTCTTATCAGCTTAATGTCGGATACGGGGAGCATTGTCTTCCTTCGATATTAAACTAATTTTTGAACAGAGGTTTGCGGTCCGGAATTTATTCCGCCCGAGCCACGGGTCGACCCGATATCTTCGATAATAATAAAATAATAAAAAAAAGACCACCATCAAAAAAAAATGTATTCACTTTATATATAAAGCTGATGAGAACAGATAAATGTTTTAATTATTACTGAAAAACATCACTGCCACCTAACCACACACAGGACTGCCTCTACAGAAAAAAAAAAACATTTTGACAGAAGGTCTTTGATTAATCTCCTACTTCCAAACACTCAATTCCAGGCTATGTTACTTTTCTTTATCAACTGAATATCTGATACTAACGAATGTGCTATCATCGACGATGTTTTTAGCTACAACAATGTTTCACCTAATCATCTGTTTTTATATAATGCTAATTCGACAATCTTCAATGCTGAACCCCAGCCTGCACCAGCCGGGTCTGCTGCTCTGCCTGGAGCTGATCCCAGCAGTGTATCTCCTGGGCCAAGTCCGGCTAATGAAAATAGTAATAATATGGCCGGCAGTCCACCGCACGTTACTGATGACGATGAAAAATCGAATTCAAATTCTATTACTGCTAATTCAAGTTGATTTTTTGGAAACTTTTCGCAGATGGAAAAATTCAAACAGTTTCGTAAATGACTTATCAAGTATTCCCAGATTCTAAAAGGCCGAGTTAATTTTATTTTATTTACTTTCTCCACCTCCTATGCTCTCTTTTGCGTTCCTGCATTATTTACCTCTCACTGAATGGATCAGACACTGTCTTCTCATTGGTCTCCTCGGCTATGTCATTAATGCGGAAATTACTTAGGTTCGTTGTTTTCTGGCCGCCATTCCGCCCTTGATTGTGAACTACATTGTCTCTTCTATATTCTCAAATTCTCATGTATTTGTTTTTGATATTTTAATGTCTTTAAACTTGCATTGATAATGGAATGTAAGAAGCTCCGAAACAGTTGTCCGCTTTCTACATCCATAATTTAATTTGTGTCTAGTTTCATTTCTAATAATTTAAGTATAGCATTCATTAGCAGATGTTATTAATATTGTTTGCTAGCAGTTACATATTTATACGATGATTTTTAGCCGAATTAGTATTTCCACGAATTACACTGAAACTAAATAAACGGGAACAACAGAAAATAATTATATCGTAAATAATTATGACGAATAATCTTGAGGTATGTGCCCAACCTAGGATTTTAAACTAAAACTGAACAAAAAACTGAAAACCAAAAAAAAAATTTCTGATTAAGCGAAAACCGAAATTAAATCGAAAACTGTTAGTTTTTGAAGAAACGAAAACTGGAAACGAATCGAAATATTTTATTTAAACTGAACGTAAATAATAATCGGAACAAAATATATTACGGTTCGAAGCCCTAAATTAAAAAGAACGAAATATGTTCCCGTTTATAGCCCAAGGATAATGGTGTAACGAAATTGACTTTAAAAAACTATTCATTTTGATGAGCTTTTTTAATTAACTCTACGATATCTTGTCATTCATTTAACTTAATTATCTCATATACAATACTTGTTACAAACAAGAAAAGAAGTTTTTAAAAGAATGGGATATAAACAGTTAGTTAATGCTGGTTAAAATCCCATTTTTATGGTTTAACGTTTATGAATAGACTGGTCTCTCTAGATGGGGTATAGATTAAATTTTATCTTCTTAAAAAGTGTCTTCTTGTATTTTATCTATACTAATATAAAGAGAGAACGCCTGAGGGCCATTCCATGGTGATAAACGTAACATTTACAGTATAATCGAAGACATTTATTTTACAAATAATTACTTTAATAAAGATGTGTACTAAAAGTTCTTTTCCCCATTATAACGATGTAATAGGTTGATAAATTTATAAAATTATTGTTAACATTACAATTTGAATTAACTTCTAATTTTGTTTATCAAAACCAGGATATGGGACTAATGTAAATTTTTTTTTTTGACTTCATGTTGCATTTGTCACATATCTTAATTCTGATTAAAATATTTAGAAAATAAATAACATTTTAAGGGGACAGATCACCTTTAAAATGGTCAAAAATTCAATTTCAAGGTTTTGATGTCAGTAAATAGTGCATTTTATTCTGAGTAAAAAGGTACCAAAAAAATCATCGAAATATCTTATGCAATTCATCGAAAAGCGCATTTGAAATGCGTTTTTAATTTAATTACAGTTAATTATTTTTAAATTTATTTATCAAATTAAAAGATTCTAGTTCATTTTCTTCATTGTTACAACATTAATAAGTTTGAAAAAAAATTGAGGTTCTATCTAAATTGTGTTAGGAGAAATCGTGCGCGCAAGTTTGAAAATTATTATTGTGAATTAAATGCATTTAAGGTTTTCACTCTCCATTCAAAAACAAAGAATGACGATTGCGTTTTACTTTATATCTTCGTCAATAATTATCGCATCTGAAAAACATTGGTACCTTTTTACTCAGAATAAAATGCACTATTTACTGACATCAAAACCTTGAAATTGAATTTTTGACCATTTTAAAGGTAATCTGTCCCCTTATATCAAAGATATTTTTTCATGATTTATGAACCTATTACAGAATTATATTGTAAATAACTGTTAATACACAGCTTTTAAAGTAATTATGTGTAAAATAATTGCCTTCATCTAGTGTAAATGTTACGTTGGTCACAACGGAATGACCCCTAACTGACTGACTCATTAACGTTGCGCTGAGACGACTTAAGTCAAGATCACGAAATTTGGACAGTAGATAGTAGATTGCTGTTATGGCCTAGGCAATCAATAAGAAAATATTTTTGAAAATTCACCTTCTATGAGGGTTGAATGGGGGGTCGAATGTTTTATATAATTTTTCGCCATATCTCAGCAGCAGTTTTAGGTAATAGTATCTCAGCAGCAATTTTAGGTAATAGTATCTCAGCAGCAGTATCAGGTTAAAGCGTGAAATTCAGGATAACAAATATATTAAAAAATAATTTAGCTCTGTGTGTGTGTGTGTGTACTTTAGCTCAATTCGCTCTGTGTGTGTGTCTGTGTCTGTGTGTGTGTCTGTCTGTGTGTGTGTGCGTGTCTGTTGGCGATGGCTAGCAAAATCTAGCCCACCTAAGTCTGAAAATTTAGGTGTGGATAGTCCACTCGGCCATGTGCACCTGAGTCTCAGAATTTTAATATTTTGATATTTACCCAACATATTAATTATAATCTCATTAAACATCGTATCGAAAATGCCATCTTTTAAATCAAAACGGTTGAAGAAAAGAAATGCTGTTCTGGATTTGCAAGCGGAAATGAACGAATTCGAAATTATTTTACTAATTAGCGAATTTTCAGAAAACTAAATAAGATATCTCTTTGAAAATTTCTGAGCACATGTAAAAAAAATTCTGCATCCGACTATGCAATTTTGGAAAAATTCGGCCGGTAAATTTCCTTAATTTATGCAAAAAACTGCCAAAAATCTGCCGGCGCCAGTGAAAAAAAACCGAGAAAGTTTCAGACAGGGATCTGCTTTCATTAAAAACTGAACTACAAAGAGATCTGTTTCTCTGGCCGATCCCTCCATTTAGTTTGCGAAAATGAAAGGAAATAATTGCCAACTTTTACTAATGAACAAAAATTTAGATAACTAATTAAGATATAGATTTGAAATTGAGGATGGGAAGGGGTGTCATCTGTCGGCTATATTAGCATAGCGTCTTCGTTATGTTCTAATTATCAGAAAAAATTACATCTGTTTTTAATGATCGCGTTAATGTAGGTGAAGGTGGTTTTTTTGAAAAAATTATTCGTTATATTTGCGGGTATGGTGGAGGGAGGGGGATTAACGCCTTGCTCTGATTTGCACAAAACAAATTCCATTTAAGAATTTAACATTTTTAGCTTCTAACGTAGCGTTTTATAAATGTCTTGTATAGAGAATAAAGGAAATTTCAAATAACGATTTTCGTAAAAATTAAATTTATGTTCCTAATAAAAGTAGGGGAGATGGGGGATGAATGGGACAAGGGATGCATGGGACACGCTCTCAATATTTCAGGCAATAAACATTTTTTTTTTAGTTGCTTCCTATCCTCATAGATTTCTTTACCATAGTGTGCTTCAGAACCAAAAGCAAGAGCACATGGCTGTTTTCAGTTTTCTTCAAATTTGCATTTCCTGAAAACTCTGCTTAAAAGTAATTTTTTTTTTACATTTGAAGTTACTTAAATATCTTATGCAATATAAACAATTAAGATATGTTGTAGTTTTTTATTTCAAGGCTCAATATTGATAATTAAAATGAATGCATATTAACCATTGTGACAAAATAATTTTTTAGACAAAATGGCTGACAATTGAATATATGCATCATGGGGATGATTGGGACATTTCAAATGGGATGAATGGAGCTGTCTTATCCATCCCTAGAGGATGCTGAAAAATATATTTATTAACTAAATAATATTATATAGGTTGATAAATTAATAATTTATGGTAATTATTCTTTTAACATTTCATCCTCTTTGTAGCCATCGTCTTCAGTCCACCGTTTATGGACCTTTTAAGGCAAAGCTGAGATGAGTCCAAGATCATTGGCTAACAAATAATCCTGGAGATCATATTACAATTTATAATCTCTCAGCTTTTGCCAAGGCGGCATTTTTGTTCAGCTTTTAGTCCTTAACATTGAATACGGGGAGGAAAATGTTTGCGTCCCATTCATCCTTACTGTGGGGATGATTGTGACATAGAAGAACGTTTTTTTAAATTTAACTTATATATCTGTATAATAATAATCTTGAACAAATATTGTGCATAAGATGTAGTCAAACACTTAAAGTTTGACATGTGATATATAATATTGATAATAACTTATATAAAATATTTAAAATAAATATTTTTGTGAAAATGTTCCATTCATCCCCCATCTCCCCTACACAACCCGTATATACCTGATGGATACCAACAATCAAAGTAAATAAAGAATTGTTGAGCACTTGACCAAGTGCCCCCTGGTGGGTAATCCTACAAGTTTCTTTATCTAACTGTGCATTCTTATCTCGGGTTCTATGGGCCCGATTACAACGGCTTTTGGATGATTCGACTTGGTTTTCGTTCGTGTTACAGATTTTAGTTCCACCTTCCACCGCCAGGGGGCGCATTATTTTCTAGAGTTCTATGGGCCTGATTTCGACGGGAATTGGTTCATTCAACTCCCTTTATACAACGGGTACCCGTGTTGGATGTTCGTATGGAACAAATTGCGCCCCCTGGCGCTGAAAAGCGGAACTAAAGGGTTTTGAGCGCACGCTTGCTATGCGGTTCCGAAGGCAGCGAGGATACGATTTGGAGTTTCGTTCGGAAGGTGGTTTCTTTGGAACAGGGTGCACCCCCTGGCGACGGAAGGTGGAACTAAAAGAGTTTGCAGTGCGTGCGCTGCATGCCTAGTATACGGGGCTGCAGGCAGCGGGAACACGTCTCGGAGGTTCGTTTTTATCAGAATGCGCCAGTAAATAAATAAATGGAAATAAGGGAGTTTCAGTCGTCGTGCAAAGCACTTTTAAATAAAAAATTTTATACAAAATCGGGTTAAAGATATAAAATCATACAAACTTTAGGTTTGTATAATTTTATTATCACGGACCCGAGCAACGCCGGGCGGGTCAGCTAGTACATATATATATATATATATATATATATATATATATATTCAATATCACTATTCAGTATATATATATTCTTCAATAGCAAAATATATTTTTAAACAAGGTGAGACACACATTATTCACTTAGAAAAAACTTTTTGGAATATATTTAATAGTATCCATACATTTTGTTTAAGTATTCATAAACATAACAATAACAGTATATATTGCTGGAAGAAAATATTTATAACAAGACATGCATTTGTTAAAATCAAAGCAATGCAAGCGTGAACAACGCAGTATGCATTGAAAATACACTTTCAAAAATTTTCACATAACAATAAATTTCCAAATGTGTGGTTTGAATAACATAAGGAATATGCTTATGTTAAAGTCTTATTTTACATATTTATCAACATTTTGATAAGAAACTAAATGCATTTGTATAAATTATATTATTGTTAGGTGGAAATGATGGAAAGAAGGTGTACGATGAGAACATTTTCTATGTTTTATTATTTCTTCGTGAAAACAAATGCAGCTTTCTCTATTTAACCAAATCTTAGTCTAAGAGAAGTTTAATTTGTGAACAGAGACATCAGTAGAGGATTTATTAAATAAAACATGTAAAACACTAACGTTTAATCGGTAATGATATGTTAGTGCGTTTTAAGTTTTTATTTAAAAATAATTATTTGTTTTCAAGTGCATTAAAATTATTTTTACAAACGTGTATAGCTATATTAAAAATCGGTATTTAGTATGTTTTAAATCTTGTAACTTTGTATAAATATTTTGTTTATACAAGATTTTTAAAATGGCATTTAACAGATTTTTAAAATGACGTTTAACATATCTGTGATATCTTTATTTAACGAGTCTTCCAATAATCAATCAATTCAGATAATTAATGAAAAGCTCTAAAGCTTAAGTCCTGTGATTGTTGAATAATTAATGCTAGTGTTATGTATAACCGTGATTAAACTAACACGTTATTGGACGATTTCCAGATTCGGGCAAAATAAGTATTAGTTTATTCCCTAAAATTTCTATTTATTGTGTTTCAGCCATATTGATATTACTAAATAACAAGAAAGAAATCTGAAATCTTATTCGGATATGAAAAGAGGTTATTCTACCCTAAGTACAAAAAAGGTATTTTCTTTCATAAAATCTCTGCATGATACTTTGAGAAAACCCTATCTGGTAACACATTTATTTATAGAAAATATAAGAAATTGAATCTATTTCAAGAAATATATTTTTGATGCAAGTAACGGATGAGAAATTGGGATGCATTAAATAAAGGTACCTTTGCTGTGCTAATATTTCTCCATGAGATAAAATCCAATTTCTTCACGATATGAATAAAACAAAACTTTGGCGTGTATAAGAAAATTATCTTATTTTATGAATTTAGTTTAGTTTATGCCTAAGTTTAGTTTATGAAATAATTCACCATAGAGTATCTAGAAAATTTCAGTTTAGCATACAGTTAATATATTTTCCTTAGTGTGCCGTCCAATTACCATTAATTTTTCAGAATAATGAAATATTGTTCAGCTTTCTTCCCTAGATAGTCTAACAATTAGTTATAAGCTTATCTATAAGCATGATTAAGCCAATGTACTCCTCGACGATTGCAAGACTTTTACTAAATAAAACACTTTGCGGTTTCCCCCCAAGAATGCACTGCAAAAAATAATTGTTGATTTTACAGTATAAAACTGGCATCCCAGCTGCCAGTATTATACCGTAAAATGAACAGTATTAAACAGTAAAATAAGCAGTAATACGCTGCCGTGCAAGCAGTAATACTGCTTATTTTACTGTTTAATACTGTTAATTTTACGGCATAATACTGGCAGCTGGGATGCCAGTTTTATACTGTAAAATCAACAATTATTTTTTGCAGTGTGGTACGCATTACCTTTTAAGCAACATTGTTTGAAGGTAAATAAGACTAGTCGGATGTGTCAATCCCAAAATTTTCTTCTATCTCACACAGGTTTCGCAAACACTAAAAACGAAACAGCAGCAATTTATATCAAGGTCTAACTGAATCTAAAGTTTTATTAAATTCCGTGCATTATGTCTTGAGATATGACTATCGCTAAAATCGTGTAAATCCTGTAAAATGCTGATTAGCAGCGCCACCTGCTGGGCGATTTTTACCAAAAACTAATCAGCCCCAATTTATATCAGGGACTAACTGAATATAAAGTTTTATTAAATTCCGAGCATTAGTTCTTGAGATAGAGCTATTGCGGAAATCGCAAAAAATGCTGCATTGCAGCGCCACCTGCTGGGCGATTTTTATCAAAAACTAATCCGCACCCATTTATATCAAGGAATAACTGACTATAAAGTTTTATTAAATGCCGAGCATTAGTTTTTGAGATAGAGCACCCACAAAATTTTTGTCACATACAGACAGACAGACAGACAGAGTCACAGACAGACATTTTCTAAAAATGGTCAAATCTTGTTCAGGACCTTCTAAAAAGTATGAATTCGTCGAAAACCGGAAGTCGACAATTTTCATGAATCCAATACTTTTTTCTTTCTTATAAAGATAGAACTCAGCCCCTCAGGATTGCACACAAACTCTAAGGCTTAGGCTGGGTTTCCTGAGGTGGTCATCCCTGTAAAGATAGAAGAAAGTAAAAAGGTGTATTCTGATATGAAAACAGTGCGGAAGTGGATTAAAAGCTCTTTCTTTCTCTCTCTTATTATTGTTATAAATTTTTGCACCATGTCTCAAGGAAATGTTATTTAATAGTACCTTAACTTTCGCGAGTGTTACGTTCGAAGATAAAATTTTATAGAACATAACTCCTTTTTTAGTGCAGATAGATAGACTCAACATTCGCGGATTTGACATTCGCGAGGGTTACGTTCGAGGAAAACTTCGAGAATGTCAAATCCGCGAATGTTGAGTCTATCTATCTGCACTAAAAAACGTGTTATGTTCTGTAAAATTTTAATCAGAGTGACACAACATTCCAAAGAACAAAAGGATATATGTATTATTAACAATACGTTATGCATAACATATATGTAGAAGGTGAATGAACACACATAATCATAAATATGAAATTTATTTATTGGACTGGAGAAATAATCACTGCTAAAAAAGCATAGGTTTTTGTATAAAGTTTATTTTGACTCGCTCTATTCGCAAAGAGACGATAATGTATTAGTGATTCAATATGCGATACAATATTAAAACACGACATTTAAATACAGCTAAATGCTTCAGAAATTCTTTTATTTTGTATCTAAGTGCAGCTTCAGCTCTATCTCTACGAGAACCTGCACCTGCTACTTTACCACTTCTAATATACACATTGCAATGACTATTCTGCTGCTGTTATAATATTGCTTTCCTAAAACATTCGCTCCTTTTTCGGTTCATAACTGAATGTTGATTTTTGAATAGATACTAAGAAAGCACAGGAAAAATAATCTTTAACCACTATAAATTCTGAAAACAAAAGAGACCAACGACGAAAGAGACTTAGATCGCGAATAATCAAGTCAGATTCTCGCGAATGTTAAGTTTTTTAATGTTAAGTCAATTTCATATTCGCGAATAATCAAAACCTGCGATTGTTAAGGGATTACTGTATATTTAGTTGTAATTGGTGTAAGAAATTTATCTATCTGAAATAGTATATTTTCAACACATGCAACTGATGAAACTAAGGGATGCGCTGCTTTGCTAATTCACTTGATATAAAATCAGATTTTCTACAATGAACATTACAAAGCTTTAGAGCAGCCATACTCAACCTGCGGCCCGCGGGCCGCATGTGTCCCGGCGACCTTTTATTTGCGGCCCGAGACACGCAATCATTAATCCATATTTATAAGAGAGAAGAAAAATATTTAAGATCTTCATCTTTGTTTTATATATTTTAATGGAAAGACAAAATCTTCCCAGTCATTTATAATTTAAAAGTACGCCATTTGCTTAGTGAAAGCCTTCTTACATAGTCCTATTTGCATGACAGAGATGTATATATTTTTTAATCTTCACCACTAATCAAATATTATTTCAAATTAATTAAATTTCAACTACTAGTATATTTTTATATTTTAAAAAGATATGAAGCTTTTGTATTGAACAAAATCGGATTTATTAAATTAAATCTAATTTTTTTATTTATTTATATTATTGTTATTTTTTTAATCTTTATAATTTAGAAATTTTCCAGTGTTTTATTATCTTGTTTATACTTATTATATAGCTGAAGGTATATAATAAGTACATAGTATAGTGAGCTAAGTATATTTTGTTACACTGCTTTGTTATTCTACTTTGTTATGTTTCTATTTTAAACACATTTTTTACATTTTTACAGAAGTACTGCGGCCCGCCTAACGAAGCAGACTTATGTTTGCGGCTCGCGCGGAAAAAAGGTTGAGTATGGTTGCTTTAGAGTGTCAAAAAAAGCTCTTTATGCTTTTATAAGGATATAATTACAATACTTTTATTAAAGAAAAATACTTTTATAAGGAAATAAACAAAATATAATAAAGCTTATATAAAAAGTAGCGACATTTACACCTTTGATTATGGGATCGGGCCACATAAGTCCCGGCGACTATTTTTACTTTCTTCTATCTTTACAAGAAAAAAGTATTGGATTCATGAAAATTTTCGACTTCCGGTTTTCGACGGATTTATACGTTTTAGGAGGTCCTGAACACGATTTGACTGTATTTAGAAAATGTCTGTCTGTGTGTCTGTGACTCTGTCTGTCTGTATGTAACACAAATTTTGTGGGCACTCTATCTCAAGAACTAATGCACAAAATTTAATAAAACTTTATATTCAGTTAGTCCCTCATATAAATTGGTGCTGATTAGTTTTTGGTGAAAATCGCCCAATAGGTGGCGCTGTTATGCTGCATTTTTCGATATTTCCGCAATAGCTCTATCTCAAGAACTAATGCACTTATTTTCATCAAACGTCAGATTAATTTAGACCTTGACATAAATAGACGCTGATTATGTTTTGGTGCAGATATCCCAACAGGTGGAGCTGTTATACTACAATTTTCATGATTTTTACGATAGCTATATTTCAAGAACTAATGCACGGAATATCATCAAACTTCAGATTCTGTTAGACCTTGACATAAATAGATGATGCTTAAGTTTTGGTGCAAATAGCCCAACAGCTTGCGCTGCTATACTACTTTTTTCATGATTTTTATGATAGCTATACTTCAAGAATTAATGCACCGGATTTCATCAAACTTCAGATTCTGTTAGACCTTGACATAAATAGATGATGCTTATGTTTTGGTGTAAATAGTCCAACAGGTGGCGCTGCTATGCAACTTTTTTCATTATTATTACGATAACTGTATCTCAAGAACTAATGCACGTATTTTCATCAAATTTCAGATTCAGTTACCTGTTGACATAAGTTGTTGTTCATTAGGTTTTGATGTAAATCTCCCAACATGTGGCGCTGCTATGGTACATTTTGCAGGATTTACACGATTTTAGAAATGCACGGAATTTAATAAAACTTTAGATTCAGTTAGACCTTGATATAAATTGGTGCTGGTTCTTGTTAGTGTATGCGAAACCTGTGTGAGATAGAAGAAAGTTTTGGGATTGTCACATCGACTAGTTTATTTGATTTGTAGCACTTTTGGAACTGTTGTGGTGTTTTGGTGTTCTTTCTAAAACACAACTTATTTAAACTTAAAAGGCTCATTTGCTACTCATTCTTCATTTGACAATTAAATATTTAAAAAAAAATAAGTATACCCTGATTAGCTCCACTGAAATCTGTTGCCATGGAAAAGGGAGCAAATTATATTAAACTAATCAAAATATCAAAACTTAAGAATCCGAATAGGTTAATACAACAATGATAATTTTGAACTCATCACTTTAAGACAATATTAAATGTAGTAAGGGGCAACAGATTTCTAAATCAAGTAGCATACTGGATTGCATAAAGAACACCCAACTCCACTCCAACCCGACCAAGCTCAAATCTCCATATACATTAAATTAACAAAAGTGTAATCATCATATAATTTGGAAAAATGAAGACAACCTGAAATTCCTCCAATGTGAGGACCAAAAGGAGAAAGAGTTAAATCCGTTAATAGAATAGGGATATGATGATATACAAAAATTTTAGAACAAAATATGGAGATTCTGAACAGATCAGATTGGTTAACCAAAATCGCATAGTGGCTTATAAACAAGGAATGCAATCCTTTTTTTTTTTTTTTTTTTTTTTTTTTAAATAAAGCATTTTAGGTGTTTATTTTAGAAAACAATATTTCTGAGAGAGGAGGATTAAAGCTTAATTTAAACAATTATGAAATTAGATTTAATATTACTGTTTCACTTATTAATTTATCCATCCTTAAATCAAGATCAAAAATACGATTGTATAACATTGAGTGAACTTCAATTAATGTTCATTAAAACAGTCAGTTATGAATTTAAACTTAAGAAATTTTAAAGTCCTAATTTAATAAAGTTGGATTTTATCTCTTTTTTTTTTTTTTTTTTTTTTTTTTTATCACTCATAGAAAGGTTAAGCCTTTCTTATAGGTCTACTGTGAATATAAAAAAATTAATTATTTAGAGATTTATACAAAGAGAAACATACCATCTTTAAGAACAAACAAATCTTTTATTCAAACACCTAAAGTTATAACAACTTCAAATTATTTCACTTCAAATTTATACTTCAAATTATTATAAAAACACAATCTAAACGTTGATCTGTAATATGGGGATTAATTACTTAAATATATTTTAAACCAAACAACACATTTCTAAAATTAGCACACTATCATGCTTTTAAGGTTGATCACCTTTGCTGAATTCACTTATTATTTTAATTGCAACTAGGCACAGAGAATCTTAAAAATATAACATTACATTAAAGCTTAACAGTCTAAAGTTTAACAGTCCATCAATTGTAAAAACATTATATAATAGTGTTTTAAAATACACACTTATCATTCTTAATCTCTCCAAATAGCCATAGATAATTTCAAGTGGGAGAACATACATTTATGAGGAAATAAAAACTACTTACAAAGTTAGAAGGTTTAATCGAATCATCAGTGGGCAGACTCTATTTCCCTTCCCTCTTGAGAAGAAACAAAACTGTGGACGAGCACCATCTGACGTAATTATACCTCAGGGGGATGGTTTCCTAAATCACCAGAGTATCAGTCAAACTTCACTCCTTGTCAGCATTTCTTGTAACATCCGCGAGCATTTGAGTTGAGTCTTTTGCTTGCCAACTTTGCGATTCAACCGAACACCTCATATATCTCCCGACGACGGAGGTTTCTCGGACTACCCATATCTTCACAAATCCAGCTCCAACACACACAGCGATCAGTCTTCCTTATTATAAACAAGACAATATTAACGTCTCATAGATAGTTGAGACCTCTGGACTGCACAAGGAAAAAAAAAACTTAATCTCTACGCATCTGGAACCGTTGACGCTCCTTCACTGACTATCATTTTCATTTCTTTGACCAGCAGCTTTTCGCTCATTATCACAAGTACCGCTACGCAACGTCCACTAATTTTTCGAACCAAACGACAGGTATTTCAGCCAAGCAGCAAGTGTCGTAAACATTCATTCTCTCGCGCTGCTTGAAAAACGGGACCGACCCACTCTGCCAGGGGTACGGGGATGGAAACAAAAGGAAAAATGGACTCTTCCTGAAGACTACAGCTTGCCGCTCCACTCTGCCGGCCGCTTCATGGGGGAAGGCAGCCATGCTTCACCCCCATGGCGTGTGCTGAAGGGGGGTCCTGTGAGCCTCTGTTTACATGGGCGCCAGCTATCCGCCTGATAGCAGAGCCAATTGAAGTCTGTCGTAAACTTACAAAGCCTAATTGCGTATATAGTACACTCATAAGATAACGTAATTCTTATACAGGGCGGACGGTCTTTCTTTTAACCAAAACCAGACTAGGTGACTACAAACACATGATTCAAGGGTATGGGAGAAAACGTACACGACTGCCCAATACAATATGTGTGGTCTTTTACTGAGAAACCTCCCTCCCTGCTATTTATTTTTCGTATTTGAAAACAGGAAGCAAAGCTAGACTATAAACGTTGAATTTACTTTGCAAAAAGAAAAAGAAAGAAGAAAAAATAAAAACTGATTTTATTATTATTATTACAATTACTTTTATTTATTTAAATTTTTATTAGAAACAGAAAAAAAAGAGTGCTTTTAAATAAATGTTGAGAAAGTGATTTAAATAATTAATGTAGATTAAAAAAAAAAATTGGTTGAAACCAACCGTAAGAAGATTGCTCCTCCCGGCTAAATAAAAAAAAATTTTTAGAAAACAAATTATTTTTTTGAAAGGTAACTGGGTACCACATGGCATGCTGGGACCTCAACACTGAAAAAACTGACCCACAAACACAAATCATACATCGATCCGGGACGGGATCCAGAGAGTTCACCGCTGAAATACCACCCTGACAATATATTCCGGATATATACAACCAGAGCTATCAAACATCCGTAGAAACCGTTACCTAAAATATTACCTGAAACATGACCATAAAAGAGTACTACCAGAGGAGGGACCACCAGGCTGATTTTACCACTAAAATGACCAAGATATTTTCTGCACCTGTAAAAGAACACATGTTCCAGCTGACTGTGAAACCTCACTTCCCTACTACTGTCATTCCTACGCATAACTGCATCCTACCTGAGACTTCTGGCAACAGAACTGTAAACAATACATAAATTGAATTTTGAGAAAAAAAAAATTAGCCGAAAAAGAAGAGAAGTGCCCACTGATTAATTGTCATTACACTGCTTATATACATAACTTCAATAATTGGCATCACAGTATATTACAACACTATCTATTAATGTAAATAAGTACTAGTAATATCATAGTTACAACACTGTAAATGTCAATGAAATTTGTAAAACACATATTAATTCTATTATACAAAAATACACAAGAGCAACTGGTGACACACACAAAAAAAATATATACATACTGTAATAGAAGGTTATACATATAGAAAATTAAGAGCAAGACACACAATTTGGTAATTATAGACCATGTTATAGAATCACGTATACATTTGTTCGTGAAGTTATGTTTGTATTTGAAGAAAGTTCTTAGAACCGTGTAACTGTGTAGATTTTACAAATGCACTTACAAGTAATGTGCATGGGAAAGAGTATCTCTGCCTCTGTGCTACTTATAGCAAAAGCAGTTTCGGGCTTTTGGGTACTACAGGGAAAACATTCCACAAAATTAAAATAAAAAACAGGGGTGGTGACATATATCACCAGGAAGGAAAAACACACACTCCACCAAAAATAGGAAGTAAAATTAAGAAAATACTTAATTCTAGTAATTTAAGTCATACACAACCACATCCCGGTATGTACATGAGAACGTATGTACAAGAAAGAGAAAAAAAAAAAAAAAAAAAAAAAAAGGTCCACAATCCTTAAAGTTAAAGTTCAAATAAACCCACAAATTGCATAGTAAATAATAAATCTATCTAGTTAAAATGTAGAAATTAAAGTAAACACATACTTAAAAAGTTATATACAAAACACTGATGCATTAAAAAAAACTGAACTAAACAGATCTACCTCGGCAAAAGGGCATACAAAACACAACATCCTAAAAAAATTTTAAAGTAACAAAAATTACATTAGTTTTTTTTTGCAAAAATACACCCAAAATCTACGAAAACGGGGTGCGGACGGGTATATACCATATAATCTACCATAAAACAGACAAAAACCTTAAGTATAGGCATAAAAAGGGTTAAAAATGCCTACATGAAAGTATCAACACACAACCAAAACAAACCTTTAATACGCTAGAAAAACTAAGTTCCGTTTTAAAAATGTCAAAAAAAAAAAATTAAATATACATACACATTAACTAAACTATAAATAAGTAAAAATAAACAAGGTAAAATTGAATAAAAATGCTTGAATAACGAAAAAAGGTAGTTAGTATTTATAACTCGGACGGTCTCGTCTATCCCGTAGCGAATAGTCGGTTCTAGAAATCGATATTGAACGACTACTTCTATTCGATTTAGCAGCTGGACGAATCGATGAACGAGACCTGCGCGAATCGCTGTGCACAGCAGTTGAACTGCTTTCTGCCGTGGCTGAATTTTTACCTACGCGCATTTCGCTGCCTTCTGCCGTTGCTAAATTTTTATTTACGCACATCTCGTTATTCTCTGCCGCTGCAATCTCCGGAGAAATGGGAGGTGGGGGAGAGGGATTTATGATTTCAGTCGCGTCGCTGTCTGTTTCCTCCACTTCCGGCGCTACCGGAGTTTCGCTATTGTTGACGTTCACTACTGCTGGTGCGCGGTTACTATCATATGGTGCCCAGGGAATGAATCGGTTACGCCTGCACCTGCGTACAGGAGGAGAATCGCACGGTTGGTGTGGTGAATCGATGGTTACGTCTTCAGTCAATCCCAGGTCAATTGTTTGTTTTGGTTCACTGGACCAGATGGGGAGTCTGTCTTTGAAGGAAGACAACCTGTCAACATGGACAACCTGACAATTTTTGGGATTAGCAACTAGCGCTATTTTAAAATTAACCTCATTTAGCTTCTCAATTATAGTAAAAGGACCATTATTTTGCTTGCTTAATTTTTTTGTATTACCAGGGGCGACTGTGGGTGTAAATAACCACACAAGATCTCCTATTTTAAAATTTTTATCAACAGCTGTCTTTTCACGGTATTTTTCCTGCTGCTCAGAAACTTTAATTAAATTACTATGTACTTCAGTGTACACTTTTTGGAGAGCTGGGATTAAGAGTACGCAAAAAGAGGGTGCATCATTATAATTAAAAGAAGGTGGCTGGGAAAAGAGACTATATGGTAGATTCATATTTCTGCCATACATAACTGCAGCTGGGCTAAGTTTAGTTGAAGAGTGGACAGCTGAACGCATAGCTAGTAGTGCAAATTTGAGTTTAGTGTCCCAGTCAGATTGATTTTGGTTGACTATGTGACAAAGTGCATTTTTAAGAGTACGATTCTGTCTCTCCACTTGCGAGTTGCCAGCCGGGTGATAAGATGAGGTCTTAATATGTTTAATACCAAACATTTTATACACGTGTTCAATCGCATCTGAAATTAGATTCTTCGCATTGTCCGTCGTAATAAAACAGGGCGCTCCGTAGCGTGATATGAAATCAGCTAAAGTGTCCGCAATGACATCTGAAGTGGTTGAACTAACCGCATATGCTTCTGGCCACTTAGTAAATGAATCTATATATGCGACAATATACTTATTTCCCGAAAAAGTTTGCGGTAAGGGTCCAATGAGATCCAAATGAATCTTGTTCATGGGAAACTGGGGGGTCGGCATACGTTGCAGAGGGGCGAGCTGGTTCGCTCTATAAGCTCTCTTCTGCTGGCAACTAATACATGACTCCACTAGATGCTTGACATCTGACGACATTCCCGGCCAATAGAAGTGCTCACGAATGCGATCAATGGTCTTTTGAAAGGCTTGATGACAAGCCGCTAGGGACTCATGTGTTAGTGCAAAAACTTGAGTAACCAATTCTTTTGGCACGACTAACTTTACAGATTTATTCAAAATAGCTGACTCCCTTGTATCCTCACAAACTAAAATGTCATCTCTAAAAAAAAATTTCATGTATTTAGGAGCAATTTCTACACCTTGGTCTAATTTTCTTGCAATCTCGCAGCATTTCTTGTCTGATTTTTGTAATTCACCAATTTTTTCAAGTAGATTGGAATGAGGCATAAAAGTAACTTCCTTTTCGACTTGTATACAAAAATTACAATTAACAGTATCATTGGAGTTATCATTGTTGACATACCTCGAAAGGAAATCTGCGACACTGTTACACTTACCTTTAACAAACTTGATTGTAAAATTAAAGTCTGAGAGAGTGCAGATCCATTTAGCCATGCGAGATGTAGGGTCGTGAATTTTTAACATAAATGTTAGAGGCGCATGGTCTGTATAGATGAAAAAATGGGCATTAGCAATGTAACATTTAAAGTGGGCAGTAGCCCAAACTAAAGCTAGTAATTCCCTTTCAGTGGTGGAGTAGCGGGTCTCAGCATCTTTCAATTTTCTGCTGGCAAAGGCAACAGGATGGGGCATGTTATTTTCATCTAATTGTGATAACACTGCCCCTAATGCTTCGCCACTGGCATCAGTATATAAATGGAATTCTTTCTCAAAATCAGGGAGTGCAAGACATGGTTTTGAAATAAGAGCCATTTTAAGGTCTTCAAATTCTTTCTGTGCATCTTCATTCCACGAAAATTTTCCTGTCTCTTTCGTTAAGTTGATTAGATTTTTAGCTCTCTTAGTAAAATCTGGTATAAATCTCCTATAAAAAGATAGAGTTCCAATGAATGACCTAACAGCCTTTCGGGTAGTTGGAGGTTTAAAATTTTCTATTACGGCAATATTTTTATTGATAGGTGACACTTGGCCACTACAAATCTCAAAACCTAGATATTGTATTTTATTCGAAAGGAAAGTGCATTTACTGGGCTTAAGTTTCAATTTATGCAGTCTTAACCTTTCAAAGACCATGCTAAGCTTCTCAAAATGAGAATTAACATCACTGGAGGCAATTACAATGTCGTCGATATAAACAAGAATTCCAAGATTGCCTAAATCACCGAAAATAGCATTCATAAGTCTTTGGAAACTGTTACCTGAATTTGAGAGCCCAAAACAGTTACGGGTCCACTCAAAAAGTCCCTTGTGGGTGATTATTGCAGTTTTATGCCTATCCTCTGGGCGAATAACCTGTTGAAAAAAACCACTAGTTAGATCTAGCGTTGAAAAAAATTTAGCCCCACTTAAAGCATCAACAGAGTCGGTAATGTTAGGTATTGGATAAGCATCTTTAACAAGATTTTTATTTAGTCTTCTGTAGTCAACAGCAAGTCGATAGGAACCGTCTGATTTCCGAACCAGAATAACCGGAGAAGCAAATTCAGACATGGAAGGGGAAATTATGTCCGCCTGTAATAAAGTATTAAGTTGGTCTTCCATTTCTTGACGTAGTTTGTAGGGGACTCTATAAGCTTTGCCTTTAACTGGTTTATTTGAAGTTAAGTTAATTTCATGAGGGATTGTATCACAGCCGGGTAAATCTAAGACCGATGCTGCAAATACATCTTTGTTTTTATCTAGAAAATTTTGCATTTTAAGTTTTAATGGGGGTTCTAAATGATCTAAATTAATTTCAGAGCTCCAAGTGAGATCAGCGTGATCAAAGTCACCAATTGGAGGGGCCAAATTTATATTATAGGTTAATTTATTATCAGTTACGGGTATATTTGACTGGTCTACACATTTTTGAATTTTGGCAACAAAGGTTCCTTTATTTAAATGGATACTATTGTCTGAAAAATTTGCAAATGAGATATATAGGCCATGTTCTTTAGTGCAAATGGCTCTGGAGGTAAGGAGACCTTGATTTAAATTTTTCGCCAAAGGTCCTAACATAATAATATCATTTTCCTTAATAAAATTTTCCTTATAACTTTTAACCTGGGCTAACATTTTTGACTGCGGGGGAATTGAAATTTTGCTACATGACACAGCGAAACTTATACTTTTATTTTTATTGGTTCTATTACTACTGCTATCTTCATTGCTCTCCTTCTCGACTTCAGGTACCTTATCCTCTATAGTTACCAAATCTTCACTTTCATCAATATTACAAATTTCAGTAGTATCTTCAGCTAAATTACCCTGGGTTACCTGATTCGCTGCTGATAGATTGTTGTCGACACTTTGGATACTTGAAGAATTTTCAGTATTATTACCTTCAGAGCTACCACCTGATATTGTTTGCATGCAAAAGTTCTGCGCAACACTTTCAACTTCCTTATTTGACTCAGTTTGAATGACTATCTCAACATCTTTTCCCATATTTCTCAACTGCGAGTCCTGAACTACCATATCTTCACTACTATGATTCCCATTTTCAACACTGATTGAGTCATGAACATTAATACATGCAAAACTTTCAGGGGGGCTATTGGCATTACTACTTTTTGAATTCTCCCCTACTTTGTTGACACATTTTATATTTACAGAACTATTTTCAACACAATCATTATTTATACAATTATTATTTGAATTTACATTATATACAGAATTAGAAATATTTACAGAATTTGTAGCAAGGCAAGTATTAGACACTGAAGTATTACTTGGGGTTTCTACGCTTTGTTTACTTTGGCCTGTAACTGGCACTTTAAGAGCGACAGCATTTGTATCACAATTTATACGTGCCCGGTACTCTTTCAAAAATGGCATTCCCAAAATCATATTAAATTCCTCTGCTAATTTACCTTCCACTACATAGAATTCAGCTTGACATTGAACATTATCAAAAACAAATTTTAAAAATATTTTCTTATTTAGGTGAACTTTCTCACCGGTGACAGTCATAATGGGGATATTGCAATTCTCCGTTTCAAAATTCTCTAAACAGTTAACATCCGTACCACTCAGGAGATTAATTGCAGAACCCGTGTCACATAATGCATTTAGGCAAACTTTATTTATGTAAATTCTTGCAGTTGGTAATGTATATGATTGGGGCTGAAACATACTATACACAGTTGGGGGGTCCAGGGGCCTGTGGGGGATCGAGTTGACCACATTTGATCCGGCCACTAATAGTTTAAAGCCTCACTTTCACTGTTAGCTACTGGGGTGTTATTTACCGCCTGCACTTCATTTCTGTTCGCAGCTGTGCTCCTATTGTTTTGGTAATAACCACCTCTTCTTCCCCTGTATCCGCCTCGCTGATTGTGGTTCCCTCTAGGATTTTCACCTCTGTTTCTATAATTTTGCCCACGGCTCCTGAAATTTTGACCACCTCCCCTTCTAAAATTATAGTCGACAAAATTTAGTGGACAATCTCTGGCATAGTGGCCCTGTACGGAACACCTATAGCAGGTTACGGGTCTTATCTCTTGGTTTTTTTCCTGTACATCCCTAGCCCTAAGATCTACTAAACTGTCTATCTTAGCTGCTAAAACATCAATTTGAGATTTTAGTTGGTCTATCTCCTTCTTTTGTGAGCTATCTTGCTGAAAAACAGCAGCACAGGGTAGGTTTTGGGTCAAATTAGGGTTGAGAATTTCCTCGCGGTGGTTGTAGAAAGGGTTAATGCTCCTATAAGCCTTTTCCTCAAGAAGCGCAATTTTGAGAACCTCTTCTGGGGATTGCGGATTTCTCGCAATTACTCCCTTTCGCACTTCTGGTGTAAGATTGCTCAACAGCATGGAGTGTAGTAGAGCCGTTCGGCTTTTATCGACTACTTCACCCTGGATACCTTCAATTACAAGGGCTCTTAATGACATATCATATGCCTTGTCATAAAACTCCTGAACACTCATATTGGGTGGCTGTTTAAAATTTAAAAAATGATTGAGGGCAACATCTGGTGTGGCCTGTGAAGTATAACTCTCTTTTAAGATTTTTAATAGCTCATCAGATGTTTTTGCTTTGTGAATTTTTATTCGCCTAGAAGCAGCTTCTGATAATCTAGCTAACAAAACGAATTTTTTCTCCTCCTCATTCCAGTCGAATAATTTGGCAAAACTCTCAAATTTCTCAGAAAAATCTGAGAAGCAGACTGAGCTGGCCTCTCCATTGAATGGGGGAATATTAGACACATTATCCACTAAAGCATTTTTCCGCTGAATAGTGGCAATTACTTCCGAGTGCTTATCAGCCATAGTTAGAGTTAGAAAATGACAAACAAACCAAAAAAATGAAAAATGGGGGGGGGGGGGGGCAACTTAAAAATGAGAAACAGAGAGGGGAAAGGAAAACCTTATAAATACATAAAACTTAAGTACAGGACTATGCTTTTAGTAACTAAGCTAAAGTTATGTACACAAAACATAATTTTGACTGGGGATTGTAGCTTATAGCACAGAGAGAGAGTATGAACCTCTTTTTACACTTGAACATATAAATAAAATTTTAATTGCAAAAACACCCAGTTGCTCTTTGATATATAAATACGTACAAGTAAACAATAATAAATAACCCAGAGACCGAATTGTTACGGCTCCATTTGTTGTGGTGTTTTGGTGTTCTTTCTAAAACACAACTTATTTAAACTTAAAAGGCTCATTTGCTACTCATTCTTCATTTGAGAATTAAATATTTAAAAAAAAATAAGTATACCCTGATTAGCTCCACTGAAATCTGTTACCATGGAAAAGGGAGCAAATTATATTAAACTAATCAAAATATCAAAACTTAAGAATCCGAATAGGTTAATACAACAATGATAATTTTGAACTCATCACTTTAAGACAATATTAAATGTAGTAAGGGGCAACAGATTTCTAAATCAAGTAGCATACTGGATTGCATAAAGAACACCCAACTCCACTCCAACCCGACCAAGCTCAAATCTCCATATACATTAAATTAACAAAAGTGTAATCATCATATAATTTGGAAAAATGAAGACAACCTGAAATTCCTCCAATGTGAGGACCAAAAGGAGAAAGAGTTAAATCCGTTAATAGAATAGGGATATGATGATATACAAAAATTTTAGAACAAAATATGGAGATTCTGAACAGATCAGATTGGTTAACCAAAATCGTATAGTGGCTTATAAACAAGGAATGCAATCCTTTTTTTTTTTTTTTTTTTTTTTAAATAAAGCATTTTAGGTGTTTATTTTAGAAAACAATATTTCTGAGAGAGGAGGATTAAAGCTTAATTTAAACAATTATGAAATTAGATTTAATATTACTGTTTCACTTATTAATCTATCCATCCTTAAATCAAGATCAAAAATACGATTGTATAACATTGAGTGAACTTCAATTAATGTTCATTAAAACAGTCAGTTATGAATTTAAACAAGAAATTTTAAAGTCCTAATTTAATAAAGTTGGATTTTATCTCTCTTTTTTTTTTTTTTTTTTTTTTTTTTAATCACTCATAGAAAGGTTAAGCCTTTCTTATAGGTCTACTGTGAATATAAGAAAATTAATTATTTAGAGATTTATACAAAGAAAAACATACCATCTTTAAGAACAAACAAATCTTTTATTCAAACACCTAAAGTTATAACAACTTCAAATTATTTCACTTCAAATTTATACTTCAAATTATTATAAAAACACAATCTAAACGTTGATCTGTAATATGGGGATTAATTACTTAAATATATTTTAAACCAAACAACACATTTCTAAAATTATCACACTATCATGCTTTTAAGGTTGATCACCTTTGCTGAATTCACTTATTATTTTAATTGCAACTAGGCACAGAGAATCTTAAAAATATAACATTACATTAAAGCTTAACAGTCTAAAGTTTAACAGTCCATCAATTGTAAAAACATTATATAATAGTGTTTTAAAATACACACTTATCATTCTTAATCTCTCCAAATAGCCATAGATAATTTCAAGTGGGAGAACATACATTTATGAGGAAATAAAAACTACTTACAAAGTTAGAAGGTTTAATCGAATCATCAGTGGGCAGACTCTATTTCCCTTCCCTCTTGAGAAGAAACAAAACTGTGGACGAGCACCATCTGACGTAATTATACCTCAGGGGGGATGGTTTCCTAAATCACCAGAGTATCAGTCAAACTTCACTCCTTGTCAGCATTTCTTGTAACATCCGCGAGCATTTGAGTTGAGTCTTTTGCTTGCCAACTTTGCGATTCAACCGAACACCTCATATAACTCCCGACGACGGAGGTTTCTCGGACTACCCATATCTTCACAAATCCAGCTCCAACACACACAGCGATCAGTCTTCCTTATTATAAACAAAACAATATTAACGTCTCATAGATAGTTGAGACCTCTCTGGACTGCACAAGGAAAAAAAAACTTAATCTCTACGCATCTGGAACCGTTGACGCTCCTTCACTGACTATCATTTTCATTTCTTTGACCAGCAGCTTTTCGCTCAAAAGGAAAAATGGCAACAAAAGGAAAAATGGACTCTTCCTGAAGACTACAGCTTGCCGCTCCACTCTGCCGGCCGCTTCATGGGGGAAGGCAGCCATGCTTCACCCCCATGGCGTGTGCTGAAGGGGGGTCCTGTGAGCCTCTGTTTACATGGGCGCCAGCTATCCGCCTGATAGCAGAGCCAATTGAAGTCTGTCGTAAACTTACAAAGCCTAATTGCGTATATAGTACACTCATAAGATAACGTAATTCTTATACAGGGCGGACGGTCTTTCTTTTAACCAAAACCAGACTAGGTGACTACAAACACATGATTCAAGGGTATGGGAGAAAACGTACACGACTGCCCAATACAATATGTGTGGTCTTTTACTGAGAAACCTCCCTCCCTGCTATTTATTTTTCGTATTTGAAAACAGGAAGCAAAGCTAGACTATAAACGTTGAATTTACTTTGCAAAAAGAAAAAGAAAGAAGAAAAAATAAAAACTGATTTTATTATTATTATTACAATTACTTTTATTTATTTAAATTTTTATTAGAAACAGAAAAAAAAAGAGTGCTTTTAAATAAATGTTGAGAAAGTGATTTAAATAATTAATGTAGATTAAAAAAAAAAAAAAAATTGGTTGAAACCAACCGTAACAGAACAAAAATCTCTGCTATATACTTATATAGTAAAACCTCCATAACGGACACTCCCGAATAGTGGACACCTCTACTTAGCGGACACTTTTCAAATCCCCACTCCCAAAATCTAAATTTTTGTATGTTTAACCTCTGAATAGCGGACATTCCGAATAGCGGATAGTAGTTTTGGCGATCAAGGATGAAAAATGATTTTTCAACGAGAAAGAAAATGAAAAAAAAAGTAAAAAGCATCGAAATTTATCAAGGCAATGTGTCACAAATTTTTTGACTACAGATAAATGTAGGGGGTGGTCTCTGGAAAATCTCCAATGGCTTGGGGAATCCCGGAATATCGTATGTATTTTGTATCGAATACTGTTTTATTCTCCAGATTTAATTGACATACAATATTCAAAGCTTCAAAATATGTTAAAACCATTTTTATCGTTTACTGAATATATTGAGTTCTGCGTATTCTGAATTTAGTGTCTTGTTTGTGATTAATGTTTAGAGATGACCTCAAAACGAAAGCGATTAACTTTAAAAGAAAAATTTGAAATTGTAAATGTAAGTGAATCTGAAAAACAGAAATAGAGTTTACGGATACTTGCCGAATGTATTAAAATAGGTAAAACACAAGTGGGAAAGATTTTACGAAATAAAGAATTTGTGGATTATTATTAACTCTAACGAGAACACCAAAAATGTGATACTGATTCCATTAAAATTAATTCTATATTTTTGAATTGGTTTACAAAATTCCTATCAGTGGTCCTTTGATTCAGGAAAAGGCTTTAAAAGTCGCCACAGATCTCGGATTACATGATTTTAAGGGTTTGAGTAGATGGCCGAAAAAGTTCCTGTCTCGGCACAATATCTCTTTCAAAACAATATGTGGAAAAGCAAAATCTGCAGCTCTGAAAAAAGTAGAGGATTGGCATGAATAACTGCAATCAATTTGTGAAGGTTATGAGAAGAGAAACATTTTTAATGCGGAGGAAAGCGGACTCTTTATCAAAAATTTTTCGAATAAGACTTTCTGCTTTAAAAAGGATGGCTGTATCGGCGAAAAAATGACAAAAGAGCGAATCACTATTTTATTATGTTGCAATGTATTAGGGGAATTTTAAATTCCTCTTATAGTTCAAAAATCTCTGTTTCTCAAAGACCATCCAATTAAAAAAAATTGGTGTTATAGAGTGAATAAAAAAGCGTGGATAACCAGTTTTTTGGTGATTAAATGGTTAACTTCCTTTGATAATACGATGAAAAAACAAAAAAAGTTCTCTTGTTTTTGGACAGTGCAACTTCTCATCCAAAACATTTTAAATTGGACAATGTTAAAACTGTGTTCCCCAAAGAAAACTTCCTTATGCCTGCCCCTTGATCAAGGCGTTATACACAAGCCTGGTAAAGCTTTGTAAAGCCTGGGTAGAGAAAGCTTTTATTAAGCCATATTGTTTCGAAGTTTTATTCTATGGATACAGTTGAGAACAGCCTAAAATTAGTTAATGTTCCCGATGCTCTTGAATTCTGATTTCTTCAGCTGTAAAAACATATAACCGGAATGCGTACGACAATGTTTCAGAAAAGCAGGTTTTATTTTAAAAGAAAATGAAACATTTTTTTCCGATAGAAATGAAGAACTATCGCAATAAGTGAATTAATGAAATGGATCAGTTGTGAAGAAATGCCGAAATGTCCATCAACATTGATGATAACCTACTGTAAAAAAAAATCAGTTGACGTAGGCGATTATATTCCTTCAGAATCTTCGACAAAAGCTGACTCTATTAGTGATATGAATCAGATACTGAAACCAGGGGATGTTTCCTGCAATATCGAGAATTTCCAAGAACGGCAAAACACAGTGAGCAGTTACAGATATTTTTTTTTCTTTTTCAAAAAAAGATGATTCAGCAGGATTAAAATTACTGATAGCATTAAATCGTCGCATAGGAAAACTAACTAGATGTAATCGCAAGCAAAAGAAAACTTTTGTAACAGATTTTAATAAATATAAGAACAGATTTTAATAAATAGAATGTAATAAACAGTGGAAAAATGTACGTACAATTTCATTTCAGTTTTATTCCTTAAAAAAGTAATTTTAATTTCTGATTAATCCTATAATAGAAGTTCTCGGACATATAAAAGCCAATTAATGAAACGTTAAGCATTTCTTAGCGATTTTGTGAAGCTCTCAAGTTTTCTCAATAGCGAACCCCTCCGAATAGCGGACAATTTCTGCGCTCCCGAGGTGACCGTTATTTAGAGGTTTTACGTACTAGGATATTTTCAAGAGAAATATAGCACAAAATAATTTTTTTGTACATTGTGGCACGATTGAATATAAAAATAGTCTCTCGTCCTGGACCCTAATCAAAAGGTTAAATGTTATAGTTATTCTTTCTGACGCTTCGGACCGTGATTTTAGTCCGTCCGTCTTACCTTCTTCCCTTATTCTTTCAGAAAAAGAAAATAAATATGTTTTTATTAAGCTGCTTAAAATAATTTCCCCTCCCTTAATACTTTATTCCCCAAGAGTTTTATCAATCAATCTTTAGCTACATTGATTGTAAGTAAGAAGAAAAATTGAAAACGTGAAGTTTTATTTTGGTATAAAAGCAGGTTATTCTACCGTTACTGTGATAGAAAAAAGCTATCTATTTCTCATAAAAAAATAAAGAAATAAATAAAAAAAAAATCTCCGTGTGATCCTTAAAGAAAAAATATTTTATAATTGTGCTTTATAACTGTTCTAATAAACAATGGCGCGCAAATTAATTGCACCATTTTAACAATATGGATGATTTTTCTATTTTAGATATTATTTAAAATTTCTTAAGAAGTACCAGACAGATTGTTCTTCACTTTCGGTCAAATAAAATCTCTACGCGATCCATAAAGAAAAAATATTTTATAATTGTGCTTTATAACTGTTCTAATAAAGAATAGCGCGCAAATTAATTAGACCATTTTAACAATATGGATGATTTTTCTATTTCAGATATTATTCAAAATTTCTTAAGAAGTACCAGACGGATTGTTCTTCATTTTTGGTCAAATAAAATGCTTGCTTGGATTTACAATTCGTAATGAAGATTCAATTGTAAGTGCATTTAGGGAGGGTTGCAATAACAATTTTAATATTGATTTGCGCGGCAGCGTATTACTGCTTATTTTACTGTTTCTTACTGTTCATTTTACGGTATAATACTGGCAGCTGGGATGCCAGTATTTTACTGTAAAATCAACACTTTTTTTTTTTTTGCAGTGCGGTCTTGGACACTTTTTTACCCTGTTGGTTTCACGTCTCATATAGCAATAAAAGAAAAAATAAATAAATCAGCAATTATAAATTCAATTAGTATTTCTATTGTCGTATGCTATTTCTACAAATTATGTAGTAAATATTGATATTTTTTTAAACCAAAGGCGTCGTTAGAATGAAAACGATACCCAAATTAAGAGAGTTTTTTTTTTTTTTTTTTTTTTTTTTTTTTTTTTTTTTTTAAATAAAGCGGATGCAAATTGTTTAAAAATGCAGAGAAAACGAATACTCTAAAACGACATTCATAAAATATATTTTTTGAAAGGGTTAAAATAAAAATATTTTTAACCGTAGACGTCGTTGGAAAGGAAAAGATACGCTGGTTAGGTGGGTATTTTTAATTTTTCACACTTCGATTAGAAGAGCAGATGCAGATATTTAAAAATTACAGAGAAAACGAAAAGAGCGAAAACGGCATTACGAAAATAAATTTTTGAAAGTCTTAACATTAATATTTAAATGACGTCATAAAGTTTATGCTTATTAGAAACATTTTAATGTTTTATTATCTGTGTGTATAATTAATTTTTCTTCTTTAAGCAGTCGACAACATTTTTTGAGGCATATTCAACTAATTTCGGAATCATTATTAGGAAATTATTTAATTTTACTGTATGAATCAAAATTCACCAAGGAATAGTTTAAAGATGCACTTCAAGATAATATTAATTGAGTTTTACTTTTTGTGTCTCCTAATAACTATTTATTTAGCCAACTGATGAGATATTCCGAATCTTAATTCCCCCAGACAGCTAAACAATTAGTTCTGAGCTTACCTTTAACTATGATTAAGTTAACACGCTCTTGGATGTTCTTTAGATTCGTCTTCAGTAGAACATTCCAGAGTTTATTTCCCAAGAGTTCCATCCACCGCTCCTCAGCTATATTGATAGTAAATAAGGAGAAAAAAGCATTATATTCTGATATGAAAACGAGTTATTCTACTGGGAGAGAGAGAGAGAGTAAAAATTGATGCTTTGCATGTTATTGCAAGAAAATCGTTTTGATAATATATTTATTTACAGAAGTTATAAGATATTGGATATGCCTCAAAAACTCAAATTTGACGGAGCTAACTAACACTTTAAAGAAAGGTAATGAAATAACTGTATTAACAGTAAAACCTCGGAATAACAGACGACTCGGGAGCGCAGCATTTGTCCACTATTCGGAGTCCGCTACTTACAGAATAAAGCGCATACTCGGAAAATTTTGAAAAAATTACAGCATATTCTTCTCATGAGGATAAATACGTTTATAAAAAAAATTGCTGCATAACCGCGATATAACGTCCGTTAAGAAATTATGAAATTTCGTGTTTTGGCGATTTATCGCTGGGTTGGCGACACAATGAAAAAAAAATACGCAATTGCGATAAATACTCTTTTAGTAAAAACGTTTTCTACTCTTTATAACTAGTTTAAGTAAGTTTAACTTAAATAAATTCAGTTTCATAACTACGTTTCTGCCATATACATTTATATGTACATCTAAAGAAAATTAACGATTCTACGGTTTAGAGCAAAATTTAAATTTATTAAAAATGTTTCAAACTAAAAATTCTGCGCACTTTCAATTTGACCTCGATGTTGTTAGTGCCGGAGACAACAGGAGAAAAGTCTTGTTGCCGTGGGAACAATGACTTATTTAAAATCGAAATGCATAATGAAGGCAGTTACTGTTAAAATACACTTAAAACTTATCCAGCCGGCGAAACAGTGTAAAATTAAATAACATCAGCGATACTCAACTTGTATATATATTATATAAGCTTAAAGAAAAAATAATAAACTATTTAATCGTTGAAGTTTAAATTCATAAAGTACTACGCATTTAAACACTCATTTTATCAGGAATTTACAAATACATTTAAATCACTTGCATTTGGCGACGAAAGAGTTTTCTCGCCAAATCGCGTATTTTTGCGCCAAATCCTCGAAATTATTTTATTTTTTTACAGAATGTCTAATGGGATTCCGCAGCTAAATTTGACTGATCCTTTATTACATGTATGTGTAGTTTAATTAGCATTTTTTCAAAATATTTTGAGTATGCGCTTTAAGGAGACCTTTCTTGTTAGAGGTAAAAATATGCAAATTCATCATGCTGGGAATCAGAAAAGTGTCCTCTAAACAGAGGTGTCCGCCATTCGGGAGTGTCCGTTATGGAGGTTCTACTGTATGACAGTTTTAGTGTTTCGTCATAGAATATATCAAGCTTTCTCTTAAGATAAATGTAGAAAAAGTATTTTGCGTCATATAATAAAGTGCAATATTCATAAAAGCATGTCATAGGATAAAGCATACAACAATACAAAACTAGATTTTAAAGTTCTACTTAATGTCTATGTGAAAACATAATTTTTGCTTTTATTCAGCTAATTAAAACATTTTTCGACGAGATTATATTAATATTTTAAATTTTAATTGCTTAAAAGTCGTATAGCCAACATAGTGAAAAAGAATACAAGCAGGGACTCGAACCCGGGTCATCAGTATGACGCACTGACGTTTTACCAACTGAACCAGTTGGAAAGATACCCAGCCTGGCACCTTCTCACTATCACATGTTGGCAAGGCTACAAACGCAGCACAAGATGGAATATTTTTCCGGGAAAATATAATGAATGCAAAGCGTGAGAAATTTTCTCTGGAAAAATTTCCAAGTAATAAAAATAGATTATATTAATTTTAGAACCATTTTCAGTAACATGTGTAGCTAATTTCATTTTATGAACTAATTCTTCTTATAAAATAATGAAAAAAATGTTTCCTTATCTCTAGTGTTTTTTGCTTAATGGCTATCTTCGCTAATATTATTTACTTCCCAGTAAAATTAATCGAACTAAATAATGATTTTTTGTGAAGTTTATTTCCTCAGCTAGTTGAGCAAATAGTTCTGTGCGTTAGTGTATCTATGATTAAGTTAACACATTCTTGGAGCGTATCCAGATTCGCCTTAAGCAGAGCATTCTAGAATTTATTTCCCGTGAGTTCTATCTTCATTTTTCATTTATATTGATGGTAAACAAGGCAAAAAATGGCATTTTACTTTTTATAAGAAAACAGGTTATTTTACCGGAACAGAAGAAAAATTGTTCTTTGTGTTAACTTTTAAGATATTTGAATGATGCTCCAAGAAAACTTTATTTGAATATATATTTATATGTAAAAGATTTTTTTATTATCTGTCTCAAAAAATATACTTTGACGGAAATAATATAAAAAAATGTAACACCTTGTAATAATATACTTATTTTAATTGCTAAAAGGCGAAAAATAAAAATTTTATAAACAGTAAAATAAGTTTTATTAGACTGTTGACATGTTTCGACTCCATCCGAGAAGTTATCACAATAAATAACAATACTCTACAATTGCACAGTCTATGAAGTTGAAAACTATTGAACTATGAACGTTTGAAACGTCATCATTTAATTTTTCAAATTCAGCACGTTATTTTTTATATTTACTTGGATGTTTATTTCCATATTATAATTATATATTATAATTTCTCTATTAATTTACTCCAACCTGTACTATCCATTAATTATAAGAGAAACCATAGAGATTATAAAACGTAAAAATAGAATATGTAACGATTCAGCATCTTTCAACTTATCAAAATTGTGGCTCGAGTTACTCCCTGGCTACAAATATGGAAATAAACATCCAAGTAAAAATAAAAAATAATGTGCGTAATTTTAAAAAGTACGGGGAAAATTAAATGATTACATTTCAAGTAACAACTTCATAGATCGTGCAATTGTAGAATAATTTGTTTTGATTATGCTTCCGATGGAGTCGAAACATATCCACAGTCTAAAAAAATTATTTTACTGTTTATAACATTTTTGTTTTACGCCTTTTAACAATTAAAAGTAGGAAATAATATACATGAAAGGAAGGAATGAATTAACTCCTTTGCGATGAGCTTCAGTTACAGAAGTTTTAATCTTTTCTCCCCGATAATTAAAAAAAAAAACTAAAAAAAAAAAAAAAAAAAAAAAAAAACCTAAAAAAATACCGTACTTTCGTGTTATAGTGGCCCACACAATTTTGATTATGTCAAGGTTGCAGTTATGATTTCGTAAAGATCACCGCAAAGCTTATATGTGCATCCTATATACGCATATATACAGGGTGTCCACGTATAACCTGACCGACCTTTATTTTCGCAACCGTTGGTCTTAGATGCATACTTCCAATTACAAAAATGGTTTAAATAAGGTAAAGAATTATTTTTAAAGTGATTTGGGTCAAGAAAAACATTTAATAAAAAATTACGAAATTTAAATTTTTATACAGTCCCCCGGTCCTATAAGTGATATTTAGTAAAAATTTACTGTGACACTAACAAGTAAGATAAACAAAAGTCCCACTCATCTAACATTAAAATTGACCGAATTATGAAACTTTGAAATGCATGACTTATACCGCTTTTTTGCATCTCAAAACACATATTTTCGGCCGTGCTTTCAGGGATCGTATATAAAGTACTTAAACTTATTTCAAGGTATCTGCGCTTTGAAAGAAATCGTACAACTATTACGATTGACTTAAATTTTATTAGTTAAGTTTCAGATTAGTTAAAATAATTGTATTTTATCATATGTTTTATTTTGTAAGGATTTGAGGCTATGTTTTATTTTAACAAAAATTATATTATTTTCATAAGGTTTTATTTAACTTACAACGATCGTCTTTCCAGTTTAAAATTTGTACTCGAACTTTAACTCACTTTCAAATGTCCGATCGAAGTTAAATTTTACATAATGACTTAAATCCGATGACAATGTAATATTATTATGATTTTTGACGCTTACCATCTTAATAATACTCATATTAGAGGATAACACACAAGAATTCGGATAGATTACCGTCAACAAGTTTAAGAAAAAGTTATAGATTAGATAACATAAACCTGCGATGGTTGTGTTTTTAGGTGCGTTCGTAATTATATAAATACGTAGCACCTATAGTCGTCGTTTGGTCCGTCCGTCTGTCCGTCCGTCTGTCTGTCTGTCCGTCCGTCTGTCTGTCCGTCCGCATATAACAACGCAAAAACTACCCAACCAAATGGTTTGCAATTTAAAATATATTATCTTTGCAGAATTTTGTCGAGACATTTCAAATTTTATTAAAATCGAATCAAAACTTTAGGAGATATTAATAAAAATATTTATTAAGAAATTTGATTTTTTTTTTTAAATCGGTGCTTTTTTGTTAGAGGAGCTTCCGATGGATGTTAAATCGTCAAGCGACCGAGATACTTATTTTATTACAGAAATTAATCTGCAGACGATATAATTCATTTCACAGAATTAAAAATCATCAAGATCTGAATATTTATATAACTAGCTGATACATATATATCTGAATATTTATATAACTAGTTAAGATATTTGTATGAACAGTGTCATAAAATATATACTTAACTAGCTGTTTAGCCCGTTCTACGCACGGGATATCATGAATTTAATTCTAAAACGTGCGTACGAACGCACCTCGTTTGTAACGTTTGACGTACAATTTCCAACTTGTTTAACTTTTATAATTACGTTTTATGTATTTTTTAACGCTGAATAAAAAAGTTACTTCCACTTTTAACCATTATGTCAAGATTTTTCGCAAATCGTAAATTTCAAGGTTAAAAAATAGCGAAAAATCTGACACTATAAAATAGATGTAAGACTTTTTTATTCAGTTTAATTTTATTTAATTTAATAATTAATAAATTTTTGGCTTATACTGAGTTTTTTACAACTAAATAGCTCAGGGGTCCGATGAGGTTGGGAAGGGAGAGGGGGGGGGGGATCAATTTTAACTTTGAAATTTTCGATTTGAGAAAAATCCTGACGTGATGATTTAAATGTTTAAAATGAAGGTCATTTTCGGATTCAGCGCTAAAAAATACATTAGAATCAATTTTCAAAAGCTAAAAAACAGGGCACAACTCATAATATGAAAGACAGTGTAATCTAACAGCATTTTAAAATCTTAATTGAGGCTGTTGTTTTTCATCCTTTTATTTAACAAAAAATCTGTTATTTTTATCCTCTTATATGTTCAGTACAAATTGTATATTTTGCGTTAATATGTCAGAATGATTATAGATTTCACATTTATATTAGATTGCAATGTTAATTTTGCTCTCAACTATTTTTTTGATATACCTGACGATTATTTATATTTCTACTACATTTGTGAATGACCCCTATTTCGCAACAAAAAATATACTCCAACTTTAAACAGCTATTACTCGGTCAGTTTTAATCGTAGATGAATGGAACTTTTTTTTTATCTTACTTGTTAGTGCCACAGTAAATTTTGACTAAATATCACTTATAAGACCGGGGGGACCGTATAAAAATTTAAATTTATTAAGTTTTTAATAAATGTTTTTCTTGACCCAAATCGCTTTAAAAATAATTATTTTGCTTATTTAAACCCTTTTTGTAAATGAAAGTATGCATCTAGGACCAACGGTTGCGAAAATAAAGGTCGGTCAGGTTATACGTGGACACCCTGTATATTCCAAACACTCCTATATGTGCCATATACATCATTATACATATATTATTTACGTCTTATATGTCGTATATACATCGTATACACATGTCATATATATACATCATATATGCATCATATACGACTATAACTTGGCCATATACGTCAAGAAATATTATATATATATATACCATATATTATTATAATGTCATACATGCTTTATAATTTGGCGATAAAACTTGGTCGCTTGGCGATTCATCCTTGGGGGCCGCTATAACACGAAAGTACCAAATTTCTACTTTATTTTTCATATCTGATAATTTGCATCCATCCTTTTTGTAACTTTAACATTTTTGCAACGATTTTATGTACTTCTATTGCCTATTCAAAGATAAGTTCTTCTAACATTTTTGCAACGAATTTATGCACTTCTATTGCCTATTCAAAGATAAGTTCTTCTAACATTTTTGCAACGATTTTATGCACTTCTATTGCTTATTCAAAGATAAGTTCTTCTAACATTTTTGCAACGATTTTATGCACTTCTATTGCCTATTCAAAGATAAGTTCTTCTAAAGTTTCAGAATTTCGTTAAAAACGGTTAAAATAGTAAAATGCGAACACCATTTGGTCCATTCTCAACAGAAAGCAACAACCATTTTCCCAATGGTTAATAATTTTTTTAATCCTAATTCAATCAAAGAAATGCCGCGATTAAAAATAAGGAAATAATTACTGCTCAAATTTACTATTAGGAATAATAAAGAATTCTAAGCAGCCTGTACCCATTACGCCACGTATAAGTGACGCTCATCGTGAATATTCAGTTATTTCTGGAAATGCTAGTAGGAATTTATTTAATTTTACTTTGTGTAAATTAATTTCTAAAAGTACAGTTAAATCAAGAAAGAAAAACCATGCGTGAAGCATAGATTATGAAACATTTTCCAAGACATTCAGAATACAGTAAAAAAACATTTTACCGTTTAATAAGATGAAAGATGATGTCTAAGTAAACAATTTGGAAAACGCATAACACACTTAAAATTACAATTTCAGCAATTATCATCTATAGTCAGAAAAATATCCGAATTCTTTTATGCATTCAAAATATCCATGTATCTATTGAATTTATATACACCAAGTAATATGCAAAAAATTAATTAAATTTGAACACGCATACCACAGTTGAAAACATACACCACAATTGAAAACGCCCATTCAGCAATTATTGCTCATAGACAGTACTGTACCCGAATTCCTTTTTGTGTCCCTGTAAATAAACGATAAATACTATACACACCATATTCTATTTTGTAATGTAATTCAGTAATGTGTATATTAATTTTAATGTACAATATAAGAACACACATTTTATCAGACAAGTAAATACACCAAATCAACATGAGTGAAAAATTGACCTGGGCCAGGACTCGAACCAGGGCCCTTCAGCGTACCATGCTGGTGCTCTGCCACTAAGCCACCTAGATCGATATCTATCTAGGCAATGTCCCACATTTCTCCATGTTGGAAGCATTCAACCACCAGCAATTTTGTAGCTTCCGATTGTAAAATATAGTATATTACTTAAGGTATAGTACTTATATTGCAAAATAAAGTAATCAGACGTAGTGTTTATGCTTTAATGTATAATTTTAATGCGTTTGAAATAGTGTAACATCATTAAAACACAGTGAAAACGATTTTTCCCCATAGACCCATAATTTAACGGAATTATTTAAAAAACCTCTGTAAACGAACTGCAAATGCTAAATATTCCATTTTCATTACCGAACATGCCATGTTAAACCTCTATAACATATATAAATTACATGGCAATCCGAGTACATTTACGTGAGTTAGAGCACTGACAGATAAACCAAATTCATGAACACTTTTCAACTATGTTGGAAAATGTCAAAAATGCACTTCGACATATTGTTAGCATCACGAGCAGGGAAGACCGAGCTATGCTCGGTCAAAATTAAATTTGAGTTCAAATATCATGATCCATGACCAAAATGACCTATTTTAAGATGAGCTATTTTAAGATAAAATAGCTTGACCCCTAATGACCCATGACCAAAATGACCCACTAATTGAATTTTCTTGAACATGTGACCTAGCCCAACAGTCTTCTCGTGCCCGAGAACCATAGGATGCAAAACTTAGTGTAAATAGTCTGAGCAGATTTTAAGATAAAATAGCTTGACCCATAATGACCCATGACCAAAATGACACACTAATTGAATTTTTTCGAACATAGGACCTAGCTCAACAGTCTTCTCGTGTCCAAAAACCATAGGATGCAAAATTTAGTGTAAATAGTCTGAGCCGTTTTTAAGATTAAATAGCTTGACCCATAATGACCCATGACCAAAATGACCCACTAATCGAATTTTCTCGAACATGTGACCTAGCCCAACAGTCTTCTCGTGCCCGAAAACCATAGGATGCAAAATTTAGTGTAAGTAGTCTGAGCCGCTTTTTAGATAAAATATAGCTTGACCCATAATGACCCATGACCAAAATGACCCACTAATCGAATTTTCTCGGACATATGACCTAGCCCAATGATTTTCTCGTGCCCGAAACTCGTAGGATACAAAATTTAATCAAAATCGTTAGAGCCGTTTTTTAGATAAAATTCATTTGACCCGCGTTGACCCAAAAATGACCCACTAATCGAAAGTTCTCGAACATGTGACCCAGCCCAATAGTATTCTCGTGCCCGAAAAGGGTCGGATAGAAAATTTCGTCAAAATCTTTGAACCGTATTTTAGATACAATTAGCTTGACCATGACCCAAAATGACCCAAAATGACCCACTAATCGAATTTTCTCGAACATGTGACCTAGCCCAATCGTTTTCTGGTGCCTCAAAACGGTAGGATGCAAAATTTCGTCAAAATCTTTAGAGCCGTTTTTAATATAAAATTTGCATAACAACACACACACACACACAAGATTTGCTCGTATTAGAATATATGATGTACTGTATGTGTCTCCCAGTAACAATTAATTAAGCTGCATAATCAAATATTCCGAAGTTAAATTCTTCAGATAGTTGAACAATTAGTTCTGAGCTTATGTGTAACTATGACTAATTTAACATGCTCTTGGACGAAGTCCGTTTCCCATCCATGAGGTAAAAAATGAAGATTTATTCTGGTATGGAAATGGATGATTTTAGTGGGAGAGGAAACATAAAACTCTGCCGTGATAGTGATATTGAAAGGAAATATTTGAAAGGAAATATTGAAGAAGATATGTTAGTAAACAGTTTAGAAAACACTTAACACATTTAAAATTTCAGTTTCAGTAATTACCGTGCATAGTGATAAAAGTAGTCGAATTATTTTGTAGAGACCTGTATATATTTTATAGACTTGTATATATTCTTCAAAGCATACTAAAATTTTTGTTTAATTAGAAACCGCTTCACATTGTTAGAAATCCACGTTTATCAATTTCCTCAATAGACAGAAATGCCCTCGAATTTATTTATTTGTACAGTGCTGTATATTATCTGAAGATTTTTATACACATCACCATATTAAGCTAAAATTTAATTTTGATTTGAAATTTTATTTAGATATCTTAAAAACTGTAATTTTGACAGAGATAACTGTTGAAAGAAAGGTGTGTATTAAATAAATTATTATAACTGTTCCAGTGTTTCAACATGGAAAAAAATATGCTTCTCCCAGTAGAATGTGACAAAATTTTCGTGTCTCTTAGAATATACCATTAAAGAAACAAAATCATGTATATTAGATTAACTAGGAAATATTAACATTTTACTTTATCTTTGTTCACAACAGTGATTTTTGTTTTCCTTCAGCTGTTTATTTAAAAAAAAAAAAATTTAATTAATTTCTTATATTAGTTTTAATATCATTAACAGTCATGCATTTATCTAATTTTGATTTAATATTTAATGCAGGATTTCGAGTCATTAGAAAATGCATTTCAAAACATCATTAGTGTTCTTTGTTTAGTAACAATTAATTGAGCTAATGAATGAATTATTCTGAAGTTTAATTCTCCAGATTGTTGAAGAATGAGTTCTATCTATCTAGATAATCTGAGGCTTAAATCATACATTCGTGTAACTATGATTATGTTAATACGCTCTTGGACGATATCCAGGTTTGCGTTAAGTGGATAATTTCAGAGGTATTTCTCAAGATTTCTATCCGTCGCTCTTCAGCTCTGAGGGTAAGTAGAAACAAAAATTGAAATTGAAACTTTCTCAATTGAAATTGAATATGAAAACAAGTTTCTATATCGGAAGTAAAGAAAGTTCTCCTTATTTTTGTTTTTAAAATTCCTGCGTGATCCTTCAAGACCTTGTTTGATTATACATTTACATCTATATTTATAATATGTTTACATCTATCTCTATTTCATATTTGATAAAATAAAATTAAATGAAAAAAGTAAAGAATTTAGAATAATATGTTTTATTTCTGCTGTCAACATCCCCTTTTCTATGAATTTACGAAACGCCCAACAACGAGTGAGGTATCATTCGATGGGTTTTTGAAGCGGTTTCTGATATAGTACACTCACATTTCGTTACAACATGCTTTTTAATTAAAAATTGAATCGGCATTGTTTTCATAAATGAAATGAAAGATTTTCCTCAAATTAGTGTTACCACAAAAATAAAATACCACATTATAGGATGCTCAATAATGAGTATAAAAAATAAATAGTACAAAAAGATAAAAAATGGTTTCACCGCACGAGTTTATTTTATATTTATGGTTAAAAAACAAAATTGAAATTGAAATATTTAAAAGAAAAAGACACCATCGATTGATCGAAGCACTGGATTTTCACGTGTAGAATACAAGATAGGTTTTGTTATATTAGATTAAATTCATTTTAAATGCATTAAATTTATTTTTCTTTGTTTCATGTTTTTCAAGAAGCGGGCAGTTAAAATACGATTAGTAATTTTTTATTGCGCGTGCCTTTTGCTGTCTTCAGTGAGTTTTTACTGTAACTTTGATGGAATAAATGAGCCAATATTTACTTGACTAACGCTGTTTGCAGATATGTTTATCATTAATTTTACTTTAGAAGTTTAAAACTGCATCTAAAAAATATTAGATATTGTTAAAAATTATTAGACTGCTGTGCGAAATCCTCGCACGGCTCCACTGATATTATTTAGTATTGCAATCTTTCTTCCGATTACACATTTGTCTGAAGTGGAGTTATCGTTTTATACCATTAACAAAATAAAGAGCAACCTCTTTAATACAAAAACAGACATTCGCCTTCAATTACTTCAGTTTTATCGAATATAACAAAACTGTGACAAAAATGCAACAACACACTCTAAAAACAACATTTTTAAAACTGAGCAAAAAATACTCAAGTCTGAGTATGTCACATACTCAAAATGGCTTCGAATCAAAATTACTCAAGTTTGAAACATGTATATACTCATTTCTGAAAACATCCACACACTCAAGAATAAAACATCATGTGCTCATTTTTGAGTATGTCCATGTTTCAAAAATGAGTATGAAGTGACTTCTATGTGCTCATTTTTGAGTATTTCCATGTTTCAAAAATTAGTTTGGAATGATTCTAATCATTTTTGAGTATGTCCATGTTTCAAAAATGAGTATGAACTGACTTCTATGTGCTTAGTTTTGAGTATGTCCATGTTTCAATATTCTGAGTATTTCTGGTATTTCAGAATTGAAAGAATTGGGTTGTACTATTTGAAACAAAAAAAATTCATAACAAAATGAAAACATTGATTTACTCAGATTTGAAAGTTTCATTTTTCTCAGTGCAGGTGTCTAATCTAACATTTATTTGTGTCATATATTTATAGCTACCAACTGAATCTTTTGCCAGTATTTTCGAATAGTAATCTTCTCCTTATTTAATTGCAGTTTTCTGAGATTAAATAAAGCGGATATTACTATTCCTAAATTCTGATGAGAAAAAATCGTAGCATTTGGCAACTCTGCATATATGGAGGGCCGACTGTAGCGTGTGCCAAAAAATTTAATGCGTCTTAAAAAAAAAAGAACAAGAATGAAAAAACATGCGCCAAGCATATATTATGAAACAATTTAAACGAGGTGAAAGAAGATATGTTAGTAAACAGTTTAGAAAACACTTAACACATTTAAAATTTCAGTTTCAGTAATTACCGCGCATAGTGATAAAAGTAGTCGAATTATTTTGTAGAGACCTGTATATATTTTATAGACTTGTATATATTCTTCAAAGCATACTAAAATTTTTGTTTAATTAGAAACCGCTTCACATTGTTAGAAATCCATGTTTATCAATTTCCTCAATAGACAGAAATGCCCTCGAATTTATTTATTTGTACAGACCTGTATATTATCTGAAGATTTTTATACACATCACATATTAAGCTAAAATTTAATTCAAGTAAAAAACACACAACAAAATTAAAAATTCACTTCCAGCAATTACCAACCATAAACGGCAATGTATCCATCTCTTTATGTAGCCTGTATATGATTTTATTTATATTCCACAAACTTCTCTTAGCATACTAAATATATTTCAGCAGGAAAATGCATAACGAATTTAGATACCACACTTTAGAAATTCACGCCCATAGGCAGTAATACTTAAGAATTTTTTTGTGTATTCCTGTATATGATGAATAAAATAAATTTATACACACTACGAAATATACATAAATTTAGTGAAACTTGAAAACTTATAGCACAACTAAAAAGGCACTCTTCCAGCAATTATCATTCATAGTCGGTACTATAACCAAATTATTTTGTGCGTCCCTGTAAATGAGTGCTAAATACTATGCACATCATATTTTACAGTAAGCCTGTTATGGTGCCTTTGATAATGTATATCGATTTCATTAAGTTTGAAATTGTGTAACAACATTAAAATACATCACAAACGATTTTTCACTGTAGATCATTACGCAACGGATTTATTTTGTGTGGCTCTGTAAATGAATAACAAGTGTTTTGCACTACATATTCATTAACATCATATATATCATATATAACAACATATTCATTAACATCATCATGCATACCGCGCATGCGCGGTATGCGTATTACTGCTTGCGCGGCAGCGTATTACTGTTTATTTTACTGTTTAATACTGTTAATTTTACGGTATAATACTGGCAGCTGGGATGCCAGTTTTATACTGTAAAATCAACAATTATTTTTTGCAGTGTAGTAGCTTTTAATAACAAATATCAATTGCACGACAATCCTAGTATATTTTACGCAAGTTAGTGCACGGACAGATAGACAAACCGAATTCGTAAACACTTTTCAAATATGTTGGAAAGTGTTAAAAATGTGTGACTACTACTTTAGAAGAAACACCTGTAGGAAAAATGTAACCCAGCACAATTATTATTTTTTCGTTTTTATAAATATGAATGCACAAATTTAAATGTCATTGCGAACGTTTTGAAACATTTCTGAATAGTGTAACATATTTTCAATTATTCAGTTTAATTTCCTCTTTGCAAATTCGCATAACAAATATTATTTTTTTCCCTTGTAATAAAACTTACCACTTCCTCTTATTTTATTTTCCTTTTTGACAACAACAAATAATTTCGATCACCAATCTCAAAGATTTAGATGTCCAGAATTTTTTTTTTCATGATATATGGAAGAACGTTTTGATGTGAGTTCTTCTGATAACTTTCATAAAAGACAGATAAAAGAAAATATTTTACACGCCGCCAAAGACTACAATAAATCTAACTGACACCCATTCACGTTTTGACACAGTTGTTTTATTCACGTTTAATACTTAAAAATAATGTATATCTATTCAGCGATACAGAAATTTACAGAAAGAGTTCCGCGAGGAAAAATAAATTTGTTGGTTATACTCTGTACTATACGTGGTGTCACGCATTTGCTATCAAATATCGTAATCTTTTAAACAAGAACAACAAAATCATGCGTTAGCATAGATTATGAAACACCTTCCAAAACATTCAGAATACCGTAACAAAACTTTATAAGGTGAAAGGTGATATCTAAGTAAAAAATTTTGGAAAACACAATAACATATAACACATATACGCAATTATACAAATACAATTTTTGAAAACCCATTTTCAGTAATTATCATTAATAATCACAAAAATATCCGAATTGTTTTTTGTGCAAAACTGTATATGATCAATAGATTTGTATGTATGTTACATAGTATGCTAAAATTTAGTTCAGTTATCAAACGCAAGCACAGTTGAAAATTTTCATTTGTCAATTTCGGTCAATGAACGATAATGTACTCGACATCTTTTGTGCCGTCCTGTATATGATCTATAGAATTTCTACACACAAAGCAATATGAAAAAAAAGTTACATTTATAAAAACGTGTCACAACTGAAAACGCACTTCCAGCAATTATTGTTCATAGACAGTACTGTACTGAATTCTTTTGTGTGTCCTTGTAAATGAAAGATGAATGCTATGCACTCCATAATATACAGTAAGCATCTTCTAATGCACTTCACTGATGTAACCAATTTCAACATGTTTGAAAGATATTAACATCATTAAAATACACCGCAAACGATTTTTCCCCATACGCCGTGATGTAATGGAATTATTTTGAGTGTCCCTGTAAATGAACTATAAAGGCTAAACACTTGATTTCCAATACCGAACATGTCATAGCAGACCTTAATAACATTTGTCAATTGAATGGCAATCCATGTATATTTACGCGAGTTAGAGCACGGACAGACAGACAGATAGATGGACAAACCGAATTCATAAACACTTTTCAGCTTTGTTGGAAGGTGTTAAAAATGTTCTTATGAAGACTTTTTAATCGAACATTTAGATACTGATAATCTTAAATTTATTATAATATGAAATACGAGTCATTTTTAAGAAAATAATACACTAGAATTATCCACTATTATACACTTAGTTATCGAAAATATAAAATGTTATAATCTTAAAAATATATCCTTATGCATTAATATCCGAAACGATATGCATTAATATCTGAAAAAATTATGAATGTTTCAGAAAATAGCTATGTTTGCTGAAGGAAATTTATCGCTATGAGATTTCGTGAAGAGCTTCTATAAACACAAGTATTTGCATTGCATTTGTTTATACATGTTCTTTCTCCCTCTCTCTCTGGAGAATTATAAAGGACTGAGATACGTTTAGATCGTTTGTTATTTGCCTCTGTTGTATTTATTTTCCAAGCAGACGATATCAGTTTTTCCGTTTCTCGAAAGCACATATCCATCAGGCTCAAGATATTTTAAACAAAACACTAAAAATCGAATATCCTCTTTGTCGAACAAACAGAATATCCTGAGAAATGAAATACAGTGAGCTTCTGTTAGTGCGGGCGTCCAAGGGAGGCCATTTTTAATCCGCTCTACAAATGTTGATTTTACGGTATAATACTGGCATCCCAGCTGCTAGTATTATACCGTAAAATTAACAGTAATAAATAGTAAAATAAACAGCAATACGCTGCTGCGCATGCGCGGTAGCGTATTACTGCTTATTTTACTATTTATTACTGTTAATTTTAAGGTATAATACTAGAAGCTGGAGTGCCAGTATTATACCGTAAAATCAATTTTTTTTTCAGCGTAACCGTAGACCGCATTAATGGATGTAAACATTTATGTAAATGGGAAAACAATCACTTTGATTGAATAAATTGAATACAGTTTATGCCAGATATTAAATAGGTTAAAAACGTAATGGTAAAAGGAACAACTTTTTATTTAATTTAGTAATTTTTGCTAAAAATCAAGTTTGTGATAATTTCTTCATACAAAATAATAAATTACTGGAGACAAACAAAATATGAAAAGAAAGTGTAGTACTTACATAATTTAACTTTATTTAAAATAATATCTCACTTTGCGTTACTTGAACAAATGTTATGTTTACCCAATATTTTCCCAGTTTTGCGAGATACTCGAAATTTTGGTCTGTTATATTAAATTTTAATTGGTAATATGGACGAGTAGCCATTAGCAAACATCGATTGTCTGTCTGTTTCTGCGAGAGACAGAATGTCTGGTCTGTTTTAGCGGGAACAAAGCGTAGAATCTATGTCACTGTGGCCGCTGAAGTGAAAATGACGTTTTTCATGCGGAAAACGTGAGAGTCGAAATAATCGTTCGTGTGACATTAGCCTAAATATGACTTTTAAATCCTTTTATCGTTTTAAATATGATGTAATTTTCACCATTAAATGATTTTTGTGCGTAATAATTTAATTATTTTATTTTCTTTTTTAACATTCGTGTGTAAATATATTTTTCAATTGGAAAGTGTTTATAAATATTATTATTTGGACTTTTTAAAATCTGGCAACTAAAGGAAGAAACGGCTATTTCAAACTATGAATTAAATCGTTCTTCACATAAAGAAATTTTGAATAAAAAAATTTAAAAAACTTAAAAAATTAGACAAATTTATAAGATGACAGTGCACATCATTAATCTAGTCGAGTAAGTGCTTCCAAAATGTGGTTAAATTGCTATGCATTATTTTTGACCTTATAAAACTTTAGCTGAACTATATTTATTAACCGTTTTCAACATTAAATCACGCTTTAAATAATTCTTCGATTTAAAAGTGTCAGCGTTTTTATCATATATTTCTGTATAAAACTATCAGTTTAAATGCGTTTATATGCAACAGCTTTGGTAGTATAATCCGAGAAAACATTTAACTTTTGTTCGAGATAGATAATATACATAAATGTATCCGTAATAGATTATTCGTCACAATATAGCAATGACAAATAAACTTTATACAATAAAAAGAAATTTTGTACAAATTAAAATGATACATTTTTTCTTCAAGCAGCTATTACAAATTAAAATTAAGAAAAAAAATCATTCGTCAAGCGTAGATTATGAAATTCTTTCCAACACATCCAGAGCGTAGATTATGAAATTATTTCCAACACATCCAGAATACTTTAACAAAATTTCGCTGTTTAATAAGGTAAATGATGTTGAATATTGCATTAGAGATTAAAATAAAATTAGTACAAAGTTAGTTTTTACAATACTGGTTGAGATCACAGCATTTCTTAATATTAAAAAAAAATGATATAAGAAAAATTATAAAAGAAAGTGATTGGAAAATTTAGGAAAATAATACTTAATCATAACACAACTAGTAATTTTGCATGTTTCAAACAGTAAGCTGAAATAGGAACAGTATGAGTACAAAAATGTGATCAGTATGTGAACTATAATATACAAATTACAAAAAACATTTTATAAAACGCATAACACAGTAGAAAACCAGTATTCAGCAATTATTACCCATAGCCGGAAAAGTACAACAATTCTTATGTGCAACCATGTATTTAATCTACTGATTTATATATATACTACACGAAATGCTAAAATGTAATTTAGTAAGAAAACGCATAATAACTGAAAAACTCGCCATAAGCAATTTCTAACGTACACGGATACCTATTTGACTTCTTTTGTATAGCCCTGTATATTACCTACAGATTTTTATACACGTCACATATTAAACTAAAATTTAATTCCGGCTAAAACACACTTAAAACTACTGAAATCCCACTTCCAAAAATTAACATCTATGAGCGTTCATGTAGCCAGTTTTTTTGCGTGGCCCTGCATATGCTTTTATTTATATTCTACAAACATTTATTAGTACCAAATATATTTGAGCTTGAAAATGAATAACACAATTAAAACCCACCTTTAATCAATTAACTCTCATACTCAATAATGCTTACGAATTATTTTGTGCAGTATTGCATATCTACAGCATTTATACATACCCCGTAACATGCGAAAATTTAGTTAAACTTAAAAAAGCATACCATAATTTAAAAGGCGTGTAAATAAGAAAAACTAAATAGCCAGCATATTATAAATATACAATACATGTTGTTTTCATGGCGTTCAAATCTTAAATATTCTTTAACAATAAAAATGCGAAAACGAATTTCTAAGATAGTACATTACTTTACGATTTTAAAAACTCTGTTATTTTTTCTTTCTTTAATTCTTTGTTTTAAATGAATGGTCAACTGTTCCTGATATATTTATAGAAATATATTATAGTTTACAAACATGACAACGAATAAAAGCTACCGATAACTAAACAAATAACAACGCAATCGTTTTATGCGCATGTACAATTTCTAGTGACTGACGGATAATAGGAACTGACGATTGAAATTTTGAATAGTATTAGCAGTTTTACTATATTTAAAATTCACTATCTATATATACCAGCAGTTTTTTTTAACATAATCTTTTTTTAACGAGAAAATATATAACTCACATGTGTATAAAACTTTTAATGCAAAATTTATGCAATTTTAATACCAATGTTAAAATTTATTCTTATATCTGCTGAAATTGAAATATAGAAATAGAAATTAACAAGTTGGAAATTGTACGTCAAACGTGACAAATGAGGTACGTTCGTACTATAGCTAGTTATATAAATATTCAGTTCTTGATGATTTTTAATTCTGTGAAATGAATTATATCGTCTGCAGATTAATTTCTGTAATAAAATAAGTATCTCGGTCGCTTGACAATTAAAACCTCGGAAGCTCCTGTAACAAGAAAACACCGATTTTTTTTTAATTTAAATTTCTTAATAAATATTTTTATTAATATATTCTAAAGTTTTGATTCGATTTTCATAAAATTTGAAATGTCTCGACAAAATTCTGCAAAGATAATACATCTTAAATTTCAAACCATTCGGTTGGGTAGTTTTTGCGTTGTTATATGCGGACGGGCGGATAGAGAGACAGACGGACGGACCAGACGACGACAATAGATGCTACGTATTTATATAATTACGAACGCATCTAAAAACAGAAGCAGCTGTTAAAGTACATTAGCCTCTCTATCGATCATGATATCGGGATAAAAATAATAAAATATTCATAACATGCATGTTATGAATGCTGAAAAAACGAACACTCCTAAGTGACATCTTTCGATCGGAATTTCGTTTTTCCATGTGTAGATTTCAAGCGAGAACGTGTGAAATATCTGTTCTTTTTTTTAATCAATCAAAATGTTGTCAAACACACAGGGTGATTAACAATTTCTTTGAATAAATTTTAAGAGGTGGTAGGTCACACTAGAACAAACAATTTTTGTATAGGAAACTAGGGAATACAGGTGTTCTTACTCGAATCCTAATTCGGATTTTTATTCATCTATTTATGCAATATGCAAGTGAGGTGACAATTCCGGTCAGGAACCATCCATATCACCAAAAATGTACAAACATCTTGTATGTAAACAAACGACAGAGCTGAGTCATTCATTTTTGAGATTCATTAATTAAAAAAAAAAAAACTTTCATTGTTGCAGAAAAAAGAAGAAATAACAAACAATATTTAGACACGTGGCTTTTTGGACGTCTTTTATTTGTAAAATAAATTTCCTTAAAAATATTTATGCGTGTGTAAGCGAATAAAAATTAATATTTATTGTGACGTTACGAGAATATTATCCATTGTGTTTTTTATATTATCTTTATGCTTACTGATGTCATTTTTCCTTACAATTAAATAGAAAAAATATTTTTATTTGATTACATGTTGGTGAAGCATAAAAGTACGTACATAAAGCACGAGAGAAAAGTTTGCGCCGGTGGAAATGCCGTTATCCTTAGCTTAAAATTTATTTTTTTGTTGAAAAAACTAAACAGAAAAAATATATAATTGTGTCAACATGACGTATATTCAAAAATTTTCCTCTCTTAATTATTAAGATTATGGATTTGAATGGGAGTTTTTATTGATACCTTCATCTTGATTGTATACCTTGATTACATGTTAACGATAGCTTAAAAAATAAAATATAGGTTAAAAGAATTAATTTTTTAATAAAGAATTCAGAAAAGTAAAGGAATTCAGAAAAATTAAAATTTTTAAAATAACGGTAAAAAAAAAAAAAAGTTTGAAATCATAATTGTTCACTTGCGTATTATATAAATAGATTGTATTTTATTACTTTTAAAGGACCGATTGGGTATATCACTTATAACAGGGACAAGAGCCCCAATTGTGGAAAAGGAACAGACATCACGATTATGGAAAAGGAACGAAGAAACCTTATATAAAGAAATTATCAGTTGAAAATATTAAAAGTCTGTTTGATCTACAGATTGTATATTATTATTTTAAAACAATTTCTCCATTTTTACATAAAATTGGTTTAAAAGTGCGTTAAAACCCCAAATGTCTATTCATTAATTAAATCCTGTACTGCAGGCCATTCCCCGTTTCAGGCCAGTTTTCCTTATTGTCGATGAATAGTAATATGAATATTTTTATCAATTATTTCAAAATTTAAGTGAAAATCATGATTTCTACCCACCAACCTCGGACGGGCATTTACACTACTAAATTTAATTTATAATGAAGATATTTTAACAAAATTTGAAATAGACTGATCTCATTTATTTATTTATTTATTTATTTATTTATTTATTTATTGTGTGTGTGGGGAGGGTAAAAATGATGCTACTACGAGGATTGGTAGAAGTGGTCACTATCCACATCCAAGTAGTGCTGAACTAGACGCTCCATCTTTACAAAAGGAATGATAGTACATAAAGTTTCATTTAATAAAATACTTTATATTTTCATCATTTTTTATGCAGCCATTGTATTTCACAGAAAGCTATATATAAGTGTTCAAAATTTCTTTAAAGTGTCTTTATTTTTGTTACAGTTATGAGCAATTGTTATGCTCGTATTGGATTAAAACACCCTATATTTTTAAATGGATAAATTCATTAAGACTTTGGTTTCATATATTAAAAATGTTTGCTGTAACATGTTCCACCATCCTTTAAAATTTGAATTATTAATTCTCAATCACTCAATAACTCTCAATCGCTATTCTATATGTGGTGAAATTGATTCTGAACTAAAAAAAAAAAAAAAAACTGTTAAAATACATTAACCCCACTATCGATTATGATAGCGGAATAAAATTGTTAAAATATTCATGATGCATGTTATGAATGCGGAAAAAACTAGTACTCCTAAGAGACTTTTTTCGAACAGAATTCGTTTTTCCATTTACGTGTTTCATCAAGCGAGAGCTTGTTATATATATAATCAATCATATATATATATATATATATAATATGCTTATGAATACAGCAAACATACGTATGCATTATTTTTCTCAATTTGTGCATTTGTATTATAATTTTTGATTCATTTATATATTATCGATTTTCCCGTGATTTAATAGATATTTTTGTAAGACGTTTTGTTATATATATATATTAAAAATATACATTATGTTCTAAAATTATTTTTCATATTAAATATTTCATGTAAACCTTATATATAAGTTATTCTTCAATTATATTTTGGAAAAATTACGTAAAAGTCATTATCTTGTATTACTAAAATAATAATGTTTGTTTGTTTGTTTGTTTCTCTGTGTGTGTGTGTATTTGTTGGCGATTATCTAGGAAACTCTATCGCACGTATCGTCTGAAAATTTGGATGAGGATAAACGAAGATATATCCAAATGCACCTTAAGCTCAAGTAATTCATTTTTTGTAAATTAACCGAGGTATGATCTCCACATAGCCGTCCTGCCAGAAATGACCAGCCGTTATGCGGCATCTCTTCAGTGGCGCTACGCGCCCCGGTGCCAGGCGCTAAACTCGTTTAAGCTAGGGAAACCTGGCAGGTAGGGGCCTGGTCACCGCTCTAAAAAAAAAAAAACCCTAATAAACATAGCAAAATGCAAGCTTTCATCGTGTCGCAGATTGTGTCTCCGGGATGGCAGTTCCAAAATGCAGAAAAGCGGAAAATGTGGAAAGGAATCGGAAAATTTGAAAACCAGCATGAAATCGAACTCCGGAAAACATACCTTTTTGAAATATTAAATATTAAAAAATTATCTGAAGAAAAAAGGTTATCATCAGGAAGGAAAAGGTATCCCGAATAAATGGTTATTAATTTTTTTTTTTTTTATAATTCTATTCAAAAAGTGCATTTGGTAGTTTCAAAATGTAGAAAAATAGAAAAATTGAAAACTAGCACGTAATCGAGCTTCAGACAAAATGTTTTTTGAAATAGTAAATACTAGTATTTTTTTTTAACGAAAGATGACGTTAGAACCGGAAAAGTATGGCAAAACTTTTCGTTTCAGTTATATCATGATTCTTTTGTGCAACGACATGCACGATCTAATGAGTTTTAACTGCTTTTAGAAAATTTCTTTCATTGTAAATAGAAAAAAAAAAAAAAAAAAGCAATCTTTAAATGTTACATGTTTATGCATTTAAATACATTTTAGTTTATAGTAGTGCTCTTTATTATACGTTTATACGTGTATACGTATAATACGTATTATACGGGGTGCAGATTTTTTATACGTATGATACGGCACAGTCGGTTATACGTATTATACGAAACACCATATACGGTCCAACGTATATACGGATCTTACCCCAGCGGTTAAACGTATAAACGTTTAAACGGTTTTCGTTCATGTGAAAAAAGATACTTTTCTCCTGCTAGTCTGCGCAAGGTTACTATATCATAAGGTTGTGCCCCATTTCACCCTGCAATCAATAGGGAGCGATTTGCTGTTTGATGTCACTTAGCCTGCTCTCTGCTCTAGAACTCCTATTATAGGAGTCAGCCTGCTCGATTCAGTTTTCCAATTAATTTGGTTTAGAAAAGCTGTATTTTTAATTGAAAAGTATCAATACAAATTTTCGAGTGAAGAAGTTTAAATTTTTTTAAAAATATTTTTTATACATAGGACAAACATCACATCCAAAATTTAAACTATTATGTCTTTTCAATTCTACGATATATAATTTTTAAATTTACTATTTTTATCATAACATTTTATTTGTACCTCAGTATGAAAAGTTCCTTTTTATTTTAAAAACAAGCAAATAGTAATTTTTATAAATAAAATCTTAAAGACCTACAAGAGCAGAAAATTTAATGTTTATATGAGTGCAGTTAATATCATGTTAATAATTTTAATATAGTATATTTTTAATATTTGATCATTATTCTATTTGAAATACATAATAATTCTAATATTATTATAATTGTGACATGTATTTCATAAAAATCTATAAAAAAGTTAAAAAAAAAAATCACTTAGATTTCAACCTCATACCACATATACACAAGATTGAGTTTTGTGTAATTAGATTTAAAATACAAATAATATAAAACTTTAATAAGTAAATGGCTGAATATTTAGTATTTTTAAACCGAAATATACATAAGATACAATTAAATGATTTAATGGAAATAAAATTTGAAATTCAGAGTAATATACTTTATAAACAAATTCCGAAATATTTATATAAAGTATTATTTTAATGCTACACGATAACCATAAATGCACATACATAATTAAAAAAAAAAAGAAAGGAAGAAAGATAAATTATTGCGTGAAAGAGAGTTCTACGTTTACGCAAAATTTTTTATTTCCTAATAATATTTAAAATTTAAAATTACATTTCTTTTCAGCGTTCTAAACTTAATTATAAAATTTACTGTTTCTTCAGATTCCATTCAGATAATTGATGTGATTAAATATCAAATAATTGATATATATATATATATTATAAAATAAAAAGTAAGACAGCCGTATTCCTAAAAGAGATTTAAAATACAAATAAAAATAGAAACTTTATTTTTTAAATTGCCGCATTTTTAAAACTGGAAGATTTATGTGATATAAAAAAATTAAATTTGAAATTAAAAATAATATACTTTTAAAAATATCTTCCAAAAGGATTATATTAATTTATATTTTAATGCTGTATGATGATAAAATTATATAAAAATATTTTAATAATTAATATATTAAGGTACCTTCAAGTATACCTTCAGAATATGCTTTCATTTCGAGCATTTTATTTTTTGAAGATGTATTTTAGATGTATGTTCTATTATTTACAATTTTTCGTACTGTTTTATCATGCAATGATAAAATACATGAGTTGATTGATCATACACATACTGATCATACATAGTTGATTGATTTCACATTTTTCATTTTTTGGCAGCGTATCTCTTTTTTAAGCTTTCCAACGTAGTTGAAAAGTGTTTATACATTCGGTTTTTCTGTCTGTATGCCATCTGTCTGTGCTCTAACTGTGCTCTAAATATACTCGGATTGTTATGCAATTTATATATCTTATTGAGCTTTATTATGCCATGTTCGGTATTGAAAATGAAGTGTGTAGCACTTACAGCTTATTTTACAGGGGGATTCAAAAGAATTCCGTTACTTTACGGTCTATGGGGAAAATCGTTTGCGGCTTATTGTAATGATGTTAAAATATTTCAAACATATTAAAATTGTTATATATAACATCTGCACTATAAGAGGTTTACTATAGAATATTGTATGCATATAGCACTTATACCTTTATTGCAGCACTGAAAATAACTCGTTACATTACGGTCTATGGGGAAAAATCGTTTGCAGCTTATTTTAAAAATGTTTCAATATTTTATACATATTCAAATTGATCACTGAGGTGCACTACAAGGCGCTTACTGTCATATAATGTATCGTTCATTTACAGAAACACTCAAAAGTATTCGGTTAAAGTACTGTCAGTTACTAATAATTCCTCGAAGTGCGATTTTAGGTGCGATTTTAGTTGTTTTTTAAATGTAACGAATCTTTTGCCTATTACTTGTTATGTATAAATTCTATGGATCACCCACAAGGCCGCACAAAATACTCGAATACATGTGCGTTTATCAACGGAAATTGCTGAAGGTGAATTTTCAACTGTGCTATGCCTCCCTAACTGAACTAAATTTTAGCAATTTATGCCGCTGTATGTATAGAATTAGTAATATTATTAGTAATTTGTATGCATAGTTTATATACAAATCTATAGATCATATACAGGGGTGCACAAAAGAATTCGATATTTTTTCGAATATTGTTAGTAATTCCTGAAATGGCATTTTTAAATGTGTTATGCCTTTGTACAAATTTTTCTCTTAGACATCAGACCTAATTAAACAGTAAAAATTTATAAAAGTATTTTTGAAGAGTTGAAAAGTGTTACATAATCTGTGCTTAATGCATGATTTTTCTAAAGATATTATCTTTTCCTTTGGATGCAATGATCCATCAATTTTTTATATCAGATTTCTTCGAAAATATATGATATAGAACATTTTGCGTTTTATCCAAATGATTAGTACATGTTGCAATAGCATAAGTACTAGGCATTTTCTGCAAAATCAATGCAAAGAATGCATTATTTTAAAGAGCTAAGATCAAAAGCACTAACAAAAGCTGGAAAATGTTTGCCACGTATTTAGGAAATGTGACCGGAAATCTCTCTTTCTGAGAAGGAATTAAAGCTTCGTGTGAGGGAAAACTGCCCTTGCTGTCAAAGGAAATGAAAATAATTGTTTACATTGCACCCCCGTCCCTTTCAAAGATCGACCAAAGATAACAATCAATACAAACTCCCATATTAGCAAAGAAAAAATACACGATTATTTCATTTGAAGGAAAAAAAATCTCCTCTAAATCGCTTTATTCCTAGAAAAAAAAAACTTTACTTTGTGCCTAATGAAAAATGTTTTATTTTGAAGAAATATGCTCTCCTATGACCAAAGAAACGATTTTTTTTTTCTTTAGCATAAATACTATTTTAAATCAGAAAAAAGGTTCTTTCCCATTGGAAGAATGCACCTTAGCACCGCCAGTGACGTCAGAAAAACCAAAACCCTGATGGCAGAAGTAAAGGGAAATGGCACCTACCGGGTCTGTGGATCAGAGAAATTGAGAAACACCCACTGAGGCCCACATTCTCGTAGTTTACGTGGACCATAGTGATTACTTGTTCAAAGATCCACGAAAGTCCCTAATTTACCTGTCTAGCGGTAAAGGTATTCCAAAAAACAATTAAAAATCGAAACTTTTTTTCCTCAGTTGAGATATATAGCTTTTTTTCCCCTTAAATCTAAGCTATTAATTATGAAATGTTTTACTATGGGTAGCGGGTAGCTCCAAAGCAAATTTTCGCATGTCTGTAACACCTCCACACACAACTTCTTTAGATTTATGGCGTGGACATTTCGCGCGAAAAATTATTTTTTAATGCGACCGCAGAACATAGGCATGCATTAACTTTTATCTTATAGTGACACTGACCAATCTATTTCCTGGGAAGTTTCACACTCATACTTTTATTGTATTTAAGAATATTTTTTTTTCCTCTATTTAACACGGTTGCTATTGAGGACGTATACGTGGCGTCGTCACTTGGTCACTTATTTGACATTCCACTTTTAATCCAAAATTACGAATTAATACCGGAAATTTCGAAAGAAGTTTATTTTATTTTATGTAATCACGAAATGTCTGTCATTAAATAAAGCAAATATTGCTATTAGTATTTTCAGGTATGAATTCGGAATTTCTGAATAAAATAAAATTCCGTTAATTTTAACCCGGATGTCACCGTGTTAAAATATTTTGAAAATACGTCCTACATTAAAAAAGAAATGAGAAGGCAAGTCATTTTATGCATGTGTGATTGCGTTCTAAAATCTGCATTGACGATTATTTGTCTGGCTATTAGAAATCAAAATTTATAAGTACTTCACACAAAAAATAAAATTTGTCAAAATTAACAAAAAATCTTAAACGTAATGTCCATACACCTTGTATACCATGAGTGTCATGATTAAAAAAATGAACTCGCGTTATACACATTAACACAGAGTGGAAAATGTTAGCCCCGTCGAAAGAATACCATTTGAACACGGACGCAATCTTGAGTACACGCACTCACAAATAAAGAATTTTCAAAAAATTAGAAAAGAAATATAAATTTACTTAACAAGAAGTGACAATAAATCTGAAACGTGTCTTTTCTCAAAAAGTGTTTTCTTCCGTTATATGCTTATAATAATCGTTTATAGGGAAAAATAACAAAATCCTATGTATGAAACATATTATGCAAATTATTTCGCTAAAACCACTGATTTCCAGCTTGTTCCCCGTTTTGTGACGTAATACTGATGAGGTCCATTGGTATTAAAAGTAAATACGTATTTAAAATATACGTATAATTGAATTTTTCGTATACTTAAATTATACGTTTAACCGGTATACGCTTATACGTATATGGATACGTTTAAACGTATATTTTAGGGTATACGTATTTCTTAAATATGTATTATACGTATATACGTATATCGGTTAAACGTATAACTGATATACGTATCACATCGGGAGCACTAGTTTATAGCCGGTAAAGAAAAATAATGACATTTCTTTCCTTAATTTTTTCTCATTTCCTTGTAAAAATAATGAAAATTGAAATATCTCTTTATCTCTGCAATATTTTGGGAATTTTCAATAAAGTAATAATTCTAAATACTTTCTAAATACTATCTTTTTCGTAATTTTATATATATTGGTTACTCCAAAGTACTAGCTAAATGCTGTTTTGCTTCAAAGTTTCGTGCTAGCTTAACATTAATGTTACTATATGAATTAAACCTATTACCTACAGCAGGGTTTTATGTTTGTCAGATAATAAACTCTGTAAAAAAATAATCGTTCTGTAAAAACATTAAATATTTACTTACCTTCATAGTATTTGCAGACGACCAGCAATGTTTTATTAAACAATGAAGATGATTGAACAGTTCGTTTTGTTACTTGTTCTCAATGATATATCATATGTCAATAGAATACTTTCGTAATAGGTAGAAGTGGAATTTAATGATTATGAATTTAAAATTCTTGTAACAGAAAAGATTTCTTGATTCACATATTCAAAACCAATTATACAAAGTTGTAGAAAATTGAATTTAGAACATTGTTTTTGACATCTGAAAATATAGAATGAAAAACTGTTTCTGTTTTTACGAATGCAAGATGTTTCATTTTAGAAAAATTATAGAACAAATAAGAAAAATAGTGTAAAAGTGGCGAAAATCGAATAAAACATTAAACAAAAAAATCCCGACCGAATAAAAAAAAATAAAAATAAATCATTTAAGCTTCAGAAATTCTGACCTTATTATGTACCTTCTTGTCAACATTAATTTTTTTTTTTTTTACCGCAATATTTCAAGTGACACACATATTCACCATTCAATGTATGTACTTTGAAAATACTTTTTGAAGATGCATTTCTTTTACAGGATATTAGAGTGGATTAGATTGCACAGATAACGAAACTGTCAGTCAGCTGGCACACCAGCAGTGTGTATCGCCATAACAACATCACACAGCTCGCTGCAAAGTGAAATTAATGGCATGCCGATAATTAATGACTGACCCCGACTCGGAGTAATATCCGTTGTCAGGATTCTATTCCATTCACAATGCAGCGGGCTATGCGATGTTGCTAATACTGTAGTGGTCTAGCAACTCTCTTATAAAGCGGTTCTAGTGTTTTGAATGCGAATTTGATGCCAATATCTAATTTCTGTGCGGAACAGTGAGATCTATATTGTATTTTGTTCTATTTTCCAAGTATGTTTCAAACTCTCGGAGTTTGCGGTTTCTGTCTTTCGCTGTAAGTTTCTGCAAATTTCGTTAGTGCTTCGTTAGTGTATCTACAAGGTATATAAGATGAGCGAGAGGTTGTTTCGGTGATTTTGGGTCAAGTCCTTCCCTAGTTGGTGATCAAAGCCTGCGATGGTGAGCTAAAGTCGAGCTTTCGCCACGTGTCAAGCAGAAGAGACGTTTAACGCTTGGTAAGACATTTAGAATTACAGTTTTGAATAAAGGTTCTTCGGCAGTCACGGGCTGCTAGCTTAGTAGAAGTTAGAGTGTGTTAATGATTTTTGCTGGTGTTCTCGCATTGCACCCTAAAGGATTGATTCATCACTGGATTTGTTAGTGAGTTGAACTACCAGTGATCTAAGTGGAACGTTGCTATTTTAGTACAACTTATAATATTTTCTAGTGAAGCTTAAATTATAGTTTGATCTTTATTAATTGCCAGACTACGTAGACCAAATTCGTCAAGTGACTGTGCCACCGTCTTTGCCCACTTAGCTTCAATAAAAGTGTTTTTAAACCTTCAGTTTAAGTAATGGCTGAACTTGCAGGTAGCGTCATTGCCGTGTACACTATAATGCAACATCCCCCACTGATGCATCAACTGGCTGGCACCACCGTTTAATATATCATATATGCCAAAATCAGCAACGCTAAAATTGACTGTAAAAATGTTAAGCTACACCTATGGTTGTTGCCTGGAAGTTCTATATGAGAAATAATCCACATCTCCCACAGAGTGGGCTTAAAAGTAAATCACAGAAAAAAAACATTGTGAATGTGGGGATTGCGACAAGTCCATCGCGCCACATCTAAGCTAATAAAAGCGTCAACTGTCCGTTTCTGGTCATGCTTTCCTATGCGAGTATTGTTTAGATCTGTGTTATCCGCAAAATGTGTACGCGGTATTTGAGACACGCTGTTTACATTTTTATAAAATTATATCATGCAGTTATCGGGTGAAATAAACGGAAGGCTTAGAAATTTCCACTTCAGAGGTAGCTGGATCCCGTGATTAGGGATTACATTCTAGATTTCTCAGGTTTTATTATTTATAAATTAGAAAGAAAACGTTTTATTAGATTTTTATACGTGTTCATTAAATTATAATTCCGAATTTCCCGAATAATTTTTTATAATAATTGAATTTAATATAAAGGGTGTTTTAGATATTAGCACAAACAATATATTCATTCTGCAAAATTAAAAATTAAAAACGAAAATATTATTTTTTACAGAAAAAAACTCTCATGAAACGGGAAGTTCAATTGCGGTTTGATTACTCCCATTTTCTAGAAGTTATTAAATTTAACAGCAAGTTAAAAATCTACAGTTTAACGACAAAAATAAAGATTTAAAAATATAAGACAGTAACAAAGGATTTTCATTTTGTGTAAAATATTACTTTTTAATTTTTATTCCTTTTACAAAAATTCAACATTAAAGACCGTACCTGTAAAAGGTTTTCCTTTTCCTTTACGTTGACATGGTAACCATGGTTGTAATTCAAGTAAAAGGAAACTGTTGGAAAGATTAGACATTTTTATGTAATCTTTTTTCACTAACGGTTTGAAAAGAATTTTATATGGTGCTTGGAGCGTCATCAAAAAAATAAATAAGTGATTGAATTTTCATTACTGTAAGGAAAAAGTTAAGAAAGCTTTTCAGTCTCTACTTTTATTGCCATTTCTTGAAAACTTTACTCAAAAAAATTAAATATAATTACAAGAATACCTTTTATGGCAATATTTTCACAAACAGAAAATACATTATAAGCATTATATATGAATTAATGTATATAAAATAAATCAGTGGAGTGTATAAATATTGTGTATAAAATTATGAGGAAAAGATGAAGCAAAAAGTCTTTCCGGCCTGTACCGGAAGGAAAAGGTAGCTTTTCTATATCTTCGTTTTATAATTTTAGCTAATATTACTCGAATGCAGCAAGCCAAAATGCAAAGAATCCGATTACAGAAGATTCATTAATACTGAATTTATATAAGAAATTCACTAAATTAGTCAACTACAGCCAAGTTGGCTTTATTTATGGAGAATTATTTTTGGTCGCCAAGTGTCGCTAAATTTGGCTAGAATTTGACGTTAACGGATGTGACTATAGTTTTATGCATATGATTGCGAAAATTATTACAGCAATGAAATATAATAATTTGTGAGAAATTCCGTTCATTAATACCCATAAATTAACACCTGATTTTTTTAAATCTGCTGTCATGTTTCAAAATGTCAGCCACCCTAAAATTTCAAACTGCAATATCTCAGACATTTTTAAAGATAGAGGCAAAAACTAAAAATGCCCCACAATCCTTGTATCAAGGCTTTACTTAAGCAAAAAATAAATTTGAATTTCGAATTTTTTTGTATATATTTTTTTGTTTTAAATCTTTTAGTGGCTACCACTTTGAAACAAGATGGTGGACCAAGTTGGCCAATAAACTCGGTCGAGATATTTTTTATCTTAGTACACACGCTTAGTTTCATCCAAAAAGTTTTTTAATAAGCGTGCTATCGTATGGCATATGTATGATATATATATATATATATATATATATATATAAATCAACATTTGAACGGAGGGTGGTTTTGGGGTCTGGGGGGGTCACGATCGGTGAAAATATACCGAAATTTTTGGAATTGCATTCCTCCGAAAAGCTGCAATAGGTAGCGTTTTACTTTTTGTAATGAAAGCTACCTGAAAATCCAAATGTTTTATTTTAATTTTTGTTATGTAATTTTTCTTCTTTATACTTCTCATGATATATATATACATGTGAACGATACGAGCATTTCATTTATCGTAAAGCCATCATGGCATTGAACAACTTTGTAAAAAGTAGAAAATACATATTTAGCAAAACTCTTAACAGTTGAACCAACATATACACAACACAAACCTTCATCTTACTGAACACATAAATATTAAAAGTGCGCAGAAAAACTGAGACCAACAGTATGAATAATCTTGAATTTTCTTCGATATTTTATAGTATACATAACAGCGATGCTGTATAGACATCTGTACACTCCAAGCGACCATGAGTCTCGCTAGTATGTAACATATTTGTATAATTTTACTGATGACTAATTGAGTATTTTCGGTACTTTGTCGTGGAAGATCACTTTATTTTCCGAAATTTATGAACACATTTTCTTTAATAATTCTATGAAGAATTAAGAAAAAGTTTATAAACTATCCTTTTTTTACAGGCAGAAACTCAAAAAAGTGTCAAAAGTACATGTTACCATTTGAAAAATCGAAGTTTAATTAAAGATGTAGACGGCCTCTATTTTAAAAATTGTATTCACATTTGGAAAGCAGACATGATTCCCTATCGAATGTTACCTCTTTCACCTCTCTCACATAATCTATATCTATACTATTATATAAAGAGGAAACGGTGACTGACTGACTGACTGACTGACTCATCAACGGCCAGCCGAAACTACTAAAGTCAGGGTCACAAAATTTGAACTGTAGATTGCTGTTATGACCTAGGTAAGCAATAAGAAGGGATTTTTGAAAATTCCCCCCCCGAAGGGGGTTAAAGGGGGGGTTCGAATGTTTTAGGACATTTTGCCATATCTCAGCAGCAGTTATAGGTAGGAGCTTGAAATTCCAGAAAACAAATCTACTAAAAAAATGATTAAACACCTATTTCAGCGATTTTAGAAATTCCCCCCAGAAGGGGGTTAAAGGGGGGTGGTCGAATGTTTTAGGTCATTTCGCCATATCTCAACAGCAGTTATAGGTAGGAGCGCGAAAATCAGGAAAACAAATCGACTAAAAAATGATTAAACACCTATTTCAGCGGTTTTAGACATTCCTTCCAGAAGGGGGATAAAGGAGGGTGGTCGAATGTTTCAGGTCATTTCGCCATATCTCAGCTGCAGTTATAGGTAGGAGCACGTAAATCAGGAAAATAAATCTACTAAAAAATTGATTAAACATATATTTCAACGATTTTAGAAATTCCCCACCCGAGGGGTTAAAGGGGGGGGGGGGGGTCGAGTGTTTTAGGTCATTTCGCCATATCTCAGCAGCAGTTATAGGTAGGAGTGCGAAAATCAGGAAAACATATCTACTAAAAAAAATGATTAAACACGTATTTCAACGAGTTTGGAAATTCCCCCTGAAGGTGGTTAAAAGGGTGGTCGAATGTGTTAGGTCGTTTCACCATATCTCAGCAGCAGTTTTAGTTAAGAGCGCGAAAATCAGGAAAACAAATCTACTAAAAAATGAATAAAACACGTATTTCAGCAATTTTGGAAATTCCCCCCAGAAGGTGGTTAAATGGGGGGGGGGTCGAATTTTTTAGGTCATTTCACCATATCACAGCTTTTATGTAGGAAGGTGAAATTAATTAAAACAAGTCTACTAAAAAATTGGTTAAACACGTATTTCGGCAATTTTGAAAATTCCCTCCAGAAGGTGGTTAAAGGATATTCAAAAGTTTTGGGTCATTTCGCCATATCTCAGCAGCAGATTTAGGTAGGAGCGGGAAATTCAGGAAAACACATCTACTAAAAAATGGATAAACACGCATTTCAGTGATTTTAGAAATTCTCCCCGAACGGTTTTAATGGGGGTGATTTCGAAAATTTTAGACATTTCGCCATGTCTCAGCAGCTGTTTTATGTAGGTGAGCGAAATTCAGGAAAACAAATCTACTAAACAAATGATTAAACACGTATTTCAGTGAATTTAGAAATCCCCCCCCCCCGAATGTGGTTAAGGGGGATTCGAAAGTTTTAGGTCATTTCGCCATATCTCAGCAACAGTTTTTGGTAGCAACAGTTTTTGAAATTCAGGAAAACAAATGTACTAAAAAAATTACATTGTCTACCCGTGTAAAGCCGGGACGGGCCGCTAGTTTGGTGATAAAATAGTATGAGGATTCTTTATTTATCTGTTGTACTTCCGTTGTTACTATAAATTTTTTTTTGCTTGAATGTTGAGTATATTTATATACGTGTGTATTTGGCAATATGTATTAAGGACATCTAATGAATAAGTTAAGACATTTTCTAAGATAATTTTAAAATTCGTAATTGTATGTAGTGGTATGTTCAAAACTTATGTTACATCTGTCTTAAATTTCTCCATTTATTTACATTATAAATTACTCTAAAGGTTTACTCCAATGTTTATGAAAATTTAATTTTTATTTTGCCTATTTGTCTAACGAAATAACCTTTGATAGTGGATCTCTCCAAAGCAAACATTTTTCTCCATATAAAGCTTGGTCGTAACTAAAGTAGTAAAGAAGTAGGAACTAATTGAGGAATAAGATGTTAAAAAAAGATGCTTATTTTTTTAATGATGTTAATACATAATAAACGTTAGGAGAAACATTATTTAAAACTTCAAGCATCGTTTTAAATAAGGTGTAAAGTTAGTTTATTCTATTAGCACATTACACATATAGGAGAAAGACACAAAACGGGAACTATCTTTCGAAAATATCTCTCCCTAAGAATTTCTGTTCGATGACTAATTGCAAAATCCCTTTTTTACTTATTTTGTATTGTTAATGCCTTCTTTAATTTGTTAATCATGCATATATAATAAAATGTCTATTAATTAAGCCATTATGTAAAATAATTAACTATAACTATCTTAACATTATAAATTTAAAATTTCTAATTTACTATTCAAGGACGTCTATTAGTGAATTATCGTCTCAGTTTTGACCGTATATTTATGATTAATGAACATATGTGGCTTTGAGAAAGTTTGATCCGTAAATTTTCAAACATTCTGTACAACAAACAAATTAGAAATAACTAGAGTTCTTTACATCTTTTTTATATCTGAATACAAAGATTCCATAACAAAATACATACCTTTAGTTATTTCTGTCATTCTGATTTTTATTATACGAGGGAAAGTCATTAAGTAAGTCACAGAAGATAATTAAATAATAACTTACAATGATATTCACTACAAAACTATTTTTATTTCTCAACATATTCTCCACCAATATTTATACACTTATATCACCGTTTTATAAGTTCCCCAACACCAGCTGCATAACATTCTTCGGGTTGCTGTCTCAGCCACAATATGACTTCAAGTTGAACCTTTTCATCATCTGTGAACATCATCTTGCTTCCAATATGGTTTTTTAGTGGACTAAACAGATGAAAATCGCTTGGGACTAAGTCGAAGCTGTATGGTGGATGTTGAAGAAGTTGCCAACCAAACTTTTGAATTGTCTCTTGTGTTCAACTTGAAGTCCTAATGTGGCTGAGACAGCAACCCAAAGAATGTTATGCGGCTGGTGTTGGAGTATTGATAAAACGGTGATATAAGTGCATAAATATTGGTGAAGAATATGTTGAGAAATAAAAATAGTTTTGAAGTGAATAGTAATGAAGTAGGTGATTATTTAATTATATTTTGTGACTTACTTAATGACTTACGCTCGTAAAATGTCATTTTCTTCTTCGTCTTGATTTAGTTTTTCTACACTGATGTTTTATGACAACATTTATTAACGTTGCATTTAAAGTACAAACAACTTAGATCGATTTTTAAATCTCCGGATGTTTACAAAACTAAAGTAAGATAAATTACTTTTATGCACATTCACATTATGCATTTTGAAAAGAATTCCATTTATTTAAATATTCCTTTAAAGTGACTCTCTGTTATTTCCCAACTGAGCACCCTTTTCAAACTATGGTGATTTTAAATGGTAGATTATCATTTCAAAGTACTTTGGCCAATGAAATTAGATAAAGAAGTGAAAGAATATGCAAATTGTATCTGAATGCTATACTGCAAGGGATTCATTATTTGTGTTTGAAGCTTCTTTTAAGTTTGATCTGGAGGATGAGAAACAAACTAAACGTTCTTATTGTAAGCTGCGTTTAAAAAAAAAAGAAAACTTTCATGCATAATTTTTGGCTGTTGAAATTGAAAGTACTTCTCAAACAATCATTCAGATCAACTATCAGTTATTTAAAGGTAAATAGAGATAATGTATATCATTTGTACAGTTATTGCGCTAAACTCACAAAACATTATGGTTTTACATAAATTATTTTCGAATATAGTAGATTACATTCTAAAAAAAGAAAAAAAATATCTCTTTGTAAAATGTAGTTTTAGATAACGCATAAACATAATTAAAGTAGTGATTTTATAAAGTTTCAAAATTGAAAAATTATTGTGATTGAAACTTGGACTCTAAATAAACATAACAAACATAAACTTTCACTAATTAGCATGTATTTTAGCTATTTTTGAAGCGTAAATAGAATTAAAGGTAACACCTATGAAATAACATTTATAAAACATGTGTTTTGAACAAACGTTATTAATTCGAAAAGTAAAAAAAAAAAAAAAAGTTAATTAATTTCAAAGTTGTTTAGTTGCTACGCTGTATTTATCCATGGTAAGTCGTGACGTTACGTCTGCGTCATCAAATAAATTATCACTCTTCTCTCTCAATTTTCGTGCTCTTATTCCTCCCGACAAAACTCTTTTGCCTCTCTTCCATTGTCTAAGAAGTTTTCACTTCAAGTACTACCATGGAAAAAATTTCAACACGTTGATCCCACGTGTACACTCTGGTTCAATCAGCCCAGAGCTGGTTCAAGCTTCATGTCGAATCCGATAGTGTACGCAATCAGTGATTTACAGTATGCTGTATATTCCGACTGTGATTACCACCTGTGGTTCACGGTATTCTCTCATTGTCAGGGATATAACATTGTTGGTTGACAGTTTATTGTCTCATTAGAAGGTACAGCAGTGAGCAGGAGTGTGTTGCAGTTTGAGGTTCCATATATTCGTATGTAGCAGTGCGTGAAAAGTTAATAGAATCTTCGAATTTTTTTTTTTTTAAACAAACAAAATACGTTAAAAAATTGCCGTTTACACAAATGGGATCAGGGAGATATAGGATTTTTTTTTAAAAACCACAACAACAACAAAACAGCCACTGATAGAGGAATATGTATGAAGTAGATTTATGCAAATCAAGCTGTCAATAAAATATCAGATCTAAGTGAATTCTTTCTTTGCCTACACCATGCTATTATTGCCAGATCAAGCATTATTGATAAGCCTTTTTACATGAACTATAAATCAACTCAAGTACAGCGAAAGTTTCGCATGGCAAAACAACTCAACCCTCCCTCCCCACCAATGAATAAATAAATAAATAAATAAATAAAAAGATATAAAAAGAAAAGAAAAAAAAAGTGACCGATTTCAACCCAGGGAATACTGAAACTTGACAGACGCTCTCATGCTATTTATTTCGTATTCATTGCATCTTATTACAAGCTTCATTTTCATTTGTGCGCCATATTTAGGTTAAGCTTCCTCTAGTGGTCGTTTTTGAATCTACAACTTCTTTCTTATTAAAAAAAATCCGATCTCTACCTGAATCCATTCGTGCAAACCACATTTTTTTTAAATCTTTTGTTCTTTTTAATTTTTTTAAATGAAAATTGTAACAAATTTTTGACGCACTATGTTCTATCGATGGCTCAAACTTTGTTGAAACAAGAAATAACATTTAGTTCTAAAAGTACAACCTACAGGAACAAGCATTTTTCGTGTAGGTGTATGCTATCAAATGGTGTCAATGTATCTCTGTATTCTGAAAAAAGTTGCTAACGCTGTTGATGCCGCCGCTACTGCTGCTGATGCTACTGCTGCTGTCGTTATAGAATCCATTGGGTCTTTTTTCACTTTCTTGGCTTATCCTTCAAAATCTATTGCATGTAAAAAAAATAATGAAAATTGATAGTCTTATAGGGAAATGTATGACAAACACGTTGAAGTGGATAGTTTTTAAATTGAAGAATTATTTTAAGCGCTATTTAATCTTGAAATCGGTCAAGATAGTTCAGTTACATAAATTTTATAAAATTAAAAAACATGCATAGGAATCTAATAATATTTGCAGGCATATATTGGACTATATTTTGGTTTGCAGTGTCCAATCATTTTTTAAAGTTTGCCTAATTTTTTTTTTAAATTTTTTTATTCAAAATTTCATTATCTGAATAAAGATTTAATTCATATTTTGAAATAGATGTTTTATACCCGCTGTTGCCAAATTTAAATAAGACCTAATAACAATATTTTCAAAAATTGTATTTTCAATTTAAATATATATTTACACGTGAATATTGGAAAAGAAAGAGAACTTTGAAATAGTTAAATTATTACGTGCTAAGCACTTCATGCTGAAACTTACATCACATTTAAAAGGTATAGAGTCTAAAAGAAAACTTTTCTTTTCAAATATTTTTATAAGAAACTGAGGAAAGTAAATATACTTTGGTATCAATATATTATTTTTGAATCTTAATTATATGATTTTTATATGTGGAAGTCACGCCTTATTTAGCAGATCACTTGTATTTGCATTTAGAAATCCTGAAATATAAAGCTTCGTCATATCTAAAATGAAACGTTCAGAAAACTTAAATATTTTCATAAACTTAAATATTTTATTACAATAACCCAAAATGGCTTGAATTCTACAAACTTGTGCGTTTTTAGTTTCCTTTTCCAGAAATTCCTTTCTTTCATTTTTAAGGGAAAGGGGAGGAGCAATGATACGAGGGTCGATCAAGAAATAAGGTTCCCATCCAATTTACAAAAAGACAACATTGTTTATTCTCATAGAAATTTACATCGTTGGAAAGAAGAAAGTTTTCTCTATTTTTCTACATAAGCACCATCTTTCTCTACGCATTTTTGTAGACAATGCTCCAATTTCTATATCCAATGTCGTAGAACTCCGCCGCCAACCCGCTGAGGAAGCGTTTCATCTCCTTTGGCGTCATCGTCGTTCCGGAAGCTTTGGACACCCAAATGTTCCTTTATCTTAGGGAACAAGTGATTATCACTTGTGATAATCCCAAGATAAAGGGACATTTGGGTGTCCAATGCTTCCGGAGCGACGATGACGTCAAAGAAGAGGTGAAACGCTTCCTCAGCGGCTTGGCGGCGGAGTTCTACGACATTGAATACAGAAATTGGAGCATCTTCTACAAAAATGCTTAGAAAAAGATGGCGATTATGTAGAGAAATAGAGAAAACTTTCTTCTTTCCAACGATGTAAATTTCTATGAGAATAAACAATGTTGTCTATTTGTAAATTTGATGGGAACCTTATTTCTGGATCGACCCTCGTATTTTATTAATTTAAAAGGGCTTTTAATGATTTTTATTTTTATTGAATTTATACATTTGCAGTCCTTTTTTTCTTCTTCATTTTAAAACTGATCCAATTAGAATGTTTGTAGAGACCACGGGGATTGGCTAGCTTAGCTCCTAAGGAGCAGAACCTCTTAGCTATGTAAAAATAATTGAATATTTTAAATTTTGATCTTTTGTTTTTAAGTAATTCCCTAGCTTTCACAAATTAATCATAAAAGAAAAATATAATTAATTTTTGACCACAAATTTTATTTTTTATGCGTACATAGTATTTGAAAGGAGCATTTTTTAAAAGTATAGTCATTTATTCCGTTTTATCCAGTATGTAATTAAACATCATTGAAAAAAGATTTAGGCAGAAAATTGTCCATAGCTTATTTTTTTTTTTAAATTTTAACCAAGTTTTCACTTTTTGACTATCTATTTAATTTTTCCAAATTCGTCTAAATTGTTTCCGTAATAGTGCCTAATTTTTCAGAAGAACAAGATTAAATTCTTTGCTTTTGTTTCTTCAAAACCCTACATTTATGCTAATATAATTTAATCCGTTGGTGTGCTTATACTGAAGAATAGATGCGAAAAAGGATGGCTCAAACTGTACGTCTGGTGATTTTAATTTTTTTATACTGCCATTTCAAAAACAGTTACCTATTTACCTTAAGGAACATGATATAGATTTCCATACAGATTTTTTTTACTAATTCTCTTAGAAGTATTTTTCTAATTATACAGAGGGTATTAGTCAATTTTTTAGTCAATTTTCATGGTACTTACAGAACTATATATATATATATTACACTCTCGTACATGGCATAGAAATCACGATTATTTGTTAATTGTTCAATGGCAACGCCCGAATGAAACGCATCTCATTGATTGGGTCTGCCATCTACAGGAATAACAGTAAAACAAACAATGATTTATTGATTATAGTGCAAATAAATTGTAATTATAATTTGTCAACATTAACAATTAAATACATATATATTTTATACATTTTCATTTGAAATATTGATTTCTGAAAGCATTTAATATTTATAATTAAAAAAATATAATTAGCAATATAAAGTTAAGAAGTGAAAAGAAAGTGTAATAATTTTCCCTGACCGTTTCGTTTTTTAAACTTAACTGTTATACTTTTAAAATTTTAGCTCTTATTTAATTTTTTTACAAGCTTTTAGTATAAATAAATATTATTCAGATCTTTTTTTAATGAAGTCCACTCCATTGTTATATTTTTCAATGACAGTCTGCCCGGGCAACGCCGGGCGGGTCAGCTAGTTTTACATAAAATATTCGTGTTTTAAATGTTCAATTTGGTAACCCTTATTCTGACCTAACTTTAATTTCCATGACAGTAATGTCTTTTTGTAGTTTTGGAAGAGGTATTTTGGTCCATTCCTCCTGAATAGCCTTCCAAAGTTCATTAAGGGTTGTAGGTCAACGTTTGGATAACGCCCTTTTTAAAAGTCCAAAATCGCAAAAATACATGAATGATATAGATATACGAGGCGATTTTTGTTTTAATTAAAACTTTTCTTTTCTCACTCGGTGTCAAACAAGCTAATTAATCGGGTTCTGCAATCAAAATCATAACATGCAAGGATATTCTGAGATTTAAACATTAAGAACATACATTTCCACTATAATTTCTTTGAGCAAGATTCTGATAAAATCTCAATAGCACTCACTTTACATGAAAAGCGAAATTTCATCTTAACTATATTGTTTCGACAACAATTATGAATAGGTATTTATATTTATTCTTAACTGACAAATTAGTGTCTATGTATATATATATACATATATTTTAAACAGACTTTGTAAGATGTTTAATGTCTTTATTTTGCCTATTTTTATTTAAAAATAATTTATAACATATCATATCTTACTACAGATGCCATTTTCGAATATTTATCGTAAAAAGAAAAGCAGATAATTTTTTCGCTAAAGCTAAAGTTAATTATCTTTAAAACAACAACAATTCAGAGTTATTTCTTTTTATATAAACAAAAGAAATCCTGATGCATGATTCAAATTTAAAATTCGGAAAGTAAATTGTCTTAAAAGTAGAGTATGACATTTTTCTCACTTTCATATTTTCTTTACAACTTCACAAGTTTGTTACTTAAATGGTTTCGTTCGGAAATGTATTTTGCTTCTCAAGAGACAAATTTGGAAATTGCAGACACCAATTTCGAATATTTATTTTAGAAAGGAAATGTTATCATTTTTTAAACTAGACAAAGTACTTCACTATTAAATGGCAGTAATTCAGAATTCGCTCTTTTTATATCAGCAAAAGAAATCTTGATGCATGAAGCTATTTTAAAATCTGAATTTAATTTGTTTTAAAAGTTTCGGATTGCATTTTTAATGATGATTTATGTGATTTTTAAAAACTACGTAAACTTGTTATTTAAATGATTTTGTTTGGAAATTTATTTTTCTTGTTAATTGATATATATGTAAACTGCTGATACTGTTTGCGGATATTTATATTAGAAAGGAAATATAATCATTTAATACAATTCACATATGTTTGGAAAATTATTTTTGATTATTTTTTTTTGAAAATACTAAACTAATTTATCCAGTAACTTGTTGTTTGATTTCCGTAGGTAAAAATTACCGGGATCCAAATATTTATGTAATTACAAACGCACCTAAAAACGAGAAGAGTTTTGGAAAACGATTTTAACTATGTTTACATAATTGAAATACTGCATCACTCATTCTGGATCACAAAATAGATTTCTCAAACGGAAATTAAATGCGCTCTATTTAACTTTTATAAAGAAATCATAATCAAATGTAGTTTTTTTAAATTGATTTCTCAGTCAATAAAACATGCTTAATTAGCTTCAATAGAGTTAAACTGAAACCGAGTATATCAGAAATCTCAATATTTTAAACCTGTGATGCATAAATATTATTTTGAAAACAAATATTAAAGCATGTTTTTTATTCTATAATATTTTTCTGTATCGAGCTCTGTTTTATTAAAAATTACTTTTAATTAAAATTATTAATTAACGAATATTTCTCCGGTTAAATTAACTAGGCATATTTCTTATTGAAAAAACTGCGTAAAATATCCTGCGGTAATACTACGGCAAACATGTATCCATGAATTGTTAAAAGAATGTAATCTAAGATGCACTTAATTGTAGAAGAAATTTTTTATTTACATAATTTTATTTTCTCAGATTTACAATGATTATATTTAAATAATATATGGAAATTCATTAAAGACCGAAACTTTTTTTTCTTTTATCGATTCGAAAGAAATTGAGCTAGATTAATTCAGTCTGTCATTGCGGTATTCAAAATTAAAACATAAAATTGCAATTTTATAATTTATTAAGGCATCTCATCTTCAGTTTAAAGAACAATGTATCTGATTATAAAAATTGCCATTTTAAGCATAATAATAATATTTTAAAAAATTTGAGAATAAAAAGCAAGTTATTTTCTAGAATGGGAATAGTATATTTTTCCATTAGTATTAAGAATTACTTGATGCAGAAAAAGTATTTATATATAAAATTCACTTAGTTATTTTGTTTAAAAAACTGCAAGAAAAGTAGCAAATCCTCTGTTTTTGTTTCGTGTATACTTACTTTTGTAGTTTTAACATGCAAAACCCATAAATTTAAAATCTTCGCCTTTCTTTTAAATCGTAACATAAATAAAACAGACAATTAAATGTGTGCTTTTTTTATGACATCAGCCATGTCGATTAATAATATTTTTCCAGAGTCCCTTCATAAGTAAGAAAAATGCAGTTATTTAAAAAAAGTAGTATTTATATTCTTTACTAGCTGACCCGACCGGAGTTAATTGAGCCCGTGATAATAACCTTAAATATACCTAAAATCAGTGTCGAATGATTTTATATTTTTAAACGAAAAATTTTCCAAACAAACCTAATGCTGGGGGCTCATTGCCTTCGTACACTCTAAAAACGACATTTTCAAAACTGAGTAAAACACAAATCTGAGTATGTCGCATAGTCAAACTGGCTCCGAATCAAAATTACTCAAGTTTGAAACACGTATATATTCATTTTTGAAAACACGCACACACTCAAGAATAAAACATCATGTGCTCATTTTTGAGTATGTCCATGTTTCTAAAATGACTATGAACTGACTTCTATGTGCTCATTTTTGAGTATGTCCATGTTTTGAAAATGAGTATGAACTGACTTCTATTTGCTCATTTTAGAGTATGTCCATGTATCAAAAATGTGTTCCAACTGATTATAAACATTTACGAGTATGTCCATGTTTCAGAAATAAGTATGAACTGACCTCTATGTACTCAATTTTGAGTATGTCCATGTTTCAATATTCGGAGTATTTCTGTTATTTCAGAATTGAAAGCATTGGGGCGTCAGATTTGAAATAAAAAGTTTCATAACAAAATGAAAACATCGATTTTTTCAGATTTGAAAGTGTCATTTTTCTCAGTATACACCTTCAAATTTCTATGATTTTATATTTTTAAACAGAAATCCATCCAAACGAACCTAGAGTAGGGTACCCCATTGTCTTCGGCAGCGGTCGTGCTATGCACTCTCCGTTCTGTTTTGATTTTATATTTTTTAACGAAAATTGTTCCAAATGAACCTAACTTTGTTATGCCCACTGTCTTCGGCAGCCTATATCCTAAAATTTGTATGATTTTATATTTATGAAACAAAAATCTTTCCAAACGAATTAAATTTCCCCCGTTACATTGGTTGCCCATTTATTTTCCGACATTTGGATATTTTAAACTTTCATTTCTGAACAAAAATTTTTGAGAAAAGAAACTAAATAATTAATGTCTATATTATGTTTTTCATGTTTATTTTAAAATTTTTGCGAGAAAATTTGTTTATCGTGTAGATCTTGATAATGTCGCCGTTTGTGCGTTCGAAACATGTCGACCATCATATTAAAAGGTTCTTATAATTTTTTTGTGTTCTGTTTTTATCACTTTAAGCATTTACATCTATATTTTAATGATAATTAGTGATTTTATTATATGATTTAGTTTTATATATACGCAGGGTAATTTTTAAGTCTATACTGTCAATAAAAGAATATAAGGGAAAATTAATATTTTCTCAAGTTATGATGTTGTTTCCGAAAAAATATAGCTAAACAAATGTAAAAATTTTTATTGGCCGTAATTTTTAGAGGAACTAAAAAATGTAAATGATAAAAATGTTATACAGAATGTTAAAAATGCATTTATACAAACATCTGGGAGGAGATAGAACCCACCTAGACAAGACACAAATCATTATTGGATGCATATTGGTAACTCAAAATATAAAGCACTAGAGGGCACTTTGTAATTGTGGGGAGAGACTTGTTAAAAGCATTTTGGATTAATGTAGTTTACAAGAAGAAAAACTAGTCGGATATGCCAATCCCAAAACTTTCTTCTATCTCATACAAGTTAATGCTTCAAAATTTGCTATCACAGCGCCAAAAAAAGCAATATTTTTCATCATTCTGTTGTACGTCAGTTGCTTGCGAATCGTCGGGTTATCTGGATACGAGCAGTCAATGTATTATTCTGAACTACGAAAAGTCCTTCTGGTCTGTACTGGCAGGAAAAGATAGCCTCCCTATTGCTTTGTTTTAAGATTTTAGCTAATTTTACTGAACAATACGAAGCTAAAATGCGTGGAACTGATTGCAGAAGAGTCATTCCCAGTTCTCTTCTATATTGAATTTGAATGAGAATATCGCGAAATTTGACGGACATAGCTAAGTTGGCTTGGTACTTCTCTATTATCTCGTCAACCACTTTTCATAGCAAAAACTATCGCCGAACTGCAAGATTCAACGCCAAAAATGCATTCCCATTTACTTGATGTCAGAAGCATTATACGTGCTTGTTATGTCATCAAATGGTTTTTAATTCGAAATTTGCGTGTATTTTTCATTATGTTTTTGTGATTTATTAGTTATTTCATTAATTAAAATAACAATTGTGTCCTTAAAATCTTATGTTTTATTTATTTATTTATTTTGATTTTCCAATGGCAACGTTCTCCCGTTTATTTGGCGTTACAGTTTGGCGATAGTTTTTTGTTATGAGAAGTGGTCGACGGAATAATAGAGAAGCACCGTTGACGTCATATATGACAACGTATTTTTGTCGCCAAGTTTGGCGGTAATTCACCAACTGTTGCCATGCTTGGCGAGAATTTGACGTTGGCGAATATAAATATATAGTGTTAAGCATGTAAGAATTGAAACGATGGTTACAACAATGAAAGAAAATTTGCCGAAACCATGTATACTAAATCTCATAAATTAAACCCGTTTATGGAGGAATCCTGCTGTATTATTTTAAAATGTAAGCCACCCTAAATTTTTAAACTGCTATGTCTCAGCCATTTTTTAAGATAGAGGCAAAACAAAAGATGTTCTGGAATCCTTGGATCAAAGCGAAACATTTAACGTAAAATATTTTTAAGATTTATAAATTTTTTGTACAATTTCTTGATTTTGAAATCTTTAAATAGCTATAACAGCGCCCCTTTCGGCGGAGTATCCCCAAATTCAACTGTGACCTGCAGGTCATAGACAAAAACATATACAAAAAATTTGATTCAATTATCTGCATAACTTCATGCACTTTTCGATGATACAATAGTAAAAATGGAACAAAAATCGCTATTACAGTGGTTCCTTTCATCGAAATAACCCCAAATTCAAGTGGGACCTGCTGGCCATAACCAAAAACCTATAAAAGGAAATTTCGTTCAATTTGAAGCATAACTTCATATACTTTTCGATGATACAAAGTTATCATACACACGGACAGATAGGCATTTCTTAAAAACATGTTTTTCGGAATATATGACTCCTAAAACGTGTAAATCCGTCAAAATCCGGAAAAAGTCGAAAAAATTTCGATTACAATACTTTCTTCTATTATAGATAGAAGAAATTAATAAGTTTAGGTAGAAAATTTTCAGAAGCCCCGATTTTAACCGGCTTAAAAGATAAAATAAACCAACTATTTTATTTTACAAAAAGTATATTTTAAAATGTAAATGGTCAAGAATAAAAAATCCCCAAAGCAACGATGTACCTCAAATTTTCTATTTTTAACGTAAAAAATATCAATATAAAATAAAATTCAAAACCAGAAAAAAAAATCTACGATAGAAATAAATGATTCTAAAATAAATGACATCTAAATTGAGATGTTGTGTGATTATTTTGAGCAGATGTTCCGTTTTCGTTTTTTCATTTCCTGTATTATTACTTTTGTCCTCAAACGTTATTTAACTCCCCTTGTTTTATGCTGATTTGATATAACTTTTAAAATAGGCATGTAGTATAATGTAATAGCCTAAATGTAATTACGTTTTACTAGCTGACCCGCCCGGCGTTGCCCGGTCAGACTGTCATTGAAAAATATAACAATGGAGTGGACTTCATAAAAAAAAGACTGAATAATATTTATTTATACTAAAAACTTGTAAAACAATTAAATAAGAGCTAAAATTTCAAAAGTATAACAGTTACGTTTAAAAAATGAAACGGTCAGGGAAATTTATTACACTTACTTTCCCCTTTTTACTAAAAATCACTTTTTTAAAATCATTACTTTGTTTACCTTTTTAATTTTATATTGCTAATTGTATTTTTTAAATTATAAATATTAAATGCTTACAAAAATCAATATTTCAAATGAAAATGTATAAAAATATATCTATTTAATTGTTAATAACAAATTATAATTACAATTTATTTGCACTATATCAAGAAATCGTTGTTTGTTTCGCTTTTATTCCAGTAGATGGCAACATCAAACAGTTAAATGTAAAAAATCCTGGCCTAAATCCTGCCAAAGGACTTTTACACAATAACCATTGAGATGCGTTTCGTTCGGGCGTTGCCATTAAACAATTAACAAATAATCGCTATTTCTGTGCCACGTACGATAGCGTAATATATATATATATAGATTATCAGAAAAACTAAAAGTTCAAATATAAATCTCAGTTTGTGATAGAAAAAAAATTGTCTTTGAGCTAGGCTAAATTTAATATTACATATCTAATTCCACTTTCTGTAAAAGTAGAACAAATATTACTATAAATTGATTTCTTTAAACATGAACGAAGATAGAATTTAACGGTATCTTGTTTATTTTTACATGCATATACTATTTTACATTCTCTATGTGATGCTAAGAAAATATCTTAATTTTGAAGAAAATGAATTAGCAATGTAAATTCCGTAAATGCCTTTTGCGGAATTTAATTTTCGAAATCAATAAATTCGTATGCAGTTACAAATTCATTATTTAACTCATTATTTAATTCAAAATAAATTTCGAAATTGTTATTTTCGGATTCAAATAGGAAAAGTGAATATATTTTACATATTTATTTCAGAGTTAAAAGAATTTACAAAAGTAATCTGTAATTTTAATTAAAATATATGATTACTCGGCGTACTACTTTTTAAAACTGTACCTATTGGGTATCCTAAAATGGACTGATGATTTTTAAAATTCAATAACAAGTAAGAAAAGTCAAGAATTTTTTTGCTATGCTTTATTGTTTTAGTTCCAAACTTATCGATAGATGGCGCTACACTGTCTCAAATTGTTAGAATTATCAAGCTAAAGTATAAAAATGGATCAAAATTCTCTCAGTTTTTGTATTTCAATGATTAACAATTGAAATACCAAAAAAAAAAAAAAAATTTGAAATTGCAATTTTGAGCATTGTTACAGTTTGAGACAGAGCAGAACCATCTGTCGGTGATAATATTTGGAACTGAAGCAAAGATACCCAGTAAAAAAATTCCTGACTTAACACATTATTATCCTGCAAGGCTACTTTCAATAACTAGTGCGGTTTACTTTTTACTGAATTTTTAAAACCATCAGTCCATTTAAGGCGTCCTGTATTTATTTATACTCAATGCTTTTAGGTTTAAAAATGATAATAAAATATAAAAATACGACTCAAATTTATTACTTAATTTTTCTTCCTACTTTCTTCTTAAAAGAATATAATAGAATTTATATTGTTTTCTTTAATCTCATGCTCCAGTTACTACTATCAACGGCAATTCAGTTTGGCAAAGTTAAAAGTGGCTATTAATGCGAAATTTTCACAAAGTAAACTCCAAACAAATATTTATGTTATTCAAATTGAAAAAATTGTCTTCTTTGTAAGTTAAACTACAATGTAAAAAATTTTCGTAAAATTTCAGTAGATGTCCCGTAAATTAACGGCACTTGTTCCGTTTTCACTCTTTACGGTATGAGTACCGTACTTCTAAGGTATATTAAGCGTAAAGAATCCGTATATGTGTCATTTTCATTATAAACGGTATTTATACCGTAAAATGATTGTTTTTCAGTAAGGAAAAAGCTGGTAGCCCCACCTCGGTGTACGGCAACCCCTGAAGTGATGCTCTTGCTCTTGTTACGTAATGCGTGCAGACCTCAAGAGAGGGGGGGGGGGTTACATATACAGCCGGTACATATACTTTAAATATTTTATGGTATGTATACCGTCCAATTAAATTGCGATATATATACTGGTCACAAAGTCGCCAGTATATGAACCGTAATTTTTGACCAAAATGTGTTACAGTGTATCTACGACGCCAGAATAATTACTGAATTTTTATACTTTTCTTGCGAAAACTTTTACTTCAGGATAAAAATTTCTTTGAAGGTATTTATTATATCAATACTATATTTATTATATATCATTCACTTATTTTTATTTAAAAATAAAATATGTAATCGAAACACATTTTCCATTTTTTGGTAAATTCAGAAGATTTTTCAGAATTACTGTCAAAATCGGTGTTTTGAACCGAATTCCCGGCATGACAGCAAAAGAAAAGAAAAAAAAAACTGGACGTCACGTAACACGAATTGCTTATAACTCGATAAGTAATTCATTGATCAAAAAATGGAAAACTCATTTCGATTCCAAATCGTTTCAATGGTCAGGCCTGATAATTGTTATTACCTTAAGATGCTGAAAAGTTGAATCATTGTCGAAGTTTCACTATAATTAAGAGTTTTGACAAATCAAATGAACCATGTTTCACTGCTCCTTCTTTTATTTGCACCATCAAATGGTTGAGCATCGAGAGAAATTTTTTTACAAAGTATGTTTTATACAATGATTCAGATAATATTTCTGAGAATAATGCTTTTTGTTTTTTCTATTTAAAAATAATTTTATGCAGGTCTCTCTCTCTCTTTCTCTCTCTCTCTCTCTCACTCACTCTCTCTCATTTGCAGATCTTTTCATATCGACTTTTTGCATAACACAAGAAAAAATCTATTTTATTGATAATATTCACACGTCACAAATAATAGATATTTATTACGGAGTAATATTGATGTATCTACTGAAATCCAATATTATCCACCTTCCTCGGAAAAGATTTACTATCTCTTAACCAATAATGTAAAATACCTGTATTATTGTATTTTTCTTACAGAACTGCATTTATGCATTACTATATGTAAGATCCGTCGAATTTCAAAATATCTTTACGATCTTCCAGGCATACAATTTAGAAAGAACGTTATTAATGATCAGACGTTAAATATTTAAATATTAATAAATGTAAAATTTATCTTACGTCGCTATATTTTGATCATAATGAAACAGTATTTGAAAACATGGAAAATACACATCTTATTTTGAAAGTGAAAATTGTTTGTAATATCTTAAGAAGATTAAATTCATGGCATGTTTAAAAGGAAGCGAATAAATACCACCTAGCTCATTAAAAATGCATCAGTTCAATTTATCAGAATGTATACTTCTTAGATTCGGAGGTATCTTCAACAGAATACTGTTACAAAATGTCTTTTACGATATTCTTGTCCATGTTCTAATGGCTACGTGGAGCGCGCTATGAAAGTTTGTTAGAGTGATTAAGTTCAAAGAACTATTTGCTGTCGATAAATTCTGCTTATAGTGTTGGAAAAGCTAATAATGAAGTACAATGTTTGAAAGTTTTCGTTCGTTTTACAGCAACATTGCAAACTAGGAAAGCTATTTTCGTTTCCAAAATTGAAACTGAGATAATTATTCTTCTAACTTCTAAAATGTGTCTCTATAAACGATCAAAATACTACCGTTGGAGAACTCATTTAATAACAGATATGTGATAACACATTCAAAATTAATAAAGAAGCAAAAAGAAGCAACATTTATGTTTAAAAAACAAGCTTAGGAGGTCATCTTCTTTCTGAAATTGTACGAAACTATGAAATTTTCAATCCGAATACCTATTTTGACATCATATTTGGTTTTTATCTTTTGGTAAATTGTATAGGATACCAAACGGCAATTCATTCGTTCAAGCACTTTAGGACTAATGAAGATTTAAAGTTTGAACACCTAATGTTCAGTTCATTTGTAACAGTTGCAAAACATATCACAATACGAGTAGTTTTTTAAGCATAACTCAAATTTGATATCCGTTGAAAAATTTGTAGTTTACAATGCATGCTTTTTCGAAAATTAATTAAAGAAATATATATTTTTGAAATAAATATTTAAGAAACATATAAATTGTGAGCTATAAATGAAAAAAATCCATGAAATTTTTACAAAAATCAATTTTTAGAAGTTTAAAATATTCGAATCCAAAATTACAGCTCTTTCGCAAAGTACTTTTGAGTTATGCTTGAAAAACTACCCACATTGCAATTGATTTTGCAACAATTACAAATGAATTTAAGCTTTGGAGTTCCAAACTTTAAACCTTCAGAATTCCAAATATACCTGACCGAATGATATTTCGCTTTGCATTCTAGCCAAACCCCCAAAATATGTCAAAATTATATGTTTGTATTAAAAATATCAGATTTTGGTACAATTTCTGTATGAAGACGACCCCTTAATCTAATTTTTTGTAATGTAGATTGAAAGAAGACATAATTTCTAGTCGGTTGGCTATTTTCATTTTATATTTGATAATTTGGTGATTAAAATTTATGATGTGTTTTATTTTCTTCTTCTTCTTTTTCTTTTAATAGTCGATTGCACGTTGTCAGTTGATAATTTATAAATGGATTGCAATAAAAATAACTTGTAATTGTCAGATACAACATATAAGATACTCTTGAAACTTTTTACTCTTGAATTTTTTTCATGACAATTTTAAAAAATGACAACATGACAATTTTAATAATGTTTGTATTTTCTTATAACTGTTCGTATAACTTTTTCATACTAGTTACTGAAATGTTTTCCCGCATATTCAAATACCTTAAAAGTTGAATAAGTGTAAAATGTCTTTCGTATACAATTTTACACCAGTGACAGTACGTGGTTGTTCCAGAAGCTCGTCAACGAAAAATGGGATGGGTTGGGTTGATTATTGACGGCCAATTATCTACACTTGGGATATAGGCCCGGGGGAAGTGCCCTTCGTGGGGGGTCTTTCTAAGGGAACCTAACCCGTATTTACGCATGGATAAATCTACGGCTCGATGAAAACCACGAAAACTTCGAACGATTAGGCCGACGGGCGCGATTGGGATCGAACCCAGCACCTCCCGTCTACCAGCTTCGAGAGCAGAACCTCTCAGCCACTGGTGTGGCTCGTCAACGAAAAATGGAAAAAATCGGTATAATTTAATGGGGTTTTCGAGAAATTTATTTTAACAAAGTTTTTTTTTTTTTTTTTTTTTTTTTTTTTTTTTGTAACGTGATAAAATAATTTAATTGAAATATTTGTCAATAGAGGGGTGGTGTGGGTTCTACAAAATTTAACATGTATTTATAATTTGAAATTCCTTTTTCTCATAAACTATTTAACGTAGACAGATGTCACAAGATTTAAGTTTTTAATTACTGAAAATGGACTTTTTATTGACTTTTAATTTGATGTGTTACATGACTATATAATTCCAAATTCATATTTTTAACTCCCTTCCAAAATTTTCTTTCGCAAAAAAATAAAATTTTGTATTTTAAAAAAATAAATATCTACTCATCAAACACTTGCTTCCAACGTTAATTTCATTTAATAAATATGAGTTACTTTAAAACTACATATATAGAAAACAAACCTCGACGTTTCGGTTAATCTTTATAACCATCATCAGGAGAAAAAACCTTCATAAATATGAACAGCAAAAATTAAAATGTGTTACATGATTGAGTCATAATATTCAATCAGGAGGAATTGAATATTGTGACTCAATCATGTAACACATTTTAATTTTTGCTGTTCATATTTATGAAGGTTTTTTCTCCTGATGATGGTTATAAAGATTAACCGAAACGTCGAGGTTTGTTTTCTATATATGTAGTTTTAAAGTAACTCATATTTATTAAATGAAATTTACGTTGGAAGCAAGTGTTTGATGAGTATTTATATGTGCAACGTAAAGTCCTTATTAAAATAAATATCTGTTGTTTATACACTAATATGAAGAATGCATGTGCTTAATTTCAAGATAGTATGTCAATGTAATCTTACATAAAATAATTATTTCCATTGGTATGGTGAGAAAAGTAACATAAGATATAATGAGAATGCCGTTTTGAATGATGCTTATCGAAAATTTTCTTTCTAAATATATATCCAATAAAAACAAACAAATGTTTTATGACAGTTTTTAGTAACGTATATATTTGCTTTAAAAAGTGACATGGAAGAATATTTAACAGTATCCATTTTTCATCTTTGTGGGTCTGGATCTTCTTTTGTCTACCCTCGAAGACGACATCGTTAATTTAACACGTGATAAAGTAATAGTACCGGGGAAGACCGAGCTATGCTCTGTTAAAATTAGCTTAGTGTTCAACTCGAATCGCCGACTGAATCATGTATCTCGGCTCCTATTGGGAATTTCTAGAAAATTCCTTCAAACTCAGAAAGCCAATTTTTTGGCCAAATATCGCCAAAATTTGGCGAAAAGTCGCAATTTTGCTGACATTTTTTCATTTGGCGCCAAACATGTGTTTTAGCATTAGTAATCTAGAAAATCGATTTTCCCGCCAAATGTCGTCAACATTTTGCCAAATTTGGTGATATTTGCCTAAATTTTGCCAACTTTGCGGCTTTTTTTACTGCCAAATGGTTAACAATTTAATAACAGTTTCAACTTTTATTCCCATTGAAATGCATTGACCCATAATGACACACTAATCGAATTTTCTCGTACATGGTGACCTAGCCCAATGGTCTTCGAGTAACCCAAAACGGTAGAATACAAAATTTAGTCAAAATCGTTTGAGCCGTTTTTTACTTAACAGTAGCTTAACGCATAGTGATCCAAAAATGACCCGCTATTTGAATTTCCTCGAACATGTGACCCAGTCCAATCGTCTTCTCATAATCCAAAACGGTAGAACACAAAATTTAGTGAAATTAGTTAGAGCCCTTTTTTTTTTTTTTTTTTTTTTTTTTTTTTAGAAAAAATTAGCTTGACCTGCAGTGAACCGAAAAGGACCCACTAATCAAATTTTCTCGAACATGTCACTTAGATCAATGGTCTTCTCGACTGTATTCTTCTTGGTGACCTCTGTGCTGTGCTTTCTCTAACTGCCGACGGCTGAAGTCACCCATCATGAATCCCCGAGTGCCGAGGAGTTTCCCGGAGGAGGCTAGACGCTCCATGTCTTCGCTTTGCCATCCCTCAGGCATTCAATGATCTTCTCGTAATCCAAAATGGTAGGATTAAAAATTTAGTAAAAATCATTTGAGCAGTTTTTTAAATAAAATTAGCTTGACTTTAACCCGTAGAGACAAAAAATGACCAACTAATCTAATTTTTTCGAACATGTGATCCAGCCCAATGATCTCTTTGTATCAGAAAATAGTAGAAACAAAATTTAGCCAAAATCGTTAAATACGTTTTTCAGATAAAATTAGCTTGACCCATAGTGACTCAAAAATGACCCATTAATCGAATTTTCTCGAACATGTCACTTAGACCAAAGGTCTTCTCGTAATCCAAAATGGTAGCATACAAAATGTAATCAAAATCTTTTGAACAGTTTTTTAGATAAAATTAGCTTGACCTTGACCCGTAGTGACCCAAAATAATCCACTAATAAAATTTTCTCGCACATGTGAATCAGCCCAATGGTCTTCTCGTAATCCAAATCGGTAGGATAAAAAAATTTAGTCAGAATCGTTAGAGATGTTTTATAGATAAAATTAGATGGACCCGCAGTGACCCAAAATGACCTACTAGCCGAATTTTCTCGAACATGTAACTTAGACCAATGGTCTTCTCGTAATCCAAAATGGTAGGATACAATTTTTAATCAAAATCGTTTGAGCTGTTTTTTAGATGAAATTGGCTTAACTCTGACAAGTAGTGACCCAAAATGACCCACTAATCAAATTTTATCGAACATGTGACCCAGCCCAATGTTCTTCTCGAAATTGAAATCGGTAGGATACAAAATTTAGGTGAATATCGTTAGAGCTGTCTTTTAGATAAAATTAGCTTGAACCGCAGTGACACAAAAATGCCCACTAATCGAATTTTCTCGATCATGTGACCTAGTCCAATAGTCTTCTCGTGCTTGAAAACGGCAGGATACAAAATTTAATCAAATCGTTTGAGCCGTTTTTTTAGATAAAATTAGCTTGACCCTGGCCCGTAGGGAAGCAAAATGAACCAAGTCGAATTTTTTCGAACATATGACTAGCCCAATAATCTTCTCGAGGCCCAAATTGGTAGAATACAAAATTTAGTCAAAATCGTTAGAGCCGTTTTTAGAAAATAATTGCATAGATACACACACACAGATAGACACACACACACTCACATAGGCAGACACACAAGATTTGCTCATATTAAAACATATGATTAAGCAATAAGACACGTAAGTTATCTTAAAATAAATAACCACAATACCATAACTTAACCGTTTTTTGTCAATGATAAAAAGAATTCCCATTAATTATGTATTATAATGCTTGAAGTTTGAAACTAGTAACTTCAAACTAAAATAAGACTTTCTCTATAGAAAAAGCTAATATTTTACTGAAAACGAACTTTTATTTAACAGTTTATTTCAGAAAAATTATTTATTTTAATATCCCTTTCAGCATTTAAAAAAAAACGGATTCAGCTTTTATAATAAAAATGAAACTTTTTTTTATACTTATGAACATAGGCTATTTTTATTCAGAAGGAATAGCTTTTACTTTTCTACTGAATAAAAAAGACACTACAAAAAGGAGTTTTCATTAAAGTTAGTTTTTTCAAGTAATATAAGGTTAAACCCTTAAATTCTTCAAATACCGCTCCATATAATTAAATTTTGCATTGCTAAGATTTTATGAGTTAAATAGAAGTAAAAAATATTGCCACATGCTTAAAGGATCTTTTCTTTTAATAATATTCCGTTGATGATGATTTAGTAGTTATATCGTTTCAGCTGTCTTCGAAATATAATTTATCAAAAACTTTCAACAAACATTTTTCAACGCAAAATGACGTTTCAGTCGATTTTTCTCTGAAAATTTCAAAATAGTTCACCTCACTCATATCGTATAGATTCGTGAGAGAAGTATTTCTGTTCATATATCATTCTATTTTCTGATTTTAGGTAGATTTCGTAAGAAATACTACCTATTACATTCTCACCTAAGTTGGAAATTTTGAAAATTTTTTGCAGATCTACGCCGATCATGACTCCCAGAACCCAAAAACACCCCCAGTTCAAAAGTTTATCTATCTATCTATCTATCTATCTATCTATCTATCTATCTATCTATCTCACTTTTTTCTGACCACGATAACTGGAAAAATTCTGCATAAATCTCTTCCAAACTGATACATAAAATCAAGGGTCATAAAATCTCGGTCAAGTTCGTTAAAGGGAAATCGAACCAAGGGGGGGGGGGGAAATGAGGGGGCTTTTTGTGAAAACTGAAAAATCCTCATAATTTCTTTATTATTATACGTATCGAATCCGTTTGAAGTTATTATTACTTCAAGGAAAAGGGCCGAAAATTTATGTAGGACAGATTTTTGATATAATTAAAAATAGCCCCAAGGGGGGAAAAAAGGGGGGTTTTAGAAGAAAACAAAATCATAGCTTCGTCAATTCACAAGATATCAAATCCGTGTAAATTTATAATTTATCCTCTTAGTATTATCTAAAACTTTTATATTGACAAGTTTTTTATAGGACCAACCGTTATAGCAAAAACAATTAAAAACAAAAAAAATCCCTGCCGGCTCCGCCTGCAAACAAATTATTTTTCGAAGTAGGCGGTTCCAACTCCCGCATCTTTTCGAAACTGATACATAAAATCAAGGGGCATAAAATCTCGGTCAAGTTCGTTAATGGGCAAAATCGAACAAAGGGGGGACTTTTTGTGAAAACAGAAAAAAACTCATAATTTCTTAATTATGATACATATCGAATCCGTTTGAAGTTATTATTACTTCTAAGAGAAGGGCCAAAAATTTATGTATGACAGATTTTTGATATAATTAAAAATTGCCTTAAGGAGGGGGGGGGAAGGGGGGTTTTAGAAGAAAAAAATTCATAACTTCGTCAATTCCCAAGATTTCAAATCCGCTTAAATTTATTATAAATCCCCTTAATATTATCTAAAATTTTTATATTGACATGTTTTTTATAGAACCAACTCTTATAGAAAAAAAAAAAAAAAAAAAAAATCCTTGCTGGCTCCGCCTGCAAACAAGTTTGGTTTCGAAGTAGGCGGTTCCAACTGCTGCATCATCGCAAAAAGGTCATTTCTTCCGCAATTCCCGACAAACAGACGCCCCACGTACTGTGTCTTCGAAATCTACCTGTGCCTGTAAGCCGAGCCGTCAGGGATTTTTTCAATTTATGATGTCCGTTTGTTTCTTCCAGATGTTATTAATAAAAACATAATTAATTGCCTCAATTCGAAGTCTAAAACCAATTTAGAATGCTGAAAAGTAAACTTGCTTGTTTTAAAGATTAAAATACGTATTGTGCTTAAAAAAAGAAATTTTATAGTTAAAAAGTGATATAAGTGGATATACATTAAAAAACTCCTCTCGGCCTGTACCGAGGGGAAAAGGTAGCTTTCTTATATCTTCGTTTTAAAATTTCAGCTAATGTTACTCAAAAGCAGCAAGGTAAATGCAGAGCACCCAATTATAAAAGATTCGTTAATGCTGAATTTAAGTAAGAAATCCGCCAAATTTGGCGATATTTTTCCAAGTTTTGCGAAATTGGCGAGAATGGGGCGCTAATGGATATGAATATAGTTTTATGCGTATAATTGGGAAAATGATTACAACTATGAAAGACAATAATTTCCAAGAAATCCTGTTCACTAAAATTCATAAATGAATCCAAGATTTGTTTTAATCTCCTGTCACCCTAGAATTCCAAACTGCTATATCTCAGCCATTTTTTAAGATAGAGGCAAAGCAAAAAAATGCCCTGGAATCTTTGTATCAAAGCCTAACACTTAAGCAAACAAAACAGTTGCCTTTCGAATTTTTATGTATATATGTTTTAGTTTTACATGTTTTAGTGGCCACCATTTTAAAATACGATAGCAGATCAAGCTGGCCAACCAACTCGGTCGAGATATTGGTGAGCTTAATACACATAATTTGTTTCATCCAAATCAGTTTATAAACACGAGTGCTATCGTATGACATAAATCAGATATATATATATATATATACCAGTGGACACGTGCGAAGATTTCGCACGGCAGTCTATTATTTTTTAGTACACATCTTATATTTTTTAGATGAAGGTTTAAACTTCTAAAAAAATTAAGGATTAAAATATCTATCTGCAAACAACATTAGTCAAGTCAGAATATCATCTCATTTATTCCATCAAAGTTACAGTAAAAAAAGACCGAAGATAGCAAATGCAAAATAAAATTTATCAATTGTATTTTAACTGCATTAGGGTGTGACATCATCTATTTCTGAAAAAAAATATTGTATAAAGAAAAATAAATTGAGCATTTGAATTTAAATTTTGCTTTTTAATCATAAATATAAAATAAACCCGTGCAACAACTATGCCCCACTTTATCTTTATTGAACAATTCTTTTTTAATCATTGTTGCGGTATTTTATTTTTGTGGGAACACTAATGAGGACATCCTTTCATTTCATTTATGAAAACACTGCCGATTTAAATTTTAATTAATTGCAATTTTTAATCAAGATACAAGTTTTAACGAAATTTGAGTGTACTATGTTAGAAGCCGCTTCAAAATCGGTATCTCTTTCATCGTTCTGCGTTTTCTATTCGCTTAGAAAAAGGGATGTTGACAACAGAAGTAATATATATATATATATATATATATATATATATATATATATATATCAACATGTTTGGGATCTGGTGGTCATGATCGGTAAAAATATATCGAAATTTTCCTGTTGCTTTCTTCCGAACGGCTGCAAAAGGTAGCTTTTTACTTTTTGTAATGAAAGCTACCTAAAAGAGATACAAACGAAATGTATCCCCTCCTTTCTTGAAAGTCATTTAATACACTGCAAAAAATAACTGTTGATTTTACAGTATAAAACTGGCACCCCAGCTGCCAGTATTATACCGTAAAATTAACAGTATTAAACAGTAAAATAAGCAGTAATACGCAGCCGTGCAAGCAGTAATACGCTACCGCGCATGCGCGGTAGCGTATTACTGCTTGCACGGCAGCGTATTACTGCTTATTTTACTGTTTAATACTGTTAATTTTACGGTATAATACTGGCAGCTGGGGTGCCAGTTTTATACTGTAAAATCAACAGTTATTTTTTGCAGTGTAGCAAATCGCAGTGAGAATTTCATCAATTCGGCGATCTAGCCCTGCTGGAATTATTTTATGCACTAAATTTTATGATATTTCTGCAAGTATAGACATCAGATATAGATTTCTTTTTTCAAACTGCAATAATAAGAATAGTTTCAGAAAAAAAAAGATACCAAAAAGTATTTCTCCTGTATAAATAGTTAATATTTTCTTTTTGATGTAATTCATGAGTTCAAGCGCGGTACAAAATCTAATACTATGAGCGACAGGAAAAAATTCTCCATATAAATGTAAAACCTAAATTGCTGGTTGAACACTGCATATTTTTAAGTTGAATAAATTATTTTATAAACGACTGTTTTCATTTACCGTTTTGCGTAGCAATTTTACCGATATAAATCATCTTTGCTGAAAAAAAAAAGAATTTAGAATTTTTTTTTGCATTTTTTTATTTCAAAAGTAATGTGTTAGATGATGTAAAAATATGTTGGTAAAATGTTCTATGATCTTGATGAACTCACATATATATCAAACATATTAATAAAAAGAAAACTGCCCAGTTAAACTGAGGGCATTGAGCTCACAGGCTATTCACACTAATTGTATTCAAAGAATTTGAAATAAGCCCCTCGAAAAATAAAGAAATCAACAATATATTAAGGGGGGGTCATCCCCCCGTTACCCCCCTCATAGTTAACTAATGAACCCCTTAAACTAAACAGGGAAGTCTCTAATTACAATGAATATATATATACAAAATTTGAAGAAAATCGGATAATTCTGCATGAAAACCCCATTTATTTAAATTAAGGGGATTAGCCCCCCCTTTCCCCCTTTATACTTAACCAATGAACCCCCAAAACTATTCAGAGAAGCGCATTATCACAATGAACCTATATACAAAATTTGAAGAAAATCGGATAATTCTGCATGAAAAACTCATTTATCTAAATTAGGGGAGGGGGGGTAGCCCCCCCTTTCCCCCTTTATACTTAACAAATGAACCCGACAAAACTATTCAAAGAAGCGCATTATCAAAATGAACCTATATACAAAATTTGAAGAAAATGGGATAATTCTGCATGAAAACCCCATTTATCTAAATTAAGGGGGAGATTAGCCCTCCCTTTCCCCCTTTATACTTAACCAATGAACCCCCAAAACTATTCAGAGAAGCGCATTATCACAATGCACCTATATACAAAATTTGAAGAAAATCGGATAATTCTGCATGAAAAACTCATTTATCTAAATTAGGGGGGGGGATTCTCCCCTTTCCCCCTTTATACATAACAAATGAACCCCCAAAACTATTCAAAGAAGCGCATTATCAAAATGAACCTATATACAAAATTTGAAGAAAATAGGTTAATTCTGCATGAAAAACCCTGTTATCTAAATTATGGGGGGTTAGCCCCTCGTTTCCCCCCTTTATGCTTAACCAATGAACCTCCAAAACTAATCAGGGAAGCGCCTTATCACAAGGAACCTATAAACAAAATTTAAAGTAAAACGGTTAGTTCTATCAAGAGTTATCGCGTTACGTACATACATACATACGTACGTACATACAGAACCGGCGGGCACATAAGCTCTCAGGCTTTGATAGCCTGTGAGCTAAAAACTCTGTTGAAAGAATGTGTGATTTACTAATTTTCCATAAATTAAGTTTTTGCCTAGATTACAACTTCTCTCCTGACTACAGCAAAAACTTAAATAAAACATATTCTGCGAACTGAATTGTGTATTTTAAATTAAATGTAAATTGAAGGATAATTACATCTTGTAATTCAGATTATCTGAATTCAATTATTTATTTTGGGCTGTACGATTTACAATCTCCACTATCCATTTATCTATCCATCTAGATCCGTCCATCGTTGTTTTGATGAATAGGTATACTTTTCTTTCTAATAACGCTTGCTGTTGTTATAAACGTATAAATTTGGTACAGAATTGCACTAATAAAATCCTACATTAACATTTACAATACTAAAAGTGTTTTTTGAAAATATATTGTGGGAAAACTTTCATGTTATCTCAACTCAGATAATTTAAAACACCAAGTTATTAAAGAGCGGAAGAATTTTAGCATTTAGGAATATTTATTTAAATACAATATTTATTTATTACATACATTAAATTGTGTGTCGTATAAATAAAAAAAATATTCTGCGAACTGAATTGTGTATTTTGATTGAAATGTAAATTGAATGATAATTACATCTTGTAATTGAGACAAATAATTGAGTAATTGATCTCAATTCAATTATTTATTTTGGGCTGTACAAATCTTGTAATCGTTTTGAAAATCGAAAATTTTTTTTGACGGATTTACACGTTTCAAACACTGGAGATTCCGAAAAACATATTTTGAGATTTTTTTTTTTTTTTTGCCGTCCGTCTGTCTGTCTGTGTGTGTGTCTGTAAACGCTCTATCCCCCGAACAAATTGAGATAGATAATTGAAATTTGGTATGTACTTAGTATGTAATAATGGGAAAAAGCTTATTGAATTTCAGTAACCTCGATTATCCGGAACTATTTTTTTCGTACTCTCGAAATATTCGTTCTGATAAAAGGTGCATAAAATTTTCGAAATTGTTTATTTTAAGGAGTGAATATAAAAGACAATAAAAATACATAAAGTTTGAATAAAGAATGAAGTCGATCGGATGATTAGTTGCCGAGATATTTGTAATTATATTTTCCACACTCTTCGATTTTTCACGACCCTGTATTTCATTAAAATTTCAATTCAAAGATATATTTTAATTGGACATGAGACGCTTAATCCGACGCAGTAAACCGTTAGTTAATATGGTTATCAGTTTTGGAGTTATAGAGCATTTAAAGTTTATGACGTCATCAAGCCACGATTTTATTCGAATTGCAATGCATTTTATAAATAGTTTCCACATGTTTTATTTTCATATTTTATATTATGCATATCCATGATGGGTAAGTATTACGGTGGCCACCAACGACTAGTTTTCATTGTGAACTGCTTAAAATTTCAGACCTTCTGCTCTTCTTAACATAGGATTGCAGCACAGATGAATGTGGATACGGTGACAACTCTGTCGATTTGTCATAAGATGAAGTTAAGTCGAAACTAAGCTTGTGAAACCGAAGTTGGGTTTGTTTCATAGTTAGCGTGCGTCTTTTCTTTACATTGCTTTTCTGCCTTTTCTGAAATATCATTTTATATTGAAAACAATTTTCTTTCCTCCGCATTTTCAGTGTCCTGTGGTTCTACTGTCATATGTGGTTCAAGAAGTTCAGATTCTAATGGTCTTTCAATGATATTGCTTGCTAAAATGTCAGTATAAAAAAAAGCCATTTTTGAAAGGTCATGTACCCGTCCCTTTAAATCCTTCAGTGGCATTAGCAACAGTAGCAATTTTTCTAAAAGCAGGTGTAAATATTGATGCAACTTGAAAGATAATTTCTCATCCAATTTTCCAAACCATCCAAAAACAAATCTATCTACCTGTTGTATTTTGTCGCTACCATGCGAAGGCAATCAAAGAAGCACAAACTATAAGTATTTAAAATCCTTTTTATAGCTGTTGCTGACAAGTAAAATAGATAACAGATATGTTGGACAAGAGTGCGTGCGCACTCTTCCACAGTTTGGCACTGCACATTCTTGCACTATCGTCACTAAATAAGTTTGAAACCTCAATAATGTCATCTATTGATAAGCAAGTTCAAATTACTTAGGTGACAAGTAGTACAATAATAACGTAATCGAAAAATCAAAACAAAACAAAGTAAATAACCTTTGTAATATTTATTATGATCCTATTTTCAAAAATCGTAAACGTTAGAGCAAGAAGGCCCAAATCACCCTTTCTCTTCTAAATCTTTAAAAATTTCACCAAAACACAGAGATTTTTTTCACCATAAACTTATCACGTCATTAAATTGTTTACAAGTGTAGCTAAACGCAAAACACTCTGTTTTGAGATTAGATAATCGTTCTGCGTACTCTTGTACACCGCGCACACTTGCATAAACCTACCCTACAAGATAATAAACAAAGACAAGCATCTATAAATTAAATTAAATTCTGTAAAGTGTAGCAGTGTAACAATGACAGTTTCTCAAAAATCATTTGTTTATTTAAAAAACATTTTTAATCAAATATAAAGTCACATAATTACATTCAATGATCTGAAAATAAGTTCGTCTATACTAGTCAGCATAAAATTCGGCAAGTTAATTTTAAACAAAATAGAGGCGTTATTTGCAACTTTTTCGATTTAATTTCAATATTTTTAAATGTTTCTTTTTGAATAGTATATGTGAGGTCAAAATCTAACGTTGTACCTTTCTCCTTTTTAACACTTTCCAACATAGTTGAAAAGTGTCGGTTTCTCTGTCCGTCTGTCCACGCTCTAAGTCTCGTAATTATACTCAGATATTTCCCATGTAATTTTTATATGCTATTGAGGTTTACTACGAAATACTCGATGGTGAAAATGAATGTTGTAGCATTTACAATTCGTTTATAGGGACCTACAAAAGAATTCAGTTACATTATGGTTTGTGAGGAAAATTCGTTTTCGTTGCATTTTGTTGATGTTACGATATTTCAAACATATGAGATTGATATGCATAGCTGAGGTGAATCACAAAATCTTTTCTAAAAGTATAGAAAATGAAGCATTTGTAGTTCGTTTACAGGAACGCACAAAAGAATTCCATTTCATTATGATCTAGGATGAAAAATCATTTGCGGGTCATTTTAATCATGTTTTAATGCTTCAAACAGAATTAAAAAGGATCACTGAGGTGAATTACAACAGCTTTTGTATAGATTATGGAGCGGAGAACATTTATCGTTCATTTACAAAATAATTTGGTTAGAGGACTTATTATAATCAATAAATGCTGGAAGTGGGTTTTCCTCTGTGATTTATAACTTATCAAAGTTTTAGTGTATTACTTGGTGTTTATAAATTCTATAGATCATATAGAACTGCATGACACAATTTTTCACACGTTATCGGATATGGACAGCAATTGATGAAAATGGATTTTTACCAAGTTATGTGTTTTTTAAATTACTGTTAGTGCTTGAAAGTGTTTCATAATCTATGACTAATACATGATTTTTTTTTTTTCATTTTTTTGCAGTTTTATTCTGGAGACGTTTTCAGTATCGGAAAAATTGGTTTGTTGGTTCCGAATATAAAAATATCCTCAAAACGGAACCGAAAATAAAGTTTATAAAATGTAGAAATATATACTACTAAAGTCGACCTCAGATAACCTCTGAAAAAATAATCATTTAAAAATATTGAAATGCAAACGAGAAATTTGTAAAGTACGCCTCCATTGGTTTTAACATTAGCTTGTAAATATTATCTCGTGACTATTGTAGGGTATTAATTGCTGACCGTGAGTCTCGATGCATTCGTTGTATACATCTCTCACTCAACCTCAAGCACATTTCGTGAAATGGCTTATCACTTGTGAGCGAATCGCTTCTTGTAACAAAAGGATGGTGCAAGTTTTTTCTGTGTACGTTCTAGTTTTCAGATATCCCCACTGGAAAAAATCGCATGCACACAAGTCTGAAGAGTGAGTAGGCCAGATAATTTCTCCTGGTGCTAAGATTACTCTCCTTGCAAGTATTACACTTAAGTCTTGTGTGTAAATTGTTGCTGTAGGTTCAGTAATTCCGTCTTGTTCGAACCAAATGTTTTCAAGTTCTTTACTTCGTATCTGTACATTTGGCATAAAAAAGTGGAACATCATTACATATGGCATGTAGAAGACGCAGTTGCGGATAGCCTCCCTTATTACAAAAATATAAGGTTCAATTACTGTGAATTTCGTATGCACTCCAAGGTGTTATATTTTTCAAATGATATTGGCGCTTATGTAATGACTGCGTGATATGTTATGTCCAAGATACGAATTGCAATTAATTTGCAGTTTCACGGAGGATAGAAATGTACTTAATCACACCTTAAAAGAAACACAGCTTTATCATTTCCGATTATCTCTACAACATTGTCTCTGAAAATCGTCTTCTCATCGCAATAATCATTCTTCTTAAAAAATCACTGTCACCGATCATGTAATGATAAAAATGGTGTTAAAGAAGAGGATGAGATAAATATTCATGTCGATGCGCGGTTAAAACTTCGTCGGACTACAGCATGTTTTATTGAATGAAGAGAAAGGATCAATTATTAAAAAGAACTAAAGAACTAATTATTGTTGAAGCCTAATGAGAAAAGGATGCATCACGTCCTAAATTCTTTTTCAATGTGTTCACATAGATCTTTAAGCATGATGCATTGGTTCTAAACTTAATCCCTCATAAAAAAAATGAATTCAAGTATGAAATATGCCTACGCCGAGAAACACAAAAATTACACGGAACCACTATCATTGCTAATTTTACATTGATTCATTATCAATAAAAATAATTCAAACTGATCGGATATGCATATCCTAAAACTTTCTACTATCTGATACATGTTAATACTTCAAAACTTGCTATCACCGCTACAATAAAATTAATATTTTTCGTCATTCTAATGTACGTTAAGTGCTTGCGAATCGTCGGGTTACATTGATACGATTAGCCGATGTATTATACTGTACTAAACTACGAAAAGTCCTTCTGGCCTGTACCGGTAGGAAAAGATAGCCTCCCAATAGTTTGATTTTAAGATTTTAGCTAATTTTGCTGAAAAACACAAAGCTAAAATGCGTGGAAACCGATTAAAGAAGAGTCATTCCTAATTCTCGTCAATATTGAATTTGAATGATAATATTGCCAAATTAGCCGGACATAGCCAAGTTGGCTTCATATATGACAACGTATTTTTATCGCCAATATGATATGAGAATCATATATTAATTTTAACCTCCCTTATCCTTCATTTAAATTATATTTTTCCCTTTCCTTTTTCAAAATTTAATTGAGTTATCTTTAACTACAAACAATAATCCCGCTGTAATTTATACCCTTTCCCTTTTTCATTTTCACTTGTGCTCGATCACTAATATCTCATGGCTTTTCGATTAAAATAAAAAAAGAAAAGAATTAAATCAGCACAGATGCCTTTTCGTAATTTCACTTTCCGAAACCAAGCTTATAACACAATATGTGCATAACGCATTTTTGTGGCCACAATGTCAGTTAAAAGTTCTGCGAATCTTCCATTTGGCCCAAATGCATGCCCTTATTTGGTAATGGTAATAACTCAATCACTCACACCCATGTCTAAAAATATATTCTGATTGTTAATGCACAAGTTGTTTTGTCTGTCGAAATCCGTTCACATGAGGAAGATATTTGTCGGTTATAATCGCCGTGGCGATATTAATTTTTGAAACAAAATTCGTCCTTTTGCCAAAATCTGGTAACCTAGCCCGGCAAATACCATTTGTTATGCGTATCTCTGTCTGAAAGTATTTACGCTTAAACACTCTGTAGCAAGCCTATTTTGGCGAGATTCTTGTCAGTGCATTTCCAACTTGTATCGTGGAAACAACACTCACTTCGCCTCCTGTCTCCGCATAACAATGACCGTCTAAGAACGGTTTTTCTGGTTTCCCCTCTTCTGCCCGCAATCATCTTGCCATCGTCATAATGATCTTTTAATAAAATGACTTGACGACTATTCTGGAGTTTTTTTATTATACAACGAACCTGACTCACTTGGATTTTTTATTCGATCACGAACATCAACAACCAAATCATTACCTGAACAATTAACTTCTTCATAGCCAAATTTGGCGATATTTTGCCAATTGTCGTCACATTCGGAGAGATTTTGACGTTGGCGAATATAAATATGCAGTGTTAAGCATGTAAGAGTTGAAACGATGGTTACAACAAAGAAAGAAAATTTGCCGAAACCATGTTCACTAAAACGCATAAATTAAACCCGTTTATGTTGAAATCGTTCCGTATTGGTTCAATTTGAAGCATAACTTCATATACTTTTTGATGGTACAATGAGCACAGGGAGAAGGACAGACAGACATTTTTAAAAACATGTTTTTAGGAATTTCTGACTCCTAAATCGTGTAAATACGTCGAAAATCGGAAGTCGAAAAAAATTTCGACTACCATACTTTAAAAAAAGTAAAAATCTGCGATTGTGAATTCTCTTGCAAAATCTACTATGTGTAGCCCTTCTTTCATTTTTTGATAATACGTTCACGCAAGAAATCATCTAAACGTCAAATATTTCAAATATCTAATCGGCATTGTCACGAGGCCCTCACCCGTAGAAAAGGAAATTTGTAAATTGACATTCTTCTCATATTATCTAATAGTTGTACTAATTTCTGCATGCTTCTGCCTTCATTTTTGTCGCTGTCGTCATTGGAAATGACATCCGTCCTTACGTTTTGACGTTAAGTGAAATTTCTAAAAGTTTTACATGGCATACCTATATAATTTAAATCTAAGCGTGTCGAATTGTTACATTGACAATTTATTATTTTTTTGTCAAAAATAATTTTAAACTCTTAGAATTGTCATTTTATTGTGTTTCTATTAAATATTCCTTTCGGTCCTAAAATAGTCAGTTTGAAAGCTATCAATTAAATAAATGTAAATACTTTCTAAGAAATATTGAAGTTTTTAAACCTTTCGTTCCCAAAATAATTAGTTCGAAAAATATGAAAATAGATGTAAACACTTTCTAGGAAATAGTGCAATTTTCATTTCTTTCGTCCGTAAAGTTATCAGTTCGAAAGCCATCAATTAAATAAATATTAATACTTACTATGAAACAGTGGAGTTTTCAATCCTTTCGTTTCTAAAATATTCAATTGAAAGCTATCAATTAAATAAATGTAAATACTTTCTAAGAAATATTGCAGTTTTCAATCCTTTCGTCCCCAAAATAATTAGTACGAAAAATATCAATTAAAAAAATGTAAATATTTTCTAAGAAATGGTGCAGCTTTCAATCCTCTCCTCCCTAATATAATCAGTTCGAAAGCTATTAATTAAATAGATTTAAACACTTTCTAGGAACTAGTGCAGTTTTCATTTCTTTCGCCCTTAAAGTTATCAGCTCGACAGATATTAATTAAATAGATTTAAACACTTTCTAGGAACTAGTGCAGTATTCATTTCTTTCGCCCTTAAAGTTATCAGTTCGACAGCTATTAATTAAATAGATTTAAACACTTTCTAGGAACTAGTGTAGTTTTTATTTCTTTCGCCCTTAAAGTTATCAGTTCGACAGCTATTAATTAAATAGATTTAAACACTTTCTAAGAACTAGTGCAGTTTTTATTTCTTTCGCCCTTAAAGTTATCAGTTCGACAGCTATTAATTAAATAGATTTAAATACTTTCTAGGAACTAGTGCAGTTTTCATTTCTTTCGCCCTTAAAGTTATCAGCTCGAAAGCTATCAATTAAATAAATGTAAATACTTTCTATGAAGTAGTGCAGTTTTCAACTGTTTCGTTCCTAAAATAATCATTTGAAAGATATCAGTTAGATAAATGTAAATACTTTCTATGAAATAGTGCAGTTTTCAACTGTTTCGTTCCTAAAATAATCAGTTGAAAGATATCAGTTAAATAATAGTAAATACTTTCTATGAAATAGTGCAGTTTTCAACCGTTTCGTTCCTAAAATAATCAGTTGAAAGCTATCAATTAAATAAATGTAAATACTTTCTAGGAAATAGTGCAGTTTTCATTTCTTTCGTCCTTAAAGTTATCAGTTCGAAAGCTATCAATTAAATAAATGTAAATACTTTCTATGAAGAAGCGCAGTTTTCAACTTTTTCGTTCCTTAAATAATCAGTTGAAAGCTACTAATTAAATAAATGTAAATACTTTCTATGAAGTAGTGCTGTTTTCAATTAATAGATATGTCTTCGAGATAATGAGAGCAGCAGAACAAGTTTAAAGTAAATGAATGGTTCACTTCTTTAATCCTCTGCTTAGAGTTTGATAGAAAACTATTGAACATATCCAAAAGTTTCTTTAAAGAGTTTTCTTTTATGGTGTTTTTCGTACATTATATACTTTTTTTACGCATTTTTTCAAATATTATTCTTTTTAACATTTGTATACGTATTTTTTCAAATATTATTCTTTTTAACATTTGTATACGTATTTTTGAAAAAATATATTTTTCTTTGTATTTTTGTATTATTTATTATGCATTCTTATTCATTTGTTAAGGATTTTTGTAAATTGTGTTTGCAATTTGTATTTTATTCCAAAACTATATGGAACATCTGTAAAACAAAACAAAGCAAGTATTAAACTGAAAAACACTTTTCATTAGGCAGTATTTTCCTAAAAGTATTTCCATGAAATATTCATATATATATATATATATATATGTTATATAAAAAATTTATTTCCGTCGCATATCCTTCACATTTATTTCGCATTAGTCCTTTAAATTAATCTAACTTCTGACATAGTCAGTATTTCTTTAATTCTTAATAATATTTATCCCTATTTAATGTCCTTTTAAAAGTAATAACCCGTATATTAATAATTATCTTATTCCAAATCTTAATTTTTAAGTTCATTCGTAACTTTTATCAGCTCCCCAATCTATAAAATTCCGAGAGACGCTTTCTCATTTCGAATGTTTTTAAAAAGCCATTTTTTTATTATTATTATTCTATGCTCGTTTTCGCGCGCTAGGTATTTTTCACTTCAAAATTAATGCGCGGTTACTAGAGGAACTCTTTCGTATTAGAGCTTCTCCCTCGCACCTCATTCGCTGGGCTGGAGCTCGCCTCTCATTCATTGGTTTGTGCGCACGTGACGTCGTATTTCTGTATCTCTACGCTCAGTGAACAAAACTTGCTTGCACGCTTTGGAGAGCGGATTTTTGACGTGCTTGGAAGTGTAACCAAATGAGTATCTGGTGTTGTAGTCACGTAGAATTTTCATACAGCTCTTTAACATCTATTAAACAATGTAGTGAGCCATCGTGAAGCCTGAGGGCTATAAGTTTATACCTGTGGGAACTGTTACTGCATCGCTCTTATTCATAAATAAACTATTTGTCTGGAAATTGGCTGGTCTTTACTGGAGAAACTGTTCTGGTGTCTTTTCATTGCCTCACCTCTTTGCCATGATTATTGATATCGACTGCAACCATCTATATCTTTTACAAACTGCCATTTTCCCGTGGAATATTACATATCGTGGTATATCATCTTCGTAAAAACGCCACACACACACACACACACACACACACACACACACATATATATATATATATAATTTAAGTGTTTCCAGTGTATTTATTATTATTTTTGATTTAGTTAACAAAACTTTAAAATTCTTAACACAGCTTGTCTAATTCGAATTCATTGTATCTAACTATCGGCCATAAAATAATCCGTTCGAATGCTGTAGTTTAAGTAAATCGGAAATTCTTTTAGGAAATAATGTTGTTACTAATGATGCCGCTTAACGATAATGGGGATCAAGCTTTAAATCAAACAGAAAAATTTTCGTACATTCTTATTCTTCTATAACCACTTTAACTGGGTTCGTTTTTTGTAGCTCTTTGTGTATTCTGTAGCAGAAGATTACTTTATCTTCTGCTACAGAATAATTCATTTATTTTATCATTCATTTATTGATGATTCATTTATTTTATCTGCTACAGATAAAATAAATGAATATTTAACAGAAATTATAGCTACAAAAAATATTTAGCAATTATTATTATTATTATTATTATTATTATTGATTTCTAATTTCCCGATTAATGCAATTTTTAACTTTATCAGTAAAATAATAGAATTATTGATGAATTTTATATTGTTAATGCAAGTTTTTCTTTTAAAAAAGTTTGAAAAAATATTGTAATAATTGAATTCTTTTTAAATTTGTTGCAGGACAATTACTTATTTAAGTTTATATATATTTTATCACCATTACGATTGCGAAAAAAACCCCAATATTATTTAGTTTCTGAAACATGAATCGAACAAAGAAATGGTTTTATGGAAAAAAACAAGAAATTAGAAATAAGTGTAACGAAAAAATAATTTAGAAAAGTTCTTTTTTGTTACAGTTAATTCTGGAAAAGCTTTAACATTATTTATTCCTTTTGTTGGTTTCTAATATTATATCTGAGCAATTTTTATATCCTTGCAGGCGTATGTTTTTCAAATTAAATTACCCGATTTACTTAAAAATAGCTCAATACTAAACAAGTGCGTTTAAAATAAAAGTCATAGCAATCCTGTCAGGCGTTACAAACGATTTATTGTAGAGGGTACAGAAATTTTGTAATCCCTGAGTGTATCCCTCGTCCCCCACTCTCATATTTATGCATAGATATCCCATTTCTGAAAGACATTGGGTGCTAGAATCAGTCCCATTTTTAATAATTTTCGTGATATGAGAGGCTTATCGTCTGCATTATAGCGCTTCTGTTAGCAAAGCGCTATCCACCCGAGGGTTGCTTCCGTTTGCGAAATTAGTCAAAATTACATGAACTCATATCTGGAGAGTATGGGGGATGTTCATTGACCTTGCATTCACATCAAGTTTGGTGACCACAAGAAAGTGCACTGTGACAACGTATATTGTTATACTGCATTGCAAATTCTCGAATGCCAAATGCTTCCTGGAGTCCTGGAAGACATTCCTTCGCAGTTTAGCCATGAGTATCTTTAAGGGGACTCAATACACAATATTTTACGAAAAATGACGAAAATATCAAATTTCTAACCTTTTGCTTAGAATGAATTTAGACATCCGTAGTACAGGGTGTCACAAAAATCCTTGACACATTTTAAAATGTAATAAAAAATTAAGTAATTAACGTACGAGAGTGCAGTTTGGACAAAAATGCTTCTTATAATCGAAAATTTTCTTTAAAAAAATATCAAACATTTAGTTCCAAAAATTTCTCATGGATGGCGTTCCTTCTGGAAAGCTACCGAAGATGTAGAATGCCTTTATACATGACAGTGGCAAAAGACGCACATTGCGTACACACAGTTTTTGTCCAAAGTATGGCAATCCACATTCAAGAACTTAACAATACTCGCCTTCATGAGTTCGCTTAGACGAGTGAGACATGCCAATAAACATTAGTTTGCCGATAATAGAAAGCTTGGCAAGTTTCTTGGCGGTTGTTTTTTTCCAAAATCGTACCGAGCAATCGGATTTTTTTTGTCCGTATGTCTTACAGAGGCATCCTATAAATCTTGGTGAGTTTTCTATAATCGCCAAACTAATGTTTGTTGAATTGTCTCACTCGTCTAAACGAACTCATGAAGGCATTTTAAGTTCATTAATGTGGGTTGCCATGATTTGGACAAAAACTGTGCATACGCTCTGTATGTCTTTCACCACTGTTATCTATAAAGCCATTCTATTCTTTGGTAGCTTTGCAGATGTAACGCCATCTATGAAAAATTTTTGGAACAAAATTTTTAATTTTGTTAAAGAAAATTTCGATCATAAGAAGCATTTTCGTCCGAACCGCACTCTCGTACGACAATTGCTTTATTTTTTATTGAATTTTAAAATGTGTCAAGGACTTTTGGGACACCCTGTATATTCTCACGATGTATAGTACATATACGACAATTTGAAATTTTGAATTGTTCATTATTTTTTCTCAGTTTGTGTTTAGATTGATGAAATGATCAAAACGCTAAAACTTCGACATACACTTTTGAATGGATTCGCTGTTTTTAAAAATAATCCTTAACTTTTTGAAAACTGAAGTTTAAAAACAAAATAGCATTCAAAATACGGCAACCACCCGAACGCTGAAAGATTGCTGCGAGATTTTTTCTGCACCTTTCTTCTGTCTGCCTATTTGTCAGCAGCACATCAAGAAGGCTATCTTCGAAAGTAGAACCTTCCTAAGATCACTTGTTTAAAAAGCTCTCCACTCATTGATTGCTGAGTGATCTTTATACATTAGTTTGATCATTTTTACGTTTGATGCAGCACAGCGCCATCCATCAGTGACATTTAATGCTAAAAGAATGGACATTACAAAAGAAAGTCTTGACTTCACACGAATTAATCTCCTGCAAGAATAAATTAAAAAACTGTCTCCATTTGTTATCACAATTTAAAAGCAATCAGCCCTTTTTACGACACCCTGTATTTATCAGAAGTTCAAGAAAGTAAATTTTATAAATGAAATACTGAAACATCTTTTATAAAAATTCTGAATTACATTGCATAAAGAAAGAGCTTTTTAAAAATAAACTATAATTATCCGCATAATTTATAGATATACTAATTTTGTAACAAAGAATATTAGAAAAAAAGTCCTTCCGGCTTGTACCGGGAGGAAAAGGTAGCTTTCCTATATCTTCGTTTTAAAATTTGAACTAATGTTACACGAACACAGCAAGTTAAAATGCACAGAAAATGTTTACAAAAGATTCGTTAATACTGAATTTGAATAAGAAATTCGCCAAATTATTGAGCTATAGCCAAGTTGGCTTCATTTTGAAGACTTATTTTGGTCGCCAAATTTGGCGATATTTCGCTAACTGTCACCAAGTTTGGCGAGAATTTGGCGCTAACGGATATGAATATATAGTTTTATGCGTATGATTGGGAAAATTATTACAACAATGAAATTTTTTGTAATGTGCTGTCTTGTTTCAAAATGTCAGCCACCCTAGAATTTCAAACTGCTCTATCTCAGCCATTTTTTAAGATAGAGGTAAACCAAAAAATGCTCTGGAATCCTCGTATCAAGGCCTAACACTTAATTAAAAAATAAATTTGAATTTTTAATTTTTATGTATATTTATTTTAGTTTTAAATTTTTAAATGGCCGCCATCATGAAACAAAATGGCGGACCAATCTGGCCAACGAACTCGGTCGAGACATTGGTGAGCTTAATACACACAATTAGTTTCATAAAAATTGATTTATAAATACGAGCGTTATCGTATGACATAGGTCAGATATATATATATATATATATATATGGATATATATATATATATACATATATATATATATATATATATATATATATATATATATATATATATATATATATATATGGAGATATATATATATATTTATATATATATATATATATAAATCAACATTTGAACGGAGGGTGGTTTTGGGGTCTGGGGGTCATGATCGGTGAAAATATATCAAAATTTTCCGGAACTGCTTTCCTCCGAACGGCTGCAATAGGTAGCTTTATACTTTTAGGTAGCTTTCAATACAAAAAAGTATAAAGCTACCTATTGCAGCCGTTCGGAGGAAAGCAGTTCCGGAAAATTTCGATATATTTTCACCGATCATGACCCCCAGACCCCAAAACCACCCTCCGTTCAAATGTTGATATATATATATATATATATATATATATATATATATATATATATATATCTCCATATATATATATATATATCTGACATATGTCATACGATAACGCTCGTATTTATAAATCAATATTGATGAAACTAATTGTGTGTATTAAGCTCACCAATGTCTCGACCGAGTTCGTTGGACAGCTTGGTCCGCCATTTTGTTTCAAGATGGCGGCCAATTAAAAATTTAAAACTAAAATAAATATACAAAAAAGTTAAAAATTCAAATTTATTTTTTAATTCAGTGTTAGGCCTTGAAACGAGGATTCCAGAGCATTTTTTGGTTTACCTCTATCTTAAAAAACGGCTGAGATAGAGCAGTTTGAAATTCTAGGGTGGCTGACATTTTGAAACAAGACAGCACATTACAAAAATTTTCATTGTTGTAATAATTTTCCCAATCAAACGCATAAAACTATATATTCATATCCGTTAGCACCAAATTCTCGCCAAACGTGGCGACATTTGGCGAAATATCGCCAAATTTGGCGACCAAAATAAGTCTTCATAAATGAAGCCAATTTGGCTATTGCTCAATAATTTGGCGAATTTCTTATTCAAATTCAGTATTAACGAATCTTTTGTAAACGTTTTATTTGCATTTTAAGTTGCTGTTTTCGTGTAACATTAGCTAAAATTTTAAAACGAAGATATAGGAAAGCTACGTTTTCCTCCCGGTACAGGCCGGAAGGAATTTTTTGTATTGAAAGCTACCTAATATCATTAATAATTAAGAGGGAAATACAATTGCATAAATAAATGAGAATTTAGTGTGGAGAAACGCATTATATGTTTCATTAATATCTATTAATAGGAACGATAAAGTATTTATTCTTGTTTAGTAGGCCGAAAATATAAGGTTTGTTTTTATGTGGATGATTTATTTAATATTTAGGTTAATGGTATATGAATAATGGAATAAGATATTTCTATGAAAAAACATTTGATTATCTTAATAGCAATCGTTTTAGCGTCGATCTTTCTAACATTTATATGCATAGAAATGAAAGAAGGCTCATCAGAGGAGGCAAGGGAGGCTCAGCCTACTTTCCAAATTGCTTTCAATTAAATAATAATAAAAAAAAGTGCCCAGTTAAACTGAGGGCATTGAGCTCACAGGCTATTCACACTAATTGTATATTATACTCTTATTTCAAAAAATTTGAAATAAGCCCCTCGAAAGATAAAGAAATCGCAAAGATATTATTTAGGTCATCCCTCCGTTACCCCCTCATAGTTAACTAATGAACCCCTTAAACTAATCAGGGAAGCCTCTAATTACAATGAACCTATATACAATATTTGAAGAAAATTGGATAATTCTGCATGAAAAACTCATTCATCTAAATTAAGGGGGGGGGCATTATCCCCACCCTTTCCCCCTTTATACTTAATCAATGAACCCCGAAAACTATTCACAGAAGCGCATTATCAAAATGAACCTATATACAAAATTTGAAGAAAATGGGACAATTCTGCATGAAAAAACCCATTTATCTAAATTAAGAGGGGTTATCCCCCGTTCCTCCCTTTTATACTTAACCAATGAACCCCCAAAACTAATCAGGGAAACGTCTTATCATAATGAACCTATAAACAAAGTTTGAAGTAAAACGGTTATTTCTATCAAGAGTTATCGCGTACATATATACATACAGAACGGGCGGGCACATTAGCTTTCAAGCTGTGATAGCCTGTGAGCGAAAAACTGAATTAAAATATTTCTAATGTAAATTAAATTTATGATCCCAGCATGATTAAGTTCATCATAATTATTTTTTAGAAAAAATATATAAAAATCCCGTACTAAACAACAGAATCGTGCATATTTATTTTCCGGAGCAATAGTTTGTAAATTGGTTTACAGCTGGTATCGCCGTTTAAAAGTGAAGGAATTCGGAGGGGGAGAGGTAAGGCGCGAGAAACATTACGCGTCAATCAAGACTAGATTCTTTTAGCCGCCCAGGCTGTGATAGATATAAAAAAGGTAAGGAAAAGCTCTATTAACGTCAACGGTAAGGGTACTTATTTAAAAGTACCAGTGCTGACTGTTTAAAGTGGCTGTGGTGCAAGAAATTTTTAGAACCCTGAATTATTTTTGAAGGTCACAATCTGCAGATTTGCTGCCCTGGTCTTCTGTGATTACGTTTTATATGTGTCGTTATTGTGTTCGCGTAGTAATTAAGATAAATCCCAAAAGTTTACAGTAATCCGAGATTGAAAAATATATACTGGTCGAATTGAAGAATACTGGAAGTAAAAAGATATGCTGAAAACAAAATGTAGCAAGAGAAAAATTAACTGTTGCATTCCAATTAAATAATTTGAAAGATAATTCAAGAAAACAAACCTTTTTTCTTAAAGAATAGTTAAGAAAATAAACTGTTGAATACAAGAAAAAGAGTTTCTCTTTTTTTATGATGCTTAAAAAAAATAGGCAGAAGTATATCTCCTTGAACAGTTTTACACTTCAAAAATACTTATTGGAAGTGTAAATATTTTGATGAGCAATGACATTTTTCTCTTTCAAAACAAAGTCACTGGTTATAATAACTATGTCAGTATTTAAAAAAAAATTGAACAAAAGAAAAAGAAATCGCGTCGATGTGCGTTGCGAAATAAGTAGTCAGCGGCGACCTGACGCAATTTGCCGACGGCGCGAAAGAAATTGAGTCAGCAGTATTGAGATAAGAAAACCTTTGGGTTTCCACTCATTAAAATTGGGGTCAATGGTGCGCTTTTAGACTTCGGGGGAATTTTCATTGAAAAATGGAAAACAGGAAGTGTCTTTCTTTCTTTCTTTCTTTTTTTTTTTTTAAAGCAGAATTTTAGGGGAAAACGCGGAGATTCGCAAAAAAAAAAAAAAAAAATAAATAAAAAATAAATAAATAAAAAAACGATGCTATTTATACAATCTTATCACTTATATTGTACAAATATTTTACTTTTTATTTCAATAATATGTATCTTCAATTACAATTACTGACTACTACATTAGTTGTCCGAAAAGAGAAGTGGATGGGTGGGACAAATAGTGTCTGACTCTGGATCTCATATTTGACTCACCGGTCTCCACTAATGGGAATCAATATTAAACAAAATATATTTGATTTATCACCAAATTATTATACAAAACATAATTTTTTTTTTACCATTTCTTTATATATTTTAACTTAGTTTTAAAGTGTTTATGACTGCAGTTCGTTTGCTTATCACACTATAACTTTCGTAAATATGTTTGGATCACTACGAAATTTAAATGGTTTGTTATAGGTAACGACAATATATTCACTATGGCAAATTGTTCATGTAGCATTTGTGGTTATTTTACAATGAAACATTACATAATCTGTGTACATTACGGTCTATGAGTGGTAATTGTTTGATGGGTTTCTGTGATGTTAAATTATTAGAAATCGATATGATAGAGAAGTTTAGTACAGAATGTACAAATTTTGAAACGACGAACGCAACATATAATGTTCTTTTTAGAATACTTCCAAAATAACGAAATATTGCCTATAGGTGATAATTGTTTGAAACGCGTTTCAGTGACACCTTGATGTTCAGACAGCGCGATTTTGACGTATGTTATAGGATTTACTATAACATATTTTTTATAAATAATGATGCATGAAACACATAGTTACTTAATGAACAACAGAGAAGATATGGATATGTTATATTATTGTCTATAGACGGTTATTGATGTATGCAGATTATATGCAATTTGAAATAATCGGTATTTACGAAGGAATATAAAAATATCTCCAGACTAACTGTGTTTATTCTCTGTAGAAATACATCGATATCTCTTAGCATGCTGATTTAACAAGTTTGAAAGTCATATGATGATGCGAGCACCTTCTTGTGCTCCCATCTGTTCAGGTGCTATTGAGTTAATGCAAAAACTTGATGATATAACTTTATATATATATATATATATATATATATATATATATATATGTATATATATGAACGGGGTAGATCCATCCCTATATATAGAGGGGAAAGTCACATCTCTCCATAAGCAATTTTTATACTTAAGTTTTCCCACAACTCCAAACTGGTGGTTTTATGACACATTCACAAAATCATTTTCGTTTGCAACTGCATAAAATTTACAGGTCCTTTTTAGATACCAATATATCTTCCATATTTTTTACAAAGCAAATAATCTTTCAGAAAAAAGTTGATAATTTAAGCAAATTTCCGGGACTTGACATTCACGGAAAGATCATCATGAGGGAGCAATTAGTTATAATTAAAAATGTATCTTACGTTTAAAAAAATGAAAAACGCTGTTTACTTTTTTGTCGCTAAAGGACTAATGTCTGCATGTTTCATATTTTTCCGTTTTAAATGAGCGTCAGAAATATTTTTGTTCTTGTGTCGAATTTTTATTATTTTCTTGACTACACCCTTAATATGTATTTACATTAACAAAAATATTGGAGGCCATGACCCCGTGATCTTCCCCTTGGATACGCGCTTATATATTACAATCCAAGTCCATTGCAGCCTACTCCAATTAAACTGATGCGTGCAATCTTTACACAGGAATTCATTCGTATGTATTTTTTTTATTTTTAAGCGAATGTTTATTGAAACGATTTTTTAACCAAAAACTAAATGTTAGCATACTATGCATTGCGTATAACACCTGCAATTCCTTTTCAAAACCAACTAAACTAGTCGTTGGGGGCCACCGTAATACTTACCCATTATGGATATGCATAATATAAAATACGAAAATAAAACATGTGTAAACTATTCATAAAATGCATTGCAATTCGAATAAAATCGTGGCTTGATGACGTCATAAACTTTAAATGCTCTGTTACTGAATTGCGTAAAAGAAACATCCTTATGTTAGAGGTAATTTAATCTAAATTTTTATATTTATATTTTCATTAATATCTTAAAACATTTCTTTTTTATAAACTCATTCTATTTTAATATTTAATCAAACCCCCCTCCTCCTTTTTCTTATTTTTCTTAAACATTATTAATTAAAACTCTTATTTTCAAAATCCAAACATTTGTATTTCTCTATAAGTCAAGACCACCCAAGTTCTTCTTTTTTCACTATGAGATAGTTTCCACGCAAACAACTTTTACTTGAAATTCTCAGGTAATTTAAGGGATCGTAAATTCGAAACACACACAGGCAGATTGGATAAAGTACAAAAGGCCTTTATAAGAAGTCATGGGAATAACTGAAGCATTATTGTCAGTTGTATTGTGTACAACTTTTATTACCCTCAGTAAAGAGAGTCATAAAACTATTTCGAAGGCTTGTTAGGAAGATGCATCAGTATATTGCTTTCGAGTCGTTGTTTACGAGATAGCAGGTGCAAGCGTGCACGTGGTTTCTTTCTTTTCGTGGGACCCAACAGACGGCTAATTTCCAGGAATTGTAGCTAGGATTTTTCACCTAGCAACAACTAATCCAATAGGCGTGTTATTTACTCCCCCCACTCAACCAATCAGCGTTGACTTTTTTTACCCCCTGGTCCAGCGTTACCAAGGAAACAGAGAGCTAGTTAGCAGAGGCAGTCATGTTTTGAAGCTCGGATAGTTTGGGTGTGTGAGGGTGGAGGGTTCCCTCCCTCACCCCGCCGGTTAGGCAGTGGCGAAATTTTCGAGAGAGAGACACTTCTCTCCCGGCAGTAGACGAGTGATGTTTAAAACCACGAACAGTGAGGTTGTGAGTGCGTGTTAGGTGCCCATTCCCCCCCCCCCCCCCACCGCCGCCTGCTCGAGCGGTAGATTGTTTTTTTGTGAGTAGAAAGACGGACGATCGCTAGGGAGTTGATAGAAAATGGTTGTATACTACGCGGCCTGAAATGACGAAAAGAATTCGAGAAAGTTTTTAGATGTCGAAGTGTTAGGATGTGCAGATTTAGTAGTATATCGAGAGATGCGTTTGTCCTGCTAACAGACTCTGCTAGCGTTCTGCAACATAAAACGAATAAAAGAAAACATTCTTTTGCAGCCTTCAAAGACTGATGTTTAAGAATAATCGTTACCAGAGATTAGCACCACTGCTCGTATTTGGAGCCGGTGTGTAACTGAAGATTCACACGGAGTGGCAGGAGCGTGTTATAAATAGTCACAGAATAATTATTAGAATCGACTCTCGGTGTGGGAACAACAACTTCTTGTGAATAATTTATTCCTAACTAACTTCATTTACATATATTTTCCGCGTGCATATTGTCCTCTACCTTTTCGGATTCTGTTTAGACATTTTTGACTACTTAATGTAGTAGCCAAGCATTATGGTCGCTACTAACAAGCCAGTATGACTAGAACTTTCATGCCTAAAATTCTCGAACTTGTGTTTACGAGATATTGGAGTGAAACCAAGCCTACCAAAGAATAGCCAAAGCACCTATAGCATCACTATGTACTTTCTGTGGTAAATATAACTTCAGTATTTTTAGTTAAATTTATCTGATTATAGTATATGATATTTCTGATTTTTGGATTAACCAATTTGTTAATGTTTTTATCTATTATCATGACTTCAATACATTAGATTGCTATTTTAATTCGTGAAAGCTATGAATAATGTGTTTCTGTAAATAAACAAAATATCTAAGTAAATTCCATCTTTGTTTTCTTTATCTTATTAATTTATTTTAAATCATTTCAATAAGATTCATGTTCAGAAATTTTACTTTTTGTTAATCATTAAAATTTAATTGGGAATACTATGTATAGTTTGAATTATCAGTTTAAAATGCATAGTAATTTTTAACTTAATTTATTCTATTGATTTAAATATTAATTCTGGTAAAATAAATAAATAAATAAATTGATTAATTAAAGTAAATTATTGTATTCCCTAGTCATGGAATTTCTAAATATTATTTTAAGCATTAAACCTAATAAAAAAATAAACTGCTAATTTACTGGATGTTGTAATTTTTAATATTCAAACTTATTTTATTTAATTAACTGAGACCTTTTACTGTTCTTTAATTAATTACAGGACATACTTATCTGAATTTTTTATATAAAGTAATTTTAACATTTTGATCTAAAGTCTTATGAAGAGCATTTTATAATAATGAATTACTTATTCAAAATTTAATTATTTACTCATGGTCTCTTAAACAAGGATTAATCTATACGATCACAGCTTCAGTGCTGTGAATTCTTGGAATTGATTTTGCATTTTTTTTTAATATTGGTCAAATATTATTTTGTTTAACCTATATCATCAATTTTATATCTCCCCTTCTTGTACTTTCTATAAAAGAAAGATTTTGTCCCCTTTATTCCAAAATTTTCACTTAGTCTAAATTATTATGTCTATGAAAATTCCTTGTTGGTACCCTTCATATTAATTCTTGAATTCACAATGCTGATTGTTGGGGAATTGGATGTAGTGCAAATTGTGAATTTTGTCAGTGCTTTTAAATGATTAATTCTTATACTATTTTGAATTCAAAACTTAGAATTCATGTAAATTTAAATTCTTTAAATTTTAATTGTTTCTGTTTAATTTAATCCATTTACCTTTTTTCTAAATTTATTTTAGTTTGAGAATAATTTTGTAAGTATGCATATTGACAGGATTCATTTCAATTTTTAGTCATAGGTAATTTGCACTCATTCATAATTTTTGCAAAAGGTAATAGTACCTAGACAAACAAAACCCCAACACTTATAACTCCAAAATTGATAATCATATTAACTAACGCTTTACTGCGTCGGATTAAGCGTCTCATTTCCAATTAAAATATATCTTTGAATTGAAATTTGAATAGAATACAGGGTCAAGAAAAATCGAAGAGTATGGAAAATATAATTACAAATATCTAGGCAACTAATCATCCGATCGACTTCATTCTTTATGCAAAATTTATGTTTTTTTATTGTATTTTATATTCCTTACTTAAAATAAACTATTTCGAAAATTTTTATTTCCCTTTTATCAGAACGAATATCTCGAGAGTCCGAAAAAAATAGTTCCAGATAATCGAGTTTACTGAAATTCAATAAGCTTCTTCTCATTATTACGTACTAAGTACACACCAAATTTCAAGTCTCTATCTCAAATTTGTTCAGGAGATAGGGCGTTTACAGACAGACACACAGACGGCAAAATTGTTTTTCTAAAAATATGTTTTTCGTAATCTTCAGTGTCTGACACGTGTAAATCCGTCAATTTTTTTTTTCGATTTTCAAAACGATTACAAGGCTTGCCCTATACTACGTATGATGGGTAAGTAACTAGTTTGAAATATTTTGGGATATTATAGGTTTCTAAACTAAATGAAATTTTATTGTTATTGCAAATCAACTTTTAAATAATTATATTAATTTTTATGCAATTTTTTTATTTATAGAATTAAATAGAAATTCTGTGAATTGAAAATTGAAAATTGTTTTCAACTGCTTATAAAATAATACAATCAACAAAAATTTTTGACAAAGACAAGTTTGACTTTAGCTTTTGCACTGAAAATAACAGTCTGTTCAAAAGCAGTTTCTTCAGTTTCCACAACTGCAAACAAACAATAAAATTAAATAAATAGAAATACAAGCAAAAATTGCCAATTTCATTCCATTCTTCTGAATGGCTCCAGATGTCACGTTTCAGAAATATCACCAATAGCATTCTACGTTCTGAATAGTTTTTCGAAAATAGGTGTTTTTGGCGTTGCATCGTAATACTTATCGAATATCTTGAACTTGAATAGTGCAGAAAAAAATAACGTTAAACTGAAAGAAAAGTTTAATACTTTATTTTGTCTTTACCTTAGACATATATATATATATAATTATATATATATATAATATTTTTTTTAATATAAAAATAGTTTATGCGTTTATTAAATCTTAATTATGAGAAAATGTGTTACTTAAAATTTTATATGCAAACTGTTTGGAATATTTTAAAAAATCAGTGTAACCATTTAAAATCGGAAAGTTACAATCATAAAACTAGGTTCGTACGCCTCAGGAAAAAGAATTCCCGAATTTTAGTACAGTAATATTTTCATTATTTAATGAAAGAAATTTTGTGTTTGGATATGGCAACAATTATTTTCTGAAATTTCTGATATTCAAACCACTTAAATCTTCTGAATTCACTGAGGAGTATGAACCCTGTAAAATCTTAAAATATTGATATTTTACTCACTAATTATTGTAAGTACTTAATGTATTGTTTAAAAAAAATAAAGGATTGCATTACATTATTTTATTTAACATAACTTGGTTCATGTATAGATAGAATTTTGTAATAGAATTTTAAACCCTTTCTGATACGCTTAGAATTAAAACAATTAGAGGCGATGGTTTCCGATGACAATACAACGTTTTAATATTTTAGAACTTAATTATAAATTTCTTTTAAATGCTAAAAGGTGTAAACTAAAAACATAATATACAGTAAAACAACTTTCATCAGATTGTTATTATTGTATATTATGTTTTTAGTTTACACCTTTTAACATATAAAAGAAATATACTATTACAAGGTGTTATAATTTATTATATTTAATTATAAATTAATAAATTATTTTAAAGTATTTTCCCGCTAAGCGGGCGCAGATGCTAAATCGGCAAATATTCTTTATGGTTACAACTGTATACGCGTTACAACGACATGGAGTTAATTATGCGCCAAATCACGCTTGCTAAAATAATGCCAAATGGTTGTGAAACTGCAACAATGAAATATTTTGAACACGAAAAAGTAGAAAATAAAATAGAAATGAAAAAGAGTGTAATAATAATAATAATGATAAAAATACACTTTTTATTTTTCTATTTTGGCTTGCACATTTAAACTTTCGTGAAAATGTTGAAAAACCAAACTTTTACTTAGAATTTCGCTCCGGAAATTTACCGTGTGTTTCAAAGGGTAGCTACATAAGCTTTGTATGATGCTTAAATTTTTAAACCATAATTCCCGAATAGCAGTCTTTGCCTTATTTAATAGCAGAATATATGTCATTAAATAAGCAAGTAGTATTATTCGGAAAAGTTGTATTCAAACTCAATAACTGTATGAATTCTGTAATATTAATCAAGGCTAATAGAATATGGAAAAGCTATAACTTCTCCCTGCTTTAGGCTTGAAGCTTCATTTGACAATAGTATTTTCAGTGTATGCCAGCGGTTGGTGTTCGTTTGCCCATTATGGCTGCCAAAAGTTTAACGATAATCATATATTTCACTCAAAAGGTTATTAACATTAACACCAAAAGGTTATTAAGATTTTCTGAAAAGGTGATTACCCCGGCAAAATTTGTATTTTGGGATGAAAAACAATGTATTACTTCAAGACATATTTTTTTCCCACAAAATAACTTCAAATGTTCATAGAAATCGACAAAAACTTAAAATATTTTTCGAATTACAGTCTCCGGATACTTTTATACTATTAAACAGTACACATAAAAATGAAATATTGTTCATCTTTAAATGTTATCTTTTGAGTTATGCGACTCAATGCTCCGACATTTCGGCTTGACGAGATGCTAGTAAAAATAAAATATAAAAGCAAAAGTTTTCTTTTAAATTCATTTAGAAGCGCATGCATGCTGAACCAAATACATTTCTTTTACATTTTACTGAAAGAATTCTTCTTTTGTGAGAATATAAATCGTCATTTTCAAAATAGGATAAGGATGTCTTTTGAATAATGAATTTTAATTTAAACGCTCAAGCTTGACTAAATTGGATAACATGAAATGTAAAATTTTTGCGTGCTTTTTTTCAAGGTATTTAATGGACTTTTTATATAGGATTTCATTTATATTTTACTTTAGAGAGGAGGATTAGTGTGTACAACATTTATACTGAAAGTACTAATGAATAAATACTTTGAAAATAAGAATGGAAGTCGAAAAATAACTTTCCTTAGGCTACTACGGGTAGTATTTTTGTTCAAACAAAAAATAGACTGCAGACATAAAGAAGTTAGCTTACATTATTTTTCTACATAATCATCAAGAACATTGATGTATTCTCTTAACGTTTACCAAAGATACTACGGGCAGTATTTTTGTTCAAGACAAAAAATAGACTGCAGATATAAAGAAGTACGCTTACTTTATTTTTCTACATGATCACCAAGAACATCGATGTATTCACATAACGCTTACCAAAGCTTAAAACTTCCATCGCACACCCATACGTCATGCCATCGCTACTCGAGTTGGTCTCGTAATTTAGAACATTGATTAGGTGACGAGACCTTCACCTAATAGTCTAAGAGCTAGCAACGTTTTCGTCACATGATTTTAGCATGGCTCATTTTTCTATATATTCTCCGTCTTTATTGTGTAGTACGAATGCGGCCGGTCTGGCTGGTGGAAGTGGTTGCGTTTACCAGTGGGGGGGAGGGGCAATGCAGGTAAAAAGTGACAAAATTACGTCATTTTAGCATGGATTTTGTTTATAAAACTTGAATCTGCTAACTATTTGTGATATTAAGTTATTAGTCTGGCACCGTTTTAACGTTGCCAACACCGTGCCAGACCCTCATTTATAGGCAAAATGAGGTGTCAAATTCACGTCATTTTAGCATAGCTGAAATTTTAGTATGTTATACTTTGGCTATCAGATAAGCCATAATTAATTTGCCAGACCGAAATTCGGTTGCTAAATTACTGCCAGACGCCGATTTAAATCTGGCAGAGAAAGCACCTATTATGAGAGTTTGCAGCTTTTGTAGTGCTTTGGCTACTTTCAATACACAATAAAGCCGTAATTGTTGCCAAAGCAACGATCTTTGCTTTAGATAAAAGTATCTCTCTCTCTCTCTCTCTCTCTCTCTATATATATATATATATATATATATATATATATATATGAATAGCCGCCCGTCCCGACTTCGCGTGGGTGCACAATGTGTCGACTACAATGCAGGGTAGGTGGTAGGTAATTAAACATTATTCTAAATAATATTCTAAAATAATTCTAAATAGGATAGAAGTGGAGGTGAGAAAAACTGCAGTACTTACAAATTTTAAACTTTAAATAAAAGCTTGTAAAAATGTGATAAGTAATGTTTTTCTATTTATGTACATAATGACAATAATAAATTAATTTTAATATAGCAGAACCACCAGTCTTCACCCGAGTTAACCTTGGCCTACCAGGTAACATAAGTAAAAATTCAATATTCTAAAAATACGCCGATCACAATAACGCATCCGCGTCCATAAACCGTCAAAATGACATTCAGAAAAAACATATGTTATTTTGACGCAATCATGCTAAATCCCTCAGCTTTATAATTGATTAAATGAATTTCTTTTAAAAAATGTCTTACGCAAAATATCTAATAAAAAATCAGCAGTAGTTGTCTTATTCGTCTAATCTTCCATAATCGAGTTCATATCCTTTGTTTAACCCCCTTAGTGGGTGAATTTCTAAAATTGCTTTAAACACGTGTTTAACTATTATTCTTTAGTAGAATTATTATCCTAAATTTCATGCTCCTACCTGAAACTGCTGCTGAGATACGGTGAAATGACCTAAAACGTTTGACAATCCATTTAACCCCCTTAGTAGTTGAATTTCTAAAATCACTGAAATACGTGTTTAACTATTTTTTTTAGTAGATTTGTTATCCTGAATTTTGTGCTTCTATCTAAAACTGTTGCTGAGATATGGTGAAATGACCTAAAACGTTCGAACCTGCATTTAACCCCCTTAGTGAATTAACTTTTTTTAATATTCTCTCTTAACTTTTAAATAATTTAGTAAATATTTTCTCTTAATTATCTGAATAAACTTATATAACCTTATTTGACGGTCTGGCTGGCAGAAGATGTTGTGTTTACTTGTGAGAGTAAGGGCAATGCAGGTGAAAAAATTACAACATTAAATTTTGATAACACGAGTTTTGTTTATAACATTTGTTTCTGCAAACTATTTGTGATATTAAGCCATTAATGCCAGACGGTTTCAAAGTTTTTAAGACCGTGCCAGACTCTGATTTATAAGTAAAAAATAAATCATCTACACGTCAAACACGTCATCTATACACAGTTCAAATTTAAATATGTTATTCTTTGGGTATCAGACAAACCATAATTAATTAGCCAGATACCAATTCCGTTGCTAAATTAATGCTAACATCTAGAAAGAAGTAAGCAAGCAATAAAATTAAGTATGAAAATACGTCGTAGTTGATAATAATAAATAATTAAAAATAATATAATAATAGGCATAAATTAGCAATAACAGGTCAGCGAACTGTAGCGAACAGATAAACGAAAGAAAAAGTGACTACATTCCATTTTGAGTTTTCAAAAAATATATTATAATGAAAAGTAAGTGCTATACATAAGTGCTATATATAATAATGAAAAATAAGTGCTATATATAATAATAAAAATAAGTGCTGAATATAATGAAAAATAAGTGCTAAAAAGTACATTAACTTAAAATATTATTTCAAAATTATTTCGCCTTATGCATTTTCAAGGTCTTCATCTTCGTCACTGCTGTCATCATTATAAGAATTATTATCATCTTTATCATCATTAACATTGCCTATTTCTTTCTAATCACTATAAGTTTATTTAGAAAATTAAGAGAAAAAAATATATGTTGTATAGTTTAAAATTAACAGAGATTATTAATAAAGATTAATTATAATATTACTTAAAAATTAAGACAGAATTTAAATAAATGGTTAACAATTTACGGTGGAGTTTCAGTTTTGCTCTTTTTTCGCTCCTTTGGCGATTTTATACATCTCTATACTTATAAAAGAGCATGTCCTCATGACTCAGAATCAACGCCGAGTCTCAACCGCTCCTAGGACTACGAAATTTGGAAGATATGTACCCACTAAGAAAGTATTTTTGAAAATTCAGCCCTACGGGTGTTAAATGGGAGGTTCGAAAGATTTAGGTCATTTCTCCATATCTCTGCAGCAGTTTTACGTAGGAGTATGGCATTCAGGATAACAAATCTACTAAAAAAATAGTTAAACATTTATTTCATGGATTTTAGAAATTCAATCACTAAGGGAGTTAAATGGGGGTGGTTGAGAGTTTAGGTCATTTCCCCGCCATATCTGAAAAGCAGTTTTAGATAGGAGTGTGAAATTCAGCATACCAATTCTACTAAAAAAGGAGTTAAACATATATTTCAGCGATTTTGGAACAAGCGATTTTAGAACAAGCGATTTTAGAGTCAACATCGACTATGAACTCGGTTATGAAAGACTAAACGAATAAGACATCTATTGCTAATTTTTTATTAGATATTTTGCGTGGCATTTTTCAAATCATAAATATATGTACTTTTATAGAAAGCAACAATCGTTGCTTTGGCGACATTCACAGCTTGGCTGTGTATTGATAGTAACCCACACGAAGTCGGGAAGGGCGGCTATTCATATATATATATATATATATAGAGAGAGAGAGAGAGAGAGATACTTTTATTTAAAGCAAGGATCGTTGCTTTGGCAACAATTACGGCTTTATTGTGTATTGAAAGTAGACAAAGCACTACAAAAGCTGCAGACTCTCATAATAGGCGCTTTCTCTAACAGATTTAAAACGGCGTCCGGCAGTAATTTAGCAACCGAATTTCGGTCTGGCAAATTAATTATGGCTTATCTGATAGCCACAGTATAACATACTAAAATTTCAGGTATGCTAAAATGACGTGAATTTGACACCTCATTTTGCCTATAAATGAGGGTCTGGCACGGTGTTGGCAACGTTAAAACGGTTTCAGACTAATAACTTAATATCACAAATAGTTAACAGATTCAAGTTTTATAAACAAAATTCATGCTAAAATGACGTAATTTTGTCACTTTTTTACCTGCATTGCCCCTCCCCCCACAGGTAAACGCAACCACTTTCACCAGCCAGACCGGCCGCATTCGTACTACACAATAAAGACGGAGAATATATAGAAAAATGAACCTTGCTAAAATCACGTGTTTTCTGACGTTGCTAGCTCTTAGACTATTTACTTGAGAAGTTACAGAATCCGAAAAACCTGTATTCCGGTTTAAGAAAACTGATTACTACACTATAAAAACTATTCGGAAACGTTTCCGAAAACAGCGGCAGTCCGAAGAAACTCCATTTTTATAAATTCTTCTTTACAGTTCGAAAATATATTGGTTTCGGAGGTTTCTAAAGATAAAGAACACTTTTTCGAACCATGGAAGAGGTTATTGTATGATTTTGTTCTTTGTGATATTATATTTTTCCAGATTAAGTAAATTTTTTTTCTTTTTACAGTGTAGCTAAAAGAAATCCTGATGTAATTATAATTTTGGTGCAAAGATTAGTTGATTGATTCATGCCCATGTAATATAAGCATATTAGTAAAGAAAAGATGCGTGTAGCTAACGAGGTAATGTATGAACTACAATTCAGAATAATCTATCGAAACTTCAACGTTTAACAAGCTGAAAGATGGTTTGAGCTGATGGTTGCTGAAAGATGGTGGTTTAAGTAAACAAATTGGAAAAAGCATAACACACTTAAAAACCCAATTTCAGAAATTATCAGGAGGAAAAATATACAAATTTTTATATCGAGCCCTGTACATGATATATATATTTGTATACATACTACATAGTATATAAAAATTTAGTTCAGTTAGCAACCGCATTTCAAAGTTCAAATTTTCCCTTCAGCAATTTCCGTCAATAAACGGAAATGTACTGGAGCTTTTTTGTGCAGAACTGTATATCATATTTCTATAGAATTTATACAAAGTTAAATGCAAAAATTATTTAAATAAAAAAAAAATAACGTACTACAAGAGAAAACGCACTTCTAACAATTACTGTTCATAGACAGTACTGTAACCGATTTCTTCTCTGTGTCCCTGTAAATGAACGATGAATGCTATGCACACAATATTCTTCAGTAAGCATCTTGTAGTATACCTCAGTGAGGTATATGAATTTCAATATGTTTGAAATACTGCAACGCCATTAAAATTCACCGCAAACGATTTTTTCCCGTAATGTAACTGAAAATCTGTAAACGAAAAATAAATGCACTTCATTTTCAATACCGAGCATGCCATTGCAAACTTATATACATTGCATGGAAATCCGAGCATAATTACGCGAGTTAGAGCTTGGACAGATAGCCGACATACAGACAGACAGACAAAGCAAATTCCTAAACACTTTTCAACTATGGTGGAAAGTTTTAAAAATGTTAATAAATAATGAAATCATGAATAAAATTTGTCAACAAGCGGGAATTTTCCAACTAAATTCACTTCCATGTAATCTATTTAAAAACCTAAAATCTAACTAAAGACAAATCTTCGGATTTTCATTTTTTTTCTGTTTTTTGTTTTTTGTTTTCTTTGCATTCATTCATATAGAATACGTTGTTTTGTCTGAAACACATGTCATTTGTATTTTACTAGAATAATTATTCGTTTGACGTTTTTCTTTTGTTATCATCTATGCAGCTTTTGAATATGGGAACCTTCAAAATAGGATGCCTTTTGAATAATAAATTTCCATTCCAAAATAATCTCATGATTAAATGTGTTCAAATGGAACGTAAATCATTTACACGCTTTTTTCTCAAAGTATTTTAATTACCATTTTTCGAAAGGATTTCATTTCCCTTTTAATTTGAAGAGGAGGACTGTTGTTCAGATTTATTTGCTTAATTAGGACAATTAGATATAAAAAGCTAATTTTATGAGATATTTTATTCAAATTTTATACAACACTTTATTATTTATTAATATAACCCATATTTTTATCCTTAGCGTACTTGATAGAACATTTAAATGGGATTTCAAATATTTCTACAACTAGTATGAAATTTATGTCACTAAATTTAATACTGCTTAGTTAGAAATACTTCGTTAATTACTCTTATTAATTATTAAAAAACATTCTTATAAAATATTAAAAAAAATAATCATAGAATAATCATAGGATTATAAAAATAAATACGAAATATTTAAAGATGATATTGTTAAGTTTAAGTTACATTCACTCTCAAAAACAAATTCGTCAAAAGCCGTAAAACATACAGGCAGCAAGCTGCTGGAACAACCCTGTGATTGGAAGAGATTTTTCTGTTATTTGAAGAAATTTCTGTCTTGGGACTGGAAAATTTCAGGAAAATTTGACTTTTGTTTCTTGAATTTTCCGTGTTTTGAAGGAAAAAATCATACGTAAAAATTCCGTTTCTAATACGGAAAAGTAACACACGCAGCACAGTTGCCGGTACACTCCTGTGGTTTGAAGAAATTGCAGACTTAAATTGGAGAATTTCAGGTATATTTTATGTTAGATTGTTGAGTTTTCCGTATTTTGCGGGAAACGAAGCAAATCAAAGTGGAAATTTTTGTGTTTTAACAAAAAAAGTCAACTGAAAAATTTGTTCAGTTCATGGATTTTTTTGAGAATGTTGTTTATGAATAAATATTTATTTTTTATCTAAATTTTGATTTCCAATATCTGATTATTTTTAAATTAAGTTTCTTATTATTAATAAAACTTGATATTTTACGGCATTGGGGTATTAAGTAAATAATAAACATTTTAATTATGGAAATGGTATTAGTTGAAGTTAACTTTTTACCTTCTTCTATCTTTACAAGAAAGTATTGGATTCATGAAAATTTTCGACTTGGATTTATACGTTTTAGAAGGTCCTGAACACGATTTGACTGTTTTTAGAAAATGTCTGTCTGTGTGTGTGTGAGAGAGAGAGAGAGAGAAACATTTTGTGAGCGCTCTATCTCAAAACTTAATGTACGTAATTTCATAAAACTTTTGATTCAGTTAGACGTTGAGATAAGTTGGTGCTGATTAATTTTTGATGTAAATCGCCGTGCTGCTATGCTTCAATTTTCCCGATTTCCGCAATGGCTCTATTTTCAATCCTCTTGCAGATTTTAATAAAATTAATTTCAAATTCAGTTATACGTTGACACAAGTTATTGTTGATTAGGTTTTAGTGCATACCACCCAACAGGTAGCGCTGCTATGCTGCATTATTTACAATTTTCAAGATAGGTATAGCTCAAGAACTATATAATGATCGCATTTTCAATCAAACTTCAGATTCAGTTAGACATGGACATAAATTGTTGTTTAATAGGTGTTGGTGTAAATCTCCGAACAAGTGACGCTGGTATGCTGCATTTTCCACTATTTACACAATTTTAGCGATAATCATATCCAGGGATTTACAATTTTAATAAAATCTGGTAGCCAGCAAAACATTCGAGTCGTTAGTAAAAAATATTTACCCGCCTCTCCCGTCACCGATTTTCTTAAAACACAAAATTTTTTATGAATTAATTGAGAAAAAATACTAAAAAGCATTGTTTAAAATGATTAGTTACATAGTTGAGAATAGTACATAATTTAGAAAGACAATATAAACTAAGTTTTCTAATGAAACTGATCAAAATTACGTATCTCTTAAAACACTAGTCGGAAGTGTCAATCCCAAAACTTTCTTCTATCTCACACAGGTTTCGCATACACTAAAAAGAATTAGCACCAATTTATATCAAGATCTAACGGAATGTAAAGTTTTATTAAATTCCGTGCATTAGTTCTTCAGTTATGACTGTTGCTAAAATCGTGTAAATCCTGCAAAATGCAGCATAGCAGCGCCATCTGTTGGGAGATTTAGACCAAAACCTAATCAGCAATAACTTATGTCAATGTCTAACAGAATATGAAGTTTTATGAAATTTCGTGCATTCGTTTTTGAGATATAGGTATCGTAAAAATCATGAAAAAAGTGGTATAGCAGCGCAGACTGTTGTGATATTTACATCAAAATACAATCAACGTCTATTTATATCAAGGTCTAACTGAATCTGAAGTTTGATGAAAATGAGTGCATTAGTTCTCTAGATAGAGCTATTTCGGAAATCGCAAAACAATGCTGCATAGCAGCGCCACCTGTTGGGCGATTTTCACCAAAAACTTATCAGCACCAGTTTATATCATGGACCAACTGAATATAAAGTTTTATTAAATTTCGTGCATTATTTCTTGAGATAGAGCGCTCACAAAATATTTGTCACAGACAGACAGACAGACATTTTCTAATAACAGTCAAATCGTGTTCAGGACTTTCTAAAACGTACAAATCCGTCGAAAACCGGTAGTCGAAAATTTTCATAAATCCAATACATTCTTCTTATAAGATAGAAGAAAGTAAAAATGGAAAGAAATAAGATTGAATTAACGGCATGTTAGGGAAATGCTGATAGTCGAATACTTCAAATGCCCGGATAGTTGAGTGCTACGAAATCTATATTTCATGATGCTTTACGACGAAACTATTGTTTCGTCGGTACTTAGACACTATTTTTTTGCGGGTGAGAGAAAATGTCGTTTCTGCTCCTTTCTTCAGTCAATGTTTGTTCAAAAAGAAAAAAAAAGGCCACATAAAATAATGTGGTCGCCAATAGTGACATGGTGACTTGCATTTGTCAAGCCCTGGTCATATCCCAAGAATTAATGCACGGAATTTCATCAAGCTTTTTATTCTGTTATTTTGAAATATTAATATGTATATGATAGGAGAAAGTTTTGGGATAGGCACATCCGACTAGTTAATGAATGCTTGTGTGCATTTAATAAAAATGTTTGATCTTGAATAACTGATATATTAAACTGAATTTTGTTATTATTAATAAAATTTTATTTTTTATGGCATTGAGATAGTAAAGAAATAAAAAATATTTTAAGTTACATTTTTAATGAATACATGTGTGCATTTAATGAAAATTTTTGCTCTTAAATGATTCATATTTTGAACTCAGTTTTATTGCTGTTAATAAAATTTACATTTAAGGCATTGAGATTTTAAGCAAATACGCAACAATTTAATTTAATGTTCATACTGGTACTTGGTATTTTGACATAGTTCTGATGCTGGTACATGCTGGTATTTATTACGTTTTTAATGAACAAATATTACAATTGCTAAAAATTATTTATCATCAGTATCTAATATTTTAAACTCAGTTTTGCTTTTTATTAGAAAGTTAAATGTTACGGCAATAATATTTTCCTGCTATACTGTGTTTTTATAAATACCATAATTTCAAACTTCATAATTGAAAAGCCTACAAACCCAAAATATGATTTAAAATTACAGTCACATCTGCAGATGTTTATAAAAGAGAGAATATGAATGAACAAACTTTCTTTTAAATCTATTTAGAGCGTGCACGTTGTCCCAAATGCATGTCGTTTACATTTTATTGGAAGAATTATTCTTTTGTTAACATCCAAAAAAGCGTTTCAAAATGGGATGCCTTTTGAATAATGAAGCTTCATTCCCAAGTAAAGTTTTGACTAAATTCTATAAAACAGGATGTAATTTTTTTTTCAAAGGATTTTAGTCTTCTTTTTTTTCTAACGGATTTTATTTTTACTTTCTTCTAAGAAAAAAATATTAGATTCATGAAAATTTTCGACTTCGGTTTTCGAAGGATTTATACGCTTTAGTAGGCCCTGAATACGATTTGAAGTTTTTAGAAAATGTCTGACTGTGAGCATGTCTGTCTGCATGTGGCAAAAATTTTGTGGCCGCTCTATCTTAAGAACTAATGCACGGAATTTAATAAAACTTTATATTCAGTTAGACCTTGGTATAAATTTGTGCTGACTAGTTTGTGCTGTAAATCCCCCAACAAGTGGCGCTGCTATGCTAAATTGTTCACGATTTTCACGATAGCTATATATCAAGAATTAATGCACTCAATTTCACCAAACTTCAGATTCTGTTAGACCTTGCCATAAAAAGATCCTGGTTACGTTTTGGTGTAAACAGCGCAACAGGTGACGCTGCTATACTACATTTTGCACGATTTTCACAATAGCTCTATGTCAAGAACTAATGCACAGAATTTCATCACACTTAAGATTCAGTTAGAGGCTGACATAAGGCGTTATTGATTAGTTTTTGGTATAAATCTCCCAACAGGTGGTGCTGCTATGCTGTATTTTTCAGGATTTACATGATTTTAGCGATAGTCATATCTTAAGAACTAATGCACGGAATTTAATAAAACTTTATATTCATTTAAACCTTGATATAAATTGGTGATGATTCGTTTTTTGTGTATGTGAGACCTCTATGAGATAGAAGGAAGTTTTGGGATTGTCACATCCCACTAGTTTCATTTTGGAAAGGAAGACTATTATGTACATCTTATTGGAGTTTAGTGTTCTTTTTGCTTGATGTTCTCTGCCATGCAACTTTTAAATATCTAATTTATATAACGTTGTAATATAACAGCAAGGGTGTAGTATAAGAGTTTTAATGTACAATATCCTGGAAAAACAAGTCGCACCCCGCTACTCATCAACTCTGCCGCAAATCGGCGCATATAAATCTAACTGGTACCAATTGTTCACTAATAACATCCGCTATATAATTCTTTCTTTAAATTTTACTTAGTGGATGATCTACTTATAAATTGTAACAATTTTTTTTTTTTTTAATATTAACACCTAATTTTTACATCATATTTGAATTTTCGGCAAAGTACCAAACAGGAAATCACTTGGACAAATAGTTTTGGAATTATGCAGTTTTAAGTTTTGGAACATCTAAAGTTAAATTCAGAAGAAAGTATTGGATTCGGAAAAAAATTCGAATTTGGTTTTCGATGGATTTATACGTTTTAGAAGGTCCTGAACACTATTTGGCAACTTTTAGAAAATGTCTGTGTATGAATCTGTATGTCTGTCTGTGTGTCTGTGTGTGAAAAACATTTTGTGGACGCCCTATCTAAAAAACTTATGCAGGAAATTTAATAAAACTTTAGATTCAGTTAGACCCTGACATAAATGTGTGCTGATTAGGTTTTGGTGTAAATCTCCCAACAGGTGGCGCTGCTACGCTGCATTTTCATGATTTCCACGATAGTTATATCCTAAAAACTAATGCACGGAATTTAATCAAACTTTATATTCTGTTACATTTTCACATAAGTAGATATTTATTAGGTTTTGGTGTAAATTGACCAACAGGTGGCGCTGCTACGCTGCATTTTTAACGATTTCCACGATAGCTATATCTCAAGAACTAATGCACGGATTGTCATCAAACTTCATATTCTGTTATATCTTGACATAAACAGATGCAGATTAGGTTTGGGTGCAAATCGTCTAACAGTTGCTGCTTCGATGCTGTGTTTATGCCGATTTCCGCGATAGCTATACCTTAAGAAATAATGCATGAAATTTCACCAAATTTCATATTATGTTAGATCTTCACGTAAATAGATCCTTATCAGGTTTGGGTGTACACCGCATGACAGGTGTCGCAGCTATGCTGTGTTTTTCTTGACTTCCGCAATAGCAATATCTCAAGAACGAATATATTGTCATTTAATTTTGCTTGCAAACGATTTGACTTATATAGAAGACAAATGCGTGATGGCCACAATGAACAAGTTTATTGTTGCGGAGTAGATTGAAATGCGGATAGTTTTGTAAGCCTAACTTAAAAACCACTTGGGACAATGACTGCAATTTTCAGTTAGATGATGTCCGCTCTGGACGGTGAGCATCTGTAAAGGAGGACCTCTTAAAAGAAGCTATCTCTGAAAATCCATGTCACACATCTTAAAGACTAAATATTGCAAAATGTACAGTGCATGATCATTTGAAAGCTTCTTTTAGAAGAGCTCCTCCATTACAGATGATGGTCGTTCAAAGCGGACATTTTCTTCGAGGCTGAAATTTCCGCTCTTAACCCCTTCGCGACTAGCATCCTTTACTGAATTTTTAATCTTTTACCACCAGTTTTCCATAACGTAAATTTTCGCCTAATCGAATCGCAGAAATGCTAAGGTTAAATAAGCCAAAGCTTACGATAAACAATAACGAAAAATCATGCGTCAAGCATAGATTATGTAACACTTTCCAACGCGTCTAAAATAATTTTACAAATGATACCGTTTAATAAGCTGAAAGATAACATCTAAGTAAACAATTTGGAAAACGCATAACATATTTAAAAACATAATTTCAGGAATTTCCAACGTATACAATATTCGTAAAAATATCCGAATACTTTTATTCAGCCCTGTATATGATCTATAGATTTGTATATATACTACATAGGATTCTAAATTTTAGTTCAGTTAAGAAACGCGTAGCACAGTTTAAAATTCTCCTTCTGGAGTTTCTGTCAATAAACGGAAATGTGTTCGCGAACTTTTGTGCCTCCCTGTATATGATCTACAGAATTTATACACACCGCGTAATAAACAAAAAGTGAGTTAATTTTAAAATCGCGGTCAGTATTGTTAAACGCACTTCCAGGAATTTTTGTCAGACAGAGAATTCTTTTGTGTGTCCCTGTAAATGAACGATGACTACTATACACACAATATTCTGTAGTAAGCCTCTTGTAAGGCACCTTAGTGATATATATAAATTTCAATGCATTTAAAATAGTGAAACATTATTTAAATAAACCGCAGACGATTTTTCTCCATAGACGTAATGTAACGGAATTCTTTTGACCGTCCCTGTAAATTCACTATAAGTGCTATGCACACCCTCTTCCATATTAAGCTTCTTGTAATACACCTTAGTGATATATATCAATTACAATGCGGTTGCAATTGTGTAACATCATTAAAATAAACCGCAAATGATTTTTCTCCATAGACCGTAATGTGACGGAATTCTTTTGAGTGTCCCTGTAAAAAAACTATAAGTGCTACACACTTCAGTTGAAATAGGGAACGTGCTATAGATAACGACAATAACATATAAAAATTGCAAGGCAATCCGAGCATATTTACGGGAGTTAGAGCACGGACAGACGGCAGACGGCCAGACGGCAGACGGCCAGACAAACCGAAGTCATAAACACTTTTCAACTAGGTTGGAAAGTGTTAAAAATAACTGGTGGAAATAATTGAAGATTCTGAGCGTCATATGCGTTACATATACGTGTCGCTCGTCCCCAAGGGGTTAAACGTCTCAAACCCTCTTCGAACTGTGTCATCTGAAACAACATTTTGTCCATATACAGCACAAATTTTACGAGCTGTCTGACTAGCATTTTTACATTTCTTGAAATAAAAGAGCATAATAGGACGAAAATGACCGTTTTGGTTTTCCATTCTACGCATTCCACTCAAACAAAAATTATGCCACAACACAAGTGAAAATTATGTAACGCAAGCAAAAAAGACCGAATGTACATATCTGGGTCATTCAAGGTCACTCCTTATGAGCAGTAGCAAAACTAGTCGTTGGGGGCCACCGTAATACTTACCCATCATGGATATGCATACTGTAAAATATTAAAATTAAAAAATTTGTAAACTACTTATAAAATGCATTGCAATTCAAATAAAATCCTGGCTTGATGACGTCATAAATTTTAAAGGCTCGATTACTGAATTGCTTAAAAGAAACATCCTTATAACTCCAAAAAAATAATCCTATTAACTAGCGGTTTATTTCATCTGATTAAGCGTCTCATTTTCAATTAAAATATATCTTTGAATTGAAATTTGGTTGAAATACAGGGTCATGAAAAATCGAAGAGTGTGGTAAATAGGATTACAAATATCTCGGCAACTCATTATCCGATCGACTTCATGCTTTATGCAAAATTTATGTTTTTTATTCTCTTTTATATTCACTCCTTAAAAAAACAATTTCGAAAGTTTTTATATACCTTATATCAGAACGAATATTTCGGGAGTCCGAAAAAAATAGTTCCGGATAATCAAGGTTACTGAAATTCAATAAGCTTCTTCACATTATTACATACTAAGTACATACCAAATTTCAAGTCTCTACCTCAATTTTTTCAGGAGATAGAACGTTTACAGACACACAGACACACAGACGGACGGCAAAATTTTTTTTCTAAAAATATGTTTTTCGCAATCTCCAGTGTCTGAAACGTGTAAATCCGACAAAATTTTATTTTCGATTTTCAAAACGATTACAAGGCTTACCTTATACTACGTATGATGGGTAAGTAATAAGTAGACGACACCCGCTTCACTTTTTGAAAAACCACAGAACTTTCCGAATGACCCAATATTTAAAACTAAATGTGTCAACAATAACAACAAAGAATCTATAAGGATATTAGGGATGTTTAATAAGTGATGAGCTGAAGGCAGGCACAAAACATTTTGGACAAAGGTAACACGATGAAAAATGCTAGTCAACGACTTTTTGTAAAAAATTATACAGGAGTGAGACGTCAAATGGCACGCGTAATCAGTACACTAACGTATGCAGAAAGACGCTCAGTAAAGCAGGTACTAGTCGTCATTAAGAACAACTCTTCCAGTTATTTTGGAATAACGTGCGGTAGCGTGATTTCAGTAAGGAAGTATGGAAGAGGAACAGCGTTTTTTGAAAAAAAATCGTCATCGGAAGTCAGAAGTATGCGGAGACTATTTCATGTGTTTAGTAAAAGTGAAGAGAAGGTGCAAGCGCTTTGGAAAGGGACGAATGTCCATGGCAGACCACGGCCGATGTAGTGTACCTAGACACGTTTCTTTGTAGTTATTGTCTATCTGCTTCCGTATTCTCAACTCACGATACTGAGCATTATTCTAAAATCACTGGAAGCATAATGACTATTGGACGGTACGCTCGAATGACTGCCACTTCTTATGTCAGTCGACTATGTGTCACATATGCGATGTCTCGTTCCTGTATGAATCTTTATCTAAGATCATTAACTTCCCTTCCACGTTTGGTAGCAGTATGCGATTCATGTATGATTTGTGCGTTCCTTGGACTTATTTTATTGAGCACCCCTAATACTTAGAACTTTCCCTAAATTAAGCAACAAATTGGAAAAGTGAAATCTATCGGATATATGTGGTTTAAAAAGGAATTTTCTTATATTGTAAAGATTTCACATGTTAAAGGGTCGGAGTAAAAATAAGCCGCACATAGTGTTTTTTACATACACTGGTTCCAGATAAAATTTTAAAAACTAAAAAAAAAAAGCTTAATTTTTAATCAAACGTTAATCCGTTTTAGGCTAGCTTTGAATGAATGTGGACAGGCCATCAAAAGAAAAATTAAACAGAACAATGATTTTCAAAGGAACTTTTTATTTTCAAATATTTGACCCATTTCGATCTTTTTTCAACCCCACTTATCCCAGAAAAGGTAAACGTAAAAATTGTTCTAATTTAATGTCAAATTTGCCGCTTTATTTAAGGTCTGTTTCTGACACATAATGAAAGATGGTTTCCGAGAAATTCTTGAGTTAATTGAAATGAATAATTTAAAATGAGAGGTTAGTAATTTTGTCAGGAATTCTCTTTGTGAATATATTAAAATCATATAGTAAAAAAAAAGATAAAAATCAAAACCGAGTTACCATAAAATGGAGAAACAACAACAACAAAAAACATTTTTATAATATAATAAAATGTAAATAAATCGAAACAGATATGTATAAAATATAAAAATATTACATAAATTAACTTTTAACATAAATTTAAGGAGAAGCATTTAGTAGAATGAATATTTTTTATATCAGTTTTTAGGTTTTAAAGAATTAAAATTTCTTGTATTTTTTTAATTTTTTTTAACTATAAAATAAAAACTATCGTGACGGGAAAACAAAACAAGAATATAGATGAATGCGTAACAAATCTGTGCTGCAATTAAACACGTATTCTGACTGAGATCATGATTTGACTTATAATAATGATCACGTAGCTATACTGAAATCCTTTTCTGCAAGCGATGGTATTGCATTATTTATTATCTGTCCAAAAAGATTAAGTGATATTTATCCGACATATCAGTTGTGTAATCTGGCTGATGAAATGGTGAAGGATTTGTTAGGAGTTTAAATGCAAATCTCGAATAGAAGTCATCAATAGTTGCGTGCAAACACAAAAGTTAAATTTCTGTAGAAAGTATAAAATTTCTATTTATTTAGTTCATGTTTGTGATAACATTTTTATAGGTAGTAAAAAATAAAATAAAATTCTTATTGATATTTGCAACTCATTGTACATAGTAAAAAAATTTTGGTAAAAAATTACGGTACATATACTGGCAACTTTGTGACCAGTATATATAGCGTAATTTAACTGGACAGTATATGTACCGTAAAATATTTAAAGTACATGCACCGGCTGCATCCTCCCCTCGCCTCAGGCCTGCACGCATTACGTAACAAGAGCGAGAGCATCACTTCAAGGGTTGCCGTACACCGAGGCGGGGGTACCAGCTTTTTCGTTATTGAAAAATAATTATTTTACGGTATAAATAGCGATTTTTTACTGAAAAACAATCATTTTACGGTATAAATACCGTTTATAATCGAAATGGTACATATACTGTTTTTTATACGCTTAATATACCTTAGACGTACGGTACTCATACCGCAAAGAGTGAAAACGGTACAAGTGCCGTTAATTTACGGTACATCTACTGAAATTTTACGAAAAATTTTTACAGTGTATAGTAAGCATTTTAAAGTATTACATAAACCTGAGTTACATGAAGAGGGAAAGCTAAAATATAATATAATACATTTTTTGCAAAATATTATACGTAAATATATTACAATGAAGTAGGAAAAATTTATAATTCAGTGAATTTCGCAATTGAATATAAATCATTTATATAAAGATAACAAAATACTAATATGGAAAACGCATAAAATATTTGAAAACCCAATTTCAAAAATTACCACTTATAGTCGGGGAAGTATCCGTATTTTTTTTGTGAAGCCCTGTTTTTTATCTATACATTTTTATGTATACTACATAGCATGCCAAATTTTAGTTCAGTTGGGACATATCTGAAAACTCCCAACAATTTCCGTCAATAAATGGAAATGCATTCGAATTCTTTTGTGAAGCCCCGTATATGATCCACAGACTTTATACACACCAACTAATATTCAACAATACAGTTAAATTAAAAAATGCACGCCACAACTGAAAACACACTTTCAGCACTTTTCGTTTAGATGCATTACTGCAACTGTATACTTTTGTGCCTTCGGGTGCGTGCCTAAACATTAAATAAGTAAACATAATATAAGGATTCTTTTAAAATCCATAAGGAATAAAAAAAAAACAGAAATTGTTTTATTAACGTTTTCCAAACATCGTATTAAATATGATTTTAATACAAATCACATAAGAATTTCCTTTGCATTTAACAAGTGTAAAGACTGGTAAAAACAATTGATATACCTTTAAAAGAATTCAATAAAATACTTAATAAGGTTAATATTTTTCTTTTTAATTTAATACAACATCGATTATTTAAATTATTAAAATAATAACAGGTTGGAAATTGTACGTCAAACATGACAAACGAGGTGCGTTCGTACTATAGCTAGTTATATAAAAATTCAGATCTTGGTGATTTTTAACTGTATGAAATGAATGATATCGTCTGCAGATTAATTTCTGTAATAAAATAAGTAATCTCGGTCGCTTGATGATTAAACCTCGGAAGCTCCTATAACAAGAAAGCACTGACTTTTTTTTAAAATTAAAATTTCTTAATAAATATTTTTATTAATATCTTCTAAAGTTTTAATTCGATTTTCGTAAAATTTGAAATGTTTCGACAAAATCTGCAAAGATAATATATCTTAAATTTCAAACAATTGGGTTGGGTAGTTTTTGCGTTGTTATATGTGGACAGACGGACGGACAGACAGACAGACGGACGGACAGACAAACAGACGGACGGACCAGATGACGACAATAGGTGCTACGTATTTATATAATTACGAACGAACCTAAAAACTAAATCTCATGAATCAGACATAGATTATGAAACACTTTCTAAAATTAACAGAATAAGAAATTTCATTTTTTTGTACAATGAAATGAGATATCACAAGAAGACATTTATATAACACATAATTCAGTAAAAATCCCCTTTTTCAGCAACTGCTGCCCATATCCGGAAGTGTGTGAGAACTATTTCGTGCATCCCTGTATATGATCGATAAAATTTACACACACCATGTAATGCACTAAACATTCTTTAATTTTAAAAATGTATACCGCAGCAGAAAACGCACTTCCAGCAATTATCGATCATAGTCAGTGCTCTAACCGAATACTTTTGTGTGTAAATAACGATATGTGTTGCACACTCCATACGCTATAGAAAACATGTTGTAGTGAATCTTAGTGATCTTTTTAATTTCATTATGTTTGAAGTATCATAACATCATTAAAATACACCACAATAATCTTTCCCCCAAATATCATAATGTAATGGAATTATTTTGTGTATCCCTACAAATAAACGATAAATACTTCATACTTCATTTTCAGTAGGGAACATGCCATAGTAAACCTTAATACCACATATCAATTATATGACATCCAGAGTATATTTAGTGAATTAGACCATGGCCTTTAGGCCATACAAGCCGAAGTCATAAATACTTCTGAACTATGTTAAAAAGTGTAAAAAGGTACTGTATAAAATTATATCTGAGATCAATAGATTAATTCATAGCTTAATCCCTTCCTAATTTCAAATATACTGGAGGGGTTATAATAAAAGTATCTTTATTTGGAGCTGTCTGTAGCTCGAAGGAATAACCCGAACGGAACCAAAATCAGTAGATTTAGTATTCTAGAAGGGGGGGGGGAAGAAGAATGGAACAAAAAAAATAATTGTAATAATCGTCGACAGATGGTGCTGCGGGGCTTGTCGGCGCAAACGCCGTTGTAATCATCGGCAAAATCAAGAAACTCAATGACTTAAAGATCGCATATCATAACATGTGCGAAACATTACTCCTGATGCGTTACATTCCGCAGTTGAGCACGTCGTGCACCGCCTGGATTGTGTCTTCCAACACAATGGCCAAGTGGAACTTGAACTTGATTGGCACCGCCATACGAAAGCGTAACCATATCCCCAGTGACATTTTCCAATAAATAAGGTATGACATTCAGTTTTACGCCTTAATTCTTTGTTCTTGTATTACACATTATATTTCACAGTCAAAAGCTCCATCTGTTGGAAATTATCACAATTTTTTTTTTATTGTTCCATTCTTCTTCCACTTTCTTGAATTTATTGGTGTTATTACTTCAAGCTGCAAACAGCTCTAAATAGAGATACTTATATTATAACCCCTTGGTATATTAAAAACACAAAAATATAAGTTAATAGGCCATTATGTAATAACTATTATTATAATTATAAAATAACTCACAGGGATTTCTTATGTAGGAACGTCTTACAAAAATTATTGATATTCATCAAATTTCTTTATTTAAAAGACTTTTTGCGATAAATATACTTTTCTCCATTATAAAATGCCGGATCAAAAGGGAATTTTCATGAAAAGTCGAAAAATGAAATAAAATAAAATAGTTTTTGTAGTTAAAAAAAGAGAAATGAATAGTTGAATAACTGTAGTAAACTGAAGTTATTTTTTTAAGTTTTTGCATTGCACCATCAATTATCTTTCCCTCAAACTGAAGTCATATTTTCCGTCCTATCTATTCTGAAATATGTCTGGCGAAATGGAATGGATTGATAATTCAATCCTCGAATAGAAGCCATCAATAGTCACATTGAAACACAAAATTTAAATTGTTTAAATTATAGAAATTCTAAAACTTTTCTACTTATTTAGGAACTGTAAGGTTTGTGACATATTTCAGAGAAGAATTTTCCAGACTATCTGATTTAAATAAAATTACCTATCTGCGTAGAATAAAATTAAACATTTTGCGAGTTTCGTAATTTTTGTGAATTTATATATATATATATATATTAATACCGTATATAAAATTAATATCATATTAATACCGTTATTCTACGGTAATAATATATATATATGTATAATATAAAATTTTATATTGGACGTTATCAGTATGATCAGGCCCTGAATCCTGTTTTAAATGCAGCATTGGTTGAGAAGACAGATGTTGAAGTCGCCGAAGTCAAAGAAAGTTTATTTCAAGACAAACGCTGACTATGTCACAGAACTTTTAACTAAATGGCTGATATAACTCACACTCTTAGTGTAAGCAACAGTCGAATTATTTAATGTATTTGCAGTCATACAATCGAGCTGAGTAGTGGCAAAACAGTTCCCAAAGGTGGTTCTCCAAATTTAGGAGGCTGGTTTGAGACTAATAGTTTATTCCATGCAAATCTTACTAATGCACAACTCCACTTAAAACACAGCTTCAAAAGAAGCTTGAAACCCGATTAGATCGATTACATTTTATTGAAGAAAATCTAACGATGAATAAAATGAACTCCTCCAGTGACCGGGTTTATTTTGACAATCAAAACAACTTAAAAATCTGTCTCCCAAGCCAGTGTCTGCGGTATAAGTATAAAAAATATTTAGCTCAAAGTTACATGGCGCGTTTTGCGGAGCCAACGAAATCTGTGTTAGGAGGGAAAAAAGGGGTAGTAAGAGGCGGGGCGTGCTCGCCAATGGTTGAAAAAGTGGACCAAAAGGCGATACCACAGACGTCATGTCGTAACTCTTTCTTTTAGAGCGGAATTTTAAATAGGTGAAAAGTTTAAGCGGGAACTGAAATGAATTATAGGATATCGAATGATGATTTTAATAAAAAATAAAAATGGTATTACAAGATGTTCCAAAGAAATAAAATTCAATGTCTCAAAATATGAAGAAATAAAACAGGTGTTTTTTACAAGAAGTGTTGCATTTATAATAGAATAAGGTTTTTAGAATAAGAATTAAAAGAATGTGTTGATTAAAGATATGAAATTAAAATGTAAATGATATTTAAGATATTATTAAAAGACAGGGAAAAAAAGTAGAATTGTAAAAATTTGGAATAAATTAATTAAGGTAAAATGGCGAAATTCTTTTATTATTACACACATATATATATATCTATATATATATTATTAATTGATTATTCACAAATACACATATCTAGCTACAAAGACTCTTTTACTTATGCACGTGCGCGGATGTGATGTGCAGACATCTTAGGCATTACACTGCAAATAAAGGAGTCTTAAAGTAAGACAAAAAAATGACTGAAAAAGCATTTAAGACACGTAAATGTCTTAATATAGAGCTTAGACATAATAGATACCTTAATTTAAGACACTTGTGTGTCTTAATCGACTGGTGGTAGAAATGAACCAATAGGGTTTCTGTGGCCAGTGTCTTAATATGGTAAAATGTCTTAAATTAAGACATAACGTTACGGTTGTTGATCACATCTCAATTGAGAAGGGAGGGAGGGCAGGGCAAGCAGGTTCAGTGATGACCATAAGAGATGTAGGCGGCGTTATTACATGACGGCGTAATGCATTCACAAATATAATAAATACAACAGCTCCTTGGGTTATAAATGAAAATATTTAAAAAAATAAAAGTGAGTTTTACCTGTATGTTTTCTTATATATTGGTTTTAATAACGTCACATAATTTCTATTATATATTTGTAAGATACGAGATTAGTTTTCAAGCCACGTGTACAACAAGATCCATAGCTTTCAAGTTTTTTGTTTTTTTGTTTTCCAACAAGTTTAGTTTTTTGAAACATTTTCTGCATCTATTTAAAGATTTTTGTTTATTAAATGTAATCACTAAGCTTCCCCCTCCCCCTCCTACAGAACTAGAAAATTTTCTGGTATTTAAACTATCAAACATAAATAATTAATTAAAATATGAAACCATTTAAAATGGATCACAGTTTGTGGATTACTAAAATAGGTGTAAAAATAAAAAGGTTCTAAAACATTAAAACCATTTAATGATGTTAAAAACATTCGTCGGACGATTAGTACCAGACCAAGTAGATTACACCAGATTTTTGGTATATTGTACGATAACATATCATTACAGGATTTCCCACCACTTGTCAGGATTTCCACTGACTCCCTCAGTATACATGTAGCATAGTCGTTCATTTGCGCGATAATCTTTACTTTACTAAAATATATATCAATTTCTGTTTTTAAATTTCACCGAGAAAGTGCAGTAGATGGATTTCCTTTTGCTGTGTCTGACTTGTGCCCCCTTATGCTGTCTTGTAATTTTCTAGTTGTCATATCTATGTATGTAAATACTTCATTTATATTTTTACACTAGCAAGCTACGCCCGCTACGCTGGTCAATTTCTATTAACGAACTTTTAATCAAACAAAATATTGACATTTCATAATTCTCTTTTATATTTTAACAGAATAATAAGGCTACTATAATTTGTGACTCGTGCTATAGCCAATATACACGTCAGGACACGTCGCCCTTATCAGTATCTTTTTACGCATGAAGTTTTCGCTATGGTACTCGATTGTGAAATTTGGTAATTTTTCAAATTCAATATTTGAAAAACGGCATAATCATTAGATTTGAAATTTATATCAAGAAAAGTACAATTTTTTACATTTCAAACGCAGTCTGTCTAACAATTTTCTGACAAATACTTTTCGAGCTATTATTTTTTTTCAGTAACTTCAAATGTTTCATTTTACGAGATTAATCTGTGGTAACAATTAGCGAAAAACCTAGTCGTCAGTACAGCTTTTTATTAAAGAGGCTGTTGGAGCAGGGATTGTCACCACCAATTTGCCACCATCACTCTGTTCTGTAGAGTTCCAGAGACTCCATAGATTTGTAATTTAGAATGATTTTAGAACGCTTTTCGCTCATTTCACCCTTTTAAATTTCGATTTAAAAAAATTATTCTTAGAGAGCATTTACATCTTATAAGTAACTACAATGCCAAATTTCAAATTTCTTGCTCCTTCAGTATAAAAAAGTTGCAATTTTCGAACATTTTTCGCTCCTGCACCCCCCCCCCTTCTGGGATAGTGGCACCGACATAAAATATAGCCTATGTTGGACCAGGTGTTGTCACCATCAATTTGCCAACATCACTTTTGAAATCGGTTCTGTAGTTCCAGAGACTCCATAAAAATTGTAATTTAGAATGTTTTTAGAACGCTTTTCGCTCATTTCACCCTCTTAAATTTCGATTTTTTTTTTCTTAGAGAGCATTTACATCTTATGAGTAACTACAGTGCCAAATTTCAAATTTCTAGCTCCTTCAATATAAAAAAAATTGCAATTTTAGGACGTTTTTCGCTTCTGCACCCCCCTGGGATTAGTGGCACCGACATAAAATATAGCCTATGTTGGAACAGGTATTGTCAACATCAATTTGCCTCCATCACTTTTGAATTCGGTTCTGTAGTTCCAGAGATTCCATAGAAATTGTAATTTAGAATGTTTTTAGAACGCTTTTCGCTCATTTCACCCTTTTAAATTTTGATTTTTTTTTTCTTCTTAGAGAGCATTTACATCTTACATAAGTAATTACAATGCCAAATTTCAAATTTCTAGCTCTTTCAGTATGAAAAAAATCGCAATTTTAGAACGTTTTTCGCTCCTGCACCCCCCTGGGGTTAGTGGCACCGACATAAAATATAGCCTATGTTGGAGCAGGGGTTGTCAGCATCAATTTGCCATCATCACTTTTGAAATGGGTTCGGTAGTTCCAGAGATTACCCCCTACAAACAAACAAACAAACAATCTTTACTCCTTTATAATATTAGTATAGATTTAAATGGGATGATATAAATTCCTGCTTTTTCATGCATATCTATGGGGTCCGTTTTTCTGGTCTGTCAAATGGTTTCATACTTTAATTGATACAAAAAGGTGAATTTTGTTACAATTTTAGAATAATTTTTCTATATATTTAAAAACTTCTGGGGATATAATATATATTCTATTTATTTAATGACTTCTATATATTTAATGACGATTCTGGATACATAATGGAACGATGCAATTTGAATAAAAAATTCAAAACAGAAAGAATGAGGCTGGATAGGGAAATTATCAATATTAGGTTTTTACAACTCTGCAAGGAGCACAGGGTTATCCAACATTTTTGAGGAATCTTAATAAAGTAATTCAGGAAGAAATTTCTGAGATCGGCTGTAAATTAGACAGTATTGCCCTGAAGGCACATATTAGAAGCACGTTTAAACTGATTGATCTTTTGACCAGGAAAGTAAGGGACTTATACAGTGAATTGTCACGGGTTTTAGATAACAGGAATTTTGATGAATTTTTGCGTTTAGTGAACATTTACCAGATAATTCAGAAAAAACAAAAATAAAGGTGTCTTTTTACGGGAAAATCAATAGACTTAAAGAAGAAATCCTATAAAGGGCTACAGTAAAAACCAATACCATATGTTAACCTCACCAATAAGAAAATAGACGGAAAACTGCATAATTTTCTAAGTATGGGACCTAAACAGATATTTCAGAGAAAAATAGATATCAAAAGTGTGATAACGGACTGGGAAAATATCATTAACATTATACCCACTAATAAAAAAGAGGAAGTTGTATTGAAGTTTGTTTTTCAATAATGTTTAGAAATAATTAAAAATACCTAGGGTATCGAACGATAAAGATTTAAGTGTAATCAAGCAAATTAAAAATAATCAGGAGGTCACAATTATACAAACGGATAAATCAAATAAACTTGCAATATTATATACTGCAGATTACATTGCCAAAATGGAGAATTGTATTAGTGAAATGAATTGTTTAAAAAAGATCCAAACTATGATTAACAGAAAAACACAAGAAATAATAAAACATGGTACTTGGCCTGGTGAAATAATAGTTAAACTTATGATTAACAAAACCGCAACTACCTTCCGCTTAATAGGACGTTTGAAAGACCATAAACCTGATCTCCCTCTCAGACCTATTGTTTCAAAATATTCAGCACCAACCTATTCAATCGAGAAAGCATTTCTACCCCTACTAAAGATAATGTTACCTCCCCCCCCCCACACACACTAAATATGCAATCAACTCTACCATAGATTTAATAAACGAATCAAAGATTTTAAAATTTAAGACAATACTATACTTGCAAGTTTTGATATCAAGTCGTTATACCCCTCAATTAATGTACAAGAAGTCAGAAATATTATTGAAGATCAAATCAGCAATAACCCAGTGTATGGCGGCAATATTAAAAGTACTCTTATATCCAGTTTAAATTTAATTACTAATAACAATGTTTTCATTTTTAATGGAAATTATTATAAGCAAACAGGAGGAGCCCCTATGGGCTCCCCCATCTCCGGTTTATTAGCTGAACTAAAACTGAGACCCTTAGAAGAACAGATTATCTCCACCTCGGATTTAAAACCGGATTTATGGATCAGATATGTCGACGGCATACTCATAATTTGGAAGTATGGAATCTCAAATCTGGAAAATTTTTTAAAACATGCCAATAGCTTAGACAACAAAATACAGTTTACAATGGAAATAGAGAAAAATGGGTCATTGCCTTTTCTGGATGTTGAACTAATTAAGTATAACTTAACACATTGTTTAGACAGAAATATTTACGGGAAACCATGCCGATCCAATAATACAATATCTAATAGCAGTGTAGTACCATTTAATTAGAAGAAAGCAGCATATAATTTTTATGTCAGTAGGGCATTTAACGTATGTTCACGAAATTATATAAACGCAGAATTAACCACGATTAAGAAAATTGAAACTCAGAATGGGTGAACTCAATGAAACTTATTAACGCAATAACTCCAAGAACTCAATGAAATTTATTAACCAAGTAATTTATGAATTTAATAACAGAAAAATAATAGCCAAGAATAAAATACAAGTTTCGAAATTTCGTAGTATAGATTATATCCCTCAACTTTATGAAAGAATCCGGTATGCTTTAAAGAAATATGACATAACATTAATTGCCAAACCTCCAACAAAATTACAAAATCTAGTACACAGAAAAATTGACCCCATAGATATGCATGAAAAAGCAGGAATTTATATCATCCCATTTAAATGTAAAAATAAAAATGAAGTATTTACATACACATGACATACATACACATATTTTTTTTTACATACACATAGTATGACAACTAGGAAATTACAAGACCGCATAAGGGAGCAGAAGTCAGATATAGCAAAAGGAAAACCATCTACTGCACTTTCTCGGCTAAATTTAAAAACAGAAATTGATATATATTTTAGTAAAGTAAAGATTATCGCGCAAATGAACGACTATACTACATGTATACTGAAGGAGTCAGTGGAAATCATGACAAGTGGTGGGAAATCCTGTAATGATATGTTATCATTCAATATACCAAAAATCTGGTATAATCTACTTGGTGTGAATGGTACATTTGGGTTGGAATAACCCACCTCTCTCAATATACTAGTCCATCCCCCTTCCTCCCCCTTCTCCATATGGGGTTTCGCCTTGGGCTATTTAAGCAGCTTACATTCTGGAGGTTACAGAACTTTTTCTCATTTCCACCCTTTGATGATGGCCAGGTTCTGGTCGAAAGCGCTCGGGATTACGACGAATATTTTTAGTATCTTAAAATGGTTTTAATACTTTAAAACTTTTTATATTTTTTCACCTATTTTAGTAATCCACAAATTGTGATCCATTTTAAATGGTTTCATATTTTAATTAATTATTTATGTTTGATAGTTTAAACGCCAGAAAGTTTTCTAGATCTGTAGGAAGAGGGGGGGGGGAGCTTAGTGATTACATTCAATAAACAAAAATCCTTAAATAGATGCAGAAAATATAACTAAACTTGGTGGAAAACAAAAAAAAAATATATATATATTCATGATTTAAATTAGTAGGTATTTTGAAATACAAATAAATGGATATACAAAGTCCTGTATGAAAATACTGAATAATAAATTAAATTGATTAAAGGTTAGATAAACAAATAAAATCTACCTTTGTTATAATTTTTTGAAAAATATTTTTTCTCTAGGCAAATGACTAAAATTATATCCGTGATATACATGACCAAAAAATGAAATTTGTACCTTACATATGTATGACAGAATTGATTGTATAATAATGATGTTAAAACAGTGATATAAGTCAACAAAATGATAATACTTAGTGCCCAAAGTCTTTAAAATATGTCCCAGGTTAAAATAATAATAAAAAAAAAGATAAACAATTTATGGAGAAGATGAATTCGAGGGGGGGGGGGGGGCAGGGACACCCCTATTGAAAACATCTTATATGATTCAATAGGGATTTCTTTTCAGTGTAAAAATGCCGATAAATATGTTAGTTTTGAATATTGATCATGAAAAAACGTTTTTTGAAAGTACTTAAAGAAGATAGTAATTTTTTAAAAATAATCTTAATTCCTAGAAGGATATGATATGAATACCCTTCGCAGATTGGGTCCTTTCTAAAGAATAATGTGCTACTACAGATGTAAGAATTAAAATAGATTCCTTTAAAATTGTAATTTTAAAAAAAATTCTTTGCTTAATTGGTAATGTTCTCATAATTAAAAATTAATATAAAAGGTTAACAGTATTTAAAAAATATACTTGGGAATATTCCACATGGCTTGCTGCAATACAAAATAAATTATGACAGTATAATGCAGACTGTTGTAATAGTCTTCCATAATTGGCAACCATTTATTTTGCTTTGTAGCTTGATTGTAAGTCTAAGTTTTAGCCTGCTGTCAATCATCTAGTGTAAATAAGAGAAAAAAATCATATAAGATGTTTCGAGTGCCTTAAAAATGACAGCATTTTAGATGTTTCGAGAGCCTTAAAAATTACAGCATTTTAGATGTTTCAAATGTCTAAAAAATGGTAGCATTTTAGATGTTTTGAAGGTCTAAAAAATGGCGGCTTTTTAAGACATTTGAAGTATTTTAAAAGCGTCTTTTTAAAGCTGTTATCACACGGATGACCATACCATATGAAGTCTGTTCTATTGCCTCTCGAGCTACACTTTCACGCTGCAACTAGGGTTATTTTCTCTATTGAAAGTTATCTGCTAATGTAAGGAGAGGGCGTAATATTTGGCGAGTAATTGTAGCAGGTGTTTTAATATTTAGTGTAGAGTTCGACTGATACACAGGAAGCATTATCGCGTACTAACATTTTATATATTGCAGTTTCTTTTCATGTCTGTTCTATATATATAATATTGTGATCATTTTACTTAAAATTCCAAGATTATAAAAACAATACTCTCGCTAATATAACATTAAAATTCTAAAATATAGAGTCCATATCTTCACTTTACGTCTTTCATTGCCTGTAAATGTTAAGAATTCTGAACTATCTATATATTTAAAACGCTAAGCGATTTCTTTCGACAATCCGTGAGAACAAACTACTGAATCAAATTACATCATTCTTTTTTTAAATGAAAGCTATTTGGACACAGATTTGTTATCGTGCATTCGTTTGTTCGAAAATTTACTTAATTAAACGTAATTTTCAATTAAACTTTTACGTCTGCTAATGACGTCATAATCGGATAACGCCTACTGTTCCGAAGCACAGAGTTTATTTTCTAAACTCTGTGGTTGAATAAAAGAGAAATAATAAATATTAAAAGCACGCGGTTTTAAGGCCGAATTTGTTAATTTGCAAGTTAAATTTCGGTAAAAATACTTATCCGCGTGTTTTATAAGCGAATAAAAATTCATATTTATTGTGACGTCACGGGAATATTGTCCATTGGGTTTATTTTATCATTATGCATTATAACTTTGTTGATGCCATTTTTTCATTACAATTAAATACAAAATATATTTATATTTGTGTGCATGGTGTTTAAGCATTAATGTAAGGTATATGAAGTACGTGTGAAAAGTTTGCGCCGGTGAAAATGACGTTATGCTTAGCTTGAAGTGCATTTTAACATGGATAAAACTAAAGAGAAAAATGTATATGATTGTGTTAACATGACATAATTTTACTGATTTTTGCATTCATAATTATAAAGATTAGAATTGGAGCCGTCATTGATTTCTTCATCTTGATTTCATACTTTGATTACATGTTACCAATTGCTTTTTTTTTAATTATAGGATAGAAGATTTCCTTTTTTAATAAAAAAAATCACAAAAGTAAAGGATTTCAGGAAATTTAAAGTTATTAAAAATAGTGTTATGGTAGAAAAAATATTGAAATAATGATTGTATTTTTAGCTAGAATAAACAATGTAAGACTAATATTTCATAGGAATTATTTTGGTAGATTTATTATAAGTTCATTTAACAGTTCCTTATTAGCGCAAAGTTCTATTTCTTTCACTGTGAATTTCTCTTTCGATGTCAAAAAATGTTTTTCCACTTTTGGACGCCAGCCAAAATACAGTGGCAATTTTTAGAAATGTACAACAGTTGTGACAACAAAGGCGCTATCGCTTTAGCTTTCATCGCGCTTACATCACTTCGAAATACTACAAATTTCTATTTTTTACTACATTTTACAATTTCAATTCTTACATCATCAATTAAAAAAAAAAATAGCTTTCGATTGAAATTTATTTGAAAACTGCCGATTAATTTAACGACTTTTTAAATAATTTTCAAGCATGAAAAGTTTTTCAATTCTATCTTATCAATGACCACCAGTTTACTTCAATAATGTAAAATAGCCCCTGGGAAAGTTGCTACAATTGAAAATAGATTTCCCTAACCATCATAAAAGTGAATAATAATAATAATAATAATAATTAAAAAAAAAAAAGTGATAAATCATAAGATCAGATTATCCATAAGATAGAACATTTTGGCGCTAAACAAAAATCTGTCAGGAAAAAAAAAAAAAAAAAAAAAAAAAAAAAAAAAAAAAAAAAAGACTATTTTTAGTTTATGTTGAACATAAAATTGATATGTTGAATTCGTTGATGAATATGTTCCATCAGATATCAGGATATGCTAGGAATTGCATTTTTTTTATTTTTTTACATTTGCCAACTGTATAAGAGGAAAAATATCCCCGACTGTGTATCCCCGAAAAGGGATAATCATCCTGATTATGTCAAGGAACCGAAGAAACCATACAAATAAATTACACTTGAAAACATTAAAAATCTCCCTCATCTGCAGATAGATTTATTACTGTAAAAAACTTCTTAATCTTTGCATAAAAATTGATTAGCTTAAAACAATGGATGCGTTTTAGAAGATATGGATTTGAAACAAACAATGATTAAAGAGGACATTTTAAAACTTTTAATTTAATCATTTTAAAACTTTTTTAACGTCGAATTTCGACGGTGCTTTTGGGCAGATGCAATGCACATGCGCATAGGAGCTTATTCGATTGTATTATCACGGGGGGGGAGAGATGTGTGCTTTATTTACTATGTTCTGTTATTTACTGAATATGATATGAACGTAGGAATATACTATTTGTATATACTTCATAGGTCCATGAATTTTTTTTCTTGCCGTGGGGAATATGGTGGTAATGTCAAACTGATTTGCATTTCACAGTTATTTACGGATTGTTTGTTTGGAGTTTGCATCGGAAATAGTACTGTAATTGACTGGGGAAAAAAATTGAAATAAAATATTTGAAAGACTGTTTTATACGCATCCCTTCATAAATAATAAAGAAGCTTATTTTACTGATATTGTTATAGTATTTTTTGCGTCAAGTTTTGACGGGTTCCATCTAGTTAGTATTAAGTGATTTAGAAAAAAATAGTATATTAAAACTAGTATTTTGTCACATGTATTAGAACCGCACAATATCGCTAAGCCGAAATCTGTAACGCAAAGAAAGATGTTAAATTAAGTTTTAGTTATTTTGCCAAAATCGCTATTATGACATTTTTAGTTAATATATTTTACATATTTTAAATGTAATTTATGTTACATATTGAATGTAATATAAAAATGAAATACGTTATAGAATTTAGATATAGTTCCCACTCTTTTGCAGTTTTTTCTTCCTTGGTTTTGATTATTTTAATCATTTTTCGAAAGTTTAAATTAATTTGATATTTTCATTTCAAAAATATAATAACATCTAATGATAATGCTGTACATGAATTTTGCTGCGGGGGGGGGGGGGGGAGGATGAAGTTACGTATAGCAACTGTAACATATTCTAAAACTTTTAGTACTAAACACTAATTTCGACATCATATTTTTCGGTAAATTTTATCTTCGTGTATCAAACTGAAAGTCACTCGTTAAAGTAGTTTAGAAATTACGCAGATTTTATGTTTGTACCTCCTAATGTTAAATAAATGTTCGATCGTCGCAAAACAGATTACAAGACAAGTGCTTTTTAAGCATAACGTAAAAATTAATTGGCGGAATGAGTTTTAATTTTGGGTTTGCATATTTGAAAATTCTAGAAATCTATTTCTGTTAGGAAAGTTTTAGTTACAATTCATTTTTGTTTTCGAAAATATATAAATTTTGATTCTTTTTTTGTTTTTAAGGGAAGCAAAATATTTTAACTGGAGGTTTTTTTTTTTTTTTTTTTTTTTTTTTTTTTGGGAGGGGGGATTATATGCGTTATTTATTATTAATACAAAATAAAAAAAGTGCACATTTTACTTAACAAATTGAAACACATATAAAGGTTTAAAATTTATACACTGCTAGGAGGGGGAAACAAAACTTTAGGGTGGTTGAAATTCAATAAATTAAAAAGGAAAAATAGACTGAAAAGGACATTATCACACACATACATTAAATACAACAATCCAACATGAAGTGAAAAATTAGCCGGAGCCAGGAATCGAACCTGGGTCTACAGCGTTCCAGGTTATCGCTCTGACCACTGAGCTACTCCGGCTGATACTGAATTTGCAATTTTTCACTAATAAACCATGTTGGAGAGAAAGTCGCCAACCATCTAGCAGACAGCCTTGGATGATCGAACAATTGTGAATATATTTTTACTATTCCACCGATTTACGAATAAATATGTGTGTCTGTATAATAGTTGTACATCTTTAAAAAAAAGATTATCAAGATTGTTTTAAAAGAAAATTATTAAAAGGTAAAATATAATTAACTATAAATAGCTGCTAGATAAATTTTCATTTATTAAATTTTATTTTTCTAAAAGTATAAGAAAATTTTCTGTCCCCGCCCCCCCCCCCCTTCCACTACAAAATTTGGATTTTTTTGTATTCTGATTCATGCTAAAAGGAGGCAATAATTTGTATTGCAATAAAATACCTTGATGCATGTTTGCTTGCATTTTTATCTTTGGCGACATAATTTGGCAATAAGTACGAAATAACGCCAAATATAGCTGCTGAAAATAGTTAAACTAATACAGTTTGAGAAGTAAATAAGTGACTACGACAGTACAATTATAACATATAGCAAATAATATAAGGAATTGAAATAAAATAATCGCGATAAATAACTTTAAATTACTAAATAAAGTTCTTATCGGGAGTGTAAATAACGACGAATTCCGAAGAGGCAATCGACGCATATGTAATTCCTTAATTACAAAATAACTGCACATTTTTAAAGTTCTTTTCGTGTATAATTGGGCCCTGTGTTACTAAAGATTTGCTTTTTTCTTAATTCTTCTGTATTTTTGGTTTCAATATTTGCGACAACCACGCTAAACGTAAGATGTTGGCTTACTGACGGTGGCCATCTTGGAATTTTAGAGAGCTCTGATTGGTAGATTTCGAGCTGATAAATATCGTAGAGGATACAAACTACTGTACGTTAGATCTTTAAGAAATTACAAGAGGCAATCTATCAAACGGGACGAATTCGAGCTTTTTCCTCTTGAAAAACGTGTTTCGGATGAAATATCTGTTATTTACTATGAGACGAGAGTACGTGTGATAGCACCATAAGACATATCAAGTGTTTTAAAAATGGCGGCGTTTTAAGACGTTTCCAATGTCTTAACTTCAGATGCAAAAAGGTGTCTTAAAAAGTAAGACACTTTTTTTTCACTTAAAATGTGACCATCCATTTAAGACACTTTTTAAACTGAATTTCAGACGTTTGTGTTTACAGTGTAATCATTATTTTTTATAGCTATTCGTACAGCAAGAAGTATTGAAAAAGAATTTCGAAATTCTTAATATTTACCTTTTAACTTGATCGATGATTAAAATACCAGGTTTTAAGAGAGCAATGGCACATCCCCTCTTATAAAGGGAGAATAAAACAGATATTTAAGAAAACGATATAATGCATATCAATAACTTGATTATAATCCAAAAAGTTTTATAAGGTTTTGAAAAAGTCTTTGAAAAAAAACGTATGTTTTTTCCTAGTAGACTATATTTCTAGTACTTTGTACCATAGTCATAGAGTTTTGAAAATTATTGGTGCGGCTCAGCTCGAATATAACTCTTTTTCATACAATTACATGTATGTGAGTGTGAAAGAGATCGATTAACAATTTAATGTTGCTTTTGTAACCCCCCTTTGAAAAAATTACACAGAATCGTTTACTGATAAATAACTCACAAATTAAATAAAAATACTTTGAATAACGTCTTTTGTTTTCGGAATATGGATTTTATTCCTATTTTCGTTTTTTATATCAAAAGTTCAAACGTTTATCATTTTATCTTAATTGAAAAAAAATAGAACATAAAGAGAAAAAGCATTCTTAATGTCATTTATCTCTATTACAAAGGTAAAAAGAAAGAAAAATACGCATCAAGCATAGATTATGAAACACTTTCTAACACTTCAAGAATACTTTAGCAAAATTCTGCCGCTTAGTAAGGTAAAGAAGATGCATAAATGAACATTTTAGAAAACACAAAACACATTTGAAAACCAGATTTCAGCAATTACAGGACATAGCCAGAAAAGTACTCCGATTATTTTCTGCAGTCCTGTATATAATCTATGAATTTGTATTACTCTAAACAGTAAACTACAATTTAGTTTATTAAGAAAACACATAACACAGTTGTAAATTCACCTTCAACAATTTCTAACAATACCCGGAAACAGATTTGAATTCCTTTGTACAGCCCTGCATATTACCTTAAGATATTTATGCACGCCACATATTAAGCTATATTTTAATTCAGGCAGAAAGACGCTGGAAACTACTGAAATCACACTTCCAGAGATAATCATGTATAGGTGGCCATGTATCCTGTTCTTTGCATGACACTGTATACGATTTAATTTATATTCAACAAACATGCCTTAGTATACTAAATATATTCCACGTTCAAATTGCATAACTCGATTCAAGAAACCCTTTAAGCAATTTACGCTGATACATAGTAATACTTACGATTACTTTTGTGTAGCCCTGTATAAGATCTATAGCATTTATACATACCACATATTATGCAAAAATTTTGGTAAAAGCATACCTAACTGAAAGCGTACTTCCAGAAATTATCGCTTATAGACAGTACTTCGGATATGAAAACTGTATCTGAAAACTTTTGTGTGTACCTGTAAATGAACGATAACTGCTATGCACATCAAATTAAACAACAGGCATCTTGTAGTAAACCTTAGTAATCAATATCAATTTCATTATATTTGAAAGTAACACAATTAAAATACCCTGCAAACAGTTTTCCCCCGTAGACCATTATGTAACCGAATACTTTTGTGTCGCCGTGTAAAAGAATGATAAATACTTTACAGTCCATATTCTATAGAAAGCATGTTTTAATGCACATGAGAAACTGATATCAATTTCATTATACTTGTAATAGTATAACATGATTAAAATGCATCGCTAACGATTTTACCACATCGACCATAATATAAGAGAATTCTTTTGCTTTTACCTTTAAACTAATTATAAGTGCTAAACGTGCAATATTCGACAGTAAGTAGTGCCCGTCAGCCATGTATATCAATTTCAATATATTTCAAAGAGTGTAACATCATTAAAGTACACTGCAAAGGATTTTTCCCCATAGACCATAATGAAACAGCATTCTTTTGAGTACCCTTGAAAATGAACTATTAGTGCTACACACTTCGTTTTCAATACCGAACACATCACTGCGAACCTCAATAACATACATTTATTGCATGGCAATCCGGGTATATTTACGCGAGTTAGAGAATGTCAGACAGACGGCCAGATAAACCGAATTCATAAGCACTTTTCAACTATGTTGGAAAGTGTTAAAAAAGAAAAAAAAATGGCACATTAAAAATTCCATAAAAAATTAGAAAGTCAAAAAACGGAACCTTTTTTATATTAGGGGGAAAAAAGAGTCCATTTAAAAAATTATTGGTGGGGCTCCAGCCCCACGAGTCCATACAACTCTGGTCCTATGCTTTGTACCCTGTCTTCTTGTGTTACTAATAAAACGTAAATTAGCGTGTTTTTAGATCTGTCATGGCCTGAAGGGGGTTTGTACACTGTTAAAAATAAATCCGTTAATTCATGGTAAAACTACTGGCAGCAAAGTTGCCGAGTATTTTCCGTTCCGTTCGTAGATTTTCCTTTTTGAAAGATAACAGAAGGAAAATCTCCGTTTCAAGATACGGTAACTTTCCGTTTTGAAAACTTCGGTCAAAAGAAATTACCTTTCTGTTTGTGCTGCCATCTGTTGACTACACCGGGAGTATTTAATAAACTTCAAGAATGTTTTCGGCTGACCTTGGGGTTCGAACCAGAGATGACAGCGTCTCGAGCCAAGTGCTTCACCGCAAGACCAGTGGGCCCTTGCTAGAATAAGAAATTGAAATGATGATAGCAGATTTCTTCAAATCGCGGCTTGGAACTTAAACAATCTGGGGTTTAGAAACCTGGTAATTTTGAAATTAATTGGGGGATATTTTGTTAAGAGATTATGACCGAAAACTTTATTATTAATAGAGGATTAAAACATGAATTATATATACTCTTAATTTGATTGTTAGATGCAAAATATGAATATTATATTTTGAATTAAATTCGATAACGTATGTTTGCTTTTTTGAGAAAATCGATTTTTTTCAACTATTATAGCTTTTTTAAATGTGTTCGGTTAGAATATATTTTTAGTGAGAGTGTTTTTTATAACTTTAAAAAACAAATTGCGAATAATTTCAAAGGAATGAGAAAATTATTTGTTATTTTTTTAAATTCGAAAGCATTATTTTTGTTTGTTGCTTTTTTGAGTAAAATCGATTTCTTTTTAACTGTGAATATTTTTTTATAACTTTAAAAAATAAATTGCTAATAATTTTAAAACATGGGGAGATTAATTGTAGCTTTTTTAAATTCGAAATAATAATAATAATTTAAATTTTTGTTCTTTTAAATAAACTCGAAATTTTAGTTTTTCTGTGCTGCAACATGTCAGTTTTTTAAACATTGGAAATAAATATGCAGCAGATAACGGAATATCTCCGTTGACCACTTTCTTCTCCGTCTGTTCCGTTGTTTTCAGGAAATATGAGGAAATTTTCTGTTTTTAACGGAAAATGCCCTTTTGTCGTGAAAAGGGACTTTTTCTGTGAAATTCAGGAAAAAATACCCGTGAATTTCAGATTATTTTTAACAGTGTAGAGCATGACGGAGCATCCTCTGTAGAATAGTAAAATAAATCAGTTATGTACTGGAACATTTGTAATGGAACGCAATACGTGAATTTATAAACTCAATATGTAAGAATCTCTTCAGTAAAATGTTGATATTCATCAATTATGTTTTAATCAGAAAAAATATTTGTAAGAAATATTATTTGGTAAAATTATTAAATTTCATTCCAAAACAAATTATCATATAATGTAGAAAGCTAAATTAAATTAAACAACTTTTCTAATAAAATTAAATAATTGAGCTTGTGAATACATACATTAATTTATATCATAAGCTAAGAAAATACATTTAACTTAAAAATTGTTCTGTTTTGAAATTCTTAATATCAGTATTACGTATTTGAAAAATTTCAAAATTTACGTTTTTTTAATAACTTATCTTTCTTCTCTCTAATAACACTTTTCGTAATGGGAAAACAAAATGAAAAATTAGATAAGCCAGCAGAATCAGTAACGAAGTTTGTGTGTTGGAAATGAACACATATTTCGACTGAGATGATGTTTTGACTTATATTAATGGTCACGTAGCGTTACTGAATTCATTTTTCGCAGACGTTGGTAATTGCATTATTTATTATCTTTCTGAAAAGATGAAGGGATATTTTCCCGACATATAACTTCTGTAATCTGATGAAATAAGGTAGAGATTTAACAAAAGTTTAAATGTAAGCCTCGAATAGAAGCCATCAACAGCTAACGTTTAAACACAGAAGGTAAATTGTTTTAACTGTAGAAGTTCTGACATTTTCCTATTTATTAAAGAACTTTCTGGTTTGTGACATATTTCAGATAATACTATTGCAGAAAGGTAGATTTAAATAAAATTGATTAACTGTGTAAAATAAAACTAAGCCATTTTCTGAATTTTTTCCTTTTGTCATTTACAGGTGGATGATATGAAGATAAAAACAAATTATTTTTGCGAAACCATTAGACGAAATGTAACGATCTAATAGATTAGAATAAAATTAGCTGTTAATGAATTTTGTAGTACATTATACAAAAAGCAAACAAACAAATAGACAAAAAAAAACAAATCTTTCAAATGCAAATAGCTATTTTAGATTAAAAAATAATATGAATTAACATCATAAAAATAATACATAAAATTTTCCTGCTGCCAATAGATTAATTCATAGATAAATTCATAATTTTAAATTTTAATACAGTTGGAATGAGAACTTTTAGAATATAAGTGAACTAAATTTAAAAGATTAATTTCTACCAGAGTACACAAGAACTTCCTAAAAAAATGAAGATATTCATCAATTATTTTCTAATTAAAAAAGACTTTTTATAATAAATATTGCCAGATAAATTTCAAACTGTCTTTCCAGCGAAAATTATCATGCATGTTTACATTAAATTAAGTAGCTTTCAATTTATTTTAAGCGATTTTCTTTAAGTTATTGTAAAACCTAATTAAGATGTCTAGGGTTTCAATTGTTTAATTTTACTAGAAGATAGAAGTTTATTTAATTATTTTTTTCTGCATTTATTCCAGGCATTTGATAAATTAAAAAAATAATTTTGTTAAAACAAAAACAAAAAAACTATCATTCTTCTCTCCAATAAAATATATCGCAATGAGGGGAAAAAATGAGAATTTATATAAAATATGTCATCAGAATCAGTAAAAAAGTTTCTGTGTTGGAAATGAACATATATTTCAACTGATATTATATTTTGACTGATATTAATGGCCACGTAGCGTTACTGAATTCTTTTTTCGCAAACGTTGGTAATTGCATTATTTATTATCTTTCTGAAAAGATGAAGTGATATTTTCCCGACATATAAGTTCTGTAATCTGGTGAAATGGTGTCGAGATTTGATAAAAGTTTAAATGTAAGCCTCGAATAGAAGCCATCAATAGTTACGTTTAAACACAGAGAGTAAATTGTTTCAATTGTAGAAATTCTGACATTTTCCTATTTATTCAAGAATTTTCTGGTTTGTGACATATTTCCGATAATACTATTGCAGAAAGATACATTTAAGTAAAATTGTGTAACTGTGTAAAATAATATTAAGCCATTTTCTGGAAATTTTTTCTTTTGTAATTTAGAGGTGGATGATATGAAGATAAAACAAATCATTTTTGCGAAACCATTAGACGAAATGTAACGGTCTAATAGAGTATAATAAAATTAGCTCTCAATGAATTTTGCAGTAAATTATAGAAAAAGCAAACAAACAAATAAACAAAACCACGAATCTTTCAAATGCAAATAGCTATTTTAGATTAATATATATACACTGCTCAAAACAATTAGGGGAGCACATGGTTTAAACGAAATTACACAAATACTTACACCAATAAGTAACTTAAATTAAAACATCCATAATTTAAAGCATAGCAGAAAACAGAAAAATGAAACTTCATATGCAAATCGAAGTTCATGACGTCAAAAACCAGAAAAAGGAGATAAGTGAAGATCTCAGGATTTCGCAGAAACGTCTGTTTCACTGTCTCAGTTGCGAAATTCAATTGCTCAGCTTTTGTTTTGAGAAAGGGTGATTTGAAAATGTCACAACAACGTGATTTACAGGAATCCATGGCTTGGCGTATTACAGATAGACTTGAATCCGGGCAAACACAACGAAGTGTAGCGGACGCTGTTGGAGTTGCAAGAAATGTCCTTGCAAGCCTGTGGAATCGATTCAAAGAAACAGGAAATGTTAGATGTCAACCAGGGCAAGGTCGACCAAGTGCACCACAGCAACTGATGAACGATATATCCTGTTAACATCTCGTTGAGATAGAAAAGAGGATGATACTCAGTTGCAAAAACGGTAGCTCTTGGCAACACGACGAAGGATTTTCAGCCAAACAGTGCGAAATATACTTAATCAGGGTGGTCTGTACGCACGTAGGCCAATGATCTGTATTCTGTTGACCACAAGCCACTGTGCGGCCCGAAGAAATTGGGCTGCTGAACATCAAGATTGAAGGCAACGGACTGGAGTCAAATGCTGCTTACGGACGAGTCCCTATTCAGTCTGGAGAGTGACACTACTCGACGTGTTTTTGTATGGAGGGAAAGGGGCAATCGAAATAACCCCACATTTGTTCATGAGAACTCACATTACAAACAAGGTGGGTTGATGGTATGAGCTGGAATCAGCATAGGTGGACGTACGGACCTGCATATCATTTGGAATGACACTTTGACGGCCCAAAGGTATACAGACGAGATACTGAGACCTCGTGTCATACCTTACGCTTCACCCATGATGATTCCTTTATTTTCATGCATGATAATGCGTGATCGGATACAGCTCATCTGTTGGAGAACATGGTTGAAACTGAAACAATACAGCGTATGAATTTGCCAGTATGGTTTCCTAACCTGAATCAGATCAAGCATGTTTGGGACGCACTCGGACAACGCTTTTATTGTCTGGAACAAGGAGATTGCAATTCTTGAGGAGTGGAACAGTATTCCTCAAAGTTTTATCGATAACGTCATCACATCCATGGAAAACAGGTGTGCAGCAGTCTTAGCTGTTCGAGGGGACCACATGCCGAATTAAACAACTTGCATCATTACTAAACAATACTTTTTTTTATAATTTACATGTAACCAAATTGTTGCCCTAAACCATCTTTTCATGTTCTTTCCATCCTTTCAAAGAATTAAAGCTCCTTTACAATTTTTTTTTTGCGTCTTATTTTCAGTATTGCGCATTGATACAAGCCTACTCTCCATTTTTGACCCATGCATGGCTGTCTCGCACGGTTTTCTTCTTTTATTTGCTTGCTCCCCTAATTTTTTTGAGCAGTGTATATATATGAAATAACACCATAAAAATAATACAAAAAATTTTTTTGCTGCTGATAGGTTAATCTATAGATTAAATCTTGATTTCAAATTTTACTACAGTTTGTATGCGAACATTTTAGAGTATAAGTTAACTAAATTTAAAAGAATAATTTCTGCCAGAGTACATACGAACTTCCTAAAAAATGAAGATATTCATCAATTATTTTCTAATTAAAAAGACTTTTTGCAATAAATATTGCCAAATAAATTTCAAACTGTCTTTCCAGCGGAAATTATCATGCAAGGTTACATTAAATTAAGTAGCGTTTAAGTTATTTAAGCAATTTTCTTTAAGTTATGGTAAAAACTAATTAAGGTGTCTAGGGATTCAATTATTTAACATTACTAGAAACTAGAAGTTTATTTAATTTATTTTTTCTACCCTTATCGTGGGTGTTTGATAAATTCGAAAATTAATTTTACTTTTTAAAATAAACTATCATTCTTCTCTCAAATAAAACCTATCGCAATGAGGAAACAAAATGAGAATTTGTACAAAATATGTCATCAGAAGCAGTAACAAATCTGTATTGGAAATGAGCGTATAATCTGACTGTAAGTGTTATTTGACTTATATTAATAGTCAAGTACTGCTACTGAAATCTTTTTCGCAAACATTGATAATTGCATTATTTATCATTTTTCTAAAAAGATGAAGGGATATTTTTCCAACATATAATTCTGTGTAATCTGGTGAAATGGTGTAGAGATTTTATAAAAGTTTAAATGTAAGCCTCGAATAGAAGCCATCAATAGTTACGTTTAAACACAGAAGGTAAATTGTGTAAATTATAGAATTTCTGACATTTTTCTATTTACACTAGATTAATTTTGACACATTTATTCAAATTGGTAAAGAAATCACATGAGATGTAATCTTCCCAAAAGTCCGGGCCAGGAATCGAACCCCCAGGAATCGAGCCGATCCCTTGGCTGAAGCTATTGAGCAATCCCGGACGAATATGACTCTACTAATTCACCCAGTTAACCTTAATGATCATAGCATATGGTCATATATTTGAATTAGCAAAACAGAATAAATCACAGGTAATGAGACCTCTAGTAAACGCTGCGTTTATTGGAAGTCCCATTACCTGTGTCTTGAAAATTAATTTTACTTTTAAAATAAGTACTTCTCTCAAATAAGTACTTCTTCTAAAAACTTCTTTCAAATAAAACATATATCAATGAGGAAACAAAATGAGAATTTATATAAAATAAGTCACCAGAAGCAGTAACAAACCTGTATTGGAAAGGAACATATAATCTGACTGTAAGTGTTATTGGACTTATATTAATAATCAAGTACTGCTACTGAAACATTTTTCTCAAACGTTGATAATTGCATTGTTTATTATCTGTGCGAGAAGATAAAGTGTTATTTCCCTGATATATTAGCTTTGTAATCTTACTAATGAAAAGCTGTGTGTTTTGATACGAGTTTAAATTCAAGATTCGAATATAATTCATCAATACTTATGTGTAAACACCAAAGTTAAATTGTATCCATTATAGAAATTCTAAAATTTTCTTATTAATTCAGTAACTTTCAGGTTTGTGACACATTTCGGGGGGGGAGGGGCGGTTTTTCAGAAATTTTAGATTTAAGGCTGTTAGTCAGTCCATTTCCCTATTTCCCTCGCTAATGTTAAACATATGGACGCAGAATATTTTCGTATATTTAAAATATCTCCTCCGGAAATTAAAATTTTTAACTTCTTTTTCCGTTGTACTCTTCTTAAAAGAAGTCCCTTTTTTCATAGTTGTTAAAATATTTCTAAAATTCCTGCTTAATTTATTATTTTGTTTGTTAAAAGGTGACGAGTTGTGAATAAGATTTTAATGCTTAAAAAAATTAAGTATATATTTTAGAAATATTTTGACAACTATGAAAAAAAGAGACGTCTTTTGAAAAGAGTAAGCAGAAAAAAGAAGTTAAAAATATTAATTTCCTGAAGTGATACTTTAAATATACGAAAGCATTCCAAGCCTATAGATTTAATATTTGCGAGGGGAATTGGGGAGTTGACTGGCTAACAACTTTAAGTAAAATTTTCTAACTCGTAGAATTTTGTTCAATTTGAAACTTTTTGATAAAAAAAACTAAAACGTCATTTAGAGACGAATGAAAGACAAAAATAAAATGCAAAACACAGTTTTTTTGCAAAAATCTGCGACAAAATATAAGGATCTAATAGTGTAGAATAAACTTAGCACAGAATTACTTTTGTAAGATATTATACAAAAAAGTCATGGAACTGCTCATATGTTGATAACTATAACTATGTTGAAAAAAATAATATGAAAAATTACTAAAAAATAATACAAAAATTAAATCTGATACCAATAATTATTCAGCTTCATTCATAAATTAATCCACTAATAGTTATACGTGATATAAATTGTTTTAAATATAGCAATTAAAAAAATTTTCTACCTTTAAAACCTTCTCACCGCCGCGAACTGATATATCCGTTCACTATGCTACAGGTTTCACTGCAATACTAGCATTATTTAAATTAGTATAATTCTACAAATATAATGTAGTTTTAAACCATTAAGTAATGATTAATAGTCTCAAGGATTATATTAATATACGTAATTAAGTATTTTATATGATGTTTGAAATTTCATGTTTTTTTAGCATTTAAAAAAACCTAGAGAGAAAACAACATTACAATTATGCTCTTTTTCTCGGCGGTCAGAGGGTTTTAAAATAAAATTAAACACTTTGTTAGTTTTAAAATGCTTTCATTAGTATAATTTTTAAATGTCATTTTATTTGTAATTTGTTTTATAGCAAAAAAATACAGTTAAAAAAAATATTGAAAGTACTCAGAGAGCACAAAATTTTCAGAGGCTTATAATTCTTATTTTATTAGAAATATATATATATATATATGTATTGCGTATTAATTAAATGTGACATTTGACTTACATTTATATTAACACTTTATTGCTTACTGTTTTAAACATAGGGTGTAACGAGGTACACGGCGAAACAGAGAGTCTTTTTAAACGAAGTTATTTTTTTGTACCGCTAGAGAATAAGTTGCTCAGTGATGCTTTGTTTGGAATATTCACCAGCCATATTTCAAATGTGGATGTTGTTTAGTTTGTAAATTTACGAAAATAATTTAATTTTTTAATCCTGATAGTTACTTATTAGATTAACTTTCAGGTAAAAAGAAAAAAATATATTAACCCTGTTAGGATCATGAATCGTCAGCCTCATTTTATGTGGTATTCAACATATACTGCACTATTTCGTCACTTACCAATAATTTAACATATTTTTTTTAAATGCTAAAAGGTGTAAATTAACAACATAATACAAATTAAAATAACTTTTATTAGGTTGTTTGACATGTTTCGACTCATTCCGAGTCATTTTCAAAAACAAATGAGAATATTCCATAATTGCACGGACTTTGAAGTTATTATTTACATGTACTTTTTAGAAATTTTTCTCGCTATTTTTACTTGTTTGTTTATTTTCCTTTCTGTGACCATGGAGTACCCCGAGCCACAGTTTCGGTAAATTAAAAGATGCCGCATTGTTACATATTGTATTTTTACGTGTTAGTATCTCTATGGTTTCTCTTATTATGGATGGATAGTATAGACTGGAGGGAAATATTATTTTACTTTCATTGAAATTTATTTGGATGGTATTTCTTCTTGATATAATCTTGCCCGGGCTGTAGTTTTTCTATTATACTTAATATCAGCTATATGCTCTTTTTTCTGTAATTTAATTTCCTGCTGGTCATGCCTATGTAGTAATTCTTGAATCCGTCTTCTTTAATAAAAGGTATTTCATATACTCCTGAATAATTCTCAAAATTAATTGGGTCAATTTTACTGCAAATGATAATCTTTAATTTCTGATTGGGTTTGGCTATTAAGCAGATATTGAAACGTTTAAGGCTGTGTTTTAATTTTTCAAAAAACGTGGATAATATTGAAGAGTATAAAGTTTGTATTTTTGCGAATCAACTTTGTTTTCTGGTTTCTTATTATTGGTGATATCCATGATTAATTTATTAATATGGTGTACTTTAAAACCATTACAAGCAATTTTACGAATATTATCTAATTCATTATTCAATTTATTTTCAGTACATACCATAAAGGCCCTTCTTATGAAAAATCTGTAGGCTGAAATTTTGTATGTAAATGGAGAACATGCGTTATTTGGCAGGGTAGTTTGGTTAGCCACACTTTTTCGGAAAACAGCTCTGTCGATAGATTTATTTGTTCTGGTTAACATTACATCAAGGAATGGGAGACTTTTATTATGTTCAATTTCAATAGTGAATTTAATGTTATTGTCAATTCAGTTTAGCTGATTTATAAATATTTTAAGTTCATCAAGACTATGCTGCCAAATTATAAAAATATCATCATCTGAGCCAAGTGTGAGGCGTTAAGTCAAATGTGCCAAAAACTCTAGTTTCCAATGGGCGAAGAGTATATTCAGCTAATAAACCTGAAATAGGTGACCCCATTGGGGCTCCATGATTCTGCTTATAATATTTACTATTGAATATGAAATAGTTATTATGAATGATTAGATTAAGTCATCTCTTTATTGTTAATTTCATATCATTACTAAATTCTTCTATCTGTTCAATATCATCACAAATCTTATTACATACTACATGCGTGTCAATTGATGGATACAATGAAATAATATCAAGACTAGCCATTATATAATTATCTGGTAATTGTATATGCTTCATTTTTTTGAATGAAATATTCTTAAGTATAATAGAAAAACTACAATACTGGCAAGATTATATAAAGAAGAAACCATCCAAATAAATTTCAGTGAAAGAAAATAATATTTCCCTCCTGTCTATACTATCCATCCATAATAAGAGAAACCATAGAGATACTAACACGTAAAAGTACAATATGTAACGATGCGGCATCTTTTAATTTACCGAAACTGGGACTCGGGTTACTCCATGGTCACAGACATGAAAATAAACAGCCAAGTAAAAATAAAAGATAACGTACAAAATTTCTAAAATGTACATGGAAAGAATGGTAAATTGTGAAAATATGTGCATGGTAAGTAAAAATAAAAGGTAACGTGCGTAATTTTTAAAAAGTACATGGACATTAAATGATAGCATTTTAAATAATAACTTCAAAGCCCGTGCAATTATGGAATATTCTCATTTGTTTTTGAAAATGACTCGGAATGAGTCGAAACACGTAAAACAACCTAATAAAAGTTATTTTAATTTATATTATATTCTTAATTTACACCTTTTAGCATTTAAAACAAATATATTATTACAATATGTTATAATTTATTATATTGCCAACAATTTAACTATAACAAAGGCGAAAGAAAAAGTACGTAATCATTTTTTTAACAAATCGACACTGTGCTCACAAAGAAGTACTCCTTAAAGCGCATACTCAGAAAATTTTGAAAAACATGCTTTTGAAGCTTCTCATTAATTAATTAATCTCTATAATAAAACTTTAAGTCATGTGACTGTCCTCAACAGTTCCGGGATGCCGCATCGCTTTTTCATATGCCAAGCGGCCATTTTTATTCAAAATTATTTTTTCGAATAAACTGCATAAAAGTTACATTTTAAGAAAGATCGTTCAAAATAAATTAATATTTGAGAGATGACTTGCGTTCAATTATGTATATATTCTGCAATAACTTCAGTCGAAAGATTCGTAGTTCAAATTCTCTATTCATAAAAGTAAACAAAAAAAAGATTGATTCGTCGTGAACATTTAAAATATTAAATCATGGAGGTAATCATTCGCAAAGCAAGTTCTCCGCGAATGAATTTTTGGACCGCTGCCTCGCGTCAAAAAAATAATTCGCACCAGTGAGACAATCAAAGTTTACCATAATTATGTGCTATACAACTCAACTTTCGGACCTTTTCTTGACGTAAATTGAACTCATGTAATAATATTTAATGAATCAGATTTTTAGCATTTTTAAAATCGCTAATACAGCTTTTATTTATCGCGTGTACAAATTAGAAATGATACTTTGATTTTGAAATGTTTTGATTTATGATATTATTTCTTATTTATTTATTTATTTTCTCTTTTAAATGAAAAGTGTGAAGTATTTTAAATTTATGTAATATAAGCATTTTAGATTAAAGTTAAGTATTTTAAATGAAATGAGTGACAGGTTTATAATTTAAAATTAAATTAATTGTAGTATGAATGACGGTGATGGGAACGATATTTGGCGAATTATCATCTGCTCCCGGCTAACAAAAATACTCATAATTAAAAAAAAAGAATAAAAATAAATAAATGATAGTTTGTTGTAAATAAATATTGGTATACATATCAAAAATAATTTATAGAATTAAAATAAAAAATAAAAGTAAATAAACAACAATTTCCATAACAAAGTTTTCGCCAAATTGGCGGGGGAGGGGGGGGGGGGAATCGCGCCAACGTGCGTATGTGACATTTGTGCCCAAAAAATATGCGAAATGCTACCATGGTCGCAAAAGTTCATGATTTGTCTATTAGAATCTTCCGATTTGGCGAAGGATTAATGGAAAATTAAATTATGAATAAATGTAACGTGTTGCAATGTTTAACATACATTTAAGGGAGACCAAACTGGTCGCCAGTGGCGGCTAGTCTATATAATAAAACCGTAAGTCATGTGACTGTCATCAACAGTTCCGGGATGTCCGTTTCACTTTTTCATATGCCAGGCGGCCATTTTTATTCAAAATTATTTTTGCAAATAAAACTGCATAAAAGTTACATTTTTAGAAAGATCGTTCAAAATAAATTAATATTTGAGAGATGACTTACGTTCAATTATGTATACATTCTGCAATAACTTCAGTTTAAACTAGGTTCGCAGTTAAAATTCTCTATCTATGAAAGTAAACAAAGAAAAAAGATTCATTCGTTGTGAATGTTTAAAATATTAAACCATGAATTTTTGGATCGCTGCCTGGCGTAAAAAAAATAATCCGCACCAGTGAGACAGTCAAAGTTTACCTTAATTCTGTTCCATACATCTCAACTTCCGGATCTTTTTTTGACGTAAGTTGAACTCATGTAATAATATTTAATGGATCAAATTTCGAAAAGAATTATCAGCTTTTATTTTTTGCGCGTGCAAATTAGAAACGATACTTTAATTTGAAATCAAATGTTTTGATTTATGATAATTATTATTTTTCTATTTTAAATGAAAAATGTGAACGTCATGTATTTTAAATTGAAACAGCTGTCACGGACGCACCGGGGTTGGCGCGATTTTTGTTTTGCGCCAAATATGTTTAAGAATTTCCGCATTAGCGAACATATTGCAAGTGATAAGCGAACGGACATGAAGCATAAATTCTTAAGTGGGTTAAGCGGTTTTTGTCAAGAAAGATGAAATACATAACAACAAAAAATAAGCGAAATGCTACCGCGATCGCAAAAGTTCTTGATTTGTCAATTAGATTTTTCCAGTTATGCGAGGGATTAAGGAATAAAATAAATTATGAATAAAAATAATTTGTTACAATGCTTAACATACATTTAAGGGCGACCAAACTGGTCGCCAGTGGCGGCTAGTGTATATAATAAAGGAACAGTGAAATTTAGCTGCGGAATCCCAGTAGAAAATATGCTAAAAATAAAATACTCAATTTGGCTAGCAAAATTTTTTCCTCGCCAAACGCAAACGATTTGAATGTATTTTGAAATTGCTTGTAAAATGATTATTTGAATGCGCAATACTTAATGAATTTAAACTTAAACGATGAAAGTTTATAATTTTTTGTATAATTTTTTTTAACAATGTTTTTTAAAATTTCCAAATATGTCTATGAGATTTTTGTAAAATTTAAAAGCGTAAAATTGTCATTAGCTTAAAAAAAATTATACTAATGGGTTAATTCTAGGACTCCTATGATACCATAACATCTTGTACAGAATCGTTTGCATTTTGCATTCAACATTTTTAACACTCTATACGTTTGCAGTAATATTAATTTAAAATATTCTTTAAATCAGATAAAATAAATCACATTCATGTTTTTTTTCTCTCTATTTATTACATGTTGAATGAAATTTTGCTATTGTTTTTTCCCCCATTTCGCGATTTTTTCTGATTTAAACGGATTCACTGGTTATATAAGTAATTTTTAAATGTATTTTAAAAAGAAAATCCCGATGACAAACGCATTCGTTATACATTTTCATATCGAAGAAGTCATTGTTTCCATAGCAACAATACTTTTTCCTTGAATTGACAATGTTCAGAATCGGGCTTATTTTTGGGCTTGAAACAATTTCAATCCATTTCAATTTTATTTTAAATCGTGATTTACGATTTTTAAATTTCATTATACGTACATTTAAATGTGTATACAAAATTGTAGCTGTAAAAATTTATTTATTATGTAAGTTAAACTTACATAAACAAGTTCAGCATGAAAAAGTTTTTCCTTTAAGAGTATTTGTCATAAAACCGTATTTTTAAAAAAAAATTATTTCTTCGCCAACCAGTGATAAATCACTAAATAAACTAAATTTTCAATTTTTTTTTACGGATGTTATTTTGACTTTCCGCAGGAATTTTTTTTATAGACGTATATATCCTAATGAGAAGAACATTCTGTAATTTTTTCAAATTTTTCTGAGTATGCGCTTATGGAGACCTTTCTTGTCAGTAGAGCATAGAACGCTGGTACACAGTGAAACAGTGTATAACTATGTACTATTAGAATTGCATTTATTCCATAATGAATAATGTGCAGTATATGTTACTTTAATATGGTCTTTGAGACATGAGCACCCATAGATAGAGGGCACATTTCTCACCTTACAATCTTAGAGAACCTACAAACTCCAGTCTCTCGATTCATCAGTTTGTGGGCCCTTTAAAGTTTTCTACAATGACTCTGTTGATACATGGATACACCAGAAATTCAGGCACAAAGTTTGCATATACCAGATTGTTGAATCGGTTGGTGAAGCGTATACAATTTCAGTCAGTACTGTCTCACTGTGTACTAGGTGTGGTGCATAGTGAGGAGAATGCTAATATTATTTTCTTTTCTGTTTCTATTAGGTGTAAAATCGGTACGCGAGATGCTTCCCTTCAGAAGATTCATATATATATATATATATAAGCTAAAATGTCTTCAGTCGATTGTGTCTAGCTCATAATAACATTTCTGTTTAAATCTGTCTCACTGTGTACGATTCTTCCGTATATGTTATTTTCAAAATACCAAAATACGCAGTGAATTAGGTATAAAATGTCTTCTAGAATAGGCATTTGTAAATTATAATACTACATGGAATATATGCCTGTATTAAAGTATGTCAAGTTATTAATCATGGCAAGGAATTATAAAAAACTTTGCAGATTTAGACGATTTCTAAATTCGAAGAAATAATATGAAAGTTTAATCTTCTGTATTTAAAATGGTTGTAAATCTATTATGGCGTAAACTTTCAAATGTTAGGAAGAAAATTTTAGGAATTACCGATTTTTTGAAATCATGTCTAAGCGAAGTAGTAAAATATCAGAACAATGATTAAAATTAGCATATTCCAGTAATAGATATTTGAATTTCATGGGAATGCTTTTGTTTACTTTAGGTGAATAAAAAGTCGAAAATAAAAGTCGAAAAAAATTCGAAAATAAAAGTCGAAGTTTTAAATTTGATTATTTTATTTTTGCAATGATGCCTCTTATAAATAAGTTACAATAGTTTGAAGTAAGTAAATTTTTATTTTTTAAGACTCTGAAAGACACATTGCAATGTTAATGTAAGTTCTAAAACCATTATTTACAATTTTACATTAAGAACGATTATAAATCAAATAAATAAATAAATAAAAGAAATAAATAAAACAAATAAGGTCAACAACATGATCTGAAACATAAGTGATTTGCTGCATATGAAAGAAAACAAGACTTTTGACTCGCAAAATTGAAAATCCACAAAAAATCGATTTGTAATTCCTAAAACGAAATTTAAAAAAAAAAAAAATCTTTGCGAAATACTGTCGACAGAATTTCAGGCAATAATTTATCGGTAAAATGGATAAAAACTCTATCATGGTAAAAGAACAGTTTGCACATGATCGGAAATCTATTGAATAGTAAATTAATAAAAGCGAACCTTTAGAAAGTATCTGACTGTCATTTAATATCCTTTTGTACAGTTTGAAACTAATTAGGTGATGTCAATTGGAATTTTCAATAGCATTAACATTTCATTTATGCATCAATATATTGTCCCAACCATCGTTACGAGTGTGACACTCATACACCTAAATTTTCTTTATACTTTAAAAGTTTAAGGCCCCAATTTTTAAACTACATATTTTATTATTTAAACAACCTATATTTATTTTAATAGAGCAATATTCATCTTCTACAAAATTATTTTAATACTTAAAAAAAAATAGTTCTTATATGTTGTGGATTTGACATAAAATGTCCTACTATAAATACAATAACTACAATGGTACACTGTAAATATAAAAAAACATGCTTTAGAAAACTGATATATAAGTTATTTTCATAATGTCAACTATATACAGGATTATTATAATTAAAGTTCGCCTATTCAGAAGGCTCTAGAGGCGGTTCTATGGCTCCAAAAGAAACAAAATTTCACTAGTACGTAGTTGAAGAGATGCGATCTGCGAAAATCGAAAAAAGAATTAGTTAAAATTTTTGCCAATAGGTGGCGCTGCGCCAATATTTAAGCCGATATTTGCAGATTCCTTTATTTTGTAAAAAACAAAATACATAAAATTTTATTTCACAGTTGGTAAAAGTAAACTTTTTCAGATTCAAATAAAATAAGTTGAAACTGGTGTGAAACAATAATAACTAAAATATCTTCTTAAAACACCATCAAAATTTTTAAAATGCGCTAGGTATATATGCTTTCATAGTAGAAGCACGTCTTTTTGCGCCTGACGAAGAAAGACTCAGATCTTTCGAAAGGCCTAGCACATTTTAAAAATTTTGATGGTGTTTTAAGAAGATATTTTAGTTATTTTTCAGATTCGTTATATCAATTTCGGTCAATCCAGATGAAACACACAAAATCACAAAATTTCACCCAACGCTTGAAAAAGATCACATTTTATTCAAATTTTCGACGAACGACGTCAAAGTGACGTCGCAACTTCGAAATCTTGAACTACCCTTCTACCCACCTGACGATTTAAAACTTGCTGATAAAGTATGTCTGTGATTTCTTTGACACTGGAACAGTTGATTGTTTCTGAAAAGCATTTGTGGAGCAATTGTGGAGAATGGAGAAAGCAATGGGGAAATTTCACACGGGAGGAATACGTTTTCTTTTGTGTGTAACTGATCAAGTTTATCTTGAAATCCTCAAAAATTCACTCAGAATCGTTAAAATAATAGAAAATAACTTCGAATTACTGTTTTTAATAATGCAAAAACATAAACAAAACCACGTGATACAAAAACGCGACGTGATTGGTTGTGACGTCATTTGCCGCTAAACTGAAATGTTCACGCTTTGCGCGTATACTTTTTCCCATTGCTTTTCCCATTTGCAATCTTGTTTCATCTGTTTCTTAAAATTCATTTAACGTTATCAACTTCAAATTTGTGAAAAAGTAAGATCTAATTTATCTTAATGTAAAATATATCGTTTATTTTTTATTTTCATTAAAATTTTGATTAGAAAATGTCGATTTCGGCCGGATATGTGAAAGGGCAATCGGACAATCTCCCAAAAATAGATACTCTTTCCATGTTTGCTTTTTTAGGAAAGAATTTTGATTTCATGGATGCAGAAATGCGAGGAGTTAAATCTAAAAGGTATATATTTCTATTCTACATTTACTTTGATTTATTAAATAATAATAAATTATTTCTTTCTATCTTACAAGAAACAAGTATTGGATTCATGAAAATTTCCGACTTCCGGTTTTCGACGGATTTATACGTTTTAGAAGGTCCTGAACACGATTTGACTGTTTTTAAAAATTGTCTGTCTGTGAGTCTGCGACTCTTTCTGCCTGTATGTGACAAAAATATTTTTGGGCGCTCTATCTCAAAAACTAATGCACGGAATTTAATAAAACTTCATATTCAGTTAGTACCTGATATAATTTGGTGCTGATGAGTATTTGGTGAAAATCGCCCAACAGGTGGCGCTGCTATGGTGCATGTGTTGAGATTTCCGCAATAGCTCTATCTCAAGAACTAATGCACTTATTTTCATCAAACTTCACATTCAGTTAGACTTTGACATAAATGGACTCTGATTACGTTTTGGTGTAGATATCCCGATAGGTGGCGCTGCTATATTACTTTTTTCATTACTTATACGATAGCTATATCTCAAGAACTAATTCACGGAATGTTATCAAACTTCAGATTCTGTTAGACCTTGACATAAATACATGCTGTTTACGTTTTTGTGTAAATAGCCCAACAGGTTGCGCTGCTATGGTACTTGTTTAATTATTATCACGATAACTATATCTCAATAACTAAATGCATGGATTTTCATCAAACTTCAGATTCAGTTAGACGTTGATAGCATAAGTTGTTGTTGATTAGATTTTGGTGTAAATATCCCAACAGGTGACGCTGCTATTCTGCATTTTTCCAGATTTACATGATTTTAGGAAGTCATATCTCAAGAACTAATGCATGGAACTTAATAAAATTTTAGATTCAGTTAAACCTTGATATAAATTGGTGCTGATTACTTTTAGTGTATGCGAAACAGTGTGAGATAGAAGAAAGTTTTGGGATTGGCACATCCGACTAGTTTTGTTTTATAGTCAGTAGCTGAAACACTAGGGAATATTTCAGCATCTGTTATATGTGCAGTAGTTAGTGCTTTCTCATTTATGGTCAGGAAATTCATTACAAAATCTTCTGTTAAAGACTCTGAGACTTTATTCTTGCCATTTTTGGCATACTCCGCTTAAATTTCTTGTGCTGTTTGATGTAACAGAGGCAAGTTATTAGAAAGTCCTCATTTTTAATTACGTATCTGGAGGCACGGCAGTGCCTCCGCCAAGTCGAGAGAGGACAGCCGTAAGCATACTTTTCTGGAAGCAACTCAGGGCACTTTTGACCCCCCCATATCTCCGCGCTGGAGTATCCCAAAAATTTTAAACTTCAATTATAGAGAGTATTTGGCCCACAGGACCAAAATTTAAAATTACAACTTTCTGTCTTTTCTAGTTCAGGCGATATATGAACTCAAACATTCGATTTTTTGTCACTTCTTACTCACTCGTTCACGCGTCATCAAAAAGATTGGGTAGATCCCGTAGCCCCAGAAACTTGACATTTGGGAAAAAGGTAGTGTTTAGGATACAAACAAAGAAAAAATTATAAAATCCAGAAAATTCGAAAAAAAAACATTCGAAAATTCAACAAATTCCATCAAAATTGAAAATTGAAAATAATACGATCTTGTAGTCTTGGAAACTTAAGATTTGGTGTGAAGGTAGTGTTTAACATCCAGAAAAAGAAAACATCAAAAACACCAAAAAAATCGAAAGCAAAATTGAAAAAATCGAAGAAATTGAAAAAAAAAACGAAAATTTGAAGACAATCCGATTTTGTTGCGCTAGAAAATTCAAATTAGGAATAAAGATAGTATTCAGGATGCAGAAAAAGGAAAATTAAAAAAATCCAGAAAATTCGAAAAAAAAATAAAAAAATTCGAAAAAAATTGAAAAAACGAAAATAATTTGATACGATAACGCTCGTATTTATAAATTAATTTGGATGAAACTAATTGTGTGTATTAAGCTCACCAATGCCTCGACCGAGTTCGTTGGCCAGCTTGGTCCGCCATCTTGTTTCAAGATGGCGGCCACGGAAAATTTTAAAACTAAAATAAATATACAAAAAGTTAAAAAATCAATTTTATTTTTTAATTAGGTGTTAGGACTTGATACAAGGATTCCAGAGCATTTTTTGTTTTACCTCTATCTTAAAAATTGGCTGAGATAGAGCAGTTTGAAATTCTAGGGTGGCTGACATTTTGAAACAAAACAGCACATTACAAAAAACCAACGATAAAGTCAATAATGGTCAAGCAGGTGCAATCCTGAATGAATACTCCGTGTTATTATAACTGTAACTTTGACTTCGAAATTTTGATACGTTGCATTTTCTATTTGTTGATATTTTTGAACTATGATTTACGCTAAGTGAAATGTTGTTGTTGAAGAGGGATTTTCCATGTAAATCCGAAACGTCCAATTTTAATATGTTTTTAATGTTTTATGAAAGTGTATTGTAATGTCTGTAATTTTAATGATTTTAATATAAATTTATAAGTTTTAGTGAACGCGATTTCTCGCAAATTATTTTCTTTCATTGTTGTAATCATTTTCCCAATCATACGCATAAAACTATATATTCATATCCATTAGCGCCAAATTCTCGCCAAGCTTGGCGAAAATTGGCGAAATCTCGCCAAATTTGGCGACAAAAATAAGTCGTCATAAATGAAGCCAACTTGGCTATAGCTGAATAATTTGGCGAATTTCTTATTCAAATTCAGTGTAAACGAATCTTTTGTAAACGGTTTCTTTGCATTTTAACTTGCTGTTTTCGAGTAACATTAGCTAAAATTTTAAAACGAAGATATAGGAAAGCTACCTTTTCCTGCCGGTACAGGCCGGAGGACTTTTTTATGAGTTGTCGGATGCAATCTATCTTTTGCATTAAATAAAGTAAAACATTGAAAAACAAATCCCACAGGATGGGGATAGTTTGTTTTAGATAGATTTTAAGATAATTGTCCTATTAGCTAGTACACCTTCCGTTATTCTTTTGTGTTATTTTCCCCGGATTATGCCTTTCTTTTCTTTTGTTTACGTATTTTGTAATAGAAAAGTTCCGCTATAGACTGTCTACGTTATAGACCTTTTTTTTTTATAGACAGGTTCATTTTCTTTCACAGGCTTTACTCTATTTAATTTATATATGAAATATTTGTTGTTAAAAGATGTTGGTCGCACAAAAATTTTCACATCTCTCCCTCCCTCCCGACATTACTGGTTGGTTATGGCTTGATAGTCCTTTCTAAATAAAATCATGGTGATTCTAAGATTCTCTTGATTTATCTCTAAATTGAACATAAACGATCCTAAGAAAACGGATCAATGAATTACTATATTGGCATGAGGAAATATAGTTGCAGAAAAATGGAGCATATAGCTAACATTACGTCTAATAGGAAAACCACAGCCTTGGCAAGATCTGGAGGCACGTCAGTACCCTCGCCAAGTCGAGAGAGGACAGCCGTAAGCATACTTTTCTGGAAGCAACTCAGGGCACTTTTGACCCCCCCCATATCTCCGCACTGGAGTATCCCAAAAATTTGAAACTTCGTTTTTCTAGAGTATTCGGCATACAGGACCAAAATTTAAAATTACAACTTTCTGTCTTTTCTAGTTCAGACGATATATGAACTCAAACATTCGATTTTTTGTCACTCACTCACTCACTCGTTCACGCGTCATCAAAAAGATTAGGTAGATCACGCAGCCCTAGAAACTTGACATTTGGACAAAAGGTAGTGTTTAGGATACAAAGAAAGGAAAAATTATAAAATCCGGAAAATTCGAAAAAAAAAACATTCGAAAATTCAACAAATTCCATCAAAATTGAAAATTGAAAATAATACGATCTTGAAGTCTTAGAAACTTTAGATTCGGTGTGAAGGTAGTATTTAGTATCCAGAAAAAGAAAACATCAAAAACACCAAAGAAATCGAAAGCAAAATTGAAAAAATCGAAAAATCGAAAAAAATCGAAAAATTTCAAATAATCCGATTTTGTTGCGCTAGAAACTTGGAATTCGGAATAAAGGTAGTATTTAGGATGCAAAATAAGAAAAAATTAAAAATCTCGGAAAATTCGAAAAAACAATTCAAAAATTCGAAAAATTCGAAAAAAATTAAAATAATTAAAATAGTTTGATTTTTTAGCCTTAGAAACTTTAAATTCGCAGTAAAGATAGTGTTTAGGATTCAGAATAAGTTAAAATAAAAAACGCAATAAAATTTGAAAATAAAATAAAAAAATCGAAAAAATCGGAAAAATCGAAAAATAAGGAAAAATTGAAAATAATTCGATTTTACAGCGCTAGAAACTTGAAATTTGGAATAAAGATAATATTTAAGATACTAAATAAGGAAAAATTCAAAAATATGGATAATTCAAAAAATACCCATAAATTAGTGCAGACGATATATGAACTCAAAGTTTCGATTTTTTGTCACTCACACACTCACTCACTCTCGCGTCATCAAAAAGATTGGGTAGATCCCGCTGCCACAGAAACTTAAAATTTGGAATCAACTGATACAAATAAAGGAAAAATTATAGAATCCGGAAAATTAAAAAAAAAAAAAAAACATTCGAAAATTTAAAAAAAAATCGAACAAATTGAATATTGAAAATAACACGATCTTGTAGTCTTAAAAACTTAAAATTTAGTGTGAAGGTAGTGTTTAGAATTCAGAAAAAGAAAACATCAAAAACACAAAAAATTTTTTAGAATAAAATCGAAAAATCGAAAAATTTCAAATAATCCAATTTTGTTGCGCTAGAAACTTGAAATTCGGAATAAAGGTAGTATTTAGGATGCAAAATAAGAAAAAATTAACAAATCCAGAAAATTCGAAAAAAAAAAAATCAAAAATTCGAAAAATTCGAAAAAAAATCTGTGGTTACTTTGATTTGTGGCCTTAGAAACTTAAAATTCGCGGTGAAGATAGTGTTTAGGATTCAGAATAAGTTAAAATAAAAACGCAATAAAATTCGAAAATAAAATAAAAAAATCGAAAGAAATCGAAAAACAAGGAAATTTTGAAAATAATTCGATTTCACAGCGCTAGAAACTTGAAATTTGGAATAAAGCTAATATTTAAGATACTAAATAAGGAAACATTAAAAAATATGGATAATTAAAGAAAAAATCGAAACTTTCAAAAAAAAAAAAAAAAAGTAGAAAGAAAGAAAGAAAAAGAGAGAAAATGAAAATAATATGATCTCGTAGTCTTAGAAACTGAAAATTTGGTGTAAAGGTAGTGTTTAGGATTCAGAAAAATAAACAATTAAAAACACAACAAAAATTGAAAATAAAATCAAAAAATCGAAAAAAAAACGAAAAATTGAAAATAATTCGATTTTGTAAAGTTAGAAACTTAAAATTTGGAATAAAGGTAGTATTTAGGATACAAAAAAAAGAAATAAATAAAAAAATTTTAAAATTCGAAAAAAAAAATTGAAAAAAATTCGATTTTGTAGCTTTAGAACTTAAAATTCGGCGTAAACTTATTGTTTAGGATACAGAAAAAGGAAAAATTAAAACACAATAAATTCGAAAATAGAATAAAAAACTCGAAAAAGATCGGAAATTTCAAAATAATTCGATTTTGTAGCGCTAGCAACTTGAAATTTGTAGTAAAGGATACAAAATAAGAAAAAAATTAAAAAATCTAGAAAATTATAAAAAAAATTCGAAAAAATCAAAAATTTAAAATAATTTTATCTTGTAGTCTTAGAAACTTAAAACTTGGTGTAAAGTTAGTATGTACTATTCAATAAAAGGAACAATTAAAATATTCGTTAAATTCGAAAATAAAATAAAAAAATCGAAATATGTTTAAGAAATCGGAAATTCGAAAACAATTTGATTTTGTACTGCTAGAAACATTAGTTTTAAGATAATTGTCCTATTAGCTAGTACAACGCTTCTAATTGTTTTATGTTAGTTCCCCCGGATTATGGTTTTCTTTTCTTTCGTTTACGAAAATCGTTATAGAAAAGTTCCGCTATAGACTGGCTACGATATAGACGATTTCTTTATAGACAGGTTTGTTTTCTTTCACAGGTTGTACTCTTTTTACTACACATATGAAACATGGATTGTTAAATGATGTTAGCCCCACAAAAATTTTCACAGCTCCCCCTACCCTCCCGACATTACTGGCTGGTTATGGCTTGATAGTCCTTTCTAAATAAAATCATGGTGACTCTAAGATTCACTTGATTTATCTCTAAATTGAACCTAAATGATCCTAAGAAGACGGATCAAAGAATTACTATATTGGCATGATAATCAGGTAACTTAGAATTAAAATCGAAAAATCAATAAATTTATAAAAAGTCGAAAATTTGAAAATAATTCGATTTTGTAGTCCTAGAAGCTTGACATTTGGCAGAAAGGCAGGGTTTAGCACACAAAGTAAGAAAAATTTAAAAAATCCGTAGATAATAAAAAAAAAGACTAAAAAAACTAAAAAAAAAACATCGAAAAAGGGAATAAAGTTTGATTTATTGGAAATTTCCGGAAATTTTAATTTTGGCTTTCTTTTTATACTAAAAAGTTCTTTTATGTTAAATATCAAGTATCTAGGGCTGCGTGTAATATCTCAGATGGATAGCACTTATCCTGGAAGCAATTGAGAGTACTTTTGACACTCCCCCTCCCATAGCTTAGTGCTTGCCTAGGAACCTTAAATCTCTTTTTATCTACAGTACTTTGCAAACGAAACTAAATCTTCAAATTTTTTATACCTGTAAATAATAGGGACAGAGTGAGGAATTAGCGAAAATCAGTGGATGAACTCCAAAAAGAACCCAAAATCAAGAAAAGGAGGATTACTTACAAAAAGAAGTGAAATCTCATCAAAAAGTCACTTGTAAAAAATGCAGCCAAGTCTCGTAACTCATTTACCGTAAAAAGTACTGAGATCGTATAAAGCCAAGTTTAACTATCTTATTAACTCTGAAATTTTCATTCACAAATCACTCCTAGTCTCTACATCTTTAGTTAATTATTATTTTGTGACTTGGCAATTACGCAGCACAGGGAAGTTGTTACACCTTACTATGTTATGGGATGGGATGGGATAATTTAATTAAGGCAAATTATATACGCACAGGGAAGTTATTATACTTTAATATGTTATAGTATTATTTGATTAAGACTAACTATATACATCACATTTTCGTGCTACGTAATTGCCAAGTCACAAAATAATAATTAACTAAAGATGTAGAGACTAGGAGTGATTTGTGAATGAAAATTTCAGAGTTAATAAGATAGTTAAACTTGGCTTTATACGATCTCAGTACTTTTTACGGTAAATGAGTTACGAGACTTGGCTGCATTTTTTACAAGTGAATTTTTGATGAGATATTTTTTATTGGTACATACTTTGAAAATTCATTCTTTGCTTAAGAATTCATTTGCCTGTTTGTTTAACAATTTATATTTATTAAGTCCTGCAAATTTTAGAAATTTATTAGTTATTTAAAGATTATCAATCCTTCACTATATTATTTCTTAATATTTAATAATATCACACAACATAAACATAACATTGAACAATATTCTTTTTCAAAACAGTTCTATAGTCAAGGGTGTTTAGGAGAATTTTAAGGGAGGTTCTAACCCCCTGAACTATGAATTCTCCAATATATTTAAATTTCTGTATATTAATATAGAGTAAACATTTTCCTACACCCCCCCCCCATTTTTTCATTTTTTTTCTTCTGGCTATGCTACTATTGTAAAAATACTTATTAAAAATTCTGAACATGCTTCGCTCAGAATGTATGATTTCAGTTAAAATTTATTTTCATAAGTGATTGCATTTTTTTTCCATTAATAAAATTATACATTAAGGATGGATATCAAAATTAGGGGTTTCCAAAAAATTGCATTATGATTACTGAATGATGAATATATACATTTCAAATATGAACTATCGATAGCTTGAAGACACTTCTTAATATGCATAAATAAAATGAATGACTATATGTATGATACATAAATATTTCTTTCTGTTTCATATGTGATTATTCTCATTCATATATTCCAAAAAAGAAAAAAAAAATACATTTATTAAAATTTTATTTAGATTCAATCAATAAATAAATATACAAATGAAGAATAGCAGATTATAAGTTTACAAAAACATTTCTATCATGTTAACATCATAATAAAATAAATTCGCAGACGCTCACAATTTCATATATGCTAAAAGTTGGATACTATATTCAGGAAGATTAATCATTCAGAAAAAGTTAACAGTTCTGTTTTTTTTTTTTTTTTTTCGGAAACAATGAATGCAACAATTCATTATTCAAGAAAACAATACAAAACAAATAAAAAAATACATGTAAGCTTTCAGATTACAATGAACTTAAAAAAAAGACAAATCCAATTTTTTCAGATCTGATAAATACGTAGCACCTTTGCATTGAAATATTGTACAAAAAAAAAAAAAAAGTATACTTTATTCTATAAAATACAATATTGTAGTGCGATTATTAACTTGTACCGATACTTTATTTCTACATCGAGATCTAAAAATGACAATTCTTAGAAACACGATGGAATAAAAATCTCACATGGAATTCACAGTATTATTTATTCATTACAGCAATTTACAATACTTTTAATTTGTTATACTAATCATTTTTAAGACAAGAAAAAGCGTAAAGCAAGCCATCCCCCATAGAAAATAACAGGGAGAAATACAGCGAGGGTTTGTTTCATGGCTAGTGACGTCAGAACGGCTTTTATCACGTGACGCGGCTTTTTTCCGCGACGACAAAAAATGCGTTTTAAAAGTTAATTTAATGAATTATCAAGTTTCAAATATAGGTAAAAATGGTATCAAAATGTTCGTATTTTTATACTCTAATCGATGCAAGGTAAATTGAAAAACGTGAAATTTCCCCATTGTGGAGAATGGTAACTTTGAAAGAAAGGGCACTTCTTGTAAAGTTATTTTATCAAAATTACAGCAACGCAGCTGCAGCTCTTCGAGAATTCCGGAAACTAAAAGATGTTAGACGTGGACTACTGTCGGATCGTGGAGTTCACCAAATGATTAAGAAGTTCGAGGAAACAGGAAAACTCGACATTCTTCCTGGCAGAGGACGAAAAAAGGTAGACATTTCTAGCATTGAAGATATTGCTACTGCTGCCGTGGATTTAACAAGCCAGTCATCATTTGGTAATGCAAGTGTGCCAGCTATTGCGAATGAAAACGATATGCCGATTTCCACTGTGAGAAAAGTAATGCATCAAATTTTGCGCTACTATCCATACAAGATTCAGAGGGTGCAACAACTAATACAGGGTGATACCGAAAGTCGGCTATCATTTTCACTACAGTTTCTTGCACGAATGAATGTGGTTCAATTCTTGGCCCTGGAATATTCTATGGACTAATGAAGTCGATATGCCGATTTCCACTGTGAGAAAAGTGATGCGTCAAATTTTGCGCTACTATCCATACAAGATTCAGAGGGTGCAACAACTAATACAGGGTGATACCAAAAGTCGGCTATCATTTTCACTACAGTTTCTTGCACGAATGAATGTGGACAATTCTTGGCCTTGGAATATTCTATGGACTGATGAAGCGCATTTTTATTTAAACGGACAAGTGAACACACACAATTGTCGAATTTGGGCAAAAGACATCCTTGTTGTCCAAGAAGTTCCATTGCATGCAGCTAAAGTGACGGTGTGGTGCGGTTTCACAGCTACGTTTATGATAGAGCCATATTTTTTTGAGGAACTAACATCCACAGGACCCATTACATGTTCCGTAAATGGGAGAAGGTATCTCAATATGATGTCAAATTTTTTGATTCCCAAGCTGCAACAGCGAGGCTGCCTTCAAAATATCGTGTTTATGGAAGACGGTGCACCACCGCACATTACCAGAGTAGTTCGGACTTTCTTAACAAGCCATTTTACAAAAGACCGCATCATAAGTCTTTATTTTCACAGTCTAGCCACCACGATCGCCTGATCTAACACCATGCGATTTTTGGTTGTGGGGATTTTTGAAAGATTCTGTATCTAAAGAGATGTCAGACAATCTCTGATCTGAAAGACAGTATTAGACTTCATATTCGCTCAATCTCACAGGACAGTTTACGCAATGCTGTAGAAAACACAATTCTGAGAATGGAATGCGTTATTGAAAATGGTGGAGGATTCATTGAGCATGCGTAATGTTATTCTTCGTTATTTCCTCGCTGCCGAGCGACATGTTTTATTTTTGTTGATGCAGATTACATCACATGAAATTATATTCATTTTTCTGTATTGTTTGGAGTCATAGGTCAGGCTCTAGAGCTGTCTGATTAGGTGTACTTTAATTATAACAATTCGCTGTTCGTCGAAGTTTGTTGAAACATTTAAATTTGTGTGCTTCGTCTGGATTGACTGAAATCGATATAATGAATCTGCAAACATCACCTTAAATATTGGCGCAGCGCCACCTACTGACGAAAAATGTAACATATTTTTGTTTTCGATTTTCGCAGAGCGCATCTTTTCAACTACGTACTAGTGAAATTTTGTTTCGTTTGGAGCCATAGAACCAGCTCTAGAGCCTTCTGAATAGGCGAACTATAATTATAACAACCCTGTACATATATTTTCACACTACACTACCATTCACAGACATTAGCAACAAATTTCACGTATAAAAAGCCAATATAGATGCTATTTACAAAGATATATGTTACTTTACTCCAAACAGAAGTCAGTCCTTTTAAAAACATTTATATGTTCTAAAACAATATTTTCGCCTATCGTCTTGGGCATCCTTAGTTTTTCTGATCTTCATCATCGCCTCTTGATGTCATTCTAACTTTCCCGGTTTTTTCAAAGTGTAATAGATAGCGCCATCTATTGTCGATTGTCGTATGCATAAGATCATTGCAAGTCTCTGTTTTTTCTGTATCTATTTCAATGGTTTTACGCATTAACCCCTTCACGACGAGCGTCCTTTACAGAATTTTTAATCTTTTACCACCGATTTTTCAAAACAGAAATTTTCAACTAATTGAATCTCAGAAATGCTAAGATTTAATCAGGCAAAGCTTACAATAAAAAATAACTGGTGGGAATAATAGAGGATTCTGAGCATCTTATGTGTCACGTATACGTGTCGCTCGTCCCCAAGGGGTTAAAGTATAATTTAAGTTGTTCTAATTTCCAAGTTTCTGTATTTCTTAAAATTTATCTGTATTAGGGATTGTTTATTTAGTCGGGCTATTGCTGTGGTTTCTTTATTTAATCTGATATCTCTTTCATCATCTTTAATCCTTTCCTCTATTTTCCGGTTTGTCATACCTATGTATGACGACGCCAAGACGATATGCGAAAATATTTGTTTAGCACATATAAATGTTTTTGAAAGAATTGACTTCTTCTGTTTGGAGGAAAGTAACGTATATCTCTGTAAATAACATCTACGTTGGTTTTTTATATGTGAAATTTGTTGTTAATGTCTGTGAATGTTAATGTAGTGTGAAATTACATGCAATTGATATATACTTTTAAAGGCTTCAAACCTTTTAAGTAAAAACCTAATTTATGGGTATAAGTATTACAACTGTAACCATAAATTGGGCAATCTGCTAAGAGTTTTTAAAAACTGATAGTTTAACACAGACCATATAAAGTCCTTATGTAAACCAAATAAAGGATATTTTGGTTATTGGGATTCTATGGTATATGTACTGTATTGATGGAAATAGCGAAATGCTTTTGTAGATCAACTTCAATGGCACAATATTTAATATACGAAGCTTCAAAGGATTATCTTCAGAATTATTAAATCATTGTAAAAATAGTGAACCAATTTCTGATTGATTTTCACATTTTTTATTAACAAATAAGTAGTCTGTAATTGTATCCTTCAATTCCATTTATTTAAATGTAATGCATCACACCATTATTTGTTTTATTACACAGCATACTAATTAGTGATTTAAATATATCAGCATTGTTCTGATCATTTTCCAATTTGCATGATTAAAAGAGCCTTTTTTCAAAAGAAATGGTATTTATCAATTAAGAAATTATTTTTTATTCGGAATTAATACTTATTTTTATGTTTTCGTTTTGATTCTTTTTCCATGCATGAAATGCGGCAATCATCTTAGACTTGTTTTTTATACACTGGCTAGAACAATATATAAAAACAGTTAAAAGATTACCCAGTGGAAAATTTAACAAAAAAATAATGCATTATTCATGTGAACAATATTCTTTTTTCAAAAAGGGCGGATCAAGAAAGTCTTCAAGGTGTGTGTGTGTGTGTGTGTGGTGGTGGTGGTGGGGTGACATTAGAAGTATCGAGTTTCCAATCCAACCCGCGGTTCGGGTCGGGGTCAATTTTTTCTTTGCAGGTCGTGTTTGGGTCGGGTTTACTTCTATTTTTTACCGCGTATCATAGTCGAGTCGGGTTGATTTCTGTCTTTTTGTCGCGGGTCGGATAGACTTACATTATTTCGGGTTGGGTTTTCACTCTTGCAAGTCGGGTTCAGGTGACCCGATTTTTCAAAAGAAAGGCTATAATATTTTTTCAGATAAAAAATATATACTGTAAAAGCTCTACTTTCATTCCTAAATTTATTTTTGTTCTCAAAATCATGAAATTTGTAGGTGCTTTTATTCGGATACTATGTAATCGAACAGTTTTCATCTTATATATATATATATATATATATATATATATATATATATATAATATATATAAATAATAATAATATTATATATATAATATATATAATATGCATATATAATAATAATAAATAATATATATATATAAAGGAGGAGCATTTTTCAGAAAATGCTGTCAGAGTTGGCGTTTTGTGCCGAATTTCTGGACGCGACAGCATTTAAAGATCCTAAATATCAATCAAGCGCTAATAACTCAAGCTGTAATTCATTTATCGGAAAATGAAAAAATCCTTTCCATTCCAAATCACTTCAAAAGTCATTATTTTACGTTTAACCCTTTATCTACCGAATTATGAATCAACAAATTGTTCAATCTGAATCATTATCTTCCTTGATGTCTGAAGTTATATTATAACAATATGAAATTTAGATAAGGTTTTTCATTAAAACTGATTTAATAATGCGGTAGTAATAGCTCTTTTTTTGAAATATTTACAAGAATAATTAGATTAATTAACAGAAAATGCTGTTAAGGAAATATCACAATTCTTTATCGGAACAATGTAAATAAATGCATTGTGATCCTATCATTAAATAGAAAGGTTTTTGTATTTGCAAAATTTTCATATAACAATTTTAAAACTAGTCGTTGGGGGCCACCGTAATACTTACCCATCATGGATATGCATAATGTAAAATATTAAAATAAAAATGCGTAAACTACTTATAAAGTGCATTGCAATTCAAATAAAATCGTGGCTTGATGACGTCACAAACTTTAAAGGCTCGATTACTGAATTGCTTGAAAGAAACATCCTTATAACTCCACAAATAATAATCCTATTAACTAGCGGTTTATTGCATCTGATTAAGCGTCAAATTTCCAATTAAAATATATCTTTGAAGTGAAATTTGAATGAACTACAGGGTCATGAAAAATCGAAGAGTGTGGAAAATAGGATTCCAAATATCTCGGCAACTAATTATCCAATCGACTTCATGCTTTATGCAAAATTTATGTTTTTTTATTGTCTTTTATATTCATTTCTTAAAATAAACAATTTCGAAAATTTTTATATACCTTTCATCAGAACGAATATTTCGAGAATCCGAAAAAAATTGTTCCGGTTAATCGAGGTTATTGAAATGATATAGGCTTCTTCCCATTATTACATTCTACGTACATACCAAATTGCAAGTCTCTATCTCAATTTTTTCGGGAGATAGAGCGTTTACAGACACACAGACACACACACAGACACACAGACACACAGACGGACGGCAAATTTTTTTTTCTAAAAATATGTTTTTCGGAATCTCCAGTGTCTGAAACGTGTAAATCCGTCAAATTTTTTTTTTCGATTTTCAAAACGATTACAAGACTTACCCTATACTACGTATGATGGGTAAGTAAAAGAGAACATCTACACTTATGTAAAAAGTTGAGAAAAATAGCACTTTATAAAATATTTAGCTTTCACTGTTTTGCTGTGCTTTCTAAATGTGATCCAGAAAAGTATTTTGTATAAAAACAAAACCTTATTATCATTATTAGACAGATTAAAGAAATTTTACATAAAGTTTTCTCTGATGGTACTTAAAAGTACCGTCAGTAGATAAAGGGTTAAAACTGAGTGCGTAAACGTGCCAGAAAGTTTTGCGTTATTGAGCGGTAGATTTTTTTTTCTTTTGAAGATCATCTTAAACAGACGCCAAATTTTATTATCCAATTTCTTTAGACTAAATAACTAAAGTGAAAGAATGATAAAACTATATTTGTAATTTGTTTTTTAATTAAAATTAAACATTGATGATACTTCATACTTTTGTAAAAGATAGTTGTGAGGCAAAAATTGATTGTAATTTAAGACACACATGAAAATAAAAAACGCTGTTCGATTCTTTAACACTTGATTCTTTAAAATTTACAAGAAAAAAAAAAGCTTACATATAAATCATTATAAAAGCACATTTACTGTAGCATTAAAGCTTTTACAAAATGTTGTTTACATGGTTTAATATACAGGGTGATTTTTTTTTTAAGTTGTGTAAGTAAAACCCTATAACAAAAGAACCACTTATCCAAATGACTTAAAATTTCACCAGTATGCTCCCAAAGCAATAGGAATTTTTTAGGTGTGGTTAAAAAAAAAACCTTAAAATCGCAACGACAGAAGCCGCTGTACATGCAGTAAAGTCGGGAGACGAACTTGCGCCCGGCACATGCACATTGGCGATAAAAACGTGAAGTACGCACATCTCGTGTTCATTATTCTACGGATATCCTCGCAATGACTGCGCCATCGACGGACCGTGCGTTGTTAGTGAAACTGTATTATCAGAATAATGACAGCGCAGCAACTGCTCTTAGGAGATTTAGGACACTTAAGAATTTAAGAAAAGGTCCAATGACGACAGAAGGTCTACGGAAGATGGTTTCTCAAAGTACCGTCCATTGTTTTCCTCCCACAGACGATATTCTTTGTTTCTGGTTTCTGCTACCTTACAGCGCCATCTGTCGGTGCGATTTTAAGTTTTTTTAACTGTACCTAAAAAATTCCTATTGCTTTGGGAGCATACTGGTGAAATTTTAGGTCATTTGGATCAGTGGTTGTTTTGTTATAGTGTTTTACTTTCACAACTTTAAAAAAAATCACCCTGTATATGAAGTATATATGTATAGGATTTAAAAAAGAACTAGGTTTGTCTTTTCTTTGTTTTGGAAAACTATCTATAATTTTTTTAATATCTAGGGGATCTTCACGGATGTGTATTGAAGCTAATCCAAATCTTTCACCGCTCATTCATCGATATAATAGAAAATATTTAGAAACAAATATTTGTCTTCGATGTAGTTTAAATAAAAGACATTTTCTTTAACAAAAAAGGGCGTTTTATTTTTTTTTTCAGCGACCAACAATGCGAAATTTTCTGAGACATTTACAAATTATTTTCATTCCTACAGGCGAGAAATTTGTATGCATTGTCCAAGTTTAGAGGAATGTAATATGGTTTTTTTTTGTTTTCGTTTAATGGGATACATTTCTAATTATAATCAAATTTTAACTGATTACGTTTTCGTGGCTATAAAGCTAAGAAAAGTCAGTTTAAAACATCAATTTGGAGTGGATTTTTAGGAAGAAATTACAAATTTTGTAAAAATGTTCGATTATTGAGGGTCTCGAACAATAATATTTTGATACAGCTCGAAAATTGCCCTGAGCTCTACAATTTTTAGAAGAACCAAAACATCTTTGCAATGAAAACCACAGTATCAGCAACTACAGTAGTCTCTAAGGAGGGGGCGCAGAACTTTTAATTGCGCCTGACGCTTAAAACCGAGACTACATCACTGATCTTGTATTCTTAAATGTGTGTGAATGATAATGATTTTGTAAATGTATGAGAAAAAATCAAGTTTGTTTTTCGGAACATAAAAAAAAACAATAAACAAGCTTCTGTAAATACCCTTACATTTTTTATTTTTATCACTTTTTAAGCCTATTTTTTTATAATGGAAGTTTTACAATTTACTTCGAAATTTCATTTCTTGTTTTAGTTCTGGTCTATATAAAATGATCCTTTTTTTTTACTTGCGTTTTTCCCTGAATCGCATGTATCCGAATGGCAGTTTTTCTCTCTTTTCTCAACAAAAACCTCAAATTTTTAATACTAATCTCTTTTTTTATATCCTTTAGCACACGTACCAATTGCCGTGTCTCTGGACCCTTTTTACTCTCATTGCAAGTAGACTATAGGGGTAGGGAGGGAGTGAGCGAAGATAATCGTAGAGGATGTGAACTTGAAATTTCCATCCCATTAGATAGAAATAGGAATTGGTATAGCGAGACAGTATGAGCTCTGTAACATCAACTATGACTAAATGGACGAACTGGACATTGTAAAAAAATGTCCAAAGGGACAACGAACCTATCGGAAATAGAGTTATAGGGCAGAACGTTATTAAACTTCAGTACTAATCGAAAGTTGTACAGCTTTTCCGTAGAATTATCTTATACAGCGGTAGGCTAACAAATATAAAAATCAATCACACGAAAACTTTTTGGGAGGAAATGTGTATCTCAAGACATTTGGGGAGATGCCTTTTCAAGCCGCATAAAGGCTTAATTTTTCGAAGGCCAACTACTTCCTTTTCAATATACTCTTAAAGACAATTTTAAGCTTTCATGCCTCACTAGATTTCAGAAGAAAAACTAACTGGGCATAATATTTTTTAGGGTTTCGTTCATCTCACGAAACCCTATTGCTCCCGCTCCGTTGTCTGTCTGTCACAGAGTCATTCTCGAAAACTATGTAACTTACAGAGTTGAAACTTTGTGTATAAATCAGAATATCAGCTGTGAAGAGCTGAAAATATTAAAATTTGAAAAATTCGTATTATTTTAATAAATAGAGATAAAAAACCAAAATTCTAACAGCCTTTTCCAATTAAATTGAAACATATTTCGTTATGTTATAGCAGATGTCAAAGATTTAAAATCCACAATGAATTTCTTTCTACAATAATTAATTTTCTATCAGACGATTTTCACGTGAAAAATGAAAATGAAATAAAAAGTTTCACCAATTGAAAAAAAGATAAATATGAATAAAATTGATTGACGTCATAGTCGTAATAAAACGGAAAATGTCTAAGATTTCTCAATAATACAAGGAGTATGAGTATGTGTAAGTACACAAAGCAGATTAATTACACGTCATTAGAGAATTAAACAGAAAATCTGAAGTCATATGGGAAGTTTAACGAATTTTTCAAATGTTTGAGAATAATGCAAAGCGAGTATCAATATAAATAATAGAGAATAGTAAATATATGAGTTTGAGAAACATATTGAATCGTGATAAAAATCCGATTATGGAAATATACGCATATTTTAACATTTTGAAAGTGTACAATTTGTTTAATTTTGAAATTATTTTTTTAAATATTGCATGTAGTCCGTATAACGGATATTATTATGACAGAATATAATAGCGGGCTTGGCCCGCTGTCCGGCTGGTTTAGATATTTGAAAAAACGAAAAAATAGACCGGTAAATTTTTATTTTATAAAAAACATGACTTTTTTTTTGTTGTTGCTAAATGAAATTTGTTTGAATTTATTAAAGAAAGAATACAGTGTTTTGAAAGGAATATTAAACGAAACCCTTTGAGCGATCTTCGATCACACTTACCTACTTGTTTATATTTAAGATCAGTTGTAATTGAGTAAAGAATGTTTTGAAACTTATTGAAGAAATATATATTCAGTAGTTATGAGACGATGGCTGTGAAAGAAGCATTAAAAAACATTAAAACTGGTTTAGATATGTCGGTTAGAGGCTTACATGAGCCGAAATCCACATGGGCCGGACAGCGCCCGTGCAAAGGATTTATTGACCCGGCCCGATATAAAAGCTAAATGTTCGGCCCGAGCTCGCCATGGCCCGTATAAAACAAGTATTGACCCGGTCCGGCACAAAAGATAAAAGTTTGGTATGAGCTTGGGCCGACCCGTACAAAAACTTAATTGTCACGGCCCGGCCGATACAATAATTTAATAGGCACGGCCCGGCCGATACAACAACTGAATAGACACGGCCCGGCCAATACAACAACTGAATAGACATGGCCCGGCCGATATAACAACTTAATGGGATCGGCCCGGTTCAACTGAATTTCTACAAAATGTTTCGATATTTCTGAAGCAACATTATCTTACGATTAAAATTTTTCATAAAGCACATTTATGTATGCGCAGATTTTCTTTTTAGATTATGTTTGAAATTCATGGAATACATAATAACAATACTGAGGACTTTTTAGGCGTACACACATACAGAAACGGCGCTTAAAAAATTGACTTAGTCAATTACATTCAAATGAAGATTTAGTAAGAAAATTAATATAGTTTAATATGCTAAAAACAGATGATAAAAGGCATAATAATTTTATAGCTCTATAAAGAGAAAAAGTACAGTTTTAAAAACATATCTATGTAATTTATTAAACCAAATTAAATTTCTTAAGATTTCTCTAAACAATATTACAACATTACTACAACTGTTACAAAAATAAGTAAATACAGGTCGACAAGAAATAACTTGAACGAAGTTTCAAACCAACAATCTGTAACTACCACTAAAGTTATAAAGTTATTGTCATAGGTAATTGATTCTAGAAAGCTGCTAAACAGGTGTAAGTAAGTTAGTTGTGATAACCATTATGGTTAACAAACGATATGCCATACTAGAATTACACAAGCAAGGAATGAAACAATGTGAAATTGTTCAACGATTGAAGTGCCTAAGCAGACGGTTTCATACACAATCAAAAGGTTTAAAGAACTCGGACATGATGGTGACAGGCCAGGAAGAGAAGCGCACAGTTAACACATCAAGAAACAGGGTAGTTATAAAAAAGCGAGTTCAACGAAATCCTAGGATTTCAATGAGAAAGGTTGCTAGAGAGATGAAGATCAACAGGGAAACCGCACATTTGATGGCAAGAGTAGAGCTTGGTCTTCACCCTTACAAAATGAAAGAGGCTCAAAAGCTAACAGCGAGAACAAACGCACAAGACTTCAAAGGTGTAAAGAACTGTTAAAGCGGGCCGCAGGTGATCGATGGCAAACATTTGTCTTCACAGATGAGAAACTGTTTTCGATTGAACAAGCTCACAATAGCCATAATGATAGAGTTTGGTCAGCAGAAGCACCTGGAACTTCTTGCATTTTTGAACAGCGCCAACGACCCCAATCTGTAATGGTTTGGGGTGGGATATGTGCTAGTGCGAAAACACCACTTGTTTTTGTTGATCAATAGATAAAGATTAATCAACAAACATATCGCAAACTCATTTTGGAAAATGTTGTCTTACCTTGGTCACAAAAGTTCTTTGGAAACAAAAGATGGACCTTCCAACAGGATTCCGCATCTGCACACAGAGTTAAGGCACTCAAGATTGGTGCAAGACACATTTTCCTGACTTCATTGGAGCTCAAGAATGGCCACCGTATTCCCCAGATTTGAACCCAATGGATTATTCTGTTTTGATCCATCTTGGAGACAAGGGTGTGTGCTTAATCTCATAAAACTTTGGCATCCCTAAAGAAATCCTTATGCAAGGAATGGAATAGAATATCAGTAAGTGAGTTGCGGCCCATAGCCGAAAATTTTGTGACACATTTAAAGCTCTGTATTAAGGCTAAAGGTAACCACTTTCAAAATTTGTAAATATATTAGACGAAATAATGTATTCATATTTATTTTGAAGTTTGGTCGTAATATTTTCATTAGCATTAAAGTTATAATGTATCATGTGTGTCCAAGTTATTTCTTGTCACCCTGTAAAATGCCAGCCCAACATGGGCGTGGAGGGGATTTAAAGGACTGCTTGGGCTGGGCCTATAATGGTTTTCGTAGAGCTAAGTCGGACACAGGCCGAACATTTAGCTTTTATACCGGGCTAGGAAATTTCGCTTCGTGCAGATCTCTAGAATAAAGAATGAATTTCAGGTCAATCTCTAACCGGAAAAAAAGAAGTCACGCCCGGCCGTGTACGTAGAAAAAAGTTAGGCCCAGATCGGAAAAAGTAAGACAGGGCCCAGGCCGAGTCTCGTGAATGAAAACTTGCTAGAGCCCGATCCACAGGCCAGGTTTGGGGCCAGGCCCGTTCCTGTACAAACCTCTTCACTCGAAATTTTGCCTCGTGCAGATATAGAATAAAGAATGAAGTGCAGGTCATTCTCTACCCGGAAAAAAAGAAGTCGCGCCAGCCTGAGTATGTAGAAAAGAGTTAGATCCGGGTGTAAAAATTGAAGAATGGGCTCAGCCCGAGTCTTGTGAATGAAAATAGTCTAGAGCCCAGGCTTCGGGCCAGGCCCGTTCCCATGCAAACCTCTAATGTTGGTTTGCATACCGTTTATTAGAGACCAGTCTGGGCGATCCCCCCCCCCCCCTGGGCCTGCCTTAGATACTCCATTGAGTTTGAATACCAATAATAAAATATAGCGTGTATATTACCTACCCTTTTTTGAAAAGAAATTTTATTTACATTAAATTTTTCAATATTGGTTGTAAATATTATTTTACATTTTTTTTTGTTATTGATGTTCGTTGTGCTACATTAATTAAGCTAAAAAATAATGTGACATACTGAATCTTACTTCATTAAAAATGAATAAAAATAAATGTTCTTGTATTTTCATTACATAAATATTTTAACTTTAAATGAAACAGGCTGGAGTTTTTAAATGATGAAGTTGTTTAAATAGCTTTAAATTCCCTGGACACATGATTAAGAACTGTTTTAGCTGCTCCAATTTTCCTTTGCAATAAATCAAGCATTAATTATTCTTGTTTATATGAGACGCAAAAAAGAAAATACGATTACCTCTGGGACAGACAAGAATAACAAATGTTTAAAACGAAAAAGCTTTTGTTTATATACATAACCCACAAGAGACTGAAAGAACAATATTTTTATATTTTACAGCAAATATTCTACAAAATTGGATATTACATGTTTTATATTTTTCAAAAAATCATGATGTTTTTAATTAGATATACATATTTCAAATAAAAAATGCTATTATTTACCACATTAGAAAACAAGAAAATTTTAAAATCCATAAAACTGTATTTCATTGTTAAAAATTACATGGTTTCAGAAATCTAGAAACTTTTTTTAATGTGAACTTAGACATTCTGTAACATGTACACTCACTGCAAAAAAAAAAATTGTTGATTTTACAGTATGAAACTGACACCCAAGCTGCCAGTTTTATACTGTAAAATCAAAAAATATTTTTTGCAGTGCTGTAATAAAGGTTTCTGAATTTACGAAATTATAATATAAGCAAGAACGAAAATATACAATAACCTCCTCCGAATTAGCCCAAAAAATATTCTTTACCTGTAGAAATTTCAGAAACCAATATATTTTTGAGATTTAAAAAATGATATTGATTGTACTGATTTTTAGAAACGTTTCCGAGTAGTTTTTATCGTACATTAATTAGTTTTCTCAAAGCAGAATATCGGTTTTTAGTATACTATTTATTCTCAATGAAATAGTTTATGTTACCAGTTCTCACTTAAACAGTAATTGAATTTTTATATATGAAAGAGTAACAAAATAATATTAATTTTAATGTTGTTGTTAATGCTGTTAATTTATTATGTTTGTTTGTTGAGCATAAAAATAGTTGAGAATTGATAGGATCCGAAAAACTTAATAAACTATAAAAAGTATTCGGAACTGTTTTCGAAAATCAGTGGTAGCCAAAGAAGCTTTTTAACACTTTCCAACATAGTTGAAAAGTGTTTATGAATTCGGTTTAGCTGTCTATCTGCCGTCTGTCTGTCTGTCCGTGCTCTAACTTGCGTAAATATATGCTCGGATTGTCATGAAATTGATATATGTTATTGAGGCTTACTGTGGCATGTTCGGTATTGAAAATGAAGTGTATAGCACTTAATGCTACTAATGATGTTACACAGTTTCAAACATATTTAAATTGATATATATCACTGAGGTGCCCTACAAGAGACTAATTATAGAATGTGGTGTGCATAGCACTTATAGTTCCTTTACAGGAATACTCAAAAGAATTCCGTTACATTACGGTCTATGAAGAAAAATCGTTTGCAGTTTATTTTAATTATGTTTCACTATTTCAAACATATTGAAATTGATATATGTCACTAACGTGGATTACAAGAGGCTTACCATAGAATATTGTGTGTATAGCTTTCATCGTTCGTTTACAGGGACACACAAAACAATTATGTTAAAATACTGCTTATTAACAATAATTGCTGTGAATGCTTTTTTTAGTTGCTGAACGCGTTTTTAAATTTAACTGATTTTTTGTGTATTACTTGGTGTGTATAAATTGTATAGATTATATACAGGTCAGAACAAAATTTCTCGGGTACGTTTCCGTTGATTGTCGAAAATTGCAGAAGGTAAATTTTAAACTCTGCTACGCGTTTCCCAACTGAACTAAAATTTAGCATTCTATTTAGTACATATACAAATCTATAAATCATATACAGGGCTGCACAAAAGAGCTCGGCTATTTTTTCGAATATTGTTGGTAATTCCTGAAATTGGATTTTGAAATCTGTTATGCGTTTTCCAAATTGTTTAACTAGATATCATCTTACACCTTACGGTAAAGATTTGCAAAATTACTTTGGAAGTGTTGGAAAGTGTTACATAATCTATTCTTGACGCATGATTTTTCGTTCTTGTTGTTTTTATAAAGGATTTTTTAACTCTAGAAAATATATTGGTTTCTGAGGTTTCTAAAGATAAAGAACGCCTTTCGGAATCGTTAGTAACTCAGTACTCAGAAGAGCTTATTGTATATTTTCGTTCGTGGTTTTATTACATTTTCCTAGATTAAGAAACATTTGTCATTTTTTACACTGTAAAAAAGAAAATGCTCATTTTTAAAAGGTTATTTCTTGTATTTTTAGTTTCATAAACATTTTATCTTTTCATAGATGTAATTAAAGTAACATTTTTCTCTAAAAATAAGTAATTCTTTTTTAAAACTAAGAAAAATCTTTATTTTAGTGGTGGTGGGGGGGGGGGTTGAGGGGAGGCAATTTCTTAATATGTTAAAGAATTAAAAAAAATTACGGATATATTATACTTTTGTTTGAGAATTACTGTACTTTACTTGAAGATTATATAATATGTAAAAGAAGCAGGTCTGCGAATTAAAAAAAGAATGTAAGTTCTCCTATAAGGTTTATGAGTTTTTCAAATAAGAACTATAAACGTACTTCGTACTCATTTGTATAGGAAATAAAATTATATAAAAAATAAATATTTTCATTATATTTAGAAAAATGTTCTTTTTAAGTTGTAGAAATTTAGATGAGAGTATCAAAAAATATGTTTAATATATTAAATAGTATTAATTCAGAAATATATAGGTAAAGTTGCTTATCAATATTATTATATTGGTGATTATTGAAATAATTAGAAGCATTTTACTACATAAAAGGTCATTTCATTCAAATGTCATTTCATTCAATTATATCTAATGTTATATCAAATTTTAACCAATATGAATAAATATGGACTGATAATATCAGATATTATAAATTTTCCTAATTCAGCACAACATTCGTCAAATACTATGCCAAGCATTAGCCAGTATTGAGCCAGCATTGGTTTACTGTAAGTGTTATACAAGAAGCTGAATATCACTATAAACGTAATACAAAATATGACAACGGTATCATATTTGAAACCTTATTTAAAGAAAATATTGATTTTTTTATTCCCGGAAGATTAGGTAAATACGTAAAGATTAAAATATTTTTACTAAAAAAATTACCAATAAGCAAGCTTGAAATAATCCTGCACTATTGCACTTTTTAAATTTAAAATGGAAAAGTGCAAGTATTCAATAGATTTTTCTCGAACGTTCATGTGGTAAGTGAATGTTTTATGTGTCACGTACGTTGCAGTTTGCTGACTGTACTTAGATGTATCTTTCGCACGACTTTTTAAAAATATAAAATAACAGATTTTGCAAATGCTTTCTTTTGACACAAGCGAGTTTCAGAGACAAAGCAGTGACTTTCAGACATCACATGTGTTTTATTATTTAAAAAAAATATGTAAATAGGGTATATTGATAAGAAATGTAGAATATTTAGTTATCAAATGTTTTTTTCTTTGTGCCATATGAAAATTGCCATTAAATTACAATATGTCTTATTTTATATTATGTGGTTTGATTTGAATAATAATTTCATAAATATAGAGTTTTATTTTTAAATCACGTACATGTTCTTATGCCGTCTTAAAATTTTATACAATTACCGTAGTTATTCCCGGATATATTTAAATAAAATACAATATTCTATAATAAGTCAAATGACAGAAACTACCAATAGTGAACAAAAAGTACATGAACAAAAATATTAAATGAAAACTGCCTCGTTGTTTATTTGGCCTGCACAAATTAACTTAGCAATATTATGCAAAATCTTAAATTTAGTATTGCAGATACTTATAATTTTGCATGAAGAACTTAAGTAATGACAATAAGAACTAATTCATCTAATAATATTTTAATAATGTAAAATAAGATTACATTTTTACACTGGATATTTCACTTTACATTCTAGTTGGTGATTTTATATGATCAGTTCGAAGCTTTTTTCATTTAAAACGTTTATACACTTTGCGTTATATTCTAGTCCACAGTATAGTCTTATTTCATGTGTCAATGTCATTTCAGAACTGGTCACCGCCTCCACAAAAATGGCGGCTGTCGTAGGCAGATATTTTTGTAAGCGTTTGTACAGTTCCCTGAATTTACACACCAATACATTCTAAAATTTTTCATTGATTTATTTGATCTTAAAAAAATGAAGAAAACTGTTAGAAAATATTGGTGTTCAAATTCGTGGGACAGTTCGCCTTTTTTTTCAAAGGTCAAATAAGTCAATGAAAAATTTTAGAAAGTATTGGTGTGTTAATTCAGGGGACTGTAGAAACGCTTACAAAAATATCTGCCTACGACAGCCGCCATTTTTGTGGGAGCGCGCAGACCTAATATTCAGAGGGTGGTGAACTGGTACCGAAATACCCCAATTACTTAGAGTTCATTAAAAAAATCTTAAATTCATGTGTCATGCATAAGTTGTGGTAAATTTTCTGACTCGAAATGCATTTATATAAAATCACAAAAATAAGAAAACCTCCCTTAAAATTGTTTGTATAAAACAGAAAATATTTCTAAACAAACAACTGAACGTTTTCTACCAACGCTGTGAAAAATCCTATATTAAATTCTATAATATTACACAATATTAAAGTTATAGAAACATTAAGTAGGTATGATTATGCGACATACAAAAGTAGTATATAAATGAAAACTATTTGTGAACAGCCATTGTGATTACAACTTGGAAAATAAAATAAACTCAGATAGTTTTATAAAGCAGTTCAAAATATATTTTAAAAACATATTAAAATTTTTTGAGGCATTAAAATTTACATTGAAATTTTAAAATATATATTAAATCACTCAGACAAGTAGAATGATCGCTGCTTCTGAAAAACATTTCCGAATCATATAATATCGATTAATTCACTCTATCGATATGAGAACTTCAAACGTGAAGAAGATTTCATATTTCACAGATAACTCTGATCCGATCTTGGAAATGTTAATCAAGCATAACGATCCGGATAAATTATCATAACGAACTTTCTGTAAGTTTAAGACCTAATCTAGTATTTAAGAAATTACATAACTTGTGCAGATATTAATAAGTAAGAAAAATTATGTGTCAAGCATATGGAATGGTCAAGCATAGATTAAGAAACACTTCTAAACACATAATATTGTAACAAAACATCACTGTTTAATAAAGTGATGGATGAATGTCGAAATAAACAATTTGAAAAACGCATAACACGTTTCAAAATTTATGTTCAGCCATTACAATCTACAGTCGCAAAAATATTTTGTGTAGCCCTGTATATTTTCTATAGATTTGTATATATACTACATAGTATGCAAAATTTCAGTTCAGAACACAGTTGAAAATTGTCCTTTACAATTTATGCATTTATGTATGTGTTACGAGGGTAAATGTACTCGAAATCTTTTGTGTAGCCTGGTACATGATCTATAAAATTTATACACACCAAATAAGATGCAAAAAAAAAATAGTCAAATTTAAAAACGCGTAACACAGTTGAAAGCGCACTTCAAGCAATTACTGCTCATAGACAGTATTGTAATCCAATTCTTTTATGTGTCCCTGTAAATGAACGATACTATATTCTAACGTAAACATCATGTAGTGATCTTCAATGATGTATTAAATATAGTTTAACTGGAAAATGTACAGCTCAGTTAGAAAAACCCTTAAGCAATTCACGCTCATACATAGTAATGCTTACGAATTATTTTGTGTTGCCTTGTATATGATCTATAGAATTTATACATACAATGTAGTAGGTAAAAATTTAGTTAAACGTACAAACGCATGCTATCACTAAAAACACACTTCCAGCATTTATTTCTTAGAGACAGTACTGTAACCGATTTCTTTTTTTGTGTGGCCCTGTAAATGAACGATAACATTTATCCGTGTCATATTCTACAGTAAACATCTTGTAGTGCGCCTCAATAATGTACATAAATTTTATTTTGTTTCAAATAATGTAACATCGTTAAAATACGCTGCAAACAATTTTCCCACGTAGATCACTATGTAACCGCATTCTTTTGTGTGCCTCTGTAAATGAATGATAAGTGCTTTTCTCGTCATATTCTACAGTTAGCATCTTGTAGTACATTTCAATATCTATATGTTTAAAACGCTAAGCGTTTTCTTTCGACAGTCGGTGAGAAGTAACTATTGCATCAAATTACATGAATCTTTTTTTTTATTTCTTTTAATTGTCAACATTTCAATATTGTATATAAATTTCTTTATGTTTGAAATAATATAACATCATTAAAATCCACCGCAAAGGATTTCTCCTCATAGACTAAATTATAACGGTGTACTTCTGTAAATAAACTATAAATACTACACACATCATTTTCAATACCAAACACATAATGGTAAATTTCAATAAGATATATTAATTACATGGAATCAGAGTATATTTACGCGAGTTAGAGCACAAAGAGAGAGACAGGCGGACAAACAAACAAAATTCATAAACATTTTTCAACTGTGTTGGAAAGTGTTAAAAAGAATACAGCTGAAATTCACGTCTAGAGATAAACTAAAGAATAATATAATATAGAAAATCATTAATACGGCATATACCAGATGAGTGGTGCGCTGTTTTTTCGACATAGTTAGAAATCACAGAATAAACAAATATCTAAATAGCATATTTTAGCTACTATGCTGAGTTCGTGTGTAAAAGAACGTATATAAAATACCAAAGTAGTTATAATGTACTGAACTGAATTACATGACTGTGAATATTATATATTTAAAAAAATTGTGAATATAAAATACACTGCATATGCCACATTCCGCTTTTGCAGACGTGAAAGGACACACATCGTGTTTTCTCTTCGTGTTCACAAGATGCCACCGCAGCTGTTGTTGCTAATATGTTTCTAGTGTTACGCATGAACAATCGATTTTGTCCACCTAAAACGGAAAGTTTCTTGTATGTTAAGCTTGTTATTTCTTCGGTAGAAGAAAGTAATAAGAAAAGTGCATAACAAGTCGTTTCAGTTGGAGCGATGAAATTAATTTTCATTTTTATATAAAAAAAGTCGTATAAAGCATAATTGATAATGTTTGGTAATGAGAAAAAATATACACAAACGTTAGTTTTTAATTTTTTCACGAAGTCAATAAACTTCACACAATTAAATTCAATAAAATGGGCTGTAATTCAACAAAATCACAACTTTTTAATGACAAAAAATTCAACAAGTGAATGAAACAACAAGTGAAGTTCGATAATTCCATTTCTTACAACCATTCAAGAACAACTTTATTACTTACGCATCATATGTAGTATAGGGTAAGTCTTGTAATCGTTTTGAAAATCGAAAAAGATATTTTGACAGATTTACACGTTTCAGATACTGGAGATTCCGAAAAACATATTTTTAGAAAAAAAAAATTGCCGTCCGTCTGTCTGTGTGTCTGTAAACGCTCTATCTCCCGAACAAATTAAGATAGACTTGAAATTTGGTATGTACTTAGAATGTAATAATGGGAAGAAGCTTATTGAATTCCAGTAACCTCGATTATCCGGAACTATTTTTTTCGGTCTCTTGAAATATTCGTTCTGATAAAAAGTATATAAAAATTTTCGAAATTGTTTTTTTTTTTAAGGAGTGAATATAAAAGACAATAAAAAATAAATAAATTTTGCATTAAGAATGAAGTGGCTCGGATAATGAGTTGCCAACAGATTTGTAATCACATTTTCCACACTCTTTTTTCATGACCCTGTATTTCATTCAAATTTCAATTCAAATATATATTTTAATTATTAAAGAGACGCTTCATCCGACGCAGTAAACTGTTAGTTAATAGGATTATCATTCTTAGAGTTATAAGGATGTTTCTCTTACGCAATTCAGTAATAGAGCCTTTAAAGTTTATGACTTCATCCACCCAGGATTTTATTCGAATTGCAATGCATTTTATAAATAGTTTACACATGTTTTATTTTCATTTTTTATATTATGCATATTCATGATGGGTAAGTATTACGATGGCCTCCAACGACTAGTTTCCTTAACAATACAAAACGACCACATAAAAAAAGTGCATCAGAATCGTGCAAACTAGCGCTAACAAACTTCATTAAATTTTCTGCAACGGTATTTAGTTTTAAATGATCTTTTTTTTTATTAAACTCATGTTAGTAAATAATTTTTATCAGCATTAAATTAGTATGGCAAGAAAGAATATTAATGTTAAATTTTCCACTTACCATACGTTTAATATTATTAGGGTTTCTTCCAAAAGTTTTGCTAGCCATAAAACTATAACTATACTTTCTGAGATTTTATTAATATATAAAGAATGAAAACAAAATTAAACATTTTTCATGACAAAATGACATTCCAGTCTATTTTTCTTTCGAAATTCCAAAATATATATTCGAAATCGCATAACTTCTAATGTAAGTTATTTCTGTTCATATATCATATTTTCTTATTTTTCTATATATGTGATGCCTACGTTCTTCGAAGTTTTTATATTAATAAAAGAAAAATGATATAATTGTCTTACATGAAACATAAAACAAATAACAAAATGTGTAAAAATATTCTTATATGCCTAATTGATTCAAATGTAAATCTTTTTAAAAGGAAAATCTTAAAAAATTTCTGCAAATTACAAACTAGGACATTTTTTAATTTGATTTTATTTCACTGGTTACGTTATTAATATTTATTTTCTCTTTATTTTATTTATTTTTAGTAAGAATCAGCATTTTTCAAGAATTAGAATGTGAAAAGTTTACAAAACTTCCTTATTATTATTATTTTTTAACTGACGAACGAATTTTCATTTTCTACATCCTAGAAACGCAAATATAATTAGATTTGAATGAATTCTATAAATTATTCATTAAAATCTTTATTTTGTTAGTATTAAGATTATTTAAAAATTTGAAGATAACTACATTTTAAACTAGAAGAATTTATATTCAATAAAAATGAATTTTTGAAATAATATACTCGTAAATATAATATAATAACGTTACAAAACAAACTGCTATATAATTTTACAGATTTATTTTTCAAATGACCACAAAAATTAATAATTATCTTTAAAAATATATTTGTTTATTAGAATAAATTTTCTTTCTTTTATGGTGATATAATATTTCGGTACTCATAATATTTTTAATTCCGACTAAGTATTAATGTCCGTATGGACACTGAGTAAATTAAAAACCAATTAAAAAAACAGAGGGAAAAATATTGTAGTTTAATATTTTAGAGATGTTACTTCAAAATGGATAAACTATAATACTTTAAAATGAAATAAATTCACATTTTCATATTTCCGTTTTCTTCACTATTTTACACTGTAAAACATTACAAATGTATCATAATTTAGGAAAATACTAGATGGAACCCGTCAAAACTTGACGGCAAACAACTTGATAGTACCATAGAAATAAAATTCATCGCTGTTTTAAAAAGTTTGAAATTTTTGAAAATTAATTCAAATAAAATAAGAAAAATCATTCTGTCCATAGCAGGTATTGAACCCACACGATGATCGAAACAGAGAAGAAACGGGCTTAATAACACTCGACCACCGTTTTTGCATTTGAGTGTTCTCTAAAACTGGTTACGTTCTAGATTTAAGTTTACGCATGCGTAAATGGGGAAATTCGCGTGAAAAATGAATTTGACGGGAATCCCTTTTCGTTTTAATATATAAGATGTTTAGGATGTTATTACTGCCGATAGCGTTAATGGCGCTATCTGTTTCAAGGTAAAAAAAAATCAAACACATGAACACAGAGCCCTATTCTGCAATAATTAGATATAGAACAAATGCCAAACTGTAAGGAAATCTAGAATATCTAGCTTACTTTGCGAATTTTCAAAGCAAAAGTCTTAATCTCATATATCCTTTGAAAAAATTAAAGGAATTTGTAAATACTTCGTTCCACATATTTGAGAGAGCTATTTTAAAACAATGGAGTTTTTAATGGAATATTAATGAATTACAATTGTAGAACTGAAAGGAGAATATTCTAAGGAAATGAAAATGCCATTATTTAAAAGAACAATTTGAACATATTAAACTCTGTATAAGTATATCCAGCTTGATTTTTTTATAATTCATGTATGGATATTCTTGCTTCTTTCATTTTTCTTTTCTTTTCTTTTCATTTTTTTAAGCAGAATAATCATATACTTTTCTTACTTTATTTACTACAGTCCCAATATTTAAAAAAAAAAAAAAAAAAAAATACAATATTTAGTATTTCTGACCTTTTTTTTTTTTTTTTTTTTTTTTTTTTTTTTAATTACACGATTTTTAAAACCTTTTATTATTATTTTTTATCAGTTATGGTTCTAAAACTCCGAATTTAAAATTTGCTGTCTGCAGGTAACGATTAATAATACATAGTTTTTTATTTAATAATTAAAACAAAATATTCTTGGATTGTCAAATTTTACTTAATTATAAAACATTCTAATAAAAAAAATACAAATTATATAACTTTTCCCCCTGAATTGAATATTGCAGTATTAAAATGAATTATTGTCAATAAAGTAAGAAAAATCATTCTGTCCATAGCGGGGATCGAACCCACACGATAATCGGGACAGAGAAGAAACGCGCCTTATACCACTCGACCACCGTTATCGCATTTGAGTGTGCTCTAAAACTGGTTAGGTTCTAGATTTAAGTTTATGCATGCGTATTGGGCACAATTTTATGTGGATTTGACAAAAAAAAAGGCCTCCTCCTATAAATATATAGATAATATAACCATGAACAAAAATATACCATAACCTCTTCCATGGCTCGAAAAAGCGTTATCTTTAAAAAGGTCGAAAACCAATACATTTTTTAGGTTTAAAAAACATTTATAGAAACAAAGTTTCTTTGGCTGCTACTGATTTTCGGAAAAGTTTCTGAGGAGTTTTTATATTGAATTAATTGGCTTTCTTAACCCGGAATATACATTTATCAGATGCTACCCATTCTCAAGTAAACAGTTTCATGTTCAACAAACATGATTTACAGATAAACATGATAAATGGACAGCATTAACGTTAACATTAAAATTAATATTATTTTGTTACTTTTGCATGTATACATTCAATTACCCAGCTGAAAATGTTTAGTTGAGAATTAATAGCATCCTAAAAAACCGATATTGTGACCTTGAGAAAACGGATTAATACACTATAAAAACTATTCGGAAACGTTTCCGAAAATCAGTAGCAGTAAAAGAAACTTTGTTTTTATCAATGCTTTTTTAAATATCGAAAATATATTGGCTTCTGAGGTTTCTAAGGATAAAGAACGCTTTTTGGAATCGTGAGTAACTCGAAAGAGATTAGTGTATATTTTAGCTTGTGGTTATATTATATTTTCGCAGAATAAGAAACATTTTTTTTTTTTACAGTGTACTTAATAATTCTATCAATATCAATATTTTTTGCATATTATAAAATATTTCTTTTTAAAAAAATAGCATTTTAGAGTAAGTTTTTTTTTTTTTTTTTTTTGGGGGGGGGGGGGGGATTTTGCTTTTTAAAGCAAGCGTTAGGAAGGCGGCATCCACGAACATTGGAAGAGTTTTGGAAAGCCGTACAAGGGCAGTACACTGTAAAAATGACGAATGTCTCTTAATCTACAAAAATATAATGTAATCACGAATAAATTTATATTATAAACTCATCCTCGTTAACCATGATTCTGAAAAGTGTTTCTTTATCTTTAGAAACCTCAGACATCAATGGCATTTCGAGATTTAAAGAATCATTTATAAAAACAAAATTTCTCTTGCTGCCCGTAATTTTCTGAATCGTATACGAGTAGTTTTTAAAGTGTATTAATCAGTTTTCTAAAACCGAAGTATAGTTTTTTCCGATGCTATCAATTCTGAAGTAAACATTTTCATATTCGACAAATATGTTTAACAGACAAACATGCAAAATTAACAGCGTTTACATTAACATTAAAATTAAGATTATTTCTTATTTTTTCATGTATAAATTAATTTATTCAGCTGGAAACGTTTGCTTGATAATTGATGACATTCGAAAAACAGGTATTCCAGCCTGAGGAAACTGATTAATACACTATAAAAACTATTCGTAAACGTTTCTGAAAAATACGGGCAGCAAAAAATACTTTGCTTTTGTAAATAATTCTTTAAAGTTTGGTAATGTATTGGTTTCTGAGCATTCAAAAGACAATGAGACACGCTTTTCGGAATTTCAGATAACTCAGAAGATAATATTATATTTTCGTTCGTGGTTATAATATATTTTCATAAAATAAGAAACATTGGTCATTTTTTACAGTGTACTTGACACGACTGAACTAAGAAAACATCTACTTTTATGGAAAGTTTGAACCAGAGCTGTAGTAAAGGTTGGAGACTACCCAATCAGGTCAAAACGTCACAATGAATACAAAATGTATGCATAGAAAGTAACTTTGAAAATTCTTTCTTTAGACCTTCTGTATTGTTACAGGTTTTACAGTATAACCTTTAGATAATTTTTTTTGTAGAAGTATTAAAATCAACAATGCTCTAATAATTTTTTACAGCTATATTATTCAACTTTATTCGAGCCCTAATTCTATTTTGATTGTTATCGTTATTATAATTTAAAGTAAAACGTGTTTGACGTGAAATTAATTTCAAGAATTTAGATTCTATAAATTTTTTTGTTTTGAATAAAGTTAACATTGTATAATTAAACGATCTTGTGAATGTCCTCCATCAAATATAAAATAATAAACATGGAATTTAATTGTGAGATAAATGTGTGTTTCCTTTTCCTTATTCTGTATAAAATCGTAAAAGTGATGTGAAAGAGCATCGATATTTTATATTTGACTGTTGATGAAGGAATAATCAGAATTCTATATTACAATGTGTGTAGAATAATGGTCAGTAAATTATTCAAAAAATTATGTCCTTTCAAGAAATATCTTCTATTGGGAATATAAACATCTTGGATAACGAAGTGGGATTCCCAGTACAGGTATAATAAATTATATGTAATTAGAAGTGTAATAAAAGAAAATCCCCAGCGAATGTTCCCTTCAATATAGCAAGATTTATCATGCTATCTCAATATCCCTTTTATGATTCTGGAATTATAAGGAGGATAAAGCATGATCATACTTTTTTGTTAGAACATATTTTTTGCAATAATTCCTTAATATTGTATCCCAAGTATCCTAAAGTATTTAATTAAAAAGATCTCGTTAATTAATGCTATTCATGATAATTATTTCTGACACATTATTTTATATTAAAAATATTAATTTAAAGATTAAAAAAATTTGTGTGAGGAGCAATTAAGGCGGTATTAAAAAAATATATTTTTTTCCACGCTCAACAACTCAAAATTTTCTGACACATTTTCAGACTCATTTTTAAAAGTAAAAACATGAAACTCGGCAACGTGGTTTATAAGTGACATGTGTTTTTATTTTTCATTCAATTAATTAGTAATTGATTTACAAACAATTATTTTCACAGTACGATAATTTTCTTTTGTTTCCAGCGTTATCGCTTTGGGATATTCTGTTCAAAATGTCCACTTTGACAGTAATTTTGAAATACATTCTGCCTTTATCAAAAAATCGACCGATACGGACATTATAAAGTTTTTGAATAAGAGAACCTGCCAATTGGATGCATTTTAGAGCAAAAATTAATTTAAAAATAAGTCTCAAAATAAGCAGTTTGGATTTGAGTACACCCTTAAGTAAAATCAATTTAAGTTGGTTTAAAAGATTACAAAAGTAATATCTAAATAAAGCATTTACAATACCTCCAGAATATGTGGTCCTAATGTAACATATACACCCTGGTGATTTAATAATTTAAATGCATAATTTTGAACGTGAATAATTGTAAACAACAGCTTTGGTTTTCGATTGAGAATTGTATACTGATGAAGAACTTGCATGGAATTTGAATGCCTACTGTAATTGATTTTCTTATGTGATATTAATATATTTTTCTTAGTTTTATTAAATGTCTGTTTAATTTTAGAATTTAAGGTGTTTTAAACTTTTTTTAAGCTAAAATATTTAGCAAACGGGAATTACAAATTAATTAATAAATTTTCGTTATTGAAACAACTTAATCCTAGGTCATAAAACTCAATTCTGTCACAATTGTTCACACAATTGTGTGAAAAGATATTTATTCTAAAATGATGCTACAAAAAATTATTGTAGTGTTTAATGTTTTTTTTTCGATAAATACCATTTCCATTTTGCTGATTGAACATGTCAGATTCACTGAAAAACTTTATTGTTAGACTAGGGGGCCTACCCCCTGCGAGCTACGCTCGCCAACCCCCGCTCAGACTTCGAGGATTCTAAAAACATGACAGCGTGCTTTGTTTTAAAAATATTGGTAAATCTGTAGTTGGGTTGCCATGCTTTTAACGTTTTAATGGGGCATTTTTTGATTATCATGGCCTTATACACAGCTGTTGCGACAACTGACGACTTTTTTGGGATTGATAAGTAAAATCAATTACAACTTGAAAACCAGCTTGTATAAAATGGTTAGGTTTAAATTGTGGCTACCTCTCGGACTTTTATAACAACGATCTGTATTCTATTCTTCCTATGCGTTTAAGGATGGCAAAAATTCCATCTGCTTGTGAATAACATTAAGAACCACGGTATTGAAAAGTACTATGTTATAGACATTTTCAGTAACAGGTTTTAATATTCTCTCTATTTTAGTGCACCATCATGCATATTTTCATGTTATTTTAAATATGTAAATTATTTATTTTAATTAATATGTATATACGAATTTTCTAATAATTATGTATCATACAAAATTAATTAAATATTTTGTGCATGCATGCCTGCATTTATTCGGCATCAATTGATGAGATATTTGAACAAATTTGCTATCCGCGATAATTTTACACCATGTTATGTCACTTTAATATTGTCCATAAAATAATCGGGTACTTTTCCAGTGTAGGATCCTTTGCTTTTAGGTTTGGCGTAATTCGATCTTCGAAAACGGATACATTCGTTAATATACATATATTTGTTGCCAAAAGTTATGAAAACAAACCCAATGAACTTTTGGTGCTTTTCTATTATAGGGGTCTTGACGTTTTTTTAAAAGCTTGGCGCAATTCAGGCATCAGAAAGTGAGATTTGGTGCCAAATGACATAAACAGCCATGGAAACAAATTCGACGATTTTTTTGTTTATATGCGCATCTTAATTATGCGTATATTATTATTGTTCCGTATACGAAATGACAAAGTGAATCGGTTGACAGAAAGTATGTTGCCCAATTTCCTTTTCCGCCAAGGCAATTTTCTCTGTTTCGTCAAGGCCCCATATACTGGAAAAATTTTAACTTTTACTGGAATACCTTTAAACTTTAATAGCATTTCTCTAATAAATAGGGAACATTTTTTTCCTTGCTGCCAATAAAAGAGAGAAAGGAATAAATGTCATTTTACCATAATTGATGTCATATTCTCATTAAAATTCGAAAGAAAACCAAGCAGGATATTTTATTCTCCTTCCGTTCAGTTGGTCAATTATTATTTTATATATTCATTTCGAATATCCGAATTAGTGATTTTATAAATTCGTTTAATTAAATTTTACAAAAAAATAACAAAATTATATCAATAAATAATAATTACTATTAATTCCTTTCCACCCCTTTCTTTTGCGTTTACATAAATGACGTCATTTGGACGAATATATTCAAAATATTTTCAGTTTATAAATTAAATTAAATGCTGACAGACGATTGAATCCTGACGATAGAAATGTGATTTTTTTTTTTTCAAATTTTCCTGAAAAACATAATTTAATCACAATCTTGTCTTCATTATCGATTGAAATAAAAGATAAATTCAATTTCAATTTGAAAATGACGAATAAAAAGAAATCAATAATACCTATCGGGATCCTTTTTAATTTTTTCCCCTTTTTTGTCACAAAAAAAACCTGAGTAATTAGTTGCCATCATTACAGAAATGTCATTAAAATTAGAAAAAAATTAATATCTCGAAAACTAATTCCAATTTCAAAATTCTATTACCAGTTTTGACATCCGCGGATTTTTATGGACAATTGGTATTAATTTGACAATCAAGCGTTTAATATTTTATAAAAAATAGCCCTGAAACATAATCAGTCGTTTAATCAGTCGTTTCATAAAATCGTTTCATAAATTCGTTTCATAAAATCGTTTCACAAATTCGTTTCATTAGGATTTTATATATATAGGGTAGATAAGAAGTAAAGTATATTTTTCAATATAAAAGCAGAGTTGTAAATAAAGTATTTAATTTACAATATTCTTTTGTTAAAAATGTAAGATAAATCCCCATACATTCGGAGTATTAGATGATACTAAATTCATAAAATCACTGCCAGCGCGGTTTGATTGTGCAAGATTTTTAGGGTTTTTTTTGCACGAGAACGATACTTCTGATGACTTTCTTTTCAACAGTTCTCCCTGAGGACATTCCTTATATAGCAATATGATCCAAACAGGCCGGTGCTTAACAAAAAACAAAATTTCATCTCATAAAATCGCATACTAAATAAAATTCCTTTCCTACACAAACATATATTATTTTCTGGATGGCACACACAAATTTAAACATTCAAAGATAACTAATAATTCGGAGATTATTCTCTAATACATATGTAATATAAAACCACAAAAGTTTAACCGAGTAGTCTAAATATAGTACATTTTCGGGAATATACACAGTCCGTCCCAAAATTCCTGGCCAACATACGGCGCTGCGAGTGCGCAGGTGACGTTGAAAGCATGACTACTTGTACATCTTGTACAGCGGTACAATTCCACGTTGCTATCTGTTGTGCAATGTTAAGAGCAGGGGTCGGAAGTAGCGGACTACCTGTAGCGAAACTACTGTAGCTGCTACTTTTTACAGTAGTGTATAGTGTAGCACGCTACATTTGGAATAATGTAGTGTAGAGAGTAGCGCGATACAAAAAATCCGTAGTTTGTAGCGAGAACCGACGCTACTTCAGGGTGGGAAATCTACCAATTCTGCAAATCACGTTGCCGAAATTCGCTTCTTTTGTGCAAAATTTGTTCTGCTCAACAATTTGCGAAGCTCAGCTGTATATCTCAGCTGCAGCGTATAACAACGTATCGCATGAAGTGATAGATTTTCCCCATTGACATTTGCTACTAAAATCAAGTACTAATCCACCTAATGAATTATTTTTTTTCTGGCAACACTTGTCTATTTACTCATTATTAAGTCTTCATGTTTTAACGCCGGTATTTCGAATTTCTTGATTTGCAGATTTATTTATTATTTGCATCTAGAGTTGTTTTTCTATAATTTTCTAGATTAATTTTCTCTCTTAATTTTGCTACGAAATTTAACGTGTGCATAAATTAACATTTTGAAGACAAGCACAAAACATTTTCTTGAATGTTATATTTTTTAATGGTCTCGATTACGTTGCATTTATTTAATTATATCCCGGCAGACGTAACGAAGACCTTGGACGCAATATAACGAGGGGTCGCTTTATTATTTTATTCGTGTCTCCAATTTGTAGTGTAAATGGAACACTTTGACAAAATCTAAAGTAGCGAGGTAGTGACTACTTTTTAAAACAAGTAGTTGTAGTTAACTACATTTTCTATAAAGTAGTTGTAGTTGTAGTTCGCTACAATTAAAAAGTAGTTTTTCCGACTCCTGGCTAAGAGCATCCGGTTTGTTGTAACCGTCTAACGGAATCATGCCGGTGCTCACAAAGGTCGAACAACGAATGAACATAAAATTGAATGTATTGCTGTTTCTGGACCTTGCTTTTTGGAAGTGTTGAAGCGTGCACCAGCACACGCGTCCATCATTGCGCGGGAGTTTCTGGCTTCTAAAGGGTTCCTCGTGTTCAACCATCCTCCTTACTCTTTATCCTCCTGTGACTATTTCCTGTTCTCCAAGATGAAATTGCACCTAAAGAGGACCACTTGTATCGACTGCGACTGACTATTTGACGCACATTGCAAAGTACTTCCAGAAGTGTTTTGATGAATATTACAGTCGTTGTAAAAAATGCGTTGAATCCAGCAAGGATTGTTTCAAATAAACATAGGTCAAAATTTTTATTTCAGTTCTTAATTTTTTGTTTATAGGATCAGTCCGGGAAATTTTGGGAGACATTTTGTACAACATTATCTATTTCTAAAATGTATTTTTTTGTCTTAATGGCAACAATATATTTTTTTATTAAAAAAACATTAAAACAATTTAAGTTATAATTAAGTTATAAGTAATAATTAAAAAAATGCAAGTTAAAATCAGTTGTGTTGAAAAACAATGTATAAATGCAATGCAAAATAAGAAAAAACAGTGGGCAACTGTGATCGAAGATCGCTCAAAGGGTTTCGTTTAATATTCCTTTCAAAACATTTTATACTTTCTTTAATAAATCCAAATAAATTTCATTTAACAAAAAAAAAAAAAAAAAAAAAAAAAAAAAAAAAAAAGTCATGTTTTTTATAAAGTAAAAAAACTACCGATTTCTTTTTTTCTTTTTTTCGAATATCTAAACCAGCCCGATATCGGGCAAAGCGTGCTATTATCATAATAATATCTGTCATGCGGACTAAATACGATATTTAAAAAAATAATTTCAAAATTAAACATGTTGTACACCTTCAAAATGTTAAAATATGCGAATATTTCCATATTCGGATTTTTATCACGATTTCAATATGTTTCTCAAACTCATATATTTACTATTCTCTATTACTCATATCGATACTCGCTTTGTATTATTCTCAAACATTTGAAAAAATCATTAAACTTTCAATATGACGTCAAATTTTCTTTTTAATTCTCTAATGACGTGATATTAATGTGTTTTGTGTACATACGCATACTCATACTCCTTGTATTACTGAGAAATCTTAGAAAATTTCCGTTCTATTACCACTATGACGGCAATCATTTCATTTCATATTATTTTTTTTTTTTCAATTGGTGATACTTTTTATTTCATTTCCATTTTTCACGCGGAAATCTTTCAACAGAAAATTAATTATTTTAGAAAGAATTTTATTGTGCATTTTTAATGGTTGTCAACTGCTATAACGAAATTTTTTTTTAATTTAATAGGAAAAGGCTGTAAGAATTTTGGTTTTTTATCTCTATTTCTTAAAATAATACGATTTTTTAAAATTTTAATATTTTGAGCTTCATAGCTGGTATTCAGATAGATATACACGAAGTTTCAACTCTGTAAGTTACATAGTTTCTGAGAATGGCTCTGTGACGGACAGACAACGGAGCGGGAGTAATAGGGTTTCGTTAGATGAACGAAACCTTATAAACGAATAAATAATAAAGGAAATACGAAATAATTTTTTGTGAGAGATCCTTTACTGCATTCGATAAACAAAAATATGTTATTGCTATACTGTATCATAGAAACTCAACACAGTTTCGCTCCAATCACAGAAAACAACTCAAAAAACTTATTTCCGCTAATTGTTGCCAAACGATTTTTCAAGATTAAATTAGTACTCAGTCAAGTTTAAAAAGAGACAAAAATGAGGATCTTGATACCTGTATAGCTCGTGTTCTATATGTCACAGAAACAAATTTCTTATTTTTATGGAGAAGGGCAGGCCGAGTGACTAAGTAAGTAAAAGTAAATAGGAATTCGTCAAATAGATTCTTAAAGGCCATTTTATCCGCTTTTTTAGCCCGAATCTTCTGACATATGTAATTATTGGATTTTCATGTGTTTCACTGCATATTATTTGTTTTTATATTTGTAAAATATTTACCATTGAATTTGACATAGTTATTATGAATGATTAGATTAAGTCCTATTTTTATTGTTAATTTCATATCATTATTAAATTCTTCTATCTGTTCAATATCATCACAAATCTTATTACATACTACATGCGTGTCAATTGATGGATACAATGAAACAATATCAAGACTAGCCATTATGTAGTTATTTGGTAATTGTACATGTTTGATTTTTTGATTGAAATCTACCGTTGATTTAATAATTAATGTAGAATCTGGTAAAATATCTTTAAGAAGGGAACAAAAGCTTTTTCTAAAAAATAAGTCGCTCCTGAGAACGTAATGGCATGTTGCTTTACAAATACAAACTTTATACTCTTCAATATTATGCAAGCTTTTTTGAAAAATTAAAATACAGCCTTAAACGTTTCAATATCTGCTTAATAGCCAAACCCCCTCAGAAATTAAAGAATATCATTTGCAATAAAATTGAGCCAATTAATTTTGTGAATTATTCAGGAGTATATGAAATACATTTTAATAAAGAAGGCGGATCTAAGAATTATTATATTGGCATGACTAGCAGGAAATTTAGTTGCAGAAAAAAGGAGCATATAGCTGATATTAAGTATAATGGGAAAACCACAGCTCTGGCAAGAGACAAGAAGACATCATCCAAATAAATTTCAATGAAAGTAAAATAATTTTTCTCTCCAGTCTACACTATCCATCCATAATAATAGAAACCATAGAGATACTAACGCGCAAAAATACAATATGTAACGATGGAGCATCTTTTAACTTACCGAAACTGATGCTCAAGTTACTCCATGGTAAATTGTGAAAATATGTGCATGGTAAGTAAAAATAAAAGGTAACGTGTGTAATTTTTAAAAAGTACATGGAAATTAAATGATAGCATTTTAAATAATAACTTCAAAGTCCGTGCAATTATGGAATATTCTCATTTGTTTTTGAAAATGGTTCGGAGCGAGCCGAAACATGTGTAACACCCTAATAAAAGTTATTTTATTGTGTATTATGTAGTTAATTTACACCTTTTGGCATTTAAAAGAAATATATTATTATAAGCGTGTTATAATTTATTATATTGTCAGTTTAAAGTATTTGATTCCTATACTTACTAAAAAGGAAAAAATATCTAAATAGCCTATAGCTCTTGGTGGTCATATACAAACATTATTGAAATATGTTCTGCAGTCAATCACAGTAAGCTCTCTATTGTAAAAGGAAGCATGTATCATGTACGGTTCGTTTACAGGGTCACTCAAAATGTATCGAATACATTACAACCTATGGGTGTACCTACTCAGTCAAATGCATTTTAAAGACTTATTATTATTTCAATGAACAATAACCAGTGAATTTTTATCCTGCTTTTCTAAGCATAAAGCAACAGAGTGAAAAATGTCCAAGCCGGGAGTCGAACCCAGACCTTGGAATAGCGCTCCAATGCTCTGAGCTACGAGGATGGCATCTCTCACTTATATATGTCGGTAAGGCGGCAATCGCAGCACAAGATGGAATTTCATCATGAGCACGCAAACTTCTGCGGCAAACATGAGACGACACACAAAGCCCAGCATACGACAACACATAGTTAATTTTTAATGCATTTTTCAGCACTGAATTACGTCTGTAATCAGTGAATTTTTATCTTGCTTTTCTATGCATAAACCGACAGAGAGAAAAATGTGCAAGCCTGGGAATCGAACCCAGACCCTTGGGATAGTGCTCCAATGCTCAACCTTTGAGCTACGAGGATGATACCCAGCCTGGCATCTCTCACTTATCACTATTTCAATGTTTGTAAAGTTTCTATATTCGGTAGATTTCGGAAAATGACATATTCGTCAAATTTCAGTAAAACTTAATTTTTGTGATTTGGGTAGTAATTTTAATTTTTTAAACTTAAAAGTAATTTTCCCTGTAAGAAAAAAAAAGATGGACCCGAAAATGTTATAATTAATTGTACGAGAACTAAATAACACATTAAAATCTGTAAACTGATGAACAAAATCGGATGTAACCGCCACTCATTGTGGAAATATGTACTCATATACACTCATTGTGCAATATGCATTTCTAATTATTTCTAAACGTAATCTACAATAATATACTTTCTACTTCATCACTAGTTCACTTTTTACAGCCTAAATGTCTGTTTGTATGGTGCCTTGACATTAATCTACATGTTACTGATAATTCATTTTTTTTTTCAATTTTACAAGCATAAATCGTATACAAAAGTATTCTTCTGCATATATTGACGTCTTTCTGTCATATGATGATCGTAATAAAACAAAATAATCGATTGTACATTCTGATAATTAAGAATGGACATTTATCAAGTTTAGGAATATTTTTGGAGAAGTTTGAAATGCAATTAAATAGAGCAGACATACAAAGGGTTAACCTACACTGTTAAAAAATTGCAGCAAACTGTCCGACCATTTAACCATTTTCAGAGAAAATGGTTACATAACCGTAATTTAACTCTATTCTGGTCATAATATGGGCAATAATATGGTCAGAATAGAGATAAATTACGGTTATGTAACCGTTTTCTATAAAAACGTTCAAATGACTGGACAGTTTACTGCAAAATTTTAATAGTGTACAAAACATAAATTCATATGAACACACAGTACACAAGTCTGCACGTCGCCAAAAAGTTTTCGTATACTGTACCTTAAATTACATTTCGAGGCATTTGCGACAATTATGAATGGTGATAGATTTTCACTTGACATTCACATGTGGCATCACTTGTTTCTACACTGTTAAAAATTTACAGCAAACTGTACACTGTTAAAAATTTGCAGCAAGCTGTTCACACTGTTAAAAATTTGGAGCAAACTGTCCAGTCATTTGACCGTTTTTATAGAAAATAGTTACATATACGTAATTCAACTCTATTCGACCATATTATTGTCCATATTATAATCAGAATAGAGCTAAATTACGGTTATGTAACCATTTTCTATAAAAACGGTCAAATGATTGGACAGTTTGCTGCAAATTTTTAACAGTGCAGTCATTTGACCGTTTTTATACAAAAAGGTAACATAATCGTAATTTAATTCTATTCTGACCATATTATTGCCCATATTATGGTCAGAGTAGGATAAAATTACGGTTATGTAACCATTTTCTATAAAAACGGTCAAATGACTGAACAGTTTGCTGCAAATTTTTAACAATGTATGGCAAATATTTAAGAGTTTATATTTTGGCGGACCCCTTTACAACGAGTTGTTTTTTAATGATATATATTTTTGCACATCGAGTTATATTCAGAAAGTAATAGAGCATTTTAGAAGAAAAAAGAAACAGAGGTATTTTTGTTAGCACACATATTAAGAGATATACTAAAAAATATGAGTGAGAATAAATGGCAATTCTAATAGAATACCCCCCCCCCCCCCCCAAGCAAATATCGCATTCAAGGAAATTAGCAATAAAGATAATGTATTAATTCCTGCTTAATAGACTGAAAACATGAGGTTCTTTTGTGTATGGGGAATTTAATATTTAGGTTAATGATATATGAATAATGGAATCAGATATTTATAAGAAAACACATTAGATTTTAATAGAAATGTTTTCAGCATCGTTTTTTTATTTATGAGCATTAATACTAATCGAAATACATTGTATTTGTCATTATTTTCTTCCATGTGTCATAAATATTTCTCTTGCATTCTATTTTCGCACAATGTGTCATACCAACCTAAAATACATTGCAGTACCATATGATGGATTTCTATAAGTTAAAATATATAATGTACCTTAACAAACTATTCGATGAAAAATATTTTCAAATAATATGTGTGAAACTGTGTTTCATCAGTAATAAAAAATGAATTTATTTTAGAAATGTTTATTATTTAAAATTTATTTAACAATTTTCCTCATTGGCAATTGTTTTTTTCCCTTAGTCTTTCATACTTTTGTTTGAAAAATGAAAACATTTCTACACTGCACAAAAAAAAGAAAAAAAAGTGTTGATTTTACAGTATAATACTGGCATCCCAGCTGCCAGTATTGTACCGTAAAATTAACAGTAATAAACAGTAAAATAATCAGTAATACGCTACCGCGCAAATCAACATTAAAATTGTTGTTGCACCCCTCCCTAAATGCACTTACAATTGAATCTTCATTACGAATTGTAAATCCAAGCAAGCATTTTATTTGACCGAAAATGACGAACAATCCGTCTGGTACTTCTTAAGAAATTTTAAATGATATCTGAAATAGAAAAATCATCCATATTGTTAAAATGGTGTAATTAATTTACGCGCTATTCTTTATTAGAACAGTTATAAAACACAATTATAAAATATTTTTTCTTTATGGATCACGCAGAGATTTTATTTGACCGAAAATGAAGAACAATCCGTCTGGTACTTCTTAAGAAATTTTAAATGATATCTGAAATAGAAAAATCATCCATATTGTTAAAATGGTGTAATTAATTTACGCGCTATTCTTTATTAGAACAGTTATAAAACACAATTATAAAATATTTTTTTCTTTATGGATCACGCAGAGATTTTATTTGACCGAAAATGAAGAACAATCCGTCTGGTACTTCTTAAGAAATTTTAAATGATATCTGAAATAGAAAAATCATCCATATTGTTAAAATGGTGTAATTAATTTACGCACTATTCTTTATTAGAACAGTTATAAAACACAATTATAAAATATTTCTTCTTTATGGATCACATGGAGATTTTATTTTTATTATCACTTTTTTCTTTTATGAGAAATAGATAGCTTTTTTCTATCGCAGTAAAGGTAGAATAGCCTGATTTTATACTAAAATAAAACTTCACGTTTTCAATTTTTCTTCTTATTTACAATCAATGTAGCTAAAGATTGATTGATAAAACTCTTGGGGAATAAAGTATTAAGGGACGGGAAATAATTAATAATGCAGTAATGAGAAGCAGTAATACGCTTGCGCGGCAGCGTATTACGGCGTATTTTACTGTTTATTACTGTTAATTTTACGGTATAATACTGGCAGCTGGGATGCTAGTATTATACTGTAAAATCAACATATTTTTTTTTTGCAGTGTAATAATCAATTTTTACTTTCTTGTTATTTTTGTAAAAGATTTAATGATGCTTAATTAAAGTAAAATATATACAGCAATTTTAACACTGTTTTTTCGTGTGTTGCAATTGATGAAGATCTAAAGACTTTATTTGTCTAGATTATTTCATCAGTGTAAAACATAATTACGATGAAAATGTTTTTGACATTATGTTCAGTGTGTTTATGCTGATAATAAACATGATTCCGTACAAAATCATTAGTGCTCTACGAAAATAGATTTGCATTTCCACGATATTTTATATTTCGAGAATCTTATATAGAAAATGTTATAGGCAATCTCCATGTGCAACTCACCGTCGTTTTATTTTGTAATTAATGCGAAGTCTTCATATTTTATTGAATTCAAACGAGATTCATAAATAAACAGGCCGAATCCCAGACTGAGAGCGATTACTGTACTGCTATGGTATAAATGATCTTATAATGCTACGCTTTTGAGGTAAATTTATCGCATTTCGAGCACATTCTAACATAGGTGAAAATTATTTATGAATTCGATTTGTCTGTCTGACACCTGTCCGTGCTCTAACTCGCGTAAAAATACTCGGATATTTGTGTAATTGATACATTTTACTAAATAAAAATGTGGCAAAAAACATATATACTGCTAAATCATATATTATGTTGAATAACATAAAATTACATCAAAAACACAAATGCGATAGTTTCAGCCTGCATCCGAGGACATCTTCAGGATATCAAAAGTGATATCCTGAAGATGGCCTCGGATGTAGGTTTAAACTGTTGATTTGTTTTTTTAATGTTTTTTTATGGCCTTATCATTTAGTAGTATAATATGTTTTACCGCATTTTTATTTATTAAAATTGTATACGGTGTAAGAGCCCAAGACTTTTTAATAACTGATATACGTTATTGAAGTTTACTAGGCCTGTTCGTTATTGAAAATGGCGTATGTGTAGCATTTATCATTCATTTACAGGGTCATTTAAAAGAATTCGGTTACATTCTATCTACGGGAGAAAATGTTTGGAGAGTATTTGAATAATATTACTCTATTTCAAAATGAAATTTATATACTTTATTGAGGTGCACTACAAGATGCATACTGTAGAATATGATGTACATAACAGTTATTGTTCATTTACAGGAACACACAAAAGAACTAGGTTACAGTACTGTCTATGAGCGACAAAAGCTGAAGATGCGTTTTCCGATGTGGTATGCGATTTATGTTTAACTAAATTTTTGCATACTATGTGGGGTGCATAAATTCTATAAATCATATACATGGCTAAACAAAATAATTCCTAAGCATCACTATGTATGAGAATAAATTGCTTAAAGATATTTTTTAATTGAGCTATGTATTTTCCAGCTGAATTATATTTAGTATAATAAGAGAGTTTTGTAAAATATAAATAAATTCATGAAAAGGGCTGCGCAAAGAACCGGACACAAGTAGTGGGGAAACAAGAGTTCTGGCTCAGTCGGAGGATTTGAGGATCCGCTCCTCCGGCCGGAGGCACCGCTCCTCCGACCGCTCCTCCGGCTGCACCGATCCTCCGGCTGCAACGATCCTCCGGCTGAAACGATCCTCCGGCTGCACCGATCCTCCGGCGGGGAAAAATAATTTTCTACTGTAACACGAGGGGTGAAAATAAGAACTCTAAGAAAAGGTTAAATGGACAAGATTTTCATACTATAAGATGAATATTGATTTTATACACTAATTTTGAATGACAAACACCTTAATGAGTATCACTAATTAAGCGAAACAATGGAAAAATATCAACTTTAACGAAAAAAGCAGATTTCTTAAGAATTTTTCAACTATAAGATGACGATATCAACTTATATGAAGAAATTTAAACTTACATTTTAGTTTTTGAACAATGGACACCTTAATGAGAAAAATAATTAAGCAAAATAAAATAACAATTTTAACGAAAATGCTGATTTCTTATGAAATTTTCAACTATAACATGAGAATATCAAACTATAAGATGGATTTTAAACTTATATTATAGTTTTTGAACAATGGACACCTTAATGAGAATAATAATTAAGCAAAATAAAATAACAATTTTAATGAAACTGCTGATTTCTTATGAATTTTTCAACTATAACATGAGAATATCAAACTATAAGATGGATTTTAAACTTATATTATAGTTTCTGAACAATGGACACCTTAATGAGTATAATAATTAAGCAAAAGAAAATATTACTTTTAACGAAAATGATGATTTCCTATGAATTTTTCAACTATAAGATGTGGATATCAAATCATAAGCAGTAGAATAAACATATATAATCATTTTAAATGACGAACATTTTAATGAGTATTACTAATTAGACGAAACAATTGAAAAATATCAATTGTAAGGTATAAAGCTGATTTTTTAAGAATTTTTCAAGTATAAGATGAGAATATCAACTTATAAGAGGAAATTACACTTATATTTTTTTGTTTTTCAACCGTAATACACAGAAAATATTCAAAATTTGAATGAATTTTATACCTAATCAATTGATTTTCCGCACAATAATAGGAGTTTTAACAACCATTATCTAATTTTACTGTGTATACTTGATTTAATTCTGTTTAGACGTACGTAATATAATCTTTTTATATCATTTAGACTTGAAATAAGAACCATATTTAAATAAAAACCAGTTGTTTATTTATTCTTAATACGCAAACTTTTTTTTTCTTTCCTAAAATGTAGCATTTCTGAGGAGGGATAATAATTCCACCCCACATTCTAAGGAAAAGGGGAGCATAACAATGACCATCTAGGTCACAACTTTTACTATAATATAAATATTATTCGCTATCAATGTTTACAAAAAATCCATGTTGGGAGATAGATATGAGTTATATTTTAATAAAGTTTACCCTCCTCCATCTTCTACACGATGCTAACAATTATACAAAACAAAAGAAATACCGATTTTTAACGAAAAAGGGTGAATTTTAATGAATTTTACACAAGTTTTCGGTATTATTGTACACTAACAGGTATGATTTTATTTCTTAGGTGATTACAATACAGAGAAAAGTATTCACCTTTAGATTACTTTTCGTGAAATATTTAACAGTAATTATATAAACTCCTGTTTACATCACTAATTTACATTTGAAAATAAGGATATATAGGATAAAATAAATAATCTTAACTTATACTTAGTAAATTTTACGCAATTCCAATGATTTTATACCGTGTTTTTCACGAGTTTTATATTAATTAGTAATTTTATATTAATTAACTTTGAATATTTTCTATGATATGGTTAATCCATTTTTATCACAGAAATACCAGTACCTAAAATTTCACTTAAACTCATATTCTAAGTATTAATAATTCACTTATAACTTTACTTTTAGTTATACTTTTACTTGAAACCATGTGAACTTGTAGAACCCTGCTTACGCATATGGAGTTTAGTACATCACACTGTTATCTAAATGAATATGAATACCTTATTGTTTTAAATTTTCCAATTTTAACAGAATATGCACGAATATAAACTTTAATTTTATCTAAACATTTTATTTCAAATAGCCTAGTTTATGAAAACGATACATATTACCAAATATTAGACAACATTTTAACATGAACTTAGATACTGATCACATACCTATTTCAGCATAATTTATTAGCATACATAGCATTTCATCCATTTCTTTCAGAAATATACATATAAATATATGGATTTAACGAGTAAATATCCAATTTTAGCTTGCATTTAGTGATTTTTTACACCATTCCAATGATTTCGAGCTATTTTATATCACAGAAACGGAAACATATTTGAACATAAACGCCTGTAAAATAATATTTGAACCGTGTTTCCTATTCAGAAATTCAAATCTCAAATTAAAATTTATGTTCTATCATTTATCAACTATTTATCCCACATAACTTTTACCATAGAAACATCGTAGAAATTAAATATACGTTAAATGAAAATAATAAATTGTAAGTACCTAAAAATATCAAACACAAAATCTATTAATCAAAACTTAAAAAATTAAAAAAATTAAAAGTTTTTACGAAGTTAAAAAAAAAAATTACAAATGAAAAAAAAATTTACAAATGAAAAAAAATTTACAAATGAAAAAAGAAAAAATACAAATGAAAAAAAAAATTTACAAATGAAAAAAAAAATTACAAATGAAAAAAAATTTACAAATGAAAAAAAAAATTACAAATGAAAAAAAAAATTTACAAAATTAAAAAAAAAAGTTTTTACAAAAAAGAAGTTTAAAAAAAATATTTTACAAAATAAAAAAATAAAAAAGTTTTTTACATAAAAAAAAAGAAAAAAAAATTACAAAGGTTTAATATATTACAAAAAGTACCCATTTTTTACAAAAATTAAAAAAAAATACAAAATTTTTAAAAAATTAGAAGTTTAATTGCTATTATTACCACTATCACTTCTCAGAATTTAGCAGCCTAGACTTTTGTACACTATATATTTTTAATACTATAAAGAAAATTTCAACTGCAATTGTACCAACACTATTATTAAGTTCGCATAAACCAAATTTTATACTGTATTTAGCGAATTTCCAATTAACATCTTCCGTGTAGAGTAACTTTTTCCTCTAACATTTGAAATCGTGTATATCTGCTACTTTCATATTTATAATTAATATTTCAGAATTAAGACCATACTAGCCATTTTAATATAAGACCATATTTAAGCAAGATTCCATGATAAAGCTTATTATACTGATTATTTTTATTTAGTACGCATGCGCAGTTTTGTCACATGATCACTTTTAACTGATGATAATATAAAATTTTGAAAAGTGATGCAGAGGTTCTCATTTCCCAAGTCAAATTCTTGCAGATGACTATTCAGATGACTGTATATGTATAGCTCCAGTAAATTTCCTGATTTTAACCCAGTTGGGGAAACAATTTCTCTGTTAACGAATAAAGTAAGTTGTACTATATCATTGTAAAACATCAATAAATGATTATTTATCTATTAAATCTTTTCTAAGTATATAATTATATTTCTTTTATTGTATAGATGTTACACCAAGATGAATTAAAACAGCAGAAACTCTCTTTACCAGTAATGGATACCCCGGATGATTCATCGTCAACACATATAGAGTTAAAGAATAATATACATGTGAGTACTTATATGTGATATATTAGAATACATATATTAAACATAATTAGAGTGAATTTACAATAAAATATTGTACCAGATGTTCTATAAAATGTGATTTTTTTTTCGTCTATAGTGTTAGAAGGAATTCTAAATATATGCATTTATTTCTCTTGCAGATGTGTTCCACTTGTAACAAATACTTTTCAAGTAAATGGAATTTAGAAGAACATATACAAACCCATACTAGTGAAAAACCATATACTTGTAATCATCGTCAAATATCATCTACAAGAAAGCGTGAATTATCTTTTACTAGAAAATACAGACCATCAGTTCATATGAAAACACATCCTGTTAAAAAATTGTTTCAGTGTGAAAAGTGTGAGAAAATATTCGTTATTCGTAATAAACTGAATAGACATATGACTGTTATGTTGAACTTGTCGAAGACAGTATCCCAAATCATATTGAAGATGGATATTCAAAAATTAACCAGTAGTTTGAAGAATTTAACAGTCAAAGATCAGATTGGATACTTCGAAAAATTGACTGTATAGAACATAAACCAACATAACATTTACCCAAACTACTCATGCAGCATTATTGATTTGACATATGATATCCAAAAAGTGAAATTTGTAAAGAAAAATCCAAAGTGTTGTAAAGAATTTTATTGATATAATTGATAAAATGTATTGAAGAGAATTTGATATAAATGTAGACAACATTCACAATGTATTGTTTAAATACCCATAATAATAAAAAATGTATCTATACACATCTGTGTTTATTTTTATAAAACATATTTCATTGTTAAAATACATTGTATAATTTTTAACATGAAATTTCTACATGACAGTAAATAACTAATTTTGCTTTACGTAAGACTTGAGATTTATCATAACTTGTTCAACGAAACAACATTTTCCCCAATGAATATCCAGTTTACGCACATACATATGAAAATCAACTTTTGATAATACTATACATCAGATTAATGAAAAAATATAAAATTCATTAAAAAAAATGTTTTTACAAATAAAAAATTTAAAAAATTTTACAAATTAAAAATTTTTTTTTTACAAATTTAAAAAAAAGTTTTTACATATATAAAAAAAAGTTTCTACAAAGTTAAAAAAAAAAGTTTTTACAAACTAAAAAAAAAAGTTATAAAAAAAGTTTACAAAACTAAAAAAAAAAAATTAACAAAAAAAAAATAAATATTTCAAGTTTTTCTAAAAATATTTACATATTAACAAAAAATTACTCAAAAGTCAGAACCAGACCTATGTCTAACATAGCATTCTTTCGACTTCAGTTGTTAAAATCATAGTGCTAGCGCTGTGAAAATACAAAATAATACCTTCAAATGGTAATCTATGTTGGATCCAATATATGGTATATTAAGAAACATTTGTGATTTCGGCAAATTAAGTATGCATGAGAAAACCATTAATGTATCAGCAACTGATGGGGCTCATTTTTCTGATGTTATATCAATCTATAAATCTGGAAATTACCGACAGTAACAATAACCAAAGACTAACAGATAGAGATGCTTTAAGGGTGTTGACATTACAGACAGATACAAGAAACAATTTATATCAGTCTTAATCAAATAAAAAAGCTTCAGAGTTTCCTTTAGATTTACCTACTGAAGTGTAGATAACTGAAAACATATCCATCGGTTCAGAAGTGACTAATATAACAGCAAAGCATACAGATAATGGGTATCGCGGACTTTTAGTTTATGTTATCACTTCAAGTGATGAATACTGCTGATTTCGGATAGATATGCATACTAGTAAATTATATGATGAGTCGAAAATGAACCGAGAATTCATATTGGAGTATAACTTAAACATGTGTATCTGCTTATGACTTGAAAAATTCACGACATTCTACAACGACTGATTTCAAATTACACAACCAATAAAATATTTACCTTCAAGGAAAGAAAATGAAACCCCATTCAACTGTTTCAGATATCCAAGTTGATCACGTCATCGATGTTGAACAGCAGGATCAGGCCTAAATCTAACATCCCATTTTTTCTCGATTTCGGTTGTTTAAAGTTCTTATTTTAAAGAAATGTACAATGGTTAGGCAACCATCACAAATGTTTCTTAATATACCATATATTGGATCCAACATAGATTACCATTTGAAGGTATTATTTTGTATTTTCACAGCGCTAACACTATGATTTTAACAACTGAAGTCGAAAAAATGCTATGTTAGACATAGGTCTGGTTCTGACTTTTGAGTAAATTTTTGTTAATATGTAAATATTTTTAGAAAAACTTGAAATATTTATTTTTTTTTTGTTAATTTTTTTTTTTAGTTTTGTAAACTTTTTTTATAACTTTTTTTTTTAGTTTGTAAAAACTTTTTTTTTAACTTTGTAGAAACTTTTTTTTATATATGTAAAAACTTTTTTTTAAATTTGTAAATTTTTTTTTTAAATTTGTAAATTTTTGTAAATTTTTTATTTGTAAAAACATTTTTTTAATGAATTTTATATATTTTTCATTAATCTGATGTATAGTATTACCAAAAGTTGATTTTCATATGTATGTGCGTAAACTGGATATTCATTGGGGAAAATGTTGTTTCGTTGAACAAGTTATGATAAATCTCAAGTCTTACGTAAAGCAAAATTAGTTATTTACTGTCATGTAGAAATTTCATGTTAAAAATTATACAATGTATTTTAACAATGAAATATGTTTTATAAAAATAAACACAGATGTGTATAGATACATTTTTTATTATTATGGGTATTTAAACAATACATTGTGAATGTTGTCTACATTTATATCAAATTCTCTTCAATACATTTTATCAATTATATCAATAAAATTCTTCACAACACTTTGGATTTTTCTTTACTAATTTCACTTTTTGGATATCATATGTCAAATCAATAATGCTGCATGAGTAGTTTGGGTAAATGTTATGTTGGTTTATTTTCTATACAGTCAATTTTTCGAAGTATCCAATCTGATCTTTGACTGTTAAATTCTTCAAACTACTGGTTAATTTTTGAATATCCATCTTCAATATGATTTGGGATACTGTCTTCGACAAGTTCAACATAACAGTCATATGTCTATTCAGTTTATTACGAATAACGAATATTTTCTCACACTTTTCACACTGAAACAATTTTTTAACAGGATGTGTTTTCATATGAACTGATGGTCTGTATTTTCTAGTAAAAGATAATTCACGCTTTCTTGTAGATGATTTTTGACGATGATTACAAGTATATGGTTTTTCACTAGTATGGGTTTGTATATGTTCTTTTAAATTCCATTTACTTGAAAAGTATTTGTTACAAGTGGAACACATCTGCAAGAGAAATAAATGCATATATTTAGAATTCCTTCTAACACTATAGACGAAAAAAAAATCACATTTTATAGAACATCTGGTACAATATTTTATTGTAAATTCACTCTAATTATGTTTAATATATGTATTCTAATATATCACATATAAGTACTCACATGTATATTATTCTTTAACTCTATATGTGTTGACGATGAATCATCCGGGGTATCCATTTCTGGTAAAGAGAGTTTCTACTGTTTTGATTCATCTTGGTGTAACATCTATACAATAAAAGAAATATAATTATATACTTAGAAAAGATTTAATAGATAAATAATCATTTATTGATGTTTTACAATGATATAGTACAACTTACTTTATTCGTTAACAGAGAAATTGTTTCCCCAACTGGGTTAAAATCAGGAAATTTACTGGAGCTATACATATACAGTCATCTGAATAGTCATCTGCAAGAATTTGACTTGGGAAATGAGAACCTCTGCATCACTTTTCAAAATTTTATATTATCATCAGTTAAAAGTGATCATGTGACAAAACTGCGCATGCGTACTAAATAAAAATAATCAGTATAATAAGCTTTATCATGGAATCTTGCTTAAATCCATATACTTAAAGCTAACCTGCTTTTTAGTTTTTCGTGCAAAAATGCCTTTTATAGGCATGCGCGAGCATTCAGCTAATCAGCTAGAGGCTTTTACTATCTTCAGACGCGATATTTCAGCCAATGAGGTGAAGGCTTTTTCCTCTCTCTAGAAGCGTATGTGGATTACTACGACTCCATTTGGTTGTTCGGTTGTTGAAACTTCATGGATTTCTTTTATTAAGGTATTTTTTCATTTTACCGTATTTATTTTCTTTTTAAGTCGTATGTATTTTATTACTTTGAATTTTTTATAACTAACCCTTTTTTTGAGAGAGAGAGAGAGATTTCGTGGCACGAAATTCCGCGAATCGTTTCCGATGTAAACAAGTGTAAAATTTCAGTTTTTTAAACTTTTAATATGTAATTCTGTGTGATATGATTAAATTCAGGTTTTCTCAGCGACGATCACAGTATTTTTACGAAAAATTTTTTGTATTAATCAAGCTTTTTTGGTTATTAAGCATAGCTAAACACGAAAGAAAACTTTGTTATTTTAAGATTTTGATGTGAATTATTTGCGTACATTTATAAGGCGAGTTTCACTGAATAATTCAAGAAAAAAAAATCTCATCATTATACATATTTAGTTACGCATTATTAATTATTTACTTGGCCTTTACTTTTAATATTTCAAACTTACAGCTGAATGTAACTATTAAAACATTTGAAATACTGTATTCGTAAAATGAAATTTCAGCTTAAACACTCGACAATTACTTTTACTTATGCATTATTAATTATTTACTTGGCCTTTAATTTTAATATTTCAAACTTACAGCTGAATGTAACTATTAAAACATTTGAAATACTGTATTCGTAAAATGAAATTAGCTTAAACACTCGACAATTACTTTTAGTTATGCATTATTAATTATTTACTTGGCCTTTACTTTTAATATTTCAAACTTACAGTTGAATGTAACTATTAAAACATTTGAAATATTGTATTCGTAAAATGAAATTTCAGCTTAAACACTCGACAATTACTTTTAGTTATGCATTATTAATTATTTACTTGGCCTTTACTTTTAATATTTCAAACTTACAGCTGAATGTAATTATTAAAACATTTGAAATACTGTATTCGTAAAATGAAATTTCAGCTTAAACACTCGACAATTACTTTTAGGTTAAATTAAGGTTTTTTCAGTGACGATCACAGTATTTTTACCAAATAATTAAAAGTACTACATGCATGCATCTATCTATCTATCTATCTATCTATATTAGAAATTGTGCAGGTTTCTGGTCACTGTTTTGTTTACATATTTTAAACAAAAATTTCAATTTAATAATGCACTGAAAATTATAATGAATGCTTACAATTAAACACAACAACACAAAACAAAAAATTTCACAAAAACACATTATTTCCCGGATAGTTTCCCACAACTAATCAATAAATTTGATGATATTTTATTGCGATTTTAAACCATGAACTTTATTACTTTTCTGTTTTACGGACACTATGCCAAAATGTATGTATGTATGTATGTTTGGCGACAATGGTGTACGTATAACGGAAAAGTGCCTGAATTATTATTTTTATATATATATATATAAAATATGAACATAATTGGCGACACAGCAAGTTTTCTGGATTTCTCCCTGGCTCTCTAACCACATTGTTAACAAAACAAAAAATTCACGAAAAACACATTATTTCCCCGATATTTTCCCACAACTAATCAATAAATTTCATGATATTTTATTGTGATTTTAAACCATGAACTTTAGTACTTTTCTGTTATACGGACACTATGCCAAAATGTATGTATGTATGTATGTTTGGCGACAATGGTGTCCGTATAACGGAAAAGTGCCTGAATTATTATTTTTTTATATATATATATAAAATATAAACATAATTGGCGACACAGCAAGTTTTCTGGATGTGAAAGGCGGAGATGAATTTCATTCATTCAATGACCTTTTTAAAAGTTTCAAGTTTGGATTGAGTGCACATGAACATAGAAACCGATACCTATTTCTATGTTTATGATTGAGTTATTTGGATATCTTTTCGTATAGCACAGAAAATCATTTCTCCCGCTTTCGTAATACAGATAAATTCTGGTGTATTTTTTTTTCTTCTTTTTATATCATAAGTACTTTTCTACTTTAAATTTTTTTAACCTAATAGTAATTGTCGCGTTTCTAAGCTGAAATTTCATTTTTCGAATGCAGTATTTCAAATGTTTTAATAATTACATTCAGCTGTAAGTTTGAAATATTTAAAATATTAAAAGTAAAGGTCAAGTAAATAATTAATAATGCGTAACTAAATATGTATAATGATCAGAATGACATATTAAAATGTGTACAGAATGACATGAAAATTTTAAAAAACTGAAATTTTGCACTTGCAACTTAATTGTAAATTTCATTGTTTACATTGGAAACGATTTGTGGATTTTAAGAATTTGCGGAACTTCGTGTCACCAAATTACTAAATCTCTCTCTCTCACTCTCCAAAAAAAAAAGGGTTAGTTTAAAAAAATTCAAAGTAGCAAAATACATACAACACAAAAATAAAATAAATACGGTAAAATGAAAAAATTACTTTAATAATAGAAATTCATAAATTTTCAACAACGACATCAAACGAACGCGACAGATCAACGAACATTGCGTTTTTTAAGTGACTGATCGACGAACCTTGCGTTTTTTGGGGACATATCGACAAAGTTTGCGTTTATTCCACAATCGATCGATAAAATTTTTCTTTTTTCCCTGACTGATTGACGAACTTTGCATTTATTCCGCAATCGATCGACGAAATTTGCTTTTTTCCGCAACTGATCGACGAAATTTGCTTTTTTCCGCAACTGATCGACGAACTTTGCGTTTTTTCCGCGACAGATCAACGAACTTTGCGTTTTTTCTGAGACAGATAGACGAACATTGCGTTTTTTAAGCGACTGATCGACGAACCTTGCGTTTTTTGGGGACAGATCGACGAACTTTGTGTTTATTCTGCAATCGATCGACGAAATTTGCTTTTTTCCCCCGACTGATCGACAAACTTAGCGTTTTTTCTGCGACAGATCGATGAACTTTGCGTCTTTTCCACGATCGATCGGTGAATCTCAATCAAGTAAAATCTAAAGTCAGAAATTTATTTAACAACCTAATTGTTAAGGGTCCCTAACACATTTAATGGAACTTGAAAAATACACTGCATATATAAAACTTAACATTCTTCCCTTTTTTATAATAAAAATAAACATTTTACATAATCATTCTCAGTTGACTTAATTTTTTCAATGGTATTTTGTCATGTCTGCATTAATGTAATTCTTTAAATAACACGTAAAATAATAGTGGGGTTTAAAATTTTTTTTTCTCCCTCCCAAACATTACAACTCCCCTCCATTTAAAAATGTTGGTAGGGAGACTCCCGTCCTTGGAAAAATTGAATTTCAAGCCCTGCCTATAATATGTTTGTGTGTATTGAGGTTTGTATAGATGTTTGTGTGTGTGCTGTTTTTAATAAAGACAGTTTCATTTTTCACAAGAACCTTTCAAAAAATTCACATTCTTTGCGCAATCCTTTAACAAAATTTGCATTTTTTTTCGTGATTCTTTAATGAAATTCGCATTTTTTTCTGTATCTTTTTTTTGTCGAGATTCACAATTTTTTCAGCTATCCTATGACGTAATTCGTGTTTTTTTTCAGCGATAATTTGACGAAATTTGTGTTTTTTCTGCGATTTTTTTTTTTTTTTCACGAAATTTGCGTTATTTTCCATGATTCTTTTATGAAATTTGTGTTTTTCTGTGATCCTTAGACGAAATTTTCTTTTTTCGCAATGCTTTGATAATAATCACATTTTCTCTGCTGCCTTTTGATAAGATTCATGAATTTTCAGCAATCCTTTGATGAAATTCGCGTTTTTTCAGCAATCTTTGAAGAAATTCGCATTTTTCTCGCGATACTTTAACGAAATGTGCGTTTTCCAGCGATTTTTTGATAAAATACATTTTATTCCGCAAATTTTTAGACGAAATTTGGCAAGAAAGCGCTATCTTTTGGTGGAATTTCCTGTTTTGCGATTCTTTGACAAAATTTGCTCATCTTTTGCGTAAATCACGTTTTTCTGTGGCCTTTTAACAAAATTCACGTTTTACATGATCCTTTGATGAAATTAGTGTTTTTCCTGTGATCATTTGACGAAATCTAGGATTTTTTTCCCGCGAAGATTGATTATATGTTTTTAGTCTGCAGGTGCCCTAAAAAGTTTGTGACGCCAAACAAACAAAATTCATCCTAAAGAATTATTGTTTCGTTTCTGGAAATGAACGACTGTCAACTCATTGGCTGAATTATAAAGGGTGAAATGTGTAGGCACTGAGTATCATCTATACTATTAACAGAGTTTCCCCCAGGTTTAAAAAGGGGCAAGGTGCTGCTGGTGAGAAAAAGGGCACTTTTTTTATTCTTAAGGGCACTTTTTGGATTTTTGAGGGCACTTTTTGGATTTTTGAGGGCACTTTTCAGAATCTTAAGGGCACTTTTCAGAATCTTAAGGGCACTTTTTTAATTGTTAAAGCTTAAAGGTATTCTTTTGGTTTTTAAAGCCACTTTTGATATTTCAAAGTCAAAACACTCTTTTTAAGACAACATTGAGTCAGTTTTTATTATGAAACCAAATTTTTTAATGCAAAAAGGAGAAAGGGCACTTTTTTTACTGAGAGCAAGAAGGGTGCTAATTATTTTGCTGGAGGGGGCAAGAAGGGTGCTAATTATTTTGCTGGAGGGGGCAAGAAGGGTGCTAATTATTTTTATGAGGGGCAAGAAGGGTGCTATTTTGCAAACCAAAGGGCAGGCAGGGTGCAGCACCCTTCTGAAACTGTCTGGGTGAAACACTGCTATTAATGTCGGTAAACGTCTGTCTGTGTGTGTGTTGTTGTGTCTGGCGTCTGTAAGCACAAAACTCTGCATGCAGACGATGGACATAAGTGCTTTTGGTATAAAAAAATTCGGAAGGGGAGTTTTTAAAATTCACATTTTGCGGGAGAAGAGGGGTGCGAACGAATTTAAAAAATGAGTCCGCATCAATAATTATGGCGGCGGGGGGGAGTATGTTTTGCCCACACGGGGCAGAGACTTTTCTTTGCTGACACCACTCATATGATATATCGTTCGAAAGGCCTGTGACTGCCTTTTCATGTTATGCATCTGTGTGGTCCATCCCCCCCCCCGTCAATTGGGGCACTTTTCTAAATTTTGCACATACCACTCATGTTATATATCATTAAAAAGATCTGTGACTGCTTAATCATGTTATGCATCTCCGGTGTCCATCCCCCACTTTGCCCCCCCCCCCCCAAGGGGGTACTTTTGTAAATTTTGCACAAACCCTTCATGTTACGTATTGTTGGAAAGGTCTTTGACTGCTTATTCATGTTATGCATCTCCGTGGTCCATCCCGCCATTTCCCCCCTTTTAAGGGGGGCACTTTTCTAAATTTTGTTGACACCCCTCATGTCATATATTGTTGGAAAGATCTGTGACCGCTTAATCATATGCATCTCCAATGTCCATCTCCCCAATTTGCCCCCCCCCCCCCAAGGGGGCAATTTTCTAAATTTTGTTGACACCCCTCATGTCATATATTGTTGGAAAGGTCTGTGACCGCTTAATGATATTATGCATCTCCAATGTCCATCTCCCCAATTTGTCCCCCCCCTCCCCCAAGGGGGTACTTTTCTAAATTTTGCAGACAACCCTCATGTCATATATCGTTGGAAAGGTCTGTGACTGCTTAATCATATGCATATCTCTGATGTCCATCTCCCCACTTTGCCCCCCCCCCAAAGAGGTACTTTTCTAAATTTTGCACACAACCCTCATGTCATATATTGTTGGAAAGGTCTGTGACTGCTTAAACATATTATGCATCTCCAATGTCCATCTCCCCACTTTGCCCCCCAAGGGGGTACTTTTCTAAATTTTGCAGACAACCCTCATGTCATATATCGTTGGAAAGGTCTGTGACTGCTTAATCATATGCATATCTCCAATGTCCATTTCCCCACTTTGCCCCCCCTCCCCCAAGGGGGTACTTTTCTAAATTTTGCAGACAACCCTCATGTCATATATCGTTGGAAAGGTCTGTGACTGCTTAATCATATGCATATCTCTGATGTCCATCTCCCCACTTTGCCCCCCCCCCCCCAAAGAGGTACTTTTCTAAATTTTGCACACAACCCTCATGTTATATATCGTTGGAAAGGTCTGTGACCACTTAATCATATTATGCATGTACCGTGTCCATCCCCTACTTTACCCCCCCCCAAGGGGGTACTTTTTTTAATTTTGCACACACCCCTCATGTTACATATCGTTTGAAAGGTCTTTGACTGCTTATTCATGTTATGCATCTCCTTGGTCCATCCTGCCATTTCCCCCTCCCCAAGGGGGCACTTACCATTTACTTGCACAACGGCGCTAAATGTGTCAAATGAAAGAAATTCCGCGAGTGCATGTGCCAGTGAAACTTAGCCAATTGCTGTTCTTCAACCTAGCTTTAATTCAAAGTGGGTTTTTTATTTATTTGAATTATTCTGCAAAAGTTTCAAACATTTTAAAGCAGCTATGAATTTTATTTTTATGGTACTATCAAGTTTTTTGCCGTCAAATTTTGACGGGTTCCATCTAGTATGGTCTTATATTAAAATGGCTAGTATGGTCTTAATTCTGAAATATTAATTATAAATATGAAAGTAGCAGATATACACGATTTCAAATGTTAGAGGAAAAAGTTACTCTACACGGAAGATGTTAATTGGAAATTCGCTAAATACAGTATAAAATTTGGTTTATGCGAACTTAATAATAGTGTTGGTACAATTGCAGTTGAAATTTTCTTTATAGCATTAAAAATATATAGTGTACAAAAATCTAGGCTGCTAAATTCTGAGAAGTGATAGTGGTAATAATAGCAATTAAACTTCTAATTTTTTTAAATTTTTTTTTTTTTTAATTTTTGTAAAAAATGGGTACTTTTTGTAATATATTAAACCTTTGTAAATTTTTTTTTCTTTTTTTCATGTAAAAAACTTTTATATTTTTTTATTTTGTAAAATATTTTTTTTTTAACTTTTTTTTTGTAAAAACTTTTTTTTTTTAATTTTGTAATTTTTTTTTCATTTGTAATTTTTTTTTTTCATTTGTAATTTTTTTTTTCATTTGTATTTTTTTTTCATTTGTAATTTTTTTTTTCATTTGTATTTTTTTTTTCATTTGTAATTTTTTTTTTCATTTGTAAATTTTTTTTTTCATTTGTAATTTTTTTTTAACTTCGTAAAAACTTTTAATTTTTTTAATTTTTTAAGTTTTGATTAATAGATTTTGTGTTTGATATTTTTAGGTACTTACAATTTATTATTTTTATTTAACGTATATTTAATTTCTACGATGTTTCTATGGTAAAAGTTATGTGGGATAAATAGTTGATAAATGATAGAACATAAATTTTAATTTGAGATTTGAATTTTTGAATAGGAAACACGGTTCAAATATTATTTTACAGGCGTTTATGTTCAAATATGTTTCCGTTTCTGTGATATAAAATAGCTCGAAATCATTGGAATGGTGTAAAAAATCACTAAATGCAAGCTAAAATTGGATATTTACTCGTTAAATCCATATATTTATATGTATATTTCTGAAAGAAATGGATGAAATGCTATGTATGCTAATAAATTATGCTGAAATAGGTATGTGATCAGTATCTAAGTTCATGTTAAAATGTTGTCTAATATTTGGTAATATGTATCGTTTTCATAAACTAGCCTATTTGAAATAAAATGTTTAGATAAAATTAAAGTTTATATTCGTGCATATTCTGTTAAAATTGGAAAATTTAAAACAATAAGGTATTCATATTCATTTAGATAACAGTGTGATGTACTAAACTCCATATGCGTAAGCAGGGTTCTACAAGTTCACATGGTTTCAAGTAAAAGTATAACTAAAAGTAAAGTTATAAGTGAATTATTAATACTTAGAATATGAGTTTAAGTGAAATTTTAGGTACTGGTATTTCTGTGATAAAAATGGATTAACCATATCATAGAAAATATTCAAAGTTAATTAATATAAAATTACTAATTAATATAAAACTCGTGAAAAACACGGTATAAAATCATTGGAATTGCGTAAAATTTACTAAGTATAAGTTAAGATTATTTATTTTATCCTATAAATCCTTATTTTCAAATGTAAATTAGTGATGTAAACAGGAGTTTATATAATTACTGTTAAATATTTCACGAAAAGTAATCTAAAGGTGAATACTTTTCTCTGTATTGTAATCACCTAAGAAATAAAATCATACCTGTTAGTGTACAATAATACCGAAAACTTGTGTAAAATTCATTAAAATTCACCCTTTTTCGTTAAAAATCGGTATTTTTTTTGTTTTGTATAATTGTTAGCATCATGTAGAAGATGGAGGAGGGTAAACTTTATTAAAATATAACTCATATCTATCTCCCAACATAGATTTTTTGTAAACATTGATAGCGAATAATATTTATATTATAGTAAAAGTTGTGACCTAGACGGTCATTGTCATGCTCCCCTTTTCCTTAGAATGTGGGGTGGAATTATTATCCCTTCTCAGAAATGCTACATTTTAGGAAAGAAAAAAAAAGTTTGCGTATTAAGAATAAATAAACAACTGGTTTTTATTTAAATATGGTTCTTATTTCAAGTCTAAATGATATAAAAAGATTATATTACGTACGTCTAAACAGAATTAAATCAAGTATACACAGTAAAATTAGATAATGGTTGTTAAAACTCCTATTATTGTGCGGAAAATCAATTGATTAGGTATAAAATTCATTCAAATTTTGAATATTTTCTGTGTATTACGGTTGAAAAACAAAAAAATATAAGTGTAATTTCCTCTTATAAGTTGATATTCTCATCTTATACTTGAAAAATTCTTAAAAAATCAGCTTTATACCTTACAATTGATATTTTTCAATTGTTTCGTCTAATTAGTAATACTCATTAAAATGTTCGTCATTTAAAATGATTATATATGTTTATTCTACTGCTTATGATTTGATATCCACATCTTATAGTTGAAAAATTCATAGGAAATCAGCAGTTTCATTAAAATTGTTATTTTATTTTGCTTAATTATTATTCTCATTAAGGTGTCCATTGTTCAAAAACTATAATATAAGTTTAAAATCCATCTTATAGTTTGATATTCTCATGTTATAGTTGAAAATTTCATAAGAAATCAGCATTTTCGTTAAAATTGTTATTTTATTTTGCTTAATTATTATTCTCATTAAGGTGTCCATTGTTCAAAAACTAAAATGTAAGTTTAAATTTCTTCATATAAGTTGATATCGTCATCTTATAGTTGAAAAATTCTTAAGAAATCTGCTTTTTTCGTTAAAGTTGATATTTTTCCATTGTTTCGCTTAATTAGTGATACTCATTAAGGTGTTTGTCATTCAAAATTAGTGTATAAAATCAATATTCATCTTATAGTATGAAAATCTTGTCCATTTAACCTTTTCTTAGAGTTCTGATTTTCACCCCTCGTGTTACAGTAGAAAATTATTTTTCCCCGCCGGAGGATCGGTGCAGCCGGAGGATCGTTTCAGCCGGAGGATCGTTGCAGCCGCAGTAGAAAATCATTTTTCCCCGCCGGAGGATCGGTGCAGCCGGAGGATCGTTTCAGCCGGAGGATCGTTGCAGCCGGAGGAGCGGTCGGAGGAGCGGTGCCTCCGGCCGGAGGAGCGTATCCTCAAATCCTCCGACTGAGCCAGAACTCTTGTTTCCCCACTACTGACACATTTTCGTCTATGGATAGTTATTTCTGAAAGTATGATTACAATTGTGTTTTGAGTTATTTTACTGAATTAAATTTTAGTTTAATGTTGTTGTTGGCGTGTCAGAAAAAGTGCCATGGCACTTCTCAGAAAGAAGGGGGGCCAGGGGCTCAAGAGAGGTTGGACTTCTAAAGCTGGTCTCCTAATTTTGAACCAATTCCAGATGAGAGACCTGCACTTGGATTGGTACCCCCAGAGGTAACGCTTATTCTAAACTTGGATAACATTGGAGCCACGAACAGATTTTACGTGTACCAGCTCCCAGTAACGTACACGGTCCCACAGCAGCCGCAGCCGAGAGTGGTAGTCACCCTCCCATCTTTTGACCACGGTCGATGCTGCTTGACTTTCGGTGATCTTACGGAAACCGAGCTTATTCGTCCGCGCCACTGCGGGACAGATTTTTAGTTTAACATGAGGGTTTAATTTAGTTTAATTTAATTTAGTTTAGTTTAGTTTAGTTTAATTTATTTTTTATTTTAGTTTAGTTTAGTTTAATTTATTTTTTTTTAGTTTAATTTAGTTTAGTTTAATTTAATTTTTTTAGTTTAATTTAATAGTTTAATTTAGCTTAGTTTAATTTAATTTAGTTTAGTTTAGTTTAGTTTAGTTTAATTTAGTTTAATATGAAGGGTGTATAAAAACCTGTACATCATATACAGGGCTGTATAAAATTATTCGAGGTTTTTTTTCCGGATGTAGCTGGAAATTGCCGAAGATGAATTTTCGACACCGTTGTGCATTTTATAACTAAGCTAAATTTCTAATGTAGTGTATATACAGACTAAATTCACTATGCTGTGTATATACAAATCTATTGATCCTATGCAGACACAGAAGTTTTCTTGTGACTTTCCGGTTATAGACAGTAACTGCCAGCATCTAGTTACACCATTTTAAACGGTGAAGTCCCGTTGCAGTATTCGGGAAATGTTGTAAATTGTTTCATAATCTATACTTGGTGCATGATTTTTCTTTCTTGTTAAATATTATACACTTAATCAAATGATAATTGATAATAAATTTGATTTTGTATCTTTGTAAAAGGTGTCCGTACGTTACCAAATTCATTTTCAAAATAAAACTACTAACTTTAATAGAATAATAAAATTCCGTGGCAGTCCTTTTGTTTTTTACGAAAGTTAGAGCACTGCGTGTGGATGCGTTGAGAAATAGTAATTTTTCTTTTAAATATGGCAGCTGACTGAGAATAAACTGGAAAACAAGTTTTTAAATATATATATTTATATATATATATGCATTATAAAAATTTTATTTCGCAATATTCCTTTAAATTATTCTAAATTCTGACATATTCATTATTTCCCTATTTCTTAATAATATTTATACCTATTTAATTTCCTTTTTCAATTCAAAACGCGTATATTAGTAATTATCTTCTTTGAAATCTTAATCTAAGACTTTAAGTCCATTCGTAACTTTTATCAACTATCCAACCTATAATATTCTGAGAGACGCTAGTTTTTTTTCATTTCGAATGTTTTTAAAAGCAATTTTGTTATTTTTATTCCACGGGCTCACTTCGCGCGCTAGGTTTTTTACTTCAAAATCAATGTGCCCCTAAATCCAGGATTCTTTCTTGTTGAAACCTCTCCATCGCGCGTCATTCGCTTAGTTAAATTTCGCTTCTCACTGATTGGTTCGTGCACGCAATACGTCGCTTGTGTAGCTTTCCGCGCATTTAACAAAAAGCGATTGCAAGCGTTCGGAGAGCAGAATTTTGCCTTGTTTCCCAGTGCTGACCAAACTGTTATCTGGTGTTTGTATGACTTAAAATTTCTAAAACAGTCACTTAAGATCCACTCAATGATGTAGTGAATTATAGTCAAGCCTGATGGCTTTAGAACACATCTGTGTCTTGTGGGAATTGTTCCGGCATCTCTCCTGTTCCTGAATAAACGATTTATTTGGATAACTGGTTGAGTCTTTATGGAGAAATTCTCAAGTGGTTCCTTCATTGCTTTCATTCCTCGCCATGATTCTCAATCTACTGACTTCAATCGTTCACCACCTTTAGCCAGCTGTCATTTTCTCATGAAATTTTAAAACCTACAGTTAAAATCTAACATATATATACATAATTATAATACTGAAGCATCAGCTTGAAAGTTACTCGTGAACATGCATAAAAATGATGTATAAAGGATTAATTTTAATTCAGCTTTCAGTACTTAACAAGAAATTTTAATTATTTGCTCCTGTAATGTAGGTTATATTTAGTTAGACAACATTTTAACATGAATGTAATGAGCGTGGGACGGACATGTAAAGAAATTTTTCGCAATTTAGTTTATGGAATATTCAATTTTTCTTTTCTGGAAATATTTAAAATAAAAAGTATACATATATTGAAATCTGACAATTTTATCTGAGCTATTTCAAATAATCAACAGTTACTCAATATTACAGAATCACAAAGGAAATTTTAGAAGCAGTCTATTTCGTATCTAAATGAAATCCTGGCTGCTCTATTGGATTCAAGTTTCTGATAACGATTCAAATTATTTAGAACTAACAGGTATCCGGTTTTATACTTTATGCGGCTTTAAATTTAATTTAGGAAATTTTAGAGAAACACTATTAAATGAAGATTTAAAACAAGCTATTAATCTTTTCAGGAAAAATTTCGCTTCAAATTTTCTACCCCAAAATAAATAAATTAATTAATTAAAAAAAACTGTCAGAAAGAGTTTTTTAATTTTAACTATTGCAAGCAAAGAAATAAAAATAAATAAATAAATAAAATCCAAAGTAACCAGTTTTGTTGAACCCTTCTGAATAGCTAAGTCACATTCAGAACGGTAAACTAGAGTTTTCTGTTCGGAGATTTTTTCGAATACAAGAAACTTAGCATTGTTTCGAAATGGATGGTTTTATGTGAAAATCTAGGACAAAAAAAAAGAAAAAAAAAGAAAAAAAAAAAAGAAGAAAAAAGAAAAAAAAAAACAATGCAACAATTTTATGTTACGTTGAAAGAAATGGTTAAAAGTTTCGTTTTTATATTCCAGATTACAAAAAGTGAGGTGTGGATAAATGCTACAATATGCAGGGTGTCACTAAAGTTACAATTACAAAACGTTATAACTTATGAAATATTTGAAATAGATGGTGCTTAAAGTGGATTGGACGAGATGGAAGAATCAGGTGCCACCTCTAGTCCCATTCATCAATTATGAAATTACGCTTGGTGGGTGTACGTTAAAGACTATGTGTATGCGTATGCATCCCCCCCCACCCCAAAAAAAAAAAAAAAAAAAAAAAAAAGACATTATGATGATGAAGACACGTATCCGAAAAGCTATCGAATGTGTAATGCCTGTTATGCTAATTGGTATATTGCAGCGAATAAAGTATTGTTTTGAGATGCTGGGAAATTGTAGGTGCTCATGAGTTCTGATGACCTTTAGACACTAAGGAAGATTTATCATTATTTAGTAACTATCTATATAAAACACTTTATGAGTTATAACACTTTATAATGGCAACAGGATTTTCTCAGACTCTGCATTAAAAATCTGTTACTTAAAAATCTTATTTTCAGTGAACCTTAATTATGCTTTAAGTTCATTCAAAATCTTTAAAGAAAAGGTTTTAAATATATGTACTATGTGCAATGTAACAATTTAAAATATAATAAAGCTTAAACATAGCCGCCTTGAAATGTCAACTTTTTTCTAGTTAATTTAATATAAAATTCATTGATTAATGTAAAAAATGCGATAAGTATTTATTATGTGTTATACATAAAAACATATTGGTTTATGTTATATTAAGTTTACGGATACGAATTCCAAAGATTATATGACAGTATTTACGGATTTGCATAGACAGGTTAAATATATTTGACAGGACAAATTGCTAGACTGAATGGTAATAAATTATTGTGAATATTAATGTTATAAGCATTTGCGTTATTTAATAAACAGTATGATTTCAATCAGAAGTAATGAAATAAAAGAATCTTTATACTCCATTCAAAATCACAAGATAGTTTGCAAGAACAACTTGGATTAAAGTTCGGTTTGAGATAAAACTGTTTGGAATTTAAATTAATTACTTGACAAAGTGAGTTAGCAAACAGTATTTTATTTCCTTAATCCGTTTTTATACATGTTTTTATGGATCTTAACAAAGCACTTTATATTGAAATGAATTTGCACTTAAAAACTATAAATAATAAAGGTTTATAAGATTTGTATGTCAGAATTTCAATTTTTACCATCCTACAGACAAAAGTAAATATTTCCAGAATTCGGAAATTTGTCCTAATCTCGATCACGACAATTCACTAGAAATTATTCAAGTTAATTTACCAGGATAACACCAATTCCAGATCGCTAATTCCGAGTCATATCTCTTCGTCCAATCTATCTGATTTATTTGACTTCTCACTGACAACGACATTCATTCGCATCATTGAATTCCAGGAATTACGCAATTTAACAAAATGACAAATGTAATCATTCGCAGAAACTTTCATTAAAGCACAATATTTACCATGTTTAAATATTCCTTAGACTTTGAAAGGTTTCAATTTCTATTCAACAATATGTTTCATACAGGACGAATGTTAAAATTTGCCATATTGCAATAAAAACATGTCAGTTGTGATTCGCATTTGCTGATAGTAGTTGTTTTGATATGGAAATCTAAATATTTACTTTCTGAGTTTTTTAAATACATTTTTTAGATTTTTTCAGTTTTTGAAATAATTAAAGTTTATTAGTTTGAAATGTTTTCGATAGATGTTTTCATTCATAAGCGAATAATAAGTCGAAAGTGATACAATATACATGTAATGCATATGTAGCAGAAAAAATAAAATCTTGTGATACAATATACATGTAATGCATATGTAGCAGAAAAAATAAAATCTTCTGTTACTTACATAAATGTTTTCTAGCAAATTCTTGGTGTTTTGTTTGTTGATAACTGACAATTTTACAATTTTTAACTTTCCTTAACATTATTTAGTTATAATATTTGATAAGTCTTAGAATTTACCTGTTAAGTTGGATATATCACTCTTCATTTATAAAATAAGCTATGCTTCATTGCTTAAAGCTTTTATTATAGGCTTCACAATGCTATTTTGTTAGAAATTTGCATATCATTATCGCAGTAATAATAACAAATTTTAATTTAATAAAAAACTAAATTGCTTAAGTTGTCCTTTTGGTAATAAGCTTTCGGTAGAAAAAAAGTGAAAAGGTATGATTGGATTTATATTTGAAATTTTTGCTGAACTTTAAAAGTAAATGTATTTATGAATATTCTTTAACTTCATAATCAAAATTTTATAAATAATTAATATTAATAATAAAAAAATCAGTAAAGGTAAGAAATTTTAATTGGTAAATAAAATAATTTACACATCTCATTAAAATGTCTTCGTTAAAAATAGTAAAAATGCATTGCATCATTTTCAATTGATATTTTTGTTTATTCTGCTAATAACAATACGAAAATACAGGATGATTCAAATAAAAATATATATGTTCATAGTTGTCAACTGAATGATAATTTCCGGAGTATCGTATCAATGCTGTCCCTGTCAAATAAACATTCTTTTAACCTGGAATTTTATATATTAAAAACGAAAGTAAATAAAAACTACGAAAAAGCAAGACTACAATTTTTAAATAATCTTTCTTGTTGAAAACTTGCTTGTTTGTTACTGTAGATATTGTGGCCGTGATCCGAAACTTAAGTGCCAAGTCTCTCTTTTTGTAAACCTTCAATTATAATTTTTTTCCAACGTGGATATTAAGATATATACAAATCGTTTTTCATTTGTATTTTAAAAGTAGAATGTATACTGTGAATTTCTTTTTTCGGAAGGACAACTTTAAAGTTCTTTTTTATTTTACAGTTGTGTGAATAAGTGCAAAATTCACAAATTTAACTTACATTAGTAAAAAATACTCAGAAAAAATATATTTATGTGAATGACTTGCTTTTTACGAAAAATGAATAGCGATAACATTTCAAGAGGAAATCAAATGAAATATTTCAACACTAATTTTCTATGCATTTATTTTGAATGGTCCCAAAATGGGAGACTTGGTGGCTTCTGACTAAACATACATTGTTACAATTCTGAAGGCTGCAATCTTCCTTTCATACGGAATTCAATAAGAAGACAGCATTTCAAATGCAGTGATAGCTCGGTTTTCGTCGATAATCCGTCCGAAAACAATCGGAGAAAATCAGAAAACGACGAAAACCGAGTCAATTAAATCCATATGAATCTGTGTAAATCCAATTAATTCGTTCTAAACACTCCAAAATACGTATTAAAAACTCATTTTATGGAGAATAAGTATAGAGTTTAATACTAAAAACAATAAGAAATTATTATAATGTTCTTAGCGTATGTTATCAAGGCACTGTATCTGGGGTCATTTGACGTTTTGGTCTTTTGGCAGTAGGACTGGACTAGACTAGCTTCATAGTCAGAGGACCTATGTCACTCTAAAAATCTGTACAAAGTGTTCTGTTTCTGCTGTCTCTTTAAGATTTACCTAAAATGAGGCAAGACATTATTATTAAACAAGTTACTTACAAGAAACTTTCTTTTGTTCCATGATGGAGCACTCGCAATCAATAAAACAAGCACAAAAATACACAGGAAATAAACGAAATCCGAAAAAATATTTTCGCGGAAAAAATCGATGAAAACCGAAGTCGACGAAAACCGAGGTATTACTGTATATAAAATTTTCTTTATTTGTGTGACCGAAATTCAATCCACACTACGAAAAAAAAGTGTTGATTTTAGAGTATAATACTGGCATCCCAGCGGCCAGCATCACTCTGTAAAATTAACAGTAATAAACAGTAAAATAAGCAGTAATACGCTGTCGCTGTATGTGGTAGCGTATTACTGCTTAGTTTACTGTTTGTTACTGTTAATTTTACTGTATAATATTGACAGCACGGGTGCCAGTATTATACTGTAAAATCAACATTTTTTTTTTCTGCAGTGCATAAACTAGATAAATTATCATAAATAAGGGCTTTTAATGAGCTTTTTTGCCAAAAACTGCAACAATTAAAAATATTGTCAGAGAGTTGATGAAGAAATGATTCCTTATACAGGGAGATATTTTAGAAAAATGTATGTAAGTGAAAAACCTATAAAGTTTGGTTATAAATTATAGGTCCTTGCTTCTTTACGATATCTACACTGCAAAAAAAAATCTGTGTCAAAAAAGGTACTTTTCGGTTAGCCGGGCGCCAGTGATATATATACATGTATATATATATACACACACACACATATATACACATATCTATATATACATATATATACATACACATATATATACATATATGTATGTGTATATATATAAGTATATGTATATACATATGTATTTATGTATGCTCATATATCACTGGCGCCCGGCTAACCGAAAAGTACCCCCAAAAATATTTTTTTTTTCAGAAAAATCTGTTTTAAGGAAAAAAAGTTTTTACCTCTAAAAAAATGCGAATTTTTCATTTTTACAGAAAAAATCTATATGTTTTGCAGAAAAAATTGTTTTAATTAAAACATATGGATATTTTCTGTAAATTAAACGGTTTTACACTGGCGCCAAAATTGACATTTTTTTCTGCCAAATTGAGAGATTATTTTTTTACAGTGTACTCAATTTTCAAGTTTATGTAAGAAAATAAAACAAAAACAGTAAAAATAATATGCCCTGGGAACAAGAGTTATTCTAAATTTGATTGAATCTGTTAAACACCTTACAAAATACAAACTTTATGTTCATAATTAATTTCAATTATTAGAAGAAATGTGATCCAGAGAATCTCGGATAACAGGAACTAAAAAAGAAAATAGGCTCCAAAATTGTCCCTTCACTGGTAGCAAGGTTTTGGGAGAAAAAGAAAGGGGGTTCTTGGAATTTATTGCAACAAAGTGTTTTACCATAGTTAAGTAAAAAGATAATAAAGTTGAATCATTGTATTTTACAATCTGTAAAACAATCAAAATACAAGACCTGCAAAAAGAATACTCGTCTATAGTTGCGAAAAATTTACAGTAATGCTATATAAAAACTAATCTTATATTTTTGATAAAACACTATAAAATAGATCCAATAAAAATATGGATTAAAACAGGTAAATATTTTTTAATTGGTAAGTTATTATTAAAATATCTCTGTTTTCTGTGGGATGTATATTTAATAAAAATTATACATGATAAAAATTACAAGTAAACAAACAAGTGGATTTTCATTGCTAAACTAAGCGATAATCCGACAGAGTGAAAAATCTCCCAAGCTGGGAATCGGACCCGGGGCCCCAGAATAGCGCTCTGAGGTTCTACCACTGAGCTACAAGGAACGATATCCCAACTCGGCATCTCTCACTCTTATATATGTCGGAAAGGCTGCAACCGCCATGGAATTAATTGAAATTTATTTGTAAAAATTAAAATAATATTTTAAAAGTGCATATAAAATTCCATACATAATATAAAATATTCGTTTCAGGAGCTTTTAACTACTTACTTGTTTAAATTTAGCGTAACATACAGCTTGGATGTTCACACGCGAAATAAAAGAGCGTTACACCCATTAGACGCCAAGTGTCCCAATTTATGACCCTATCGTAAATTCTATATGAATGAATTTTTTTTTTTTTAATTTTGAAATACACATCAATTGAGATAAGTAATATACTTATAAAAATACGTTAGATTCTATTTAGATGATGCGGTTTATATAACAGCGCTTTATGTGTTAAGTTGGAAATCTTGCATGTTTGGATCGCCCTGATTAATACATACGCCCATCGCTTCCAAATTTGGAGAGCACACATTTCCTTCCATGAGGTACAATACAATAAGAAAATTAGTTTAAAATGTGGCGGATAGATGAAAATCTCGCGCTGTGATCATTATCGATAAATGAATATACAACATACCACTATCAAGAAAGAACACCATGTGAAGTGTCATCATTGAAATTTATGGGCGGTGTGTCTTGTTTTCAGATATGTTCGAGGATTTATATTCCGATTTATTTGAAGACCTAAAACTAAATCTATGTTATAAAGACATCTGAATAACTTTACATCCGTTACTCTCCTTCGGAATAGGGTTAATAATTCTATGATTAAACCTATTCTGGTAATTCATTTGAAATTTCACAATTAACTCATTAATGCCTCTTGGAAAGAAAACTTACCATTCGACATTTATTATTATTATTTTTTTTTAATTTAGATTTTTTTTGCACTCTGCTAGCGATTGGGAAAGAAACTTGCCTATCAGAAAACCATAAAAATAACTTGTAATTTTTTTTTCGATAAGCCTGGTTAATCGATAGATCTAAATATGAAAGTTATAGAAGGAAAAGTTTAATTATTTCAAGTGCGTTATTAATGGAATAAAAACTGAACATCCATACATATTTGTAAAAATTACAATTTTTGATTGATATACAAAAGTTAATAAAATATTAAATTAGCATTTTTAAGTAACAAACTAATACTTTTGCGGGAATATTTTATCTAACAACCATTTAGTGTAATATTGCAAACAATTTAACAAGATATGAGTAAATTGAATTAATAAGTATAAATATCTCAGTGATTATAATAATCTCTATAATAAAACCGTATGTCATGTGACTGTCCTCAACAGTTCCGGGATGCCGCTTCACTGTTTCATATGCCAGGCAGCCATTTTTATTCAAAATTATTTTTTCTAATAAAACTGCATAAAAGTTACATTTTTAGAAAGATCGTTCAAAATAAATTAATATTTGAGAGATGACTTACGTTCAATTATGTATACATTCTGCAATGACTTCAGTTTCAATTAGGTTCGCTGTTCAAATTCTCTATCCATGAAAGTAAACAACAACAAAAAAAAAAAAGATTCATTCGTTGTGAACGTTTAAAATATTAAACCATGAATTTTTGGACCGCTGCCTGGTGTAAAAAAAAATAATCAGCACCAGTGAGACAGTCAAAGTTTACCATAATTCTGTTCCATACAACTCAACTTCCTTCGGATCTTTTCTTGATGTAAGTTGAACTCCGTGGTTGAACTCATGTAATAATATTTAATGGATCAAATTTCGAAACAAATTGTCAGCTTTTATTTTTCGTGTGTATTAATTAGAAACGATATTTTAATTTTGAAATCAAATGTTTTGATTTATGATAATATTTCTTATTTATCTATTTTTTATTTTAAAGAAAAATATGAACGTCATGTATTTTAAATTGGAACAGCTGTCACGGACGCACCAGGGTTGGCGGAATTTTTGTTTTGCGCCATTTTGGCGAGAAAATCCCATTTTCAGGTACCTATTAGAGATTACTAAAACAGCATATACTTTTATTTTATTATGAAATAGTTTATTTTATATTAAAAACACACACACAATGATTAATTTATTATAAAGTGGGTTAAGCGGTTTTTGTCAAGAAAGATGAAATACATAACAACAAAAAATATGCGAAATGCCACCACGATCGCAAAAGTTCTTGATTTGTCTATTAGATTTTTCCGGTTTGGCGAAGGATTAAGGAAAAAAATAAATTATGAATAAAAATAATTTGTTACAATGCTTAACATACATTTAAGGGCGACCAAACTGGTCGCCAGTGGCGGCTAGTGTTTATATATTAAAGGTTTAAATGATGTAAATTCTTTTTGACCAAAAATTTGAAGATACCTAACACAAGAATTATATAATTTTTTTCTCATAAATGCATCATCGGAATCTATTTAAAAAGAACAGAAAACATTTGACGAGTCCTCCTATTTTGTGGAATACATTGAAATAAATAATTTCGTGTATACACCACGATTCAGTTTTTTGAATATTTATATGAACAAGTATATAATTTTATGGATTTGATATGTTCTAAATCCGTGTTTTAAATTTAAAGATATAAAGCAAATACAAAGATTTGTAATCATATTGTATTTTTCACCTAACATAATTAAATTACTATGTTTTCTGTCTCTTTTTCCAAACACAAACATCACTGGACAATCTGGCCCACTTAATAAAACCAAAAATCAACAGTGGAAGCAATCAAAATTTTAAAGTACTGATATTTATCTAAATAACAAAAATATGATTACGTCAAATGAGAAAATCATAGAACTTTAACAAAAGAGTAGAAGAACATCGTGAGCTAGTTAGTACGCAAAAAATTAAAAGGCAAAATCCCCACCCCCACTAATAAGCCGCATTTTCTAATTAAATAAAAAAGGGGAGGGGGTCAATTTGCTAATATGACGTGTAGCAATCCTTTTTATCAAAAATTTCTTCCAATCTGCGTGGCATTGATTCAATGAGGCTGTTAGCAATATCAGTATCTCTTTTAATAGTTTGCCAAGCATGAGAAATAGATTTCCATAGTTAATCAGCCGATATAAGTTCCTCCAGGTGAACTTCATCCTTCCACAGAGTCCAAACATTTTCCATTGGGTTCAATGCTTGGCCATTCTAACTTCATTATGCTGTTCTCTTCACACCAAGTTTTAACTACACCGCTTCTCTGGATAGGACTATTATCCTGCAAATTCCAAACAAAATTATGAATTATGAACTACACTTAATAAATAATGATTTCTATAACATTAAAATTTATGTTTACAACAAAAAATGTTAATGAAATCAATATCTAAACATATTCACAAATATTTTAGCGTAAATTTTGCAAAAAGTTTTTTTATGTATCAAAAGGTGGACAAACTTTAAATAGCTTATTTTTATTTATAACAAAAAATTATAATTCTGTGAAAGATTCCAACCTGACAAAATGATACAATGGCAAAAGTTCTGAAAATATACAAAACAAGGAAATATGTTGTTTTAAGATTTATTATTAATATATATAGAGAGAGAGAAATTTTGTCTTAATTATTTTTCAAACAATAGCGGTTTTTTTAAAACTAATTTACATGCATTTTTTTCATACTGTTTCATCTGCTAAAATCGTTAAACATGAAACAAAAGAAAATTAATTTCATTACTGAATTTCTATTGAAAATTTTCACTCAGTTCTGTAAAGATGGTGGAAAGGCGTGTTTTATCGTTGTCGATATGATATGTGTGCCAAAGCTGACAAGTTAAAGGATTTATATCTGCACACCTGTCATAAAAAGAATCTTTATTGCCATTAAAAATAACTAGTTATTCTTTAAACTCGAAATTAATTCTATTTGTATGGCATATCATATAGATGAAGTTGCATTGAACTGGAGACTGACTGAATGCACCTTCATTTCTTAAATAAAACTGAGCTCGATTCATTTATGCCTCAGTTAATATATGTTAGGGCAAAGGGAAGGCGTTGAAGTCGCCGGTTTTCAGTTAATGCTAGTTTTTTAGCCGCCATCCGACTTCGGAAACATGCTTCTTTGAGTGTGCTGTAAATGGTATATATATATATATATATATTCATTATATACTCTATCGTCTCTCAGTTATATATGCTTACTTGAAGTTGCAAATCATCTTTAATTTGATTAGAAGACATATAGGGATCTACTGTAGCCATTCCAACAACTTCTCAAGCTTAGGTGTCTGATAAGATCCGAGGCCGACCACAACTACAAAGACGGTTTATGGAATTTGTATTGCGAAACATAAAAATAATTACCAGTAACGTAATTTTAATGTAAATTTAAATAAATTAAATGTAAATGTAATTTTTTTTCACTACTTTAAACTACCTATAAAAAATTCATCTGTTAATCCATGTTGAAACAGTTTGAAGAGACACTTGAAAATAAATGTCTAGCTATATAACGAAAACTTCTTCCAGCTTGCCACAAGCCAATCATTTGGTCTTTCGTTGCTTCAGTTAATTGTGGGGCTATTTTGTTTCAGCAAATTCACTACGCATATGCATTTATAAGAAACCGCACTTCAAACATGTATACTGCAAAAAAACAATATAGCTTTATTAGATTAGAAAAGAAGCTATAATTTCATTTAAAGGTAACAAAAATGATTAAATTTTTTCTAAGGGAGAACTCTGTTCATCTTTTCCAAAAATGAGCCTTATTAATTTAAAAATAAAAGCGAAACTATTTTACAGACGCAAACATACATCTCATGCAAATACGTTTTACGTAATTTTAATGAAAAATTTAAAAGCAGACATTGAAAAAGTAAAAGAAATATATATATATATATATATATATATATATACACTAATCAAGGCTGGGATTCTGGTGCCTCGATATCTTACATCTTACTCCAATCACAGGTCGTTGTCAGGTTTTTTGTGTTCGCGCGCGCATTCACTTACGCATCAGTTTAAGCTAGCTTTCAAATTAGCCTAAGATCGCGAAGCACTGAAATACGGTTTACGTATTGTTTATATTGTAAGACAGACTTAATCTCTAAGTTTATCGAGTCACTGTAATCCCAGCCTATCAGTATAATATTTTTTCAAACAGGGATGAGAGCACTCCGACCCGAATGTCCGACTTTTACCACTAAATTTTAATGGTATTCTCCACCGTAATGAATTTCAGAAATTCTGTCCTTCAATAAGGTGACAAATACTATTAAAATCGAGTGGTATGACAATCGGGCATTTGAGTGGGAGCGCTCTCCTCCCTGTTCAAACTAATGCTTTAATGCACATGATAGACGGCCCCTTAAAGCAGCATTTTGCAGTTTTTAGCACTTTCCAACCTAGTTGAAAAGTGTTTATGACTTCGGTTTGTCTGGCCGTCTGGCCGTCTGTCCGTGCTCTAACTGCAGTAAATATGCTCGGATTGCCCTGCAATTTTTATATGTTATTGTTGTTATCTATAGCATGTTCCCTATTTCAAATGAAGTGTGTAGCACTTATAGTTACAGGGACACTCAAAAGAATTCCGTTACATTACGGTCTATGGGGAAAAATCATTTGCGATTTATTTTAATGATGTTACACAATTTCAAATACGTTGTAATTGATATATATCACTAAGATGCATTACAAGAAGCTTAATATGGAATATGGTGTGCATAGCACTTATAGTTACTTTACAGGGACAGTCTAAAGAAATCCGTTACATTACGTCTATGGAGAAAAATTGATTGCGGTTTAATTAAATAATGTTTCACTATTTTAAACGCATTGAAATTTATATATATCACTAAGGTGCGTTACAAGAGGCTTACTACAGAATATTGTGTGTCATCTCTCATTTACAGGGACACACAAAAGAATTCTCTACTGTCTGTTAACAATAATTCCTGGAAGTGCGTTTTAAGTTGCTGAACGCGATTTTAAATTTAACTCACTTTTTGTCTATTACTTGGTGTGCATAAATTCTGTAGATCCTATACAGGGCAGCACAAAAGTTCGCGAACATATTTCCGTTTATTGACAGAAACTCCAGAAGGAGAATTTTAAACTCTGCTACGAGTTTCCTAACTAAACTAAAATTTAGCATCCTATGTAGTATATACACAAATCAATAGATCATATACAGGGCTGAATAAAAGTGTTCTGATATTTTTCCGAATATTGTATATGTTGGAAATTCCTGAAGTTACTTTTATAAATATGTTAAGCGTTTTCCAAAGTGTTTACTTAGATGTTATCTTTCAGCTTATTAAACGGTAATGATTTGTAAAATTATTTTGGAAGTGTTGGAAAGTGTTACATAATCTATGCTTGACGCATGATTTTTCGTCTTTGTTTAAGCATAATTTGAAAACTACTTGGAAGAAAAATTTGAAATTTTGAATACGCATAAAGCAGGACATAATAAATATAAATCCATCAAATAAATTGTAGGTTGCAATTCATAATTTTTTCGAGTATTAATTTCATAATTCATAATTCATATTATAAAATTATAAAAATTACAAATTTGACGTAGTTATGTTTGGGTTTTTGAGTATTATAACCAAACAAAACATTAGCACATTAGGATTATAATTTCAGGAGATATTAATAAAAATATGAAAATGTAATTTAACATTAGAAGCTCTAAAATTTGAATGTTTATAATTCGAAAACGTATCATCCAAATGACATGAAATTTGGTATCTAGGCATAGTTTGAACCGAGGATTTAAAATATCATGTCAAACTTGGGTGTTGCTATTGAAAAAAATAAAGTTTAGGCTGGTTTTGATATGTAGATGGCCCCCTAAGCAAATTTTATATACATAATTTAAAAGTAGACTTTATTTCCAATCGTTTGGTACCAGTCACATCCTTCTACTATAATTTGTTGCAGAGTTAGTGGGGGGTGTTCAGTTTTTTTCCACGACTGTACCTTGTACTACTCTTTATACGGATAGGCTTCTACAAGTATCTCTATACTATTGTGAATGGCAAATCAAAACTACGGCGCGAACACTACAAGTTTCTGCTGGATGCTTATTGGTCTGCTAAACAACAGAGCTTGCAACAATTTCAGCTATTTGCGACATCTGTTGTTTTCACTTCTCCTGCTCGAACTGAAAAGCTTCCTATCTTTTCGAACTGAAGAAACATTCGTAGCAAACCATAGGGTTTTGTAATGATTTGTAAGTAATGGATTTTGTCTTCTGTACTATTGAATAGTTTTATAAGTGTTTTTGCTCTTTTTATAAAACAATTTTAATAATAGCGCACGTTCCGTAATGACAGAATCATCGCGTTCCTCTAATAATAACCGTAACAGAATTCGTACACTTTAATCCTGATACGAGGTTGTTTCACGGGTGTGTTATGCAAATTGTGTTCTATGGTTTAACTCACAGCGTCACTTATCGACGTTTTTTGTAACTGAAATATTTCATTGCATCAATCTTCCCCACCATGTGATGAAATGTAGATCTTCAAGTACGTACCATAGGTAGCTCTTCCCACCCACTCCCGAGCAGACAATTTGCTCATATAAAATGCCAGAAATGAAAACTTTTTTTTGTTGTTACGCTAAGAGAAAATTTAATGATAGAAAATAACTGTGAAAACCTGAAAAGATTTTTACTCGGATCAAACAGGAGTGAAATTTTATATTTCCAATCTTAAAAATCCTGAAAAGCTTAGCGTTTAGACCCTAAAAAAATCCTCAGCCACATATAGGTGTATGTGTGTGTAGGGGGGGGGGAGGCGATACTCCAGTTGGTAACACTCTATTTAAGAGTAAGGTAGGTTGTATAAAATAATCTATAAAAATATATACATAAGACAGACATTTCCTTTAAAAATGTGCTTGAGTGTCCAAATTTATAGCTCCATTATTTTTTTTTTGTGCTATTAATAAAGTACTTTTTCCCGGTATTTCTTTGAATGACGTTCGTGCTAAGTTTTTATCATTTTTTTTATAAAAGCATTCGTAAAAATGTTGAAAATGTCCTAAATACTAAAAAATAATTTTCTTTTTATTCTCATCCACATCGCGAATGTATATAAACACAAAATATAAAACTAACCCTTTCTCTTTTAAATAGTCAAAACCTGCATTCTGCAAAAAATGCATTTCGTTCCATTTTACTTAAGAGTTATTCAACATCCATCTTTTGTTAGTACCATCAAAATTTTCATTTAAAACAGAATACCTTTTGAATATATTCATTCTACAAAAAAATCTTCAAAAAGACTAAAATCTAAAACAGAACGCAATTTTGTCGGTACCTAAAGATTTTCGAGTAATTTTCTAAAGAACGTCCTTTAAGTTACATTACAGGAAGTAAGTCTTATTATGTGCTACTTTTTTAGAAGTTTTTAAAATGTACGTGTGTCTCACGAAGCGATTATATAGGTAAACTTTTGATATACAGGGTGTCGCGTTCAAAAGAGACATTAAAAAAATGTCAAAAATATAAAACTAACGCTTTGAATAGTTTGACATATAAGACTGTTGTCTCAAATGATCCATATTTTTTATTCACAGAAATACATACAGGACTTTGACAAATTACACAAATCTTTGCTGTGAATAGTTCACTCGCAATAAACACAAATTTAATCTCCATCATTGACAATGAAATGCATGAGGTGACGACTACGAGCATGGGCAAATCAACCCGGCCGCTTAAATAAGCGTTTTCTGTTCAAGGAAAGAGGTATGTTGTTCTTTAGTTTGCTGGATATCAGTGGGTAATTTTAACATGGACAGACATGAGTTTCAAAATCATCCACTTACGACGAAAATGTCATGTTCGTGGCATGGTAAATTTCTGACAAAAGTGAATGTTTGATGGAACATGTTGCAGGATTAGGCAATCAGACTTTTCTTTTCTGTAGAAAATAGTGTAACAACATCCTTTTATTTACTTTTCACTGCTAGAACAATTCATCTTTATCTAACTTCATAATATGCATCCATCGATTATTTTTCACAAGTATGATGCTCACATCACTGAAATTTATGCGGCAAGGATAAACAAATGTGATTTTTCATGGCGGGTAGATTAGTCATGATTGTTTAATATGATAACTGGCCTCGTTATCGAGATATAATAAACTCCCCTTGACTTTTTAATGGAGTTTTGTGAAACATGCAGATAATCCCACAAAAGATTATTCTTCGGGTATATGGAAGCCGGAGTTCCATCTGCAACTTCATAAATAACCCCTGCAATTCTACAGAACATTTGGCTGAAATTTGAATATCGGCTGGAAAATCTCTGTGTCACCAAATGATGTCATATAGAAGTATATAGATTTTTTGTATTAAATGTAACGGGTTAGTACCAATTATGTATCTTTTTTCCTTTACATGCATAATATTTCTACTACTGACACATTCAATTAGCGCACTTTTGAACATTCAGTATAATGTCACAATATGACAATAATGACTGTTAGTATGAAATATATCGGTACCAATACCCAGAGCCGTAACTAGCCATTCCTGGGCCCTGTGCAAGAATTCGCATTTGGGACCCTTAATTAATTAGGTTTGGAAAAATGAAAAAAAAAATACATCACAATAAAATTTTTTATTAAGTTTTATTTTAATTGCACTTTTCTGGCTTTCATTTCGGCAAATTCGTTAATAACATCATCATAATTAATATTTTTAACTATATTGTATTCTATTGAAATAATAGACAGATTGGATAAACGTTCTTGTCCGATAGTTGATCGTAAATAATGTTTTATTAATTTTAGATTGCTAAAACTTCGCTCGCACGAAGCAATAGAAATGGGAAGAGTTAAAAATATTCGAAGGGCGACACTGATATTTGGGTAAGATTCAATTAAACCAAAATCACGAAGAGTCTGTAGAATATCAAGCGGAGATGCAGTTTGTATGTTTTGTATAAGAGCCGTTACTTCAAACTTAAAATTTTCAATTTCACATGTGAAGTCGTACTTTTTTAAATCTTTGCTGCACTTAATAGAGAGATCTGCAGCCGATTTTTTTAAGTCAGCGACACTCATGTGTTGTAAAGACGAGCCATACAGAAAGCAAAAATAATCACAGATGGTTCTCATTTTTTCATAACGCAAATCTATCTGAGACAACAGAGTGCAAGAACACTGTACATTTGTATTTTAAATAACTCTTCAGCTGTTAATTTACTTCCTTCATCTGATGTTTCATCTATTTCCATTTTCTTCACTCTTCTTTTCCTTTTATTAAGAAATTCCTTCTCTATATCCATTTTTTCAGCCAAACTTTGTGCTTCCTGGATATTTTGTTCAAAACCTGTATCTCGAAGCCATTGTAATGTACTACGTAAACCAGCAATTAGTTTTGTTCCAATATCTATTGACAAATCTTTCTGTTGTAATGCTTTGTTTGTTCGATCGATGCATTGTAGAATTTTATTCCACATAGAAAGTGTACAGATAAACCTATAATTAATTTGCAGAATCAAACTTTGTGCATTCGATACAGATTCCGGATTCGAAAAATCGTTTGTAATCATTTGAAGTCTTTCCATTACTTCAGGTAATTGTAAATACAGCGCTTTTGTTGCTCTCTTCCACACTTCCTCTATTCTTTGAGTTTTCGGTTTTTAGCCATTTACCAAACTGTTGCGACATTGACTTGCATTCTTCCAATTTTCGTTTCCTTATATTTCTCTTTTGTGCACCTGACAAATGCTTAGACATTTTTAAGCTAGAAAACAAAATATTATTGTTAGCATGTTGCCTGTAGAAGTATAAAATTGTTATAACATACATAAACTACTTTTTGTAGAACGAATGCAAGCGTGTGACGAAATATCACTTGCTTGGATGCCTTTTATTTGCCATATTTCGATGTTTTTTTCCAATCAAACATTTCTCAGAAAACATTAAATATCTAAAAATTGGTTACACATGAAATTAATTATTAAAACGTCGCCATAAAACTCAAATTTAAAAGGAATCCTAAAAGGTTTCAAATATTTAAACAATAAATCCTCTCGTTTAAAGCGATGAAAAAAAAAATAGAAGCAAATATTTTTTTTTCTACCGCCAGTAGACAATTCTAAAGTCGCAACCATTTGTCTGCTATCCAGATTGATTAGAAGATGGGATGAAGTCTATCAAGCAAAATATAGGAAACGTTTAATTAACGATGTTGAAATAGCAGATAAAAATCTCCAGACAATAATTTCATTCACAGATTTAAAAATAAGCGAGTAATTTTAGAACTTTTAAATCAAATCAGTTGGTTGATCCAGACAGAAACAAGGCCTTTTTAGAATCCATCCACGAAACTCTAACAAAAATGGGCCCTTTTAATTATTCCTTTAACACTTAATAAAATAATATATAAAATATAATATATTCAATAAAATAAAATATTTAATAATTCCTTTTAATAAAACAAGGTCCTTCACAAAATTTAATAATATAATAAATCACATAAAAATAACATTTTCTTGTTTTATAAATTGAGAGACAAGAAAGAAAAAAAAACCTGCATGGACCCTTCAAATTCGATATATGTTTACCTTTAATAAGATTTAAAATAATAATTATAATAATAATAATAATTAAAATAATAATTCTTCTACAAAAGTTTTTCCAAGATTATATACATAAATATTTTCAATGATTTCACTTACCTTTAAATTCTGGCCTTAAATTTCTTGGTATTTCTTTTTCTTTGAATAAGAAATAAATAAGAAATACAAATTAAAAATATCAAGAGACATTAGAATTAGATAAAAGAGTAAACTGTGCCGTTATTAAGCACAACCACTTAATAAAATCGATTTCCGTACTTATTTTCGCTTTCCGCATAAAAACATAGAGCTCGGTGGAAGCAAAAACAGAATAGAATTCGAGACAGGTTCAATGTTGCCAAATGACTAAAAGTAAACTTTACGTGAAATAAGGAAAATAAAATATCCAAGTTTTATTCGAAAAATTTTATTGTTCCCGAACATTTATTTCCCTACGAATTACTTGTCCTTAAAATTTGACAAAACTGGCTTTCGGGAAATGAATTTTCTTTCATAAGGTTAATGATGATATTTATTGAAATGGTTTGCAGTGTTGGAAAACGAATTCAGCGTAAATATTGCTTAGGTTTTTTTTTTTTTTTTTTTTTTTTTGATTTTCGGAATCAATGCTTAAGTCGGAAGTCTGCCAATAAAAGAAGGGGAAGGGGGGGGGGTTGTCCTGTAATTTAATTTTTTTTTCTTCAGTGGTTATCGTTCAATTTTTTCGAAATTTTTAGGAATTAAAAATATGATGTTTCCTTAACCATTTTATGAAACAATATGCATATTTAATAGTGAAAACGTAAGCCAAATCCAGCGAAATATCCCACTTTTTTCATCGATTTTTTCTTAGATTTTATTAATTTTTTTAAAAATATTTGTGCTCCTCCGAATGTTTCAAAAATTTTGTAGTAACTGTAAATCCAGTCTGCCGAGATGCTGTAAAAAGATTGTGTCGAAATATGGGTCGTGAATTTTTTAAAAGAGTTAAAATTTTCCTATTTTTGAAAACCGATTGCACTGACGATTAGAAGAAAGTATCGGCATTAAGGCATATTTTTTGCTTATCGGTGCCCCTAAAATTGCCACCTGGGAGAGGGGGGGGGGGGGGTGGAACGTTGGCATATTATGGGAAATGTTTACTGCGAAAACGACTCTTTTTTGCAAACCTTTTTCAAAGGGCTAACAACGTTATTTTTTCGAACTAATTGCAGAATTTGAGACGTAAAGGTACTAATTTTAAGACTGTATCTTCCATATTTCAAATGGTTTGGTTAAAGGAAGTTAAAATAAAACGAAAAAAAAAACGGCATTTGGTAAAAACATAAGCGAAAACACAAGTATACCTTACTGTATTCAAACTATAACCTAGCATAAGTTTGGCAGGTACGTAGGTAAGTTGAAAATATCAGTTCTATATTAATTCGAATGTTCATGTTGATAAATAGATACATCTAGGATCTAAATAACACAAAACTTAACCGTCAAATCGCGCAGTAGAAAGGCAGAAATTTCTTTTTCAATTAAAACATATAATTTCTTATGCACATCATTTTGCCCCCCCCCTTTCAGATGGGCCCTGTGCGGCTGCATCTGTTGCACCTGCCTAGTTACGGCACTGCCTATACCTATCTTTTCTTTCTCTCTCTTTCTATGCAAATATATTCGCAAGATAAAAAGTTCGTTAGAGTGTGCATATAAATATATGTAGAAAAACATATGTATGCAGAAAAACAGACATGTTTCCATCGGATTTTATATAGCTGCACACGTAGAAGTTGAAACGAAAGTTTTCACTGTGTGCCAGCGGGGAAATAGTTGCATATTTATTTTAGTTTGATAAAGAAGAAATTGCTATTGCATGGCAACTCAGAATTCTTTATTTGGCATATAGAAAAGCTTTTCAAAAAAGAATATTTTCAATATCTTATTATTTACAAGAAGACTTTCCTGTTTGGTTAAACTGAAGTACAGATCATGTCTACTATCATTTTTTTATTTTAAAAGATTTGATGCATTCTTTAAAGAATTTCATTCTTGTTTCATTATAGCAAGAAAATGATATTGTGTACAAATATATTTTTGTATGTTATGGTTTTACAACCAAATTTAAAGATTCAGCGTGAAAAACATATAGAATATGTCGATAAAATATCTCCTTAATAATATATTATAATGTGATTATAATGACATAATATTTTAAGACCTAAGTTGGACCTCTATTGTTTTCCTCATAAAAACTAAAATTTTATTTCTATACAGCTGAATGTTTTTGGAACAAAACCAATAAATGTCAGCACTGAAACTTTGTTAATCATAAAATAAATGTTACGAGGCGCATTCGGAAAGTAAATACCGTATCATTCTAGCGCCGCCGCAGCGCTGCGGTGGGTGTTCCGCGAATGTGCGCTAGTCTTCCTTGTTCACTGGCTTTCAACTGACGCCATTTTTACTGCTTTACGTTGTGTTTTCAGTTTGCTGTGCACATTTAAAATGTTTAAGACAATTACTGATCTCGCCGACTGTAAGATCCGTGCTGTTATTCGATTTCTGAACGCAAGGAATGTGAAACCGGCCGAAATTTATTTTACGGTCGATGATTGATGGAATGGTGAGAAAGTAGGTTAAAATGTTTAATGAAGGTTGAACAAATGTCCACCATGAAGCTCGGAATGGTCGGCCTTCTGTTGTTAACGGTGATCTCGTAAGGAAAGTTGATTAAAAAATCCATGAGAACAGACGTTTCACAATGACAACGCTTTCAGATAAATTTCTACAATTTTCACGAACTGTTTGGAGTGTTGGCTGTTGTCACTGGAGGGAAGTTTTTATGATGAAGGTATAGATAAGTTGATCACACGCTACGACAAATGTTTGAACATTGGCGGAAACTATGTAGAAAAATAGTTTAAGACATGTTCTTTCATGTAAAAATAAAATTGTCTTGAAAAAATATTTTACTAGTTTTTTTCAAAGCGGTACTAACTTTCCGAATACGTCTCGTATTTTCATCTGAGTTTGCAAGATGCCTTCAAGACAGTGCGGCGAAGAAAGTACGAAATATTCATAATTAATTAGTCTAAATCCTTTAATTTTTTTCTTTTTGATGATTTGTAAATAATTTATTTGTTGTAACCCTTAACCCTTCTTTGCATGAGTTTTTCTTTTACAATTGTGTTTTTTTATACATATAGTAAATATTAGACACCAGAAATTTTAAGATAGATTTTTAACTTTGTTCAGCAACATAGTTCACGGGAAATTTACTGGATTAATATTTCTATATAAATATAGTGGTAACTACTTCTTTATCCATATGCCAAGCGGCCATTTTTATTCAAAATTAATTTTTCGAATAAAATTGCATAAAAGTTACATTTTTAGAAAGATTTTTTAAAAAAATTGTTTGATGGAGAGATGAATTACAAAATGTATAGATACATTACAAAATGTATAGATTCTGAAATAACTTCAGTGAAAATTAGGTTAACAGCCAAATATCTCAATCCATTAAAGTAAATAAACAAAATATTCATTCATCGTGAGTCATAGAAATATTAAACCATGGAGGTAATTATTCGAAAAGCAAGATATCCATGGTGAATTTTACAGGGCTGTCTTGTGCCGAAAAAAATATTCTCATCTGTAAACATGGCATACGTAATAATAATAAAAAAAAAGGCATCCTCATTTCGGTCATAGCAGACGACAAAATTTATTTCTCTGAAATAATGATGATGATTTTTTTACATTGTAAAACTAGTTGTAGCGCAAATCGAACGCACTTCATTTGTCACGTAGTAACAGCGATTTTGCTGTTACACTGCAAAAAATAATTGTCGATTTTACAGTATAAAACTGGCATCCCAGCTGCCAGCATTATACCGTAAAATTAACAGTATTAAACCGTAAAATAAGCAGTAATACGCTACCGCGCAAGCCGAAATACGCTACCGCGCATGCGCGGTAGCGTATTTCGGCTTGCGCGGTAGCGTATTACTGCTTATTTTACGGTTTAATACTGTTAATTTTACGGTATAATGCTGGCAGCTGGGATGCCAGTTTTATACTGTAAAATCGACAATTATTTTTTGCAGTGTAGAGATAGGTGAACCAGGCTAGTCAGTTGTAAAGAGAGTCGAAGATGTAAAATTCAAAAGTCAAGTTTATTAAAAACTTAATTGGGCAAGGATTTTGAGAAAACCACCACTAAATTTTCCTTATACCAAAATAAAATCAGCCCCCTAAAATTTCAATCAACAAAATGGAACTTCAAATGTCAATTATAAAGAACTCAAAACGTAACTTACAGCTTTGAAGACGCAGCAAACCAAGATATGTCTTCAGTAAGATTTAATCTCCAATATGCAAGCTAGTTTAACACAGATTTCAAGGTGTCCGCCTAGGTTGCGACAGAAAATGGCACTCCGTGAGCACTCCAAAATTAACTTTATTGAATTAGCAGGAAATATCGCAATAAACTCTTACCCACTGCTTATTCTCTTTCTCAGCTTCGTATTCGATGAGCACGATCGCCGGATCTCACAATAACTCACGAGGAGTAGAAATTAGACCCAAGTTCCAATTTCCCAACGCATTCCGAAGCTTAAATACTCAAACATCGATTGAACAAGTGTAAAAATTTGCATAAATATTGATGAAAGGCAGAAACTCACAAGTTCCGAGGTTTTCACATTCATTCGTCGAAAGTTAAAGAAAAATAGCCTTGATCAACTTCTACGCACATGGACAATTAGTGAACAAAAACTACGTTCCCATTCAAAATTTCGCCTACTCTTGTGAACAGAGTAGTCGATACATCATAATGTTTAACGTACAATTTCCAACTTGTTTAATATCTCATAACCAATTACTACTGTTTAACGTCTGTTTACGTGACACTGAAAGTGTGTGGGACGTAATAAAAATGCGAATCACTCCAATGTTACATTTCTTAAAATTTGTTATAATTATTGAAAGCATCTTGTAGCACATAATTCTCATAAACGTACTTTTCTCAGTAGATATTCAGTTTAATTTGATTTTTAAAAACATATATTTTGTTTTTAAATATTACAAATTAGCAAAGTAATTCGTAAAAATTATGTTTAGTAATTTAAAAATATTTTCATTTAACTTTTAATATAATTCTTTAAAGGGTTTGTTAAGTGAAAGATATATTGATATAATTATTAACATTATTCACATGTTAAACATTAACGCTGATAACTCTGATGCCTTTTCATTTTTTAAACATTTATAAGTTACACATATAAACAAATAATAAGAATAATGTACTTTCATTATACAAACTAATTCATAAAATGAGGATTAAAAATGATACGAATTCTCGTTTAATTATTTTTTATTTAAGCAAAGAAAGAAAAATGTCTCATAAGTCTGGAATTTAAGTTGACAGATAATTTATTTTGTTTTAAACGAACAGGACTATCATTAATGGGTTTTGTGTTTTCTTCAGAAGTCAATAAAGATAAACGTTTCGTCATTTAATGGATTTTAAGAATAGCATTTTTTTTTTCTCGCAGACTATATAATTCGTAAACCCAAAGCAACATAATCTTAAATTACAGACTACACTTAACATTTTTTTTTAATTTAAGAAGTACTTATTGATAATTCTGCTTTATTTTTTTAATGGATTCTCTGCAGTTTTGGTTTTTTTCCCATTTGAAAATGAATGACAATTTTTATAGTATATAAATATTTAAATAAATGATATGTTGACCATTTTGGTCTAATACATGATTTTTTTAAAATTTCCTATGTTTCATGTGATACCGTACAAAAAAGTACAGTTCTTTTTCTTTTATTTATTATTTTATGTGGATTTGCATTCCAACAAATGTGATACTGCATCCAATCCAAATACCAACCACTGCGCAGAGTACACTAGTAAATCTGCAGATCAGGAGCCTCAACGTCAGCTCTAAAAGTCATTGTTTTTAAATCTCACTTTTCATATTATTTAGCATCTTACAATCCGCAATTTAATTTTTTTGTATTACATACATATTTACAGGCATATAAAATGCTTCGGAGGTTTCAGAAATTAGAAGCGTTCAATTAAACACGATTTCTGCAATAATATTCTGAAATTCTTATGAACTTCTTATTCATGTAACTTTTTAGATTAAAAAAATAAACTTGTATTAAAATAAATTCTTCATTTATGTCAATAGAATACAAAACTAATTTATTTTGATAATAAAATTTTGCAGCAAAATAGTGCGAGTTACTTGAATTTTACTATTTTGATAGGAGGATTTTATTATTTTGAAATAGGGTTGCTAAGCAACTAATAAATTAAAAAGCAAAGTGAAAAGAAATGCATTTTAAAATTTGTAAAAAATATGAAAATAAAATGTTTTATATTTCCCAAACAAATGCAAAAATTTTCCCAATAATTTAAACAATTAATTTCTAAATTCTAATGAATGGATCAGGAAATTTCCAAAGCTATTGGATATTTTTAAAACCTCCATATCGAAAATTTAGCATTAATAATTTTACGTTTAAATCTATTATCCAAATATGAGATTTTCATTTCAGTTAAAAATTAAATTTGAAAATCGTCTGCATTCCCATAGGAAAGCATTATGACCTCAATAGAAATGTTCTATATGTTTCGAACGAATGAACCAAATGTAACTAATACCTATACAGCTAATACCTATAGAGCCGGTACCTCACCATCATACACACACAATATCAACCAAATGGGACGATTTTTACGGCAGTTATCGCGGAGCAGATAGACAAACAGACAAACAGACAGACAGACAGAAACCAAAAACTTTTTGCGTCTCCACAGTGAGCCTCAACTGACGTTTCGGCAATAATATCTCCACCTATAATAAAGAAGGAAGTTTGTGTGTCTGTCTGTCTGTTTCTCGGTTGTGTTCTGAAGAGACCGCTGCACGCAGAGCTACAAAATTTGGTGGGAAGGTTCCTCTAAGCATGTAGTTTTGCACCTCGAAGCCAGATTTTGGAGTTTTTGAATAATTTTTTTAATTTTTAATGCGATTTTTAGTGTTTTTTCACGTTTTGCTGCAATTTTTCCACATTAGTAACGGGAATCCGGTTCCAATCTTTTAGCCAAATACAGTAAATTTTATCCTATTTTCAATAAAGCTTATGCGAAATTCGTACTGCGAATTTTGAATTTTTGGCGAATTTTTTCCTTCGACACTAAGTAATTTTGCCAGAATGCTAGATTAGTTCGGTGGTTGCGCTTCCATTTCCGTCTTAGATACGCTCAGAATCGTCATTTTTTTCTCTTTTTAGCTTGGAGAAAGTTAATAATTCTTTACAGATAAAAATTCATGATTTTAAAATTCGATTTTTAGTATTTTTTGACGTTCCTCTGCGATTTCCCTTCATTAGTATCCGGAATCCGGTTCCAATTCTTTAGCCCAATATAGTAAATTGTATCCTCTTTTCAATAAAGTTTATGCGAAATTCGTACAGCTATTTTTGATTTTTTTGGCGAATTTTTTTCTTCGACACTAAGTAATTTTGCTCAGAATGCTTGATTGGTTCGGTGGTTGCATCCATTTCAGCCTCAGATACGCTCAGAATCGTCATTAAAAAAAATCTTTTTAGCTTGGAGAAAGTTGGTTATTCTTTACAGATAGAAAATCATAATTTTAAACGGGTAGAGCGGATTATTTATTAGATTTTTTCCTTTAATTTAATTTTTTATGCGTTTTTTAACATTCTTTTCCTGTTTTGCAGCGTTTTTTTTGTTTGAAATGACGTCACAAATAGCCCACTACAAGTCAAACACCATTGGAGGTCAGTTGTGATTGGTAGCTGATAGAATTGAAGGCACGGCTGGAAGTCAACCGTGCAGTTGTGATTTGCAGATGAAAAGGTCGTCAGCTGATTGCAATTCGAACAGCAAGTTTTGAATTTTTGCGATTTGTTTTATGCGATTTTTAGAGTTTTCTCATGTATACGTCATTTATGTATTTGATTTCAGACATTAACAACGGTAATTTACTGTTTTTGTATGTAAAAAAAAAGTCATTTTGTTCCTGTTTAGAAAGTTAATGATAATTCCTAATTTTTTAACGTCGTTGGTTAAATTCTGTTGGGGGGGGGGGTGTCCGGTCGTAGTTTAAATATCATGTTAATGCTCTGATCGAAACTCCCTTGTTTCCCCCCCCTGCCTATAAAATCAGAACTATTTAACTATTAGTACGATTCAAAAGAAACCTTTTCTCAGGTTTCCAGATACTAGATAAACTTCGGTATAATTTTTTTCTGCCCTTGGTTACCACTATTTCTGAACATTAATGACCAGGAAGAGGTGTTTTCTCGGGTTCTAGGGGCCCAATTTTAATGAAAATTAGTTCATTCAACTTAACACGAACTAATTAAAGTATAGATAACTAATTAAGATACAGATTTAGCGCCACCTGGCTGTAGAAAATAGAACTAAAAGATTTTGCAGCGCGTGAGCAGCACGCCTGCTATACGGTGTCATAGACAGCAGGGACACCTGACAGAGTTTCGATTGGAAAGAGTTTTATTTAGAACTGAGTGCACCCCTAGTGGTGGGAAGTGAAACTGAACAATTTTGCACTTAAAATTTTCCCTATTCAAACAAAGGGCCCGATTTCAATGAAAATTCATTCATTCAACTTAACATGAACTAATTGAGATATGGATAACTAATTAAGACATAGATTTGGCGCCGCCTGGCGGTGGAAAGCGGAACTAAAATATTTTCTGCGCGTGCACAGAACGCCTTCTATACGTTGTTCTAAGCAATGAGGACACGTGCCGGAGTTTCGTTCGGAAAGAGGTTTGTTTAGAGCAGATTGCACCCCCTGGCAGTGGACGATATAACTAAAATATTTTATTTCGAAATATTCCTTTAAAATATTCTAATGTCTGACACATTCATTATTTCATTATTTCTTAATAATATTTATTCCTATTTAATGTCCTTTTAAAAGTAATAGCACGTATATTAATAATTATCTTAATCTAAAACTTTAAGTTCATTCGTAACTTTTATCAACTCCCCCATCTATAATATTCTGAGAGACACTAGTTGTCATTTCGAATGTTTTTTGAAAGCCATTTTTATTATTATTATTTTTTTAATTCACGGATCGCTTCGCGCGCATGGAGTTTTTCACATCAAAATCAATACGCCGTTGTGTTGGGGATTCTTTCTTCTAAAATTTTCTCCATCGCACATCATTTGCTTAGCTTAATTTCGCCTCTCACTGATTGGTCCGTGCGCTCATTACGTTGCTTCTGTAACTCACCGCAAGTTTAACAAAACTCGCCTACAGGCATTCTGAGAGCAGATTTTTGTCGTGTTTGGAAGTGCTGACCAAAGCGTTATCTGGTGTTCTGTGACTTAGAATTTCTAATCAGCACTTTAAGATCATTAAATAATGTAGTGAGTTAACGTCAAGCCTGAGGGCTGTAAGATTACACCTTGATCCTTTGGGAACTGTACTCGCATCATTCCTGTTCATTAATAAACAATTTATCTGGAAATTGGCTGAATATTATTGGAGAAATTCTCATGGTTTTCCATCCTTGCTTACTTCCTCGCCATGATTCTCGATAGCGACTGCAATAATTCATTATCTGTAACCAACTGTCATTTTCTCGTGAAATATTAAATCATCCTCGTAAGAAGCTAACATATATACAGTGTGATTCATAAATATCGAAACAATAGGCTATCTCCTCAAATATTGCCCCTAGGATATGTGCTAGGCACATACTTCCAATTGCAAAGTTTCATAAAAAAAAGGTGCAAAATTTGATGAGATAAGTGAAAACTCCATGGGGGGTCTATTTGAGAAAATACAAAAATTAAATTTTTATACGGCCCCTGTAGGATAAAATTTCCCTTATCCATTCCTGAATTAAACAAACAAAATTCCATCTTGATATCCGCAAAACTCAGAGAGATATGACCGTTTTAATAATTCGTGAGGTTTCGAGGGATCAGACACAAATTGAAATGCGTGTAATTCAATAAACAATGTTACTGTAAGGTGTCCGGGAAACATTTATTTTTTATTTCTTTATTTCTTTATAGAGTTAGAATTTTGATTTTTTTTATGGTTAACCATATAATTTGTTTAATGAATCTTTGACTTATTTAATTTAAAGGTTTTAAGTCGAATTTATTCAATTGAATTTCATAAAAGAGTTTCTGGTTCAAACGTATTAACCCTTTAGCGGGCGGTGTCCACAAAAAAGGACACCTAATTTTAAATCCAAACCTGACAAACGGAACCAAAAATACTTAATTAAAATTTTCCTTTTATAGACTACGGGAAAATAAGCCAGTTTTTATTGTGTAATGAATTCGTTTACAAATTCTTGTGTCAGTCCATCATTTTATCATTTTACAAACGGACTTACTCCGAGCCGGAAAGGGTTAAAGCTGGGTAAAATAGACACACTTATAACGGAAGATTACTGGAAACTTGGTATCTATTAAAAAATACGCAATAAAACGTTAATGATTATACTCTTAGACCAGTGTTTCCCAACCTTTTTTTTTCTCGTACCCATTTCGTAGGCTTTTCATTTAGGATTACCCCATTTTCTCATAAACACGCTCCTCTTCACCTACACAACGCAGACATGTTTGTTTTTATTAAATCATTAAAATACTCTTAGAAGAGCTAAACAAATCGACTCAAGTTACATTGACATTTCTAACCTTTTATTTTTTATATTGCATTTTAAAGTGAAATTTACTTTTTATAATATTAGCTTAGCAACAAAGCAAACATTTAAAAAATAATAATAATTTGCTATGAAAGTTTATAACAGTATTGCTGTCAAATAGCTGACAAGTAGCCAAAAAAACCTTTTAATACTCTCAAGGGGATCCTTGGACTTTTTTTATGAAGCTGAGTTTTTTAATATCAGGTTCAAACGAAGACAGGTATAATATCAAATCAGGAGCAGCGTTAAGTTTAATACACGCATCCTTAATCTATCTACTATATATATAAAACACAAACGAAAATTTCGTTCCGTTCCTTTATAACTCAAGTTCCACTGAATGGATTTTGATGGAACTTGAACTGTTCGATAGATATTTTTTCAGGGAAGGTTTTAGTATATAACACAACGTTCTACGTAGATTCGTTATAGAATTATGATGGAAAGTTCTGTTGTTTTGGACGATAAGGTTACCATAGGTCATTTTTTTGGCGACCGTTATCGTTGGCGAAAGAATTGAAATGGCTATATCAGAAAATAATTCAAACACATAGAAAACTAAAAGAAAAATTATCTTATTAATTTTATTTCAAATACCCCCCCTCCCCCGGCAAAAAAAGAAAATGAAAAAAAAAACTGTTTTAATGAGGGATAATATTATAAAGCGAAAATATTTAATTTAAACCCCCAAAAAATGTTTGTAATGCTTAAAAACATTTGCAATGCATGAGATTGCAATTAAGTCAAATATTTGGCGATTTATCGTTTGCGTCAGGTTAACAAAATCTGACCATTTGATTAGATATTATATGAGTTACATTTTTTTTCATTTTTTTGTCTTTCTGTTTTTTTTTTTAAATATATAACTTCCCTATCATGTGACTTACAGGAGGAAATAGCAGATGTAATTGTAAAAATGACTGCATTTAGTTATGAGTTGTATGTATGAGTTGCATTTTATTTGTTTATTTGATTTTGATTTTACCTTTGGCGCCAAACAATGTGATTTTAAGCCAAAAATGCATAAGCGTGACATCAGCTTGAGCTTTATTAGCAATAATAGTGTTTTTTCGGGTATACAAGATCCTTTTTGGAGTAAATTTTTATATTCAAATGCAAATTATATAAATAGAAGTTATTGTTATAAATATGCGATCAAATATTAAAATTTTAGTGAATGTCTGCCACCCAAACACATATTGTAAAATAGTTAAATTTTAGACATTTAAAAATTTACTACGGAAACATGCCGGTTTGTTTTCACCAAAAATATGATTTTTATAGCCTCGAATTCAGATCAGTGAATATTGTCTGTTCTTTTATTTTTGTTTTTTAATATATCGCCAATTTCACTTACAGAAATATCCACTGCGTCAAAAGTTAGGAACTAAAGAATAATCTTAAGGAGATGTGTGCAATTATGCGTTATTACTATCACAAAAGGCAATATTTTGTAATAAAAATTGCGTGCTAAAATAAATTTTTGTTGCTCTTTTTGATTCGTCATTGTTTTTAAAAGATATTGGACTAATCGTCCGTATTCCGGTCACCTGCCAGTTGGCATTTTTACTATATTGTTGGTAGTTTCGTTTATGTTTCAAAGTTACTCTGGACGACGATTCAGATTACAGAACATTAGACGACTTTTGAAATTAGCGATTGCTAAATTTATGGGGTTTTTTTCATTATGAAGCAAAGTTTTACCAAAAAAAGCAATGCTTCCAATCAATGTATGGAGAAACTTTATAATGTCAATGGTGGCGAATGGAATAAATAATATTTGTCGATTTATCATTTCAGCCTGGATAAGAAAAACGAGTAGCTGAAATTCTGATTAGATAATTTTTCAATCATTATAAAGCATTGTCGACTTGCACACAACCTTAGCAGCTAAACATGGTGGCAAATGAATTTATTTCTGCGTGTTATTATGTTCTTTAGTGAAATGCAGAGAAAATATTCGGTTAAAGTATTCACTAAAAAGATTATTACTAAACATTTTGCATAACTAACTTTATCATTGTCAGTTTTGTATAAGGTATGGAATTTTGCTAATGAAAGATCTATAATTAAATTAACAGTAATTTGACATTATTTAATGGAACATAGTTTGGCGTGTCAATAATTTCGTTTTGTAAGTAACTCTGGTACATTAGTAACCATATCGTTTCAAGCACTTCTAATGTTTGACATCAAACTTGGATATCGACAAGATTATGGAAGATTGGGAAGATTTTATTGATGCAAACTAGAGGTTTATTCTTCTATCGGATTTAATCATCGGGTTTTTTTTTTAGGTTAACGGTTACACGAATTCAACTGGTCAAAAAATGAAAAGACAGTCAAAATGGCGTCATTTTAATTTTATTCAAACTATTCAGCTTTAAAAATGCAGCTTTTTATGTTTCACCAGTTTTTTTTTAAATAGGAAAGTTAAACAATGTTCTTTATGTGCAAACAATTTATTACGTTTTTAACTGTATTTACTTTGCTGAAACTGAAAGTTGAAAAACCGTAGTAGACTTGCCTGAAGAGGACGTATATTACGAAATATAACGTAACATAGAGTGACATTGTACGTATGTTACCAGAACTTCACATAGAAACAAGAAAGAGGGGCGGAGTTCAAGAACTTACAGACGAAAATGAATCACCCGAACATTATTTTAGTTCAATGGTCAATCTATGCAATCGTTGTAATGCTCTCTTTGTAGTGGTATGTTGACTAGAGTTGACTAGAGAACATTTTAGTTCCTGTTGCCATAACCTCATAATAGCCTCATTTCCCTACCAAACTCTACTACAAATGATCAACTATATGAGTTGCTTCTTATTAGCCCTAATTTTGTCCAATGTATGATATAATATAACGCAATGTCGTTCGCATCGTTTACAGCAATATAGAAGGACAAACCAGGTGAACGTCCCTATTGCTTTAAAATACATGCTCAAATCCATTGATATAATTCGTTTGAAAATTTTGACTAGGGTAGCATCCGTAGGTGAAGATCCATATGCCTTTAAAATAAAAAGCCATTTCGTATGATTTAAGGTACATTTAGAAAAATGGCCCAGCGCAGCGGGCGTAGCATGCTAGTATATGCATAAGACGGAAATGCTCTTTTGACAAGCTCTGTATTTGTGAAGGATAACAAGTATCTTAATACTTTTTACTGAGTTATTGGTTCTCTTCAATTTTCGCGAAAATTCGGGAAAACAAAAGTAATCATGCTATATGATTAGAGGTGGACGAAGGTAGCGACATTGAATTATTATCAAAGAATTACTAGATCTAATGAGGCTTTTCCCTCATTTTAAAAGTAACATATTAGAGTTACGCATGAGACTTACTTCGTAATCCAAAACTACCAACTTTGTTTATGTGTTTTCAGTTGAACTATTTTTGTGATTTCCGCCATTACCTATATTATTTTCGCGTACCCCCAACACGTCCGCCACGTACCCCTAGAGGTACGTGTATCCCAGGTTGGGAACCGCTGTCTTAGACTATTGCATTTGAATAAAGATTTATTTTCAAAAAACAATATCGTTTGGAATAAATGAAAAATAGGTTTAAAAACATAATTTTTGAAGCTGTATAACAAAAAAGTAGATTTTTGAAAATATTTCTGTGTAATTTATTAAAATTACTATTTTTACAAAACTTATTGTCCGCCCGACACATTATAATAACAATAAAAACACGGGCCGCGCCAGTTACAGGCCTGGCGCCAAGAAAGGGCTCATGCAGACCTCTAGCATATTTCTGAAGCAAGTTTAACGGAAAAATCTATACGCTGTTATTTTATATCTAAAAGTTAAGGCATTGTCTTAGATCGACTTTTAATAATGTGTAAATTTATGGTCGATCCCTAACTTGCATTTCAAATGAACTGATATCGCGTCTCTCAGAGGTATGCTTAAGTGGTGTAAGTCACGAATTTTGGATTTTAATATCTCTAATTTTATATATATGAATTTTGCAGATATCAAGATGGATTTTTTTTGTTTAATTCAAAAATGAAAAATGAAAAATTTCCTAATTGGAAATTTTATCCTACGGGGACCGTATAAAAATTTAATTTTTGTATTTTCTCAAATAGACCCCCCATGGAGTTGCAACTTATCTCATCAAATTTTGCACCTTTTTTATGAAACTTTGCAATTGGAAGTATGTGCCTAGGAGCAATATTTAAGGAGCCTATTGTTTTGATATTTATGAATCACACTGTGTATATATATATATGCGGACAGTGGCGGACAAAAAAACTGCATCACCTAGAAAAATTAACATTTTGCAATGATAATGAGTTATTTCGTTCAAATAAATTAATCTTAGTTGCTGCAAAGCAAGATAAGATATCATTCTACATTTCTGTTGGATAATATACCCCTTATGAAGTATTGCGTCATCAAATTTTTAAAAATAGTGCGGCAAAAGGGAAAAACGGTCATTTGTCTTGTTCTTTAAGTGGTCAAATGATGACTTCGTATGTTCAATTGAAGCAAGAAAAAAAATGTGTGATACTTGCTTTGGTTAAAGAAGGATATCCGGCAAGTGTTATCGCTAAAAAAAATTGGTTGCAATCAATTGACAGTTTGGAGGACGATTAAATTAGAACGTGAAACTTGTAATGTTGAGAGAAAGGCTGGATCGGGCTGAAAGAGGGTGACCCTAAATTCTGATGATCGATATCTGAAACGAATGTATCTGAGTAATCGTCATTCAAGTGCTCCTGACTTAAAAATCTCTTTTGAGAATGTCTGTGGTGTTAATTTAAGCGCAAGAGCTATCCAAAGACGATTTGTGGAATGCGGTTTGCATGCGTATCGCCCAAAGAAGAAGTCTTTACTTACAAAAAAAATTATGTTTAAACGACTTTCTTGGGCAAAAGAGCATGTCTCATGAACAAAGGCTCAGTGGGATTCAGTAATGTTTTCGGACGAATCTAAGTTCAACCTACATAGATCAGACGGTAAACGGTATGTTCGAAGACGTAAAAGTGAAGCTTATCATCCAGACTGCATATCGCCTACTGTAAAATTCCCAGTCAACCAAATGGTCTGGGGATGTATATCCAGCAAAGGTGTTGGACGTCTGAAACTTATTACTGGAACTGTGAATGCACCCGTTTATACCGAGATTTTAGAGGAGTGTTTAAAACCAGTTATTAAGAATGATTTTAAAGGTGCTAGAAATTGTATTTTTCAACAGGACTCTGCACCCTGCCATACAGCGAAATTGGCAAATACAATCTAACTTATTCATGATTTATTTTGTTGCCTAATTTACAAGTTTTAATCTCCATAACATTAAGGATATTGGAAAAGTAATTTTCACCCAGTTTCCTCCCTTTAGGCGACGGCCTATCTGAAAAAATCTGGCATTAAAGTTTTGGAATGGCCTGGGAATAGTCCTGACCTGAATCCCATTGAAAACTGTTGGCATATAATGGGTACAAAAATTGTTGCTCAGAAGCCTGCTACTAAAATAAAACTGATGGAAAGCATTATTAGGGTCTGGTTGCATGAAATTGGCCAGGATTACATTCATAATTTGATATATTCTATGCCGGACCACTGCAAGGCTGTCATCGCAGCTCTTGGAGGATCTACTAAATACTGAAGTGATCCTTATGCATGTATACACATCTAAGTATATATAATATGACTGCTGTTATGTAAAATTTACATTAACTACAGAATTTGTGCATCTATTACTTTGTTCCAAGTTTTTTTTAAATATTGCGTTTTTCACTTTTTCCCATTTTTCAAAATAATTATGCGTAAATAATTTATAAATCCCAATAAAATTTAATTTAGATTAATCCTACAACTGTATTTTATCGTAAAAATATCATCCTTCCATAATACCTGTACTTGAAAAACATTATTTGCTGCGTTTTCCACTTTTTCGCAGGTGATGCAGTTTTTTTGTCCGCCACTGTATATATTAAATTTTACATAAAGTTTTATATATATATATATATATATTTCATAAAGAACCCTTGAAAGTCAAAACATTATCTGGTAAACAATTAAAATTATTTTCTGTTAAACACAGTATACCATGTATACTATGTTAAAATTGAAATTAAGCGATATATAGAAATCGTGCAGGAGCAATAAAAGCAAAAGCGAAAACGCAGGTTGTTGCCACCATCGTTATACATTTCTGAAAACAGCAACTGTGTTTGGCAGTTGTCCAAAAGTGAGCTATGAATTATGGAGGCGACCGAAAAGTTTACAGTTAAAGAAACAGCAGTTTGTCGCTTTATATAATTCATACTAAACAAATGTATTCGTTTCAATTCTATAACGAAGTTTTGTGAGATATTTTTATTTCATTGTGTAACAATTTTTTCAAATTTAATCTTATAGCGTGCAATGTTATAAAAAATTTGCAGAAGACGAATGTGACGTTTCAAAACTTTTGACTGCAATAAATATTTTAATAAAAGTAACACAACAGATTGCGATAGAAATTATTATATAAGCAACCTATAAAATATAAAAGAAAATTATATTGCATATATCTTTCTGTTACATAAACAAAAACAAACTGTACTATTGCGATTATTTTGACAGTTTAACTCATGTGATGACCCCCATGTTTCCTTAATGATTATAAAAGTTTCTTCACAAGTTAGAATTATTTTTTTGTCTGGGATTTTCATCAAGCTTTATTAATTTTAAAAAGCTAAATATGTACTATTGAGATTCAATGAAATTAGAATAACAATCTACAATAGAAAGTATTATTTAAGTGTTATACAAATCATAAATTTATACATTTATTAAATATAGTGTATATAGCCTGTTTGATTACAAAAATAAAAACATATTTTTTTATTTATTAATATTATCTAATTCAAGGGCAACTATTTATTTTACAATATATTTTGAAAATTTATTTGAATAGAATTTTCCAATTTTCATTTATTTTCCAATTTATCAAGAATTTATTTGTATTTGTCATCACTTATACCCCCTGCTTCTTTAAGGATTATAAATTATCTTTCAAAAGTTAGACTTATCTTTTTGTCTGGAACTTTAGTGAGAATTTATGAAATTCAAAGCTCTAAATGTCACCTGTTGACTTTTGAAAGAGATTACTGTAAGAACCAAACAAAATTATTTAAACAATACACAAGTCTTTTATTTCAGAATATAATAAAATACATTTATTAAGCTACGTCTGTTTCTTAACAACCAGAAAAAGATTTTTTAGGTTCGCTATTATGTAAATTAAAAATCATTTAAATATATTAAAATATGTTTTGATAATTTTAAGACAACTCTTATACTCTATGTTTCCTTAAGAATTATAAACTTTCTTCCTCAAGCTAGCTTTTTCCTTTTTACTTACCCATCATACGTAGTATAGGGTAAGTTTTGTAATCGTTTTAAAAATCGAAAAAAAAAATTACACGTTTCAGACATTGGAGATTCCGAAAAACATATTTTTAGATTAAAAAAAATTGTCGTCCGCCTGTGTCTCTGTGTGTCTGTACACGCTCTATCTCCCGAAAAAATTGAGATAGAGACTTGACTTGAAATTTGGTATGTACTGAGTATGTAATAATGGGAAGAAGCTTATTGCATTCCCGTAACCTCGATTATCCAGAACTATTTTTTTCGGACTCTCAAAATATTCGTACTGATATAATGTATATAAAATTTTTCGAAATTGTTTATTTTAAGGAGTGAATATAACAGACAGTAAAAAAACATAAATTTTGTATAAAGAATTAAGGCTATCTAATAATGAGTCTCCGAGATATTTGTAATCCTATTTTCCACATTCTTCGATTTTTCATGATCCTGTATTTCATCCAAATTTGAATTCAAAGATATATTTTAATTGGAAATGAGACGCTTAATCCGACGCAGTAAACCGACACGATTTTATTCGAATTGGAATGCATTTTATAAATAGTTTACACATGTTTTATTTTCATATTTTACATTATGCATATCAATGATGGGTAAGTATTACGCCCCCCCCCCCAAACGACTAGTTTTTACCCGGAACTTTAGTCAAAATTATCTTCAAATTTCTAAATATGCATTGCAGACCGCTTAAATAAAATAAATGAAACATGCCAGAATAGAATATGGGCAATTCCATGTTCATAGGTAAATTTTGAAAAAAAAAATTTTTAGTAATAAAACTGTTTTAGATATTTTTGGGTTAAAAGAAAGTACAGTTTTTTAGCAACAACATATGTATTTTTTTAGACTTTAGTTTTTCAGAAGTGGCAGCATTCTAAAGTATGTTTGAGTTTGTTCTATTTTGGAGTAAACACGTTGTTGGATTTTGAAGGCTACTTAATTTTGTTTTTATGCTTTATAGATTCATAAACAAGGTTATTTTTACTTAATAGTGACTTAAATAATAACAAAACAGTTTAAAAAAGTATTTCAGTTGTAAATTACTGCAGTTTGATTGGAATTTTTAATGGTTTGCTACATGTAACGTAAGTTACCAAAAACAATTGTTTGTTTCTGGTATAAAAGATAAAAGATAAATTTAATCTTTAAAGCACCTTTTTCTGTTTCTACCAGCTATGTACTAAGCAAAAATAAATACTTTGCTTTTATATATATACCTTTTTCTGTAATTAGCAATAGTTAAAGTTCGTAATGTAAGTTACCAATATGATGAAATATATGAAATGTTCCATACACATTTCATATTCTATATAGAAATGAATCATGTTTACTTACTAATATATGAGATAAATAATTAAAAAGGAGACTTTTCTTTGTTACTTTGTATTTGTTCTTACAAATGTATTTGTATATAATAGTATATTTGATAGTGTATATAATATATACCGGGTGTCCGAAAAAGGTTGGATGGATTTCAAAGAATTATAACTCTAAAAGTAATGGAGTAAACCCAATTATTTTCTTTCCAAAGTACTCGGCAATTATCCAATATTTGTTAGATGTAGCTGTTTTAAAGTCATGACATTCAGACGATGCGTAGAATCGATGATCTGAAAAATGCAAATGGCACCATACATTCGTTATTTTCTTCGATGATTCTGGAGTGGAAAGCGTATGTCTAAAACTATTCGAGGTATGGGAAAAAAGTCAATTAGAAAGTTCTTCAGCATCGCGATTTAGTAGGAAAGGATCCCCTTTGTTGACGAATAGCCCAAGCAAAAAGTGAAATTTTCGAATGTGTGGTGCGATTTGCATTTTTCATATCATCGATTTTGCGCATCGTCTGAATGTCACGACTTTAAAATAGCTACATCTAACAAATCTTGGATAATTGCCGAGTACTTTGGAAAGAAAATAATTTCGTTTACTCAATTACTTTTACAGTTATGATTCTTTCAAATCCGTCGAACCTTTTTCGGACACCCTGTATAATATCAAGAAAATAAAACCACCAGTAGTGGTTAATGCCAGAGGACATTTCAAATTAGAAAACTAAAAAAGCTTATATTTTATAATATTTTTGTTATATTATGTAACTTAAACCTACCATTTCAATTATTTTTATACTATTTCATTATATTTTATGTAGTTTCATTATTATGTTTAATTATTCAGTGTATTGTAATAAATATGATGCAAGAGAAAAACACTTTTGTAAAAATGAAATGTGTAACGTAAGTTACTTTAAAAAAATTATAATAAATTTAGTTGTTGATCTAAAGTTTTAAAATTTCATAAATTACATTGCAAAAATCTTAAATAATGGAATGTATATACTTTTAAGCCATGTCATCTTTAATAGAACAGAATTTTATCCAAACGTCAATAGCAATATAACACTGTTCCCTTTTTCAGTAACGTAAGTTACCACAATAAATATAATTGCCAAAGTTCAAGGAATAGCACTAAATTTAAGTAATTTTCATCCAAATTAAGCTTTGAATAGTTCTTATTATCAAATCACATCAACTTTACATTTTAAATATTTTTTTTGGTGTTATATTAAGAAAATTACTGAAGCAAATTGTTCTAAATGTAACGTAAGTTACCATGGAATGACCCATATCCAAATTGTTTTTTGTCAATAGGAAATGTCTTTGATCATAAAAATTTGTGCTATAAATGATTTTGAGAATTTATTAGTTCTTGAATTAAAATTTGACTTCAGTTCAAATATTCACAATGAAAAAGGTTTTGCATATTTCGATACATTTTAAATTTACTTTGTTTTAAAACTTTTATTAATATAGTTCTGTTTGGTAAATAATGTAATAATTTAGTTTAATTTTTATTGTTTTCGTATGACTGTTATTTATTTACTTTAAAGCATACTGAGATATAAAAAACTACAGGAGTAGGTCAGATAAATGGCTAAAAAACAGGAAAAATAGTTTTAAATACCAGAAAACGCTGAAAATGCCTAAAATTCAAAGTATCATAGTTCGATCAAACATGTATTTTTTATTGCTTTACATGTGATTGAAAGAAGAAAATATTCCCAACTGTAACTTATAGAACAAAGAGACCGTATAAACGTTTAAATTTCGTAAATTTTAAAATTAACTATTTTTACGTAAATGCATTTTCATATGATAAAGCGCAACATCTGATTTTTAAAATTGGAAATATACCTCTCAAACGAACGGTTTAGAAATTAGTTATTGTTTAACGATAAGAAGGATCACCCTGTAGTATATATATAGCGTTTGCTATTTAACTTTTAAGCGTTAAGCGCATTTTCAATATGTGCTAAGGATGGGTTCTGTACTTAAATTATGTACTAATGTTCAATATGTTAGGTTTCTTTTCAGTATGTTACGATTTTGCTGAAATGAACCACATATAAGTATAAGAAATTTAAAATAAAAATGAAAACTTCATCAAGGGATTGTTTCTTACTATATTGCACCAACATTTCTGGCATTCTGGTATTTCATTGTAAATATTTTGAATGTAATTCTAACACTTCTGTAATAGTGGCATTCCATAGAAAATATTTCCAATGAAAAGCCAATACTTAAATAATATTATAATTTCATTAATGTACTTCCAATGACAGCAATATTGCGTATAACTATAATATATTGAGCTCATTGTTTTTTTCTATGATGCACCAACATTTCTGACATTTTGCCATTTCATTGCAAATATTATGAATTTAATTCCGACACTTCTGTAATAGTGACATGTCAGTGCAAATATTTCCAGTGCAAAGCCAGTACTTAAGTAATATTATTATTTCACTAAAGTATTTCCAATGAATGAAATATTGACACAATATTAGACCTCATTATAACAAATATACCCAAAAAATACCTTCATTATAATTTTTGATATGAAAAATTCTAAATAGTCCAATCCTATGCAAATATATTTTAATACACTGGTCGGATTCTTTTGGACATTTTAACAATATAAAATGATACCCAGCTATATTTATATTTACGTTTATTTATTTATTTATTTTAATTTAAATTAACAAAAATATTTTTAAATCAAGAAAAAATTTAAAAAATGAAAAACAGGATTTTTTTTTTTAAAGATAAAATCCTAACCGTTTGAAGAAATCGAAATAAATATTTATAATAGTGGTGACAGTTGTTTAAAATAGTATTATAAACAATTTATGTTTAAATTCTCATGAGTTTAACATTGAACGTAGTCTCTTCTCATGAGTTTGAAACTGTATATAAAAGATTCCAAATGTGATTTACAAAAAACAAATCATTTGTAAATGCGAGTATCCTAAATAATCTAGTTCACTACAAGAACTATTTTCAGTGTTGTGCTAATTTGAAACGTAAATTCCTTGGTGAGAACTTTAGGAATTAATTGATTTTCTAGTATAATGATACAGTACAGTAAATATGCTGATATTCTAATGCTTATCGCATTGAGACAGACAGCTTTAGTTAATCCAACTACGTTTAAACATCGTGCAGATAAGTATTACTGACACATCATAGATCCTATATGCATATTTAAATATTCAGTTTAGTTGGCGGTTATGTAACTTGCAACTCTTTTGCTTGCTTAAACTTCATTAAAATATATTTTCACTAATCCAACATCCTTAGCACATAATAAATATTAAGAAAATATAAAACTAGCTGAAACTACACATTTTATTTTAAAGAACTAGTAGAAGATAACTGAGATAAATAATTATGAAAATTAAATAGACTGTGATCAATCACTGAAAGAAATTTCGCATCTATATTATGTTTCAAACACCATTTTTATACCATTCTGTAATCCACATCTGTATACCATTCTGTGTTGTAAAAACAAACATATGTTCCTTAATTTACACAAAATATAACATAACCACGAACGAAAATATACAACAACCTCTTGCGAGTTATCCATGATTTAAAAAAGTATTCTATGTCTTTAGAAACCTCAGAAACAAATATATTTTCGAGATTTAAAGAAGCATTTATAAAAACAAAGTTTCTTTTGCGGCCAGTGATTTTTGAGAGCGTTTTCGAGTAGTTTTATAGTGTACTAGCAAAACCCGCGGCTTTGCTCGCGTAATTGTTGAAAAATGCAAAGTGGTATTCGTGGGTCTATTTTCATTAGAGGAAATTTTATTGCCACAGATAATTAAAAAATTACTAATTAAGCCACATTTTGAGTGAACTTTATTCTTATACTGCAATAGGCAAACATAAGTTAAATTTCAAGTTTCTATCCCTAGCAATTTCAGATAAATAATAGTTTAGAAGGTTTCTAGAACTTTTCCAACTCATTTCACTCTTTTAAATTTCGATTTTTTAAAATACCGTTCTTAGCGAGCACTGAAATCTTAAAAATAGCCACCATGCCAAATTTCAACTTTCTAGACCAGTAGCTAATACTAAAATCTCAATTTTAGAAAGTTTGTTGCTTCTGCACCTTTTTTTAATTTTAATTTTGTAAAATCTGTTCTGTTCGAGCATTTACGTCTAAAAATAACAGGCATGTTAAATTTTAAGTTTTCATCCCTAACAATTTAGAAAAAAAAAAACATAATTTATAACGTTTTCTGCTGATTTTGCAGCTTTAAATTTCGAATTTTTAATAAACTGTTTATAACCGTGCGTCTGCATCTTAAAAGTTGATACTATAATAAATTTCAAGTTTCTAACCCGAATAAATCCAATTAAATCATAATTTAGAACTTTTTTAGAACGTTTCCGCTCATTTCAGCCTGCTTAATTTCGAATTTTTTAGAAACCGGTCTCTTTATTTGCCTTTTAAGAGTAACCACCATGCCAAATACGACGCTTTTATACCAACTGTACCACATAAATTGCAATTTTAGAACGTTTTATTTTTGCTCCTGCCTTTTTAAATTTCACATTTTTAGTAAACTGTTCTGGGTGATCATTTACGCGAGTAACAGCCATGCAAAATTTCAAGTTTCTTGCCTTAACAGCTCCAAATAAATCATAATTTAGAATGTTTTGAGAAATCGCTTCGCGCTTTCACACTTTTAAATTTCAAAATTTTAAAAACCTCTTCTGTGCGACCAGTTACGTCTTAAAAGCAACAACCTTGTCAAACTTCAAGTTTCTATCCTTAACAATTCCACAAAAATCTATCTCAATTTAGAACGTATTTAGAATGCTTTTAGAATGCTTTCCGTGCATTTCACTCTTTTAAATTTTGATTAAAAAAAATTCTGTGGGACCATTTATGTTTTAAAAGGAACAGCCATGTCAAATTTCAAGATTCTATCCCTAATAATTCCATAAAAATCGTAATTTATAACGCTTTTAAAACGCTTTTCGCTCGTATCGCCCTCTGGAATTTTGAATTTCTTTACAAACCATTGTTAGTGAGTATTTGTATCTTAAAAGTAGCCGCCATGCCAAATTTGAAGTTTCTAATCCTGTCAGTATACACATATATAAAAAATCCCTGACGGCTCGGCCTACAGGCACAGGTAGATATCGAAGACGCAGACCGTTGGGCGCCTGTATGTTGGGAATTGTGGAAGAAAAGACCTTTTTGCCATGATGCGGCATTTTTGAAACGTCCACTTCGAAACCTAACTTGTTTGCAGGTGGAACCGGCAGGGATTGTTTTTGTTTTTAATTTTTTTTCCTATAACGGTTGGTACTATAAAAAACTTGTCAATATAAAAGTTTTAGATAATATTAAGAGGATTTATAATAAATTAAAGCGGATTTGATATCTTCTGAATTGACGAAGTTATGAATTTTTTTCTTCTAAAACCCCCCTTTACCCCCCCTTGGGGCCATTTTTAATAATATCAAAAATCTGTCATACATAAATTTTCGACCTTTTACCTAGAAGTAATAATAACTGTAAACGGATTCGATACGTATCATAATTAAGAAATTACGGTTTTTTTCTGTTTTCACAAAAAGCCCCCCCATTTCCGCCCCCTTGGTTCGATTTTGCCCATTAATGAACTTGACCGAGATTTCATGCCCCTTGATTTTATGTATCAGTTTGGAAAAGATCTGTGCAGAATTATGGGAGTTATCGTGTTCATAAAAAAGTGACATAGATAGATAGATATATAAAGTTTTGAACTGGAGAGTGTTTTGGGTTCTGGAAGTCATGATAGACGTAGATCTGCAAAAATTTTTCAAAAATTCCAACTTAGGGGAGAATGTAATAGGTAGTATTTCTTACGAAATCTACCTAAAACAATCGTAATTCACAACGTTTTTTCTTTCTTCAACCTTTTAAATTTCGATTTTTGTAAAAACTATTCTGGGTGTGCACTTGCGTCTTAAAAAGTATCAGCCATGTTCAATTTCAAGTTTATATCTATAACAATTCCATAGAAATCGTAATTTAGAATGTTTTTATAACATTTTTCCTAATATCATCCTTCTAAATTTCGAATTTTTTAGAACTGTTCTTAGAGAGCATATATATCTTATAAGTAACTGCCCAACATCAAGTTTCTAATCCCTTCAGTATCGCAAAAATCGTAATTTTAAAACTTTTTCGCTCTTGCACCCATTGGGGGTAGTAGCACCGACATAAAATATAGCCTGGGTTACAGCAGGGACTGTCATCATCAATTTGCTTTCATCACCTTTGAAAAAGTGTTCTGTAGTTCAAGAGAGTCCACAGAAATTATAATTTAGAATGTTTTTAGAATACTTTTTGCTCATTTCACCTTTTAAATTTCTAATTTTTTCAGAATTTGTTCTTAGAGAGCATTTACATCTTGTAAGTAACTACCTTGCCAAATTTCAAGTTTCTATCTCTCAGTATCGCGGAAATCGTAATTTTAAAACGTTTTTCGCTCCTGCACCCCTTAGGGGTAGTGGCACCGGCATAAAATATAGCCTATATTACAGCAAGGACTGTCACCATCACTTTTGAAAAGGGTTCTGTAGTTCAAGAGATTCCATGAGAGATTTAGAATGGTTTTAGAACCCATTTCTCTCATTTCACACTTTTAAATTTCTAACTTTTTTTAGAATTTGTTCTTAGAAAGCATTTACATCTTGAAGTAACTACTTTGCCAAATTTCAAGTTTCTAGCTCCTTCGGTACCGCAAAAATCGTAATTTTAGAACGTTTTTCGATCTTGCACCCCCTATGAGTAATGGCGCCGACATAAAATATAGCGTATGTTACAGCTGTGACTGTCACCATGACTTTTGAAAAGGGCTCTGTAGTTCAAGAGATTCGATGGAAATTGTAATTTAGAATGTTTTTAGAACACTTTTCGCTCATTTCACACTTTTAAATTTCGAATTTCTTTAGAATTAGTTCTTAGAGAACATTTACATCTTGTAAGTAACTACCTTGCCAATTTTCGAGTTTCTAGCTCTCAGTATTGCAAAAATCGCAATTTTAGAGCGTTTTTTGCTCCTGCACCACCTGGGGATAGTGGTACCAACATAAAATATAGCCTATGTTACAGCAGGGACTGTCACCATCAATTTGTCCCCATCTCTTTTGAAAAGGGTTCTGTAGTTCAAGAGATTCCATAGAAATAGTAATTTAGAATATTTTTAGAACACTTTTCGCTCATTTCACACTTTTAAATTTCGATTTTTTTTTATAATTTGTTCTTAGAGAGCATTTACATCTTATAAGTAACGATCATGCCAAATTTCAAGTTTCTAGCTGCTACAGTACAAAAAAATCACAATTTAAAACGTTTTTCGCTTCGTCACCCTCCTGGGGATAGTGGCACCGACATAAAATATAGCCTATGTTGGAGCAGGGATTGTCACCATCCATTTACCCCCATCACTTTTGAAATCGGTTCGGTAGTTCTAGAGATTACCCCCTACAAACAAACAAACAAACCAAAAAAGCAATCTTTACTTCTTTATAATATTAGTGTAGATTACTGAGTTTTATAATATCGGTTACAACTAGAATATCAATTTTAAGGCTGCTGTTAATTCTCAACTGCACATTTTCAGCTGCGCAATTGAATTTATACATGCAAGAGTAAAGAAATAATATTATTTTTAATATTAATATTAAGACATGAAATCTATCATGTTTGTCTGTAAAACAAGTTTGTTGAACATGAAAATGTTTACTTGAGAATGTTCTGAAATTACTGATTCCCAAATAATGGGTTGCGAGCGATGTTTTGGTGGTTCATGGAATGTTCAGTCAGATCTTCAAAAATATATGATTAATTTTATCTGCTGTAGAAATACAGGGTGTAGCGAAATTGATGGTCAGAAATGCAAGGGGTGGTGTTACATGTCAAGACAAGCAATTTTTGTATATGAAACTAGGCTTGCAATCCACTTATTAAATCAATAATGCAGGATGTCTCTCACCAAGCCCAGTCCACATTTTCGTTGATAACTGGAACAATAATGAAAATATTTTAGAGATATATTCAACATGCTTACTTTGCTTACTATGAAACAGGATAAAAACAAATAAAGTGCTAGAAACGGCAATCCTCCCTGTCCAAGTAACACTGAGATAGATACTTCAAAGCTCGTAAGGTAACTAACAATGCATACGATGTCACTGATCGAATGACAGTCAAATTCCAACAACTCCCTTGATGTCACGTCATTTCATAGAAGACAAAGTTATTGTGTTGAAGCGTTCGATATTGTATCGATCGCGTTGAAGCTTCGTTGTTACAGTTATGAACGAAAATGTGGATTGGGCTTGGTGTGAGACACCCTGTATTATTGATTTAATAAGTGGTGTTAACGTTTATGTTAACATCGTGTTTATTTATATATAATCTAAATCATTAAATGAGATATCGCATAGAAGAAGTGCAATCTCCTCTAACTATAAACATATAATTTCATTCCGCCCACACATCTGATTTCTTGATTACTTGCAATAGGTAATAACAGTACTAACCACGCGCCAGAATTTTCCAAGCTTTTTCCTAGGTGAAATATAGAAGGACATTCCTCTCTCTCTCTCTTGGTCAGATGAAACCTCGCAACCGGACAGTGTTGAAGTACGTTTACATTAGCAAAGAGACTTTTATGCTGTCTCTCTCCCGCACCAGAAATAATCTGTGTTACGTTCTGGATTATTACTCTCTTTGAAAGAGTATCTGTTCATCATCAACATACCTTGTCGTGTACACTTCTATTAGTTTTAAATATATGTCGTGCTGTAGATGTGAATCAACTTATTTTTTCTACATATTACATTTATGGATACAAATCCCCGCAACAAGTGGATTGCGACCCTGGTTTCCTATACAAAATTTCCGTGTCTTGACATGTATTATCACTCCTTACATTTGTGACCATCAATTCAGTTACACCCTGTATAATAACCATGATATTTTGCAACTTTCAAGGAAATAATTTAGATAAATAACTTTGTGAAAAACAATGTTTTAATAAACGAATTAAATTTCAAATCAGATACACTGCAGAAACAAATTGTTGATTTTACAGTATAATACTGGCAGCTGGAGTGCCAGTATTATACTGTAAAACCAACAATTTTTTTTGCAGTGTATATATACTCTCTTGTTGGTGCAAAACAAATGTCATAAACCATATTGACTTTTAAAATGCATATTTTAACCCTATATTGCATGGTGGGTTTAATGTTAATCCCCAAATGCAACAATGACACCAGAAATTTGAAATAAATTTTTGACTTTCATAATGAACGTGAAGAAAAACTTTTATGTATTTAGAAGTAAATTTGTTCGTATAGATCATTCAATCATTTTAACATTTTAGTAACAGAAGTACTCTGGGCCTCAAAGGTTTAAAGTACATTCATTAAATAAGCATTTTTAGTAAGAAGGTTTCGCTTGATGATTATTCCCTTTTCGCCATAAAGATTACCGTTTTAATATGGGTGCTTTGTGTAAATTTCACCTAGCATTTCTTCAGATGTACCCATTCAGATTAATCATAATTATATTTAAAGAAAAATAGAAAGATTTGCTTTAATGAGCATCTTTTTTTGTATTTACAAACCTAATTATATTTAAACTAGTAGACATGTCCAGCGGATGTTGCCCGGACACCGACCGGCCCACGTCTGTCGAGAAAATCAAGCCCTAGACTGACGTCATCCCCTGTCTAATGAGAATAAAAAAAGAAAGAAAGAATAACAATGAAATAAATTATGTAAAAGAAAAAAGACCGGTCCGGGTCCAGAAATGAATAAAATAAATAATGAAAATTAAAAAAGCCCGGACGCGGTACGAGACAGATCCGGTAGCTGCAACAACAAATTCCTGGACTTATTCATTTTTTAAACAGGAATGAAAATTCATCCGTTCAGCATAGATTATGAAACATTTTCCAACACATTCAGAATATTGTAACAAAACTTCATAGATTAACAAGGTGAAAGATGATATCTAAGTAAACTAGTCGTTGGTGGCAACCGTAATACTTCCCATCATGGATATGCATAATATAAAATATCAAAATAAAACATGTGTAAACTACTTATAAAATGCATTGCAATTCAAATAAAATCCTGGCTTGATGACGTCATAAACTTTAAATGCTATATTACTTAATTGCGTAAAAGAAACATCCTTATAACTCCAAAATTGATAATCATATTGACTAACGGTTTACTGGAGCCGGATTAAGCGTCTCATTTCCAATTAAAATATGTTTTCTAATTGACATTTGAATGAAATACAGGGTCATGAAAATCCAAGAGTGTGGGAAATATAACTACAAATATCTCGGCAACTCATTGTCCGATCAACTTCATTCTTTGTGCAAAATTTATGTTTTTTTTTATTGGCTTTTACATTTACTCCTTAAAATAAACAATTGCGAAAATTTTTATATACCTTTTATCAGAACGAATATTTCGAGAGTCCGAAAAAAATAGTTCCGTATAATCGAGGTTACTGAAATTCAATAAGCTTCTTCCCATTATTACATGCTAAGTACATACCAAATTTCAAGAGTCTATCTCAACTTGTTCGGGAGATAGAGCGTTTACAGGCACACAGACACACAGACAGACGGACGGCAATTTTTTTTTTCTAAAAATATATTTTTCGGAATCTCCAGTGTCTGAAACGTGTAAATTCGTCATTTTTTTTCGATTTTCAAAACGATTACAAGACTTACCCTATACTACGTATGATGGTTAAGTAACAAGTTGGAAAACGCTTAGCATGTTTGAAAACCCAATTTCAGCAATAATCGAAAAATATGCGATTTTTTGTGTGCAGCCCTGTAAATGATCAATAGATTTGTATATATACAACATAGTATGCTAAAATTTAGTTCAGTTAGGAAACGCATAACACAGTTAAAAATTCCCATTCGGCAGTTTCCATCAATCAGCGATAATGTACTCGAGATCTTTTGTGGAGCCCTGCATAGAATCTATAGGATTTATACACACCAAGCAATATGCAATAAAATTAGTTAAATTTTAAAACCCGTGCAACAGCTGAAAACGCACTTCCAATAATTATTGTTCATTGTCAGTAACCGAATTCTTTTGTATGTCCCTGTCAATGAACGATAAATGCTATGCCCACCATATTCTATAGTAAGCATCTTGTAATGCACCAAGTGATATATATAAATGTAATAGGTTTGAAATAGAGTAATATTGTTAAAATACACAGCAAACGACTTTTCTCCATAGGCCGTAATGTAAAAGAATTCTTTTGAGTGACCTTGTAAATGAACTATAAATGCTACACACGTCATTTTCAATACCGAACATCCCATAATAAACCTCAGTAACATATAACAATTGCATGGCAATCCGAGTATATTCACGCGAGTTAAAGCACGGAGAGACAAACAGACAAACCAAATTCATAAGCACTTTTCAACTTTGGTGGGAAGTGTTAAAAAAGCAGAACGGAAATCATTGTTATCTCATTTTTCAATCTTTCGAAGCACACACACACAAAAAAAAGGAGATAAAAAAGGTAAACACTGTTATTAATAATAAATGGAACATAACTCTCTTATGGAATGGGTGACATCGTCATAAATCATTGGTGATAAAAAGTTGTATAGGAACAAATTTGCTCGAGGAAATGCACTCTGATTCATAAAAAAAATTCGATAGCGTTACTTTTTTTAATAACTAGTAATAATAATTAAAAAAAATATTTCCCATTTTTTAATTTTCGTATTAGATTCCGAAAGTCTGCTCGATACAGAGGTATAAATATATGATTGGATGGACAATGTTTCAGATAGAAATTGATTGACAAAATACAAATTTCTCATTTTTGACAAAATTTAAACCAAAACCGTGAAAAATTGAAAAATAGTTATACGAATTCCGAATAATCTTTATTTAAAAGAGGACAAGATTAACTCTTTTTTTTTTTCTTTTTTTTTTTTTTTTTTTTTACTGTAAGATTGAATTTGGATTATTTTCATGAGTGGAACAAAATCACCGACGAACTTAGAAAATCGTAGAAAATTTTCCCGTTTAATATAAAATAACAAACATTCTAATAAAAAAATTGAAAATGTGAGCCGCAGGCACATTTATACATGTTTTCATCTATCTGGAACCAAATTTGCAAGCCTCTACGTGTGATAAATTTCCTTGGGAATCGCCAACAAACAAGGAAATAGACACAGATACAGAGACTAAAATTTCTGTTTAGATGTATTAATGAATTACATCTCATATGATTTCTTTACTAGTTTGAACAATTGCGTCAAAATTAATCTAATAAAAATTCTTTTATTAATATAGAAGTAGATAAAATACTTCTGTAATATTTTTTTAATTCAGTAGCAGTAGATCAAACTAACTAACAGTACTTAATTACTGTAATTAATCAAAACATCTCAAACGTTACTTAATTATATAAATGTAATTTAGCAGATAAGAAAATCAGATTACTGATAAATTGCAAGTCTAAATTTCCAGGTTCTATATCAACAATGACCACTAATTAGACTAAATATCTATTTGCAATATTGACTTTTAATAATTACATTCATGCCCGCGTTTTCCCTTCTAAAACAGAGCGAGCTTAATTTCAATTTTAAGATAATGGCTAGTCAAATTAAGGATTAATTATTGAATCGTGTCATACATGGATTGGACTGATCTCGATTAATCTCATTGTCGTAGTAAACAGATCGATGTTAAGCGAATAGTTCAGGGATTAAATTTACACATTAAAACAATTAAGTTTTAACAGTATCTTAAAATCTCATAAATACCACATTTACCCACTTAAAAGGTTTTATCTAACACATTTTGTTATATTTTATATGTGTTGTAACCTTCGGTAGCACGATAATTTTCTTTTCTTATAAATTGTTACATCAGTTTTGATACTTTAATTTTCAGTTTTGATAATAATAAAAAGCTAATTCAGCTTACCTGGAATTTTCCATCGTGCGAAGAATATAATCCACAGTGTGATGTTTATCATACTTATCCATTGCAGGGACACTATATTTTGGAGATAAAATATCATTAGTAGAATTTTGGATTATCACAGATAATAAACGGAGATCCATTTTGATTTGAACACTATATTATTCTGTTTCTTGATTATACATATAATTAATTCGCGTGTGGAGACTGCTTAGAATTGCTCCACTTTTACACTAAAATTAAGATACATTGACACATTCACACGGACGTCTTGACGATGCAGTTACATTTTACATACTAAAAGAAAGTGTATATGAAGTGCAAGTGCACACACGCGCGAATCAATTGAAGGTTGAAGAGGGGCAATCTGGACTTTTTCTGAGTTCTTAGTTTCGACATAGGTCCATCTGGATACATTCAGTTTAGTTCACATCTGCAGTTTTCATTCAAGATGCAAGAGTTAATTGGAGTCTGGTTTTAAGAGTTAGTGTTTTTTCGCTGCGATGTTTACAAAGATGCTTGTTACTCACTGAGTGATGTTCGATACGTTTTTCCTTATCGTTTACAAAACGTGGAGATTAGTAATGATTAAAAGGGTTTCTCCGTCAATATGAAATTTGTATACACACAAAAATAATTTATACTATTTCAGTTCATTTAAAAACTATCATTTAAATTCGGTTTATAAATGTCTTTACGTAGAAATCAAAATTTGAAACTTTACAGATTTAAAATAAACTTAACTCTTGTAGTTAAAGAAGTAAGACGCGTTTTTATCTACCGGAAAACGCTGAAAATTCATTATAACCAGTGAACCCGTGCGAAAAATTCGCACTGCAGTCTAATATGTTTTAGCAATATCTAATATTTCTTAGATTACAGATGTAAACTTTAAAGAAAAATTAAGGATAAAAATATATGCAAACTACATTAATCAAGCCAGAATATCATCTCATTTATTCCATCAATGTTAAAAACTGCTCAATGATAGCAAAAGGCACGCGCGAGAAAAAAAAATAACTGTCATATTTTAACTACATTAGAGGATGACGTCACTCACTTCGGGAAAAAACTGAGAAAACCTTTTATTTCATTTAAGAAAACAATGCTGATTTAAATTTTAATTAACTGCAATTTTGCTTCAATCGATCGATGGTGTTTTTTTTCTTCTTAACTTTTCAATTTTCACTTTAATTATAAATATAAAATAACCCACGCACTTTATACTTGTTGGACTTATTATGTATTCTGCCCATTATGTATTACGTATGCCACGGTTGTACTATTTTTTTTATAGTAATTGTTAAGCATCACATAATGCGGTATTTTATTTTTGTGGCAACACTAATTTTAGGAAAACCTTTCATTCCATTTATAAAAACAATGCCGCTTTAATTTTTAATGAACTACAATTTTTAATCAAAACATATGTTTTAACGAAATGTTAAGTGTGCTATGTCAGAAGCCTGTTCAAAATCATTTCATATGGTATCTCATTTATCGTTCTGCGTTTTGTATTTGCTTAGAAAAAAGGATGTTGACAGCAGAAATAATATATAGGATTACAATAATTAAGTTTTGTTGTAAAAATGAGATTTTTCTTTTACTTACTATACTTTCTTTCTTTTACTCAGTATATAAAGAGTAATACGTGTTTAAACTAACATTTTAGAGAATAACACAAAACATTTTCTTGAATGTTATCTTTCTTAATTTTTTAATACCCTCTGTTTTATCGCATTTTTTTTTATTTCATCCCGGCAAACGCGAGGTAACGAAAGGTTTATTACTTAACAAGTAGCGACTACTTTTGTAAGGTAGTTTGCAGTCGCTATTTTTTAAAACAAGTGGTTGTAGCTGACTACTTTTTCGATAAAGTAGATGTAGTTGTAGTTTGCTACAAAGAAAAAGTGGTTTTCTCGATCATTGGATTTAAGTAATTAATTGTACTTTTCTAAACACTCTCGTGCAAAAATAATCGTATGGCTTGACTAACTTAAATTGTAGCTCAACGTTACAATAGATGTCAAAAGCAGATACTTTCAATATTTAAAACATACATAGATACCCATCAGTGTATAAATATACAAAATCAAAATTAAACTTTTAAAAACAAATTTAAAATGCACCCAATGTTTCGGTCTTTATCTGCAAAGACATCGTCAGGTTTTTTTTTTAAATTCTTTTACAGCACAGCGTGGTAGTGAGACAAGTAGTCAGCTGCCATTGCGATTCATACAACTGACTGATTCATACAACCACGCTGTGCTCTGAAAGGATAAAAAAAATCCCTGACGGCTCGGCCTACAGGCAGAGGTAGATTTCGAAGACGCAGACCGTGGGGCGCCTGTTTGTTGGGAATAGCAGAAGAAATGACCTTTTTGCCATGATGCGGCAGTTGGAACCGCCCACTTCGAAAGCTAACTTGTTTGCATGCGGACCCGGCAGGGATTTTATTTTTATTTATTTATTTATTTATTTTTGGTATAAGTGTTGGTCCTATAAAAAACTTGTCAAAATAAAAGTTTTAGATAATATTAAGAGGATTTATAATAAATTTAAGCGGATTTGATATCTTGTGAATTGACGAAGTTATGAATTTTTGTCTTCTAAAATCCCCCTTTTTTCCCTCTCTTGGGGCCATTTTTAATGGCAACAAAAATTCTGTCATACATAAATTTTCGGCACTTTTCCTAGAAGTAATAATAACTTTAAACCGATTCGGATTCGATACGTATCATAATTAAGAAATTATGGGTTTTTTCTGTTTTTACAAAAAGTCCCCCCATCCCCCCCCCCCCTTTTGGTTCGATTTCGCCCATTAACGAACTTGACCGAGATTTTATGCCCCTTGATTTTATGTATCAGTTTGGAAGAGATTTGTGCTGAATTATTGCAGTTATCGTGTCCATAAAAAAGTGACATAGATAGATAGATAGATAGATAGATAGATAAAGTTTAGAACTGGGGGTGGTTTTGGGTTCTGGGACTCATGATCGGCGTAGTTCTGCAAAAATTTTTCAAAAATTCCAACTTAGGGGAGAATGTAATAGGTAGTATTTCTTACGAAATCTACCTAAAAAACCCTGAAGATGTCTTTGCAGATAAAGACCGAAACGTTGGGTGCATTTTAAATTTGTTTTTAAAATTTTTAATTTTGATTTTGTATATTTATACGCTGATGAGTATCTATGCATGTTTTAAATGTTAAAAATTTAACAACGTAAGTCAAGCTTTTATTGCATATACTTTCTTTAAAGTCATGGCATTTCGCAGAAAATAAAGTTAATCTGTTGACAATTTCGCTAAAAACACGTTTATTATTTTTCAGTAATGAAACAGAAATACGGGTTCGGCACTCACTGAAACACCCTGGATTTTTGATTGACCTGGATTTTTGAATTTTTTTTTTTTTTAAATATTTGTCTAGACATATATTATAATCCGAGAAAGTTTTGACCATTAGTTCTGAATCGCCGTGTAATGCCTTTTATCATGCTTATCGCTGTCGATTTGCTGTCCCTGTTATGTCTAATTTAGACTAATGAAGGTTAATATTAAATTCTTTTTTGTACAATTATTTAATTTAAAATACCAAACACATTAAATATGATACGTATTACATTAATATTTAACAGATGAACAGTTGGAAAAGAGGATTTTCGCATTTAATTCTGTACATTTACGTAAGCAGAATCCACGTCTTTCTCGCTCCAATAAATTCCACGGAAATACCGAATATTTGAAATTTTCTGAAATGTTAGTGGATAACTGATTTTGATAGATAATGTTATCTATAACAACTTGCAAGATTTATATTAATATAGACAGGAGAGATTAGTTTTACGTAAGTGTGTTATGTATCATACATGACTAACTGGTTGATAATTAATGTGATTTTTAAAAAATGTTCTTATAAGTAAAAATATGAAAATAATATACTACAAAATTTTCAAAATTCCGAAGGTTTATTTTTCGATAAAATATTTCTTAATAAATTAGAGTCGACTGGTGCTTATTAATAATTTCTATGCAGTGAATGTTACTAAACATGGAAATTTATATGTTTAAAGATTCCTTATTTGTTTTATTGTTAGTTGTATTGAAATGAAAAATCGCGTTCATTTGAAATTTTCAGTTCCCGCGAACTTATCGGTTTAATAGTTTATTGCGAAATCTCTCTCTCTCTATATATATATATATATATATGTGTGTGTGTGTATAAATACACGTGTCTCCCCTTATATTTCACTTTGCAGCCATAACTACCCAGCGCAGACCACTGGTGTTTATATGTGGTAGTAGCCTTGAGTCTCCCATCGTGCACTATGGTGGTTGCATGTCGATAGCTGTGGGGGTGTGGGATATATGATGGTTGAAAGTTGTTGATCTAGGGCATTTTCATATAAACGTGTGTGTCTCTATATTTCATTTTGCAGCCACATCTTCTCAGGGCAGACAACTGGTGTTTGTGTGTGGTAGTACCCTCGAGTCTCTCATCGTGGACTGTAGTGGTTGCATGTCGGTAGCTGTAGGGGTGTGGGAGAGATGGTGGTTGAAAGTGGTCGATCTAGGGCATTTTCATATTACGACCAAAGTGTTCTAAAAAATGTTTGGAATCTTCTTTAACAGGAATCGATTCATTCAACTTAACATGAACTAATTAAGATATATATAACAGTATTTGGATATAGCGTCCCCTAGCGTTGGAAATTGAAACTAACTACATTTGAACGCGTGCGTAGCACGCCTGCTATACAATGCCGTAAGCAGTGAGAGCAAGTGCTTTCAAGCAAGAGCAAGTGAGAGCAAGTTTCTTTTGGAAAGTGGTTTGTTTAGAACGGAATGCGCGCCGAAAATCACTCCTTATATTGAAATTGCAAAATAAAGTTAATGATTTCTTGGTAACGCCATACGGATCAGCTAGTTCAGACATATTTGTAAATAAATTTTTTAATACGCTCACTGTGCAGTTGTTTTTTTCCGCTTTTATGGGCACATCCCTATTGGGTTAGCTTGTCTCTGTTATGGTGGTTTGCCACTATCATGCTTATCGCCGCTTTTATGGGCTGGTCTCATTTTGGTGTTTCTTGTTTTGTTAAAATTTTTTGTCGCTTTTAGGACACATCCCTATTGGATTGCTTCTGACATTCCCTTGGTGAGTTATTTCTTGTCACTGGCTTGGTTGTCTATAGACTATTGTCACTATAGCTTGTTGCTTGTGATGTTTGTTGCTTTCTTGGGTATTTGTCACTTGCGATGTTTTCGCTGGTTATGGTAAATTGATAACTCCAGCTTTGCTAGTGCTGGTTGTCAGATTTTGAAACTTGGTCTTCTTGCAAGAGTTTCACTGGTTATTATGTCACTATCGTGGGATTTGTCACATTGCAACTTTTGTTACTGGTGGCTGTCACATTTCTGGATGTTGCACACTCATTTTTGTTGGCTTTGTCACTTTAACTCACTTAATCCTGCGCATTATAGCTGGAGGTTTTGATTTATATTTTTTTCCCTTTGTGAGTGCGCTTATTGCGATCAGTCCATTGAATCCTAATAGTTGTTATCACTGATTTTGAATTTTGTGCAACTTGATTTGTTATTTGAGAAACTTGGCGCATCTATGAGGTGGGGCTTGTTCCGTGGCCATTAGTCCGTTATATAGCTATGAGGTTTTATTCACTTGATAAGACTATTTTTTTTTCACTATTCACTTTCTTTGGCAAATGTGCTTTTTTATTCGCCAAATATTTTGCTGTGTTTTATTGACTTAATTTATGTTTTCGTAACAAGGAATATTATTTAAAGTCATTATGTAAGTAAATATTTTTAAAGAAATGGGTTAATTAACAGGTCACTTCAGACATGACTTTGAATTCATTAGAATAACATAAAAATCAACATACAAAATTACGTTTCTGCTCCAAAAATTCACATCTTGAAAAAAAAGGGAGGGTACATGGTTTGTAAAAATGAATTACAACGTAGTGAAGCACAAAAGTAAAAAAAAATAATTCTAAACCTACCAAAAATATTATTAATTTTCACATATTTATTACCTTTTTTTTCACAATACCAACAAACTTTTATGTAGTAATATAGCTGTATATCTACCAACAGTATCAAAATGTTTATCACGCTTCAAAGACTCTCAAAACCTAAATGCTTATTTATTACGTAACAGAGTTAGCAAAAAAACTATTTGTAGAAAAAGCATCCCAATTATCAATGAACTTTGTCATATCAATTATTGTGTTGTAGTTTCGGATTACGGAAGTTTCGAAATTTGGCAGGAATATACTCCAATGGGGGACAAAGATATTTCAGAGATATATGCAACTATAGATTTAGATATTTTAAAATTTAAAGGATTTATATAAGTATCATAAAACGATACCTGATTACTATTGGTGTATTTTATTGGCTTTTCTTTTCCATAATCATGGTGCTTTTAAAACTCATAAGAGGTGGCGGTGCGAAAGGAAAATTTATTTCTAAATTAGTGGCATCTGCTCTTCTTTGAATTTCACGTGAACGATATCACATGTAAACACAAATCTTCAAAAACTTACTTGCTAAATCTTTTAAATCGATTTTAATATATTTATTAAATTTTATTGAAATCAGCATTATGACAGATTGTACGATAAAAGGATGTTAAACTTGTGTATTTATGAATGATAAATTCTGTAGAAATTACGCCATTTTGTGTAAATACTAAAATACTAATATTTTCTGAATGAAAACCCGCACATGATTTAAAACATGACGAAACTTTCACCAGGATAGTTTCTCTTACGGACTAATACTTGTCTAGATAAAAAAATTCTTTCACCTCTTTCAATCATATAAAAATATACATTTCTATTTATTTAATACATGAAATCGCTTAATGATATCCAATATCATTGTACATTTAGAAAACAACTAAAACGTTAATTTTATTGAATACTATATTTCAAGTAAGAAATTGTACTTACAATGAATCAACAACAGAATTTGGTAAAATTGCATTTTGCAATTATGGGACATATGATGCAAAACATTATTTATGAAAAGAATATTAATATTTTAAAATTTAATTTATAATTTTAAAGCTGGTGAAATGAAAATGACGTCACTTTAACGAAATAAAAAAATATGAATATCTTAATTCGTTCAATGTAAAATGAATGCTTTACATTAAAAAAAGAAAAAAGAAAAAAAAAAACATAATTTTTACCCAATAAACCATTTTACTAAAAGCGTCTTTGTGAAACGTTTTAACAGCCATCTTTTAAAAATAATTAATTAAAATAGCATATGATTTTTCTTTAAATTTAATTCTAGTGAATAGGGAGCAGTAACTGTCCACCTTAAAATGCACGGAATTTATATTTGCATTTCTTGGTTGAATCTAAAACTCAAATTATATACGACGCAATGATGTCTAATTGCCAATATGTTGCAAGACGATTTTCGCTTTGGTAGAATAAATTGATTCATAAAGCTTGAATATGTGAAAATGTGTTTTTATTTTTCGGATAATTTACTGAAATCAAGATTTAGTTTTCATCATCTATTCAAATTGAAATTAAATTCTTTTTTCAATTTTAATGAGAAATGGCGACAAAAAATATATTAATCTGTTTTATTTCTCACCTTTTACTTCATAGACGTAACCAGCTTATTACGTGGGGGGAGGGGTGCCCAGATTTTTATTTGAAACACATAACGGAACTGAAAACAGACACATATGTGTGGACGTATGGGTGTGCGTGTGTATGCATGAATACACAAACCAGCAATATAATAATTAAGAACACAATGATAATAATGCAATAATAAATGTCACAATAAATAAAAAAGTTAAATTATTATAGTCAGCTTTTATGATAAAATCCTCACTATAAACTCAGATTCAGTGCCGTAATAAAGGTATTGCTGCTAGTGTTTCTTAACCAGGTACCACGTCGGATAGGCGTACCATTGATGGTTTAAGTTACAACTATTTAAGCATCAGCAGTAATAAAAAATGTATTTAAAAATTTTACACCGGTGTGAAATAGAGTTATTGCATCTCTGTTCATATTATGAGATTGATAAAGTATTACCATTTTGTTGCGAAAGCAATCAATGTTATGACATAATGATAGTAAATGAACTTAATAATTTAGTAACATAAAACAAATTAATCATTTATTCTGTGCTAATCAAACAAGATACACGTTTTTTGATAATATAACATGCATGTAACGGATTTTCTTAAATTTCAATTATAATAATGAAAAAGAAACATTTGAATTTGCGTTAAAAGAAAAATGTATATGTTTGAAACTATATATAAAAAAAATGTTTCATGAAAATAAAACCGCTTAAATTAGTACCGATAAAAATTAGAGCACATTTCTATGCAATAAAAATATGGAAAAAATACAATACAATATACAACCTACTATAGAATATAAATAATTTAAAAATTAAATTAACAATCGAGTTACCCATATTTTATCCCATGACATGCTAATGAATTTTTACAGTAAAAAATAAAAAAATAATACAATATATAATTTATACAAAATATTCCCTTGACGAAAATTCACATTTTAAGACTATTGAATAAAAAATATATATAATACAAAATGTATAAACATAATAAACCTGTCTATGTATTATGTCAATCGTAAAAAATACATAAAATTTTGCAATATAGTGACCAAATACTGAACAGATAGATGAATAATAGAGAAACATTTTGAAACACAATAATCATATTTTAAAATCATATCTACAGAAAATTAGCTTGGAAAAGAGAAGGCTACTGATTGAAACCTGTCTGTATAACATTTGCAATGGAGAAAAAAAAATTAAATCTCTTATTATAAATATCAAATATTTAAAACATAGAAGAATTAAAAGAAAAAAAAAGAAAGAAATACTTTGAATGTCAATAAGTTATTTTAAAAGCTTAAATTTATATGCGTATGGGAACATATGTACTTTTAAACATTTAGTATGTTCTCCAATTGTAATTTTCTCGGATGTAATCGAGCAAATATGTTAATTACTTCATCAATTGAAATGTTTTCATCATAATGAATATAAATGAGAGCTAACGAGCTTTTTCTTTCGTCTGTCATCGTAGCTCTATTATAATCATCTAGTTTTCTCAAACTACTGCCTGAACGCTCGCATTCACAAGAAGTTACCGTTAAAGTTGTTGCAATTTGAAGTAAAACACTAATATTTGGATAGAAACATTCATCTATGCATTTTAACGCTGCAGCCGGCGGCGTTTTTGGAATATCCTCTTCCGAATAAGATTGGAAATGGGCTTTCCTCATTTCTTAACTAAAAGTTCTGGACTTGCAAGTTCACTGTGATAATTTTTTTCAATCTCTGCAAGTTCTTCTTTGTCTTCTTGTAGGAAAATAGGTGGGAAAATTGATAAAAGAGAGATTGCTTTTTCCTCCAATGAGTGGTCAAGCAACTCCCTACGCCTGATAGAATCTGAGAAAATCAAAGTGGAAAACGTTTATGCAAGCCAAAAAATGACGATCTTTCGAAATTTAAAAAAACTGTTTGTAAATCTAATGAAAAAAAAAAAAAGATATATTCTCATTTATATTATCAGGGAGAATGATTCCTGACAGTATCAATAAAATCTGAAATGGTCAGCTTGAATATGGAAATTTTTTAATTGATTTGGCATGGAATGACAATATTTATTCAAAAAAAGGTGCTTATTACATTCTACTAAGTAAAATTCAAAAATAAAATTTGATTAATTAGATTTTCAGTTAAATAAAAAGATTTTCTGCACTACTGAAATTACTCTTTTAGTATTGGCCACATGGGGTGTCTATTATTGGAAAGAGAATTGTGTCGTCTAATTGCAAAACCAGCCATGTCCAAAAAGTAAAATTTTGAGGAAAAGCTGATTTTTTGCCACACTTAGCAAAAATAAGATTAGAACCAAAACTCTTCAGTTTTATAGTCATTAAGACAGTATGTTTGAAAACACAAAATAAGGTGGCAGGGGCACATGAAATGAGGGGGTTATTTAAGTCTTTGTTTTGGATTTGGCCCCCTTTGCAACTTACTTTGGAGTTGGCCGGTTTTGCAACAAACCAGAAATTAATTTTTGCTAAATTTAATGCGACATGGGGTTTTTAGGGGTAGCAAACACACAAAAATGTTCGAGTAAGCGTTGAGGAGCATTGGTAAGCTTTTGAAGAGTGCCCACAGCTTGGATTTCTTGGATTACCAGTAGGGCAGTACATGAAAATAATAATGCCAGAAATTATGAAAATGTAATCACAAATGTATTGTCTCAGATTTTAAGTGTAGCAAAAGCCGTTCATTCCGCATCTACAATCTTCAAAATACTAAAATTTATTAAAAAAAAATTAAATGGAAGAATATTTCATTAAAAAGTTAAATAAATTAAAAAATTCTTAAATTTATCAGAGAAAATTCACTTACAGTTTTATGAAAGCGATGGGAGAGGGCGCAGAAAAGTATTTTGCCTAGAGCATAAAAACATGTTATTCCGCCCCTGGTTATCACAAGGTAAACTTTGGCTTTTTTCCTTTTCCATGTCGTAGGGCCACTTTTCTTCTTCCTTGATTGATTAGGAGATACTTCCTCCACAAACTTTTCCATAGTCAGAGAAAACACGGAACTAAATTATTAGAAACTTTGTATGCATCAAGGAGAAGCAGTCACAGGTGAGAGAAAACACTATAACATTAATCTAATCAACAAGTGAGAGGTTACTGTTGGGAGAAGCAGAAGTAACATCTAGCGGATATGGAGATGGCCGCTTTTGAACCTCACTAGTTTATGGATTTGGACGGTTTTGCAGCACATCGTGATTTTCAAACGCATATAACACAGAGATTTGACCAGCTTAGGCTTGTTTATTGTTTTCAGATGGTAGAAACGTTTACTTGGAACTTAAAAAGCTGAAAAAACACATTTTCAATTTTTGAGGAGTTGGCCGGTTTTGCAACTAGATGACACAATTAAGCATTCCAGTAACGGACACCGGTCCTAAAATCTTAACAGTAAATGAAATTTTGTAAATGGCCATTGATATATGAAATTCAAAGTTTTATATTACTATCCAAACAAAAATATTTAATTTTTGCATGAAAATAAGTGAAGTGAGCTCTTAGCATGTTCATTAAGATTTTCACAGAAAAACAGTGGAACTATGAAACATTATTTTCTGCTTCCTGATTGGTTTGATTAAGAGTGTCAACAATAACCCAGATTATAAAAAATAGAAAGGGGAGTAGTGAAAAAATAAATAAAAGCAAAATTCTTATTGGTTATTTTTTTATAATCCAAAAACATTCGGGAGTGTCCATTACTGGAAGGGCGTTCATTATTGGCACATCTAGCCTACATCAATTTTAAATATAGCTAAAATTCGTTTTTAAAAGTTAAATTTTAATTTTTTTAATTTACATTCGGAAAGAATTTGAATATGTAGATTTTAAAAAAAAATAATGAAACATACTTATAAATAACATCATATATACAAATTTATCCCAGACCACCCTAACAAAAAATTATTGAATTAAAAAAAATTTCAATTTTTTTTCCAGAATTCGTAGGATAATTGTTCATAAATCCAAAACAAATCCAAAGGGACACTTTCTGACAAATTTTATAATTCTTTTTTATTGGAAAATGCATTGAAACATTTTTTAATTATTTTTTGTTCGAAAATGCATGAAACTGGCAGATGTTGTTATTCAGAAATGTTGTAATCAAAAGACGTTTTCCAGTGATTGGTAAACGCAATTTGTAGAAATACTGTCAATGTTGGTGTTTTGAACCAAATTTCCGGACGTGACAGCGAGAGAAAGGAGAAAAACCTGCCATCACATGACTAAAGTCACTTATAACTCAAAAAGTATTTTATTTATAAAAAAAATGGAAAACGTAATTCGATTCCAAATCTCTTCATTTGACAGGCCTGCCAATTTTGTGCTTTTACGTTTAAAAATAAGTCATAAAATGTGTCAGAAAGTTTCGCATTCGTTGAGCAGGGAATGTGATAACAGCTTTAAGAGAGTATAAACTATTCTTACTTTCTTTGGTGACTGTGGCTTCTGAACGCCATGTTGGACAATTATTTTCTGTTTTAAAACATCCTCAATTGTCTTGCACTTTTTTGAAGATTTTTCTATCGTTTGTTTTCTTTTTTCAGGCCGTCCCATGCTTTTTAAATACACATGATAAAGTATGAAGTATATTTATAAATTAAATATAATTTTCATTTGGCCTATTTCGGAATGATACTAGCACAAGAGAATGAAAAACTAAAACTGAACAAAACAACAGAATTTTCTCTTCTCGAAAACCCTCAAATGATTGGCTTTATAATTTAGTACTTTGTTACGTCTTTTTTTCTTTTCTTTTACTGAAAAGATAAAAAAAAAATTAAACATAGCTTCCATATGTAAATGGAAATGCTTCTGTTTTCTGCATATACTCTCAGTGAAAAAGAAAACAGTCTTGTGAGTGTGAACATCTATAATGCGCCTGACGCCTTGCAAACGTTACCAAAAGGATTATCTGTCGCTGATTTAAACTCGATAATGCTGTGGATGAATCGAGATTAAATCAGCGACTGATTATATATATTGATTTTGAAAACGCGAAAATTATAGTTCCTGCAAATAACGATTTTACAGCTAAAATTAGAGAGTCGTTGAAAATTTTATGTAAAGGAAATATAGAGCCTGTAATGATTGTTTCTCTTATAATGTACCTAAAATCTGGTTTAATATTTTGAAATTATCTAGAACTCCAGCGCCGGAACTCACAGATTTTTTCTCATACACCTCTACAGAGTAATAGGCTGGACCTCGTTAAAACTCCGTTACATATTGGCACAGTGAAAGCGACATTAGTATGTTCAGTTCAGTCAAAAGTTCCCCATTGATGATGATCGCGTTAGCGATCGAAAGGTCTCGGGATGTAAATAATTATGTTTTAACATCTTTTTTAACATCTTTTTCGTCACCTTTTAAGCATTTTTTAATGTGTATTTTATTAATGAAAATTTAAAGCTTAGCATCACATTTCAATTTCATTACATAATCAAAGTGATTTGTATGATTTCTGACTTATTTTTCCCCCTTTTACATTCGCTAGAATGCACCGTGTCATGGAAGTCTCGCTTTTTGACAACTTGACAATGTTATAAGGGATGATGAGTTCAGACAAATTGGTACATATAAAAATTTAATATGACAAAAATATTGTAATAATACTTTTCTTTTAGGAAAACATGAAAATGTAATGTTTATTTAAATTGTTGTACAGATGAGTGTACATGACTTAGTATCCACTAGTAACTTGAATAAAACGTAATTATATTTACAAAAAAAATATTTTAGAAAACGACGGTTATACATAAGGTATGTATATAAAGTCAAAATAATATATTAATTGCTATTGAAATTTTATTCAGCATGAGATATGATTTAATATCTTCCTATAAAAAAGCCTTTTTATAATAAATTTTGCGCAAATTTAATCAGTATCCGCTTTAAAATTTTTCATTGCGGAAAAATAAAGTTTGGTTGGTATGGCAACCACATTTAGATGTGAAACAATAATAACCTGTTGCTGGAAAAGAATTTTTTTTACAAGCTTTACGTTTTAATAAAAACTGCAAAAAGTATTATTACGTATAAGAAGTTCCATAAGAAAGGAATTAAAATTACATTCACGTACGAAATACTCAACATGCTACTGCTAATTAAATTTCTTCAGCTATATTTTTATAAAGAACATACAGGAAGATTATTTTGCAATTTGTTTTGTCAAATGTTTAAAAAAACACCACCATTTTAAAGAAAACAATTTAGAATTTTCCCCTAAATATAATCATATTGCTGGATAGAACCTAAGATATTGGTATATCCCGCATAACGTTCCCACGTTAAAAATAATCAAAACAACGGCAACGATATGGGTGGCCGTGTTTACGAGAGCAGAAAGCAGACAGGCGCCGAAACTGACAGTTCAGCAATGCTGAACAAACAGGGATTTATGACAGACAATCTAGAGGGGTCATAAAATGTGATAAGATATACATTGAACCGGCGATTCCAGGAAAACAAGGAGAGGAGTGGTACATAGGAGTCCCTAAGAGACGGAATATGGCTGGAGCGAATGACAAACATCGTGATGATCAGATATACGCGGCGACCAGTAAAAGTGATTCGAGAGAGCAGGGAAATTGACCGCCAACATCATCATTGGATAAAAAATCCTTAAGAGGAGGTAAATACTTTTTACACCCCTCTGAAGGGGAAAAATAACGAAAACTTCGCTAGAACTCAAAAAATCACTTCCATAAAAAAAATCCTTAAGAGGAGGACATCTTTTTCAGCAGCTTGCTACCAACATGAAAGTTGGCTTTTCTATATAGGCTGCAGTGCTATAGGCAACAGCCTACAATTATAATTAAGTCATTCAAACCTTTTTTTAAATATGTGCCCATGGAAGCAAGAACTACTGGTGAACTACTCTATGACTGCTATTCTCTTGAGAGGTACAGGTAGATATTATTCACCCAGATACTGTGTAAATATTTTTAAATTAATTAATTAACGTTAAGAAGATTATGCTTCTCTTGCCATCCCCAGGATCAAGGATGTATGTAGAGGTTAAATTATTATCACAAACTTATTAAGCACTTACTTAAATTTAAATAATTAAAATAAGAACTTAATAACCTAACTGGTTAATATATTGTATTGTTAAAATGAAGTCTCGTGAATATAATGTGTATTACCTTTTTGTATAATTATTTTACTCTTTGTTTTTTTTATGTTTTATATCTATCTTATGTAAATAAAACCCTTTTTATTTTACCCTTAATTTAGACTCCAGTATTTATTTAGTGTATAGTGTGATGTTTAATCTAGAGTAATATATATGTTGATTTAAACTACTACTTTAAGCAAGATTTTACAGCGGGCTTGAGGGGTCAACCTTAAGGATAAGTTTCTTCAAAAAAATAACACAACGCCGTACACCTTTTTATTTAATACAAAAAAAAAAGCTATCCCAGGTTGCACGATCACAATTTCCCCTCAAATTGCCGCTAAGATAATTGGTGTGTCTCAGACAGGAGGAGTTAATTATTATGGGTTTGAGTAACGCCCTGCAAGTTTTATATATATGTTTTAAATCTCTCCAACAGATAGAAACCCCAGAAAAGAACCAAACAACTGAGTGGGGGACTTACTAACATTAATAAAACGCACCCGCGTGAGTCACCCCACAGCGGGACTTTTAAAACACCAAACGAACAATTTGATACACCTAACATTTTCTACTCTCATGCTCACAGTTATCCTCAGGGATTTGGATTTCTTATGGATATAAATGCACAAGGAAGTGCAATTAACAGTGATACTAGGGACAAAACACAACAGGATGGAATATTTTTAAATAAAACTATTGCCAGTATCAATAATTCTAAAGATAATCAATTACCCATAATTGACATGAGCATTGATAATATTAAATTAAAAGGATTATGTGACACGGGAGCAGCTGTGTCGCTGCTGTCCCCAGGTATATTTGACAAAATAAAGCAAGAAAACATAAAATTTAAATACCTAGGTACCCAAATTAAAATTAAAACCCTAACAAACTCAACTATTTTTTTTAAGCACTGTATAAAAATTGCTTTTCGCTTAGAGGGCATTTGCACCACTGGTACATTTTATGTGACAAACAAAGAATTTGACAGGGATTATCAGATCCTACTTGGGTATGATTTTTTAAGGGGCAACAACATCACATTAGACTTTTCACAAAATGTTCTTAAACTAAAAAACAAAGTCATTCAACTTAACACTTACATGACAGAACAGAATGAAGAAATTAATAATCTAACAACTGAAAATCAACAAAACACAGCTCAACACGATGATGTCATTCATAACAACCCAAAAAAAACAATTAAAAAAAAAGGGGGAGCACACAATAAAAAAAATAAATTGTATGCAAGGAACAAGCGCAGAATATTTCTAACCCCACACTCTAAAAAAATCATTACACTTACTTGTGATGAACAAATTAATGAAAAAGACATAATTCTAGCAGAGCCAGTTAGAGACAATACCGAGTATAATATACAAACATCAATTCATGAGGTGCAACGCAACAACTTAATAAATATTATAATACATAACAATACGGATAAAAACATTTACTTAAAACAAAACACTAACATAGTCAAAATCACCACAGACATAGAATGCAAAGAAGATGACTCAGACATTGATATTGATCAGGGAAAAATTCACCAGATCAATCAACTAAACATTCAGGAAGTCAGACAACTTCGGGAGGCAGAACTTAGCATCAATGACTTTGATTTAGAGCATCTCACAGAGGACTTACAAGAAACATTCAAAGAATTATTAATGAGCAAAGCTCACGCTTTCTCTAAAACATATGACACGTTAGGTCAGAGTTCACTTGTGTGTCCCAAATTCACATTAAATCACGATTTCCCTATACAAACAAGACCATATAGACTGCCCCAAACCTTAAAGGAAACAGCATGGAAGGAAATACAAACATTACTAAAAGCAAACATAATTGAAAAATCAGATTCAAACTACTCTTTTCCTGTCGTATTTGTTAAGAAAAAACAAACACAAAAAGATAAACAAGAGCAAAAATACAGAATGGCAATTGACTATAGACTCCTAAATGAAATACTACAGACTTACAACTATCCAATACCAGATATCAAAGACATTTTATATAATATCAGTGGGAAACAATTTTATACTGCGCTTGATCTACACAGTGCCTTTTTCCAGATAAACCTCAGACCAGAAGACAGAAAAAAGTTAGCATTCATAACAGAGTTTGGTAAATTTAACCCACTAAGGCTTAGTTTTGGCACAAAAAATAGTAGCGCTTATTTCGCCGAATTGATTGACAAAGTCCTAGGACACTTTGACAAATCTAAAGTCGCTTATTTTATGGACGATGTTATTATTGCAACGAATAATATTCAAGAAATGCTACAACTTATAAAGGATGTACTCGAGGCATTAATTAACCACAACCTTACAATTGAGCCAGCCAAAATGCAAATTTGTAAACAGGAAATAGACTTCCTAGGATTCCAACTAAATCAGGAGGGATATTCTCCGGCTAAAAAGAATATTGATAAAATACAGAACTTCATCAGACCAAAATAAAAAAAAGGAGTTAGATCACTTTTAGGACTGGCGAATTACTTTAGATCACTGATTCACAGATACACTGACATAGTTCATCCTTTAATTGAGCTTACAAAAGAGAAAGTGAAATTCAAGTGGAATGAAAATGCAGAAAAAGCATTCTGTAACATACAGCAAAATATCATGCAAAAACCAACTCTCAAACCACCTGACTACTCAAAAGAGTTCGTATTAATTTGTGATGCTTCAAAAGTAGCTATATCAGCCATTTTGGCTCAAAGACATCAGGACAATTTGGTACCCATTGAATTTTTTGGGCGCAAACTCAAAGAACCTGAGAAAAGCTACCCGAGTGTGAAATTCGAGCTATTAGTCATACATGAAGCAGTAAAACACTTCAACCACATTCTATGGGGCAGAAAATTTACAATACAAACTGATTCGCAATCAAACACAAGACATTTAAACCTTGAAACGCAATCAGACATAGTCAAAAGATGGTTAACTGACTTAGCCGAATATAATTACTCGTTTGAATATATAGAGGGCAAAAACAACCCAGCTGACTATGTTTCCAGGAATATCAATAACATAATTGCAGATAACAATTTACAAAATAACTTATTCAAAATGAATTCTGCACTTTCAAATGAAAATATAAAAAATGAACAATACAGAGATGAAAAACTAAAGAAAATTATTGACAAAATTATTACGGGTAGAAACAACAAAACCACAAATAGATACACACTTAACACGAACAGGATGCTCATTCTAAAACCGGGACAGAACAACAAAGAATTGTTAATTGCCCCAGACACTCTTAAAATTGCTATCATGGAAGATGCACATGCTCCGCACTTTGGTTTTCAAAAAACTTACGAGTTGATAAAGGATAGACTCTATTGGTACCGTATGTATACGGATATTAAAATTTTTTGTGCTAACTGTACTGCATGCCAGACAGCTAAACAGCACAGAACCATCAAGGTTCCTATAAAGAGGGTAGTAAAAGACCACGAAATTGGGAGTAGGCTGCATATAGATATATGCGGAAAACTGCCAGTAACATTTCGAAAGAACGCATTTATACTAACTATAACTGACTCCACATCAAGATTCTTAGAAGCGGTTGCACTAACGAATGTGGAATCACAAACAATTTTGAACGTGTTAAATAAATACTTCGGGACGTTTGGTCTAGCAAAAGAGGTCTATTTAGACAACGCACGTTATTTTCGCAGTGATGTATTCACGGAATACATGAAGGCTCTAGGGATAGAACCACATTTCTCAAGCCCGTTCAGGCCAAAAGCGAATGGACTGGCAGAAATAGCCAATAAAATTTTGAAGAGTTCACTCACTGCCATGAGTAATAATACCCTCGAGTGGGATATCCGACTTGAGTTCTTTAAATTAATGTACAACACATCTAAACACAGAGCAACAGGTTTCCCACCTTCATTATTATTCTTTGCTAGAAATCTAAGAACTCCTTTCACAACGCATATTCCCTCGGAGGATATTGCAACCAAACAATATGTTAAAAATCGAATGGAGCATCTTAAACAGATCAGGATTGAAGCACTGGCAAATCAGGAAAAATTAATGAAAGAGTATGTTCGCGATGAGGACTTACAAACGGTGAAGGATTTAAAAATTGGCCAAATTGTTTACCTCAAATGCATCAACCCACACGCTTTAGCAAAAAAGTGGGACGGACCAGTGAAAGTAATCAGAAAACTGCGAAATCACAATTACTTAATGTCCGATTTATCAGGGGTATATAAAAGCAACATTAAGAGACACATTGATTTGCTATTCGTACCCAAGCATGCAACACCATGTAACGAGGACATAGACAATCAGTCTACACAATCACTTTCTGATACAGAATCTACGGAGGAAATATAACAAATTGTATAATATAGGAAAAATTTGTAAATAATTTTTTTTTTTATTCTCTCCAAAAATTTAGTCAAGAATTTATTTTGAAGCTCAAAAAAATTTTTTTTTTAGCTCATACTGTTTATAATTATGTTTCAAAAATAAGTGTATACTGGGACACTATCAAGTCAAAGATACAAGTCACCCAGGACTAACATTGAGCCAAATTTGTATTGAGTTAAAATGTACAGATAATCGGTAACAAAAATAAATATATATGTATAAAAAAATATCCCCATAGACTTCACAAAATAGTGCGAGAAGAGGTCGCATTATTTATACTAGCAAAATACAAAAAATATACATATACGAAACTCCACAAAATAAATAAATAAAAAAAAAATTAAATAAATAAATAAATAAAATAAAAAGGAAAAATGAGTATTATACTTTTTTTACAGGGAAATTAACGATTGATTCTGTTACAAGGGGCAACTTATGTTTTATATTTAGCATTAAATACTACACCTATATTTGTTTCATAGGACAGTACACTGTTTAGCTACATTATAAACAAATTCAAAAGGGTTTTCGGTATTTACACAAAAAACATTTTTGCCATTTTAAATTATTCATTCCTACTTCTCGCAAAAAAAAGGATAATGATCATGAATATAACTATATCTTATCATATATTTCATATTGGAAATATACAACACGTAACGTTTTATGGGTCAGCATATTGACGTCATGAAAAGTTTGTAGACATAGATTACAAAACTATGCAGGCAAAAACCTTTATAAGTTTCCTAGGCAACGGGATAATATATTCATTGATTAGTAATAATTAAAAATGATCAGGAAACAAACTATTGCATACTCAGCTAAAGTTAAAAAAAAATTAATAAATAATTAACTACAAAAAAAAAAATATATATATATCCATATATTAAGGATAAATTTAAAATAAATATATAAAAAGTTTGATATATATTAAGAATAAGAAAAAAAAATAAATAAATAATAAAAACGAAGGGAAACTTTTAATACGAGAGAATCAGGATTATACGAAATTGTTGAACAACAAAGCCATCGTAACCAAGGTTACAATCGTTCGCAGAGATTCGATTCAGCACTCGAATGGAGGGGGAGCAATCGAAGTTTTAGCACTCCCTTTTCTACTCGCTTTCTGTGCCGTACAACACAGGGGACCACCCACAAATATCGGGCCGTAAAGCATCTTATCTCAAGGGGAGATACTAACGTTACAGTCACGGAACGCAAACTTTACATAACATGCAAGACAAGTCAACCACATAAAATATCACTAAAAACATTTAACGACTAAACAAAACATAATAAGGTCATATAATTAAGATTTAATTTGAGGATGGTTATTTTTTTTCCCGTTTATATCTCTGCAGATATTCTTCGCAAGAAACTGTGTAAGCCGGCATAAAATACACAGGGATGGAGATATTAAAAAAAATAATAATAATTTAATCACATAAAACTATTAGATTTCAATTTAATTTAATTCAATTTAATTTTCTCCTCAGGGCAGGTCGCATAGGGCAGGAAATAAAATGAAAATCAACCTCACTTATTAAAAATAATAACGAATAAAGAAATAAATAAATAAAATGGGGTTACACTTACTAGGTTGATGTCTGCTTCGCGATGGTGCACTCTTGAGGTGTGTGTCTATTCCATGGGGGAAAATCCACAGGCGTCCCAGACAAACACACCAAACACAGTGGTGGAATCCACAGTTTCACAACAAAAAATATATATATAAAAAAACACACACACACACCGGGGGTGTTCCTCCTTTTGCGTCCCCCGGTCTTCTCACAGATGGATGTTTGGGAACCACAAAAAAAAAAATCACATTTTAGGAGGAATCCTGCGTCTCCTTTGCTTTGGGTACACTTGGATACCTCAATCACATCCTCATCGTTGTTGGGGATACATTCAATGGACGAAAACATTCTGGACGCTCCCCAGGTATACATCGGGAGCACACGGGACAACAGGTAACAGCATCCATGGAAGGCCATCGTCTCCGGGTCCATAACATAAAAAAAATATATATATATATAAGGGAATTAAGTAACTAGTTAAAAAAAAAATGTGTACATAAATAAATAATTGAATGATTTTGACGATTCGAACTAGCGAATTTTTTTTTTTCTCTTTCTCGTTTCTCACTTTTAAAGGAATTTTACAGGACATCAAAGCTAAGTATAAAATTTAAATAAAAATAAATGTATTACAATTTGATTTAATGAGATTTTAAGCATAAAGTTCGCGATCTTAATATATAAATAGAGTGATTCCTCTTCTAAATATTTAACATTTTAAAATTTCAAAAAAAAAAAAATTAATACATAATAATAATGATTTGAAATACATAAATAAATAAATAAATAAAAATAAAATAAATAAATTGTATAGATAAATAAAAATAACGTTTATTTTAAGAATCCTCTAAATAACGTAAGATATAGGTAAAGATTTTCATATATTATAAACTTTATTTAATTTAAAGTATTTTTATTAAATACGCATTGCGACTTAACCCGTTCTGACTCTTTTAAATGGGAGATATTCGCGGGCGAATAAAATCCTAACTGCAGTATTTAATTGAGATCGGCGGGTATGAGTCACACTTTTTTTTTCTTTCTTTCTCAAATATAAGAATACATAAATAAAATAAAAAATAATTGATCTTACTTTAAATAAATAATTTAGTTTAATCTAAATAAATAATTTAGTTCAATCTAAATAAATAAATTGACTAGTTTTTATTTAAATGATTAAATAAACTATTGTTTTACTATGCGTTATAGCCACGACACCGCTATTTCACATCCTTGATATTCAACCTCATTAACTTTTAAGATTAACGATTATATTAAGAAATAAAAGAAAATTTTAATTACATATATTTTAAATTATTATTAATTAATGTTGACAGACATGAATATTGTTTTTAGGAAAGTGGTTATGCATTTGGCATACACGTGCGTTCAGGTATATTTCAGGTTTTAGGCTTCGTGTTAAAAAAAAAAAACATCAGTTCAAACTGGATTTTTGATAAATAAAGGTAATTAAATTTATCTTTCAGATTATTAATGAGATTTTAAAATCTTATGCTTAGTCTCTAGTGGGAAGTTGGATTTTTAAGCACATAATGCAAAAGTTTCATGGTTTGAAACACGTGCTAACGCGCGCAGTATGTCTTAAATTATTTACATCTTAAAGTTAACTCTATAAGAAATTAAAACTAGTTCTTGTGTACAAACACAACAAAATATGATCACAATATGTTATAGGACTATATAAATAAATAATTCTTATAATAACTCGAAAACTTACTTTATAATTAGCGGCATACTCCACGTGACGGTTTTAAACAGGCAACACACCAGTCTACCTGCTTCCTGCCTGAACAAAGTTGAAAGGTTAAGGTTACGGAAGAAAGGTAGCATCGCAAATCCCGATGCACCTGCAGGGACAAAAAAGGGGTTCGTTTCGTGGGCGTGTTCCAAAAAAGGGTGACGAAGATTCTCCGGTGTAGTGTACCAAACGCACCTGGTACAATCGATTTTTACGATCTACGCGGGGAGAATTTGAAAGGGAGATAGCGCGACGTATTACAGGTCCAGTTGAGGGGAGGTGTTTATGGCAGATGAGGATGCTCAAAGGTAGAGGATTAAGGGCAAGGGACTTGCTCTCCATCATCTTTTCAGCTAAGAGAAATTCGTTTATCCCTGGTTAGATTAAAAGGCAACGGTTGCTTTTGATTTTCTTTTTCTTCAGTTACGATGCTCATTTTAGGGAGATTGCATCATCCAGTTTTTATTTTGTTTATTGTAATAATAATAAAAATTGACGAAAATTATAGAAATGTTTTTGGATTAGGAATTTATTTTTTTTTCTTTTGTTTTTGATATCAACCTTATATGGAGGATAAATTACACTGAACTTTTTTAGGAAACATACAAAACTTGGGCAAGTTTAAAAAAAAAAAAAAAAAAAAAAAAAAAGAGGAAATAATAATAGAAATAAATATTATCAAATGAAAACGAATAATTCATTTTTTTTGCCTTTTCTCTTCTATTTCAATTCATTATCTGTTAATTAATAATTCGACGGAATTGTATATATAATGCGAAGAATAAATTGTTTCTTTACATAAATTTATTAAAATATCAATGCTAGAACTGTTTTCATTTTGTAAAATTGAGAATATTTTATTAAACGATTTTTTTTCTTCAATAAAAAGAAAGAAGGAAAGATGGGACAATTTTGACTACATTGATATGTTTTTTTTTTCTTCTATCCCAACAAATCAATATAAATGAAAACATGTATATTTATGTATATTTTTCTGGTTCATGAGTTAAACTATGTTATTTCGTAATGCAAAATTAAAAGAAACAGTAATATGTTATTTATGAGATTACATTCTTATGTATATATAAGAAAAGTTTGCATTATATTTTTGTCCTCGCTCACATATAGTATATGTAACGGGCCAAATGGAATTGTAATCCTCACATATTATTTTTTATATTGTATTAATGTGTTATTTACAGTGTCTAAAATGCAAATGACTACCAATCTTTTTTTATATGCTTATGTATGCTAATTTATATTACTTTCCTGTGAAATTGTATACAAAATTATGCTATATTTCATAGCATTGCGCATAATTTGGCACGTTTTGGCGTTTTGGTTATATATTTTGGCGGTTCAGTACTGGGTCAGTAAATGACAATATTGGATTTACAATTAATATGGTCACAACACTTCAAAGTTAAATGACGCAATGGCAAGTTTCTCATCATTGTGTGTGAACTTTTCACAGTGTTCGCCTCATCGTACTTTCTCATCATCTGTGAACTTTTCACAGTGTCCGCCTCATCGTACTTTCTCATCATCTGTGCACTTTTCACAGTATTCGCCTCATCGTACTTTCCCATTGTCTGTGAACTTTTCACAGTCTTCACCACATCACACTTTCTCATTCTTTGTGAACTTTCTACAGTGTTCTATATCGAACTTTCACATTTTCTGTGGACTTTGTACAGACAGTCACATTTAACCTCCAGTTCTCAGGACTCATGTGTTATGTCAACTTTATACGAGTTTGTCTTTGAATCTTCTAGAATCAGCTTGGACACTCTACATGAGCAGTGATTTCCGGAAACAAATTTACACAAAAATGTCCTCTCCGATTACATTTTTTTTCAAGAGGGGAGATAATGCTGGATAGAACCTAAGATATTGGTATATCCCGCATAACGTTCCCACGTTAAAAATAATCAAAACAACGGCAACGATATGGGTGGCCGTGTTTACGAGGGCAGAAAGCAGACAGGCGCCGAAACTGACAGTTCAGCAATGCTGAACAAACAGGGATTTATGACAGACAATCTAGAGGGGTCATAAAATGTGATAAGATATACATTGAACCGGCGATTCCAGGAAAACAAGGAGAGGAGTGGTACATAGGAGTCCCTAAGAGACGGAATATGGCTGGAGCGAATGACAAACATCGTGATGATCAGATATACGCGGCGACCAGTAAAAGTGATTCGAGAGAGCTGGGAAATTGACCGCCAACATCATCATTGGATAAAAAATCCTTAAGAGGAGGTAAATACTTTTTACACCCCTCTGAAGGGGAAAATAACGAAAACTTCGCTAGAACTCAAAAAATCACTTCCATCAAAAAAATCCTTAAGAGGAGGACATCTTTTTCAGCAGCTTGCTACCAACATGAAAGTTGGCTTTTCTATATAGGCTGCAGTGCTATAGGCAACAGCCTACAATTATAATTAAGTCATTCAAACCTTTTTTTAAATATGTGCCCATGGAAGCAAGAACTACTGGTGAACTACTCTATGACTGCTATTCTCTTGAGAGGTACAGGTAGATATTATTCACCCAGATACTGTGTAAATATTTTTAAATTAATTAATTAACGTTAAGAAGATTATGCTTCTCTTGCCATCCCCAGGATCAAGGATGTATGTAGAGGTTAAATTATTATCACAAACTTATTAAGCACTTACTTAAATTTAAGTAATTAAAATAAGAACTTAATAACCTAACTGGTTAATATATTGTATTGTTAAAATGAAGTCTCGTGAATATAATGTGTATTACCTTTTTGTATAATTATTTTACTCTTTGTTTTTTTTATGTTTTATATCTATCTTATGTAAATAAAACCCTTTTTATTTTACCCTTAATTTAGACTCCAGCATTTATTTAGTGTATAGTGTGATGTTTAATCTAGAGTAATATATATGTTGATTTAAACTACTACTTTAAGCAAGATTTTACAGCGGGCTTGAGGGGTCAACCTTAAGGATAAGTTTCTTCAAAAAAATAACACAACGCCGTACACCTTTTTATTTAATACAAAAAAAAAGCTATTCCAGGTTGCACGATCACAATTTCCCCTCAAATTGCCGCTAAGATAATTGGTGTGTCTCTGACAGGAGGAGTTAATTATTATGGGTTTGAGTAACGCCCTGCAAGTTTTATATATATGTTTTAAATCTCTCCAAAACATATAATTAAAACTTAATTATATTTTATTTAGCATATAATAAATATAACGCAATCCCAAAAGCGTTCCAAAAATCTTTTATACATTTTAAAATTAAATAAAAATTAAACAATTGGCGTACGGGAGTGCAGTTTGGATGACAATGCATTATAATACAAAATTTTCTTTAAAAAAAATAAAATAATTAGTTCAAAAAAATTCTCATAGATGGCGTTACTGCTGCAAAGCTACCAAAGAAGTAGAAAGCCTTTATAGATAACGGTGGCGAAAGACGTACAGAGCGTAGGCACAGTTTTTATCAAAACTATAGCAACCCACATTTCGGAACTTACAAATATCACCTTAATAAATTCGATTAGAACTTGTGAGACAAGTCATCAAACGTTACTTTGGCGATAATAGGAATCTCGCCAAGATTTATTGGATGCCTCTGTAAGATAAAATAGTGTCATACGGAAAAAAATCGATTGGTCAATAGGATTTTGGAAAAAAAAGAATCGCCAAGCAACTTGCCCAGTTTTCTATTACCGTCAAACTAATGTTTGTTGACTTGTTTCACTCGTCTAATTGAACTCATGAAGGCGAGTATTGTTAAGTTCTGGAATGTGGATTGCCATAGTTTGGACAAAAACTATGCATACGCACTGTGCGTCTTTCGCCACTGTTATGTATAAAGGCATTCTACACCTTTGCAGAAGTAACACCATCTATGACAAAATTTTTTGAACTAAATTTTTCTCTTTTTTAAAGAAAATTTTCGATTATTAGAAGCATTTTCGTCTAAACCGCACTTTTGTATGCCGATTGCTTAATTTCTTATTGAATTTTTAAAATGTATCAAGGATTTTTCGGACACCCTTAAACTATTTTCTGCCATATAAAGAAAAATAATTATTATTATGAACTGGAAAAAAACTGTTATTTTTTATCTATCATTATCACACAACTTTAAATTGTATGTAACAGATGCATGTCTTAAACAATGGTTCAGATATAATTTGTTAATTTTGCTATTATATCACATGTAAACATTAGTAAAGGTTAATTCAAAAAACATAGTAGAGACTAAGGAGCGAATAGGGCAAATGTTTCATTCAGTCTTTTTTAGCAATGCAGCAATTTTTTATAATAATTTGTAAGATATTTTTCTATAATTAATTAATAATTAAGTGCTCTTTATTTGAGAAATCGCAACAGTGGATCCATCTACTTTGATAAAAATATTCCGTGACATCATCCGTCACTCCGAAAAGTGGGAGCATGCTTCAAAAACGTAACATGTGAGTATTGCAGATGCTTGCATAGTACTTCCTGGAAAATAAAAACACCATTTGAATGTCATAGGTGGCACGCAACTTACGAACTTCATTGAAATAACATGACTGCCGTGTTCAGCCCCATAGAGAAGAGTTCGGGCTCTATTTTTGGAGACCGAGTCCGACGATTTCAAATCCGAGCTCGAAAAATTGTGTGTTATCACACCCCGAATCCGATATCAAAAGTACGCAGTAGATAATTCTGAAATACATTTTAAAATTGTTTCAAAATTAATTCTCTCGTTTAAAAATATCTTCTTACATATAGAAATAACTATTAATCCTAAATACTCTCCCATGACGACGTTTCGTAACTTTCATCTCTAAGAAAATCTGTTTAAAATAGCAGGTTTTTTATTTATACCCAACCACTGATAGAAATTCACAAAAGTCACAATTCTTATTCTTTTAAAATATAATTGTACAACTATGCCAACAAGCCATGAATCTGTTTTGCAGTAGTTTAGAAAAGGGACTTTTTGAAAAGGGAAGAGAGAACAGACAAGGGACATCTCACGGCTTCTTTACTTTACTAACAATGACAGTGCCAAAGCTTCGGAATCACATAGAGTAATTATCTTTATATCCTAACCCCCCCCCCCCCTCCTCCCCGCGAATAACATTTCAATTCTGTTTCAAACTCAATTTTAGAGAATTCAGTCTTTAATATAATCATATAATTATATAATCATATATAAATCCAAACTATAGCAACCCACATTTCGGAACTTACAAATACTCACTTTAATAAATTCGATTAGAACTTGTGAGACAAGTCATCAAACGTTACTTTGGCGATAATAGGAATCTCACCAAGATTTATTGGATGCCTCTGTAAGATAAAATAGTGTCATACGGAAAAAAAATCGATTGATCAATAAGATTTTGGAAAAAAAAAAGAATCGCCAAGCAACTTGCCCAGTTTTCTATTACCGTCAAACTAATGTTTGTTGACTTGTTTCACTCGTCTAATTGAACTCATGAAGGCGAGTATTGTTAAGTTCTGGAATGTGGATTGCCATAGTTTGAACAAAAACTATGCATACGCACTGTGCGTATTTCGCCACTGTTATGTATAAAGGCATTCTACACCTTTGCAGAAGTAACACCATCTATGACAAAATTTTTTGAACTAAATTTTTCTCTTTTTTAAAGAAAATTTTCGATTATTAGAAGCATTTTCGTCTAAACCGCACTTTTGTATGCCGATTGCTTAATTTCTTATTGAATTTTTAAAATGTATCAAGGATTTTTCGGACACCCTTAAACTATTTTCTGCCATATAAAGAAAAATAATTATTATTATGAACTGGAAAAAAACTGTTATTTTTTATCTATCATTATCACACAACTTTAAATTGTATGTAACAGATGCATGTCTTAAACAATGGTTCAGATATAATTTGTTAATTTTGCTATTATATCACATGTAAACATTAGTAAAGGTTAATTCAAAAAACATAGTAGAGACTAAGGAGCGAATAGGGCAAATGTTTCATTCAGTCTTTTTTAGCAATGCAGCAATTTTTTATAATAATTTGTAAGATATTTTTCTATAATTAATTAATAATTAAGTGCTCTTTATTTGAGAAATCGCAACAGTGGATCCATCTACTTTGATAAAAATATTCCGTGACATCATCCGTCACTCCGAAAAGTGGGAGAGTGCTTCAAAAACGTAACATGTGAGTATTGCAGATGCTTGCATAGTACTTCCTGGAAAATAAAAACACCATTTGAATGTCATAGGTGGCACGCAACTTACGAACTTCATTGAAATAACATGACTGCCGTGTTCAGCCCCATAGAGAAGAGTTCGGGCTCTATTTTTGGAGACCGAGTCCAACGATTTCAAATCCGAGCTCGAAAAATTGTGTGTTATCACACCCCGAATCCGATATCAAAAGTACGCAGTAGATAATTCTGAAATACATTTTAAAATTGTTTCAAAATTAATTCTCTCGTTTAAAAATATCTTCTTACATATAGAAATAACTATTAATCCTAAATACTCTCCCATGACGACGTTTCGTAACTTTCATCTCTAAGAAAATCTTTTTAAAAAAGCAGGTTTTTTATTTATACCCAACCACTGATAGAAATTCACAAAAGTCACAATTCTTATTCTTTTAAAATATAATTGTAAGCCATGAATTCTGTTTTGCAGTAGTTTAGAAAAGGGACTTTTTGAAAAGGGAAGAGAGAACAGACAAGGGACATCTCACGGCTTCTTTACTTTACTAACAATGACAGTGCCAAAGCTTCGGAATCACATAGAATAATTATCTTTATATCCTAACCACCCCCCCTCTCCCCGCGAATAACATTTCAATTCTGTTTCAAACTAAATTTTAGAGAATTGTAAAATATTTTAAGAAACTTAGACTACGTTATTGTTTCTTAAATAGCATCTGGCAAGGGGTTTTTCCTTTTTTTCCATTTTTTATTAAATAAAATTTTCACTTTGATCCCGAGCCCGGCCGCTCGAGTTCGGGCTCACGGGCTCGAGCTTAGCCCGTCTCATATCTGCCGCTCCAGGCAATGGAATATTTAATATCTGTCCTTTGATAAGTATTGATTGTTTAGTGTTTTGTAAAATTATCATAGCAAAATCACGAACGGTTAAGATGGAATATGTCCAAGGAAAGACTCACAGTGTTGTTATGCGGAAATGTGAGTGGGGCATGAAAAATACTCTTGTAATTGGAAAGTTTGGAAAAACTAGGTGCTTCAAAAACTTAAAAATACATTATGTACGTGGAGACTGTTTAGTGTTACGTGAAATTACATGAAAAACTGTATATGTCCAATTATCTAATAAAATTACCATTAAAATAATGTCTATGTCTATTTAATAGTGGATAGCACTACTGACTGTCACACAACTCCTTAACATTTATTAACACAAAATATTTATAGTAGAACACAAGCTCTTCATTGTATTCAGATGGCTGTATGAATGTGACGCTCTCGAAGGAGAATCAAGGTAGATGAATATAATTCCCTTGACTTAAATTAATTGTTATATAAATAACAATGAGAATAAATATGTAGACAGTTTTTTTTCTAATGTTGGAACTAAATTCACCTTTATATATAAATTAAAAATATGAAAAAAATTAAAATGAATCACAATTTATTACTTATTACTAAAATAGGTGTAAAATGAAAATAAAGGTTTTAAAATATTAAAACCGTTCTATAGATGTTAAAACTTTTCCGAGTGATTTCGACCAGATAATGGTGGCCAGGTTCTGGTCGAAAGCGCTCGGGAAATTTTTTAACATCTATAGAACGGTTTTAATGTTTTAAAACCTTCATTTTTATTTTACACCTATTTTAGTAATGAGTAATAAATTGTGATTCATTTTAAATTTTTTCATGTGTTTAACAATGAGAATATTTCAGAAGCTAAACATGTTAGAGTACTTAAGAAATTATAGAAAAGTTTTTGAAAATTGAGGGGCAAAACGAATGTAAAAAACAGTGAAAGTTTGAATTCAATTTATATGCGTTTAATTTTATCATTTTCAACACATTCCAGCATGATAAAGGAAATACTCTGTACATTACGTGACACTTTTTGCATTGAGTTAATTATTTATCATACAAGATGGATTTGTTTTACTTTATAAACTTATAAATATAACATGCATCTATTAAATTTACTGGCGCAACTATTAAGGTTATATTATGGTCCATGCACTTGACGTTTCATTTAGTTATTGCCTTTTTTATTCGACATAAATATTGTTTAATATTTCTTTAAAAAATATTTAAGCTTAGCTATATTATAAATTCGATTGCTTTAATTGTCATGTCTATAGTATTATTTCTGGCAACGTGCATGCGATTATATTCGGTAATGAATATTTACTGTTTGGAAACGTCGTGTACATTTTATCAAACAGTAAGATGCAATTTAATTTTTTGAATTATATCTACACGTTTAGTTGTTTACTGAAGTAAAATATTAATATAAATAAAATTTTTATAATTTATTTAAACCAAGTTTTGTTAACCAAATGCCATGCTGTCTGTTTACGTGGATAAAGGTTAGAAAATATAATGATATCTAAATGTAAATTGTCTGAGCAAAAGCAATTTTCGTTAATTATATTGGAAAGTAAAAGAGATAGTAAAATATATTTTGCTGTTTATCTCAATGAATTCTAACAATTTTAATGTATGTACTGCATTAATATTTGAATTTATGTTTAATGATGTAAGATGAAGATGCACTCATTATTAAATTCTTTAAAGAACATAGGGTGAAACCCTCAGTAATTCACACTTTAAGGATTCATTCTTGTTCAAATCACTATTACAAAAATTCAAATCTATTTTATACTTACCTTTGCTTTTGAAGGGATAGTAGAGATATATTAAAAAAATATTGTTGGCAAAATTTTGAAAAATTATACATTTTATTATTAAAAATTAATTTTATTCATAAATATGGTCAAAAACTCCAGTAACTGACACCATGCCTATTTTGGAACACCAATAACTGATACAAAGGGAAACAGTAACTGAAACTTTATTTTAAAAGATTAAAATGCTTTAAAAAAACTTTATACTTTATTATAAAATCAAAATACATTAATATTTATTATAAAAAGTGGGATTTAGTAAGCTGTACTGCATTTTTAGTAATGCAGAGTATATAGTAAGAGTATATAGGAGTAATACTTAGTACTGCATTATTACTAATGCCGATATCCAATAACTGACATTTACGAACCAGTAATTGACATCTGGTGTTAGACACCGGTAAAAAAACTTAAATTTTAATGGTGTTTATTACAGGATTAATTTTATTTATTATTATGCATTTTTAAACAGTTCAAATAATAGATTTCAACTTTCTTTAATATAACCAATTACTTACACCTCTTTCAGAGTCTGGTGAAATGAAATTCTTGGAACCAATAACTGGCACCCTCCATTAAGCTTTATTAAATAACTTTAAACCCTAAATAAGGGCCCTAATATATCATACGCATCTTTAAACTAATGTCTACAAGTATAACTTAAAAAAAAAGTTGAGGATGGTTGCATTACAAATAGTTAAACACTTCCTTAATATTAGAAATAAGATGGTTGCTTCAAAATGGCACTTTTTGTATTCTCAAAAGTTCCGTCCTCATTGAATATGTTCTTGGCCCTCTAGAGGTGAATAAATGGACTCCAAAATAAAAATAAGTGTCTCATTTACCACTAGATAACATTATTTTGGAGAATTGGACAACAAAATGCGTATTTGAGTTAGGTTTTTGTTCAAGTGTCAGTTACTGGTTAGGTGTCAATAACTGGGGGTTTCACCCTACTTTGTGCATGGTAATTTTATTTTAAGTTTATATTAAAAATATCCACTACCCTTAAAAAATTAATATAAAAAATTACTACGTTCAATACCTTCAGCGATGGTAATCGTGCTGTAAATACAGGGTGGGCGAAAGGTCCCGCATCAAAGGAAACACATGTATTGTTACAATATGTTCTCAATATGTTTGCCTCCGTTGTTAGAACACAACTGCAGGCGATCGTTCATGTTCCTCAGAATGTTGGCCACTAAGATTGGCGTTAGGGCATGATACTCGGTAGCAATTCGCTCACCCAAATGGTTTTTATCCCTGATTTTCTCACTTCAAGCTTTCGATTTAAGGTAACCCCATACAGAAAACTCTACACGCTCTTCAGTAGTCAGCATTTTCACATACAAATAAAAAAATTAAAAACCAAATTAAAAAAATAAAAAACTCCTATGATGCGGGACTTTCGGCCCACTCTGTAGGTTAAAATTTTGGTGTACTCAGGAAGACACATTTCTTAAAAGTTTTGTTACTCTAAGGTTTATTATTAAATATAAATTTTATAGATAATTAGGGTTTGGTTTCAATCACAAAATGCATTTTATTTCACATAAAGAATCTATCAAAAGATTTGTATCGATAATTGCAATATATTGGACATTTAAAGGTCTTTATTTAAAAAAGTTCTTAATACATACAGAACTTCACGTAATTCTACGTACGTATGACTGCATACAAATTTAAAGAAAAGGTGAACTCCAGCATAGCATGCAACTACCACCAATATTTAGACATTAAAAATACCCTATATACAAATCTGAAAAAACAAATTAATCGACTTTGTGCTTATTGATATATTTTATTAGGTATAACCTTTTTTCTCAAAGACATACATAATAATGGCAAAAATACTACATGCATTATAAATCATGCAATCTACATGCATATGCAAAATAATTTGAGAAATCTATATTTATTTACAAATTTACAAATATGCTCACTCTTATCTTCTAACAGAAATGTTAAGATTTCAGTTCAAAAAATATCATTATAGAAAAATGTTTACACAATTCGCACTTTGTGCATAGATCACATATCCGAATACCACGAAATTTTTTTTTTATATATTTACCGCTCACACACAGAAGAAAGAATTCCAGTGATAAATTTTTCTTCAACTAAAAAAAATAATAAAATAATAGCGTTGAAATGAGAAGAAGCATCGGTTAATTCTTTTTACCTAAGAAAATAAAAATATGACGCATAAATCTGGAATGCAATTTGAAAGGTAATTTATTTTTCGTTTACACGTGAACGTCCCTATCATTAATGGGTTTTGTTCTTTTTCTAGAAGACAATAAAGATAAATTTTGCGATAATTGATGTATTTTAAGAGGAGCATTTATTTTTCTACTAGAATGTACAATTTGTAAACTTCAATTAATGTAATCTTAAAATACCCACTAAACATAACTTATTTGCTTAACTCTTAACTGGTGCTACAGTGCCCATTTAGTCCCTAAGTATTTCTACTCATGTAATTTCTTCATCAATATGTAAGATTCAGATAAAAATTATAAACTATCTAAGGGATTCATTCACTGATTTATTCATCTGGCAAATACAGTCATATAAACGTACCATATTGTAAATTATAATTATAATAAAAGGTCATTTTATTTATTTATTTATTTTAATGTTATAATACTAGCTGGGGACGAAATCGTACCACCATGCCAGTCGCGCACACAAATTGCACAACGCCAATTAAGAGTTAACTCAAAAAGTATTTTTTGATAATTCTGAATTTTTTTTTTTTTTTTTTTATCTAGTAAAATAAAATACCTATTTAACTTTTGAATTTCAAAACATAGATACATCTGGAATGCGATATAATGTTAATTTATTTTTGTTTAAACATATGTCACTATCATTAATGGATGTTATTCTTTTTTCTAGAAGTCAATAAAGATCATTTTGTGGGAATTAAGGTGTTAGATACGTTCTCGGCGGCGAAAAATTGACATATTTTGGAATTTTTAGGGAGTAAAATTAATTGAAAAACTAATAATTCCACATTGTTTTTACTGCTTTAAAAATATTTTTTTTGTTAAATTTGGTCATATATTACGTTGAAAACCAACAGTCTCATTGACCTGTACCAAAATATCCGGGTTCGATTAGCAGCATTCTACCTTCCTGTAGAAACAGAATTATTAAAATCTCAATTTCTTGTTGTAAAATAAGGTTGTAGATAAGAGCAACAGGCTCAAATGTTTGAAAAATAAGAAGATTGCACTATTTTGAAAAAAAAATCATTTTTCGTCTATAATTTTCACTTTTAAACTTATTGGAAATATTATTGAAAAAATATAAAAACATAAAGTTTTTAAAAAATGGCTGATGGACCTTATTAGACTATTTAATTATACGTAGATAAGAGCAAATTCTATCAAAAAATGTTAAATTTTTTTCAAGTTATCATGCTGCCCATGTTGAAAAATATTGTTTCTAGAAAATCGCGCTTAAAGCTTTGGAAGAAAAAAATATACTGATATATTATTTTCAACTTACACTTAAATTTCTATTCCTGCGCTATACTGTGGATCTTCATGTGCCTTAATCTGCCCATTTAAAATGCTTTTGGATCTGTAGTAAAATTTTTTCGGCGAGATCGGTTTTATAAATCGTGAGCGCGCTCACATTCTTGCTCATATCTTTCTTATTAAGGATATACTCTAAGGATTTAATTTCCATTAAAAAAATGACTTTTTGAAAATTAAGAGCGTATGTAACATTTTAATGAATTTTAGGAGGAGCATTTACTTTTCTACTAGAATGTGCAATTTATAAACTCCAAGTACGTTAATTTTAGACTAAACATAACTTATTTGATATACCCTTAACTGGTTCCCATGTATTGTTCTACTCGGGTAATTTCTTCATAAATCAGTAAGATTCAAAAAGAAAAAATAAAGTATCTAAGTGATACATTTACTGATTTATTCAAATAACAAAATCAGCCATGTAAAAGCATGATTATCTTTACAAAAGTTTTTTTTTTATGTTATACAATTAGCTGTGGACGAAAGGGCACCATGACGTTAGTCACGCTCAAAAATTGCACAACGCCAGTTATATTAAGAGTTAACTCAAAAAGTATTTGTTGATAATTCTATTTTTTTTCTTTTATCTACTAAAATAAAATACCCTTTTAACTTTTGAATTTGAAAACATTGATACATCTGGGATGCGATATGAAAGGTAATTTATTTTTATTTAGGCGGACATAACTAACATTAATGGATGTTGTTCTTTTTCTAGAAATCAATAAGAATACATTTTGCGGTAATTAATTGATTTTAAGAGGATATAGACAAAACACAACTCATTTGAATAGCACTTAAATCGTACTGTGGTGCCATTTATTCTCCATATATTTTTGTATAAGATTCAGATAAAAACAATTCATTATCTATGTGATACATTTACTGATTTATGCAACTGCAGTCATGTAAAAGTACTATTGTTTTACAACAGTTCATTTTATTTTATTTTATATTTTATGTTACACGACTAGCTGAGAACGAAATGGCCCTATGACGCCAGTCGCGCACAAAATTTGCACGACGCGAGTTAAGAGTTAAATCAAAAAGTGTTTGTTGATAATTCTGAAATCTTTTTATTTCTGTCTAATAACATAAAATGCCCATTTAACTGTTGAATTTGAAAACATAGATGTATAAAACCATTTTTAACTAATCTAAAACTAAAGTTGAAAAATATTTTTATCAAAGATAATTTTCCAATTTTTTTATAGTAAGTTTTACAACTTTTCAGAAATAATTTACTTGCTTTCCTGTAAGACAAAATTTAGAATGTTGAGACTGTTAAATAATGATTCGCAAATATCACTTGTTAAAATAAAAGAACACTTAGATAAATCTGTAGAAATGGTATACGAAAACTTGTTAAACACAGAGAAAGTTAATATTTTACTTACGCAATCGTCTTGCAATCGTTTTGAAAATCGAAAAAAAAAAATTGACGGATTTACACGTTTCAGACACTGGAGATTCCGAAAAACATATTTTTAGAAAAAAAAAAAAAATTCCCGTCCCTCTGTGTGTCTGTAAACGCTCCATCTCCCAATCAAATTGAGATAGAGACTTTAAATTTGGTATGTACTTAGTATGTAATACTGGGAAGAAGCTTATTGAATTTCAGTAACCTCGATTATCCGGAACTATTTTTTTCGGACTCTCGAAATATTTGTTCTGATAAAAGGTATATAAAAATTTTCAAAATTGTTTATTTTAACGAATGAATACAAAAGACAATAAAAAAATATAAATTTTGCATAAAGAATGAAGTCGATCGGATAATGAGTTGCCGAGATATTTGTAATCCTATTTACCACACTCTTCGATTTTTCATTACCCTGTATTTTATTCAAATTTCAATTTAAAGATATATTTTAATTGGAAATGAGACGTTAATCCGACGCAGTAAACCGTTAGTTAATTTGATTATCAATTTTGGAGTTATAACGTTAGTTTTTTTACGCAATTCACTAATAGAGCATTTAAAGCGTCAGCAAGCCACGATTTTATTCGAATTGCAGCGCATTTTATTTGTAGTTTACACATGTTTTATGTTCATATTTTATATTATGCATATCCATGATTTTTAAGTATTACGGTGGCCCCAACGACTAGTTCAGTGTTGGTGAAATAATACGAAGACCCATACTACTTCATTTCAAACCATAGAAAACTTTGGCTCGCGAAACATCAGTTATGAAGGTCATATAATGAAATATACACAAGTGGCTAATAAAAATGAGTAATTCTAACTTAACAGATGCATCTCAATTTGAATTCCAAAAGTGAGATCCTTTCAGAGTAACCTTTTTAGATTTATATTCAAGAAGTAAGAAGTTTTTATTCTAAGTATTTTTATCGCAACTCGCTACAGTTTTTCTCAACATCTCTCAGTCTCTCTCGTACATTGAATATAAATGGTTTGGAAGAACTTACGAGAATAAATCAAAGATTAAGTTGTACTTCTATAAAACACTCAGAAAAAGGAATTGATTAAAACTACAAAACATTTTTGTTGAGTACATTTTGGTTGTTTTAGCAAAATTCAAGTAAAATTGAACCATTTTACTTCAATTAACAAAACATTTTTTGCTGGTGATACAAAATTTTTTTTGGAATTGCAAAAAAAAAAAAAAAAAAAAAAAAAAAAATGGTTTTCAACAAAAATTTTTTTTTGTTGATTCAAACAAAATTTCCATTGACCTATATTTAAACAAATTTTTTGTTTAAATATAGGTCAATAAAAATTTTGTTTGAATCAACAATTTTTTTTTTTTTTTTTTTTTTTTTTTTTTTTTTTTTGCAATTCCAAAAAAAAAAAATTTGTATCGTCAGCAAAAATGTTTTGTTAACTGAAGTAAAATGGTTCACTTTTACTTGAATTTTGCTAAAACAACCAAAATGTACTCAAAAACATGTTTTGTAGTTTTAATCAGTTTCTTTTTCTGAGTGAAGGAATGCAAAATTACGTTTATGCAGTTTCATTGTAAAACGTAATTATAACTTATTTTCTACATAGTTTCCAAACTAATTAAGACATCTATTGCAAAGGACATTTATTAATTGCTCCGAAGTAGAATTCATCTCTAGAGGTATGTACCCAGTTCAACATAGCCATTTTCACTTGTCAAACATACTGGAAATTTCTTCATTTTTATGTATCGATTGTCTCGAATCAACTAGTCGATTACGGCTAGATTTTTAGAAGATATAACTCAAATTGAATTTGCCATGCTCCTCTGTGCGTCTGTTTGCGAATTGTTTGTTCCACTTGACGATTGCACAGTAAGATATTGCACGCTTACCGCAAACAGCTAAAATTTTACCCAAAATGTTTGTGCTATTTAAGCATGAAGCCCAGCTTACAGTTTGCAGTGCAAATAGAACTGGCTCACCTTTACGAACCATTCACGAAACACGTGCACAGGTACAACGCAAATAAGTCAATTTCTTTCCGAAGTGAATTTTGGATCCTCTTCGACAGAGTTCGTTTTCAGTGCAATAATTTGTCAAGTAGCTTCATATATATATTTTATTATTTACCCGCATACAGCAGGCTTTTATTAAATTTTAACTGAGCAAGAAATATTTCAATACCATTGCCACAACAAATTACAGTAGAAGTTATTGTTTAAACAGATTAAAAAATATCACTATAAAAATTTAGTAATAGAAGTGACTATTGCCTTCATCTGTTTGTTTACAACAACAAAAACAAACTTATATCTCGGCCGTTATTTAACCCAAACGAAATTTAAATATTTACAGACAGATATTGACAATTTAAACTCAACACTTACTTATTCGGCCCTCTTATATTCTTATTGTTATGTATTATAAATTTTCTTTTCAAATCTAGATTAATCTTTTGTATCTATAACTTTCGTAATCAGCATTGATTAACTTCAAAGCTATAAATGCGCGCTGTTGACGATTCAATGAATTAGGAAAACAAACTACAATAGAAAATGTTATTTAAAAATTCGCAAATCTTCTAAGAATTTATAAAAAGAATTGAGTATCCCTTTTGTCTGCTTGCTTATTAGAATAAAAGCAAGTTTATATTGCTACTAACTCAAAGTCAAACTATTTTCAAATATGTTTTCACAATTTATATTCATTTAACATTTTATGCTTTCTTTAGAATTAAGAATTCTCTTTCCACAGTTCGAATAATCTTTTATGTCTGGAACTCTAATAATCATCATTAATTCATTTCAATTTTCCAAACATATATTGTTAACACGTCAGAAAAAATAAAACTATGTATATTCAGACGAAAATTATCAGCAGAAAATATCTTTATTGTAAGAATGCAATAATGGTTTTTGAGCACTTCTACGTTTGAGTATTTATAGTTTTTGAATAAAAAAATTTATTTCATTAAAATGGTCAAAATACGTAGGGCTTTGCACATCTCAGAAAACTTTACTCATATAACTGATTTTTAAAATTTTTTATTCTTATAATTTATTTTAGTAATATTAAAATGTTTATTGTTTAATGTTTTTGTTGTTTATGTGTGATCTTTGTTTAGTTAAATTTGCAGTCTGAAAGAATATATTAACTACGTATCAGGTTATAGAATTTAAGTGACTACCATATTTTATTAATTTCCAAAAAATTACAAATACTTTATTAGAGATTTCACTTTCCAGTCAACCTTTAATATTTCTTAAAATAATTACTCACAATTTCATCGATGTAAAGAAGATAAAATTTCAAACATCGATTTAAAATATGTTCTAATGCATGGGGGAGAGTAGCCATATTTAGACCGCCGCTTTAAATGGACCGCTGCAATTCTGCCGTTAATTACAAAAGGACACGTCATCTACCGCTGAAATCCTATTAATCAGAATGATGTCATTTATGATTAGAAAAAGCATCCGCCTTCCACTTACTGTTTTCAGACAATTTTAAGACAATTTTTTCAGACAAGCTGTTTTGGTGTAAGTTTTTCCTGCTAAACGTAAAAGAATACTTTAAAAGTAAGGTAAGTTCTTATTTTTTCATATACACATCTAAATTTATGTGTTTATTACGCATATTTTTCACGCGGATTTGTTTACTTTTGTTTTTGTTTTTAGTCTTGAGGTTATCTGTTTTAAGAAATGGCGTAGTTGCCTTAATTGGAGCAATTTGAGTTGCTTAAATTGGATCAGATATACGATCATAAATTTGAAAAGTAAGTAATGAACCCTTAAATACCTATTGCGTAGAAGCACAATAATCGTGGCTTGGAGCTCATAAATGTTTTCCTCTATCAACTTTGAAGGTTCCCCAGCTTTTACTGTTCCTTACAACAGTGCAGCAACCGTTGAAACCGCTGTCCAAGCTTTTAGCCTCATAAAAGGCTTGTTTTTAAAAGTTGTCCTTTTGCGGCTGCTTCTGAACCTATTCCTGACAAGGAGATAGGCACTGCAGATAGAACCGTTGATTCTGATGATATATATATATATATATATATATATATATTAGTGTACAATTGTAGATTTTTTCTCACAATTACTTTTTTTAATGTTTACTATTGAATCAAACATTTAAACTTTTGTAATTTTGGCTATTGGCTTACATTAATAGATATTTTACTTCTGAGTTTCTCGTTGTTGGTTTTTCTCTGCAACCTTTTTTTTAAATCAGAGCATTTAGCAATATTAGATATTTTTTTCTATCGAATTCTTACTATTGGTTAATTTATATTGTGCCGATTATCTTACGTTTTAATAGTTATATAATGTGCAAAAGGTTTTATTATATATGTACTGTTTCAAAAACAAGATATTTGTTGAACATCTGTTTTGTCGATTAACTACAACAACTGTTTATAATAACTGTTTATAGAATATATTAAATACATATCCGTGTAGCATTGTAGCATCCCATTGTGACATTGTGACCGCCGATGTGATGTCATGTGACGTCAATGTCAAGTCACGGTGAAGTCAGAGTGACGTAAATGTGAAATCATTATGGCAGTTTTTATGCCATTTTATGAGTCACACTGTCAGTTCACCAGATTGCGAAAAGTGTGACATTTGTGACGATTCTGCATCCTGCCAGGTGGCCAGATTTTACCAGAACCCGACCCTACCTTATTGTGTCAGCTGATATATTGCATCTGGTCGGGTATAAGTTTCAAAAGACCGACAACAGTTCAGGTTTGGTTAGGATGAAATCAAATAGTAGTCACTCAATCCAATCCAGAAACGTCACAAATGTCACCTTTTTTTTAATACTAAAGGCTTAAAATAACGTTTTTCACATTTTCTAAAACATATCCTTCAGAAAAGGTTTCTGTGTGTAACTTACAGTATAATACAGGGTCATTCATAATTCCCTCCGGGGTTTCGAAACGTTATAGTAAAAAAACGAAGACGAATATGAAAAAAAGAAACATATGAAATTATTCCGAAACTATTCAAGTTTTACTTACATACATTACAGGTGTTCTATGTGTGAACCCTTGGTCACACGGCATACATCCATGCGATAGTCCAGTTCCTGCCATACTCCGTTTCTTTAAATCTGAATCAGTGGTGTCAGTTCAACGGGCCTTTCGTAATAAATATCGAAAACAGGGACCAACTGACAAAACAATTCATGTGTGGTACCGGAAATTTAAAGAAACGGAGTATGGCAGGAACTGGACTATCGCATGGATGTATGCCGTGTGACCAAGGGTTCACACATAGAACACCTGTAATGTATGTAATTAAAACTTGAATAGTTTCGGAATAATTTCATATGTTTCTTTTTTTCATATTCGTCTTCGTTTTTTTACTATAACGTTTCGAAACCCCGGAGGGAATTATGAATGACCCTGTATAATTGAAGGTTCGTTTTTAGGGTTTCGTTCATCTCACGAAAACCTATTGCTCCCGTCCCGTTGTCTGTCTGTCACAGAGCCATTCTCGAAAACTATGTAACTTACAGAGTTGAAACTTTGTGTATAAATCAGAATATCAGCTGTGAAGAGCTGAAAATATTAAAATTTGAAAAATTCGTATTATTTTAATAAATAGAGATAAAAAACCAAAATTATAACAGCTTTTTCCTATTAAATTTAAACATTTTTCGTTATAGTCGATGCCAAAAATTAAAAATCAACGATGAAAATCTTTCTACAAAAATTATTTTTCTATCAGACGATTTCCACGTGAAAAATGAAATAAAAAGTTTCACCAATTGAAAAAAAAGATTAATATGAAATAAAATTGATTGACGTCATAGTGGTAATAAAACATAAAACGGAAAGATTTCTCAATAATACAAGGAGTATGAGTATGTGTATGTGCACAAAACAGATTAATATCACTTCATTAGAGAATTAATAAAAAGAAAATCTGACGTCATATTGGAAGTTTAACGGATTTTTCAAATGTTTCAGAATAATACAAAGCGTGTATCAATATGAGTAATAGAGAATAGTAAATATATGAGTTTGATAAACATATTGAATCATGATAAAAATCCGATTATGGAAATATTCGCATATTTTAACATTTTGAAGGTGTACAACATGTTTAATTTTGAAATTATTTTTTTAAATATCGCATTTAGTCCGCATGACAGATATTACAGTGAGAGAATATAATAGCGGGCTTAGACCGCTATCGGAATGGTTTAGATATTCAAAAAAAAGAAAAAATACACCGGTAAATTTTTACTTTATAAAAAACATGACCTTTTTTTTTTGCTAAATGAAATTTGTTTGAATTTATTAAAGAAAGGATAAAGTGTTTTGAAAGGAATATTAAACGAAACCCTTTGAGCGATCTTCGATCACACTTACCCACTTGTTTTTATTATTACTATTAAACTGTATGTTGCTAGAAAAATAAAAAAAAATTAGTAAAAATGCCTATTTGTATTTTTAAAAATACAAATTGTCTATACGATTGTCTACAGGCACTTGATGAAATGATATATTTTCATTGTTTTTGCTCGATGAACAGCAATAAGGCACAGAGGAAGACGGCATTTTAATAAGAATACATTAATTTTCATTTACATGTATGATATAGAATCATTTATACATATCTTTATTCTAAATTATTATCTTCCTAACTTAATTTTTAATATATTATTTAATATTCTCTTTGCTAAAATATCTCTTATTCTAAAACCTCAAATGTTACTTCCTTTTCTCATATGAAAGACTATTTTTAATAAATGCAGCATGTACGTTAAAGATGTATTTTAATTCCAATTCGGTTATAACAGATGTAATGTTATGTGTTCCGGACATTCATTGACAACTGCTTGGGCGCCCAACCTTTTACTGTTCATAAACAAATTGTGCAAGTAATGTAATTTCCCAGATACAATGTTTAGCTCTTTCCTTTGACTAAAATTCCTTTCCCACCGGGTTGCCCGCATGTGTCCTCTAAAATTCACAAAAATTACTGTTTCGCCAAATGTGGTAGCCTATTCATTACATCCTCCCAAAACATTTAGATTAATTATCCTTAACGTACATATAAATTCTTTTGCGCGTCTGCGGTTTGTTGGCCCAATGTAATATCGAATCTTGGCGCGACAATCTACTGCCCAAATGTCAGATCCCTCCTTGCTCTTGTACTGAAAACAACTGTTTTAAGCCTGTAATATCCGAGGCCACCCCATTCTTACCATCTTATACTTGCTACATATCAATAAATAACTTTCAGCTGAGATGTCTTCGTTCATTGGATATTCTTATTTCTGCCATCCTGGATTCGAACTGCTGGTTAATTGTTTACAACGCAAATGTACGATTATACGGATCACAAATTATATCCGAATTCATGCGTTATGCATTAAAATATTTCAGCCCAACATAATTCATCACCATACACAGTTGGTGTGACTAAGGAAGGCAATAATGGATTATATAGTACAGTCGGGGTGGTCTCCTGTCTTCTCCTGTCTTCCATATCCTGTTTCTGCTCTCCTCCGGTATCCTGCATCCTGTGAGCTCCGGTTTCTGGCCTCCTGTCTCCAGTTTCTGATCTCCTGTCTCCTATCCAGATGGTATCCAGTTCCTCTCCAATCCTTTCCCGGACATCTCCAGTGATCTCCAATCATCTCCCGTTCATCTGCCAGTCATATCCAATGGTCTCAGATGGTCTCTGGATTATATAAAAGATTTTTTTCAAGCGGTACTGTTCTGGATTTCTCAGGATTATGTGGATTTCTTCCGGATTTCCGGATCGCAATTTTCAAGCTATACAAGTTTTCCTGATTCTCCCTTTCTGTTCCGCATTATCATTATTCGGTTCTACAAAATTTTATTAAAAGAAAAAAAAATGCAACCTTCGCGAATCTACTGAATATTAATGTTTCTTTCTAAACAAGTGAAATCTTCAAGATGTGTAATTACTTATAACAGACTATCGTCAAATGTTATCGCCTGAACCTTCGACTCTTGAAATCTGACTCATCATTATTGTTCCGATTATCTTTACGCGGTAACTTTTTATTTACTTCTCTGTCACTAATGAGTTTGCATCCAGATAAAAACATCTAAATGAATGTGAAACAAGAAAAACAATAATAATAATAATAATAAAAACTAAATGGAATTCTGCGTTTCAGAATATTCTATATCAACTAATGTCATCCTGTGAAAAGTAAATTTTATACAAAATATGACGATAAAAATCTTATAGGTAGAGTAAATTTTTATTTCTGGGATATGTGTATTCTTCAAAGAAGTAAGTACATATTTTAAAGATTATTTAATATATGCATGTTTTAATGATTTCCTTCAGCCTATAATATTTTTTCTTTCAAAATTCTTTTACATGATGTTTTTATCAGAAAATTATTTTTTCATTTTCCAAGGTAATTTTTATATCTATGATTGCACGGGCTGAATATTTAACTTAATTTATACTCATGCATACATTATAACCTGTAAAACAAAAAATTCTACTGTTTTAGTTGTTAATTGTATAAAATGATGAAGATCATAAGTAACTTCATCAGTATATTATTTAAATATTAGATGAATGCATGACATATCGTTTACTTTTTTTTTGAATAAAAGTAGATAAATAGTTTGAAATTTAACTTTGTTAGAATATAGATACAGGTTTCCTTGGAAACTTATCTCGTTAAATTACTGTTTTTTTTGAAATTTTTATTAATCAGTATATCAATTAGTCATGCAAACATTCACATTTTTTTTTCTATATTTATGTCACATTTTATATGGTAATATATGTTTTTTTTATAATTGTGTACAACCAGAGTATGATTTTTTCCTCAAATGAAAAAAATTTAGTCATACATGTTTCGTTTGCATTTGATATTTTAAGTATTATATTCTAGATTTTTTGCATATTAAAAATTGTTTTCCTATATGATAAATTCTATATATATATATATAAAAAAAATCAATATGTTTATCAGATTTTTTTTTCAAATTAATAGAGATGGGGAGAATTTTCACATATAATGTATATGTGATTGTTGCATATATTTTTTTCATCTACATACTGTTTTTGAAAGCTAATATTGATAGATTGAGTAGGTATCAACTAATTGGTTAATAACATTGCAAAAAGAATTTTTCTGTTTAAAAGCTCTATGTCATAAAAATTTTATAGTTTTACTCTTTGAGCATTTTTAGTTAACTGTAATGAATGTTTGTTTGCTTTCACACCATCCATTTTATACCATTAACGAATTTTAATTATCCTGGAATTCCTTAAAAGGTAAACTGCATTACATTATATGTTGTTAGTTTTTGTATAGGTCATTTTCTGTGTTATGTGTGATGCTATAAGCTCTATTTCATGCATATATATTTACATTTTGACATATGTGATGGGCTGGTTCCAATTTTTGACGGAATGTAAATACCCTGGATGTATGCACAAAACATTCGCTTATGCATGTAACATTTTCATTTTTGGTGCATGTAATGTTTTTAATCTATACTAGGGCACTACAGGTAAATTTTTATATGTTTCAGGATATCCATTTTGGGCACTGTTAAATACCCATTTAAAAAAAAAAAAAAAAAAATCTTGAAAATGGATATTTAACAGTGCCCAAAATGGATACACAATGGTGATAACCAAAACAGGCATGACCCAATTTGGGCACATAACCTAAGAATCGTTCGACACAAATTGGGTTTTATTTTTTTCTGTGTAGACAAAAGTCGGATATTAAACGTGATTTACATAATGTTACAGTAATTGAGCTTATTTACGTATTATCGTTCAAATGAACTTTGGAGATTTCATTTGGTTAAAAGTTTGTGTTTTTTATGCATATTTAGATTAAAAGTTAACTGTGTCAAGTTTAACTCACTGTTTGTTTTTATAGGACCGATTAAGATAATAACTGCAAATAAATATGGATTCAAACTAGGGCTTCCAACCCGGGTTTCCCGGGATAGATAATATATGTGAAAACCATTTATTTTTTTATTGAAAACTCTAATAGATTTTTTACTTCAATTTTATTTTAGATAGCCCTCATACAACACCAAAAGAGCATTTTTACATGAAATATGTCAATCATTTATTCAAATAAAATTTTGAAATTTATTAAAAGTGGTAATTTCGCATTGGCCTTTTGCCAGAATTTATTAGCTGAAGCAATCGCTAAAAATTTCGTTATCTACAGCAGTTTTTTTATTAGGATAATTTCAGCGGTTTTAAGCCCCTTATTTCAATTACATGTCTGTTAATTTCGTGTTTTATATATACTATTTTATTTATCACATAACGAAGTTTTAATTTCGTTATTGAATATCAGCTGGAAACAAATGCTAAACTTTTTTTATTGTTTAAAGTACAAATGGATTAATATCTTGTAATCGTCTGCGAACGATAGAGATAGATTTTTAAAATATCATGCTTGAAATTTAATTTAAATGCTATAATAAATGAGTAAATAGCGATACAGTTTTGAAACAAATTGCATTTGAAAGTAAATTTTTTTCCTCTATATAACGGTGTGAAAATTAAAAATATGCGATGTTTAGAAATTCAAAAAATTGCAGTAGCAAAAATCGCAAAACCGAAATTTCATCGTCAACTGTTGCCATTCGCAAAATGACGTCAGCGTTACGCACGGACACGTTTGTCTTTTATAATATAGATAGATAGATAGGATTGATATGGCTTTATTGCCTGTTAATACCTTACAACGAAAAATAAAGCTACAAAAATAATTTTACTGCTAGCTTATTTTTTTTTTTTTACACAAACCAAAAATATTAAATCTTTGCGGCACAACCCAGTTATTAAAATCATGTTCAGAGTTCATGATAATGAGTAAGTACCCTTATAATTAGTCCGTATTTTTAAATATAATTAGAGACAAGTTGGAAATTGTACGTTAAACGTAACAAATGAGGTGCGTTCGTACTATAACTAGTTTTACAATGTAAAAAAATCACCCTTATTATTTCAACGAAATGAATTATATCGTTTGTTATAAGCGACATGAGCATGTCTTTTTTTTCACATTCTGTATGCCACGTTTACAGATGCGAATTTTTTTTTTCGACACAGACAGCTCTGCAAAATTTACCATGGAGATCTTGCTTTGAGAATGATTACCTCCATGGTTAATTATTTCTATGACTCATGATGAACGATTCTCTTGTGCTTATTTACTTTAATAGTTTGAGATATTCGGCTGTTAACCTAATTTCCACTGAAGTTATTTCAGAATCTATACATTTTTTAATGTAACTCATCTCTCAAGCAAACAATTACTTTGAACGATCTTTCTAAAAATGTAATTTTTATGCAATTTTATTCGAAAAAATAATTTTAAATAAAAATGGCCGCTTGGCATATGAAAAAAGATGTGGTTAGCCCGTATTTGTTTGCCTCAGTCACATGACTTGCGCTTTTATTATATAGGTTACGTATGATAGGATTTAATACAATAAAGAAAGCTTTTATAAACATCTTTTAAACACTTTCCAAACTAGTTGAAAAGTGTTTATGACTTCGATTTGTCTAGCCGTCTGTCCGTGCTTTAACTGGCGTAAATATACTCGGATTGCCCTGAAATTTTTGTATGGTATTGTCGTTTACTATAGCATGTTCCCTATTTCAACTGAAGTGTGTAGCACTTATAGTTTTTTTTTACAAGGACAGTCAAAAGTATTCCGTTACATTACAGTCAATGGGAAATAATCGTTTCAAGTGCATTTTGAATATGCTACATCATTTAAAACATGATGAAATCGATATATAATTATGAAACGGATTAAAACACGTTTTTTGTAGAATATGGGGTGTAAAGCATTTATTATTCATTTACAGGGTCAAACAAAAGAATTCTGTCACACATTGTTCTATGGGGGAAAATCGTTTGCAGTGTAATTTAGTGATATTTCACTATTTCAAACATAATTAAAATTATATGCATTACTGAGATGCACTATGAATTGCTCTCTTGTGTCCATTGCGTTTATTTACAGGGACACACAAAAGATATTGGTTATACAGTACACATGCGATATTCAGAGTCTATGTGTGACAAGTGCGTTTTCAACTTTGGTTTGCTTTTTTATGTTTAACTAATTTTTTTCATAGTACGTGTGTGTTTATAAACTCGGTTGTTCATATACAGAGCTACACAGGAGAATCTGTAAGTATTACAGACTATGGGAGTGAATTGCTTAACCCCTTGGGGACGAGCGACACGTATATACATGACGCATAAGGTGCTCAGAATCCTCGATTATTCCCACCAGTAACTTTTTATTGTAAACTTTGCCTTATTTAATGACAGCATTTCTGAGATTCAATTAGGTGAAAATTTCTGTTTTAAAAAACCGGTGGAAAAAGATTAAAAATTCTGTAAAGGACGCTCGTCGCGAAGGGGTTAAGAGTAGTTTTTAATTGTGTTACGAATTTTCCTGCTGAACTATATTTAGTAGACTAATAGAAGTTTGTGGAATATAAATAAATTCATATACAGGGCTACGCAAAGAAAAAGATACATTGTCGTTTACGGTTAGTAACTGCTGTGAATAAATTTTAACTTGCCTTTTAGCTTAATATGTGGTGTGTACAAAAGTCTTCAAATAATATACAGGGTTGTACAAAAGATTTCGAGTGCATTTCCATCGATTAGCGAAAATTGCTAAATGTGAATATTCTAACGGAACTAAACTTTTTCATGCTATATATCCACATCTTTTGATCATATACAGGGTTGCACAAAAAAATTTGACTACTCTTTCGTCACTGGAAGGTAATTTCGAAAACTGTATTTTTCAAAGTGTTATATGTTTTCTAAACTGTTTACTTACATATATTCTTTCACCTTATTTAACGGTGAAGTTTCGTTACACTTTTCTGGCTGTGTTGGAAAGTCTTTCATAATCTAAGCTTTATGCATGATTTTTCGTTCTTGTTAAGTTTTGATTCGACTTTCATAAAATTTTATATGACTTGACAAAATTCTGCAACTACTATATATTAAATTTCAAACCATTCGGCTAGGTAGTGTTTGCGCTGTTATATGCTTATATTAGCTTAATCTTCATTCAAAAAACACTTGAAAGTTATTTAAATAACCCTTTTTAAAGTTATTAAGTAAATTTTAGATTCTTTACCAATAAAGACTCTTTTGTAAAAAATTTCTGACATATCTTGCATTTTAAATTCTGTATAATGAAGAACGGTAATGACGGATATATCCGTCACAACCACTTAAGAGCAGTGTTGCGAATATCATTTTTTTAATTCAAAACTGTTTTCGAATAGTGTTATTCGCCTTATTTCATGTCATTAAAAAAGGCAAATATTACTATTCGAAAAATGTGCTAAATTTTTTAATCTAAAAAAAAAAAAAAAAATGCTGCTACATTGGTGACACTGCTTAAGGGGTTAAGAAAGACTATTGTAAAACGTTTAAATATGCTTGCATCTCTTACAAACTTTTCAAACTTTACATTACATCGTGATTCGATTAACTGTCTCCTTGTCTGTAACGATAAATTATTTATAAAGATACTTTTTCTAGTCCCTTGAATATCGTTATAAATAGTTTCATCATATTAATGCTGTCGCCTTATTTGACGAGCAGGACTCGTCATGTGATGCAGAAAAAACAAAGTAACTGGAATTAGGTTAAAACTGACGCAAATGTTGTTAAAGCTAGCTGCCCACAACAATACCTTAATGTTACTAAAAAGGAATTTATTTTCCAAAACGATCGAAATATAGCTAATTATAATATCAAAAAAATTATTGAAATCATTTCAGTAGCTCCCGAGAAAAGGTACATGAATATCATCTATTTTCCACCAAATCTTGTCAAACCCTTAACCAAAAAATAAATCTCCTACCCTCAAAAAATTTTAATCGAAAGGCTTAATAAATAATATGGTAGTTGGCTATATCATTCATAGATAATGCATTCTTGTAAAACGTTTTTAATTTTCTCTTTTAAAGTTTTTAATTTTCTAATTTATACAATAATTCATCTATAAGTACCATTTCTCTCTTACTTCTGCTTATTAGACAATTTCTTTAAGCGAAGACATTTTTAGGGTTTCGTTCATCTCACGAAACCCTATTACTCCCACTTCGTTGTCTGTCTGTCACAGAGCCAGCTCTTAAAACTGTATAACTTACAGTCATGAAATTTTGTGTGCTTAGAGCTAAATACCTATTATGAAGTTCAAAATCATAAAATTTGAAAAAAATCGTATTATGTTAATATATAGAGATAAAAAAACAAAAATCTAACAGCCTTCTTCTATTAAATTTAAACATTTTTCGTTATAGCAGTTGCCAACAATTAAAAATCCACAATAAAATTCTTTCTACAATAATTAATTTTCTATTGAAAGATTTCCACGTGAAAAATGAAAATGAAATATAAAGTTTCACCAATTGAATAAAAAGATTAAAATGACGTCATATTGGTAATAAAACGGAAATTTTCAAACATTTCTGAATAATACAAGGAGTATGAGTATAGTGTGTAAATACAGAAAGCAGCTTAATATGACGTCATTAGAGAATTTATAAAAAAAAAATTAATCTGACGTGTAACATTTTGAAGGTCTCTATACAACATGATTAATTTTGAAATTGATTTTTTTTAATATCGCATTTAGTCCACATGACAGATATTATTATGACAGAGTATAATAGCGAGCTTCGTCCTCTATCGGACCGGTTCAGATTTTCGAAACAACGATAAAAATAGACCGGTAAATTTTTACTTTATAACAAACGTGACTTTTTTTATTGGGGGAGGGGGGAAATGAAATTTATTTGGATTTATTAAAGGGAGGATAAAGTGTTTTGAAAGGAATATTAAACGAAATCCTTTGTGTGATCTTTCATCACACTTACCCACTTGTATTTTGTTTGTTTCACTCATAGTCCAATATTTAATAACCATAAAACAAACTATTCTGAATAACAACTCATATTCAAACTTGATAAATTTTTCAGACACAATATTAAATTAAAATGTAATAAGTACTAATTTATGATAAAATTAAAATATATATACTAAAAGTGATAACAGAACTTTTAAAGGCTTATAAATACCTGTTAATAGACAGATCTACATGTTTAGAACGCACAGTCAATATTGATAAATGAACGATTTCAGCAAAAATTTGAAAAGTGAACTTGATAAACAAAAATCGCGAGATCGCAGATATAATGAAAGCAGGTGCTATAATAAAAAAATTTATATATATATATATACATATATATATATAAGAGTTTTGTCTCATTTAGGGTATATTTGACATTTTATTAAGTGAAATCTAAGCAAACAATATATATTTGTCGCATTTAGGACATTTTTGTGACATTTACAGTAGTTAAAACCTAAATGAGACGACAAAGCACCCAAATGTGGCATTGCATTTTATGCATGTCAGTTCATCTTAAAATGTTCTTTCAATTGCTATCAATTTCTGAAATATTTAATAAACCGTTGAAATACATAAAATTGAAAGTTGAAACATTATTGAACTACTTAAAACACAAATAAAGAATAATAAATTTGAGATACAAATTATTGAATATATTATAATTAAATAATGAATAGTTTAACATTCATACTTTAAACACTTTTGACATTTAGCATGTAAAAAAAAAGAAGTAGCTAAGGACCAATACAGCATAAACTTTACGAAAGGAATCTTTAATCACTGCATATTTTAAGCAATTATTTTCCTTTTCAGTTTGCCTTTAGCTCATTTTTACTTTCAACTTCCATGTGTTAGTGAAACTGAGAAAGAATACCATTCATTTTGTTCGATTGTTCAGTGGCGATGGTGAACAGTAGATGTCGCCACCACATGGAAGCATCAATCTGGAATCGCATTGAACCCTGAAAAAGACTTTAGACTCTGCCGTAAAAAGTGCTGTATAAACATTTTTCCTTTATTCGATCGGACTCAAAAACTTATATACGTGTACATGCTTTTTTCACATCATGCTGGCTTTTTATGGCCAAGCCTCTGTTAAGAAATACTTAATTTTATTAATATCTGGAAGCGTATGTGCTCCATATTTGTGATTTAATTATTGTGTGTTTCAAAGGTATATCCTTATTTTCATCTTTTCATCATCCGTTTCAACAATAAAATTATTTAATCAAGATTCAAAGATCGCCGACCATTATTGGATAATCCATTATTATAATAATAAAAATATTAATCAATCATCACTATCATTTCAGCTGTCAATAATGAGCAGCTACTAGCTATCTATGACGAAAAAACAAGGAAAGGAATTATTATTTCCTTTTAATTGTTGAATATAAATATCCTAGTTATAAGCATAACGAATCTTGTGTTTAAATTCTGCATTAAGCTACCGAGAGCATTATATTTCATTATTATTAACAACACCATGTATGTCTCAATATTTTCTTTTTGAATTTTGAAAGGAATCTAGATAATTTTGAGATTTGAGCTTTTTAATATATTTTGTTTCTAGTGTACCACTTTCAGACATTTTTATCGTCCATATTTGAGATTTTGATGAATTATATTTTTTTCCTCTATTTTTGCTTTTATAAGTTTTAATTGTTCTTTCTTTTCAATTTTTGTGTGTTTTTTTCTCTTTCATTCCATTGTCATCTTTTACATCTATATGCTCGAGTTGTTAAGGATTCGGCACCTGCTACTTTTCGCTTTTTTGGCTGGATTTTGATTTTTTTCGTGAAACTGGTTTTAACAAATAGCTTTCAAAAGCATGAGATGGATGAACCTAAAAAAGAGACATCTGTGAGGGTGATTCTATTTGCACTCCAGACTCTTCCTGAACAGAATTTGACGTGTTTTTGCTTTTTAGGTTTTTATGCTTTCATTGTTTGAAAAAATTCAAAATCGTCTTCACTTTTATTTCTATCCAATATTAAATTTGTTTGAGGAGACGCATCATACATTATTGGAGAATTTGTATTACTACCTTCAATTTGAAAACTTGTTGTGGCAGAACAGTCAGCATTAGATGTTAACTCTTTATTATCCATCGTTATTAAATTAACATTAATGTCAAAATCAGGAGAAATATTGTCTTTCTTAGCAGGAAGATCATTATTAATAGTTGATTAGATCGTCACTAATAGATCGATTTATTGGCAGGAAGCTGTCCAGTGTGTCCAGTCCACTACTGTTTAAAAATTCAGATTGCATGATTGCCATCACATTTTTGAAATTGTAATATTCGCCTTATTTTGGCCTTATTTAACCTGTCATTAAATCAAGAGAATATGTCTATTTCATAAACCTGCTAGATTTGAAGCAATCTAAAGTTTAAAAAGTAGCGGGCTGGCAACTCTGAACATGTCAATCACAAATCATTGCCAATAGGTAAACTTTCATCAGCCAAGTCATTGGTGGGAATGTTTCGTAATGAAATATTTAATACTTTAAATTCATCTTTCTGGTTTTGTAATTTTTTATAGCGCTGAAGAGCATTGGGATCGAAAGATGATTCTAAGGTGTTACACCGAATAAATAGAAAAAGGCGAGATTTTTAAATTCATATTAAATTTATGTGTTTTCAAACTATACAAAGATTTTCAGAGCTTCAATCATATAAGAGTACTGAATAATCTAGGGATCATACGTTTTTATTTTTTTGCTTAAATATATTCCGCTATTATTACGTCAAGTTTTTGATCAAAATTTTTAAAGACATGTGTTTTTCTGTTTTGATCATTTGAAACATATATTTAAGTACTCATCCAAAGAAAAACACTAAAACATGATCATTGGGACATTTCTAATGAATTCAACAAAGCTTAATTAATCACAATTTCTTCTTTAAACATCTTTAATACATTATATGAGAATATCACATAAAATTACCTCAGTAATTCTACTAAAAGCATACTTGCCCACCTCCGGAGTTTAAAAGAAAAAAAAATCTTCGCATTTAACAGATCCAATTCGTCGATAATAGATTTCGAATAAAAATCAGTCATCTAAATGCGTAGGATATTCTAGAACAACTGTAAGTTGAAAATGTGTCGCCTTTTCGCGGTTTCACTTTAGGTAGATGAAACGGACGTTCGATGTTTTAACATCGATGAAGTTATTTGATCTTTAAAGTTAAAAAAGCGAAATCATGATCCCTGTTTTGGTATTATTCGTTGCATTTAGGGAGTAATGGGAGCACTTGATATTGAACGACGGAACTAATGAGAAAATATTTTAACACTAGAACTACCGGAAATTTTACTGAAGCTTATTTAAACTATTTCATACCAGAAATTTTATTTAAAACTACTTAACTTATTCATTTAACGTATTTCAGTGAGTTTTATATTTAATTTATTTTAAGAAGAAATTTCTAGTTTGAATCGGAATATATTCATTTGGTAACCGTAAAAATGACGGCTAATGGTAGTTCTAGTGTTAAAGAAATCGGTTTAAAGACAGTGAAATGTTTGCGTTTTGTTCCCGATGCTTCATTATACAGCATTCAAACACTATTCTTGCGTTAATATGTTACGAACAAGAACATTATCGCATTTATGGGTCGTCACATTTAACCATGAAATAAGTTTTTATTATATATATATTAATGTAAAAAAATTTCTTAAAAAATGGTATTTTCTTTGATATTTTAATATAAAAATGATTTAAAAATAATATGTAATGCATATTTTCAACCAAGTATTAAGTTTAAAAAATAGAACTATAATATGATTGCACAAAACTTATCCTATATATTATTTCTCCTGTCAACATCCCTTTTGCTAAAAAATACGAAACGCAGAACGACGAATGAGATAGCATATGAAAGTATTTTGAACAGGCTTCTGACATAGCACACTTAACGTTTCGTTAAAACATGTTTTTTTTATTAAAAACTGCAGTTAATTAAAAATTAAATCGGCATTGTTTTCATAAATGAAATGAAAGATTTTCTTCAAATCAGTGTTGCCACAAAAATAAAATACTGCATCATCAGATGACGTCATCCTATAATGCAATTAAAATACGATTGCTAATTTATTTCTTGAGCTTATTTTTGCAAAAATATCGAGCTTTTAATCGGGGTTTTATTTAATTTTTACGCGTGCGTCACATATTGTTTATTTGTTTACTTTGTTTAATCATGGCTGTGTATATGTGTAGTGTATCAGAGCACCAGGAGATTACGTAATTTAAATATTACCTTACATTTAGATATACAGTTCATTAGCATTCACAAAAATTGTAAGTATTTATTTTTTAAATATTTCATTAAGCTGTTAATATTTCTGACGTCACTTAAATGACTGCTGGACCATAAAGTTTGAACATCCCATGTTTAAGTTCCCATAGGGTTGCAAAAAAGTGGTGTACCAAATATTGATTTATGTATTTAAGACATTTCTGGAACAGTTTTGCAAAATATGAGGAAATGCTTTCATATGAATTCCCTAAACGTCTGATTCAGTGTTTCAATTTTTTTTTATAATTCTTTTTTTTTCTGTATGAAATTTTCTGTCTGTATTCTTTTTTTTTCTGTATGTCTTGACAACCTAGAGAAATGACCTTGGCGAGGCTTTTTGCCAGAGAAATTTGGCAAAAAAAATTCTGGCAATCTATTCCCATTTTCTTATACACAAGCAATCATCCTATATATTATTTCTGTTGTCAACATCCTTTTTTTCTATGCACATACAAAACATAGAACGATAAATGAGGTATCATTCGAAAAGTGTTTGAACAAGTTTCTGAGATAGTACACCCACATTTCGTTTAAACGAGTTGTTTGATTAAAAAAAAATCAGTTAATTAAAAATAAGTGCTAAAACGTACCAGGAAATAATCTGAAATATTGCAGTGCGAAAATTTCGCACGGGTCCTTCTGGTGTGTCTGTAATATATCAAAATATAAAATATTTTGTTCCAATATAGAAATAGTTTGTTAAAAGTAACAATTTCATTACTTAATAATTTTTAACACTTTTTGTAAACAAAAGAAATGTTTTTAAAAAGCAGATTTATTCCCAAACGAAATAATTAAATAAAACTTACAAACAACCTGGGCATGGTACCTTATAACACTTGCGACATAGAAACTAGACACAAAAAGTTTGTTTTAATTTTAAAATATTTTTGAAAATTATATATATATATATATATATATATATATATATATATAAACATACAACAAAACATATCAAATAAAAGGTATTGAAAAATAATCAGTAATAATGAGTAAAATGGAATAATAATTTAAAGTATGTATTTCCAAAATGTTGTTGATGTAAAAATATTTTTAAAATGAAAAAAAGTATATATATATATTAATGTGTAATAAAGCGCACCAAATAAAAAATATCTGATAATAATGAGCGAAATTGAATGATAACTTAAAATATATTTTTTTAAAAATGCGCTAATTTTACAATATATTTAAAAAAGAAAATAAAAAAATCCCATATATGTGTATTCAATAATAATATAAAATGTATAGAATAATATTGAATAATAATGAGTGAAATTGAATAATAATTTAAAATATACATTTCAAAAATTTCGTTGATATTAAAAGTATAAGTATTTTATAATGTATTTTGTAATATATTTTACATGTTAAATGTATATATATATATATATATATATATATATATATATATATATATATATATATATATATATATATATATATATATATACATAATAAAACATATCAAATAATTGATTGAATTATAAGAAGTAAAATTGAATAATAATTCAAATTATGCACTTTATAGTATGTCATACTTTTAGGATTCTTAAAAATATTTTTGGATGTGGTAAATTCTATTTTTTTACATTCAAAATATCATGTTACATTTTTTACTGCACACAACACATCCACGACGCTAGGCACTTTCTTCTTTCCAGAAGTTTTCCCGAAAATGGATGGAAAGTGTATATCACTCAGTCTCAATGGATTTGGGGATCTCGTTAACCGTGAAAATCTAGGGAATTTTTTCGGTTGAAAACTCTACAAATATTTGTTTTATTAAATTTAACCGAAAATCATTGAACGTATTTTAGTGCTGTTTTTGTTGTTGTTGTTGTTGTTATTATATAAACAATATAAATGCTTGTTTTGTTATAAAATGTTTATTTTGTTGTATAAATGAATAAACACAAATCCTAATATTAAGAAACATTTTCCGATACCACTGAACATAAAAAAGGTTTTTTCGGGATGTACATGGTATGCTAGCCAAATTTTTGTCCAAAATCGTCTCGTGAATCCAATATTTTTTGCCTACGTGTCTCCATTTGATAAATTTCCACAAACTATTTTCTGTTGATGTCGCTAAGTTCAATGTTACCGAATTCTGTTAGCAATTTTAGTAGAATTTTTACATTAATTTTGCTCAAAACATTGTTTTATATACTCCCGTGTGTTCAGCGGTCACACATTCAGTCCCATTTCATTTTCAAGCAGCATTTTAATTTTGAGTAAGGTAAAGCCAGGAGAGATGGCGCGGTCGGAGAGATTGCGCACATAGAGGGGGGAGGGGTAAGCAGTAGAGTGAGCGCGCAGCGACTTCATGAGTTGTACAACAGCAGTAGTGCAGTGTCTACTTGAAAGTGCACGTTGATTGTTTTGAGCGTTTAAGATAAAGCATTGCTATTTTGTTTTGTTTTCCCAAAGTAAGTGCTTGAAATTTCATAGTTATTCGTCAGAATTTCTACACAATGTCAGTAGTAAAAAAACATTTTAAACTTAAACGATTTCTCATAAGCTACTAATCTAGACTAACAGTGTGAACATCAACGGTTCGTTTTAGTAGCGACCATGTTTAAACAAAAGGCTGCGTAATCTCTCCTACCGAAATTGGAGAGTTTGCGCATCTGCTACTTAGGAGAGATGGCGCATTGTTCCAATTAGTTTCCATGCTAGGAGAGATTACGCAGCCTATTGGTAAATTTGCATAAAAATAAAATAAAAATAAAAATGGACCAATTTTAAGTTAAACGTGTTATCAAGTAACTTAATGTTAATTTTTAATCTTATTTGGACTTGCTTTGTCTGATTCTTTATCTTTTATCCCTTTAATTAAAGTTTTTAATCGTTTTTAAAATTATTTCCTTTTTATGATTCTTTAGACATTAGATTGAAATATTCACTCCTAATACAATAACATTTGTTCTCAAAAATCTTACAACAATGTCATTTAAGTGTAATTATTATTGTTAACAATTTAATTATAGTTATTATTAGTAACAATCTCTCCTGCCCACGTGCGCAATCCCACCAACCCTGTAAGGACTGATTGCGCAAAATAACTTTCTTGGTTTTATTACAACTGTTCTATTACATTACAACATAACAACAAAATAGCAATGGAAATGCATAAAAAGCAAATGAAGTCAAAGTTATTCATGGATAGTTTAGCAAAAAAATTATATTTAGTTTTTTTATTGTTATTCTTTTGAGTTGTGCGCAGACTCTTCTAGCTTTACCTTATGGTTTTTAAAGAAGTTTTATTTATTTTTAATTATTATTATTGTTGTTGTCGTTTTATTTATATTCTGAATCAACTAAAGGGTTTGTATCATCATTTACAGTATCATATTAACTAAAATTGATTTTAGATTATTTTAAATTTAATATATTCTTTTAGCTTGCGCGCTAACAACATCAAAGAGCATTTTTACATGAAAAATATAAATAATGTATTCACATAAAGTTTTGAAATATGTTGAAATATATAATACTTTCGTATTAAAGGCATGCCAAGAGTTAATAGCCAAAGAAATCGACTTTTTGCAGACAGCAGCCTTTTTTTTTTTCTTGATAATTTCAATGGCTTAAGCGCTTTGTTCGATTACATATCCGTTTAATTTTTGTTTTATTTATATTATTATTATTATTTTTTATTAATGAAGTTATAATTTTCTTATGTAATATCTGCCAGACACAACCGAATTATTTCTTGTTTTAAGTGTAAATGGGTTATTCTTTTGTAATCGGGCTGCAGGTGATAGAAATATATTTTTAATAATTCATGCATGAAAATTATATTAACGACCAAAAAAAACAGCTAATTGAGATACAGTTTTCAAACAAATTGCAGTTTAAAGAATATATTTTCGTTATGCGATGGTATGTAAAAATTGAAATTTTGCGACATTTAGAAGTTAAAAAAAAATGCAGTAAAAGAGAAATTTATTGGTCAGGTGTTGCCATTGTCAATATGACGTCAAAGTTACTTTCGGTCAAGCTTTTGCTTTATAATAGAAATTTGATTTTTATGAAATACATAACTTTTTTCAGAAACGCTGCAGTTCAATAAATAGTTTCTTTTAATGTTTGTTGTTATTCATTCATTTCCCTTTTTTTCTTTTTAAAAAAAAAAAAAAAAACAGAAAGAACATATTTTAAACGTATGCGAAACTGCCGATGAAGTTTAATCTTCATTAAAAAAGTCGTAAGTTATTTTTCTATTTAAAATACATTAATAATGTAAAATTAGATTTCTGAATAATTTTAAACCGAAGCTTTTATTGGTAGATTTTATTTCTTATTTTACAATGAACATATTAAGAGAATTAAATAAATTTACATTTTTTTTTATTTATATTTTTGCTTGATATAATTGAATATAAAATTACATATTTTTAAGTGAATCTTTCCATGTGTTACAAATCTTGTAAGTGAACAATAAAAAAAGCACTGTTATGAATTTTGATATTCTTAAAAGAACGTAAATTAATTTACAAAGAACTTTTCAATGCTTCATATAGGTGTGACTTTAATTTGTTTGCAAAACTTTTGCCCTTTCTAAATAAATTTTCGGAACTGAATCTTCAAAGATTAATGAGATTCCCTCAGAAAATGCTTTTAGAACGAAAGTTAATTTTCTTAGAAGATTAATGGCAATGGTGATATCTTGAAAATAGTTATTGTGATATTTGAAAATACCCTATTCAACTATTAAAAACAGTTTCTGCAGATACCGCTGTGACTGTTCATATGTTAATGTAAAGATAATTACTTGAATCATCTGGCGTGAAGTAATTTTAAAACAAAAATTTTCTTGCATGAATTAAACATTGCCCGTTAAAATAATTGTCTCAGTGAAACGAAGACTCATACACAGCGCAATATTACTTTGCTCCATATTTAGCTACGGTGGATATTAAAACCTTTCGTCAAGCATAACTCAAAATATATTTGACGGATTTCGTTTCAATTTTTACAGCAGATACTTATAAAGGTGACAACGACACCTATTTATTACCAAGAAAAAATTTCAAACCGCTCAGAAATTATATTAAAAAATAGATAAAAAAGAACAATTAAAGTACATACGTCACGAAAATTTAGTGCGTACGTCATTTTCACCGGCGGGAGATATTCGTAAGCAACTGGATTTCAAGAGTTCATGGAGCATGGAGCAAAAAATGCACTCACTAATATTCAGCACAATAAAAGGTACTTTTCGGTTAGCCGAGCGCCAGTGATATATATACATGTCGTGTGTATAAGATACGTCAGTGATATAATATATATATATATATATATATATATATTTATATACATACATATCACTGGCGCCCAGCTAACCGAAAATTACCCCTAAAAATATATTTCAATTGGTATATTATCACAAAATATATTTCAAAAATGGAAAATTAATCTGGAATTTTTTCTGTTTGAAGGAAAAACCCGCAATAACTTATTAGAGATTTGGCGCAAATCTGACCAGCTTTTGTATTTTTCGTGTGTAAATTAGAAACAATTCTTTGATGTTTAAGTAAAAGGTTTTTATTTATGGCATTATTTCTTCTTATTTTATTTTCCTTTTTAGTATTTTAAATGGAATTAGCTAAAGGATGTATTTTAAATTAAATGATTGAAACACATGTATTTTTAATGTATGTATTTTTAATGTATGTATTTCAAATGAAATGAGTGAAAAAATTATATTTAAATGAAATGAATGCAATGTGAAGATGTTATAGGAAAAATATTTGGCAATTTATCAACTGCGCCAGGTTAACATAAAAGTACCAATATATCAAATGGTATGTAGTATGTGAAATGAAATAATTTTATTATAACCACCTATCGTACAATAAAAATAGCTAATATTCTGCATTCAGAGGGAAAAGTTCCATATCCTGCGCCGGTAGATTTGGCGAGTTCTTTTTTGGTGATAGCTGTTTCGATGTGGTTGTTGCGATCTTCAGTCTTTCGGTTACCTTTTCTAAAGTTATGTTTTGCAGATGTAATATTATGTAAATATATTTTTTTGTAGATATTTTTTTTTATTTTGTATATATATATATATATATATATATATGTTACATTATTAAATCTTGCTTCGAGATGTTTCTCTGTTTTATGATAAATTATCACCAGTTTCACTATTTCCTTATTCCTTAATAATATCTGTCATTAATTCTATTTAATTCTATTAAATTCCCCTTAAATTCATTATTATTTTGCCCAATTTACTTAAATATAAAGCTCTCAGTTACTCTTAAATTATATCATAAATTCTGATCATTTCTGTGAATTCGAATGTTTTTTCGAAAGCCATTTTATTTTATTTTTCCTTTTCTTATTTCCGAGTTTCCCGCGCTCGTCCTGTTCACTGTAAAATGCGTCCGCTTAGAATATGTTAAAACTATTTACTTTATCATCCTCATTGGTCATGACGTATATTGTACACGTATTCCAAATTATCTCATTGGTTAGAACACGCGTTACGTCATGATCTGGTACCTTTCCGCTTATTCACAAAAAGCGAGTGTAACCGTGCTTCCCTCAGTTTTTTGGCCGTTTTGCAGTTGTTAACAGTCTCCTGGCTGCGTCTTTTAGTCATCCTGTATTCTAAATAATTCTAATTGTAGTAGTATTCTAATAGTTGTCGAGAAGTATGATCATATTCGATGTTTTTTAACAACAGCTCGTGACAACTATTTCAGTGAGAGACGGCACTGCACATTTGAATCATGTGAGAACTGCTTCCATGTCGATTTTTGAAATAAAACATGGAACTCTGAATCGAATGTCTTTTTCTTCATACTGGAGAAACACCCACGATTGCCTAGATTCGCTACGACGACTGCCACTATATTTATTCTTCGGATAATCGACAACTGTGTCCAGTTTTATTCATCGAAAGAACAACCCACTTCACTTACATAATTAAACTACAATTCCGTACACCTCATCGCCAATCTTCTTCAACGATTTCGTCGAATTATAACACAAGCCGGCAAGGATATGGAAAATTCTACGCATCAGCAAAGTACGAATGCAGATAATCTATTATAAGAAAGTTGATGTAATAACTCAAGACGGAAGCTAAAATATCCACAAAAATGTTCTCGAGAAACAACAGTCTACCCCCAACGACGCCAGCCAGGATGAATTATTTGGAATACAGCCATAACAGAAATATTACAAAAAGTAATGTCAAAATAACAACAAAAGTTGTTAACAAATGCATTTCAATTGTAGTCACCCGAGATTCTAATGTAAATACTACAAGAAATAACCCCTCAAATAACAGATCTTTTCAGCAAAATGCTAGATCTTTTCAGCCAAATGTTAGGTCTTTCCAGCAACATAATATACCTTTTCAACCACAATATTATGTACCCAGAAATTGGATTCGCAAACCAAATTTTAACCCACCTAATTCTAACTTCAATGCACATGGTTCTAGATTTGAGAATCCTAGAATGCAAAATAATCATTTTCAGAGACGTTATCCATCTAGACCTTGCAGGATTTGCTTAAATCAAGGAATACTTAATGCTTTTCATTGGGAGAGTAATTGTGTGTTTAAAGTTAACCCTTTACAGTCTGCTACTCCTCCCACTCCCCCACAACAACCTAATAATAACATTTGACAACTAATTGTTCCTGGTTATACAAATCAACATAAAATTCCTTATGTTATAGACTCTGGATCGACCACCTCAATTTTACCTCTTCATTTTGTAAATTTGTTAAATGTTAAAGTTAAGAATATTCATCCTGTTAATATTGGTCAAGCCAAGGGCTTTGTACAGGTTAAACAATCTGATGATTTATTTCTTAAAATTGATAAAATTGAACAATATGTTAATTTTCTTGTTTGTGATACAGATTTAGAATATGCAATTTTAGGATTGCCGGACTGTGCTCTTTTTGATCTAAAAATTGATTATGCTAAGTGCAGTGTTACACAAGGGAATACTGTTTTAAATCCATGTATAACCAGAAGTAAATTAAAATCTATTCATTTCAATTTAAAAAATGCATATCAGTGTGTGCAACCTGATTATGGAAAGGTCATGACTCCTCAATCTTTCGCGCAACCTAATGATAATAATTCTAAATTACTTGGGGAAATAAATTCAATAGATAATGAAACTTTAAGGGATATTTTGAGGGATTATTTAGATATTTTTTCTAAAAGTAAATATGATGTCGGAAAGATAAACATTGAACCTCAACGAATTTTTTTTTAACTCTGACCTACCTGTATCTATGAGGCCTTATTGTATTTCCATGGTAGATGGAAAAGAAATCTCAAACCAAATTCAATCTTTGTTAAATGCTGGTCTAATTAAGGAAAGTAATAGTCCTTACTCTTCCCCTGTCACTTTGGTAATGAAACGGGATGAGGGTAAAAAGACAAGATTATGTGTAGATTACCGTAAATTAAATTCAATAATGAAAAACGATGCAGAACCTCTACCCCGTATTGATGATAGTCTAGATAAATTGTGTAATGCCCAGTATTTTTCCACCTTGGACTTAGCCTCTGGCTACTGGCATATACCCATACATCCTGCAGATAAAGAAAAACTCGCTTTTACTACCAATTCTGGTTTATTTGAGTGGAATGTACTCCCCTTTGGTGTAAAAGTTGGACCATCTATATTTAATAGAACTCTTAGAAGAATCCTCACAAAATATAAAATTGATTTTGCATGCTATTATTATAATGATATAATCATTTTTCTTCCTCCTTAACAGAACATATCCAACATCTAATCAAAATTTTTGATTTATGTAGACTTGAGAACATTAAACTTAAATTATCTAAATGCAATTTTGCTCACAATAAAATTAACTTTTTAGGGTATGAAATTAAAAATGGTACTCTCACCCCTGCTAATGCTAATATTGATGTCATTAAAAAATTAAAACCCCCTTCAAATGTTAAGGAACTTCAAAGATTTTTAGGATCCGTTAATGTGTGCCATAAATTTATTGATAAATATGCAGAAATTAGGTATCCTCTCAATAGACTTCTTAAGAAAAATGTTTTGTGGGAATGGAATACAGAGTGTCAAAATTCCTTCCAAAAATTGAAAGATGCACTAATTGCTAAACCTATCTTAAAAATTTATGACCCTAATCTACCCCTCCATATGTTTGTTGATGCCTCACAGGTAGCGGTAGGTGCAGTCCTTAAACAGCCAGATAATAACAATTTCTTACATCCAATTGCTTTTTTCTCTAGAGGATTGAAAAGTTATGAACGAAACTATTTTATTACTGAGCTAGAATGTCTTGCGATCATTGAAACATTAGATAAATTTTATCACTATTTTCATGGTGTGAAATTTACTATTCACACCGACCATGCATCTCTTATGTGGCTTAAGAATGTAAAACATCTAAGAGGTAGACTCTTTAGATGGTCTTTGAAACTGAGTATGTTTGAGTATAAGATAGAATATTTAAAAGGATCTACAAATGTCGAAGCCGACATGTTGTCAAGAAACCCTATTTCTCATTTTACTCAACCACTCACGTTTCTTCTGGATGTTAAAGAGATACTTGATAAGCAGGAAAGGGATAATGTATGTGGGAAAAATTACTTAAATGACAATGGACTGATGATCATTAAAAGAAAGGATTTTCGAAAAATAGTAGTTCCCATGTCCTTAAGAAGGAAATTGCTTGGCATTGCTCATGAAAAATTTGGTCACCTTGGAATTCAAAAAATGCAAAATTTAATTTCTCCTAATTATTATTGGCCCGATATGACTCAGGATATAACTAATTTTGTGGAGCATTGTGATACTTGCCAGAAAAACAAAAACCCAGACAGAAAAATTTGGCTTATTACAAGCTATGCCAACCACAGATCAACCTTTTGAATGTCTTTCTGTTGATACTGTGGGAGGATTTAACTATTATAATTCAACCAAAAAATATCTTCATATAGTCATAGATCATGCAACCAGATATGTGTGGGCATTTCCCTCAAAGAGTGTCACCACAGAAACATATACCAATTGTTTGAAACAGATCTTCAATATTCAAACCCCTCGACAACTATACTGTTTTAACAAAATTTCCAGTATTCAGACCCCTCAAAAAGTACTAAGTGATACGAATGCTGCATTTACTTCTTCTAGATTTAAAAAATTTCTGCGGAACCATAGTATTAAACAGCGTTTAACCACAGCACACCATCCACAAACGAATGGAAAATGTGAACGAGCGAACCAGACAATAGTTACTAGATTAAAGTGTAAGGTTAATTCTACCAGCTCCAAAGTCCCTTGGACAAAAATTTTGACGGAAGTAGTTAATGAGTACAATAATACACCCCACTCCATAACTAAATTCCCCCCTGCCTATTTACTCTTTGGCCAATTACCCTATGATTCCCCCCTTAAACAAGGCTATGACCCCCCTGTAAATGAAGCCCTTAAAATTGCGAAAGCGCGTACTGATGAATTCCATTTGAAAAGTAAGAAATACTATGATCAAAATTATGTCAAACCAAATTTTGAAGTTGGTGATCTCGTCCTTTATGAAGAGCTTCATTACCCTAATACTAGAAAATTAGCCCAAGTATTTTCAGGACCCTACCGAATACTTAGAAAAGTCTATGAGGTAAATTTTGTAATTGATAGAAAAACCCAATTAAAAGATGTTGAAATCGTTCATGTTTCAAAATTACGTCTATATTACCCTCCTGATAAATTAAGATTAGCACATGAGCAATTACCACCGGTACAGAAGCAAGGAACTCAAGTTAAGTCAATAGCTTAATCTTAAATTTTCTATAAATAGAATTTTAGTAATTAAATATTCAAATTAAAGATTAAAGGTAAAAATGATTAATTTCAACGTTACGGGTATATTCTTGGGTGTGCAACAAGAAGATATTTGTTTGAGGTTTTTACTTAAATTTAGCTGGTTTATGAGGGATATATTAGTTATTTTTAATCTAAGACTTCTAATTAATGTTGAAGTATCAACTGTAACTAAAATCCTAATTTTAATTGATATATTTTATTTATTATTATGTAAATGGAACTAACTTAAAATTAAATTATATAAAAACAATTAAAAAAAATGATTGAATTCTATCAACCTTTTATTAAAAAAAAAATCCAGTCTGATTTTTTCCTTATCGAATGAAAATAAGAAGATTGTGTAACACTACTGAAATGATGCGTATCTCTTTTCTTTCAAAAAAATTTTTTTTTTCCTTTTCCAAACAACATTTTTACTTTTTTTGTTGTTTGTTTTTCTTATTGAGCATATTTAATCCAGGTGTATGATCAGAAACTTATTTCAAAGCTTTTCTGATTACATGATAGTGAATTAAATTAAATAACTCAGATAAGATATAATTTATAATTTATTATTGTTAGATTATAATTATTATTGTTATTATTGATATAAATATGTGATAAAAGATTAATATATTTATTGAAATATTGTGATAAAGATAGAAACTTATGATGAATTGGTTAACCAATGATTAAGAAACACGATTATTACGATAAGATTGACTTGATTGTTATTAAATAAATTAAGTATTAGTATTAAATAAATTAAATTGCTGGATCAGTGGTGAATAATTCTAATCCTGGAATGACCTATGAGGAGAATTACACCCCATATTGTCTAAATTCAAGGTGATATTTGTTCATTACTTTTTCTAATGCAAACTTAATATTGAAATGGTAAGAGTTGTGTACATTTAAACAGTTACGAGTTATTATGATTTGATTTTACAAGATGACATTTTAAAAGAAAGATTAATTATTTCGATGTTAAAAGAAATACTCATGAAGAAATGAAGTATTGTTTTTAGTAACTAGTGTTTGATTGTTATTTTATTATTGTTATTAGATATATTATTTATATTCATTTTTGTTTTATTGTTGAAACTTTATTATTGCAACTTTATATTGTTATCACAACAGTAGGACTGGATCAGTGTATTAGGACTCTAAATAGGTATTCACATAATGGACTTTCAGTAGGACTGAAAATCACTTACGGACATTAATAAGTGAATATTACTGAATTACTTGAATTCATCGATAAAAAGTGAAAAGTTGCTTATTATTGTTATTATTTTATTATTATAATTTATATTGTTCTCCTAAACTCATACATTATTCATTTGATTTAGCATTAGGACTCTAAATAGGTATTCACATAGTGGACTTTCAGTAGGACTGAAAATCACTTATGGACATTAATAAGTGAATATTACTGAATTACTTGAATTCATCGATAAAAAGTGAAAAGTTGCATATTATTGTTATATTTTATTATTAAATTTATATTGTTCTCCTTTACTCATATCTTATTAATTTGATTTTGCATTAAGAAGCAAAACTTATGCTAATAATTAGCAACAATTATTGTAACTCATTATTCTTAAAAGTGTAATTATTTAAAGCAGTTCCCACATAGTCGCGTTTTTAAAATTAATTATTTAATTTTTTTGGCTTAATAGTATTCAGAGGTATTGAACATTTTGACATGTCGGCCAGGTGACTGTATTGTAATTCGAGTGTCTTATTTTTCTCCCAATGAACTTGTAGGTCAGTTAGACCTACCTGTTCATACATTTTTAGGGAGGGGGGATATTGTTACATTATTAAATCTTCCTTCGTTATGTCTCTCTTTTTTATAATAAATTATCACCAGTTTCACTATTTCCTTATTCCTTAATAATATCCATCATTAATTCTATTTAATTCTATTAAATTCCCCTTAAATTCATTATTATTTTGCCCAATTTACTTAAATATAAAGCTCTCAGTTACTCTTAAATTATATCATAAATTCTGATCATTTCTGTGAATTCGAATGTTTTTTCGAAAGCCATTTTATTTTATTTTTCCTTTTCTTATTTCCGAGTTTCCCGCGCTCGTCCTGTTCACTATAAAATGCGTCCACTTAGAATATGTTAGAACTATTTACTTTATCATCCTCATTGGTCATGACGTAGATTGTACACGTATTCCAAATTATCTCATTGGTTAGAACACGCGTTACGTCATGATCTGGTACCTTTCCGCTTATTCACAAAAAGCGAGTGTAACCGTGCTTCCCTCAGTTTTTTGGCCGTTTTGCAGTTGTTAACAGTCTCCTGGCTGCGTCTTTTAGTCATCCTGTATTCTAAATAATTCTAATTGTAGTAGTATTCTAATAGTTGTCGAGAAGTATGATCATATTCGATGTTTTTTAACAACAGCTCGTGACAGCTATTTCAGTGAGAGACGGCACTGCACATTTGAATCATGTGAGAACTGCTTCCATGTCGATTTTTGAAATAAAACATGGAACTCTGAATCGAATGTCTTTTTCTTCATACTGGAGAAACACCCACGATTGCCTAGATCCGCTACGACGACTGCCACTATATTTATTCTTCGGATAATCGACAACTGCGTCCAGTTTTATTCATCGAAAGAACAATCCACCTCACTTACATAATTAAATTGCAATTTCGTACACCTCATCGCCAATCTTCTTCAACGATTTCGTCGAATTATAACATATATGTATATACCGGGTGTCCTTAAAATGACTGACTGATTTTAAAATTCAATAACTTACAAACGGTGACAGATATTTAAAAAATTCTTGCAGGACGGTTATGTACGATGTCAGGAGTTTTTTTTACTGTGATTCCCGGTTTTAGTTTGAATTATCATCAATAGATGGCGCTGCGAGCAGTAAGCGCTCAATCCAGACCAAAACTGACATCAGGAGGTTACATGTATGGAGTGGGTATCATTCACAAATACAATTCTTTTTAGGGCCCGATTCTGAGCTCAGTCGTTATATTTTCGATCAAATGTGTTGTTGCCATGAAAATAAGGAATTCTTCGATATAAGGACAACATTCAGAATTGGGAATAAATTTAATAAGCAGTATGCGAGTGAGCAGACGATTTTATATTTGTGAACCTTTTTTTCCTGGATTTAATTACTTTTTATCGTCTGATTTAAAGAATATTTTGTGCATCGCATATTAAAACTAGGAGAAGAGATTCAGTATTTTTTTTTCTTTTTGTTGTTGTTAAAAATTTCATAAATTTTGTTAAATTATAAGAAGATTTTAGATCTTTTAAGGAAGTTTGTCAGTAGATTTTTATGCATGTTAAATCCAGTTTAAAAGAATCTTGGAAATGGTTTATACTTCGGAAGAAAAAATATTTATAATACTGGAGTACTACCGCTTGGATCAAAGCATACACAGAGTAAGGAGATTTAAACAGAGACCCAACTTCTCTTGAAAAGAGCGACTGCAGTGGATGACTTAAAAACTAAATCATCGCTTTGGCGATTTTTATCTTCGAGATTTCCGTTTAATTGTAACCCTATTCTGCTTGGCGCCTTTTGCTGTTGTCATTTTCACCTGTGTACATTTTCGGCTTTCGCTATTTGATTTTTGAATCTTGATTAATATTTGTTATTAAAATTATTCTTTGAAGATCAAATAGGTCATTATAATTCTTCAAAATGCTACGAAGATTTTTATTCCCAAGGATCATTAAGTTGTGATTTATTTTCATGTGTTATATTTGTTCTTACTTTTCAAGTTCCATAATGTAATTTGGTTCATTCGTTCGGAAAGTATAAAACATCTTTTTTTTTTTAGGTCATAATGCTTTCCCGTGGATATGTAGACGATTTTTCAAATTTCATTTTTATCTAAAATGAAAATGGAACATTTGCATAATGGATTTAGACGTAAAATTATGAATGCTAAATTTTCAATATGGATTTCCAATAGTTTTAGAATTTTGCCGATAATTTTAATAGAATTTAGAAATTAATTGCTTAAAATATTTGAAAATGTTTTTGCATCTGTTCAGGAAATATAAACATCTTATTTTTATATTTTTTACAATTTTTAAAAGCGGTTTTTTTTTTATCAAAACGAATGTAAATTTAATGAGACTACGGGGGATGAATACCTGTTTATTTTTTTAAAAAATAAAAGAATAAGCTATTCATCAGAATTTCAGAATATCATTGTATAACACCGTGTTTAATTTAATGATTCTAATTTCTGGAACATTCGAAGAATTTTATATGCTTATAAATATGCATGCAATTGAAAAAATGATAATTGAGGATTGTACGATGTTAAATGATATGAGAAATGAGATTTAAAAAACAAGCAGTAACAAGCTGTCGCCGTTTTTTTTCACCTTCCCTCATTTGTCGCCAAGAAAGAGACAGCCGTATTAGAAATCTCGCTTCTGTTATGGCCGTAGTTTCTGCGTTACCCGCAGCAATCGCCACTGTCTATGGGTAATCCTATGTCAAAGAAGTTGCCATTGCAGTGTATGAGAGATGATTCTCTGTTTAAATATCTTTACTCTGTGAAAGCATAATAGCGACTAGAAGAAGTTTGCAAGAGAAATTTAACGTAAGGAATGCTCCGCATCCGAATACAATTAAACAATTGTATGAGAAATACAAAAAACCGGTAGTGTTGCCGACGATTTGGTAGACAAAGTTGGACGACATAAATCGGCCATGACTGAATCTAAGGTGGATGTTATTAAAAATGCTATTAATCAAGATCCGAGAATATCGGTCCGCAAAATTGCAGCTCCATGCTCGGAGAGTAAAACCACAACGCAAAAAATATTGCGAAAGTGTTTGGAAATGTATCCTTACAAAATACAAACGCCAGGAATCGCTTCCTATCATTATGAAAGAAAAAAGCCTAATGTTTGCAAATGAAATGCTACAGTTGATAGATGAAGGGGGTATTGACACAAACCGAATTTGGTTTTCTGACGAAGCGTATTTCCATCTGGATGGCTTCGTCAATAAACAGAATTGGAGGATATGGGGAACTGAGAACCCTCATGTGTGTGTGCCACGATCAGTCTACTCCAAAAAAATTGCTGTGTGGGCAGCCTTATCCAGTAGTGGAATTATTGGGCCTTTTTTTGGAGGAAACTGTAAATTCAACTCGATACATCGAAATATTGCACCAATTTGTGGCCATATTGAATACATTAGGCAATTTACAAACAGATTGGTTCATGCAAGACGGCGCGAGACCTCATCGGACAGCTGATGTTTTCACTTTCCTCGAAGAATATTTTGATAACCGTGTCATTGCATTGCATTATCAAAATGCAACCGATACAGGTATGGATTGGCCACCGTGTAATCCGGACCTCAATCCATGCGATTTCTTCCTATGTGGCTACCTAAAGGATGCAGTGCACAGACATAATCCCACCACTATTACCGAACTGCAACAAATCATTAGTCATGAATGTGAAGCTATTTCAGAAAGAACTTTGGAGGACGTATGTGGTAATTTTGTTCTTCGTTTAAGACATATGATTGTGTCGAATGGTGAGCATTTTGAGAATATCGTAATGTGATTGAACGCGTCTAATTTATGGTCTTTACCCTTTACTCCTTGGATTGAGGCATTCTTTTAAATATGAGTTATAAAGCGTTGATATGTTTAGAGAATTTTACGAATTTGTATTTATCCCATGTAATTTTCTTTATCTGTTTGGTTAATTATTTTAGCTATATAGTTTAATGGTTAGTTATTTTTTAGAAAATTTTTTAAATGATCAAAAATATTTGAAAATATTTATTTTGTTATTTTGCTTATTATTTCTTTATTAACTTTGTTAACATTATCAATTTCTCTATTAAAAATAGTGACACCTTCATTTATCCAATCAATATTGTCATTCTGATTTATTATTCATAAACCTTTTCTTATACAGTTTAATACATATTCTCTATGCATATATATATTTTGTAGTAATAATTTGTTATCTTCGGAAGAGCTTTGTATGTATGGTAAATAAATGGTGAGAGAAACATTTGACAGCGTATTAATTATATTTTGAATTTCCATTTCATTTGCGACTTTTTAAGTAAGTTCTTAAAATTAAGGCGATAAATAAATTCTTGCAAGTGATGCTTTAAGAAGAAGTAATCAAAATCTTCTAAACAGGAAGTATCTCATAAAAATAAAAATGAAAATTGTCGCAACTCAAAGTAATTCGTTCTAATTTTACTTCGCCATGCTTTAAAAACGCCACAATAAGTTCACCATTTAATGAGATGAAAGAATATATCTAATTAAACATTTTAGAAAACGCATAACACATTTGAAAACAAGATTTCAGTAATTAATACCCATATCCAAAAAAGTACTCCACTTTTTTGCAAGGCCCTGTATATAGCCTATAAAACTGTACATATTCTACAAAGATTCTAAAGTTACTTTAATAAGAAAATACATAATGCAGTTGAAAATTCACCTTCAGAAGTTTCTAGTAATAGATGAAAACATATTAGAACTACTTTGTATAGTCCTGTATGTTACCTACAAATTTTTTACATGCCAAATATGAAAATAAAATTTAATTCAAGCAAAAACACGGTTAAAATTGCTGAAATAACAATTGCAGAAAGTATCATCCATTGGCGGCCATATATTTAGTTTTTTGCGTGGCCCTGTACAAGATATCATTAAAATGCATAACATAACTCGAATAAAAGACTCTTTTCCGCAATTCACGCTCATACTTGGTAATGTTTACGAATTCTTTTATGAAGCCCTGTATATGATCTATAGCATTATGCACGTCACGTAGTATGCAAAACTGTTTTTTAAACCGCTTACCATAACTGAAAGCGCACTTCCAGCAATTATCGCTTATAGACAGTGTTCCAGATACAGTACTGTAACCGAAATCTTTCGCGTGTCCCTGTAAATGAACGATAAATGTACATCATATTATACAACAAGTTTTAGTAAACCTCAGTAATGTATATCAGTTTCATTATATTAGAAATACTGTAGCATAATTAAAATACGCTTCAAACAGTTTTTCCCCGTAGGGCATTATGTAGCAGAATTTTGTTGCGTAGCCTTGTAAATGAATGATAAATGCTTTACACTCCATATTCTACAGAAAACATGTTTTAGTCCACTTCATAAATGTAAATCAATTTCATTATGTTTCTAACGGTGTAACATCATTAATATACACCGTAAATGATTTTTTTCCATGTACCATCATGTTGTGAAATTATTTTGGGTGGCCTTGTAAACGAATTAAAAGTTCTACACATACAATATTCGATAGTAAGCATCTTTTAGTGCACTTCAGTGCTATATATTATTTTCAATAAGTTTGAAATAGTGTAACATCATTAAAATACAGTGCAAATGATTTATCCGATAGACCATAATAAAACGGCATGCTTTTAAGTGCCCCTGTAAACGAACCATAATTCCTACAAACTTCATTTTCAATACAGAGCATTCCATGGTGAAACTCAATATGCTATATAAGATACATACATGGCAATTGGAATATATGTACACAAGTTAAAGCATGGAAAGACGGCCAGATAAACCGAGTGCATAAACACTTTTCAACTGTGTTATGGAAAGTCTTAGAAATAATAAATTTAATTGATAAAGAAGACTCATTTTTAAAAAAAACCCTTATTCTTCTTGGAATGTAACAAGTTTTAAAAAATGTCGATATTTTGAACACTGTTGTTACACATTTGGATTTGGAAGAAGTCGCTTGCGTGGAAACAATACTTTTATCTATTGTTGCTCGGACTCCTACAATATTGAAATTATACCGTCTGAGTTCAGAATCGGAGCCCTAAAAAAATATTGTATTGGTGAATGAGACCCACTCCATACATGTAACCTCCTGATTTCAGTTTTGATCTCGAGTGAGAGCATATTGTTCGCAGCGCCATCTATTGATGATAATTCAAACTAAAACTGGGAATCGCAGTAAAAAAAAAACTCTTGACATCGTACATTACTCTCCAGTAAGAATTTTTTAAATACCTCTCCCCGTTTGTAAGTTATTGAATTTTAAAATCAGTCAGTCCTTTTTCAGACGCCCGGTATATATGCTTTAAATTGTAATGGTTGGGAATGAGATTTTTAACTTTTTATCTGTGATTTCGGAAATATTAAAACATTAAAAAAAAAATGATAAAGCTGTCGCAGGCGCACCGGGGTATCTTTTTGGTACTAAAATGACGATCTTATGTGTGGGCAACTGGGCTATTTTGGTGAGATTTTGCTTCGCATAGCGACTCGGTAGAGCAGATTCTGTTGTTTTATGTTAAATTAAATATTGTGTGTTTTATAATAAATTAACCACTGTGTGTGTTTTATGATAAAATAAGACAAAGATGTCATATACGCACCATATTGGCGCGATTGCAACAAAATAGCAATTTTATGCCAAACATGGTAACACGGTTATTTTGTTTATGTGTTAATAAGTGTTAATACTTACGATTCATTGTGATATTTATATTTATTATTATATTTATTATTATGTTTAGTATTTATAACTGTTTTTTTTTTATTATTGCATGCTATTTGTAACTAATATTCAAAAACAAAGTTTTCGCCAAATTGGATAAATTACTTTAATTTACTCGAATCTTTTCAAAATTCTGGATATTTGATGGCTTATTCTCGAAAAATGTGGAAATATAATTAAATTTTCATTGCGAACATTGTTAACGTTGGAATGTGTAAGTTTAATTAGTTTATTATGAATTGAATCAACGATTTCAACAGGTTAACCTCGGTCAATGGCAATTGATTTAATGTGGTCTAATTCTGCCTTGAGTAAACTCACAGACGAAAAAAAAAATGAAGGCGCGATGAACATTAGGTATTAAAAGCAGCCAAATTTTGATTAGGAGGTTGAGATGAAAGACGATTTTGGGGTAAAAAAAAATGCGAATGGTTTACGATAAACAGTGGTTTGGAATGAGGCATTTTCGCGGTAAACCATAACATCAAGGAAAGGTAGTTGGTTATTATTTTTAAATTCAGATGTAAACTGTATATGTTCATCTACAGAGTTCATAACAAAAAGAATATAATGTATATATATATTGCTAGAATCCAGTAAAGCGAAATAGTCATGGACATAGTGGGTGTAACATGGAAAATTTAACTTATTGAAAAGGTTTGAATCGAAGTAATGCATATAAAAATCACTGAGGATTGGGCTCAGGGGCGAGCCCATATACATATCAGCCATGCGATAAAAATCACTGTTAAAAATGAAAGTGTTTGGCGATAGACAACTTCCAGTAAGGCGTAATAATTCGCCAATTTCAAACTGTGATTAGTGAAACTCCTGGAGGCGTAATTTAAGACAGTTTAAAGCACCTTGAACCGGTACGTTTGTAAAGAGGGATTTGACGTCGAATGAGACCATGCGGTGGCTTTGAGTAATGGTGAAGTCTACTGACGAAATCATAAGAATTCCTGCAGGTGTAAATATTATTGGAGAGTAGCGGGGAGAAAATAGAAACTAGTTATTTCGCTAATTTATAGGAGCAAGTACCAATGTTAGAAACAATTTGTCTGAATGGAATGCCAAGTTTGTGAACTTTTGGAAGTGCATAAAATCTCGCGCAATGTGACACAGAAGGAAACATAATATGTAATACCGGGTGATCCAAGTCAACAAAGAAATAAATATTCGATAATCCGAAAATTACAGACAATAGCACGATGTCGTTTTTGTTTATGTATCAGAACGCAAATTTTCCCCCATTCACTCCCCATTCCTCCGAATGATCTGAAATATCAATGCCGAAAACCGTATCTTAAATATTGTTCCCTATTTTCCACATTTATAGCTCTCTCTTAGTATCGTTGTATACCAGTCATCGTCGTTTTCACTGAAATGTAGAGAAAAACATGGATTTTTTTTAATAACGAAACGTTACTGCCAAAATAATTACATGACAAACAAGCAATGTTTCAATTGTGAAACCAGTTTGTATATAGCGGCTTGTTGCAGTTAACAACGCAACTAGGATTACAGATGCCAATACTGAGGATGTTACGATAGTGTGCAGATCATCGAAAAGGATTTATGCTGTTATTCCTATCACAGCAAGGCAGCTTTAGAACTACTACAAAACTAAATGTTGGTGAAATATTTCGTTATTCTGGCACTAATTTTTTATATAAAAATGATCTCATATAATTTTGTGCATTTTTGTGGAAACCGTGTTGTGTTTAGGGATAGCAGCAAAATATCGATATAATGAACATAAAGATAAAGATTTTTATATCGATTATCAATATATACCGGGTGGTTATAAAATAAGTATCTCTATTCGGAGCTGTCTGTAGCTTGAAGGAATAACCCGAATGAAACCAAAATCGGTACACTTACTATTCAAGAAGGGGGAAGAAGAATGGAACAAAAAAAATTGCACTAATCACCGACAGATGGCGCTATTGAGTGTGAAATGTAATGTGTAATACAAGAACAAAAAATTAAGGCTTCAAACCAGATGGAATACCTAATTTGTTGGAATATGTCACAGTGAATGTGACTACGCTTTCACATGGTGGTGCCGATCATGGAAGACACAATCCAGGTGGTACACGACGTGCTCAACTGCGGAATGTAATGATTCAGGAGTGATGTTTCGCACATGTTGTGATATGCGGTAAAATAACTGACATTTGTGACACCTCCACGGTACACAATATTACACATTACATGTCACACTCAAAAGCGCCATCTGTCGGCGATCATTGCAATTATTTTTTTATTGTTCCATTCTTCTTCCCCCTTCTCGAATTGTAAGTGTACCGATTATGGGTTAATTTCGGTTATTCCTTCAAGCTGCAGACAGCTCCAAATAGAGATACTTATTTTATAACCACCCTGTATATCAATATATTTTTTTATATCAGTTATTTCGATACTTATTAGAAATTAATTTTTTATGTAAAAATAAAATTTAAGCATTTTTTGCGTACTTTTTAAACAACATTTAACTAAATGGATTTTATTTAACAAATACTTAATTAAAATATTAATTATTTTAGTCTTTTAATATGGTTAAGAATTTTAAGTAGTATGGAAATATCCTTTACACAGTCAGAAAACTGCTTTATCATAATTTACATGATTTTTGAGTTAAAAATAAAAAAAAGGTATTTCTTTGAAAATTTTACGCAGTATAGAAACACCCATTCTGAGATACCTTCGTATTTACCAATATCTGTAGCTAGAAATTATAAAGGAAACCTTTGGAAAATCTAAGAAGATCAAACACATATTTAGCAAAACTTCATGCTTTAGTAAGACTATACTAGGGAGTTGACGCAACCTTTGTCTCAGCTGACAGATATTTTTAAGTAAGAAATACTACAATAACAGAAAAAAAATGACTGAAAAGCAACTATTATACAAGTTATTATTTTAAAATGGATTGCTTCAAAAATACCGGCAACTTTATAAACGTTAATACTAAAAATATGTGCAAAAAACCTTAAAAGCCACTGTTAAATAAAATATTACAAAAATAAATCATCCCGTCCGTTAAAACATTAAATAACAAAGAGAATATTACGATATATAGTAAAATCGATGCATCGATATTTTGAAAAATTTCCCCATCACTAATAATACTACTGTCTACATTTTTCGATTTTTTTTTTTTTTTAAAATTCTGTGACTTTTTATTTTTTACCAATCAGAACTTTAATTCGGATGAAAATTACGGAGAAAAATAAATGAAAAATTTCAAAGCAAGGCATACTTTTTCGCATGATCGAAAAGCTTAAAAACAGTGGAGGGGGGTAAATTAAATTAGTTGATTTGGGCAATAGTGAATAAAAAAATATTTCGTAATTGTACGTCATATCTCCGGCAAAACTTAAAAAATGGAATTATCAGATTTTTTAATCTCATGTAAGATGTTACACAGAACAACAGTACTCTTTCCTTAGAGCGAAGCTTTAAATAGTTCTAAATAAAACTTTCTTCCTGTCATTTGCGTTTTCTTGTATTTTATTTTAAATTTAGATTTTACTTTGCTAACAGCATTACACGAAACATATTCCAGCAATTGTTTCTCGAATTTGTGACATTAATACGTGATATAATGCAATCTAAATACTCCCTCTAATATCATAATATTTTTAACCCCCCACAAAAAAAAATCCGACTATATATTCTATGGTGCAAATGTATTTGTTTTAGTAGGTTCTACTACATTTTTCAATTTATGCAAGTGCTTACAATCACACTGTGTATGCTTTTAACAACATTACGGATAATTGCAGCGCTTTTTAACCGAATAAAAATAAAAACAAATATTCAATTAATTAATTGGATTTTCAGAAAATTAAGATTAATCAAATATAATCTTAATGATTTTGGAAAGGGTATTTTTATTCTAGTTTTCTACTGGCTAGTAACACTTCTTTCCACTTTCAGGTTTAACATTCGAATTCGTTCATTTCAGGAATTCAGAATTTCTTATTCTTTAAGATTAAACGAAGCTTTACTTTCACTGTTTTTTCTTTGAAACAGCTTAAGCATGATATATGTGGGTTTCTGCGAAAAGGGAGACAAATGTTATCCACTGGGATAAATAAAAACAACAAACGAGCAAAACAAATGGCCTAAACATTTGCTACTTTATTTAAACCGCAGGAGATACAAGGAAACTTCTGCTGTTCCTTCGAAAATATTTTGTTTTTCGGAAGTTATATTACAAAAGTCTCTAGTAATCTTGTGGGCATATATTAAATAAATGAAGGAATATCTTTTTTTATTTCTTCATTTACTTATTTATTTATTTATATTTTGTTTTTAAGAGAAAAGAAATTAAAAATCAAAAACTACAAATCTGTATTGAAAAAAGAACTACTTTACCGGAAAATTTTAATTACTCATCACAGTGGTTGAGATTGTTAACTTAGTTTTTCAAGTACATCCATACTTTAAAAAGACGCTATTTGGCGAGCAACACTTTCTGCTCGCCAACTGCAAACGACTTTAATGCATTTGGAAATTGCTGAGTGTTTAAATGCACAATACTTAATGAAATTAAACAATGAAATAGTTAAAAATAAATTAACATTATAAAACACAATGCAAACACACTGATAATTTGTTTGTTACTAACATAGGTGCAATAATTATAAAACATTAAAACCATTAATGATGTTAAATCAGATGTCAAAATACAGGAGCCTTCGGCTAAACATTAGCCTTCATCAAATGATAACAACCAGTCGAAAAAACGCAGTTCTGAAGAAGTGCACTGGACAGGTGGAAAATGGGCGAAACCAACAAACTATGAAATGGAGGCAGTGAAGGAAGATGGGATGATATCACTAAAAGCTGAGGGGGGGGGGGGTCATCAAAAACCAAAAACCCCGGTGACACCAAGTACATTATACCAAATACGTGGGATCTGATAAGACCATACATCATTACATGTATTATCACCTCTTTTCAAAATTTCTAGAGACTCTCTGATTATGCAACTATTATACTGTGAACCATGTGAAATTATTTTAGCCTTACTGAAAAATACATGAATTTCCTTAGCTTGATTTAATCTGGATAAAGCGGTGGATAATTTACCTTTTTTTATGTCAGCTGTATCCTCTTTAATCCTTTCCTTTAATTTGCGAGTTGTCATGCCTATATATGAATGTGTTTTAGAATGGCTATTAACTTTAAAAGGAATAATATATATGCCAGATTTATCTCCGTTATCAATGGGGTCAATCATTCTATGTAGGGGAGATCGGGGCGCATTTTCCATAGAAGCAAGTTTTCCAACTCGCTTTAGTTTTTAAGTGAGCCGCAAGATGACGCCAGCGGGTAAACTGGCTGAAGTGTCAACACTGCACACACCATATACGAAAGTTTTAGGTAAGTAACTACTGTCACTTCATCAGGAGAGCTGTTTTCTTCATTTTTTCAACGTGAGTAAAATTTCAGGTCTTCATTGAAATGTAAAATAAACATTGAATAAAACTTACAGTTTTGACATTACATGTACTAAAAAGTGGTTTCTTTCTTCACGTAAATATGCGTTTGTTTTGCAAATAAATCGCTACTTCCGAGGTAGTGTAAAAGTTTCAATATAGCGACGGGGCAGGTTTTCCAACAGGACACGGGGCATGTATTCCAACACGCGTATCGTTGGAAAACGTGCCCCGTCCTAAATCAGCTGGTCTTATTGTATCAAAAATGTATTTATTGTGTAATAAAATCGACCAAATAACCATATAGGAAACGATTCCTTTTGATTATTTTGTCATTTAAGTAAAACTACCAATATAAAAACCAATGTGAATGCAAATATATAAAAAAAATAACTATTTTCTAAAATGGATTCATTTAATGAATCCTTTTATATTAATTATGCCTGTAATCAATTATGCAAATAATATTTTACTATTTATGGTTTTCCAACCACTTTAGTAAAATCCCCCTTTTTTATTAATTTCTTGGAAACGTTGATAAAATTTGATATAAATGTGATATAAGTAAAAAATAAAACAATTAATATTTGTTTTTACAGATTTAAAATGGTCCGCAATTTTAAAAAGAAGACCGACAGAGGCTCTACAACCCTGAAATAATAAATGCCGCTCTAATAGCAGCGAGAGGGAGTTGCAGTGTTAGAAAAGGATCCATGGACTTCAATATTCCACGTAAGACTCTGAACAATTACTGGTCGAAATTCAGTTCTTTAAACAATCCACCACTACCAGTGTCAGCATCAAATCCGATCCCCTGGTCTGCAGTGTACCAACCAGAAATGCCTCCACTGGAAGAACTTCTGCCGGAAACGCCTGTTTCATCTTGTCGAACCGGAATCGCCTGCCACAGACTTGCCTCAAGCACTTGGAACACTGACAAAAGTACCACCGTCAGAAGTACCACTGTCCAAAAGCCAGATAGAATAGTTCGACGCCGTGTTTTTAAGCAAATAGGTAAATTGACCTCAGCAGAAAGATGAACTTCGGTGACCACAGCATTTACTGTAAATGCTGCAGGAAACGCCATCCCACCATTTCTGATTTTTCCAAGGGTCAAATTTCACCAACATTTTCTCCGTGATGGCCCTACCGGATGTGACGGTGATGGGAACCCATCAGGTTGGATGATAGAACAAAATTTTGTAAAGTTCGCCAAGCACTTTGTAAGTTATGCACGTTGCTCAGAAAAACGACCAAGTCTGCTTCTCGACAATCACGATAAACCATTTCTCAGCAGAAGCATTGGACCACTTCAAGGCTAACGGTGTTACTTTGCTGCCATTCCCTTCTTACTGTAGTCATAAGCTACAACCCTTAGATCGCAGTGTGTATGGACCTTTTCAAAAAGCAAATTAACACTACTTGTGATGCCTGCGTATGCACAAATAAAAGGCTATGACAATTTACGACATCCCTTCTATTTTGGCTAGAGCTGCTCCACTGGCGTTAACACCAGTAAATATTATGGCGGGTTTTAAAGTTTCGGAAATTTCCACACGGAAGCCTGAAATATTTACAAACTCGGATTTTATGCCACCCTACATTTCTGACAGGCCAGCTCCTGCCGTACCCAATCTCTAGTAGAGCACCAACTATTCTGAACAGACTTCAAACTTTCCAGAACAATCGACTGTTCATAGCCTTAATTCAAACCCACCGAAAGCATCAATTCCTTCTACACCAACGCAGGCTAGCACTACCGAAGAAGCTGTTCCTTCAAGTTTCACTCAAGCTTTTCCTATTGATTATCAAGAAGGCGTTCCTTCTACATCCAAGCAAACTTTCCTTACACCAGAAGAAGTTAGGCCTTTTGAGAAGGAGGCACATAGGAAGCAAACACGCCGTGGAAAAAAAAGGAAGTCAGCTATACTGACCGATTCTCCCGTTAAAAATCAGCTGAAAATGGAAAAATATTTATCTAAAAAAGGAAACTTAAAAAAAAAAAAATCAGATAAGAGGGGCGAAAAAAAAAATCCAATCCTGACCAGGAAGCTATTTGGACCTTCGTCTTCTAATGCAAAATGCATTAAAAAATCAAAGCCTAAAAAAGTTGTAAAAAGCTTACATTCAAGTGATGAAGAAGATGAAGATTGTCTTGGCATTTATTGCTTTGATCTTTACTCCAGATCTAAGGCAAAATAAAATTGGGTGCGGAGCACGAAATACAAGACATGGGTGCATGAAGACTGCACCGAAGTAGATGTTTCATTTTTTGTTTGCGTTCAATGTAATTCAGAAAACGATGACGACTTTTGCTTAAAAAAAAAATCTGTCTTTATAAAATTGTTAACTGACAGTTTTTCTAAAATCATTAAGTGACATTTGTTTTCTATATTCAATTAGTTTCTTTATGTACTATTACTATGCCTTTTTAGTTTACAATAAAAAATACATATGAATTAACCAGCAAGTTTTATTACCTGTGTTTTACCATTTAAAATATAGTTAGAAAATTTGCCCCCGTACATTTTTAGTAGGATGGAAAATTTGCCCCCTCTACGGAGCACATTTTCCAACGTAACATGATCAGACTTAACCCTTTTCTGTCAAAAACTATATTTAGTTTTTTTAAAAATAATTATGGTAGTTTGTAGATAAAGGTTTAGGGAATACTATGATATTCTATTGATCTTAAAATAGATAAAAATAAAAAATATAAGAATAAACTTGTAAAAAGTTGGAAAATTTGCCCCGGTCTCCCCTACCAGATATTTTAGCTTTGTTGGGGGCTTTGCGATAAGAGTTGCATTACATTTCTTTAATGCGTATTTAATGCGCTCAAAAAGTTGTGGGATATAAACAATACTGAAGAATTTTGAAGATTACATATCTTTTTTAACTATTGTAGATTGTTTATTTCTATACTCATAAATTAACTTATTGATAAATTTGTTTGAAAAACCATTTTCAGTTGCAATCATTTTAATTTTGTTTAAAGTTTTGTTACTTTTTGTTTAAATAAACTTCTGAACTAACCTCAAACACCCTTTTGATATAAAACCGATATGCTGCTGCTTTGTAATTGAATGGAAAATTACTATTGTAGGATATTGTGTTATTAGATCTGCAAGATTTTCTATAATTTTTTCTATCGATGCTAAGTGTTGAAATATTTTTGATAAGTTCTATATCTAAAAATAGTAATAAACTATTTTCTTCAATTTCATAAGTAAATTGTATGTTTCTATCTATATTGTTGGCATGCGCCAGAAAATAATTTAATGTAGAGATACCATGATTCCATATGATCAGTATGTCATCGACATATCTAACCCATAATGCAGGTTTAAAGGGGGATGTAGAAGAGTTTTTCCAGAGGTCGTAATTTTAATTCTGCCAGTAATCCAGATATAGGTGAACCCATATTTCTATACTATCATTATTTTTCACGTAAAGTATTAATTGTAGTACATATTTCTTGTGGACTGACATTTTGATCCTTATACCATGAAGGCTGTTATTTCTTGAAACAAAGGAATTATGTGAGATACTTGTGTATATTAAGTTTTCTTCACTACAATCATTATCGGATTCTGAGCAAGAATCTGAACATTCATTATATATTTCAACATTATCTATTTCACTTTCATCAGAAGAACTATTTTCATCATCATCTGTTTCGTATTGTATATCGTCCGGATTTTCCATATTTCTTTTAGGTAGCTTTCAATACAAAAAAGTATAAAGCTACCTATTGCAGCCGTTCGGAGGAAAGCAGTTCCGGAAAATTTCGATATATTTTCACCGATCATGACCCCCAGTCCCCAAAACCACCCTCCGTTCAAATGTTGATTTATATATATAGATATATCCATATATATATATATATATATATATATATATATATATATATATCTGACATATGTCATACGATAACGCTCGTATTTATAAATCAATTTTGATGAAACTAATTGTGTGTATTAAGCTAACCAATGTCTCGACCGAGTTCGTTGGCCAGCTTTGTCCGCCATTTTGTTTCAAGATGGCGGCCATTTAAAAATTTAAAACTAAAATAAATATACAAAAAATTAAAAATTAAAAATTATTTTTTAATTACGTTTTAGGCCTTGATACAAGGATTCCAGAGCATTTTTTGGTTTACCTCTATCTTAAAAAATGGCTGAGATAGAGCAGTTTGAAATTCTAGGGTGGCTGACATTTTGAAACAAAACAGCACATTAACGCGATTACTCGCAAATTATTTTCTTTTATTGTTGTAATAATTTTCCCAATGATACGCATAAAACAATATATTCATATCCGTTAGCGCCAAAATTGGCGACATTGGTGACAAAATTGGCAAAATTGGCGACATTTGATGAAATATCGCCAAATTTGGCGACCAAAATAAGTCTTCATAAATGAAGCCAATTTGGCTATTGCTCAATAATTTGGCGAATTTCTTATTCAAATTCAGAATTAACGAATCTTTTGTAAATGTTTCTTTGCATTTTAACTTGCTGTTTTCGTGTAACATTAGCTAAAATTTTAAAACGAAGATATAGGAAAGCTACCTTTTCCTCCCGGTACAGGCCGGAAGGACTTTTTAATTTCTTCTTGAGTCAAATTTCTTTCCTGTTCACCTTCAATTCAATCTTACGTGTCAAACAATAGAAGGAAAGTAAAAGGGGAAATGATAAAAATTTATACTATAAACATCACGCAGAAACAGAACTTAGAACAGATTTCAAATATCAAGTCTTTATTATAAGGAAAAGCTAAAAAACAACTACAGTCTAATGCAGTCTGCAGTCGGGTGTTTGTGCTGAAATTGAAATATCTACAAAAATAGATTACAATGAAATATCTACCGAAGATGCATTTCATCCTGAAGTACCTTCAGCTGTGGTTGCTGATAAATGACCAGTAAAACAGATGTTACCCCTTTATATACTTTACACAAGATTATCTTGATCAATCCAGAATATTCTCAAAACATCGCCATAAGGTCGTCAGAATTGGGGACAGAATTTGTCGCGAAGTTAGAGATACATAACCAATTCTGGTAACCCTGCCCGATCATAAATTATGGAAATCCTATAAAACGCTGAACGTTTATTATGGCTGTTACAATGGGCGGATTCATTGGACCGCGTGGTAAGTAATGAAACAAATAAACAATTAGAAAAAAAGTTCAAAACAAATTTTAATCGCCAACTGAATATAAAAAGTCCTTCCGGCCTGTACCGGGAAGAAAAGGTAGCTTTCCTATATCTTCGTTTTTAAATTTTAGCTAATGTTACACGAAAACAGCAAGTTAAAATGCAAAGAAAACGTTTACAAAAGATTCGTTAATACTGAATTTGAATAAGAAATTCGTCAAATTATTGAGACATAGGTCAGATATATATATATATATATATATATATATATATATATATGTGGATATATATATGTAGCATTTTGACGAAGTTGAAGTATTACGATGAATAATATTCGATGAAAAAAAAATGGCAGTCCTTCAACGATATAGCAAGTTGCAGTCGATATTAGCGAGTATGGCGAAGTAGAAGGCAATGAAATGAGTCCACCAAAGTTTTCCAATAAATCCAGCCGATCTCCAGACAAATAATTTTATTAGAAGACGAACAACACAGAAACAATTTCCAAAGGTCTAAAACGTATAGCCCTCGGGCTCACGATGTTTCACTTCATTAAATTAAGATGTTACTGGGCCAGTTGAATATTCTACGGACATAAAAACACCCGACACATTTTTGTTTAGACTTCCAAAAACGTCAAAAATCTAGTGCTCCGACCGATGCGACCTGGTTTTGTTCCTTCAGCGAAGACATACAGTAATTTACGTCACGAGCGTAAAAACCAATGAGTGAGAGGCTAGCTCCAGCCCAGCAAATGAGGTGCGAAGGAGGAGCTAAGACGGTAAAGAATTCCGAACCTGGTAGCAGATTAATTTTGGAGTGAAACTACCTCAGCGCGCGAAAAATTTAGCATAATAATAATAATAATAAAAAGAAAATGGCTTTTAAAAAACATTCGAAATGAGAACGCGTCTCAGAATTTTATAGATTGGGTATAGCTACGAATGATCTTAAATTTTAGATTAAGATTTGGAATAAAATAATTATTAATATACGGGTATTTACTTTTAAAAGGACTTTAAATAGGAATAGATATTATTAAGAATTAAGGAAATACTGACTATGACAGAAGTTAGATTAATTTTAAAATATTAATGCGAATAAAATGGAAAGATACGAAGGAAATAAATTTTTATGTAACATATATATATATATATATATATATATATATATATATATATATATATATATATATATATATATATATATATATATATATATATATATATATATATATAATCAACATTTGGACGGAGGGTGGTTTTGGGGTCTGGGGGTCATGATCGGTGAAAATATATCGAAATTTTCCGGAACTGCTTTCCTCCGAACGGCTGCAATAGGTAGCTTTATACTTTTTTGTATTGAAAGCTACCTAAAAGAGTAGAACATACCAGAAAAATCCCATATTTAAAAAAATTTCAGTCTTTTTTCATGAGGAAAATTATTTTGAATGTATTTGTCGATTCCATTGTACCCGTCTGGTAAGCGGAGGGTTAAGGGTAGTTTTTAATTGTGTTACGCATTTTCCTGCTGATCTGTATTTAGTATACTAATAGAAGTTAGTAGAATATAAATAAATTCATATACAGGGCTACACAAAAAAACCTGATACATTGCCGTTTATCGTTGTTAATTGCTGGGAATGCGTTTTAAGTTGTGTTCTGCTTTTTTTACATGAATGAAATTTTAGTGTAATATGTGGGGTGAACAAAAGTCATTAGATAACATGCAGGTTTGATATATAATCATGATGCTACTCCATGTGTCAATAAAAAAGGGCAATTTAAGTACCGTTTTAGTGGTATAATTATAGAGCGATCTGTATTAGAATTCAGAGACTGATTTACGATTTGTTTGGGTGCTATGGACATACAAGCTTCTTTTAACCCTCATAGAACATGTTATATAAATAGTATTTTTTTTATAAAACATAATTTATAGTTATGCGGAACATTTGGAAATGGGGACATAGTTTGCGTGGGCTGAATGCCTTTCCCTTTACCCTGTGTAAATCAGCGTTTGTTAGGATTACCTCCTTTGCCTTGTGGTACAACAAAATATAAATTTTGAATTAGAGATACGTCAGTAAAATCAGATCCCTTGCTGTAGACAAAAGTGTGGGTTAAAAATTCTCTACTTTCCCCTTTAAAAAAAAAATGCACATTTAAAAATATAAATGTTCGACAAAAGTACAATTTTAGATGTAAAATTTTTTTAAATATTATAAAAAAGTTTATTAAAACAGTCATTTTATGGGAAAATTTTTAATTAAGATGAAAAAAAATTCATGAAATATGTGAGAAATTTCAATAAAGAGGAATGTTGCTAAAATTATGATCGAAAAATTTAAATTAATTGAACTGAAGGTAATTCCTTTTTCTATATTTCCACACAATAACAGTAAATATGTATTATATATAACTTATCAAGCTTCCTCAAGTTGTCCGTAAACTGCTATTGAGAGAGGTGATAAGAGAGGTGATAAGAGTATCACCATGATTCTGTATTGAATTCTGTATAGAAAACAACAGTCGTCATCCACTTATTCAGTCAAAAATACAGGGTATCTCACTTCACGCCAAACCCATAATTTCGCTGATAACTTTAATAAAAATGAAGATATTGTAACAATATGAACAACAGAAATAATTTTGCTTTGTACAAACGTGGTGATATGATGAGATGTACTGTAAATGCTTTCCAATCTCCCTCAAGAACATTGAAATATGAAGCATGTACAGTTTTACTGACGCAATTACAGTACACTTCCAACTCCTCCCGTGAGGACATCACATTTGACTCAAAACGAATATAGTCTGTTGAAAATTTCCAAAAAGTGTCTCTGACAGTGTTAAAGTTAAGAACCAAAATTCAAGTTCGGCTTCGCGGGAAACAATCTGTATTTTTCCATAATGACAGGTTTGCAAGCCTTGTTGACTATACAAAAACTGTTCATCTTGATAAGTATCATCATTGCTCTTATTTTGTAAAAACAGTTTAGGAAAACATCCTTCACTTATCTTATTTTAAAATGTGTTGTTTTTATTATTTTTAAAGTTAATTTGTAGTTAATTGTAAGTCATGTATTATTACTAATTTGTTTCAGAACAGACAATTTCAGTAAAGATGATTAAAGACATAATTTACCACTATTAAATGGCTTTGTAAAATATTCAGACCATTTTAGTTTGAGACATAAAACAACAGCAACAAAAATAAATCCACGATAATTTGTCTCAAAACATCTGTTTAATTTATATTTTAACTGATTTTAAATTTTTGACTTGTCCTATTTCGAAAAAGAAAAATTTTATTTAAACTATTTACCTTTCACAAAAAAATAAGTTTTCTTCGAATCAGTAAAACATATTTTGCTGACACATTCTAAAAAAAAAGATTATTTCCGTAGAGAAGTTCCTAAAATGGAAAATGTCAAAAGTTGGTGATGCATGTTTTTTAATGTTGAGTGATGGTTTTATGGCTCAATTCTAATTTGAAGAATAATAATTTTGAATATTCATTGAAGATGTGTGCATTGAAGCAAACATGTTTATAAAAAACTGTATTCGTGAACTCGTACATCAACATTTTAGTATGATTAAAATTTTGACAGAACAAATATTTTGATTTTATTAGGTGTTGATTTTGATTTCCATAGTTCGAATATTTTAATTTTTAATATTTAACAGTTCTTGAATAAAAAAATTATGTATAATTTTAATTATTTCATGTAAACAGAAAACCACTATTAAATGGCTTTGTAAAATATTCAGACCATTTTAGTTTGAGACATAAAACAACAGCAACAAAAATAAATCCTAAATATATATTAACAGGATAAAATATTTACTATAACTAAAATAGCACTATTTTCCTAAACGCATCAAAATATACACTTTAAAATGTAGTAAAAAAATACCACATATATTATTTCTGTTATCAACATCGCTTTTCTTTGCATTTACAAGACACACAGCAATGAATGAGGTATCATTCGAAAGGTTTTTTAATCTGCTTCTGACATAGTACATTCACATATTGTTAAAACATGTTTTTTTTAATTGATGTTAATTAAAAATTAAATTTGCATTGTTTTTATAAATGAAATGAAAGATTTTTCTCAATTCATTGTTGCCACAAAAATAAAATACCGCAATATATCGTGCTAAACAATGATTATAAAAAATAAATAATTCAAAAAATATTAAGTGTTACATTTCAGCACGGGTTTATTTTCTATATATGATTAAAAAGCAAAACTGATATTACGATGTTAAGAAGAAGACTCCATCGATCGATCGAAGCAGTTGTATTTCACGTGTAGCCTAAAATACATGCTTTGGTGTATTAGATTAAATTGTATTTAATATGTATTCAATTTATTTTTCTTTGTCCCAAGTTTTTCCCCAAAGCTGCTGACGTCATGATCTAATGCTGTTAATTTTTTCATCATCTAATACTATTGTTAATTTTTTTTTTCTCGCGCGTCTCTTTTGCTATCTCCAACCAATTTTTACTATAACTGATGGAATAAATAATATAAAAGTCTGGGTTCACTAATGTTGTTTTCAGATAGTTTTATTCTTAATTTTTTTAGAAGTTTACACCTGTATCTAAAAATTATTATATATTGCTATAAAATATTAGACTGCATTGCGAAATCCTCGCACGTGTCCACTGGTTTTAATAATAATTCTTTACTTAACCTTCAGATTTTCCACTTGGTAATTATTAAATTAATTATTAAATTGCAATAAAAATTGTACTAAGTTTCTTATTTTAAATTGTCACACCCACTTCTCATATTTTATTTGAGTTTCATGGATCAAATCAACCTGAAAAATTATATACTTAAATCATTTTGTCTTCTTATAAGACAGAAGGAATAGAGCTTTGAGAATGTAAATGTTAAGCCCATGTGGCAAACTTTGGTTTATATGTTCCTAAAATCGATTGATTGGCACATTCATTTTTCTTCTTCCATATACACGGTGCTCAAACAAGCATATATTGGTCCTTTTTTCTTTTCACGACTGTACTTTAATTTTTGTAGCTAAATTATTAGAGTTGAGCAAACTATAACTACAGAAGCTAGCTTGTTGTTCTAAATACTCCTCTAAAACAACGAATAAAGTAGTTATGATTTCGATAGTATGATTTCTATTAAACAATTGAGACCAGTCTAAACAATAGCTTGACATTAATAGCAAGTAAAAGAAGGTGCTTGGTGATTCATTTTCTCCAAACATTATTTGCCCTTATCACTCTCTCACTCTCTCATTTACAGGGCTCTTATCACTCTCTTATAGGGCTCAATACTGAATGCCGTCGTTTTGCATTCGATATAAGGAAGTTTCAATCAGCTGATGAGCTTTTCATCCGCCGATCACAATTGCCCGGTTGACCTCCAGCCTCAGCCACAATCCTCTCAGTTACCAATCACAACTGCCTTCCAATTTGTGATGTCATTCGAAACTACCCTATCGAAGAAGTCGTTATTTTCATGGCAACAATACATTTATCGTTTCAGTACCCTGATAATGGCACCGTTTGTGAGTTGAAACATATGTCGAGCTTTATATTAAATGTTTTTATAAGTCTTTTTGTGTTCTGTTTGTATCACTTAAGCATTTTTATCTATATTTTAAAATATCATACTTTCGATTTCATCCATTTTGTCCACTTCTAGTCAATTACAAGTTGTAAAATAAAAACGTAAATTTTAAAAATAATAAATAAATATCTTGATTATTTCTGTGAGGTCTGTGCATGCCTTTTCTTGCTACATAGCGCCTCCTTCTAAAAAAAAAGGAGCAAAACTTGGAATGGCGGCAACGAAGAATGTTGTATGTCAGGGGAAACCAGAATGCGTTATGAGAATGGCGGTGAATATTACCGGTGATAAATATGAAAAATGAAGTTAATTCTTTATATTAGTTAATGTGATTTCGTAATGTAAATGTCTTCGTTTAATGTCGTATTTTTTTGCGATATATTAAACTGTGATTGTCATTATAACGGTCTTTTATTGAATAAGAACATTCCCACATTCATCGAAGTATCACAATTTCCATCCATAAATCAAATGTGTATCAAAAATGCACATACTGATGTGTTTATTGATATGCTCATTTTTTATAAAAAAAAACAATTCTTAAATGGAAAGAATAAATATATTTATTCCTCATTTTTAAAGTCTGTGTTTTTAAATTGCTATTAGCAAAACTAGTGAACAAAACGGCAATTTGTCTAGAACGATTTTTTCTATGATTTTTCCGGTAATTATTTCCAATGTGAAAAAAAAAGATAACTCTGTTCGTTAGGGGTATCTAAAAAAGAGTGGCAACATACGGACAATAACGTTTTATTGGGCCGGACGATTTTGGACAAAAACGAATCACAGATCACCTTCCCGAGTTTGTTGTTATCGTCAAGCTAATTTTTGTTGACTGCACTGTTAAAAATCTCCAGCTTTTGCTGCACAGTCACTCCACCACTTTTATAGAATATCTGTATTTTGGCCAATGAAAATGCTCCAAAATATAGTAAAGTAACCGTTTTCTCTAAAAGCGGTGCAGTGTGTATGAAGCAAAAGCTGAAGATTTTTAACAGTGTGGAATCCCTCGTTTAATATAGTTCATCAGGCGAGATGGATGAATTACCACGATGAAACCGTTCACGAAAACGCAAAATGACGAAAAATAGTAACAATTTATCGCCATTCTATTCTTTAACCAATCTATTCATTAACCAATTCATTTAACCGTTTTTCGTTCCAGGGTCACTTAGGGATTTTAATGTGTATATCTAGAATATTAAACACTTCTAAAGATAAAAACCGAATGACATACATTCGGGTGACCCTGTCGCCCATTAAAACGCAAAACGGCGATAAATGATAATTTATCGACATTCTGTTCTTTAACCAATTTGTTCATTAACCAATCAATAATGTTTCTGTTCATCAACCAATCTGTTCTTGCAACATACATGGAGCATAAAATTGTTTTCTGCCGTCATTTCTACTGCTGCTAACGCCATTTATGGTTTTTCACAGTTTAGTCATCTAACAATGAACAATTTGTGTGTTGCTATTTTAAATTTTTGAAGTTTCTCCACTGCAATCTTAACTGTGAGAGTCCGATGTTTGTTATTTAACTCAATCTCGAGCCCATGTGTTAAGATAACCACATTCCAAATGGTATCCCATTTCCTTGAACGGTACGGTCACTAGGAAATGGTGTCTGTAATTTGGTGTCTGTATATAATGGTGTCTGTAATAGTGTCTGTAATTTGTTTTATGACCACTCTATACATAATCATTTACCGTCTTAAAATTTTAAATGCACTATTTATTGTTAACGTATGTACCTTTTCTTTTGTTTTATTGCTGATGAAAAATTTCTAGAATGAAAAAGCAAAATTGAATGCTATCTAAAAAATATTTAACTCACAAATTCATTTTGTGACAGTGCGCTTCATGAGATGAGAATATCACTTCCGATATTCACGTTTATTATCTGTATTTCAAATTGAAATATTTCATTCGCTTTCGAAATTTCTTTTTGAATCGTATTCACTCTCATCGATAATTAGCATGTAATAAGCAGATATCTTTGAAACTGAATAGGGCGATGATTGATTTTCTATTCGATGACGTTAGTCATTCAGAATGATTCCTCTAGTAATTTAGAAGTTGGATGGTTGTTTCGCTGATATTTTTATTGTGGTCTTGATTTCATGTGTCTAATGATAAAGAATAAAAAGTAAAATATTTTTGTGTAATCAGCCTTTTATATACAATTATTTTCCGGTTTGACATAAGGAAGTACACTAATGAATAGGATGATAATTTAATTTTAAAACCGACTAATACAAAAATATAATAAAGCAACGATTTTATTGTGTAAAACCTTGCATTTGAAATATTCATTGTGAACATCAATTTTTGTAAAGCTCATTATTTATAAAATAATATAATTGAATTCTATCACTAAAAATATAACATACAAATTTGTTATATGAAGAGAATATTATTTCCGATAATCATGTTTATGATCTAGAATTCAGATTTAAACATCTACTATACCGTCGGTATTTCTTTTAAATGTCATTAATTCTTATCCTCAGTGAGAATGTAATTAAACAATACTTTTGAAACCGAATATGGGGATGACAGATTTTCCAGTGTATGACGTCAGTCTTTCATGTACATTATTCGAATAATTTAGAAATTTATAGTAGGATTGATGACATGCTATTGTGATCTAAAATTTCTAGAGGATAAGATCACATTTGATAAATGAGGGGGTTAGAATGACAGTGGAGTAAGTCAAAAATTTTAAAAATCTAGATAACCATATTTTCACTGAACGTATATTAATTTCTGTTCAGTGCGACAATCAAATAAGTCATAGTTCACTTAAGGAGTCGCTACAAGACAATACAAGTTGGACCACTTAATGCAACGGCTATACGACAAGTTTCACAAAACCCTTCATTTATCAAATGACTAAATATTGACTTACTCCACTGTCATTATAACCCCTTCAAATTAGAAAGTACAAAACTTTGTATAATTAGCGTTTTATCGGCAATTGAGTTTAAGCCCTTAACGCTCCAATCTTTCGAAATGAAATTTTCGCCTATTAGGTTGAATGCAACATATATTGAAGCAAACAGTCTATATTTTTTATTTTTACTCATTGCTGATATATATTATAAGTTATGTATAATTGCTATATTGTGAGGTGTGAACACCATGAAGATTTGTAGAAGAATTATGAAGTCTTTAACTCATCGATTGTGTAATTATGTAGTATTGCTGGTGTTAGTAATTGTACGATGTTTTTAGGATACTCATGCTAAATGTACTGAAAAGTGCAATATAAAAGTGTAGTGAATAAGTTTTATTAAATTTTAGTTTCTTTCACATATTTTATTAGTTATTTTTTCCTGCACCTCTCTTAATATTCGAATGTGTTACGATGACAGAGAAACATATTTCTGTAATTTATGCAGATATTAGTGGGCGTTAGTTTATACTTTGAAAAATGTAAATAAAATTTGACTAAAAATAGTTAATTTTCATCTTATATTTTATCTAAATATCTGTAGTACATAATTTTTTCTTCATATGAAAACTAGATTGGACCTACCTTTAAATAAAGTTGAAATACTTTTGGACCGTTAGGGGTTAATTTTGAATTCACGGTGGAGTCTATTTGAGAATGTCCAGCTAATTTTATTTAAAAAGTAATTATTTGAAGAAAAAAAAAAGTAACGTTAGTTTCTAAAGCCTAAATAGTTCCTTTGAGATATCAGTTGTCGACGTCTGTTTTCTTTAAGCTCATTGCTTATGAAATATTATTTAACTAGTGTAAATGCCCATACTAGGAGGTGTCTGAAACGTTAAGTTCAGGACCTGATTAATGCATGGGCCTCTGAGTTTTTAACAACAAATTTGTAATCTGATGTAAATAAGATGACAAAACAGAGGAGAAATTAGAGATATAAGTAAAAGGAAGCAGATTGATATAGATTTAATGCAACATCAGTACAAATAGCTTTTATTGACTTTTACTGTTAAAAATACAAACGTATTCATATGCTAGTCATATTTATATTCTAAGAAACACACTATTAACATTTACAATACTTCTTGATAAACCACATTTTTTGTAAAAATTTGGCTGTCATGGAATAGTTTGTTTCTCAGTTTGATTTATAAATACTTGTTTTGCTTTCATTTTGGACCCCCGATAAAGCAACATATAACATACCATCAGAAATTATTTGTATCCGTTTCGAAAGAAAAAACACAAAGCATTATTTAGAAAACCTCAGAAATTATGGAAACGTTTGATTCTGTAAGTATTTACCTAATGGGGTAAATACCTACAGAATCAAACGTTTGACTTTGTGATTTGCATATTGTGATTGCAAACGCCATAGGAAACTGTCTTTGTTTAAATATGAATGGAAGTGATGTCTCACGTGGTGCCAAATCGATCCTGGGAATAAATACTCTACCTCCTTTGTTAGTTGACATCTAGAAATTGTGTGTGGAGGTTTTCTATAATTAGACGTGTTCCATTACATAATCCTTGTTTTAGATTAAAATTCCTGATATGCATTATTATTTCACCTATTTTCAATTTAATGTTATGTCGGGGCATTCCTGATGGTGTCTGAGCATGCAGAAACTCAGGTGGATAATTGATTTTATTTTCTATATCATGTGATACTACTGAGTCAACACTGTAATATGACTTTGATTCGCCTGGACGTAGATTTAAACTTTCTTTATTGATATTCATTGCATGTGCATTTTTTGTTGTAAGAATTACTTTAGTTGCTAAATTTTGAACTGTTTCAATATTCAGCTGATTTCTATAAATTTCAGATATAGCATATTCCTTGCAAATCATTGATTGGGGAATTTCAGTCGTGTCTTGTATCTTCACGAATTACAAAACGAACTACAAATATTGAAGTATGCTACATTTTGATCTAGACCCAACTGAAGCTGCCGGGTATGGGTTATATAATAATTGTGGTTGCCAGCTTAGTTCACCATTGGGGAAAAAAATTCGATATGTCATAGGATCAAGATTCGGACTTAGTATATTTAGATTCAAATATGGTCGTTCACTGTTTTGTGGATATACTTTTATATCGCGTTCAAAAGGTGGTTTCTCATCATGATTTTGCAACAGCATAGCTACATCATTACATGTTGGCAAATTGTATCGGTGTTGATACGAGTGACGATACCGACGTAAAACCATATTCACTCGGGGCATTGGAAGATTTTATCATTTAGCATGCTCCTGCTGTTCATGTTCAACCTCACAAAGAATTTTATATGCTTGTGCAAAAGGATTGTGTCTCATAATTTCATCTAATTCACGTAAAATATGCGGTATATAATTTGCATTGTGGTCTATATTACGTCGTTTCTGTACAGCTTATGTTGTATGCAAAACATACAATTGTGCATATTTTCTCTGATGACCTTCTTCTGTATACAAATGCGAAGTGCGTTGGTAAAATGGTTCTTGTACTCTAAAGCAATAAGATCCATGTCCTGGTGAGTTTCTAGCAAGTTCATCTCTCAATGATGCAAAATAAATGAAACTGTTATATTGGCGGATGTTTCTTTAAAATTTTTGTAATCTCTTGGTGGTCTGTATTACTTATTTTGCTCTGTAAAAAGGCAGAGAATCGTTGTCTATTAATTTCCCACGTACTTTATGACAACAAAAGTTAAACATTCCATCTGATGGTTTTTCAACCTCGAAATGCAATGCTTTGCAAATCTGACATTTTATATTCATAGGACCAGAGTAGTGGACATTATGTGAAACGAAATGTCCATTCACAGCAGCTACTTTCTCTGCCTAGTGGTATTCAGTCTTTCATCTCTGATCCTACTTCTCTGACGTCACATGCTGTCTGTACGAGTCTAACGAAAAAGACAGGCTACCGTGGTGTATTCCACTTATCTTTTTTTACAAACCGCTACAGTGACGTGAAGCTTTTTTCGTACACCTTCATTGGTGCATTCGAGCATCACGTGACTCCGGCGTTCTGTAAAAAAAGGTACGCGTAAAGCACCGCGGTAGCCTTTCTTTTTCGTTAGCCTCGTGTCTGTATTTAAACGGCGCGGTGTCTCCTTTCAACATCTGCCATGTATTAATAAAATAGTTTATGCAAACAGCAAAATTTCTCTGTACGCTATAAACAACAAAATTTAGCTAAAGCATATAAAAAATCGAAAAACATTTCAAAATAAACTAATCTATCATTGGTACTGTTACCAGATCACTTCAAACAAACTTTCAATGAATCTCAAAACAAAATGACTTACAACACAGCTTATTGTTTGTTCACAGCAACGTTAACCACGATGATTTGGTATAAACTATTAAAATTCCTCAAAATTAAATATCTGGAGGCACGGCAGTGCCTCCGCCAAGTCGAGAGAGGACAGCCGTAAGCATACTTTTCTGGAAGCAACTCAGGGCACTTTTGACCCCCCCATATCTCCGCGCTGGAGTATCCCAAAAATTTTAAACTTCAATTATAGAGAGTATTTGGCCCACAGGACCAAAATTTAAAATTACAACTTTCTGTCTTTTCTAGTTCAGGCGATATATGAACTCAAACATTCGATTTTTTGTCACTTCTTACTCACTCGTTCACGCGTCATCAAAAAGATTGGGTAGATCCCGTAGCCCCAGAAACTTGACATTTGGAAAAAAGGTAGTGTTTAGGATACAAAGAAAGGAAAAATTATAAAATCCAGAAAATTCGAAAAAAAAAAACATTCGAAAATTCAACAAATTCCATCAAAATTGAAAATTGAAAATAATACGATCTTTTAGTCTTGGAAACTTAAGATTTGGTGTGAAGGTAGTGTTTAACATCCAGAAAAAGAAAACATCAAAAACACCAAAAAAATCGAAAGCTAAATTGAAAAAATCAAAGAAATTGAAAAAAACCGAAAATTTGAAGACAATCCGATTTTGTTGCGCTAGAAAATCCAAATTAGGAATAAAGGTAGTATTTAGGATACAGAAAAAGGAAAATTAAAAAAATCCAGAAAATTCGAAAAAAAGATAAAAAAATTCGAAAAAATTGAAAAAATGAAAATAATTTGATACGATAACGCTCGTATTTATAAATTAATTTGGATGAAACTAATTGTGTGTATTAAGCTCACCAATGCCTCGACCGAGTTCGTTGGCCAGCTTGGTCCGCCATCTTGTTTCAAGATGGCGGCCACGGAAAATACTAAAACTAAAAAAAATATACAAAAAAGTTAAAAAAATCAAGTTTATTTTTTAATTAGGTGTTCGGACTTGATACAAGGATTCCAGAGCATTTTTTGTTTTACCTCTATCTTAAAAATTGGCTGAGATAGAGCAGTTTGAAATTCTAGGGTGGCTGACATTTTGAAACAAAACAGCACATTACAAAAAACCAACGATAAGTTTATGGTCAATAATGGTCAAGCAGGTGCAATCCCGAATGAATACTCCGTGTTATTATAACTGTAACTTTGACTTCGAAATTTTGATGCGTTGCATTTTCTATTTGTTGATATTTTTGAACTATGATTTACGCTAAGTGAAATGTTGTTGTTGAAGAGGGATTTTCCATGTAAATCCGAAACGTCCAATTTTAATATGTTTTTAATGTTTTATGAAAGTGTATTGTAATGTCTGTAATTTTAATGATTTTAATATAAATTTATAAGTTTTAGTGAACGCGATTTCTCGCAAATTATTTTCTTTCATTGTTGTAATCATTTTCCCAATCATACGCATAAAACTATATATTCATATCCATTAGCGCCAAATTCTCGCCAAACTTGGCGACAATTAGCGAAATCTCGCCAAATTTGGCGACAAAAATAAGTCTTCATAAATGAAGCCAACTTGGCTATAGCTCAATAATTTGGCGAATTTCTTATTCAAATTCAGTGTAAACGAATCTTTTGTAAACGGTTTCTTTGCATTTTAACTTGCTGTTTTCGAGTAACATTAGCTAAAATTTTAAGACGAAGATATATGAAAGCTACCTTTTCCTGCCGGTACAGGCCGGAGGACTTTTATATGAGTTGTCGGATGCAATCTATGTTTTGCATTAAATAAAGTAAAACATTGAAAAACAAATCCCACAGGATGGGGATAGTTTGTTTTAGATCTGGAGGCACTGCCGTGCCTCCGCCAAGTCAAGAGAGGACAGCCGTAAGCATACTTTTCTGGAAGCAACTCAGGGCACTTTTGACCCCCCAATCAGTATCCCAAAAATTTGAAACTTCGTTTTTCTAGAGTATTTTGCACACAGGACCAAAATTTAAAATTAAAACTTTCTATCTTTTCTAGTTCAGACGATATATGAACTCAAACATTCGATTTTTTGTCACTCACTCACTCACTCGTTCACGCGTCATCAAAAAGATTAGGTAGATCCCGTAGCCCTAGAAACTTGACATTTGGAAAAAAAGTAGTGTCTAGGATACAAAGAAAGGAAAAATTATAAAATCCGGAAAATTCGAAAAAAAAAACATTCGAAAATTCAACAAATTCCATCAAAATTGAAAATTGAAAATAATACGATCTTGTAGTTTTAGGAACTTAAGACTCGGTGTGAAGGTAGTGTTTATCACCCAGAAAAAGAAAACATCAAAAACACCAAAAGAATCGAAAGCAAAATTAAAAAAATCGAAAATCGAAAAAAAATCGACAAATTTCAAATAATCCGATTTTGTTGCGCTAGAAACTTGGAATTCGGAATAAAGGTAGTATTTAGGATGCAAAATAAGGAAAAATTAAAAATTCCGGAAAATTCGAAAAAAAAAATTAAAAAATTCGAAAAATTCGAAAAAAATTGAAAAAATTAAATAATTTGATCTTTTAGCTTTAGAAACTTAAAATTCGCAGTAAAGATAGTGTTTAGGATTCAGAATAAGTTAAAATAAAAAACCAAATAAAATTCGAGAATAAAACAAAAAAATAGAAAAAAACGGAAAAATCGAAAAATAAGGAAAATTTGAAAATAATTCGATTTCATAGCGCTAGAAACTTGAAATTTGGAATAAAGGTAATATTTAAGATACTAAATAAGGAAAAATTCAAAAATATGGATAATTCAAAAATACCCATAAATTAATGCAGACGATATATGAACTCAAAGTTTCGATTTTTTGTCACTCACACACTCACTCACTCTCGCGTCATCAAAAAGATTGGGTATATCCCACAACCACAGAAACTGAAAAAAACAAAAAAAAAAAAACATTCGAAATGTCAAAAAAATCGAACAAAATTGAAATTTGAAAATAACACGATCTTGTTGTCTTAAAAACTTAAACTTTGGTGTGAAGGTAGTGTTTAGAATTCAGAAAAAGAAAACATCAAAAACACACAAAAAAAAATTGAAAATAAAATCGAAAAATCGAAAAAAATCGAAAAATTTCAAATAATCCAATTTTGTTGCGCTAGAAACTTGGAATTCGGAATAAAGGTAGTATTTAGGATGCAAAATAAGGAAAAATTAAAAAATCCAGAAAACTCGAAAAAAAATAAAAAATTCGAAAAATTCGAAAAAATTTGAAAAAAATTTAAATAATTTGATCTTTTGGCCTTAGAAACTTAAAATTCGCGGTAAAGATAGTGTTTAGGATTCAGAATAAGTTAAAATAAAAACGTAATAAAATTCGAAAATAAAATAAAAAAATCGAAAAAAATCGAAAAATAAGGAAATTTTCAAAATAATTTGATTTCATAGCGCTAGAAACTTGAAATTTGGAATAAAGGTAATATTTAAGATACTAAATAAGGAAACATTAAAAAATATGGATAATTAAAAAAAAAAATCGAAAATTTAAAAAAACAAAATAGAAAGAAAGAAAGAAAAAGAGAGAAATTGAAAATAATACGATCTCGTAGTCTTAGAAACTGAATATTTGGTGTAAAGGTAGTGTTTAGGATTCAGAAAAAGAAAAATTAAAAACACAACAAAAATTGAAAATAAAATAAAAAAATCGAAAAAAAAACGAAAATTTCAAAATAATTCGATTTTGTAAAGCTAGAAACTTAAAATTTGGAATAAAGTTAGTATTTAGGATACAAAAAAAGAAATAAATAAAAAATCTGTAAAATTCGAAAAAAATTCGAAAATTCGAAAATTGAAAAAAATTCGATTTTGTAGCTTTAGAACTTTAGAACTAAAGAAAAGTTCCGCTGTAGACTGGCTACGATATAGGCGATTTCTTTATAGACAGGTTTGTTTTCTTTCACATGTTGTACTCTATTTACTTCACATATGAAATATGGATTGTTACATGATGTTACCCCACAAAAATTTTCACAGCTCCCCCTACCCTCCTGACATTACTGGCTGGTTATGGCTTGATAGTCCTTTCTAAATAAAATCATGCTGACTCTAAGATTCACTTGATTTATCTCTAAATTGAACCTAAATGATCCTAAGAAGACGGATCAAATAATTACTATATTGGCATGACAATCAGGTAACTTAGAATTAAAATCGAAAAATCAATAAATTCATAAAAAGTCGAAAATTTGAAAATAATTCGATTTTGTAGTCCTAGAAGATTGACATTTGGCAGAAAGACAGGGTTTTGTACACAAAGTAAGGAAAAATTAAAAAATCCGTAAATAATAAAAAAAAAGTCTAAAAAAAAAACGAAAAAAAAAACCATCGAAAAAAGAAATATAGTTTGATTTATTGGAAATTTCCGGAAATTTTAATTTTGGCTTTCTTTTTATACTAAAAAGTTCTTTTATGTTAAATATCAAGTATCTAGGGCTGCGAGTTATATCTCAGATGCATAGCGCCTATCCTGGAAGCAATTGAGAGTACTTTTGACACTCCCCCTCCCATAATTTAGTGCTTGCCTAGGAACCTGAAATCTCTTTTTATCTACAGTACTTTGCAAACGAAACTAAAGCTTCAATTTTTTGATACCTGTAAATAATAGGGACAGAGTGTGGGCTTAGCTAAAATTAGTGGATGATCTCCAAAAAGAACCCAAAATCAAGAAAAGGAGGGTTACTTACAAAAAGAAGTGAAATCTCATCAAAAAGTCACCTGTAAAAAATGCAGCCAAGTCTCGTAACTCATTTACCATAAAAAGTACTGAGATCGTATAAAGCCAAGTTTAACTATCTTATTAACTCTGAAATTTTCATTCACAAAATCACTCCTAGTCTCTACATCTTTAGTTAATTATTATTTTGTGACTTGGCAATTACGCAGCCCAGGGAAGTTATTACACCTTACTATGTTATGGGATGGGATGGGATAATTTAACTAAAGCAAATTATATACGCACAGGGAAGTTATTACACCTTAATATGTTATAGTATTATTTGATTAAGACTAACTATATACATCACATTCTCGTGCTAAGTAATTGCCAAGTCACAAAATAATAATTAACTAAAGATGTAGAGACTAGGAGTGATTTTGTGAATGAAAATTTCAGAGTTAATAAGATAGTTAAACTTGGCTTTATACGATCTCAGTACTTTTTATGGTAAATGAGTTACGAGACTTGGCTGCATTTTTTACAGGTGACTTTTTGATGAGATTAATTCTACTGGAGTTAAAATATTAAATACGCGAGAGTTAAACATAAATCACACACCACACAGCTCATTGTTTGTTTACATTTGTTTACATTAACAAAATTAAATACGATGATTTGGATATGAATTATTAAAATATACAAAATTTAAATATTAATACTACATGAGTTAAATTATTTAATGCGTGACATTTTTAAAAAAAAAATTTATCAATGAACAAAAAAAAAAAAAAAAAAAAAAAAAGTCTCACTACACAGCTCATTGTTTACATTACCACAATTAAACACGATTTCTGAAATGTTTTGTCAATGTCTCAAACCATTGACATTTTGTTAGTTTAAACCCAATAGATAGTATTCTCGTGACGTCACAGTAAATATTATTTCTTATTCACTTATAAAAACAAAGTACACGTGAATAAACCTGCAAATGAAAAAATATACGTCCGATAAACCACGTGTCTGAATATTTTTCATTATTTCTTTTTTTCTAACACTGTGAATGGTTTATATGGATTGGTTCGCACCGTAATCAACACACTGCTTTTTATTATATTGTGATTAATTTCTATTTAAAAAAATGTGTAACCTGTAAATTTATTCTGTGACAACAAAACACACAAATATACCACTTCTAAAAATTGCGGGTTCTTTTGTTGTTGTCTCTTCTGCAATCTAGAGTTTGGATTGAAATATCTACGATGCTGTCGAAATGTCTCTTTGAATGTCATTAATTCTCATTCTTAATGTGAATGTAATAAGCCAACATCTTTGAAACAGAATATGATGATGATAGATTTTCTAGTGTGCGACGTAAATCTTTCAGAAAGATTCCTCGAATAATTTAGAAATTTATGGTTAGATCCATGAAATTTTATTGCGGCCTTGAGTTTGTATGAGTGAAAATTGTGAAGATTGTATTTCAGCAGCACAAGGATTTGTAATGCAAGGATTATTTACGCGTATAAAATCTTGATTGAAAAAAAAATAAAAATAAAGGAAGAAGGAGGGGGGGAGGGGCAGCCGATACATTTTAATCTTCAAATTGACCCAGAAAAAACAGAAATAACCATTCGAATGGAAATTAAATCTTCTTTCAATTTACTTTTTTAAAAGTAAGCTCGTCTTCATACTGAATTTGAACTGAAGTCTCCAAATTTCAACACAAACATCCAATTTTGACAGAATATTTGTTTTGTACGTAAATTCAATCTTAGTATACCAAACGGGAAGTCATTTTGTCAAATATAGTAGGAGTTATGATGGTTTAAAGTTTTGAACTCCAAATGTTAAAAATACCTTTTTAATCATTGCAAAAGTGATTGCAATGCGGGTAGTTTTTAAAGGCTAAATCAAAACTACTTGGCGGAATGAACTGTAAGTTTGGAGTCGCATATTTGAAGTTTATAGAAATCGAATTTGTGTTTAAAAAAATCATATGTCACAATTTATATTTTTACCGAAAATCAATTTCTAAATATACATATTTCGAAACATACTTTTTAAACATACTTTTTTCGAAAAAATAATAATTGTAGGTTAAGAATTCTTTAACAGAAATTAATTTCTAAAAGATACAAATGTGTGAGTCCAAAATTACACCCTATGCCGCCCGGTAGTTTTTGTGTTATGCTTTAAGAACTACCCGTAATAAAATCTCTTTTGCAACGATTGCAAATGAATTTAACATGAGTTCTAAAGTTTAAACTTTATAATTCCTAAACTATTTCTTTAAACGACTTTGCGATTGTTTCCTAAAGTTAAATTTACTGAAGAATCTCAACTACTAGGACTTCCCTCAAAGGGATTAGTCTGAGTGATGTTTTTCAGAACATAGGGTTAACAATTACGATATAAAGAAGATACAATATGTGAAAAAGAGCAAATTAAATGATAGAATTACAAAATATCATACAGTAGAACTCCAATTATCCGAATCAATTGGGACCGGACCCTATTCGGATAATCAAAAATTCGGATAATTGGATTTTTTCCAAAAAAAAGAGGTATATTTTAATTAATTACTGTATGTATATTGAAAATGGGAGAAAAAAATTATTTTAAAAGAAAAAGAGCTTTTAATTAATTAAATGAAAAGGTAACTCTATTATTACATGTTAAGCGTACTTACAAGTGCTGTACATTAGTACAGTATGTACGTACCGTTCTGTAAATAAAAGTCATTACTTGCTGAACATCTTGGTCAAAGTAAACTGTTTGACAGTCTTCATCCGTTTTCGGGGAGCCAAGTCGCACATTCGCTTGACAGTCAGAAATTGCATGTGGTCACACTCGTGCTGACGCTCCATCCACTTCAACGCAGTTTCAAGGCCGGCAAATACTTCACTAGCTGATGGTCCCGTGTATGCTTCAACTTCGACATTAAGGTCATTTTCTTCCTCGACACTTTCTTCTCTCACACTTTCAATAAGTTCATCATCATTTAGAATTTGAAACCCAGGGTGTTCGCGGCGAGAAAGACAATAGCACGCGTAGACAGAATCATTATTTTGGGAATCGCAGTACGTTTCCGTCTTCATTTGTTTTTTCTGAAATTCTGAAAGCGATTCGGATAATCAGCGATTCGGTTAGTAGGAGTTCGGATAATTGGAGTTCTACTGTATATAAATTCATATTTACTGTTATGTTTTCATATATATATATATTTATATAATTTGGCAAATAATCTCATTTTCTCAAGTTGGAATAGCTCAAAACTTTAAAAAACAAACAAACAAACAAACAACAACAAAAACAAAAAGCCGGATTTTTTTTTAAACGCCAAGCTTTTTAAAGTCACGTAATCAGATTTGCAGCCGAGAGCGTATTTTAGCAAGCGTAGTTTAACGCAAATGTAATTTCATTGTTGAAACATTTTCTTTGTGACAAATATTTACATTTGAATTTAAAAATTTTCCTCCTTGTTTATTTGTATAACTATTTATAGAAACTCGTACACTTCAAACCACATTGATAACATGCTTTACTACAAACCTGATTACGAAACTGTAGCCTAAATTCCTACTAAAGTAATATAAAAAATCTTTCGATGACTTCTGTTAAAATCAAATTGAAAAAAATACATATATTTCAAAGATAATACTTCTTGATTATTTTCTAGGAAACTCTACCCCCTGCGCTTTTACTGCTTCAAACCTCAGACTTTTCTTCTGCCTGTCTGTCTCTCTCTACAATCTGTTTGTTTCCCTATCCGTTTTTCTACCCATCTCCATACCCGATGACTGTCTCTCTACCCATCTATCAGTTTCTCTAACCGTCTGTCTAACTACTTTTATGTCTAGCCGTGTCTCTATACTGTGTTTCTCTCCGTACCCGTCTGTCTACTCTCTCTCTACTCGTCTGTATACTCGTCTCACTATCCATGTGTCTTTCCACCGCATCTTTAAGCGTCTCGCTACCCATCAGTCTGTCCATCTCTCTAACTGTCTCGCTTCCCGTTTCACTACCCGTCTCTCGACACGTCTGTCTGTCTATATACCCCCTCTATCTACCCGTCTGTCATCTCGTTGCTGTACTCATCTCTGTACTCGTCTCTCTATTCGCCACGCTATCCGTCTCGCAACCTTTCCCTCTACATGCCTGTCTACCGGTCTGGCTACTCGTGTTGCTACCCTGTCTCAGTACCCGTCTGTCTATTCATTTCGCTACCCGTTAGCTTATCTATGTCGCTATCCGTCTCTCTACCCGTCTTCCTACCTTTCTCGCAACCCCTCTGTCAACCCTCTTTTGTCTCAGTACCCGTCTGTCTATTCGTTTCGCTACCCGTTATCTTATCTATGTCGCTATCCGTCTCTCTACTCGTCTCTCTACCCATCTCACTACCCGTCTGTCTATCCGTTCGTTTACACTTCTCTGTACCTTTCGCCACCTTCCCAATATTTAAACAATTTAGTATACAGAAGCCGTTCATCTGTTATTAAATGCAAACAGGAGTAATTTATCTAATAAGTGTAATCAGATGCAATTTTTTTAAATACATACCTAAACCAGCATAATAATTCTTCAGGTTTATTTTCATTGTAGTTTATGTCATTTGGCAGTAAATCTGAACTTCTTAAAACCGTTTTTAAAAAAGCCCCAAGGTCCGTATAACTGGAAAGGAAAAGTACCCTAAGGGCTATTGTATACATGTTATTAAGTTAAGTGAAAGTTTCGTAATCGAGTTCGCAACCAATTGCTTATGTCAGAAAGCGTGGATGAACGCCATTTTAAATTCATTTCTGTAATTCCTTTTCTTTTTTTTGAGGGGGGTGGGGGGGGGGATGGTTCCAAATATCTACACTTAAATTCAAAGTTTTACCCCCATGTTAATATTAGTGTTGTTTGTATTATTATGACCGAGCTTCATTCGAAACAAATGTAAAAGATTTCTTCCACAGTTTTTTTTTTCTAGTAGAAACTTCCGTTAACGGGCCAAAGCTAATCGGAGAATTTAATATCCTTATTGTTTGTAACTCTTATAGAGTTAAAACAATATTGTTGCTAGCATTACTCTTGTTTGAGACCAACCTTGTTTGTGTATCTGAAAAGGGAAAAGTTCCGTATCATGTGCTGGTTGGCGCGATTGGCGAAAAAATTAAAAATGGTGCTAAAAGGAAGTTTTAGCATCTTACCAAATTTTCCTAGAGAGAGGAAAAATATGTTTTTCAAGTATTTACAAATATACATTTATTAAAGCATGTTTTTGCGTCATCTTAAAAATATAAGTACGATGCTAAAATAAAATTTTATTGCCATTTTCGATATTTTAATGAAAATACATAACAAACATATTTAACAAAACTAAGAGACATTTTTGTGATAAATAATTGTTATTGTCAGGGGGGGGGGGGGAGGACAAATTGTAAACAATTAATAAGCGAACTAAAAGATTACCGAAAATAACTTGTGGTAGTCTCAGGGAAGAAATATCTGATATAAATAACTTTTAAAATCTTAAAATGGAGAAGTGGTCCGTATAAAAATGCAAAACATAATACAACTGATATAAGTATTTTTTAATTTTTTGATATTTCCGAAAGCAGAGATAAAAGGGTAAAACTCCCGGCGCAGATGTCATATACTCACCACGTTGGCGCAATTTTCCCCCTGCCAATTTGGCAAAAACTGTGTTGTGTTTATTTACTTTTATTTTTTATTTTAATTCTACAGATTATTTTTATATGTATATCAATATTTATTGATACCAAACTATTATTTATTTTTTTTAATTTCCTTTTTTAAAATAGTAGAAGTTACATTTATAACGTTATTTTATTTTTATATTGAAATAAAAAATCACGTGCTATTATTGCCTGATATTTGTAACTAAAATTCAAAAACAAAGTTTTCGCCAAATTGGTGGGGGGAAAAATCGCGCCAACGTGGTGCGTATATGACATCTGTCATTTTACTTATGTATTGGTACTTTTATATTAACTTAGCGCAGTTGATAACTCGCCAAATATTGTTCTCATAACATCTTTATATTTCATTAATTTCATTTAACTATAAACCTTTCACTCATTTCATTTGAAATACATACATTAAAAATACATGTCTTCCACTCATTTAATTTAAAATACATGCCTTTCACTAATTCCATTTAAAATACTAAAAAGGAAAAGAAAATAAGAAGAAATAATGCCGCAAATCAAAACCTTTTATTTAAACATCATAGAATTGTTTCCTATTTACACACGCGAAATAAAAAGCTGCCAATGTTGAGATTTGCGCCAAATCTCTAATACAAAATTATTGCAGATTTTTTTCTTTCAACCAGAAAAAAATCCAGATTAATTTTCCATTTTTATTAAATGGAAATGTGTTTTATTGTACTGATTTGATCATTGTACTGATACTGTATTTCACTGTGCGTGCATATTTTTTTGCTTCATGTTACTCCATGAACTTTTAAAATCTTATTATTTACGAAAATCTCCGCCGGTGAAAATGACGTATGTACTAAATTTTCGTGACGTATGTAATTTAATTGTGCTTTTTTATTTATTTTTTAATATAATTTCCAAACGGTTTGACATTTATTCTTGGTAATAAATAGACGACGTTGTCACCTTTATAGGTACCTGCTGTAAAAATTTGAACGAAATCCGTTAAATATTTTTTGAGTTATGCTTGACGAAAGGTTTTAATATCCATCGTAGCTATATATGGGGCAAAGTAATACTGCGCTGTGTATGAGTCTTCGTTGCACTCAGACAATGATGTCAAAATTGGGTGTTCGTACTGAAAATTTTAGAGTTTACAATTTTATTATGAAGAAATCCCTCAAAGCTGATGTTTTAAATGTAAATTGAAAGAAGACACGATTTCCAGTTTAACGGCTATTTCCGTTTTTTCCTGAGATAATTTGGTGATTAAAAATTCTTTTTGGCCCACCTTACAGACTTTAAGTAGTATATTTGCTAGAAATATCTATCTGAGATCATAAAAGGCAGCACAATTAAAACGTACAAAATACATTGCATATTCCTGGCAAGTACAAATATGCACACATATATTAAGCAATATGTTAGCATTATCGATGATATTTTTAAAAGAAAGTTTATAGTGGCAGTAATAGACACATTAAAGAAATTCATTCCATTTATTTTTAAAAAGCACGAGCAGGGAAAACTGAGCTATGCTCGGTCAAAATTAGCTTCGCATGATCAAAATGGCTCACTAATCAAATTTTCTCGAACATGTGACCAAGCCCAATTGTCTTCTCGTACCCGAAACCCGTCTGAGCCATTTTTTAGATAACATTAGCTTGGCCCACGGTGACCCCAAAATGACCTAATAATCGGATTTTCTCGAGCATGTGACCTAGCTCAATGATTTTTTCGTGCCCCAAAACCGTGGGTTGCAAAATTTAGTTCAAGTCATCTGAGCCGTTTTTAAGATAAAAATAGCTTGACTCATTATAACCCATGACCTAAATGCCCCACTAATCGAAATTTCTCGAACATGTGACCTAGCCCTCTTTCCCAAAAACTGTAGGATACTAAATTTAGTTCAAACTCTCTGAGCCGTTTTTAAGATAAAAATAGCTTGACCCGCGTTTACGCAAAAATGATCCACTGATCGAAAGTTCTCAAACATGTGACCCAGCCCTAAAGTCTTCTCGTGCTCGAAAATGGTAAGATACAAAATTTAGTCAAAATCGTTTGAACCGTTATTTAGATACAATTAGCTTGTCCCTGACCCATGGTGACCCAAAATGACCCACTACTGAAATTTTCTCGAACATATGACCTAGCCCAATGTTTTACTGGTGCCCCAAAAGGGTAGGATACAAAATTTCGTCAAAATCGTTAGAGGCGTTTTTAATATAAAATTTGCATATATATACACACACACACAATTTTTCCTCGTATTAGAATATATGATGTGAAATACGTGAGTAAATATGGTAATTTAGGTAAGAGATTTTTTTTTTCTGATTTCTGCTGAATTTTTAGCTGTAAATTCTCGCATTATCTGCCGTAAATAAGTATGCTTCGCATTAAATACGAAACATAACTTCTTTTCGTTTTTCCCTATGAGAAATAGGTTCTGCATTATACACGAGTAAATACGGTTTCTGAGCAATCCTTGTACTAAAGGTAAAAGAGAGTAGAGCATCATTGATTCAAAACGAAAAAATTCATGTTAAATTGGCAGTCAAATATGTGTTAAAAAGTAAATTACATTTATTAGAATGAACAAACAAATTGTACCGTTAAAAAAGATAAAAGTGTATTTAAATAATATTGTAAATCAAATTATGAATGGATTTTATTTGGCCATTCATATTTTTAATTTTGATCAATTCCCATTTCGTTGTAAACTGACAAAATATACAGTAAAACCTGCTAGGGTGGAATCGTTTGTAATGGGAAATAGCTCTTAATGTCTTATCCCATACACTTTTATAATTATATTGTATTCGTTTCCCTAGGACTATAAAAATTTCCTTTTAAGAGCCAACGCTATAGTCATGCGAAGGAACGCTCAAGCTAATGTTAAGTCTATGGGAAGGTTCTAGCGCGATTTTTCGCTCGCATTTTAATATTTTTAAATGCATTTTTGGCATAGGATATATGAGGTCAATCTCCAACGTTGTTAGTTTTTACTTTTTCGATTTTTGTTGCAGTTTTTTCATAAGCAAGCATTTTCAATTTTGGAACCGGTTGGAAAATGAAAGTACCCTTACATGAAATAGCTGGAACCAAAATCGAAAAAGTAAAAACTAAAAACGTTGGAGGTTGACCTCAGCTATCCTATGCAAAAAAAAATCATTTAAAAATATTAAAATGCGAGCGAGAAATCGCGCAAGAACCTTCCCATAGACCTAACATTAACTTGAGCGTTTTTTCGCGTGACTGATGTAGGCTCTTAACTCCTGTGTTTACAAAGGTTTGACTGAAGTATATATTTAGCATTTTAACTTTAATTAGAATTTTTGATTCATTTTTTTATACATATCAAACAGATGATAGGGTAGATGTGTCAGTAATGGACACCCTACAAAGTTTTGGGTTTATAAAAAAAAAAACAATAAAAGTTTAGCTTTTATTATTTTTTTCATAACTCCACTTTGCAGGTTTTATAAGCTACGTTACTATTGACACTTTTAATCAAACTAATCAGGAGGCAGAAAATAATGTTTCACACTTCCACTGTTTTTCAGTGAAAATCTTAATGAATATGCTAAGCTGGTTTCAATTAAGTTATTTATATCTTTTTTATTTCCTTGCAAAAATTTTGTTTTTGTTTTTATAGTAATAGAAAACTTTAAATTTTATATACTAATCATCATTTCCAAATTTTATTTCTTTTTAAGGTTTAGGACCCGTGTCCATTACTGGAATGCTTAATTAGTCAATTTCCAGTAATGGACATCCGCATCCCCATGTTGGACATTTATAATAGTGCAATTTCAGCAATATTCACAGTGCTTAAAATCTTTTAATTTAACTGACCAGCTAATATATAACATAACTACACTATAGTATTTTCTGAAAAATTATATTTGAAGTATTTACTGCTGATAGTGCTATCTCCGTCAATTGCAGATGAAATAAATACATTTAATAAGGTACAGCATAAAAAGAAGTAAGTTTGATTAAAAGGGAAATAATGCAATTCAAATAATATAATAATAACTCATAAATCAATTTTATGATAGATCACTTATCAAATGAAAACTTAATATTTCATAATCATCATCCACATTCCCAACTGATAAATATGCAGTGATGATGAAGTTTCTTTTTGAATTCAATTAAATCTCACCTATAACGAGAATGTAATGTTTCTATCTTTAAGCTGGATAGAGATATGGAAGATTATCAAGTGGATGACGTTAGTTCTTCAAAAACACTTCTCGAGTTATTTAGAAATTGATAATAGGGTCGATAAAGTTTCATTGCGATCTTGAATTAGTAAAAACTAAAGATTCCACTTGAGGAGAAATATTTAATGGTAGGATTTAATCATATATCTTAAATATCTTAAGTAAACTGAAAAAACAAAACACATGCTATATTTAACGAATAATTATGTTATAATTGAAAGATTTAATTTAAAGAAATCAAATCTATACAACTATATGTGGAATTTTTATTACCATAATTTAATTTTTTTGTATTTTTAGAATTTTATTTAAAGTATTTATTGCTAATATTTTTATCTCATCGTACAGCAAATAAAATATTTACAGAATGAAAAAATAAAAATAATTCAATCAGAATAAAAAAAAGGAAAACAAAGCAATTCAATGTATATATGCTACGGTAAATGTGATTACTCCGGTGATTATGTATAACTACCGGTGATTATTTATAATCACCACTAAAATCGGTAAATGTGATAAATTATGGAATATTTATCAATTTTACCGATTAGTTTATAAAACCCCCAACTCGTAATGAGGAATGTAATAAAAGTCCATAACTTTACCAAAATGAATTATAGAGATTGCTGTACAGCAAGTTTCATGCATCCAGTGAGTTTCTTTTTCGGTTAATGTACACGAAGCGTACATACTATTTGAAAATATTGATTTTTTTTGCAATTAAGACCTCGTTGCTGCGCAAAAAAATCCGAATTTATTACATTCCCAATTACGAGTTGGGGATTTTATAAACTAACCGGTAAATTTAATAAATATTCAACAATTTATCACATTTACCATGTTTAGTGGTGATTATATATAATCAGGAGTAACTATACATTATCATCGGTTTATTACATTTACCGTAACATATATATATATATATATATAACGTAAAATCAATTTTATGGTAACACATCTATCAAATGAGAATTTAATTTTTCGTAATTCCATTTACTATATCTATGTTTTCATGTAACGCATCTGCTATAATGTCAAAATTTCTTTTTGAAAGTTTTATCCGTAATGAGAATATAATGAGCTCATTTATAAAGCTGGATATGGCGATGATAGAATTTCAAGTGGGCAACATGAATTCCTCAAAAACATTTCTCGAGTTGTTTAGACATTTGAATCATTCCATGCAAAAAGGGCTTCAGTCACCAAATTGGTAAAATTGAGTTAACCACGGATTTTTGTTCTTATAGGGTAGATTTAAATATTTTTTTTTTTCTTAGTGGTGTTTGATTAGTATAATTTTTGTCTATAAAGGAAAAAAAATAATTTTGATTGGTTTCATATTTTTAAAGCAGCAATGTTTTTTTCAATTTTCTCAAAACTGGTTTAGTTGACTGAAGCCCATTTTGCATGGGGCCATTCATTTATAACTAAGTCAATAAAAAATCAATGGGGTCTTGAAAAGCTAATATACTATAAAAAAAGAATGATATATTTAATATTCATAAAGAACATATACAGGCTGTTTAAAAAAGGTATGTACAATTTATTCGCTAATAACTGGTATATTCTTCCTTTCCTTTCAGGACTAGTAATAATAATAGAAACTAGAAATAATAGCCGAAACAGCGTTATACTCTGAGCAAAGAAAATGCATCTGAAAGATTTATTGGAAACTGAAAAAGGTAGCTGAAACGCAATTTTGGAGATTTCAAAACTTCCTCCGCCCACTCCTACTCCATTTATAAACTCTAGAATTAGACAAGGAAGTAGATGGAACTGTTCAAAAACAAAGTATGGGAAGACCACAGTCATCAACAAACCACACAGAAACCTTGGTAACCCTTTATCGCTCATAGTAGAAATCTAGGACGATGATTAAAGAATATCTGTTTCGCAAACGGATTGCGAGTTAAGGGAGTCAGGCGAAAGAAAGAGGGTCGCTTTAAAAATCAAGCATCCATCGCATTTTAAAGGACCTACATTGGGAAAGTTACATTTCAATATTAGTACCCGTTCTCAATGAAGTTAATTTGGATGTGTATATATTTTATTGAAACACCCTGCATATTCAGAAACGTTTCTTAAACATAATTATATGTGGAAAGAGTGTTATAAATAATCGAGTTTCTCTGCATTATAAAAACACTTAAAAATGACATTTGCAAGTGATTTTAAGAGGGGTTAACTGTATTTGATACTTTATAATGAAAATAAATAACATCTGAATATTATTTAATCTCTTACAGAATTTCATTTCAAAATAGGCGCATGAATCGAAATAAAATGTGTTGCACTTTACTTATATATTTTTATAAATTAAAAGATAAATAACTGACCTAAATAACTTTTTCTTATACTTAACAAATACATTTCATGTATTTATTTCATTTAAATGCAGATGAAAAACAATTAGTCGTTTTTTATCGTCTTTTTTGTACGGCGCTATGATATATCGCTCTTTTTTCATGTCTTCAGAAAAAATATTTTTTTATTTTAACCGCACATTTTAAGTAACTTTATTCATGTGTCAATTAAAATAAGTGTAATGCTGCATAATTTATTTTATTGCAAAGTTATTATATGCGTATAAACTAATGTATTCGAGGCACATTTTAAACGTTTAATTCTAAGTTATCATCTATCTTTTTTTAATTTCCTCCATGACGTCGTGCTTTCGCATATTTCGCTCTTTTAATTTTTCACCTATCATGCGCGATATGAAAAGGGTCTACTGTATTCTAAAACCTAAAAATAAAAAACAAAGAATTTGCTGTGAATTAAAAAAGAATAATGCAATTCAAAGAATATCCTACAAATCAATTTTATGTTAATATTCTTATCAAATGCGAGAATGATTTTTGATAATCTATTTTTTCTATTGACGCATCTGTTACGATTACTTCTGAATGTCATTAAGTCTAATTTCTGATGAGAATGTTATGAGCTTACCTTTAAAGTTGGATATAATTATGAAGATGTTTGGTTTTTAATGAATGAAATTAGTTCTTCAAAATGACTGCTCGAGTTATTTAAAAAATTATGGCTGGATCGATAAAAGTTTATTGCTTTCTTGAATTTATGATTTAACCTTTTTGAAGACAGATTTTTTAAGTATCGACGAAATAGTCATTCCTTCTTAAAATACACAAATATACCTAAAATTTAGCAAGCGTTTATTTTCTTCACAGTTATTGTTAATCATGCCACCCCAAAGAACAGGTTAACATTAACAGAGAAGAAAAGAAGCGCTTGTTTAAGATCATTACCATCTTTTGAAAAGAGATCCATTCTGGTGATATTTAAACTACCCATTCTGAAAAGGTTAAGTCGATGAGACAGAAAATAGATGTTATTTTATTTGATATTTGATATTAAAAAAGAATTGTAGATGAAAAGAGGGTGTTCAAACCATTCCACATCTGAAGCACAGGTTAACAATAACAGCGGAGAAAAGAAATGCTTGGTAGATTTTAAGATCATTACCATCTTTTCACCCTCTATTTACCACATTATGAATTAATAAAAGGAATTGAATGTAAATTTTATTTCATGTTAATATAGTGTTAACTAAAAGATAAATGCAAAAAAAAACCAACTTTCCAAAAATTACATTAAATACGCTTAATTAAGTGAAATGGTACTTTTAAGTGCCGTCAGTATTAAGCATTTACGAAAATATTCAGACTGAAAATGAATTAAAGTATTTAGATAATTATCTTATTTACGATTTTTCTATATGGTATATTACAGCAAGAAAAACATTTTTAACAAATCTATCTTTGATTATATTAAAAAAGGTAATTATTTTTCCCATTTATACACAGAAAAATGTTACACGAGCTGCATTTTGAATGAAGCCTCTTGGACGAATGAAGCCTTTAGAACATCCACCATCATCTTGCTTGTAAGGATACAAAGCTGACATATGATAATTTCCTAAGGGAGAAAAAGTGTTTTCTGTAGTAGCAATGGTATAAGAAGTAGGAGATCTTTGTTTTAAAATAACATAGGGGCCATCGCAACGGGGCATGAATTTAGTCGTTTTGTTATTTTTCCTTTGGCTAATCGGATGCAAAGTAACCCAAACATGATCGCCTGGTTTGTATTGTTCAGAAGCTTTTTAATGTTTGTCGGCATAATATTTATGCTTATCTTGGCTTTGTTCTACTTCTTTCCACTTCCAAGTTGCATTTTTCTTCGTAAGATTACTTAGAGGTCTAGCTATATCTGAAAATTTGGAAATAAAACGTCTGTACCAGGAGCAGGATTGCAAAAAAGATTGAACTTGTTTAACAGTCTTAGGAGCAGGCATTTGTTGAATTGCAGCGGTTTTTCCAGGATCAACTTCGATTCCAGAGCTTGATATCCAATGTCCTAAATATTTAACACGGGGGCAAGCAAAATTGCATTTTTCACGATTAGCATACAATTTGAATTCCGATAGTTTATTAAAAACTGCTTCTAAGTCAGACAAATGTTTCTCAAAACTTTCCGACAAAATTATAATATCATCTAAATAAGACAATCAAGATTTTCTTCTGTCATTTTGCGCTTAAAGGCACGAAGCTCTTTTAATTCAGCTTCATTAGATAGTCTTTGATTCAAATTTAGCTCTTCCTTTTTTGAGTTTTGTAAAGCCTGTCGCATTGTTGCCAACTGATTATCTTTATGTTTAAGTTCTTCTTTGTGATCAGACTTCATGACCATAATTTCACTTTGTGCAGCTTCTAACTGACATCTCAAAGAATCAGCCTCTTCTTGGTACTTATGAACATCTTCTTGATATAGTTTTTTTACCTGATCAGTATCAGTATTTGTTTTATCTGAATTTTCATCATCACTGAGTTCCATTTCTTCATCTTGTCGTTCATTTTTCAACTACTCACAAATAAGTGAGACTTCATGATCAGTATAATGCACTACTGGCGGAGTAGGCGGTCTATAATAGTCTAGTTCTTGATGGCGTTCTTGACGTTGTAGAGCTCTCTGCTTGCATTCATAATTATACTGGTCATCTCGAGCTTGAGCATAATCAACATGTAGCCTTCCAGTAAAAGGTGTCTCGTCTTTATTTTCTATTTTTAACCTATATCCAGAAAAATACAAAGCATTATCTACGTAGAGCTCATCAGAAAATCTTATATGGCAAAAATTCTTTTTAGACATTCTAACTGTCTCTACAGACCCACAACGTTCGAAAATTTCTCGAATAATTTCCTCCGTAATCTTTTCTGGCAAACCGCCCACAAACACTGTTTTGCACCCCAATGGACGTTCTCTAGTAGTAGGTCGAGGTGCATTTGGATTCGGGGGATATAAAACACTTTTTGCAAGCTGCACAACTTCTTTAACAGGAGGATGTGATCCAGTATCAATATAATGTTTAACTTTAGGTGTAGCCTCTTCCCCTAGTTGGAAGCTACTTGTAAATTTTCCAAGCCGTTCATTCAACCTAACTCGTTGCTCTGAAGTGAGATGTCTACCTTCATTTTCTCTAAGAGAAACAGTGTCTAATTCAACGGTTTTTATTGCTAATTCATTGGGTATCACTATAGGTATCTTCGGCGAATCTATACTTCCACCTGCATCTATCAGCAAAGAACCATTCTTGATTTACTACATCCAAAACAATTTTTGCTTTGCGTAAAAAATCGATTCCCAAAATTGTACGATTATTTTTGGCATTCAGCAGAGCATAAAATGTTGTTTTAACATCGCGACCTTCAATTTTAACATGAACTTCTGTTTCAAGTTGGACACTTGGATTTAATAACTCCCTGGTTTCCACATCCATAGCAACTTAACATTGGCCGATTTAAATTTGAAGGATAATTAATTTTATTTCTCTTGGACTCATTTTGATTGCCAAATTTACCAAACTCATTTCTTTTAAAATCTAAAGGCGTTTTTTCAAAGCGATTAGAACTCCCGACCTCACTGATTTTATTTGATCTCTTTATTTCTACTTTGTGTGACCTCAAATTATCATATAAATCTAACTTTTCAGCTAATTCAACAGGATCTGTTAAATTCTCCCATTGGTCTAAATAATGTTCTTTGCAATATGGGAAAACCTTTTTCTTTAATTGATCAGCAATAATTAATTTCGAGGTAGTTTTTCAAGGGAATTTATATTTAATTCGGATAGCCATCCCTCAAAATAGCTTCTAATTTCAAAGTAATATTCTTTCCAGCTAATATCGATTCGCTTTGGATGTCGATTAAATAAAACTCTAAACCTTCCAGCAGTTAACTTGAACCTCTGCAGCAATATATCTTTAATATAAGAATAATCTTCAAATTTTTCTTCCGGTTCACGCGCTATTAATTTACCGATTTCATTTGGAACTACTCCAGTTAAATACGTAATCCACAGTTCTTTAGAAACCTTTAAAAGTTTCATTTGTCTCTCAAAAGTTATTAAAAATAAATTCATATCATCCTTTTCAGGATTGAAATCGGGTAAAACCCTTTTCTAGTCAACGCGGATTGAAGAAGTTTCTAGAGGGTTGCTTGTATTTGCAACAACATCTCTTGTTTCTGTTTCTAACCTGAGCTTCTGTAGCTCAAATTCTCTTTCTTCGGCTAAACGCTTCTCTTTCTTAAGAGTCTTTCTTTCTTCTATGATATTTTCTAAAATTCCCTGTACAAAATCTATGTTATCTTTAAATGCCTCACTATTTACAATTTTATCACGTAATTCGAGGACTTTATCATCACTACTTATTTGTACTTTTAACTCTGAAGCCAAAGTGATTAAATCATTTTTCTTACCCTTAGAAAGAAACGCCATCATTTGAATTAATTATGTTTTAGCTAACTTCAAACTTAATTTGTGTTACGAATAACTCTTAGCAAAATAAGTTAAATCAATTCTTCATATAATAAATAAAATAATGCCAAGCACTCATTTATAATAATAACTTCAATAATAATATAGCTCAGTGCAACTATATAAATGTATAAAATAAAGCAAACGAGTTTATTTTTCAATAATAATTATTAGATATATTTCTCTGATGAATATCTTCATTTAATTCAGATACTAAAATACTTGAAGCTGCAGACGATTTTCCGTATTTCAATAACAAGGAAAATATCATTCAGTTGAATAGAATAATTCCAAAATATTTAGATTCTGGACGAATCAAATACAATTTTTCAAAAAATCCTCAGATTCCGGATGAATCAAAAGAAATACTTTTGTACTTTAGTACCTAAATTTTCTTATTACACAGTTTAACACAATTTAAAAATAATACTTATCTTCATATCTTGTCTATATTCGGGCCCGACGTTGGGGAGCCAATCTTTGTAACATATTATTTTGAATCCGGGGTGGAAACTATTTTAGTTACAAATAAAACTTGATAACTTCTTCATAGACTAATAAATTTAATATTTACAACGTATTTACATGTTATTATTTACAAAATAACTCATTTAATTTAATATTACGGCTTAGCTCAGATGCCTTGTCGGCAACAACCTCTGTAAACATTCTTCTCTTCTGGTAAAGTCTAATTTACTCGGCTTGTCAATTCTATTGAAAGAAAAAAAAGGAAAGGAGAGAAAATATGATGGAGTGAGTATAGTTGAGGCGTTACACTGGTACTTTACTAAAGGACTATGCTAAATCCTATTCTAAGATCACAACAAATATGAAAAAAATCATTCACCTACCTTCAGTATTTTTAGGTGGATTTCGATAATTATAGCTGCAGTTGCTATCTAATGTGGTTAAAGGTAATTTTAAGCATTGATCCTTGAGGGTCTTGTCAGTATTTTACTAATAGGCTCTGTCCTATAGGACTGCAAAGCAACTGATACTTAGAAGTACCATTGGTAGATAAAGTGTTAAAAAGATATCTATAACCACCCATCCTGAAAAGGTTAGTCAAGAAGACAAAATGTAGATGATATTTATATTTGATATTTGATATCTAAAAACAAATTATAGATGAAAAGAGGGTGTTAAAATGATATACAGGATATTAGAATCAATCTTTTTTTTTCTTAATTACAAGAATTTAAAATGACACTTTCACTTGCAACCGATTTTTACAAATGCATTCTTGCTTGTACAATCGTAGTTTGTAAATTAAAAAAAGAGTCTGAAAAAAATATATCCGATAATTTTTTATTACAATTTAGCAGATGAGAGTATGAAAAATTTATTGCAGGTTTTTAAATGTATTGTGAGTGAAATTTTTCCAAGTACAAGGAGATTCAAAATGATGGACTCAATTTTGTAAGGTATTTTTTTCCCTGAACTATAGCATTTATGAGAATGGTGTAAATAACGTGTAATTATATCCATATTAAAATTAATAGATGTTTATTAAGTTATTCTCCAGATGCTCGAAAAATATCTTGAGAGTAGCTTAATTCCTTCCATACCCGATGAAGGATGTCTTGTATCACTCATACTACTCTAGTTTTGATACTGTTTTTTCGATGGTCTAAAATTATCGCCAGAGATGGTAAATACACTTCTTACTTTTTCAGCTCCCACAAGAAAAAAAATATCTGTTTTACTGAACTCACTAATGCATAAAATTTTGTGCTAATATCAGCTATTTTTATAGTAATCGAAGATGATATGCAGCAAGCGAGATTTCGAACCACTCTATTGAAAAAAATTGAAATTTAAGTACATCATCTTTCAAATCGTATGCAGGTCATTTACGTGCAATGTAATTTAATGCAATCATCATTTACATGCAATTGTTCGCGAAGGGAAGTGCAATCGAATAAAATTCAATACATAGTTCTGAATATCCGTGTACAATCAAAATAAAATGTATACTGCCATATATTTCATAACTATTGGTGCTTCAGGGACTGAGATAGAAAAAACAAGTTGGAAATTGTACTTCAAACGTTACAAACGAGGTGCGTTCGTACGCACGTTTTAGAATTAAATTCATGATATCCCGTGCGTAGAACGGGTTAAACAGCTAGTTAAGTATATATTTTATGACACTGTTCATACAAATATCTTAACTAGTTATATAAATATTCAGATATATATGTATCAGCTAGTTACAGCTGACATTTTGTTATCTGTTAATTTTTTGGATTTTTCTTGTATTTTAGAGGATAAACTGAAAGATTAGAACCATTTAATGCAATAGTGCTATAAATATTCAGATCTTGATGATTTTTAATTCTGTGAAATGAATTATATCGTCTGCAGATTAATTTCTGTCATAGAATAAGTATCTCGGTCGCTTGACGATTTAACATCCATCGGAAGCTCCTATAACAAAAAAGCACCGATTTTAAAAAAAAAATATTCAAATTTCTTAATAAATATTTTTATTAATATCTCCTAAAGTTTTGATTCGATTTTAATAAAATTTGAAATGTCTCGACAAAGTTCTGCAAAAATAATATATTTTAAATTGCAAACCATTTGGTTGGGTAGTTTTTGCGTTGTTATATGCGGACAGACAGACAGACGGACAGACAGGCAGACGGACGGACCAAACGACGACTATAGGTGCTACGTATTTATATAATTACGAACGCACCTAAAAACAGACCAAAAAAGTGATCACATTTCCATGGAAAACGTCTTCCTTTAAGATCTACCTTAACGAAAAATAAATTTTAGAAAGATATTTTGACTGACTCTTTCTTCTGGTTTTACAATTCAGTAATATTTGGTTCAGTAGGATTTTTTAAGTGAAAACACTTCCGTTTACAACAGATTTAAAAACAGCACATATGTGCAAGTTACATACTGCAATTGAGTAGTTTGACAGCCACATATGTTATAGCGACATTTTTTTTTTCACACATGTATGATATCTGTAATGTTCATACAGAAGTATAAAAGATTTTTTTACATCGCTGTAAAAAGGTAAATTTAGTAAAAAATATGTCAGTAGAAATAAGAGTAAAAAAAAATATATATATACATTTTATGATATAAACCCGTTTAGTTTACGAATTTTCTAATTTTTGCAATCAAATAGTGTTTTAACCGTTAAAAAATGACTCGTTTTATGCAATTAAGATTTTTAATTTTATTGGCGTTACAGCTGACATTTTGTTATCTGTTAAATTTTTGGATTTTTCTCTTTATACAATTCTTGTATTTCAGAGGATAAACTGAAAGATTAGAACCATTTAATGCAATAGTGCTATATGTCAATAAATTTAGAATATTTTTGCATAAAATTCTTGTTAATAATAATCGATTAATATTTATGTCGATAGAAAATACCATGCTTTAATCACGAGTTATTACTGCATTTACATAATAAGCTACTTTTTCTTTAAAAAAAACTCTTATTGAATCAATAATATTAAACTCGGTAAAGATTATATTCTAAAGAAGAAAAAAATATTGATCCAGATAGTAAGCCAATATTAGTAATTTCAATATCCAATGCTGAGCCAATAGTTGTATATTTTTTTATTTAATATTGGTGCCGATATTGGGAAATTCTTTTTATTATTCTTTTTATTTTTTATCTTATATTTTATATTTTTCCAATATATTATGTTGTTTATATTTGAGAAATACATAGCTAATATTCATTGCCTATCAATTGATAACTAATATATTGCAAAACATCTGTAATAAGTTGGATGAAACAAAAATATTGTTAAACAATTAGAACTAAATTAGAAATATTTCCAGTAAAATGCCATTATACTAAAAAAGCAGAAATTGGTATGTCATTCTGAAATGTAAAAACGTTTGTTGCAATAATGCTTTGTTTTTTAGGCTAGTTTTTCTTAAGCTATAATGTACGTATTTATAAATATATATTAAAAGTAGTTAAACATTTTAATTATTAACAGACATATAGGTTTATGTATATAGTAAAAGTTAAGACATATATACTAAGAATTACAGACTTTCGATTGAAACTACCCTGTCATTTATTTTCTTCATTACCACAAGAACACAATCTAATCGTTAAAGCAATTGTCCAGTGATAAAATACTTCTAATATTTGTTCAAACAAGCGTTGTTCCAACTGATAATAAAGCTGATTAAGATGATTGATGCTTTATTTGTTCTCTTGCCGAAATTCCACATGATTTATTGTTCTACGTAATAATATTTTAAATATAACGGAGAAATATAATTATGAACTTAAAACAAACAAAATGGACTACATCTTTTTTAAGTTTAGACTTAAAGCTGAATTTAAGTTTTATTGTCATTTTAAATATTAATTGATATATTTAATACAAACTAATAAATGATGAAGTAACAAAATCTATTCATAAGACTGTAGCTCGACTGTGGGATTCATTTATTAAATAAAGTGAAAATAAATATATTCAGGGTGGCACACGTAAAACATCTTTGTATGCCTAATTAAATTTTCAGAAAAGATGAGATTACGCTGGAAATTCAGTATTGATCCCAGGTCTCTGGAATTCTTTCACTCTGTTGGTTGTATGCTGTTTAGTAAAATGATAATTCACATTATTTGTTATATCTTTTCATGCGTTTCAGCAGCTCTTGTAAAGTGCGGTTTTCAGTTTTAATTACCAGGGAACATTGAAAATTAATGAAAATAAAAATATCATAACTCGGTAAAGTTTGGTCGTAGGAGATTGGAATTTTCGCTGTTTTACTTGTTAGGGCATGGAAAAAGTTTTTATAAATGGAAAGTTACGTGTTATCCGTTCAAGGTAAGATGCATCCCCCCAATAATGGCGCCGATTTTACTAATTACGGTAACCCTCATTTCTTTTCTTTCTACATTACAACGGCATTCTATATTCTGTATTTTTAATTGTGACTTGTGTTTTAAATAATTTTCTTTCTACATTTTTTATATACTGCTTTTTTAATATTGCATTTGAAAGATTTCCCAACAACTGACACAGATGTTATTCTGCATTTCCAGGAATGTGGTACTGTTATGCAAAAAATAAAATGGAATTGTACGAAATAAATTGTACATTGATAATTACGTTGTATGGAGATGCTATCTAGATATATGAAAGCAGCTTATTTGAATAGGAAAGTGAAATTCGTATGAGGGAAGTAGAATCTCAATTATAAATGCATTATATTATATATATTTCTGGAGCAAAGAACTGACTTTCAATAAATTTTGATTTTCGCGATGGCAAGTCCAAGTTAATGGCCGTGGCAAGTCCAAACTTCTGCATCAAGTCCTGTACGTTTCCATAGGTCCTAGCTATATTATTAAACTAAAATTTACAAAGAAGGTATTCGTTTTTTAGTTGTCAGATGTTTTTCTCCAATCGCATTTTAGCTTTAGCCTTTTTAAGAATCCTTTTTGTTTAAAATTTGATTAATGAGTAAGCCGTAGACATCAATTTAAATACTTATTAAAATTTAACATATGAAAACACAATGTTCAACGATGTTTGTTTATTTTTGTCGAGATTTATGTTTTGCAATATTCTTTCATATAAATTTAGTTTTGTCTTTTAACGGGCTTAATAATTCTCGAGCACAACCTATTAAAGTAATTTTTAATAAAAAAATGAAGCCTACACATAATCATGATTTACGATTGGTAACCATTTTTAGAGAACTATCTTCCTGGTAAGGATGTAAGTACCTCTAAATGTAACATATTATTATATTTTGAAAAGTAACCAACAACCGAAAACACATTTTCATTTCTTAACTTTTAAAACCAATAACTGTTTTGATGTAAATAGCTTTTGATACGATGAAGAACAACGCTGGAATATTTTTTTCAATTAAAACCATACCACTTAGATTATCGGTTTTGGAAATAGATATTGATAACGGACACCCTGTATATCACACTATATGATATATATAGCTATATAGAAGGCTCATATTGATAAAGCTGAGTCTGTTACGCTTGTGACTATCTATAGACTGTGCTATTGGAGTTGCTGTAAAATTTATGTAATACTAGCTAACCCGCCCGGCGTTGCCCAGGCCCGAGATAATAACAATCTCAGAGCAAGGCGTTAACCCCTTCCCTCCAAAAACCCACAAATATAACGAATAATTTGTTCTAGAAAACCACCTTCACTTACATTAACGCGATCATTAAAAAAATAATTAAATTTTTCTGATAATTAGAACATAACGAAGACGCTACGCTAAAATAGCCAGCAGATGACACCCCTTCCTATCCTCAATTTCAGATCTATATCTTAAGTAGTTATCTAAATTTTTGTTCATTAGTAAAAATTGGCAATTATTCCCTTTCATTTTCGCAAACTAAATGGAGGGATCGGCCAGAGATACAGATCTCTTTGTACTTCAGTTTTTAGCGAAAGCAGATCCCTGTCTGAAACTTTCTCGGATTTTTTTCACTAGCGCCGCAAGCTTTTTGGCATTTTTTTTTGCATAAATTAAGAAAAATTACCGGCTGAATTTTTCCCAAATCGCATAGTCGGATGCAGAATATTTTTTTACATATGCTCAGAATTTTTCAAATTGATATCTTTATTAGTTTTTTTAAAATTTGCTAATTAGTAAAATAATTTTGAATTCGTTCATTTCCGCTGGCAAATCCAAAATACCTGTTCTTTTCTTTAGCCATTTTTATTTAAAAGGTGGCATTTTCGATACGATGTTTAATGAGATTATAATATAATATGTTGGGTAATTATCAAAATATTAAAATTCTAAGACTCAGGTGCACTTGGCCAGAGCTTGGACTATCTACACCTAAATTTTCAGACTTCTAGGTGGGCTAGATTTTGCTATCCATCGCAGAGAAACAAACAAACACACAGAGGGAATCTTTCTTTTATTAGTATAGATGAAAAACGTTTGTTGCGACTTCACAATTCTACGCTCCCAATTTATGATTGCACGAATTGAGAACTTTAGCAATACAAGATAGTTGATATTGAAACTTTTGTTAGTAAAGAACAGTTATTTTTTATAAAGCACCTTGGTATAGCGATTCGCTATTTTAATTAAACTTGATGTGGATGATTTATTTATGCACTTTTAATCACAGTCAGGTCTCTTTGTTTTTATGAACTAATGTACTTTTACTGTAGAACTGTGTTAATCCAAACTCACTGGTAGCGTTATCTGTTTGGATTAGAAAAATGTCAGATTATCCAAAACTCCCAAGAAAGGGAAAGGAAAAAATAGGAAATTATATGTATGCGGCTAGTGATCCATTAATGTATTTGGCAATGAGCTATCCCCTCAGTATCCCTTTAGATAACTTTGATCCTGAAGAAATAGATGAGACAAGCAGTGTTTACATATCAAATTCTGATGCTCAAAAGGCATTAAAATTACCACTTTGCTACGTAGAGCAAGCGGTATTCAGGCGCAAAGCCATCTGATGTGATATTCATGAGACGATGACTTTGTATATATTTTTTCATTATATAGATTTACATCATATTGTCCGGAAAATCTAAAAATTTATTTAATCTCATAGAATTATCCAGCATATGCATCAAACAGATCATTAAAAAAATTAATTTGTTAACTCTATTTCTTTCTACTCTTTGTTTTCAAAACGACGACACATAAATAAATAAATATATGTACCGGCTCATCGAAAAAGGTTGGATAGATTTGAAATAATTATAACTCTAAAAGTATTTGAGTAAACGCAAATATTTTCTTTCCAAAGTACTCGGCAATTATCCAAGACTTGTTAGATCTAGCTGTTTTAAAGTCCTGACTTTCAGACGATGCGCAGAATAGATGATCTGAAAATGCAAATCGCACCACACATTCGTAATTTTCTTCGATGATTCCGGAGTGGAAAGCGTATAAATAAAAAATATTGGAGGTATGGGGAAAATGTCAATTAGAAAATTCTTCAGCATCGTCGATTTAGTAGGAAAGGATCCACTATGTACACGAATAGTCTAAGGCAAAAGTGATAATTGCGAATGTGTGGTACGATTTGCAGTTTCAGATCATCGATTCTGCGCATCGCTTGAATGTCCCGATTTTAAACAGCTACATCTAACAATCTTGGATAATTGTCGAGTACTTTGGAAAGAAAATAATTGCATTTACTGAATTACTTTTAGAGTTATCATTCTTTTAAATCTGTCCAATCTTTTTCGATGACCCTGTAAATCATGACTACACACTAATATGTGTGAAACACTAATATGCATATTAAAAATACTTTTAGTTTTCAATACTATGTTTTTTGTGTTTTCTCTTTTACCGAGACTCATTTGATTTGATACTTTTTGAATTTCAAAAACATTTCGGCTTCTATTATCCAAAAATTTAGACTAGAGGGATTCAGATTAGCAGGGTTCTACTGTATTTATCTAATTGAATTGAATTTTTATTTATTTTTTTATTTTTTTATTTTTTTTGAAAAAAAAGAAAAAAAAAAGAAAGTAACAAAAAAGTAAAATTTAAAAAAGTCCTTCCGGCCTGTACCGGGAGGAAAAGGTAGCTTTCCTATATCTTCGTTTTAAAATTTTAGCTAATGTTACACGAAAACAGCAAGTTAAAATGCAAAGAAACGTTTACAAAAGATTCGTTAAGACTGAATTTGAATAAGAAATTCGCCAAATTATTGAGCAATAGCCAAATTGGCTTCATTTATGAAGACTTATTTTGGTCGCCAATTTTGGCGAGAATTTGGTGCTAACGGATATGAATATATAGTTTTATGCGTATGATTGGGAAAATTATTACAACAATGAAAGAAAATAATTTGAGAGTAATCGCGTTAATGTGCTGTTTTGTTTCAAAATGTCAGCCACCCTAGAATTTCAAGCTGCTCTATCTCAGCCATTTTTTAAGATAGAGGTAAACCAAAAAATGCTCTGGAATCCTTGAATCAAGGCCTAACACGTCATTAAAAAATAAATTTGAATTTTTAACTTTTTTGTATATTTATTTTAGTTTTAAATTTTAAATGGCCGCCATCTTGAAACAAAATGGCGGACCAAGCTGGCCAACGAACTCGGTCGAGACATTGGTTAGCTTAATACACACAATTAATTTCATCAAAATTGATTTATAGATACGAGCGTTATCGTATGACATAGGTCATATATATATATATATATATATAAATCCACATTTTAACGGAGGGTGGATTTGGGGTCTGGGGGTCATGATCGGTGAAAATATATCGAAATTTTCCGGAACTGCTTTCCTCCGAACGGCTGCAATAGGTAGCTTTATACTTTTTTGTATTGAAAGCTACCTAAAAAACAAAAAACTTATGTTGACAAACATTTTCTTTTTGCTTTTATTAACATCATACAAAGATATACAATTATTATACAGACAAACATACATTATATACAATAATCCAACATGGAGTGAAAAATTAGCCAGAGCCAGGAATTGAACCTGGGTCCACAGAGTTCCGGGCTGTTGCTCTAACCACTGAGCCACTCCAGCAGATTTCTGAGTCTGCAATTTTTCAGTAATAAACCATGTGGGAGAGTTGTTGTGGACCCAGGTTCGAATCCTGGCTCTGGCTAATTTTTTACTCCATGTTGGATTATTGTATGTAATGTATGTTTGTATAATAATTGTATATCTTTAAAATGCTGAATGCAGGCGTTATTTATGTGTGTTTTAATCATACAAAGAGTTTTAAATTAGTTTTTTGATTTAACCTGCTTTTTCAGTTTAATATACCGGGTGATTATAATTAAAGTTACGATTTCAAAAATCGATCATTTTAAAACTACTGGTCAGAATGACTTGATATTTTAGCAGAACAATCGTGAGGCAATGGGATTTTGTTTGGCTAAGGAAAAAAAAACAATTTCAAAATGTGCCGAGAGATGGCACTGTCAGGGTTCACATTGTCTGCAGGTATGCAAATTACTAATACGTGACATGCGCACCGCAGACATCGTTACCATAAAAATGCAGAGCACCAGCACTTTGCCTGAATGCTTCATCATGACTTTGACTATGACGGATTGCGCTCTGCTCTTGTAGCTTTTTTATTAGAACAATAACTGTGCACTTACAGCTATTAGGAAGTTTCGGACATTAAATTCCATAAAAAGGTGTTCAATAAGCACAAATGGTCTGCGAAAAAGGATTGCTAAATTTGAAGAGACCGGTTCATTTGACGTTAAATGGGGTAGAGGAAGTAAACCAATTTCTGAGTGCTAATTTCGGATATAATAGGATCATAAGCCGCCTTTTTCCAACAACGTGGCCGCCACGTTCCCCCGACTTAAACCCGTGTGATTTCTGGCTTTGGGGGTACCTGAAGAATGTTGTTTACAGCGGGCGGATTTAGAATCTAGCCGACTTGAAGCCAAGCAACACACACCATACCCATTGCATTGGTACAGATACCCACCTATCTATTGTGGAGCATGCCGTTTTGCGTTTCCAATTAGTAGCGGAACAAGGCGGAGGGCATATCGAACAACTTATGCAACATCAGTTTGTTCCATAAATCTATTTTTTTTCATTTTTTTTTTCATTTTTGCTGTTGTCGCTGTAAACACGTATTCATGTCTTATTACGCGTATTAAATTTTTAGTAAATCCCTGAACTCTATTTTTTTCTTTTGGCTAACAACATTCCTGTGTTTAACGAATACATTTTTGGTTTCCCCCCCCCCCCTGACATTACCATGACAGCGTCATCTATCGGCACATTTTGGAACTATTTATTTTCCTTCGCCAAACAAAATTCCATTGCTTCACGATTGTTCTGCTAAAATATCAAGTCATTCTGACCAGTAGTTTTAAAATTATCGATTTTTGAAATCGTAACTTTAATTGTAATCACCCGGTATAATGTTTTGACACTTTTAGGATCATATCCATCTTTAACTCTTTCGGTTACCAGAATTTGATTTTCTAAAATCGATTAAATTCCTTACAAATTCCTTTTGGGTGTTTTAATTAAATATTGAAATATCATTCTTTGATAAATTGAGAAACGATAAGAACCGAAACAGTAAACTAATCGGAATGAGTTTGCGTTAGTTTCTTTCACTTCCAAATCCTTTATTCTCTTGCTAATTACATTGCCATTTCAATAAAACGGATGTAAGCTTTGCTGTTTCGTGTTATTCTCTTTTATCTGTAAATCTCTTATGTAACACACTTTTCTTAGATAACCGTGAAATGTTGTTAGAAAATGTTTATTTCTATTAAACAAGATCTGACTTTTTTTTAGATATCGTTTTTCGTATTAAAGGTAAATTAATTGCTGCAATTAATACTCACATATTGATCGATTACATTTGATTTCTTATAAGCATTTTCTATTGTGGCTTGAGTTTAGTTATTAATTTCCATTTCTCTTTTAAATTGCCAAATAATAAAATAATATTTCTATAAAAGTGTTTTAATACTATATTTTTAACAACTTGAGAGTATTAAGAACATGTTATGCAAAATTTAAAGTCAGCTACATTTGTCAGTTATATAGCTTTCAATGAGATATATTTGCATTGAAATATTTTTATGTAACAACGAAGATGTATGTTTTTATTTATATTTAAGTAAATGAAGTATGATCATACTTATATAGCAGCATTGGGGTATAAAATATGACTGTTGTACTTTCTGAAATGCGATGTGGTACGAAAGTTTGATGTATACAAATGGAGGTAGGCAGTCTGTAGAATTATCGGAAAATTAATAATGATATCGTTTTGAAGTGTGTTCGTACATTTGACAGTGGCTCTGAACATCAGAAGCGTTTCACAAAGTTTATTACAATAATATAAACAGAAAAGACGTTGACAGAAAACGCATTGTCTTTTATGATTTTTTAAAGTATACTCCAAATGTTCCATGGTAACCGGCCAACGAGAAGAAGCTGTCGAATACCAAAACCTTTATTACGTGTGATTTCATCTATGCGTTTTTTCACGGCGCAAAGTCTTCTGGACAAAGTTTTCTGGAGATTGAAACTGCTTACTGTGCGGTGGCTCTATTATTTTCGATATATAATTTAAGTCACACACTGACAAATGAGGGCATCAGAGGCGTATGGGGTGAGTATATGAGCTTTATTTATATCAGTAATTTTCATCGTGCTAGAAAAATAAATCTAAACTGATTTTCTCGAACTTCGTCCAATAATCGTTTATCACAAAGTTATCTATTATGTCTCCATGCACATGACATCCACATAAGGCGTGATGCCCATAGTCATATGGTTTAAAAATAATAAAAAGTAATGAGACTTCACATCTTTCGCAAATGCGAATAAAAAGACTATATTACAACATCCCGATTCTGAAATGGAACTTTACCCAAATAAAGACACTAATATTCATATTTCAGGATGTATTGCATATAAAATAATAATATTTCGTATCTATGTTCACGTATTTTAATAACCAATGTCATGCTATTATTTATTTTATTATATTTTAATTAATTTAATGATTTGTAATTAACAACTTAAGAAATTAAGTACAGTAAACAAGGAGACATCTGCCATATTTTCTCAGGAAAGTCTGTGACAATTTGATATCTTCAACAAAAGCGGATTTACAACCCTTCAGAAAAATATTTACGACAGAGTCCACTTAAAAGAAGTCAAAGGTCACACAGGAAGCAAACAACGAATTTTCTATGCAAGAATATACTTAAATCTCCTACCACTGACAACATAAAGAAGTGTAGATGGTGAAAGAGAGCCATACAGCAAGCAAAGAAAATTCTGTACATTTTCCATTCGTTTTGGAGAAAAATTGGTCAGTCCTCATGCGGGAAAAGGAAGGAAAAGGAAAACATCTTAGGAAAATATATCTCATCTTCTCTTTGCATCTAAGAGTTAGAACTAACGTCAGAAGGTACGATTATCTCATACTCTCTCTGCAGTTAGAAGAAGTCAGTCTTTTCAGTTAGAAGAGAGAATAATAAAAAAGTATCCAAAATGTAGTAAGAAGCAGTCTTAACCAGAAGTCTTAAGTCATGAGATCGAGAAGTCTAGAAGAAGTTAAAAAGTCAACTATACGTTCTTAACTAGACTCGCAGTTCTCTAGCTAGTATAAAGTTCACTATCGAATATGCGATTTAGCATCCAGCTTCAACTTAAAGTTGTAGAGTCAGCACTCAGCGTCAGATATGATGCGAGGCTCAATCAGCGAAACAGCTGAATCGAATATTAACAAAGCATTGGGATAAATCCCGCAGCCATTGCCACTATGACGATTTTGTTCACTTCATGCTTATGAATTTCCAACTAAAAAAGAACTTTGATGATTTACGTGATGTCGTTTACATCACGAGTTGTGCGTGCAATCACCAAAATTACGAAAGAACTTTTGTGTGTTTGCGAACAACGACAATAAGGATTCCATGCAATCAGTGATGAACCATCCTTCTATGTTGAGGAAATCGAAGGTACAAATTTACTTTATATACTTTACTGTGACTTTGATTTGTTATTTAAATGTTGATATAAGGGATCTAGTTTGTAGATCCAAGATCATTGTAATTTCTTAAAATGAATATCAATGATCTATATCCTAAAAACTTAATTTGCAAACTTTACTTCATGATGAATTTTCCAGTGTTAAAAAAAAATTGCAGGCCAAAATATGACCTCTCATTTCTCTTCGGTCAATGTATGACCAACTTAACATTAAATTTGAATAATGTTTAATTTCTGTTTTTTCTCTTTCTTTGTATATTTCTCTTTTAATGTAATGCTTTTTTCCATGTGTTTATAAATAAATTTTTAGTTTTAATTTAATTTTATGTCTAATCCTTTTGTGGTATTCAATCCTTAATTTTTAGATGATTTTAGTAGAGTATATGTGGGTTAGTTGATCGGATCAAAAAGGTATCTGCTACGCAAACTACATAACGCTAATGTCTAAATTTATTAATTTCTTTTAGGATTCAATTAGTATTTTAATTAGTAATTTGTTAACTCTATGGGTAATTATCTAACTTTATCCGCACAGAGACCCAGAACCAACGATCACGTTTCTTTACTTTTATGCCCAATTAACCTGACACATAAAGGATTATTGAGAGTTTTATATGGTGATAAAATTTATCAGGTTCAATCGTAACTTTCCTGTAAATATCCAGATGGGTAAAATATCTTCCTAACATTTAGCCTCTGAATTTTTTAATAGAAATCAATTTCTAAAAGTTTCAAATGTGCGAATTCAAAATTACAAAACTACCCCCATTGCAATCTTTTTTGCAAGATTACTAATGAATTTAACATAAAAAGTTCTAATGTTTAAACCTTGAGAATACCTAAATTACTAGACCGAATGACCTCCCATTGGGTATTATAATGGTAAAATTTACTGAAATAGCCCAATGTGATGTGAAAGTTATATGTAAGGACTGAAAATTTTAGCATTTGGTTTCATTTCAGTATTATGACGACCCATTATGCTTATCTTTTGAATATAAATTAAAGGAAGCTATAATTTCCAATTGAACGGATATTTTTGTTTTTCTCTGGGACAATTTTGTGATTAAAATATAACGGGTGTTTCCACTCTGTCTCATTTTTTTACTGGGCATCTGTACCTATTTTCACTTATGTACCGTAATAAAAGGTATAAATTTAAACTGAAATTTTCAGAACTTTCATTTTATTCCAAAAACGTGAAAATATCTTTGCAGTTTACAAATATTTTCATCGAAAATCTTATCTCAAATTACTTTTTTCTTCTTTTATCGTCTTTTGTTATTTTCTTATAGAAACATGATTCCCCTTCAAGTTGCAAGTATTTTAACAAATGTTTAGAGATTTTTTTTTTTTTTTTTTTTTTTTGCAGACGACCTATCATAAACGACTATAAAGGAGAAAAGATTTTGTAGATACACTGCTTTTTCTCCCTACTTTTCTTCTTATTCACTTCTAAAATGAAATTCTACGAGACTCTAAGTTTATTGAATATTTTGTATGTTTATGGGAAACAACAGCTTTATATAAACAGCGAAATGGGGAGAGACATGAAAGTTAAGAAAAGATGATACGGAAGAAACAAGCTAAACAAAAAAAGTTCAAAAAGTAAGAAAGAAAACAAAGAAAAACAGGGTAAATAGAATTTATTTAAATTATGATTTTGTTTAAATAAAACAAATTAAAATTACCAGTAAGTGAAGTTTTAGTTATTGCTAAAGAATAGATCGAATAAAAAATAAATTGGAATTCACAATTCATAAAATATGTCTTTATTTCCTATCATGTGGTACACAATTTCATCATAAAAAAAATAAATTAATTAAAAAAAAATCTGTAAAACCTTCAGAAAATTTTCAAAATTAATCTGATAAATAAAAGATAATAATTTCTTTTTAAATAAACTATTTTCCTGTTGTACAATTTTACACTACGCGAAATAAATACAGTGTTTATCTAAATTCGTAGTACAAATTACAGATGAGATAGAATACCAAATAGATAAGTACAAATCACTATACAATGTGTGGCCGTAGCTAAAATGTTGAACCACTAGAGAGTGCTTCCTGATTATAGTAATAATGTGTTTACTTCATAAAATCTACCAAGTAATTTCTGAAATTTGTTTAATTTAATGCTGCTAGGGTTGATAAATTGTAATCGAAAAATAAAACACAGCAAAAAGCATATGAAAACCACAACAAACGAAACTTCATTTGGAACAGATTAAATGAATCAGTGTTAGAAAAATTGAGTATAATATTGAAAAGAATCTTATACCTAAGAATTCTTACAGGAGGGGACCGAAGAGTAATTTAAAATACCCACCACACCCGTAGTTGATTGGGAAATAAGTAGACATTATATGAGATGTAATCTTCCCCACTGGGCGAAAAAGTCCGGACAAAGATTCGAACCCGGGATATCAAAATACCAGAATGCCTTTATAAGACAGTTGATAGTCCTCTACAAAGTATTTCACGATAGCACATTTACTTCCAATAGTCTCCGATACGGGATATATGACACTTTTATTTCGCGGAATATTCGTCCCCTGTCTTGTTTTCTATAAAATTTAGCTCCATTCTCTCAATTAGATCGCGCTGCAGTACTGTCAGTTTATACACTAAAAACCAGCATTTAAACACACAATATAAAACTGTAGCCCAATGAACAGACGTACGTTTCGTGAGTAACTTGGACTCACATCATTAGTGTCAGTAAAAACAAAAAATTGCAACCCCCCAACGACATCAATATTTTCATGTTTTTGGAGGGATGTAGTTTTTTGTTTTTACTGACACTGATGATGTGAGTCCAAGTTACTCACGAAACGTACGTCTGTTCATTGTGCTACAGTTCGATCACTCACTCATGAAAGGCAGTTTACCCGGTATGCAATAAGTGTGCTTCTGGGAATGCTTCTCCTGACCACATTTTGGACTGCCTCCAATTCACCCACGATGACATAAATAGAGATTCGCTCTTGTTTCTGGACTTCTTGCAGGATTATAACCTCATGGAGCAAGTCTAGCTGTCGCTAGACATGGAGGACAGGAAACAACAACACAGTTCGATATTGTGTGTTTAAACGTTGGTTTTTAGTGTATATTTATCTACACAAGATTTTATTCACCGTCAGTTTAATTATGACCATCTTGTATATGGTTGAAATAGTTTTCGTTTTTATCAAAAGTTAGCAATGGATTTACATCAATTGCTGCTTGTCGTATTCCACTTCTCCGTCGACACAACTTCGAAATATAATCCGGTCTTTTGATATGCTGCCACCACCGATATGAATACGTGATATCGGACACGATACTTGATGTGTATTCAAGAAAAACCTAACTCTTTCACTTAAACTTAAAGTAACAATTTATTAATAATATTTACACTTAAACTCGGATGTAAATTATCCGGTTTAATATTAAATCAAAATAATTACAGAAAGCTATCCTCTGTGTACCGTTAGACTACGTTCATTCACTCAGCACCGAGATTTCTATTAATCTCACACACGCTATATCTCTTCCTTTCGAGAGATCTCGTTCCACACACGTGCCCAGAGCTGCTTTCTGAACAAACAACCTACACGCTCCAGTCCTGCGTTCCAACTAACTTCCTCTCTGGTCATTCTCCAGAGCACCTTTCTGTCTACGGGGCTCCTCGTCTGTTTCCAAGGGTCTGTCTTCCTAAATAATGGGTGCAATCTCTTTATTATCTATTAAAGACCACATCACAAAGGACATACTTCTCCCATTGTATTCAACTCGCCACCCTCCGGATTAAGATTCCAGTACTGAAAAGCCTCACAGTACACAAAAGATACACACACAATAAGATAATAATAAGATAATAATCACAATAGTTCCCTAACAATAGTTTTTAAGCCTATAGGTGCCAGGGACCTGACACTGTTATTTTGCGTTCAATGTAAAAATGACTCGCCTTACGAAACTTGCTGAATGTATTGTTGTTGTTTTTGGAAAAGGTGGGTATAGTTTACTTTCCGCCCACTGAAAAGTAAACGCTGGTCTATCGACGTGTTATCTTTATTTGCTGTTTCTGTATTTGCAATGCATTTTATACTATATTATTGTTTATTATTTTTATTGTTTAATTAGTTTTATACGCCTGATTTTAGATCTCGATATATTTAAGTTCATGAATTGATTGATGAATATATATACAGGTGTGTGCGTATACATATCGTACTTTCTTAAGTTGCAATTATAATTAGTAGATTTTTTTAGACTTATTGCTAATATGGCTTTTGTTTCGAATGATCCATTTTTATTAATAGAAACGTAGAACACTTACAGAACTTAAAACAATTTTTGTTCCTTTACATATATCTTGTTATTTTTTTCTTCCATATACAAGGTGAGAAGCGAGATATAGGTGATGTGTAGGACAACACAAATACAACCGGAAGCTCCATACTAAGTGTGTAGAATGTGTACAATGGAAACGTCGGGCGTTGAACCCGAAACTACAACAGTTGGAACCTAACGCTGTTATGCGCTCGGTCACGGGAGCCTATTAATTTTTCTTAAGTTATTCTTCTTAAAAAATGAACGAATAAAAAAAGTCACTATATCGTTTTGAATATTAAAAACTTTAAAAGAATTAAGTTTGTTTTATTAAGAATTCACAAATGAAAACATTTGAGGAGGAATTAAATCTGTGTTAAATAATGTAAATTGGAGTACGGTTATAATCCAGTCATATGTTTGTTATACATTTTTTGAAGTATGTAATTCTTAAAAAATAAAACAAGTATTATAGCAGTAAACATCAGTAAAATGAGTACAATATAAACTCAAAAGAAATTTCTTTTTTGTTTTTAACAACCCAAGCGATTGCTTTTGCAATTTAATTTAATTTAAAGTTATCATTTAAACATCGTAGATTGTTTAAGACTCTCTCTCTCTCTTCCGTGTGTCTCTTTATCTATCTGATACTTAATCTATGCTCAACCCCTCTTAAACGTTCTTAGATAGTAACGAGATTTATATATGTCATTTAGATAAGCTAAATGAAACCCCATTAAAAATTGCTTAAGAGTTAATTATACGTCTTTTAGGAATCCCGATAAAATAGACTTGGGAACACCATTATATAGGAGCAATAATTATTTTAAATAGTTTTATCGACATTATACACTATAAAACACAAAGAAGTTTATAAAATTTATGAGATATACTACAGTATATATCCTACAAAAAGTAGTGTATGCAGCATTCATAATATCTTAACCGTGTTGTAATAAAGAGTGCTAATTATTTAACATTTATAGCTCTTAATTGCTTAAGGAATATTATGTTATAGCATTCGAACTCGCTGAGATTTGCGTGCACGTGTATAAAATTGGTTATAAATTTGTAAGTTTCTCTGCTTGCTTAGCTTATTGTTTATTTGTTAGTCTGCATCTCGATTTTGATTTTATAAAATTTATTTGATTGCTGTTAAATTTAAATATATTATTGAATCAGAACTGTCATTGTGATATTTATAAGACTCTTACAGCATGACATAAAAAAAATCAGATATATCATTGACCATTAACATTTATTGTTTAGAACTGGCTTCTCTGTTCGTTTATTAGTCCATGTGCACTTCCAAGCTCTAAATGTCGTAAAATTCTTCGAAAAATCACACAATTTAGACATCTTTTTTAGGTAGATTATATTATGTCCTGTATTATAATTTATCTATAACAGGTCTGCAATGTTATGGTGAGTTGAACCAATTTTTGGTGCTGATACACTCTTAGAAATACTTCTTTCAAAACACCGAAATATTCCTGGCAGCACTACTCCCTGAATATTCCCGTTATTTGAAAAATGTCTGTTTATTTTTTTCTCCTTTACAGGAGGAAAATTTTCCTTTATTTGAATAACCGCGGTTTTAAAAAATTACATCTCTCTAGGTGCTGCCACCTATGGCCAATTACGGTAGTATTTATTATTTGATATATTTCAAGATTATTTTCTGGCTGACCTTGGGCACGAACTAGGGACGTCAGTGCCTTGAGGCTTATCGATAATACCAGTGGGCGCTTGCTAGAATAAGAGTTTGAAACAATGATACGGGTTTTCTTCAAATAGCGGCTTGAGACTTAAACAATTTGAGGTTTAGAAACCTGGTAATTTTGAAGTTAATTGCTGGGAGATTTCGTCGTTATGAGATGATGGTTGGGGTTTTAAAACTTTTGTAGTAATAGAGGATAAAAACAAGTTATATATATCCACAATTTTCTTGTTTGATGTAAAATATGAATATTATATTTTGAATTAAATTCGATAAAAATGTTTGCTTTTTTGAGAAAATTGATTTTTTTTCAACTATTATATATTTTTTAAATGGGCTGTTCATTTAGAATATATTTTCAGTGCGGGGGTTTCTTATAAGTTTAAGAAATGAATTGCGAATAATTTTAAAGGAATGAGAAAATTATTTGTTACTTTTTTAAATTCGAAAGTATTATTTTTGTTAGCTGTTTTTTAGAGTAAAATCGATTTTTTTCACTTAATTTAACTACTATATATTTAATATGTTTGTTTAGAATATATTTTAAGTGCGAATATTTTTTTATAACTTTAAAAAATAAATTGCAAATAATTTTAAAAGAATGAAAAAAAAAAACTTTTAAAAACTTTTTTACTTTTTTAAATTCGAAAAAACTATTTTTTTTAATAAATTCGAAATTTAAATTTATTGAATTTTTAGTTTCTCATTTGTAAAATAAGTTCAGTATTAATAGAGCCAATAAGCACGCGCGTAGGGAATAAACGGAAATTTTCCTCTTCTTCAGACTTTCAGGAAGACTTCACGGAAAAAGCATGTTTTCTAGGAGTACGTAAATTATTTGTTAAAAAATGAGGAATAAAGAACGCTCCCATAGGATTAACATTAGCGAGTTTTGTCGTATGACTAGCGTGGGGAAAAAATAGATACGAAAACCTATAGAAAACATCTAATATTCACGTAGCTTTTTCTTGGGAACTTTTCAAGCGATTTCACTATTTTTTTATTTTCTTGTGATTATAATTAGCTAGCAGAGTGCGGATTTCGCACTGAAATGTAATATTTTTTAGGTACTTCTCTATTATCCCGTCAACCACTTTTCATAACAAAAAACTATCGCCAAATTGTAAGATTAAACGCCAAAAATGCAGTCCCATTTACTGGATGTCAGAAGCATTATACGTGTTTGTTACGTCATCAAGTGATTTTTAATTCGACATTTGCGTGTATTTTTCATTATGTTTTACTTATTTATAAGTTATTTCATTAATTAAAATAACAATTACGGCCTTAAATTCTTATATTTTATTTTTATTTATTTATTTATTTTGATATTCCAATGGCAACGTTCTCCCGTTTATTTGGCGTCACAGTTTGGCGATAGTTTTTTGTTATGAAAAGTGGTCGACGGGATAATAGAGAAATACCGAAATAACTAATAAATCAGTAAAACATATGTTTTACTGATGTTTTTATGTTGTACTGATTTATTAGTTATTTCGGTACTTCTCTATTATCCCGTCGACCACTTTTCATAACAAAACACTATCACCAAACTGTGATGCCAAATAAACGGGAGAACTTCGCCATTGGAATATCAAAATAAATAAATAAATAAAAATAAAATATAAGAATTTAAGGACGCAATTGTTATTTTAATTAATGAAATAACTAATAAATAAGTAAAACATAATGAAAAATACACGCAAATGTCGAATTAGAAACCACTTGATGACATAACAAACACGTATAATGTTTCTGACATCAAGTAAATGGGACTGCATTTTTGGCGTTTAATCTTACAGTTTGGCGATAGTTTTTTGTTATGAAAAGTGGTCGACGGGATAATAGAGAAGTACCGTTATTTCATTAATTAAAATAACAATTGTGTCCTTAAATTCTTATATTTTATTTATTTATTTATTTTGATATTCCAATGGCAATGTTCTCCTGTTTATTTGGCGATAGGTTTTTGTTATGAAAAGTGGTCGACGGAATAATAGAGAAGTAGCATTTTTTATCAATATGTAATAATTATTAGATGCAGGTTTAAACTCTAAAGAAAAAGCAAGGATAAAAGTATCTGCAAACAACATTTAGTTTTTAGTCAAGCCAGAATATCATATAATTTATTCCATGAAAGTTAGAGTAAAAACTGATCCAAGATTGCAAAAGGCACGCGCGAGAAATAAAAAATAACAATCGTATTTTAAATGCATTAGAGGATGCCGTCATCCGCTTCGGGAAAAACATTGGACATAGAAATATAAATCTAAACATTTCAATTTCAATTTCGCTTTTTAATCATAAATATAAAATAAACCCGTGCGGTGTTTTTTATAATAAATGCTGAGTATCATATAATGTGGTATTTTATTTTTGTGGCAACAATATTATGAGGAAAACCTTTCATTTTTTTTATGAAAACAAAGGCGATTTAATTTTAAATTTTCAGCAAATTTTAATCAAAAACATGTTTTAACGAAATGTTAAGTGTGCTATGTCAGAAGCCTGTTCAAAATCCTTTCATATGCTATTTCAATCGTCGTTCTGCGTTTCGTATTTTCTTAATAAAAGGAATGTTGACAGGAGAAATAATATATCTGATATTTCGATCGGATATTTTTAAAATTTTAACATTAATTTTCAAACAAGCATAAAAGATTTTATTTACGAAATCACGTAACTGTTATATTTTTGGTTTTAGGTCTTGACAAAAGATCAAACTATACGTTTAGTTACATCCAAAACTATTATTATTATTTTTCAAATCACTGTAGAGGTTTACAGAAAAATGGGACTTCAATATCAACTATTTTCCACATTATTACGCAAACGCTGTTTCTCCCTTAATTGCACAATATGTTAATCTTATTAAAATTTATAATAACTTGCTAAATCTAAAGAACGAATGATGTGCCTTTTAAAATAACTTGTATTTGCATTGTATATGAAAATAATTAGTCAATAATTTATTTTTAAATATAATCATTCATAACGCGACTAACATGTTAATAAAATATTTCTTACGATCTGGGAATTAATTGACATGGTGAATAAATGAATGCAAAAACATAATCCTTCAAAACTTAGTTTTGAAATGTTTTCCGAGAAAATATTACAATGAAAATGTATGTTTCTGAGAAAATGTCCCAAATAGTCCATTCTAAATAGGCGTATTTAAATATACAGGATCTATGATCATCTTCATTCCGTTTACTAAAACATTTCCGATTATCATAGAAATTTAATTTCAAATCGTATGGGATTATTATAATTGTCTTCTACATAATTCGCATTTTATCATTTTTTTTAATTTTAAAATTCCGACTTTTTAAATGAATCGAAGAAGTAAAAAATGACAAAATCAGTTTCTACCAGACATGTCTGGAAAAGATATAGTCACTAGAAAATTGGATTATTAGATTTTATATGAAACGATTTTCGTCCCTATAAAATATATAGATTTATAAAAAAATAGTAAAAGGATTTACCACGCGTTATCAATTTCCTAAATTTAAATATTTAATATGCTGTAATGCAATATCGGCATTCCCTAAAGCAATTACTGAATGGTATCTTAAATTTATTCTTTCAGACATATCTAGTGAGAACTTTATTTCTGTATAAATTACCTGAATATTAAATTTAATACCTGAAATAAAGATCAAGTAATCAAAAATCACTATTGTTATTCGGAGATATTGACAATGGTCTTTTTCTTAATTAAATGCAGTATTTTGGAAGCAAAACAGAACAACAAAATATTGCCTTTTTTATTTTTTTATTTTTATTTGTTTATTTATTTATTTATTTATTTATTTTTGTCAACGAAGATTCAGAAATTAGATGCAACACATTTTTATTATTGTTCACATTTATGTGTTTTGGTAAAATATCTTGATTATATTGCTTTTAAGCACTGTGAAAAAAAAAAATACAGAATCTTACATGAAAAATTGGAATATTGTATTTTCATTTTGGTGTGAAATTTGAATATCATAATACATGAATATTTTGAGGTAACATAAATGCTAAGAATAAAATGCGTTACATGCTCATTTGTAAATTCGTGATGTCCAACATGAAATGTAACACAAATGAGCATTTTGCATGTAGCATTCTTAGCATTTTCGTGCACATGGTGACTTTTCGTTCTAAAGATATGTTTCTCTACAACTTGATTATTGTCTCATATCTTGTACATATACAATTTTCGAGATTGGTTAGAGATCGATGTAAGCTAGGAACGGCGCACAGTGTGCCGAAATGATTAATTTTCTCGACACAGGTGAGCATTGTATATATTGGTATAAGATTTGACCGCTATGCATAGTAGTTGTATAAGTCCCACGGCATGAGAAACCATGTTTTTTCCCCTTACATACCGTGTTGCCTTGTTTTCAGAAGAAAATGTAAGGTAAAGCTAGGATAGTCTGTGCACAATTCAAAAGAATAGCAATAAAAAATCTAAATATTAATTTTTTGCTAAACTATTCATGAATAATTTTTACTTCATTTGTTTTTTATGCATTTCAATTGCTATTTTGTTGTTATGTTGCAAATTAATAGAACAGTTGTAATAAAACCAAGAAAGTTATTTTGCGCAATCTGTCCTTACAGGGTTGGTGTGATTGAGCACATGGGTAGGAGAGATTGTTACTAATAATAACTACAATTAAATTGTTAACATTAATAATTACACTTAAATCACATTGCTGTAAGGTTTTTGTGAACAAATATTATTGTATTAGGCGTGAATAATTCAACCTAATGATTACAGAATCAGAAAAAGGAAATAATTTTAAAAGCGATTAAAAAATTTTTATTAAAGGAAAAAAAATAAAGAATCAGAAAAAGCAAGTCCAAATAAGATTAGAAAATAAAATTATGTTACTTAATAACACGTTTAACTTAAAATTAGTCAATTTTCATTTTTCATTTTTTTATGCAAATTTACCAATAAGCTGCGTAATCTCTCCCAGCATGGAAACTAATGTTAACACTGCGCCATCTCTCCTAAGTAGCAGATGCACAAACTCTCCCATTTCGGTACGAGAGATTGCGCGGCCTTTTATTTAAACATGACCTCTTCTAAAACGAACCGTTGATGTTCACATTGTTAGTCTAGATTAGTAGCTTATGAGAAATCGTTTAAGTTTAAAATATTTTGTACTATTGACATTGTATAGAAATTCTGATGAGTAGCTATGAAAATTTAAGCACTTACTTTGGGAAAACAAAACAAAATAGCAATACTTTTTCTTAAACGCACGAAGCAATCAACGTGCACTTTCAAGTAGACACTCCACTACTGTTGTTGTACAACTACCTGGAGACGCTGAGCGCTCACTCTACTCCTTCCCCCCCAAACCTCTATGTGCGCAATCTCTCCGACTGCGTCATCTCTCCTGGCTTTACCTTATCGGAAATGCTGAAAAACAGATGAAAACCGAAAATGAGAAACTGAAGGAAAAATAAAATTATGTTAAGTAAATTATTTTTTTCCGTCTTATGAGCAATATTCAGAGCATATATACGGGGTGTTTCAAAAATGACCGGTATATTTGAAAAATCAATAAAAACTAAACAGGCAGCGACAGAAATACACCGTTTGTTGCAAAATGCTTGGGACAACAGTAAATTTTCAGGCAGACAAACTTTTAAAATTAGTTACAATTTTCAACAACAGATGGCGCTGCAGTCTGGAAAAATCTAAACCACGATATTATCCACATAACACCAGGTGCAGCAATAATATGTCGTAGTCTCTGAACGAAATTACCAGAAACCTTTGTAAACCTGTGACTTCTTTCTGTGGGGACACTTGAAAGACCAGGTGCACCGCCACAATCCAGAAACAATTGAACAACTGAAGCAGTACATCTCTTCTGCATGTGAAGCCATCCCGCCTGACACGTTTACAAAGGTTTCTGGTAATTTCGTTCGGAGACTACGCCATATTATTGCTGCGCATGGTGGATATGTGGAAAATATCGTGGTTTAGATTTTTCCAGACTGCAGCGCTATCTGTTGTTGAAAATTGTAACTAATTTCGAAAGTTTGTCTGCCTGAAAATTTACTGTTGTCCCAAGCATATTGCAACAAACGGTGTATTTCTATCGCTGCCCGTTCAGTTTTTATTGATTTTTCAAATATACCGGTCATTTTTGAAACACCCTGTATATATATAATTAATTGGGATTTGATACCTATGTATGGCTTTTGAAAATTTTATAATTTTCAATATTTTTATCTTGTAAAGTCAAGATTCCGCAATATACCGCAAACTCCTTGGTTCCATCCTTTTCTGTAGACATTTGAGTAGTGAGAAATGTTGAGATTACCTGCGTCTAGGTGCAACTTTGGTAGTTAGCGGTATTTGATTGAATGAAAGTCCATGTACAAAAACATGCTTCTGTACCAACCTTTTTAAAAATCTATAAATATACCCTTTTGTTTAAAATTAAGTAAAATTTGAGATTTTAGAATTCAAAATATATAATATTAACACTTATTAGAAATATATAGCAAGGCATATTGAAACATAAGTGCGTGCTTTTATACATCATATGCGGTCAATGTCTGCAAAAAATGTCACTTCGTCACTGTGTGCGGCGATTCCGCTAGAGAGAAGTCCAAATTCCACCACATTTTTGGAAAAATATGCTTCAATTTATTTACTGAAAGAAAGTCTGAGATTAATTAAAGCTAAGAAAACTATTACGGAAAGATGGTAAACTGGCCGTTTGGGGCACGCGGATTCGCTGTTCTTGATGTAAACAGTCTCATCAAAGAGCGCATAGTCACTTTACTATGGCAACACAACATTTGTATTATTAGCTGATCGCATTCATCAGATAAGGACACGAGAATTGTAAGAGTTTTCTGAACTAGAATATGTAATTTCATAATACATTTATGTTACAAAAAAATGAATTCTCACTAATGTGGCCAATTCTTTCTGTAACTTTTTGGAAGAAATTCAACGAAAAATCCTTTAAATCTGTGGATAATAACTGCAGACTTTTTCCTTTTTACATATTACCCTCGACTTTCCTCTCAAAGTTTAAAAGTTGTGTTTAGAGATAAACGGTAGACATAAATCATGATGTGGAAGCTTATATTTTCAGTTGAAAAAAAAATTGGTCACAATCACCAAAGCAATAATGCCTATATCTATGGTGCAATATTGGGACCTTGAATGAATATTGGCAAGAAATATTTCACGATCATAAAGCCATTGAAGCTAGTTGACATTTCTTTTGAAATTACACTGATTTTCATTTTAAATGTTTCCAATTAAATATATATATATATATATTTAACTAATATTGGTACTACCTTGGAAATAATTACAATGCATGCAAGGTTTGAGTAATATTGAACGAGTATTGGTTTGCTACATATGTCTTTTTAGATATTTTAACACTTTGAGTGTCAAGCCCGAGTTATTTCGCTCACTGAGGTGCAGTTTTCACTCTAATACATGTATAATTTAAATTCATATAGTTCTTCAGATTAAATTACTATTAATACTATCAAGTTTGATCTTCATGCACATTATATTTTAAATGCATGCAATATTAGAGTAATATTGGGTCAGTATTTTTTTGCTACGTGTGTTGTTCTAGATACTTTAAAGTTCAAATTAGGTAACGTGTTGAACAATTCTCTGATTTCAATATCATTCATACGTTTGTGTTTTTCAATGAAATAAAAAACAACATTCTTAATAGAAGTAAAATTTTATTAAACTTTTGGAATTTTTTTTAAAGTTCATTATTACATGTCAATAGTAAATGTTAAACATTTCTTAAACATCTCTCAAATTTTCTAAACGCTATACCATTTCATATTTTGTAATAAAAATATGAAGGTTAACATACCTCTACCATCATCAATGACATACCTTTTTGAATCTATTTTTAATACAAACATTTTTTACCTCATTATTGAATATATATTTTTGCAATTTGGTATTGAATTGAACGTTTCATGTTATTAATAAATATATTTAGGTGCACCATCGTTTAAATTACTATTTTGTTAAAAATGAATCTTCATAGACAATCTATAAATGCTAAAAGAAGTTGCTACATTGTTGCACATTGTGCACTTTTTTTAGAAAGAGTTTTGTTGTTCCTCTTTAAAATGTGAAATAATTTCTGTTATTTGTATCAATAGTTAAAATAAATTAAAATTTAAATCAGTGTAGAAAAAGAATCTTAATGTTACACATATAAATATTTATTTCAGTAAGAATTTATGTAAGTCATTATTCATTATGCCTCATTGAATAGTATTTGATTACACTTAATTAGCTTCGTAAAACTGGTTTTCTCAGATCCAATTACCGGTCATCTCTTAAAAAAATGTTATCCCGATCATTTTGTTAAATTTTGTGTGCTTTCTCGATAAATGTCTTAATCTGTTTCTCCGCTTGGCAAGTTTTCCTGCCAACATATGATCTAGAGTTTCATTTCTAGAGTTTTCATCAATAATTTCGACAAGTAATAATTGTCTTATTACTGGATTAAATTAGGGTAATATTGATATATTAAAATAGTGGTATTCAATAGTTAAAACCGTACAAATCCTGTTTTATAGTCAGACCTATGTTAGATACACAGAATGTAAAAGTAACAGCTATACATGTTGCTGCATTTTGTAACTCTTCAATATTATATTTAATCTTTGTTCTTTATAATGCCTATTCATTACGCTTTGGTGTTGTCCCTTGGAAGTTTTCTTCATTTGACTATGATGTTTCCTAATGGCAAGTTTACGTTTGCCAGGCAAAAGAAAACCAATAATACAACAACAAATGCGAAATACAGGGTGTTCATAAATTATTGTCGGCGTTCATAACTTTTGATTTAAGAATATCACGAAAAATTGTATTACATATTCATAAAGTACAACTCAAAAACCTTTATTAATAACACAAACAAAATTACACAGGCATAATGTTGCAACTCAAAACATTATAATCCAATAATAATTAATATTAAAGTTTTACCAAATTTATCAAAACGTTATTAATGAATTCTTTGATCAAAGTTAGATAGATAGATAGAATCACAATACATGTATTCTCTTGTATACTCACCATTTTGAATTCTCAAATCTCAACCTTCCACAATGTAGACACATAAATTGGCGGAGAAAAATTTGTTTGTGCTATTAAAAACCTCTTTGAGTTGTACTTTACGAATATGTAATAATATTTTTCGCCATGTTCTTAAATCAAAAGTTATGAGGTAAGGAAACTTCGACAATAATTTATGGACACCCTGTATATTCCCAGGCATTAATAATATATGCCAAAGGAAGGAGTTGCATACATTGAAAGTGCATAGATTCTGAAAAAAAAATTCTCGGAACAAATGGGTTAAACGAAATAATTTCTTAATGATTTCAACTTTTAAAATATACACTAAAACACTTTTTATTTTGCTTAAAAGACGTCAACATATCAATATATACATCAAAGATGTTAAAATTTAAAATTTACATGTTTCGATTTGGTCATCATTGTTTGTATGGTTTGTGTATATTCTGATGACGATTTGATGAACAAATCGAAACATGTAAATTTTAAATTTTAACATATTTAATGTTTATATTGATATGTTAACGCCTTTTAAGTAAAATGAAAAGTGTTTTAGTGCATATTTTAAAAGTTAATTTTAATGGACGTATTTCGACTCTCCACTTTAATTGAAATATAATGATTTCAAGTTTAAATTATTAATTGATTTCGTGTTTAAATGATGTAGTGTTTATATTATTTTTTATATTAATTAAAAAATATATATATTATAAATTATATACCTGAAGATGAATGAAGCAGTAAGTAACTCACTTATAAAAAATGGTTACATTTCTAGTTATATCTTAATGTATCTGGTTTATAAAGAAGAATCGTGAGAAGTATAAAGCAACTCAAAGTTCTATCCTAAAGTTAACGAAAATACATAAATAATGCTATAGTCAACACAGCATGATATTAATATCTCTTTCCAATCGTTAAAGTTTTTAAAAAGACAAATATATAGCATTTATTTAGTAATATATATAACTTAATATAAAAAAAATTAAAGGAAATCCTATTAAAGGATACAATATACAACTCCTTCCTCTAACATCTATTTTTAATGCCTGGGACTATACACATACAGGGTGTCCATAAATTATTGTCGGGATTTCCTTACCTCATAACTTTTGATTTAAGAACATGGCGAAAAATATTATTACATATTCGTAAAGTGCAATTCATAAAGTTTTTTTTAATAACACAAACAAATTTTTCTCCGCAATTTTTTTTTACTCTGTCTTTATTCAATTTGCATCATAATTTCCCTTTTCTTCTGTGTTCTTCTAATTGGGTAATGATCTTCTACGAATTGTCTTCTGCTTTCCTATTGACTGCTTTCTTTAACTTCCCCCCTTTCCTTTCCATTTCCTTTAAGTCTTGCTCCTGATTTCAAGGTGGTAGCAGATGTTCTTTGTGCCCGAAGAAGAAAGACAGAGTTCTTTTGAAAGGCCTAGCACATTTTTCAATTTTTATAATGCTATTACGAAATTTTTTTTTCGTTATTGTATCACACCATCTTGTTGAGTATTTAAAAGTAAGTACACCTTGTTTCATTTACGTTCTGATATCGAAAAGGTAGAAGATAAGCCGTACACGGAAAATAAAAAGTTGTCTTTGTTGGTTAAACCTTTGGAAACTTTAAACAAAGTTTTTTTTAAAATGTTGATTTTTGTACTGTATACATACATTAACTTTCTTTTATTCCATTTCAGCAAAGTAATTACATGAGACAATGTCAGAGTTTTGGTGAAATCTTTATGACGAAAAGTATATTATTTTTAATTTTATATAAAGTATTTTCTTCACGCACATTAACATATTCATCTACATTATATTTAAGAAATATTACAAAATAAAATATTTTTTGTTATAAATAAATATGTTTACACGGGACAGCATTAATCCAAAAAAGATAAACAGATTACAGATGTAATTTAGAGGATAGTTCTCGAAAGAGTGCCAATCAATCACAATTTAGTGCTCAAGTGACCAAAAAGAAATGCAGAAAATATAAAATAATTTGAAATGAAAGCATAGCAAATTTTAATATTCATTTTTCAGTGACACTGCGGTACATATGAGTTTTATAATTTATTTATTATTATTTGTTTTATATATGACTTTATTGTAATCGAAAATACATTGGCATATATTGCTGTAGCAGTGTATGTAAAATGTTTACTTTAGAAAGCGTGTTTATAGCTTTATGTGAAGTATCTTTAATTTCATTTTACAAAACATATATTAGAGGAAATTTTAAATTCCGATATTGATATAATTCAAACATGTTATAACGAATCCAAGTAATTAACAGCCGCTTTTCGGGAACATGACATCCATATAAGAATGCATTGAGGAATTTTATAAGTGGAAGATTGGACACATAATACAATAAGCAAGAAAAAATAATAAATACAAATCAGATTTTTGTTAATATTGTGCCAAACTTATTTTAAATATTTCAATGATTGCGTTATACAATATATTTCAAAGAACACAATGTGACACGTAATACGTGCAAGTGCAAACACAAGTGTACTAGTGAAGTTATTTGCGTGGTTCAGTTCTTTTAAAATAATTTATATGCTTAAATTTATGTACACAGTAAAATATGCTAGTTTTATGTTAAATTAAATGAACTACATATTATAAAAGTAATGCAAGAATTTTTTTTAACGATATCTATAAAGCACTGATTTAATGACACAAATAGTGCATCTATTTAGAGGCTTATTTTTAAATGCTATTTCCTATTTTGTACGACGTTTCGTGCTATTATTATTTAGTTAATACATCTATGTATTCTCTAGCAATCAAGTATGAAAAACTATATTATATATATTTATAACAGACATAATTTGCGAAGCAAAAGCTGAATTCAGGGAAAGCTAGATTATTGTAATCACATTTCATCTAAGATCTGTTTAAATGATATGTTACATGTATTACAACACATACAACATTTTGACACAAAAGCAGTTTTTCCAGGCGTTGTTTTGAGTTTTTGCAGAACATACATTCATGCACGTGTGTTTGTGTCGTACAAAGTAGTGACAGTTAAAACAAAAGGAGTTGCTCTGAAGAAAACATTAATTAATGCATAATTATTGAGAGATTTGTATTTATATGACACAAAACACCATAACAAGATGAATATGAAAATTTTGTAATGATCTACAATGAGAACAGCTACAACCTTTTTCATGAAAACTATGATGTGTATAATGTATTTGGTAGTGTTTCAAGCATTTATAAAACTGTAAGCTATATTGTAGGAACGCTTATTCATAAACATTTCTAAATTTAGTAAAGTAATATTTTAGCACTTTGTATCTCCTTGAATCACTTACTTAAAATTTTCCCTTGGCTTGTTCTCAAAATGAAATAAATAACAACAACGTATAGATATTTTCATTATAACCAGGAAAATATTCTCTCAAGCAAAGCTAGCAGTTTTGTCAAAGTGCATAGTACTTCTGGAGTGTCCTGCCACATTGCATGTATCACCAAAGATTTGATTTCACTTTTCTAGGCATTCTGGATTCCGGTAACACAGAACCACTCCAACATTTATGTGGATTTCCAATGAAAGTTGAATTTCGTCTGGGTATCAACTTGGATTGATGGTATGGCATAGAAGCAGCACCAAATTCCATGTTAAAACGTTCTATAGGTGCCATACTGACATCAAGGGACAAGCGTGATTTCGACATGGGTGGATGAGCATGATATGGGTACTGGTAACTTTCAAGGAGTCGAATTTTGCCCCACTTTTTGAAGAAAAGGGAAATGACGAAGACCCAAATGGCCAGCGCAATCACAACTATAATAACCTCTTCCTTACGGACGGTGTTTCGTAGGGTGGTCTCCTCTTCCAGCTGTGATGATTCTCCTCTCTGGCCCCAAGTCTCGTTCTCTGTAAAATGAAAATATTTATGTCAAATGGATAAATGAATAACCAACTCGGGGAGCTTTATAGCTTTAGTGAAAGGCCAGGAGGCAACATATTGAAATTTAATTACTTTACATTTGATTTGACAACCTTTGATGCTATTTGTAACATTTTAACAGTCACAGTCAGACAGTTTCCAATTTACATTATAATTAACAAAATATGATTTATAAATACAATTACAAATTAAAATCTACACATACGCATTTAGCATCATCCTATCTAATGTAAGTTTTCTATATAACAAGTAATATATAAAAAAAAAATTAAGTCAATTCCTGCTTAGGTCAAAAATAAATTTTTTCCCAGCGATCATCTACACGCTTCGCCACTGACGGTATTTATTCCTAAATTTATATCCTGCTAAATATCTTATATATGAGAAATTTTTGAAATGTATTAAAAATTAAATAAAAAATAAATAGCTAAAATACCAAAAATTAATAGCTCGAAAAGTATTTCTCACAAAATTGTTAGACAAACTGCGTTAGAAAGGTAAAAAATTGTATTTTTCTTGATATAAATTTCAAATCTAATGACTATGCCGTTTTTAAAATATTGAATTTCAAAAATTACCAAACTTCACGATGAATTACCATAACGAAACCTTCACGCGTAAAAAGATAATGGGGCTGTTCACGGTCGAGGCGATCAGGCGGCGCGCAGGCGAAGGAGACTATAAATAAGGAGAGAATCTATACTTTTGAACAGAAATGACATGTAAAACTAAAATTAATTAAATTTAATTAATGAATTAATATTTGAAAAAACTGTATTAACATCAAGTGTCATCCACTACAAGTGTAAAAAAATATATTTGAACTTGCGTGGATGAATAAAAAGTATTTTATTAACGATTGAAAATTTGAACCAGATATATAAATACACTGCTCAAAACAATTAAAGGATATTTGAAGTTTTATATAAAATAAAAATATAAACGAAATTTTTTTTGCCGAAAATAGAAGAAGAGAATCACAAATGCAAATTTTTCTGGTTTTCAAACTGTGGAGTATGCAAATTTTGAGTTCGACGTCAAAAACGTCGCTTCAGCGGCAGCGAATGAAATTTGACTTTCAACTGGATAAAAGAGAATGAAGACAAGGATGATCGGCATTCAGTGATTGCTTTGTTTCGATGAGTACGATGTCTCAGCGAAGTCATTTGACAGATTCAGAAGCTTGGAGAATTGTTGGTAGGTTAGAAGGGGGCCAAACTTAAGCCGAAGTAGCGCAAGCCATTGAAGTGTCACAAAGTGTCATTTCCAGGATCTGAAACCGTTTTTTGGAGAGTGGATGTGCAGGCCGAAGACCAGGGCAAGGTCGTAGACGGGCAACAACGCCCAATGAAGATCGGTATTTAGCGTTAACAGCTCGGAGACACCGAAACATGAATGCTACTCTTCTCCAACAACACCTTCGCTCGGCTACAGGCACCACGATTTCAACTCAGACTGTCCGAAACCGGCTCCATGCTGTAGGTCTGTATGCTCGCCGACCGATGGTATGTGTTAGATTAACATCAAGGCATCGTCGCGACCGCAGGGAGTGGGCAACCGAGCATGTCAACTGGAGGAGAAATGAATGGAGCAATATTCTGTTTTCTGACGAGTCCCGTTTTTCTGTGCATCCGGATAATAGGCGTATTTTCATCTGGAGGGACCGTGGCAGTAGGAATCATCCTGCGTTCGTGCACGAAAGTGCAATAAATCACTTGCACATAAAGAACAATGTTTAACTTTCATATTTAAAAGAAATGTAAATCTTAAAAAAGTGGGTTTTTAAAGACTGATTGAATAAAATTAAAATTACGTTATTTTTACTACCTTTCATTTTATATACCAATTATATCATGTAACCATTAACCTGGAAAAAACCTCGAAATCTGATTCTGATAGAAAAATAGTACTCTAGTTTGCATAAAAAAATCTTCCTAGTCTTCCGCAATCGGATCCACAGCCATGTTGGAATTCAAAGCTTAGAAGTTTTTGCAGCGATATGGTTACAAATGTACCAGAGTTAGCTACAAAACGAAGTTAATTACGAGGCAAACTACGTTCCATTAAATAATGTCAAATTGTTGTTGACTGAATTATAGATCTTTCACCAGTAAAACTACTTGAGAATGATAAATAAAGTTAGCTATGCAAAATTTTTAGTAATAATTATTTTGGTAAATACTGGAACCAAAGCTTTTATTTTAATGCATTTTTTATGCATTTTTCTGATAAGCATAATAACACGAAGAAATAAATAGTCTTGCAATTTCTTTTATTTTGAAGATTAGATTATTCTTCAGTCTGTTGTCTAAATAAACCCTATAATGAACATAATCGGTAATTTGTCACTAAGTTTAGTGGCTAGAGCTGTGCGTTAGCAGAAATTGCATTGTAATGATCAAAATTGTATCTAATCTGAATTCCAGGTACTTTTTTCTTATCTAGGCTAAAATGATAAATCAGCAAATATTGTTGCTTGGCCGCAATTGGCATGTCCAAGATATCTTGGTACATTGCAAGTATTGCTTGTTTGGTGATAGTAAAATAACTGGCAATTAATATATACATATAATAGTAAATCTTCTTTTCTCCATTTGCTTCATAATGAAAAGACATAAATTTACTAATTGCTGAGTACAAATTCAGTGTAATCTTCTCCAATCGGATTTGCCGTCCAAAGTCTCCCTCAAATATAAAAGAAATATCGGTAAAGATGTCGCAGACACACCGGGATTTCCGTTTGGCGCCAAAATGGTGATTTTATGCCTGGGCAATCCGGCGGCGATTTTGGAGAGATTTTGCTTCGTATGGCAATCCGGTAGAGCAGATTCTATTGGTTTTATATTAAATTAAATAATGTGAGTTTTATAATAAATTAATCATTGTGTGTGTATTAAAATAAAATAGTTTGTGTGTGTTTATAATAAAAATTATGTGTGTTTCATAATAAAATCAAACTAACATGCTGCTTTAAGAATCTAGGCCTAACGGATGCTAAAACCGGTTTTTTTTCTTTTTTTTCTGAGTCAAAAAGGCGAAAATAAATATGGCGCCAACCCGGTGCGTCTGCGACAGTTCTTCCGAAATTTTGAATAATATAATATATACGCTAATTGGCGGGTGACCCTATTACAGAAGATTATTCCAATATCTTTTAAAAACCTTCAAAGAAAAAAAAAGGTATGCAAAGAAAATTAAAAAGAAATGAATGGTGAAAAACTTTTTAAATATGTGTTATAATTTACACTAAAATTTAAATATTTGACTTCATTTTTATAATATTAACTGATATTTATATAATATACATTCGAATATAAAAAATTACACTAAAAATGCTGTCGTATACTTGAAAAAAACATCTTTTTTTAAACATCGCTCGGACATATGTCACGCTTATGTCTTTTTGGCTTAAAATCAAATTATTTGGCGATAAAAGTAAAATCAAAATCGTAAATAAACAAATAAAATGTAACTCACAAATGCAGTCATTTTTATAATTGCAGCGGCAAGTTTCTTCTGTAAGTCACATGATGAAGGAGTTACATTTATTAAAAATAAAATTTTAAAAAGAAGAACAAATCAAAAACAAAATTGTTACTCAGATTTTATTAAATCGAATTTTTAGAAGTATTTTTCTTAACCTGACGCAAACGATAAATCGCCAAATATGATTTTAATTGCAATATTTCTCATTGAATAATTTTGTAAGCATTACGAACATTCTTTTTCATGTATAAATTAAATATTTTCGTTTTATAACATTATTTGTCATCAAAACTGTTTTTCGTTTTTTCCCTTTTTTATTTTAAATTAAATTAGTAACTTTTTTCTTTTATTTTTCGATGTGTTTGTATTATTTTCTAAATTATATAACAGTTTCAATTATTTCACCAATATAATAATTGAATGGTAATAATTGAATAATGGTCGCCAAAAAACGACCAATGGTAACCTTTTCGTCCAAAACAACAGAACTTTCCATCATAATTCTATAACTAATCGACGTAGAACGTTGTGTTATATACTAAAACCTTCCCTGAAAAATTATCTATCGAACAGTGCAAGTACCATCAAAATCCATTCAGCGGAACTCGAGTTATAAAGGAACGGAACGAAATTTCCGTTTGTGTTATATATATATAGTAGATATATAGATAGTAGATAGATAGTAGATAGTAGATTTTGAACTATCTATCTAAAACGAAATTTAGTCGATTTAAAAAATTATGGATATAATATTCAAGATATAAGTAATCTCTAAAAATTTCTCAGTTTCGAGTTACAGTTAATTTGTGCCATAATCTGCAAAATATTGTCTAAACTAATCATAATATAAAAATGACAAAAACATTATGTATTTCCTTACAATTAAAGGAAAAATGCAGTAGGTAGTATGTTCTATTTTTAATTTTAATCAAACACTTTCACAGTTTGGAATATTAATTTCGGTCTCTTTAAATAGGTAAGACCTATTGTGTGTACGAGTGAAATTATTTGCAAAAATTGTTGTTATTCTTAAGTAATAAGAGAAAAAAAATTATGTGCTAAATGTATTGCTAACACTCTCGCTCACCCAAGCATCATATGAGACTCTAAATCAAGTCATAAGAACAGTGTTTTGAAAAATTCTTAAGACTTAAGGAAACTTCTTAACTTTTACTTTGATATCGCGTAAGCTTTCAAAATTCCTGAGTAGCTTCAAATTTGTTTCAGTTTTTGATAACAAAAACAGAATATGATATAGGGTCGCCATAATTAAAGTACGCCTGTTTTTAGGGCTCTACAAGATAAACTATTTGGAATATTTTTAAAAGCTTCGGTATTTTTATACTATTTAGAGTATGCGGAAACGAGATATGCAATAAAAAATATTAGTTTGAAATTTTACCAATACATGGCGCCTACTTGTTAAGGATGTTTTATTAGCAAATTAGCTGACCCGCCCGGCGTTGCCCGAACCCGTGTAATAAACTTGTATTTCTTAAAAAACGAAACTCTGGCCAGGGTCTCCAAAGGCTTTGACACCGTATACCGGGCATGATCGTGCGCTCCGTAAAATCTTTTATTTCCCCCTTCCACCTGCAGGGGTGCATTCTGTTCTAAACAAACCTCTTTCCGAACAAACCCCTGAGATAGGTTCCCGCTGCCTACACACTGTATAGTGGGCGTGCTACAAAATTGAGCTGGTTTGGAGAAGATGGAAACATTATAACCGAGTTATTGAAATAAGGCACAGTCAGATAATATAATCTTGAGGGAGGTGCCGGGGAGGAGGGGATGTTCAAGTGTCCTTCAGCAAATGACTAATTAGGAGGACCACTATGCATCTTTAAAAATTCGTTAATTTGGTTAAGCTAGGCTCTTAATTACAAATTTGGCTTAAAATATTATTCGAAATAGTGGTAACTGCTATTCATAAAATTACTTTAATGTTATAGAGGGTGACTATTAAGTTAATTACAATGTTTGGATTCACATGCGTTGAAATCGGAAAGATAGTTGCTGAGATATGGAAACAGGACATAGTTAGAGAAAAAAAATCTTGAAGGATCGGTCGGGGGACGGGAGGGAGTGGGTGTTCGAGTCCCTTGAGCAAATAACTAATTAGGAAGACCACTATGCATCTTTAAAAATTTGTTCGTTTGGTTAAGCTAGGAACGTAATTAGAAATTTGTCTTAGACTGTTATTTGAAAATACTGGTACCCGCTACTCATAAATTTATTTTAATGTTATAGAGGTTGATTATAAAGTTAAATATGATGTTTGAAATCAGTTGTGCTGAAAAAAGTATTCTTTGCTGAATAACTGATAGACATTCGTTCAGAAATTTAATTTCCAAATGAAATCCACTAGAATAAGCAATAAGTTAAATTTCGATAATCTAGTGAAATTCTGTGTAAAATTTTTCAATGTATTTAAAGTACCTTTTTTATGAACGGGGCAACAAAAAAAGACCGAATCTACCCAATTCGATACACTTATTTTAAGCTCAGATATAAATTCCTTCCGAATCCAAGAAACCGCATTCTGTAAAGAAATATCAATACAGGGGTCATAGTATATAGGAAAAAATTTATCGTTCATACCAGTATTCCTAATCGATAATCTTCATCATAAATTTCTTTACCGTATGCTATAGACGTATATCACAAACATAATTTCTTCCAAAATAGTGGTAGGAACAATAAAATTTTTCCTATATGCTATGACCTCTGCAATACTACGCAATAACCACAGCTCATCCTTTTGAACATATCAAAAGCCCAGAGATATCGCAATATGTCTGGACCAATCACAGCAACAAGGAACGGGCGATTATTGTTATTCAGTAGCGAAAGTGTTATTCAGTATTTATCTGTAACGAACAGTAGAATTTGTGGTTTTCAAAGATTGAATGTATTGGAATATATTGGAATATTCCTTACTTTGAGATATGGTAGAGATAATCAGCGGAGGTAGTTTTCCGTTTTGGATGAAGCAGGGCAGTGAATAAATAGATGGATCGGATGAAAAAAGTATTGAAGAATATATTGGTACGAGATATTTGTCGCTGTTTTTCGGGGCTCGAAATCGCGGTGATCGTAAAACAAAACAATATTATTATTTTTGGGATATATCGGCTGAGTCAGAGTTTAGATATCGTTATTGCGATATTTAAAAAATATCAAAAATAAGTGACGATATATTGATACATAATCCAGCCCTTATCTCTATCTTAATAATATATGTCCTGTTTAAAAAAAAGCCCTTAAACCCAGCTAATTATCATGAAGAAAAACGTGTCTGTAAAAATGTTTCAAACAGGTCTCTGTAGGACAGTTGTATTAGTTCGTCTGCCTAGTGACATGTTCGGTTTGTCGTGTGCAGTTGGCGCTACATTAGCACGGTGCATTCCATATTAACACTATTTCGTTAGAAGTCCTTAAGTTTGCATCGCCACTCTGGTTTATTTAATTTCTTCTGTGAAGACTATATACAACCAACCAACCGAAGAAAAAACAGCGTATTTTTTATGAGAGTTCTTTGTGGATTTTAATTAATATTTCAGTAAATAATTAAAATATTGAAATTTCGAGTCTCAGGCGCATCGGGACCTGCCTTCGACTACCTAAATAAAAATTTTCAGGCTTCTGGGTACGCTAGATTTTGCTAGCCATCGACGACACGCGCACCGACACACAGAGCGAAACTTTCTTTTATTAGTATAGACATTAACACACAATTAACTTATTTTAAATCAATATATTTTCAGGCGATGTTATTCTGTCATAGCAGCGCTATTATTACTATGATTTTGAAAAAAAGAAAGAAAGCACCTTATTAGCAGAGCGCGGCTTGAATACTCTCTCTCTCTCTCTTGAGGCTCTGGCACCCCTTCTTTCAGAGAAGTGCCATGGCACTTTCTCTGACACAACAACAACAACAATAGCGCGGCTTCTTTTGGCTAAAATTTTAGTGCTCATACCTGCTAAAACCTTACGCTAGAATCATGTGAAAGTTGTGATAAAAAAGTTTTAAAAGTTAGCTGGTAGGAAATTCTCATTTTTTTCTTTTTCTTTTATTTTATTTTTTTAATGGTATACAGTTGCATTTGTCGGAAAAATTTTTTAATTATGTTTTTATTCCAGAGCTTGTTTCTGCATACTGTAAACAATATAAATACCAAATCTTTTAAAAATATTCCAAATAGTTTTGCTAGAAAAGCCCTTCAAACACATGCACTTTATTTATGGCCACCCTGTATTTTTTCAAAACTGAAACTTTTCATTCCATGTCTTTCAACATCAGAAAGCCAAAAAGTTATAATCGGAAATTGAATTATCCATTTAAAAATACTACAGGATCCAACAAGGACTTCCCGAGTTGAAAGCTACTTTTGTATTGAAAATTCTAAGAGATTTTGTACATTTAATATATATATATATATAGATTGGAGGCTAAAAACGCCAAGAAACATTTTTATATGAATTTATATCAATTATGTATTCAAATAAAAGTTTCCACATTTTTAAAAAGCGATACGTTTTTATTAGCCGCATGCCATAAGTAATTATGAGATCCTCAGATTTTGCTACTTACAGCAGCCTTTTATATTCTGATTATTTCAATATTAACTTCCTCAGACATGAGATACACAAATGCAGACCTAATATTCTTTTCCTCGTAAAAACTAAATTGTTTGATATTTTAACATTTTTACTTTACTTTTATATAGGTCAATGTTTTCTGCTTTGGAACAAAACTAATAAATGACAGCACTGATGTTTATTTCCTCATAAAATAAATGTTATTTTCAACCCAGTTTGTAAAATGCCTTCAAGGCAGTGCGGCCAAGAAAAGTAGAAATTTTCATAATTATTTAACTTAAATCATTTACAATAAATTTTTTTGAAGATTTGTAGATCATTCACTTGTTTAAAGCCCTTCAATTTGTTATTGTGGGAATTTAAGGTATCAATAATTAAAATGATATTTTAAGGGGGCTAGTAATTTTAGACTTATATTAGTGAACCTAAATTATCAGTCCCCTAAAGCCTAAAATGTCGATTTCAGAAAAAGGTAATTTTCTGTCATCTACGGTGTCATTTTGTTTGTGCAAAAGCAAAGAATGGGTACTTTTAGTGTTATTTCAACTTCAGTCTCTAGAGCAATGGTTCCCCCAACGGGGGCTGTACGCCCCACAAGGGGGGGGGGCAATTCCAGATTTATTACGAAACCATTTCTTGCCGCTGTACTTTTGTCTTTTTGTGGATAACTAATGTTGCAGGTTAAAAACGAATGTAATAACAGCAGATTTTTTAAATAAAGTAAAAAAAAAAAAAAAAATTCAAAGTTTTTCTATGGAAAACTTTTAAAAGAAAATTTACTCAGAATAGTTCTGTAAAATATTTTTGTATGTAATTAGTACTTTTTTGATATTTAAAAAATTTAAAATAATTTCCGGGTTTTCTTGTATTTTAGATTATTTCCAAATATTTTTCGTACTAGCATTTATTGGATAAGACCTTTTTTTTATCCACTCTGCAATATGTCAGTGCCATATGAAGACATTTTTAAACATGTGTACTTAAAATTGATAAATATAAGAATCTAGACATGCTTCTTGTATATTGTGTTATTCAGAGAGAGATCTTATTGTTCAAAAATTCACCATCTATTCCTATTGAAATGTTTAAGTTATTTATAAAATGTACGAATACTTTCAAGTTTAATGCAAAACTGTGAGAGTTTCTTCAAGAAATGTTGTGAAAATAGAAAAGGAGACCATAAAACACTCTGTTTTCAAAGTGAGGTAAATTGGCAAAAGAGAAAACTGTTTTGAGCATATATGAAGATGTATGACTTCATTGAATTTATAGAATTATATTCAAAACATATTCTAGAAAATATTTTAACTGTTTGGTAAGATAACAAATTGTGAAATGACTTGTCATTGTTAATGTTCTTTCAATCTTCATCCATGTGAATAATAAAATTGCATTTTCTTAAATAAGAATTATATGTTACATAAGAACGGCGATGAGCTTGGGGATGGAGGGACATCAGGGCTTTTGAGTTGCTTTGGTGGGGCGCGGCAAAAAAAAAAAAAGGTTGGGAACAACTGCTCTAGAGGATAAAGCACGTAGTAAAATTACATACACTGAAACAAAAACCTGTTAAATTTGTGTTTTATTTATATTATTTTATTTATTTATTGGTGAAGTGGTACGTTTGTTATGTAGTATTAGCCGGAAATAAATGCTGAACTATTTATATTGTTTTGCGGAATCGGGCTGCACGCGATAGAGATAGATTAAAAAATATTATGCTTAAAAATTACTTTAAAAACTATAAAAAATTAGTATATTTATATACAATTTTCAAGCAAATTGCATATGAAAAAAAACGTTTTTTATTTTATTTTATTTTATTTTATTTTATTTTTTTCCCTGTTCGAGAATGTAAAAAAATGACAATCTGTGGTGTTTAAAAGTTTAAGGTAATTGAAGTAAAATCGACATTTATTGGACAGTTAATGCCTACGTCAATATGATGTCAGCGTTATTCACGGACTTGTTTTTCCTATATATATAGATTTTTACTTTGTGCAACAAATTGTGTTTTTGGAATATGATAAAGTAAAGTATCTATAACGCATCCTACATTGTATTTAGGCGAATCAATGTGTTAAATGATTTTTATGACAAACTTTCTTTAATGGTACTTGAAAGTTTTGACGAGCATAAAGAGTTAATAGAATGACGCTAAGCAAATTATTCTTTTATCTACACAATTTAGAATAGTACTTTTAAATGTGTCAATACATAGAATGACTTTTTTTTCATAATTCGTCAGCAAGTTGTTTGAAAACGCTTAAGGGGACTCGCAATTCTTCACATTGCGCACAAGAAAGTAAAATCATACATCAAGCATGGACTAGAAAACACTTTCCAACACTTTCAGAATACTGTAAGAAATTTTCACAGTAACGCATAGCACATTTGAAAACCCATTTTCCCCAATTACCATCATTAGCCGGAAATGTATACGAATTCTTTTGTAAAGGCCTCTATATGAACCACAGATTTGTATGTGTCTTACGGCTAAAGCATGAATAAAGGTAAACATAGGTTTAACCAATTAAAGTAGGGATTACCAAGGCTTTGCGACTAAAGCCCGAAAAGTTCCCAAAGCTTCCACCTTTAACCGGCTAAAACTGGATCTAACCAATCCTAGTCTGTTAAAGCCCGAAGACTATATGTATGCCGGAATTATAGTTGTCATATATGTTTATAAAGCAATATATTATAAGGTAATAATACATAAATAAAAGTAAACCATGAATAAGGATATTACTTTATTAATGGACATTAATTTATTAATATATTCAAGCAGCGGTCAGTGACATATGTATGTGCGCTTCGCGCACATAAACCGAAAAAACATCACTGAACACATGACACTCGCTCTGCAGAAATCTCTAGAACGCATGAAATTCATTCAAGCAGCTATAAGTAACTTATAAATGAACGCTTCACGCGCATTAATAGAAAAAAAACATTACTGGACACACAAAACTCGCAGTATAGCAATCCCTAACATGCACGATATTCATTCAAGCAGCGGTCAGTAACTTATGTATGAGAGCTTCGCGCACATTAACCGGAAACAAATCACTGAACACACGAAACTCGCTGTATAACAATCTCTAGAATGCATGAAATTCATTCAAGCAGCGGTCAGTAACGTATGTCATAGAAATTTTATTTGAACACATTTTCGATCTCCATTTTTTAGATAAATTCGTCAACACGTTGCAAAACAAACACGCACAGGTAAGGAATGATACAATACTAACCAAATGCGTAGCTAACACGATCTGGATTTGTTCACGAACCGATTAGACCCGGTTTTAGCTGGCTAAAAGTGGAAGCGTTGGGAACTCTTCGGGCTTTAACCGACTAGGATTGGTTAGACCCGGTTTTAGCTAGCTAAAAGTGGAAGCGTTGAGAACTCTTCGGGCTTTAACCGACTAGGATTTTTTAAACCCAGATTTAGCAGGTTAAAGGTGAAAGCGTTGGAAACTTTTTGGGCTTTAGCCGCAAAGCCTCGGTCTTCCCCACTTTAACCGGTTAAACCTAGGTTTACCTTTAATTGTTGCTTTAGCCGTAATATATATACTACATAATATGCTAAAATACAGTCGCATTAGGAAATACATAACACAGTTGAAAATCCCCATATTCTGGAATTCTTTTGTGCAGTCTTGTATATGATTTATGGAATTTATACACACCAAGTAATATGCAAACAATTATTCAAATTTAAAAGGAGCCTCACTGAAAGCCTCAACTGAAAACGCACTTCCAGCAATTATCAGTTATAGAAAGTACTATAACTGAATTATTTTTTGTGTCCTTGCAAATGAACATTAAATGCTATACACATCACATTCTACATTATGCATCTTTTAGTACACCTCAGTGATGTATATCAATTTCAATATGTTTGAAATAGTATAACACCATTAAAATACATTGCGAACGATTATCCTCTGTATACTATAATGCAACGAATTACTTTGAATGTTCCTGTAAACGAACTATACATGTTACATACTTCATTTTCAATACCAAACATTCCATAGTACATTTTAATAACATATATCAATTACATAGCAATCCTAGCACATTTATGCGAGTTAGAGAACGGACAGACAGACAGACAATCAAACAATGACCAGACAGACGGTCAAATGTCCGGAAATCATAAACACTTTTGATCTATGTTGGAAAGGTTAAAAATGGTGAAAATATCGATTTTTCAATTTCTTGCTCCAGATGTATTTAGACATCTCTAGTATATTCTGGCAGAAGTTACATTAAGATCCGATATGTAAAAAAGTCTTTTTTGGCGTTAATTCCCCTTTAAATATATGAGAGTTGCAATCTTTACATTTTTTTTCAGTCTGTGTCACTTCAATGTATATGTATGATCAAAATACTTAACCTTCAACATACATCATTCAATAGACTCGTTATTTTTTTAGACAATCCTTAAGGTGCATTTCATAAATTTGGGGATTGGAATTATATTAATGTTAATTGTTGCCGCTAGAAGCGCGGTCTATGTAAAATGTTTAAAAAAAAAAACTTGTGATTGTGAGTTGGGTTCGAGATGCCGATCAGAGAAGTTGTGTAAATCTCGGCTCTCGACCATTTTTATTTAGTGTTGTGAGAAATTAAAAGAGTTACAGTCCACTAGTCAGTTTTTTTTATTGAGATTGTGTGTTTTTCTTTTGTAGTGATAAATATTAACTGAGTTATCGGCGTATCCATAGTATTGGTCTCCTCTCGCCGGAGAAAGAATAAAAGGAATTTTTCGATGTTTATGTTTTTTGTAATCGTCTGCAGAAGATAAAATGGTGTTTGGGATTCTATCAAGTAATTAGAATGAGTAAAACTAAAATTAAATCATCGTATTGTTTTTATTGAAGTACAAAATATTGTGATTCAGAATTCCGATGAAGTTTTTTTTTATTCCAGAAGAAAATTAATTTCGATTAACCTTGAGAATTTCGTAATACGAAAAAATAAACTGTGAATGTGTTTATGCAGAGAAGAACTGATATTTTTATTATTGAACTAATTTGAGAATAGGAAAAGTGGATTACATCTTTTCAATGTGGAATTATGAGATTTGGAGATTTATTAATAAATAAAGGTACGTCAGTTTTATTTATTTTATTGTGAATTGTATTTATGATACAATGTTTGAAGGTGCAAAAAAGGAAGATTATCAGCGAATTGCTGCTGAATTAGACATAGATATATCAGATTCCAAATTAACTATTTATGAATTAATAAATTTAATAAAGGAAAGTTCGAAGTATAAAGCAGATAATAAACTGGTTGAAGACATAGCAAACAGTTTTATTGAGGAAAGAAAAAATGAGGAATCAAAATTACTAGATCTTGAGAAATTAAAAATTGAACATGCAAAGTTAGAAATTGAGTTGGCTAAGGCCCGTGCAGAAACCAAAAATGATAATTTAAGTGATCTCGAAAAAAAGATAGTATAGAATCTTTAGACTCTCTGATTAAAAGTGTACGAACGTTAACGATTAAAATTCCATCTAAACCGGTTGGGGTTATTTTTTTCATCGTTAGAAAGAGCCTTTATTTCTAAAAATGTCCCAGAAAAATATAAATCGGAAATTCTACTAAATCTGTTAGGGGAAAGGGCAACAAACGTAATTACATACATTAAAGATGGGGAATTAGATTATTCAAAAGTAAAGGCTATAGTACTTAAATAATTTGAGCCAACCGCCCAGATTTGTTTAGAACATTTTAGGAAAGCACAACGTCATCCTAATGAAACATATGTACAATTTGCACACCGATTAACAACGAGTTGGTATTATTATTTAAAATTGAGGAATGTGACAGATTTCGAAACTTTAAAACAGTTGTCAGATTTGTCAAACGCTTGATAAAGATGTCATGTATTTTATAAATGTTAGACAAGCAGAATCGTGGTTTTCTCCCATTGAATTATCTCGAGAAATTGATTTATATTATACGTCAAAGGGAAAACCCGCGGTTGACAATTCTAGAGCGAGTAATAAAAATACTTATTATCGAAATGTTTCTAAAGTTTTTCTAACTGACGTAAAAAATTCTAAATGTATTTTGTCATGTAGTGAAAATCATCCTTTGCATAAATGTTCTGTTTATAAAAACATGTCAGTGGGTAATAGAGTTGAGCTTGTAAAATCCAAAAATCTTTGTTTTAATTGTCTTATGAATCATAAAGTGATTGATTGTAAATCTAAATTCTCTTGTATTATTTGCAAGAGAAGGCATCATGTGACTTTGCATTTCCCGCGTGAACAAAAAATAAATAAAGTTGAAAATCCAGAGATAATTTCACAGGAATTGAGTTCTAAAAACGAAGTCGGAAATAAATCTAATTTGGATGCTTCGGCTCCAGTATTCCAGCCTTTCTAATCTAATAACCAAAGCAATTTATTTTCAACGATATGTAATTTCTCTAACGAGTTAAAAACTGTGTTACTTAGCACATTTGTTTGTTTAATAAAAGATGAATATGGTAATTTTCATGAAGCACGTGGTTTATTAGATGTCGGTGCAAACTCTAATTTTATGAGTAAAAGGTTAGTAGATAAACTAAATTTGAAAGGCGAAAAGACTAATATTTCTATTTCAGGAATAAATAATTTGTCCCTTAATGTTAGATCTAGAGTTAACACAACTATTTCGAATAGAGATAAAGATTTTTATTTTAGTCGTTCCGAAAATAACGGAATTTACGCTCTCTAAACCGCTTGAGACTTGTACTCCATCGTTAAATAACATCAAATTAGCTGATGAAAAGTTTAATGTGCCAGGCTCTATCGATTTGCTTTTGGGTGCAGAAAATTTCTATGAATTTTTAAGGCCAGGTCAAATTTACCCCCAGCCATTAAATACTAGAATAGTGTTACAAAACAGTGTTTTCGGTTATATTGTTAGCGGAAGCCTTCCGGCTAAGGGTGAAAGTAATATACATTGTGGGTTGATAACAGATAATTTGGAGTTAGAAAGGGTAATTCGAGATTTTTGGGAAATAGAAAACATTGAGAGAGTCTGAAGTTTCTAGAAATAAGGAATCAGAAATTTGTGAAGAACATTTTCTGAAAAATTATTCCAGAACTGCAACAGGGCAATACATGGTAAAAATGCCATTTAAGGAAGACCCATCTTGTCTTGGAGAATCAAAGAAAAAGGCTATGAAAGTTTTAAATTCATTATGGAATCGCTTAGTTAGAGAACCTAAATTTAATGATCTTTATAAAGTCTTTATGCAAGAATATTTAAGTATGGGTCATATGGAAGAGGTGATAGAATCTGAAGAACCAGATATCACTTATTACATACCCCATCATTGCATGTTCCGTGCTGAATCAAGTAGCACACCATTAAGGGTTGTCTTTAACGCTAGCTCCTGAACTTCTACCGGAAAATCTTTAAATAGTTTGCAGTATAACGGAGGAACAATCCATGATGAGTTATTTAGTATAATGTTGCGATTTCGAAAGCACAAATTTGTTTTTGTAGCAGATATTAAGAAAATGTACCGTATGATATTGATACATCCGAGTCAAAGAGATTTATTGAGAATCTTGTTTAAACCTGAGGTACATGAACCAGTTAAGGTGTATAAATTATGTACGGTGACTTATGACACAACAAGTGCCCCTTTTTTAGCAACAAGAACCCTTACCCAGCTAGCTAGAGATGAAGGAAAGGAATTTCCTTTAGCTGCAAATGTATTATTTCAAGACGTATATATGGATGATATTTTGACAGGTGCTGATGATCTAGACACAGCTAAAGAGATCCAACAACAACTGATATCTTTGTTAAAGAAGGGAAACATGGATCTTCACAAATAGTCAGTAAATAATTCTTCTCTTTTGTGTAATAATGCATTATCTGAATATTCATTTTCCAATGAGACAAAAACTTTAGGAATATTGTGGAAGCCGCAACCAGATTGTTTTGGATTTAGTTTAATTATAGATCAAAGTAAAAGGTATACCTAACGCTCAGTATTATCGCAAATTGCTAGAATATTTGACCCGTTGGGTTTGATAGGTCCAATAATTACGAAGGCCAAGGTTTTCCTCCAAAAATTATGGTTGCTGAAAATAGATTGGTGTGATTATCTTCTAGTGAAAGAAAATATCGAATAGACTAATTTTCTTACTTCCTTAAAAACTGTAATTATGATCAATATCCCAAGATTTGTATTTGTAGAACAATCTAATTGTGTGGAATTGCATGGTTTTTCAGATGCTTCTGAACTTGCTTATGGTGCGGTCGTTTATGTAAAATCTATTAATTCTTATGGTGATTCTGCTATCAAACTGCTCAATAGTAAATCTAGAGTGGCTCCTCTAAAGCATATTACTATCCCTCGCCTAGAACTTTCTGAAGCAGTCCTATTATCTAAGTTGGTGCAAAAACTTTTAAGTGCTCTAAAGCAAGAAGTTTCTAAAACTTGTTTTTGGACAGATAGTACTATTGTACTTGCATGGTTAAAAAAGGAGTCGAATGATCTAAAGACATTTGTCGCAAATAGAGTATCGATTATACAAAGTTTAACTTCGATTGATCAGTGGAATTATGTACCTTCCAAGCAAAATCCTGCAGATCTCATTTCTAGAGGCCTAGATCCCATCAAGATCCAGCTATGGGATTTATGGTGGTTCGGTCCATCATTCCTACAACAGCCTGAGATGGTGGAGTCTTCTGATATTATTTCTGTTGAAACCAGTGAACTGTTTATCCGTGAATTGAAAGCACCATCAGTAACTCAAGTATGTACCTTAGTTAACACTGTTGAGCCTTTAGATATCATTAATAACAGTTCTCATTCATAAAACTGCAAAGAGTAGTAGCATGGTGTAATAGATTCATCCATAACTGTAGAAATCCCTTGTATCCCAAAGGTGGAACTTTAACCAGCAGTGAACTCTCTCAGTCCTTATTCTGTATAGTAAAAAAATCCAGAAGACTTCATTCGTGAAGGAAATGCAGTATTTGGAAAAGGTTAATGCAATCCCTAACAGTAGTAAACTGAAAAACTTGTGCCCGTTTTTAGATGGTAATGGTGTAATCCGAGTTGGTGGTAGACTGAGAAACAGCAAATTAACTGAACATCAAAGATATCCAATGATTATTCCTTCAAACCATAATTTTACTTTTTGTGTTATTAAATATTTTCATAATTTGTATTTCCATGCAGGTGCTGAGACAACTCTTTCTCTCATCCGAAACAAATTTTGGATCTTATCTGCTAGAAATATAGTTCGTAAAATCCTTTTCAATTGTATGACTTGCAAGAAGGTAAATTCTAAGAATTCAGAGCAACAAATGGCTGATTTGCCAGCTTCTAGAGTAACAATGGCCAGAGCATTTATGCGTACTGGATTGGACTACTGTGGTCCCTTTGAAGTAAAAAACTTCGTAGGTAGAAGTAAACAGGTAAAGATAAAAGAGGAGGATTTAGTATTAGTAAAAAATTCTGATAATTATTGCCCTTTAAAATGGTATTTGGCACGAATTATTAAAATTCATCCAGGCCAAGACAATATTATAAGAGTTGTCACCTTGAAAGATAAAAAAGGGACATATAAAAGGCCAGTCACAAAAATTGTTGTTTTGCCATATGTGAATGATGGTTTATTAACTACTTAAATTCATGCATTTGTTTTATTAAACTATATACTTTTCCTGCAGTGTATTACATTATTGTGTTTATATTTGTAAATTTAGTATTTTATTTAGTGTAGTATTTTTGAGAAGAAATTGTGTTTTTTTTTAGATTGTATTTTTCATTTAGAGATTGTGTTTGAATTATATTGCATTTATATTATTGAATGTTAGCAACATTCAAGGCCCGGCGGCCGATTAGAGAAGTTGTGTAAATCTCGGCTCTCGACCATTTTTATTTAGTGTTGTGATAAATTAAAAGAGTTACAGTCCGCTAGTAAGTTTTTTTATTGAGATTGTGTGTTTTTATTTTGTAGTCATATATATTAACTGAGTTATCGGCGTATCCATTAATGGTTCTTTTGTTAAATAAACTTATTACATAAATAGTCATTTTACCTTTTTTTTACATATATCATGACCAGAGCTTGACAAATTTGGTCGCCAGATCAATACTGGCGACCAAGTTATTTAATCTAACGGCGTTTTTTTCTTTTTTATTCCGGATCAAAATTGATATAAAAAATGCACACAAATGGATTTTTTCTCTCCTCCCAATATTAAGAAATAAACTTAGAAAAGATATTCAAACAAAAACATATTTTAAACTTTTATTTTTAATTTGGCAAAAATAAGTTGTTCATCAAATGCAAATTCTAAAATGGTAAAATCAGAATATTTTGTCTGACTTCTACAGGAAAATAGGAAAAAAATTGTTTTCATGCTTCATATATTTTTCAGTGACCTCTCTTCAGATATAGATTTTGTAGCACTCAACTATCCACACATTCGAAGCATTTGACAATCAGCATTTTCCGAATATGCCGATTAACAGTATTTCTTTTTTCTTCTGCTTCAGAGATATATAATTTTGATAAGTTTCGTCAGAAGATATTATCTTTCTAAATTACGTACTTTTCTAAACTATGTAACTATAATCATTTTAAGTTATGCCTGACAATATTATTTTTCGATTAATTCATAGAACACTTTTTAAAAAAAATCAATGACGGGGGAAGGGGGGTAGGGTAGGATTATTTATCAATAAGTCGGTCAAATATTGATATTTTTTAATTATCGAAATAACGATAGCTAAGCTCTGACTCTGACGATATATCTCAATAACGATATATAAACTCTGACTGTATCGATATATCCAATAACTTTTTTTTTTACTCACCTCAACTTCAAACCCTGAGTAAAAGCTCCGAATATCCCGAACATCGTAATTGCAATATCTAATCCTTTCTTTCACCCCATCCATGCATTTATTTATTCGCTGCCCGTTTCAATCAAACCGAATATTATCCCCTCCAACGATTTACTCTTTTTCGTTTCTATTCCAATACATCACAAATGTTACTTTTTATTCTCACAAACCACAAATTTCTACGTTCGTTCATTACTGACTGTTATCGTCTGCATTTTAATTCCGCTGCTATCGGTCTTGATATACTGCAATCTATCCAGATATTGATATATCATGACCTACATATGTGATGACTATTGTGAAACGTTTCCCTAGAGCTTAGCAGATGGAAAACACGGTTCGCGAACAACCAATCAGAGTCCGCTCATGGTAGCAAAAATAGCCTTTTGCTTTTTGTCATATTGGCGAAGACTAAGGTCAGCCTCACTGCTCGATCCTGTACTTGGTTACTTTTAAGCTGAGTTTCCCAGCTACTAACGTCTAGTATTGCCAATGCTGCGCTTATTTGCTAATTCATATTATCTTCTCTGTGCATTACAAGTTGAGTTAAATTTTCCCGAGTAAATTTAATGTAACCTGTCCTGATATTTCAGCTTAAAATGAATATTTCCCAAAAAACTAAATTTTAATTAGCATATAACTATTTCCAAATGGGATTTGAATATTTATATTCTAAAAAAGGTTTCAATATTGCATTTCTGTAGTATATTATAAATACAGTGATTTTGTTTTATTACTATTAAGAATGCATTGGTTCCTTAGAGAAATATTTAAAAACAAAATTTCTTCACCATCTGCTATCCATTGAAACCTATTTAATTACAAGTATATTAATATGACGTCTGTCATTAAAACAATTTCACTTTTCGCTTTTGCTTTTCACTTATTGTAATCATATTAAAATTAGCACTTTAAGGTAGTTATCGCGATATATCACCAATATCAATATTAACTCGTTGATATAGTACGATATTAAATTTCTGATATCGCCCAGACTTCAAAGGGAGGGGGGGGGGGTACTTTTTGCTGGCGGTTAGAATATTTGCTGGCTATCAGATTTTATCAAATTTGTAAAGTATTATCATAGTATCATAGATCATAGATCATAGTATCATAGATCATAGTATTTTTTTTCTTAAACTAATTAACTTTTTGGAGATCCCATCCATAGCGTTATTGAACTCAAAAAAGTTTCAAAAATTTACAAATTATAGGAGAAGTAAAATTAAAAAATGTCCTTAAATAAAAAATATATATATATATATATTAATTTTTCCACAAGAATTGTATTTTTTCTTGACTAAACCATTTCCCTTTATAAAACCATGTTGTAGGATGTAAGTTGTAAGTTGGCAGTTGTAGGCACGTGCAATATCACAACACTTGAATGTTCCCTATAGCACAGGGTATAATGTATTGAGAAAAATGGTACATTGTTGTCCTTACAAAATCAGGCCTAATCACCAGTTGCTTACCATCCATAGGGAGAGGCGACTGACTCTTTGCATTGACATTTCTTGATACAGTTCAATTGGATGCATCGTGGCCATGGCAGATTCTGTAGACCGATGAGGCCCATTTCCACATCAGTGGAACAGGGAACACCCATAACTGTTGCATTTGGGACACGAAAAACATCCGTACCTTCGAAAAGATTTACTCCACTCACCACAAATTATAGTCTGGTATGGATTCATAGACACATTCATTCTTGGAATGTTCTTTTTCGAAGAAGGTTCTCTTCATGTAAGAAGCATCTCAGTCGACCGTTTATGATCCTTAGTTAGATAGGCTGTTCACAGGTAGCAGATTTTATGTCTTCAAAAAGGGAACCATATTGGGCAGCGTTCCCTGCACCGATAAGGTCCATGTCAGATGAATGTTTGTACGTTCAAACAAAATGTGTTTAGAATGTGACTTTGTGTCTTTTCAGAATATATTATGTTCTACAGCGTCATCTATCAGTGGTTTCTAGAACTAATGTTTTCGCGTAATCCGTTCCCCCATGTTTTGAATAGTATGTGTACAAAATTTGAAGCTTATACACTGAGTAGTTCAATATATAGAGAGGTCGAAGTAGGGGTATTTTAATTGTGGCCCCCCTGTATATCAACATATTGAAAAGCATGGTCTATTTATTTCACGGCCAATTATTCTCAACGTTAGGGGAAACATTAAATCAGTCTTCTATCGGGGGCTTATACTGGCTTAAGACGAATTGCTCTAATGTATGTGGGTCGCATAAAAAGATTTTACGAAATGAAAATGATATTCTCAAGTGGGTATTTCTTGGAAGAATGACAGTATAATACCGTTGAATGACCTATTTAATAAATCCTATATATTGTTTTGTTAGCACTTACGCAATAATTTGAAAACTTCATGACAAAAACACATCTTTTATTAATTCTCAGAAAACTGAATCAAGTGCTTCATCGCATGATCTATGGCTAAAAATTGTTCGGTGATTTAGATTGTTCTAAACATTTTCTATCTCCCTTAAACTTTTGCACTAATAATTTTGATATTTTTAATGATTTTGATATTTTTAAAAATAATTACGTATATAATTCATAATATATTATATCAATTTCATAGCAGTAATATCTAGTGGGAAATTCCTAATAATTTGAGATTTTTCACTAGTTTATAATTTTTTCTTCACGGAAAAATCAAATATTTATAAAAATTGAAAAAACAAAAGTTGATGAAAATACAACCAAGTTATTTTTAGTAAAAATTCGTAGTAAAAAATGTGAATATTGCTCAAGGAAAAAAAAACTATACAGCAGTATATTTTGAATCTAGTGTTTTGCTAAAGCAATCAACATAGCATTTAACATTTTCATAGACTACAGAACAAATTCGTGTCTCTTGAATAAATATATCTTTTAAAACAATAATAATAACAAGTTTTGTTTTTTTGTCTCTCATTATTCATAGTGCACGTTGTTAGGAAAATTTATTTTGTAACCCTTTAAAAAATTATAATTTCCCACCATATAAATAATTAAAACGAAAAGGCCTATTGCTAAGTTTATTTAAAAATGTGCTTCTAATTATGTTTATTGAAAATAATATTATATATACTTCAAATATTTACACTTTTATTAAAAATTAAGTAGATAAAGTGTTTTCCAATAAATTATATTTTCTCATCTTCTTATACAGATACTTTAAAAAAGAAATTGCCAAAGTTTAAGGAAGGACTAGGTACTATTTATTCATTTTGCAAAAAATTATGAAAATATCAATTTTCCGTTTTTTTTCTTAAAATGAATTTAGACATCCGTAGTATATCCTGACAAAGTTTCTTCAAAATCCGATGATTAAAATTATACAACAGTGGCTTTTTATTGCATCCATTTCCCTTTAAATGGTACAGAGTTGCAATCTTTAATTTCATTTTTCTCATTTTATAATTTTTCAGTATGCGAATTTGATCAAAATGCTTACATAAAAATTTGTTTTTTTGACTCGATTTATATAATAGTGTGTTATATAGGGTTGCATTTCCGAAAATTAAGAATCGAATTTTCAGAAATACAAATATATATATTTAATTATAAATGTTAAGTAAACAATCATTTTTACTGCATTTTTTACGAATGCCATGACATTTTATTTACTTTTTTCTAAAACTAATTAATTTTGTGAAAATCTGGTCTTTGCAATTACACAGCGCACTTGTAAAAAAAATTTGGAAAAAATTGTTAAAAAAAATTGAAAATCGTAGAAGTGTTGTCTTAAAAATTTCTTAATTTTTTCTTATTTAATTGTTCAAAATGTATCCTAATAATTCAATTTTCTTTTTGGATAGGCCCTTTTTCTTCTTAAAATCATGTAATTGTAAATGACAATATTTAATTATAAAAAAAGGTTCAAAAGTTACCGAGTCAAACTACAAATTTCGCATAATAAAATACGTAAAATTGCTACAAAACAATATAACGTTCCTTATTATTATTTTTTTTTTTACATAAAATAAACAAATTTTTTCCAAGCTAAGATACGTACTGCTACTACAAGAAAAAAGAAGAAAAAAAATCATATGTCAAGCATAGATTATGAAACACTTTTCAACTTGGTCAGAAAAGTAACAAACATTCTCCTTTTAGTAAGGTGAAAGATGATGTCTAAGTAAACAATTTGTAAAACGTATAACACATTTGAAAACCCAATTTCAGGAATTACCATCAGTTTCCTGAAAAATATCCGGATTCTTTTGTGCAGCCTTGTATATGATTTGATATATTACATACAACATAATATGCTAAAATTTAGTTGAGTTAGGAAGCGCATAGCACAGCCGTAAAATCCCCTTCAACAATTTATGTTAATAAACGGAAATGTAGTCCAGATCTTTTAAACTGCGCTGCATATCATGTGTAGAATTTATTCCCACCATGTAAGAGGCAAACAAATTACGCATGTCACAACTTAATACTAAATGAACGATGAATGCTATGCACACCATATTTTATGGTAAGTCTCTTGTATTGCACCTCAGTGATATATATCAATTAAAATATGATTGAAATAGTGTAACATCATTAAAATACACCACAAACGATTTTCTCCATACACCGTAATTTAACGGAATTCGTTTGAGTGTCCTTGTAAATGAAATATAAAGAGTAGAGGCAATTTTTGTGACCCAGTCATGTGTTAGCTCAATCAAAACTGTAAGTCTATTTTTCGCTTTCATCCACCAACGCATTCATCACTTTCAAGACTAATATTTTCTCTGACAAAATTTTATAAAACAAAGCCGTTTCGACCGCGTTAAAACAGCTTCTACAGCGTACTCGGAAAGTAACAATTTCAGTTTTTTTTTCCATGACGTATTCAGCTGCTCCACTTTCACCACACATTTTCTTGAAACTTAATCAGTTCGGAAATTTAAATTTGCAATCAACTATCTGACTCCTTGAAGTTTTAAATCTTTAATTTTGAAGCAAAAAATTGAGATTCTTTAAGCACATTTCTCTCAACTGGAATGTTTAAGCGTTTCATCTTTCCAAACTAAGTAAGTAAAGGTTTAAAATTGGGTGATTTGATTATCAAAAATATTTTCGAGACGGTGCAGTTTTTAGCTCCAAATCTTTTCTCTCGTACCTTTAAAATTTTGGATAAACTATTCTTTAGAATTCCATATTTCCGTGTAATTTGTGTCTTGCTTAATATTTTATCATAAACTTTTAAAAATCTTCTTCTTCATCTCTACTTATAAACACGTCCGTTTCTTCATTTGTGTCACAGCGAAATCTGGACCATTATCCCTTTCAACTAAAGCGACATCACTTATTCAGTTGTCCTGATGAAATCAAGTTAAAAGAATCATGCACGCTATTTTAAATTCAAGCCATCATTATTTTAACAATAATTGTTTCAACCCTCTCCTGTCTAACAATACTCACTGAAACAAAATGGAGGGCAGAAGACGGTCATTGGCCACATCACTTTCTGTTTTACTTACCCATCATACGTAGCATAGGAACTTGTAATCGTTTTGAAAATTGAAAAAAAAATGACGGATTTACACGTTTCAGAAACTGGGGATTACGAAAAACATATTTAAAAATAATAATAATTTGCAAATCCGTCTGTCTCTGTGTGTGTCTGTAAACCTGTAAACGCTCTATCTCCCGAACAAATTGAGATAGAGACCTGCAATTTAGTAATTATGTAATACTGAGAAGAATCCTATTGAATTTCAGTAACCTTGATTATCCGGTACTATTTTTTTCGGACTCTCGAAATATTCGTTCTGATAAAAGGTATATAAAATTTTTCGAAATTGCTTATCTTAAGGAGTGAATATAAAAGACAATAAAAAAACATAAATTTTGCATAAAGAATGAAGTCGATCGGATAATGAGTTGCCGAGATATTTGAAATCCTATTTACCACACTCTTCGATTTTTCATGACCCTGTATTTCATTCAAATTTCAATTCAAAGCTTTATTTTAATTGAAAATAAGACACTTAATCCGACGCAGTAAACTGTTAGTTAATATGATTATGATTTTTGGAGTTATAGGGATGTTTCTCTAACGAAATTCAGTAATAGAGCATTTAAATTTTGTGACGTCATCAAGCTATGATTTTATTCCAATTACAATGCATTTTATAAATAGTTTACACATGTTTTATTTTCATATTTTGTATTATGTATATCCATGATGGGTAAGTATTACAGTGCCCCCCCCCCCAACGACTAGTTTAATTTGTTGTGCAACATTATCTGTATCTCACTTTTCGGAATGTTTGCACCTGCTTCCAAAATAGTTGAAAATGTATTTGAACTTGTATTGTGTTCAGATGAATGATACTGAATTTACAAAATGAGATTTTCCTAATTTGTAATTCGTAAATGGGAACGAAAATTTATATTGTATCTGTGGGAGTGTATTCGGGATCATTCGTGAGTTTTGTAAAAAAGAGTAAAAGTGAATGTCTATTGGACGAGTATGTCTTCGATCCTACCTTAGTTGAAGGGAAAATAAATATTTACTTCAAAACACTTGGTCTAATTTATTCTCTATTGATGTATCTAAACTGGGCTATAATTCTGATTTATTTTCTATAATCTGCTTTGAGTTTTAACAAAACCTTTAAACACTTATTTACTCCATTAAAGCAGCCTTATTTACAAATTAAATTAAAATTTCCATTGAAAATTTTCTTTTAAATCAATTAACTCTCAATTCTCATGAAGCATGAGCATTTCAATAAATATGTTAGAAACTATATTGTGAAAATGGAAAATATATAAAGAAAATCTATCTTTACAAGGTCTTTTAACACTATATTTTATTTATTGGAGCAAATAAAAGTGATATATTTAAATGAAAAAGCATGAAAAGTTAATATTCTTGGAAAACAGTTTTTTTAAAGTGATTATTTTAAAATATTTTTTTATTTAATATTGTAATCTTGTTTCACATTTTTAATACTTTTTGCGATTTTCTAATTGTTTTTTAATTGTTTTTATATAAAAAAATTGGAGAATTTTTAGAGAATTTGTAATTATTTTTTGTGTGACGCTGCTTTATTAAAATATCAGCAGTTTCCAAATTTTCTCCTATTCTGTTATTTTGGTTTAATTTCCTTAAGAAAACTGTGTTATAACTGTAGAATTTTTTTTCAAATTATTGTATAAAAGCAGCTGAATATTTAATGGAAAACGTTTTCTTAAAAGTGCACAAAAGGCGTTTTCTTAAAAAAAAAAAAAAAAAAAAAAAAAAAAAAAAAATGTAAATTGTAAATTGTTTTTCGAATGAATGTTTAATAATAACTTATTTAATAATAACATGTGTAATAATAGTTAATTTTTTTAAATATTGGAAGCTTTATAGATTTTTACTATTTTGGCTTTTTACTGATTTTTCCTTAATGTATATTTTTTATTTTCTTACACAAATTCATGACAACTTCTTTTCTCGCCAATAACAGAAAATATTTATTTTTTCTTTTAACCAACAGACCAAAAAATTGATATAAATTGAAGTATAGCTTTAAACAACATCGTACATCAAACACTAGTATTTCATTTTTTTAATTCTTACAAAAACAATGAACGAATAAAAAGTGTGAACATCTGGTTTAGAATAATACAGTGGAATTCTTTAAAAATGGTTAAATTTGTTTTAATGAGAATTTTCGAATGAATAACATTTGAGGAGCAATGAAGTGTATGTTATTAAATGAGACTTAGAGAACGGTTATAAACCAGTGGATTTTATCTTTCATATTTTTATTAGTATTTTGTTTTAATATGTCATTGTTGGAGAATTAAAAAAATATCTGATTTAAATAGAAGAAATCAATAACTGTAAAATGTAAATTAAAAGAAAAGTCTTTTTTTCTTTGAAAAGGCCTAAGCTGCTATTTCAGGCAATTTGGGTTAATTTAAAGTTGCCATTTTAAACACATTTCAGGGTTGCTGGAGTTCGTTTAGGACTTCTATGTGTCACTCTGTCTATTCGCTTGTTAATCAGTGCTGTACCCATCTTATAAGTGATAAGATAGTAATGAGATGTATGTATACATTATTCAGGTTAACCAAGTAAAACTCCAATGCAAAACACGTGCAAAAGAGTTAAACTTCTTTTAGAAGTCCCAATAAATAATCTTGAAAACATCATCATATATGAGCAATAATTATTTTAAATTAATTTTATAGTCATTATACAATATAAAGCTGAACGAAATGTATGCAATTTTTGAGGTATGTGCAGCATGTATATCCTATTAAAAATAATATATGCAGAATTTCTATTAAATTAACATGGGTTTAATACAGAATGCTAATTTTTTACTATATGTGAGTGGTAATTGTTCCAAGCTTATTTTAATAATTTTACAATATTTCCAACTTACTGAAATTAATGGAAATATCTATCAAATTCGTCACAAGTCGAATTTGTAAATTTCGCTCCTCGCTTGCATATTAGTCAACGTACTTTTATCTGCATTTCGCACTTGCTTTTATAAAATTCCTCCAATCTCTATGAGATTTATATATGCACTGCTGTCCAAAAATTAAGAGGCAGTGACCGGACGCTTTCGCTTTTTACACCGTTTGTCGAATATTTACTGAAATTCTTGATAAATTGTTCTTGAACTTCGAGGATGTAAAGCACATGTTTGACAAGAACAGTACAAACAGGTTAATGCAATTAAAAAATTAATATACTGAATATTTGATGAGATATGGGCATTTGTATTAAATAATTTTTAACTGCGCATGCGCGAAGTATACGAAAGATTTTGTTTTCATGATTTGGTAGTCAATTCTATAGAGCAATTCATATAAAAAGACCAGTCAAATATCGTGAAAACTCAAAAAGATACAGGTAATACAGTGAGCTAATTGATAAATTGGGGAGGAAATCCCTTATAATCCAGTGGAAAATTTTCCCCATGAAAAAAAAATTCTTTCGTATAGTTCGCGCATGCGCAGTTAACAATTATTTCGTACAAATGCTCATATCTTATCAAACATTCAATATTTAATTTTTTAATTGAAATATACAGTTTTTACTGTTCTTGAAGTCAAACATGTGCTTTACATCCTCGCAGTTCAAGGAAAATTCGTCAAGAATTTCAGTAGTTATTCGACAAACCGTGTAAAAAGCGAGTCAGGTCACTGACCCTTAAGTTTTGTACAGCAGTGTATTATTGAAGTACATCGCTGAATTTTCCTTAAGTTAGATTGCCAAAATAATATTACAGTATGCCACAAATAAATTCGGATAGTTCAATGACTTTAATTTGATTTTACTTTAGTTTAGAGGTGGAAAGAGTTGTGACCTGTCGTGATAAATCGATTTCAATGACTACTAACAGTTATTTTTTAAAACTGTTTTTAAAACTTTTAGTTTAAAGCGTTTAAACTTTTTACTTTTAATTCGCTTATTACTTTTAATTCGTACATTGCAAAAGTGTTCAATATAAGGCTGTAAATAAGATTATGCAGATGAAATAGCCCCCCATTAATTATAAAGAAACACTTTTAAAATTTTTATACGATCCCTCTCTCTAGATAAAATAAGTCAATTAGTAAGTTTTTTCTTTCGCTACAACAAGATCATTACAAAAAACTTCATACGTGGATCTTAAAAATTGACAGTTTTTTTAAGATTGCAGTATTACGTATACAGTACACGTATGTAAATTATAATGAAGGAAAAAAGCTGACTTATAATGCGTTTTCGTACCATTTAAGATGCTTTTTCATCAGTAAAAGTAATGAACCTTTCACAAAGTGACGATAGAGTTCATTAGATCAAAATATAATAAAAAATGTAAAAAACTAAATAAAGCACTGCACAGGTTGCGTTCCTGTGATGAGACAAATGAAACAACTAGCATATAAAAAATTAAAGTGTGTTTTTAATCTCTTTGGACCACCATGTATATTGTTTAGGGAGTTACATATATTCTTTATTATAAGATATCTCTAAAAATTTATTGTCCGTTTATTGGTTGGTTCAGAATATTTCAAATATAGTACCATTTACATCAAGTGTTTTTAAAGTGTTTTCAAATTTTCACAATTGAAATTGAATGTGAATATGCTACTGTGAATGTTTATATGAATTTAGCTCGTATAGGTTTCGAGATTGACAAGCTGATTTCAAGTTTTATCGCAGGGTATCGCTTTAAAGCAGAATAAGCTAGGAATCGCTTTAAAGCATAATAAACTAGTGACCGCTTTAAAGTAGAATTCTCCAGGGATCGCTTTAAGAGCGCATCGTCTCCCTATACTCCATTTACATATCACCATAGTTGTTGGCGTTCAATAGTTAAGGATGCGATAATATGAGAGTTTCCTGAACTGCAATATGCAATTTCATAATATATTTATGTTTATGTTATAAACATTTAAATTTTGAATCAAGCGACCAGATTGTTTGGTGTAACCTTTTGGAATTCAGTGCATGGAAGATGTGGTTCCAACATTATGATTCAACTTAGTGGAACATAATTTCTATCCGATTTCTTTCACAGTTTACATCTTATTACATGCGACAATTTCCTAAAACTTAAAATTCGAATTTTAAACACTCTGATACGTTATGATATAATATAAAATCTATTCCTTTCAGTTTATAATTTTAAAATATTGATCACCATGTACTATTAGCAAAACAATACTGGTTATACCTTAGGTTCAATATTGGGACCTTGGTATTCGAAAAGAGTATAATCTCTAACGTAAAGCAAATAAAGCTAATATTTCTGCAATATTGGTATTTTATTGAAAATTTCATATGACTTTTTTTGTTTGTAAATATTTGCAGCGTAAAAGCAATATTTAACCAATATTAGCATAATGTTGGAAAAAATTACAATGCATACAATATTGTAGTAATATTGGATCAGAATTAGTTTCCCACGTGTGTTTTTTTAGATATTTTAACACTCTGAATATCAAGCCTAAGTTAACGCGTTCATTGAGCTGCAGTTTTCACTACAATACATTTACTATTTAAATTTATATAATTCTTCCGATTTAACACATTTGTATAGCATTAAATAACGGTTATTACGCTCTAGGTTATCTGTATATGCATAATTAAACTTTTTTTTATATCACGCTGTGATAACCATCTTTTTCAAGAATATAAAAACAAATTACAGAAAAAAATTATATTTTTGCATTTTTGCTGGACAGTCAGAGGGTTAAATGAAGGCTATTTATTGCCCTATTTATAGATTTAAATTTCATTTGATTGATTGTGTTTCTCATTGAAATAAAAAACAACATTCTTAATATAAGTAAATTTTATTAAACATTTTTTAATTTTATTTAAAGTTCATTATTATAAGACAGTTGTAAATGTTAAACATTTCTTAAACATCTCTCAAATTTTCTAAACACTATACCATTTCATATTTTGTAGTAAAAATATGAAGATTAAAATACCTCTACCATCGTCAATAGCATATCTTCTTGAAACTATTTTTAATATAAACACTATATACCTCATTATTGAATATATATTTATGTAATTTGGTATTGAATTGGACGTTTCATGTTATTAATAAATATACTTATCTGCACCATCATTTAAATTGCTATTTTGTTAGAAATTAATTTTCATAGGCATTCTACAAATGCTAAAGGAAGATGTTAGCTGCACATTGTGTATGTGAATAATACAAGTATACGTCCTGTGAAAAAAGTTTTGTTGTTACACTTCAAAATTACTTTACCATAGTTTCTGCCATTTTAATAAAAGTTGAAATAAATTTGAATTTTATTTTCTCGCTAGAAATAGAATATTACTTTTATATATTTATACATATTATTGCAACAAAAAATTTGAAAATATATGCAAATTAAACATTCTTCAAAATTTCATACAGATAATTTATATATATACAGATAACATAAATTTCGTAAAGATTACGAAAATGCAAATTATAATTTATTTTAGCTTCACCGAAGATTGTTTCTTTATACTTAATTAACTTCGTAAAATTGGATTTTACAGATCTAGTTAATGGTCACCCTATAAAACAAAAGTTTTTTTTCTTTAATCATTCTGCTATATTTTATGTGATTTTCGCCACAAATTTCTTAAATGAAATAAGTCTAAAAATGATTTCTTATTATAGACTATAATGTTGTAGATTATTTTCTTAACTGGCGACGAAATGTTTTATTATAAATTATATTTATAAAGTTGAAAAAAAAAAACCCAGTTAATAAGCGAATAAGAAAAAGTGTTTTATTTTTACACATGATACTTAGCATTATCTACTTAAAAATGACTTAGAAAAGTAGAAAGCATATTAAAATCCTATCCAAATGTAGCCGAAAAATGATGAAAGGTATAAATAATATGAGATTTTTTTCACATCTTCTTTCTATCATTAAAGCTTCTTACACAAACCAATATATCGCATTATTTTTAATGAGATCTTATACAGTATATTTTAAATTAATGCGTGCCTTCAGGTAAATCAAAATTTTCTATTTTTTACTTTCAATAATACACTGTTTGTTTTTTAACTAACATGAAAAACATTATTTCACTCACTAACTCCTATTATAAGACGGAATAATTCTCATCATCTTCAAAATAATTATATTCATTTTAGAAAGTCATTGCATAAAATTGTTGATGTAAACTTTTGAATGTTTTATAATAAGCTTTTTTTTCTTACATTAACAAAACATTTTTTATCTTTTATATTATATCCTTACTGATCCATGTATATTATATTTATGAAATATTAGAAGATAAAAGAAAATATTTATAATCAAATATATTTATAAGGAAAAACATTAGGACAAAAAAGATAAATATATTACAGAGATACAGTTTAAAACATTAGTTTCGAAAGAAACCCTATCACAATTTCGTGTGCAAATAAACAAAACATGATAAAATTAATTAAAGTAGGAAGTACAAAATTATTTGTAATCAAAGCTTAGCGAAATATGCAATGACATTATTCAAAGAGCAACTATGCCTCTATAGATTTGATATTTATAATTTATTTATTCTTATTTGTTACATATATAACTTTATAGTAATCGAAAATTGATTAGTATATATTGCTGCAGCAGTGTACACACCATTTGTATTTTAGAAAAGGATTTTATTGCTACCTGTTAAGTTAGTTATTAGTGCTTTACGGAAACCAAAGAAAGCTTTGATTTTGTGTTACAAAAATATATATTATGGAGCAATAAAAATTCATATATTTATTTAGTTCAATCAATTAATAAATTCAAGTAATTAACAATAGCTTCTCGGGAATATGTCATCCATATAGTAATGCATTGATGATATTTTAAGTGCAAGATTCGACACACATTACAACAATCAAGAAAAAAGAAGAAATAAAATGTCAGATTTACGTCAATATTGTGCCAACATTATTTTACATATTTCAATGTCTGCGTTAATTTGCAGTATTTTTCAACGAATACAGCATGACACGTAATGCGTGCAAGTGCAAACGCAAGTATATTTGTGCAGTTATTGGAGTGATTGATCTTTTTTAAAATAATTATAGGTTTTTAAATTTGTGTACCCAGTCAATTAAATTATTTTCATGTTAAATTAAATTAATATGCATACTATAAAAGGATGCAATAAAGCTTTCGAAAAATATCTAAAAAGCATTGATTTAATGAAATAAATAATACGTCCATTTAGATGTTTTTATTTATGCCATTTTAAATGACTTTTCATGTTATGATTATTCAGTTAATAAATCTATGTATTCTCTAGCAATTAAGTATGAAAAACTATATTATATCTATTTTTAAAAGGCATAATTTGAGAGGCAAGCTCAAGACCTTGAGCTTTTTATCAAGGCAAGCTATAATGTTGCAGTCATATTTCACCTATTCAGTTAATAAATCTGTTTAAATAATATAAGTTACATGTATTACGCTTTATAGTCATCAAGAAAAGGTATGTTTCTTTTCTTGAATATCAACATACATCTTCTCTTATTGGAGAATAAAAATTCACACGTGAGTTTATCAGTTTTTATAATCAAACTTGTGAACCAGCTTGTGAATTGCACGTGCAAGGTTATAAATATGAAACATACTAACATATACAACATTTGACATAAAAGCAGTTTTTTCATACGTTCTCTTTGAGTTCTTTCAGAACATATATTTGTGCACGTGTGCTTGCACCAAAGAAAGTACAGTAAAAACTCCTTAATCCGGCACGTCGGCTCATTCTATAGTCCGGCGTCGATCGAGCCGCTCGTGTTTGTATATTTTAGGTTGGATTCCGACGTCCCTTGACCTTGACCGCTAGGTCGCATTATTGTGTGTTTAGTTTAGTTCGCTCAGTGTTTGTCGTGACTGTCAGTTTTCATTTCAGTACCGTGTTTCCAGTTTTCTAGTGATCACGTTTGTACAATATATTACAACCAGTTATGTACAGCGTAAAAAGTTCTCGGAAGCCCAGCACGAGTTTTTTCAGAGTGGTAATAAAATTAATAATCGTTAGCATTTGACTCTCATTCTACAGCAAAAAAAAAAAAAAATACAGATAATTAATAGTCTCGAAAAAGGCGAAAACAGAAACTTCATAATACGTGATTTCTGTACTGGTTCTTCGACAATTTATAACATTATAAAACAAAAAGTAAAATTTAAGAAGTTAGCTATTTAAGAAGAAGTGGCAAAAAATACGAAATCAAGATACACATTGAAGAAACCTAAACGTGAAATTCTTGATAGTGTTTTTATACAGTTGGTATAGTGTGAAAAGAAAGTAAAGTTGGTATAGTTTGAAAGGGAACCTGTGACTGGGTCTATGATCATTGAAAAAACAAAACAGTTTCATCGTGATCTGACTGTAGAAATTTCTTGTATTTTTTACGGTGGTTGGCTTCAGAAATTCAAAATTCGATACGGAATTTGGAAGCTGGGTGTGGCTGGAAAGAGTAGATGAGGGACGAAAATACTGCTGAAGAAGGTAGGAACACTTTTAGCAACCTTCTTGTATAGTGGGAATTAACCCGTTGTCAAGTTTACAATGCCGATGAAAACGGCCTTTCATGGTGTTGTTTGACAACGTCAACTTTGTCAGGTGGAAATGACAAATGTGCTAATGGATTAAAGGAAATATGAAGACAGATTGAATGTTTTGTTGTGCATTAAATACTTCTCGGATAATCAGCTGAAACATGTGATTGGTAAATATGAAAAATCTAGAGATTTAAAAGAAGTCAAACTTGCCTGTGTTTAATGATGCGCAGAGATTTAAATGCATAGATGAGAGCAAATTTGTTTAAGGACTGTTTTTCATCATTTTGTACCACAAGTACAAGGAAACTTTTAGAAACATGGAACGCCAGAGAGCGATTTTGTTGTTAGACAACAACTGTAACAATCATCCCCCTCCTTCTGACTTGGTTTCCGGGACACGTTTTGAAGATTACCTACCACCATATGGTACTTCCTTGATTCAGCCAATGGATAAAGTTTGTATTCAAAATTTCAAGTGCTTTTATAGAAGATCAGGTGCAAGAGATTTTGTGCAAAGCCTTTTGGACTCTGACTGTGAAGTAAAAGAGTTCCAAAAACAATTTAATGTGAAAGATTCAATTTTAGAAATTGCTTTAGCGTGGAATCAAGCTAAAGAAGTGATTTTAAGCAAGTGCTGGCACAAACTTTTGCGTAATAATGAAGATCCGGATCAATGCCAAATGTTACCAGTAATATATGATGCTAGATTTAATAGAATCTGTTCCAAACAATCCTTTTACAGATGTACCCCGTGAGGAAGTTATACACTGGATTGAAAGAGAAAACAGTGTGCCAGTGGTCTGAGAACTTAGTGACGTGCAGATTATACAAAGTATTGTGAGCCCACAAGAAGCCCAGATTCAGGAGGTAGAATCGGATGAAGAAGCGAGAGCCGTGGCAGATGAAGCTAAAGTATCATGAAAACAGGCTTCTGATGCATTACATACATTTATAAAATTTGCCGAATCCAACAAAAGCCATAACTTTGCAGAACACATAAATTTCTGTATAATCCGTAACTATTTTTGAAGAAGATATCTGAATCGCGGAAGCAACTTGCAGTACATTTTGCACAATTTTAATTTAATTTTGTACTTCATGTTTTCGTTAAACCCCACAGTTTTCGAACGACAAAATACAGTACAGTAGTTGACAGATATTTATATCGTTTGCTCAGGTTCATAATGTACGTAAATACATAAAATATATATTGCCATTCGATAATCCAATAAAATCGCTAATTCGACACGGCTGTGGTACCGAACGTGTCGGATTAAAGAGCTCCTATTGTAGTAAGATTTAAAATAAAAAAGTTTACTCTGATGAAAACATTAATTCATCCATAAATAATGCGAAAGATTTGCATTTATATCACACAAAACAAAACAAAATGATGAATATGAAAATTTTGTGATTACATACAATGGAAACAGTTATAACTTTTTTGAATGAAAATTATGATGTGTGAAATGTCTTTGTTAGTGTTTCATGCAATTATAAAACAGTAAGCTATATTGTAGGAACGTTTATGCATAAACAATTTCAACTTTAAGCGAAGTAAGCATTAAGTACTTTTTATCCCTTTGAAACACTTAAACTTTTATCTTGTCCTGTTCACAAGAGGAAAAAAACATATAAATGCCTGATATTTTGATCGTAACTTGGAAAATACGGGTATTCTCTGGATGCTGGTAACTTTTTCAAAGTGCAGTTGACTGCTGGAGTGTCCTATCACCAACTTGTATCACCATAGATTTGATATCTTCTGCGCTTTTCACTTTTCTTGGCATTCTGGGTTCCGATAACACAGAACCACTCCTACTTCTATATGGACTTCCAACGAAAACTGAATTTTGTCTGGGTCTCATCTTAGATAGATGGTACGGCGTAGGTGCAGCACCAAATTCCATGTTAAAACGTTCTAAAGGCGCTAAAGCGTCATTAAGAGGCAAGCGGGAAGGTTTTGAAATGATTGGATGAGAATGATATTGAGGCTGGTAAGGTTCAAGCATTCGAATTTTGCCCCACTTGTTGAAGAAAAGGACAATGACGAAGACCCAAACGGCCAGCACAAGCACAACTATAACAACCTCTTCTTCACGGACGGTGAAGTGTGGGGTGGTCTCCTCTTCCAACTGTGACGAATCTTCTCTCTGGCTCCAACTTTCGTTCTCTGTAAAATGAAAATGCTTATGTCAAATTAAAGTTTTTAAAGATTCATATGCATATCGGTATTTAAGATATAAAAGAAATCACACCATCTATAAGAAACCTAACGCAATAGCTCACTGCCTCTATAGCTCTGCCTCTGTTTCTAATTTAGAAGCCTTCATTAGTCAGCAGGCAAAATTCTAAAACTAATGTCAAAAGAATAGAAGCGATCTTTTCAAATTTCTCGTTTGCATTTCAATAATTTTAAACGATTCTGTTTGAAAAGTATATTTGAAGTCATTCTTATTGTAGTTTGTGAAAATTTTCCAAATTTTGCTGGTATATATTTCACAAGGCTATAAACGAAACAATACCTCGATTCTCACTGTTTCTGTAACTGAAAGAACACTTAGAATTAAATAGAAAGATAAATCGAAAAAGAACTAAACAATCACGTTATCCTTCGACCTGTGATATCCTATGCAAAAAAACCCATTTAAAGAAAAATAAATGAAATTTGCAAAGAACTACCCCGTTGGTTTAAAATTACACTAGCGAATATCATATGATGACTAGTGTGCGAAACAGACAATATAAATTCTCTCGAGAGAAGAAACAGACGAACATTAAGCTCGAAGCTGCTGCGGTCGTCCGACGATATCCGACCTGCGAGCCCAACCCTTCCTGCTTTTTGAAGTCTTTAATTTATTAAATTTATCTTTTAAATTTGTCCGGTGGCAATGTTTTATTTACTTATATTCTTTTTACACGGTTTTGTTAAATGTTTCTAAGGCTTGCAGAGCGCCGCGCTCCGCGAATTATGCGGCGGTCTTCCAACCCACCCGCCCTCGACCAAAAGAGTTCGTCTCTTGTCTTGGTTTTATTCCCAACTGTGACAGAAATACTACAACATCACCAGAGCTTTGGCATCCCTTGAGCGAAAGCAGAAAAAAATGTGTGGTGAGGCAGCACAAAAGAAGGAACGGAAGAGGGTAAGAATAAGGAGTGTCACAATATCCATAAGAAAACTATCTCTACAGCTTACTGTTTCACTACTTGAATAGAAAAGAGACATTCTGTCGATAAAAGAGATTTGTGGAATGGTTTCCGGCTGGGTAGAAATGCTACAATGATTCTAGGCTAGAGTTATAATTTCTTTATAATATGATCACCTTACCTTTCACATGTAGAAACTTTTCACTGGTACGAAAAAAGCGGAAAAGAATAGACGGCTATTACTGCATTTGTAGCACACAAATTTCACATCCAAGATGATTTCTCAGTATTATCTTTTCTTAGTATGTTAAAGTATCTGAATTCAGTGAAACTGTACATTAGAAATCCAGTATTTTGCATTTTTTAAACTAAGACAAACACAACAGTCATGTTCTATACACAAAACATATGATGACCACAACAAGAAATATATTGTTACAGATTCTGTAATTTGAACTTTTTTTTTATTACATTAAATAAATAATGTGGAAACTAACACTCTAAACATTTAACAGAAATGTTGAGTACAGTAGTAACTTTCTTCCATAGATTTATTATGATTTATTATGTTAAGGACACTAAACACATCATATGTTTAGAAATGTGAGGGGAATGCCGAAACTGCTATTTTTATTCATCTATGTTCGAAATAGTACCAATTAGCAAAAATTTAGTCCTATTTTTATTTTAACAACAGTCCAAAACTGTTTCGTAACTGGTTTTAAGTTTTAAACCCATTTATCTAATTTTATTACATTTAATGCTTTGAATTTTCTCTACTTGAAAATTTTAACGCTTGCAAAGTTTAAGTACTAGATTTCCTGTCTATAGAAAAATTCCTTGTTTAAAATTTAAATATGTGATTATTCATAATTCTTTCGTATTTTTCTGCAAAATGTCTCAGTTTGAATTGTCTTTCTTTGAAATTGACGTCTTTAAGTAAACACCCATACAACCATTAAACTTGTTAATTATGTTGCCATTGATAATACATAAAAATTTAAACAGAAAATGAGAATGATAATAATAAAATAGGAGCAGGGTTTTGAAATTAGTTGCAAAATTCCAGATTTTTAAAAATTTTCCTGAAACAATAACTCACAAATAAACTATCTTTTAATTTTATGTATAATATTTCTTAGATTCCTTTAATAACTAGAAATAATATTTAGAAAGTTGATTACATATTTTTTACATTTTCCAACATAGTTGAAAAGTGTTTATGAATTCGATTTGTCTAAACGTCTGGCCGTCTGTCTGTCTGTACAAGCTGTAACTCGCTTATTGCATGTAACTGATTTATGTTATTGAGGCTTACCATTGCATGTTCAGTAAGTGTGTAGAATTTCTAGTTCGTTTATAGGGGCACTCAAAAAATTGCGTTACATAGTGGTAAATGGATAAAAATCGTTTGCGTGTATTTTAATGATATTGCACTATTTCAAACATAATGACATTCATATGTCTTTCTTAGGTGCACTAAAACATGTTTTCTGTAGAATATGGAGTTTGCATTTATAATTTCTTTAGAGGGTCGGTCACACAAAATAATTCGGTTACATAATTGTGTACGATGGAAAATTGTTAGCTGCGTATTTTAATCATGTTACAGTATTTGAAACAAAAAAAGAGTAGGTACGTTATTGAGGCATACTACAAGATGTATACTGTAGAATAAATATAACACGCATAACAGTTATTGTTCATTTACAGGGACACACAAAATATTTCGGTTACTTTGTACTGTCTATGAGCAATAAATGCTGGCAGTCCGTTTTCAGTTCTGGTATGTATTTTAAAGTTTACCTAAATTTTTGTATACTATGCAGTGTTTAAAAATGCTATAGATCATATACAGAACCACACAAAAGAATTCGTAAGCATTACTGTGTATGAGCGTTAATTGCTGAAGTGTGCAATTTCTAGCTGAACAATATTTGGTACATCATTGAAGTGCACTACAAGATGCTTACCCTAGAATATGGTGAGCATACCATTTATCTTTTATTTGCAAGGACACAAAAGGATTCGATTACAGTATTGTCTACTAGCAATGATTGCTGGAAGTGCGTTCTCATTTGTCGTATGTGTTTCTCAAATTAGCTAATTTTTTGCATATTACTTGGTGTGTATAAATTCTATATGCAGAGCTGCACAAAATAATTCAATTATGCACTGATGTCTAGAAATTAAGGGGCAGTGACCGATTTCAGACATTTTGTCGAATATCTACTGAAATTCGTGAGGAAATCCCCGAAATGCCCTTGAACTTTCAGGATGTAAAGAACATGTTTGCCTTCATGTTTTCAGTGAAGATTTAGTCCCGAAAACAATTACGGGGGTAATAATAAATTTGATAATAAAATAATATTCGCGTTTCCCCAAGAAACAGGAAATGTTCAAAATGATCCGTCACTGTAGCAAATGACTATGCAGGTCTTGTTCAACGTTCTTGTGCGTTTGTGTAAGAATCGCACGCATATTTTTGAAGATGTTAACGTTTCTCTGAGTTTTCAACCGAATTTAACACCGCATTCCCAAAAATTGTCAAAGAATTTTTGAAATAGTATACTATAATTAAAATATTAATATATTGAATATTTGATGAGATATTGTTATTTGTATGAAATAAATTTTAACTGCGCATGCGCTTACTACAGCAAAGGATTTTTGTAATGATTTAGTAGTCAATACTATAGAGCAATTCATATAAAAAGACCAGTCTAATATCGTGAAAACTCATAAAGATACAGGCAATGCAGTGAGCTAATTGATAAATTGTGTTGGAAATCTTATAGGATTATATGGGATTTCCTCCCAAATTTATCAATTAGCTCCTGCATCTTTTTGAGTTTTCACGACATTTGACTGGTCTTTTTATATGAGTTGCTCTATAGTATTGATTACCAGATCATGACAAAAAATCTTTGCTGTAGTTAGCGCATGCGCAGTTAAATTTTATTTCATTCAAATACCAATATCTCATCAAATATTGAATATATTAATATTTTAATTGCAGTATACTATTTCTAAAATCCTTTGTTAAGTTTTGGGAAAAGGGTGTTACATTCGGTGGAAAGTGCGTGCTGTTCTTACACAAATGCCCAAAAACAAGACTTATACAGTCATTTGCTACTGTGTGTTTGTACATTTTCTGTTTCTTGGGGAAACGCAAATATTATGTTTTTATTAAATTTATTATTACCCTCCTAGTTGTTCTCGGGACTAAATCTTCACTGCAAAACCTGCAGTCAAACATGTTCTTTACATCTTCAAAGTTAAAGTGCATTTCGGGCATTTCCTCACGAGTTTCAGTAGATATTCGACAAAACGTCTGAAATCGGTCACTGCCACTTAATTTCTGGACATCAGTGTATTTCTGCTAGTTGACAGAAATTTCTGAAGAGCAACTTTCATCTGCGTTATACTTAACTACACTTTTTTGATTCCTCTAGTATGTATATACAAAGCTATAGGTCATTTACAGTGTTGCACATAATAATTCGATTATTTTCCGATTATAGATGGTAAATCCTGTAATCAGGTTTTCAAATGTTATCCGTTCTCCAAATTGTTTCCATAGACATCATCTTTCAATCTCATTAAACTGTGATGTTTTGTTGCAGCATTCTGAATACGTTGGGAAATGTTTCATAATATATGCTTGACGCATGATTTTTCTTTCCTGTTCTTTAAAGTTTTGAAGTTTTAAGGAATATACAAGATACCTAGTATAGAATATAATGTGCATAGCATTTATCGTTCATTTTCAAGGACACATAAAAGAATTCGGTTACAGTACAGTCTATAAGCAATAATTGTTGAAAGTGTACTTTCAATTGTGGCATACATTTTTAAATTTAACTAATTTTTTGTATATTACTTGATGTATGGAAATTCTACGTATCATATACTGGGCTGTATAAAATAATTTGTGTACTTTGCGGACTATGAACAGTAATTGCTGAAATTTGCTTTTCAAATATGTTATGCGTTTTCCAAATTGTTTACATGGACGGGGCTAGTTCAGTTTAAGCCAAAAGGTAGGCCTTCCTGCCCGATTCGACTTAGACATCATCTTTCAACTTTATTAAACGGTGAAGTTTCGTTGCAGTATTCTGATTGTGTTGGGAAATGTTTCGTAATCTAATACTTGACGCATGATTTTTGTTTGCTGTTATTTTAAAGTTTTGAATTTTAATGAATAGCAGATAATTTTGAATCGAGCAGATTCTTTTGTTATATAGAAGTAAGATAAATTTTTACGTGTGGCATCTGGAGAGACGAAGTGCACCTTCCCGCTGATGTTTGTGGGTATTCCGGATCTAGCAAAGGCCACTAAATACAGCTGGTATTCTGTTGCGGGCTCCAGGTGTCTCAATGTAAGGGAACGGTCACTTCCTGGAATGTCGTGCACAATTCGGTACCTGAAACACAGGACACATTCGGTTTACACAATGGAAAAATCAAACAAAAATAACCTTGTCCATAAATATAAACAAAATATATAAAATGACAATTCCGAACATATTCTCATGAAAAATATCTTTTTAATAATTTCAACTCAACTTGATATCTATATTATGAAGAACAGGTGTGACCGTGCGTACCACGGACGTGATATTGACTATGGCACACCTGACCATTTTTTTTAAAACTTCTAAACATCGCACATTTTCAATTGTTACACCGCCGAAAAGGGGGGAAAATAGTACAGTTTGTAAGTTCAAGTGCAATTTGTTTGAAAACGCATAATTTTTTTATCATAATTTTTTATTGCTTTGAAAATAATTTTCAAGCATGATTTTTTAAAAATCTGTCATCTGTATCGCGTGCAGACAATTACGAAATATTAACATGTTTGCATTTAAAATAATATAAATAGTTCAGCATTTGTTCCCGGCTAATACTCCATAACGAATTAAAAGTTTATTAATTTTTAAATTATTCTTCAATAAATAAATAAAATAATGCAAATAAAATACAAATTTAGAAGACATGTAATCGAACTACTCGCTTAAACCAATAAATTATCAGAATCAAAAAAGCTTCGTAATCGAAATCTTTGACGATTTCTACGACTGTTAACTCCTGGCATGCGGCTAATACGAAAATATCACATTTAATAAATTTCAAAACTTTATTTGAATACATAATTTCTATTTTTATATAAAAATGGTTTTTGGTGGTGTTAATGGGTAATCCGAAAAAATTATTAAATGTTTAAAAAAATGGAGTTTTTAATTTAAAAAAATGTATTTTACCTGTATTCTGGAACCCGAGAAGTCAGGATTGTATACCCTATTTTATTTTCAGTTCAACATAAATTGAAAACCTGTAATTTTCTTTGACAGATTTCAGCTTAGTAACAAAGTGCGGCACCATATAGCTATTCGGATCTTATATTAAACTTCCGAATTCTGGGCCACAGCCAAAAATGTTATATAGAACAAGAATGGGTTTAAAAAAAAAATATTTAATGGTATTCGCATTTATTTCAAAGGACATTTTAGCCATGATACCAACGCTTGTTAGTGGATTCATTTACGGAGTATTAATCATCATAAAAAAAAGAACGAAAGTTTTTTTTAATTTACTACAAAAAGCAGGTGCAATTAATTGTCATTTGTGATAACTCTTTCTCCTTATTTACTTTAACTTATTGTATAAAACAAATGGTTATTATTGAAATAAATTAAAAATCATGTTTGAAAATTATTTAAAAAGTCATAAAAAATCAGCATAGCTGCAATTTTTAAACAAATTTCATTTGAAAGTACTCTTTTTTTTTACTATTCGATGATGTAAAAATTGAAATTCTGGGATATTTTGAAGTTAATATACTATAAACAATAAAGGCAAAATTGATAGTTTATGCCGTTGCCATCATCGTTACAACATCGACGATAACTCCGTTATAACACCAATATAGGAGTGAGAAGTGCCAGACTGGGCGTCATCCTGATAACTCAAATGGTAGAGCATTGGTTCGTTATACCAAGGGTCTGAATTGGATTCCCGGTCTGGATATTCTTCCCTCTGTTTATTCTATGTTGCGTTGCAAATGAAAATTAACGTTCTTTATTGTATTCGTTTTAGAAATGCTTTTCAAGATATCTTAAAAAACTATGACATTTAAAGGCAAATTGTTAAATGTTCTATTTAATTATAACAAAGTAACTTTATTCGATTTTGATGTATTTAATAATATCTGAAAATATTAATTGATATATAATTTCTTGATTAATAATGTAAATGTTTTTGAAAATTATTAGCCTAATATTACAAAAAATGCAATGCATTTTTTTAATGACATAGTTATTAAATATATTATGCACTTCTACTTTTTCTAAATACATCTGAAAATTTACAAATAAAACGCTTTTTTTTAAAACATAAATAAATACATTAATTAATCTACAGAGGAATATAATTGTACTATGACCAAAATACTGTGAATTTTATTTCACAGATTATTTTCTCTTACATTGATTTACTAAAATAAATAACAGGTAATTTATAATTTTTACGAGATTATGCTAAAAGTTGTGATTTCGAAAAGAAACTTCGGCAAAAAAATTATTTAAATAAAAATGTTATCGATTCCTTCTTATTTTTATTTAGCATAATATTCTTCTCGCTATGTCTGTTTCATTCTTATGTGTATATTAAGCTGAACTGGAAATTTAAAACTATTCTTTTAGACCTTTAACCCTTTCCGGCACAGTGGTCCCACTCCGGGCACACCTAGTTTTAATTTCAAACTTGCATTCGGCACCAAGAATATTTTAATAAAATTTTGCTTCTATAATGAAAGGTTAAAATAAGGAGTTCTTATTTTCTAAAAAAATCGTTTGTAAATTCCGGTGTCAGTCAGTAATTTGGCATTTTACGAACAGAATTTGTCTGGAAAGGGTTAAAGAAATAAGTAATTGGTGCATACAAAATTTTAATAGTCACTGTATATATTTATAAATAGTAGAACAGTACGTAAAAAAGTAATGGGGTTAATATTTCATTAAATTTAATTTTACTGACAGATTTACAGCCCTTGAAGAAGAAATCATGTTAAGGTCACTTTGTTTTCCGTGCAAATTTTAATTCCATTTATAAAATGGGCATCCTTATAGACAACAGTTTTAAAATTTATCTTCTGAATAAATTTTTATTATAAAATATCATGAAATGGCAATTATAGTTGTATTAATATTGGTAGAAGGTTCCGAAATTGTTTTATTCTGATGGAGAAAATTAAACGAAATGCATTTATTATTTTTATTCTAGAAAGTCGCATTAAAAATTGTATTTGTGTGCAAAGCATTTAGAAATATTTAAATAACATTTTAGATTTTATAATAATAACATTTTATAAACATTTTAAAAGCATTATTTATTTTCTATAATGTGAGGATTGCGCATGCCTCTTCTTGCTCTAGTAGCGCCCCCTTCTGGAGAAACGAAAGCGCGCGGCAGTAGAACGCAGAACGTCAGCGAAAAAGAACGTCGCTTGTCATAGTAGAAACCAGAATTGGTTATGAAAATGGCCGTAAATGTTACCGGTCATGAATCTTGAAAATATGAATAATCTTTTATGTTTATTTAATGTCGTGTGATGTACCTGTCCTCTTCATGTCAACTTTATGTTACTACATTAAACTTGTGTTCGTAATTACAACGGCCTGTTTCCTTTAGAACGCCCACACCTATATAAGAGACATCACATATAAATTATCTTGAATTATTATTAAATATAATGATACTGTTGCAAAAAGTAATTTCATTCTGGTGGTTATTAAGAAAATTATGCATGGACGTTTGCTTTGTTTGTGATCTTTTGGACACAGATCAAAATTATCTATCTGCATTTCTTTTACTGTATTTGTCATTATACAGTACAACCTCGAATGTATGATGGTATATTTACGTTTTTCTACAATGAACAAGAAAATATGCGTGCACAGTATGGTTAAATTTTAGTTTAAAGATGATATTTTCTGATTTTTTTTCTTTAAATTAGAAGCGGTGAAAAAAATTACTTTTAAGACTTATTTCACGTTTTTCAAGATAAGAAGGTTTAGCTAATGTTCTTCTATAATTTCTTTCGTTAATATATTACATTTAGTTTCCCGTCATATAAGTTAATCAAATATATATATAAATTGACGGGTTAAACTGTAAACAAATCTGTCAGTCAGCACTTCAGTACATAAAATCTAATTTAATCGTACAGTTCTGAAGTATGTTTAGATGGAATTTTTCCTGATGTTCTGATTGCTAGTTTAATTGTTAAAATAGTCTCTAAAGTTTTTTCCACGGGATTAAAAAAAAAAAAAAGGCCTGGTTTTCAATACACAATAGAAAAATCTGTTGATTTTACAGGAAAAAAAACTGTCAGCCAGAACACAAGTAAAAAAATGTTTATTTTGAAGAAAGAATATGTGTTTATTACCAATGTTATTTTAGTGTAACAGACATTGTCAGTAAAATAAACATTACAGATTTGTATTTATTACAAATTTCTGTTATTTTAATAAATTTTGCAGTAAAATATACAGTTTACAGAATTTTTATATGCAAAATAAATAATTTTATAAATTTTTTAGAACAACTTGTTTTTAAATTTCACACCTATACACACATATAAATACACAGGGTGCAAAATGTTATCTATCGCCGACCTTTAATTTCTCAACCGTTGGTTGTAGACATATAGTTCCAATTACAAAAGCGTTTAAAATGAGGTAAATATTCATGTTGTGGCGTTAATTAAAGTAAAAAATCAATTTTATAAAAATTACGAAATCTAACTTTTTATACGGTCCCCCGGTCCCTATAGTTATATTCAGTAAATGTTTGCATGTGTCATAACAAATACAACACAAAAAGTTTGACTTCTGTACGACAAAAATTGACACAGTTATTAAATTTCAAAGTTTCAGATTTTTTTCACATGATTTTGGTTTTTATTTAGGGATTAGTTAAAAAATGTATTAGAGTAATTCGAGATCGAAATCAGGGTGCAATGTCCTTTTTGCGGCAAAACTACCTTTAGCCGGTATCGCTAAATCGGTGTATTACCAAAGAGGGTAATTCCATCTAAAAATTTGAGCTGACTTTGGGGGGTCGTATACAAAGCGAAGAATGAAATATTGAAATTAAACAGAAAAATAAACATAAATTTATTATCACATTAGAAAGCGGTCAACTATAAAAATTAATACATCAAATACCGGAATCTTTCTCTAATTGCGTTTTATGCAATACTTATGTAACGAAAATTGTATAAATTAATATACTTTATGTTTTCAAAAATGTATGTTAAATTTCTTCCTTCGAGTTATTATTGTGCGTAGGAAATTATTGCATTAATCCCAAACACTTCTCTGCAGAAAACAAATAAACTGTTCGATTGATACATGAACGTATTCGTAATCACGTAGCACCATTGAATTCTGGTCTAGCTAATAACGATGTTGCATCATTTATTACTAGTTGAGAAGATGGAACTGTATTACGAAAATGCAAGTTTGTATTATCAGACTGATATATTGATAGGCGATCTCTTCAGAGTTTGAATTAGACCATGGATTAGAAACTAGTAATTTGTATAAGAGCGTAATGCATTTCAATTATCGAAAATTAATAAGATGCCGATAAAAAATAAAATAGTGATTATTTATATTTACTAGCATGTCTTCGCCCGTCTTTTAGAAATTGTCTTGATTTCTAAATTCTCATAACGGTGTCATCTACTGAGTACGGCAGTTTAATATTTCTTTGCAACTTCTATTCGATCTCCGATTATTTGTTAATTTTATGCGGTGATTATTTGTGTTCAAAAGAAATATTTTGAGGTTTAACTGTCTGATTATACTTTAAAATAATCTAAAGTAAGTTAAAATTTCATCACTGTTTACTAGTAACAAACTTTGAATAATAGAATGCTTACGAGTAAATGGTTTCAGCAACAGAGTATGAAAAACTACTGTTATTGAATATTTTAACAAGTAAAATATCTATTTAGTGAAAATTTAAAATATCAATTAAAATAAATAAGGAATATCTCTTCCATCATTATACTATCGTCTGTAATAGATATTATACTTTTTTAGGAGTTGAAAAAATCTATACTTTAGATTCCGGATATCTTCACAGTGTGATCTTCATTGCTGCATGCATTAAATTTTCAGGAATATTCAGCTGAGAAAGTACTAAAACTTTTTTTCCCAGTAAATGTTATTTAAATTTAATTGATTTCAATTGTTATCTGATAACCGCCTTTTCGTCTCTGTCAGATATCGGTTCATAATACAGAAAAAAAATTAAAATCTCAAAAAAAAAAAAAAAAAAAAAAAAAAAAAAGTTAATGCAAATTTTTACAAACAAGTCAAATATTGCTTACACTTACTCAAATAAACAAATAACTAAGATAAAACAACACAAAATAATGCATTGTACATTAAGTATGATGCATTTCTTATGTCACTTATTTGATACTGAATTAAATTTGGACGCATGAAAGATTTTAAACTGCGTATTGGAAAAGTAATTTAGATCATTCGATGTTCATTAGGAATGGAAAAGTAACGAACACGCCCCCTCCCTCTATCTGTGTTCCAAATATTCTTTATAATTAATTAATAATGATAATAAAAGATTTTCCAATCAGCAAATAATAAAATTTCCAAAAATAAATAAATAAATAACAATAAATAAAATGTTTCGAAAGAAAAAATTATTCTGAATATTTACAAAGCCATTTACCATAAAAATCGTAGAGAAAACCTCTTCCCGCGTTTGTATTTCGTACTGCTGACATTTGTTTGATAAAATGTTTATGACTTATATATTATTTTCTAACACAATTAACATTCTTATAAACAGCTAATTAATTATACTTTAAGTTAGTCCTTGATATCTTGAAAACACAATACCTCGAACATTTTTCTCATGCAGTGGGATCCGAGCTATCGTCTTCAGTATTTGTTTAAATATAAACATTCAGGTCACAATCTTCGGTTTTTTAAGCAGACTAAGGAAAAAATATTCCGTTTTTTCTGCATTTTGAAATCGCAAAAGTCTGGTCCCCTGTAATTTTATATCTATACATATAAAATACTTTTTTTCTGTGCCTTCGCGGTTGTAACGGTATCCTCAGTTTTAAAAAAATATTAATATTTACTATTTCAAAAATCTTTTTTTTCATGAATGTCGAATTTATTTTCGTTTTTATGTTTTCCATTATTTTTTTTAAATATAAACTCCCATCTCGGTTTCTCGAATGGAAATACAAAAACTTTTTTTCTTTCCCACTGCTTTTGGAGCTGCACCAGTTTTTCTCCATTTTTAACACCTAGAGAAATCATTTTGCGTTTTAAAAGATCGCAAGAAATTGAGCTATTGGATTTTTTTTTTTTTTTTTTTGCTAAAAATGTCAAATTACAAAATCCAATTTTTATTTTCAAAAACAGACTGGTGTACGTTTCTGAAGGCAGTGTGTCACCCAGTGGGTTCGATTGGATAGATTTTTCTAATATATCACACAAATTTAAGGATCGTTTGCAAAAACAGAACTGGGGTGGGTGTAGTACAACCGGGTGCACGCTGCCGAAGGCCGTGGGGCCCCAATTCTACGTTCCTTTACATAGATTTTAGTTTAAATTTATAATTTTTTACAATTTCGAGGATGTACATTGCCGAAGTCACTCCTAACACCAAATCCCTTCAGGAGAAAAATGTCAACACTGATTTAATACTAATTTTAGGTATATTTAAGATTCTTATACCGGTTCCGGGCAATGTCAAGGTTAGCTAGCATAAATAATAAAAGCATATTCATCTAAAAATTATTATAATTTTCATTGTCATTTTATAATGATTCTTTGACTTAAATGATTCTAAGTTTACAAGGTATTTTAAGATAGATCCTACAAAATGTTTTTGTACTTTTAGTGTGAACTGTATCCAACAGCATTTTCATGACGTTTTCTCTTTCTTGCTCAAAACTATGCATTAATGGTTCTATAAAATTCATTTACTGTTATTAAACTAGGCAAAATATAGAGGCTGTTCGAAAAATTTTTAAACGATATTTATGATACTTACAGACCTATTTTACATAAACTATTTATGTTTTAAATGTTCAATTTGGCAACCCATGATTCTAAATTAACTTTCTACACCGTAATTTTCATGACAATATTGACTTAAGAAATATTTTGGTCCATTCCTCTTGAATAGCTTTCCAAAGCCCATGAAAGGTTGTAGGTCGACGTTTGCATTACGCGCTTTTTAAAATTCCAAAACCGTAAAAATCCATGTGTGATACATTAGGATATTTTGCATGTATATCGAGGATATAGTCCTGATAACCGTTTCTCGTTCCATTTTTTCCAAGCAATGAACAATAGATTGTGATGTGTGGCTGCTTGCTTTATCTTGATGTATTTCAACAGATTGGTGGCACTCTGGGTAAAGAGATGGTATTTTATGTTTGAAGATTGGGAGTATGTTTCTGATAGTATGTTGAGTCTAACGTAAAGTCCTTAGTTGTCAATGTTGAGTCAATTTTAATATTTTTCTCCACTCTCATTATTTCTATTTCTCGTTATATCCAAAGCCAGCAATATTCATAAATATTTTGCTAAAACTTTCTTAACCATATTTTAAGATGTTTTTCTTAAAATATGAGAAATCAATATGAGAAATCAGCAATCAATATGAGAAATACCCCAATGCAAGCAAGGGAAGAAAAGTGGCAAAATGCAACAGTGTGCAACTACAAAGATAGTGACAACAACCAGCGACAAATGTCGCAATGTGACAAATTACCGAAAGTGACACAAAAAAAACAGCGAAAAATTCGCAATATGAGCAATTTTAAGAAAGTGACAAATAGTACTAGTACAAGATAGTGACAACAAGATAACGACAATGACAAAAATAGTCCAACAGGGTCGAGCCAATAAAACCCTAACAACAAATGCAAAAAAAAGAGACTAGCCCACAAAAGCGGCGACAACCAAGACAACGACAAACCACCATGGTAGAGACGTCAATATAAACGCCAAAAATCAAACACTGTAAACAAGATACAGGCAATGTCGCACGAAAGGAGATGAAAACACCAACGATATCCTAAATAACAACGACAGTAGGTATGGTATAGAATAACTGAAGGTACAAATAAATATTAAAGGTAGTTAATAATATTTTTTTAGAATTAGATATAATTAAAAAGTTTGTAGTTACGGAATAAAATCCAAGTTCAGCCCCCTTGTAAACTGTCAGGTAACTTTAGTATCCCCTCTAAATTTTAGTACGTATTAGTTAAGCAGCTTTTAGTAGCAATTTTTAAATTAAATTAAGCTTTTCAGCACCTCCAAAGCTAAGTTAGTGCTAGTTATAAACATTATACCATTAATTATATTTAGTTAGTATATAACCATTTATTCCTACCCTCCCATATTTATATAAGTTATATAAATTATAAATATTAAATTATATATAGATAATATATAGCCGATGGTCCAAACCGTCTTTTAATTTAGTAAATTATGCATATAATATCCCCCTGTAGGAATAAGCAACTCTAGAATATTTAGTTTCAGTTAAAATTATCGTAGGGTAGAACTAAGGTAAATTAAGACAAACAACCAAGTAAAGTAATAGTACTTAAAGTCTAAAAGTAGCACTTAGTTTGTAGTATTAAAAGTGTTATAAAATGTCTAACGCCATTCCTTTTCAGATGCGGCGATCATGTACGCTAATGGCCTCGGTGCATGTAAAATCCGTCGTGGGTGTAAAGTCCTCCAAGTTGGCGAAGGTCTCGTCACCAGATCAAGGTTCTAAATTACGAGACCAACTTGAGTAGCGATGGCATGACGTATGGATGAGCAATACTGCGAGGAAATAGTAAATATCCCAGCATCTCACATCCGTCCGGCATGAATTCACTACACTGCGCAGTGCTGAACCGCCTCATCAAAAATCAATTAGCAACCGGCCAACTAAGAAAAAGCAATTAAAGCAACAAGACGCACTGAAGGCACGTCGGCCTATAGATTTAACAAACACATCTTCGCCAAGCGAAAAGCAGGCAAATTCTCGCCCCGTTGCCAGGTATCAACTCGTTAAGCCTGGCAGGTAGAGGACTGGTCAACGGTCTAAAAAAAATGTTTTTCTCCTTTTTGAAAATAATCAATGAGTCTCTTTTTATTACAATAATTTAAATAGACCCAAGCTTCATCTATTGTAACAGCATTTTTCCATTTTTCTCCGGATAAATGTTTCTCATAAAGAATTCTGCGTCGTGTTCTACATTTGACGATACGTCGTGGAGAAAGACGATAGAGATAGACATTGTGTTTTTTGGCCTTTTAAAAATTCAAATCAGTGTTAATGATTTGTTAACATTTGACACGGAGCATTTTAACGATTTAGCAACAGTTTTGACTTGGAAGATTTTTTTTTACCATAAAAGATCTTGCCTTGGCAATATTCGAAGAATTCATCTTCGTTCTTTGGCATATATTTGGAACACTTTTCCACGTGAAGCCAGACATTCATTTTTCCCCCTCATATTGACAATATTACTTACTGCGGCTTTAGATATAGAAAATCCATGCCTTTCAAAGCGTTTTTTAATAACCGAATACTAATTGTTCTCTTTGAAAAGTGCAGAAATATAGCCTTCCAATAATCGGTCCTTTAAAAGCGCCATTTTGCATGTAAAATAAAAATTGAGTTGCCAGACTAGAATTTATGCTTTCAAAAACATATTAGCTGTAAAAAATAATTACACTAAAACAAATTCGTCTACAAAATCTGCGAACAGCCTCTGTTGTTTAGATTATGATTGAATATCATTATCAAACTCAACGAAAAAATTTTCTATCTGATTTTTGATATTGTAAATATCTGATAATCTGAATGTAATTTGAATCTATTGCTCAGATAGACCGAAAATAAGCATAGTAGGCTCAAAAATCACAAAGTGAAATGTAAGACTAAAATGCATTCATGCATAAAGAGAAACATTTTTTCGTCTTTTTTCTTTCATACGGTAAGACGCAAATACAGGGTGATTTTTTTTAAAGTTGTGAAAGTAAAACCCTATAACCAAAGAACCACTGATCCAAATGTCCTGAAATTTCACCAGTATGCTCCCAAAGCAATGGGGATTTTTTAGGCGTGGTTAAAAAACTTAAAATCGCACCGACAGATGGCGCTGTAAGTTAACAGAAACAAAGAATATCGTTAGTGGGAGGAAAACAATGGACTGTACTTTGAGAAACCATCTTCCGTAGGCCTTCTGTCGTCATTGGACCTTTTCTTCAATTCTTAAGTGTCCTAAATCTCCTAAGAGCAGTTGCTGCGCTGTCGTTATTCTGATAACACAGTTTCACTAACAACGCACAGTCTGTCAATGGCACAGTCATTGCGAGGATATCTGTAGAATAATGAACACGAGCTGTGCGTACTTAATTTTTTTATCACCAATGTGCGTGTGTCATGCGCAAATTCATCTCCCGACTTTACTGCATATACAGCGCCATCTGTCGGTGCAATTTTAAGTTTTTTTTAACCACGCCAAAAAAATTCCCATTGCTTTGGGAGCATACTGGTGAAATTTCAGTTCATTTGGATCCGTGGTTCTTTTATTATAAGGTTTTACTTTCACAACTTTAAAAAAAATCACCCTGTATATGGGATATTTTATATAAATGTATATTTTAAATTAATGTAAAATTTCATACGGTCTCTTGAACACAAGTTATTAAACGTAACAAAATACAAATATAAATGTTTTAATATTAAACTACAAAAATGTTTACCTAGCATTTGTTGGACGGTAAGTTAATTCAAATCGGGCGATAGAAAAATTAGTAGGCTTGAATTGCCATTGAACACGGACTGCAGGAGGTCGCCACGAAGTCAGCACTACCGACACATTCCACGATTCACGACATCCTTCCACGAGGTTACCTATAAATTAAACACAAAACATCATTTAATAATACTTTGGTATACATTCAATATTATAAAAATTTAACATTTAAAATTATTCAGAAACATTGAAAGTAGTATCTAAACGTTTAGGAACGTGTAATGCTGGTGAGAATCGGTTACATATCGTATTTAGTATCAAGTTAACGTTCTATTAAACAGACAGAAATAGTACTATTTAGAATGTCTAAGAATCCAATGTTCTATAAAACGTAAAATAGCAGTTATTTTAAAATGTCCAGATTTTTCACCGTTATAGCACGTTCTGCCTCAGTGCAGGCGTGAAGTATAAAATAAAAATGTCTAACATTTTATGTTTTAGAGCAAAAACACGGCTTTAGTATTATTAACAATTCTTCATTGCTCAGAATATTTATAAAGTGATTGGAAATTTACATTATTTTCGTAAGTTTAAAAAAAAACATTGCATGTGCGCGCATATTTATTTCAATTGCATTGAAAATCGCATGAAAAATCCCAGAGCATCAAATTTACTATATTAGGCTAAACGTTCAAAACCAAGTTATTTTTACGAAACTAACAAAAATCGCCACAAATTATGAAAAAAATCTAAAAATCAGCTAAAAAATTCGCGAAAAATTCAAAAATCGCTGTATGAATTCCGAATAAACTTTACTGAAAAGTGGATAAAATTTACTATATCAGGCAAAACTAAACATAACGTTTCAAACAGAAAGGTATCGTGAAAACGTACATATTTATATTGTTATTGCTATTATTATTATTATTATTATTATTATTATTATTATTATTATTTGTAACTTCATCGCGGACGAGATAGTTGCGATTTTGAAAGGAAGAAGAAACGGAAAGTTTTCTAAGCAGGTGCGCGAAAAACTTCGGTTTCACCAGACATGCGCTGAAGTGATCTTAAAACCGTCGAACTGCCAAAAATTTAAATTCATTCATTGGAGTTCGATGAGGGTTTTTAATATCTTGGCTAATTAACAAAAAATGAAAAATCTCATGTTCACTTGGACCTGTCTTCTTCTGCCCTTATCGAAATTTGCATACCTCTACCTACGGTAGATCTCCATAGCCATCCCCAAAAAACAGACACACATACACACAGCGAGACAAACATCTGTCTTTTATTAATATATATAACTGTAGTAAATAAAATACTTTAAATGTAATCATAGATGCGCACGAAAATGTTGGTATGGCAAGGGTTTTGGGCTATTTTATTACAAATCTATAATAATAAGTAATAAATAAATAAAAGTTGCTATCTTAACTTCTAAAAATTTATTTATTTTTGTAAATTATGTGATACATAAAACCAAGATAAAAAAAAAGTATAAACATTAAATAACCTAGCAATCACCATTTTCAAGACTTCAAAAAGGGAAACATTTCATGAAAACATCGAGAAACAAAATCAGCAATATTGCTTTTGGGGTTCATGCTAGAGAGAGGGATCGCAAGATTCGCGCAGTATTTATCGTCCTTAACACTTCACACATGGGAGACTGTGATCACAGTCCTGAATAGAATAAACGTCGGAAGCTGGAGACTGTAATGTCAGTTGCTTGATCAACAGCAGTGAAATACTTCATTCTGTGCCTTTACAGGAAAGTTCTATTTTATTTTATTTTACTTTGTATAATATTACCCATTTTGAAAATGGATTTGTGCGATTCCGATAGTGATGAAAGGGAAATGCACTCATGTACAAAATTAAGGTCACAAACATAAAATCTGTGAAAACTGATGAACTATTCACTGTGTTGCCACAAAATCTGGCACAAAGGTATAATACAATGGGAGAAAGAATATAGCAACATAACAGTATGGAAAAGATTTTAATTATGAATTAAGAAACAGGGTATATCAAAATGTGTTAAATCATGAATCTGAGATAAAGCATTTATCTTGGGAAAAGTGTGTCTAATATGGAATGTGACCACCGTGCACTGCTATACAAGTCTCAAAACGAGCTCTCATACTGTTTATGAGGGTGTCAATAAATGTTTGTGGCAACAAAGCCAATTCTTTCAAAAGTGCGGATTTTATCTCCTGGTGGCTCCTGGGAGGGGGGTTACGCTGCGCAATGGCTCTTCCTAGACTATCCAAACATGTTCAATAGGATTCAGGTCCAGAGACCTCGAAGGCTAATTCATACGGCGAATATCCTCTTCTTCAAGAAAATCATCAACAATGGGAGCTCTGTGTGGCTTAGCATTATCGTCCATAAACATTAACTCTAGGCCTACAGCAACCCGGAACAACATCATATAGGCTTCAAGGACCTCATCCCTATAGCGATGTGCATTGACAGTACCCCCATCGAAGACGTGCAGTGGTGTACGACTGCCCAACATTATGCCACCACAGACAAGGATTCCTTTGCCATCAAATCTGTCGATTTCTTTTATATAGGAGGGATGATAGCGAGCTCCACGTTCTCTCCAGATCAAGATTAGACGAGAATAACTCTGTGTGATGAATCTCAAGAACACACCCCCATTCTTGTTGTGTCCAAGACTGGTGTCTTCGACTCCACAATAACCGCGTTCTGCGGTTGAATGCAGTTAAAAGGAAACACACGACTGGACGCCGGGTATAAAGGGCCCTCTCTGCTACATGTCTATATACTGTTTAACTGGAAATTCTTATTCCAGACGCAGCAGTAAGGTCACAAGCAAGCTGAGGAGCCGTTGAAAGCCTATGTCGTTGTGCACTTAATGCCAAGTAGCGATCCTGTGCAGGTGTTGTTGCTCTATGGCGGCCTTGTCCGGACTTCCTGGTGACAGTACAACTTGTTTGGAATTGATTCTACAGCGTAACCCCCCCCCCCCCAGGACACACCAGGAGTTAAAAGCTGCGCTTTTGGAAGAATGGGCTTTGTTGCCACAAACATTTATTGACACCCTCATAAACAGTATGAGAGCTTGTTGTGAGGCTTGTATAGCAGTGCACGGTGGTCACACTCCATATTAGACATACTTTTCCCGAGATAAATGCTTTATCTCTGATTCATGATTTAACACTTTTTGATATACCCTGTTTCTTAATTCACAATTAAAATATTTTCCATATTGTTACGTTGCCATATTCTTTCTCCCATTGTAATATACCTCTGTGCCAAATTTCGTAGCAACACGGTGAATAGTTCATCAGTTTTCATAGATTTTATGTTTGTGACCTTAATTTTGGACATGAGTGTAAATGCTGAGAAGCAGTGTTACCCATGGAGGTGTTACCAAATCTGGCGTAATGTTTATTCAGAAATTCCGAATTCATACCAGAAAAATTGGAAAAGTATATATTTTTTTAATTTATTCACGAAATGCCTATCTTTATTTACAACAAAAATAACTAAATAATTCAAACTTTCTGGTGATAATTTGAAATTTTTGTAATAAAATGTCTGCCAGATTTAGCAACACTGCGGATAATATATGAGCATCTATCTATAAAAATATATATGTAATTAGTTAAATTTATATGTGACTTGTCAATCTTTTATTTACAAAATTAAGTTTTTTCACATCAATAATATTCGTAAATGATTAAGTTTATTGACGTGGCCAATAAGTAGATTTGTCTGCCAAACGTTCATATACACTGAAAATACAACCCGCGTACAAAAGTGTTAAATAACAACACATATCGAATGCCTTATTTAAAAGTTTGGTTAGGATTTGCCAATTCCTCTTCATTGTTCCTTTTCTTAGCGCGAATCCTGCTACCTTGAAAAAAATGCTTGCTAGAGTTTTTTTTTTTTTTTGTCTTTGCGCATTAAAATTATAAATAACTAGACGATTTATGTTTACTTTACCGCTGCATATATCTCACATTTTTTACTTACGATGCAACTTTCTTTCTTCTTTTTCCTCTAAAAAACACTAACGTGATTAACCTATATTGGTCAAATCGAATGTCCTCATTTTTTTTTTTTTTTTTTTTTTTTTTGTTAATTTAATGCGGAAACATTATCAAATTAGAACTTTATTAATTATGTTTTCGTATTACCATTTTTCTGTTATATTTTAATTCTAATTGAAGATGTGCTTTTATGCGATATTAATCTGAGTGTGCTTTTTTTTTCCTCAATTAAAAAACAATAATGTATCACAATAAATTTTGTCCTTTTTTATATAAATAGCCATGGTTTGATAAGGCATTAGTTATTTGCAAAATATTATGGTGATTTAGCGATTACTACGACAAAATTTTCAAAATCACATGTATTATTATTTGTTTTTACAGACCCATGATATAATTTTTATATTAATTTATAACCAATTGAAAAAAATTTAAAATAAATTTTACATAAAATAACGTTTAAATTATATCCCCACGTGTACGAGATCTGTGAGGCCTGAATGGACCTTGATCCATTTATATTATGGCGTTATTGTCCTAGGTGTTGGCATTATGACGTTATCGTTTTAAGCGTTGGCGTTCCAGACGTAAAAGTATAACCCGAACCAACGCTCCCTAGATAAAAAAGCCGTGACACGCGTCACGAAAACGTCATAACAAGCAGGCAAAACAAAGAAAAAAAAATCGAACAACTTGCATGTTTCGATTTAAATGGCTCGTGGAATTATTAACTATTAGTCGTAAACTATAATTATTAAGTCTATGAGCCAATGAAATCGAAACATGTAAGTTGTTCGAATTTTTTTCTTTGTTTTGCCTGCTTGGTATGACGTTTTTGTGACGCGTATAGCGGCTTTCATATCTAGGGGGCGTTGCCCGAACCATTCAAGGGTGACGTAAATAACCAATGAACAAGCTGATTGGTTGAAAAATCTGCATATCGCAGACGTCGTACACATGGGGAGACACTTTACGCCAGAATATAAACGTGGCATTACAAGACAGAGGTAACAGGGTGTGATTACGCAGAAGGTGTATCTGAACTTTATACACGGTTAACTGTCTTATAAATACTTTTTGACTTATGAAAAAGAAATCGGATTAGTTAGGATTAGTTAGTCTTTACTTTAGTCTGTATGTTTGCTGTAATATCGTTGTTGTGAATTTGAAAACCCACCAATTGCACACTAGTTTCTCAGCGAAAACTAATTATCTTTTATTTTATTTCTACGAAACGGTAAGTATGGATAGGATATCCCAAATAACGAGGTGTGTAAATACTATTTTATTTTTATGAATATCATTTGATAATGACTAAAATAACATTCCATTAGCATCTGATTTTGTTTATATATATTTTTTAAATTGTTATAATTTGATAAAAGGGAACTTTTTAAAGTGCATAAAGTATCTAGATGCATCTGTAAAATGTGTATATCATTTAAAATGGTTTCCTAATTGTTACATAATAATTTTCACAGTTTTTTTTCTTTAATTGAGTTTTAAAAAATTAAAAAAATTAAATGCAGTCTCATAAACGCTTTTTTACAGATGATTTGAGTATTTTTTAAATAAACATATAAGTTAATTTGACAACATTTAATAATTTAATATTTAACCGTTTATTTAATTGCATAACTTTTATTCAAAGTTTGTGTATAAAAACATACAATCCTTTTCCTGATTTTAATTTAATTATTCAATCAGAATTAATACAATATGTTTTCTTTTCATTATAACTATATTTATTACTCTTAACTATGAGCAATTATATTAATCCAATGATTTTAACTGGTTAAATTCATATCTTGAGTTTGGGGAAAGTTAATTTATTTGTTTATACTAACAAACTTTAATTTTTTGATTTTAATGAAATGTTTTCAAGTCTAGTATATTTTCTCACCATTAAAATACATTAAAAATTATTTTTTTAACAATTTAAAAAAAATATTTTTTAATGTTAAATTTCACTTCTGCAAAGGGATTTGAAAATTATGTGTTTTCTTGTATAGTATGTCAATAAAATTATCAAAGTTCTTTCAAACACCTAATAAGAAAACAAAAAATGATGGATTTTTGTTGAAAGAAAACTCTCATAAGATTTTTTTTAATATAACTTTGATAAAGAATTTTATAATAATAGTTAATCATCTACGTGTCAGTCTTGGTTAAGTTACGTACAATCTTGATACGGTCCAAATAATTTCTGACAGTGTGTAATTTCCATAGTTACTCCTGTAGAAATGAATGTTTTACAGAAACTGTAAAGTGATTTCAAAAATCAAATATGATTTTTCTATCTCAATTTCAGTTTTAATGTGTTTAGTTAGATAATTTTTTTGTTGATACTGTCAAATACCATATTTATTTATTTTAAGGAGTGATTAATGTCATGATAATTAAGATTCTTTTCCTTTTTTTTTTTTTTTTTGTTAATATATTGTACGAATTAAGTTTGAAAGAATTTTAAATGGTGTATCGCGCGGAAATTATTTATAATTTTTATTAAAAAAAATACACTTTCGAGTAAAATAATTAGAATAAAATATTTTGTCAATTATTCTAATGGAAAAAAAATGTTGCATAAACTAGGAACGGGTATGATGTATAGAATTAAAATATATGATATTCCTTTTACTGCATAAAATATGAAAGAATTCTATTTTTGTTTTTATAGCAAATAGTTAGGGACTGTATTTGACAGAAAGAGCAAAGTACGCATACATTAGATGTAAAAGCAGGCATTCCCGTCTATATTTTGTGTGAGTGGAGTATGCTTCACCTGATAAAAACAGCCACTAGTTATTTACTCCCATAATCGCAAATTTATTTATTTTGCAGAATAAACAGAAACGTTTTTTTTCTATACGTTTTTAAAACACGTAGAAACACCATTCCCAATAGATTATACTATATGAAAAGAATACCCTTAAAAGTGTTCTTCAAAACTTTTTCTGGATGTCATAAACTTTATGACAATGCTCTATCTGATCTTTCTCAGAGAAAGTTTTTGAAGAATTAATGGTCAAGGTCTGAAAACGTTCGTTGGACCATGCCATAGAAGGTGACCATTGAAGTCGTTCACTTTGACTTCGGTGGTCGGTCTAACGTAGAATCTGAACGTTATTGTAGAAAGATGTTTGAACGTTTATAGAACGTTACGATATTACTTATGATAATTCACAGTTACATCTTAATTTATACATAAAATAAATGTTATATAGAAATTATGTTTTCTATGAAGACATAATTTTAAGAAGACAAACGTCTTGATTTCATAAAAAGTGTTAGTTAAACCTGATAATTACTTTTTTGGATGGTCTTATATATATACAGTTCCTTTCAAAAGTCAAAAACAACCCCAGGAATCGAAAAGAAGCTCGTTTGACGTAGATTCTGCTACATGTGCATGAATAGAGTACGTTAAAAATAACAAAATATGTTATTTTCGTACCGATTCAACCCGGAAAACTGGCAGAAATGTGCCAAAAAAAAAAATTAATGTTTAGAGACATTTTGATCCTGGCAAAAATTAGGACCCCTTCAAAAAAGTTTATTTAATAAAAAGAGTATTTTCACAAAATTTAATTTAATAAAAAGGTCAAAGTAGAAAAGGTAAAAGTATCTCATAATTCTGTTTCACAAAAAGGGTCCTCAATGCAACATTCAATTCCATAAAAGTAAGCTCATCACAAACTTACCTTGTTATAATTTCAGAACCATATTTTATAAACAATAATTTGCTCAAAGAAAGAAATATGTTAGGAATAGGCTTTTAAAAAGTCAATAATAAATTGATAATTTGCAGCATTCGATCTTTCAGTGTAAAAAAAAAAGAAAAAAACTTGCATCAATCCTTGCATATAAAGTATGTCCTTTTTATTTCTTTTTTTCTCGCAGCTGTCAGTACAGAGAAATTGTCCCTTTAACTAACGCTAAAGTGCCATTGAAATCATTATTTGTTGTAAATGCGTTTGAAAGTGTTATATATTCAAATTCGGATAATTTTGACATTGTAATATAAACACAGAACACTGATGTCACATAAAATCTGAAATTACGCAAATAATAATAATAATAATAATAATTATTATTATTATTATGAACAAATTAAAAATACATGTAATGCAATGGGCTTGCATGGGATTTTCCTAAGCGAGAAGTTATATCTTTTCTCCACCAGATGGCGCATTTGAGCACTTGAATAAGCAATTAACTCCATTTTTCAGAACAAACATGAGTCTGTACAAATCCGGTAGGAAAAAGGCAAAAACGTATTTCAAAATATTTAAAGGCTTTATTATGCTTTTGCAAATATTTTAAGAGCAAAATCGGATGATAACCGATATTTTTTAATGAAATGTTACAAGCGTGGTTCATTTTTTTTCTAGATTCGGAACTTGTGGTTCTGAATGGCAACAGTGTTCGTTTGTTTATATATTTTAATCCATTGTTTATAATCTGCTATTTTAAATTTAGAACTTAAAACATTATGATTGTGTAGTTTTTGAAAGATTTAGAGAAAATAATGAAGAATAGATGTGATATAAAGTAGTTTATGTATATATTTTCATAAGTTGAACAATCGGCATACTTATGGCATCGGAATACTTACGCCTAACATGACCGCGACACGTTTGTCTTTTTTCTAGGATGTATAAGATCCGTCAACTCACTTGCGTATTATATAGTACATAAATTACGAGCAGTTTTGTAAACCTGTAGTAACATGTCGTGTGAGCGCGAAGTGATCGTAATTAATCGAACGTTATCAACTTGTGATTGTGCTGTTTTCTTATGTTCCAAATAACACTTCTGGAAGTCCGCCTTATCAATGTGCGTCATAGTCGGTCGCAGTCCCTTGAAGTAGTCCGGTTTAGGAGCAATTTCAACTTGAGGAACAGAAAATAATCACACGAAGATAAATCTGGGGAGTAAGGAGCGTGGTTGAACATGACGGCTCCTTTAGAAGCTATAAACTCCCTCACAATGATCGAAGTGTGTGCTGGTGTGTTGTCGTGGAAGAACGACCAACTGCCTTGCTCTTGGTACCAAGAACGAACTCTGTGTACTCGGGCCATGAAATGCTTCAACACTTCCAAATTGCAACGTCCAGTAACAGAAGCACCTTCAATTTTATGTTCGTTCGTTGTTCGACCTTCGCGAGCTCCGACATGATCGCGTTAAAGTTACACTGTTACAACAGACCGGATGCACTTGGCATCACACAATAGACAGCAACTTTAACTTGTACCGCTTTACAAGAAGAAGTGTAGTTGTGCTTTAGACATCACTTGCGGACACGCAGAGCCATCTATTGGCCGGTAATTTAACCAGTCCGGGAAATTTTGGGACGGACTGTTTATATACATACGTGCCGCACGCATACACACACACACACATATATATAAACATATAAGTTTAGAGGCGACTTAGACAAATTCAACTTGCCCATCATATTCGTAACTCAAGAACCGAAGATGAAAAGAATGCTTTTTAATTGTAGAGAGATACCTCTTTACTTCTACACATCGAATAAATGATTGCTGATTTCATTTATTCATAATATTTTCCCGAATACTAGCATCGATGACGATTAAAAGGAAAAATTAAGGAATTGCAAGGTAAGATCTTTTTATATTTCACGACCGATTGTGCTCAAGAAGGATTAAGAATATCAAATTAGTTATTGACCTAGTGTTAAGTTTATCCTTAATAGTTCATCAAATTATAAGGAAATATTTTTTGAAGAGAAAGTTTTACAAATTCTCAGTTATGTCGAAGATCCTTCGATTAACAATAGTATTATACTTATTTGTAACTAATTCTTAATAAAGCTTCTTTATTACCATTGCATTTGCTTGTGCTAGAATGTAGCTCTCAACAATTAATTGCTTGAGTTACGATCGTGTATTATATGGGAATTTTTGCTTGTGTACATGTAGCGTATCTCCCCTAAACGAGTAAACAAACATTTCTGTAATATTTATACAATCTATCTATCTATTTATCTATCTACATCTCTATCTATCTATCTAAATCTCTATCTATCTATACATCTATATATGGGGCCACATTACCTTTGGCAGCATATACCCTCGAGTTTGTACGATATTATATTTTTAAATGAAAATCTATCCAATCGAAGGAGTCACCCTACCTATAGGGGATATTCAACCTATAGTTGGAGGCCCCCGCTGTGCACACTCCTCCTTGTGTTTGCAAACGAACTTTGAATTTGTATCATTTTATATTTATTAAAAGGAAATATTTCAGAACGAACAAAGTGGTTTCCGTTATAGTATTTGCCGATTAATTTTTGACAATGAGATATATTTAACTTTCAATTCCGACCAGAAGTTCCTCAGAAAATCTAAATAATGAAATATGCAACTCCACTCCTCACTCTTTTAAAATGTGCACTGATATGTTCCACTATTGACGACCTATCTCAAAAGCACAATTCACTTAAAACGCGAAATGATATCTGGGAAGGCACTGGGGAAAAAAAGTATCTGACTAAGTCGTGAACCAACTTTCAGGTAATAGTTCTTTTGAAATAGTAAATTTTATTTAGTTTAACCAAAGGTATGGTTAGAAGCGGAAAGGTACTTAAATAAGTGGATATAGGGTAAATGTACCAATAGTCGGCCACTTAACTGTTTTTTTGTATATAAACCATAACGTAGAATTTTTAAAAAACGACACAACATTTTTAACAGTGATATATGTTAAAACATACGTTTCTTATTATGTTCCAGCAATTATTTTTAAAAAACACGGTAATAGTTTTTTTTTAGACAAAGTTAAGTTCAAAAAGGGCAAGTTCTCCAATAGTCGGCCACTTTAAAGCTAATGTTCGGCCATCACTGCACCAATAGTCGGCCACTTCAGAATTTTGTCACTTTCTTCTATCTTTACAAGAAGAAAGTATTGGATTCATGAAAATTTTCGACTTCTGGTTTTCGACGGATTTATACGTTTTAGAAGGTCCTGAACACGATTTGACTGTGTATATGTTTGACTGTTTTTAGAAAATGTCTGTCTGTGACTCTGTCTGTCTGTATGTGACAACAATTTTGTGGGCGCTCTATCTCAAGAACTAATACTCGGAATTTAATAAAACTTTAGATTCAGTTAGTCCCTGATATAAATTGGTGCTGATTACTTTTTGGTAAAAATCGCCCGGCAGGTGGCGCTGCTATGCAGCATTTTTCGCGATTTCCGCAATAGCTCTATCTCAAGATCTAATTCTCGGAATTTAATAAAACTTTATATTCAGTGAGTCCCTGATATAACTGGGTGCTGATTAGTTTTTGGTAAATATCGCCCGGCAGGTGGCGCTGCTATGCAGCATTTTTCGCGATTTCCGCAATAGCTCTATCTCAAGATCTAATTCTCGGAATTTAATAAAACTTTATATTCAGTTAGTCCGTGATATAAGTTGGTGCTGATTAGTTTTTGGTAAAAATTGCCCAGCAGGTGGCGCTGCTATGAGGCATTTTTCGCGATTTCCGCAATAGCTCTATCTCAAGAACTAATGCTCGGAATTTAATAAAACTTTAGATTCAGTTAGTCCCTGATATAAATTGGTGCTGATTAGTTTTTGGTAAAAATCGCCCGGCAGGTGGCGCTGCTATGCAGCATTTTTCGCGATTTCCGCAAAAGCTCTAGCTCACGAACTAATACTCGGAATTTAGTAAAACCTTATATTCAGTTATAGTCCCTGATATAAATTGATGCTGATTAGTTTTTGGTAAAAACCGCCCAGCAGGTGGCGCTGCTATGCGGCATTTTTCGCGATTTCCGCAATAGCTCTATCTTAAGAACTAATGCTCGGAATTTAATAAAACTTTAGATTCAGTTAGTCCCTGATATAAATTGATGCTGATTAGTGTTTGGTAAAAATCGCCCGGCAGGTGGCGCTGCTATACAGCATTTTTCGCGATTTCCGCAATAGCTCTATCTCACGAACTAATACTCGGAATTTAGTAAAACCTTATATTCAGTTAGTCTCTGATGTAAATTGGTGCTGATTAGTTTTTGGTACAAATCGACCAGCAGGTGGCGCTGCTATGGAGCATTTTGCAGGATTTACACGATTTTAGCGATAGTCATATATCAAGAAATAATGCACAGAATTTAATAAAACTTGAGCTTCAGTTAGACCTTGATATAAATTGGTGCTGATTCATTTTAGTGTATGCGAAACCTGTGTGAGATAGAAGAAAGTTTTGGGATTGACACATCCAACTAGTTTTACCTGGAAAACGACGCTATCAAATTTTACTGAATTTTGCATTCTACCATTTTCGGTTATAAGAAGGTGATTGAGCTATCTCACATGTTCGAGAAAATTAATTAGTGTGCCATTTGGGGTCACTGCTGGTAAAGCTAATTTTATTTTATCTGCTAAATGGCTTTAACGATTTTGAAGTAACGATTTTAAAGTTTTGTAACCTACATTTTTGGGATACAATAAGACCATTGGACTGGGTCGCATGTTCGAGAAAATTTCATTAGTAGGTCATATGATATGGGGGTCACGATGGGTTAAATAAATTTTATCTATAAAACGGCTCTAACGATTTTGACTAAATTTTGCATCCTACCGTTTTGGGGTACGAAAAGACCATTGGTTGGGTCACATGTTTGAGAAAATTCGATTAGTGGGTCATTTTAGGGTCACTACGTGTCAAACTAATTTTATCTAAAAACGACAAACGATTTTGACTAAATTTTGTGTCCTACCGATTTGGTGTACGAAAAGACTAATGGGCTGGGTCACAAGTTAAGGGTCACATGTTAAGGTCCAAGGTAATTTTATCTTATCTAATAAATGTCTTTAACGATTTTGACTACGTTTTGTGTCCTAACTTTTTGGGATACAAGAAAACCATTTGGCTGGGTCACATGTTCGAGAAAATTCGATTAGTGGGTCATTTGGCGGTCACTATGGGTCAAACAAAATGCATTTAAAAACGGTTTCAGCGATTTTGACTAAATTTTGTATGCTACAGTCGACTGCAAAAAAAAATAAATAATAATAAATAAAAATAAATAAACGCTGGTACCCCTTCTGGTCGCGCTCAAATTGAAGTTACATTAAAGTGGGTTTTGAATCGAATTATGCATTTTGAATCCCGCAGTGGAAAAGCGAAAGGAGGGCAGTCCCAACTGCCGCAATCCAATCTAGTTGTTTTAACACTTTTCAACAGAATTGAAAAGCAAATAATGGGGGTACCAACTGCCGCATCTAATCGAGTTGCTTTTAACACTTTTCAACATAGTTTAAAAGCAAATATGCATAGATTCGTGCATCAGCGAAGGGGCGATCCCAATTGCCGCATCACGGCATTCCGATCTAGTTGTTTTAACACTTTTAAGCATTTTGAGCATGAAATATATTTAGTATGTAGTTTATTAGTATACGAGTTCATTTTGAACCCCGCAGTGGAAAAGCGTAGGGAGGGGCGGTCCCAACTGCCGCATTCCAACCTAGTTGTTTTAACACTTTTCAACAGAATTGAAAAGCAAATAATGGGGGTACCAACTGCCGCATCTAATCGAGTTGCTTTTAACACTTTTCAACATAGTTGAAAAGCAAATATGCATACATTCGTGCATCAGCGAAGGGACGGTCCCAACTGCCGCATCACGTCATTCCGATCTAGTTGTTTTAACACTTTTATGCATTTTGAACATGAAATATATTTAGTATGTAGTTATTAGTATACGAGTTCATTTGGAACCCCGCAGTGGAAAAGCGTAGGGAGGGGCGGTCCCAACTGCCGCATTCCAATCTGGTTGTTTTAATGCTTTTCAACAGACTTGAAAAGCAAATAATGAGGGTACCAACTGCCGCATCTAATCTAGTTTAAGAAAAAGCTACTGTGTACGAGCATTTGCGACTTTAAATTACTATACCGCTTACTATAACACTTACTATACCGCTTACATTTTTTCTCCGTTACTATACCGCTTACTATACCGCGTACTATCCCGCTTACATTTTTCTGCGTTTACTATACCGCTTACTATACCACTTACATTTTTTCTGTGTTACTATACCGCTTACTATGCCGCTTACATTTTTCTGCGTTACTATACCGCTTACATTTTTCTGCGTTACTATACCGCTTACATTTTTCTGCTCTTACTATACCGCTTACATTTTTCTGCGTTTACTATACCGCTTACATTTTTTCTGTGTTACTATGCCGCTGACATTTTTCTGTGTTACTATACCGCTTCTATACCACTTACTATACAGCTTACTATACCGCTTACGATAACGCTTACTATACCGCTTACATTTTTCTGCGCTTACTATACCGCTTACTATACTGCTTACATTTTTCTGCGCTTCCTATACCTTACTATACCTCTTACATTTTTCTATGTTTACTATACCGCTAACTATACCACTTACATTTTTCTGCGTTTACTATACCGCTTACTATACCACTTACATTTTTTCTGTGTTACTATACCGCTTACTATACAGCTTACTATACCGCTTACTATGCCGCTTACATTTTTCTGCGTTACTATACCGCTTACTATGCCGCTTACATTTTTCTGCGTTACTATACCGCGTACTATACCGCTTACATTTTTCTGCGCTTACTATACCGCTTACTATACCACTTACATTTTTCTGCGTTTACTATACCGCTTACATTTTTTCTGTTTTACTATACCGCTTACATTTTTCTGCGCTTACTATACCGCTTCTACAGCATTTACTATACAGCTTACTATACCGCTTACTATAACGCTTACTATACCGTTTACATTTTTCTGAGTTACTATACCGCGTACTATACCGCTTACAATTTTCTGCGCTTACTATACCGCTTACTATACTGCTTACATTTTTCTGCGCTTCCTATGCCGCTTACATTTTTCTGCGTTCTATACCGCTTACTATGCCGCTTACATTTTTCTGCGTTACTATACCGCGTACTATACCGCTTACATTTTTCTGCGCTTACTATACCGCTTACTATACCACTTACATTTTTCTGCGTTTACTATACCGCTTACATTTTTCTGCGCTTACTATACCGCTTCTACAGCATTTACTATACAGCTTACTATACCGCTTACTATAACGCTTACTATACCGTTTACATTTTTCTGAGTTACTATACCGCGTACTATACCGCTTACAATTTTCTGCGCTTACTATACCGCTTACTATACTGCTTACATTTTTCTGCGCTTCCTATACCTTACTATACCGCTTATATTTTCTTCGTTATTATACCACTTACATATTTCTGCTTTACTATACCGCTTACTATGTCGCGTACTATACCGCTTACATTTTTCTGCGTTACCATACCGCGTACTATACCGCTTACATTTTTCTGCGTTACTATACCGCGTACTATACCGCTTACATTTTTCTGCGCTTACTATACCGCTTACTATGCCGCTTACATTTTTCTGCGCTTACTATACGGCTTACATTTTTCTGCGTTTACTATACCGCTTCCTATACCACTTGCATTTTTTTGCGTTTACTATACCGCTTACATTTTTCTGCGTTTACTATACCGCTTCCTATACCACTTGCATTTTTTTGCGTTTACTATACCGCTTACTATACCGCTTACATTTTTTCTGTGTTACTATACCGCTTACATTTTTCTGCGCTTAACATACCGCTTCTATGCCGCTTACTATACAGCTTACTATACCGCTTACATTTTTCTGTGCTTACTATACCACTTACATTTTTCTGCGCTTACTATACCGCGGTGCAATAGCGCACAGGCAAGCTTGCGCCGCGCCCGTCCCGCCCTAGATCATACCTAACTATACACAATACATGCACATACTTATATACAGAGGTGTCGGTTACAGTAACAGTGTCGCGAGTTCAATGGTTTTTTCCCATCTCAAAAAATGCCCAACGCGCCTAAAGAAGTTTTCACTTCAATAAACTCAAAAAAGTACAATAAGTTATGTATTCATTATTCAGCTTCTGGTGGCCGACTTTTGGATATGTAAGTAAAATTAATACCCAATGGTCGGCCACATTAAAATTAATTAAAAGCAACAAATTTATTTACTTTTTATAATCAAAAACATTAGTTTATTTACCCTGCTAATATTCTAGCCTTATAATTTTAGAAAAAAATAAAAAATTAATTAATACTTGCCTTTTAAAATAATTGCCATCTGTTAACAAAAAAATAGGGAAAATGGCGATTTGACCTCAATCTTGAAAAAAATGGCTGATTACAAATTCAATAAAAGTACCCATAATTCTTTGGTGATGGTTTATGACTTATGAAAGATGGTTGCATGTAACCAAATTGTAATATTTCATTTAGAACCAAAAATAAGCTATGCGTAAGGCATTTTATCTCAATGTGGCCGACTATTGGGGGGTGGCCGACTATTGGTACATTTACCCTATTTTGTTTTGATCTATTTCCACCTGCAAAAAGAGATGGCACTTTAAAACTACAGAAAAAGCAGAAAGGAGGAAAAAAGCAGGGAAGTTGACATCCAATAACTATTTTTATTAAAATTGTAAATATTAATATTTTTTAAACCAAAAGTATTTTTTCAGAAAATATTCCTTAAGAAAATATTATTCAGAAAATATTTTTTTGAAGTAGTAAATATTAGTATTTTTTATCCCCCTGACCGCAGAGCAAAAGGGCAAAATTGTAATGTTGTTTTCTCTGTATTTTTTAAATGCTAGAAAAAGATGACTTTTTCAAACATGCTGTAAAAAAACTTAATTGCTTATATGAATATAGTACTTGAGAGTACTAATCATTGTTCCGTTATTTAAAACTGCATTATATTAATAAAATTATATTAAATTAAATAATGCTTCTATTGCAGTGAAACCTACAGTTTAGTGAACGGATATATCTGGTCGCGGAGGTGAGAAGGTTAAAGACACCGTTAGAAACAGAAAGGTACTTTGAATAAAAGTATTTTTTCTTCCGTATTTCTACCGTAGATTCACCGATGACTGTTTAGAACTTGAGAAAAAACTGAAAAAATGAAAAGTAACACATAATCGAGCTTATATTACCATTTTTAACGAAAGGTACCATTAAAATCAGAAAGGAACGGCAAAATTTTAAGGGTTTTACTTTTTTGTAATTCCGCGGGGGACCCGGCGATTGTGATTTCAAGATGTAGAAAAAACGAAACGTGTTCCCTGCGTCTGCTTGAAGATCCAGAGGTGCAGACACAATCTACGGCGCGGTGGAAGCTCGTCTTTTTTCAATTTTAATAAGTTTTTATCTAATATCTCGGATAGTTATAAAAAAAGAAAGAATTGAGCCTCCTCTGCAATTGTATCTGTCTTTGCCTATTTTTATCCAAATCTGCGGATATCTACTTACGCTAGATTTCCTGAGCCATCGCCAACACAGAGGGAGTCACAAACACACACATAGAGAGACAAACATCTTTATTAATATATATATGTATATAGATAGATATATAGATAGATAGAGTTATACAATTTAGGGCTTTCTGTGTGCTAAAAGTACATTTACGATTACAATGAGTATTACTAACACGAAAAATTCAATATTTTGACGAATGTTCTAGAAACACAATGTAATGATTTCAATCCTTATTATAAAAAATCAAGAAAATAGCTTTTGTAAAATTAAATAAAGCACAAAAACTCTTTAACTAAACTTAGCTTGTAAACAATACCGTTCGAGACTAGAACTGATTAACTCTCCTGGGTTGTCTTATTTATACAACCTATCTTAATAATGACGTCAACTGAACATGCGCTGAAGATGATTTCCGGCTTACAAAACATTCTCAATATTCCCTTTCAATTTCATCAAATGGCTTCCTGCTCTCGAAGTTTCCAAATAATTCGTATAACAAATATAAAGTAAGTAGCGTGAAAATTCAGCAAAGAACAAATAAGTCATATATGTTGTTGTCAAACTAAAAATCGCGTTTTAATAAAAACTAAAATCTCATTCTTCAGAGCAGTCTTATTTATATAGTTTCTATCAATGGCGTCAACTGAGTGTGAACTGATGATATTCTTCTGGGCCTCGAAAAATGTTGAAAGTACTTGATACACGGTTAAAAAAATTGTGCTGCAGTAGCTACAACTATAAGATGGTGAAATTTCGTTTCAACATTCGGAGCTCCAGTTGAATCATAGCTTAAAATATTGGAACGATATTTCAACATTTTATGGTTGCATCTATTGCAGCACCGAAAGTTGAATCGAAGCAGCACAAAACTTTTAACAGTGTTATTTCTTTCATTTTCACCAGACAGCTTCCGTTTCTCGAAATTTCAATGTATAGCGACTAAATTGGTTAATGTATATGGCGACTAAAGTGGTTGCCAAAGTCGCCAAATCACCAAGAATGTCACCTAATTCTTCGCCAAGACCGACCATGTGTGGTATTTGTTGTTAGCCAAACAATAGAAACGAATCAACAACATTTATTTCAATAATCGTTGTTGATTCCTTTCTATTGTTTAGCTTTTTATTGCTGGTTTTTCCTTATATTGGTGTTTCAATTGTTTTGTAACAATGTATATTTGCATGCGCATATTTTTAATAAGGAAGGACTAATTTATTGTGCTTCATATAATGTCAGTTAAATATAATAAAAAACAAAACAAAATACCGTGTTAAATAATTCAATGAATAAAAGTTATTTTTAAGCTCTATAATTTATTAAAACAGGCAGCAGATGATGTCTCTCAAATATTTTTATCTAAACTAATTTCCTGTTCGGGATTAAACCTGATTTATTAATTAAACAATGAACAGCAATTTCAATTTGAGATTATAAGTCTCTGACCATTTGGCCGTGTAAATATATGTAATCCTTATCTGTTTTCATAAATTTAATTAAAAGTTTGTAAAATCTTCTTGATTAAAAATTTTGAAACGCGCTAATAGATTTTCTTAACTTTTAATTAATGTAATAAATATATCGCTATACACTGTTTAATAATTCAAAATGCTAACAATTGAAAATTTCTCTCGACTAGTATAAAACACAATTCGTTTAAAAGTTCAAAGGAAGTTTATAGTAATTGGTTGACCGTAATTTTTAAAAATTGAATAAACAGAGTAGAGCTGCACGGGCACCAAAGAAAAGTAAAATAACTAAGAAACTGATACAATATTCGTAAAATGTTTCGAAATATTTGAAAACCTTTTTTTCAATACATTGGAAGATTAATTGAGATTTTTAAAATCAGTTTAATTAGAAGGTTTTTTTTGCTAGCTAGGGTGCATTATTTAAAAAAATATATTCAGAAATGAGAACCTAAACATAGTTGTTTTATTTTAAGTATAATTATTTCTTAAGCGAGTACATGAATGCTAAATATATAATGTCTACTTAAAATTAACTTTACCGATAAATATAAATATAAACCTGCGTTACTGAATTTTACATATTGCAGATTTCAACAGAAATGTGATTATTCATATAAATATACTATGTATATATTTAATTAAAATTGTATATATGTAATTTAATTAAAAGTTTGTAAAATATTCTTGATATATACAAGTAGGAAATAGGATAATTTTGCAATACGACGTAATTATTTGCATGGGCGTGTAATTAAAAAAAGCTAACTGTTATTTATATTTTTAGTCAAGTTATTGCTTTTATCACGAAAGAAACTGACGAAAAAATGAAACTGAAGAAAAAAGAAACTGACGAAAAGAACTGAAATTGACTGAACTAAATGAACGACTTTCGTAAGTGAAAAAACTGACTTTTGTAAGCAAAAGAACTGACGTTTATCAGCAAAAGAAGTGACTTTTGTAAATGCAAATAGAAAATGTTCACCTAATGATTTTTTGCATTGTTACTTCGGTCCAAATGCAACTAAGGGTAATCAACTCCCAAATCCTCACGTTTGACACGCACTTCAATTTTTCAATTAAATTTTTGGTTAAAATAATGCGCGGCATGCAAATACGAAAATATACATAAAATAAAATGTATTTCATTTTTTCCTCCAATGAAAATTATTTATGTCAATGAGAGTCATATTTACTCGTGTAACACGCGCACCCCGAGTTTTAAAACGTTATTTTTGGAACAAATATTTAAGAAGAAATGTGAAAAAAGTTCCAACAGACTTTTTACTGCTAAAATTTTTTAATAACAATTCATTTTTGCGCAATATTTACAAGAATATTATTTCAGAATTTTGTACATTGAATTTGAAAATATTCGCCCAAACGATCATATATACAGAGGCCAATGATGATAAAACAGGTTGGAAAACAACTCCACTGCTGCTGTCTTCAAATATCAAATCTTCGTGTACTACGGACAGCTTAGATTTAAAAAAAAAAAACTTTTGGTACAAAAAGCACGCTGCATACATAAGAAAATACAGTATATTTGTTTACTTTGGAAATTAAAAACAAGGCATAAATTAAGTGCATATTAGTAGTTAAGTTAATGAAATAATGTTGTCATTTAATTGACATAATGGTCTTAATGAACATTTGTTTTTTACAAAAATTAGTAGAATATATTTTTTTAATTCTTCTTATTTGTATTTTCCTAACTTAATGCCTTTTTAGATACGTTAATTCAATTTCAAATTGTGCCACATATTTTCTTCTACGTTTAATTGATTTTTTTTTTAATGTGAACAGTATAGAATCACATTTAATATATTTTTAAAAATACTTTAGGGAATTAAAGTTTCACAGACATTTATTAATTACTTTTTATTTGGGATTGGTGATTAAAAGCACTTTTTAAGAAATAAAGGTTATAAAATTGATCGCAAAGGTTTATTAAATTCATATTATTGCACACTCTCTTCCAAAAAGCTTATTTTATTTATTTGTTTTTTAGTAATAAACACTGAAAAAAATGAAGTACTCAAAAATGAGTAAGTTCATGTACTCATATCGAAATGAGTATTTTTGGATCAAAAATGAACAAATGATCAAACCCAACATAGTACTTGTATATTTCAGAATGTGTAATGACGAAATTTCGGAGCCTAAAAAGCTATTATTTGAAGGAAAAACGAAGAATAAGAGAAATAAAAAGTGGATCTGGTTGTTCGTGATTTTCATCTATGTGGATCCACTACAACACATTTACTCTTTTTTTCCCCCTCACATTTTACACATCTACTTTTTTTTTCTTGATAGTACTTCAAAATTATGATTTTTTTCCCACTAATTTTTTAAAAATTAATTTTAACTTTTTTAACGTGAGGCAATATTGTGTTATTTAAAAATTTCATAACATAATATCTTTTCAAATTATAGCTATGCAAATTGGTATTAAACTAAGCTGATTTGGCTTACAAATTTATGAATTACGCTAAAATTTATTATTTTATAAATTATAATTTTACAAGTTTATAATTTTTTTCTTAAATTTATAAAAACAGTTAATTTTTTTTCTTTACTTTTATAAAAGTAAAGTTTTTAACTTTAAAACGTTTTTAATTAATTTCTTTAGCTTATATTTTTATAAATTAAACTAATTTAATTTAAATAAAATCAATAAGTCTAGATTTAAACCTACCTATCCCAAGGTCATTAATTTCAAATTTGTCTCTAAAAAAAATTTTTTTTAAACTATTTAGTTTAACCTAACCGTACGCAAAAGCTCTCAGCAAAGCTTAAATTTAATAATTTAATTTATTATAAAAAAATTTATTTACATAATTTTTATTAAATAAGACATTAAAAAAATATTTTAATAGCATGTAATAAACACGTCTAATTAAGATAATTGTTGTTTTTATTAGAATTGATAAATAGATAATCAGGCAAATAATTATAAAAAAGTATATGTTCGAATAAAGAAATTGTCATCACGGGTTCGATTCTTCTCATGGGCAAGGGCTGGTTAATTACTATAAACTCACGCAGGAATGAAAAAAATGAGCAGAAATGTATGTATCCCTTATAAGGTTGTCCTCGCGAAGTAACTTTTTTTTATCCTATAAATTTTATTTTAACGACATAATTTTTTTTTAATTTGAATACATCCATGGGATCAAAAATGAGTACATAGCAGTTCATATTTGAATACATTCATGGGATCAAAAATGAGTACATGTGTTTCTCAATTTTGAGTACATTTGGATCGGAGCTATTTTGAATATGTGACGTATTCAAAATTGAGTACTTTTTACTCAATTTTGAGTACCCATTTTTTTCAGTGAAGAAATTATGAGAAATTGCGAAAAGTTTATTACATAAAATTGTTTTGTAACGCATAAAATTGACTGATATTTAATTGATTGAGATAAATCATAGCAGAAAGAAAGTTTATCAAAATCTGATTTATATTTTATTTATTTAGCAGTAATGTTTGTTAAGAAATAATTTTTCAGTCACTTCCGTGAATTTATTTTTCTCAAATTCTGAAACAGCTCACTGTCGATGAGAATACAACATGCGTGTATTGTAAATCCCATATATCAGTAAGAGGAGGGTCCAGGGAAAAAATCTTTTAAAGTTTTTGACTGAAATCACGCAGTTTTCCATTTAACCCGATGAAATATTTACTACTATTTTAATAGAATGCACACTGAGAATACAAGGAGAACAATAATTTGCAAGCACCATTTTAACTGAAAATTGTAATTTTAGTACAGACCAGTGAGGAACAGATAATGTTTTTTAATCTGTTCTCATATACAAAGCAGCTGCTTTCTGACGAATTTCTGAATTTATTTTTGCTCGGAAACGCATGAAATTGGCAGGCGTTGTTATTCAGAAACTATGCAATCGAATGGTGTTTTCCAGTTTCTGTACTGTTAAAGATTTGTAGCAAACTGTCCAGTCATTTGACCGTTTTTATAGAAAACGGTTACATAACCGTAATTTAACTCTATTCTGACCATAATATGGGCAATAATATGGTCAGAATATAGTTAAATTACGGTTATGTAACCGTTTTCTCTAAAAACGGTCAAATGATTGGACAGTTTGATGCAAATTTTTAACAGCGTGGTAAATGCAGAAGATCTTTTAGAAAATATGCGTTGGCGTTTGAAATCAAAGTTGGCGTTTGAACCGAATTTCCAGACGCGAACGCGCGAGAAAAAAATTGTCGTCATGCGACAGCAATCACTTATAATTCGATAAGTAATTCATTTGTGAAAAACTAAAAAAATACCACTCGATTCCCAATCGCTTCATTAGTTAGGTCTACAAATTTTATACATTTATGTTTAAAAATGTGTCAGAAAGTTTCACATTTTTGAGCAGGGAATTTGAGAATCGCCATTAGACACAACAGACGACCCTTGAGTGTGTTTGACAGTGGTTATATGGCATTAAATAAGGCACATATTACTTTCTCAAACAAGTAGTAGTAATAAAGAAATATGAGTAGGAAAGGCGTGACCGCAGGGGCATATCCCCGTCTGAAGCATCAAAATGTCCCCATGACGTTTTGAATTTTTATGCACTTTAATGTACTAGAAGTACAAATTTTCCGCCGCCAATGTTCCTCACGGAGCTTCAGAAATCTTTTCCGGAGAAAAATCTCTGAATTAAACACTCAAAGTTCAATATGATGACACTTTGACTAACCCGCACTGTTAAAAATTTGCAAGAAACTGTCTACACTGTAAAAAAAAAACGGGAAAAAATACTGCTGATTTGGCTGTGAATTGCTTCACTAGCATTAAAAAACAGCCTTTTTGTAAGTTCAATACCGATTTACAGCAAATCGCTGTATTTTTAAGATTAACGAAAGCACCCGAACCGCATTCCTAATGAGATACGCACAGGTGTGTGTGAAGTTGGGACCAGACCAGACACCAGAGAAGGGTATTATTAGCATTAGTGTAGTTCGATGTTAGCGTCAGTCTTCATATGTGCTTATTATTGCAATTCACAATGTCGTTTTTGGATTACACAAACTAGAGTATAAAGACTGGATAAATATTTTAAAAATTAAGGGTAAGTTTTATTTTTAGGTTTATTTGTGTCATTGATTTAATAACCATAAAATAATCAGTTCTCATATAATGTAAGATGCAAATTGACCACGTGTATGTAAACGTTCACGTCAAACATTGTATAAAGATTAAATATTTTGGCTTCAACTGTAACAAAACATTATTTTAGCATTTTATCTAATTTTAAGTAATTTATTTAGCATTTTCTCAGGACTTTATTATAATTTACTTAGTATCAGATTAAAAGAAAAATAAAACGAAGATCCCTATATTCTTTAGCTATGCTTTATTTCGTTTTTATATATTTTTCAAATCTTCATTTTATCCGATTGTTCCGATTTCAATATAGCTATAAACTAAATCATGTACTTATTTTATTCTCCAAAAGTTTAGGTTAATTTTCTGTGCTTATTTTAATAGTGCTATTGATTTATTGTATTATTGTAGTGTATTGTTGTAATTGACTAAATATTCAATAGCAGTCTTATTACAATTAAAGCTGATTTTCGGCCGGTGATATTAAGATTTTATCGCTTATTTTTTACGTGCATTTTCTTTAAAAATGTTATATGCAATTTTCAATTTATTTATTATGAGCAATCTGGATACACTATTTTATTAATTCATAAACTATTCCAAGAGTTTGTTTATTGTTATCGCAGCGTTAAATAGCAGCAGCTCGCATTTTGTTTTTGTCCATTATCTAAAAATAAAAAATAATTCGCATCCAGAATGTTCTCGATGTATATTGTACAGTATTCTACTTGAATTTGGCATATAAAACACTCTTTACAATGAGTTATAATACTTTGAAATTTTCAATTTATTACTTAGTTGGTGTATTTTATTTATTATTTTGCTTTATGGTGCTAAATTTGTATCTTACACATGTATAATAGAATTTATTATATAAGAATGTTATTACAACAATGATATAAGTAAGCATAAAGATAACACTTAGTGTCCTTAGTCTTTTGAATATGTCTCAGTATCATTACAAAAATTCAAAATAAATATAAACAATACACGGGGGGGATACAAATATATATCTACAAAAAATAAAAAATAAATCTAAAAATTTTACAGCTATGCTGTTAAGAGTGTAGTAAAATTAACAGCAAAAAATGCTCTAAAATTTACAAATTTACTGTAAAATCTAAAAACAAAATTACTGTAAAATTAACTGCATAAAATACTGTAGAATTACAAATTTGCTGTTTACCGATGAAAAATAAAATTGCTGTAAATTTACAGCAAAATATGCTGGCACCCATATTGCCAGCATTTTTTGCTGTAAAACTACAGCAGTTTTTTTTACAGTGTAGTCATTCGACTGTTTTTATGCAAAACGTTTATAACCGTAATTTAACCCTATTCTGACCTTATTTTGGCCCATATTATGGTCAGAATAAAGTTAAAATACGGTTTATATAACCATTTCCTATAAAAACGGTCGAATGAATGGACAGTTTGCTGCAAATTTTTAACAGTGCGAAGACTGGCAGAAAAATTGAGCCTGAGCCGTTTTCGGGCCCTTTGCTCAGGGCTGAGCTCGCGGCTGAGCTCGTCTCATGTCTAAATGATATATAGAGATATAATGAATGCAGTTTAGTAGGATGCTGCAAGTTCGGCTGGGTTTTTAGTAAAAAATAAACTTTATCAATTTTCTAAATATTTACCAAAAATTGCTGAAAACAAAAACTAAAACAAATCTTTGGTCAGATGCCAGCTATATTATTATTTTAATAGGTGTTTCATTCCATTTTACAAATATGTTTCGTAGTATTCAGACACTCCCCAAATAATTCAAGTTCATATTTAAAGAGTTTTTCCACATGAAAGAGTGTAAATTTATTTTTAAAGTAAATGAAATAGGACAAATTGAATGAATAAATAACAATATAGAGTTTCTATTAAAAATTCGAAAAAAGCGTTTTAAGTCAAGAATAGTCTATTAGAAAAAAAAAGAAAATCACAAACATGTAACTTAGATACAATTAGCCTTCTTTGTGTGCTGATCTTTTTCGTATTGTATTCTTAGAAAAAAAATCTGTGAAATCATTGATAAATAGTAATAATTTATTATGTTTCATCTAAGTTGAACTAAAATATAAATTCTGTAGACGCACAGAGAGAAAGAGAGAGAGAGAGAGAGAGAGAGAGAGAGAGAGAGAGAGAGAGAGAGAGAGAGAGTAAGATAAACTTTTTCGGTAAATTTATCGCAGACTAGTATATTTACGTGAATAAAAATACACACGATTCAGTAAATTCACATGCATAAAAACATAAGATGTTTGTGGTTTTGTTGTTCATATTATATCAAATTATATCGACAAAATCTCAATCTATTTATGCCAGTACTTCGTATGCACTGCAAAAAATAAATGTTGATTTTACAGTATAAAACTGGCACCCCCGCTGCCAGTATTATACCGTAAAATTAACAGTATTAAACAGTAAAATAAGCAGTAATACGCTGCCGTGCAAGCAGTAATACGCTACCGCGCATGCGCGGTAGCGAGTTACAGTAGAGAGTGCCCGAGTCGAAGAGACGGTCACTATCCAAAGGTCACTATGTGTGGCAGCGCGCCAGGGACGCGAACGTTCTCTGAGGCGGAGGAGTACTAGCCCGCTCTCTACCAAGTGATTACGGGGAACCGGGCCGGAGGCTGCCGACTAACGTGGCATCGATCAGCCAAAACTCGAGACCTCTGTCCGAAACCCCAGTCCGGCACGTCTGTCGTGCAGCCAGGAGTTTCCACATCTGGCGGGCGGACTAGTGGCGCGTTCTACTAACTTTTCACTAACCTCGATCGGGCCCGTCTCTTTGGCGCGCTTAGAGGGAGTTTCGCGAGCGAAGCCGTCGGGGGTTCTTCGGCGGTTCAGGGGTTCTTTCGCGGAAGTTTCCCATTAGCGGGATTACTGGCGCAGCGACCTATGAGGTCGAAACCTGATAAAATGGCTTGGGGGTCCGCATTGGGGAGCGGTCCCAGGCCGATCGCAGCGCCGAAGCGAGACAAAGCTTCTGGTGCGATATATGTCCCTTAGAGATATGGGCGCGATGGTCGTAATCGTGACGCCGGCTACCCCGTGGGCCTCTGGTGGCGCAAGTTAGTTTTGTATCCATATAACCAATATTTATTTATTTCTTTAGAACCAATGATGTTTATACCAAGTGAGCTTAACAGTTGCTGCTTGAATCGCCATTTAGCTTTCTTATAATACTTTTTTTATTTAATCTATGCGAAATCTTTGTGAATTAATATCAACGAGGTGACAAGACTTTTCACTCAGATTTGAGGTGTTATTGTTTTTTAATAATAAAAAATATATATATGGCTGTATTCATGCATATACCCTGTCTCTTTATAAGAGAACACTAGTACATTCTTTAAAGCTAATCGATTCTCTGTTAAATGAATAAATAGATACATATATTAAAAAGGATAGACGCATGAAATTTTGCATGATTTACTAATTTAATACGAATTAGAAAAAATATATATATTCTGGATACTTTTAATCATACTTTAAGTAAAATTACCTATTGTTTAAGTTATTTTACTTGTCTTTACATCACGAAGAAAACTGAATTTTTCTTAAGCAAAACAACGTAAAATGTCTATTTTTAAAATTATAAAAATTTTATTCTTTATTTTCGATAATCAACAAAAACGTATTGAAATTTCGAAAGAATTTTTATCTTAAATTCAAGTTTAATTTCTAAAGAAATCTATTGTATTCGTACCACCTGTTTTTTCGTAACTGTTAATTATTTAGCTCTCACAGTTTTATCTCTAATTTATCTACCTTTTGTTTTTATTTCATTTGATTACTCTTGTTCTAAAGTTTCAAAAAAAAAAAAAAAAAAGGTCGAAACATTTTTTTTTCCGAATGGTTCGCTAATTAACATTGAAACCCATTTTTCGTTCTGTTGAAACAAAAAATAGGAAACATTTATTTTAGTTCTATATTCGGATTATTTTTTCCAACACATTTTAACAAGTTGTTAAAACTAGACCAGATGGTCTGAATAAATTATAAATATAGTTTTGAGATATGGGATACTTATATGTTATGTGCAAATGTCTGTAAAAAAAAATAATGATAATAACAAATTATCAGTAGTAATACTATCTGGATTTAGTTCAAAATTGTCTAACTTACCATTAACATATTCTTGTTAAGGTTAAACATTCTTTTGTAGTATATTTCTGGTTGTTCTAAACAATTATTATAATCTATATGCAGGGTGTTTTACTACCAGACCGACAAATTTTGAGGAGTTATAGTAGACATGAAGATAAACATTATTAAATAGAAAACCATGGGGCGCAAACTTCTTCTGTAGGAGCTAGGGGCCATTAACGTTTAAGCTCCAAAACTTAAAACGATGATAAAAAACGGAAAAAAGGGTCGATTCGTTTGCGGTTTTTGCTAAAATCATTCTTTTTATCACAATTTTCTTCAAAAAAAATTTTAAAGGTTACGTTCAAAAATTGCCGATAGAGGGTGCTTTAGACTTTAGAGTAACGAACAACTACTTTTTACCGTTATTTTTTGTATGGGGTTAAAATTATTCTAAAGTTTAGACTAACTTAAATTGTAAGCCCAAAATCGAAAACATTGGGATCGGGTAACTAGCGAAAATTGAACTGTGAACAGAGGGTAGGGGGATTTTAAACGCTCATAAACATTGAACAAACTAATCGATTTTGTTGCGGTTTGCGTGTAGGTCATTCCCTTGATAATTATTTTATTCAAAATGATGTACAGCTTTGGTGTCCTCATTTTTTGATAGAGGGCGCTTCCGACACATCTCCCAGTGTTTTATTACCAGACCAATATACTTCCAGGAAGTGTTGGGGATGCAAAGATGACTCTGAATCACATAGGAATGTAACATTGGAAATGCCTTTTTTGCGAGTTATGGTTAAAAGAAGCAGAGAAATAAGCAACAGAAATAAGCAGAGAAACAGCAACAAGTTAATGTGACAGAAAACAGTTTATTTAAAGGTTTTACTACAAAAGGTGTTCGAAATTACGACCTGAAGTATTTCGGCAAGCTTGACAGCGGCGTCGCATGGAATTCCTCACGCTCTGGAAAATTCCTGGCATCTCTGATAGCTTTCTGGAAGCTACAGAAATACGAGCCGCGAGGTCTTCAATTGAAGGTACGGGAGTCTCGTACACCCAACTTTTCATTTCATCCAAGCAGAAGAAGTCCATACATGATAGGTCCGGCAATCTGCCAAACCAATGAACCGGGCCATCACCACCCATCCACCGCTGTCCAAATGTTACGTAGAGGTGTCGGTGAACGTCATTGGTATAATGTGAGGAGCCCCATCGTGATGAAACCGCGTAGAGCGGCGTAACGAAGGACGAACATGTGCTTCTTCCAGAAGTTCCGGCAGAACTTGTTGTATGAATATCAAGTATGTCCTTCCGTCCAAACGGCATGGTAGAATGTATGGTCCATTAAGGTATTCCCCAAGAATGCCGGCCCAAACATTGATAGAAAAAAGCCTTTGAGCAGCGCGTGGTCTCGTACCATGGGGGTTCGCCAAAGCCGAAATATGGGCATTATGTTTATTGAATGCTGCCTATCTTGTAAAATTTACCTCATCCGTAAACAATACAGACGCCGCAAATGTGTTGTCTGCTGCAATCTGTTGCAAATACCATTCAGCAAACGTCTACCTATGTGGATAATATTCAGGGTTTAATTCGTGCACACTTTGCAGATGGTATGGGCTCATTTTGTTTTCCCGATAGAATCCCCCAGACAGTGGTGTGCGAAAACCACACCTGTTGACTTATCGCACGAGTACTCGTGCTTGGATACCTTTCTGCGATACTTAACACTTGTTCCTCATTGTACGGTGTCCTTGTCGTTCGTTCTCGATTCATCTTAACTTTCGTTAAACATCCAGTCTCACGAAGCCTTCTATTCACACTTGAAAATGTCGTATGATGGGGTGCACGCCTATGCGGAAAACGCTCTTTGTACAACCTCAGAGCGGCGTGTCCCTTACAGTCCGCAGCTCCATATACGAGCAACATGTCGACCAGTTCATCGTTCGAATACTCCATCCTACTACCTTTAGAACCGGTTCGCAAATGATCACTTCAGCGTGATCGCTGTTCACGCGTCTTTCCATTCAGCGCCATCTTCCGTCGCTGTCAAGCTTGCCGGACTACTTCTGGTCGTAACTTCGAAAACCTTTTGTACTAAAACCTTTAAATAAACTGTTTTCTGTCACATTAACGTGTTGATGTTTCTCCGCTTCTTTCTGTTCCTTTTTTCTCTGCTTCTTTTAACCATGACTCGCAAAAAAGGCATTTCTAACGTTGCATTCCTATGTGATTCCGAGTCGTCTTTGCACCCCTAACACTTTCTGGAAGTATGTTGGTCTGGTAGTAAAACACCCTGGAGTAATGTCATTGAAATGTCGGAGATGTGTCGGAAGCGCCCTCTATCAAAAAATGAGGACACCAAAGCTGTACGTCATTTTGAATAAAACGGGAAACTAAGGCAACAAAATCGATTAGTTTGTTCAATGTTTATGAGCGTTTAAAATCCCCCTCACCCCTATGTTCACAGTTCAATTTTCGCTAGTTACCCGATCCCAATGTTTTCGATTTTGGGCTTAAAATTTAAGTTTAATGTCTAAACTTTAGAATAATTTTAACCCCATACAAAAAATAACGGTAAAAAGTAATTGTTCGTTACTCTAAAGTCTAAAGCATCCTCTATTGACAATTTTTGAACGTAACCTTTAAAAATTGTTTTGAAGAAAATCGTGATACAGAGAATGATTTTAACGAATCAACTCTTTTTTCCGTTTTTTATCATCGTTCGAAGTTTTGGAGCTTAAACTTTAATGGCCCCTAGCGCCTACAGAAGGCGTTTGCTCCCTATTTAATAATGTTTGTTTTCATGTCTACTATCACCCCTCAAAGTTTGTCGGTCTAGTAGTGAAACACCCTGTATATATTACGCTATCGTACATGGCACAGAAATCGCGATTATTTGCTATTGTTTAATGGCAACTCCCAAATAAAACAAATCTCATTGGTTGGTGCTGCCATCTACAGGAATAAAAGCGAAACAAACAATGATTTATTGATTTTATTGTTAATAAATTGTAATTAGAATTTGTCAACATTAACAATTAAATAGATACATTTTTATACATTTTCATTTGAAATATTGATTTTTGAAAGCATTTAATATTTATATTTTAAAAAATACAATTAGCAATACAAAATTAAAAAGGGAAAAGTAAGTCTAATAATTTTCGCAGGCCGTTTCATTTTTTAAACGTAACTGTTATACTTTTGAAATTGTAGCTCTTATTTAATTTTTTGAAATTACACATTAATACACATTGTAATACACACATTACACACATAAATACACATTATCCACTCCACTGTTATATTTTCTGAAATAAGGTATAAGATCCATTCTATTGATATAACTCATTAATATATACTTTATTTTCTGAAAACCCTGAGTGGAGAGTTTTGAACAAAGAACTCCGACAGAAATAATTGGAAATTATCGATATTTCTAGACAGAGAAAGGATTTCGAATCGGAAAAATATTTATTTCAAAGCAAGATAAATTAATTTTTATATGTTCAACCATTCTTTCAGAACTACTTTTGTTTTATATTTTGTATTTCTAATCATCACAACCCTTTAGGACTATACGACTTACCAAAAAGTCACGAAGTTCAATAAATTCGAATCCGTACGATTGTGTGTATTTGATCTTAAAGGGGATAAATCAGGTTATAAATTTCATTGTACTCGGTAACAGAGATGTATGAATTTATCAAACTTTTTAACTTTTTAGGATATTTATCCTTCAAAATATGTATTTAAAAATGTTTTGTCTTAATTTATAAATCATTCAAATATGCTTTCCTATGAAGTATTCATTCCTATTATTTTATTCAGTTTTATTACTTTAACTAAAGACTAAAATAAAAAGAACTAGATGGAACCTGTCAAGACTTGACGGCAAACAACTTGATAGTGCCATTAAAATAAAATTCATAGCTGTTTTAAAAAGTTTTAAATTTTTGAAGAATAATTCAAATAAAATAAGAAAAATCATACTGTCCATAGCAGGGATTGAACCCACACGATAATCGAAACAGAGAAGAAACGCGCTTTATATCACTCGACCACCGTTTTCGCATTTGAGTGTGCTCTAAAACTGGTTAGGTTCCAGATTAAGTTTACGCATGCGTAAATCGGGCAAATTCGTGTGAAAAATGAATTTGACGGAAATCCCTTTTCGTTTTAATATATAAGATATTATACATGATTTATATTTTATTTCTTCAGTAGTAATAAGTATCAGCATTAAATTGAAAAAAATTCTAACTTTTCATTATCATATGCTTGTTAATGTTAAACATTCATTTGTAGTATATTTCTGGTTATTCTAAATTAATATTACAATTTTAATAATACGCATTTTGAAATACGGCATAAAATCCAATTTCTTTGTTATAACGCATAATTACGTTTTCATTTCTGAAACTCCTTGTTTTAAATAAAAAATTCCGATAGAAATAATTAGAATTCCTTAGCTTTATTATCGATATTTCAGGACAGAAAAATGAAACTCGCTATTTCTTTTCAGTATCTAATTATGTTTCAAATTTTGGAGAATTAGACGAGATCTCAGAGACTTTATCTAGATCAAATTATGTGTTGTAATCTTTTGTTTACTATGTATGAATGGTGGTTCCGCTCATTATTTTGATAAAAGTATTAAGGAGATTTTCTTTCATTTATATAAAAATAAAGGTGTTCCAACGAATTTCGCTTTCATTCTGATGTTACTGTTAATTAATCTTGTGATAACTTATTATTATAAATAAATGAATAAATTATTATCATTGTTTAATTTCTAGCTTTTAAATAATATTTTCGATGATTCACTATTGACAAAAAGATTTTAAAACATGCTATGGGAGACATAATGTTAATTTTTAGCAGTTTTGATATTTGCAAAGAAGATAAAATGGTCGTTTAATTTTGAAAGAAGGCAAATAAAAATTATTGAAAATTTAATGTGAATATTGGATGACTCGTGAGTAGAAGGAATAAATAACATACAGTAAACAATAAAAAGTGCGTCATCTTCTTTGTTAAAATGTAAATGGATAGCTTAATATGAAGCATAAGCCACTATGAAAAAAAAAAAAGAACGATTTTTAATCTACGAAAATATACTATAACCACTTAATAAAATGTATAATAACCTCTTCTGAGTTACATACATTTCCAAAAATCGCTCTGTATCTTTGTGACGTGCCGTTGCATGGTGTACCCTTGCTAGCCCAGCGATAAGACAAGAAATAAGTTAAAATCATCTTTTATTTAAAGTTTCAAGAAGAGGAATGGTGGGTGAGACTCTTTTACCAATATTTGAACTCCGATTAAACACTGTTAGTGGAATAATCCGACTTTAGCGATGCACGTATTAAACTATAATATATATCACTTGAATAAATCGATTAAATGAAGTTTTAACTTGCATACAGAGGAGGAATAGCTTTCAGAACTCCTTACGCAGCTCGCCTTCCCAAGCTTCCTGTACGACCTGCCAATCTAGCTAAATAAGGTAGCCCTGGGCCACAAAAAACACTTTATTGAACTTAAGACCTAATTTCTTTTACTAAATTCAGATCTCAGCTCAAAGCAAACATCCGAACAGGTATTCCACTTCATTTTGGTATCAAAAGCAGTCTGGCTTTGCCTGGGGGCGAGATGCGACCAAATCCAAGGACACACACACTTTTACTTACTTAAATATATTTCTAACTGACTACAGAAGCCAAAATTTGCATAAAACAGCTACGAAACGCAGAAAATCCACAAATTCCGAAGGACACACGTATTCGTCGAAAGTTAAAATAAAAGAGAGTATAGACGTCTCTGCACGCACACAGATGTTATTTTCTCAATACGATCTCATTATAAAAAAAAAAAAACGGCTGCCTTTATGAGGAATCGCCAATCCACTACATCTTTAGAAAACTGAGAAACCGATCTGTTTTCGATATTTAAAGAATAATTTATAAAATCAAAGTTGGTTTTGGTTCCATTGACTTTCGGAAACGTTTCCGAGTAGTGTTTACCGTATATTAGTCAGTTCTTTCAAACCGGCATATCGAATTTTTGGATGCTATCAATTCTCAATTAAGCATTTTCAGCTGAAGAACTGAATTTATACATCTAAGAGTAAGAATTTCATATATATTTTTTCTGTTATCAACATCCTTTTTTCTATGAATTTACGAAACGCACAGCCATGAATGAAAGATTCATTGGAAAAATTAGAAAGCCATCATTGGAAAGATTTTTGAACCGACTTCTGACATAGTACACTCACATTTCCTTAAAACACCTTTTTGATTAAAATTTGCAGTTAATTAAATATTAAATCACCATTGTTTTCATAAATGAAATGAAAGCGTTTTTTTCAAATCAATGTTGCCACAAAAATAAAATAGCATATTAGAACATGCTCAACAATGATTATAAAAAAAATAGTAATAAATTGTACAAAACAGATAAAATGTGACGTTTTCTCACGGGTTTATTTTATATTTATGATTAAAAAACAAAATTGAAATTGAACGTTTAGAAGAAAAAAATATTATTGATCGGTCGAAGCAGCGAAATTTCCCATGTACCATCTAAGGTATAATTTGTTATATTAGATTAATTTGTAATTAAAGTGTATTCCAATTTATTTTTCTTTGTCCCGTGTTTTCCCCAAAGAGGATGACGTCATCTCTAATGCAGTTAAAATACAATTGTTAATTTTTTTTCTCTCTCGCGCACGTCCCTTTTTCTATCTTCGATGAGATTTTATTGTTAGGAATAAATGAGATGATATTTTGGCTTAACTAATGTTGTTTGCAGATATTTTTATTATTACTTTTTCTGTAGAAGTCTTAACCTGCATCTAAAAAAAAATATTAGATATTGCTACAAAAATGTTAGAATGCAGTGCGAAATCTTCGTAACGGATCCACTGGTAATATTAATATTAATACTAGCTGTTACGCGTGACATCGTTCACGATTAAAAAAAAATGAAAAAAATAAAACTGCGATCAATGAAAATAGAAGCCAATGGTGAGCGAGGAAATGATCATATCGAAAACCAAAAAGTGTTTACTATGCAAAAAACAAATCTGGTTAGAAAAATGTACTTACTTTTGCGCAAAATTTCACCCGCTAAAAATGCAAATTGACTATGGACCCGATGACAGAGCCTAACCTTCCTATTCTCAGCTATTTTCTCCATATATATGAAAAAAATATCTATTATATACAACGCACTTTCGCATTTATAATATTAAAAATTGTCACGATCGGCTTGTTTAAGTCTACGCAATACGGCTTGAGGAAAAGTTCCACTACTTTTTGATTTCTTCTCTGCTGTTGCATTACGCGAATTTTTTGATCAATTTGATTTTCGTTATGATAACATTGTTTTGTTTTTTCAGTTTTTAAAAATATTGTAAATTTACTTAAACATTTCATTAGAAGTTATGTCATTTGTTTTCATCCTATAAAACTTCACAAAAATCTATTATAAAAATGAACATTCAAAAAAGCTACTTTTAAAAATAATAACAAATTTTTTATTACTTTAAAACTACAAAAAATGTAGACTTAAAATGCGGTTGACAAACCACAATGCACAAACTTGTCTTCTATTGTACTAATATTACTTCAAGCTCTCAGCCTTCCTTTTAATACTGGGAGAAGGAAAATGGTGTTACTTTGATGTAATCATATTAAATTTTTTGATTTTGTGATCGAAAATGCAACAAAAATAGTCTTTTAAGCAATCAAGTTAATTTTTTAGTTTTTAAGAATGAAAATCACAATTTACCGGTAACCATAACGTCATTTTCGACATGGATAATTTTGCGATTCATGGATATTTATATTTACTATCCATTTTATTTTCAAAATTTTTTTTATTTAAATTTAAAATAGGATATATTTATATTAGCCGTGCGCAGACGATTAACCGCCAAGTATTGTTCCCATCAACATGTTTTGTATTAGATTAATTTAATTTAAAATGCAACCCTTTCACTCATTTAATTTAAAATACAGAACTTTAATTTTAAACACACATATTCAAAAAACATATAATACATTTAAAATACATATAATACATTTAAAATACATATAACACATTTAAAATGCATAATATACATTTAAAATATACTCATTTCATGCGAAATACAAAAGAAAAAAAAACCAAGCTCAATTTTATTTTATCATCAAAGCATGTCCGTTTTATTTTCGATATATGACGTCATATTCGCCTGTTTCCCGTGCTTACTCAAATTCATGCACCTTGCATTATTACCAAGTACTTGAAAAATCATGTTTTATTTCTAATATATATGACGTCATTTAATCTTATTTGTAATTCTTTTTCTTTTTTTTTCATTTTCATTTTTCACGTGGAAATTTTTTATGTGAAAATTAATTGTTGAGGGAAAATTATTATCCCAGTGTATATTTATTGACAACGATAATGGTTTGAAACGTAAAATGGTTAATTGAATTTTACAGGAAAAATATTCATTGATTCTCTATGAAAATAATGAAACTTTGAATTATTAAGAAAAATGCTTGTAAATAATAAACAACACCTACCCTATGATCATTTCTGGGTTATAATTCATCTATATGCAAATATACAGGACCATTAAATCCTCCATTTTCACGTTTACTTCAGCCAAACATTCACACACACAATCGCATTTATAATATTATTAGGATTATTGTTGATGCTGTTAATTTATCATGTTAGCCTGTAAAAGATGTTTGTTAAATATGAAAACGTTTACTTGAGAAGTGATAGTTTTCGGAATCGTGAGCAACTCGGAAGAGGTTATTGATTATTTTCGTTTGTGGTTTTATTACATTTTGCTATATAAAGTAACATTTCCTTCTTTTTTTACAATGTACCATAAAATATACAATATTATGTAGTAATATTATGTATTATGTACAAAATGCACGCCCGTAAATTATACTTTTATTGAAGAAATATATTTTGTTATGTTTTACTGCTCTCATTTCGTATCCGCATAATCGAATAAACTATTAGTTTCGTCCACGGTACATAATGCATTTCTTGGAAAAATGCCATGAAGTTTCAAGCATTATCTCTTCCGCTTTTCCCCCAGCAGTATTGAATTTTCTTCCACGGTCTGTAGTTCCTAAAAGAATGTTTTTAAAATAATGTCTTTGCACAATTCTTTGCTTGTATAAAGCTGATTTCATTTTAAATTTAATTTAAAATACGAGGCACTGTACAAAGACAACTTTTAGGAAGCTAAATATAATATCATATATATTATTTCTGTTACCAACATTCCTTTTTCTATTCATCTACAAAATGCAGAATAATGAATGAGGTATCATTTGGAAGGTTTTTGAACTGTCTTCTGACCTCACATTTAATTGAAACATGTTTTTGATTAAAAATTGCAGTTAACTAAAAATTAAATCACCATTGTTTTCATGAATGAAATCAAAAGTTTTTCTCAAATCGATGTTTTTACAAAAATAAAATATCGCATTATATCGTGCTCAGCAACGATTATACAAAAAGTAAATTGTACAAAACAGATAAAAGTGTGACGTCTCCGCATATGTTTATTTTACATTTATAATTTCAAAATTGAAATGTTTAGAGGAACAGATACCATCGGTCGACCAAAGTAGCAGTATTTCACGTGCAGCCCAACAGCTATGTTTTGTTGTATTACATTAAATTGTATTTTATGTGTATTCCATTTATTTTTCTTTGTCCCGTGTTTTACCCAATTCGAAGAAATCCTTTTTTAATGCAGTTCAAATATTATTTTTAATTTTCGCTTGCACGTGCCCTGTGTTATCTTTGATAATTTTTTACTTTGCCTTTAATGGAATAAATGAGATGATATGTTACCTTGACTAATGTTGTTTACAGATATTTTTATTCTTAATTTTCCTTAAAATTTTAAACCTGCATCTAAAAAATATTAGGCTTAAGTGCGAATCTCTGATATGGGTCCACTGATATATATTTTATTTCCGATGTCAACTTTCCTTTTTCTACGCACATACAAAACGCACAACGAGGAATGATGTATCATACGACAAGTTTTTGAGAATTCTTTTGTGATAGTACATTCAAATTTCGTTAAAAAACGTTGCTTGATAGAAAAAACTTCAGTTAATTAAAAATTAATTTAAAAAATAACAGCAAAAATATTTAAAGATTTCACTGCGAAAGCTTTGCACGGTTCCGCTGGTATTCTGATATATTGATAATTTATTTTTATCATGCTCCTAATAATGTATTTAATGTTTGAAATGCTTTATCATTAAAAAATATTTGTTTAGTGGAATTTAAGTTTTCTTTTATGTAATACTAGGGGGCTCGCTACGTTCACCAACCCCCGTTCTGGTTTCACAGCCTTTTAAAACCTGGTAATGTATCCTGTTTTAAAAAGATGATGATATCACGAACGGCGACTATCTTCTGTAATCAGGTTATAGTGCTTTTTCATTTAATTCATCTTTTTTATTTTTAATATTCATGTGTAAACACAATTTTTATGACGCAATTTTCTTTATTTCCTGCTTTCAACACGTGATCATTTAATTATTATTTTAAACTTTCATTATTGTTTTTAATAGTCTCGCGCAAATACATTTTTTATTTGAGATAAAACAATCCTTTGCGCTTATTTAGAAATTGGCAACAACATAAAAAAATGACTTTTTCAATAAAAGATTTTTTACTCGTTTTTTAAGAATTTTTTGAGTTTATATTATCCGACCGTGATAATTTTTTTAATTTCTGAAAGCCTGTTATATTTCGCGTCCGGTGGTATGATTTTCGAATCCGTAGGATGGCTAGAAAAACTAGTCGTTGGGGGCCACCGTAATACTTACCCATCATGGATATGCATAATGTGAAATATTAAAATACAATTGTGTAAACTACTTATAAAATGCATTGCAATTCAAATAAAATCGTGGCTTGATGACGTCATAAACTTTAAAGGCTCGATTACTGAATTGCTTGAAAGAGGTTTTTCCTTATAACTCCAAAAATAATAATCCTGTTAACTAGCGGTTTACTGCATCGGATTAAGCGTCAAATTTCAAATTAAAATATATCTTTAAAGTGAAATTTGGATAAAATACAGGGTCAAGAAAAATCGAAGAGTGTGGGAAATAGCATTCCAAATATCTCGGCAACTCATTATCCGATCGACTTCATGCTTTATGCAAAATTTATGTTTTTTTATTGTCTTTTATATTCATTTCTTAAAATAATCAATTTCGAAAATTTTTATATACCTTTTATCAGAACGAATATTTCGAGAGTCCGAAAAAAATAGTTCCGGTTAATCGAGGTTATTGAAATGAAATAGGCTTCTTTCCATTATTACATACTAAGTACATACCAAATTGCAAGTCTCTATCTCAATTTTTTCGGGAGATAGAGCGTTTACAGACACACAGACACACACACAGACACACAGACGGACGGCAAAATTTTTTTTCTAAAAATATGTTTTTCGGAATCTCCAGTGTCTGAAACGTGTAAATCCGTCAAAAAAAATTTTTCGATTTTCAAAACGATTACAAGATTTACCCTATACTACGTATGATGGGTAAGTAAAAGTAATAGCTCCTCAAAACAGTCCCTAGTAAAAAAGTGATGAGAATAACCCTGAATATCTACGCAGAATTTGATTGGTCCATTTCTAAATCGTTTTTGGCTCAGTTCCAGATTACTTTTTTTTTAATATAGAAGGAAATGTTTTTAAAAGATTTTTTTTTTTTATGTTTATCCAGCAGTCGTGGTAGAAAGAAATAACATGTTCAAATTCACACATTTTTTAAAATGATTTAGTAAAAATATTTTAATATTTAAAATAGAAACTAAGTGGTCTTAATACTTATGGGGGTGTATTAAGATCGTATCAGTATATTTATTTCCTTTTGCGCATAAAACTGAAGAAGTCGTGTTTTATCCGTATGAAGAAAAACTGATAACTTAACATTATTTCTTATTTAAATTGGACAATATTTAAGTTGGCCGGTCAAGAACCAAGAATCCAAGGTATCGTAAACTAAATATTCTTGAAAGTTTTAATTAGATGTACATAATACACGTTTCAGAATGTGCGATTAATGTAAAATAATATTAAAATTGTTTGTACTGGGAATTTTTTCATTGTGCAGATTATATATTTTTTAAAAATTTCTATGAAGAAAATTTAATATACTTTTTAAATACTTTTGGGGGTTAAGAAAAATTGTATTTAGACTAAAAAACGTTAAAAAAAAATATTTATGACGCTCATAACGATCAAAACATGATTATTTCTTAAAAAAGACATTTTACAATTTTGTTTTTTTATAATTTAAAATACTAATATTAGTTTATTACATGAATTCTTTTCCTTTTTGTAATAAAAGAGTAAAGAACAAACACTGTCGAAAAGATAAATTAAAGGTGTATAATGCAGAAAACGTTCAAACAAACAAATAAAGATTTATTTACCTGTCTTGGTAAATGATAAACTAAGATTATCTAGTTGAAAGATAAGATATATCACTTACCTATAAATGAAAGAGAAAAAAAAATTACATATAGCTGAAAGCTGAAATATACAAACAGCATGCGATATTGATAAAATATATATATATATATATATATATATATATATATATATATATATATATATATATATTACAAATACACTTGAAGTAAATTTTTAACTTTTGACTTTCGTCACAAAGAGTTATTTTCCCTATCTTCAATCAAAATGTTTTACAAGAAAATATAATGTAATAAATAATTATTTATTTGTTTGTAAATTTTCTCAAATTGTTACAAATACTATATTTAGGATTTAAATATACTTTGAACAAGAATGAAAAATAATGCATTTGGCATAGATTATGAAGCACTTTCTAACACTAAGAGAATATTGTTAAGAATTTTACATTTTTTTCTCATAGAATGATATATCTCAATAAACACATAATGCACAAAAAATTCATTTTCTGCAATTGCTGTCCATATCCGGTAATGTTTTTGAATTTTTACGTGCAGCCCTTTGTGTGGTTTATAGTAATTATGTACACAACTCAATGTACTAAAAATCCGCTAAGTTTAAAAATACATACCACAGCTGTAAACGCACTTCCAGAAATTATCAATCATAGTGATTCCCGTAAAGAAATTTTTTTGGGTATCTCTATAAATGAACGATAAATGCTAAGCAATCTATAATAAATAGAAAACGTGCTGTGGCACACCTCACCGATCTATATTAGTTACACTACATGATTGAAGTACGTAACATAATTAAAATTTACCAAAAACGCATTTACCCCATAGATCAAAATTTAACGGAATTTCCCGGTGCGACTCTGTAAATGAACTATAAATTTTACTTTAAAAGATTAATGTGATTATATAATAATTTAAGCTTGAGCATGCAAGATGCTTTTCATAATTTAATGTGTCCAAAGATTTCGAAGTACAGATAAAACATTTTTCTAATTTTTTAACAAGTGTTTTTTATTTACTGAAAGCATAGAAAATCATTTTTCTTCTTATAATCAGACAATTCGAATTTTTTTTCTCGGTACATGAGAGTTCGTATTAACAGCATTGACTGTAATTTTTTTCAAAATCTTTTTCTACAGTAAAAGATAAAAGTTTAAGAATTTCCAACTCATCGAAAATTATCAATATTTGTTTTCAGATGAAACTTAAGAAATATTATTGCACACAATACAACGGAAAATAGAGAAAACTTGAAGAAAAGTCCACTGAAATTGTGTACAATTCACGATTATACATAACTAGCTGTTACCCGTGACTTCGTTCACGTAACATTAAGAAAAGAATAAATGCATTAATTTAGTAAAACATTTCACTTGATAATTAACAAGATATATAATTAACCAAAGCTTTATCACATTTTATAGGAGACCATACGATATTTCTTTGCTATAGGGGCCTTGACATAACCCAGTCTTAAAAAAGTGAAATTTCATGCCAAATAATATATACAATCGCGAAAATGAAACTGCAACTAATGAAAAAAGGAGGACCCACTAAAATCGTGAAAATCGAGGAATTCCTTTTCGGAAATGTTCTACCTATATGTAAAAAAAATTCTACTATATAGAACACGCTTTCACGTTTATAATGTTATGAATTGGCACGATCGGCTTGTTCAAGTTTACACATTTCGGCTGGAAGAAAAGTTTCATTACTTTTTGATTTCTTCTTTGCTTTTGCATTACGCGAATTTGTTGGTAAAATCGATTTTCTTTTCGATAACATTGTTGTTTTTTAAGTTTAAAAAATATTGTGATTTTACTTAAACATTACTTTAAAATCTATGCAATTTTTCTCATCCTACAAAAATATATTACGAAACAACTTTTAAAAAAGCTATATTTAAAAAAGACAACAAAGTTTTTCTTATTTTAAAACTAAAATAAATATAAAATTAAATTCCAGTTCGAAACGACGATTTACAAATGTGTTTGGATTGTGGGAAAATGATAAAGGAAAAAGGCTGTTACTTCGACACAATCATATTAAATCTTTGGCTTTTATGAGAAAAACAACTTTCTTTTAAGAAATATAGTTATTTTTATTAAGATTTTCTGATTTTCGATTCAGATAATATTGCGATGCATATCATTGACATTTGCCATCCAATATTTTTTTTTCTACTTTTTAAAATTTAAATTAAGACTATGGTATCTTTATGTTAGCCGTGTGCAGACGATAAATCAAAAACCTATCCCATCATTCATATTGAATTCATTAAAAATATAAATCTTTCACTCATTTAAAACACAGAACTTTAATTTACAACACATACATTTAAAATACATATATTACGTACATTTAAAATAATTCCTTTCATATGAAAAAGAAAAAGAAAAAAAAAAGAGAAATTAATCACAAATAATTTGATAACCCAAGATCATTTTATTTCAACATCAAAACAAATTTGTTTTATTTTTCTATATATGACATCATATTCGCTTGCTCTCCATACTTACTCGTATTTATGCACTCTGTATTATTATCAAATATTTGAAAACGCACGTTTTATTTCTAATATGACATCATTTCATATTCTATTTAATTCTTAAATAATTCATTTCCTTTTCATTTTTCACGTGGAAAATTTTCACTTGAAAATAAATTGTTGATTAAAAATTATTACTCAGGGGTTTTATTTTACATTGGCAACGATAAAGTATTAGCAACGATAAAATAAATTCAACCATTTTAAAAAAAGCTGCAAAACCGGGCCCTTTGGGCCAAACCAACCAAACCAACCAACCATTTTAAAATATACGAAAAAAATTACCATTTATTCTGTATTAAAATAATAAAATTTTTAATTTTTAAGAAAAATATTGAAATAAAATAAACAAAAACCAGCCTATATTCATTTGAGGGTTATAATCAACTTATATGCAAAGATACAGGATAATTAAATGCTTCATTTTGACGCTGGCTTCAGCCTAACATTTGCACACAATCAGATTTATAATATTATTAGGATTAGGATTAACTTTGATGAAATTCATCAAATAATATTTTATCGATAGAAAATTACCAAATGCTTAAATCCTGCATATTAAGAAAAAAGGCATTGTTTTATATGGCTCAGTATTTGAAACATTACACAGTATTTAAAACACTCATAGTCTCTAAATATCAAAAATTTATTTCAAACTAATGCTACAGCCTACCTAATAATTTAACAAGATTGTTAGAACCGATAATTCAAAATTATTTCGCACGAATTTCCACCATCAAATATTTATTGCATAATTATAAATGCGTAAAATGTTGTATTTAGCTTTATAAAATTATTAAACCGATAAATAGTTTGATATCAAGAATTCACTGTTAAAGTATTTTATGTACCGAGTCACTGCTGTGTATCGCTGAATTCCATAGCAATATTAAATGATTCAAATCCTCTGAAATGCTATAAACAAGGCTTTGATGGAACTGGGTTAAAGCTGTCGAGGGATCAATATATAACGTAGATTAATGCTCCATGACATGTAAACTAAATCTTTCATAATTTTCTTTTCATGGTTCGATAATTTATTCTTATTTTACATTGCGGTTATTTAATAACATCGGTTCTTTAAAAATAATTTAAGAAAATCGAATATTTAAACTATTTGAAAGTATTTTATGGTAAACATTTTTAAAGGGTAATATTTTTACCACTGATTTTTTTTTTTTTTTTTTTTTTTACAAAATATTTTGAATAAAACATTAGCAATAAAACTACTCAATTTTAGATGTCTGTTGTTCTGGTCGGATATTTAAAAAATAAAATGTGAATAAAAACTACTTTATCTACCCTATATATATATAAAATCCTAATGAAACGAATTTGTGAAACGATTTTATGAAACGAATTTATGAAACGATTTTATGAAACTACTGATTAAACGACTGATTATGTTTCAGGGCTATTTTTAATAAAATATTAAACGCTTGATGGTGAAATTAATACCAACTGTCCATAAAAATCCGCGGATGTCAAAACTGGTAATAGATTTTTGAAATTGTAATTAGTTTTCGAAATATTAATTTTTTTCAAATTTTAATGACATTTCTGTAATGATGGCAACTAATTACTCAGTTTTTTTGAGACAAAAAAGGGAAAAAAATCGAAAAGGATCCCGATAGGGATTATTGATTTCTTTTTATTCGTCATTTTCAAATTGAAATTGAATTTTTCTTTTATTTCAATCGATAATAAAGACAAGATTGTGATTAAATTATGTTTTTCATGAAAATTTGAAGTCTCTGTCAGCATTTAATTTAATTTATAAACTGAAAACATTTTGAATAAATTCGCCCAAATGACGTCATTCATGTTTATACAATTTATTTAATATAAAGAAGCCATTTATTTATTTTTATGTACAAAAAGAGGTAAATTGAAAGACAATTATAAATAAATTGTATACTTACATATAAATACATGTATAAACAAGCATAAAAATTCGGTGCTTTTCCAGTATATGGGGCCTTGACGAAACAGAGAAAATAGCCTTGGCGGAAAAGGAAAATTTGGCAACATACTTTCTGTCAACCTATTCACTTTGTCATTTCGTATACAGAAGCATTTTTTCAATATTTATACAATTTGTTTAGCGTAAAATGTCATTTATCCTATTTTATATGTAATCAGAAGTAATTTGTATAGAAAAAACAATAATATTATACGTATAATTAAAATACGCACATAAACAAAAAAAAATCGTCGAGTTTGTTTCCATGGCTGTTTATGTCATTTGGCACCAAATCTCACTTTCTGATGCCCGAATTGCGCCAAGCTTTTTAAAAAAGCGTCAAGCGTATAATAGAAATCAGATAGCTCAAAAAGCGTATAATAGAAAAGCACCAAAAGTTCACTGGGTTTGTTTTCATAACTTTTGGTAACAAATATATGTATATTAACGAATCTATTCGTTTTTTAAACTCGAATTACGCGAAACCTAAAAGCAAAGGATCCTATACTGGAAAAGTACCCGATTTTCTTATGGACAATAGTCAAGTGACATAACATGGTGTAAAATTATCGCGGATAGCAAATTTGTTTAAATATCTCATGCCGAATAAATGCAGGCATACATGCACAAAATATTTAATTAATTTTGTATGATAAAGATTTATTAGAAAACTAGCCGCCACTGGCGACCAGTTTGGTCTCCCTTAAATGTATGTTAAACATTGCAACACGTTACATTTATTCACAATTTAATTTTCCCTTAATCCTTCGCCAAATCGGAAGATTCTAATAGACAAATCATGAACTTTTGCGATCATGGTAGCATTTCGCATATTTTTTGGGCACAGGTGTCACATACGCACGTTGGCGCGATTCCCCCCCCCCCCCCCCCCCCGCCAATTTGGCGAATTTTTTTTTATGGAAATTGTTGTTTATTTACTTTTTTTTTTTTTAGTTCTATAAATTATTTGTGATATGTATATCAATATTTATTTACATCAAACTATCATTTATTTATTTTTATTTCCTTTTTTAATTATGAGTATTTTTGTTAGCCGGGAGCAGATGATAAATCGCCAAATATTGTTCCCATCACCATCATTCATACTACATTAATTTAATTTTAAATTATAAACCTGTCACTCATTTCATTTTACTTAACTTTAATCTAAAATGCTTATATTACATAAATTTAAAATACTTCACACTTTTCATTTAAATAGAAAATAAATATATAAATAAGAAATAATATCATAAATCAAAACATTTGATTTCAAAATCAAAGTATCGTTTCTAATTTGTACACGCGATAAATAAAAGCTGTATTAGCGATTTTAAAAATGCTACAAATTTGATTCATTAAATATTATTACATGAGTTCAATTTACGTCAAGAAAAGGTCCGGAAGGAAGCTGAGTTGCATAGCACATAATTATGGTAAACTTTGATTGTCTCACTGGTGCGAATTATTTTTTTGACGCGAGGCAGCGGTACAGCGCCTAGAATACATAGTGTGGAAACCGGCTATCCTTGTAATGCTTTAAAAAGTGCTAAAAAGTTGTACCTATAAATGTGCAGCGGTGCTCCTACGATAATGTTGCAACCGGAGACAAAACAATGCGTATCACGTTTTTTAGCCATGCTTTCATAATTAAAAAAAAAAAAAAAAACTTATAAAACTCATCAAGTCAGAGGAGAAAAGGATATAATTTAAGTATTTAAAATACTTACCACCAGCCGAAACATTATAATACAATATTTCGCTGAGAAGATGGCGCTGCGATCCCATCATAATCTTTTCAGCAACGTTGTACATTTATTGGATTCAATTTTTTAGTACTATTTTGTAGCCGATTTCCACACTATTTATTCTAGGCGCTGTAGCAGCGGTCCAAAAATTCATTCGCGGAGAACTTGCTTTGCGAATGATTACCTCCATGATTTAATATTTTAAATGTTCACGACGAATAAATCTTTTTTTTTTGTTTACTTTCATGAATAGAGAATTTGAACTGTGAACCTAATTTCGACTGAAGTTATTGCAGAATATACACATAATTGTACGTAAGTCATCTCTCAAATATTAATTTATTTTGAACGATCTTTCTTAAAATGTAACTTTTATGCAGTTTTATTCGAAAAAAATAATTTTGAATAAAAATGGCCGCCTGGCATACGAAAAAGTGCAACGGCCATCCCGGAACTGTTGATGACAGTCACATGACTTACGCTTTTATTATTAGAAAATTCGTATATACATATTAATTAAAATAAATAATTTACATATTTAAAATGACATGAAAATATGCATGATGGTGCACTAAAATGGAGAGAATATTAAAACCTGTTACTGAAAATGTCTATAACATAGTACTTTTCAATACCGTGGTTCTTAACGTTATTCACAAGCAGATGGAATTTTTCTCATCCTTAAACGCAAAGGAAGAATAGAATACAGATCGTTTTTAATAAAAGTCCGAGAGGTAGCCACAATTTAAACCTAACCATTTTATATAAGCTGGTTTTTCAAGGTGTAATTGATTTTACTTATCAATCCCGAAAACAGTCGTCAGTTGTCGCAACAGCTGTGTATGAGGCCCTGATAATAAAAAAAATGCCCCATTAGAACGTTAAAAGCATGGCAACCCAATTACAGATTTACCAATATTTTTAAAACAAAGCTCGCTGTCATGTTTTTAGAGGCCTCGAAGTCTGAGCGGGGGTTGGCGAGCGTAGCTCGCAGGGGGTAGGCCCCCTAGTAATAATATAAAATATTTTTATTTGAAAATATTATAAATTAAAAAGATAATTATATTTAAAAATAACATAGTTATTTTGAAGGACAGCAAATGTTAAACTACAAGCAGCACTGAATTTTTTATAAGCAAATTTATAGGTTATATTACAATCACTGAGTTCCATTAATAAATCCACCTTTTGTCGCCACCGCAGCACACTTTCAATGCGCACAAGCAATGAATCCTACATTTTTCTTAATGTTACAGGCATTTTTCAAACTTTTCCACATACTTTTTTATCACTTTTGCTTATTTCTACCCCTTTTTCAAATTTTTATGAGTGATATTTAACCGATTTTGTATTTTATCGAGCTTGCATAACATTTCATTTTTAACTAACATCAAATTAAATATTTGCGATGAATTTAAATGAAATCTGTAGTTTTTTTCAATAAAAAATATTGATCAGTGAAATTTGTAGCAACTTTGTCATAATTTTAATAGATAATTCAATTTGAAAATATCTATCCAATACTACTATATGGAAGGAAATCTGTGTTTTGACAAAAAAAAATCCACCGATATTCTTTGGCGTTGTATTCATTGACGGAACGCTGGATTTTCAATTTATCAGAATAAGGAGTTAGCTCTCCGTTTTATCATGGATCGCAGTGATTACATTAGACGGTTCTACTGATTTAATCATGAAATCAAAATCATAATAAAAAAGAAAAGTGTCCAGTTAAACTGATGGCTGTGAGCTCGCTGGCTATTCACACTAATTATACTCTTATTTCAAACAATAATTCACCTCGAAAAATAAAGAAATCGACAATAAATCTGTATACCAAATTTGAAGCAATTCGGGTAATTCTGCATGAAATACTCATTTAGCTAAATTAAGGGGGATTAGCTCCCCCCCCCCATTTCGCCTTTTATACTTAACCAATGAAGTCCCAAATCTACTCAGGGAAGTGCCTTATCAGAATAAACCTGTATACAAAATTTGAAGTAAATCGGTTAATTCTGCATGAAAAACCCTTTTATCTAAATTAAAGGGGAATTAGCCCCCTTTACCTCATTTATACTTAATCAGTGAAGTCCCAAATCTAATCAGGGAAGCGCCTTATCAGTATAAACCTGTATGCGAAATTTGAAGCAAATCGGATAATTCTGCATGAAAAACCCATTTATCTAAATTAACGAAGGGTTAGCCCCCTGTTCCCCCTTTATACTTAACCAACGAACCCCCAAAATTATTAAGGGATGCGCTATATCAGAATGAACCTATATACGAAATTTGAAGGAAATCGGATATTTCTATCAAGAGTTATCGCGTTACGTACGTACATACAGAACCTGCGGACACATTAGCTCTCAGGCTTTTATAGCCTGTGAGCTAAAAAAGGTATACTAGGAAACATTATGCATTTTACTTATACACTCATAAGAACTTTCTTTTACTTAAGTAAGGTGTCACAAAATACACATATAAACCAATGATATGTTTCGGTTCCATTCAAGATGAAAACCATTTTCATAAAAGTACAACTCAATACAATCAATCAACTGATCGATTTGTGGGAAGGAAGAAATAATCAAGGATTCTCCATAATTTCTTTAGTAAAGAATTGTATTTTAGTACAAGGCCCATTAAGCGAAATGCAATTCTTGTTTTTACCTGAATTACTAAGTATTAAAATAATACCTATAGATGAAAATGACTAATAAAATATCGTCGTTAACTTTTTCACAATTCTAGTGATACTTCGTACACCTTTATACGATGATTAGAACTTAAATTGTAAAATATGGTTTATTTATAATTTAATAAGTCCTTTATGGGATAAATATTTATATGTGTATTTCTTTGGGACTTTCCTTTAGTTTGATAGTTCTCAAATGATGGTGACATATCACCCGAATCATATATTATTTTAAAACTTTAAGTATGAATTCTATTTCGATTATAGAAATAATTTTATCTCTATACTATTTTCATTCGGTATTTTTCAAACTGTTTTTTTTTTTGCTAGTTACATTTATAAAAGTTTTATTCCAAGCATTCATGAAAGTTTATGTTCAATTTAATATCATGCGGTGAATTATTTTTCTGTCTCTGGATGTTATCTGGTGAAAATATCATATTAATGTTTCCTTTGAAAGTCGTTTAGACAATACATTTTGATTCAAATATTTTTTATAATTTTAGAAGAAGAATTATTTTAGACTTACAATGTTGTTTATTTTCGAATGATTCTTCTACAATGGGTTTGTTGCTAAATTTTTAATCATTGTTGCGCATCTTTTATTATTTTGAATCAAACTAAGAAAAAAAGGGAATGTTAATGTTCGTGAACATTATAAATAAAGAATTTTATTGTATTGCAGGTAAAAGTTGTTTTATGGTTTGCAACACAAAAAGACAAGTTGCTTAGAATGTTTTGATACAATTTGTGATACATGGTTTTATTCTTTTAAACATTAAAAATAACATTGAAATGTTATCTCATTACGATACCGAACCATTAGATTACTGAAAAATATTACACATAAGATTTGATTAAAAAAAAAAAAAAAAAAAAAAAAAAAAACATTTAAAATTATTTTTCCTCTTCTATGCGAAATGGTTTTACGAAATTTAACTACTACTTTTATTGTACATTTTCTCTTGTACTTACTATATAAAATACATTTATTTTCTAAAATAATGCAATAAAATATCACATCACCGTTTTACACGTTATTAACTTAAGTTTACGAAGAAAACAGGTTTTTTTTTTTTTTTTTTTTTTTTTTTTTATATATATATATATGCATTTTAAAAGTTTCGAAGCTATTACTATTAAAATGCCTTCACCCCTCCCTTAACGATAGCTATAAAACCAATTCTAAAAGCCGCAGAAAAAGCGTTTTGCACCAATGTTTTTATTTATGATTTTCTACAATCCTGTTATGGTGAAATTGTCTTGGTTGTATACATACACACACACACACACACACACACATATATATATATATATATATATATATAATTATAATATCTTTGAATTTCAAAAAACATATCAAGTTCTTGTAACATTCTAATTAATACGTATGTATATGAATTTTGAAAATCTTAAAACGAAGCCTTATATTTCTTTATTTCGTGTAATTTGTAATGCGTCATTTTTAGGGTTTCGTTCATCTCACGAAATCCTATTGCTCCCGCTACGTTGTCTGTCTGTCACAGAGCCATTCTCGAAAACTGTGTAACTTACAGAGTTGAAACTTTGTGTATAAATCAAAATATCAGCTGTGAAGAGCTGAAAATATTAAAATTTGAAAAATTCGTATTATTTTAATAAATAGAGATAAAAAAACAAAATTCTAACATCCTTTTCCTATTAAATTTGAACATTTTTCCTTTATAGCAGATGCCAAAAATTAAAAATCCATGATGAAATTCTATCTACAATAATTAATTTTCTATCAGACGATTTCCACGTGAAAAATGAACTAGTCGTTGGCGGCCACCGTACTACTTACCCATCATGGATATGCATAATGCAAAATACAAAAATAAAAATGTGTAAACTACTTATAAAATGCATTGCAATTCAAATAAAATCGTGGCTTGATGACGTCATAAACTTTAAAGGCTCGATTACTGAATTGCTTGAAAGAGGTTTTTCCTTATAACTCCAAAACTAATAATCCTATTAACTAGCGGTTTATTGAATCTGATTAAGCGTCAAATTTCCAATTAAAATATTTCTTTAAAGTGAAATTTGGATGAAATACAGGGTCATGAAAAATCGAAGAGTGTGGAAAATAGGATTCCAAATATCTCGGCAACTCATTATCCGATCGACTTCATACTTTATGCAAAATTTATGTTTTTTTATTGTCTTTTATATTCATTTCTTAAAATAAACAATTTCGAAAATTTTTATATACCTTTTATCAGAACGAATATTTCGAGAGTCCGAAAAAAATAGTTCCGGTTAATCGAGGTTATTGAAATAAAATAGGCTTCTTCCCATTATTACATACTAAGTACATACCAAATTGCAAGTCTCTATCTCAATTTTTTCGGGAGATAGAGCGTTTACAGACACACAGACACACAGACGGACGGCAAAATTTTTTTTTCTAAAAATGTGTTTTTCGGAATCTCCAGTGTCTGAAACGTGTAAATCCGTCAAATTTTTTTTTCAATTTTCAAAACGATTACAAGACTTACCCTATACTACGTATGATGGGTAAGTAAAATGAAATAAAAAGTTTCACCAATTGAAAAAAAAAAAAGATTAATATGAAATAAAAAAGATTGACGTCATAGTGGTAATAAAACAGAAAGATTTCTCAATAATACAAGGAGTATGAGTATGTGTGCATGTACACAAAGCAGATTAATTACACGTCATTAGAGAATTAAAAAGAAAATCTGACGTCATATAGCAAGTTTAACGTATTTTTCAAATGTTTCAGTATAATACAAAGCGAGTATGAATATGAGTAATAGAGAATAGTAAATATATGAGTTTGAGGAACGTATTGAATCATGATAAAAACCCGATTATGAAAATATTCGCATATTTTAACATTTTGAAGGTGTACAACATGTTTAATTTTGAAATTAATTTTTTTTTTAAATATCGCATTTATTCCACATGACAGATATTATTATGACAGAATATAATAGTGGGCTTCACCCGGTATCGGGCCGATTCAGATATTCGCAAAACCGAGAAAAATAGACAGTTTTTTTTTTTAGAAAATGAAATTTCTTTGGATTTTTTAAAGAAAGGATAAAGTGTTTTGAAAGGAATATTAAACGAAACCCTTTGTGTGAACTTGGATCACACTTACCCACTTGTTCCTGAATACAAATGCGGATGACTCTATCTTGAAAACACACTAAATATGAGTTAAAATAATTTTCAGGGACTGCGTCAATATTGAGAAACACATTTAGAAAATTGTTTGATATTGCGGTAACTGTGTTATATAAATGATGTAACAATGATTTTCTAACGAGAGTAACAATACTCATCAGAAAATTAATAAATATATCATGTACTTGTATCATGGACGAAATAACGGGAAAGGGATTTAAACTTTAATTTTAAGTATGTCCCATAAAAGTTGCTGAATTTACATAGCTGCGCTGATAATTTGGCAATTAATCGTAAGAAGTTAACAAATATGCATATTGGGTTGAGTCGATTACGGGCACTCAAGTGATAACGAAAAATTGTGTGTTTTTATATATGAATTTTTAAAAATCGCATTATTAATTAATATTACAAAAACATACTTATACAAAATAGACATACGCGTTATGTTTGGGCAAAAAGTATCATTTTAAAATATAAAGTAATAAAATAGATAAAATATTCTTCGAGTTATCCCTAAATAACGCACATTTAGCTTTATGGATGGGGGGGAGGTCAATATTTAAATTTTAAAAATATTTGAATTAGGATATTTTTGCTTTTAATGGAACGATTGGAGCCTAAAATGATATACTTATGGCAAATAATATTGTTTTTGAAAATTTGATTCTCTTGGATTTCCCACATATGTAGTAGAAAAACGGCTTTTTCTGGACTTTTTTGGAATGGACTATTAAAAATATAGGATTTCGCTTGATACTACATAAGAAGATATATGATAAAGTGAAAAAATGCATGGGAGGTTTGCAATGTGTTCTATTTTTAAGATATACTTTTTTGATACGAATTTATCTAGAAATAAATAAAAGCTTTTCGCTACGTACCTTATAAAAGCAAAATTGTTTTTAAAAATTTTTTGGTTCCATTTAGCTTTTTGGAGTTACAATTAAGTGGTATAAAAAATATTGGTCCGGAACTTTTTAAAGGCAAAAAGGATGGCAGAAAGGTCTTCCAAACGGTTTGTCGCAAGACTACTACTAAAACACAATTATTCATTTACTCCAACCACACTATATAGCCAAAAACAAATAACAATATATCAACTGAACACTAAAATATAACCAATTAAAACTATAATACGAATATAACCAAACACAAAATACTAACGAAAAATCAATACCAGGAAAATTAAACCTGAAGGCAGGAGGGCATGGCTAACAACATGCACTGCAGGGTTAAAACCGGCTTCTATGCTTGCAACATCCCCCTTCTCCTGCCGAGACCAAATTAATTCAAACTATCAGCCAAAACACTAAGATACACACAGCAGTAACCAACTCTATCTGAACTCATCAAAAAACTGATCTAGACCAGCCTTAGCATTCAAAAATGAATTCATTTCATTTCTATATTTACTTCTACCTATAAAATTAATCATGTTTCTCCTTACAAAATTCACAGGGTAACCCTGCATCAATGCCATGTTAATCCACTTCATGAATTCGCCAACCGCATCGCCAAATCTTGAACATAATCTTTCAATACGAACTAAACCGTTTGTAAACACATTTCTAAATACTGAAATATACACGTTCGATTCAAAATTTAAGATCTTTAAAGTTTTAAAATCGAAATCATTTCTCTTGTCATAAACCCTTGTTATTAAATTGTCATTTTCCAACTCTAAATTCACATCCAGATAATTGATGTTTTTAATATTCCGCGAGGAGAGTTCTAGTTTTAAAGTATTTGGATAGTATTTGAAATCAAGGTTTACATTTTCATTATTTAATCCAACTATTATAACATCACTGGATTATTTTTTAACACAATTATTTCAAATTTGTAAAGTAATCATACAAGTTGTAAATTTCCAACTGGACGAAAAATGTCCGGGCCAGGATTCGAACCTGGGATCGCTTGGCTGAAGCCGCCACGCTCTACTACTGAGCTATCCCGGTCGAATCTGGAGGGCATAATTCATCCAGTTAACCTAATTGATCAAAGCATGAGATCATCACGTATCCAGCGTTTACTGGAGTTCCATTACCTGCGATCTTTTCTGTTGAGCTGATTACAATATCAGACCAGAGGTTAACTGGATGAATTATGCCCTCCACGATCGACCGGGATAGCTCAGTGGTAGAGCGTGGCGGCTTCAGCCAAGCGATCGCAGGTTCCAATCCTGGCCCGTACATTTTTCGTCCAGTTGGAAATTTACAACTTGTATTATAACATCATCAATATACCTATAACTCAATATATATCTATTTATTGTTATTCTCATATATATGTAAGTAGATGTCAGCTGAAATTGAACTGCAACTCCCCCCCCCCCCCCATTGGGATTCCACGGATCTGTTTAAATACTCTACTCCCTTCATACAAGTAATTCTTTTGCACTACCAACTGAAACAAGTTAATAAACCAATCTTTATCTCTATCTATATTGCTGTTTTTATTATAAAAATCTATAACCTTTTCCTTTAAATCCAGTAAATTAATTGTACTGTATAGATCTGCAAAATCATATGCAAACAAACTCTTTATGTTTTGATGTTTTTTTCAATTTGTCCAATAAAATGTAACTGTTATTTATAATAAATGTGGAGTTCGTACTCAACACTCTATCAAACACGCTACTCAAAATTCCCAACAATTTCTTATTAGCAGACTCTAGGTATGAACCATACCCACAAGTTACAATTTTAAATTTCACTGGTTTTTTATGAAACTTTGGCACTAGAAAAAGATATGGGAAACTTTGACTTTTCTGCTTCAATTTAATTTTTTATATAGTGCCTTAACCCTGTTTTCCATCACTGAAACTCTCGATTTCAATAGCTCATAGTTATCGCTATCATTATAACTTTCATTTAATATTTCACCATAAAATGTTTTACAGATTAATGCATAACTTGTGTTAGCTTTATCAACATATGTAATTATAAATTTACTTTGAAGTTCTTTAATATATTTAGTTAACCCAGTATAATCCTCTTGAGACACACCGTCACAATCTCTAACATATTCTCTTTTTAAATCTCTTAAAATATGTATATATATATATATATATATATATATATATATATATATATATATATATATATATATATATATATATATATATATATATATATAAATGGCATTTTCAGAAACAATTACGTTTACGATTAAAACATAGATAACGACATTATTATGTGCTTAATAAAAACTTTTCATTATTCTGGAAGGCTTGGTAACAGAGAAACACGAAATAACTATACAAGAAAGCGGATCTTATTTGAAAATATATCAAAAAATGCAAACTTTCGGATTTTTCAGGATTTTCATGCTTTACATAAGTTATAAGATACATTTATTGTCTAAAATAATGCAATTAAATATGAATAGGAAATAAAGGAAGGTTTCAAGGTCTTAAAAATGTAATAATTTCAATTTTGAAAATTTGGTCCTTTTTTTTCACCGAACATTGATCTTAACATTTTTCTTAACATTTATTGGTTTCTTTCTAAATAAAATTATGGTATTGCTATTGATGTTTTAAATGCTCGGTTCTGTATTAATAAGTATAGGTGACCCCTTATGACTAAATGAACCACATGCAATTATAAAGAACCTTATATGAATGAAAACGGTACTTTTTATTTTTTAGCTAAAATTATAGCAATTGTTAATTTTGTTCCCTACTGTATTTTTTCTTTTAGCCCCGCCACTGGCTGAGAGGTACTGCTGTCAAAGCTGGTAGACGGGAGATGTTGGGTTCAAACCCCGGTCGCGCTCGTCGACCTAACCGTTCGGAGTTTTGTGTGGTTTTCTTCGAACCTTGCCGTAAGTACGGGATAGGATCCCTTAGAAAAATTCCCACGGATCGCACCCCCCCCCCCTATGGGCCTCTATCCCTCGTGTAGATAATCGGCCACCATAAATCAACCAAACCTACTGTATTTTTTATTTCTAGCAGAATTTCTCGAAATGTTTTTTGTTTGTTTCGGGTTCCATTTAGAAATGAGTCATTCTATACATTTATCAAATTCATATTAAATTTAATGTCCTATAATGATTTATTTTCATGTTTCCAGATCTTGGCTTTACCATCGTAAATACATCCTTTGTAAATAATTTTGACACTATATTTGTATTCAAAAATGTCTTTTTAGAATTTTAACTTTAATAAAATAATTATTTTCCAGATACAATTTTATTTATCTTTATGATATTCTTCCGCAGTTTAACGACTGCTGAATATTTAATAATTTTTGTGCAGTCTTTCCTTCTTTTGTATCAAACGGGGATATGAAAGATAATTAAACCTTTGTGAACAGACTGTTTCAGGGATTCTATTGTATTATAGATAGAAATTTCTTCTGTGCGTCGCAAAACATACAAGTTCTTTTGTACAAAGTTCTAATAAATCTATATTATAAAGCAAAAACATGTCTGTGAGTACCGCTGAAGTCATATTGACGGTGACAACACCTGACCAATAAATTTCGCTTTTATTGCAAATTCTAAACATCGCACAATTTCAATTAATACATTGTTGAATAAGAACAAAAATGCTCTTTCAAATGCAATGTGTTTGAAAACTACATCCTAATATTCAAATTTCAATTGCTTAAAAGGCGTATAGACAACAGAGTGAAAAAGTATCCGAACCGGGACTCGATCCGGTGTCATCAGTATAGCGTTCTGACGTTCTACCAACTGAACCACTTGGAACGACTCCCAGCTCGGCACTTCTCACTATAACATGTTGGGAGGCTACAAACGCAGCACAAGATGGAATATTTTCCAGTGATCCACCGACCCTGGAGCAAACACGAAAATAAAGAGAATCTAGCATCGGAATCCCATACTTTTTCACTATGTTGGCTATACGCCTTTAAGCAATTAAAATTTGAATATTAGGAATGCAAGGCATGAAAAATTTTCTATGGAAAAATTTCCAAGTATTAAAATAGATTTAACTATATCCTAATTTACAGATTTTTTATGGTTTTTAAAATGATTTTCAAGCATTTTTTTAAAAATGTATATCGTGTGGAGACTGATTACGAACGATTAACCAGATTGCACTTAAAACAATATGAAAAGTTCAGCATTTGTTTCAGGATAATATTCCTTAACGAAATTAAAACTTTATCAATAAATCAATAAAATAATTTAAATAAAACACAAATGTAATCAAACTAAACACGCTTAGGACCAATGAATTTATCAGAAGAAAAAAGGCTGCTGTTAATAGCGAAATCTTTGGCGATTTATTAACTCCTGACATGCGGTTGATACGAAAGTATCGATTTTAATATATTACTAAACTTTATTCAAATACATAATTGATATTTTTCATGTAAAATGGATTTTGCTGTTATTAGTGGGCAATCTAAAAAAATATATATATATAGTAAATGTAAAAAAACTATTGGAGTTTTCAATTAAAAAAAAGTTGGAAATTGTACATCAAACGTGAAAATGACGTGCATCCGTACTACCATAACTACTTTCAGTGAAATGAATTATATCCTCTGTTATTATGATATGATTAATTTCCGTAATAAAATAAGTACATTTTAAGTTGACAACATTTTATCTCTTGTTGACATTGACTGAAAATTCCAATGGGAAACTTAAGCCTAGCTTCGAAATTTACAGAACTGGAATCCATATTTAGACTCGTTTTCCATTTAACATCCATTTCTCTGGAAAAATCTATCCAAAAAATTGTCGATAGATTGTATGATTGCTGTAATTAAACAATTTTAGTATACGAATTCGTATTAATACGGAAATAATAGGACTCCATCTTCAATAGGACGTAATCACCATGGAACCTACAATCATTACCTGTCATGGCATATCATTGAATTAATAACGTGTGATAGGATTTAGTAGAATAAGGAATGTGACTATAACTTGATCATAGAGATTATAAAATGTCATATACGTCATATATGACTATAACATCATACATGTCAGATACCTTGGCGGTACATCTAGGTCCTTTGATGATTAATCCACAGAATCTGCTATAACAAGAAAGTGCCGACTTTAAAAAAATTCAAATTACGTAAAAAATATTTTATTAATATTTTTTTAAGTTTTGATTTTATTTTCATAAAATTTGAAATGACTCGCAAAATTCTGCAACGATACTAATACGATAATAAATTTCAAACCATTCAATTGGGTAGTTTTTGCGCTGTTATATGTGGACAGACGGACAGACCAGACGACGACTATAGGTGCTATGTATTTATATAATTACGAACGCAGCTAATAACTAATAGTAACAATAAGTATATGCTCCCAAATGATCCATTTTTTGAATACCAGAATTTTGTAAGAAAATTTTTTGAGGTAGGTTGCTATAACATTTGCAATAAAAGTAACCTTCGAGTTAGGTTTCTACAAATTTTGGAATAGGAATTTAAAAACAAAATTTCTTATTAAAAAAATTTGGTATTCAAAAAGCGGATCATTTGGGAGTCCTGTACATGACAAGATATTAAAAGCTGAAGAATGTTTCTACGAATAACTAACTTAAATGTAGATGAAGAAATTTTAAAAAATGTGTTATTTAATATCATAGATATCTATACAAGTTATACCAAATTGAAATGATATATCATTTAAAATGAAATAACAGATGATCTAATTTAAACTTAAATAACATGATACCTGATAAATACATGATATATTTCCGATTTTTTAACGCTATGACTGTAACTTAAAAATATATATATAAATACTGATATATATTAATGGCGTACATTAATATTTACTCAGACAATTAATTTATTTTAACTCATTTAAATTTATTGCTTTATTAAACAAGAAACACTAAATATGACTTCTATTTAATTTTTCTATGTATTTTTTTATGCACACAGACAATCATTCAAATATTGTTTGATTAAAAAAACTTTATCTTACAACTATAATTAATATTTAATAACAGGTGAACATTATCTTTTAGGAAGAAATTTTTTTTATTAGTTTTTATAAAATTATAAAGGATATATTTTCTTGTTCTTCTCCCGGAGAATGTAATTTAAACCTATTCCTGTAGTAAGAGAAAAATATTCAGCCCACGTCTTTGGTTGATATGGTAACCACGGTTAAGTTCACGCAATAACAACCTGTTGCTGATAGGGATCTTCTTTTATACGTTTTCCTGCTCTTTAATAAATATTTAGAGGCAAGTCGTAATTTTGCCGTCTGGGAAGAATAAAAGTGAATCTCTGCTAAAGAAATATGTTTACAAACATGTAAAAATAATTACATGTTACACTTATTGCACTTTTTCTTTTTAAGATTTAAACGTAAAATCAAAAATTTGTAATTATTATTTACATACATGATTGATATTTAATACAGTGATAAGGCAAAGTGAAGTGGCCCTTGTTCTTTGGCGAGTTAGATATAAAAAAATAAAACTATGATTTTACCAGTTTGCTACTTTTATAGGTTTAAAAAAAGGGAAAGGAAGTTAGAATGTAATTCATTGCAAGAAAATAACAAAAATATTTTAAGAATCTTTTAGGAACAACTTTAAGGGGAGCAGTATGCAAACCATGTTTTTACTATCTATTATACTAAAAGCTGACTGTCCGTTTGTATTTCACAACTACTCCTCCTAGAATATGCAACGCAGTGCGATGAAATTGATACCAGTTATCCGCGTGTTTCCGAAGATGACACATATGTATTCAGAATTTTAAAATTTGAATTAGTTTTCGAGATATTATTTTTTTTAAAACTTTTAACGTAGTTTCTCTAAAGATTGCAACTAAATTACTCGATTTTTGTAAAAAAAAGGGAAAGAAAGGAGTAAATGATGTACAAAATGATCAACAAATATCTTTAGTTTTGGTTAATGATGAACGACATGATGAAGAAATATATTTTCTTTTTCTTTTTTTTAATAAATTGATTTAATAAATTTCAATTATTAAAAAGTGTGTTGCTTCTTTTAAAAAATTTGCTTATTTAAAAAAAAAAATGTTGTTGCACATCCCCTTAGATCAGAAGGGCTAGACCAGGTCCATGATATTGTACACCCTAAGAAAATCTAGCACCATCAAGGGATCATCAGTAAGACCCTGCTTGGAGAGCCCCAGACACGCAAGGATATGATCAAGGGAGGCCTGCTCAGTGGAACACTTGGTGCATATTTCAAAGTACTTGCTGCCCTCAGAAAATTTCATAGTTCTAAGGTGCCCACTACAAAATCAAGAGTGGTTTGTTCCTGCCTGTTATAACTTTGTAAGAGCAAGAGATCCTCCCGGTTGAATACTATGGTACCAGTGGTGCTCTGGTGGAACAATCCAAGTGATCCTATTCTTGCTTTTTGTTCTTGAGTAAGTCTCCAAATATGTGAGGAGTGCAGAAGGCACCGCGACATCACATTCACCCGCCTTGGACAAGGTGTCCGCGATCTCATTTCCCTCACAATCAACACAATCCACTGTAGATGTATCCAATGGGACAAGGAAAGTCGTTTCAGTCTGTTAAGAATAGTCACTCCCATATTATCCCGCACACTATGCCAATTGGCTTGGATTGAACTTCTGCTATCGGGCAAAATCCAGATTTCATCTCCATGAGTGAGTGACGAAACTCAACCAAGGCCTTCATTTAGGGCAATTAGCTCACTGCGAAAGACTGAGCAGAAGTTAGGATTTCTCTTCGTTTTCTTTACATCATGATGTTGCGATTTGATGTAAATTCCACTGCCAGCAGACAGTTACTATCATTTCTACTACACCTGAACAGCGTCTCTTGGAATATCGCCAGTTCTCTCAACAGCCAGTTGCCTAAGATAAATAGGAAGATCTGTTTGTTTGTTCACATGGACTGGTAAATCAGGATGGAAAAAGACAACATCAAGACCTTCCGTCGGGTAAATGCACTGTGCCAGGTGATGCGGTTCCACAGCACTATCGATTAAACTACATGAGGCCACTTGGCTGAAGGGGCTATTTCTCTTGAGCCGCTGATTATTGCACCAGTCCCTGGGAAAAGCAGAAGTTCAATTTTGAGAACCAAAACCACAGAGTTCATGGATGAGGAAAATTGCAGCTTCTGTGGTCAGAGACTGGAGCACCAAACGTAGTAATGTAAAGAATATTCAAATGCCTATCCACATTTACTAAAATTATTATTCAAAAGCTAAAACAAATTAACATTTTTGATGTATATGAAGCAATATTTTAAAAATGTAAATGCATGTACTGTGCTTGAGCATAAAATCTGAATATACGTACAGGGCATATGCTCAGATTAAAAGTTTTTCTCGAAACCATAGCAACCCACACCATGCAGAATTTGATGGCGCTCGCCTGGACGAATTAGCTTCGACGAGTTAGACAAGTAAACTAACATTAGTTTAGAAATACTACTAATCTCTCCAAATTTTCATCCAAAATCCTCTAGACCAATGGTATTTTATTTCATTTATAAAGGCATTCTACTATAATTGCATCATAATCACGTAACTTGCAAAATGTAATGTTCGTAAATTTTAGTTAATTTACATTATGAACATGGTCCTTTGCGTATAATAAGAAATTTAAGAAAATTGATATTATAAATATTTCCTAAATATAGAATTAAATTAAATTTATTTTTCGCCCAAAAAATCGAAAGATCTCATTCAATGCACGTCGGGTTGCTATGCTAGCAACTTAAATCTTAAATTTTAAATTTTTTACCTGTTTTTTATTTATTTATTTATTTTTTTTTTTTTTTGCTGCGTTACAGTAAAACAAGTAACGATATATCTCAATGAATTACATATGTCTAAAAAAAGTCCAAGAGAAGGCGTCAGATAAGAAATCGAATATGACAATCGTACGCTGAGCTGATGTTAGTCCTTTTAGTGCTCGCATTAGCGGAGGTTCATCATTACTCACCAATAGCGCAATCCAATGTTAACCTCTGGGAAATTTATTTATGTGATTACTCGTTACCTAATACAGTTAACGAAATACGGTTTTCTCTATCAGAAAGTAGGCATTCTGTACCGATGTAAGGCGTTTTAAAAAATTGTTTTCTTAATTTTTAAGTATTTTTATGAAGACGGTGCATTTTGTAAATTTTACTCAAGTTTTAAAGCTTTTTATAAAATACTGAAAATGTCGGAAAATATTTGTTTAAAACGTACAATGTTTCATGGAACGTTTATTTTCCGATGACGAAAACCTTATTTCGATAATTATATCAGGTAAGGAGTAATCACCTAAATAAAATTTCACAAATGTTAACACGGGATTTAGCGACTGACGGACGTCTGAAAAAGTTATACCAGTGAAGCGTCACCATAAGAACATTTCATGAACATTTTTTCCAAATATGGCACATATAGGGAGGGCAGAAGAATAATTTGTATCATTTCTGTTAGTCCCAGTAATATCTTTATCTCCAGTAATTTAAAGTTTAAAATTGACGTAATGATGGCAAAGAATTTATTCTGAGGCAATAACCTATTAGCGAAAATTTCTAAAACTGAACATTCAGTTTTATTATTTTGGTATTTCTCGCTTCATTTGACTACTTGAATGTAGAGTCAAAAAACATTATATTAAAAATAATTAATATCCTTTTTTAATAATTTAGCAAAAAGTGACGTTAACTTACTCTATTATTTACATCGGAATGACTTTAGAATAAACGATTGTTCAATAACAAACTATGCTCGCAATAATAATGTGTAATGCAATGTGCTTCGATTTAAACTGAAATTTTATTTTTCCGCGTATTTATTTTTTTCTATTATTGAATTGAAGAGCAGTGAAATAGTAAAATTAACTTTTATAAATTTTACAAATTAAAAATTTTGATGACGTTAAATACAATGCGTTTTTCAACACAACATTAAACATCCATTTCCTACTTTCATAATGAAAAACATTAAACATAAAATCTCTTTTTGAATTGTATTTATATTTTCGGATACTTACTAAAATGTAAAATAACATTTGATGTCTCATGTGAAAATCATCTTAACGCTGCATGTCTGTCCTTCTTTTAACAATTTGGTGAAAAAAATATAGTAAATTACAACTTTGTTTAGATCCAAATGGCTCTTAATATAAAATGTTTGTGTTGATTAATAAATTATGTTGAGGAAATATTTTGTTATATTAATTAAAGAGAATTAATTGCAATCATCACTATTGTAAACATTTTAATGCATAAAATATTTTTGCATTCCATCTGTTTTTCATTAGTCGCCATTAAATATTTTCACTCATACTTTCATACTTATCGATTGGCAGAATTAATCTTTTTTTCAATTTCTCTAACATCATTCCTTAAAAATGACGAAAAAAACAACGAAAAAGACCTTCAATTATGAATATCTTCAAAGAAAATATAATTAAATGAATTATGTTGGTGTAGAATGATTAAGAAGCAGTTATATTGTATGTGTAGTAATTTTTATATTAATTGATGAATTTTATGATAGTGTTTATTATTTTCTTAAGTGTTTCTATGGGAATCGCCTGTTTTGAGAAAGTGATTTTTTTCCTAATAGCAACGAAATGGCGAAAGGGCGCACGAAAAATACAATAAGACAGATAGCGTTATAGCTCTAGATTTACTATAATGGGAAAGCTCTTCTGCATTTGGGGATTTACAAACCCGATCAAATCAGAGAGTCTTATGCAGCGATTCCCTCCTCTCACGTTGTAGGGTGTGTAATGGATCGCCAATAACATGATGCACATCTCATTTTTAAAAGATATATTCTAATGCTCACTTATACTTGTTATTATGCAGCCACTCTTAAAAAGTTTTGAGATCGTTCCTACGCTCTTCGGAGCTTGATTTTTTAAAATGTTCTTAGAGCTTCTCTTCGAGTAAATAGTGTTTTTTCTATGCTCGTGATTCAGTTCCCATGTAGCACACTCTATTGACCGAACGTTGGCAGTTTGTGGAAACCATTGGGATCCGGCTCGACAGGGTCGTCAAATGATTTGAAAATAGTAGTTTCAGACATATCTTTAATTTGGAACGTATCTGAGAATGATATTCTGAGCAGTTGGCTAATGGTATGGCAAGGCGGACATTTCTTTCTGTGGGAAAACGTTGAATGACAATTAGCCCACAAACAGCCCATGTTAGCCTAAACATTTTGTGCTACTTGGGTTGTATTGTTTGTATACATTTCATAATCTTTTATGTTTTCTAAGGCACGGATATATGGGTTTTCCAGAGATGTTTTTCTGCATAAGAAATGTTACATCAATAGTAGCTGTAAAATACAATGTTTGGCCGCAACGGGCCAATAATAAAACAATACAATTTTTGTTAATGAGAAGTGTGTTTGGCGAGTGGAGCATGCGACTACACATGATGATGATGGAAACTTCAAGGTCAAGCCCTCAACATGTGTCAAGGTATGATAATTTCTCTTAATTCAAGTTGATTTCTTTTAACCTTCTCACCGCCGTGAACTGATATATCCATCCACTATGCTGTAGGTTTCACTGTAATATTAGCATTATTTAAATTAACATAATTCTACAAATATAATGTAGTTTTAAATCATCAAGTAATGATTAATAGTCTCCAGGATTATATTCATATAAGTAATTAAGTTTTTTATATCATGTTTTTTTTAGTACTTTAAAAAAATTACAAAGAAAACATCATTACATTTTTGCCCTTTTGCTCGGCGGTCAGACGGTTAAAGTATACCTTGCGTTGAAACATGATTAAAGTACACAGTTGAGTATATTCTGTTAAGGTTCTCAAACGAGAATATTATATTTTTAAGAGTCTCAAAAGTTTAATATTATTAAATTCGGTATCTTTCAAGTAACCAGAGTAATAATGAGTCTTAAAAATGAATTATATCAATATGAAGATATTAAAATATGTAAAAGTAAGAAATATTTTGAACAGAATAATTATGAATTAGTTGCCTTTAAATGATCTATTGTATATGGATCCAATGCACTTAATTATAGTGTGGATTTTTATGTGCGTATAACTTTTTAAATATTTAATTTAAAAAAATTGGTTTCTTTATTATTTGCTTGCATCGTGTGTTTACTTTATTTTTATTTAAGGGCCTAGTGTTACTGTTTAAAATAACTTAATTCTAATTCTGTATGGGAATTCAGTAATTACAGTTTCAACGAAGATTACACAAAGCATCCTTATTTAATTTAAATATTTTGAACTAACCTTTGTTGTATGTAAACTTTATAAGCATTGACTAAACAACGTACGATCACATTAATTATGCAATATTACAAGTATAGACAAGATGACTGTGAGGATTATAAAATATTGTAGCCAAATTTTATAAAGTGTCTAGAATTTTCCATCACTTATCGCATTAAATATTAACATCCTTAAAGATAAAATAGCATTTAAGTTTTCGGGTTCTTACCCTAACACATTATCACGTTGAATGTTCCTTTTGCTAGTCAGTTAGAATTTGGAGATTACATCTAAGTTCAAATATTTCTATTTTTAACATCTTTGTAAAAGAGTTATATTCCTTTTCTAATTTGCTTACATTCAAAAGATTCCTTTAAATGAAAAAATTTTGAACTAATAAATTATCTTTGGATTTTTTTTAAAAAAATAAAGTGGAGTGATAGAATAAATTAACTTTTATTTGCATTATTGTAACAGATTTAGTTGTTTTCTCTCAATTCAGTTTGACAACATACATACAAAATTGTCTTCTTTGTTTGTTCTTCATTTCATAGCATCTCGCTTATACCAGTAAAAATAAATTTTAATCACATTTATGCCTTCGGATGACGTTAGAGCTTAAACGTTAAAAAAGTTCATTTCAACAATGCATTCCTTTTAAAATATTTCTTTTTTAACAATTTAGTAACAGAGTTATAGGGTAACCCGCAGTAACTGGCACTTTAAGGATCCTTTCTTGTTCAAATATCTATTACAAAGTTTTAAATTTACTTGATACTTACCTTTGTTTTTGAAAGTATTGTACAGATAAATTAAAAAAAATATTGGTGGCAACATTTTGAAAAATTATACATTTTATTATTAAAAATTAATCTTATTCATAAATATTGTTAAAAACTCCAGTAACTGACACCATCCCTATTTTGAAACACCAATAACTGACACAAAGTGAACAAGTGACTGACACTTTATTTTAAAAGATTAAAATGCTTAAAAAAAACCTTTATTCTTTATTATACAAACAAAATACATTAACATTTATTATAAAAAGTGGGATTTAGTAAGCTGTACTGCATTATTAGTAATGCTGAGTATATAGTAAGAGTATATAGCAGTAATATTTAGTACTGCATTATTAGTAATGCAGATATCCAATAACTGACATTTATGAACCAGTAAGTAACATCTGGTGTCAGACACTGTTAAAACAACTTAAATTTTAATGGTGTTTACTACAAGATAAATTTAATTTATTATTATGCATTTTTAAACAGTTTAAATAATAGATTTCAACTCTCTTTAATATAACCATTAATTAACACCTCTGTCAGAGACTGGTGAAATAAAATTCTAGGAACCAATAACTGGCACGCCCCATTAAGCTAAATTAAATAACTATAAACCATAAATCATGGCTATAAACATAATAACTATAAACCATAATAACTATAAACCAAAACTATAACTATAAACCATAAATCATGGCTATAAAAATAATAACTATAAACCATCATAACTATAAACCAAAACTATAACTATAAACAACTATAAAAATAACTATAAACCAAAACTATAACTATAAAAATAACTATAAACCATAAATCCTAATACATCATATGCATCTTCAAACTAATTTGTACAAGTATAACTTTAAGAAAAACGTTTAGGATGGTTGCATTACAAATAGATTAGAAAAACACTTCCTTAATTTTAGAAATAAGATGATGGCTTCAAAATGGCCCTTTTTGTATTCTCAAAAATTTCTTCCTTATTGAATATGTTCTTGCCCCCCTAGTGGTGAATAAATGGACTCCAAAATAAAAATAAGTTTATCATTTACCACTAGATGACATTACTTTTGCAGAATTTTACAACAAAATGATTATTTGAGTTAGATTTTTGCTCAAGTGTCAGTTACTGGGGGATTTCACCCTATTCATTTACTGTTATGTTTACATTCAAATGACTCTTTTAAAATGGCTGTTTATTTAAAAAAAAATAACATTGCCAAATCCTTTTCTTTTACATTGAATGACGAACTGTAAAAGAATAACTTAAGTTCTACATCCCATTATTATGATTGTTTTCATATTTTTCTGTGGATTCAGTTTGATAACATCACATACAATACTCTACTTTCTGTCTTTGTTCACCATTAATCACATTTTACATCATCACATTTCATACTATTGTCCTTATAACATTAAAGATAAAATACAATTTAGGATAACATTATACACTCGGTGCTTGCTTAAACATGCTTGTTCACATTTAATATTCCTTTTGAAAATCACTTCAACTTTACTTTTAATAATTCAGTAACATAATTACAATTTATTTACTATTTTTGTACATCCAAATTACTATTTTAAACAGAAATGGCTGTTATAATGTTAAATAATTATCGCAGCAAAAACTCTTTTATTTTTTACATTGAATGAAGAACAGTAAAATAGTAAGTTAACTTCTAATTCTCATTATTATAATTGCTTTAATGCTTTTCTCTCGATTCAGTTTGACAGCATTACACAAATCTGCTTTATTCCATGCCATTAACCATGTCATTTCATACTATCGCTGTTCTATTAAAACTTAGTAAACGTTGTGTTAAATATTAACACAAACTGGAAACAGAATCTAAAGAGTCCATAAAAACTCCGGAGGTGGAACAGTTCATAAACGGCAGATTCCGGTGGTAAAAGCGAGTCATGTGGGATATCATGTTTCATGTATTTTTAGGCGCGTTCGTAATTATATAAATACGCAGCATCTATAGTCGTCCTATTGTCTGTCCGCATCTAATAGATCAAAACTACCCAAACGAATGGTTTGAAATTTAATATATATAATCATTGCAGAATGTTGTCAAGACATTTCACATTTTATGAAATTGAATCAAAACTTAAAAAGATATTAATAAAAGATTTCTTCATTCTATTAAATCCTATCATACGTAATTAATTCAATGATATCCTGTGATAGGTAATGATTCTAAGTTGCCATGGTGATTACGTCCTATTTAAGACGGAGTCATATTATTACCGTAATAATGAATTTAAAAACCGAATTTGTATACTAAATTTGTTTAATTATAGTAATCCTATAATCTACCGACAGTTTTTTGGATAGATGTTTCCGGGGAAATAGATATTAAATGCAAAAAGAGTCTTAATATGGATTTCAAGTTCTGAAATTTTCAAAGCTAGGCTTAAGTTTTCCATTGGAATTTTCAGCCAATGTCAACAAAAGATAAAATGTTGCCAACTTAAAATGTACTTATTTTATTATGGGAATTAATCATATCATATAATAACACACGATATAATTCATTTCACTAAAATAATAACGATGATTTTTTTTTTTTTTTTTTTTTTTTACATTGTCTTGTATTGGATATTTCGCATAGTATGATTTTAATGTAAAATAATTGTAATTAATTGTTTGTAAAAGTGGATTGAAACTTAATTTCATAAAATAATATTAATAACTATAATATGAAAATCTGCATATAAAATATATTTTGTATTCATGTATTTTTGCATGAGAGTGCAACAGTTATTGCACCAAGATGTGAATATTTATAAAACTAGTTATAGTAAAAACGCACCTCATTTGTCACGTAAAATATCCAACTTGTTAATGCTGTAACCAAACAAACTAATATCAGTTGATAGAAAATACCTGTAATAAGAAAACAGTGCATCAACAGTTTCCAAACGATAGAAATAATGAAAAATTCAGGTTTTTGCAGCCTTGTCATGTGGGATATAATTTTTCATGACTTTTTAACGCTAAGGCAAATCACACTAATAATATTTAATAGAAATTACCTTTAACAAGAAAAAAGTACGAATTACTTCCTTATTAGCTTTAATATACTATCGAGCATGCACGGCAGTGTATCACTGCTTATTTTACTGTTTATTACTGTTAATTTTACGGTATAATACTGGCAGCTGGGATGCCAGTATTACACTTTAAAATCAACATTTTTTTTTTTTTTTTTTTTTTGCTGTGTATATATATAATCTCTTAAATAGATAAACCACTATTAAGCTTAACTAGATCTATCTTTTTATTAGGAACTGTAGAGTAATATTATGGCAAAGTATAAAACTAAAAAAGTAGCTTTAATAAAGATAAAAAGACTGTCCTAGATAATGAAGAAATATGTTCGTATATTATCCATAAATCATGAGAAAAGTGCTAAGAAAATAGATTCTTTTAAGGAAAAACTTGAAATGCCCGCCTTAAAGTTGATGAAAATACTTTCTTTGTTAATGAAAAAAGATGAAACTATAATACTAATAAATGTTATGAAAAATCCCCATTGAAAATAATAAATAATATGAGAAACGCAGATATTATAAGTTTATTCGTTTAAGAAATTTAAAAACAGAATGTATGTTGATATTCAGCAAATACTGAAAATATTAAACTGAGACTTCGCTATGATAAAACATAAGTAATTATTATTTTTTCCCTAAAACAAGGTAAAAAGAAATAGGAAAAAAGAAAATCCACAAGACTCTTTATTATATTTTATACTCTACATAGATTTTTACGATTTTAAATAACGGTAAAGAGAAATTAATGTTAAATTTGCTTATATAAATATATTCATTAACAACATAGGTTTTATTCAATTTTATTTAATTTCCTGTATTACTTAATTGCTATTAGAAATATGATATAAACTTTTAATTTAACTTTCTCTAATGATATGCAATTCAATCATTTCCTTCTTCATTTATTTTTTGTTTTGTTTTTCTTACAATATTTTTATATGCTAAACCCTGCAGAGAAATTATGTCCGTGTATCATTTTTTTCAAAAGATTAAAAATAGTTCCAAATGTACAAGCCATCGTTGAAAATGGTATTATAATTAACAAATAATAATTCAATAGGGAAAAAATCATTTGTTTATGCTAATTAATTCACAGATCGCAAATTTCCCCTTCAGTAAAGCTTCTTCTAAATAAAGCATATAAAATCAAGTTCTAATATTAGACTTTTTCTCGTTAGTTTTGAAATAGCTTGCACATAAATTACACACGTGTATTACTAATTATTAAAAAAGACTAAAATTAGTTACATTCTCATGTAGCCAGCATGGCAAATAGCATTATAATTAACCAATAACTTTTAATAAGCAAAATTATAACATTCTTTAATCTGTGCTAATTAATTTTATGTTCGCAAATTTCACTTTCAAAATGCAATGTAAATTTATGACGAAAGCATTTAATCACCGTAACATTTACATTTACGGACTTTTAAATAAAACTTCAAATTGAATTGGAATAATAGAGTTTTTCGTTTAATTTTGAAACACCTTACACAAAAGTTACGCACGTGTTTTATCATTATTTTTTTAATATTAAAAGTAGTTACCTGCGCAAGCCTGGAAAATAGAATTATAATTAATGAATTGTTACTCCATTGAGAAATGATAACTTTATTTAGTTTGTACTAATTGACTTGGAATTTAGAAATTGTACTTTCAATAGAGAACATAAATTTTCTGACTGAAGGCAATTAATTACCATACCATTTACAGTTACTGGTTTCTAAATAGGGCATCGAATCAATTAATTTAAGTTTCATTTGAGTAATTTGTCATTAATGACCTGGTAAAATGCATTACAGATTCCATGTTCATGAATGTTTTCATTTCAATAAATAGAAGGTATTCAGAATCCACTAGAACTTCTTCGTAAAGGGTTTATACTTTTTAAACTATAATAGATTAAGGATGTTCTTGTGAGCGAATAAGAGAAGTATACCTAAAAGACAATTAATTTTGTAAATATAATTTTGTTTATGTAAAAAATAAAATAAAATAAAATTGGACATCTGTAAAGAAACTTACTCAAGACTGTGCACTGTTAAAAACTCTGTGCTGTGTTGAACCAACATTTGTGCTGCAGTAGCCGAAACCATAAAATGGTGAAATCCCGCTGCAACATTTGGAGCTCCAGTTGAAACAAAACTTTAAATGTTGGAAAGATCTTTCACCATTTAATGATTGCAGCTATGCTGCACCAAAAGTTCGTTCGATCCAGTACAAAATATTTCACAGTGTGTATTTTACCATGTGTTATGATTTAACCATGCTGTGTTACTATATACGTAACCCTAGCAAATTATGAATAAGATACTATTGAAACATGACGTAATAAAAAAGAAAGAATCGATTTAGAAAGATTCATGTCATATATTGTATGTATTTTTTTCAATTTTAAATATTATTTTAAATACAGGGTGATTATAAAAAAACTATCCCGATATATGAGTCCTTAACTGTCACACCGTTCACAGAAACTGACTAAAATTTTGGTTTTAAGTATTTTGAGGTATGCGCTCGAGAATCGTATGAAAAACAACAGTTAAACTCTAACAGTTACGGTTACAGTGACAAAATCTCAAAAATTTCAAATGGCAACACCTATTTTTTTTATTGGAATGTGATCTTCATAGTGAAAAACCATAAAAAGCATTGAAACGGTACCTGTAGCACGAAAATTGCCGGCGCTAGACAGACTAAGAAGAAAAGTGAAAACAACGAATAAGGATTGAGAATCAACAGAAAACAAAACATTTTATTGTGTTTCACAAATTTTCCACGTCACACACGAAGACACGTTGCATACGGCAGATGGTGGATAGCACTGAATAATAAAATGTTTTACTTTCTGTTGCTTCTCTGTCCTTTATTGGTTATTTTCACTTTTCTTCTTGGTCTCTCTAGTTCCGGAAATTTTCGTGTTACAGGTACCGTTTCAACGATTTTTATGGTTTTTCACTATGAAGATCACATTCCAATAAAAAAATAGGTGTTGTTGCCATTTGAAAATTTCAAAATTTTGTCACTGTAACCGTAACTGTTAGAGTTTTAACTGTTGTTTTTCATACGATTCTTGAGCGCATACCTCAAAATACTTAAAACCAAAATTTCAGTCAGTTTCTGTGAACGGTGTTACAGTTAAGGACTCATATATCGGGATAGTTTTTTTATAATCACCCTGTATATACATTTAATAAAAAAAAATTTCACCTATAATATGCACTTAAGTAAAAAGGTGATTTTATTCGGTTGATTTCAATTTTATGTGTTATCGAACTAATATAAAAAAAAGTATGAATATCCTTTTAATGTGAACTATGAATATAACTTTTAAAATAAGAGTTTTTTGAATAAATGTATTTATTTATTCCTTACTTTTACTGTCTATCTTTTTGTTTTTATAATTGCTCTTTCTAATTTTTTTTTTGTGTGTTTTTTTTTTATTTAAAAGATCGATTCTAAAATATTTCCTTTATTTCTCAAACCCCCTGCACATAAAAATATAACGCTGTTCCAATGGATAGGTACAAATGTGCAGACAAATATGGATAATAATGTTACAATAAAAAATAATAATTATTTAATTGTAAAAACTCTATTTACTCTGCATTCATTTACTTTGAATTCACAAATTTTACTTTCAATAAGCGATATAAATTACATGACGAGAACATTTAATTACCCAATTACTTACATTTACTGTCTTCTAAATACAGCTTTTAAATAAATCAATTGACTTAAGTGCCATTTGATTAATTTGTCGCTAATGACCTTCTAAAATGCATTCCAGATTCAATGTTTTCGTTTAATTGAATAAAAGATAGTATTCAGAAGCCACTAGAACTTCTCAGTAAAGGGTTTTTAGTTTGTAAAGCAGAAGCGATTAAGGCTATCCATGTAAATGAATACGAGAAGAAAATCCAAAAATCGAGTACTTTTGTAAAGAGAATACTGTACATGTAAATTGAATGAAATGAGACATTTGCATTGAAAAATCTTCAATACTGTATTACATGTTATAATTTAGCCATACAGTGTTAGCAGCGTGTCTGTTCTTATCATTTACCAATAGATAAATACTCAATTGTTAGTTTTAGAGGTATTGTTTAAATTTAAAACAATGTCTCCAATGTTGTTTTCCATCATAGTAAAATTCATTTACGTCAAAATAGTTATTTAAAAAATGTATACGTAATGCTAATATTTGTACGGTCCCTGGTCCCTGTAAGTTATATTTAGAAATAATTTTCCATGCCCTAACAAGTAAAACAGAGTAAAATCCACTCATCTACGACCAAAACTTACTGAGTTATGATACTTTGAATTGCATGAATGTTTGACATTTTCTGTTACTAAAAGCCGAAGGAGTGCAAGAAAATGCTGAAATTTAAGTAAACAGATAACTCGACCATAATTAGATAAGTTTAAAGGTCGTACAAAAAGGAAATTTTTATTGTCTTATTTGATAGAGCATAGAGAGTGTTGTTATATATACAACTTACAGGACCCATGAACCGTATAAAAAATTTTAATTTCATAACTTTTTAAAAAAAGTAACTATTTTGACGTAATTGGAATTTTATATGGAGAAAAACAACTTTTGACATATTTTTGGAATTGGAACTATGCCTCTAAAACAAACTGTTTAGTAATTAGCTAATGGTAAATAATAAGAAAACACACCCTTTATAAAACTGCGAAGCTAAATTATAACGTGTGATAAAATATGGTATGGAGGATATTTGTATACAAATCTAGCCAATGATACGAAGTAAAATCTTCTATAATATATCCTGAATAATTCATGAGTAAGACGCTAACAGAAAATGCTGGAAAAGAATCATTTAAAAATATTTATAATATTTAATAATGTTATTTTTTTAAAATTTAAATGAGAAAATTTTATTAATAAGATTATTTGTGCAAATACGCTGAGATTCAACATTGATTTCATTTGATTTTTCTAAATTTCCTGTACTACTGAATTGATGTTCAGATTTTTTTTTTTTTTTTTTTAAAGTGGTAACATGATAATTTATTCAAGAAATGCAATTTACTTATTTAATTTGCTCACTACCTTTTATTGTTTTTCTTACTGTTTTTGACATATTTTGTTTATTTAAAAAACTTCATACAGATTTTTTTGGTTATCTTTTAGAATGTAATACTTTCGTTGTTATAATGATGCTAAAAATGTACTTTACTTCTGTAAACCTCTGTAGATAAAATATAACCGTACTAACGTTTCAAAGAGTAGTTCTATCGATTGGTTCTACATGTACAAAAAAGGGTGAAAAATATCATTTTAACTAACAAATATTTATTTAATTGAGAAAAGAAAACTTTATTTAGTTAGTACACCGCTGTCTAAAATTTAAGGGGCAGTGACCGAATGCTTTTGCCTTTTTACACGGTTTGTCGAATATCTGCTGAAAATTTTGACAAATTGTTCTTGAAATTCGAGGCACGTGTTTGGCTTCAAGAACAGCAGAAACAGTATACTGCAATTAATAAATTAATATATTGAATATTTGATGAGATATGTGCATTTGTAAACTGCGCATGTGCGAACTATACCAAAGATTTTTTTTTTCAAGATTTGGTAGTCAATTCTATAGAGTAAATCATATAAACAGACCAGTCAAATAGCGTGAAAACTCAGAAAGATACCAGCAATACAGTGAGCTAATTGATAAATTGGGAAAAAAATCCCTTATAATCCAAAAGGATTTTCCTCCGAAACTGTCAATTATCTCACTGTATTTCTGGTATCCTTCCGAGTTTACACGATATTTGGCTGGTCTGTTTATATGATTTACTCTATAGAATTGACTACCAAATCTTGAAAAAAAAAATATTTCGTATATTTTGCGCAAGCGCAGTTATAAAGTATTTTATACAACCACCAGTAAAAACCACCAGTAACAAAAGTTACAACGTGACAAAACCCACCATAGTGACATAATAACAAGTGAAACTCTCGAAAGAAGACCAAGATTCAAAATGTGAAAACCAGCTCTAGCACAAGCTAGAGGTAAAAATATATCAAGAAAGAGACAAAAAACCAATGAATGATAGACAAAAAACAACACACAACAGGGGCGAGCCTATAAAAACGCCAAAAAGCCTTGACAGAGACAAATACAACAAGAAGGGAAATCAGCCCATAAAACAGGCGATAAACACTACAGCGACAACCCACCATGAACGTGACAAGCTAACAGACATGGTAAATATGTAAATCTATGTAAGCTAATGGCACCTGGTGCATGTAAAATCCGTCGTGGGTGCAAAGCCCTCCAAGTTACCTGTGAATAATACCTCTGGGGGTGCCTAGTCAGGTGAGGGTCTCGTCACCTGATCAAGGTTCTAAATTACGAGACCTATTAAATCTGTCAATTCAACAAAGTTAAACAGAAACCTTGAACCGGCAAACAAAGATAACGGTAGCAAATCACAAGAGAGCAAGCACAGCAGCGATGTGAACAAATCAATAGTCAGGTGGATCACAGCCATGCTGTGATCAGGCGATTTCCGCCCCGCACCCAGGTACTAACCCGTTAAGCTAGGCATTCATGCCGGGCAGGTAGGGGCCTGGTTAGCGGTATAAAAAAAAAGTATTTTATACAAATGCCCATATCTCATCAAATATTCAATATATTAATTTTTTAATTTCAATATACTGTTTCTACTGTTTTTGAAGTCAAACATGTACTTTACGTCCTCGAATTTCAAGAACAATCTGTCAAGAGATTTGCAGTAGATATTGAAAAAAACATGTAAAAAGCGGAAGCGTCCGGTCACTGCCCCTTAAGTTTTAGACAGCAGTGTAGAAATCACCTTGGAAATTACTTGTTGTTTTATATCAACTAAGGATTAAAATTTCTTGTCGAAAATATTTAATTACCGTACCATTTATATTTACTTTACTTTTGATACTTTAGAAAATCAATCACAGAGAGCGCGAAGTATAGGCTTCTCAGAATCAATTTTTATTCCATACTAGTAATTTAAAAAAAAAAAAACCTTATTTAATTGCAGAATTTCAGGGATTTAATAAATGATAAATTTCTATTCGGATTTACTGGTGATGAAAGATTAAAAATTCTGTAAAAGACGTTCGTCGCGAAGGGTGTTAATTTAAATGCCGTTCCAGTAATTTGCCATTAATGATCTTCTAAAATGCATTCTACATTCAATGACCATGAGTGTTTTCATTTGATTAAATAAAAGATATCCCGAATACATCAGAAAATTTCCCTAGGGAGTTTTAGTTTTAAAGCAGAAGCGATTAAGTCTATCCTTATGAGAATAAGTGGGGGATATTTAAAAGCCAATCCTTTTGTAATGAGACTATTGTATGTGTAAGTAAAATAAAACGAGACTTTCATATAGAAATGTCTTCAGTTGTGTGAATTTCATCACATGTTATAATTTAACCATGCAGTGAAATTATATGATGTAACCCAAACAAATCATGAGTAAAATACTACCAAAACATGATGACAAGAAACGAAAGAATCTAGTTAAAGATGTACTTTTTAAAATTTTAAATATTATTTTAAATAAGAAGAAATTTTTAATAAAATTACCTATAGAAATATATGTAGCATACAAAACTGATTTCCTTCGATTGTTGTTAGCTACTTCGACTGTCTAAATTTTTGTTTTTGTATTCCTTACTATATTTTTAACTATTTTTTCTAAATATTATCATAGAAACTCGACAGAGTTTCTCGCCAAGCATAAGAAACAGCAATGCATTGAACCGTAAATGAAAGGAATTTCCGCCAATGGATGCCAAACGATTTTACAAAAAATTTTTAGCACTCTGTCTAGTTTATATTTTGCGGACGGGACAAAACGGGTTTTTGACACATCTATATCTCGCTTTCTATTTATGATAGAAACAAAATTCTTGATTCTATGGAATGGGGCGTGCCAAATGACTAAGAAATCAAAAGAAAAGCAAGATCTGTCGAAAAGGTCTTCAGGAAATGCGATTTTAAAAGTGCTGTTTTTTGCAATTTTTAAATCTTGTACAGACCAAAAACTGTTGACAGGTCATGTAAAAATATTATATTCATGTTAATTAGTTTTTGAGTTATATCAGTTTAAAGTCATTGATTCCTATACTTAACATACAGCAAAAAACTGTTGACAGGGCTACAGCAATGTGTAATTATTGGATTTTTACGTGGTTTACGTCATTTGAGTTGTTTTTATGAGTAGTTCAAACCTTTGTAAGTTTCATGAAAAAATATTAATTAGTTTTTGATTTATATCAGTTTAAAGTTATTGATTCCTATACTTAACATATAGCAAAAAACTGTTGACAGGGCTACAGCCATCTGTAATTATCGGATATTTACGTGGTTTACGTCATTTGAATTGTTTTTATGAGTAGTTCAAACCTTTGTAAGTTTCATGAAAATATATTAATTAGTTTTTGAATTATATCAGTTTACAGTTATTGATTCCCATACTTAACATAGAGCAAAAAATAATAAATGACCCAACTCTTTTAGAAATGGTCGTATACACATGATATTAAGATATGTTATTATTTAGTCGACCCAAGTAAGCTCCCTATTATAAAAAAAATAGTAAAATTTAAGGTTCGTTTACAGGTTCTCACAAAAGATCTTTTGATATAGGGCTAAAGAATTTTGTAATTATCCGATTTTTACGCGGTTTGCAGCAATTGCATTGTTTTTATAAGTAGTTCAAATGTTTAATATTTCGTATAAAAATACGAATTAGTTTTTTTATGTATATTACTTAAAAGTGATTTATTCCTATACTTAAGATGAAGCAAATAAATATTAAATGGTCTAACTCTTTTTAAAAAGAACGTATGCGCAGGATGTTAAAATATGTTACTACGAACGACCTAAGTTAGCTTCCTATTGTAAAACAGAATTGTAGAATTTACTGTTCGTTTACAGGGTAACTCAAAAGATTTTTTAATAAGACTAAATAGTTGTGTAATTAGCGAATTTTTACGTTGAAGTACTTGATTCCTCAACACAGAGGAAAAACAATAGTAAATAGCATAATTTTTGTCAAAGTAGCTATATACATAAGATATTCAAATATGTTACTACATCCGATTCATTTAAACTCTCTATTGTTTGTATTGTTGTACCATATACGTTTCGTTTACAGAGTCTGTTAGAAGATCTTGATTACATTACAACCGATGTATATTTACTGAGTGAGATGTATTTTAATGATTTTATACTGTTTCAATTTCTGTAAGGTTTTATTATCTTGCTTTAAAATGTAATACGAGTTCATTTTGTCCGCCTGAAAGCTCGTCGATCTTAAGCTCTAAATCTATTAAAATATAGTATTTTCATCGATTAAAAAAAACTGTGTTTATCTATAAATATATAATTCTAGCGCATTAGAAATTGAATGAAACAGCGATTACAAAATTCCAACTTTACATTCATGCGCTGAATAATAGAATGTAAAAATGTTGCAACCCGAAGATTAGAAGTTTTGAGTTTAAATATTTGACGTTCATAGAATCTCCGGCTATGACGAACTTAAAATGCTCTAAAAACGGTCCTAGAGCACAATGAAAAGGAAATAACTTCTTAAATTCCCCATAAAAATTAAAAATGCTATATTTCGTATACAATAGGTGATCGGTAACGAACTGTTCGTTTTACGAACAAATCGGTTAACGAACACTTTCGCGTAAGATTTTTATGTTCGGATAACGAACACTTTCAAGAGATTTTTATGTTTGGAGAACGAACACCTCACGAGACAAAGTCATGATGAAGCAATGCCGTGTTTCATATTTGCCGAGCTATACTTATTGATTCTATTGTTGACTTTGGGAACATTTTAACAGTTTCATACATATGTCCTAATTAATTCATGGACTGCCGGAGATTGAGGACCTATATTTTAGGATCCCCGAATTGGAATGGACAGACTAGAAACATTAATTATGTATTTTGTGTCTTTATGTATTTTGTGCATTTAGTAAATATAATCCTTTTTGGTTTAATCACGCTCCTTTATAAAATCTAATTTAAAGCTTTATGATTTATCAGATCAAAAATTTTAATAAAATTTTACATTTTTTTAAACGGTTCATTATGTAAACGCATTAGTCTTTGTGGTATATTTACAAAATCACACAAAATTTTGGAATACATGTCATCCTACGAACATTTTCTATTTTGAAATCACTTTAATAGTTTTTATACTTTTGCAAACGTTGCGAATCTTATATTTTTCCGATTCTCGAAACGTTGATTTAAAAAACTTAACAAATAAAAAAACTTTTAAGGTGCTCAGTAATTTTCCAGAATAATATTTAATATATTAGAATAAAAATCTCTGTAAATTACAATGGTTCGTAGAAAAACAAATTTGATTATTCTCGGTAAAGTATGCTCCATAAACTCATTGCTATAATTGACCGAAAAAAAGATGCTTCTTATTTTTCCACATTTTTCTGAAACTTAAGTATTTTAATTATTTTGTAAAGTACTGTAATTGTTTTTTATTTTTTTGTTTTTTGAATGTATATAAACGGAAGAGTGATATAAACAAAAGAAAAAGGAAAATAAACCTGTCATAAATAATCTGATGAATACAGTGTAAGGAAATGAATATAAAAGTTTCCCCGTTGCTATGGTAGTGAAATGTACGTTGGAATAAGTCACTCAATAAATTGTATAATTCTGATGTATAATTCTGTTTATAGCATCACAGTTATTATTTTATTTTTCCCTTTTCATCTTTCTTTTATCTTTTCTTTTCTGAATAAAAATGGAATCTGTGTAATTGAAATTAAATACCTTACAAAAAGGAGTGATATCTCATCAAAAACAACTCGTTGTAAATGATCCCGCCAAGCCACAAACCTAAAACGTCAGCCATAAAAAGAAGTGATATCACATAAAAGAAACGATTTAGAAGTGCATACTCCGAGTCTCGTGTAAAAATCTATCACCACTCATAATGTTTCCAAAGGACTCGGAGTGAGGTACAGTATGTGAAAACTGCTTGGGGACCTGCAGGCTTTTATAACATATGTAGTATATCAATTTTGAAAATCGAAAAAATAAATTTTTAATTTTTGTTATATCATTTTTATAAATATTTTTGTATGCGAAAGAACTGACAGAACGGATTTTTCCCCAGAGTTATGTGATTCCGCTTACGCTAGAATTATTGCAATATATCTCAATTTAGTTAACGTTTATCATAAGGTGCATTGTTATTAATATGGGAATAATCATTATATATATATATATATATATATATATATATATATATATATATATATATATATATATATATATATATATTACAAACTCAAAATCTTTACACGTTTACTTAAAAAATCTTCTTCGTAAGAGTGGTGTTTCTAGTTTAAATAATGGTAAATAAAATCAACAAATTAATTTTTCAAGCTCATAAATAAGAAAAGACATGCAAACACAGAAGCTTCAACTTTTTACAATTTTATGGGAGCAAAATAATTAAATAAATGAAAAAATAAAAAAATAAATAAAAATAATATAGTCATATGTAATTGCAGGAAACGCGAACATTGTAAAAGCCTGCAGGTCGCCAAGCAGTTTTCACATACTGTACCTCACTCCGAGTCCTTTGGAAACATTATGAGTGGTGATAGATTTTTACACGGGACTCGGAGTATGCACTTCTATATCGTTTCTTTTTATGTGATATCACTTCTTTTTATGGCTGACGTTTTAGGTTTGTGGCTTGGCGGGATCATTTACAACGAGTTGTTTTTGATGAGATATATATGTTGTGTTTCGTTCTTCTTTAACGTATTCTCCTTTTGTTGTTATACCAATTAACATAAATTTCCTTTATTTCTTAAGTCTCGTGTGCATAAAAAATACAGGTTTCAAAGGTTAGATACAAATCTACAAACAAAGGTAGAAAATAACATTATAATTAACAAATAAAGTCAATCTACCTAAATGTGATGACCCATAAATGCGACAAATTTCTCGTGCCTAATATATTAAATGAAGCATCGTTTATAAATGTGGCATAATTACACATCTGTATTTCAGGAACAAAACGCGAAATATTTTACAGCATTTAAAGCATTCCTTTTAAGGGGAATTTCCCATTGCAATATACACCATTAATTATCAAACTCCGAAAACAGTTCCTAAATGTTTCATAATTATGAAATTTGGACAATACTTCTTAAGTGCGAGGAATAATCCCGAAATCGAGATTACCCTTTCTTTCATTTTTTTTTTAAATCTTTGAATTTCAAATAACCTCATCGATGGCACTGCATTTGAAGCTCTGTTACCATTTGGAACTAGAGATCTAAAATTTGTATTGTATTTTGGTGTCTGATCTAGATGCTATTAGCGACGAATTAGATCCTTCAAATGCGTAGGGGCTTTCAGTCGATGTTCTAAGATAAGTTTAGGTGGTATTTTCATATATTAAATTAAAATAATGCTGAAAAACAGGAATTGTGGATAATGGAATTTTGTTGAATTAATATATTTAAGAATTTTTAGTCTACACAAATGTTTTTCATTGGCTGAGAACTTCATTACTTATGTCAAGTGGCCAAAATAGGAAATATTATGCCTTTATAGAAATTTAATCAGAAATTCGACGTAATAATGGTGTTGTATAATATCTGATAAAATGCCAATTTAAGAGCCCAATGATAGCATTGATAATGTAATAATAACGTTGTATATTTTCACAAAGATTAAAGAATTATGATCAATGGATAAAGTTTTGTATCCGATGGTTAAGGGGCAACGCAAAAAGTGTATTTTCTCAATTTTCTTAGAGACATAAGGTTCAAGGGATACCAGGTTCAAGGTAAATGTTCAAAATTATTGTCTTTAATTATATATATATTTTTTATTCATTTAGTTTTTAAAATATATTTCTATTATGGAATAACCATGGATTATTTTATAAAATTCCATTCCTATTTTTTCTTTTCTTCCTGGTGAAGTCTTAGCAAAAGAAAAAAAAATTGCTTAATAGGGCTTCTAAAAAGTCTTAGCCGTTATGCTAGCTGGTCGACTGATATTACGGCAGGCCCATTTGAAATATAATATTCCTCCTTCAACAAGACATGGTCAATTAAAATAATAACTTTTGGAGGAAGACACTATAGATTATCTGATGAAATTCTAATTGAAGGCTAATGATAACATTAAGTTTAGCAGCTATGCAATTGTTGAATATGAGGTGGAATTTTCCAGATAATATTGTTACTATTAAGACAGGCAAAGGATAGTAAGCACAATGATAATGAGTGGTCCCCAAAGTTTGAAGCAGCAAAAACGGTGTTTTAAAACATTTTACGAACATAATGAATTAAAGACACATCTGCCAAGCTTCCGGTTTTTATTTTTCAAATCAACTTAATCCAGAAATTGTATAAAATAAAATAAAGTTAATAAATAACCATGTAGAAAGAATAAATATTTCATTAAGTATTTTTTCTGGTTAAAATTATGTTTATTCGACTTGTAAAAATCGGAAGGTTCGCTAATATGACATTGACACAATTGTTAAATTTCAGGAACAACTCCAGCTTTTTTATATAGTCTAAAAAACAAAACATTCTGTCTGTATAATGCCCGTATTATATTGAAATTTTATTTTAGTATACCAAACATCAGGAATTAGTATTGATTTTGGAGAACAATAATAGCCTAGATGTGTCTTTTTCTTTTCATGCTATTATAATCCTTAAAAAACACATTATTCCTCTTAAAATTCTTTTATATTGCCAGTAAAATGCATACATTATCAGTAATCATTAAAAACATATTTAGTTATTTCCTTTAAAAACACATATAGATACAATCTGGCGTCTTAAAAGGTATATTATATACCCAATTTCTTGCACAAATTTTTTAACAATTTAGATTCTGACTTCTTTAATTCTTATTTCACGTTTTTTGTGTCTTTACTCTTCTGAAAAAACTGTAAACTACATCCTAAGAATATAGATACATCTATACCACGCTGACTCTTTGTAAAAAGTTTTCGCCTCTCTCCTGGTGCTTCTCAGTTCGAATGATGTTGAATTTTAATTTCTTCAGTCTTGGCGCGAGATCATAAAGCAATAGTAATACGAAAAGACACATCTATACTACTATTGCTCTACAAAATCAATACTAATGCCTGATGCTGGTATACTAAAATAAGATTTAAACTACAGCATTGCAGGAATTCCTAAGTATAAAACAAATTAGTTTATGAAACAGTTGTCTAGAGCATACAATAATAAACATTGTTTTGGTAAAAATATGTTGTATTCGTCATTCATTTGTTAATTCTTGTTTATTAATTGTTAAAGTTAAAAGTGGTTAAAATATCAATATTAAATTATTCCTTATTTAATTATAACGCAGAATTAAATATTAAAAAAAATAATAAAAAATAAATGAATAAAATTAAGAGGAACTAACATCCATTAAATGTATTGTCAGAATTAAGTTATTTTTAACATCTTATTCAGATTTTAACTACTGTAAATGTGACAAAAAAGATCTAATTGCGACAATGATTTTTCAATCGATTACAGATTACTTCAAAACAAATTCCTTCAACATCTTCAATATTTCTTCAATATCTTCAAAATAAATTACTTTTCACTTAAAAACATAATAATAAAACTTTTTTTGCTTATAGTTGGCATTTTGTATTTAATAAAATGCGAAATATCCTTAAATGTGACAAACTCAGGAGAAATTGCAGCTCATTTAGGCACAGTGACCCTAACTCTTCAATTGGGAAATAAAACATTATTTAGTTTACACAAATGAACTGGAAATTCTTATATTTATTTTCATTTAGGATTATAAGTTTCCTGACGGAAACAGTTAATTACTGTACCATTCACTTTTACTGACTTCTAAATAAAGCATGGCATCAATTAATTTAAATGGCATTTGAGAAATTCGTCGTTAATGATTTTCTAAAACGCATTCCAAGTTCAATGATCATGATTGTTTTCGTTGAATTAAATGGAAGGAATTCAGACAGCACAAGATTTTTTTTTCAATAAAAGTGTTTAATTTTTAAGAAGAAGAGATTAATGCTTTCCATATGAATGAATAAAAAACGTTAATCTAAATTAATTAATTTTCCATTGATAATGCTGCGAATATAAACTAATAAAGCTATAATTAAATGCCCATTGGTCTTATTGAGAAATAAAGAAATGTTAGCCAGCTTATCAGTTTGATTGCCATAGAAAATTTACTATGCCCGTTTGGTGTACCTAAAATTTAGCAATGGTTATTTTTTGTAAAACAAGTGAATGTTTGTTGTTAATACATTAGTCGTCAAAATATCCGATTATTTAAAAATGAACAAAAACTCAGTGATACTTTTAAAATTTTAAATGCAAGCGTTTAAATAAAAATAATAAGCAAAATTAGTTTGTCATATTAAGCAAATACAAAACACAGATATAATTTAAAAATCATTATAAATAAAAAAATATGACAATCAAAATTACATTTTTGAGTGGCTCAATATTTGGTCCGATTTAAATGGGCGAGTTCATAAGTCCAAAAAAGAGATTTAATTTAGTACTAAATCCTAACAAAAAATTATGGCATCTACAGCATTTAATTTTATTATTACGAAGTTTTTAAGAATTGTACATAATTCAGATTTCCCAACCTTATTTTAATGTATTATCATGTGTTCTTTAGAATATCAAGGAATGAATGTCTTTATTTCAAAATATTACGATCACAACTTGCTTTTAGATGATTTCATCGGATTCCAGAAATTTAAGGATCTTCGCAGAGTTATAGCTCATTCTTCTTTTGACAAGCGTCTATGCATGAAGACGATACACTTAGATGTTTTAAAAACTTTATTAAGATATTTTTTCTGTTCTTGCTGCGATTTGTTGGTCATCCCAGATATATTCATGAAATTTTCTTTTGTATAATGATTGTTACTTTGTAAGCGGGAATGCATACGTCAGAAACCTAATCAAATTTTCGAAAGAGACAGCAGTAAAAGTTATCTCATCTCAAAAGAAAATGTCCTTACATTTACGCCTCATTTTGCATCAAAGACTGGAGATTTATGGGTAAGTTTTATTAAATTAGCTAAACGTCATCTCCCCGGAAGTTCTTTTAACTGTTGGAAAGCTAAGTACGTATTCGTGGCAATTTGAAACATAACTCCAGTCTTTCTAATGATGCAGTGTGTCTTACTATTCATGATTTTAAAGTTCCTGAATATGAAAGTAATAAATGCCTCTTTGAATTTGAATTTTTAATACGAGGTGGTATTGCATTTAACGGAAAATTTCCAGCAATGGTGGACACGCGAGTAATTACATTTGATGATGAACCATTATACTTAGTCTAAAAAATTAAAAGTACGAATTATGGCAATTATTATGAATTCATCACTATATCTTTCTTATGGACATAGCTTCCAAATCTTCCGATTTCTTAATACCACTATTTTGAATAGTAACCTTTGTCCTAGTTAATTGTAAATTTCTATCATTAAATAAAGCGAATATTTCTACTTAGAAATAGTGGTAATCGATAATCGGAAGATTTGGCAGCTATGAATGGATCTTTAACAAATGGCAGTCATCATTTTCCAGGGAGAAGATAGATTAACGGGGATCACGTGAATATTTTAACACAGGGATAATTTTTATTGATGATCCATTGTAATTAGTCTGTAATTAGATTCAAAGTAAGATAACTGGTAATCCTTACTGAATCATCACTACATCTGTTTGATGTAATGAATCTTAAGACATGTTCATCACTTCCCAGGGAGATCAAACGTCAAACAGTAGATATAATTCAGCTAACTGATCAAACCGATTAACAGAACGGTTATCTTGTCTGTTGATTCGGTTCTTTTTAATCCTTATGATATACAAACGCCTTATTCTACTGATCCCATATTATTATCAGTATTGCTTTAATTTTTTCCGTTTTTTTTTCTTTACAGTACATAAGTAAATAAATTTGACAAAATTTTGTATATTTTGTAGTATAAAGCTAATAATTGCCTTTATAAATAGCACAAAAGTAAGTCCTTACTAATTGTATATACTGATGAGTCACATAATTAATTTTACGACGAGCTATAATATTAGTTTCATTGTAAAGCACTTTTTAAAACCATCAAATTTTTACAACAAAAATTTTCATCTAGTGAAAAATTGTGTATCCTTCATTTTAATTAATTTCTTTGTAAAATCAAATAACTAAGAGATTTTTTTTCTGTAAAAATATACATCTCTTAGAGAAGTATTCTAAACAATGGTTTATTTAAATATTCTCAAAACACTCTATTGCTCATAAAAGCAATATCAGAGAAACTTGAAACAATGTGATTAGTATTATTGATTTTTTTTACCTTTTACAATATTAAGAAACTTTTTTATTCCTCATTATTTTCATTGAATAGAACACTTAACCAATGAAGTTGGAGGTACTCCTAATTTAATTAATCATAACTACTAGCAATTTACATTGAAAAAAAATGCGTTGCAGATATGCACAATTTTTCCGATGTGAATATGGATTATTTTTTCTATGTAAAATATATTAACTTACGAACCAGTTTTTATATGATTAAATTTAGATTTGCTTCAAATGCATTTCCAGTAATTGAGCACGTTTTAATGGGTATGTTTAAAGAAAACAAATACTGCTGATGTTGTTTTTATTATTGTTTGGATAATAAAAAGAACATGGACTATTAATGTGTACTATCTGATTATTGTTTAATACAAATAGTGCATATTTTTGAAAACTTTGGCATATGGGTTTCATAACAGAACACAATATAATGCAAATACTTTTATATACATAATTTTTTTAATAAAATAATGAAATACATAATATAATATACATAACTGTTAATGGAATACATAAAAACATTGTACCGAATTAAAATCAGCAAACAGTTTAAGCAACACGGATTTTAATTACGTTACTTAACAGTACACTAACACATTACATAAAAACAGCACATACAGGCTATCTGTGGGATTTTTGGATCAGGATGCTCGTATGATTCCTGGACAAAGTTCTTTACATATATACAGAGCAGGGGGCCGGAAACTACCTTCTCACAAGGGAGAAGTCCCAGAGAGCTGTTCGCTCTTCTGCAACAGAGGTCAGAGTACCTCCTATGGCCTCTCGCCAGTTGAGTATATCTGTTCGGTGAGTTTTCAAGTGTTCGTGAGTGTTTAGTCTCTTAGAGATGAGCAGCTGGTGTGAAGTGTGTGAAATCTGAATTATCTGAAGTGTGTGAAAGATACAGACCCTCTGGTCTCAAGTGGCCAGAATTAATAGGATCATTTATGTCCGTATAACGTCACTTCTAAGGAAGCGGTAAAAATTTATAACTACTTGAAAATGCAATGATTCTCGAGTTTGTTAGGAGTTACATCTGGAAGCGGTCTTGCGGCCTGCACAGACGAATTTTTATGCCTAACATATGGTCACGGCTCCTCTGAAGGGATTACTGCTCAAATATGGTTTACTACGCCAGATTTCTAACTATGAGTGAGATTAGATTTAATTGGACTTATTAAAGTCCTGCTAACGAGGAGTGAGTTGTTACAACATCAATAAAAACGAAGAAGAAAAATGAAATATTAACAAAAAATAATTGCGCTTTATTTCATTTAGCTAATATACTATATACTCGTGATTTTTTTAAAATATAATTCATAATGATTGGAATTTTATCTATGGCTAAAAATTGAGTTTCTCTGCTTTTAAACGCTTTGGTGTTCAATGAAAATTTCGTTCTCTTTGTTCGAATCTTACAAAAAGTAAATAATTATTGCCTAGTTTAAAAAAAAATGCTTTAATTTAACTAATTCTTTTTCCTTATCCGTAAGATACTTATCATTTTCTGTAAAGATGTAAATGTACAAGTACCCAGACAATTATTTAAAACAATGGTTTATTAAAATATTCTTAGAAAAATTTACTGTTCATAAATGCAGAATAAAAGAAATTTTAAGCAATGCAATTTGCATTATACATGTCTTTGTCTGAGTTGCTTACTAGATTAAGGATTTACCCTCCCCCCCCCCTCTTCATAACCACCATTGAATTAATCCCTCAACTAATGTAGCTGGAGCAGTCCCCAATTTAATTAATCATGACTTAGTAAATTATAATGTAAAAAATGCCTTTTAGTTATGCACATTTTTCCGGCATTATTATGGGTTTTTTTGTTATGTAATATAAGTGGAGTTAAGAATTTTTTTTCGTGTTAATTAAATTTAGATTTATTTCAATGTTTTTCGCTAATTAAGTAAGTTTATGTAATAATGGAAGGAATCAAAGAAAAATTATTTGTATATTATTTTTGGAATATCATGGACTAGTAACTTAACATTTAACAGTAATAATAAATGTACTGTAATTATACGTTATGTAAAAAAAAAAGAAAAAAAAAAGAAAGAAATCTTTGTATTTCATTTTCTATATCTGAATAATATATTTATTTTTATTTTGCTGTAAAGTATATAACTGTACAAAGATGATTATTCAAAATAATGGTTTATTTAAAACGTTAGTCTCAGAAGACGCTCTTATTCATAAATGCCGAACCAGAGAAACTTTAAACAATGCAATATGAATTATGCATATTAATATCTAATCTTATTACATTATTAAGGGCTTTTTTCCCCTCTCATTACTTTCACTGATACGAACTCTCAAGTAATGTAATTGGAACAGTTTCTAATTTAATTAATCACAAGTATTAGTAGATTGTAATAAACAACAACAAAATAAAGCATTTTATTTATGCACACTTTTTCAGAGTAATTAAGCTTATATATATATACAATATCTGGAATTACGAACAAATAATTACGTGCATTAAATTCAGATTATTTTAAATGTGTTTCTGCTAACTAAACACGTTTAAATAATCATGTTAATACTAAAATCCTACGTTTAGTAATTATTTTAGAATATCATGGATTATTAACAGTTTGGTCATTCTACAAAAAGTTTTACTTTTTCGGTACATGGTAGTTAATTTCTGCCAGGATATATATTTTTAAATGTTTTAAATATTTTACATAATAGAAGCAATTAAAAATACATATTTGATCATAATTAAGGATTTATAAATTTTCTTATTTGGTTATTTGTAACGAATGAGGATATTACTTGCATACCTCCGTTATGTGTTACAGCCTAATTTTCTCTATTAGCATCTTCATAGTTATTTCATGAATGTGATAATTCTATTTTGTATTCAGTATTGTGGGTTTTTTGTCTCACGAAATTCCTTTATATGTATTTTAATTTTATTATGAAAAAAAAAAAATCATACATACATTTTTTCAAAAATTTTTGAACTGCTGTTAAAACCTTTCTTGTATAAAAATATGTGCAACAATTTCTAAAATATAGTTGCATTCATCATCTAAAAAAATATTCAGTGGCTGAAGGTATCCCTTTTTAATTTCAACTATTATCCATAAATGTGCGCATTTTCGTTTGTTTTTAATTATGAAATATTCTAACTGAGCTGCAGATGACCTTGAACATTTTGTTAATACTGTTTTGGATTTAAAGCATAAGCATAATTTATTTAACAAAAATACGTTTTTAATTTATATACTTAAACTTTTTTTTATTAGATATTTACGAAAGTTTTATATTCTAACCTAAATAAGCATGGCACTATAAAAGAAAACAACGTGTATCTGAATCTTCCGTAGATGTGTCCTCCGTTACAATATGCTTAAGGAAATTACCTCATTAACTTTATAATATAAATTAAGCACCAGGTAATGAGAAAACTATATGTTCACTTATATCATTTTAAAAAGAGGTAAAAGATGAATCATTAGATTTAACCAATTAGGTTTTAGCATATAAAATTTTTGGTTTAACATAGGTGCCAACCTTTCATTAATATTCCATAATATGCGGGTTAATTTGACCCAGGTTTAACACATTTCGCACCAGAAATGTTTTTAAGAAATGAAATTAAATAAATTCCACGTAAAAACTTGAAATTGAATAAATAAAGATTCATCCAATAATTTTTCTGGTTTGAAGCGTCGTTAAACTGGGTCAAATTAACTCGCATATTACGGAATATTAACGAGAGGTTGGCACCTATGGTTTAATATTAAAATTTGTACGCTGAGAAAGTAATGTTTTCCGTAGAATGATCCAGTAAAAGAAAGAAAAGGAAAAGAAAATTAGAAAATAATATTTTCCGTAGAATGATCCAGTAAAAGAAAGAAAGAGAAAGAATAGAAAACGTGTATTTGCATACTCCATAGATATATCCACCGTCACAAAATGCTAAAGAAAATTACCTCCTAAACTTTAGAATATAAATTAAGCACCAAGCAATGAGAAGACAATATGACCATCTATATCATTTTTAAAGGGGTAAAAGAAGAATCATTAGATTTAATCAATTAAGTTTTAGCATATAAATTTTTTGTTAAAATTTGTACCCTTAGAAAGTAATGTTTTCCGTAGAATGGCTCAGTAAAAGAAATCAATGCGTATTTGTATCCTCCGTTACAATATACTTAAGGAAGTTACCTCTTTAACTTTAGAATACAAATTAAGCACCAAGTAATGGGAAGACTATATGACCATCTATTTAATTTAAAAAAGAGGTAAAAGATGAATCATTAGATTTAATCAATTAGGTTTTAGGACATAAAAATGCTTGGCTTAATTTTTATATTAAAATTTGTACGCTTAGAAAGTAATGTTTTCTGTAGAATGACTCAATTGTAAAAAATGTGGTATAATTGTACGTTATGTATATATATGCATTTCTCTTTAATTACTCTCCTTTTCTATATCTGAAAGTGTGATTAATTTTTCTTCCCCTGTATAAAGGGAAGTACATTGAAAACAATGTTTCATTTAAAATGTTTAAAAAACTGTATTATTAATAAATTCCGAATAAGAGAAATTTTAAACAATGAAACACCAATTACGCATGATTTTTCCGACTTACAATATTAAGGACTTTTTTCTTCCTAATTACTTCCATTGAATAGAACACTAAATTGCTGTAGTTGAAGGAGATTAATTAATCATTACTATTAGTAAATTACCATGCAAAAAAAGTATTGTAGTTATGCACGAATTTTTACTGGGTAATTATTAATTTTTTAAATGTACTAGATTTGAAATTCCGAAAGAGTTCTAATAAGTATTCAATTTAGAAATATGGTATTATTCTCAGTTATGCACGTCTAAATAATTAAGCTTTAAAAAAATCTTACGGATAATGTTTTTTTTTTTAATATCAAGAACTATCAATAAAATATTTAATAGAAGTAATAAATGTACTGTGACATGCATATTATGTAAACATTTATCTTGGCACTTAACAAGAAATAAAGATATTCATTAAATTTTTTTTTTGATTGACAGAGTTATTTCTTTTATTCCAATCACCAGAAACATCGTCACGTCATTTACGATACAAACATTTCAAACTTGAAAAATAAAAGAATATTGTTGTGATTGTTGTGTTGTGGATAATGTTTATGGAAAATCCCTCATTAGTCATGTAACTGTCATTAAAAATAAGTTTTTTCAAAAAGATTGTTATATCTATTGTGCATTGAAACTGATAATTGGAAAGAAGGTATACAGGGTGTATCTGAAAAAGTGGTCAAAACTTTACGGGGTGATAGAACGCAGCTATACGAGCAAATTTCGTCATAGAATGTATGGTCTGAACACAAGTGGTGAGAAGTTAAAAGGTAGTTTTCCACTGTCGCAGTTAAATAATTAACACAAGAATGAGAGGAGTTACTTCAGAAAATTTTTATTAACAGCAATGTAATTAATGTACATGCTCAAAGAAATTGCTCAAAAAATCTTCTGCGAGCTGTAATGCACGCTTCACACCTGCGGTATAGGTACAGGCGCACATTTGCGAAGACACCAGGCATTTCCCGAATATCCACGGCAACAACGGCAATCCTGGCGACTAGATCCATATCGGTTTCAATGGGACACTCGTAGATTAGGCTTTTCATATGGCCTCACAGGAAAAAGTCCAAACAGGAGAGATCCGGCGATCTTGGTGGACAAGCTATGGGACTACCTCGACCAATCCATCGCCCTGGGAACGTTGCATCTAAAGCGTTCCGAACATCCAAGGCAAAGGCGCACCATCGTGTTGAAACCCCCACATTCTCGACCTGATGGGAGTTGGAATCGGACGCAGCAGCTCCGGCAACTCCTCTCATAGGAATGTGTGATACCATTTACAAAGTCACCTAGCGGCTCGCGCGGCCATACATTCTATGACGAAATATGCTCGTATAGCTGCGTTTTACCACCCCGTAAAGTTTTGCCCACTTTTTCTGATACACCCTGTATAACATAATTTTACTGTATATATTTCAAAGGGACGTGCCTTGTTAGGTTATTTTGCGAGGACAGTTTTTGAATACTCAACATAACTGTATGGTGTTTGGTTGTAGAATTAAGGCGGTATTTGTGAGGCATGTTATAGAAAAATCACACATCTGACATATTAAAATAGGCAATGACAAATGCATCTACCTTCTATATTGGTTCCAGAATCATTCAAATTTGAGGATAGGTACATTTTTGAACATATGCATTTATAGTGGAATGAATATAATTCATATCAATAATTCAATATAATCAAGAATTATAAAAAAGTAAGGAGTGCTGATTTGTTTTGTCTCAACCCCTGTGACACGTACATTAAATTTGCCATAAGGTAAGTTATTTTTTACACTCTTGCGTAACTTATATTTTTCTAAAACTCACATGAAATGAATAGAATTTTAATCAATTAAACATCATTAAAGATTATTTTTTTGACAAATAAGTTTAATGTTAGTTTTATCTTTCTACTTTGATAAAATGCTTTGTAAGTAAAACATGAAATGTTGGCATATTTAGATAAAGAAGCGGCAGCATTTCAGTCTGGAATCTACTGTTTCTTTTTCATGCCAAAAGAAGAAAAAAAATCCATGAAGGTAAAATGCACGGAAATGCTTGCCTCTGCTTTCTTTCCATAGTATCCATAAAGAAAGAGAAAAAATAGAACTAGCGTGTAGATGGCCCATGGGAAACATTTAGAAAGATAAAAAGAAAAACTGACCATTACGTAAATCTGTGGGAAAACAGATAAAGCAGAACAATAGAAAATGTTACCAAGTCAAGCTAGCGATGATAATAGAAAAAATACATAGCTATAAAAATAAAAGATAATAAACAAACTAGAAAAAGGGAAGTATAATCATATATTAACCCTTTGTGATACAACTCCGATTTGAAAAATATTTACTCAGATCTTAGAATACATCATTTTAAACATGTAAAAAATAATTTAAAAAAAGTTAAAACCTTAAAAAAAAATTGACTAAAAGGTACTTTTTTCATATCTGAAATAAACAAAAAATTACATACTCTTCATAAATATTGTCAATTATCTAATATAAACTTGTAAAGTATACGAAAATACCTTTGTAAAAAGACTATTTTTGGACGTATTCAGCATTTTTAATTTAACAAATTCTACGAAGTTCATTTCAGCAATAACGATGCAAAATTACTCAAATGATAAATAAAACTTTGGGATGAAAGATTAACTTAGTATTGCCGTCTATTGAGAATTCCATGAACAATTTATATTAACTGCTGTGTTGGGAGATAGCAGCAATCAATAAAATCGTCTTTTAAAGCCTATTGTATAAGTAACATTGACTTTTGGGTATGTTGCGAATATGCAAAGCGGTGATACAAAGGGTTAAATGAAAATAAAGCGTCAATCACCGTTTTAACTTTTGGAACTTTTGTGTTAAGTTGATGGAAGGATCTTTCTGGTTTTGTAAAAAAGGAAATTTTGTTTTCTTATACTATATCGTGCAAATAATTATTATTTTTTTTAATTTATGTAATGCTTATGACTATATGAATTGCTGATATGAATGATGAATACTGAGTCAATGAAAAATATTTCGACATAAGTTTTAGTTTGTAGTAATTGTGATAGATTTCCAAAATTTCGTATCTGTTATTAGATGTCGGTTGCAGATGCGTCATTTTTACCATTTAGTGATGATCTTTTCCACTTTATCCACACTCTTGAAAATGTTTGTAATAACTTCTAAATGAAATATTTGTTCTTTTATTTTAGTGTTTCCTGTACCTTATTATACCGTTCATATATTTCTTTGTTAAGAACATTAAAAAAAAACAATCATTTACATATTACTGTTAAATACAAATATATTCTATCTTCGTATTAGAATCCGCAGCACAGCGCTGTCGATTTATTTTGATGATTTGCGCAATATTTTATAAGTAATTTCATGTGATTTGAAGTATCCTGTATATGCATTTTTAAATAAATACGAATAATAGTTAGCATAGTTAAACGTTATATGTTGTACACGATATCACATGCTTGTACATAATACGCAGTATATATTTATTACTGTTGTAAGTAATACATTTTTCAAAAGTTACAACGTGACAGAAAATAATACCAGCAAAAACATGTACGAGATTAACGAATAAAAAAAGAGATTATTGTTATTGCACGGCGAATACAAAAAACTTAACTTTACGTACATTCATAATAATAAAAGAACACGATAAATGCAAATTAAAATACAATAAGAAGATAACATGTTACACAATGTCAATTTTTATGTTGTTACTTTTAAAAGTTTTTCTGAATTTATTTAACACCAAATTAAGTATCCCATTACCTGTATAATCTTTTAGTTAAATTAATTCTAGATATGTAATTATATTTATAATTTTAGCCTTTGAAATAACCATTTTATGGTACTTGAACTTAATTTCGTGTTATCTGTAAATGTACATTTTTGGTTATTATTTATGATAGGTTGAAATGTATGATGAATTGAATATGAAACTTTTTTTTGCATTATCGACTTATTTTGAAACATTAATATTATACGAATTGACATTTTCTAAACCTAGTGAAAAAGTGTCATGTTGGGAGTCGAACCCAAGACCCGTGGCTTAAATTTCCAAAGATCTGCTTATTTAGCTACTGGACTGACAACCGGCCGGCTCAAATTGTTATTCACCCAGTTGAAAAACGTCATTTCGTATGATATCTTTATCAATAAATAAGATTTAGTTAAAAACGCTAACCAATGTTCAAAACACACTTATCATTCATAGACTGTAATTATTGCACATATACCGTCGTATACTGATATATTTTGTGTGTCTCTGTAAATGAACGATAAACGTAATGCACACCATACTTTTAAGTGAGCAATTTATAGTGTACTTGAGTAATGCATATAAATTTCATTATGTTTGAAATTGTGAAACATCATTAAATTACACTGCAAACGATTTTTCCAAGTAGTACAATATGAAACAGAACTGTTTTGTTTGACCATGTAAATGAATACTATATACTTTGCACCCCATATTTTACAAAAAACATGTTTTAGTGCGCTTCATAAATGTATATCAATTTCATAATTTTTCAAATGGCATAGCATCATCAAAATACACTTGAAACGATTTTTTCCCATTGACTGTAATGTAACAGAAAACTTTTGACTGTCCCTGTAAAAACAACTATAAGTGTTATACACTTCATTTTCAATAGGGATCATGCTATAGCAAACGACAGTAACATACAAAAATTTCATGGCAATCCGAGCATATTTACGCGAGTTAGAGAACGGACAGACGGACAGACAAACTGAAGTCATAAACACTTTTCCACTGGGTTGGAAAGTGTTAATAAAAAGTGTGTCTACCTTACCAATTTTTAATGGATACGTAGTATATTTTGTAGAACTGTTTCGATAACAGATCAGATGCTATTAGCAGAAGGTTGTCTGAGTCAATTGTATCGGCCGGTTGTCAGTCCAGGTACCTCAATTCCCGGCCTGGACATTCTTTTCACTCAGTTAGAAAAATGTCAATTCGTATGATACCTTTACCAATCCATATGATTGAGTTAAAAATAATATAAAACTTATATATTATTTTGAAAAATATTAATTTAATATATTTTTTTTAATTCCTAGAGCATTTATTTCGTATAGAGAATGTGAGAATACTCTACTAAATTTTTATCCTACTAATTCTTAAATTGATTCAGTTTATGTTTTTGTAGTAACTTTTTTTTAAAAACTATTTTGTTAATAGTTTCTCCCAACTGATACATTACACTGTTAAAAATTCCAAAGAACTTTTCCGAGGTAGCAGAGATGTGTAAAAAAATGCAGTGCAAATAGGTCTTACCACAGATTTTGGAAACCGTTTCCTTATCCTCAGAAACCTACCTTTAAGAGAAAAACACACAGACATCAGAGACTTCAGAATTTGTTTTTCTAAAATAAACAAAAGTCTATGTGCAGAAATTAACAGAAAGCTATATTTGTGTTCCTAAGTTTATGTGCAAAAATAATTTACTACGATTTAAGGAACGTTTCTGTAAAACTCGGAAACTGACAGATTGCTCAAGTTTCTAATTATGCTTTCTTCAAATGGTTTATGAAAATAAAGAAACGGTTTCCGGAAATATCGATAATTAGGAAGTATGCTACATTTTTATAATCCTTTCAGTTATCTGAGTAAACAAATTATGTATTTCTTTACAGAGTAGAAGTATCCAAATATACAGCTGAAAAAAAATCGAAGTAAGACATAGGTATTTATGAAAAACCTAGTGCAAAGTATAGCTTCATTTTTTGGATTAATGCTAATAAAATCTCAAGAAACTACTAAACACACACGCGCGCGCACACATACGCATATATATATATATATATATATATAGAAAGTGAAATATAAATTAAAATATATACAAATCTTTATTTCCTATAACAGTTTGACTTATTTAATGTAAATTCAGTAACTTCGCTTGCAGGATAAATTTTCATTCTGATAGAATTCCGAAGATTATGCTGATAAATAACCTTCCGTTGAAAGAAGCTGATAAATATAATCTTCGGTTAACTTGGCTGTTAATTTTAGAAGATTTTACTTTTCGATATTTTACTTTAGAATATTTTACTGAATATAAAGATATATGAAATATAAAGAAATTAATTTAATTTCAATGACATTTGAATTTTTATGTTGAGAAACAACAAAATTCCTCGAGAATTTAGGGTTCATTTCAAAATAGTCATTCGTGGTTTGCTAATCTTCATAGCTAAATATACGGATGCATATCAGGAAATAAACAAACAAACGAATAAGAAAAACAAGTAATATATATATATAAAAATTTAAGTCAATTCCTACTTAGGTCAAAAAGAATTTTTTTTTTTTCCAGCGATCTACACACTTCGCCACTGACGGTATTTATTCCTAAATTTATATCCTGCTAAATATCTTATATAAGAGAAATTTTTGAAATGTATTAAAAATTAAATAAAAAATAAATAGCTGAAATACTAAAAGTTAATAGCTCGAAAAGTATTTCTCACAAAATTGCTACACAAACTGCGTTAGAACGGTAAAAATTTTTATTTTTCTTGATATAAATTTCAAATCCAATGATTATGCCGTTTTTAAAATATTGAATTTCAAAAATTACCAAACTTCACAATGAAGTACCATAGCGAAACCTTCACGCGTAAAAAGATAATGGGACTGTTCACGGACGAAGATCAGGTGGCGCGCAGGCGAAGGAGACTATAAATATGGAGTGAGTCTATATTTTTGAACAGAAATGAAATATAAAACTAAAATTAATTATTTTAATTTAATTAATGAATTAATATTTGAAAAAACTGTATTAATATCAAGTGTCATCCACTACAAGTTTAAAAAGATGTATTTGAACTTGAGTGGATGAATAAAAAGTATTTTATTAACGATTGAAAATTTGAACAAGATATATAGTGGGTGTGAGCTAATAGTAGGAATTGAAAAAAAAAAACACTGAAAACTGGTATTTCCAAAATTATAATTGGACTTTTAACTGAAAAGTTGGCAGTGTTAAATATTTTCAATAAAAGTAATAGGAAGAAGTAAGTATCAAGAGAACAGTAAAAATTCATGACTAACAAAGAAGACTTCTCTGTCAGCTCTTAATATAAAACTGAATAGTCTTTATAACAATCATCGTCATTGATTGTGTTATTAAATGATTTTTTTATTAGAGATATGTGCAATATCGTGCGTTTTTCAGCACTGGTAGAAAAGAATATTTTGCAGCATGTAAGGAAGAATGTGATGAAGAGTAAGTACTCAAATACTGCAAAGTTATCAAGATGATGATGTACGTGCTTTGGTGCTGAAATTATTGGTTTAAAAAAAATTGATGAAGATAAGAAAGGTTTGTAATTTTGTTCCTTTCAAAATCCTTCCTTTTAATCCCTTTGTCCTGTTTTTTTTTTTTTTTTTTTTTTTTTTTTTTGCGATTTTTGAAACAAAATAACAATTAATATGGAAAATTTGAAAATTTACCACTTTCAATGAAACAATGAATTCTTTACATTTTTCATATCAAGTTTTCCTATTTATAATAAAAAAAATGCATTTTAGATTTGAAATAGCAGCTAAAATTATTATTTTTTTAAAATTATTGCCGATTATATATATATAAATTTAAGATACGATTGTACGTTAGTTTTACTCATATTTCTATGAAAATACATCTCTTATTTCAAACTTAAAATTAAACTGCAGTAATATTGTATATAAAAATACTCACACATATGAAAACTGATACCTATTAAACTCAATTGTACCGTGTAGTTTTTGAACAGACTGAGTCAATTACATTCGAAATACAATAACTAGGTGCACACACTGTTAAAAATAAATCCTCAAATTCACGGTAAAACTACTGGCAGCAAAGTAGCCGGACTTTTTCCGTTCCATTAGTAGATTTTCCGTTTTGAAAGATAAAAGAAGGACAAACTCCGTTTGCAGAAGCGGTAAGTTTCCGTTAACGATCTCAGAAATCACGGAAATATACCTAGCAGCACTGGCAGGAAAGGAAATTATCCGTAAAGAATACACTCGGCTTTTAAAAAATTACCTCTCTACATGTGCTGCCATCTGTCGACTATAAATATTGTGGGAGTATTTACGATCTGATATACTTGAAGAATATTTTCCGGCCGACATCGGGTTTGAACCAGGGATGACCACGTCTCGAGTCAAGTGTCTTGCCCGTTAGACCAGTGGGCGCTTGTTAGAGTAGCAGTTTTAAAGGATGATATGGGGTTTTTCAAAATGGCGGCTTAGAACTTGGAAGCTTGGTAATTTTGAAGTTAATAGCGGGGAGATTTCGTTATGAGATGATGTTCATGTTTTAAAATTGTAATATTAATAGAGGATAAAAATATGAATTATATATATTCTTAATTTGATTGTTAGATGTAAAATATGAATGTTATATTTTGAAATAAATTCGATAAAAAATGTTTGCTTTTTTGAGAAAATCGATTTTTTTTTCAACTATTATATATTTTTAAAATGTGTTCGCTTAGAATATATTTTCAGAGCGAGTGCTTTTTATTACTTTAAAAAATAAATTTCGAATAATTTTAAATGAATGAGAAAACTGTTATTATTATTATTTTTTTATTCGAAAGCATTATTATTATTATTTTTTATTAAAATCTATTTTTTTTTTTACTTAATTTAACTTATTATATATTTTACTTAATGTATATTTTTTAATCTGTTTGTTTAGAATTTATTTTAAGTGCAAATATTTTCTTATATCTTTAAAAAATAAATTGCAAATAATTTTAAAAGTAACAATTTTCCCAATCTTAATGGGAAAATTGTTACTTTTTTTAATTCCAAAGCACTATTTTGTTGTTTTAAATAAACTCGAAATTTTAATTTATTGAATTTTTAGTTTTTCTGTGCAGCAACATGTCAGTTTAAAAAAAAAATTTTTAAACATGCAGCAGATAACGGAATATCTCCGTTGGCCCCTTTCGTCTCCGTCCGTTCTGTTGTTTTCAGGAAATATGAGAAAATTTTCTGTTTTTTAACGGAAAATACCCTTTTATCGCGAAAAGGGACTTTTTCTGTGAAATTCAGGAAAAAAATACCCGTGAATTTCAGATTATTTTTAACAGTGCAGTTAAAATCTTATAAATCGCACTTTTACTATTTGGAAACATTTTATTAATTTAAGGAGTCTCGGCAACCTTCATTTAGCGAAAAAAAATGGCAAAATATTAATTTTCCAACTATTTTCTTGAAATGAATTTAGACAACCGTAATATATTCTGACGAAATGGCGTCAAGATCCAACAATTAAGAATATACGAAAATGTATATATTTCCCTTTAAATGATTCAGAGTTTCAAGTTCATTTTTCCTGTTTTGTACTTTTCAATATATCAGTACGATCAGACTGCTAAATCTTCAACATCTACCATAAATGAAGAAAAGAAAAAATTTCAACTAGACAAATCATATTCAAGATTGGAGTATCGTAGTTGAGGTTTATTCCAAGAGAGCAAAAAAATGTCCAGGTCAGAACTCGAACATGGGTACCTTGTCAATGCTCTTCCTAGTATATATAATAGCTACCCGGACGATACCTGGAAGACAGAATTCTCTCCTATTTGTTGCACATGGCTGCTAGTTCATTCTCTAGTTACAGCTCGGATGAATGAAACTAAGCGCTGCAGTTCGAAGACATGTCCAATAAATAAGAGTGAATTATATCGACCTGGTATTGTCCGGGTAGCTCAGTAGGAAGAGCATTAACAAGGTACCCAGGTTCGAGTCCTGACCTGGACATTTTTCGCTCTGTTGGAATAAACCTCAACTACGCTACTCCAACCTGGAATATTCAACACATACTTTTCAAATGGCGCACTATTTTTACAGACGATCTTTAATGTGTGTTTAATAAAACTAATTATCGTATTTTCAGTAATTTCAATAGTTTATTTTTTGTAAATAAAAGGATTAAGTAAATAGTCACTGTATATTTGACACTTTCAACATAGTTGAAAAGTGTTTATGAATTCGGTTTTTGAAGCCGCCTGTCTGACTGGCCGTGCTCTAACTCACGTAAATATACTCGGATCGCCATGTAAATGATATATGTTATTGAGAATTAAATGATAAAATTTTGTATGAATCACCATAAAAGCAAAAGAACACACAGGACGTGTTTCGGGCTGGAAATTTTAAACATCCCGTCATCAGCAAAAGTAAACACGTGTTGTCACCTTGTCCCCTTACGGACAGGTGTTTACTTTGGCTGATGACGGGTTGTTACAAATTTCTAGCCCGAAACGCATCCTGTGGGTTCTTTTGTTTTTATGGTGAATCGTACAAAGATTTATCATTTAATTGTGATTTATCGCCTGTTCTTTAGTACTGTTTAATCAGTATATTATTGGGGTTTTCATTGGCAGTTTTGGTATTGAAATGAAGGGTGTAGTATTTATAGTTCGTAAACAGGTATACTCAAAACAATTCCGTTACAATACGGTGTATGGAGGAAAATCATTTACGTTTTTTTAATGATGTTATACTATTTCAAGCATGGTGAAATTGATATACATCATTGTGGTGCACTACAAAATGCATACTATAGAATATGGTATGCATAGCTGTTATCGTTCATTTACAGGGACATAAAAAAGGATTAGGTTAAAGTACGGTCTATGAGAATAATTGCTGGAAGAGCATTTTCAGTTGTGGTATGCGTTTTTAAAATTAACTAATTTTTTTCCATATTACTCGTTGTGTATAAATTCGGTAGATCACATACAGGGCTGTACAAAAGAATTCGGATATTGTTCTGACAATAGACGATAATTTCTGAAATTGGTTTTCAAATGTGTTATCAGTTTACCAAAATGTTTACTTAGACGTCAACTTTCATTTTATTAAACATAGAAGTTTGATTACATTCTGAATATGTTGGAATACTGTAATAATAATTCCTGTAATTACTGTAATAATAAAAATGTTTCATAATCTACACTGTTAAAATTTTGCAGCAAACTGTTCAGTCATTTGACCGTTTTTATAGAAAATGGTTATATAACCGTAATTTAACTCTAGTATGACCATAATATGGGCAATAACATGGTCAGACTAGTGTCAAATTACGGTAATGTAACCATTTTATATAAAAACGGTGAAATGACTGGACAGTTTGCTGCAAATTTTTAACAGTATATGTGTGACGCATGATTTTTCTTTCTTCTGAGGCATGTTATGACATACGTAATAACGTTATTTTATTGTTATTTTTAAATATATATGTATATTTTAAATGTGATCTTTACAGTTACTTTTGCACACTTGTAAAAAGAGAAGTTTTAAAAAAGTTCAAAATTGAAAAAGTAATGTAGTTTTAATTTACTTTTAATTTTTTTCTTTTTTTTTTCAGAATATACCACAAAAATCGCCTTTTCCTCGGTTAAATCATTTTCCTTCATATAACCATTTACTGTTATGCCAAAAAAATATTATAAAAACTAATAAAATAGTTCAAAAGGTACCCGAAATTTTATTTCAAAAACATAAAAATGCTGAATTTATTGAAATATCAGACGCATCTTTGTACATTGACCTTTGAATAAATATTAATGCATCTCTGTACTGGAAAGATGCCACGAGCAATCCATTATGCAACGTTTAAGGTCTATATAATGCACATATTTATGCTTCCTGAATAAGTGGTATTTGAATTTTTTTAGTAGCGCTTTCTATATCACCAAGAAAATTCTAATGTTCTTTAAAGTGAAATATCAGAAATCCCATACTGAAATTCAAACATTAAAAATTCCTGATGTACGTAAGTTTAACGAAAAAATGTAGAATATTTAAAATACCAGATCTTAATTTTGAATAATATAAAGTAGAATTTAATTTAGGAAACATACACAGTAAAATAAACATGTGCATTGCAGTTATACATTAGTAGAAATACACACACACACAAATATATATATATATGTTCCTTCATTTAGCAAGAAGGTTTGCGAAATTACAATATACCCTCTTCCGACTTACTCACTAATCCGAAAAATGTTACTTATCTTAAGAAAACTAATAAATCAATAGATTTCCCAGATTTAAAGAAGCACTTCTAAAACAAAGATCTCGTCTGCTGCTCGTAATTTTTAGAAAGCTTATAAAGTAGTTTTGACAGTGTATTAATAAATTTTCTAACCCAATATCAATAAGAAATATTGTTTATTTTATGCTATCGTTTCTCTAGTAAACATTTTCATTTTCGTGACAGAATTTATACATGCAAGAATACCAAAATAATATTTTTAAATCTCCGAAATATATTGGTTTCTAATTTTCTGAAGATATAGGAAAGTTTTTCGGAATCATGGTTAACTCGAAAGAGAATACATTATATTTTCGAAAACATTCTATCCAGATCAAGAAACATTTGCCTTTTTTCACAATGTAGAATAGTATTTGATTAACCTTTATCCTAGTTAATCTGTTCAACATATTTTGTTTTTATCAATCTCAAATGATATTCATTTTCAGTTGTTAAGTTAGCAAGATTGCACATGAAAATGTTTACTTTAGAACTCTTAGCATCCGAAAAAACGATATTTCGGGTTGCACTGTTAAAAATAATTCGCAGCGTTTCCGAAATTTATCGGCAACAACAGAAACATTTCTTTCACATATGCTTCTTTAAATCTCCGAAATCTATTGGTTTCTGAGTTTTCTGAAGATATGGGAAGGTTTTTCGGAATCATGGTTAACTTGAAAGAGAATACATTATATTTTCGTAAACCTTCTAGTCAGATCAAGAAACGTTTGCCTTTTTTTTACAGTGTAGAATAGTATTTGATTAACCTTTATCTATGTGTAAATGTAAAGTATTTTTAAATAATTTTAAATTTGGCCAATAATATAATCATCTTGAAGTTAATGTGTTTAACACCTTTTTTTTTTTTTTTGTACTAATCTCGTATTATACGCATTCAAGCTTAAAAAAGAAAGAAAAAAAAAACTTTTACATAATGAAAATGTTAATCATTTAAAAAATATTTAACCTATAAGAAACTGAAAATCTTGTTATATATGATTATTATTAAATTGTCTGATTATTATTAAAATATTATATGAAATATATGCCTTATCTGTTATTCGTTATGAACACCAATATTTGTCGTTTCTTTCAATAAATTTATTTCAAATTGTCTAAAGCATTTAAATTTTCTAACTGTAAAAATTGAAGAGCAGACGAAAAAAAATAAAAGCAAAAATATTAAAAAAAAATAATAATAGTTCGAAACGCACTTTACTGATAATTTTATTTTTTCATAAAGATCAACTTTCACCGTTCTGTCTATGACGTTTGTTTTGTAAGATTGCAGGAAAACCTTATATTTGAAACAGAATTTTAGCAACTCCTATTTCTTTTATCACGATCCACCCTTCGTCATAAAAAATGCATTGTCTGATAAATTTTAGAAATGTATCATTAAACGTAGTAATCTATTCACGACGATTTCATAAAGATGGTTAGGACGATGTGCACTGTCGCTTTTGATTTTATTGCTCATACATTCACTTCTAAATATCACAATTTTTCAAATCACTGAATATTTTAATGAAATGGACTTTCAAATGAAATTTGTAGCTTATTTTACTGATTTATTTATGATCGTTTTAAATATTCAAGTTAATTTTTCTCTGACTTTTAGTAGATTTGGTTATCATTTGAGTTCAATTTTTTGCTTCTTTATACATTTCAAGTTACATTGAGGGAAGATCTTTGTATTTTAGTACTGTTTTATGCTTTATTTATATTTTTTTTGTATTAACGAACTATGTTTTCTATAGTAAAATACTCATTATAATCTAGATTTCTTTAAATATAATTTGATTGGATTTTGCTTCTCTCATATTTTAAACACATTTTTTCACATTTTTTTTAATCTACTTAATATAAGCATTAAGGATTTATAAAAATCTTCAATCTCAAGAAATTCCCAAAACAAAGAAATTGTTTCCTATCTGTTACTCGCCACAGTCATCGTATCTGTCAATAACTTCTTCTTCAACGGTATTAAAGATTTATATTTTCCAAAAGTAAAAAGCGGAAAAGCCATAGAAACTGACCAAACTTTCAAAGTTGTCAGCGAAGATCTTTTTGTCAAAAGGAATAATTAGGTGCGTTCGTAATTGTATAAATACGTAGCACCTATTGTCGTCGTGTGGTCCGTCCGTCTGTCTGTCCGTCTGTCCGTCCGTCTGTCTGTCCGTCCGTCCGCATATAACAACGCAAAAACTACTTAACCGAATGGTTTGAAATTTAAGACATATTATCTTTGCAGAATTTTGTCGAGACATTTCAAATTTTATGAAAATCGAATCAAAACTTTAGAAAATATTAATAAAAACATTTATTAAGAAATTTGAAATTAAAAAAAAAAAATTGGTGCTTTTTTGTTATAGGAGCTTCCGAGGTTGAATCGTCAAGCGACCGAGATACTTATTTTATGACAGAAATGAATCTGCAGACGATATAATTCATTTCACAGAATTAAAAATCATCAAGATCTGAATATTTATATAACTAACTATAGTACGAACGCACCTCATTTGTCACGTTTGACGTACAATTTCCAACTTGTTTTAATATGTTAAAAAGATCCACTTTCAAAGTTCTGTCTATGTCATTTTCTCTAAAAAGTTTTAACAAATTCTGATATTTGAAAGGGATTTTATATTTTATACATAATATGAAGCGATATAATGGGCATCCGGAAATATGAACAACATCAAAGCAGTATGAAATATTTCTGATTAATAAGAAGTATTTGAGTGCATTATAAGATTACAATGCATTATAAGATTTAAAAACAATATATAATTTATTCAGTGACTTTATCTGTTCTGAATATCATTCGGCTTTTTGTTTCGTACTAAATATTTTATTTTACAATAATAAAAGAGGATCAGTCTTTATTTATTAAGGTTTTATCTGTGTTTTAAATGTTTAAGTATTTATCAACCTAGTTCTCTGAAAAAAAAAAAAAAATTATACTCATTTTAAAGGGAATTTATTTAATATATGAAGCGTGTTCAAATGAAACCTGTTCGACAGTTCTAGTAAGAGGAACATGAATAAAGCAAGCACAAAACTGAATGAAATAGAAAGAATAGCATATATTTAAACTTACAACATACACATTTGTTTAGAAAAAGTCACCCATGGAGTTGAGACACGCATTCCATTGTTCGGGAAGGCGTCCAATGCCTTCGGCGAAAAAAGATATCGGTTGTTGCTTGAACGTTTAATTGACTTGCCAAGTCACGAATGCTTCGTTAACGGTTCATTTTGACCGCAGTGTAAATATACGAAATCAGTGCCTGTGCAACAACTTTTTGCGCCTGACCAGGCCGCGGCAAATCAGTCGTTTCCTCACGGCCGATCTGTACAAGCAACCATTCTCCGATAAATATCATCAAACTTGCTTCCCTCTGCCAAGAAAAACTGTATTACTGCACGTTGGTCTTTTTTGGATTGATTCGTAATCACACAAGCTATCTTTAACGTACAGCCACCTTTAAACAATGAAAGCACAAAGACCTTTTTGCAACTCAATACATGCTGCATACATATGACGTTATTTACTCATGTGCATTTTCCACCTTAAGCACTAACTCGTCAATTTGCACGGTTCAAACGCGTTTCATTTGAACACGCTTAATAATTTGATTTTACTGCTCTCGTATTTTATACACACGCATATGGAAAAGGGTTTTAATGACCTTCTAGAAACCTTAACAATTTCTAAAAATTTCAAACTGACAGAATTCAACAAACCTATGAAATAGTTCCTTATCTAGTACTCGTCATGTGAATCACAGATTTTAATTGTAAAACACCTAATAATGGTGATAATGACTTTTTGAAGTTGATCTTGGAAAAACAATAAATGATCAGCTCCTACTAACTCTACCAAAATTCCTTGTATGAAAATGTGCCTGGTACTAATCGATTAGTAATGTCATCTACTAATTAATTATATACTTAAATTTTTCGTAGGGGTCATCTATGTATAGAAATTGTACCAAACTTTAACTTTTTCAATACAAACAACTAATTTTGAAATCCTCTTTGGATTTTTAGTTAATATGTATCATCGGATATCACACGAGAAGTCATTCGATCAAGTAGTTTAGGAATTACGCAGATTTAAACTTTCGAAAACCTAATGTTAAATTCATTATTAATGGTTGCAAAAAGATTACAGTGCGGGCAGTTTTTTAAGCATAACTCAAAACCTACTTGCCGTAATGAGCTGTAATTAAGCTTCTAGAAATCTGTTTCTGTTAAAAAAAAAAATCATGGATTACAATGCACATTTCTTTATACCAGAAAATATATACATTCTGAAATTATTTTCTAAAAAAGTATTAATAGCAACCTATGATTTTTTTAATAAAAATCGATTTCTTGGAGCGATATGTGAATCCAAAATTACAGCTCAATCCGCTAAATAGTTTTTGAGTTATGCTTAAAAAGTACCCAGATTGCAATCTGTTTTCCAACGATTAATAAGGAATTTAACATTAGGCATTTTAAGCTTTAAGCCTACATATCTACTAAATTACTTGACCGAATGGCTTTCCGTTTGGTATTTAAAGGTAAATTTTACTAAATAATTTCAATATGATGCCTAAATTAGGTGTTTGTGTTGAAATTTTGCAAGTTTGGTATAATTATGTAGCCTACATATAGACGCCCTCATTAAAAAAAAATTAAGTATAGCGTTAATTAGCAACGTTACTACTAATCGAATGGCATCAGTCACATTTTCACATGATGTTTTACGGCAAAGTGAGTAGGGAGTGATATTCCCCCCCTCCCCCAAGTCATTATATCCATTGCATTGTGTCCAGAGCCGTCTGTAAATAAGTGTAAACATCTGTCTAACATAACATTCTTTCATAATAGATTTAAAATTACTAACAATTGAAGTTAAAATATTAATATGTAATATAAATTAAAACACAATATTAAAACAAATCTTCGAAAAATAGCAAAGCTTTTTTAAAAAAAGTTTTGCTTTCAGAATTTGCAAATTAAATTTACATTAAAATGAGTATTTTGCTACTTAAAGCTTATTTGATAAATGTCATGTTACATAAAACAAATCTAAAACTGTATGAAGTATTTAAATTTTACGAAAGTAAAAATTTCACACTCGTATGATTATATTGGATGGGAATCCCAATCCAGATAACTCAACTCTAAGATTTTATTTTTTTTTTCAAACATTTAATAGTTTATGTGACGGTTCTTCGTTAGTTAGTGTATATCTTTATATGTCTTATAATTATTTATTAAAGTTTCGTTTCTTTAACACACATCATTTATTAACTACATTACACAGAAACAAACATTTAACAATAAACATAAATCTATCCAAACAACATTTTATCCCAGTTCCAAAGTTTCTGCCGTTGCCAAAACACAGCAGATAAAAGTTGGCTATCATGCGTTGCCATTTTAGTGTAATAGTTTTATTTTAATACACGACAGTTTTCCTCCCCTTTCAAATTAACAGCACAATCTTTTTGGAGGTTTCCGGATCCTTTTAGATCGTCTTAGTTGCACTGGATTTTTGAAAACTTGGGGTGTGCTAACTGGAGGAGGTGTGACTGTTGGCAGTGATGGAGGCATATCTTTGGCGATATCCTCGGAGGTCGTAGGTGGCTCAGTCGATGCTGCATCTGTCACCGTTGATGTCGTTGTTGGATCAGATGGCACGTTCATATTTGTTACTCTAGGTCTATACTGAACATCATTGTCCACTTCTTCACCTGCTGATCGAATTTGATCAACATGTCGTCTAACCAAATTGCCTTGAACATTTATGGTATAATGTAATTCACCATCTCGGCTGATGATACGACCGAATTTCCATTTTGAATAAGCTGCAGTGTAATCTCGTACAGCTACTTTTTCACCCACTTGAAAATACCGATCATTGAAATATATATCCTTCCTAATTTTATTCTGAATTCTTTCTTTAGTATTAGGAATTAAGAGGTCAATTCTCGTACGAATCTCTCTTTTTAAGAACATACTTGCTGGAGACTGCATTGTAGTCATATTCGGTGATTTCCGATATTGTAACAGAAAGCAGTTGATTTTTTGATTGATACTACCAGGGTAGTTTTGCATTGCTCGAAGGGATTGTTTCAAAGTGTGTACATACCTTTCGGCTTGACCATTGCTGGAGGGCTTGAAAGCTGCACTCGTTTTATGAAAAACTCCATTATTTTGCATAAATTCTTGGAACTCATATGAGGAAAACTGTGGTCCGTTGTCACTGACTAACATGACTGGTAATCCAAAACGAGCAAAACAATCTCTTAGACATTCTACTGTTTTCAAGGCAGTTGTCGTTATATCCCATCCTCGTCGCCAGTGTGACGGTTCTTCGTTAGTTAGTGTATATCTTTATATGTCTTATAATTATTTATTAAAATTTTGTTTCTTTAACACACATTGGATAACACACTTGGATACTCCCAATGGTGTGTTTTAGATTTTGGAGGATAATCTTTAATCCTGGAACAATCTGTACAATTTTTAACAACATCTTCGATGTCTTTATCTATGTTTTTCCAATTGACATAGGATCTGGCTATTGCCTTCATTTTAACAACTCCTAAATGTCCTTGATGAAGTTCTTCCAAAACTTTTTTATGGTATTTTTTAGGTACACAGACTCTTTGGCCGTACATAATGCAACCATCCTGGAGAGTATATTCGACTTCCTTCCCTTTTAGAGAAGTTCCCTTTTTTAAGGCATTTAGCAAGGGTGCCAAATCTTCGTCATTTGCAGTTGCTTTGGCTAAATCTCTTGCTGTTATTGGAAGTGTTTCAATTTGGGAAAGTTGGAAAACTGAAACGTCATCCTTTAATTCTAAATCTTCAGACCTTAAGGGTAATCGTGAAAGGCAATCTGCATTACCATGATCCTTAGTATTCCGATAAATTATGTCGAACTGATAAGACTGTAGTACTAGAGCATAATGCAAAAGTCTTGTAGCAGACAAAACTGGAAGACCCTTTTTGCAAGCAAAAATTGCCACGAGTGGTTTGTGATCTGTAATGAGAGTGAATCGATTTCCTTTTAGGTAAAGATAAAACTTTTTCACAGCCCAGACTAGAGCTAGAGCTTCTTTATCAATCTGTGAATAGCGTTGTTCAGTTAGTGAAAGTGTTCTTGAAGCAAATGCAATAGGCCTCTCGGAACCATCTGGAAATTTGTGGGAGAGCACTGCCCCCAAACCGACTGGAGAGGCATCAGCTGCAAGGAAAATAGGAAGTTTTGGATCATAGTGTGCTAATTCTCTATCTGAACAGATTTCATCTTTTATGTTTTGAATTGCTTCTTGACACTTTTTATCCCAAATCCATGGAACACCTTTTTTTGCCAAGTTGTGTAATGGATATGCTAAAGTAGCAAGTTTGTTTGAGAATCTAGAATAAAAGTTAACTAATCCCATAAAAGACTGAATTTTTTGAACGTTCTTAGGAATTTTAGCATTCTTAATTGCAGCAATCTTTTCATCTGTTTTAGATAATCCTTGTGCATTTATCTTATATCCCAAAAATTCAATTTCATTCTGGAAAAATTTGCATTTATCTTTATTTATTCTCAATCCATGTTGACGACATCTATCGAAAAATTTCCGTAATCTTGACAAATGTGTCTGGAAATCTGGTGCTGCGATCCGTGCATCATCATAAAATACTTCTACTCCTTCTAAATCATGCAATACACTTTCTATATATTTCTGCCATATAGCAGGTGCTGAGTTAATTCCAAACATTAGTCTTGTGCATTCATAAAGTCCTTTATGAGTATTAATCGTTAATAATTTTTGACTGTCAGGGTGAACCTTCATTTGTAAATAAGCTTGTCTAAAGTCAATCTTTGAAAATATCTTACCATCATTCAGTGAAGCAAAAATTTCTTCTGTTTTTGGAAGAGGATGTCTTTGAATTTTTAGATTTTTGTTAAGAGTGACGGAATAATCAGCACATAATCGAATTTTCCCATTTGCTTTAACTACTGGTACAATTGGAGTCGCCCAATCTGAAATATTCGACTTTTTGATAACTCCGTCTTTCTCAAGTCGTTCTAATTCCTCTTCAACACGCTTTTTCATTGCAAACGGTAATGGTCTCGGTCTGCAAAAAACTGGAACGGCATCCGGTTTTAACTCAAGACTGCATTCATAATTTTTTATTTCGGCCAATTTTTCATCAAATATGTCTGCGTATTCTTCTAACAGTTTTGTAAGATTTCCCTGATTTACAACTGTAAGAGCTTTAATCCTTACCCAATCTAAATTGATTTTATACAGCCATTCTCGACCCAAGATAGTGTCTAAGTCTTCTTTAACAATATATAAATTTAAGTACTCTGTTTGATTCTTATATTTTACTTTAACTGTTGAGTAACCCAGGGGTTTAAGAGTTTCACCATTATAGGTCTTAAATTTCAAGTTTGTAGGACATATTTTTTTCTTCGAAATATCTTTAAATCTCTTTAAACTCATTACTGATACTGTACCGCCTGTATCGACTTCCATTTCAACCGATTTACCTTCAATTTCAACAGTTACTATTATGGGAGGTCTTTTAGGAAATTCTTCTTTCATGCAAACGTTCTATACTTCTAAACTATGAAGTGGAATTGAATTTTGAACTTCTGAATCATTTACATGAAACTGTTTTTGCTTCACCATTTTGTTTGGTTTAGCCTCCTTAGAATAATAACAAGCTCCTTCAATGTGGCCAATACGCTGGCAAACTCTACATTTACTTGCTTTAAACTTACAGTTAAATTTATTATGATTTGATCCGTTACATCTAGAACAATGTACTATGTTATTTTTCTTTTGTGTGTTCTTAGGTTGTGGTGTTACATTTTTCCCCTTATATACACCAACGGCTTTAATTCCTTGTGGCTTACCAATTATATCATTAACTCCTTTATTAGCTCGTTCCATTGCTAAAGCGATCTTAACTGTTTTATCGAGATCGATATCGTCTTCTACAAATAGCCGATCTAGGATTGCCCTATCTCGTAAACCACTAACGAAAACATCTCTCAACATAGTATTCAACATAAGTTGAGTGTATTTGCAAGGAATTGCTAAAGAGCGAAGTTCAGCAAGATAAGAACTAACGCTTTCCCCTTCATGTTGTTTCCTGTTTAAAAACGTGTGTCTACTAGGTATTATTAATGGTTTCGGATTTAAATGTTCTTGCAAAATTTGTTTAAGCGCTTCATATTCCTGATCACTGGGATTTTGTGGAGCAAGAAGATTTTTTAACAAATTATATAGCTTTGCAGATAAACTTGATATTAGTGTTTTTGCGCGTTTTTCCTTAGGAACATTTTGTATATCTAGAAAGGCTTCAAACCTATCCATGAAGGTATCAAAACTTTCTAATGATTCATCATATTTCTCAAATTGTACTCCAGAAACCTTATTATTCTTTAGGGTGCTATCCCCCTTTAGCGCATCCATTAACGCTTTAGTTTGTTTAATTAATTCTTCAACTAATTGTTCCATTTTATTAGAATAATAAGCTTTTCTTACCTTGTTCCAATCTTCCGAAATTGAAGTAGTAATCTAAAGTAGCAAGATTACAAAACTAGAAGCATCAACGTTTAACTCGTCGCCAGTGTGACGCTTCTTTGTTAGCTAGTGTATATCTTTATATGTCTTATAATTATTTATTAAAGTTTCGTTTCTTTAACACACATCATTTATTAACTACATTACACAGAAACAAACATTTAACAATAAACATAAATCTATCCAAACAACATTTTATCCCAGTTCCAAAGTTTCTGCCGTTGCCAAAACACAGCAGATAAAAGTTGGCTATCATGCGTTGCCATTTTAGTGTAATAGTTTTATTTTAATACACGACAGTTTAACATAAATTTGTTTTAGTGCTCATTTGAAAGTTTTATAAAAACTCATTTTAGAATTATCTTATCATTTCTTGTTTGGTGAAGTCTGTTCATGTAGAATACTTGCTCCTTTAAATCCTATCTATCCATCCCTCCATCTTAAAATAAAATTTAGAAAAACAGGAGAAATGTACCTGTTTTCAAAGTTATCAGCAAAGGTATTTTCCACAAAAGAATACTTTTAAAATTATTCTACAGATAGTTTGATCTTATAAAACCAATTTTGAACGTTCTGACAAATCAATTTTAAACGGTCTGTCATTTGCTCCAAAAGTTCCAGGAAATCCTTGATTTGAAAAGAATTTTTCGTTTCATAGATATAGTGTAGTGGAAACATGATGAAATAGTTCTGTTGTATAAGAATTTGTAGGAGGTCATTATTAGTTGGAGAGATGTAAAATAAAATCTAAACAATTAGCATGTTTCTTCGTTGAGATGGTAGTTCGTTCATACTATATTTTTAATTGTCACTCACAAAATTAATGAAAAAATAAGTGATGCAAAAAGAGATTTTTTTTTGTATAAGTGAAAACTTTATAAACCATGGAAATTAGTTCATTCATTGACTTTATACATAAATTAATCATTCTCAATGCCTTTCAGTTTCTCTCTTTTCAGGATATTATTTTTCCAAGTTTTGTTTTTATATATTTTAATATAGATTATTAATATTTTAAAATGGACTGTTGAAATGTTATTTTCCTGCAATTTTAAATCGATTATAAATTAGTGTTATGTCTTAAAAAGGTTTTTTTAATTATTCACAGAAGTCTCTGGATTCAATACATCGGATTTATAAGATTTTTTAACAACGTTCTGCGCAACGCATCTTTTTATTTTTATTTTATTTTTATTTATTTATTTTTAGTTATTTAAATTTACGTGATAAAAACAAAATACCTAACAAACTGAAAATTCCACACAGGTAAATTTGCCCTTAGTATTTTGACTTCTGCACGCACGAAGTGACGCTAGTAATTTCACAGGAAAAAATGGCAACCAAATTCTGGATATGAATGCGAATAAAAAATACTTCGCTAGCTCCTACCCAACAATTTTAAAATTTGAATATATGAAATTCTTGCTTGAATTTCTATTCGCCACAGTCGTCGTATCACTGAAGTGTTTCAATAAATTTATTTTAAACTGCATGGCGCATTTAAATTTTCTGAAAGAAATCATTGAAAAAGCAAGAGAAACTCACCTAACTTTCAAATTTATTAGCAAAGATCTTTTGGAACACATACTCTACAAATATTTTCATTATTTATAAAGACCAACTTTCAAAGTTCTGTTTATTTGTTTTGAAAAATCTCGGAAAATCCTGATATTTAAAAAGAATTTTTAGTTTTATTAATAATGTGAAGTGCCAGTATAATATCACGAATCATAAAGTACATAAAATAACGCGAAAGTGTCCTAATTAATAAGAATTCGTGTGTGCACTATAAGACTGGGAGAAATAAAATTTAATTTATTTTGTAACTTTTAGAACAGCAGTTATAACTTGAGTTGGTATTTTTGATTCGTACTATACATTACAGTTTACAATTATGGAAGGGGATTAATCTTAGTTTTTTACGATCTTTACTTATGTTTTAAGTGTCACGCTATTTATCACTTAAGTTTTGTGTAACAAAATACTCATTTTAATGAAAATATTTTTACCGCTGTCACATTTTATTCATTTGCCTTCTCAAAAAAAATTTGTCCTGTTATTTAAGGAAAACCATAAGTATTTATTAAAAAAAACTTCAAGCTGAAGGAATTTTTAAATCCTAAGAAATCGTTTTTTATCTATTATTCGTGATGATCAACTACCTGTCAGCAACTTTAAAAGTTTAAACATATTCTACAGATAATTTCACTTTTATAAAACTTTCAAAGTTTTGCCTATGACATTTTCTTCATCATATTTCGGGATATGCTTTTTGTGGGAAGGAATTTGCAATTTTATAGATATTTTGAAGTTGACACATCTGGCAATAGTTCTGATTAACAAGAAATCATTGATTCTATTATGAGTTTGTGTGATGTAAAATAGAATATAAAAAAGTAGCTTACTTCTTCGCTGAATGGCAGCAAATATATAAGATAATTTTTTATGAATTCTGTCAAAATAAAAATATTTTTTTTTTCTAATGTAATAAATAGATATGACATGGAACATTTTTAAAAATCTTTGACGTACAAGTAATTTGATTCATTAAATGTTTTTATGTATAACTTTTTCATTCTACATAATTTTTTTGTTTCCCATGACAGTTACTTTTCAAAGCTTTATTTTTATATGGTATTTTATATTTTATATCGATTATCAATATACATTTTCGGAAAGTAAAAATAGGAAAACTAGAAGAACTCGCCTAACATTCATAGTTATCACAAAATAGCTTTTAAAGTAAAGGAGTAGTTTGAAATGTATTTATAAATAATATTATTATTTATGATGTTTAAGTTTCAAAAACCTGCCTCCGAAAGTTATTGGGAAATTTCAACATTTTTAAAGAGATTTTCAGTTTATAGCTATTGTGAAGTGGAAAACTCAGGTAAAAGTTATGATTAAAAAAATATTATGAGTTTGTGTGATGTAAAATTTAATATAAATATATATCTCGCTTTTCGCTCAATAACAATAAATAAGATTTTTTTTTTTTTTTTTTTTTTTTTTTTGTGAATTATGTCACAACAAAATAAAATTTTTCTAACGTTAAAAATACATACCACATGAACATGTTTTTTAAATCTTAGACACACAGGTAATATGGTTAATTAAATATTTTTATACGTAACTTTTCCATTCTAAATAAACTTTTATTTCTTATGAAATCTACTTTTCAAAATTTTATTTTTTAATTGTATTTTTTATTTTTATATCGATTATTCATATTTTAACACTTATTACTCACAATTTTAAACTGATTATGAAATCATACTATATTAAACCTTTTTTTAAACAGAATCATGGGGATATTGTAATATTACTTAATCGGATTTGGGTAAGGAATAATTTTTAAGGTTTTCAGTACTTTACTCAGTTATTTTAAAAATTTCAATATAAAAAAATTGTTGGTTTATCCATATTATCATCATATTCACCACTCCGTTCAGTAATTTTATCTTAAACTGTATAAAGCATTTAAAATTTTACTACACTGAAAATTTAAGAACGCAACAGAAGTAACTCATCTAACACTTTTGCAGTTATCAGTAAATATCTTTTCAACTAAAGGAATAGTTAGAAACGTATTTTAGAAATAATTTTGTCTTTTATTTCAAAGTTTTGTCTATATCATTTGCTACGAAAGTTATTGGGAAATATCACATAAAATTATTGAAATGTTAAAAATAGGCGTGGTATGACAAATTTGGTAAATTTTTGACATACATTTAATTCATCAAATAATTTTATACATAACTTTTTCATTCTAAATATATATTTTACCTTATGGTAACTATTTTTCAAAGGTTATACTTGCATTTTATACTTCTCAATCGTTTACTGATATTCTAAAATTGTTTATTCATAATTTTAAATGTGTTATGTTATCATATTATTTTAGACGCACTATAAAAAAAAAAAAAATGTTGTGCCAAATCTCGACTTTATTTTTCATATCTGATAATTTGCATCTACCCTTTTTGTAACTTTAAGATTTTTGTAACGATTTTATGCGTTTATATTGCCTATTCAGAGAAAAAAATTCTAAAGTTACAGAATTTCGTTAAAAAAATATTCTAAAGTTACAGAATTTCATTAAAAAATCTTTTAAAGTTACAGAATTTCGTTAAAAACGTCTAAAAACGCTTAAAAAATAAAGTGACGACGTCAATGAAAAGACGGCGTCAATGAAAAGACGACGTCAATAAAATGACGACATAAAGAGGTCCGTTCTCGACCGAAAACAACAACCATTTTCCCAATGGTTAATAAAATAAAATAATAAAGACAAATGTTTCTTAATCTACTAAATATTATATAATCACAAACGAAAATATACAATAACCTGTTCCGAGTTACCAACGCTTCCGAAAATCGTTCTTTATCTTTAGGAACCTAAAAAACTGATATAATTTCGAAATTTATAGAAGCCTTACACTGTTAAAAATTTGCAGCACACTGTCCAGTCATTTGACCGTTTTTATAGAAAATGGTTACATAACCATAATTTATCACTATTCTGACCATATTATTGCCCATATTATGGTCAGAATAGTGTTAAATTATGGCTATGTAACCATTTTCTGTAAAAAACGGTCAAATGACTGGACAGTGTGCTGCAAATTTTTAACAGTGTAGAAAAACAAATTTTTTTTTGTCGCCACCGATTTTCGGAAACGTTTTCAAGAAGTTAAGTTTTTATAGTGTATGAATCAGTTTTCTCAACCTGGAATATAGGATTTTCGGATGTTATCAATTCTAAAGAACACATTTTCATATTAAACACACATGTTTTACAGAAAAATATGATAAAAAAATATGACAGAAAAATATGATTACCATTAATATTAAAATTAATGTTATTTTGTTACTCTTACATATATAAATGCAGCTAGGCCGCTAAAAATGCTTAATTAAAAATTGATAGTATCCTAAATTGATAGTATCCTAAAACCCGTTATTCTGATTTTAGAAAACTGTTTAATGCATTATTATAAATCCACTCAGAAACATATCCAAAAAACAGTGGCGGAAAAAGGAACTTTGTTTCTATAAATGTTTCTTTAAATCTCGAAAATATATCTGTTTCTGGAGTTTCTAAAGATTAAGAAGGTTTTTCTGAATCGTGGGTAACTCTGAAGAGGTTATTGCATATTTTCGTTCGTGGTTATATTAAATTGTCGTAGATTAAGAAACATTTGCCTTTTTTCATAGCGTAGAAATTTTTGTATGAAATTTACATTGGACTTACAAAAAATAATATCTTTACATGAAATATCTCACAATAAATAAAACCTTTCGACGCATGATGATCAGTTATTTTAAAGTGTGAATACACGAATTCGTTGTTTTATCAGCTGTTCATCAGAATCATCATTCTCGTCATACGTTTGAATAACTTTAACTTAAACTGTCTGAAGCATTTAAATCTTCGAAAAGTAAAAGTTAGAAAAGACCAAGGAAATCACCCAAGTTGTAAAGTTATCGCCAAAAATCTTTTCAACTAAAGAAATAGTTTGAAATTTATTTTTAGAAATAGTTTTATCTTTTGTAACGATATAGTTTCAAAGTTCTGTTCCTTTGCTCCGAAAGTTATTGGGAAATCTTGATATTTGATAAGAACTTTCTATTTCATAGATATTTTGATCATGAAATATTTCTGGTTAATCAGAATTCTTTGGATGCATTATGAGTTTGTGAGATGCAAACACACACACACACACACACATATATATATATATATATATATATATTTTTTTTTAATAATAAATTAATATTGGTGATGATGCATTTTTGTCACTGGAATTTAAAAGTTGATATGTCATAGCTAGATACAAATATTTATGTGAAACATTAATCAATAATAATTATCAATTTCACCATTTTACATATCCTTTTTTTTCACATATAATTATTATTTAGTACATCAATTACTCATTTCTTAATACAATTGAATATTTATTAAAATAATTTTATTTAATATTTATTTTTTAATTATCAGCTATCTGTCTTTAGACAGTATTTGTTTTAAACTTAATCCAATAATAGTAATAAATAGTTTTATTATATAATAGTATATATTCACTAATATCTCAATAGATGGCAGCACCTCATAGATTCATTTGAATACATGTTTGAAGTTCAATTTTATATATTCTACAGAGGGCGCTGGTTATATATATTGGGGTGTGTGCTTGGCTTTGCTGTACAATGATGATCTTTTAATGATTTTTTAAAAAAACTTATTTTGGCAATACGTACTGATTTTCTCCGATGCTTGTGTTTTGAGTTGAATCATGCTTTCTATCTGATAATTTGATGTTTTCTTTTCCCTTTATCCTTTTTAATCTTGTTTTTATTTTGGACTTAATTGTTTTTTCACAGTTTATTTCTCTTATTTATGGGTGTGGTTGTTCCAAAATCATATTGTTTAGCTATATTAAGGCTAATATGATGATAAAACCACACATTTTATTTGTGGTGCTTTAGGCATTTGGGACCTGATGATTCTGTCTAAGTTCCACAAATTTCATTTTTTCAATTTCTGTAATTCAATTTCTCCTTTATTTTCTTTGTACTATTTATATGGAATCTATATTCAGTGTGTTGGGGGGAACTGTATAGTTGTCAATTAATTATTATATTTTTATTCATCATTTCAATGTTTTTGTTGGTGTATCGGTAATGTTTCATTAATGGTTATATATATACAGGGTGTCTCGAAAGGTCGTTTACAAACTTAACATGCTGGTCTGTCATACCATGATAAACAAGATTTACATAGGAACTTGTGTTCGAAAATGCAAACTGTGACCGCTAGAGGGCGATGAGCGCAGGCTTACGGGAGAGTGGGAAGCGTAATCGTTTCAGGCGAGGACGTAGCAGAAGAAGGATGAATCGGTGTAGTAACGCAGAATTGGCCGTTATGCATTACGCATATGGCGCCGCGGATGGAAATGCACGAGCCACAGTACGGATGTACCTTGAGCGCTTCCCAAGCAGACGTCATCTAAGTCATGTTTTGTTTGGACAATTGCACTGCAGATTGCGTGAAGCGGGAGCTTCCCAAGTACGCCGCCACATTGGTCGAGAACGCACTACACGCACGCCTGTCGTAGAAGAAACCGTGCTACGGGAATTTGACATGAAGCCACAAACAATCTCATGGCCACCGCGATCCCCCGACCTGACTCCCCTGGATTTCTATTTGTGGGGACACATGAAGTCCATGGTGTACGAGACGCCCGTAACATCGGACATGGATCTCGTCGCCAGGATCTTGAAGCGGCGGCACGTGTCCGTGACACACCTGCCTATTTTGAACGGCTCCGTGAATCCATGCATCGACGTTGTGAAGCATGCATTGCGGCGAATGGAAGGAATTTTGAACATCTTCTGTAAATTAAACCATGTTCTTTAATAAAAGTCATATTAATACCTTTTTCGATATCCTTTCTTTCTTCCCCTCCACTCCTGCGCTCATCGCCCTCTAACGGTCGCAGTTTGCATTTTCGAACACAAGTTCCTATGTAAATCTTGTTCAACATGATATGTCAGACCAGCATGTTAAATTTGTAAACGACCTTTTGAGACACCCTGTATATATATGTAGCTCTAATCTTTGCTGAATGACAACAAATAAGATAAATTTTTATGAATACTGTCAAAATAGAAATACAATTAGTCTAATGTTACAAACCGAAATGACATGACAAATTTTATGAATTTCGACATAGGTGTAATTTTGTTTATTAAATGTTATTAAAATAACATTTTCATTCATATTATCTTTCTTTTACACTGCAAAAAAAGACAGTTTATTAATCTGCGAAAATATAATATAACTATGTACGAAATTATGCAATAGCCTCTTCCGAGTTACCCATGATCCCGAAAAGCGTTATTTATTTTTAGAAATCTCAGAAACAAATATATTTTGAGATTTAAAGAAGCATTTATAAAACAAAGTTTTTTTGGTTGCACAGATTTACGGAAATATGTCTGAGTAGTTTTTGTAAAGTACTAATTAGTTTTCTCAAACCGGAATATTGGGGTTTTAGGATGTTGTCAATTATTAATTAAATCATTTATATTGCATAACTGGAATTATACATGTAAGAGTAACAAAATAATATTAATTCTAATATCAATGTTAATGTTGTTAATTTCTGATGTTTCTCTGTAAAACATGAATATCACATGACGAAACATTTCATGTTGAACATGAAAATGTTATTTGAGAATTGGTAAGCATCCGAAAAACCTATATTCCAGATTAGATTACATATACATTACATTATAAAAACTCTCGAAAACGTTTTCGAAATTCAGTGGCAGCAAAAGAAACATTGCTTTTCGAAATGCTTCTTTAAACCTTAAAAATAAATTAGTTTTTGAGGTTTCTAAAGATAAATATTTCTTTAAGGAAACTTGAATAACTCGAAGAAGTTAATGTATATTTTCGTTTCTTGTTACATTATATTTTTCTAGGTTATGATACCTTTGCCATTTTTTACAATGTATGAAAATTACTTTTGAAAGTTTCTTTTTTCATACTGTATATTATATTTTAAATTGATTATCCGTAATTTATATTCAGAATTATAAATTTATTATAAAATTATGTTAAATTGAACGAGTTTTAGGTAGCTTTCAATACAAAAAAGTATAAAGCTACCTATTTCAGCCGTTCGGAGGAAAGCAATTCCGGAAAATTTTGATATATTTTCACCGATCATGACCCCCAGACCCCAAAACCACCCTCCGTCCAAATGTTGATTTATATATATATATATATCTGACCTATATCATACGATAACGCACGTATTTATAAATCGATTTTGATGAAACTAATTGTGTGTATTAAGGTCACTAATGTCTCGACCGAGTTCGTTGGCCAGCTTGGTCCGCCATTTTGTTTCAAGATGGCGGCCATTAAAAAATTTAAAACTAAAATAAATATACAAAAAAGTTAAAAATTCAAATGTATTTTTTAATTATCTGTTAGGCCTTGATACAAGGATTCCAGAGCATTTTTTGGTTTACCTCTATCTTAAAAAATGGCTGAGATAGAGCAGTTTGAAATTCTAGGGTGGCTGACATTTTGAAACAAAACAGCACATTAACGCGATTACTCGCAAATTATTTTCTTTCATTGTTGTAATAATTTTCCCAACATACGCATAAAACTATATATTCATATCCATTAGCGCCAAATTCTCACCAAAATTGGCGACATTTGGCGAAATATCGCCAAATTTGGCGACCAAAATAAGTCTTCATAAATGAAGCCAATTTGGCTATTGCTCAATAATTTGGCGAATTTCTTATTCAAATTCAGTATTAACGAATCTTTTGTAAACGTTTCTTTGCATTTTAACTTGCTGTTTTCATGTAACATTAGCTAAAATTTTAAAACGAAGATATAGGAAAGCTACCTTTTCCTCCCGGTACAAACCGGAAGGACTTTTTAAGCACAAACTTGTGAATCTCGGGATTATAATTTAATCGTATTTATACAATGAACAATTTCATAATCTTTCGGCATATTACTCAGTTATTTAAAATTTGTATTTGTAAAATTATTGCGTTATGTATCATATTCATATTTGTCAGTCGTTTCATTGATTTCATTTTAACCAGCATCCAACATTCAAATTTTCCGAAAGTAAAAATTGGAAAAGGAAACAGAACTAACCAAACTTTTAAAGTTATCAATAAAAATGTTTTCAAATAAAGGAATAGTTCGAAATGTATTTTAGAAATAAATTTATATTTTATAAAGATGAGCTTTTAAAATCATTTCAATATCCAAAAGCCCTCAGAAAATCTTAGTATTTGAAAGGAATTTTCCATTTTATAGATATTGCGAGGAGGAAACATCACTAAATAGTTCTGGTTAATAAGAATTCTTTGAAAGCTTTAAAAGTTTGAGAAATGTAAAATGAAATATAAACAGGTAGCTTGATTATTTCGTTGTAAAGACGGTAAATAGGATGTTTTTATGATTTCTCTAACGAAATAAAATGGGAAAAATAAAATTCTGTATGAATTCATACATTTTATAAGTCTTAAAAATCAACTGAATTAATTTTTAAGATTTATAAAATTTCCTTTTAAAAGAACATTTTCTACTTAAATATCAATATTTTTTAATTTTGACATATATTATTTAAAATTATACTTTATGTTACATTATAGACATACATTATAATTTTTTACATCACCTATTAATATTTTTTAAGTTGATTATAATCTTATGTTATATTATACAGAATTTAAACATAATCAGGGAAACTATTATTTAATTTAGACGTACTATACGAAATTTCAAAATCTTTTGTTGCATTTATACCGAGTTATTTTTACATTTGAGTAATCCAGAGATATTTAATGAGAAATATAATGTAAAAGCACTATAATTTGATAAAATTGTAATTAAAAATGTACTATACGTTGATAATGTTACAGAAAATTTTCTAGGCCGTATATTTACGATTTTTATCTGTGTTGTAAATGTTAGGGATTATTTAATGTAAGTTGTTACAGAGAAATTGTCATTTTAAAATCCTATTGCAATTCTACTACCCTCGCACACAATGCCTATACGTCTTCAAGTTTTATGAAGTTATTTAATTGAAATTTAAGCAATTATAAAAATCGTCAATCCGAAGGAATACTTCAAACTTATGAAATACTTCACATGTTTTTCTACATGATTATGGTAATTTCAATTTGTTAAAAAAACATTATAGTAAACGGCATAAATCATTAAAATTTTTCAACCTATAATTGGAAACGCAAGAGAAATTAATGTAACTTTCCAAGTTACCTTAACGATCTTTTCAACAAACAGTTTGAAACATACAATTTACAAGGAGAGGTTCCCAGGTCGGCGAACCTTTGTGTATCAATAGAGTATAGTTAGTACATAAATATATGAAAACCATAAAGTGCAATACGCAGGGGGTCTTAATAAAAAAAAATCTCAAAGTTTACATCACAGTTTATAATTGGGTAAATTTTTCCTTTGCCAAGTGTCTTCGTAGCCTGGTCGGTATGTCGCTGGATTCAAGGTTTTTGTGTCTGGGTTCAAATCCCCAGCTTGGCTTATTTTTCACAGCAAACATTTTTAACAATTACTTTTGAACTACAATTGAAAAAAAAAATATGTATAATCATTGAAATTTACGAAAATTATAAATTAAATATATATTTTGCATCATATAAATACAGTTTTAACTAGTAAATTCTGCATGTTTAAATATTTAATAAAAAGTTTTTTTTTTTTTTAAGTAGACAAGTTGTATTTATATAGACTAGTAAATTTTGCTGTTATTGTAAATTATTTACAGTTATTTAAATAAATAATTTACTATTTTTCATAATGAAATTAATTAAAATACGTGATATAAATCTATAATATATTATTTTCATTTTGTTTCATTATCCAAACATTTAAAAAAAATATGACATATGAAAAATATGCTTTTATATTTTTAATGTGATTTTTTAAACTCTCGGATTTTTTATTTTGTAATTAGAATAACTGTCTACGTAATAATTATTTTTAGCAATTTTAAATATTTTTTGTTGTTTAATATGTTTTTATAATACAGTTTACTTATATAGATACACATTAAAGTATGAAATTTTGAATGTTTACATGTTTATTGAAAAGTAAAGTCAAAATAAATAAGTAAGTAAATAAACAAAAAAGTAGGCATTTGGTACTCCTAAATACGTCACATAAAATTATAACACGCTGCTTTAATTTAAGTTTTTCTGTTAGTATTAATAGTATTTCAATCATAATAGTACTTCAAACTATATCGTATTTTAAACAAATAATTTTTGAATTTTGAATGTTTTAATTCTTGTATTACAGTGTTTATAATTAGAATAACTCTCCATGTACTTAAAAATAAGTTCTACAATGATATTTAATTACTAAAAATAGTTATTACGCAGGCAGTAAAGACAAAACCAAGATTCCGAGATTTAAAAAAATCATATTAAAAGTTTTAAAAAATCGCGAAATATTTAAAATATGTGTGTAATAAATTACAATTAAAATAATATATTATAGATTTATATTACGTACTTTAATTTATTTCTCTGTAAAAAATAGTAAATTATTCATTTAAATAAACTGTAAATAATTCACAATAACAGCAACCATTTCTCGTCTATAAAAAATTAAATTGTCAACTTTTTATTAAACATTTAGACATTCAGAATTTTATAGTTAAAACTGTATTTATATGCTACAAAACATATATTTATTTTATATTTTTCGTAAATTTCAATGATGAAAACGTTTGCTGTGAAAAATAAGTCAAGCTGGGGATTTGAACCCAGACACAAAAATCTCGAAACCAGTGACATATTACTGACCAGGTTACGAAGACGCTTAGCAAAGGAAGGAATTTTTCCAATTATATACTGTGATGTAAACATTAAGACCTTTTTTCTCAAGACACCCTGGGTATTGCACTTTATGGCTTTCATACATTTATATACTAACTATACTCTATTGATACAAAAAAGTTAACCGCATTCTGTGATGCCGACCCCGGAACCTGTCCTTGTCAGATAATTTTATCTTTATAAAGATCAACTTTTAAAGTTCGGTGCATGCCATTTGATCAAAATTTTGGTAAACTTTGATAAACTTCGTTAAACAAATTATTAATATTATAGATATTATAAAATGGTAAAATCACTAGTTTCGATTAATAATTGTGCATGATTTGATAAATTTTGTAAATTTTAAAACTTTTTCATTAAATAACTTCGAAAGTAAAGTATTTTTGTCCTTTTTTTCATTTAGATAACTTTTTCAAAACTTTATTTTTTTATCTCAATATATATTTTTAATCGACTTTTAATATTTCTAAATAAATTATTCATATTTAAAAATTGATTATTTTCTATGTTTTGTTATTATTTTTCTTCTGGGGATTAGTTAAGTTAAGTTATCTTATATGTAAATTAAATTTTTATTTTAAAATTTCTTATTTAAAAAAATTATGTAAGAGAAAAGGCAAAAATTAATCATCTTTACTGACCGATAAAATTAACGTATTTAGTTTGAAGAGAATGAAAAATGCAATTTGAATACTTGATTCTTCATTTCTCTAGTGTAGTAAAAAAAAGTTATAATTAAGAGAAACTAGCAATGCTATTTCGAAAGACTATTTATAGGGAAAACCAATTATTTTCCAGCATAGCATTCCTGCAGCATTTAGAACAAATATTCAAAGTTCCATTTGCTCAATTTAAAAAAAAAAAAAAGCACAAATCATATATTTTAATACGAGCAAATCTTGTGTGTATATATATGTGTGTGTGTGTGTGTGTGTGAATTTTATCTAAAAGACGGCTCTATCGATTTTGACTAAATTTTGTATTCTACCACTTTGCGCCAAGAGAAGACCATTGGGCTAGGTCACATATTCCAGAAAATTTGATTGCCAATAGCATCTGGTGTGACGAGTAGACAGCTCAACAAAATATACCGCAGGTAATGGAACCCCATTAAATGGGGTTTAATGGGGTTCGATTACCTGTGATATATTCTGTTGAACTGGCTACCATGGGAGAGCAGATGCTATTGGCAATAAGGTTATCTAAACAAAATATGCCTGCCGTTTGTCGGCCTATGTAAGATTGTATATATACTACATAGTATTCTACAATTTACTTCATTAGAAAACGCATAGCACAGTTCAAAATTTCCCTACAGCAAATTGCGCCAATAAACGGAAATGTACTCGTGATCTTTTGTGCAGCCTTGTATAAGATCTTCAGTATTTATATACACCCAGTAATATGCAAAAAACAAGTTAAATTGAAAAACGCGTGCCAGAACTTAAACCGGCACACCTTATTCTATATAAGCAACTTGTAGTGCACCTCAGTGATATATATATCAATTTCAATATGTTGGAAATAGTGTAACATTATTAAAGTACACCGCAAACGATTTTTCCCCATAGACCGTAATGTAACGGTATTCCTTTGAGTGTCCCTGTAAATGCGCGATTAAGGCAATGTGCATCATATTCTATACTAAACATAATGTAATGCGCCTCAGTAATATGATGGGGTTAGAATGAGAGTGGAGTAAGTTAGAAATTTGAAAAATCTTAGATAACCATATTTTCACTGAACGTATATTAATGTATGTTCATTGTGACATTCAAATAAGTCATAGTTCACTTAGGGAGTCACTAGAGGGCAAAACAAGTTGAACCACTTAATGTAACGGCAATACGGCAAGTTTCACAAAACCCTTCATATTTCAAATTACTAAATATTGACTTACTCTACTGTCATTCTAACCCCCTCATATGTATGAGATAGTCTAACATCATTAAAATACACCACAAAATATTTTTCTTATAAACCGTAATGTAACGGGATTCTTTTGAGTGTCCCTGTAAATGAACTATAAATACTACGCAATTCATTTTCAATACCGAACAAGCCATAGTAAACATTAATATCATACATCAATTGCATGGCAATCCGAGTATATTTAGGCTAGTTAGAGCACGGGCAGACGACAGACAGACAAACCGAAACCTTTTGAACTATGTTGGAAAGTGTTAAAGAAATACAAAAGAAGTAAAGCTCTTTTTAACTTTCAAAGGATAATTTTTTTTTTTAAAGCTAACAATGAAATAAAAAAAAAATAGATTACATAAGGAAATTTTTTTGAAATTTATCATAATCGTTTATAATGTGTCAAAAATGAATGGCTAATATTGGCGGTTTCATTTTTGATATTTTATAAAGATATAATAATTTTATAAAGTATAAAATATTTCGTAGCATAGAACAGTTAATGTATTTGAATGAAAAAAGGAAGCATGAAAGTTTGAAGCAAAAAAAACTTAAATACTTTTAAGCTTGAGCGAATTTTAATGTTCTTTTTTGATTGATGCCCTAGATATTTAATCTTTTAGATTGTAAAAGAGAAATAAAAAGTTTTGAATTTAAATACAATTCTATTAGGATTACTCGAAGCGAAATAATTCACATCCCAAAGGTATTTTAAAGGTATTACTTTGTGATAAAAATATAAATCATCGAATACTTTTTTCTTTCGATCGCAATATTTTGATTTGCAATTCCATACATGAAGACTATGGGACTGGTTTGTTAGAAATAATATTTTATTCTTTTTTAATGTATGTATCTAACAGGCATTATACATGATATGTTATTATATTTACTTTTTAAAATATAGTTTAGTTTAATTTCTATAACTAAAAATACGCTTTAGAAGAAAAAATACACATAGAAAATAAAATCATTTCACTTCAGTTCATTTGAAATATCACACTATGCAGCGGACCTTTCAAGAACATTAAATAATTCTCCTGTAAAAGTGTACTTCAAGTGCTAACACTTGCATAAAAATCGAAATGCGTAAGACCCACTTCTACAATTTACCAGTATGATAGCAGTCACTGTATGCAAGTTGTGACAAAATTATACAGAAATAGAAACAGTAATATTTTTTTAGACATTCTATCTCTGCGATTGTTGAATGATTAGTGATTTCCGAATTCTACTACGAGGGTTGCTATTTATATTTCTGTCTTTGAAAACAGGAAGTGTTATTGGACGACCGCAGACGATTTCAATTGAAAGTTTGATATTTTTAACCACAAATTCTTCAGAACGATTTGCCATTTTAGCTTGATTTGTGTTATTTACAGTAAATTGAAAATTTCTTCTTGTGCAAAAAATGTAATTGACTCGTGAACATTTTCGTGCGATTATTTTTCATAATTTCGACGTGGATTGTCAAGACAAGAATGCTTCCATGAACTTAATTCTTTATACAGCGATAAAGCACCATCCTAAAGCACTGTAAAAAACTGGTATAACGAATTCAATCGTAGTTGATGTTCGCTCCAGGACGCATTCCGTGAATGTCGTCCAAAATCTGTTGTTGTGCCAGAAAATATCGATGCTGTGCCTGAACTGATAAAGCAAGTTCGTCATGTGACATACCGTGAGATTGAGGGATCTTTGGACATTAGTATGACAAGCATCAATAAGATATTACAGGAACATTTGGGAGTAAAAAAAATGGTTCGCGTTGGATCCCGCATAATCTGACAAACGCTCAAAAGAAGACTCGTGTCGATTGGTGCAAGGAAATGTTGAAAAAATACGTTCAAGGTTCATCAAAGGCTGTATATAACATCTACACAGCTGACGAATCATGGATCTATGCAAATGAGCCGCAAACAAAACAGCAATCGACTGTATGAGTCTTCCAATATGAGCCAAATCCAACAAAAGTTGTTCGAGGAAGAAAAAATGGTTGCCTTTTTCTTCGGCATTACCGGTCACGTAGCGACAGTGGCGTTGGAGCAACGTAGGAAGGTCAATTCTGAATGGTACACGACCATTTGTTTGGCAGGAGTCTTTGGAGAAATTCGAAAAAAGCAGAAGAACAGGCGAATAATTCTTCATCATGACAATGCGGAATTAAGGAATTGTTTGAGCTCTCACACATCGGCTCAAACAAAGGAATTTCTGAAAGGCCAAAACATCGAATTGATGGGACATCCGCCGTACAGCCCTGATTTGGCGCCCAATGACTTTTTTTAATTCCCACACATCAAAAATAAATTACGTGTACAACGATTTTCGACACCCGAAGAAGCGGTTGAGGCATTCAAAACGCATGTTTTGGAATTACCTCAATCGGAGTGGATACAGTGCTTCGAAAATTCGTTCAAACGCATGCAAAAGTGTATTGATCTTCATGGAGAATGTTTTGAAAAAAAATAAATTCAATGCCGATCATAAATATTTGTTTTTGCATTACTAGGCCAGAAATATAAATAGCAACCCTTGTACAATAAATAGCTGTAATTATCATGTGGCAGAAGAATAACTTAAAGAAAAAAAATTCTTTGAATAATTCTCAACCATGAATAAGGATGTGTTTCATCTTAAAAGCCGATACAAGTAATTTTGATTAGTTCATTCTCAACAATGAATTTTGTACATTAAAGCTATTCATTGCTAAATAAAAATCGCAACTGATTGTGAAGTTCTTTGAATAATTCTCAACCATGAATAAGGATGTGTTTCATCTTACAAGCTGATACAAGTAATTTGGATTAGTTCATTCTCAACAATGAATTTTGTACATTAAAGCTATTCATTGCTAAATAAAAATCGCAGCTGATTGTGAAGTTCTTTGAATAATTCTCAACCATGAATAAGGATGTGTTTCATCTTACAAGCCGATACAAGTAATTTTGATTAGTTCATTCTCAACAATGAATTTTGTACATTAAAGCTATTCATTGCTAAATAAAAATCATAACTGATTGTGAAGTTCCTTGAATATTTCTCAACCATGAATAAGGATGTGTTTCATCTTACAAGCCGATACAAGTAATTTGGATTAGTTCATTCTCAACAATGAATTTTGTACATTAAAGTTATTCATTGCTAAATAAAAATCGCAGCTGATTGTGAAGTTCTTTGAATAATTCTCAACCATGAATAAGGATGTGTTTCATCTTACAAGCCGATACAAGTAATTTTGATTAGTTCATTCTCAACAATGAATTTTGTACATTAAAGCTATTCATTGCTAAATAAAAATCATAACTGATTGTGAAGTTCCTTGAATAATTCTCAACCATGAATAAGGATGTGTGTCATCTTACAAGCCGATACAAGTAATTTGGATTAGTTCATTCTCAACAATGAATTTTGTACATTAAAGCTATTCATTGTTAAATAAAAATCGCAACTGATTGTGAAGTTCTTTGAATAATTCTCAAACATGAATAAGGATGTGTTTCATCTTACAAGCCGATACAAGTAATTTGGATTAGTTCATTCTCAACAATGAATTTTGTACATTAAAGCTATTCATTGTTAAATAAAAATCGCAGCTGATTGTGAAGTTCTTTGAATAATTCTCAACCATGAATAAGGATGTGTTTCATCTTACAAGCCGATACAAGTAATTTCGATTAGTTCATTCTCAACAATGAATTTTGCACATTAAAGCTATTCATTGCTAAATAAAAATCATAACTGATTGTGAAGTTCCTTGAATAATTCTCAACCATGAATAAGGATGTGTGTCATCTTACAAGCCGATACAAGTAATTTTGATTAGTTCATTCTCAACAATGAATTTTGTACATTAAAGCTATTCATTGCTAAATAAAAATCATAACTGATTGTGAAGTTCCTTGAATAATTCTCAACCATGAATAAGGATGTGTGTCATCTTACAAGCCGATACAAGTAATTTGGATTAGTTCATTCTCAACAATGAATTTTGTACATTAAAGCTATTCATTGTTAAATAAAAATCGCAACTGATTGTGAAGTTCTTTGAATAATTCTCAAACATGAATAAGGATGTGTTTCATCTTACAAGCCGATACAAGTAATTTGTATTAGTTCATTCTCAACAATGAATTTTGTACATTAAAGTTATTCATTGCTAAATAAAAATCGCAATTATTATGTCATTCATTTGATATGCTTTTTAAATTTCTGCTTAAAATGTACATATAAGAATATTTTAGGGAAATCTATTAAATTAATCAACTAGTATTAACCAACTAACGTATCCCTTCTATCATTACTATATATATATATAACTATCATTATCATTTTTATTTAATTTTAAAGAAATTAATCATACGGTTTACATATCTGATTCGTGGTACATTCTGTTAAGATAATCTAAATGTGCCAGCCGATGTATAAAATATTTTGTTTCTTATGTTATAATACAAAAACATTTTTTTTTTTCATCGAAAAAACTTCAGATCTACATATTTTAGGATTAAACAGGTTAAAATGTGACAAGCACTTGATTTTGATTTATTATTACAATAAGATCAGAAAAAAACTCTTTTGAAAATTCTTTCAACAAAATTTTAACGGGAACGTCACGGCATAGTATTAATGACACAAGTTTTCCAATAAGTTTATGTAACATATCATGTGCTTTAAATCCTTTACTGAGAAAACTGTCTGTCTTAAATAAGATCTGTGTCATGTACTGATGTTTTAAAAATAAGGATTAAAGAAAAAAATAGTTTGCTGTGCACACATCATTTATCTCAAATTTAGAGAATGAGCATTACTTAAAAAAATTTCGAACGTAAGTCACAATTCCAATTCGAAAAGTTAAGGAATAAACAGATTTTCACAGAAGTGCATTGTTTATGATTTTCAATGTTTGTAACACACTTTGGAAGAACATATTGAAGAACATATATGGAAAAACGTATACAGGGTGACTCAGATTTCTTACAGTATTGGAAAAGAAGGCTGTAAAAAAGTTCGGGTTCTCAATTTTGATTAGCTTTATTTTTATGAGTACGCGTGACGACTTAAATACTTGAAGATATTATAAGCCGAGATAATACTAAAAAATGACCACATTTATTTTTTTTATGTTTTAAAAATGCTCTAAAATGTGAATCTAAACCTTTTCGAAGATTTTTTACAGTATAATATAAAAATTTAGAAGTGATAATACACATTAAAACAAAACAAATATCCTGTAAAAAATAAAAAAAATGTCTCACTCCAAGCTGAACGCTACTTTTCGTTCCTAGCTAAATAAATTTACCTTTTTCTAGAATTTAATGATAATTTGTAAAGTTCTGAATGTTCATTCTAATGGGATCAGTGGTTCTGTATGTATGCTTAGTAATAAGTTGAATTAAGTAGCGTCTAGCTCAATGCTGTTTGACCAAGCATTGTGGCCTAGTTGTTAAGAGCATTCTCTTGATGTCGTCATGTTTCAGAGAAAGCAAAAAACATTCTCAATAACATAAAGACAGAAAATCAGGATAAAGTGTATTGTTAATTAAGGTAAAGTTTTCATTTTAGACAAGTATATCATCAATATATCTATGTCATTTAAATGATTAAGTCATTACTTAGTAATGATTTTCTGCCTTTAAATAAAATAATTGATAATGATAACTATACAAATTATCTTCAACGCAACATTTACAATTATAGCTGCAATAATATTGACTTATCTATATTACATTTTTTAACATATTTTATATTGTTTATTGTTGTTTATATTTAATGTCTTATGGCTATATTTATGTCATCCTTTTATTGTATACATTCCTCTAAATATATTAAATTTATTATACAATATATCATTCGCATTTCTGTTAAATAGCTTATTATATATATCTATATATATATATATATATATGTGTGTGTGTGTGTGTGTGTGTGTGTGTGTGTGTGTGTGTGTGTGTGTGTGTTTGTGTGTGTGTGTGTGTGTGTGTGTATGTCTGTATGTGTGCATTTTGTTGAGGTTTTTATATTATTATAAATATCTCATTTTTTAACATAGTCTAACATACGAGTAGTAAGTTTCCCATCTGAACGAAAATGTGTCCAGACTGGGACTCGAATCCAGAAACTTTTGCCAATTACCAATGCTCTGCCAATTGAGTTATCTGTATGACATACTAGCCAACACAATGGTCGTTCAGAATAACGATTTGGTCATGATGTTGTACAGATAGATCAGTTGGCAGATCGTTGGCAATTGACCAAATGTTTCGGGTTCGAGTTCCATCCTGGACACATTTTTGCTCAGATGGGAAACTTACAACTCGTATTAATTACTCACCAATCACTTGGTGATTAAAGTGTAAATATTCTAACTTAGTTAAAATGCGTTTATAACTTCGGTTCGTTGTTCGTACGTCCGCAGTCTAACTGCCAAGAATGTGTCGGCAAAGCCACAAATTTACATATGTTATCCAGGAACACTACAGTATGTTACTTATTAAAAACTGCACGCGCATTATTTACGTTTATATATATATATATATATATATATATATATATATATATATATATATATATATTTTACAGGGACTCTGTAGTTCCGATGCAGGACTCATCAAATAATTTAAATATATTATCGTCTGTGGGTTACTGCTTGAAATAATTAAGTGTTACGTTATGCGTTTATAAACTGAATGGAATGTTTGTATTGATACAAAGCTAAAACTAGTCGTTGGGGGCCACCGTAATACTTACCCATCATGGATATGCATAATGTAAAATATTGAAATAAAAATGTGTAATCTACTTAAAAAATGCATTGCAATTCAAATAAAATCGTGGCTTGATGACGTCACAAACTTTAAAGGCTCGATTACTGAATTGCTTGAAAGAAACATCCTTATAACTCCAAAAATAATAATCCTATTAACTAGCGGTTTATTGCATCTGATTAAGCGTCAAATTTCCAATTAAAATATATCTTTGAAGTGAGATTTGGATGAAATACAGGGTCATGAAAAATCGAAGAGTGTGGAAAATAGGATTCCAAATATCTCGGCAACTAATTATCCGATCGACTTCATGTTTTATGCAAAATTTATGTTTTTTTTATTGTCTTTTATATTCATTTCTTAAAATAAACAATTTCGAAAATTTTTATATACCTTTCATCAGAACGAATATTTCGAGAGTCCGAAAAAAATTGTTCCGTTTAATCGAGGTTATTGAAATGAAATAGGCTTCTTCCCATTATTACATACTAAGTACATACCAAATTGCAAGTCTCTATCTCAATTTTTTCGGGTGATGGAGCGTTTACAGACACACAGACACACACACACAGACACACACACAGACACACAGACGGACGGCAAAATTTTTTTTCTAAAAATATGTTTTTCGGAATCTCCAGTGTCTGAAACGTGTAAATCCGTCAAAAAAAATTTTTCGATTTTCAAAACGATTACAAGACTTACCCTATACTACGTATGATGGGTAAGTAAAAATGATTCCACAAAGCCACCTTGAATAGTGTATTTAAAACAATTTACAGCACTATTGTTGCTGTAAATATAACTTTATGGGTTTTAAATAAATAATGAGTAAATGCGCTGTTAAGTGTATGAATAAATATGTGCTAGAAACTTTGGGACACTGTTTTCGACGAATATATGGAATTTTAAGTAATCTTTAAAACTTGTCAACAAACTTGTTATTAAATTGTAAGTAATCTTTAAACTTGTAAACAAACTTGTTATTAAATTGTAAGTAATCTTTAAAACTTGTAAACAAACTTGTTATTAAATTGTAAGTAATCTTTAAAACTTGTAAACAAACTTGTTATTAAATTGTAAGTAATCTTTAAAACTTGTAAACAAACTTTGTTATTAAATTGTAAGTAATCTTTAAAAATTGTAAACTCTCTTTAAATCTTGTAAACAACATTTAAAAAAAGACAAATGTTGCAATCGGCTATATTTTTTAGTTTTATTGATAAAATAATATTTAATATCATTTAAAAAATAAAATCATATATATAAAATCATATTTGTTATCATATTTGTTATCATAAAAAATCATATTTAACTTAATGATTTTCTTCTTTATAATTTTTCAAATGCCAAAGAAAAAATAAGAAATATTTCAAAATCTGTTCACATTTCAAATTAAAGCTAAACTGAAATTATATTTCAGTATTAAAATTTTATATATAATTGTAAATAAGTTGCTTTTATTCAGTTCTAATACTGCAGTTTAAAAAAAATATAGAAAAATGTGTAATTTCTGATGCACAGATATTCATTTAAAATTTGTATATTTTAAGTGTGGATAAATTATTATACAAGAATATTTTGAAATTTAATTCAACTAAATAAACGTGAAAACATTTTCAACATTTTTAGCATTTAATAAAAGCATTAACATCTTGATTAAGTTTGTCTAATTTGAATATTGCGGAAAACGTTCTAAAAACTGTCATAAAAACTCGCATTATGATTAACATCGATTATTATCGCCGTGAATAAGAATTATGAAAAATTTTATGTTGTTTGTTAACTTTTATGTTGTTTGTTAACTTTTAAGTACTGTAATAACATATTGAATCCTTGATGATAATATGTTTTAAAATACATTTAATTCATAAACTCAACAGTTAATAAGCATTTTTCCCATTTTTATGCATGTTTATTAATATTTAATACATATAAAATCATTTTCTTTTCATTTAAAACCATTCATTAATTTAAATATCTCTGAAAGCGGTTTAAGTCTGAATAAAGAATTTCAAAATAGTATCAAATATTATATTTAATAACATACTGACAATTTCAAATGCTTGAAATACTTTGAACCAAATTAATCACAAACACATATTACTCTTGAAAAAAAAAAAAAAAAACACTTGCATGCACCAATAACCATTTCCACTGTATATTCTATTTCTACATCAGCTATTTAAGAACATCTATCAAAATGTGGCATTGAAATTAAGTAATCATGAGAAGAAAAAAAAGAGATGTATCTTTAATTTTTTACTAAGCACATCGTATTTTTGCGGCCTAAAAAATTATTAGTTTTGAGAAAGTAATAATTTTTGTTTTTTAACTGCTATTATTGATTTTAGAATTTAAAAAAATCTTTACGAAGACAAATCAATAATATTAATAAAGAAAATTTTTAAATGCATAGAAGATCAATCTACATAAGTCCAAGATTTAAGATTTTTCAGGAATGAATAAAAACTGTGCTGCATACAAATGTTAGATATTTTAGAGTTTTTCTGTGCTCACTATATTTATTAAATTTTCAAATATGTATGTCAGTTATCAGTTAATTATTTTATCAGAATTAAAAAAAAATACTTTTTAAAACAGTTAGATTTATGTTGTTTTGGCAGTAAATGATATTTAGTGCCCTACAAATTATACAAAAAAATACTGCGATAACATGGTAATTTCACCAAATTCTTCAATTAGTGGTAATTTGACATTGTAGTGGCGATATCTCGCTAATTATCGCCAAGTTTGGCAAAAGTTGAGGCGTGTGTCGATGTATATCTACATGAAAGCTTTGTACATTTCCTTGGTGACTTTCCCTATCAAAATAGTGCTTATCAGTTTCTTCCGGTCACAAATTTGGTGAAAAAAAATATTTTCATTCAGCATATGTATTTAGAAAGTAATAAATACTGAAACTGAATATACATCACCAAGCTAATAGCAGTTTGAAGTTGTTTTAAATGCATATATATATATTTTTTGCTTTTTCCTGAATAAAAGGCAATACTTAAATTTCTTACACACTTATCACAAGAGAAAACATTTACAGGTTTTCTCTTGTTACAAAATGGTTGAAAAATGGTTTAGATACGAAACCCGTTGTCCGATTTGTACAAAATTGAATACAGCTCTTGCGACAAATAGGAGCTGAATCGAAAGCATACTTTGAACGCTATCGTAATCCCTAACACACATACACACTGACATCATCTAAAAAACATCAAAAATGAGCTCTGCGGACTTGAAAATATGAGGAAATTCTAATATACATGCATATATACACACATATTTATACAATAGGTAGGAAAATAGAGAAACGAATTTAGAGAGCTTCAAATTAAAAAATATATACCAAAATATCCGTAATCACGTTTCTATCATGATTCCAATACTTTCTTTTCACTTTATGCGTTCGGAAAATAATACACTTTGCAACACAGAAACTACACAAATTCCATTATAGAGATATCGTAATGGAACTTCTTTTTCTTGCCTAGAACTAAGAATTTCAAGCTCTACCCGCTAGAGAGCTGCTCAAATGAAATATCCGGTTACACCGGGGAGCTGTTTCACTTGACCCAACAGTTGTATCCTGCTTTTACCTATAGTAAATTCAACAGAAATCAATACTGAATAAAATTTCGACAGAAATATATAACCTTTATTCAATTTCGATGCGATAAATGTATTTCCGGTTTGGTTAACACATACTAAAGAAAATAAACACTTTTAAAGAATCCTTTTCATAACAGAAAAATATCTGGATATTAATCATGAAAATAACTATTCATAATGTTCCATAAGCTAACTGTGAATGGTTATGTACTTTGCTCTTTATACAGTTAATATCTTTTTTAAAATATCAAATATTTTATGTCTGAGAAATGTTAATTTCTGTGAATAAATATTTCATTCAAAACAAATTTAAGATGAAAACGTTTTTATGTTTTGATAGATACTCCAAGTATTTAATTTCTTAGTTTCTCTTTAAAGTAAACATTCTAAATTTAAATGCAGTTTTATCGCAGTTACACGACACGAAATAAATCACGCTTCAAGAACGTTTTAAAAGCCTTAATTTGTAATGGATCTGTAACATCATGTAGATTTTTTTTTTTTTTTTTTTTTTTTTTTTTGTAACAAGAAGATTTTTATTTACAATTCATTATATGAAGCCTACTATTCAATTTTTGAAATGTATTTGAACAGATTCATACAAAAATTTTAATTACACAAATAGGAATTTATGAAACATTAAATAAAATATTTATCGATATAAATAAAACCCTTATATTTATATTGCTATATTTCATACTTTTATAATTTAAAAACTTTACAAAACATGAAAGTAAAGAAACTAATTTATAAATGTAAGATTGCATAATATTCGTTATAGTTTAATTGCTACGTTTTTAGGATGATGTTGTAAAATAATAATAATAATAATAATAATAATAATAATAATAATAATAATAAGCACACAATGAAAAAACACAAAAGCTATTTTTTACATAAAAGCAGCGTGATTTTTCTGAGGAGTCGCAGAGGTACCTGTATCCCTAAATATTTTATAAATTTAATGAGACGAAATAAAAATTTAAGCAGTTTCAAATTCCTGCTAAACCAGTTTCAAAAGTGATGTGAATATTTATGCAGTATTTTTTTTTCTTTAGTTTTATGTTTAGTTTCTTAATATAAAATATTTTTACATTTATTTAAATTCACTACACACATTGTTTGTTTTTTTAAAGAGTGGGACGTTTTTGTGCATTGAACATTCCGATGAGAATGCTTGCATGTGATCGTTCGGGGTTTAGATTGCAGACAACCACTACATTGACTGAAAATCGCTCAAATGCAGGTCACTGAAAGAGTGAAAGAGTGTCATCAGTTAACCGTAAAGTACCCTAAACCTTGACAATTAAGATGATACTTGGCGCAATACAATATAAGCAGATAAAACAACGTTTTTAGCACCAAAACATTTTATCTTATAGCAGACTATTTTCGGTAGCATTTAGCGTACCTTCATTTCATACATTAATTCCTTTCAGTTTCGTACCTAATTTCCTGCGTACCTTCATTTCATACATTAATTCCTTTCAGTTTCGTACCTAATTTCCTGTAATTCTATTGGTTACAAGGCTTCACAAGTGCGGTCGCCAAGTTAGCACTGGTGACCAACTTTTTTTAGCTGGTGACCAAATCATTCAATCTGTCGAAGGCTGTTTTGTTTGAGAGTAGCTAGATTTTTTTAAAAAATTATTTATTTATTTTTTTGTACAAAAATTGAATTGAGAAATGAGCACAATCGGCATTTTTTCTCTTCCCCACCCCTACTAGTGCGCGGCAAGCAGTGGTGTTTCCTCTCCTCTCGTACTTTTAGTAGAATAGCCACGTTTAAAAGGCATTTTCCACCTCATGCACAGAAAACGCCATTCTTCTTCGCTCTAGCCAGCTAGTGTATCAGGTAATTATAATGTGGGGGAGAGGTTCCAGGTTTCAATAAAACAGTAAGAAATATTGTTAATCCAGTTTTGTGGCACTTAAAATCGCATACAATGCGAACAAAAGAAACATCATCAGATATAGATTTTTTGTAGCACACAAATACCCGGACAATTGCAGCATTCGGCAATAAGCATTTCAAGAATATGATAATTTCCAAAACGAAACTTGGTTTATTTTATCATTCCAAGTTGTGTGCTACTCTAAACTGCCTAACCAATAATTTTAAACTATGCATGTTATTTTTTCTCAATTACTTCATAAAAGAACTTTTGTGCTTTTTGAAAATCAATGGAGGGGGGAGGGGGGGTTATGGCCGACTAGAATTTTTTGCTGTGCACCAGATTTTATCAAATTAGTAAAGCCGGAGTCAAAAAACATATCCGTTGAATCCACTTCTTTTCCTATTGGCTGTTCCCTGTAATTTCCTGGAAGTCTATGGTCAAGAAACATAACCGTTGAATCCGCTTCTCTTTCATATATTTGAGCAAAAATCCATCATTCTGTGCACCAGATTTTATCAAATTAGTAAAGCCGTAGTCAAAAAACATATCCGTTGAATGCACTTCTTTTCCTATTGGCTGTTCCCTGTAATTTCCTGGAAGTCTATGGTCAAGAAACATAACCGTTGAATCCGCTTCTCTTTCATATATTTGAGCAAAAATCCATCATTCTTTGCACTGATGAAGGTATGTTAAATGATACCGAAACTAGTCTGCTATAAGATAAAAAGTTCTGGTGCTAAAAACGTAGTTTTATCTGCTTATATCCTAAACATTGCAAAAAAATAAAAAATAATCCATAAAGATATTCAATTTTTTCGTTAAATAGATTTATTTATGTAACACAATAAATAAAGTACATTTATTTTTTATGTAGTCTACATATCTTTGGCCGCAACTGACTTAAAAAAAATGAAAAACATATATTTAATAAAATCATGCAATAAAGAAGTTTGCCAAGAACCTTGGACTTAATTGAATTATTATAGATATGAACAGTGCTCAAGGATATTATAATTACATATTGCAAGAAGAGAAAGTTTTTATTGGATAGAATAATGTATGAGATAAGGAAAGGAATTCCGATTTGAAACTTTACCCAGAAAATTATATCATAAAGCAAATATATTTCCATTTTTGTGTCAAGAAAATACGTACGTAAACATGCTTTGAAATTAATAGATAAATGCATATTAATCATTTGCAGTGAGGTTAAACCTTATCTTTATTTAAAATAATTTAAATAATGTAGTACTTTTAATTAAATAATTCAGAATCTTTAACTATTGCTTGTTTCAGAAAGAAAATCTTAAAAGAATCGTGACTTGCATTACACAGTATGCTGTTGTGTTTGTCGAAATGCATTTGCATTCATTGAAGAGCATTATTTTAAAGCTAGTCTCAAAATGTCAATAGGAATTTCTCTTGAAGTTTAAGTAATATATTCAGCAGTGCGTAAACATAAAAGTACACATTCAATTTTACAAATTGAAAAATGTTGGAAACTTTGTTATAATGAACATCAAACATACTTCTTTTTCCCTTGAGGTATCCTTTAAAATTTAAGGTTTATGTGGCTATTTTTCTATGCTTGAAACTTTGTATCAAATATTTATTTTTAAGGCTAATACGCATCTGTTTATAAATTTTCAAGTGAAATGAAATCTTTGAAATGGTTTAAAAAATAAATATTGTACGGTTGGTTTTATTTTCATAATTTTAATTTTTTCTCTGTAATTGTAACCTTTAAAATTTACATCTATAATAAAGTGGAGATATTGAAAATGTAAAAATAGACTGAAATGCATTTTTAGACATACAGTCATGCAATACGCTTTGCAAAGCTTTAATGAATTTTTAAAATTAAAATTTTATGTATCTTTTGAAATCGATGCGTAAATGTGTGTTTGATTAAAATATTTTTGAACGTTTATTAACTTAAAATGGTGGAGTGTTTTGTATTTCGAACTAATCATTTAAATTTTCTAGACTAAGATTACTCTATTTAATGAAGTTCATTAGATGGAATAACAACGTGTCAGTAATCAAAATAAAAGCTTTTCTAATTTCCTTAAAAGTATAAAAATAAAATAAATAGTTTGAGTGATAAATATTGGCAGTGACGTATAAAAATATAATTCTTGTTCAATCGACCATTTTTTTGTTTGTACTTAATTACATTAATGATATGAGCAATTATAAAGATTAAATTTGAGTCACTTTTGAACAAAATATGTTATATAAAATATCAGAAGTATTTTAAAAGGCAAAAAACCATCGTTAAAAATGCACAAATAATGCACATTTTTTTTTGTATTTTTGTGCATTTTAACTTTGGTGTTCTGTCTTTTCATATTCTTGCACATAGGTTTAATTTGCTATTTTTCTCAGATGTATTTGTTTTTGTTTTAATTTATTTTCAACACGTGGAACATAAAAATGTCATTGGAGTTGTAACCCAAGTATGCTTAAAGTAACACTGCTATAGAGTATTTATGGCGCTATTTTTTCAATAAATAACCTTCCTATGTAATATGTAAAAATATGTCCGTGAAAAAAAAAAAAAAAACTATCTGTCTATGTATTGCTCAGTTTGTACACTAACTCGCCGATTATCCAAACCTGTCAGGTCGGAGTCCAGTTCCGATACTCACAAGCTCGGATAACTGGCCAAATAAAAGCATGCTGCTCAGAGCCGAAACTAGGGGGGGGGGGGGGGCAGAGGAGGCATGTACCCCATGCGCCAGAAAGGCAGAGGGGGCGCTAAATGAACATTTGATTTGTTGCTTGATACAAAAAAAATATATACATGAAATATGGATAAAAATGTTTTTCAGCTGGAAAATCCAAAAGAAGAACTGAGTTTGACTGGGACATTTAACACTACTGAGTGGAAAATTCACAAAAAATATAATACTTAGTTAAAAATTAAAAGTTTTTATTTTTATTTTGTTCTAAGTCACTATTATAATTTTGATAACTAGCGTTAGGTTCAGGAAATAATCTAGACATATCTGTCTATTAATAGGAAAAGATAGCTCCATGAATTTGGCTGTGTTTAGTACACATATTTTATATGGTGTTGGAATTCATTGTTATACTTGCAGAAAATCCTGGGTTTTCAGTTCTTAAGAAATTGTGATTCATATAACTATATGACATTAAACGCCTGCTTAATTGCAATGCAATAACTACAACTACAGGCTAATTCCATGCATGGATGTAGTGTCAGTCACATAGATGTAAATGGCTGTGGTGTTTGGCTACCAGTAGTATAGTAAAAGAAAATTTGACTTATTCATTCCCACATATCTACAATTAATTATAGTGAAGAATTTTTTTTTTTTAAATACCGGTGGTACGGTAAACATTTGCGGCTATGGGACTTACACTACATTCTCGCATGGAATTTTCCTACAGTAAAATCTGTGAATAATAGAATCCTGTCCTAAATGAAAAATTTACATGGTCCCAACAGAAAGAATACCGGCAATTGTATAAAGCGGAATTTTTTCCAGTTCATTCTGATTCCGGTTTCACAGGTTTTATAAATATTTGACAAAACTGATTACATAGTTCAGTATATGTATTTTATGATTGCATATTTTTAATTTTAAAATAAGTCGGTTATTAGAAACTTAGTAAAATTCTCTTTGTAAATTAACTTTTCGGAGGAAGAAGGGAGGCCCCAAAATCCATGTTTACCTCGTGTGGAAAAAAAGCTAGTTTCGACCTTGCTGCTCAGTGACTGTAACTTTCAAGAAAAGTGACTGCGCCAACCGCAATGAAATATTGAAGTTGCAACAGAAGTTTCAACTGTTTACATTGTTATTATTCCCTAGGTATAAGAGGCTAGATAAGAACTCATAAGACCATAATGTTCGTAAAGTGATTATTAGTTTCCGGTAACCATTGGCAGAATTTAAAGAGGATCACACTGAATGGCTCCTCACTATGAAAGTGACTACTCCTGTTTACCAGCTCCTTCAAGAAAATAGAAAAGAGTAGCATTTGTGCAGGATTTCATATTGTTCACGGGCATTTCAGGATAATAGCTTTGTTTATTGGATAAAGTTATGGTTTTTTTGAAAAGGTGAAAGGATTAAAATATTTTATATTGTATCCTTCACAATACTGTTTACTTTAAACTTTACTGTTAAACTTTAGAAATTTGCACTCCCTTACATACCGGAATTTCTTAACACTTGGATTAACAATTTAACGCATCGAATATGCTCAGAGACCGTATAAAAATTAAATTTTGTAACTTTTTAATAAATAACTATTTTGACGTAAATGTATTTTAGTACTATCAACAACATTTGAAATATTTTTGTAGTTAGAATTACGCACCTAAAACAAATAGTTTAGGAATTCATTGTCGGTCAACCATAAAATAGGTCATCATTTATATATACAGGGTGTCCGAAAAGTCTGGAAACGGTCGAATAACTCGAAAAATATACATCAGATTGAAAAACGGAAAATATGTGTTCAGTATTTATGAAAAATCTATTTAAGGATATCAAAGGTACCCCCCCAACTCTGCCCTCTGGGGGGAAAGCGGGGCAACTTTGAAATCTTAGATGATAACCCCCCCCCACCCCATTTTGTTATTGCAGATTTGGATGCTACAGGCAAAAATACCTAACTTTTGTATTTAACATTTTCTTCGGAAAATCGTAAATGGCGCTGTAATCTAGTAAAATACAGTGAGAGTCGTTTCCATTGAAAAGTCTGGAAACGGTCGAATAACTCGAGAAATCTACATCGGATTGGAAAACGGAAAAATACGTGTTCAATATTTTAGAAAACCTATTTAGGGATATCAAAGTTGCCATTTTTCTAAACGGGTGGACCAGACGACGACTATAGGTGCTATTTATATCATTACGAACGCACCTAAAAAGCATGTCTCCGGCCTAAGAATTTTTTTTTTATTAGGTGACAAATACTACTGTATTTTGGAAATTATTTTTTATATATTTTATGTAACGCATGATACGTATATCATGCGTTACATAAAAAGGCTTGTAACAGTAATTTAAACATTATTTTTAAAACAAAAAATATAGTTTTTTTTTTTTCAAATAAAAAAAATAATTTACGTATAAAGGAAATTTTAGCGAAAAAAAAATGCATTTTTGAGTTAATAATATATGTATCACATTCACAAAACTAGTCGTTGGGGGCCACCGTAATACTTACTCATCATGGATGTGCATAATGTAAAATATTAAAATAAAAATGTGTAAACTACTTATAAAATGCATTGCAATTCAAATAAAATCGTGGCTTGATGACGTCACAAACTTTAAAGGCTCGATTACTGAATTGCTTGAAAGAAACATCCTTATAACTCCAAAAATGATAATCCTATTAACTAGCGGTTTATTGCATCTGATTAAGCGTCAAATTTCCAATTAAAATATATCTTTGAAGTGAAATTTGGATGAAATACAGGGTCATGAAAAATCGAAGAGTGTGGATAGAAATAGGATTCGAAATATCTCAGCAACTCATTATCCGATCGACTTCATGCTGTATGCAAAATGTATGTTTTTTTATTGTCTTTTATATTCACTCCTTAAAATAAACAATTTCAAAAATTTTTATATACCTTTTATCAGAACGAATATTTCGAGAGTCCGAAAAAAATAGTTCCGGTTAATCGAGGTTATTGAAATGAAATAGGCTTCTTCCCATTATTACATACTAAGTACATACCAAATTGCAAGTCTCTATCTCAATTTTTTCGGCAGATAGAGCGTTTACAGACACACAGACACACACAGACAGAGGGACGGCAATTTTTTTTTTCTAAAAATATGTTTTTCGGAATCTCCAGTGTCTGAAACGTGTAAATCCTTCAAAATCTTTTTTTCGATTTTCAAAACGATTACAAGACTTACCCTATACTACGTTATGATGGGTAAGTAATAAATGACGATGTTAATGGAGAAAAATGAGATGTAACATGCAACAGGGGTATACATGTATACTTCCGTTCATTAAAAGAAATAAATAAAAAAATCCTAAATCATCATTTCTTATCAAATTTACATTTTAAATGTGTCACATTATGTAAAAACCCTAAGACATTTAAATAAATAAATAAATATATATATGTCGTATTTCCAAGTTCAAATCCGGGATGAAAGGCAGTCGTGCTCGTTGATAAACAGGGTTAGCTATGTGATAGGTTTCCCTTTTAGCTCGCATCAGGCGGCCGTGTGGTATCATCAACAACAACAAGAAATTTCAGTCCATTTTTTTGTCGAAGAACATTTTATTTCCAGTTTAAGACATCTCTTCAGGGAAAATGCTCGTTAGCCAACGCTAAACAAAATAAAAATACAACGTTCCATTATTTTCTAGAATCCGTCCCGATTCTTTTAGCAAACACCAGCGTCAAAAAATTCTCTTCGAATCAGGAGGATCGTGTTTTTAAACTAGCTTGCGTAATAATACAGAATACGTCACGTGACCCACTTCTATCGAATCAAAAAGTCTCTTTTGGAACTTTATCAATAATTCCGGTGGATTTATTTTGTCGTAAAATGACTTCCTTACCGCCAAAAACTTTCTACGCCCTTCCAGAATATTCCATAATCTCGTACCAGATGCCTGCCATATCAACAAACGAGCTTATCTGTTTTGAGGCTGTAGCTAAACTTCGAATTTAATACGTAATAAAAATAATAAGAAGAAAAGAAAATGAATCTTTATAAAAGGGGAAAAAAAAGAAAGAATTAAAGTTTTTCGGAAATATTTTAATAGACATTTGATATTTAATAATAGGATAGCTTTATGAAATAAGGTTTTTAGAGCGGAATATTTTAAGAGATACGATATTTTAGCATTTAAATAAAAAAGTTATAGCAATTTGACCACACGGGAATAATACTAATGAATTTTAATAATGGATTAAAATAAAGATGTTCTATTTAAAGAATAAATTAAAAAAGCTATCGCCATTTTGAGACTAACTACTTTCGAATAAATATTATTAAGTGGATTAGACAAATTGACTTTGCATATGGATAGTAAAAGGCTATTTTAAGAATGAGAATTATTTTAATAAGCTGGGTTATATACCGAATATTATTGAATGGACAAATTTTATAGAATAATTGCGGACAAAAATTAAATTTTGTAATATATATATATATATATATTCTGCCGAAAAATAGCTACTATGTACTAAAAAAAAAATAACGTTTTCTAGAAAATGACTGATATACTATATTCATCCTCCAAATGCAAATTCTTTGCCATGGCAACAATGTTAAAATATTATGATATCTATATATTTAAAAGTATATCGTTAATTCGATTTTAAAGAAGACTGACATAATAGAAAAAATTAATATTCTGAGAAAGAAAAAGTTATAAAGTATTTATTTAAAGATTATATGGCATGTTACTTTGTTATTTACTACCAAATGTATATAGAAGTAACCATAAATAGTTTAAAAATGAGAGTCTTCAACATGAAAGAAACTTTATGTTACTACATGATACTACAACGAATTGATAAATATATTAAAGCTAAAGATAATATTAGAGATGTGTAAAAAATGACCCATTTTCACTTATGTCGCTGTTCTCGAAAACCGATTATGTATATTACAATATTTTAATATTGCTGCCGTGAAAGAAAATTTGCATGAGCTAATAGCAAAATCAATTTCAATGCAAATTTTCTGAAACAATTATTTCGAACATCTGGCATTAAAGGAAAAAAAAAAGATATTAAAGTTAAGTAACCGTGTTGCGAAAGGAATTGGACTCAATCACTGTTTAAATTGAACATTTAATAAGCAGAGTTTATTCCTTTTTCTTATTAAACATATTATATTTTACTAATCCATTTTTATCAAATATTCTTCATGGAAAATAAATAATATTTTTGAAAAAAAAATTTAATTTAATTTTTTTTTTCACTTTGTCGCTGGAAAAAAAAAGGAATAGTTAAAATATTAAAAGGTAAATAAATAATTTTAAAAACTTTAAGCTATGAAATTTCAAATTACTTTTAATAAAACTTTCATTAAAAATAAGTAAAATAATAATAAATAACAATAAATATTATTTTGATAAGTATAAATAATAATAATGATAGATAACCAAATATTTTACTTGTAATTTATTTAAAGTTAGTGTCGCATTATCGTTAAAGGTAGGATCATATTCATTTTTGAATATAAAAATTAAAAAAAGCTCGTATAATGTACTAAAATAATGTGATTTTCAGATGAACATACAGGGGGATTCATAAAGATGGAGCCTATAGCCTATTTTCTATAATATTGCACCTAGACACTTACTTCCAATTGCAACGTCACATAAAAAGGGTGCAAAGTTTGAAGACATAAGTTACAAACCCTATTGGGGAAAGGGGGGGGGGTCTATTTAAGAAAATAAACAAACTAAATTTTTATACGTCCTCCGTATGGTAAAATTTCCAATTAGGAAAATTTTCTTTTACTCATTCCTGAATAAAACTCAGAAAAATCCAATTTTACATCTGCAAAACTCCCACAGATATTAAAAGCCAAAATTCGTGACTTACAACACTTAAGCATATCTCTGAGCGATGTGATATTGATGCATTTGGTATGCAAAATAGGGATCCTCCAAAAATTATACATTATTAAAAGGCTATTTAAGACTTTTATAATATTTAATTACACCTGTTTGTTGAATAGAACATAAAAGAAATAGTACATAAATTGAGATAGTAGAACAAATGTTGAGAGAATTGAACATAATAGAAATAGTACATAAATTGAGATAGTAGAACAAATATTGAGAGAATAGAACATAAAAGAAATAGTACATAAATTGAGATAGTAGAACAAATATTGAGAGAATAGAACATAATAGAAATAGTACATAAATTGAGATAGTAGAACAAATATTGAGAGAATAGAACATAAAAGAAATAGTACATAAATTGAGATAGTAGAACAAATATTGAGAGAATAGAACATAATAGAAATAGTACATAAATTGAGATAGTAGAAAAAATATTGAGAGAATAGAACATAAATTGAGACTTTTCAGTAATTGCTCAAAATGCTCCCAACCGACACGAATACATAGTTGCATTCGCCTAACAATATTTCCATGTGCTCGATCCGATTCATTTGGAGTGATACCACGGCAGGTGTTTTGAATTATTTGGCAAAGGTCTTGCAAGTCTAAAGGAAGCGTCAAATAAACAGTCTTACGTAAACAGACCCATAAATAAAAATCCCAAGGAATTAAATCCGGCGATAAAATAGGAAATCCGACTGGTCCTTGTAAACAAAGCAGCTATTTAGAAACTGTCGATTTAGCTAGTGCCTTACAACAGAAGCGGGGTGAGGTAGTTCTCTATCTAAATGAAACCACATGCATTGGAGTAAAGTGACAAACAACTCCATTTAGAATGAGGTGCAGAAATCAGTCACCAGCCAATGTATTGCTGTACAATATGAGACCAACCAAAATGTTTTGAAAAATGCCACGCCACACATTTATGGAATATTGCCACTGGTGACGCCTAAACCTACCTGGATCTCCCTACCGATGCACGCATCCAGTATTTTGCATTCGCTGAACAAGTCGATAAACAAAATTCCTAGAAGGAGGCCAAGAATTCGGAAAACCGCGTTGATAATCTTTCACAGTCTACCTAGCATAACGATTACAAACGGCATAAAGCATTAACATTTCAAAACATCCTTTTTTACTGTGCTGCGACATGCTGCCAGTTCATATTAACTCCACTGTCGATTGCTCAGGAAAACATTTTACGCTTATAATACATCATGCATTACGTGCTCTTTATAGCCAGAAATTAGCATATCAGTGATTGACTTATTCGGAATCTTTATTTAAATTAACACTGTTTTTTAAAAACTGACGAATTATGTAAACGGGATATCTCTGCGACTTCTTCAGATATAAATATTTATTTTTTTATGTTTAATTCAAGAGTGGATAAGAAAAATTTTCTTAATTGGAAATTTTACCCTACGAGATATGCATAAAATTTTAATTTGTGTGTTTTCTCAAGTAGACCCCCCAGTGGGTTGCAACTTATGTCATTAAATTTTGTACTTTTTTGGTGAAATTTTGCAAATAGAAGCATGTGTCTGGGTGCAATATTTAAGGAAATAGGCTATTTACTCCATCTTCATGAATCACCCTGTATATTACTTTGGTGTGTGATGAATGCTTTTAACAAATATTTGTTCCGCAGTTACACGATTAATGAGTTCAAACTGTAGTTAAATAAATGAATTAATTTATTTTGAATAGATTTTAGAAAATTTTGATTAATAACATGGGATCTTCCTTACATTGATAACTACGACTGCAGTGTCAATGAACGCAAATGTATAAATAAAAGAATGTACGTTTTAAAAGAATGCATTTAAATTTTATTTTTTCTTTACCTCATATTATTATTTTATAAATAATTCTGTACCAGCATGTACCAAAATATTGTTAAACACATTCAAATATACAGAGTATTTATCAATTTTATGGAAAATAAATGTAACTTGTGTGAATTCTTAACGGGAATTTAAAAAAAAAAAATCCAGTTTTTTTATTGTTTAACAATTAAAAAACTCGTTTTTTTTGGGGGGGGGAATTTAAAAATAGCAGAAAAAAAAATATTTTTTTTAAAATATGTAAGCATATTTTAGCAGATAACTAGAAAACATGATAACTAATTCATCAAATTTAAGTTATCATTATTTCTCATTATTTCTCTAAGGTTTCATGAAAAAGCAAAAAACTTTCTTATTAACTTATCAAATTTCGAAGATTCTATTATATATTTTTTCTATAGCATTTTTACTTTAGTAACCACTTTTAAGCATTTTCTCCTTTATAGTTTCTACATTTCATTGATATACTGAAGTTGTTATGAAAAACTTCAATATATGTAAGGACAAATGCTGTTTTAAACATGTAATATGAGAGTAAAAGCTAGACATATTTTTTATATGGCTCTTTCAGCATCGCAAATTTTTATCTTAAAAAATGGATAGTCAGTATATTAAATAGACAACCTGAAAAAAATATTATTATCCTTTTATTTTCTTAAAGAAAAGGTATTTTTTTATTACTGCATTTAACATCCATTTACGAAATTAAATCACACTTTCAACACATTTTGTTAAAATGAGAACTTTATTTTCTAAGATATTGTCTTCTAAACGGAAATAATGTCGGAGTTGAATGCACATTCAGAAATCTATTATAAAAGTAGATTAAAAATACCTAATTTTAATCAATTAAAAATAAAATTATAAATTAAAAATAAAGAAACAAAAACTTTTTTATTACCAAATTCCATAAAAAATAACCAAAAGTAAACTGATATACCAGAATAGTTTAATTATGTTTAGAAAATTAATGTGCTATCATCAACGGTTAAAGTATGTCCTTTATCTTTTCTAATTCGTATAAGTAATGGAAGTTTGTAAAGTTAAATATATTCTGTAAACTATGTAAAAATAAAAATAACATAACTATAAATTCAGGCGTTGTTAACTAATGGCTCGTTTTATTATATAGAGAAGTGTACGTGTACAGTCGGGCGAAAAAAAAAAAGATAACTCCCTATGCATTTTAATCACAAATAGGTCTCAGAAAAAAGAAAAAAAGAGAGACGACAGAGATCCCTTTGACTGGAAATGATGCCTTTGTTCCTTTGATGTTAAAATAGTAAGTTTGAGCAGTCGTTATTGTACCAAACTCGAAAATTTTTAATACGAACACCCAACTTTGACAGAATATTGGGGTTTTTCAATAAATTGTACCTTAGGAAAATAATAAGGATGTCATTCTGCTAATTATTTTAGGAATTATGCAGGTTGAAAGTTTGGAGCTCCTAATGTTAAATTTATTTTTAATCATTGCAAACCTGATTGCAATGTCAGTAGTTTCTACAGCAGGGCGCGAAATTTCGCTCGCCACCTCGCCATTGGCGAGCAGATATTTAAGGTTGGCGAGTAAGTTTCGTTTTTTAAAATGTTGTGCTTCAAATCAAACTATGTAAGCTCAGAATATCGTGCCTCAATCTAACGATACGCGGAAGTGTTTTAAAATCAACCGACAGCATTTGTCTTCCACCAGAGGAAAAAATACGCGTCATCTACTTCCATTTCTCTCCTCTACGGAGTAACAATCTCCCCCCGCCCCCGTCTGCATTCGTCTCCCTCTCTTTCGCACTGCGCAAGTGCCAAGACTGTTTTTTTTTTGCTCCAGAGGCCGAATCGGATCGCTCTGTACTCCTGGGCGAAGTGAATCAGGTTTCGCCATCTAAGCACAGGTGCTTGAAACACGGTAAAAATTATTCGTTTTCTTCCATTTTTTTTTTTTTGTTTTGTTTTCGGTTTAGCGTTTTTCTTGATTCTGTGGTAGTTGGCGGTAATTTAAGTGGCCTTTTTTAGTTTATTTTTCATTTATTGTCCTGAAGAAACGACAAAGCAATAATATAGGGTCATTTTTTATTAAAGGTCATTCATGAAACAAAAAATGCAGTCACAGATGCAGTCACAAATGTTGAAATTGAACACGTGCATTCTCAAGTGAAGCAAAGTGAGATTGGATCTGCTAGCAGCAATAATCCGCTTTTTTCACTTTTCAGCTTTGCTACAACCGGTAAAAGAAAATGTGGCAGTAATTTCCAGTCACCACTTCCAGCTAAAAGAAGATTTAAGAAAGAATGGCTAAGCCGTTTTGAATGGCTTTTGTATGATGATAAAACTAGTTTTGCTATGTGCAAAATTTGTCAGAAAGTGCCTTCCAGTAATGTTGATAAAAAGTGGATCAAAGGCTTTTCTGGGCCTTTTAAAAAAAGAGTCCTTTGTTTTTCACAGCCACAGCAAAATCCACTGTGAAAATATTGCCATTGTAAAGGCTAAATTACACATTAGAATCGCCAATAGATAAATGTCTGAAATAAATAGACCAACACATGTTTTCGCATTTGAAAAATATATTCTTGTGGCGTACTATGTTGCAAAGCATGAGAAACCATTTAAAGACTTTGTAGATCTTTTGGGCTTAGCCGAGAAATTAAATGTGGATATTTTAACAAAGTATGACAATGAAAAACAATGCAGGTATTTTATCCATTTTATTGCTACAACTTTGAAGATTTAGTGGAAAAAGTAAAAAAGTGTATATATGTCAGCATTCTGATTGATGGCTCCACAGATAGATCATGCAAATGTGTATGTTCGATACGTGGATGCAAAAGATAATCATATCAAAGAGGACATATTAGGAGTAATAGAGCTACCAAATTCTACTTTATCCAGTTATTTCACAGCCATAACTGATTATCTAGATACGATTATATGTCCAAATGAATATAGAAACAGGTATTATATTGTAGGATTGGGTACTGATGGTGCTTAAAATATAGTTGGATACAAAGCAGGATAGGCTATGAAAATGAAATCTAATTGTCTTAAATTGATAAACATTCACTGCCTTTCACACCGTCTGCAGTTAGCTGTTTTGGATGCATGTGATGAAATTGAATATCTTAAAACATTTGATTCAGTGGTTAGGACTATTTTCAATTTTTACCATGCCTCTGCTAAAAGATTTCATATTTAAAAAAAAACTGCAGAAAATCTAGGAGAAGAAATTCTTAAACTGAGTGATATTCACACTATTAGACGGTTATCCAGCAAAGAAAGTGCTGTTAAATCTCTCTTGCAATCTTGGAATAGTGTTGTAAGCCATCTTGAACAGGTGGTCCATGGAAAATACAATGATAGAGCTAAAGCTAAATGTTTGCTGAAAAGTTTGAAGGATTATAATTTTTTTAAAGTTCTGTACTTTATCTTGGATTTCTACAGGAAATTGAATCCTTAAGTGTGGCATTACAAAACAAGGAAGTTTTAATGTCATCTTTGAAAATAAAAATTGAACATTGCATCTCAGTTCTGACAGGTCTCGAATCTAGTGTTGGACCAAGCGAACAGGTGTTTTTGGACATCCATCTCAGGGATAATCTAGGACGTGCAGCTGACAAATATTAAAAATGGGGAGTAAGAGTTTTAGACTTTAAGAGAGAGATTAATTAAATATGCAAATATATACATCACAGAATGACTGCAGTCTATGTTAACAGATGTGCTAACATCTCTGCATGTTTTTGACACTTTGGGTTGGCCTCCCAAAGAAAAAATTCTTCAATTTGGGATAGAAGAAATAAAGAATCTCTACATGTATTTGAACCCAAATCACTTTAATGAAAAAGTAGATATTGTATTGGCAGAGTGGGCGGAATTGAAGTTTATGTTCTTTTCACTAACACTGAAAGATATGCTGGAGAAGTTTTGCAGTGAAAAGTGTTCAGCAAGATTCCCCAATTTGCTCCAGATTCTTTGTGTTGTTTTACCAGTGAGCACAGCTTCGTATGAGAGAGGCTTCAGCTGTCACAACAGATTCAAGACTTCATACAGAAACTCTCTGAAAACTGAAACACTGGATGATTCTTGCTCAGAATTTCTCTCAATGGACCCACCGTAACAGAGTTTGTTCCTACAGCTGCGATTGACAAGTGGTATTTCAGTGCAGAAAGGCAGCTCTATAGAAACATGAAGTACTAAATGTTCAGGAACCTTTTCTTTCATGACTTTCTAGTGGTATGTGACAATTTCTGTAATCATTGAAACCTTATGGTAACCTTATTTTGAGTTAATATTATTATATATATATATTTTTTTTTCCAATAAATATGTTTTGATTTTTCAATTTCTACATTCTTTTACGATTTAGGTCATTAGAAAGTTCTCCATACTACATATGTTAACATTTTAAAAATTGTTCATATTTTTCATGAATGTAAAATATTATGGATTTAACATACAGCTCCTTCTACAAATGGGCAATTTAAATTTAGTTTGCCATAAATAATTCATTTGTGCAAGTGTGGTGCCCGATGTTGTTGTCTGAATGTATGTAAAATAGTGGCGAGCAAAAATTTTAGTCTGGCTAGTACCTTTTCCACTGAAATTTCATGCCCTGTTCTAAAGCTTAACTAAAGAATTACTTGGCAGAAAAAGCTGTAATTTGCGGATTCACATATTTGGACTTTTAGAAATTGATTTCTGTTAGAAACAATTATAGGTTACAATTCAAAAAAAATTTTCGAAAACCAATTTTACAAAATGTATATTTTCGAAATACATTTTCGAGGAAAAAAAATCAAATCTGACCCATGAATGTTTTAGGAGAAATCAATTTCTAGAAGTTTCAAATATGCGAATATAAAATTACACCTTATTCCGCCAAGTAACTCTTGGGTTATGATAAAAAAATACAAATATTGCCGGTCATTTTGTAATGATTACAAAATATTTTAACATTAGGATTACAAATCTTAAACCTTCATAATTCTTAAACTACTTGACAGAATGACTTCCCATTTGGTATCGAACGGTAAAATTTACCGAAAAAACATAATATGATGTTAAAATTGATATTTGTATTGAAAATTTAAAAGTTTGGCGCAATATGAATACCCCTACTAAGCTAGTTTTTAAACATAAAATGAAAGACGACATAATTTTCAGTCGAATAGCTATTTCCGTTTTTTGGGAGAGACAATTTTATGATTAAAATGTTTCAGGTTTTCTCTCTGTCTGTTTCTTTTTTTTCTGCCTTCTGTATATCAAAGGTAGTAAGGGCAAACCTAAGACGCATGCATTTGCAATTAAATCATTGGGTGTTTTCCAATAAAATATCAAATAATATTTAAAAACAAAAAATTTTAAGAATGAAACAACTACTTTAATTGGAATTAATTCTTACGCACCTGAATGGTTAATCTAAAGAAATATTTTTTTTTTATATTTTAAATTTTCACTCTTACCTTTGTTTTAAAAAATCTTCAAAATCCTATATGGAACATACATATAAAAATTTACCTACATTTCAAATTTCATTATTTTAGAACAAGCGGTTGAGGGTGGATGTTAATATGACTGTCATTGTCAATTATGTTTCTATGATATGCCGAAAAAATATTAGACACTATAATAAAGAATGTTCAATATACTAATGTCTTCCTCGGATTTTTTTAAATTTACTATGAAAGTACCACTGCAATACGAAAAGTAGAAGTTACAAGTTATAATTGGAATATTTCTATTTCGGAAAATCTTTTATATTATTGGAATTAAACATTATATTAGGTTCACGATTATTTTTTTAACAAATGAAATTAATAATGACTAATTAAGAATAAATAATGAAAGGAATTTTCCATAATCCCAATCCACAACCCATCAATTGCTACAAATAATCGAGATGCTATTACAATCTAACACGGTGATTTTCTAGGGATTGAAAACAATAAACTCTGTCCTTTAAAAATGAATAAGGAAATGGGATGATAATTAAATAATTGTTATGAAACAAAGTAAAATGTCCAAAAATTTGAATTTTTGTAGATAATAATAATAATTAAAAGAAAAACCCCAAAACAACTGTTGAAGTCATATATGTCTGTCATTGTCAATTAGATTTCTAAGGTTTGCCTCAAAAATACCGCTACAGTTTCATAATCAAACACCATATAAAGATGTTCAATATACAGAAACCTTCATCTTATTTACAGTGCATTTACCTTTGAATTCAATCTCTATATATATATATTTAATACTCAAATTAAATACATATTATACATATGACCTTTTCAAGCTATTCAACTTTAGAAAAGAAAAGTAATAATGACTAATAACTATGAACCTCATAATCCTAATACAAAAAAATTTCCTTTCTGTATTCGGTGTAATTTTAAAAATAGTTCTATGATTTACAGGTGATTAAGTAATACCTAAATTAAAAAGTGTACTTGCATTAAAAAGTTTAATGGTGTAAAAAGACGGTAATAAAATCATTGTTATTATACCATATAAAGTTTCCAAAAACTGAATTTTTGAAGATAATGGAAAAAAAAATTGAATGAGAGCGCTTAGTTCCATGCCAAAAATATTAAGATTAAATAATCATGCCATAAGTTGGCAGCATTTTCACATGAAAAAGCAATTTACACGTACTTTTGAAATTCTTCTGATACATATGAAGTATTCAAATTTACGATAAAATTATAGTATTAGGTATCACGAAATTCTCATTCACGATGAGGCTGTTTCGAATAACAAAACTGGTTTATAACTATTTCTGTAATGTAGAGGTCTTACGAACGACTAATATGAAGCGCAAATCTTACGTAAATGAGAATAATAGTTGTGTATACAAAGATAACGAATACAGTTTTGGATTTATATGAAAGAAATAGAAAAAAATATATATGGAAGAGCTTATATGTAATTAAGTATAATTTTTAAAATATATTTTTTACATGGATACTATATACATATTCGAAAAAATCACACAGGCATTTAATTTGTAGCTACAGTTACGAAAAGGGTGTCTGCACATAAGTAAGTGAGTGATTTGTAGCTACAGTTACAAAAAGGGTGTCTGCACATAAGTAAGTGAGTATGTCCTACACAATGAAACTCCTAGCAACCCTAGCGGCACAATGCGGAAATTAGGGATCCTGTTTCGAAAACTACTGGCGATATGGGGAACAAGCCAAATTGGAATTTCTCAACCTCGTCAATTTAATAAGAAATGACACGTCTAAACCAAAAGCAAAAGTTTACTAATATCAGTTGGTACGTGATTTATGCATCTGTTTTGGCAAAAACTTAAGATTTGTTGTCACAGTAACGATAATTTTATTTTTTTTGTAAAATTATCGGGTTTTCCCCCTAGTATATAAAAAATATTTTATGATATTTTATAAAGTGTAAAAACTGCATTTTCTTACGCATCCCAATTAATTAATTTGTCATATCCAAGGGAAAATAGCTACCTGATAACTTATATATCAAATATATTTAATATATATATATATATATATATATATATATATATATATATATATATTCTAAGAAATAATTAATTATTATGAAGGATCAGTTACTTAAGTTCTTAAATATGAAGATATCTTACTTTTAAATTTATCTTACAAGTACTTCAAGAAGCAACAACCTTTTAAATAGCATCTCGAGTTAAATAAAGTTTAGAAAGATCTCTTAAAATTTCCTAAGATCAGTTTTCCAATTTAAATAATTCCATATAAATTGTGCTCATATTATCAAAAAACTCACACAATATAAAATACAGTACTTCTGTAATTTAAGGTTATGGATAAAATGCGATAAATAAAGTACATTTCTCGCAAGTTTCTTACTACCATCACCAGATGTAAATTCAAATGAGGTTTGAGATAAATAATTGTTATGAACAAAGTATTTTTGTTAAATTGTATCAGTATTTCAAAAACCTGTTAGAATTAGCTATATTGTAACAAAGTTTCAATAACGAATGTTAAATATTTTTTGGACGAAGCTATCATTGATTTTAAATCTTAAAAGAGATAAAATGTATCGAACGTAGCAAGCGTAGAAAGAAAAGTTTGGATAATAAATACCTTTTGAAAATAATATTCCTTTAAATAGAAGTATTACAAATATAGTGAAGGTATTACAAAAAGTTTTGGCATGTAGAAGCTGTCGCTATAGCTTGGCATAAAGAAGCTATTGCTATAGCTTGGCATAAAGAAGCTATCGCAAGTCAATGTTTCCAATACAAAGTAAAATAGAGTGAGTTTGCAGATGCAAGTGTACAGTGCTAACAAGAACTATAACTTTAAAATATTAAGTAACATGTTATCTTATATATCAAATATATATATATATTCATTCTGTTAACAATTATTGATCAATTTTCAAGTTTTACGCACTGTTATAACTCTCATATATTTAATATTGTTTCTGTATTTTAGCAAGTGTAGTTTGGCGCAAAATTAATTTCATAGTTGTGGCTCTATTGTTATAACTCTAATGTTACCAGCATCATCCGCATTTGATTGGTTTGTGAAATATTTTTCCGCATGTGTGAAGAGCGAGTTTTTGCTCATGATGGTATACGGCTTTGGAAACTTTCGAATACTGCATTATCATCGACAATAAACTTGTGCGCAGCATAAAATGAACCATTCAATGGAAGTAGGTCAACAATCGATTGCAAAGTTTGACCCAGACATCTGGACAGACAGACAGACAACAAACGAAGTTAAAAAAAAAAAAAAAAGCAAAATGTACTCAGTTTTGAGTATTTCCTCCTCTTATACCAGCTCCGACTATTTAAATCTCGATTTTGAAAAACTCAGGTACTCGTATATTTCACGCGCCACTGAAAACATAAATTAAACCAAACACGATTTTTAAGACATATAGTTGGTTTCAGTCAACCTATTCACCAAACAGTCTAGAATACATCCATACGAAAATATGCTCATTATAAAAGTATGATTATTCAATTTTTGCTCTTTTATTATTTTATGCAAATTAAAAAAAGAAATTAGAAATTTCAAAATGTAAAATTACTGCTAATCTTAACTTCTTTTCAAACGGACACTTTACTGATAATTTGAGACTAGAATAATATAGTCATCTTACATTTTTAGTCAAGTTCAGTGAATTACACATTCAATTTCATCACTTTTTAACTGAAGTAAAATGCATAAAGCTATTTATTCAGGGGAAATTAAAATGTAATACAATATCTAACAAGTATTTGTTAAAAAACTTTACCAAAGATAAAATGACACGACGTCCTAAAAAGGACTGAACGCTTTTAAAATTCAATAATAACTAAATAGTGACAGCAATTGAAGTAACTTTTGAAAGAGATTAATGTGTCATGTGGGGAATTTTATTATTATGATTTTGTGTTTTATATTCAAATATCACCGATTGATGAAGCTCTCCTCTTTCAAATTTTTAGAGCGCTCAGTCTAATGTATAAAAATGGATAAAACAACACTCAGATTTTGACCTTATTTTTATTTAGCTATTGAAATGCCAGAAAATGTTTAGCATTTCGGAATTGCAAAGTTATTTTTAACGGTATTATATCTTGAAGTAGTGTAGCGCCATCTATTTTTAATATGTGGAACTAAAACAAAGAAGTATAGTAAAAAAAAAATCGCGACTATACTACTCTCCTGCAGAAACAACTTTAACACTTGTCACACTCTGGTGAATTTTTCAAATGTCCAATACATTTTAAGATACTCTGTGAGTAAAATAAAGTCTCACATAACTGTATCAAGCAGGGATTGTTTACACCCATTATAAAGTATAGCTTGTTAAGTTTTAATTTGCAAATTCATCATTTAAAATGTATCAAACAAAATTAAATTGCTCACCCCCCCCCCCCCCATGTACAAAAAAACTAAATATAGTTTCAATATGTAAAAAAAAAAACTAAATATAGTTTCAATATTACTGCAAATTCAAGCACATAACAAGATTGTATTTTTACCATTCGAAAATGAAACACCTCATCATACAGTCTATTTGAAAAGCAATTTTCCACTTTTATGAAACTCAAAATTTAAAAAGAGTAATTCCTTTTTAATCGGAGTTTCATTTTAAACTAGAAACGATGAAAGCATTGTTGTTTAATAATGATGTTGTTGGAAAGCGGGCATGTTTCCGCATGGATTAATTCAAATAGGTATCATAACGCAGCTTTAGATTTTCAACAGAATGACTAAGTTAAATAATCTTAAATGTGAATGAAATATTTCAAAAGAAAATGATTTCTTTCTCCGAAGACATAAATCATTATGACAGCTAATATTATAAAGAAGTAACGTGGCTTGTTTGCAGGGGGTAATCTCTGAAACTATCAAACCGTTTTAAAAAGTGATGGTGACAATCCGTAACATAGGTTATATTTTATGTTTGTGCCACTATCCCCACGGGGGTGAGAAGCGAAATACATTCTAAAATTTAGATTTTTTTTATTCTGAAGGCGTTAGAAACATGAAATTTAGCATGGTAGATACTTATAGGATGTAAGGGCTCTGTCAGAACAAATTCTAAAAACAAATTTAAAAGGCTGAAATGAGCGAAAAGCGTTCTAAGAGCATTCTAAATTACAAATTCTATGGAATCTCTGTAACTACAGAACCATTTTCAAAAGTGATGGTGGCAAATTGATGGTGACAGTCCCTGATGTAACATAGGCTATATTTTATGTCGGTGCCAATACTTCTAGGTGGTGCAGGAGCGAAAAACGTTCTAAAATTGAGATTTTTACGATACTGAAGGAGCTAGAAACTTGAAATTTGGCATGGTAGTTACTTAAAAGATGTAAATGCTTTCTAAAAACAGATTTAAAAAAGTCGAAATTTAAAAGGCTGAAATAAGCAAAAAGCGTTTTAAAAACAAATTACAATTTCTATTGAATCTCTGGAACTACCGAACCGATTTCAAACGCAATGGTGGCAAATTGATGGTGATAGTCCCTGCTCTAACATAGGCTATATTTTATGTCGGTGTCACTATACCAGAGGGGTGTGGTAGCGAAAAACGTCCTAAATTTGAAATATGTGTGATACTGAAGGGATTAGAAACTTGAAATTGAGCGAGGGAGTTACTTATCAGATATATATTCTCTCTAAGAACATTTTCCAAAAAATTCGAAATATTAAAGTGTGATATGAGAGAAATGTATTCTAAAAACGCTCTAAATTACAATTTCTATGGAATTGTTAAGAACAGAAACTTGAAATTTGACATTTCTGATACTTTTTAAGACGCAAGTGCACAGACAGAACAGTTTATTTCTTTTAAATCGAAATTTAAAAGGATGAAAGAGGAAAAAACGCTGTAAATTACGATTTTTAAAAATACTGACAGGATAAGAAACTTCAAATTTTGCATGGCGGTTAATTTTAAGATACAAATTCTCGCTAACAATAGTTTGTGAAGAAATTCAAAATTTCAAAGGGTGAAATGAGCGGAAAGCGTTTTGAAAGCGTTCTAAATTACGATTTCTATGCAATTGTTACGGATAGAAACTTGAAATTTGACATTGCTGTTGCTTTTAAGACGTAACTGGTCGCACAGAAGAGTTTTTTTCTTTTAAGTGAAATTTAAAAGTGTGAAATCGCGAAATAAGTTCTAAAAACGTTCTAAATTACAAATTATTTGGAACTGTTAAGGCTAGAAACTTGAAATTTCGCATGGTTGTTACTTACGTAAATTATCACCCAGGACAGTTTACTAAAAATGCACTGTATGTTCTAAAATTGCACTGTATGTGGTACAGTTGGTATAGAAGCTTCGTATTTGGCATAATGGTTACTTTTAAAATGCAAGTGCTCGCTAAGACTGGTTTCTAAAAAAATCAAAATTTAACAGACTGAAATGAGCGGAAAACGTTCCAAAAATGTTCTACATTATGATTTAAGGGGTCTCAGGAGTCTTACTTTTCCTCCGAAGATGCAAGTTTGCATCATGTCACATTTTATTTTATTTCTGATTTCATGTAACACACAATAAAATGAAATTTTTACCACTAATAGGTCAATAGCTGCTTGATTTAACATAATTATTTCAATGCTGTACAATTCATATTTAATTATGTAAAAAAAAGTCTATTTTTTTTTTTTTTTAAGTAAAAAATGTTTTTGCCTGGTATCCACTGCGCGCAAGGTTGTAGAAAAAATATTGCTTCAAAAATAACAAACAAAACTGATAATGATGTAAAATTGATGTATTTTGGACTTATTCTTCAATTTCAAGCGATTAAAAATTTAATTTAAAAAAATTTAATTTAAATTGTAAAATGTTTTTAAATGTTTTGTAAATTTTTTTTAAATTTTAATTGCTCGAAATTGAAGTATAAGTTCAATATACATCAATTTTACATCATTATCAGTTTTGTTTGCTATTTTTGAAGCAATATGTTTTCTACAACCTTGCGCGCAGTGGATACCAGGTAAAAAAGCTTTTCTACTTTTTTTTAAATTTAAACTTTTTTTTACATAATTAAATATGAATTGTACAACATTGAAATAATTATGCTAAATCAAGCAGATATTGACTTATTAGTGTTAAAAAAATTTATTTTACTGTGTGTCACATCAAATCAGAAATAAAATAAAATGTGACATGATGCAAACTTGCATCTTCGGAGGAAAAGTAAGATTCCTGAGACCCCTTAATTGGATTTATTTGGGTTAGAAACTTGAAATTTAGTATAGTGGTAACTTTTAAGATGCAGACGCTTGGTATAAACAGTTTATTAAAAATTCGAAATTTACAGATGTAAACGTTATCAGGTATCAACGTTTACAGAAAACGTTATAAATTATGTTTTTTTCTAAATTAATAGGGATAGAAACTTAAATTTGACATGCCTGTTATTTTAGACCAAAGTGCTCCCACAGAACACTTTTTACAAAATTCAATATTGAAAAATGTGCAGAAGCACAAAACTTTCTAAAATTGCGATTTTAGAGATGCTGCTGCTTGGTCTAGAAAATTGAAATTTGGCATGATGGCTATTTTTAAGATTTCAGTGCTCGCTAAAAACGGTTTCTAAAAAATTTGAAATTTAAAAGAGTGAAATAAGCTGGAAAAGTTCTTAAAAACTACTAAACTATGATTTATCTCAAATTGTTAGGGATAGAAACTTGAAATTTTACATGGCTGTTACATTAGAGACAAAAATTCATCTACAGAACTGTTTTTAAAAATTGAGAAATTTTAATGCGCGCAGGAACAAAATAGTTCTAAAATTGCAATTTCTGTGATGTAGTTATTACAGAACTTTGCCTAACTTGAAGATTGGAGTTTGGCTTGATGCTTACTTTTAAGATGTAAATACTCGCTTAGAACAACTGTTTCTAATAATTTCTAAATTTCAAATGAAAAATGAAATGAGCGAAAAACCTTCAAAATATGTTCTAAAGTATAATTAATTTGCAATTAATTTTAGCTCTTCTCATTCATTTAAGTCTCATGTTCACCTAAAGCAGTATAAGAATGATGTTTATTCAAAATGTGGCATAATTAGTATTCTTTTAATTATCTATGGCAGTAAAGTTTCCTCCAATAAAAAATGGCCCACGAATACCACTTGGCATTTTTCAACAATTACGCGAGCAATCCGCGGGTTTTGCTGGTAAAGCAAGAGGCCCTAAAAGTGTATGTCCGGGGTAATTTTAAAAACTACCTGATGGATTTTTTTGCAGTTTTGTAACATCGGATAGAAAAAATTGGTCATTATGATGTATAATAGTATATAAATATAACCAGGATTTTTTATAATAAAATTTGGTATCTTAGTTTCATTTTGGACGTAAATGTTGCTATTGGTATATGTCTTTGATCTTGGTGACGGTATATTATACTATCATTTGGTTAACGGTCTTTGGAAACGGCTACATCAATTAGAGTTTTTAAAAAAAATACAAACCCCTCAAAAAATAAAATAGAAAACTATTACTTTTTTTATTTAAAATACAAAGAAAAAGTTTCAATGAGAAATAATATTATAAAACAAAGATATTTAATTTAAATATAAAAGGTATTTTTGTATGGCTTAAAAGAAATATTCAATGTCAAAGGCGGCCATTGAAACAATATTTGTCAATTTATCACTTTTGTTGCCTATATTTGACACCTGAAGAAAAAATGTACTTTTAGGTCCTCTTGATTTATCAAATATACCGTGAAGCAGACGATTTAAAAAAAAATATATGTTTTATATGTATTGTAAATTTTATCTCTCATTTACAGACGATTTTTGCATTTCCAGTTGAATTTTTATGTATGACGTGGACAGTGTTTTTAATTAAATAACGACAGGGCCTTATAAAAAAGATGTAAAACATCATTGCACCCGTACGATGCTGGAACGGGTTGCTAGTGAATCAATAAGCGAAAAATAGTTTTTTTTTTATAATTTCAAAATATTTTAGAAATATTTTTATTTAAACTTTAAAATATAATTTTTATACCAAAAATACAGTCAGAATTAGACCGAGTGGAACATCCAACCTGTAAAATTTATATCTTCTATGCTCCATCCGTATATATATATATATATATATATATATATATATATATATACTAGTGTGCAAAACTTAAGCAACAGACACAAAATGCTAATTTCCGAACACGTGAGTACTCAAAAGGAAATTCTATAAACAGCAAGTGTAGACAATTGGTACTATCCTAACAGAACAGACAGTCGCTGACAAATAATCTTCTTGACATCACAAATGGTAATAATTGTCACAGTCACTACAATGAACAGAAATGCGATATCTTTCATTCGTCTCAGTTTTACTCTAATTTCGTCACTCCACTGAACAGTCACCATGACTGCTGCTTTTTGACGAGTCACCAGGTAACTTTACAATGAAGTCATCTTGTGACTCTCGTGTGATAATGATTTTGATACTCCATTGTAAAGTCATCACGATAGCTGTTCTGTGACGAATTCCCAAGTGACAGAAAAGGAAATCATCTAGTGACTTTTCACAAAGGAGTGCAATGATGACTTCACAATAGAGTGTCGAACTCCTGAAAGTGACCATGCGACTTTATTGTGACATTATTTGGCGACTCATCACAATGTGACTGTCTTCAACTGACAGTGACTTGAGAATCACAAAGTGACTTCATTGTAATGTCACCTGGTGACCCATCACAAAGCGACAGTCTCAGTGACTTTTCAGTGTTAACAATCATTTGAGAGTAATAATGAGACAGTGAAATATTCCATATTTTGATTCACGTAGCGATTGTGACACTTCTAACCATGTGTAACGTCAAGGGGACTTAATATCGACTGGCCGTGCTGTTAGGGTAGTACCTCTTTTCTACACTTGCTCTTTATAGAATTTACACACCAGTGTATATATATACACTGGTGTGCACACATATATGTATACATATATAGTATGGTTGCACACCAGTGTATATATATATATATATATATATATATATATATATATATATATATATATAATTTTCAACAATGTAAACTTACAAGCAGCTTAAGTTACCTGTAAGTTTACAGATTAGGATCATTCGGAATGTTGAATATTCACTGGATAAACACCTTTTTCGAGAAATAATAAACTTGTTGTTTCATTACACCGGAAGATGAAGATATTTTAATAATATTCTAGTATATTTAATAATCTATGCTGAAAATGTAATTTTGATTTTTTTTTTTAATTTTCTTACTTGTTTTTAGCCTGAATGCTTCAAGAGTAGAAGTGTTTTATTAATTTTTTAAGATAAAAGTAATTTTCCCTAAAAAATAAATTACATTTAGCTGTTATTTTCTTTTTCAGTATCATCAAAATTTTCTGTAAAAAATATTTTTTTAACAACCAGACTCAAATGAATTCATGAAAAGTAATCAAACATACCTATTTAAATGAACTGAAAACTGCGGTTTTTAATTAAACCTCACATTTATAACTTTCACCAAAAGTAATTAAATATAGTGAACATTCTGTTAGCTTGTTACATTAAATTAGTTTTAGTTGAATACAAAGTAGGAATTAGAATGGATGGCCGGATATTATGTAACTTCCACTCTGTTCTGTAATTTAAAATAATCTGCTTCTTTTTTGCGTTTCAAGTGAAACATTTTGGATAGTCATCAGTTTAGAAAGTCAGCAATAATGCGTTTAAAATATGTGAATAAATGATACAATTAGTAACAATAGCGCGTTTTTGAAAACCCAAACCCCCGAGAAACACTCGCTATGTTATATTTTAGTTCCTGAAATCTAGAATAAATTCATAATGCATTGTTTCTGATCTCCCAAATAGACGAAACATTTCAAAATATATAGAAGCATAATAAGATACGCATTCTTGTTTAAAACAAAATTGATTTTGTAGGAAAATAATATTTTTCAATTAAATTGTTTAAAGGAATCTACTGAAAAATGAGAACATGAAACCACTCGTTTTTAATAGATTTTTAAAAAATTGTTCACTATATTTACAGTTTGAATTTTGTCTAAAATCTGCGAATTTCAAACTTAACGAACTATATCTTAATGTGGATATAACAATGGCTGTCTATTACAGACGAGACGGGTTCGATTTTTATAACAACCTTCGGACTCGGGTTCATTCCTTCTGAAGCTGAAAATTGCATTTATTTTATTTATTCATGTATAGAAATAATCAAAAAAACATTTATTCTTTTTTCTTGAAAAATACCATATATCAAGTTATTTTAATGCTATTTTTTTTAAAATCAGAATGGAGGTGAAACTAGAAGGCGCCACCGGCGCCCTCACGGCGCCGAGCGAGCCCTTCTCCTCGCCGTGCCCAAGTTCTGTGGAACTTTTATCGCGTCAGCGGCTTTGTCTCTCCGCGGCGCTCCGACCGATTCAGAGGGGTCGCATTCCAGCGAGGCCTCTCAATCCTTGCCCTGGTGTCGACGGCAGAGGTCGTTACTATCCGGCGGAAGTTCCCACCATCAAAGGAGACTTCCCCACATGACACCTGATGAACCGTAGGGACTGTCGGACGGCTTCATCGCCGAGAACCCAAAAGGGAGTCGGGTCATCCACCATATGTCCGGCATCTCTACGGCCCTTGCTTTCCCGCAGAGTCCGATCGTAGGCAGGTAGGGAGGAACCAGCTACTGGGCTCATCTTTCGCGGGCTCAGAATGGAGGTAAAACCAAAATCGTATTTTCTATTCTAGTATTAGAATGCTATTTTAATAGAAGATTTGTGATATTTGCAGATTTATGTCTGACATCGACGGCGACGATCTGTGGATATGGCGTCAGCCGGAAGAGGCGCCACCAGTTTGCTGTTCGTTTGATTTTCGTTTGTGACAAATAAACAGTAAGTTATTTTTTAATTGGATGGGTATTTTATTTTTTTATTTGGAGATCTAACGCGAAAGTAATCTTTTCTTCTGTTTTTAGTTAACTACCATTAGCTTTCGGTTTGCGAATTTTTAGTGTTCTATTATGTACGAGTCATAATCGATCTCATGTGAAAATAACGTTAATGGTTCTTATATTTATTTTTCATTATGAACTCTGCTGATGCCGAAGCTCTGCTCTGCATATTCACGAAGTCACTTTTATTCGTAAGTAGATGTAATTGGCATGTATAGTTATTCAGATAAAAAGCAGTGGAACAGTTTTTCCTCTTTTCTTAAAAAGCATTGGCGCTTTTAGATAACGGTGTCAATTTTTAAATATAAATTGATTTTCAGGTACACGACAATCACGAAAATATTTTATGAGGAAGGAATCGATTATAATTTAAGATGTACACTTTTCATAAGAAATTGGAAAACGTTATTCGATTCTTCGGCATGTAAATAGTAATTTCTGTAAATTGCATGCATTTATTCTTAAAACATCCTCTTAAGTATGAAGCATTTTTTATTTGATACCAAAGTTCTCTTTTGATAAGATTGAATGTAAATTTTCATAAAACTAATTGTGCGCTGGTATAGTATTATATTACAGTATTTACAGTTATAACTATATTATTACATAATTATTTCTATGTAAGAGGTTGTTTAAAAATGGGATATTACTTTTGAAACAACTTTTAAATATTATGTAATTTTTTTTCTATTGCATACTTTTGGTATTAGGTTCGGGCGGACTCGGGCTCCGAAAAAAGAGCCCGAACTCTTCTCTACTGTCTACGTATGTATGTGAGACTGTTACTGATTCATATGTGATATATAAAATAATTTTTTTTTTTCTTCTATTGCAGTGATTTATTATTGATACATTTGTAATAGCTGAGTTATACAATAGATAAACTACATAAAACCGAAGTATACATACTGAAAGAAGAGTGCCTCTTTTTACCATGATTGAAATTTAAATAATCGGCTATTGTATGCCAAAAACTATCCAAAACTGAGTACATTTTGCTTATATTTTACTTATATTTTGCTTATAGTTTATAGTACATTTTGAAGTCTTTTTTAACGGAGTAAAAAATATATTTGAAGTTGTGAATTGATTATACGAATATGCAAATTTTAATGATATAACTGAGCTTTTTTGCCGTAAATTTTTCCAAAAGTGTGCGCACGCTATCTGAAATGAATAACTTGTAAAACATTAACTTAAATTAACTAGTACACAAATTATGATAACGAATACTTTGTGATATATATAATTGTTTTTGTAGTTGCATTAAATCAGAACAAACAGAAAAGGCGTGAGAGAAATTGCCCTCTTTTAGTTCAGGAGCGGGAACAATGCCAAGATAGATAAACAAGCAGTTGCTATTTGGAAAATATATTGTCCAGCATATTATATAATGCAATATGCTATATTTTTGAGGAATTTCTTTAAATACCCATTTAAAATGCAAGAAGCAAAGAAATGCATTCTAAGATGTATTTCTAATTTAACGCATAATGTTTTAACAAATTTCGATAGTTAAAATAGATAATTTATTCTTTTAAACAAAATCTCGAATAAAAATATATCAATAAAAGTTAAAGATAAGAAGCTTTTATTAACTCCCAAAATTTCTTGAATATTCTTTAAATTGACGTCACATTATTAAAATTTTATAGATGTTCCTATATTTCATTTGAATTTGCTGAAAAAATCTTAATGCTACATTATAGTATTATATTACAGTATTTTAGTAAATCAAAACATTCAGGAGTACCCCTATTCATAGTGTATGAAACATAAACCTTACATAAATTCGTATTTTGTTTTTATGAAGTATAAAGCTTAGAAATTGAAACGGTCGCTAACAACAAACATGTAATGTTTTACAATGCATACATGAGAAATTATAACACTTATTTAGTAAAAGTGAAATTTACATGAATAAATATACATTTTTAAAACAAAATTCACTCGGATTTCTGTATTTTCAGCACCAATTTCAATGAATAAAGAGATAAAAAAATAATAAAGATATGATAAAGAATATTCTTGTGCAATCTGGAATTACGCTTGTAGTTTCAGTAAATCTCAAGAATAAAGAATTAAGAAAGCATGTGACAAAAATTATCCCTGCTTAGTGCCAAGATAAATGAACAAGCGGTTGTTCTTCCAAATATATATTTTCCAGTATATCATAATAATCAATATGCTATATATTAAAAAAAATAATAAGAAATGTCCATTTAAATTGATCTTTTTAAACAAAGAATATTTTTTAATTAAGTCAAAAATTTCTTTTCCCCGTTCTACAACGCGAAAATTTCTGACACATTTTCTGACTCGTTGTTAAACATAAAAAAATTAAACTTCCATGCATGGTTTTTGGAGTTATTTCTAATCCAACAGATTTTCTTCATTTACTAGAGGGAAAGGAATTATATTTTCGCTTATAATCGATTGTTGTCTCAGGAGTCAGGCGATTTTTTTTTCTTTCCTGCGCAGTCGCGGCCTGAAATTAGGTTCAAAACGCCAACTTTGACAGTATTTTCAAAAACAAAATTCTGCCTTTACCGAAAAATTAAAACAAACAGTTCGATTAAATAGTTTCTTAACAAAGGACCTGCTAATTTGGTACGTTTGCGAACAAAAGTTAATTTATAAAATTGTGTCAGAAAGTAGCCAGTTTGGATTTGAGAACATTTTTAAGAATAAATACGAAAATTTTTATTTTGTCTATTAATACTAGAAAAAATACTAACTTTTTTAGCACAAACTTTTGAAAAAAAAAAATATTTTTTTTTTCCGAAAAATAAAGCACAAGTGAATAAAAATCTCTGAAATGGAAAACTTTATAGGCGTCATTAAGTACAAGGATTATGTTAAAGATTTCTGCAATCTATAATTACGCTAGTAGTTCCACCAAATCTCAACAAAGATTGAGATGGGTGTGACAAAAATTACCCTGTTTTAGTTCAAGATTGGGAACCATGCCAAGATTGATAAACAAGTAATCGCCCTTCAGAAAATATATTTTCCATCATTTTACATAAAGCAATATGCTTTATTATTTATAAGAAATCAAACGATCCATTTAAGCTGACAAGCAAAATAAGAAAAACGTCTAAAGATATATTTTCTATTTTCTTTTTATTACTAGTTAATATGCACGCCATTTAGCAAATAAAATATATCTTTTAATTCTTTAATATAAATGTTTGATGACAAACAGTGCCAAGAAAGATAAGCACAGAGTGGCTTTTAAGAACATATTTTTTTCCAGTAGTTTGTACAAAGCAATTTGCTATATTTATTTGAAAAAAAGATAAATAAATGTTCATTTAACCCCTTGGGGACGAGCGACACGTATACGTGACGCAGAAGATTATCAGAATCCTCGATTATTCCCACCAGTTATTTTTTATTGTAAGCTTTCCCTTATTTAATCTTAGCATTTCTGCTATTCAACTAGGTGAAAATTTCTGTTTTGAAAAACCGGTGGTAAAAGATTAAAAATTCTGTAAAGGACGCTCGTCGCAAAGGGGTTAAATTGCCCAGCATCAAAATGAATACATACAAATATATTTTAATTCTAGTAATAATCCTCACAAAATAAAATAAATCTTTTAATGTTTTAAAGAAAATCATTTATAAGAAAAAATGGTTTAAAATTAAAGGAATAAGACTTTCTTAAACCAGCTAGAATTACAGGGTTTTGGATTTTTTTTCTTTTAATCGACGTTACAAGGTTTAGTTGTTCTGCTATTTTCTACTACCTTCATGTTTGCTAAAACATCTCATATAAATATGCATTACAATAAATTAAAATTTAGTTGAAAATTATTTTTTTTTGTTTTATGTAAAATATCTAGAATTAAATTTATTTATTTATTTATTTATTTAGTATTTTGAACATAAATTAAATCAACATCAGAATTTTAGAGCTTTATTTGCTTTGGGTTTTCTTGCCATCGTCGTTTTTTTTAAATATATAATTAATGTTACATTATAATAATGAATTGTTACTTTGTAGTTGTTTCCATATTCATAATTTAAAATTTTGTTTGCATTAAAAATAAATTGAAAATTTAAAGTAACCACAGTAAATGTATTCATACAATTAAAAAAGAGTAGTTAGCCTATTTTTTAGCAAATCTCGCTATAAATGCTGACGAGATAATAAATATAACTGTGTTAAATAAAATACTACCTATTTTTACCTTGAGTGCGCTCACTGATGCATAAAAAATAATTTTATTTAAATTTGGTTAATTTTTGTCGTGCTAGGAAGCGTTATCAGCATAAAAGAAAGTTGAGAGAAATATGTTTTGTCTAATTTTAAGTTACGTTGTTTTTTCTTTTATTTCACATATGACAAATTATATTAAGTATACTTGGTGCACTTGAAATTTCTCAATTAAATTACTAAAATCAAGTGAAATATTCATGTTTTCTTGGTTACTTTCTTTAATAATATTAAATCAACTAACAGTAAAATAATTAATGATTTTATGTTACATCCAGATAAATCATATATTGTTGCTGAATTTAAATTTTCTTCCTTAGTGCATTAAGTTTATTAGAGTGCTGTGTTTACAAGCAAATCATTCCCCTATTAATCTTTCTTTAAATCAATATATTTTACCTCAACGAAAATGTATTCTAATTAAAATCGGGTTAATTTTAGATTTCAAGTATTTTTCAATACTTAAACTCTTCTGCGTTCATATTACCGATTTAAGTAACTATGGAAATTATACGACAGAGAAGAATGTAAATGATTTTAAACAAATTATTTCCAAACATTGTTCATACTCTAAATTTTACGATAAGGCACTTGGTAGATTATTCCACACAGCACTGAAACTAAAATATATCTTTCATGAAAAATGTTATCAGAATAATTTTTGCGTATTGAACGCATTTTTAAATATAAGGACTGCAATTAATTCTTTAATGTTTCACAAATGATGTTGAAGGCAATTTTATAACTGCTATTCTGTTATAGAAAAAAATGAATTTTTGCGAAAAAAAATTAGTTAAAATTAACGTATTTGAGAGTCAAAATCATATTTATAATTTGAAATTTATGAATATGATACTATCAGAAATATTGATTGAATTATATGAATACTTGAAAAGGTGTTTATTCTTATTGCAGGTCGTATTTTATTTGTAATCTTTCGTTTCCTCATCACAATTTCTAATATACGTTCTTTAATGTTCCAGAACTAGTGCTGATGCAAATTTTTTAGCTGTTAGCCTGTCACGTAAAACAGCTGAATTTTTACGAAACATATTATGAAAAACTAACATATTTGAAAACCAAAATTATATTTTTAAATGCAAATTTATTCACTTCGTACTATCAAAATTTGAGAGATTTTTGCGAGTATTTGAAAATGTGTTTATTATTTTGCATATCATATTATATTTGTAATGTTTTTTTTTTTCATTACATTTTCTAACATCAATAAAAAGTTAAAATTTCAGTGCAAATTACCCTTGTTTAATAATTAAAATTCGTAAAGATAAAACTAAATGTAAATAAATTGCTTGAAGGTGCGTGAAACATACATAAAACATTTAAAAGCACATTAAAGGCCTTTTAAAAATTCAAAACGTTTTCAACCGAACTTACTCGGCCATCATCAGTGGAAAACTAATAGTTAAGTTAGATACAATATATCAGGGGTATATATTATGCCATTCAAGAAAGATAACAAAGATTTTATGTACGTAGGTATGACACTGAGGAAATTTCGGGACAGAATAAAAGAACATGAAGCAGATCTGAGATTAAATAGACCCCACACTGCGTTAGCAAGATTAGCACAAACTGAACCTAAAAAAGTAGATTTCAATGGATCCAAAATTATTTTCCGCACAATTAATCACCAGGAAGCTATTACAAGAGTGTCTCTGGAAATAATATCTAAAAAAGAAATAGTCTGTAACGATGTATTATCATATGATATCCACGCAGTCTGGAATGAATTAATACATGATTGATTAACCTGTACAATCTTTTGAAATGTTGAATGACCTTTCCCATCCCACCTTATATTCCACACCCTTGAAGTAAAATGGTTTATTCCGCGCAAGCTAGAAAAACACGAAGAGACAACAACTGAACTTAACAATTAGCTTTTCACTGATGATGACCGAGTAGTTCGGTTGAAAACGTTTTGAATTTTTAAATTCTGGATGAATAATGGACTTTAATGTGCTTTTAAATGTTTTATGTATGTCTTTAAGCAATATATTTACATTTAGTTGTATCTTTATGAATTTTAATTTTCTAACATCGTTAATTTTTATGTTTCAGAAATAATACTGACCACACTTTTTTAATTTGTATTCTGTCATAAAAAACGGATATTTCACGATAAAAATTAATAAATTTGAAAGTCAAAATCATTTATATATTTAAAACACAAAGATGAATTTTTTCTTCATTACATTTTCTAACATCGTTAATGTTTCAGAAATAATGTTAACCACACTTTTTTAATTGTTATTCTGTCATATAAAAAACGGATTTTTAATGAAAAATATTAGAAAAAATTAACATATTTGAAAGTCAAAATCATTTATATATTTAAAACGCAGAGCGGATTTTTTAAGACCAATTTCGGCTGATGTGAGCATGCAAATTGAGCATTTTAGGATGCTAAACCAGCTGTAAACTGGTTTCATTTCAGAGGTACATAGATCGAAGTCGAGATGGCCAAGTAGTGTAAAGCACCAGAAAGAGGAATTCTGGTTTTCTAAAGGATGAGTGGGTTCTAACCCCGCTCCTGGCATAAGATGTTGCACACAAATTTTTAGTGTTTTGATAGCTCAATTCAGCAATGTGAATTATACTTTATTTCAAGAGGAATAGTTATAGAATCTGCCTTTTTTTCACTATTATTAAGAAAAAATTACCATCCCCAATATTTTTATTATGATTAAGGATTTTGCTTTCAAAATTTTAAGATTTAGCATAATTATCAATTAAATAATTTCAAATGATCTAGAAGTTTTGGTATATGTTTGTATTACATTTCATCAATGAGACATATATACTAAAAAAAGTAATAAAAAACCTCAGAAAGATGGACAAATATTTATATAAAAGAAAAGTATTTTAATGCAATTACGTGTTGATATTTGAGAAAGCTGATAAAATTGTATCTTAAAATTATTTTATTTTGAAAATTTTTAAGAAAAAAATCCTTGGAATTGCTCTTTTATGGATCTGATAACTGAATTATCTGGAACATATTATTTTGTCTATATCTGTGTAAAGACAGTTAATATGCAAATATCCCCAATCCGGTTATTTCTTTTAATTATTGCTGATAAGTATTCTGTACGAATTTCTAAAATTTTAATGATTTTATGAACTTTTATTTGTGGAAGCTTCAAATAGTTTACTGTCAAGTTTTGACGGGTACAATCTAGTAATTGTAATTTAAAATTTATGGACATGAGATTATCAGAAATATTGACTGAATTCTGAGAATAATTGAAAATGTGTTTATTCTTATCGCATATCATATTGTATTTCGAATCTATTTTTTTTTTTTTTTTTCGTTACATTTTCTATTATCGTTGTTTAATTAGGTTTATCAAAAACACATTGTCTGGACATTTTTATCATTTCTGTGATTATAAAATGAAAACATTCTATTTTCAATTTAATTACGTAATATATCTTGTGCTCATGTTTTTAACTAAACTAATTCAATTTTAATATACTATTTCTTAATTTCTTCGAAAGAAAATGAAACATAATTTTAATAAATAATAAGGTAGCACATTTAACATTGAGGACATGTCGTATATTTCTTATCACTTTACCGCACTGGGTAATTAGTTTTTTTTATTACATTCGCCAGTATAATTTTTTATAAACTTTCATAAAGATAACCTTAAATTGAGTTTTTTGTTTTGAGTAATCAAAAAACTAATTCATTTAACTTGCAGTTTAACTAAAAAGTATGTTTTGTACTCGTATTTTCAACTGAACTAATTTAATTTTTTTTAAATAAAAGAATTTTAATATAAAAAGTACATAAAGAGTTTTTAACAATTTTCAATATACTTGAAAAGTGTTTGTGAATTTGGTTTGTCTGTCTGCAGCCTGTCTGTCTGTGCTCAACTCGCGTAAGTATACTCGGATTACCATGATATTTTTATATGTTATTGAGGTTTACTAAAGAATGCTCAGTATTGAAAATCATGTGTGTAGGCTTTATAGATCGTTTACAGAGAAACCCAAAAAAATTCCCTTTACATTATGGTCTAAGGAGGAAAATCGTTTGCAGTGCATTTTAATGATGTTGCGATATTTTAAACATAATAAGGTTGATATGCATCACTTAAATATACTTTGTCAGGAGTATAGAAAAGTTAGCATTTATAGTTCGTTTACAGGGATGCACAAAATAATTATATTGCAATATGATATATGGGGTAAAATCATTTGCGGTGCATTTTAATGATTTTATGATATTTTAAACTTGATGAAATTTAAACGGATTACTAATGTGCATTACAAGATGTTTTCTATAGATTATGCAATGCATAGCAATTATCGTTCATTTACAGAGCCACACAAAAAAATTTAGTTGCAGGACTGACTAAGATCGATAATTGCTGGAAGAGCGTTTTCCTCTGCGGTACGCGTTTCTAAACGTATCTAATTTTGAGTGTACTGTGTTGTGCGTATCAATTCTGTAAATGGCACACAAGGCTACACAAAATAATTCGCACACATTACCGCACACGGACAGCAATTGCTGATTTTTGCTGAATTATGTGTTTTTTTTGTACTTTTCGGTTAGCCGGGCGACAATGATATATATACATGTATATATACACATATATACATATATACAATTATATCTACATATACATATATATACATACACACACATATATATATATATATATACATTTATGTATATATATATATATATATATATATATATATATATATATATATATATGTGTGTGTGTGTGTGTGTGTGTATACATATAGATTTATACATGTATATATATCACTGGCGCCCGGCTAACCGAAAAGTACCGTGTTTTTAATTGGTTATTTATATATTTCATTTTATTATAAGAAAAAAAAATTAAATTTCTTTAAAACATTCTGTCAGCGTTAGAAAGGGTTTGATAATCTATTCGTGATGCATGATTTTTCAATCTTGTTAAATTCTGGAAAGGAAAACGAAAATAAATTATTTACAATTAATAAGCATTTTTCAAAGATTTGTTTATGAAGTGTAGAATGTATGATTCTAAGAACTTTCATAAAAGTCTTGCATTATATAAAAGCAAATAAAGGTTACGTTAGGGTGTAGGATAAAGATTCATCATTTATTTAAGAAATGGGAACTATGCCAAAATGGATAAACAGGGAGTTACATTACACGAACTTCACCAGGTTTTAATTTTTGTTAGCATTTTATAAAAATAAATGCGATGTTTATATAAAAGAGTAAAAATAAAATTTTCCTTTTCAACTAACGAGTAAGGTGATAGCTCATGTTTTTTTCTAATTAAATTAACGGAATTTTTAAAATATTTTAACAGTTTAATTGCGTTGTCTTTTTCTTCAAAGAAATTTTTTTATTAACGACAGCACTGAAACGAAATCTTAAAGATAACAGATATTTACAAGAATTAACTATCGGAATTTATACTTTTTCTTTCACATTTTCAGAAATTTTCCGATTCATATTGTATTTCTAAATTTTTACTTATTTTGTTTTTCCTTTGCTGTCTTCTTCCCATTTTTTGGCTCTTTATTTGCTTAGTACGTAAGGCGCTTAATACCCATGTTACATTATTTTTGCCAAGATATTAAATGTGGTAAAACATCAGTATAAAATACGCAAGAAAAAATTTACGCCAAGCATAGAGTATAATAAACGTTTCAAAATTAACAGAATATTGTAACCAAACTTTATCTTTGGCAATGGGAAACAAGTTGAAAATTTTACGTCAAATGTACAAAAATGAGGTGCGTTCGTACTATAACTAGTTTTATAAATATTTATATCGTCTGTTATTATGATATTATTAATTTCCATAATAAAATAAGTGCATTTAAGTTGGCAACATTTGTTGAAATTTACTGAAAATTCCAGGGGAAACTTAAGCCTAGCTTTGAAATTTTCAGAACTTGAAATCCATATTTAGACTCTTTTTCCATTTAATACATATTTCTCTGGAAACATCTATCCAAAAAACTGTCAGTAGATTATAGGATTGCTACAATTAAACAATTTTAGGATACAAATGCGGTTTTTAACTTCAGTAATGCTGAAATAATAGGACTCAATCTTAAATAGACCCACGAGACCCACATAGCCACCTGCTACAGTTACAGATCATTTCGAGAATTTTATGTTACAAAGTAATCGCAAATATTATATTTGTTATTCAGTTGGCTGTTTGTCCTTTACTTGCCCCTTACATTTGCTTAAAAAAAAAAAAAAGACAGAGAGAGAGAGAGAGATTAAGCAAGTTGAATTTCTGAAGTTCCAGAAGAGTTCGTCGAATATTTCTCAAGATATTCGGTAAGAAGTCTAAAAGCAAAATTGTCGGCTGACTTTTGACCATATACAGTATCAATTTCATGGCAATCGAAGTCCATTTACGAATGTTAGAACACAGGCATATGGACAGACAGACAGACAGTCCGTTTTAATAAATACTTTTTAATTACGTTAGAAATTGTAGAAAATAGCCTACTACACTCAGAAAAAGGAATTTAAAACTACAAAACATTTTTGTTGAGTACATATTGGTTGTTTTAGCAAAATTCAAGTAAAATTGAACCATTTTACTTCAATTAACAAAACATTTTTTGCTGGCGATACAAAAATTTTTTTGGAATTGCAAAAAAAAAAATGGTTTTCAACAAAAAAAAAACTTTTTGTTGATTCAAACAAAATTTCCATTTACCTATATTTAAACAATTTTTTTGTTTAAATATAGGTCAATAAAAATTTTGTTTGAATAAATATATATATATATATATATATATATATATTTTTTTTTTTTTTTTTTTTTTTTTTGCAATTTAAAAAAAAAAATTGTATCGTCAGCAAAAATGTTTTGTTAATTGAAGTAAAATGGTTCAATTTTACTTGAATTTTGCTAAAACAACCAAAATGCACTCAAAAACATGTTTTGTAGTTTTAATCAGTTTCTTTTTCTGAATGTACATTCCTGTCTCAATAATATCCGGTAAAAAAATATTAAATAATTGTTTATTTTAATGCAAATATGACACTATATATTTTATGAAAAATGAAAGGCTATTAGAATTGATTTTGATGAGTAAAATAATGTGCATCGTAATAAAATTATATATTGTTACATATCATATTATGGTTATCACCTTGTTTAATTTAGTACTGTCTTTAATATTTCTTAAATATTTAAAGTCTTCCTTTAAGGCATTCTCGCTAAGGTAACATGACAAAAAGTCGGACTGTTCGCGAAAACACACGTACAAGCATATAAAAATTAGGATTATATGTTATGGAACGTTAATTCTTTTTAAAGGAAAAAAACTCGAAAATAGATAAAAATCTTTAATTTTGAGGAAATTTAATTGTTTTTCAGTATTTTACTTGGGCAAATTGAAAAATTCTAACTACAAAATTGAAATCAAAACTAAAACATTGTTGGAATTACAAGCATTAAAAATTGTATTTCATGCATGTATTCGTACAATTTCTTCTTACTCAAGATGTTTAATTAAAGTACTAAAGCATTTTACTTACAAAAAAAATCTGCATCACCCAATTTTTTCTATTTTAATACTTTTAAATAACCTCCAGACGTAAAGTGGATCATTTTATCTTTTAAAATAAATTCTACTAATGACAGTAATGGAACAAAAGCATAAAGTATACGCTTTCATTAACTATCGGAATTTTACGATTTTTCTTTCACATTTTCTTAAAAACTGTTCAATTGGACGACTCATTATTGAAGTTTTTTAAATTTTGTACTTTCTTTTTTAGCTAATTTTCCCCTGAAAAGTTTCTAATGATTATCGTCTATTATTTTTTATTGAAGCATTACATATACAGGTATAGGATGTCAAAGATATACTTACAAGTTTTAGCTTTTTAACATATATACAATACAAACAATATTTTCCACTAATGAGTACGCAACTTTATAAGTTAAATGGAAATTTGGCAGCTGTGGTGGGCCTATTGACCTCATTCGTGTTTATAGACGAAATAAATACTAAACGATTAAGAAAGTAAAAAGTAACAATTTGTTTGCTTTCTAAATGGAGTGACAGTAAAGAAGTGATGTAGACATATAAAACGCTAAGGTACGTAGCGGCAAAAAAGCGGTTATTTCTCTCTTCCCGGTGGAAACGAGTGGATTGTTCAGAAAATCAAATCTGCTAAATATTACTTTAACTTGCTTCGTTATTTGTTGTATTAACAAAACTATAGAAGGTATCGATTTGAAACTCACAGTATGTACGTATTTTATTTCTGAATTTCGCAAATACAAATTTTGTGAAAATCAGACGGTAGTTTTCTTAATTTTGGTCAAAAATTGACACGCCGTCAATCAAATGAGCCAGACATTTGAGGGGATCGTATTGAATTTACTCCGCTTCGGGGAAAAAGGTTACTAGAGGAAGGGTTTCGTGCAGTGATTTTCAGAGTGTTTTCGCGTTGTGTACGATTATTTGACGAGACCGGGCAACGCCAAGCGGAGCAGCTAGTGTAGTTGGTTGAGCAAAAAGTTCTGGGAAATTTAAGAAAGTTGCGTTGTTATGCGCAAATTAGCAACAACAGCAGCAAGGACTATTCATCAAAGTAGAGACCATCATACTTCAAGACTTTCTGCCAACGTTCTGCCAGATTCCGGATTTGCTGGAAGTACCATGGCGGTTCCTTGGAATCGAAAAACTATTGACATGCTTCTTCAACTTCATTAAAGGATTCAAATCAGCGGCCCTTGTAAAAGTGTTGCATTGATCGAAAGAGGCCATAATCGGATGGAGCCACGTCTGGACTGTAGGCGGGGTGTGGAAGAATTTCGACGCCGTCCAACTGTGCTATTACATTTAAAATTTCCCAGAACTTTTTGCTCAACCTAATAATTTAATTCGGTCTCCTTCGCTAAACTAAACTTGAGCGAAGAATAAACACCTTCCAATATTTGGCCTAGAAATCAATTCAAGGACACTATTAAAAAATGCTCTAGCAGTCTATGATGGCAAGATCGAAAACAATTTTCACTAAATTTGGAAAATACATAAACTTTATTTTTAAAACTACAGCGTGGCTACTAAATACTGTTACAAATATTCAGCCATTTTATTTTACGAATATAAAATATAAAATAATAAATACACTAATATGATGTACATCAGAGATGAAAGTTTACCTGGAAATAATTTTACTCGAATCGACCTCCATCTTTATCGATTACCAAAGATAATGCCATTGTCCGACTGTGACACGAATCATTTTAAGACGTAATCGATCCCATTCACGCAATATGACAGCTTTGAAAAAGTCCAAACTTCTGTGTTGTTTTCTATTTACTTTAGCCTTTAAAATCCCACAGACGCAATAATCTACAGGATTTAGATTCGGTGAAGAAGGTGGCCAATTTTATTGCATGATAAAGTTCGGACAATTGGCATGGAGCCAAGCCTGTGTGTATTTAGCTCGGTGCAAAAGTGCACAATCTTGCTGAAATATCCAATTCTTTTTGGGATACAACCTGTCAGCATGTGGCAATAAATGTGTACCATAACATAGTTCTTGATCGGAAAGCGTTTAACAGTTCGAAGGTTTTCAGGTATATCCTCGAAGGTTACTGAATATTCGACATCATTTTTAGCATTATAACACTGTTCAGGGCAAAATAGCTTCTAATCAGAAAAGATTATTTTGTAAAGAATTTTCCTACCATGCCGCTTCAGCAATTTCTTGCATCTTTGTTATCTTTTTATTCTTTGTGCAGCAGTCAAACCTTGAACTTTTATTTTGCGATAAGGGCGAAAACCCAGGTTTCCATTTATAATAACTTGCATAGTTCTGCGACTCACATTCTCTTCTGCAGCCATTTTATTCGCAGAACGTTGTGAATTTCTTCGTATCTTTTCACGAATTCTTTTGATGCGCTCTTTTGTGCGAACTGAGCGTGGACGATAAGATCTAGGTCGATCTTTACAGCTATCAGTATCCAATAATCGATTTATAGTTCTATAAATAAATATGTTCTATTAAAATTAAGGCATTTTAATACTTAAAGATTTTATTTGCGGAAAATCTGCGACCAAAGTTCTGTTTAATCATCACCTTTTAGGCTTCCATCTTTAAAATAATTTTAAATATTTTCTTTATACAAAAATCATTTGCACTAATAGAAAATTGTCAAACGCTGAAATAGAGAAATAAATTGTTTTACCAAACGATTAAAATTATTTCTTATTTTTTGGAGTGTAACAGTATTTTAGTATCCACCCTGTAAAACTAATGAAGCTACGTGAGCTTCCACAAAACTCAATTAAAGCTCAAAGAGACTCAATTAAAGCAATCTCGATGGTACTCCAAATACTAGACAAAATGGCTCACTGAAATTTGCATTCTAAATCAAGCTCGGTAACTCCAATTTGTATTACGAACAGGGCATGTTGCAAAAATCTACCTCACTCAGCTGAATCTTTACATTTTGTAGACGAGCAATTATTTCCCAAACCAGCTTCGTAAGATAATTGGTTCGGCATATAGTTTGTCCCCATAGAAATGGCTCCCTCAATACGCATGCTCACAAATAAAGCGCTACAAATTTTGGCGACTTCGCGCTGTTTTGGGAAAAGTATGTTTGTGATATTAGAATAAAAACATTTGCTGCTGGTGACAATATAGCACTAGGTAACAACAAAATTAATTGTTGAGTGTGCATATAAAAATGCCTTCGTTTTTGTACAAGAACCTTTAAGATGGAAAAGTTATTAATAGTTTCATTTTTAAAATTTGATTGGTAAATAACACATTTTTTCTGAATCCTATAGCATTTTTACCAGCCAGTATAAAAATAATAAATCTCAAAAATATTATTTTTTTAAATAAAAGTTAGTAATCTCTAAAACACATTAAAATTGTTTAAACCGCCATCACTAACGCAAGTATGAAGGTGTCGTGCTTATAAAAAAAATCACTGGATTCAGTAACCTCGCTGTGTAACAATCTCAAAAATGTATGAAATTCGTTAAAGTTGCAATCAGTAACGCATGCATAAGTGATTCGCGCCCATAGAAATCAGAAAAAATATAATTGGATGCAGAAACCTTGTTGTGTAGCAATCTGAAAGATGCACGAAATTTGTTAAAGTCACAATCACTAACGCATGTATGGGCGCTTCGCGCCCATGAAAAAAAACAAGAGAACATCACTGGATTCAGCAATCTTGTCCTGTGACCAATCCCAAAAATACACGAAATTTGTTAAAGTCGCTATCAGTATAATGCTTGTATGAGCGATTCACGTCCATTACAACAAAAAAAAAGTAAGTGATTTTGGCTAAATCGTTGTATTAGAATCTCTAAAAATAGGCTATTCGTTGAAACTGCAGTTTCAAAATTTAAAAAAAATCACATTATGTAAATTGTTAATATTGTTTAAATTCATTTTTATAACTTAATTAAATATTGAAAAATATAAACTTCCCATTCTTTTCTTTCAAATTATTTATTATAACTTCATTAAATATTAAAAAATAAAAGCTGTCCATTTTTTCAAATTTTCCACCATTTGAATCCGAACTCATGTCTAAAAAATTGGAGACAAACGACCTACCACCGAGCTACTACGCTATCATTCCGAAATAACTTTGAACAAAATTCTAAAGAAATTGCCTGTTAAGGTTGTTTTAATCTTAAAATCTCGCCAAAAGTTAGCCAATGCAAATTGAAAAGGAAACTGATGTTACATAAAGACGCCTGTCACATCATCGCGAACCAATAATCTTACTAAGCCGATTTGGAAAATATCCGCCCATATTTTATATCTAAACAACCACATTTAAATATCACAATCATAAAGTACTAAAAATACTCCGATTTCGTCGAGCATATTCACAACATTGCAAAGTTAAAGGGTTTGTAAGGATATATCCAATAAATCTTCTTAACTTAAAATATGTTATGTTAAGAAGACTAGACATTAGCATTCAACGAAAAAATTCGCAGAGTACTTTTATTTGGGGTATTGAATGTCACCGTCACTAAGCTACAAAATTTATTTGTTGCAAGAAAAATAAAACAATTGTTCATTTGTTTTATTAGTACTTATTAGTTATTTTTCTATTTTTAGATAACAATTCAGTCGGATTCCAATTTTTATGCTTTATTACGTTCTATAACATTTATTATATAGAAAGTTCAAGTTCTCCTTAAAATTATTTTACAATGTCGGGTACTGTATGAGCGAATATTGGCCGATACCTAAAGATACCTAATATAATTATTATTATATTAGGATGTTTCGTATAGTTGCATCTTTATTACAAAAGTGCAAGTGAAATCAAGAAAGTTAAACTAACATTTCAATTTTAGAAATTTGATTTTTTTTTTCACAGTAGTTATTTAAAGCAAAATTTTACATTAGTTACGCCTGTTAAAGATTATGGATATCTCACAAAATATAATTCAGTAAGTAACTTGCAGATTACACCTTAAGAAATATTATAAATCGGTTAATACTCTAAATGGATTTTTAACACGTTCCAACCCAGTTGAAAAGTGTTTATGAATTCGGATTGTCTGCCGTCTGTGGGTGCTCTAACTCGCTTAAATATACTAATATACTCGGATTGAATATATTATTGTCGTTTACTATAGCATGATCCCTATTCAAAATGAAGTGTGTAGCACTTATAGTTTTTTTTTTTTACAGGGGCAGTCAAAAGTATTCCGTTAAATTAGAATCAATGGGAAATAATCGTTTCAGGTGCATTTTCATGATCCTACGCCATTTGAAGCATGATGAAATTGATATATTATTATGCAGAGCATTAAAACATACGTTTTGTAGAATATGGGGTGAAAATAATCATTCATTTACAGAGTCAAACAAAAGAATTTTGTTACACATTGTTCTACGAGGAAAAATCGTTTACAGTGTAATTTAATGATATTTCAGTATTTCAAACTTAATGGAAATTATATGCACGATAAATTGCTTTCTTAAAAGTATGGTGTGTATTGCATTTAACGTCCATTTACAGGGACACACAAAATATATCGGTTACAGTATAGGTGCGATAATTACAGTCTGTGTGATAAGTGCGTTTTCAACTTTGGTTTGCATTTTTAAGTTTAATTAAATTTTTTCATAGTACGTGGTGTGTAATCATATGCAGGGCAACACAAAGGAATTCGTAAGCATTAGAGAGTATGGGAGGGAATTGCTTAAGGGTAGTTTTTAATTGTGTTATGCATTTTCCTGCTGAATTTAGTAGACTAAAAGAATTTTGTGAAATATAAATGAATTCGGATACAAGGATACACAAAGAGCAAGATACATTGTTGTTTATGGTTGGTAATTGTTGGAAATGAGTTTTAAGATGCCTTATGCATTTTTACATGAATGCGTTTTTTTTATTTTTTAGCTTAATATGTGGTGTGTACAAAAGTCTTCATATAATATACAGGGCTGCATAAAAGATTTTGCGTGCATTTCCATCGATTGACGAAAATTTCCAAATGTGAATTTTGCAACTGAACTAAGTTTTATCATGCTATGTAGTATATATCTAAATCTATAGATCATATACAGGGTTGCACAAAATAATTCGACTACTTTTCTGACAATGGAAGGTAATTTGAAAAACTGTATTTTTCAATGTGTTATATGTGTTCTAGAATGTATACTTACGTATCTTCTTTCACCTTATTTATCGGTGAAGTTTCGATACAGATTTCTGGATGTGTTGGAAAGTGTTTCATGATATATGCTTGACGCATGATTTTTTGTTCTTGTTTTATTAATGAAAAAATTATTGGAAGAAAAGCTTTAAGAAAATTGGTTTTTATTAACAAGGGATGACAAGGGATGACCGCTTCGCGAACTCGGCTTTCGCTTTTGAGCGACCTATGATTTTCATTCATATTTTCAGAGAATCCTGTGATTTGACATCCTATTTTTAAAGTATTATTGTTTTTATTTTCTCCTACTTTTTTTCTATTATACACAGAAGACAAACAGATTCACAAGTTTTAGCTTTGTTAAATCAGGTAGAAAATTTCAGATCAGTAAGAATAGCTAGTAACGAGTAGGGGAGATGGAGGATGAATTTGACATTTTCACAAAAATATTTATTTGATATATTTTATTTAAGTTATTATAAATATTATATTTCACATGTCATAGATTAAGTATTTAACTACATCTTATGCACAAAATTTATTCAAGATTATTATTATACAGAAATATATTATGAAATTAAAAGAAGTTTTTGTATGTCCCAATCATCCCCACAGCAGGGATGAATGGGACACAAACTTTTTCCTCCCCATATTCAATGTTAAAGATTAAAAGCTGACAAAAATGCCTCCTTGTCAAAAGCTGAAAGATTGTAAATTTTAATATGATCCCCAGGATTATTTGTTAGCCAATCATCTTGGACTCATCTCAGCTTTGCCTTAAAAGGCCCATAAACGGAAGCATTCAAAGGCTGAAGACAATGGCTACAATGGGGATGAAATGTTAAAAGAATAATTACCATAAATCATTAATTTATCGAACTATATAATATTATTTAGCTAATAAATTTATTTTTCAGCATCCTCTAAGGATAAATGAGACAATCCCATTCATCCCACTTGCAATATCCCAATCATCCCCATGATGCATATATTCAATTGTCAGCCATTTTGTTTCAAAAATTATTTTGTAACAATGGTTAATGTTCATTAATTTTAATTACCAGTATTCAGCCTTGAAATAAAAAACTACAACAAATCTTAATTGTTTATAATAATTAAATAATTATGAATGAAATTATTTTGGAAAATTAATGTAGATTAGAAGGAGGAGAGTTTTAATTTATTTGCCTGATGAATTTCATTATATTTCATTAAGATAAAAGCTTCCAACTGTTACAGCAATTTATTATTTTTTTTCTCAAGTTAAATACAAATATCTTGTAACATAAATATTGATTGAATTATATTGCTTAACTGCGTCAATTAAGTAATAACATGAATGAATGTAAATTGTCCTTCATTTAAACATTGTTTCAATCGATAAATGTAAGCTGAAAATAAAATCATTTTAATTAGAAGCGGGATGTTATTACATTTCATGCCACTTTCTTTAATAGATGGATTTATTGCGGAAGATGCTTTTATAAGCGGGAACGGAAATTAAAAACAGTTACAAAGACGACATTAACCCTTTCCAGCACAGACAAAGTCTGTTCGTAAAATGAGAAATTTCTGACTGACACCGTAATTTACAAACGACTTTTTTATCAAATAAAAACTCCTTATTTTAAGCTTTCATTGTAGAAACAAAATTTTATTAAATATTGTTGGTGTCGAATGCAAGTTTGGAATTAAAATTAGGTGTGCCCGGAGTGGGACCACTGTGCCGAAAAGGGTTAAATAGATGAAAATGATACATGTAATTATTTGAATGCTAAATGTAGAAGTACTTCCCAAAATAATTTTCCTTATTTTTTTAATCTATTGAGAAAATATTAAAAATTATGAAATTTGTGCGAAAAAAGATACAATTTTGTAAAGAAACAAGCAAATAAGAGTTGCATGTATTCAAAAATAGGTGTAAAACTTGTAAAGTTGCGTTAATGCTTTTCTCATTCATTGCATAACTATTGAAATGAAGACATAGAAAAATATTCATTTCGTTTACTTATATTACAGCGTCTAGAATACATAGTGTGGAAATCAGTTATCCCAGTAATGCTTTAAAAAGTGCTAAAAAAATGTAGCTGATAAGTGTGCAACGATGCTGTACGATAATAGAGAGATCGCAGCGACATCTGCTAGCTCTTTTCAACGTAAACATTGTATTGCAAAAATTTAGAAAATATCGTATACATTTTGAACAGTTATAAGTTGATAATAAGCAATGACATTAAACAAGTTGCAGAATATCTTTTAAGAGGATAACTATTATGTCATCATTGCTAAATGGCTTCAGTCATAAACGGAAAAAAGGGATTTGTTTTGCAAAAATATGGAAATGAAAATCTGGACAACTTTAGCCTATAATTAAAAAAAAAAGGAAATTTTTATTCAAAGAAATTTCTGAATCACTAATGCACATACACATATCAATTAGTTCCGCTGTATGCATAAATGATACTGCAAATTGATTATTATTAATATTACTTGCAATTTATCAAATAAATGGTACTCTTGAATGTATTTGAAAAGTTGCATTGAAAAGAACTAGCAGATGTCGCTGCGATCGACCTCTTATCGTTCAGCATCATTGTACATTTGTCGCATTCAATTTTTTAGCACTAATTTGTAGCCGTTTTCCACACTATTTATTCTAGGCGCTGTACTTATACAATACACTCGTTCATTGTAATAAGAGATGGTTAAAAGATGGTGGCATGGGTGTTCACATTTTCAAACAATTTAATAGGAACGTTTAAGCCCAACTTTTACTTTCCCAGAGATACTATACTAATTCTTTACTAAATGAAATCTCAGCTAAAATCAAAAACATGCACTCATTTTTCTTAAAAAACGCACAGTCACAGTTGACTATCTACTCTGTGAAAATCGAGATCGAATCAGCATCTCCCTTCATATTTCTAATATAGTTACACAAGAGGCAATTGGATTTGACACTTGCATAAAATCTCCCGTCTACAATTTCAACTGAACGAACTATTAGGTGTACAAATATGTTTTAAAGCTTTTTTAAGAATAAATCTTAAATACAAATTAGAGCATCTTACAATCTTTAGGACAAATCTAAAAGGCATGTCCAATAGGTGAGTGAAAATAATTTGATGCTGAATTCTCTTACAAATAAAGTAAAATGTTGTTATTATAAATTGTTTGTAAACAAACTGAGTTCATGGAGCATAATTAAATTATCATCTATATACACATTTTATGATGTGTACTTAAAAATTATTTGTATATCCAATAAAAAAAGACCGATACCATTCACTTATCGAAAATTACAAGACTGACATGGAAAAAAAAAGAAAGAAAGAAAAGAAAAGAAAAGAAAAGAAAACGGGGATAGGTCGGGTTGCGTTTTGACCCTGTCGGGTCGAGTTCAGATTGACCCAATTTTTCAAAACAAAGTCCAATATATTTTTTCACATAAAAAAACAACAACAACTATATATTTGAATGTTAATGCGTGTATATGTGTTCATTTTTATATAAAAATGATAAAATTGATATTAGAAATATCATTGCAGACTAGGTTTCCATAATTGTTTTAATTTTCTATCACTTCGGATTCTGGTAGGGTTCAAGTTGAAGTGTGTCAAGTTCGGGTCAGGTTTCGGGTCGGTCTTTTTACCGATTTTTATATATTTTTATTTTTATTTATTTATTTATTTATTTTTGAATAAGCACAATTTTCGAGTTCGGATCGGATACAACCCGAACGGTACAGAACTCTAGTTTAAAATGTGCAATAGGCTCTTATACTTATTTAACAGCTTCTACACATACGTATAAAAGTAAATATTAATGTAAACATTAAAATTTAACTCGTGGAGAAAATGACATCCAAATTATTTCCTTGAATTCACACGGAATTTTTCCAAATAATTTTAGCATGATTGCATATTAATGAGATTTTTGAAAAAAAAAACAATTCAATTCTAATTAGAAAATTTTGCTATAAATGTATTACAATACAATGAAAATTTTTTAAAAAAATTTAAGCAAATTTGTTATGGTATAGTCCATGTCAATTCAGGCAGGCAAAGAAAAAACCTTACCTTCATAGTCTCAGAAGTTTTTGGATTGAACATATGTTAAAATTTAGGAAAAAGTAAGATATTTGTATATTTTTGTTTTGCCCAAAAAAATTCCTGGCCTGAGATACAGGCCTCCAAAGATGGCGTCCCAGGCATCATTTTCCACTTGCGATTTTCGATAAAAATTTTAAAGTGCTCTATCTCTGGAACTGTGAAAGACAATTTGCTGTGTTTTTTTTTATTTTAAAGATAATATTAGTCTGTTTAAAACTATATACTCCATTTTAAAATATGTGTTCAACTTTTTTTGCTGGAACCTCCCAATTATTATTTTTTTTTAAACAAAAAAATTTTTTTTTTCAAAAATGCCAATCCCAAAAATTTTTATTTTTTTACTGTTGATAAATACTATTGAGTACTGCATTCCCTGTAAAAGAGAACTTCCACTTTTGAGTTTGACAGGTTTTAGAAACAATGTAAAATTTTGCCATATATTTTACTACTTTCCATTACAACATAGTCACATAATGGTCCCATGAAACCAAAATCTAGTCTTCTTTGACATGACTTTTTAATTCTTAATAAATATAAGAAACAGGTGACTTAAAAAAAAAAAACCTTACAAAAACATATTAAAGCTTACAAAATATATGTGCAAGTTCCAAAACATACTACATCCTGTGTACTCTGCTTAGAACTGAAATTAGAAATTCAGTGAACTAAAAATTTGCCGAACTGCATCAGTATCTTCCTTTGATATTTAGTGATGCATTCCTGTTAAACCAATAGGAACTGGGGCATCCACAATCTTTAAAACATTGTGAATTGGAAGTGAACACTGGTGGTGGTGTTGCTGTCTTGCACCTGGAAATTTATATCCAGCAGCCGGTCTATGTGAGAGCATAAAGTTCACGGCAATTTCATTTAACTCACAGCTAATATTTATCACAAGTCACAGTCAGATATACAAGCCACAAACATCCGTTTTTGTAAATTGTGAATCTGAATATTTTCCTGTCGTTTCAAAGATCTTGGTTGGGCAAATGAAATTTCTTCTTTCTTACGGTTTAAAGTTCGTGCAATATAGGTTCGGCCATCATTATGAGTCCACACATGTGTCTTCTGAATTCCTCTTTCACATGGGGCACTTTTGTTAGACCTTCCTTCTATTTTCTGATGGCGGAATTCTTCAACTTCCTCTTTGGGTAACAGGATGAGGGCTGTTGATGTGTATGACTTCACCACTCTCGTAAAATCCCAGGCATTCTGAATTGTCTCTGTACTGGGCCTGGAAAGATTATGTTTTGTAGCATGGTGTTTCACACACACACACACAGCAGGCCTCTACACCATCACAAGATCCCTTCCCATGTCCAGTAGCGCTGTATACCTACTCCATTGGCACAAGTGACTTTTAGGTAGCTTTCAATACAAAAAAGTATAAACTACCTATTGCAGCCGTTCGGAGGAAAGCAATTCCGGGAAATTTCGATATATGACCCCCAGACCCCAAAACCACCCTCCGTTCAAATGTTGATTAATATATATATATATATGAATGATCTATGTCATACGATAGCACTCGTATTTATAAATCAATTTGGATGAAACTAATTCAACAATGCTTCAACCGAGTTCATTGGCCAGCTTGGTCTGACATCTTGTTTCAAGATGGCGGCCACGGAAAGATTTAAAACTAAAATAAATATACAAAAAAGTTAAAAATTCAAATTTATTTTTTTATTAAGTGTTAGGCCTTGATACAAGGATTCTGAAGCATTTTTTGTTTTACCTCTATCTTAAAAAAATGGCTGATATAGAGCAGTTTGAAATTCTAGGGTGGCTGAAATTTTGAAACAAGACAGCACATTACAAAAATCAACGATTAATTTATGTTTTAGTGTACGTGATTTCTCGCAAATTTTTCTCTTTCATTGTTGTAATCATTTTCCCAAACATACGCTATATATTCATATCCGTTAGCGCCAAATTCTCACCAAACTTGGCGACATCTGGCGAAATATCGCCAAATTTGGCGACCAAAATAAGTCTTCATAAATGAAGCCAATTTGGCTGTTGCTCAATAATTTGGCGAATTTCTTATTCAAATTCAGTATTAACGAATCTTCTGTAATCAGTTTACTTGCATTTTAGTTTGCTGTTTTTGAGTAACATTAGCTAAAACGAAGATATAGGAAAGCTACCTTTTCCTCCCGGTACAGGGCGGAAGGACTTTTTTACTTCAAACAGTTGGTAACGATTTTTGAAGTGACTAAAGGAACCATCAGAAATAATGATATTTTCTGGCTGTGATTGCAGCTGTTGTTGAATTTTGCATATTGCTAGCAGTGCATGTGCTGAGTCATGTTCTCTGTCATCACTTATAACTGCAACACTTGTGGTCTTTTAAAAAATATGTGACTCCTGTGAAAATTGAAATTTAGTAATTACTCCAGTGATATCCCTGTACTTCTTGTAGCAGAATCACGGACCATTTCTCAGCAAAATCACAGTGAAGCACAAAACATAGTCGTTCAACTTCTACACGTCCCTTCACTTCTGCAATGTGTTGCTGCAATTTCTTCGGATGTTGGTGTGTTGTTGTTTTCACTGTCCATTTCCCAAGTTCATCAATGAAGGTATCAATGGCAACCGTTTTCTTAATGGGTTTATTTTCCTCCCATGTTGCATATATAACTTCAGAAGAGTCATCTTTTGTGTTTTCCAGACCAAGTGTCTGTAACGAGAGACCTCCTTTTCCAGGTTTCCAGGACAGTCACCACATTTTTGAAACAAACAGGTCTCTCGCTCTACCTCACAGACAATTAAAAGTTTGCAATGAATTTTAATTATGTTACACTATTTGAAATATAATGAAATTTATCAATTCCTGGGGTGCACTAAAACATGCTTTCTGTAGAATATGGAATCTAAAGCATTTATCATTCATTTACAGGGTCACATAAAAGTATTCGGTTAGATACACAATGGTCTACGGAGTAAAACTGTTTACAGCGCATTTTAATTACGTTACACTATTTCAAATATAATGAAATCAATACACATTAATATGGTTTAAAACAACATACCTGTTGTATAATATGATGTTCATAGCATTTATTGTTCATTTACAGGGACACACACAAGATTTCGGATACACTACTGTATCCGAAGTATTGTCTATAAGCGATAATTGCTTGAAGTACGCTTTCAGTTAGGTATGGTATATATTTAACTGAATTTTTCCATACTATGTGGTATGTATAAATGGTATAGATCATATACAGGGGCACACAAAAGAATTCGTAGGCATTACTCTGTATCGGCGTAAATTGCTTAAAGGGTTTTTGGAATCGAGTATGCATTTTGAATTAAAAATATGTTCAGTAACTTAGAGATGTTTGTTGAATATAAATAAAATCATATACAGGTCCACTCAAAGAACTGGGTACATGACCGCTTATGTAGATAAAAAAAAATCAGAGAATTTTACAGGAACTGTATAGAATTTTAAAAATGTTTCTAAAACTTGTAATACTCAAAAGTGGAAGTTCTCCTTTACAGGAAATGTAGTACTCAATGGTATTGATAAACAGTAAAAAAATAAAATTTTTTAAGATTGGCCTTTTTGCAAAAAACAAAAAAAAAACTTTTGATTTAAAACAATTAGAAGGCTACAACAAGAAAAGTTGAGTACACATTTCAAAATGGAGTATATCGTATTAAACAGAAAAATATTATCTTTAAAATTAAAAAAAATGCATCAAAATATCTTGCACCGTTCCAGAGATAGAGCACTTTAAAGTTTTTGTCAAAAATCGTAAGTGAGAAATTGTTCGCAGGACGCCATCTTTGGTGGCTTGTATCTCGGGTCAGGAATTTTTTTGGGCAAAACAAAAATATACAGTTATTTTACTTTTTCCTGAATTTTAACATATGTTCAATTCAAAAACTTTTGAGACTATGAAGGTAACCCCCCTGCCTGAATTGATATGGATTCAGCCTTATTCAATTTATTCAAAATTAAAAATATTTATAATTTTTTGTATGATATAAACTTACTGTCGCGTGATGTTGCACAAAAATGTATAAGTAATGTTTAGTTTTATTACTGAATTTGGATGATTATTAGTACTATAGTCACTCTGTCAATCTTTTATATTAAATATAAACATAATTTAATTTCAAAGTGTAGATTTAAATATACAATTACGACAATATTATATATTTAAAAGAAAAAAAAACTAATTATTTATGTTACCAGAAAAGATATGTTTAGTAAATTTTTGCCATACTTAGGAAAAAAAAACAATTTTTCAAACGAGGAAAAATATTTAGATGTAAAGAAAAAATTCTTACAAGATAATTTCCATATCTACTGCTCTGTTTTGAGAGCATGAGACATAGTTTTTTCTTCTAAATTTAAATTAATTTATATCGTCAATCTCAAAAAATAGTATGAAAGACCACGATTAAAAACATTTAGAGTTTGAGTGTAACAAAAAAAGTAAAAAAGCTTGGGAAAAGATAACTTAGTTTTCTTATACATAACATGAAAAGTCCGAGTATAAAATTTTATTTTTAAGTACGTTTTTCTCCTTTAAATTATAACTTTAATTTATGTTAGCGTCTTTAAAATCAACATTAGTGTACTACATTTTTTTCTTGAGGCAAATATTTATCGTATAGAACTGAATAGCTATAAACATTTGTAAGATTTTTAGTTTCGTCTTTTTAATAACCAAATCATTTTCATGTAAATTTAAAAATAAAAGCAAAACATATATTTTTTTATCGTTTTTTTAAGTATTTTACGTAAAAAATTAAAGCAAAGGGAATTTGAAAGAAATTAAATATTCATGACAAAACTTATGCGTGTTTTACTCCTCGGTTATGACTAATTCAAAAAACAAAAGAAATCAATAAACAGCTGTTTAGAGAACAAAGACATAATGACACTTTCAGCTATAAGTATGAGTAAAGAAATATATACACCCTTCAATATTTAAATACTAAAAATTTTCGTATATCTTTTTTTTTTTTTTTTTTTAAGTTTTGCGTTTTAAACATTTTATTTCTTTTCATTTCTGATACAATACGGTATTACAAGTTGTAATTTTGCGTAAAATGAAATAGAATTATTATTATTATTATTATTGCATGAAGCTTAGAACTAGAAATATGTACCTGCATAACTGGTTTTCATTATCTATATTATAAAGGACAAACGTGTCCTTGCGTAACGCTGACGTCATTTTGCGAATGGTAACACTTGATGATGAAATTTTGGTTTTGTGATTTTTCCTACTGCATTTTTTTTTAAATTTCTAAACATCGCACATTTTTAATTTGTACACAGGGAAAAAATCTACTTTCAAGTTTAGTTCGTTTTAAAACTGTATCACAATCTATTCATTTATTATAGCATATAAATTAAATTTCAAGCATATATTTTTTTAAATCTATCTCTATCGCTTGCAGACGACCACAAAATGTTAATCCGTTTGTACTTTAAACACTATAAAAAGTTCAGCATTTGTTTACAGCTAATTATCAATAACGAAACTAAAACTTCATTAAGCAATAAATGAATAAATAAAACACAAATTTAACAGACATCTAATCGAAATAAGCGCTTAAAACCATTGAAATTATCAGAATTAAAAAAAAAAGAACTTCTGTATATAACGAAATTTTTAGAGATTTCTTTCACTATTAATTTCTGGCACGAGGCCAATACGAAATTACAGCTTTTAATAAATTTCAAAATTTTATTTGAATGTATAATTGACATATTTCATATAAAAATGCTCTTTGATGTTGTTAGCGGGCAATGTAAAAGAAATCATTAAATGTAAAAAATCTATTAGTGTTTTCAAAATAAATAAATAAATACATAAATAAATAATAAATGGTTTTTACATATATTCTCTATCCCGGGAAGCGCGGGTTGGATGCCCTAGTAGTAATAAAAACACAGTTGAAAGTTTAAATACATTTTATAATTACAATCAAACCCGGTTAAAAAGCGTTTCAAGTGACTTGGACAAAAGTCGCGTGTTTAGCAAGATCGCGTATTAAATGTGTTTTGCATAATGTGCTAGGAAATTAACTTATTTACATATCTAATCGCCTAAATTAACTTTAGAGTTTCCATTTATATGTTTACGGTTGAAAAAAGAAAGAGATCGCGTATTAAATGCGTTTTGCATAATGTGCTAGGAAATGAACTTATTTACATATCTAATAGCCTAAATGAACTTTAGAGTTTCCATTTATATGTTTACGGTTGAAAATTACGTCTTTTACGCATATTTAGATTACAGTTTAACTGCATTCAGCTCATTCTCTGTTTTTATAGGACCGATTGGAATAATAACTAAAATAAATATGGATTAAAGTATGGTTTTATTGCCGATTAATATGTTACAGCAAAAAATAAATAAATAAATAAATAATGCAACAAAAATAATTTGTCTCCTAGCCTATCTTTTTAACACAAACCAAAAATATCAAATCTTTGCAGAACAACCCAGCTATTAAAATCATATTTCATATTTAGTATTTGTGATAATGAGTACTCTTAGAATCCGTCCTTAATTTATAATAAAATATGAAAAAAAATATTCTTCATAATTTTTGTGTAAAACATATTGTTAGCATGGAAAAAAGTTATTAAACATAGAAGCAGAAAAGAAAAATATACAGTCACCGTCGCATTTGTTTAATCTTCATGCGTTTCACTATTTTTCCCTAAAACATAGTGGTGATATAACATACATTACAAAACCACCTCCCTAACAATAAATATAATCATATCTAATCATAATAATTTTTATAACGTACTAGCTGTTACCCGTGACTTCGTTCACGTAACATTAAAAGAAGAATAAATGCATTAATCAAACAAAGTATTTCACCCCCGATAATTAAAAACATAAATAATTAACTAACTCTTTATCATATTTCATAGGAAAAAATACTATATTTCTTTGTTATAGGGGGCCTTTATCAGTTTTTAAAAAGTACAATTTGTCAAAAAACAAATATCAGTTTTACCTGATAAACCATTTTACTTTTAACGACTTTGAAAAACGTTTTAACAGCCATAATTTAAAAATAATTCATTGGAAATAGTATATGCTTTTTGTTTAAAATCAATTCTTGTGAATATGGAGGAATAATTCTACACCTAAATGCAAGGAGCTTCAATTGCAAAGCTTTTTGAAAGCCAAAATTACATCCAAACGTAACATTTACATGTGTTACGTTTGCATGTAACAGTAACAGTTACATGCAAACGTAACACTTGCAATTGCAAAGCTTTTTGCAACCCAAAATTATATGTAAACATTACATGTTGCATGTAATTTTCAGTGCAAATTAACATTTATAAGGGTTCAAATTAAAATTAATGTGGGTGCAAATTACATGTAAATGTTACGTTTGCATGTAATTTGGGGTTGCGAAAAGCTTTGCAATTGCAAGTGTTACCCGCATAGCATGCACAGTCACAGTGACGTCATTGTGACGTCAATGTGAGTCACGTACGTCACGTCACATCTGTGACCAAAATGCCACCACTTTGTAACGTCACACTGTGACCAAAATGTGAACGTCTTGAAGATCTAAAGAAAACTTAAAATAAACTTTAGAACATCTTATAACATCTCATAACTTTTTGACAGCTTTAGAAATTTTTGTGACGTTGCAGTGACGTCACATAAGTCACGTAAAACCTATGACCAAAATGCCAACACTCTGTGACTTCACGGTGTGATCGGAGAGTGAATTTGGAAAAAAAAATCATAAAATATAGATTTGAATTATGTCATGTACCTAAATCATTAATAAAAATATTGTCACACACTATTTAAATATATTGAGTATTTACAAAATAAAATAATAAATAAATATCTGTCTACATATATGAGGCAGATAATTTTTTACAATTTTCATTACCATTTTCATGAAATTTAACAAAATATACTATATAATACACAGGCAAAAATCCTTAAATAGAAATTTAATTATTTATCGAGTTATAAGCAATTCGTGTCACGTGACGACCAGTTTTTCTCCTGTCTTTCACTGTCACGTCGGATATTCAAATCAAAACGCCGACTTTGACATTCTTTTCTGAAAGATCTGCTTTTAACAAAAAATGGAAAAGGTTTTTCAATAACATAGTTTCTGAACAAAACACGAGCCAATTTCGTGTATTTCCGAGCAAAAATGAATTAAAAACATGTTATAAAGTATATGTCATTCCTATAGCAATTTATCCAAAACTGGCCAGTGCTTAGTAAGATGTCACATCTATTAAATATATTGCTCTTTTCGATAGAGTGTAAAAAATAAAATTTTTGTACCTAGGAAATTTGATTGCAATTTAAATTTATATCGAAATTACTTTATAAAGCCTATTAAATCAATTATTATTTAAAATTTATCTTTACTTTTGACGTCTAAAGCAAATGCAATGGATTAAAAAATATATAAAAATGTAAATTTTCACAGCTTTTTTCTAAGAATACAAAACTCTCTCATATAAAAAAAGAATATTATAGCATCATTAGAAGTTCATTTTTCAGCCATATAAATTATAAAGGTTTTGAAATGTCTTTATTTAAATTATTTTCTTCCTATATCATTTGCGGTAAAGTTGGAAACATCTGCTAGCTGATATTTTGTTGTGTTTAAACAATACTGCGCGCGCATATTGAAGGCAGACGATTTTTTCTCATTCGAAGTTAGGATAGGATTAGCGTGTGTTGCGTTCTTTTAAATTTGTAGATTTATACTGTGTAAGTAAATTAACGTTTTAAAGTGAACAATCTCCATTTTAAAGTAAAGCATCCATTTTAACATCTCCCTGTGTCTAGCCGGGTGCGTTCATAAGGCCTGGGTGATATTTGATTTCTCAGATCTATGAACACACCTCTCTGCTGGAATAATTTGAAAATTATTGTAGTGGATGTACAGTCTAATTTTTCAATGAAAGGGAAGCAGATTAGGAGCATTCAACAATAACACCTTTACCTATAGATCAGCAGGTAACTTTTAATGTCTTCGCAGTTTTGTTAATAGTGCATGTTTAGTACTAGTACATTTAATATTGCATTATTTAAAAGTTAAGATGTTTAAATTTTCTTTAAAAAAATCACTTGTATTAAATTTTATCTTTAATGTTTTAATTTTTTTTAAAATAGACTATTTGGAAAAAAGCTTAAAGTATTTACTAACAATATGTATTCTAAATGTAAAGTGTTATGTAAAAGGAGGAATTTATTTAATGTTTTGCGTTTCTTAGTTCAATTTTCATAGTTATTCATTATAATTAAAAACATTGCAATTTTTAAAACTATTAATATTTGATTTGCAATTTAATAATTTCGTTGCTAGTGTAGGTTTCCAGAAATAATTTTCCGGTATATTTGAAAAAAAAAGTGTGACATTTTAATGCATTGAATAATTTATTTGTCGAGATATGTCAATGTTAGATGCACAAAAATAATAAATATTGACGAAACAATAAAATAACTGTTTAGTTAAGGTAATTTTTCCAGCTGTGTTATCGAATGTTTTTACTGTAAAAATTGATATTTAAGTTCTGCATTTAGTATTCTATCAAAAATTATAAATAAAATAATTTGTAAAGAAAAAATATATATAATTTTTTTTGGCATTTATGATCTTAAGTTCTATATTTCATCTACAACGAAAACTGTTTTACTGCTTGATACAATGTTTATTATTTAATAATATCGCAAAATAGGTATATCTATTATTTAAATTGATTCCTAATATAAATTTTTCAGAATGCTTATTTGAAAATGTATACTTATATTTTCTTTAAAGTTGTTCTCAAATCCAAAATAGCTAATTTCTGGCATATTTCTGAATTCATTTTTATTCGGAAATACATGAAATTGGCAGGTGTTCTTATTCAGAAAAGGGTAGATGTGCCAGTAATGGACCGCCTTCCAGTAATGGGACACCTTCAATGTTTTTGGTTTATAAAAAAATAACCAATAAAAATTCAGCTTTATTTATTTCATTAATATGCTATCTTTAAATTCTAGTTTGAAATTCAATCATAATATCAATTATCTATTACTTTTTGTGAGGTGTTCATTACTGGAGTTTATGGTGTTTTGATTTATTTTTGTTATTTACAATTAAATTTAGATTCACATTGGGAAATGTGACTATGAGCATGGTTAAATATTGTTGGTAGAGTAATATAATATTAAAAATGTTGAATATAACAATTATAACTATTAATTAAAAAATAATTGTTAAAGAAATTCCTTAAGGGTGTCCATTACTGGCATATCTACCCTATATATAATCGAATGGCGTTATCCATTTTTTGGTAGATGATGTTTCAGAAAACACTATCAAAGTCGGTGTTTTGAACCAAATTTCCGACGCGCAGCGTCCGAAAGGGGTAAAACGTGACCGACATTGATCTTAAGTATTACATTTATCTAAAAATGGAAAACGCTATTCATTCCAAATAGCTTTAATAATCAGGCATGCAAGTGCCATGCGTTTAAAAGTTTGTTCATAAATGTGTCAGAAAGTTTCGTGTTAACCGGTTTCTCAATCAGATGCAAAGTTTTAATTTGAATACGAGTTGCATCAATAAAATTGATTGCCGATCCAATCCTTATCGTCAATCTTATCCGTATTTGATGAAATCTTGTTATCCGAATCTATGCGAAATCATTTATCAGGTTCGGTCGGGTTGTGGGCTTACAGATTTTTTGTTGTTGTTGTTGTTGGGTTAGGGTTAGGGTAAGAATACGGGTTGAAACAAAATATAGTTTTAGTCAACCATCATTCATGTTCAAGTTGACATTCAATCATGTTCAAGAAGTATATAACCGGATTCGTGTATGACTTTAGATCCGAGCCGACATCAGAAATTGTATCGTAACACAATTTCTGATAAAATCTGGTTACTCGGTCGTATGCAAGATTCTATTCCAAACAAGACTTACAGTAAAAACATTATACCCGACTCGGGTCAGATCGGGTTCAAGAAAATCAGGTCACACGACAACTAATCGAAATTTATTCTGTAGCCAAACAAATCCAAAAAGATCGATCCGAAGTTTCTGGATTGGATTCGGGTAAAATCTGGTCACCCGACCCGGTGCAGTGTCGTCACAAACGTCACAAACTTGAACCATAAAAAAATTTGATCCGAACAATCCGTATAGGATTCGGGTAAAATCTGGTCACCCTATCCGATGCAGATTCGTCACATTTTTCACATTTAAGTCGCACGGTGACTTCACAAAGTAGTCACATTGTGAGGTCACAGAAAGCCTTGAAAACGGCCATAACGACCTCGCATTTACGTCACAATGACTTCACATCGACGTCACTTGACGTCACGACGACGGTCACAAAGTCACAGTGTGACTTCACAGTGACGTCGCCGTGACGTCACCATGCCTTACGGGACGTTTGCATGTAACAGCAAATTTGCCGCCTTGGTTTAATCTATAGCTGAAACAACTCTTGATTTCTTGACAATATGCTGAAAGACGATTTTTATTCTGCAGAATAAATTAATTAATAAAGTTTGAATATGTGGAAATATGTTTTTAATTTTCGGAAATTCTACTGTAATCAAGATTGCTTTTTCACTAACTATTAAAATTGAAAATAAATTCTTTTTTCAGTTTTAATGAGAAAATGGCATACAAATGTATTAATCCGTTTTATTTTTTTTTATCCACAAAAATTGAGTAATTTAATTACCGTTTTTAGAGAAATTTCGTTAAAATTTACAAAAAAAAAAATAATAATAATAATATCTCGGAATTTAATTTAAAATTTTAAATTCTCAGAGTTTATATGACATCCTTAGATCAATGATGGTGTTAAGTAAATCGCATTGCATTAAGAGTAGTAGTTGCAAAATACAAACAGACAGTCAGATTTTAAAATAATAGACTTGTGTTCAATTTTCTTTTCCTAATAATCTTAAATAAATATATATGAAATGTTTATGTTTGGCGTGATGCTGAAAATGCAACCCTACAGTTGGCCTAAACAACTGGCGGCTTGCTTTGAAAACCTCTCCCCGTCCATTGAAGAACCCTGAAACGGCCCTTGGGCCTAATGATTTGAGCCATAACCGGCTTCATATTGCAAGCCGATTTCACGGTTCACTGCCTCTCTATTCTTTCACTGTACTCTGTAATTATTAAGTATGAAATTGATTCACGCACCATTTGAAACATATTTGAAAAATCCCATTTTATTTGAAATATGACGTCACTTTGATTCCAGAGAAATCTCTTTTCAATGATATAATTCTTGTTAATTTTCTTTTCCTGGCAATCATGACGGGAATTTTATCAGAAAACTTACATCGTATGTAACTGATTTTCATGCTTATTATTAATCAGTATCAAAAAACATATTTCAGTTATTCATCTTAAATCTGACGTCCATTATGTATATACTTTTATTATACACTGATATTCATGCTCCTTGTAATGTTACGAATATTTGAAAATACATGTTTTACGAGGATAACGAAAAAGATGCTTTTTCGCTAGCCTCGATGTTTTATTTATGACGTCATATTTGTTCAAGCCAAGGAGGATCCTTTTCATAGTTCCATGGTCCAAGCGAAATCTTTTCTTAATAAAATGATTATTGTTCAGTTTTCCTTCTAATTATAACGCAGTTTTTGACAGAAAATATCTTCTCAACGTAACCAATATTCATACTTGATGTATAATAATAAATACTCCATATTTTTGTTTCAAATATCACGAAAATTCCTCTTCTTTTGAATTCTTTTGAATTTTCATTTTTCACGGAAAAATCTTTCAATTGAAAATTAATTGTTTAGTAAAAATTATTATTTCGGGCTTTGATTTAGTTTTGGCAACGATAAAATATTAGCAACGGTAAAGTAAATTTAACCATTTTAAAATATTATATGAAAAAAATGTCCATTTATTCTCTATGAAAATCACGAAATTTTGAATTATTAAGAAAAATATTTGAATAAAATAAACAAAACCCTGCCTATGTTCATACGAGGGTTATAATCAACCAATGTGCAAAGGTACAGGATCATTAAATGCTCCAATTTGACGCTGGCTTCAGCCTAACTTTTGCACACAATCAGATTTATAATATTATTAGGATTAGTGCTAATTTAGTGGGGTTTTTTTAAAATTCAAACATCTACCACTATTTCTGATCAGTAATAGTCTCCATAAGTAATCTGTAATTAAATAACACAAGTATTACTATTCGAAAACAGTGGTTTTTATCTTAAAGTAATCCGTAAAATTGGCAACACTAGAGAAGACAAAAAGATTTTTGCGTCTTGGTCTATGACTTCGAAATTTTTTTGTCTAATACGCTATCGCTTATTAAACGGGACCGCGTAATAACCGTTTGCGTATTAAACTTGATATTTTTAAATTAGTCTAATGGCAAAGTTGAAGGGACCGATAAAAACCCGCCTATTAAGCGGGGTCGCGTATTAACAGTGAGCGTCTTAAACGGGTCCGACTGTATGATATAAATTTCCCTACATTAATATTATGCCATTATCCGCACATCTTGTAAAATTTTAATAATAAATTAATTTCGCAATTCTTATTATTTCGCAATTTATCATCATAAGAAGGTGGAAATAGATTGTAAAACTAAGATTTTATTTATTTATTTATTTATTACTTTCTGCATGTATATAAGAGTTTAACAAAATATCTATGTAGACATTCTGTTATCTGGAATTAAAATTAAATGGAATTAATCTGGAATTAAATGTTTTGACATGAAATTAGTTAAAAAAAAAAAAAAAAAAAAAAAAAAGTTAAATCATATAAACAATACAGACTCTTCGCAAAAAAATTGCAAATTCTTCATTTTCAAGAAATACTATTTTTAAATTTAATCCTGATCTTATTCTATTTGCATTTCTTCTGTTATATTTATATCTAATTCAAATTCAATATTTTCTGCTCTTCAATAAATTACCAATAATCTATTTTATCCTTAAAAGTATGCAAGGATTACATCCTTTTGATTAAACATCGTTAAAGTTATTTAGGGTCATTCGCAAAATTAGCTATTTGATAAAAATATTTTCGTGCTAAGCGCATTATATATAAAAAGAAAATTGCTGCGATAGAAATTAAAATACTTTAATAGTTGTATTTAAAATTTTTTACCTCTTTAATCGTCATTTACATCAAATTCCATATTGTTTAATAAATTGAAGCATACTCAAAGGTTCTTATTTATTTATAATCCCCTAAAATATACTGCAATCACGTATTTATAGATGCAAATGATTTGTTTTTAAACTAGCTATTTAATCATCTTTTCACCTTCATTGCAGTGTCCATTCGAAGGCACTTTCTGAAATTTGAACGTTCAAAGAAGTTTTGTGTAACAGCTACCAGCAGTTATTTTAACCCACTGAATAGTAGGGGAGACCTGTGTACCTAGGGCCCTCATGTACCTAGGTCCACCCCACTTTAATTGAATAATATTTAATTCTAAGTTTTGTTACTCAGTTGGTTAAGGGGCAACACCAATTGCTATTTAGGCAGCCACTTTGAAATCTTGGAGGAGAAAGCTGTGGCAAGTTATTGGTAGAAAAAGGTTTTATATGGTCAGAAGTAAAATTTTGCAGCTCATCTCTTTTGTTGTTTAACAAAGGTGAGGCAACTACTTTTCTTTGAATTCTAGGACATAATTTGGTTTGTGACATTAAGTATTAAATGATATATTAAATAAGTCCCGGCTCCATGTGGTTTTCTGTAGGAAGACATTTTGTATGAAATTACCTACTCTTGTACCTAGGGCCATGTAGTTGCCTTGTACCTAGGGCCATGGACCTAAGTACAACTACAGTGATATTCTTTATGCTGTTATTTTATTGAAAAGGCTTTTGTAATAAATGGAGGAAAATGGCTTTAATTATGTGAACCATTTTGATTTATTCAATTTTTAGGGTTTGTTCATCTCGCAAAACCCTATTCGCCCCGCTTCTCTGTCTGTCCAACACAGAGTCGGTTCGCTCTCAGAAACTTTATAACTTACAGGCTTGAAATTTTGTGTACTTACAACTGAATAGGGGAGACCTGTGTACCTAGGGCCACTTTTTTTCAACGCTCAAAAACAGACCAACTGAATTTGTTTAAAATTGTGAAACTGATATGTACACATCTTTATACTAATTACTTCCCATTGGGATTATTATAAATACTTAAAATAATGAATTATGTGGAATAGAAGGCTGTTTGAGAAACTTTACAAATGGCCCTAGGTACAAGATCTTCAATGTACCTAGGGCCAGTAGCTGATGTACCTAGGGCCATTCCCTGAAAGTTACGTTTCACTCTATAATGAATAGAAAACAAACATACACACATGAATTTTATAAAAGAAACAATATCAGGATTTACCATATAATTATTTAAATTGCAATAAGCCAAATTATTGTGAATAGGTGAATATGTTTTGATTCACTGGCCATACACCAGACACACGAAAGCCCGCAAGAATGTTTGCAGGAGTAAAGACCAAAGGATAGGATTTGCCAACATTCTCCGCAACATCATATGTGCTGATTGATTTTCCATCATTTGTCATCATCCAATCACTACACGCCGTACTGTAGTATTTCTTGAAGGATCCAAACACACCTCTGTCCAATGGTTGAAGCTTATGGCTGGTATGTGAAGGAAACGTAAGCATAACTATTCCAAGTTTTTTTGGCAAAGTTATTGTTTTAATACTGACATGGCTTTCGTGGTTGTCCAAAACAAAAATTTTTTTGCTTATCCACTGAACATTTGACTTGGTGAATGACATGCTCCAAAAATTCAACAAACTGTATACTCATACAAGGAGTATGAGTTACAATTATACAACTCATACAAGGAGTATGAGTTATAATTGTACAACTCATACAATTGTAACTCATACTCCTTGTATTATTGTAGAAAGAATTTTATTGTGGATTTTTAATTGTTGGCAATTGCTATAACCAAAAATGTTTAAATTTAGTATAAAAAGGCTATTAGACTTTTGGTTTTTTTATCTCTCTGTATTAAAATAATACGATTTTTTTCAAATTTATAATTTTCAGCGAAAAGTAGGTAGTATTTTAAGCCAAATACTACGACACGCAAGCAGTAAGAGGGAGAATACGAAAAACACAATCAATTATATGCATGCTTTTATTTTACGAAATCCATTAGTTTATTTTGTTCATAGAATACAATCCTTACATATAAACTATGAAATGCCTATAATTGTATGCCACATATATAAAGTAAAATATTCAAGACATGAAACATGTGAGCAGCATTTTGTAACTTTATCATTGTTACTGATATTTATAGAACTAGACAAAAATTAATAAATTTAGATAAAGTTATTTAATCTTTCCAAGTTAAGGCATGTTTAAATTAAAAATCTCATTGTGAATTCGACAAATACAACCTTTTTTATTCAAAAGAGTATAAGACATTTGTATAAAAGACACTGAACAGAAGTTATTTTAACCCACTGAATAGTATTTTAAGCCAAATACTACGACACGCAAGCAGTAAAAGGGAGAATACGAAAAACACAATCAATTAAATGAATGCTTTTATTTTACGTCCCTTATTTTTACCCCTTAGTTTATTTTGTTCATGGAAAACAATCCTTACATATAAACTATCAAATGCCTATAATTGTATGCCACATATATAAAGTAAAATATTCAAGACATGAAACATGTGAGCAGCATTTTGTAACTTTATCATTGTTACTGATATTTATAGAACTGGACAAAAATTAATAAACTAGGTAACGTTTTTTAATCTTTCCAAGTTAAGACATGTTTAAATTAAAAATCTCATTGTGAATTCGACAAATACAACCTTTTTCATTCAAAAGAGTATAAGACATTTGTATAAAAGACACTGAACAGAAGTTATTTTAACTCACTGAATAGTATTTTAAGCCAAATACTACGACACGCAAGCAGTAAAAGGGAGAATACGAAAAACACAATAAATTAAATGAATGCTTTTATTTTACGTCCCTTATTTTTACCCCTTAGTTTATTTTGTTCATAGAAAACAATCCTTACATATAAACTATGAAATGCCTATAATTGTATGCCACATATATAAAGTAAAATATTCAAGACATGAAACATGTGAGCAGCATTTTGTAACTTTATCATTGTTACTTATATTTATAGAACTAGACAAAAATTAATAAACTAGGTAACGTTTTTTAATCTTTCCAAGTTAAGACATGTTTAAATTAAAAATCTCTTGGCGAATTCAACAAATACTACCTTTTTTATTTAGAAGAGTATAAAACTTTTGTATAAAAGACACTGAACAGTATTAACAACCACTGAATAGTATTTTAAGCTAAATACTACGACACGCAAGCAGTAAGAGGGAGAATAGCACAATCAATTAAATGCATGATTTTATTTTACGAAAGCCCTTATTTTATTTTGGTTTATGGAATACCATCTTTATGTATAAACTATCAAATTCCTATAAATGTTTTGTCACACATATAAAGTAAAATATTCAAAGCATGGAATATGCGAGCAGTATTTTCTAATTTTATCATTATTAATGATATTTATAGAGCTAGACAAAAATTAATAAACTAGATAAAGTTATTTAATCTTTCTAAGTTAAGACATAATTAAATTAAAAAATCTCATTGCCAATTCGACAAATGTGACCTTTATTAACTGAAGAGTATCAGGCATTTGTGTAAGAGTCGCTAAAAATCTGAAACGAAAAGTCAAAAATCATGCATCAGGCGTAGATTATGAAAAACTTTTAAACACTAACAGAATATTTTAAAGAATTTTCAAATGATGAAACGAGATATCTAAAGAGCAATTTAAAAAACCACACAACTCAGTAAAAATACATTTTCAACAATTGCTGTGCATATCCGTTAAAGAGTGCAAATTCTTTCGTGCAACCTTGTATATGATGGATAGAATTTATCCACAATATTTAATACACTAAAAATAGTATAAATTAAAAAATGCATACCACAACGGGAAAACACACTTCCAGAAATTAATCCATCCGGTAATTGAATTATTTTGTGTGTCTCTGTAAATCAATGATTAATATTACGTACTCCATAAGCTGCAGAAAACATGTTGCAGTGCACCACACTGATCCTTTTTAGGTGCGTTCGTAATTATATAAATACGTAGCAGCTATAGTCTGTTCGTCTGTCTGTCCCCATATAAATCCGCCCAACCGAATGGTTTGAAATTTAATATATATTATCGTTGTAGAATATTGTCGAATCATTTCGATTTTTTTGAAAATTGAATCAAAACTTAAAAATATATTAATAAAAGTTTTCTTTTTTCAATGGAATCCTGTTGTACGTAATCTATATAATAAAAGCGCAAGTCATATGACTGAGGAAAACAAATACAGGCAAACCACTTCTTTTTCCATATGCAAGGCGGCAATTTTTATTCAAAATTATTTTTTCGAACAAAATTATATAAACGTTACATTTGGAGAAAGATCGTTGAAAAAAATTGTTTGTTTGAGAGATGAATTACATTAAACAATGTATAGATTCTGAGATAACTTCTTTGTAAATTACGTTAACAGCCGAATATCTCAATCTATTAGAGTAAATAAACCCAGCAGATTCGTTCATTATGAGTCATAAAAATATTAAACCATGGACATAATCATTCGCAAAGCAAGATCTCCATGGTGAATTTTACAGTGCTGTCTGGTGTAAAAAAAATTCGCATTTGTAAGTGTGACATACGTAATAAGAAAAAAAAGGCATGCTCATTTCGCTCATAGCAGACGATATAATTCATTTCACTGAAAAAATAAGGATGTTTTTTTTAAATTGCGAAAATAGTTATAAAACGAACGCTTCTCCTGCATCACGTTCAACGTACAATTTCCAACTTGTTAATTTCATCATGTTTGAAGTATCATAAAATCGTTAAAATGCACCGGAAACGCGTTTTTCTCCGTAGATCGTAATGCAACGGAATTTTTTGTGCGTCGCTGTAAACAAACTATAAATGCTATTTATTCTATATTCCTGAGAACGAACGTTTTAATTCACCTCAGTGATGAATATAGATGTTTGAAAAAACTTGACATCAATAAAATCCATTGCAAACGATTTTCCCCAAAGTCCATAATGTAACGGAATTCTTTTATGTGCCGCACAAGCTAATTATAAATGCTACACACTTATTTTTAAATTCCGAAATTCTATAGTAAACTTCAATAACATATAACAATTACGTCATAATCCGAGTATATTTATGAGAGTTAGAGCTCGGACAGGCGGCAAAGAAACAAACCGAATTTTTAAACACTTTTCAACTATGATGGAAAGACTTCAAAAACGAAAGCACACGGAAGAAGTTCTTAGTAAATAAAAGACAATAAAAATTACTTTCCGGAAAATAGTCCAAAATTGCCAAATATTATTCCGCATTGTTTTTATTTTTTAATTTTATACGAATTTTGTAAGTGTACATTTATATAGTTATTGCGAATTCCAATATTTATTATTGCTAATTACATTTTCTAATAAAACTTTTATATATTATGCACAATTTCAAGTAAAATTCTAAAGCTGTACCATACAATTACACTAAATTTTACACGAATTTCTTTTTTACTCGAATCTGATTTAACACGAGTTTCTTTCTTCTTCTTCTTTTTTTTTTTTTTTTTTTTACACGTGATTATTTAATTTAACACGATTGGCTCAAATTGCAAGATTTTTATTTTTTCGTATTAAATTTTTACATGTTAATCTTGAACTTTCCGTGAATTAAAAATAACGTTTTCTAAGAGATTGCTCAGTTTTTATTGCGTAGTAAACTGGGTAATCATTTTCAAAATATGAACCAATTGCAGAGCAGAATGACGTAGAAAATTTCAACGGTATCTGATATCGATAATAGCATCTTATCCTAGCTATTAGAAGACATTTCCATAGCAGGAAACACAACAATTAATAAATGAATGACTGAAATACAAATGCCATATCAGACAAGAAAAAAAAATGTCTAAAAGACCACGGAAAAAATGTCGCCAGCAGAGAAATAATACGATGATCAAAATATTTCAAATATTAGCACTGATCTTCCGGTCTTACGCAGAGGTTTATTAAAAGAAAGTGTCTACAAATCAATTCTTTTATGTTCAGATTTTTCTGCTGAATGTTTGCGTTTATACATTATTTATATTTTTTCCATATATATATATTACATATTAAATGCATGTGCATTCTTTATAAGTTAAAGTGCAGTGCGCAGAAAGCTATGATTATTACAAAAGGCTTCAAGTAATTTAATATGTTATTTTTGCTGATTTTTCATGTCCGGAATCAATTACCTTCTTTTTCATAGACGTAATGTATTTTTCGTATTTTTAGGGAGTTTATTTTTCTCCGATGAAAGGATTTCGTGAATGTATCAGAAATTAGGGAATAAGTATTTAAGAATATCCTTGGCAGATAATAGTGATAAAAGTCTAGTTAATTTGTCGTTTTCCGTTATGACTTTACGATTATGTATCTCTATATATATATTTACACTTTAAAAAGAATTTCCCCGTTTTTGGGGATTTTTTTTTATTTTGCAGTAATAGTATTTTTTATAATAGTAAAATTTATAATTTTTGTCACATTCACGAAAATATTTTCAGCTGCCGGAAAAATATATGTAAAAATACGGAAGTTACACTGGCAATCAATGGCAATTTTTTTACAGTGTACAATACCAATTTTCGGCTGTATCCATATAAGGATTTTATAAGATAAGAATTAAAATTTAAAATCATTGGAAAAATAATCATATAAACACACAAACTACTAAATCTGAATAAACAAACCACAACTCTTTTATCATTCCATAATCATGCCTATGTATATTTTAATTGTTAATAAAATGGAGAAATATTATTTCTAAAATTATGAATATGTATTAGAACTATTTTTTTTAAATAACTTTTTTTATTTTCAAAAACTTTTCAGTTTTGCTTTTTTTACATATTTGTATGAAAAAAAAAAAATACTTGAAAACCGTTAATGTCGTAATTCCAACTTTTAAGATAATTAATCTCTATACCAATTCAGTATATTTTTTTGTCGAAATTGACAATATATAACCTAGATGCTGAATTCCAGAAATGTTATAATTACCTTTTCCAGAGTCTTATATGATTAACTTAAAATGATAATTTTTAATTCCGTAAATAAGGCATAATTAACATAAATAAGGCATAATAACTATTCTTACAGAGCAAAAATACTTCAGAAACCGATGATGTATTTAAAAGCTTAAGACGTCAGATTTAAAAATAATTACATTTTGCTATGATGTCCGATATTGTCTAATATAGTATAATAAGCAGAAAATAATTTTTGAAAACGAAATATTATAAATAGCATATTAAAATAACCTAAACTCATTTTCGTTAATTCGCAATTTTTTTTATTCGTTTCTTCTTGTAATTCTTTTGGTGCTTGTTTGGGCAGATATAACTGTAATTTTATACTTGATAAAGTAACAATTTTGAAATGTGATAACTTTTAATTATAACTTAATCATGAATACATACAATAATACTATAGAAAATCATTTTGAAATTTGTTCAAAACATAATATTTGTCCTTTTTTAATTAATTGACAATATAATTAAAATAGAAAAATATTAAAGAATACAGTTTATTATATTTAAACGTTTTCAATGTTTAGAACGCGGGATAGTAATTGTTCATTAACTATTTCAAAGTTTCTGCAATCGAAAAGCAATATAGATCATATTCTTTGTAGAAAGTCTGAATCAATATTTGCTATATATCGTAAGAATAAACAAAATCATTTTGAAATTTGTTCGAAACATAAAATTTGTTATAATTTCTAATAAATCTTGAAGTAAATGAGGAAACAGTTAATCTTCAGGTATAAATTTGTTTATTTTGTCTCTGTATCACGAGATCATAACTTTAACAGATTTTAAAGCTTTCTATAATCTAAAATAGTTTAAAAGGTACGTTTCCTTCGTCGAAAACCTGCATCCATGTTTTCTTTTTGAAATTATGAAAACATAACTTTTATTTGTATTTTTAATGAATTTATAAAAAAATTAAATAAAAGAAAAATTAAGAATTCATACATTGGGTTGTAATATTATTTCAAAATATTTGCTATTGAATAATACTTATTAATAAATTTTAAAAAAAGCTTTCTAGAATAATTTCACTAACAACTGTTTTTTATTATTTGTTCGAAACGTAACATTTTCTTAGTATTTTTAATGAATCTAGAGAGCAAATGAATCAGAAAGAAACAAGATTGCATTTATTAGATTTTTAATTTTGCTATAATTTATATCGCGAGTGAGATCATTACTGTAATAAGTTTTAATGTTATTATTATTATTATTATTTAAAAATAATAAAAAAGAAACAAGATTGAATTTATTAGATTTTTTAATTTGCCATCATTTATTTCACGAGCGAGATGATTACTGCAATAAATTTTAATGTTTTCATTATTATTATTATCATTTAAAAATAATAAAAAGGAAACAAGATTGAATTTATGAGAGTTTTAATTTTGCCATCGTTTATATCACGAGCGAGATCATTACTGTAATAAATTTTAATGCTTTTATTATTATTATTATCTAAAAATAATAAAAATGTACCTTTTATTTGAAGAAAACTCGCCCCAACATTTGCTCATTCATGAAAATGAGATTTTGTATGCCTGGGTGAAAGAGCACACAAATCCAAATTCAAAGCACGTTGTTCGTCTCTTGATTCAAAATCTCCAAAAGTAAATGTAAACACAACTTCTCTCTAAGAGCGTATCTCATGTGCTTCCCAAGAAATAGTGTTTTCATAACTGAAGTTATAGATCATAGATGGCGCTCCAGCTGGAATTATCGACCAATAGCAGAAGATTCAACTCTTAAGCAGATAGAAATTTTTTTGTTTAACTCTTGGAGAAAAGAATTTTTATTTTTTATTTTTTCCTTGCGAAACGATCTTAGTTTTTTATTGAATTTTTGCGCCACAAATTCTGAATATGTTTTACAGAAGATTTTATTTATGTACATGTATTTTTCGACTTTGTCGTATTCCATTAAGTACTTGCAGATTCAAAGAGACTTATTTAATGTAATGTATGGATGTATTTAAATAGCAAAGGAAACATATTTTGAGGTCTTTTTTTTTTTTTTTTCAATATTTTGTGCAATCTCCATGCTTTTAAATTTAACTGAAAATTTAAAAAATCACTTTATCACTAAAAACAGTGGGATTTTCAGCATCAATAAAATAATATGTTTAATGTACATGCAGATTTGAAAAGATTTGTTAATGTAAGATACGGTTAGATTTAATAGCAAAGATACGAGCATATCGAATTGCTCTTTTTTTTCTGCAGTTTTAATGAAAATTAAACGATTTTATTGATAGAAACAATCAAAATTATCAAAATATTAATCGAGATTTAAAGAAATGTTTTACAGAATATGTTAAAACAATGTTCACATTTACAAGTTAAAATACAAACAAAAGTAATGTCTATGTTAAACACTTTAATGTATGTATATATTTATGTAAAGAAATACAACATATTGGTGAGAAATTTTCAAAACCTAAAAGTTTAAATATATTCACCTCTTATATATTAAAATACGTTTTTATTTATTTATTTATTATTATTTCGTGAGCTATCGAGTAATGCTTCTCCCCCTCGCTCTCCCACGCACAAATTCTGAATGTGTTTTTATACAATATTTTATTTATGTACATATATTTTTTAGACTTTGTTGCATTTTGTTATGTGTTTAAAGTTTCGAAAAAACTATTTTAATGCAATGTACGGATGGGCGTAATAGCAAAAAAAAGGGATTTTGGCATTGCTCTTTTTTCACAGTATAGTATTGTATTTAATAGCAATTTTGATTTAGTAGCAAATATAAAAGCATTTAGGTATTGATTTTTTTTTCTGCAGTTTTTACCGAAAAATTAACCGATTTTATCAATAAGAACAGTTAAAATTTTCAAGAATTTAATCGAGATTTATAGAAAGGTTTTGCTGAATATGCTAAAAAAATGTTCACAGTCAAAAGTTAATGCACAAGCCTTTTTATCTGTTTTACAGTTTTCATTGAAAACTAACTGACGTTATCACTAAAATTTCGAATTAAATTTCGAGAAAAAAAAATCCAGTTTCAAACCAATCATTCATGGAACATTCTAATTCGTTCCAGCAGTTGTATCTTATATCTAATATACACCAATATATGCTAAATATTAGATTAATTTTAACACAATTATTCAAAATTGGTAAAGAAATCATATGAGTTTTAATTTTCCAACTGGACGATAAAATGTCCGGGCCAGGATTCGAACCTGGGATATATTGGCTGAACCTGGGATATCTTGGCTGAGCTTGGGATATCGTGGCTCAGCCACGATATTCCAGGTTCAAATCCTGGCCCGGACATTTTTCGTCCAGTTGGAAAATTACAACTTATATGATTTCTTTACCAATTTTGAATAATTGTGTTAAAATTAATCTAACGTAATCACGTACCCAGCGTTTACTGGAGTTCCAAATTACCAGCGATTTATTCTGTTGATCTGATTAAGATATTAGGTCAGATGCTATGATAAATAATGTTAACTGGATGAATTTGGTCCTCCAGATTCGACCGGGATGGCTCAGTTGGTAGAGCATGGCAGCTTCAGCCGAGATATCCCAAGTTCGAATCCTGGCTCGGACATTTTTCGTCCAGTTGGTAAATTACAACTCAAATGCTAAATAGTTACGCATTTGCCATATATTTACTTAACATGAGCCTTGCTCCGCATCAGAAGTAAATAAACAAATCAAATGGCAGCAGTTATGATAATTAGCGCCGTTGTTCCACTAATTGTTGTACTTTATTTTTTTAATATAATTGGTGGAACTTAAGTGTTTAATAAGGCGAGATTTCTTTTCTATACTTGTTTGCAAATTAATAAAAATAAAAATTTATTAAATTGAGCTATAGTATAAAAAATATTTTTTTTAAACAAAGTACTGACACAATTGCGTTTCTGCGAACTTTTATGATTTTTTCTTACCACTAAAACTTAATGCTAAATATTGCCTTATTTAATCGCCCGAATATGCGATTAAATAAGGCAAAAAATTGGCAACTATTCAATAGTCATACGGCAAACAAACAAACAAAAAAAGTTTATTGTTTCAAGTTAAATTTAGAATAAAAAAAACCCCCATAATAATCCGTGTACTGTATATATGTTTAGTTATAAAAATACACAACATATGGAAGAAAACAATATTTTAAAGTCGAAAATTAAAGTGTATATGCATTTTAGAAATTTAAACATTTGAATAGGTTATATGACATGGAATTGTTCTTAATTATGAATGTTTAAAAAATAATAATTATTTGCGATATATTAAAATTAGAATTAAATTTGCATTTAGTAATTTTATATTCAGAACATACACAAATGATAGATTTAAAATTAAAAAAATATATATTTATTTTAAAGAACATGCTTTAGTAATTTTAATAATAATAATGTTATATTATCAGCCGAATGTAAGATGATAAATCTTTGAATTTATTTATTTATTTATTTTTAGGGTTTCGTTCACCTTTGAGATTTAACTTTGAGTTGGTGTGAATATAACATACTGATTTTTAGGGTTTCGTTCATCTCACGAAACCCTATTACTCCCGCTTCGTTGTCTGTCCGTCACAGAGCCGGTTCTCAGAAACTATACAACTTACAGGCATGAAACTAGTCGGATATGCCAATCCCAAATCTTTCTTCTATCTCACACATGTTAATGCCTCAAAATTCGCTATCAGACCGCCAAAGAAAAAAAATCAATATTTTTCGTTATTCTGTTGTACGTCAACTGCTTCCGAATCGGAACCTGGATGTGAGCAGCCGACGTATTATAATAAACTTATAATAAACTACGAAAAGTGCTTCTGTCTTGCACCGGCAGGAAAAGATAGCCTCCCTCTTTCTTGGTTTTGAGATTTTAGCTAATTCTACCGAAAATTCACGAAGCTAAAATGCGCGGAACACGATTACAGAAGAGTCATTCCCAGTTCTCGTCAATATTAAATTTGAATGAAAATATCGCCAAATTAGACAGACATAGCCAAGTCGGTTTCATATATGGCAAAGTATTTTTGTCGCCAAATTTGGCGATATTTCGCCAATTGTCACCAAGCTTTTCGAGAATTTGACGTTGGCGAATATAAATATAGAGTGTTAAGCATGTAGGTGTTGAAACGATGGTTACAACAATGAAAGAAAATTTGGCGAAACCATGTTCACTAAAATTCATAAATTATACCAGTTTATGGAGGAATCCTGCTGTATTGTTTCAAACTGTCAGTCACCCTATAATTTCAAACTGCTATATCTCAGCCATTTTTTAAGATACAGGCAAAACAAAAAATGCTCTGGAATCTGGAATCCTTGGATCAAGGCCGAACATTTAAAGCAAAAAAAATTTAGGATTTCTAATTTTTTTATACATTAAAAAAAATTAAATCTTTAAATGGCTATCACAGCGTCCCCTCCAGGCGCAATATCCCCAAATTCAACTGGGACCTGCAGGGTATAGTCAAATACATATTAAAAAAATGGTTCAATTATCAGCGAAACTTCATACACTTTTCAATGATACAATAGTGAAAATGGAACAAAAATCGCGATCACAGCGCCTCATTTCATTGAAATATCTGCAAATTCAACTGGGACCTCGTGGCCCCAGCCAAAAACATAGAAAAAAAAATTGGTTCAATTTGAAGCATAACTTCATGTACTTTTTGATGATACAATGAGAACAGACAGACGGACGAACGGACACGCAGAAATTTTGTAAAAACATGTTTTTCGGAATCTCTGATCCCTAAAACATGTAAATCCGTCGAAAACCGGAGGTAAAAAAAATTTCGATTACAATACATAAAAACACTACAATCAAAATATTTGCGTACTGTAAATGCTATTTACTTCAACTCGTAATTTACAGGTTTACAGCGATTTGCTTTTCTTTATGTTAAGGTTTTTCTGATGTACTTTTTCCTGCTGTTTTCAAGAAAAATACTCAAATAACTCTATCACGCACCATTTCGAAACAAATTGAGAATTTACGACTGGTTAATATAACATTTAGTCAATGAGTCAAATGTTATCAGCCAAGTGTAAGATAATAAATCTTCCATTTTATTTATTTATTTATTTATTTATTGCTGTTGTTGTGTGAATTTTTGTTGGTTCATTTGATTTTAGAATTTTATTCATTTATTCAGATTTTGAAATCATTTTGAGAGTACGCATTTCTTTAAAGGATTTATTGTTACACATTTATTTTTTATACTATGGCTCAGTTTTCCAAGTTTATATTTTTTATTAATTTATGAATAAGAATAGAATAGAAATCTTGCCTTAAACGCTGGGTTTATTTAATTATATTTTTCTGTATATGAATATAATTTCAAGTACAATGTCGCAAGTAAAATGTAAATATACTCATAAATACGCCACATGCCACTAAGCATCATAGCAAACTATTTCTTGTTACTGCATAATAAATTATTGCAAGCAGCGTACAAGATGGAAAAGCTCTAAAAGTGGAGGCAGGAATGTGCATTTTTCTTCGAGGTAAAGAAAAGGCATTATAGTGATTTTCCCCATTGTGACAGCTATAGAAAATGCAAGAAATTAACAAAATGTAAGATGTATTTTGTTTATAAGATTTTTTTCTTTAACAAAGTTTTCTGATATTACTAAACTTTCAGTGTGATTTTCATAGATCTTCATTTTCAGTTCTGGAAAAACCTTTCGTTTGAGAAAGACTTGATTAATTTTAAACTGAGTGTATCAAAAACATTAGAATCACCCAAAACGTTGAAGTAAAAATAACGTATTATGTTGTAATTACCTATGTAATTACCTATTATGTAATTACCTATGGTTTTGGTATCTGCAACATTTGTCTGTCACAAAGCCTGTCACTTAGAAATCGGTAGTACAGTGTGATTTTCATAAATCTTCCCTTTCACTTCTGGAAAAACCTTTCGTATCGGAAAGACTTCCGTAATTTTCAACTGAGTGTATCAAAAACATTAGATTCACTCACAACGGTGAAGTAAAAATAAAGTATTATTTTGTAGACTCATAGTTACGTATGGTTTTGGCATCTGCAACATTTGACTTCAAAGCCTGCGACTTAAAAATCGGTAGTACTTCCGTAAACCCATACACTTGTTGACCGAAGGAAGAGGAATTTTTCTTTTTCTTTTTCAATTTGTGCTTTCCATTTTACTCCTATTTTACAAAATTCCACGTCTTTTTTTTTTTTTGTGAAGAATTATATTCTTTCCAGAATTATTTAGTAATTCGCCGGTATTTTAAGCTGGTCGCGTGTAAATTACTTTCAAGGTATACGATATAATAGTTAGTTGATTTTACAAACGCTATTGTCAGGCTGGTTCCTTGCTTACTTTAGATGAATGCTGTCTCTTTTGCACGTGAGTCCAAATAAGTCAGTGAATCCGTTTAAGTGGAATTCGACGCACGCTTAAATCTAAAACGAGACCCGACTCTGGTATCTCTTGATTAGTATCCAGTTCCTTAAGCGCCAGGGAAGCGGACGAAAGAAATTTTTTCAATGTAAAACATTTCACAAAATACCATGTGATATGTAACTGAGAAATATATAGGTTCTCGATTTCCTCTACTGATTTAATTCTTATTTATCTTTTTTCGTTAATCAGCATCAGCGCAAACAATGCTTTACTTTACAACTAGAAGGTACACCTGCTTCGCTGGTCGATTTTTCCAAACGAACCTTGAATTATTAAAACATATTTTAGTTCCACCTTCTTCCCCATGAGTCTCATTCTATTTTCTAAACAAACATCTTTCCGAACAAACCCCCGCTGCCCACGGCATCATATAGCAGGTGCTTTTTTTTGACAAGAAGGAGTATGAAAGATCAGATTAGACATTTACTACCATCATATTTTAGTATTTCGCTTTAAGATACGTCTAAACACCTCTAAAAACTAAAAACCGAGGCTGATGAAAAATGCATTGCGTTCCACGTGGACAGCTTTTAAGACCGCTTGAGTCACATGATGCTCTTTACCTGTCTCAGGTGCTGAAAAATCACGAATGCAGGTGAACGAAAATAGCATCACCTGACTCTGGCAGTCCGAAGGCAGATGACGCAGTGCGGCAGCCTGTCTTTCATCATCTTCAATTAGAAACCATATTGCGTGCAATTATACAATGTTGTGACCATATAATTTATAATAAAAAATAAAAATAGCATGAGAATTTTTAACGTCAGAAAACTCCAGCGGGTTTAAAGTTTTTAAATCTTATAATTTTATTTCCAGTTTTTAACATTCTTCAGTTAAATATCTACCCGATAACGCCATAAATTTTTATTGGAGCTAATAAATTTTTATATTAAAGGTTATATTTAGCACATTTTACGCGATCTCATAGTGGATTCACTTAAAATGAAAAATAAAAAAGAAAGAATCTTTTTATGAGAAATATTCGGGATTTTATTTGATTAACTTAGGTCTTTTTTATGCGTACTCAAGTTCATTCTTAAAAATATCTCAATGCATTCTCAGAGCACCTGACATATTTTGAATATTTCATCCACACCTCTCTATCGGAATGAGCATATAGTTTTACTAGACTTTATTTTTTATTTGTCCTTTAAATGGGTAATTGAATTTCGTTCAGTGTTTTATTCCTTTTCAGCTTTTGTGCGAAACATAGAATAGTGTTTTATAAAGTACACTAATGAAAATAATTGAACACAAATGAACTTAATTAACAAAATATAGTACGATTTGTAATAACAAATATAAAAAATGTAACAAATTTTAAAATACTGTCAACCGGAAAGTTTTGCGGTTATTCAAAGCGAATCTTGGTTTTGTCTAGTTATTTTGTTAATGCCGATAAGGAGTGACTTTGAATGACCCATATAAGTACATTCGGCTTTTTCTGCTTGCTCTGCATAACTCTCGCTTAGCTGGAAGGTGGTTTGAGAAGTTTAAGCCCGGAAATTTCAGCCTCGAAGACACTGCCCGTTCTGGAAGACCATCCTCTGTAAAGGATGACCTCTTGAAAACAGTTATCGCAGAAAATCCACGTTACACAGTTCAGGAGCTATCACACAGACCAAATATTCCAAAAAATACAGTCCATGATCATTTTATCTCTTCTTCTATAAGAGGTCCTCCTTTACAGTTGATGGTCGTTCAGCACGGGCGTCGTCTTCAAAGTTGAAATTTCCGTGCTTAAACTTCTCAAACCACCTTCGAACTGCGTCATCTGAAACAGCACTTTGTCCATATACACCACAAACTTTAGGAGGACTCTGACTAGTATTTTTACCTTTCTTGAAATAAAATAAGAGCATAATATGACGAAAATAAACTTTTTGAATAGCACTACAAATCATGTGAATTTTCTTTTCACATTGCTTAACAACGTACAACCAATTTGAATGAAAAATGCGTCCAGACCGGGGATCGAATCCAGATACATTGGTATAACGCACCAAGTGCTTTACCAATTAAGCCATCCCGACGACATGCAGTCTGGCACCTCTTTCACTAATATACGTTAGCAAGGCTGCAACTCCGCAGCGCAAGGATGGAAATGTCAACATGAGCACACTATCAGTGACATACATGAGACGAATAAATTCCCAGCATCTGATAATATATATTATAATTTAAATTTCCAATTAGATTTTCAGCAGGACTGAAACTACGCCTTAAATCTTTAAATAGCATTACAAATGATGTTAATTTTCTTTTCATTTTGCTTAACAGCGTACAACCAACTAGAGTGAAAAATGTGTCTAGAAAGGGAATCGAACCCAGATGGGCTATACCAAGTTATTTGGGTTCGATAGTAAGCAAAATAGTTTGCCAAGTATTTTTTCACATTTTAAAAGTGATTTCAATACGTGGGCCACCTTTGGAACACTATGCGTCAAAGGTAGACCACAAGCTACAATTTTCAAATTGTATTATAAAAGTAATTAAATTTTAGTTTACAAACAAAAATATACTCGATATATGTTAGAGATAAGTGTTAAATTTTACAAGCAAAAATCCAGCCACACACACCCAACCAGAAATCTATAAAAAATTCTCAAAGCTTAACAATGGTCACTTTTGGTTCACTTACCTTATGATGATCGACATCATGTTTCGAACGCACAAATGGCGCCATTATCAAGATCTACACGATAAACAAACTATTCTTGCGAAAATTTGAAACGAAACTTGAGAAACATAAATCACGAGATCATACGTGTAATAAAAGCATATGGCGTTGCTCATATATTCTTAGGATTATTTTATTCAAAATTTAATTGTTTCCCTTCTTAAATATTAAAATATTATGGGCTAAATTATTTTTCTAAATTAATTCTTCATATGCGCATTAAATACTTCAGTCAAAAAGCTTTCCTTTCATCATAATGATAATTTCATAACCGTTAAAGATATCTTACTCTATTATTCAGTTTTTATGCTTCCAATCTTTTCTTTGTGGTTCATACAACTGGAAGCAGATATTTCATTTATCCTTTACCCTTTGTTCAGAATATAACAAATGCATATCTATCTAAATTTCCATCTGCTGTTTTCGGACTTAATAATAATTGTATATACAGTTCGCTCCTATGAAAACCGCATTTCCCATGCATTTTTCAGATGGTCACTGGGTTGCCGTCCCATTTTACTTATTTTGGCTAGCCTGCCAATTATATAATCCCTTGGTATGTCTACTCTTCAAAATTAGCATTGCGATCTCCCAAACGGTTGTGAATAACTCCCCGCCATTGGCTTGATTCAACATTTTTGTGTTGGCATTGTAACTTAATGAAACCTGTGACGCTTCTTTGTTAGTTAGTGTATATCTTTATATGTCTTTTAATTATTTATTAAAGATTCGTTTCTATAACACACATTATTTATTAACTACATTACACAGAAACAAACACTTAACAATAAACATAAATCTATCCAAACAACATTTTATCCCAGTTCTAAAGTTTCTGCCGTTGCCAAAACACAGCAGATAAAAGTTGGCTATCATGCGTTGCCATTTTAGTGTAATAGTTTTATTTTAATACACGACAGTTTCCTCCCCTTTCAAATTAACAGCACAATCTTTTTGGAGGTTTCCGGATCCTTTTAGCTCGTCTTAGTTGCACTGGATTTTGGACAACTTGGGGTGTGCTAACTGAAGGAGGTGTGACTGTTGGCAGTGATGGAGGCATATCTTTGGCGATATCCTCGGAGGTCGTAGGTGGCTCAGTCGATGCTGCATCTGTTTCCGTTGATGTCATTGTTGGATCAGATGGCACGTTCATATTTGTTACTCTTGGTCTATACTGAACATCATTGTCCACTTCTTCACCTGCTGATCGAATTTGATCAACTTGTCCTCTAACCAAATTGCCTTGAACATTTATGGTATAATGTAATTCACCATCTCGGCTGATGAGACGACCGAATTTCCATTTTGAATTAGCTGCAGTGTAATCTCGTACAGCTACTTTTTCACCCACTTCAAAATACCGATCATTGAAATATATATCCTTCCTAATTTTATTCTGAATTCTTTCTTTAGTATTAGGAATTAAGAGGTCAATTCTCGTACGAATCTCTCTTTTTAAGAACATACTTGCTGGAGACTGCATTGTAGTCATATTCGGTGATTTCCGATATTGTAACAGAAAGCAGTTGATTTTTTGATTGATACTACCAGGGTAGTTTTGCATTGCTAGAAGGGATTGTTTCAAAGTGTGTACATACCTTTCGGCTTGACCATTGCTGGAGGGCTTGAAAGGTGCACTCGTTTTATGAAAAACTCCATTATTTTGCATAAATTCTTGGAACTCATATGAGGAAAACTGTGGTCCGTTGTCACTGACTAACATGACTGGTAATCCAAAACGAGCAAAACAATCTCTTAGACATTCTACTGTTTTCATTTAGCAAGGGTGCCAAATCTTCGTCATTTGCAGTTGCTTTGGCTAAATCTCTTGCTGTTATTGGAAGTGTTTCAATTTGGGAAAGTTGGAAAACTGAAACGTCATCCTTTAATTCTAAATCTTCAGACCTTAAGGGTAATCGTGAAAGACAATCTGCATTACCATGATCCTTAGTATTCCGATAAATTATGTCGAACTGATAAGACTGTAGTACTAGAGCATAATGCAAAAGTCTTGTAGCAGACAAAACTGGAAGACCCTTTTTGCAGCAAAAATTGACACGAGAGGTTTGTGATCTGTAATGAGAGTGAATCGATTTCCTTTTAGTTAAAGATAAAACTTTTTCGCAGCCCAGACTAGAGCTAGAGCTTCTTTATCAATCTGTGAATAGCGTTGTTCAGTTAGTGAAAGTGTTCTTGAAGCAAATGCAATAGGCCTCTCGGAACCATCTGGAAATTTGTGAGAGAGCACTGCCCCCAAACCGACTGGAGATGCATCAGCTGCAAGGAAAATAGGAAGTTTTGGATCATAATGTGCTAATACTCTATCAGAACAGATTTCATCTTTTATGTTTTGAATTGCTTCTTGACACTTTTTATCCCAAATCCATGGAACACCTTTTTTTTTCAAGTTGTGTAATGGATATGCTAAAGTAGCAAGTTTGTTTGAGAATCTCGAATAAAAGTTAACTAATCCCATAAAAGACTGAATTTCTTGAACGTTCTTAGGAATTTTAGCATTCTTAATTGCAGCAATCTTTTCATCTGTTTTAGATAATCCTTGTGCATTTATCTTATATCCCAAAAATTCAATTTCATTCTGAAAAAAATTGCATTTATCTTTATTTATTCTCAATCCATGTTGACGACATCTATAGAAAAATTTCCGTAATCTTGACAAATGTGTCTGAAAATCTGGTGCTGCGATCCGTGCATCATCATAAAATACTTCTACTCCTTCTAAATCATGCAATACACTTTCTATATATTTCTGCCATATAGCAGGGGCTGAGTTAATTCCAAACATTAGTCTTGTGCATTCATAAAGTCCTTTATGAGTATTAATCGTTAATAATTTTTGACTGTCAGGGTGAACCTTCATTTGTAAATAAGCTTGACTAAAGTCAATCTTTGAAAATATCTTACCATCATTCAGTGAAGCAAACATTTCTTCTGTTTTTGGAAGAGGATGTCTTTGAATTTTTAGATTTTTGTTAAGAGTGACGGAATAATCAGCACATAATCGAATTTTCCCATTTGCTTTAACTACTGGTACAATTGGAGTCGCCCAATCTGAAATATTCGACTTTTTGATAACTCCGTCTTTCTCAAGTCGTTCTAATTCCTCTTCAACACGCTTTTTCATTGCAAACGGTAATGGTCTCGGTCTGCAAAAAACTGGAACGGCATCCGGTTTTAACTCAAGACTGCATTCATAATTTTTTATTTCGCCCAATTTTTCATAAAATATGTCTGCGTATTCTTCTAACAGTTTTGTAAGATTTCCCTGATTTACAACTGTAAGAGCTTTAATCCTTACCCAATCTAAATTGATTTTATACAGCCATTCTCGACCCAAGATAGTGTCTGTCTTCTTTAACAATATATAAATTTAAGTACTCTGTTTAATTCTTATATTTTACTTTAACTGTTGAGTAACCCAGGGGTTTAAGAGTTTCACCATTATAGGTCTTAAATTTCAAGTCTGTAGGACATATTTTTTTCTTCGAAATATCTTTAAATCTCTTTAAACTCATTACTGATACTGTACCGCCTGTATCGACTTCCATTTCAACCGATTTACCTTCAATTTCAACAGTTACTATTATGGGAGGTCTTTTAGGAAATTCTTCTTTCACGCAAACGTTCTCTACTTCTAAACTATGAAGTGGAATTGAATTTTGAACTTCTGAATCATGTACATGAAACTGTTTTTGCTTCACCATTTTGTTTGGTTTAGCCTCCTTAGAATAATAACAAGCTCCTTCAATGTGGCCAATACGCTGGCAAACTCTACATTTACTTGCTTTAAACTTACAGTTAAATTTATTATGATTTGATCCGTTACATCTAGAACAATGTACTATGTTATTTTTCTTTTGAGTGTTCTTACGTTGTGGTGTTATATATTTTCCCTTATATACACCAACGGCTTTAATTCCTTGTGGCTTACCAATTATATCATTAACTCCTTTATTAGCTCGTTCCATTGCTAAAGCGATCTTAACTGTTTTATCGAGATCGATATCGTCTTCTACAAATAGCCGATCTAGGATTGCCCTATCTCGTAAACCACTAACGAAAACATCTCTCAACATAGTATTCAACATAAGTTGAGTGTATTTGCAAGGAATTGCTAAAGAGCGAAGTTCAGCAAGATAAGAACTAACGCTCTCCCCTTCATGTTGTTTCCTGTTTAAAAACGTGTGTCTACTAGGTATTATTAATGGTTTCGGATTCAAATGTTCTTGCAAAATTTGTTTAAGCGCTTCATATTCCTGATCACTGGGATTTTGTGGAGCAAGAAGATTTTTTAACAAATTATATAGCTTTGCAGATAAACTTGATATTAGTGTTTTTGCGCGTTTTTCCTTAGGAACATTTTGTATATCTAGAAAGGCTTCAAACCTATCCATGAAGGTATCAAAACTTTCTAATGATTCATCATATTTCTCAAATTGTACTCCAGAAACCTTATTATTCTTTAGGGTGCTATCCCCCTTTAGCGCATCCATTAACGCTTTAGTTTGTTTAATTAATTCTTCAACTAATTGTTCCATTTTAATAGAATAATAAGCTTTTCTTACCTTGTTCCAATCTTCCGAAATTGAAGTAGTAATCTAAAGTAGCAAGATTACAAAACTAGAAGCATCAACGTTTAACTCGTCGCCAGTGTGACGCTTCTTTGTTAGTTAGTGTATATCTTTATATGTCTTATAATTATTTATTAAAGTTTCGTTTCTTTAACACACATCATTTATTAACTACATTACACAGAAACAAACATTTAACAATAAACATAAATCTATCCAAACAACATTTTATCCCAGTTCCAAAGTTTCTGCCGTTGCCAAAACACAGCAGATAAAAGTTGGCTATCATACGTTGCCATTTTAGTGTAATAGTTTTATTTTAATACACGACAGTTTAACATAAATTTGTTTTAGTGCTCATTTGAAAGTTTTATAAAAACTCATTTTAGAATTATCTTATCATTTCTTGTTTGGTGAAGTCTGTTCATGTAGAATACTTGCTCCTTTAAATCCTATCTATCCATCCCTCCATCTTAAAATAAAATTTAGAAAAACAGGAGAAATGTACCTGTTTTCAAAGTTATCAGCAAATGTATTTTCCACAAAAGAATACTTTTAAAATTATTCTACAGATAGTTTGATCTTATAAAACCAATTTTGAACGTTCTGACAAATCAATTTTAAACGGTCTGTCATTTGCTCCAAAAGTTCCAGGAAATCCTTGATTTGAAAAGAATTTTTCGTTTCATAGATATAGTGTAGTGGAAACATGATGAAATAGTTCTGTTGTATAAGAATTTGTAGGAGGTCATTATTAGTTGGAGAGATGTAAAATAAAACCTAAACAATTAGCATGTTTCTTCGTTGAGATGGTAGTTCGTTCATACTATATTTTTAATTGTCACTCACAAAATTAATGAAAAAATAAGTGATGCAAAAAGAGATTTTTGTTGTATAAGTGAAAACTTTATAAACCATGGAAATTAGTTCATTCATTGACTTTATACATAAATTAATCATTCTCAATGCCTTTCAGTTTCTCTCTTTTCAGGATATTATTTTTCCAAGTTTTGTTTTTATATATTTTAATATAGATTATTAATATTTTAAAATGGACTGTTCAAATGTTATTTTCCTGCAATTTTAAATCGATTATAAATTAGTGTTATGTCTTAAAAAGGTTTTTTTAATTATTCACAGAAGTCTCTGGATTCAATACATCGGATTTATAAGATTTTTTAACAACGTTCTGCGCAACGCATCTTTTTATTTTTATTTTATTTTTATTTATTTATTTTTAGTTATTTAAATTTACGTGATAAAAACAAAATACCTAACAAACTGAAAATTCCACACAGGTAAATTTGCCCTTAGTATTTTGACTTCTGCACGCACGAAGTGACGCTAGTAATTTCACAGGAAAAAATGGCAACCAAATTCTGGATATGAATGCGAATAAAAAGTACTTCGCTGGCTCCTACCCAACAATTTTAAAATTTGAATATATGAAATTCTTGCTTGAATTTCTATTCGCCACAGTCGTCGTATCACTGAAGTGTTTCAATAAATTTATTTTAAACTGCATGGCGCATTTAAATTTTCTGAAAGAAAACATTGAAAAAGCAAGAGAAACTCACCTAACTTTCAAATTTATTAGCAAAGATCTTTTGGAACACATACTCTACAAATATTTTCATTATTTATAAAGACCAACTTTCAAAGTTCTGTTTATTTGTTTTGAAAAATCTCGGAAAATCCTGATATTTAAAAAGAATTTTTAGTTTTATTAATAATGTGAAGTGCCAGTATAATATCACGAATCATAAAGTACATAAAATAACGCGAAAGTGTCCTAATTAATAAGAATTCGTGTGTGCACTATAAGACTGGGAGAAATAAAATTTAATTTATTTTGTAACTTTTAGAACAGCAGTTATAACTTGAGTTGGTATTTTTGATTCGTACTATACATTACAGTTTACAATTATGGAGGGGGATTAATCTTAGTTTTTTACGATCTTTACTTATGTTTTAAGTGTCACGCTATTTATCACTTAAGTTTTGTGTAACAAAATACTCATTTTAATGAAAATATTTTTACCGCTGTCACATTTTATTCATTTGCCTTCTCAAAAAAAATTTGTCCTGTTATTTAAGGAAAACCATAAGTATTTATTAAAAAAAACTTCAAGCTGAAGGAATTTTTAAAACCTAAGAAATCGTTTTTTATCTATTATTCGTGATGATCAACTACCTGTCAGCAACTTTAAAAGTTTAAACATATTCTAAAGATAATTTTACTTTTATAAAACTTTCAAAGTTTTGCCTATGACATTTTCTTCATCATATTTCGGGATATGCTTTTTGTGGGAAGGAATTTGCAATTTTATAGATATTTTGAAGTTGACACATCTGGCAATAGTTCTGATTAACAAGAAATCATTGATTCTATTATGAGTTTGTGTGATGTAAAATAGAATATAAAAAAGTAGCTTACTTCTTCGCTGAATGGCAGCAAATATATAAGATAATTTTTTATGAATTCTGTCAAAATAAAAATATTTTTTTTTTCTAATGTAATAAATAGATATGACATGGAACATTTTTAAAAATCTTTGACGTACAAGTAATTTGATTCATTAAATGTTTTTATGTATAACTTTTTCATTCTACATAATTTTTTTGTTTCCCATGACAGTTACTTTTCAAAGCTTTATTTTTATATGGTATTTTATATTTTATATCGATTATCAATATACATTTTCGGAAAGTAAAAATAGGAAAACTAGAAGAACTCGCCTAACATTCATAGTTATCACAAAATAGCTTTTAAAGTAAAGGAGTAGTTTGAAATGTATTTATAAATAATATTATTATTTATGATGTTTAAGTTTCAAAAACCTGCCTCCGAAAGTTATTGGGAAATTTCGACATTTTTAAAGAGATTTTCAGTTTATAGCTATTGTGAAGTGGAAAACTCAGGTAAAAGTTATGATTAAAAAAATATTATGAGTTTGTGTGATGTAAAATTTAATATAAATATATATCTCGCTTTTCGCTCAATAACAATAAATAAGATTTTTTTTTTGTGAATTATGTCACAACAAAAATAAAATTTTTCTAACGTTAAAAATACATATCACATGAACATGTTTTTTAAATCTTAGACACACATGTAATATGGTTAATTAAATATTTTTATACGTAACTTTTCCATTCTAAATAAACTTTTATTTCTTATGAAATCTACTTTTCAAAATTTTATTTTTTAATTGTATTTTTTTATTTTTATATCGATTATTCATATTTTAACACTTATTACTCACAATTTTAAACTGATTATGAAATCATACTATATTAAACCTTTTTTTAAACAGAATCATGGGGATATTCTAATATTACTTAATCGGATTTGGGTAAGGAATAATTTTTAAGGTTTTCAGTACTTTACTCAGTTATTTTAAAAATTTCAATATAAAAAAATTGTTGGTTTATCCATGATTATCATCATATTCGCCACTCCGTTCAGTAATTTTATCTTAAACTGTATAAAGCATTTAAAATTTTACTACACTGAAAATTTAAGAACGCAACAGAAGTAACTCATCTAACACTTTTGCAGTTATCAGTAAATATCTTTTCAACTAAAGGAATAGTTAGAAACGTATTTTAGAAATAATTTTGTCTTTTATTTCAAAGTTTTTTCTATATCATTTGCTACGAAAGTTATTGGGAAATATCACATAAAATTATTGAAATGTTAAAAATAGGCGTGGTATGACAAATTTGGTAAATTTTTGACATACATTTAATTCATCAAATAATTTTATACATAACTTTTTCATTCTAAATATATATTTTACCTTATGGTAACTATTTTTCAAAGGTTATACTTGCATTTTATACTTCTCTATCGTTTACTAATATTCTAAAATTGTTTATTCATAATTTTAAATGTGTTATGTTATCATATTATTTTAGACGCACTATAAAAAAAAAAATAAATGTTGTGCCAAATCTCGACTTTATTTTTCATATCTGATAATTTGCATCTACCCTTTTTGTAACTTTAAGATTTTTGTAACGATTTTATGCGTTTATATTGCCTATTCAGGGAAAAAAATTCTAAAGTTACAGAATTGCGTTAAAAAAATATTCTAAAGTTACAGAATTTCATTAAAAAATCTTTTAAAGTTACAGAATTTCGTTAAAAACGTCTAAAAAAGCTTAAAAAAATAAAGTGACGACGTCAATGAAAAGACGACGTCAATAAAATGACGACGTAAAGAGGTCCATTCTCGACCGAAAACAACAACCATTTTCCCAATGGTTAATAAAATAAAATAATAAAGACAAATGTTTCTTAAGCTACTAAATATTATATAATCACAAACGAAAATATACAATAACCTGTTCCGAGTTACCAACGCTTCCGAAAATCGTTCTTTAACTTTAGGAACCTAAAAAACTGATATAATTTCGAAATTTATAGAAGCCTTACACTGTTAAAAATTTGCAGCACACTGTCCAGTAATTTGACCGTTTTTATAGAAAATGGTTACATAACCATAATTTATCACTATTCTGACCATATTATTGCCCATATTATGGTCAGAATAATGTTAAATTATGGCTATGTAACCATTTTCTGTAAAAAACGGTCAAATGACTGGACAGTGTGCTGCAAATTTTTAACAGTGTAGAAAAACAAATTTTTTTTTGTCGCCACCGATTTTCGGAAACGTTTTCAAGAAGTTAAGTTTTTATAGTGTATGAATCAGTTTTCTCAACCTGGAATATAGGATTTTCGGATGTTATCAATTCTAAAGAACACATTTTCATATTAAACACACATGTTTTACAGAAAAATATGATAAAAAATATGACAGAAAAATATGATTACCATTAATATTAAAATTAATATTATTTTGTTACTCTTGCATATATAAATGCAGCTAGGCCGCTAAAAATGCTTAATTAAAAATTGATAGTATCTTAAAACCCGTTATTCTGATTTTAGAAAACTGTTTAATGCATTATAAATCCACTCAGAAACATATCCAAAAAACAGTGGCGGAAAAAGGAACTTTGTTTCTATAAATGTTTCTTTAAATCTCGAAAACATATCTGTTTCTGGAGTTTCTAAAGATTAAGAAGGTTTTTCTGAATCGTGGGTAACTCTGAAGTGGTTCTTGCATATTTTCGTTCGTGGTTATATTAAATTGTCGTAGATTAAGAAACATTTGCCTTTTTTCATAGCGTAGAAATTTTTGGATGAAATTTACATTGGACTTACAAAAAATAATATCTTTACATGAAATATCTCACAATAAATAAAACCTTTCGACGCATGATGATCAGTTATTTTAAAGTCTGAATACACGAAATCAGCTGTCACGAAATCACACTGTTTTATCAGCTGTTCATCAGAATCATCATTCTCGTCATACGTTTGAATAACTTTATCTTAAACTGTCTGAAGCATTTAAATCTTCGAAAAGTAAAAATTAGAAAAGACCAAGGAAATCACCCAAGTTGTAAAGTTATCGCCAAAAATCTTTTCAACTAAAGAAATAGTTTGAAATTTATTTTTAGAAATAGTTTTATCTTTTGTAACGATATAGTTTCAAAGTTCTGTTCCTTTGCTCCGAAAGTTATTGGGAAATCTTGATATTTGATAAGAACTTTCTATTTCATAGATATTTTGATCATGAAATATTTCTGGTTAATCAGAATTCTTTGGATGCATTATGAGTTTGTGAGATGCAAACACACACACACACACACACACACACACACACACACACACACATATATATATATATATATATATATATATATATATATATATATATATATATTTTTTATTTATTTTTAATAATAAATTAATATTGGTGATGATGCATTGTTGTCACTGGAATTTAAAAGTGGATATGTCACAGCTAGGTACAAATATTTATGTGAAACATTAATCAATAATAATTATCAATTTCACCATTTTACATATCCTTTTTTTTTTCACATATAATAATTATTTAGTACATCAATTACTCATTTCTTAATACAATTGAATATTTATTAAAATAATTTTATTTAATATTTATTTTTTAATTATCAGCTATCTGTCTTTAGACAGTATTTGTTTTAAACTTAATCCAATAATAGTAATAAATAGTTTTATTATATAATAGTATATATTCACTAATATCTCAATAGATGGCAGCACCTCATAGATTCATTTGAATACATGTTTGAAGTTCAATTTTAAATATTCTACAGAGGGCGCTGGTTATATATATTGGGGTGTGTGCTTGGCTTTGCTGTACAATGATGATCCTTGGTCCATCATCTTTTAAAAAACTTATTTTGGCAACACGTACTGACTTTCTCCGATGCTTGTGTTTTGAGTTGAATCATGATTTCTATCTGGTAATTTGATATTTTCTTTTCTCTTTATCCTTTTTAATCTTGTTTTTATTTTGGACTTAATTGTTTTTTCACAGTTTATTTCTCTTATTTATGGGTGTGGTTGTCCCAAAATCATATTGTTTAGCTATATTAGAGCTAATATGATGATAAAACCACACATTTTATTTGTGGTGCTTTAGGCATTTGGGACCTGATGATTCTGTCTAAGTTCCACAAATTTCATTTTTTCAATTTCTGTAATTCAATTTCTCTTTTATTTTCTTTGTACTATTTATATGGAATCTATATTCAGTGTGTTGGGGGGAACTGTATAGTTGTCAATTAATTATTATATTTTTATTCATCATTTCAATGTTTTTGTTGGTGTATCGGTAATGTTTCATTAATGGTTATATATATACAGGGTGTCTCGAAAGGTCGTTTACAAACTTAACATGCTGGTCTGTCATACCATGATAAACAAGATTTACATAGGAACTTGTGTTCGAAAATGCAAACTGTGACCGCTAGAGGGCGATGAGCGCAGGCTTACGGGAGAGTGGGAAGCGTAATCATTTCAGGCGAGGACGTAGCAGAAGAAGGATGAATCGGTGTAGTAACGCAGAATTGGCCGTTATGCATTACGTATATGGCGCCGCGGATGGAAATGCACGAGCCACAGTACGGATGTACCTTGAGCGCTTCCCAAGCAGACGTCAGCTAAGTCATGTTTTGTTTGGACAATTGCACCGCAGATTGCGTGAAGCGGGAGCTTCCCAAGTACGCAGCCACATTGGTCGAGAACGCACTACACGCACGCCTGTCTTAGAAGAGACCGTGCTACGGGAATTTGACATGAAGCCACAAACAATCTCATGGCCACCGCGATCCCCCGACCTGACTCCCCTGGATTTCTATTTGTGGGGACACATGAAGTCCATGGTGTACGAGACGCCCGTAACATCGGACATGGATCTCGTCGCCAGGATCTTGGAAGCGGCGGCACGTGTCCGTGACACACCTGCCTATTTTGAACGGCGCCGTGAATCCATGCATCGACGTTGTGAAGCATGCATTGCGGCGAATGGAAGGAATTTTGAACATCTTCTGTAAATTAAACCATGTTCTTTAATAAAAGTCATGTTAATACCTCTTTCGATATCCTTTCTTTCTTCCCCTCCACTCCTGCGCTCATCGCCCTCTAACGGTCGTAGTTTGCATTTTCGAACACAAGTTCCTATGTAAATCTTGTTCATCATGATATGTCAGACCAGCATGTTAAATTTGTGAGACACCCTGTATATATATGTAGCTCTAATCTTTGCTGAATGACAACAAATAAGATAAATTTTTATGAATACTGTCAAAATAGAAATACAATTAGTCTAATGTTACAAACCGATATGACATGACAAATTTCATGAATTTCGACATAGGTGTAATTTTGTTTATTAAATGTTATTAAAATAACATTTTCATTCATATTATCTTTCTTTTACACTGCAAAAAAAGACAGTTTATTAATCTGCGAAAATATAATATAACTATGTACGAAATTATGCAATAGCCTCTTCCGAGTTACCCATGATCCCGAAAAGCGTTATTTATTTTTAGAAATCTCAGAAACAAATATATTTTGAGATTTAAAGAAGCATTTATAAAACAAAGTTTTTTTGGTGGCACAGATTTACGGAAATATGTCTGAGTAGTTTTTGTAAAGTACTAATTAGTTTTCTCAAACCGGAATATTGGGGTTTTAGGATGTTGTCAATTATTAATTAAATCATTTATATTGCGTAACTGGAATTATACATGTAAGAGTAACAAAATAATATTAATTCTAATATTAATGTTAATGTTGTTAATTTCTGATGTTTCTCTGTAAAACAAGAATATCACATGACGAAACATTTCATGTTGAACATGAAAATGTTATTTGAGAATTGGTAAGCATCTGAAAAACCTATATTCCAGATTAGATTACATATACATTACATTATAAAAACTCTCGAAAACGTTTTCGAAATTCAGTGGCAGCAAAAGAAACATTGCTTTTCGAAATGCTTCTTTAAACCTTAAAAATAAATTAGTTTTTGAGGTTTCTAAAGATAAATATTTCTTTAAGGAAACTTGAGTAACTCGAAGAAGTTAATGTATATTTTCGTTTCTTGTTACATTATATTTTTCTAGGTTATGATACCTTTGCCATTTTTTACAATGTATGAAAATTACTTTTGAAAGTTTCTTTTTTCATACTGTATATTATATTTTAAATTGATTATCCGTATTTTATATCAGTACAAAAACCCTTAACGGGTTAAAAGTTGTGACGCAGCACTTTGTTTTGGCTCTATAAATTTTAAATATGGGTCTTAAAAGTAATGATATCAAATTTAAGTGACGCTATGTTAATAATTTTTTTTAATCATAATTTTCTTTTTAGTTTCTATACAAACTCTGTTCTATACAAACATAGCTGAAATCTTTGAGGCTGTCGATTTGGAGTCGAATGAGCCATACCTCGTCGTGATCGGTCCCATAGAACCCGATAGGAAAGCGCCCCTGGTGGTGAAACTTGGAACTAAAATCGATATATCCTGTCGATGTCGAGTCGATGAATCAAACTACATTGTGATGGGACCTATAGAAATAGAGTTAGCTACAAAATATGTTAGTTCCACCTTCCACCACTAGAGGGCGCACTCTGTTCTATACAAACATAGCTCAAATGTTTGAGACTGTCGATTTCAAGTCGAATAAGCCATACCTCGTCGTGATCGGGCCCATAGAATCCGAGATAGGAAAGCACCCCCTGGTGGTGAAATTTGAAATTAAAATCGATATATCCTGTCGATGCCGAGTCGAATAAATTAAACTGTATTGTGATGGGGCACATAGCTACAAAATCCGTTAGTTCCATCTTCCACCGCCAGGGGGCGCACTCTGTTCTATACAAACATAGCTGAAATCTTTGAGGCCGTCGATTTGGAGTCGAATGAGCCATACCTCGTCGTGATCGGTCCCATAGAACCCGATAGGAAAGCGCCCCCTGGTGGTGAAACTTGGAACTAAAATCGATATATCTTGTCGATGAATCAAACTACATTGTGATGGGACCTATAGAAATAGAGTTAGCTACAAAATCTGTTAGTTCCACCTTCCACCACTAGAGGGCGCACTCTGTTCTATACAAACATAGCTCAAATGTTTGAGGCTGTCGATTTCGAGTCGAATAAGACATACCTCGTCGTGATCGGGCCCATAGAATCCGAGATAGGAAAGCGCCCCCTGGTGGTGAAATTTGGAATTAAAATCGATATATCCTGTCGATGCCGAGTTGAATAAATTAAACTGCATTGTGATGGGACCCATAGCTACAAAAATCGTTAGTTCCATCTTTCACCACCAGGGGACGCACTCTGTTCTATACAAACATAGCTGAAATCTTTGAGGCTGTCGATTTGGAGTCGAATGAGCCATACCTCGTCGTGATCGGGTCCATAGAACCCGAGATAGATAAGCGTCCCCTGGTAGTGAAACTTGGAATTAAAATCTATATATCCTGTCGATGCTGAGTCGAACCAAACTGCATTGTGATCGGACCCATAGAACTCGAGTTAGCTGCAAAATCCGTTAGTTCCATCTTCCACCATCAGGGGGCGCACTCCGTACTATGCAGACATAGCTGAAATCTTTGAGGCTGTGGATTTCAAGTCGAATAAGCCATACTGCGTGGTGATTGGGCGCATAGAACCCGAGAGAGGAAAGCGGCCCCTGGTGGTGAATTTTGAAACTAAAATCAATATATCCTGTCGATGTCGAGTCGAATAAATTAAACTGTATTAGATACCAATTAATCTCGGAAAAAATTGCAAATTTTGTCATTTGGCAGCGTAAAAATCATGAATTTCATCGATCGGCACAGAAAAAACATGTATTTTGTCAATAGGGGGAGAAAAGATCATAAATTTCGTCGAACAGGCGGATAAAAATCATGAATTTCATTTATTAGCGCATGAAAAACACAAATTTCATCAAACACTCGCATAAAAATTAAAAAATTCATTGATCGGGCATGAAAAAACATTAATTTCGTCAAGTTTGCACGTAAAAATCACAAATTTCATCAAACGGTAGCATAAAAATCACAAATTTCATCAAACGGTAGCATAAAAATCAAGAATTTTGGCAATCGGGTGATAAAATTTTTTTTTTGTCAATCCGGCCCGTAAAAAGTATGGATTTTGTCGATGAGGTGCGTAAAAATTGTCGAGTCGAATGAATTAAACTGCATTAGATACCAATTAGTCTCTGAAAAAATTGCAAATTTCATTATTTTGCAGCATAAAAATCAGGAATTTCGTTGATCAATGTGCAAAAATCATGAATTTCATCGATCGGCACAAAAAAAACATGAATTTTCTCTATAGGGGGAGAAAAGATTATAAATTTCGTCGAACAGGCGGGTAAAAATCATGAATTTCATTTATTAGCACATGAAAATCGCAAAATTCATCAAACGGTCGTTATGAAAATCAAAAAATTCTATGATCGGGTATGAAAAAGTCATTAATTTCGTGAAGTTTGCACGTAAAATACACAATTTTCATCAAACGGGTGCATAAAAATCAAGAATTTTGAAAATCGAGTGATAAAAAAATTTTTTGTCAATCCGGCCCGTAAAAAGTATGAATTTTGTCAATGAAGTGTGTAAAAATTGTCAAGTCGAATGAATTAAACTGCATTAGATACCAATTAGTCTCTGAAAAAATTGCAAATTTCATTATTTTGCAGCATAAAAATCATGAATTTTGTTGATCAATGTGCAAAAATCATGAATTTCATCGATCGGCACAGAAAAAACATGAATTTTCTCGATAGGGGGAGAAAAGATTATAAATTTCGTCAAACAGGCGGGTAAAAATCATTAATTTCATTTATTAGCGCATGAAAAAACATTAATTTCGTCAAGTTTGCACGTAAAAATCACTTTCATCAAATGGGTGCATAAAAATCAAGAATTTTGGCAATCGGGTGATAAAAAATTTTTTTGTCAACCCGGCACGTAAAAAGTATGAATTTTGTCGATGAAGCGCGTAAAAATTGTCGAGTCGAATGAATTAAACTGCATTAGAGACCAATTAGTCTCTGAAAAAATTGCAAATTTCATTATTTTGCAGCATAAAAATCAGGAATTTTGTTGATCAATGTGCAAAAATCATGAATTTCATCGATCAGCACAGAAAAAACATGAATTTTCTCGATAGGGGGAGAAAAGATAATAAATTTCGTCGAACAAGCAGGTAAAAATCATGAATTTCATTTATAAGCACATGAAAATCGCAAATTTCATCAAATGGTCGCATGAAAATCAAAAAATTCTTTGATCGGGTATGAAAAAATCATTAATTCCGTAAAGTTTGCACGTAAATATCACAAATTTTTTCAAACGGGTGCATAAAAATTAAGAATTTTGCAATCGGGTGATAAATTTTTTTTTGTCAATCCGGCCCGAATATTAAAAATAAAGGTAATATGAGTCAAGGGGTCTAACCTTATGAGTCTCCTTATTTTCTTTCCTGTTCGGATGCAAACAATTCATATTTTTAATCTGCATTTGGTCGAAAAATGAATTATCTTTAATTTTAAAATCGAGAAATTCGTAATTACATGTATAAAATTCGATTGGTATTTATTATTGGTATTTATGATTTTTAATAAGAAATTGTTTTTTTGCTAGTATACAGTGGGCAAAGTCTCCAGCCATGCCAACCAATCAATCGGTTGCTTATGGATCTGCTTATGCTTATATCACTTATTCATTAGTTTAGCTTTGGCTTGCCTCTTATTAGTTTGTCTTGACTGCTAAATTTTTATATTTCACATTTCATAATTTTTATTGCAATACTTCAGGTAAGAATGCTTTTTAACTTGATTATTTCCTGTATTTATAATAATTTTTTGTTACTAACATTCTTATGTTTTAATGGGTGCAAAATTTAAGATTGGCGAAAAAGCTACTAAAAGGTTCTTTATTTCAATAAATTGTTTTATCTTTTGTGCCATGCTGTCGAAAATTGAAATAAAAATTTATGTAAAGGTTTATTTTGCATCATAGTATCCAAACTAAGTGAAATGTATGCAAATGGATAGTATGATGCAAAAAAAAACCATTTACATAAATTTTTCTTTGAATTTTCGACAGCATGGCACAAAAGATAAATCAATTTATTGAAATAAATACATTTCAATGCATAATACAGGCTTATTGCAAGTGATATATTTAATGATGATTGTACTGAATTTTGTATTGAAAATGGAACATTTTAGTACATATTAATGGTTTAGCATAAAAAATAATTTATGTAGGTCATTCTAAAATTCTTATATAACAAAATCTGTAAAAATGAAGCTCTGTTTTGTCAGAATTCTGCAATTGTTAATTTGTTTTAAAACTAAATAAGCACTCCTTAGGTATTTTTAACTATTTTTATTATTGGAAATGGTGCGGAAAAACAGAACAAAACAAACTTTAGTAAAATATTTTATGTAGTAATAGGGTGGGTTTTTTTAGGAAACATTTATTTAACTGCGTTTATTTATTTATTTTTTAAGAGGACAGCCAAGGGTCGACGCATGCTTTACACTCACGCTAAAAAAAAAAAAAAAATTAATCGGTTAAAAAAAAGAAAAAAGTCTCCAAACTTTGGGGACTGTTTTTTCTTTTATGGCAACCTGGCTATTAAGCTTGTATTTAGTAGCTTGGCGCAGTCTTGGAAATCGTGCCATCCAAACAGTCGCCAATCTTTTGTTTACATTTTAGCGTGAGTGTAACACATCTGTTCAGTTATTTTTCTTGGGGCCCATTTTGTGAAAAGTAAAGGTTACTTTTGTGAAATTTATTATATTTTAGTGAAAAATAACATTTTGTAACAAAAGTTGAAATTCAGTTACTCAAATTAGAACAAAGTACTTATTAACAAAAACTTTTTACATTTACAATCACTTTGCTGAAATTTTCCTCTCAAGTGAACTTGTTTGTTTACAAATTACACATTTTAAAACATCACAAAATAATAAATATTTAATAAATAGTAAGTTTTTATGGAATAGAATTTTGTGAAAGGAACTATTTTAGTAAAAAGAATTTTGTGGAGAGGCCCATTTTATCAAATTGATTTTTGTGAAGAGGTCCGTTTTATTAAATTGATTTTTCCCCAAATTTTACATGGATCGACCCTTGACAGAGCAAAATATAAATATGTAAACTTTATTCTTAATAAAACAAACAAATAAACTGATATTTTTTTTATGTATATCAATATTTATTTACATCAAACTATCAATTATTTATTTTTTTAATAATAGAAACTATTTCATTAGTTACGCTATTTTATTTTTATATTGAAATAAAAAAAATCCACGTGCTATTATTGCATGTTATTTGTAACTAATATTAAAAAAAAATGTTTTCGCCGGCGGAAGAAAAAAATCGCACCAACGTGGTGCGTATATATATGACATCTGTGCGATATTATTGATCAATAATACTATATTAATAAAATAGATTAGCAGTTTCACACAGCTTTTTCGCCAATCTTAAATTTTGCACGCATTAAAACATAAGAATGTTAGTAACAAAAAATTATTATAAATACAGGAAATAATCAAGTTAAAAAGCATTCTTACCTGAAGTATTGATATAAAAATTATAAAATGTGAAATTTTAGCTGTCGAGACAAACTAATAAATAAGAGCCAAGCCAAAGACAAACTAATAATAAGTAATAACAGCTAAGCCAAAGCTAAACTACTGTGGCTAAACTATCAGTCAGATAATCAACCGATTGGTTGGTTGGCATGGCTAGAGACTTTTCCCACTGTGTACTAGCAAAAAAACAATTTCTTATTAAAAATTTTGAAATCATAAATACCAATAATAAATACAATCTAATTTTATACATGTAATTACGAATTTCTCGTTTTTAAAATTAAAGATAATTCATTTTTCTACCAAATGCAGATTAAAAATATGAATTATTTGCATCCGAACAAGAAAGAAAAAAAAATTAACCATAATTTAATTTAATACATATTTTGGAATGTATAATAAACTGTTTTCATATTAAAAAAAAAAAAAAAATCTAAATAGTTCTTCAGCCACATATGATTGCGAAATCGCCTTTAACTATAACCGTGATACCCATGAACATCCTGACCGCGCAAGAATAAAAAAGGGTGAAAAGGCCGAAAATCTTTAATGTTAGTCTACCAGAAAAAGCATAAGAAAAGAGTCCGATTTTGAAGCTGGATTATATAAAAAACAAGAGTTTTCCTACGTTAGCTCAAAATCTTACTCTCTTCATCTAAAAGCGATTAATATAATATAATAATTTTAAGAAAATCGTTCGATCCATTTTCGAGATAACACCTCTGTGCCCATTACACCATTACATTTTCCATTTTCGCTTAAAAATTGGTTTCCAGATCTCAAAATCTACTGCATGTAGAAATCTATAAATTTCAGGATAGAGTTAGGCCATAGATATAAGACTAATGTGAAAAAATCGAAACGGTATGCCTCATATTTACTGAGATATTAAATGTCGGCGTTTCGATTTTCCTTTGATGTCCTGCTAGCTGTATATATGAGAGTGACGGAATCTTCGGTTTTGGGCTTACGGTTTTCGGTTTTTCGCTGCGTCACTCAAGAGACTACCGTCTCTTATGATTCAGAATTATAAATTTATTATAAAATTATGTTAAATTGAACGAGTTTTAGGTAGCTTTCAATACAAAAAAGTATAAAGCTACCTATTTCAGCCGTTCGGAGGAAAGCAATTCCGGAAAATTTTGATATATTTTCACCGATCATGACCCCCAGACCCCAAAACCACCCTCCGTCCAAATGTTGATTTATATATATATATATATATATATATATATCTGACCTATGTCATACGATAACGCACGTATTTATAAATCGATTTTGATGAAACTAATTGTGTGTATTAAGGTCACAAATGTCTCGACCGAGTTCGTTGGCCAGCTTGGTCCGCCATTTTGTTTCAAGATGGCGGCCATTAAAAAATTTAAAACTAAAATAAATATACAAAAAAGTTAAAAATTCAAATGTATTTTTTAATTATCTGTTAGGCCTTGATACAAGGATTCCAGAGCATTTTTTGGTTTACCTCTATCTTAAAAAATGGCTGAGATAGAGCAGTTTGAAATTCTAGGGTGGCTGACATTTTGAAACAAAACAGCACATTAACGCGATTACTCGCAAATTATTTTCTTTCATTGTTGTAATAATTTTCCCAATCACACGCATAAAACTATATATTCATATCCATTAGCGCCAAATTCTCGCCAACATTGGCGACATTTGGCGAACTATCGCCAAATTTTGGCGACCAAAATAAGTCTTCATAAATGAAGCCAATTTGTAATAATTTTCCCAATCATACGCATAAAACTATGTATTCATATCCGTTAGCGCCAAAATTGGCGACATTGGCGACAAAATTGGCAAAATTGGCGACATATCGCCGAATTTGGCGACCAAAATAAGTCTTCATAAATGAAGCCAATTTGGCTATTGCTCAATAATTTGGCGAATTTCTTATTCAAATTCAGTATTAACGAATCTTTTGTAAACGTTTCTTTGCATTTTAACTTGCTGTTTTCATGTAACATTAGCTAAAATTTTAAAACGAAGATATAGGAAAGCTACCTTTTCCTCCCGGTACAGGCCGGAAGGACTTTTTAAGCACAAACTTGTGAATCTCGGGATTATAATTTAATCGTATTTATACAATGAACAATTTCATAATCTTTCGGCATATTACTCAGTTATTTAAAATTTGTATATGTAAAATTATTGCGTTATGTATCATATTCATATTTGTCAGTCGTTTCAATGATTTCATTTTAACCAGCATCCAACATTCAAATTTTCCGAAAGTAAAAATTGGAAAAGGAAACAGAACTAACCAAACTTTTAAAGTTATCAGCAAAAATGTTTTCAAATAAAGGAATAGTTCGAAATGTATTTTAGGAATAAATTTATATTTTATAAAGATGAGCTTTTAAAATCATTTCAATATCCAAAAGCCCTCAGAAAATCTTAGTATTTGAAAGGAATTTTCCATTTTATAGATATTGCGAGGAGGAAACATCACGAAATAGTTCTGGTTAATAAGAATTCTTTGAAAGCTTTAAAAGTTTGAGAAATGTAAAATGAAATATAAACAGGTAGCTTGATTATTTCGTTGTGAAGACGGTAAATAGGATGTTTTTATGATTTCTCTAACGAAATAAAATGGGAAAAATAAAATTCTGTATGAATTCATACATTTTATAAGTCTTAAAAATTAACTGAATTAATTTTTAAGATTTATAAAATTTCCATTTAAAAGAACATTTTCTACTTAAATATCAATATTTTTTAATTTTGACATATATTATTTAAAATTATACTTTATGTTACATTATAGACATACATTATAATTTTTTACATCACCTATTAATATTTTTTAAGTTGATTATAATCTTATGTTATATTATACAGAATTTAAACATAATCAGGGAAACTTCTAAATATTATTTAATTTAGACGTACTATACGAAATTTCAAAATCTTTTGTTGCATTTATACCGAGTTATTTTTACATTTGAGTAATCCAGAGATATTTAATGAGAAATATAATGTAAAAGCACTATAATTTGATAAAATTGTAATTAAAAATGTACTATACGTTGATAATGTTAACAGAAAATTTTCTAGGCCGTATATTTACGATTTTTATCTGTGTTGTAAATGTTAGGGATTATTTAATGTAAGTTGTTACAGAGAAATTGTCATTTTAAAATCCTATTGCAATTCTACTACTCTCGCACACAATGCCTATACGTCTTCAAGTTTTATGAAGTTATTTAATTGAAATTTAAGCAATTATAGAAATTGTCAATCCGAAGGAATACTTCAAACTTATGAAATACTTCCCATGTTTTTCTACATGATTATGGTATTTTTAATTTGTTAAAAAAACATTATAGTAAACGGCATAAATCATTAAAATTTTTCATCCTATAATTGGAAACGCAAGAGAAATTAATGTAACTTTCCAAGTTACCTTAACGATCTTTTCAACAAACAGTTTGAAACATATAATTTACAAGGAGAGGTTCCCAGTTCGGCGAACCTTTGTGTATCAATAGAGTATAGTTAGTACATAAATATATGAAAACCATAAAGTGCAATACGCAGGGGGTCTTAATAAAAAAAATCTCAAAGTTTACATCACAGTTTATAATTGGGTAAATTTCTTCCTTTACCAAGCGTCTTCGTAGCCTGATCGGTATGTCGCTGGATTCAAGGTTTTTGTGTCTGGATTCAAATCCCCAGCTTGACTTATTTTTCACAGCAAACATTTTTAATAATTACTTTTGAACTACAATTGAAAAAAAAAATATGTATAATCATTGAAATTTACGAAAATTATAAATTAAATATATATTTTGCATCATATAAATACAGTTTTAACTAGTAAATTCTGCATGTTTAAATATTTAATAAAAAGTTTTTTTTTTTTTTAAGTAGACAAGTTGTATTTATATAGACTAGTAAATTTTGCTGTTATTGTAAATTATTTACAGTTATTTAAATAAATAATTTACTATTTTTCATAATGAAATTAATTAAAATACGTGATATAAATCTATAATATATTATTTTCATTTTGCTTCATTATCCAAACATTTAAAAAAAATTATGACATATTAAAAATATGCTTTTATATTTTTAATGTGATTTTTTAAGATCTCGGATTTTTTATTTTGTAATTAGAATAACTGTCTACGTAATAATTATTTTTAGCAATTTTAAATATTTTTTGTTGTTTAATATGTTTTTATAATACAGTTTACTTATATAGATACACATTAAAGTATGAAATTTTGCATGTTTACATGTTTATTGAAAAGTAAAGTCAAAGTAAATAAGTAAGTAAATAAACAAAAAAGTAGGCATTTGGTACTCCTAAATACGTCACATAAAATGGTCACACGCTGCTTTAATTAAAGTTTTTCTGTTAGTATTAATAGTATTTCAATCATAATAGTACTTCAAACTATATCGTATTTTAAACAAATAATTTTTGAATTTTGAATGTTTTAATTCTTCTAATACAGTGTTTATAATTAGAATAACTCTCCATGTACTTAAAAATAAGTTCTACAATGATATTTAATTACTAAAAATAGTTATTACGCAGGCAGTAGAGACAAAACCAAGATTCCGAGATTTAAAAAAATCATATTAAAAGTTTAAAAAAATCGCGAAATATTTAAAATATGTGTGTAATAAATTACAATTAAAATAAGATATTATAGATTTATATTACGTACTTTAATTTATTTCTCTGTAAAAAATAGTAAATTATTCATTTAAATAAACTGTAAATAATTCACAATAACAGCAACCATTTCTCGTCTATAAAAATTTAAATTGTCAACTTTTTATTAAACATTTAGACATTCAGAATTTTATAGTTAAAACTGTATTTATATGCTACAAAACATATATTTATTTTATATTTTTCGTAAATTTCAATGATGAAAACGTTTGCTGTGAAAAATAAGTCAAGCTGGGGATTTGAACCCAGACACAAAAATCTCGAAACCAGTGACATATTACTGACCAGGTTACGAAGACGCTTAGCAAAGGAAGGAATTTTTCCAATTATATACTGTGATGTAAACATTAAGACCTTTTTTCTCAAGACACCCTGGGTATTGCACTTTATGGCTTTCATACATTTATATACTAACTATACTCTATTGATACAAAAAAGTTAACCGCATTCTGTGATGCCGACCCCGGAACCTGTCCTTGTCAGATAATTTTATCTTTATAAAGATCAACTTTTAAAGTTCGGTGCATGCCATTTGATCAAAATTTTGGTAAACTTTGATAATCTTCGTTAAACAAATTATTAATATTATAGATATTATAAAATGGTAAAATCACTAGTTTCGATTAATAATTGTGCATGATTTGATAAATTTTGTAAATTTTAAAACTTTTTCATTAAATAACTTCGAAAGTAAAGTATTTTTGTCCTTTTTTTCATTTAGATAACTTTTTCAAAACTTTATTTTCTTATTTCAATATATATTTTTAATCGACTTTTAATATTTCTAAATAAATTATTCATATTTAAAAATTGATTATTTTCTATGTTTTGTTATTTTTTTTCTTCTGGGGATTAGTTAAGTTATCTTATATGTAAATTAAATTTTTATTTTAAAATTTCTTATTTAAAAAAATTATGTAAGAGAAAAGGCAAAAATTAATCATCTTTACTGACCGATAAAATTAACGTATTTAGTTTGAAGAGAATGAAAAATGCAATTTGAATACTTGATTCTTCATTTCTCTAGTGTAGTAAAAAAAAGTTATAATTAAGAGAAACTAGCAATGCTATTTCGAAAGACTATTTATAGGGAAAACCAATTATTTTCCAGCATAGCATTCCTGCAGCATTTAGAACAAATATTCAAAGTTCCATTTGCTCAATGTAAAAAAAAAAAAAAAAGCACAAATCATATATTTTAATACGAGCAAATCTTGTGTGTATATATATGTGTGTGTGTGTGTGTGTGAATTTTATCTAAAAGACGGCTCTATCGATTTTGACTAAATTTTGTATTCTACCACTTTGCGCCAAGAGAAGACCATTGGGCTAGGTCACATATTCCAGAAAATTTGATTGCCAATAGCATCTGGTGTGACGAGTAGACAGCTCAACAAAATATACCGCAGGTAATGGAACCCCATTAAATGGGGTTTAATGGGGTTCGATTACCTGTGATATATTCTGTTGAACTGGCTACCATGGGAGAGCAGATGCTATTGGCAATAAGGTTATCTAAACAAAATATGCCTGCCGTTTGTCGGCCTATGTAAGATTGTATATATACTACATAGTATTCTACAATTTACTTCATTAGAAAACGCATAGCACAGTTCAAAATTTCCCTACAGCAAATTGCGCCAATAAACGGAAATGTACTCGTGATCTTTTGTGCAGCCTTGTATAAGATCTTCAGTATTTATATACACCCAGTAATATGCAAAAAACAAGTTAAATTGAAAAACGCGTGCCAGAACTTAAACCGGCACACCTTATTCTATATAAGCAACTTGTAGTGCACCTCAGTGATATATATATCAATTTCAATATGTTGGAAATAGTGTAACATTATTAAAGTACACCGCAAACGATTTTTCCCCCATAGACCGTAATGTAACGGTATTCCTTTGAGTGTCCCTGTAAATGCGCGATTAAGGCAATGTGCATCATATTCTATACTAAACATAATGTAATGCGCCTCAGTAATATGATGGGGTTAGAATGAGAGTGGAGTAAGTTAGAAATTTGAAAAATCTTAGATAACCATATTTTCACTGAACGTATATTAATGTATGTTCATTGTGACATTCAAATAAGTCATAGTTCACTTAGGGAGTCACTAGAGGGCAAAACAAGTTGAACCACTTAATGTAACGGCAATACGGCAAGTTTCACAAAACCCTTCATATTTCAAATTACTAAATATTGACTTACTCTACTGTCATTCTAACCCCCTCATATGTATGAGATAGTCTAACATCATTAAAATACACCACAAAATATTTTTCTTATAAACCGTAATGTAACGGGATTCTTTTGAGTGTCCCTGTAAATGAACTATAAATACTACGCAATTCATTTTCAATACCGAACAAGCCATAGTAAACATTAATATCATACATCAATTGCATGGCAATCCGAGTATATTTAGGCTAGTTAGAGCACGGGCAGACGACAGACAGACAAACCGAATCCATAAACACTTTTGAACTATGTTGGAATGTGTTAAAGAAATACAAAAGAAGTAAAGCTCTTTTTAACTTTCAAAGGATAATTTTTTTTTTAAAGCTAACAATGAAATAAAAAAAAAAATAGATTACATAAGGAATTTTTTTTGAAATTTATCATAATCGTTTATAATGTGTCAAAAATGAATGGCTAATATTGGCGGTTTCATTTTTGATATTTTATAAAGATATAATAATTTTATAAAGTATAAAATATTTCGTAGCATAGAACAGTTAATGTATTTGAATGAAAAAAGGAAGCATGAAAGTTTGAAGCAAAAAAAACTTAAATATTTTTAAGCTTGAGCGAATTTTAATGTTCTTTTTTGATTGATGCCCTAGATATTTAATCTTTTAGATTGTAAAAGAGAAATAAAAAGTTTTGAATTTAAATACAATTCTATTAGGATTACTCGAAGCGAAATAATTCACATCCCAAAGGTATTTTAAAGGTATTACTTTGTGATAAAAATATAAATCATCGAATACTTTTTTCTTTCGATCGCAATATTTTGATTTGCAATTCCATACATGAAGACTATGGGACTGGTTTGTTAGAAATAATATTTTATTCTTTTTTAATGTATGTATCTAACAGGCATTATACATGATATGTTATTATATTTACTTTTTAAAATATAGTTTAGTTTAATTTCTATAACTAAAAATACGCTTTAGAAGAAAAAATACACATAGAAAATAAAATCATTTCACTTCAGTTCATTTGAAATATCACACTATGCAGCGGACCTTTCAAGAACATTAAATAATTCTCCTGTAAAAGTGTACTTCAAGTGCTAACACTTGCATAAAAATCGAAATGCGTAAGACCCACTTCTACAATTTACCAGTATGATAGCAGTCACTGTATGCAAGTTGTGACAAAATTATACAGAAATAGAAACAGTAATATTTTTTTAGACATTCTATCTCTGCGATTGTTGAATGATTAGTGATTTCCGAATTCTACTACGAGGGTTGCTATTTATATTTCTGTCTTTGAAAACAGGAAGTGTTATTGGACGACCGCAGACGATTTCAATTGAAAGTTTGATATTTTTAACCACAAATTCTTCAGAACGATTTGCCATTTTAGCTTGATTTGTGTTATTTACAGTAAATTGAAAATTTCTTCTTGTGCAAAAAATGTAATTGATTCGTGAACATTTTCGTGAGATTATTTTTCATAATTTCGACGTGGATTGTCAAGACAAGAATGCTTCCATGAACTTAATTCTTTATACAGCGATAAAGCACCATCCTAAAGCACTGTAAAAAACTGGTATAACGAATTCAATCGTAGTTGATGTTCGCTCCAGGACGCATTCCGTGAATGTCGTCCAAAATCTGTTGTTGTGCCAGAAAATATCGATGCTGTGCCTGAACTGATAAAGCAAGTTCGTCATGTGACATACCGTGAGATTGAGGGATCTTTGGACATTAGTATGACAAGCATCAATAAGATATTACAGGAACATTTGGGAGTAAAAAAAATGGTTCGCGTTGGATCCCGCATAATCTGACAAACGCTCAAAAGAAGACTCGTGTCGATTGGTGCAAGGAAATGTTGAAAAAATACGTTCAAGGTTCATCAAAGGCTGTATATAACATCTACGCAGCTGACGAATCATGGATCTATGCAAATGAGCCGCAAACAAAACAGCAATCGACTGTATGAGTCTTCCAATATGAGCCAAATCCAACAAAAGTTGTTCGAGGAAGAAAAAATGGTTGCCTTTTTCTTCGGCATTACCGGTCACGTAGCGACAGTGGCGTTGGAGCAACGTAGGAAGGTCAATTCTGAATGGTACACGACCATTTGTTTGGCAGGAGTCTTTGGAGAAATTCGAAAAAAGCAGAAGAACAGGCGAATAATTCTTCATCATGACAATGCGGAATTAAGGAATTGTTTGAGCTCTCACACATCGGCTCAAACAAAGGAATTTCTGAAAGGCCAAAACATCGAATTGATGGGACATCCGCCGTACAGCCCTGATTTGGCGTCCAATGACTTTTTTTAAGTTCCCACACATCAAAAATAAATTACGTGTACAACGATTTTCGACACCCGAAGAAGCGGTTGAGGCATTCAAAACGCATGTTTTGGAATTACCTCAATCGGAGTGGATACAGTGCTTCGAAAATTCGTTCAAACGCATGCAAAAGTGTATTGATCTTCATGGAGAATGTTTTGAAAAAAAAATAAATTCAATGCCGATCATAAATATTTGTTTTTGCATTACTAGGCCAGAAATATAAATAGCAACCCTTGTACAATAAATAGCTGTAATTATCATGTGGCAGAAGAATAACTTAAAGAAAAAAAATTCTTTGAATAATTCTCAACCATGAATAAGGATGTGTTTCATCTTACAAGCCGATACAAGTAATTTTGATTAGTTCATTCTCAACAATGAATTTTGTACATTAAAGCTATTCATTGCTAAATAAAAATCGCAACTGATTGTGAAGTTCTTTGAATAATTCTCAACCATGAATAAGGATGTGTTTCATCTTACAAGCTGATACAAGTAATTTGGATTAGTTCATTCTCAACAATGAATTTTGTACATTAAAGCTATTCATTGCTAAATAAAAATCGCAGCTGATTGTGAAGTTCTTTGAATAATTCTCAACCATGAATAAGGATGTGTTTCATCTTACAAGCCGATACAAGTAATTTTGATTAGTTCATTCTCAACAATGAATTTTGTACATTAAAGCTATTCATTGCTAAGTAAAAATCGCAACTGGTTGTGAAGTTCTTTGAATAATTCTCAACCATGAATAAGGATGTGTTTCAACTTACAAGCCCATACAAGTAATTTGGATTAGTTCATTCTCAACAATGAATTTTTTACATTAACGCTATTCATTGCTAAATAAAAATCGCAACTGATTGTGAAGTTCTTTGAATAATTCTCAACCATGAATAAGGATGTGTTTCATCTTACAAGCCGATACAAGTAATTTGGATTAGTTCATTCTCAACAATGAATTTTGTACATTAAAGCTATTCATTGCTAAATAAAAATCATAACTGATTGTGAAGTTCCTTGAATAATTCTCAACCATGAATAAGGATGTGTGTCATCTTACAAGCCGATACAAGTAATTTGGATTAGTTCATTCTCAACAATGAATTTTGTACATTAAAGCTATTCATTGTTAAATAAAAATCGCAACTGATTGTGAAGTTCTTTGAATAATTCTCAAACATGAATAAGGATGTGTTTCATCTTACAAGCCGATACAAGTAATTTGGATTAGTTCATTCTCAACAATGAATTTTGTACATTAAAGTTATTAATTGCTAAATAAAAATCGCAATTATTATGTCATTCATTTGATATGCTTTTTAAATTTCTGCTTAAAATGTACATATAAGAATATTTTAGGGAAATCTATTAAATTAATCAACTAGTATTAACCAACTAACGTATCCCTTCTATCATTACTATATATATATATAACTATCATTATCATTTTTATTTAATTTTAAAGAAATTAATCATACGGTTTACATATCTGATTCGTGGTACATTCTGTTAAGATAATCTAAATGTGCCAGCCGATGTATAAAATATTTTGTTTCTTATGTTATAATACAAAAACTTTTTTTTTTTCATCGAAAAAACTTCAGATCTACATATTTTAGGATTAAACAGGTTAAAATGTGACAAGCACTTGATTTTGATTTATTATTACAATAAGATCAGAAAAAAACTCTTTTGAAAATTCTTTCAACAAAATTTTAACGGGAACGTCACGGCATAGTATTAATGACACAAGTTTTCCAATAAGTTTATGTAACATATCATGTGCTTTAAATCCTTTACTGAGAAAACTGTCTGTCTTAAATAAGATCTGTGTCATGTACTGATGTTTTAAAAATAAGGATTAAAGAAAAAAATAGTTTGCTGTGCACACATCATTTATCTCAAATTTAGAGAATGAGCATTACTTAAAAAAATTTCGAACGTAAGTCACAATTCCAATTCGAAAAGTTAAGGAATAAACAGATTTTCACAGAAGTGCATTGTTTATGATTTTCAATGTTTGTAACACACTTTGGAAGAACATATTGAAGAACATATATGGAAAAACGTATACAGGGTGACTCAGATTTCTTACAGTATTGGAAAAGGAGGCTGTAAAAAAGTTCGGGTTCTCAATTTTGATTAGCTTTATTTTTATGAGTACGCGTGACGACTTAAATACTTGAAGATATTATAAGCCGAGATAATACTAAAAAATGACCACATTTATTTTTTTTATGTTTTAAAAATGCTCTAAAATGTGAATCTAAACTTTTTCGAAGATTTTTTACAGTATAATATAAAAATTTAGAAGTGATAATACACATTAAAACAAAACAAATATCCTGTAAAAAATAAAAAAATGTCTCACTCCAAGCTGAACGCTACTTTTCGTTCCTACCTAAATAAATTTACCTTTTTGTAGAATTTAATGATAATTTGTAAAGTTCTGAATGTTCATTCTAATGGGATCAGTGGTTCTGTATGTATGCTTAGTAATAAGTTGAATTAAGTAGCGTCTAGCTCAATGCTGTTTGACCAAGCATTGTGGCCTAGTTGTTAAGAGCATTCTCTTGATGTCGTCATGTTTCAGAGAAAGCAAAAAACATTCTCAATAACATAAAGACAGAAAATCAGGATAAAGTGTATTGTTAATTAAGGTAAAGTTTTCATTTTAGACAAGTATATCATCAATATATCTATGTCATTTAAATGATTAAGTCATTACTTAGTAATGATTTTCTGCCTTTAAATAAAATAATTGATAATGATAACTATACAAATTATCTTCAACGCAACATTTACAATTATAGCTGCAATAATATTGACTTATCTATATTACATTTTTTAACATATTTTATATTGTTTATTGTTGTTTATATTTAATGTCTTATGGCTATATTTATGTCATCCTTTTATTGTATACATTCCTCTAAATATATTAAATTTATTATACAATATATCATTCGCATTTCTGTTAAATAGCTTATTATATATATCTATATATATATATATATATATATGTGTGTGTGTGTGTGTGTGTGTGTGTGTGTGTGTGTGTGTGTGTGTGTGTGTGTATGTCTGTATGTGTGCATTTTGTTGAGGTTTTTATATTATTATAAATATCTCATTTTTTAACATAGTCTAACATACGAGTAGTAAGTTTCCCATCTGAACGAAAATGTGTCCAGACTGGGACTCGAATCCAGAAACTTTTGCCAATTACCAATGCTCTGCCAATTGAGTTATCTGTATGACATACTAGCCAACACAATGGTCGTTCAGAATAACGATTTGGTCATGATGTTGTACAGATAGATCAGTTGGCAGATCGTTGGTAATTGACCAAATGTTTCGGGTTCGAGTTCCATCCTGGACACATTTTTGCTCAGATGGGAAACTTACAACTCGTATTAATTACTCACCAATCACTTGGTGATTAAAGTGTAAATATTCTAACTTAGTTAAAATGCGTTTATAACTTCGGTTCGTTGTTCGTACGTCCGCAGTCTAACTGCCAAGAATGTGTCGGCAAAGCCACAAATTTACATATGTTATCCAGGAACACTACAGTATGTTACTTATTAAAAACTGCGCATTATTTACGTTTATATATATATATATATATATATATATATATATATATATTTTACAGGGACTCTGTAGTTCCGATGCAGGACTCATCAAATAATTTAAATATATTATCGTCTGTGGGTTACTGCTTGAAATAATTAAGTGTTACGTTATGCGTTTATAAACTGAATGGAATGTTTGTATTGATACAAAGCTAAAAAAATGATTCCACAAAGCCACCTTGAATAGTGTATTTAAAACAATTTACAGCACTATTGTTGCTGTAAATATAACTTTATGGGTTTTAAATAAATAATGAGTAAATGCGCTGTTAAGTGTATGAATAAATATGTGCTAGAAACTTTGTGACACTGTTTTCGACGAATATATGGAATTTTAAGTAATCTTTAAAACTTGTCAACAAACTTGTTATTAAATTGTAAGTAATCTTTAAACTTGTAAACAAACTTGTTATTAAATTGTAAGTAATCTTTAAAACTTGTAAACAAACTTGTTATTAAATTGTAAGTAATCTTTAAAACTTGTAAACAAACTTTGTTATTAAATTGTAAGTAATCTTTAAAAATTGTAAACTCTCTTTAAATCTTGTAAACAACATTTAAAAAAAGACAAATGTTGCAATCGGCTATATTTTTTAGTTTTATTGATAAAATAATATTTAATATCATTTAAAAAATAAAATCATATATATAAAATCATATTTGTTATCATATTTGTTATCATAAAAAATCATATTTAACTTAATGATTTTCTTCTTTATAATTTTTCAAATGCCAAAGAAAAAATAAGAAATATTTCAAAATCTGTTCACATTTCAAATTAAAGCTAAACTGAAATTATATTTCAGTATTAAAATTTTATATATAATTGTAAATAAGTTGCTTTTATTCAGTTCTAATACTGCAGTTTAAAAAAAATATAGAAAAATGTGTAATTTCTGATGCACAGATATTCATTTAAAATTTGTATATTTTTAAGTGTGGATAAATTATACAAGAATATTTTGAAATTTAATTCAACTAAATAAACGTGAAAACATTTTCAACATTTTTAGCATTTAATAAAAGCATTAACATCTTGATTAAGTTTGTCTAATTTGAATATTGTGGAAAACGTTCTAAAAACTGTCATAAAAACTCGCATTATGATTAACATCGATTATTATCGCCGTGAATAAGAATTATGAAAAATTTTATGTTGTTTGTTAACTTTTATGTTGTTTGTTAACTTTTAAGTACTGTAATAACATATTGAATCCTTGATGATAATATGTTTTAAAATACATTTAATTCATAAACTCAACAGTTAATAAGCATTTTTCCCATTTTTATGCATGTTTATTAATATTTAATACATATAAAATCATTTTCTTTTCATTTAAAACCATTCATTAATTTAAATATCTCTGAAAGCGGTTTAAGTCTGAATAAAGAATTTCAAAATAGTATCAAATATTATATTTAATAACATACTGACAATTTCAAATGCTTGAAATACTTTGAACCAAATTAATCACAAACACATATTACTCTTGAAAAAAAAAAAACACTTGCATGCACCAATAACCATTTCCACTGTATATTCTATTTCTACATCAGCTATTTAAGAACATCTATCAAAATGTGGCATTGAAATTAAGTAATCATGAGAAGAAAAAAAAGAGATGTATCTTTAATTTTTTACTAAGCACATCGTATTTTTGCGGCCTAAAAAATTATTAGTTTTGAGAAAGTAATAATTTTTGTTTTTTAACTGCTATTATTGATTTTAGAATTTAAAAAAATCTTTACGAAGACAAATCAATAATATTAATAAAGAAAATTTTTAAATGCATAGAAGATCAATCTACATAAGTCCAAGATTTAAGATTTTTCAGGAATGAATAAAAACTGTGCTGCATACAAATGTTAGATATTTTAGAGTTTTTCTGTGCTCACTATATTTATTAAATTTTCAAATATGTATGTCAGTTATCAGTTAATTATTTTATCAGAATTAAAAAAAAATACTTTTTAAAACAGTTAGATTTATGTTGTTTTGGCAGTAAATGATATTTAGTGCCCTACAAATTATACAAAAAAATACTGCGATAACATGGTAATTTCACCAAATTCTTCAATTAGTGGTAATTTGACATTGTAGTGGCGATATATCGCTAATTATCGCCAAGTTTGGCAAAAGTTGAGGCGTGTGTCGATGTATATCTACATGAAAGCTTTGTACATTTCCTTGGTGACTTTCCCTATCAAAATAGTGCTTATCAGTTTCTTCCGGTCACAAATTTGGTGAAAAAAAATATTTTCCATTCAGCATATGTATTTAGAAAGTAATAAATACTGAAACTGAATATACATCACCAAGCTAATAGCAGTTTGAAGTTGTTTTAAATGCATATATATATATTTTTTGCTTTTTCCTGAATAAAAGGCAATACTTAAATTTCTTACACACTTATCACAAGAGAAAACATTTACAGGTTTTCACTTGTTACAAAATGGTTGAAAAATGGTTTAGATACGAAACCCGTTGTCCGATTTGTACAAAATTGAATACAGCTCTTGCGACAAATAGGAGCTGAATCGAAAGCATACTTTGAACGCTATCGTAATCCCTAACACACATACACACTGACATCATCTAAAAAACATCAAAAATGAGCTCTGCGGACTTGAAAATATGAGGAAATTCTAATATACATGCATATATACACACATATTTATAGAATAGGTAGGAAAATAGAGAAACGAATTTAGAGAGCTTCAAATTAAAAAATATATACCAAAATATCCGTAATCACGTTTCTATCATGATTCCAATACTTTCTTTTCACTTTATGCGTTCGGAAAATAATACACTTTGCAACACAGAAACTACACAAATTCCATTATAGAGATATCGTAATGGAACTTCTTTTTCTTGCCTAGAACTAAGAATTTCAAGCTCTACCCGCTAGAGAGCTGCTCAAATGAAATATCCGGTTACACCGGGGAGCTGTTTCACTTGACCCAACAGTTTTATCCTGCTTTTACCTATAGTAAATTCAACAGAAATCAATACTGAATAAAATTTCGACAGAAATATATAACCTTTATTCAATTTCGATGCGATAAATGTATTTCCGGTTTGGTTAACACATACTAAAGAAAATAAACACTTTTAAAGAATCCTTTTCATAACAGAAAAATATCTGGATATTAATCATGAAAATAACTATTCATAATGTTCCATAAGCTAACTGTGAATGGTTATGGCCTTTACTTTGCTCTTTATACAGTTAATATCTTTTTTAAAATATCAAATATTTTATGTCTGAGAAATGTTAATGTCTGTGAATAAATATTTCATTCAAAACAAATTTAAGCTGAAAACGTTTTTATGTTTTGATAGATACTCCAAGTATTTAATTTCTTAGTTTCTCTTTAAAGTAAACATTCTAAATTTAAATGCAGTTTTATCGCAGTTACACGACACGAAATAAATCACGCTTCAAGAACGTTTTAAAAGCCTTAATTTGTAATGGATCTGTAACATCATGTAGATTTTTTTTTTTTTTTTTTTTTTTTTTTTTGTAACAAGAAGATTTTTATTTACAATTCATTATATGAAGCCTACTATTCAATTTTTGAAATGTATTTGAACAGATTCATACAAAAATTTTAATTACACAAATAGGAATTTATGCAACATTAAATAAAATATTTATCGATATAAATAAAACCCTTATATTTATATTGCTATATTTCATACTTTTATAATTTAAAAACTTTACAAAACATGAAAGTAAAGAAACTAATTTATAAATGTAAGATTGCATAATATTCGTTATAGTTTAATTGCTACGTTTTTAGGATGATGTTGTAAAATAATAATAATAATAATAATAATAATAATAATAATAATAAGCACACAATGAAAAAACACAAAAGCTATTTTTTACATAAAAGCAGCGTGATTTTTCTGAGGAGTCGCAGAGGTACCTGTATCCCTAAATATTTTATAAATTTAATGAGACGAAATAAAAATTTAAGCAGTTTCAAATTCCTGCTAAACCAGTTTCAAAAGTGATGTGAATATTTATGCAGTATTTTTTTTCTTTAGTTTTATGTTTAGTTTCTTAATATAAAATATTTTTACATTTATTTAAATTCACTACACACATTGTTTGTTTTTTTAAAGAGTGGGACGTTTTTGTGCATTGAACATTCCGATGAGAATGCTTGCATGTGATCGTTCGGGGTTTAGATTGCAGACAACCACTACATTGACTGAAAATCGCTCAAATGCAGGTCACTGAAAGAGTGAAAGAGTGTCATCAGTTAACCGTAAAGTACCCTAAACCTTGACAATTAAGATGATACTTGGCGCAATACAATATAAGCAGATAAAACAACGTTTTTAGCACCAAAACATTTTATCATATAGCAGACTATTTTCGGTAGCATTTAGCGTACCTTCATTTCATACATTAGTAGATGATAAAAGAGAGTTCTGCATCAGCGGCGTACGCGGCGTATGACCTCTGTGCTCTGTGAAGGTCACCGGAAGTGGCAGGTGTGGACACCGGATGTAGCAGGTGGGGATAACAGACATGTTGAGACAGGAAGTGTAGACAGGAAATTTAACCGGAAATGTGACAGGAAGTGAATGCGATAAGGGAGAGAGGGGGAGGGCTTATTTTTGTGGGGGGCTTAATTTTCTTTGTTTGTTTTAATCCTTCTAGTCGAATGGAGTTGAGTTGTAGGAATCCTGCTATCAGAATGAATTTAGTTTGAAAGTAATATTAGCAAAATGTTCGATTTTTTTTTTTTCTCACCTGAAATAAAAATTTTATTTGCTAACTAACACCTAATATAAAAATGGAAATCTTTCTGACTTTGTTTTACTTTATAAAAGTTTAACGTGAAATTTATTTTTAGACTGGAAACGCGACAGGAAATAAGATCGGAAACGGGATTAGACATGCTTTTTCCAAAAAGGGTTTGCAGGAAGCAGTAAACATGTTTTAGGAACATGTTTGGGAGCTTGTTGGAACAGGAGAGGTGGTTTGTGAGACCGGAAGTAATTAAGATGAGAGAGATAAAGAAGGTGCATGATTAGACATATAGATTTTGTTCTTTGTAGAGGGTGAAATTTTGTTTTATTTTTTATTTAAAGTGTTTTCATTTTTTTTTTTAATTTAATTTATTTAAAGCGTTTCAAATTATTTTTTATATTTTTTTTTGTAGTGTTTTACGTATTATTTTAATTTTTAGTGACATTAGAACCTGCAATTTCTGTATCACACATGTCTTATCTTAGGTCACCAAGAATGTGTGTGTGTTGTTATCTCTTTAAATGCGAGAGATGGGGACTTCAGACCTGCGTTGAGATATCTTTATCATAGTTTTAATGAACTGCAGGAAATTGTCTTTAGCTATTGAGTAATTCGCGAGTTTTGGTTTAATATGAATGCTATTACATCTGTTTGTTTAATTTACAAGCACATTTCTCTTACAACACTCTGTCAACAGATCACTTCAATATTCGAAATAATAATTTAGAGGGAAAATTTTTACTTTCTATACGAAATTTTATTTATAGAGATTGACGAAGATAGTATGCCTAATTCTTTCTTGTACATTTCTTGTACAACATTATATTCGAAATAGAGTTTTGTTACCAAAAATAACGTGTTTATACATTTTAAAAACGAAAGCAAAGTGATTTTCAAAAATGTAAATATAAGCTATACACCCACGCATTTTTGTTATTGAATTAAATTATAAGGTTTAATATTGTATTCAGCGTAATATTTTCTTATAAAAGCCGTTTCACAAACTTGTATACTAAAAGTAATGTGTCATTTTTAGGAGAAAAAATTAATTCAAGTCATTGAGACTAATCCTTTATGGGGGAAAAATTTGTCATACTTCTTTGTGTTACATTACATCTTCCGTTTTTTAAGTTTACAAATTTGTGGACTAACTTAAATAATCGTTTTTAGGATACTTAAACAATATATATATACTTTTTAATTATATAATTTTTTTAATTGACTTGTAATATAGCTTTTTTTTTCTTAAAAGGGTACTGTAGAATAACTTATGTCACAAATACTACATCCTTCTTTAGTTAAATATGTTTCACTTAAGACATGACAAAGTGTCTTAGAAACATTTCATTTTGGAGTTAAGTGATTAAAGAAGAAAAATATTATTTATATAAACACAACACATAAGACCAGTGACTGAGAGGTTCTGGTTTTAAAGCTACTAGACGTTTGGGTTTAAACTTCTCTCGCGCTCGTCGACCTAACCGTTCGGAGTTTTCTTCGAACCTTGTCAATACGAGTTAGGAGCCCTTAGAATGACCCCTAGAGTGACCTATATCCCAAGCGTAGATAATCGGTTTTAACAAATAACCAACCATCCACAACACATAAGACATTTTAGATCATTACATAAGACATTTTAGATCATTACATAAGACATTTTATATTATTACATTTAGTTAAGAAGTGATTTGACGTGCAAAATATTATTTATAAAATCATACAATAAGAGAATTTTAAAGATTTTTTCCTTTTAAATGAACAATTTTTAGTGACTATTTAACTTATTAAAGAGAGCGGGTATTTTGTTTAGAGTTATACGATTAAAATAAATTTTCAATAGATTTGACTTTATACAACCAACATTTTAAAAAAAGGGAATGGAATCTAGTTTTTATAAATTAACGTTTTTCAATTTTACAAATACTTCACACCCCGTCTTTTTTTCCCCCTCTTTTAGTAGACTTTACATACATAAGACATAAAAAGCGTTTTAGAATACATCATTTAGAAATTAAGTGGTTTGATAAATAAAATATTATTTATAAAAGCAATAGATACGAGAGTAATAAAGATTTTTACTTACATATGTACGAACTTCTGATAGGTAAGACTTTCTAAATCATTGTGCAAGAATTAAGTGGTTATTGAACTTATAACATTACATGATGAAATAATCACGTGACGTATTTTTAAACCAATAAAATGTCAGTATTTTCAAACAAATAAAAAGTTAGTATTTTTACACGAGCGCCCTCTATCATTATATAAATTTCAATGAAACGAGTTCATAACATTCTACTGTGACCTGATATCGTTGTAATAGGTTGTATTTTTCATTTAAGTTATTGTGGAACGAGTTATGAATTCTTATGTTGGTGATGTAACCAACTTGGAGTGTCAACACTCATCACCAGAGTTAAATAATCAAGAGATGGATTCTACACTTTTATCCAAAGAAGGACTCGTTTCGAATTATGAAGTGAAACTCACCTCATCAGGACTAAAGAAACAGAAGTTACCCCATGTGCGTAAGATGTGTAACACAGCATTTCCTCGAAAAGTTAACTTAGTGTTTCATATGAAAAGTCATCTAAAGGAAAAATATTTTTGCTGTGAGGTGTGTGCTGAAGTTTTTTCACAAAAGAGTGATTTACGTAATCATCAAAAGATTCACAAATTGCCCAAACAATACAAGTGTAGTGATTGCAACGAGATATTTTCAAGAATGTCTGACTTATTAATACACAAGAAGACCCATAAGATTCGTAAACAATATTCATGTGCAAAGTGTTGTGAAATATTTAAGTGTGAATCGGATTTTTTACAACATTGTGATACTTTTCATAAAGTTTTACCTAACATTGCGAAATCACCCTGTTTAAAAGATTTGTTATTTGAACTTATAGTGAAGCTTATAGATTAGTTCGAACTTATAGTGAATTAAAAGACAAAATGATATGCAAAATATATGAACTAGAATTAACAGACCAAAACATACATGTACATGCTGAGAATGCCTTTTTAAAGTTGTACAACGGCTTTGAAGATTTCACAGAACGAGTGTTTAATTGGACATTACGAAAAATTTTGAAATTAGAATTGATTACAGCTCAATATGACAGGCTTATTTGATTTGTATTATTTTAAATGATTAATAAATAGTTTGATTTCGAAAAAAAGTGTTTTCTTTAGCATACACTGTGTGACTTTTAAACTAATGTTGTGTATTTTGAATGTGTCAGACAAAACAGGAGTGTGTTGACATTTAAAAAAAAAAAAGATTTTACATAATATAAAAGTTTTACAATAAAAATTGACTTACCTAAAGTTTTTTCAAGATAGTCACGATATCCTTTCCATTACAATTATTTTAAGGAAATAGAATTTAATTTTGTTGTGAATAACACTTTGTTGTTAACATCACGTGGTTTGTCTTATCATAACTATGAGATCCTAAGATCACTTCCTATTAACATGATAACGCAGAGTAAAAAAAAAATGACTAATGCAAGCCGATTTTCCTGCCTAAACTTGTTATCAGCTTGCATGAGTGACTCATCTTTACATGTGTGGATTTGTATGTTGAAAAAATGATTGCTATGTTTAACTCGTGTAGACGATTTTTATCCGGAAGCTGTTTGAACTACCAAATTTCAGATATCACACATTTTACTAGAACATTTAAATATTTTAATGTCTTTTCGCCCGCAAATTGGAAACTTAGGATTATCACCTTTACATCGAGACATGGAAGGTAGAAAAATAATAACGTTACACTTAGACAATATTTTAATTTAAGAAGAATTAGACTTAACACATTGTTAGAGTTTCTTTGAAAAATATCTAGTTGGTTGTAAATTTTAGAAAATTCGACCTAACGAAATTAACACACTTAAAAATATCTAGTTGGTTATACATTTTATAAAATAAGCAACAAATAAACATTTCGATACATTGACAAAAGAAAATAATTAAGTTTAAGTAAACTTTACACTTAGACAATATTTCAAACTAAGAAAAATAATAACTTTACACTTATATAATATTTTCAACTAAGGAAAATTAATAACTTTAAAAATCAGACTTAACACATTGTTAAAGTTTTTTTAAAACAACACAACATTTTCAAAGCAGTGGAAATAGTATACCTGAAAAAAATTCAACTTAGTGGAATTTAATAGTGAAATTTTTTAACCTCACTCATTTAAAAAATAAAACTTTGTAAATTTTTTCCATTTTTAAAATAAAACTTATTTAAAAAATAAATAAGCAACTATTAAACATTTTGAATGTCTTAGACAAAGTGTGAATAAATTTGTTGAAATTATATAAAACATGAAAAATTTCATTACTTTTAAAAGAAATTTTATTTTTGGTGAAATAAACTCGAGGTATTTATTATATGTTACTTAAACTACATGAGAATTGATTGAAAATGTGTTACTTTTAATCACTCACAAGATAAGACATGATGCTACAATATACACATAGGAATGACATAGGAATTTCAGATGGGTTTTTCTCCCACACATGACGTCACTGATAACATATTTACTGATCAAGTCATAAAATCATAGTTTAGGGTAGGTTTTTAAGCACGAAGTTTAGTTGAGATTTAAGATATTTGAGAAATATAAACTACAACTTTGGCTACTTTTTGAAATTTCCCCCTACATAAGAAAAAGAACATAGAAAAATAAAGTGAAAAGTCGTATTTGAATGGAATCAAATTATTATCCTTTCACTTAACAGCTGAATGCGTCGGTAATTACATCACAAAGGCACTGATAACAACTGATTGAATATATTGTGTTTCTTTTTTAAGGTTAAATTGATTTAATATTCAAGTTATTTCTTAATGATACACTTAAAAACAATAAACTTAATTAGCATTCAAAAAGCAAACGATCACATTATTGTGTAAAACAATCAAATGTTTTAAAAGTCACGAGTTAAAATTTGAAATGACTTAGAGTTTAAGTAGAATTTAGATGTGAACCTTTTAAAATGAAATAATAGTTTTTTGTATCGCCCTCTATCGGTGGGTAATAGAATTAAGAGATAATTAAAAGTTTTAACTTGAATTCGAGCCCACAACAAAAATTATTTTTCGGTTTTATAATTTAGGGTAGGTTTAACTGAGCAAGCCATGATATTTCAGTATTTATAGACGATTTAAGATATTCGATAAAGGAAATCATCTGAATTTTTAATTTAATTGAAGGGTTTACTGCTTAAAGTACTACAAAATGAGTACAACACGATGCATAGTTTTTTAATTAATTATATTTTTCGAAAGATTAAATTGACTTATTGATAAACTTAGGATTTATGTTTAAAGTGAATAAATTTGACATGTTAGGTTCACTTAATAACAGAGGGTTGAATAAGTTATTTTTAATAAAAATAAAGTTTACTAAAAGTTTTTAAAGTTAAAAAAATATAGTTTTAAAAAATTTAAAGTTTACAAAAAGTTTAAAAATCTTTAAGTAAATCAAAATTAACTTTTTAATTTTAACTATTGAGAGACTATAATCTAACTGTTTATCCTTGCAACCAACTGGTGCATATCAACTATATACTCTGTATCTGCATATGCGCAGAACAACATATACATTTAATCTAACTTGAGTTCGACTTTAAATTATTTGCCAACTTTTAAGTTTAATTACTATACACAACTCGATTACCTTTCCCAGAAAACACCTTTCAGAAACAAAACAGAAATTAACACTTACCGAAAAACACGTCCACTTTGGGTGTTAGTCTTCACGCAACTAACGTTTCTCCCTTATCTTTGCTAGGGGGCGCTGCAATCGCCGCTAGAGGCGTTAGTAGTCTTCAGGTGTGTGATAAGAATAAACTTTAAATCCAACTTACACTCGCTCAGTCATTCTTGCTTCTCTCTACCTTGCTAACAACCGTTTGCTGCTGGCTCATTGTTTGGTTGTTTAAACTTGTTGAATGACGTCATCATGTGTTTGTCTAAACTTGTCCAGTCTTGTTTTTATGCAGTACGTCTATTTAGATGAGTCATCACTCGCTTATCTTGGTTGACTTGTCCAAACTTGTTTTTGTGTGGCACGTCTATTTGGGTGAGTCATCGTTCGCTTATCTTGCTTTACTTGTTTGAACTTGTCTAGTATCCACCACCTCATCTCTTTTGTCATAGCTTGAATATACTTTACACCAATCACTTAAATATAAAAGTCTTGTCACAACTTACTTAAACTTTGATAAAAATATTAATTATTTATAAATTTCATCAAATTCTTATTTTTCTGATACATTTACTATGTAATTTTCGTTCAAAAATATGGTAAAGCCCGATTTTAAATCGAAGTCTAAGATAAATTCCCCAAATTTGTAACATTTTAACACTAATAATAAATATTGTAAGCACCCAGTACATACAAGTTTTGTAAAAATAATATTACTTATAGCTAACTCGTTATGTCCCATGATACAAAACTTCAATATAACTAAAATCAGTGTTAAACAAAAATCTAATCACGTGTCTTTATATATTATTTTGAAATGCAAAGCATTATATCTAAACGAATGATATAAGGAGTAGTTAGAATAGTTCTTATATTTTTGTTAGTAAAAAATTTATACACATTATCTTACAAGGTTGCAATATTCAACACACGGTTCACCATATTTAAAAACGATTCACCATGATTTAAAAACTTAGTAACATATTTTTATAAATAAACAATTATAAATACTTAAGTATTTTTAATTTAAATTTATAAATTAAAAATATGTTACATATTTTTGAACGAAAATTACATAGTAAATGTATCAGAAAAATAAGAATTTGATGAAATTTATAAATAATTAATATTTTTATCAAAGTTTAAGTAAGTTGTGACAAGACTTTTATATTTAAGTGATTGGTGTAAAGTATATTCAAGCTATGACAAAAGAGATGAGGTGGTGGATACTAGACAAGTTCAAACAAGTAAAGCAAGATAAGCGAACGATGACTCACCCAAATAGACGTGCCACACAAAAACAAGTTTGGACAAGTCAACCAAGATAAGCGAGTGATGACTCATCTAAATAGACGTACTGCATAAAAACAAGACTGGACAAGTTTAGACAAACACATGATGACGTCATTCAACAAGTTTAAACAACCAAACAATGAGCCAGCAGCAAACGGTTGTTAGCAAGGTAGAGAGAAGCAAGAATGACTGAGCGAGTGTAAGTTGGATTTAAAGTTTATTCTTATCACACACCTGAAGACTACTAACGCCTCTAGCGGCGATTGCAGCGCCCCCTAGCAAAGATAAGGGAGAAACGTTAGTTGCGTGAAGACTAACACCCAAAGTGGACGTGTTTTTCGGTAAGTGTTAATTTCTGTTTTGTTTCTGAAAGGTGTTTTCTGGGAAAGGTAATCGAGTTGTGTATAGTAATTAAACTTAAAAGTTGGCAAATAATTTAAAGTCGAACTCAAGTTAGATTAAATGTATATGTTTTTCTGCGCATATGCAGATACAGAGTATATAGTTGATATGCACCAGTTGGTTACGAGGATAAACAGTTAGATTATAGTCTCTCAATAGTTAAAATTAAAAAGTTAATTTTGATTTACTTAAAGATTTTTAAACTTTTTGTAAACTTTAAATTTTTTAAAACTATATTTTTTTAACTTTAAAAACTTTTAGTAAACTTTATTTTTATTAAAAATAACTTATTCAACCCTCTGTTATTAAGTGAACCTAACATGTCAAATTTATTCACTTTAAACATAAATCCTAAGTTTATCAATAAGTCAATTTAATCTTTCGAAAAATATAATTAATTAAAAAACTATGCATCGTGTTGTACTCATTTTGTAGTACTTTAAGCAGTAAACCCTTCAATTAAATTAAAAATTCAGATGATTTCCTTTATCGAATATCTTAAATCGTCTATAAATACTGAAATATCATGGCTTGCTCAGTTAAACCTACCCTAAATTATAAAACCGAAAAATAATTTTTGTTGTGGGCTCGAATTCAAGTTAAAACTTTTAATTATCTCTTAATTCTATTACCCACCGATAGAGGGCGATACAAAAAACTATTATTTCATTTTAAAAGGTTCACATCTAAATTCTACTTAAACTCTAAGTCATTTCAAATTTTAACTCGTGACTTTTAAAACATTTGATTGTTTTACACAATAATGTGATCGTTTGCTTTTTGAATGCTAATTAAGTTTATTGTTTTTAAGTGTATCATTAAGAAATAACTTTAATATTAAATCAATTTAACCTTAAAAAAGAAACACAATATATTCAATCAGTTGTTATCAGTGCCTTTGTGATGTAATTACCGACGCATTCAGCTGTTAAGTGAAAGGATAATAATTTGATTCCATTCAAATACGACTTTTCATTTTATTTTTCTATGTTCTTTTTCTTATGTAGGGGGAAATTTCAAAAAGTAGCCAAAGTTGTAGTTTATATTTCTCAAATATCTTAAATCTCAACTAAACTTCGTGCTTAAAAACCTACCCTAAACTATGATTTTATGACTTGATCAGTAAATATGTTATCAGTGACGTCATGTGTGGGAGAAAAACCCATCTGAAATTCCTATGTCATTCCTATGTGTATATTGTAACATCATGTCTTATCTTGTGAGTGATTAAAAGTAACACATTTTCAATCAATTCTCATGTAGTTTAAGTAACATATAATAAATACCTCGAGTTTATTTCACCAAAAATAAAATTTCTTTTAAAAGTAATGAAATTTGTCATGTTTTATATAATTTCAACAAATTTATTCACACTTTGTCTAAGACATTCAAAATGTTTAATAGTTGCTTATTTATTTTTTAAATAAGTTTTATTTTAAAAATGGAAAAAATTTACAAAGTTTTATTTTTTAAATGAGTGAGGTTAAAAAATTTCACTATTAAATTCCACTAAGTTGAATTTTTTTCAGGTATACTATTTCCACTGCTTTGAAAATGTTGTGTTGTTTTAAAAAAACTTTAACAATGTGTTAAGTCTGATTTTTAAAGTTATTAATTTTCCTTAGTTGAAAATATTATATAAGTGTAAAGTTATTATTTTTCTTAGTTTGAAATATTGTCTAAGTGTAAAGTTTACTTAAACTTAATTATTTTCTTTTGTCAATGTATCGAAATGTTTATTTGTTGCTTATTTTATAAAATGTATAACCAACTAGATATTTTTAAGTGTGTTAATTTCGTTAGGTCGAATTTTCTAAAATTTACAACCAACTAGATATTTTTCAAAGAAACTCTAACAATGTGTTAAGTCTAATTCTTCTTAAATTAAAATATTGTCTAAGTGTAACGTTATTATTTTTCTACCTTCCATGTCTCGATGTAAAGGTGATAATCCTAAGTTTCCAATTTGCGGGCGAAAAGACATTAAAATATTTAAATGTTCTAGTAAAATGTGTGATATCTGAAATTTGGTAGTTCAAACAGCTTCCGGATAAAAATCGTCTACACGAGTTAAACATAGCAATCATTTTTTCAACATACAAATCCACACATGTAAAGATGAGTCACTCATGCAAGCTGATAACAAGTTTAGGCAGGAAAATCGGCTTGCATTAGTCATTTTTTTTTTACTCTGCGTTATCATGTTAATAGGAAGTGATCTTAGGATCTCATAGTTATGATAAGACAAACCACGTGATGTTAACAACAAAGTGTTATTCACAACAAAATTAAATTCTATTTCCTTAAAATAATTGTAATGGAAAGGATATCGTGACTATCTTGAAAAAACTTTAGGTAAGTCAATTTTTATTGTAAAACTTTTATATTATGTAAAATCTTTTTTTTTTTTAAATGTCAACACACTCCTGTTTTGTCTGACACATTCAAAATACACAACATTAGTTTAAAAGTCACACAGTGTATGCTAAAGAAAACACTTTTTTTCGAAATCAAACTATTTATTAATCATTTAAAATAATACAAATCAAATAAGCCTGTCATATTGAGCTGTAATCAATTCTAATTTCAAAATTTTTCGTAATGTCCAATTAAACACTCGTTCTGTGAAATCTTCAAAGCCGTTGTACAACTTTAAAAAGGCATTCTCAGCATGTACATGTATGTTTTGGTCTGTTAATTCTAGTTCATATATTTTGCATATCATTTTGTCTTTTAATTCACTATAAGTTCGAACTAATCTATAAGCTTCACTATAAGTTCAAATAACAAATCTTTTAAACAGGGTGATTTCGCAATGTTAGGTAAAACTTTATGAAAAGTATCACAATGTTGTAAAAAATCCGATTCACACTTAAATATTTCACAACACTTTGCACATGAATATTGTTTACGAATCTTATGGGTCTTCTTGTGTATTAATAAGTCAGACATTCTTGAAAATATCTCGTTGCAATCACTACACTTGTATTGTTTGGGCAATTTGTGAATCTTTTGATGATTACGTAAATCACTCTTTTGTGAAAAAACTTCAGCACACACCTCACAGCAAAAATATTTTTCCTTTAGATGACTTTTCATATGAAACACTAAGTTAACTTTTCGAGGAAATGCTGTGTTACACATCTTACGCACATGGGGTAACTTCTGTTTCTTTAGTCCTGATGAGGTGAGTTTCACTTCATAATTCGAAACGAGTCCTTCTTTGGATAAAAGTGTAGAATCCATCTCTTGATTATTTAACTCTGGTGATGAGTGTTGACACTCCAAGTTGGTTACATCACCAACATAAGAATTCATAACTCGTTCCACAATAACTTAAATGAAAAATACAACCTATTACAACGATATCAGGTCACAGTAGAATGTTATGAACTCGTTTCATTGAAATTTATATAATGATAGAGGGCGCTCGTGTAAAAATACTAACTTTTTATTTGTTTGAAAATACTGACATTTTATTGGTTTAAAAATACGTCACGTGATTATTTCATCATGTAATGTTATAAGTTCAATAACCACTTAATTCTTGCACAATGATTTAGAAAGTCTTACCTATCAGAAGTTCGTACATATGTAAGTAAAAATCCTTATTACTCTCGTATCTATTGCTTTTATAAATAATATTTTATTTATCAAACCACTTAATTTCTAAATGATGTATTCTAAAACGCTTTTTATGTCTTATGTATGTAAAGTCTACTAAAAGAGGGGGAAAAAAAGACGGGGTGTGAAGTATTTGTAAAATTGAAAAACGTTAATTTATAAAAACTAGATTCCATTCCCTTTTTTTAAAATGTTGGTTGTATAAAGTCAAATCTATTGAAAATTTATTTTAATCGTATAACTCTAAACAAAATACCCGCTCTCTTTAATAAGTTAAATAGTCACTAAAAATTGTTCATTTAAAAGGAAAAAATCTTTAAAATTCTCTTATTGTATGATTTTATAAATAATATTTTGCACGTCAAATCACTTCTTAACTAAATGTAATAATATAAAATGTCTTATGTAATGATCTAAAATGTCTTATGTAATGATCTAAAATGTCTTATGTGTTGTGGATGGTTGGTTATTTGTTAAAACCGATTATCTACGCTTGGGATATAGGTCACTCTAGGGGTCATTCTAAGGGCTCCTAACTCGTATTGACAAGGTTCGAAGAAAACTCCGAACGGTTAGGTCGACGAGCGCGAGAGAAGTTTAAACCCAAACGTATAGTAGCTTTAAAACCAGAACCTCTCAGTCACTGGTCTTATGTGTTGTGTTTATATAAATAATATTTTTCTTCTTTAATCACTTAACTCCAAAATGAAATGTTTCTAAGACACTTTGTCATGTCTTAAGTGAAACATATTTAACTAAAGAAGGATGTAGTATTTGTGACATAAGTTATTCTACAGTACCCTTTTAAGAAAAAAAAAGCTATATTACAAGTCAATTAAAAAAAATTATATAATTAAAAAGTATATATATATTGTTTAAGTATCCTAAAAACGATTATTTAAGTTAGTCCACAAATTTGTAAACTTAAAAAACGGAAGATGTAATGTAACACAAAGAAGTATGACAAATTTTTCCCCCATAAAGGATTAGTCTCAATGACTTGAATTAATTTTTTCTCCTAAAAATGACACATTACTTTTAGTATACAAGTTTGTGAAACGGCTTTTATAAGAAAATATTACGCTGAATACAATATTAAACCTTGTAATTTAATTCAATAACAAAAATGCGTGGGTGTATAGCTTATATTTACATTTTTGAAAATCACTTTGCTTTCGTTTTTAAAATGTATAAACACGTTATTTTTGGTAACAAAACTCTATTTCGAATATAATGTTGTACAAGAAATGTACAAGAAAGAATTAGGCATACTATCTTTGTCAATCTCTATAAATAAAATTTCGTATAGAAAGTAAAAATTTTCCCTCTAAATTATTATTTCGAATATTGAAGTGATCTGTTGACAGAGTGTTGTAAGAGAAATGTGCTTGTAAATTAAACAAACAGATGTAATAGCATTCATATTAAACCAAAACTCGCGAATTACTCAATAGCTAAAGACAATTTCCTGCAGTTCATTAAAACTATGATAAAGATATCTCAACGCAGGTCTGAAGTCCCCATCTCTCGCATTTAAAGAGATAACAACACACACACATTCTTGGTGACCTAAGATAAGACATGTGTGATACAGAAATTGCAGGTTCTAATGTCACTAAAAATTAAAATAATACGTAAAACACTACAAAAAAAAATATAAAAAATAATTTGAAACGCTTTAAATAAATTAAATTAAAAAAAAATGAAAACACTTTAAATAAAAAATGAAAACACTTTAAATAAAAAATAAAACAAAATTTCACCCTCTACAAAGAACAAAATCTATATGTCTAATCATGCACCTTCTTTATCTCTCTCATCTTAATTACTTCCGGTCTCACAAACCACCTCTCCTGTTCCAACAAACTCCCAAACATGTTCCTAAAACATGTTTACTGCTTCCTGAAAACCCTTTTTGGAAAAAGCATGTCTAATCCCGTTTCCGATCTTATTTCCTGTCGCGTTTCCAGTCTAAAAATAAATTTCACGTTAAACTTTTATAAAGTAAAACAAAGTCAGAAAGATTTCCATTTTTATATTAGGTGTTAGTTAGCAAATAAAATTTTTATTTCAGGTGAGAAAAAAAAAAAAAAAAAAAAAAAAAAAATCGAACATTTTGCTAATATTACTTTCAAACTAAATTCATTCTGATAGCAGGATTCCTACAACTCAACTCCATTCGACTAGAAGGATTAAAACAAACAAAGAAAATTAAGCCCCCCACAAAAATAAGCCCTCCCCCTCTCTCCCTTATCGCATTCACTTCCTGTCACATTTCCGGTTAAATTTCCTGTCTACACTTCCTGTCTCAACATGTCTGTTATCCCCACCTGCTACATCCGGTGTCCACACCTGCCACTTCCGGTGACCTTCACAGAGCACAGAGGTCATACGCCGCGTACGCCGCTGATGCAGAACTCTCTTTTATCATCTACTTACATTAATTCCTTTCAGTTTCGTACCTAATTTCCTGCGTACCTTCATTTCATACATTAATTCCTTTCAGTTTCGTACCTAATTTCCTGTAATTCTATTGGTTACAAGGCTTCACAAATGCGGTCGCCAAGTTAGCACTGGTGACCAACTTTTTTTAGCTGGTGACCAAATCATTCAATCTGTCGAAGGCTGTTTTGTTTGAGAGTAGCTAGATTTTTTTTAAAAATTATTTATTTATTTTTTTGTACAAAAATTGAATTGAGAAATGAGCACAATCGGCATTTTTTCTCTTCCCCACCCCTACTAGTGCGCGGCAAGCAGTGGTGTTTCCTCTCCTCTCGTACTTTTAGTAGAATAGCCACGTTTAAAAGGCATTTTCCACCTCATGCACAGAAAACGCCATTCTTCTTCGCTCTAGCCAGCTAGTGTATCAGGTAATTATAATGTGGGGGAGAGGTTCCAGGTTTCAATAAAACAGTAAGAAATATTGTTAATCCAGTTTTGTGGCACTTAAAATCGCATACAATGCGAACAAAAGAAACATCATCAGATATAGATTTTTTGTAGCACACAAATACCCGGACAATTGCAGCATTCGGCAATAAGCATTTCAAGAATATGATAATTTCCAAAACGAAACTTGGTTTATTTTATCATTCCAAGTTGTGTGCTACTCTAAACTGCCTAACCAATAATTTTAAACTATGCATGTTATTTTTTCTCAATTACTTCATAAAAGAACTTTAGTGCTTTTTGAAAATCAATGGAGGGGGGAGGGGGGGTTATGGCCGACTAGAATTTTTTGCTGTGCACCAGATTTTATCAAATTAGTAAAGCCGGAGTCAAAAAACATATCCGTTGAATCCACTTCTTTTCCTATTGGCTGTTCCCTGTAATTTCCTGGAAGTCTATGGTCAAGAAACATAACCGTTGAATCCGCTTCTCTTTCATATATTTGAGCAAAAATCCATCATTCTGTGCACCAGATTTTATCAAATTAGTAAAGCCGTAGTCAAAAAACATATCCGTTGAATCCACTTCTTTTCCTATTGGCTGTTCCCTGTAATTTCCTGGAAGTCTATGGTCAAGAAACATAACCGTTGAATCCGCTTCTCTTTCATATATTTGAGCAAAAATCCATCATTCTGTGCACCAGATTTTATCAAATTAGTAAAGCCGTAGTCAAAAAACATATCCGTTGAATGCACTTCTTTTCCTATTGGCTGTTCCCTGTAATTTCCTGGAAGTCTATGGTCAAGAAACATAACCGTTGAATCCGCTTCTCTTTCATATATTTGAGCAAAAATCCATCATTCTTTGCACTGATGAAGGTATGTTAAATGATACCGAAACTAGTCTGCTATAAGATAAAAAGTTCTGGTGCTAAAAACGTAGTTTTATCTGCTTATATCCTAAACATTGCAAAAAAATAAAAAATAATCCATAAAGATATTCAATTTTTTCGTTAAATAGATTTATTTATGTAACACAATAAATAAAGTACATTTATTTTTTATGTAGTCTACATATCTTTGACCGCAACTGACTTAAAAAAAATGAAAAACATATATTTAATAAAATCATGCAATAAAGAAGTTTGCCAAGAACCTTGGACTTAATTGAATTATTATAGATATGAACAGTGCTCAAGGATATTATAATTACATATTGCAAGAAGAGAAAGTTTTTATTGGATAGAATAATGTATGAGATAAGGAAAAGAATTCCGATTTGAAACTTTACCCAGAAAATTATATCATAAAGCAAATATATTTCCATTTTTGTGTCAAGAAAATACGTACGTAAACATGCTTTGAAATTAATAGATAAATGCATATTAATCATTTGCAGTGAGGTTAAACCTTATCTTTATTTAAAATAATTTAAATAATGTAGTACTTTTAATTAAATAATTCAGAATCTTTAACTATTGCTTGTTTCAGAAAGAAAATCTTAAAAGAATCGTGACTTGCATTACACAGTATGCTGTTGTGTTTGTCGAAATGCATTTGCATTCATTGAAGAGCATTATTTTAAAGCTAGTCTCAAAATGTCAATAGGAATTTCTCTTGAAGTTTAAGTAATATATTCAGCAGTGCGTAAACATAAAAGTACACATTCAATTTTACAAATTGAAAAATGTTGGAAACTTTGTTATAATGAACATCAAACATACTTCTTTTTCCCTTGAGGTATCCTTTAAAATTTAAGGTTTATGTGGCTATTTTTCTATGCTTGAAACTTTGTATCAAATATTTATTTTTAAGGCTAATACGCATCTGTTTATAAATTTTCAAGTGAAATGAAATCTTTGAAATGGTTTAAAAAATAAATATTGTACGGTTGGTTTTATTTTCATAATTTTAATTTTTTCTCTGTAATTGTAACCTTTAAAATTTACATCTATAATAAAGTGGAGATATTGAAAATGTAAAAATAGACTGAAATGCATTTTTAGACATACAGTCATGCAATACGCTTTGCAAAGCTTTAATGAATTTTTAAAATTAAAATTTTATGTATCTTTTGAAATCGATGCGTAAATGTGTGTTTGATTAAAATATTTTTGAACGTTTATTAACTAAAAATGGTGGAGTGTTTTGTATTTCGAACTACTCATTTAAATTTTCTAGACTAAGATTACTCTATTTAATGAAGTTCATTAGATGGAATAACAACGTGTCAGTAATCAAAATAAAAGCTTTTCTAATTTCCTTAAAAGTATAAAAATAAAATAAATAGTTTGAGTGATAAATATTGGCAGTGACGTATAAAAATATAATTCTTGTTCAATCGACCATTTTTTTGTTTGTACTTAATTACATTAATGATATGAGCAATTATAAAGATTAAATTTGAGTCACTTTTGAACAAAATATGTTATATAAAATATCAGAAGTATTTTAAAAGGCAGAAAACCATCGTTAAAAATGCACAAATAATGCACATTTTTTTTTGTATTTTTGTGCATTTTAACTTTGGTGTTCTGTCTTTTCATATTCTTGCACATAGGTTTAATTTGCTATTTTTCTCAGATGTATTTGTTTTTGTTTTAATTTATTTTCAACACGTGGAACATAAAAATGTCATTGGAGTTGTAACCCAAGTATGCTTAAAGTAACACTGCTATAGAGTATTTATGGCGCTATTTTTTCAATAAATAACCTTCCTATGTAATATGTAAAAATATGTCCGTGAAAAAAAAAAAAAAAAACTATCTGTCTATGTATTGCTCAGTTTGTACACTAACTCGCCGATTATCCAAACCTGTCAGGTCGGAGTCCAGTTCCGATACTCACAAGCTCGGATAACTGGCCAAATAAAAGCATGCTGCTCAGAGCCGAAACTAGGGGGGGGGGGGGGCAGAGGAGGCATGTACCCCATGCGCCAGAAAGGCAGAGGGGGCGCTAAATGAACATTTGATTTGTTGCTTGATACAAAAAAAATATATACATGAAATATGGATAAAAATGTTTTTCAGCTGGAAAATCCAAAAGAAGAACTGAGTTTGACTGGGACATTTAACACTACTGAGTGGAAAATTCACAAAAAATATAATACTTAGTTAAAAATTAAAAGTTTTTATTTTTATTTTGTTCTAAGTCACTATTATAATTTTGATAACTAGCGTTAGGTTCAGGAAATAATCTAGACATATCTGTCTATTAATAGGAAAAGATAGCTCCATGAATTTGGCTGTGTTTAGTACACATATTTTATATGGTGTTGGAATTCATTGTTATACTTGCAGAAAATCCTGGGTTTTCAGTTCTTAAGAAATTGTGATTCATATAACTATATGACATTAAACGCCTGCTTAATTGCAATGCAATAACTACAACTACAGGCTAATTCCATGCATGGATGTAGTGTCAGTCACATAGATGTAAATGGCTGTGGTGTTTGGCTACTAGTAGTATAGTAAAAGAAAATTTGACTTATTCATTCCCATATATCTACAATTAATTATAGTGAAGAATTTTTTTTTTTAAATACCGGTGGTACGGTAAACATTTGCGGCTATGGGACTTACACTACATTCTCGCATGGAATTTTCCTACAGTAAAATCTGTGAATAATAGAATCCTGTCCTAAATGAAAAATTTACATGATCCCAACAGAAAGAATACCGGCAATTGTATAAAGCGGAATTTTTTCCAGTTCATTCTGATTCCGGTTTCACAGTTTTTATAAATATTTGACAAAACTGATTACATAGTTCAGTATATGTATTTTATGATTGCATATTTTTAATTTTAAAATAAGTCGGTTATTAGAAACTTAGTAAAATTCTCTTTGTAAATTAACTTTTCGGAGGAAGAAGGGAGGCCCCAAAATCCATGTTTACCTCGTGTGGAAAAAAAGCTAGTTTCGACCTTGCTGCTCAGTGACTGTAACTTTCAAGAAAAGTGACTGCGCCAACCGCAATGAAATATTGAAGTTGCAACAGAAGTTTCAACTGTTTACATTGTTATTATTCCCTAGGTATAAGAGGCTAGATAAGAACTCATAAGACCATAATCTTCGTAAAGTGATTATTAGTTTCCGGTAACCATTGGCAGAATTTAAAGAGGATCACACTGAATGGCTCCTCACTATGAAAGTGACTACTCCTGTTTACCAGCTCCTTCAAGAAAATAGAAAAGAGTAGCATTTGTGCAGGATTTCATATTGTTCACGGGCATTTCAGGATAATAGCTTTGTTTATTGGATAAAGTTATGGTTTTTTTGAAAAGGTGAAAGGATTAAAATATTTTATATTGTATCCTTCACAATACTGTTTACTTTAAACTTTACTGTTAAACTTTAGAAATTTGCACTCCCTTACATACCGGAATTTCTTAACACTTGGATTAACAATTTAACGCATCGAATATGCTCAGAGACCGTATAAAAATTAAATTTTGTAACTTTTTAATAAATAACTATTTTGACGTAAATGTATTTTAGTACTATCAACAACATTTGAAATATTTTTGTAGTTAGAATTACGCACCTAAAGCAAATAGTTTAGGAATTCATTGTCGGTCAACCATAAAATAGGTCATCATTTATATATACAGGGTGTCCGAAAAGTCTGGAAACGGTCGAATAACTCGAAAAATATACATCAGATTGAAAAACGGAAAATATGTGTTCAGTATTTATGAAAAATCTATTTAAGGATATCAAAGGTACCCCCCCAACTCTGCCCTCTGGGGGGAAATCGGGGCAACTTTGAAATCTTAGATGATAACCCCCCCCCCCCCCCCACCCCATTTTGTTATTGCAGATTTGGATGCTACAGGCAAAAATACCTAACTTTTGTATTTAACATTTTCTTCGGAAAATCGTAAATGGCGCTGTAATCTAGTAAAATACAGTGAGAGTCGTTTCCATTGAAAAGTCTGGAAACGGTCGAATAACTCGAGAAATCTACATCGGATTGGAAAACAGAAAAATACGTGTTCAATATTTTAGAAAACCTATTTAGGGATATCAAAGTTGCCATTTTTCTAAACGGGTGGACCAGACGACGACTATAGGTGCTATTTATATCATTACGAACGCACCTAAAAAGCATGTCTCCGGCCTAAGAATTTTTTTTTTATTAGGTGACAAATACTACTGTATTTTGGAAATTATTTTTTATATATTTTATGTAACGCATGATACGTATATCATGCGTTACATAAAAAGGCTTGTAACAGTAATTTAAACATTATTTTTAAAACAAAAAATATAGTTTTCTTTTTCAAATAAAAAAAATAATTTACGTATAAAGGAAATTTTAGCGAAAAAAAAAATGCATTTTTGAGTTAATAATATATGTATCACATTCACAAAACTAGTCGTTGGGGGCCACCGTAATACTTACTCATCATGGATGTGCATAATGTAAAATATTAAAATAAAAATGTGTAAACTACTTATAAAATGCATTGCAATTCAAATAAAATCGTGGCTTGATGACGTCACAAACTTTAAAGGCTCGATTACTGAATTGCTTGAAAGAAACATCCTTATAACTCCAAAAATGATAATCCTATTAACTAGCGGTTTATTGCATCTGATTAAGCGTCAAATTTCCAATTAAAATATATCTTTGAAGTGAAATTTGGATGAAATACAGGGTCATGAAAAATCGAAGAGTGTGGATAGAAATAGGATTCGAAATATCTCAGCAACTCATTATCCGATCGACTTCATGCTGTATGCAAAATGTATGTTTTTTTATTGTCTTTTATATTCACTCCTTAAAATAAACAATTTCAAAAATTTTTATATACCTTTTATCAGAACGAATATTTCGAGAGTCCGAAAAAAATAGTTCCGGTTAATCGAGGTTATTGAAAAGAAATAGGCTTCTTCCCATTATTACATACTAAGTACATACCAAGTTGCAAGTCTCTATCTCAATTTTTTCGGCAGATAGAGCGTTTACAGACACACAGACACACACAGACAGAGGGACGGCAATTTTTTTTTTCTAAAAATATGTTTTTCGGAATCTCCAGTGTCTGAAACGTGTAAATCCTTCAAAATCTTTTTTTCGATTTTCAAAACGATTACAAGACTTACCCTATACTACGTTATGATGGGTAAGTAATAAATGACGATGTTAATGGAGAAAAATGAGATGTAACATGCAACAGGGGTATACATGTATACTTCCGTTCATTAAAAGAAATAAATAAAAAAATCCTAAATCATCATTTCTTATCAAATTTACATTTTAAATGTGTCACATTATGTAAAAACCCTAAGACATTTAAATAAATAAATAAATATATATATGTCGTATTTCCAAGTTCAAATCCGGGATGAAAGGCAGTCGTGCTCGTTGATAAACAGGGTTAGCTATGTGATAGGTTTCCCTTTTAGCTCGCATCAGGCGGCCGTGTGGTATCATCAACAACAACAAAAAAATTCAGTCCATTTTTTTGTCGAAGAACATTTTATTTCCAGTTTAAGACATCTCTTCAGGGAAAATGCTCGTTAGCCAACGCTAAACAAAATAAAAATACAACGTTCCATTATTTTCTAGAATCCGTCCCGATTCTTTTAGCAAACACAAGCGTCAAAAAATTCTCTTCGATTCAGGAGGATCGTGTTTTTAAACTAGCTTGCGTAATAATACAGAATACGTCACGTGACCCACTTCTATCGAATCAAAAAGTCTCTTTTGGAACTTTATCAATAATTCCGGTGGATTTATTTTGTCGTAAAATGACTTCCTTACCGCCAAAAACTTTCTACGCCCTTCCAGAATATTCCATAATCTCGTACCAGATGCCTGCCATATCAACAAACGAGCTTATCTGTTTTGAGGCTGTAGCTAAACTTCGAATTTAATACGTAATAAAAATAATAAGAAGAAAAGAAAATGAATCTTTATAAAAGGGGAAAAAAAAGAAAGAATTAAAGTTTTTCGGAAATATTTTAATAGACATTTGATATTTAATAATAGGATAGCTTTATGAAATAAGGTTTTTAGAGCGGAATATTTTAAGAGATACGATATTTTAGCATTTAAATAAAAAAGTTATAGCAATTTGACCACACGGGAATAATACTAATGAATTTTAATAATGGATTAAAATAAAGATGTTCTATTTAAAGAATAAATTAAAAAAGCTATCGCCATTTTGAGACTAACTACTCTCGAATAAATATTATTAAGTGGATTAGACAAATTGACTTTGCATATGGATAGTAAAAGGCTATTTTAAGAATGAGAATTATTTTAATAAGCTGGGTTATATACCGAATATTATTGAATGGACAAATTTTATAGAATAATTGCGGACAAAAATTAAATTTTGTAATATATATATATATATATATATTCTGCCGAAAAATAGCTACTATGTACTAAAAAAAAATAACGTTTTCTAGAAAATGACTGATATACTATATTCATCCTCCAAATGCAAATTCTTTGCCATGGCAACAATGTTAAAATATTATGATATCTATATATTTAAAAGTATATCGTTAATTCGATTTTAAAGAAGACTGACATAATAGAAAAAATTAATATTCTGAGAAAGAAAAAGTTATAAAGTATTTATTTAAAGATTATATGGCATGTTACTTTGTTATTTACTACCAAATGTATATAGAAGTAACCATAAATAGTTTAAAAATGAGAGTCTTCAACATGAAAGAAACTTTATGTTACTACATGATACTACAACGAATTGATAAATATATTAAAGCTAAAGATAATATTAGAGATGTGTAAAAAATGACCCATTTTCACTTATGTCGCTGTTCTCGAAAACCGATTATGTATATTACAATATTTTAATATTGCTGCCGTGAAAGAAAATTTGCATGAGCTAATAGCAAAATCAATTTCAATGCAAATTTTCTGAAACAATTATTTCGAACATCTGGCATTAAAGGAAAAAAAAAAGATATTAAAGTTAAGTAACCGTGTTGCGAAAGGAATTGGACTCATTCACTGTTTAAATTGAACATTTAATAAGCAGAGTTTATTCCTTTTTCTTATTAAACATATTATATTTTACTAATCCATTTTTATCAAATATTCTTCATGGAAAATAAATAATATTTTTGAAAAAAAAAATTTAATTTAATTTTTTTTTTCACTTTGTCGCTGGAAAAAAAAAGGAATAGTTAAAATATTAAAAGGTAAATAAATAATTTTAAAAACTTTAAGCTATGAAATTTCAAATTACTTTTAATAAAACTTTCATTAAAAATAAGTAAAATAATAATAAATAACAATAAATATTATTTTGATAAGTATAAATAATAATAATGATAGATAACCAAATATTTTACTTGTAATTTATTTAAAGTTAGTGTCGCATTATCGTTAAAGGTAGGATCATATTCATTTTTGAATATAAAAATTAAAAAAAGCTCGTATAATGTACTAAAATAATGTGATTTTCAGATGAACATACAGGGGGATTCATAAAGATGGAGCCTATAGCCTATTTTCTATAATATTGCCCCTAGACACTTACTTCCAATTGCAACGTCACATAAAAAGGGTGCAAAGTTTGAAGACATAAGTTACAAACCCTATTGGGGAAAGGGGGGGGGTCTATTTAAGAAAATAAACAAACTAAATTTTTATACGTCCTCCGTATGGTAAAATTTCCAATTAGGAAAATTTTCTTTTACTCATTCCTGAATAAAACTCAGAAAAATCCAATTTTACATCTGCAAAACTCCCACAGATATTAAAAGCCAAAATTCGTGACTTACAACACTTAAGCATATCTCTGAGCGATGTGATATTGATGCATTTGGTATGCAAAATAGGGATCCTCCAAAAAATTATACATTATTAAAAGGCTATTTAAGACTTTTATAATATTTAATTACACCTGTTTGTTGAATAGAACATAAAAGAAATAGTACATAAATTGAGATAGGAGAACAAATGTTGAGAGAATTGAACATAATAGAAATAGTACATAAATTGAGATAGTAGAACAAATATTGAGAGAATAGAACATAAAAGAAATAGTACATAAATTGAGATAGTAGAACAAATATTGAGAGAATAGAACATAATAGAAATAGTACATAAATTGAGATAGTAGAACAAATATTGAGAGAATAGAACATAAAAGAAATAGTACATAAATTGAGATAGTAGAACAAATATTGAGAGAATAGAACATAATAGAAATAGTACATAAATTGAGATAGTAGAAAAAATATTGAGAGAATAGAACATAAATTGAGACTTTTCAGTAATTGCTCAAAATGCTCCCAACCGACACGAATACATAGTTGCATTCGCCTAACAATATTTCCATGTGCTCGATCCGATTCATTTGGAGTGATACCACGGCAGGTGTTTTGAATTATTTGGCAAAGGTCTTGCAAGTCTAAAGGAAGCGTCAAATAAACAGTCTTACGTAAACAGACCCATAAATAAAAATCCCAAGGAATTAAATCCGGCGATAAAATAGGGAATCCGACTGGTCCTTGTAAACAAAGCAGCTATTTAGAAACTGTCGATTTAGCTAGTGCCTTACAACAGAAGCGGGGTGAGGTAGTTCTCTATCTAAATGAAACCACATGCATTGGAGTAAAGTGACAAACAACTCCATTTAGAATGAGGTGCAGAAATCAGTCACCAGCCAATGTATTGCTGTACAATATGAGACCAACCAAAATGTTTTGAAAAATGCCACGCCACACATTTATGGAATATTGCCACTGGTGACGAATTTCGCGTACGGTATTTGTGTCACTGTAAAAATGGTCATTTTTGGCGATTAATTGTTTCATCTTGCTTGAAACAGCATTCGTCTGTCCAAAGCCTATTTTTCAGACAGGAGGGGTTGGAGTATCTTGGTTTAGTCCCCATTTCCAGAAATCTAGACGCGCGCCGTTGTTAGTCTGATTGTATCTCTGCATGGACTGCACGAATACTATATGGATGCCAATTGTTTCGTCGAAATATTCTCCATATTGTTGATTGCGGTACGTTCAATTCTGTAGCAACGCTTCGTGTACTCGCATGAGCGTAATTCACAAAATACGCCAAAATATCAATTGACCTGGACGTGGGCCTAAACCTACCTGGATCTCCCTACCGATGCACGCATCCAGTATTTTGCATTCGCTGAACAAGTCGATAAACAAAATTCCTAGAAGGAGGCCAAGAATTCGGAAAACCGCGTTGATAATCTTCCACAGTCTACCTAGCATAACGATTACAAACGGCATAAAGCATTAACATTTCAAAACATCCTTTTTTACTGTGCTGCGACATGCTGCCAGTTCATATTAACTCCACTGCCGATTGCTCAGGAAAACATTTTACGCTTATAATACATCATGCATTACGTGCTCTTTATAGCCAGAAATTAGCATATCAGTGATTGACTTATTCGGAATCTTTATTTAAATTAACACTGTTTTTTAAAAACTGACGAATTATGTAAACGGGATATCTCTGCGACTTCTTCAGATATAAATATTTATTTTTTTATGTTTAATTCAAGAGTGGATAAGAAAAATTTTCTTAATTGGAAATTTTACCCTACGAGATATGCATAAAATTTTAATTTGTGTGTTTTCTCAAGTAGACCCCCCAGTGGGTTGCAACTTATGTCATTAAATTTTGTACTTTTTTGGTGAAATTTTGCAAATAGAAGCATGTGTCTGGGTGCAATATTTAAGGAAATAGGCTATTTACTCCATCTTCATGAATCACCCTGTATATTACTTTGGTTTGTGATGAATGCTTTTAACAAATATTTGTTCCGCAGTTACACGATTAATGAGTTCAAACTGTAGTTAAATAAATGAATTAATTTATTTTGAATAGATTTTAGAAAATTTTGATTAATAACATGGGATCTTCCTTACATTGATAACTACGACTGCAGTGTCAATGAACGCAAATGTATAAATAAAAGAATGTACGTTTTAAAAGAATGCATTTAAATTTTATTTTTTCTTTACCTCATATTATTATTTTATAAATAATTCTGTACCAGCATGTACCAAAATATTGTTAAACACATTCAAATATACAGAGTATTTATCAATTTTATGGAAAATAAATGTAACTTGTGTGAATTCTTAACGGGAATTTAAAAAAAAAAATCCAGTTTTTTTATTGTTTAACAATTAAAAAACTCGTTTTTTGGGGGGAAAAAATTTAAAAATAGCAGAAAAAAAATATTTTTTTTTAAATATGTAAGCATATTTTAGCAGATAACTAGAAAACATGATAACTAATTCATCAAATTTAAGTTATCATTATTTCTCATTATTTCTCTAAGGTTTCATGAAAAAGCAAAAAACTTTCTTATTAACTTATCAAATTTCGAAGATTCTATTATATATTTTTTCTATAGCATTTTTACTTTAGTAACCACTTTTAAGCATTTTCTCCTTTATAGTTTCTACATTTCATTGATATACTGAAGTTGTTATGAAAAACTTCAATATATGTAAGAACAAATGCTGTTTTAAACATGTAATATGAGAGTAAAAGCTAGACATATTTTTTATATGGCTCTTTCAGCATCGTAAATTTTTATCTTAAAAAATGGATAATCAGTATATTAAATAGACAACCTGAAAAATATATTATTATCCTTTTATTTTCTTAAAGAAAAGGTATTTTTTGATTACTGCATTTAACATCCATTTACGAAATTAAATCACACTTTCAACACATTTTGTTAAAATGAGAACTTTATTTTCTAAGATATTGTCTTCTAAACGGAAATAATGTCGGAGTTGAATGCACATTCAGAAATCTATTATAAAAGTAGATTAAAAATACCTAATTTTAATCAATTAAAAATAAAATTATAAATTAAAAATAAAGAAACAAAAACTTTTTTATTACCAAATTCCATAAAAAATAACCAAAAGTAAACTGATATACCAGAATAGTTTAATTATGTTTAGAAAATTAATGTGCTATCATCAACGGTTAAAGTATGTCCTTTATCTTTTCTAATTCGTATAAGTAATGGAAGTTTGTAAAGTTAAATATATTCTGTAAACTATGTAAAAATAAAAATAACATAACTATAAATTCAGGCGTTGTTAACTAATGGCTCGTTTTATTATATAGAGAAGTGTACGTGTACAGTCGGGCGAAAAAAAAAAGATAACTCCCTATGCATTTTAATCACAAATAGGTCTCAGAAAAAAGAAAAAAAGAGAGACGACAGAGATCCCTTTGACTGGAAATGATGCCTTTGTTCCTTTGATGTTAAAATAGTAAGTTTGAGCAGTCGTTATTGTACCAAACTCGAAAATTTTTAATACGAACACCCAACTTTGACAGAATATTGGGGTTTTTCAATAAATTGTACCTTAGGAAAATAATAAGGATGTCATTCTGCTAATTATTTTAGGAATTATGCAGGTTGAAAGTTTGGAGCTCCTAATGTTAAATTTATTTTTAATCATTGCAAACCTGATTGCAATGTCAGTAGTTTCTACAGCAGGGCGCGAAATTTCGCTCGCCACCTCGCCATTGGCGAGCAGATATTTAAGGTTGGCGAGTAAGTTTCGTTTTTTAAAATGTTGTGCTTCAAATCAAACTATGTAAGCTCAGAATATCGTGCCTCAATCTAACGATACGCGGAAGTGTTTTAAAATCAACCGACAGCATTTGTCTTCCACCAGAGGAAAAAATACGCGTCATCTACTTCCATTTCTCTCCTCTACGGAGTAACAATCTCCCCCCGCGCCCGTCTGCATTCGTCTCCCTCTCTTTCGCACTGCGCAAGTGCCAAGACTGTTTTTTTTTTGCTCCAGAGGCCGAATCGGATCGCTCTGTACTCCTGGGCGAAGTGAATCAGGTTTCGCCATCTAAGCACAGGTGCTTGAAACACGGTAAAAATTATTCGTTTTCTTCCATTTTTTTTTTGTTTTGTTTTCGGTTTAGCGTTTTTCTTGATTCTGTGGTAGTTGGCGGTAATTTAAGTGGCCTTTTTTAGTTTATTTTTCATTTATTGTCCTGAAGAAACGACAAAGCAATAATATAGTGTCATTTTTTATTAAAGGTCATTCATGAAACAAAAAATGCAGTCACAGATGCAGTCACAAATGTTGAAATTGAACACGTGCATTCTCAAGTGAAGCAAAGTGAGATTGGATCTGCTAGCAGCAATAATCCGCTTTTTTCACTTTTCAGCTTTGCTACAACCGGTAAAAGGAAATGTGGCAGTAATTTCCAGTCACCACTTCCAGCTAAAAGAAGATTTAAGAAAGAATGGCTAAGCCGTTTTGAATGGCTTTTGTATGATGATAAAACTAGTTTTGCTATGTGCAAAATTTGTCAGAAAGTGCCTTCCAGTAATGTTGATAAAAAGTGGATCAAAGGCTTTTCTGGGCCTTTTAAAAAAAGAGTCCTTTGTTTTTCACAGCCACAGCAAAATCCACTGTGAAAATATTGCCATTGTAAAGGCTAAATTACACATTAGAATCGCCAATAGATAAATGTCTGAAATAAATAGACCAACACATGTTTTCGCATTTGAAAAATATATTCTTGTGGCGTACTATGTTGCAAAGCATGAGAAACCATTTAAAGACTTTGTAGATCTTTTGGGCTTAGCCGAGAAATTAAATGTGGATATTTTAACAAAGTATGACAATGAAAAACAATGCAGGTATTTTATCCATTTTATTGCTACAACTTTGAAGATTTAGTGGAAAAAGTAAAAAAGTGTATATATGTCAGCATTCTGATTGATGGCTCCACAGATAGATCATGCAAATGTGTATGTTCGATACGTGGATGCAAAAGATAATCATATCAAAGAGGACATATTAGGAGTAATAGAGCTACCAAATTCTACTTTATCCAGTTATTTCACAGCCATAACTGATCATCTAGATACGATTATATGTCCAAATGAATATAGAAACAGGTATTATATTGTAGGATTGGGTACTGATGGTGCTTAAAATATAGTTGGATACAAAGCAGGATAGGCTATGAAAATGAAATCTAATTGTCTTAAATTGATAAACATTCACTGCCTTTCACACCGTCTGCAGTTAGCTGTTTTGGATGCATGTGATGAAATTGAATATCTTAAAACATTTGATTCAGTGGTTAGGACTATTTTCAATTTTTACCATGCCTCTGCTAAAAGATTTCATATTTTAAAAAAAACTGCAGAAAATCTAGGAGAAGAAATTCTTAAACTGAGTGATATTCACACTATTAGACGGTTATCCAGCAAAGAAAGTGCTGTTAAATCTCTCTTGCAATCTTGGAATAGTGTTGTAAGCCATCTTGAACAGGTGGTCCATGGAAAAGACAATGATAGAGCTAAAGCTAAATGTTTGCTGAAAAGTTTGAAGGATTATAATTTTTTTAAAGTTCTGTACTTTATCTTGGATTTCTACAGGAAATTGAATCCTTAAGTGTGGCATTACAAAACAAGGAAGTTTTAATGTCATCTTTGAAAATAAAAATTGAACATTGCATCTCAGTTCTGGCAGGTCTCGAATCTAGTGTTGGACCAAGCGAACAGGTGTTTTTGGACATCCATCTCAGGGATAATCTAGGACGTGCAGCTGACAAATATTAAAAATGGGGAGTAAGAGTTTTAGACTTTAAGAGAGAGATTAATTAAATATGCAAATATATACATCACAGAATGACTGCAATCTATGTTAACAGATGTGCTAACATCTCTGCATGTTTTTGACACTTTGGGTTGGCCTCCCAAAGAAAAAATTCTTCAATTTGGGATAGAAGAAATAAAGAATCTCTACATGTATTTGAACCCAAATCACTTTAATGAAAAAGTAGATATTGTATTGGCAGAGTGGGCGGAATTGAAGTTTATGTTCTTTTCACTAACACTGAAAGATATGCTGGAGAAGTTTTGCAGTGAAAAGTGTTCAGCAAGATTCCCCAATTTGCTCCAGATTCTTTGTGCTGTTTTACCAGTGAGCACAGCTTCGTATGAGAGAGGCTTCAGCTGTCACAACAGATTCAAGACTTCATACAGAAACTCTCTGAAAACTGAAACACTGGATGATTCTTGCTCAGAATTTCTCTCAATGGACCCACCGTAACAGAGTTTGATCCTACAGCTGCGATTGACAAGTGGTATTTCAGTGCAGAAAGGCAGCTCTATAGAAACATGAAGTACTAAATGTTCAGGAACCTTTTCTTTCATGACTTTCTAGTGGTATGTGACAATTTCTGTAATCATTGAAACCTTATGGTAACCTTATTTTGAGTTATTATTATTATATATATATTTTTTTTTCCAATAAATATGTTTTGATTTTTCAATTTCTACATTCTTTTACGATTTAGGTCATTAGAAAGTTCTCCATACTACATATGTTAACATTTTAAAAATTGTTCATATTTTTCATGAATGTAAAATATTATGGATTTAACATACAGCTCCTTCTACAAATGGGCAATTTAAATTTAGTTTGCCATAAATAATTCATTTGTGCAAGTGTGGTGCCCGATGTTGTTGTCTGAATGTATGTAAAATAGTGGCGAGCAAAAATTTTAGTCTGGCTAGTACCTTTTCCACTGAAATTTCATGCCCTGTTCTAAAGCTTAACTAAAGAATTACTTGGCAGAAAAAGCTGTAATTTGCGGATTCACATATTTGGACTTTTAGAAATTGATTTCTGTTAGAAACAATTATAGGTTACAATTCAAAAAAATTTTTCGAAAACCAATTTTACAAAATGTATATTTTCGAAATACATTTTCGAGAAAAAAAAATCAAATCTGACCCATGAATGTTTTAGGAGAAATCAATTTCTAGAAGTTTCAAATATGCGAATATAAAATTACACCTTATTCCGCCAAGTAACTCTTGGGTTATGATAAAAAAATACAAATATTGCCGGTCATTTTGTAATGATTACAAAATATTTTAACATTAGGATTACAAATCTTAAACCTTCATAATTCTTAAACTACTTGACAGAATGACTTCCCATTTGGTATCGAACGGTAAAATTTACCGAAAAAACATAATATGATGTTAAAATTGATATTTGTATTGAAAATTTAAAAGTTTGGCGCAATATGAATACCCCTACTAAGCTAGTTTTTAAACATAAAATGAAAGACGACATAATTTTCAGTCGAATAGCTATTTCCGTTTTTTGGGAGAGACAATTTTATGATTAAAATGTTTCAGGTTTTCTCTCTGTCTGTTTCTTTTTTTCTGCCTTCTGTATATCAAAGGTAGTAAGGGCAAACCTAAGACGCATGCATTTGCAATTAAATCATTGGGTGTTTTCCAATAAAATATCAAAGAATATTTAAAAACAAAAAATTTTAAGAATGAAACAACTACTTTAATTGGAATTAATTCTTACGCACCTGAATGGTTAATCTAAAGAAATATTTTTTTTTTATATTTTAAATTTTCACTCTTACCTTTGTTTTAAAAAATCTTCAAAATCCTATATGGAACATACATATAAAAATTTACCTACATTTCAAATTTCATTATTTTAGAACAAGCGGTTGAGGGTGGATGTTAATATGACTGTCATTGTCAATTATGTTTCTATGATATGCCGAAAAAATATTAGACACTATAATAAAGAATGTTCAATATACTAATGTCTTCCTCGGATTTTTTTAAATTTACTATGAAAGTACCACTGCAATACGAAAAGTAGAAGTTACAAGTTATAATTGGAATATTTCTATTTCGGAAAATCTTTTATATTATTGGAATTAAACATTATATTAGGTTCACGATTATTTTTTTAACAAATGAAATTAATAATGACTAATTAAGAATAAATAATGAAAGGAATTTTCCATAATCCCAATCCACAACCCATCAATTGCTACAAATAATCGAGATGCTATTACAATCTAACACGGTGATTTTCTAGGGATTGAAAACAATAAACTCTGTCCTTTAAAAATGAATAAGGAAATGGGATGATAATTAAATAAATGTTATGAAACAAAGTAAAATGTCCAAAAATTTGAATTTTTGTAGATAATAATAATAATTAAAAGAAAAACCCCAAAACAACTGTTGAAGTCATATATGTCTGTCATTGTCAATTAGATTTCTAAGGTTTGCCTCAAAAATACCGCTACAGTTTCATAATCAAACACCATATAAAGATGTTCAATATACAGAAACCTTCATCTTATTTACAGTGCATTTACCTTTGAATTCAATCTATATATATATATATTTAATACTCAAATTAAATACATATTATACATATGACCTTTTCAAGCTATTCAACTTTAGAAAAGAAAATTAATAATGACTAATAACTATGAACCTCATAATCCTAATACAAAAAAATTTCCTTTCTGTATTCGGTGTAATTTTAAAAATAGCTCTATGATTTACAGGTGATTAAGTAATACCTAAATTAAAAAGTGTACTTGCATTAAAAAGTTTAATGGTGCAAAAAGACGGTAATAAAATCATTGTTATTATACCATATAAAGTTTCCAAAAACTGAATTTTTGAAGATAATGGAAAAAAAAAATTGAATGAGAGCGCTTAGTTGCATGCCAAAAATATTAAGATTAAATAATCATGCCATAAGTTGGCAGCATTTTCACATGAAAAAGCAATTTACACGTACTTTTGAAATTCTTCTGATACATATGAAGTATTCAAATTTACGATAAAATTATAGTATTAGGTATCACGAAATTCTCATTCACGATGAGGCTGTTTCGAATAACAAAACTGGTTTATAACTATTTCTGTAATGTAGAGGTCTTACGAACGACTAATATGAAGCGCAAATCTTACGTAAATGAGAATAATAGTTGTGTATACAAAGATAACGAATACAGTTTTGGATTTATATGAAAGAAATAGAAAAAAATATATATGGAAGAGCTTATATGTAATTAAGTATAATTTTTAAAATATATTTTTTACATGGATACTATATACATATTCGAAAAAATCACACAGGCATTTAATTTGTAGCTACAGTTACAAAAAGGGTGTCTGCACATAAGTAAGTGAGTGATTTGTAGCTACAGTTACAAAAAGGGTGTCTGCACATAAGTAAGTGAGTATGTCCTACACAATGAAACTCCTAGCAACCCTAGCGGCACAATGCGGAAATTAGGGATCCTGTTTCGAAAACTACTGGCGATATGGGGAACAAGCCAAATTGGAATTTCTCAACCTCGTCAATTTAATAAGAAATGACACGTCTAAACCAAAAGCAAAAGTTTACTAATATCAGTTGGTACGTGATTTATGCATCTGTTTTGGCAAAAACTTAAGATTTGTTGTCACAGTAACGATAATTTTATTTTTTTTGTAAAATTATCGGGTTTTCCCCCTAGTATATAAAAAATATTTTATGATATTTTATAAAGTGTAAAAACTGCATTTTCTTACGCATCCCAATTAATTAATTTGTCATATCCAAGGGAAAATAGCTACCTGATAACTTATATATCAAATATATATATATATATATATATATATATATATATATATATATATATATATATATATATATATATATATTCTAAGAAATAATTAATTATTATGAAGGATCAGTTACTTAAGTTCTTAAATATGAAGATATCTTACTTTTAAATTTATCTTACAAGTACTTCAAGAAGCAACAACCTTTTAAATAGCATCTCGAGTTAAATAAAGTTTAGAAAGATCTCTTAAAATTTCCTAAGATCAGTTTGCCAATTTAAATAATTCCATATAAATTGTGCTCATATTATCAAAAAACTCACACAATATAAAATACAGTACTTCTGTAATTTAAGGTTATGGATAAAATGCGATAAATAAAGTACATTTCTCACAAGTTTCTTACTACCATCACCAGATGTAAATTCAAATGAGGTTTGAGAGAAATAATTGTTATGAACAAAGTATTTTTGTTAAATTGTATCAGTATTTCAAAAACCTGTTAGAATTAGCTATATTGTAACAAAGTTTCAATAACGAATGTTAGATATTTCTTGGACGAAGCTATCATTGATTTTAAACCTTAAAAAAGATAAAATGTATCGATCGTAGCAAGCGTAGAAAGAAAGGTTTGGATAATAAATACCTTTTGAAAATAATATTCCTTCAAATAGAAGTAATACAAATATAGTGAAGGTATTACAAAAAGTTTTGGCATGTAGAAGCTGTCGCTATAGCTTGGCATAAAGAAGCTATTGCTATAGCTTGGCATAAAGAAGCTATTGCTATAGCTTGGCATAAAGAAGCTATCGCAAATCAATGTTTCCAATACAAAGTAAAATAGAGTGAGTTTGCAGATGCAAGTGTACAGTGCTAACAAGAACTATAACTTTAAAATATTAAGTAACATGCTTTTATTGATCAATTTTCAAGTTTTACGCACTGTTATAACTCTCATATATTTAATATTGTTTCTGTATTTTAGCAAGTGTAGTTTGGCGCAAATTTAATTTCATAGTTGTGGCTCTATTGTTATAACTCTAATGTTACCAGCATCATCCGCATTTGATTGGTTTGTGAAATATTTTTCCGCATGTGTGAAGAGCGAGTTTTTGCTCATGATGGTATACGGCTTTGGAAACTTTCGAATACTGCATTATCATCGACAATAAACTTGTGCGCAGCATAAAATGAACCATTCAATGGAAGTAGGTCAACAATCGATTGCAAAGTTTGACCCAGACATCTAGACAGACAGACAGACAACAAACGAAGTTAAAAAAAAAAGCAAAATGTACTCAGTTTTGAGTATTTCCTCCTCTTATACCAGCTCCGACTATTTAAATCTCGATTTTGAAAAACTCAGGTACTCGTATATTTCACGCGCCACTGAAAACATAAATTAAACCAAACACGATTTTTAAGACATATAGTTGGTTTCAGTCAACCTATTCACCAAACAGTCTAGAATACATCCATACGAAAATATGCTCATTATAAAAGTATGATTATTCAATTTTTGCTCTTTTATTATTTTATGCAAATTAAAAAAAGAAATTAGAAATTTCAAAATGTAAAATTACTGCTAATCTTAACTTCTTTTCAAACGGATACTTTACTGATAATTTGAGACTAGAATAATATCGTCATTTTACATTTTTAGTCAAGTTCAGTGAATTACACTTTCAATTTCATCACTTTTCAACTGAAGTAAAATGCATAAAGCTATTTATTCAGGGGAAATTAAAATGTAATACAATATCTAACAAGTATTTGTTAAAAACATTTTCCAAAGATAAAATGACACAACGTCCTAAAAAGGACTGAACTCTTTTAAAATTCAATAATAACTAAATAGTGACAGCAATTGAAGTAACTTTTGAAAGAGATTAATGTGTCATGTGGGGAATTTTATTAGTGTGATTTTGTGTTTTATATTCAAATATCACCGATTGATGAAGCTCTCCTCTTTCAAATTTTTAGAGCTCTCAGTCTAATGTATAAAAATGGATAAAACAACACTCAGCTTTTGACCTTATTTTTATTTCGCTATTGAAATGCCAGAAAATGTTTAGCATTTCGGAATTGCAAAGTTATTTTTAACAGTATTATATCTTGAAGTAGTGTAGCGTCATCTATTTTTAATATTTGGAACTAAAACAAAGAAGTATAGTAAAAAAAAAAATCGCGACTATACTACTCTCCTGCAGAAACAACTTCAACACTTGTGACATTCTAGTGAATTTTTTAAATGTCCAATACATTTTAAGATACTCTGTGAGTAAAATAAAGTCTCACATAACTGTATCAAGCAGGGATTGTTTACACCCGTTATAAAGTATAGCTTGTTAATTTTTAATTTGCAGATTCATCATTTAAAATGTATCAAACAAAATTAAATTGCTCACCCCCACCCCATGTACAAAAAAACTAAATATAGTTTCAATATTACTGCAAATTCAAGCACATAACAAGATTGTATTTTTACCATTCGAAAATGAAACACCTCATCATACAGTCTATTTGAAAAGCAATTTTCCACTTTTATGAAACTCAAAATTTAAAAAGAGTAATTCCTTTTTAATCGGAGTTTCATTTTAAACTAGAAACGATGAAAGCATTGTTGTTTAATAATGATGTTGTTGGAAAGCGGGCATGTTTCCGCATGGATTAATTCAAATAGGTATCATAACGCAGCTTTAGATTTTCAACAGAATGACTAAGTTAAATAATCTTAAATGTGAATGAAATATTTCAAAAGAAAATGATTTCTTTCTCCGAAGACATAAATCATTATGATAGCTATACTAATATTATAAAGAAGTAACGTGGCTTGTTTGCAGGGGGTAATCTCTGAAACTATCAAACCGTTTTAAAAAGTGATGGTGACAATCCGTGCTGTAACATAGGTTATATTTTATGTTTGTGCCACTATCCCCACGGGGGTAGAGAAGCGAAATACATTCTAAAATTTAGATTTTTTTTATTCTGAAGGCGTTAGAAACATGAAATTTAGCATGGTAGATACTTATAGGATGTAAGGGCTCTCTAAGAACAAATTCTAAAAACAAATTTAAAGTGCTGAAATGAGCGAAAAGCGTTCTAAGAGCATTCTAAATTACAAATTCTATGGAATATCTGTAACTACAGAACCATTTTCAAAAGTGATGGTGGCAAATTGATGGTGACAGTCCCTGATGTAACATAGGCTATATTTTATGTCGGTGCCACTACTTCTAGGTGGTGCAGGAGCGAAAAACGTTCTAAAATTGAGATTTTTACGATACTGAAGGAGCTAGAAACTTGAAATTTGGCATGGTAGTTACTTAAAAGATGTAAATGCTTTCTAAAAACAGATTAAAAAAAGTCGAAATTTAAAAGGCTGAAATAAGCAAAAAGCGTTTTAAAAACAAATTACAATTTCTATTGAATCTCTGGAACTACCGAACCGATTTCAAACGCAATGGTGGCAAATTGATGGTGATAGTCCCTGCTCTAACATAGGCTATATTTTATGTCGGTGGCACTATACCACAGGGGTGTGGTAGCGAAAAACGTCCTAAATTTGAAATATGTGTGATATTGAAGGGATTAGAAACTTGAAATTGAGCGAGGGAGTTACTTATCAGATATATATTCTCTCTAAGAACATTTTCCAAAAAATTCGAAATTTTAAAGTGTGATATGAGAGAAATGTATTCTAAAAACGCTCTAAATTACAATTTCTATGGAATTGTTAAGAACAGAAACTTGAAATTTGACATTTCTGATACTTTTTAAGACGCAAGTGCACAGACAGAACAGTTTATTTCTTTTAAATCGAAATTTAAAAGGATGAAAGAGGAAAAAACGCTCTAAATTACGATTTTTAAAAATACTGACAGGATAAGAAACTTCAAATTTTGCATGGCGGTTAATTTTAAGATACAAATTCTCGCTAACAATAGTTTGTGAAGAAATTCAAAATTTCAAAGGGTGAAATGAGCGGAAAGCGTTTTGAAAGCGTTCTAAATTACGATTTCTATGCAATTGTTACGGATAGAAACTTGAAATTTGACATTGCTGTTGCTTTTAAGACGTAACTGGTCGCACAGAAGAGTTTTTTTGTTTTAAGTGAAATTTAAAAGTGTGAAATCGCGAAATAAGTTCTAAAAACGTTCTAAATTACAAATTATTTGGAACTGTTAAGGCTAGAAACTTGAAATTTCGCAAGGTTGTAACTTACGTAAATTATCACCCAGGACAGTTTACTAAAAATGCACTGTATGTTCTAAAATTGCACTGTATGTGGTACAGTTGGTATAGAAGCTTCGTATTTGGCATAATGGTTACTTTTAAAATGCAAGTGCTCGCTAAGACTGGTTTCTATAAAAATCAAAATTTAACAGACTGAAATGAGCGGAAAACGTTCCAAAAATGTTCTACATTATGATTTAAGGGGTCTCAGGAGTCTTACTTTTCCTCCGAAGATACAAGTTTGCATCATGCCACATTTTATTTTATTTCTGATTTCATGTAACACACAATAAAATGAAATTTTTACCACTAATAGGTCAATAGCTGCTTGATTTAACATAATTATTTCAATGCTGTACAATTCATATTTAATTATGTAAAAAAAAGTCTAATTTTTTTTTTTTTAAGTAAAAAATGTTTTTGCCTGGTATCCACTGCGCGCAAGGTTGTAGAAAAAATATTGCTTCAAAAATAGCAAACAAAACTGATAATGATGTAAAATTGATGTATCTTGAACTTATAGTTCAATTTCAAGCGATTAAAAATTTAATTTAAAAAAAATAAATTTAAATTGTAAAATGTTTAAAAAAATCCTTTTTTTTTTGTTAAAAAAAAGACTAATTAAATTTTTTTAAATTTTAATTGCTTGAAATTGAAGTATAAGTTCAATATACATCAATTTTACATCATTATCAGTTTTGTTTGCTATTTTTGAAGCAATATGTTTTCTACAACCTTGCGCGCAGTGGATACCAGGTGAAAAAGCTTTTCTACTTTTTTTTAAAATTTAAACTTTTTTTTACATAATTAAATATGAATTGTACAACATTGAAATAATTATGTTAAATCAAGCAGATATTGACTTATTAGTGTTAAAAAAATGTATTTTACTGTGTGTCACATCAAATGAGAAATAAAATAAAATGTGACATGATGCAAACTTGCATCTTCGGAGGAAAAGTAAGATTCCTGAGACCCCTTAATTGGATTTATTTGGGTTAGAAACTTGAAATTTAGTATAGTGGTAACTTTTAAGATGCAGACGCTTGGTATAAACAGTTTATTAAAAATTCGAAATTTACAGATGTAAACGTTATCAGGTATCAACGTTTACAGAAAACGTTATAAATTATGTTTTTTTCTAAATTAATAGGGATAGAAACTTAAATTTGACATGCCTGTTATTTTAGACCAAAGTGCTCCCACAGAACACTTTTTACAAAATTCAATATTGAAAAATGTGCAGAAGCACAAAACTTTCTAAAATTGCGATTTTAGAGATGCTGCTGCTTGGTCTAGAAAATTGAAATTTGGCATGATGGCTATTTTTAAGATTTCAGTGCTCGCTAAAAACGGTTTCTAAAAAATTTGAAATTTAAAAGAGTGAAATAAGCTGGAAAAGTTCTAAAAAACTACTAAACTATGATTTATCTCAAATTGTTAGGGATAGAAACTTGAAATTTTACATGGCTGTTACATTAGAGACAAAAATTCATCTACAGAACTGTTTTTAAAAATTGAGAAATTTTAATGCGCGCAGGAACAAAATAGTTCTAAAATTGCAATTTCTGTGATGTAGTTATTACAGAACTTTGCCTAACTTGAAGATTGGAGTTTGGCTTGATGCTTACTTTTAAGATGTAAATACTCGCTTAGAACAACTGTTTCTAATAATTTCTAAATTTCAAATGAAAAATGAAATGAGCGAAAAACCTTCAAAATATGTTCTAAAGTATAATTAATTTGCAATTAATTTTAGCTCTTCTCATTCATTTAAGTCTCATGTTCGCCTAAAGCAGTATAAGAATGATGTTTATTCAAAATGTGGCATAATTAGTATTCTTTTAATTATCTATGGCAGTAAAGTTTCCTCCAATAAAAAATGGCCCACGAATACCACTTGGCATTTTTCAACAATTACGCGAGCAATCCGCGGGTTTTGCTGGTAAAGCAAGAGGCCCTAAAAGTGTATGTCCGGGGTAATTTTAAAAACTACCTGATGGATTTTTTTGCAGTTTTGTAACATCGGATAGAAAAAATTGGTCATTATGATGTATAATAGTATATAAATATAACCAGGATTTTTTATAATAAAATTTGGTATCTTAGTTTCATTTTGGACGTAAATGTTGCTATTGGTATATGTCTTTGATCTTGGTGACGGTATATTATACTATCATTTGGTTAACGGTCTTTGGAAACGGCTACATCAATTAGAGTTTTAAAAAAAAATACAAACCCCTCAAAAAATAAAATAGAAAACTATTACTTTTTTTATTTAAAATACAAAGAAAAAGTTTCAATGAGAAATAATATTATAAAACAAAGATATTTAATTTAAATATAAAAGGTATGTTTGTACGGCTTAAAAGAAATATTCAATGTCAAAGGCGGCCATTGAAACAATATTTGTCAATTTATCACTTTTGTTGCCTATATTTGACACCTGAAGAAAAAATTTACTTTTAGGTCCTCTTGATTTATCAAATATACCGTGAAGCAGACGATTTAAAAAAAATATATACAGTGTCTCACATAAGTGATGGGACACTTGTGCTTTACAAAAGGAAACTAATCAAATAAATTAAAAAAACATGTACACATTTTTTTGTGGGTGTGTTTCATACTTAAATTTAGTAAAGATTATTACATAACATACATTTTGTCAAAATATTAAAATATTATTTTAATAAAAATACAAATGTTTAGAACGGAGCAAAAAATAGCTCACATAAGTGATGGGACACCATTATATATGCAACAAAAATCGTCTGAAATAAGCAATAAAAATATTTTTTGGGGTTTTATTTTTACTTAAAAGCAATTGGCAATAATTTATAAAATCGTCTGCAGTATTTCTCTCCAGTTTGTTTTGGAATTTTTGTGTTTTTTAGCTCTGTGTAGCCATGAATGCTAAACGAAAAGAAACTTCGCCTGAAATTCGAAAATTAGTTATTAATTTGCATATTGAACGTGGAAAATCTATTAGAAAAACTGCTGAAACAGTTAACTTGAGTCGTTCAACAGTTTTCAATATCATTAAACGATATAAAAAGAATCATATGATTCAGGATAAAAGAAGACCTGGCCGACCATCAAAGCTATCCAATGGAATAAAGTGAATTATCGTTCGAAATATTAAAAAAATCCAAGAATTAGTGTTTCAAAAGTTGCTGCTGATTTACAAGCATTATATGGAATAATTGTTAATCCTGAGACTATTAGAAGGGTAATTCGATCTGCTGGATATCACGGTAGAGTAGCCAGGAAAAAATTCTTCGTAAGTGAAAAGAATAGAAAACTCAGACTAGCTTTCGCAAAATCCAACATAAATAAGAATTCTGATTACCGGAATAAAGTTATATTTGCTGATGAGAGTAAATTTAATATATTTGGTTCTGACGGTAGAATCTTGGTGTGGAGAAAACCCAGGGAAGAATTTCGCAAACAGAACTTGATACCAACAGTAAAACATAGTGGAGGAGGAGTTATGGTATGGGGGTGTATGTCGTCCGCTGGAGTTGGTAATCTTGTTTTTATTGACAGTATAATGGATCAGTACAAGTATATTGATATTTTAAAGCAAAATTTGAAATCTTCAGCACGAAAATTGAACCTTCATAACGATTTTAAATTCTACCAGGACAATGACCCCAAGCACACTGCTCTGAACGTTAGACTCTGGCTGCTATATAACTGTCCTGAAATAATAAAAACACCACCACAATCTCCAGACTTAAATCCCATAGAGAATATTTGGCAAGAATTGGAATCAAGAATTCGCAAACACACCATTTCTTCAAAACAACAACTAAAATCGGTGCTTCAAGAAGAATCGGGTAAAATCACTCCAGAAATCACAAAAAAATTAGTCGAATCCATCCCAAAAAGATTAAATCATGTTTTAAAAGTAAAAGGAAATCCAACAAAATATTAAAACCTTTTAAAAAGTAAAATTTTTGGATAAATATTTGATGGAAAAGTAAGTGTCCCATCACTTATGTGAGCCATTTTTTGCTCCGTTCTGAACAATTGTATTTTTACTAAATTAATATTTTAATATTTTGACAAAATGTATGTTATGTAATAATTGTTACTAACTTTAAATATGAAACACACCCAAAAAATTTTTGCACATGTTTGTTTATTTATTTTATTGCAGTTTCTTTTTATAAAGCACAAGTGTCCCATCACTTTTGTGAGACACTGTATGTTTTATATGTATTGTAAATTTTATCTCTCATTTACAGACGATTTTTGCATTTCCAGTTGAATTTTTATGTATGACGTGGACAGTGTTTTTAATTAAATAACGACAGGGCCTTATAAAAAAGATGTAAAACATCATTGCACCCGTACGATGCTGGAGCGGGTTGCTAGTGAATCAATAAGCGAAAAATTGTTTTTTTTATAATTTCAAAATATTTTAGAAATATTTTTATTTAAACTTTAAAATATAATTTTTATACCAAAAATACAGTCAGAATCAGACCGAGTGGAACATCCAACCTGTAAAATTTATAGCTTCTATGCTCCATCCGTATATATATATATATACATATACACACTAGTGTGCAAAACTTAAGCAACAAACACGAAATGCTAATTTCCGAACACGTGAGTACTCAAAAGGAAATTCTATAAACAGCAAGTGTAGACAATAGGTACTATCCTAACAGAACAGACAGTCGATAACAAATAGTCTTCTTGACATCACAAATGGTAATAATTGTCACAGTCACTACAATGAACAGAAATGTGATATCTTTCATTTGTCTCAGTTTTACTCTAATTTCGTCACTCCACTGAACAGTCACCATGACTGCTGCTTTTTGACGAGTCACCAGGTAACTTTACAATGAAGTCATCTTGTGACTCTCATGTGATAATGATTTTGATACTCCATTGTAAAGTCATCACGATAGCTGTTATGTGACGAATTCCCAAGTGACAGAAAAGGAAATCATCTGGTGATTTTTCACAAAGGAGTGCAATGATGACTTCACAATAGAGTGTCGAACTCCTGAAAGTGACCATGCGACTTTATTGTGACATTATTTGGCGACTCATCACAATACAATGCTCACAATGACTTCAAAGTTCAGTCTTCAACTGACAGTGACTTGAGAATCACAAAGTGACTTCATTGTAATGTCACCTGGTGACCCATCACAAAGCGACAGTCTCAGTGACTTTTCAGTGTTAACAATCATTTGAGAGTAATAATGAGACAGTGGAATATTCCATATTTTGATTCACGTAGCGATTGTGACACTTCTAACCATGTGTGACGTCAAGGGGACTTAATATCGACTGGCCGTGCTGTTAGGGTAGTACCTCTTTTCTACACTTGCTCTTTATAGAATTTGCACACCAGTGTATATATATACACTGGTGTGCATACATATATATACACATATATAGTGTGGTTGCACACCAGTGTATATATATATATATATATATATATATATATATATATATATATATATAATTTTCAACAATGTAAACTTACAAGCAGCTTAAGTTACTTGTAAGTTTACAGATTAGGATCATTCGGAATGTTGAATATTCACTGGATAAACACTTTTTTCGAAAAATAATAAACTTGTTCTTTCACTACACCGGAAGATGAAGATATTTTAATAATATTCTAGTATATTTAATAATCTATGCTGAAAATGTAATTTTGATTTTTTTTTTAAATTTTCTTACTTGTTTTTAGTTTGAATGCTTCAAGAGTAGAAGTGTTTTATTAATTTTTTAAGATAAAAGTAATTTTCCCTGAAAAATAAATTACATTTAGCTGTTATTTTCTTTTTCAGTATCATCAAAATTTTCTGTAAAAAATATTTTTTTAACAACCAGACTCAAATGAATTCATGAAAAGTAATCAAACATACCTATTTAAATGAACTGAAAACTGCGGTTTTTAATTAAACCTCACATTTATAACTTTCACCAAAAGTAATTAAATATAGTGAACATTCTGTTAGCTTGTTACATTAAATTAGTTTTAGTTGAATACAAAGTAGGAATTAGAATGGATGGCCGGATATTATGTAACTTCCACTCTGTTCTGTAATTTAAAATAATCTGCTTCTTTTTTGCGTTTCAAGTGAAACATTTTGGATAGTTATCAGTTTAGAAAGTCAGCAATATGCGTTTAAAATATGTGAATAAATGATACAATTAGTAACAATAGCGCGTTTTTGAAAACCCAAACCCCCGAGAAAGACTCGCTATGTTATATTTTAGTTCCTGAAATCTAGAATAAATCCATAATGCATTGTTTCTGATCTTCCAAATAGCGAAACATTTCAAAATATATAGAAGCATAATAAAATACGCATTCTTGTTTAAAACAAAATAGATTTTGTAGGAAAATAATATTTTTCAATTAAATTGTTTAAAGGAATCTACTGAAAAATGAGAACATGAAACCACTCGTTTTTAATAGATTTTTAAAAAATTGTTCACTATATTTACAGTTTGAATTTTGTCTAAAATCTGCGAATTTCAAACTTAACGAACTATATCTTAATGTGGATATAACAATGGCTGTCTATTACAGACGAGACGGTTTCGATTTTTATAACAACCTTCGGACTCGGGTTCATTCCTTCTGAAGCTGAAAATTTTATTTATTTTATTTATTCATGTATAGAAATAATCAAAAAAACTTTTATTCTTTTTTCTTGAAAAATACTTATTCCATTTCAAGTTATTTTAATGCTATTTTTTAAAATCAGAATGGAGGTAAAACTAGAAGGCGCCACCGGCGCCCTCACGGCGCCGAGCGAGCCCTTCTACTCGTCGTGCCCAAGTTCTGTGGAACTTTTATCGCGTCAGCGGCTTTGTCTCGCCGCGGCGCTCCGACCGATTCAGAGGGGTCGCATTCGAGCGAGGCCTCTCAATCCTTGCCCTGGTGTCGATGACAGAGGTCGTTACGATCCGGCGGAAGTTCCCACCATCAAAGGAGACTTCCCCACATGACACCCCTGATGAACCGTAGGGACTGTCGGACGGCTTCATCGCCGAGAACCCAAAAGGGAGTCGGGTCATCCACCATATGTCCGGCATCTCTACGGCCCTTGCTTTCCCGCAGAGTCCGATCGTAGGCAGGTAGGGAGGAACCAGCTACTGGGCTCATCTTCCGCGGGCTCAGAATGGAGGTAAAACCAAAATCGTATTTTCTATTCTAGTATTAGAATGCTATTTTAATAGAAGATTTGTGATATTTGCAGATTTATGTCTGACATCGACGGCGACGATCTGTGGATATGGCGTCAGCCGGAAGAGGCGCCACCAGTTTGCTGTTCGTTTGATTTTCGTTTGTGACAAATAAACAGTAAGTTATTTTTTAATTGGATGGGTATTTTATTTTTTTATTTGGAGATCTAACGCGAAAGTAATATTTTCTTCTGTTTTTAGTTAACTACCATTAGCTTTCGGTTTGCAAATTTTTAGTGTTCTATTATGTACGAGTCATAATCGATCTCATGTGAAAATAACGTTAGTGGTTCTTATATTTATTTTTCATTATGAACTCTGCTGATGCCGAAGCTCTGTTCTGCACATTCACGAAGTCACTTTTATTCGTAAGTAGATGTAATTGGCATGTATAGTTATTCAGATAAAAAGCAGTGGAACAGTTTTTCCTCTTTTCTTAAAAAGCATTGGCGCTTTTAGATAACGGTGTCAATTTTTAAATATAAATTGATTTTCAGGTACACGACAATCACGAAAATATTTTATGAGGAAGGAATCGATTATAATTTAAGATGTACACTTTTCATAAGAAATTGGAAAACGTTATTCGATTCTTCGGCATGTAAATAGTAATTTCTGTAAATTGCATGCATTTATTCTTAAAACATCCTCTTAAGTATGAAGCATTTTTTATTTGATACCAAAGTTCTCTTTTGATAAGATTGAATGTAAATTTTCATAAAACTAATTGTGCGCTGGTATAGTATTATATTACAGTATTTACAGTTATAACTATATTATTACATAATTATTTCTATGTAAGAGGTTGTTTAAAAATGGTATATTACTTTTGAAACAACTTTTAAATATTATGTAATTTTTTTTTCTATTGCATACTTTTGGTATTAGGTTCGGGCGGACTCGGGCTCCGAAAAAAGAGCCCGAACTCTTCTCTACTGTCTACGTATGTATGTGAGACTGTTACTGATTCATATGTGATATATAAAATCATTTTGTTTACTTTTCTTCGATTGCAGTGATTTATTATTGATACATTTGTAATAGCTGAGTTATACAATAGATAAACTACATAAAACCGAAGTATACATACTGGAAGAAGAGTGCCTCTTTTTACCATGATTGAAATTTAAATAAACGGCTATTGTATGCCAAAAACTATCCAAAACTGAGTACATTTTGCTTATATTTTACTTATATTTTGCTTATAGTTTATAGTACATTTTGCAGTATTTTTTAACGGAGTAAAAAATATATTTGAAGTTGTGAATTGATTATACGAATATGCAAATTTTAATGATATAACTGGGCTTTTTTGCCGTAAATTTTTCCAAAAGTGTGCGCACACTATCTGAAATGAAAAACTTGTAAAACATTAACTTAAATTAACTAGTACCCAAATTATGATAACGAATACTTTGTGATATATATAATTGTTTTTGTAGTTGCATTAAATCTGAACAAACAAAAAAGGCGTGAGAGAAATTGCCCTCTTTTAGTTCAGGAGCGGGAACAATGCCAAGATAGATAAACAAGCAGTTGCTATTTGGAAAATATATTGTCCAGCATATTATATAATGCAATATGCTATATTTTTGAGGAATTTTTTTAAATACCCATTTAAAATGCAAGAAGCAAAGAAATGCATTCTAAGATGTATTTCTAATTTAACGCATAATGTTTTAACAAATTTCGATAGTTGAAATAGATAATTTATTCTTTTAAACAAAATCTCGAATAAAAATATTTCAATAAAAGTTAAAGATAAGAAGCTTTTATTAACTCCCAAAATTTCTTGAATATTCTTTAAATTGACGTCACATTACTAAAATTTTATAGATGTTCCTATATTTCATTTGAATTTTCTGAAAAAATCTTAATGCTACATTATAGTATTATATTACAGTATTTTAGTAAATCAAAACATTCAGGAGTACCCCTATTCATAGTGTATGAAACATAAACCTTACATAAATTCGTATTTTGTTTTTATGAAGTATAAAGCTTAGAAATTGAAACGGTCGCTAACAACAAACATGAATATTTTACAATGCGTACATGAGAAATTATAACACTTATTTAGTAAAAGTGAAATTTACATGAATAAATATACATTTTTAAAACAAAATTCACTCGGATTTCTGTATTTTCAGCACCAATTTCAATGAATAAAGAGATAAAAAAAAATAAAGATATGATAAAGATTATTCTTGTGCAATCTGGAATTACGCTTGTAGTTTCAGTAAATCTCAAGAATAAAGATTAAGAAAGCATGTGACAAAAATTATCCCTGCTTAGTGCCAAGATAAATGAACAAGCGGTTGTTCTTCCAAATATATTTTTTCCAGTATATCATAATAATCAATATGCTATATATTAAAAAAAATAATAAGAAATGTCCATTTAAATTGATCTTTTTAAACAAAGAATATTTTTTAATTAAGTCAAAAATTTCTTTTCCCCGTTCTACAACGCGAAACTTTCTGACACATTTTCTGACTCGTTGTTAAACATAAAAAAATGAAACTTCCATGCATGGTTTTTGGAGTTATTTCTAATCCAACAGCTTTTCTTCATTTACTAGAGGGAAAGGAATTACATCTTCGCTTATAATCGATTGTTGTCTCAGGAGTCAGGTGATTTTTTTTTCTTTCCTGCGCAGTCGCGGCCTAAAATTAGGTTCAAAACGCCAACTTTGACAGCATTTTCAAAAACAAAATTCTGCTTTTACCGAAAAATTAAAACAAACAGTTCGATTACATAGTTTCTTAACAAAGGACCTGCTAATTTGGTACGTTTGCGAACAAAAGTTAATTTATAAAATTGTGTCAGAAAGTAACCAGTTTGGATTTGAGAACATTTTTAAGAATAAATACGAAAATTTTTATTTTGTCTATTAATACTAGAAAAAATACTAACTTTTTTAACACAAACTTTTGAAAAAAATAAGAATTTTTTTCCCCCGAAAAATAAAGCACAAGTGCATAAAAATCTCTGAAATGGAAAACTTTATAGGCATCATTAAGTAAAAGGATTATGTTAAAGATTTCTGCAATCTATAATTACGCTAGTAGTTCCACCAAATCTCAACAAAGATTGAGATGGGTGTGACAAAAATTACCCTGTTTTAGTTCAAGATTGGGAACCATGCCAAGATTGATAAACAAGTAATCGCCCTTCAGAAAATATATTTTCCATCATTTTACATAAAGCAATATGCTTTATTATTTATAAGAAATCAAACGATCCATTTAAGCTGACAAGCAAAATAAGAAAAATGTCTAAAGATATATTTTCTATTTTCTTTTTATTGCTAGTTAATATGCACGCCATTTAGCAAATAAAATATATCTTTTAATTCTTTAATATAAATGTTTGATGACAAACAGTGCCAAGAAAGATAAGCATAGAGTGGCTTTTAAGAACATTTTTTTCCAGTATTTTGTACAAAGCAATTTGCTATATTTATTTGAAAAAAAGATAAATAAATGTTCATTTAACCCCTTGGGGACGAGCGACACGTATACGTGACGCATAAGATTATCAGAATCCTCGATTATTCCCACCAGTTATTTTTTATTGTAAGCTTTCCCTTATTTAATGTTAGCATTTCTGCTATTCAACTAGATGAAAATTTCTGTTTTGAAAAACCGGTGGTAAAATATTAAAAATTCTGTAAAGGACGCTCGTCGCAAAGGGGTTAAATTGCCCAGCATCAAAATGAATACATACAAATATATTTTAATTCTAGTAATAATCCTCACAAAATAAAATAAATCTTTTAATGTTTTAAAGAAAATCATTTATAAGAAAAATTGGTTTAAAATTAAAGGAATAAGACTTTCTTAAACCAGCTAGAATTACAGGGTTTTGGATTTTTTTTTCTTTTAATCGACGTTACAAGGTTTAGTTATTCTGCTATTTTCTACTACCTTCATTTTTGCTAAAACATCTCATATAAATATGCATTACAATAAATTAAAATTTAGTTGAAAATTATTTTTTTTTGTTTTATGTAAAATATCTAGAATTAAATTTATTTATTTATTTATTTATTTAGTATTTTGAACATAAATTAAATCAGCATCAGAATTTTAAAGCGTTATTTGCTTTGGGTTTTCTTGCCATCGTCGTTTTTTTAAATATATAATTAATGTTACATTATAATAATGAATTGTTACTTTGTAGTTGTTTCCATATTCATAATTTAAAATTTTGTTTGCATTAAAAATAAATTGAAAATTTAAAGTAACCACAGTAAATGTATTCATACAATTAAAAAAGAGTAGTTAGCCTATTTTTTAGCAAATCTCGCTATAAATGCTGACGAGATAATAAATATAACTGTGTTAAATAAAATACTACCTATTTTTACCTTGAGTGCGCTCACTGATGCATAAAAAATAATTTTATTTAAATTTGGTTAATTTTTGTCGTGCTAGGAAGCGTTATCAGCATAAAAGAAAGTTGAGAGAAATATGTTTTGTCTAATTTTAAGTTACGTTGTTTTTTCTTTTATTTCACATATGACAAATTATATTAAGTATACTTGGTGCACTTGAAATTTCTCAATTAAATTACTAAAATCAAGTAAAATATTCATGTTTTCTTGGTTACTTTCTTTAATAATATTAAATCAACTAACAGTAAAATAATTAATGATTTTATGTTACATCCAGATAAATTATATATTATTGCTGGATTTAAATTTTCTTCTTTAGTGCATTAAGTTTATTAGAGTGTTGTGTTTACAAGCTAATCATTCCCCTATTAAGCTTTTCTTAAATCAATATATTTTACGTCAACGAAAATGTATTCTAATTAAAATCGGGTTAATTTTAGATTTCAAGTATTTTTCAATACTTCTGCGTTCATATTACCGATTCAAGTAACTATGGAAATTATACGACAGAGAAGAATGCAAATGATTTTAAACAAATTATTTCCAAACATTGTTTATACTCTAAAATTTACGATAAGGGCACTTGGACGATTGTTCCACACAGCACTGAAACTAAAATATATCTTTTATGAAAAATATTATTACCACACTAATTTTAGTGTATTGAACGCATTTTTAAATGTAAGGACTGCAATTAATTCTTTAATGTTTCACAAATGATGTTGAAGGCAATTTTATAACTGTTATTCTGTTACAGAAAATAATGAAATTTTGCGAAAAAAAATTAGTTAAAATTAACGTATTTGAGAGTCAAAATCATATTTATAATTTGAAATTTATGAATATGATACTATCAGAAATATTGATTGAATTCTATGAATACTTGAAAAGGGTTTTATTCTTATTGCAGATCGTATTTTATTTGTAATCTTTCGTTTCCTCATTACAATTTCTAATATACGTTCTTTAATGTTCCAGAACTAGTGCTGATGAAAATTTTTTAGCTGTTAGCCTGTCACGTAAAATAGCTGAATTTTTACGAAACATATTATGAAAAACTAACATATTTGAAAGCCAAAATTATATTTTTAAATGCAAATTTATTCACTTGGTACTATCAAAATTTGAGAGATTTTTGCGAGTATTTGAAAATGTGTTTATTATTTTGCATATCATATTATATTTGTAATGGTTTTTCTTCATTACATTTTCTAACATCAATAAAAAGTTAAAATTTCAGTGCAAATTTGCCTTGTTTAATAATTAAAATTCGTAAAGATACAACTAAATGTAAATAAATTGCTTGAAGGTGCGTAAAACATACATAAAACATTTAAAAGCACATTAAAGGCCTTTTAAAATTTCAAAACGTTTTCAACCGAACTTACTCGGCCATCATCAGTGGAAAACTAATAGTTAAGTTAAATACAATATATCAGGGGTATATATTATGCCATTCAAGAAAGATAACAAAGATTTTATGTACGTAGGTATGACATTGAGGAAATTTCGGAACAGAATAAAAGAACATGAAACAGATCTGAGATTAAATAGACCCCACACTGCGTTAGCAAGATTAGCACAAACTGAACCTAAAAAAGTAGATTTCAATGGATCCAAAATTATATTCCGCACAATTAATCACCAGGAAGCTATTACAAGAGTGTCTCTGGAAATAATATCTAAAAAAGAAATAGTCTGTAACGATGTATTATCATATGATATCCACGCAGTCTGGAATGAATTAATACATGATTGATTAACCTGTACAATCTTTTGAAATGTTGAATGACCTTTCTCATCCCACTTTATATTCCACACCCTTGAAGTAAAATGGTTTATTCCGCGCAAGCTAGAAAAACGCGAAGAGACAACAACTGAACCTAACAATTAGCTTTTCACTGATGATGACCGAGTAGTTCGGTTGAAAACGTTTTGAATTTTTAAATTCTGGATGAATAATGGACTTTAATGTGCTTTAAAATGTTTTATGTATGTTTTTACGCACCTTTAAGCCTTATATTTACATTTAGTTGTATCTTTATGGATTTTAATTTTCTAACATCGTTAATTTTTATGTTTCAGAAATAATACTGACCACACTTTTTTAATTTGTATTCTGTCATATAAAAAACGGATATTTCACGATAAAAATTAATAAATTTGAAAGTCAAAATCATTTATATATTTAAAACACAAAGATGAATTTTTTCTTCATTACATTTTCTAACATCGTTAATGTTTCAGAAATAATGCTAACCACACTTTTTTAATTGTTATTCTGTCATATAAAAAACGGATTTTTAATGAAAAATATTAGAAAAAATTAACATATTTGAAAGTCAAAATCATTTATATATTTAAAATGCAGAGCGGATTTTTTAAGACCAATTTCGGCTGATGTGAGCATGCAAATTGAGCATTTTAGGATGCTAAACCAGCTGTAAACTGGTTTCATTTCAGAGGTACATAGATCGAAGTCGAGATGGCCAAGTAGTGTAAAGCACCAGAAAGAGGAATTCTGGTTTTCTAAAGGGTGAGTGGGTTCTAACCCCGCTCCTGGCATAAGATGTTGCACACAAATTTTTAGTGTTCTGATAGCTCAATTCAGTAATGTGAATTATACTTTATTTCAAGAGGAATAGTTATAGAATCTGCCTTTTTTTGAATATTATTAAGAAAAAATTACCATCCCCAATATTTTTATTATGATTAAGGATTTTGCTTTCAAAATTTTAAGATTTAGCATAATTATCAATTAAATAATTTCAAATGATCTAGAAGTTTTGGTATATGTTTGTATTACATTTCATCAATAAGACATATATACTAAAAAAAGTAATAAAAAACCTCAGAAAGATGGAAAAATATTTATATAAAAGAAAAGTATTTTAATGCAATTATATGTTGATATTTGAGAAAGCTGATAAAATTGTATCTTAAAATTATTTTATTTCGAAAATTTTTAAGAAAAAAATCCTTGGAATTGCTCTTTTATGGATCTGATAACTAAATTATCTGGAACATATTATTTTGTCTATATCTGTGTAAAGACAGCTAATATGCAAATATCCCCAATCCGGTTATAAAAAGAGAGGTTTTTATTTATTTTAATTATTGCTGATAAGTATTCTGTACGAATTTCTAAAATTTTAATGATTTTATGAACTTTTATTTGTGGAAGCTTCAAATAGTTTACTGTCAAGTTTTGACGGCTACAATCTAGTAATTGTAATTTAAAATTTATGGACATGACATTATCAGAAATATTGACTGAATTCTGAGAATAATTGAAAATGTGTTTATTCTTATCGCATATCATATTGTATTTCGAATCTATTTTATTTCGTTACATTTTCTATTATCGTTTTTTAATTAGGTTTATCAAAAACACATTGTCTGGACATTTTTATCATTTCTGTGATTATAAAATGAAAACATTCTATTTTCAATTTAATTACGTAATATATCTTGTGCTCATGTTTTTAACTAAACTAATTCAATTTTAATATACTATTTCTTAATTTCTTCGAAATAAAATGAAACATAATTTTAATAAATAATAAGGTAGCACATTTAACATTGAGGACATGTCGTATATTTCTTATCACTTTACCGCACTGGGTAATTAGTTTTTTTTTAATTACATCCCCCAGTATAATTTTTTATAAACTTTCATAAAGATAACCTTAAATTGAGTTTTTTGTTTTGAGTAATCAAAAAACTAATTCATTTAACTTGCAGTTTAACTAAAAAGTATGTTTTGTACTCGTATTTTCAACTGAACTAATTTAATTTTTTTTTTAAATAAAAGAATTTTAATATAAAAAGTACATAAAGAGTTTTTAACAATTTTCAATATACTTGAAAAGTGTTTGTGAATTTGGTTTGTCTGTCTGCAGCCTGTCTGTCTGTGCTCAACTCGCGTAAGTATACTCAGATTACCATGATATTTTTATATGTTATTGAGGTTTACTAAAGAATGCTCAGTATTGAAAATCATGTGTGTAGGCTTTATAGATCGTTTACAGAGAAACCCAAAAAAATCCCCTTTACATTATGGTCTAAGGAGGAAAATCGTTTGCAGTGCATTTTAATGATGTTGCGATATTTTAAACATAATAAGGTTGATATGCATCACTGAAATCAAAGTTAGCATTTATAGTTCGTTTACAGGGATGCACAAAATAATTATATTGCAATATGATATATGGGGTAAAATCATTTGCGGTGCATTTTAATGATTTTATGATATTTTAAACTTGATGAAATTTAAACGGATTACTAATGTGCATTACAAGATGTTTTCTATAGATTATGCAATGCATAGCAATTATCGTTCATTTACAGAGCCACACAAAAAAATTTAGTTGCAGGACTGACTAAGATCGATAATTGCTGGAAGAGCGTTTTCCTCTGCGGTACGCGTTTCTAAACGTATCTAATTTTGAGTGTACTGTGTTGTGCGTATCAATTCTGTAAATGGCACACAAGGCTACACAAAATAATTCGCACGCATTACCGCACACGGACAGCAATTGCTGATTTTTGCTGAATTATGTGTTTTTTTTGTACTTTTCGGTTAGCCGGGCGACAATGATATATATACATGTATATATACACATATATACATATATACAATTATATCTACATATACATATATATACATACACACACATATATATATATATATATATGCAATATATGTGTGTGTGTGTGTGTGTGTGTGTGTGTGTGTGTATACATATAGATTTATATATGTATATATGTCACTGGCGCCCGGCTAACCGAAAAGTACCGTGTTTTTAATTGGTTATTTATATATTTCATTTTATTATAAGAAAAAAAATTAAATTTCTTTAAAACATTCTGTCAGCGTTAGAAAGGGTTTGATAATCTATTCGTGATGCATGATTTTTCGATCTTGTTAAATTCTGGAAAGGAAAACGAAAATAAATTATTTACAATTAATAGGCATTTTTCAAAGATTTGTTTATGAAGTGTGGAATGTATGATTCTAAGAACTTTCATAAAAGTCTTGCATTATATAAAAGCAAATAAAGGTTACGTTAGGGTGTAGGATAAAGATTCATCATTTATTTAAGAAATGGGAACTATGCCAAAATGGATAAACAGGGAGTTACATTACACGAACTTCACCAGGTTTTAATTTTTGTTAGCATTTTATAAAAATAAATGCGATGTTTATATAAAAGAGTAAAAATAAAATTTTCCTTTTCAACTAACGAGTAAGGTGATAGCTCATGTTTTTTTCTAATTAAATTAACGGAATTTAAAAAATATTTCAACAGTTTAATTGCGTTGTCTTTTTCTCCAAAGAAATTTTTTTATTAACGACAGCACTGAAACGAAATCTTAAAGATAACAGATATTTACAAGCATTAACTATAGGAATTTATACTTTTTCTTTCACATTTTCAGAAATTTTCCGATTCATATTATATTTCTAAATTTTTACTTATTTTGTTTTTCCTTTGCTGTCTTCTTCCCATTTTTTTGGCTCTTTACTTGCTTAGTAAAAGGCGCTTAATACCCATGTTACATTATTATTGCCAAGATATTAAATGTGGTAAAACATCAGTATAAAATACGCAAGAAAAAATTTACGCCAAGCATAGAGTATAATAAACGTTTCAAAATTAACAAAATATTGTAACCAAACTTTATCTTTGGCAATGGGAAACAAGTTGAAAATTTTACGTCAAATGTACAAAAATGAGGTGCGTTCGTACTATAACTAGTTTTATAAATATTTATATCGTCTGTTATTATGATATTATTAATTTCCATAATAAAATAAGTGCATTTAAGTTGGCAACATTTGTTGAAATTTACTGAAAATTCCATGGGAAACTTAAGCCTAGCTTTGAAATTTTCAGAACTTGAAATCCATATTTAGACTCTTTTTCCATTTAATACATATTTCTCTGGAAACATCTATCCAAAAAAACTGTCAGTAGATTATAGGATTGCTATAATTAAACAATTTTAGGATACAAATGCGGTTTTTAAATTCAGTAATGCGGAAATAATAGGACTCCATCTTAAATAGACCCACGAGACCCACATAGCCACCTGCTACAGTTACAGATCATTTCGAGAATTTTATGTTACAAAGTAATCGCAAATATTATATTTGTTATTCAGTTGGCTGTTTGTCCTTTACTTGCCCCTTGCTTTTGCTTAAAAAAAAAAAAAAAAAAAAAAAAAAAAGACAGAGAGAGAGAGACAGAGCAAGTTGAATTTCTGAAGTCCCAGAAGAGTTCGTCGAATATTTCTCAAGATATTCGGTAAGAAGTCTAAAAGCGAAATTGTCCGCTGACTTTTGACCATATACAGTATCAATTTCATGGCAATCGAAGTCCATTTACGAATGTTAGAACACAGGCATATGGACAGACAGACAGACAGTCCGTTTTAATAAATACTTTTTAATTACGTTAGAAATTGTAGAAAATAGCCTACTACTCTCAGAAAAAGGAATTTAAAACTACAAAACATTTTTGTTGAGTACATATTGGTTGTTTTAGCAAAATTCAAGTAAAATTGAACCATTTTACTTCAATTAACAAAACATTTTTTGCTGGCGATACAAAATTTTTTTTGGAATTGCAAAAAAGAAAATGGTTTCCAACAAAAAAAAACTTTTTGTTGATTCAAACAAAATTTCCATTGACCTATGTTTAAACAAATTTTTTGTTTAAATACAGGTCAATAAAAGTTTTGTTGGAATCAACATTTTTTTTTTTTTTTTTTTTTTTTTTTTTGCAATTTAAAAAAAAAAAAATTTGTATCGTCAGCAAAAATGTTTTGTTAATTGAAGTAAAATGGTTCAAAAACATGTTTTGTAGTTTTAATCAGTTTCTTTTTCTGAATGTACATTCCTGTCTCAATAATATCCGGTAAAAAAATATTAAATAATTGTTTATTTTAATGCAAATATGACACTATATATTTTATGAAAAATGAAAGGCTATTAGAATTGATTTTGATGAGTAAAATAATGTGCATCGTAATAAAATTATAAATTGTTACATATCATATTATGGTTATCACCTTGTTTAATTTAGTACTGTCTTTAATATTTCTTAAATATTTAAAGTCTTCCTTTAAGGCATTCTCGCTAAGGTAACAAGACAAAAAGTCGGACTGTACGCGAAAACACACGTACAAACATATAAAAAAAATAGGATTATATGTTATGGAACGTTAATTCTTTTTAAAGGAAAAAACTCGAAAATACATAAAAATCTTTAATTTTGAGGAAATTTAATTGTTTTTCAGTATTTTACTTGGGCAAATTGAAAAATTCTAACTACAAAATTGAAATCAAAACTAAAACATTGTTGGAATTACAAGCATTAAAAATTGTATTTCATGCATGTTTTCGTACAATTTCTTCTTACTCAAGATGTTTAATTAAAGTACTAAAGCATTTTACTTACAAAAAAAATCTGCATCACCCATTTTTTCTATTTTAATACTTTTAAATAACCTCCAGACATAAAGTGGATCATTTTATCTTCTAAAATAAATTCTACTAATGACAGTAATGGAACAAAAGCATAAAGCATACGCTTTCATTAACTATCGGAATTTTACGATTTTTCTTTCACATTTTCTTAAAAACTGTTCAATTGGACGACTCATTATTGAAGTTTTTTAAATTTTGTACTTTCTTTTTTAGCTAATTTTCCCCTGAAAAGTTTCTAATGATTATCGTCTATTATTTTTTATTGAAGCCTTACGTATACAGGTATAGGATGTCAAAGATATACTTACAAGTTTTAGCTTTTTAACATATATACAATACAAACAATATTTTCCACTAATGAGTACGCAACTTTATAAGTTAAATTGAAATTTGGCAGCTGTGGTGGGCCTATTGACCTCATTCGTGTTTATAGACGAAATAAATACTAAACGATTAAGAAAGTAAAAAGTAACAATTTGTTTGCTTTCCAAAAGGAGTGACAGTAAAGAAGTGACGTAGACATATAAAACGCTAAGGTACGTAGCGGCAAAAAAGTGGTTATTTCTCTCTTCCGGACGGAAACGAGTGGATTGTTCAGAAAATCAAATCTGCTAAATATAACTTTAACTTGCTCCGTTATTTGTTGTATTAAGAAAACTATAGAAGTTATCGATTTGAAACTCACAGTATGTACGTATTTTATTTCTGAATTTCGCAAATGCAAATTTTGTGAAAATCAGACGGTAACTTTTCTTAATTTTGGCCAAAAACTGACCCACCGTCAATCAAATGACCCAGACATTTCAGGGTGTCGTATTGAATTTACTCCCGCTTCGGGGTCTGTCTCTCTATTTACTTTCCGACAGACGAAAAGGTTACTAGAGGAAGGGTTTCGTGCAGCGATTTTCAGAGTGTTTACGCGTTCTGTACGATTATTTGACGAGACCGAGCAACGCCAGGTGGATCAGCTAGTGTAGTAGATTGAACAAAAAGTTCTGGGAAATTTGTGAAAGTTGCGTTGTTATGCACAAATTAGCAGCAAAAGCAATAAGGACTATTCTTCAAAGTAGAGACCATCATAGTCCACGACTTTCTGCCATCGTTCTGCCAGATTCCGGATTTGCTGGAAGTACCATGGCGGCTCCTTGGAATCGAAAAACTATTGACATGCTTTTTCAACTTCATTAAAGGATTCAAATCAACGGCCCTTGAAAAAGTGTTGCATTGATCGAAAGAGGCCATAATCGGATGGAGCCACGTCTGGACTGTAGGCGGGGTGTGGAAGAATTTCGACACCGTCCAACTGTGCTATTAGATTAAAATTTTCCCATAACTTTTTGCTCAATCTAATAATTTAATTCGGTCTCACAACTTCGCTAAACTAAACTTGAGCGAAGAATAAACACCTTCCAATATTTGGCCTAGAAATCAATTCAAGGACACTGTTAAACAATGCTCTAGCAGTCTATGATGGCAAGATCGAAAACAATTTTCTCTAAATTTGGAAAATACATAAACTTTATTTTTTTAAACTACAGGGTGGCTACTAAATACTGTTACAAATATTCAGTCATTTTATTTTACAAATATAAAATATAAAATAATAAATGCACTAATATGATGAACATCAGAGATGAAAGTTAATCCTGGAAATAATTTTAATCGAATTGACCTCCATTTTTATCGATTACCAAAAATAATGTACTATGCCATTGTCCGAATGTGGCACGAATCATTTTAAGAGGTAATCGGTCCCATTCACGTAATATGGCAGCTTTGAGAGAGTCCAAACTTTGAGCAGCTTTGAGAGAGTAAAAATAGTGTTGTTTGCTATTTGCCCCTAAAATCCCTCAGACGCAATAATCTACGGGATTTAGATCCGGTGAAGAAGGTGGCCAATCTTCTTCTATGATAAAGTTCGGACAATTGGCAAGGAGCCAAGCATGTGTGTATTTAGCTCGGTGCAAAAGTGCAGAATCTTGCTGAAATAAGCAATACTTTTTGGGATACAACCTGTCAGCATGTGGTAATAAATGTGCACCTTAATAGAATTCTTGATCGGAAAGCGTTTAACAGTTCGAAGGTTTTTAGGTATAGCCTCGAAGGTTACTGAATATTCGACATCATTTTTAGCATTTTAGCACTGTTCAGTGCAAAAAAGCTTCTAATCAGAAAATACTATTTTGTCAACAATTTTCCAACTATGCCGCTTCATTAATGTCTTGCATCTTTGTTATCTTTTTATTCTTTGTGCAGCAGTCAAACCTTGAACTTTTATTTTGCGGTAAGGGCGAAAACTCGGGTTTCCATTCATAATAACTTGCATAGTTCTGCGACTCACATTCTCTTCTGCAGCCATTTTATTCGCAGAATGTTGTGGATTTCTTCGAATCTTTTCACGAATTCTTTTTATGCGCTCTTTTGTGCAAACTGAGCGTGGACGATAAGATCTAGGTCGATCTTTGCAGCTATTAGTTTCCAATAATCGATTTATTTATTCCAATATATGAATGTTCTATTAAAACTAAGGAATTTTAATGCTTAAAGATTTTACTTGCGGAAAATCCGCGACCAAAGTGCTGTTTAATCATTATCTTTTAGGCTTCCATCTTTAAAATAATTTTAAATATTTGCATTATACAAAAATGGTCTGACTAACAGAAAATTGCCAAACGCTGAAATAGAGAAATAAATTGTTTTACCAAACGATTAAAATTAATTCTTATTTTTTGTAACAGTATTTAGTAGCCACTCTGTAAAACTAATGAAGCAACGTGAGCTTCCCCAAAACTTTTATTATAAGTATTAAAAACTTGGGAGACTCAATTAAAGCAATCACGATGTTACTCCAAATACTAGACAAAATGGCTCACTGAAGTTTACATTCTAAATCAAGCTCGGTAACTCCAACTTCTATTGCGAACAGGGCATGTTGCAAAAATTTTCCTAACTCAGCTGAATCTTTACATTTTGTAGACGAGCAAATATTTCCTACACCGGCTTCATAAGATAACTGGTTCGGCATATACTTTGTCCCCATAGAAATGACTCCATCAATACCTATGCTCACAAATAAAGCGCTTCAAATTTTGGCGACTTCGCGCTGTTTTGGGAAAAGTATGTTTGTGATATTAGAATAAAAACATTTGCTGCTGGTGACAATATAGCACTAGGTAACAACAAAATTAATTGTTGAGTGTGCATACAAAAATGCCTTTGTTTCTGTTCAAGGACCTTTAAGATGGAAAACTAAGTTATTAATAGTTTCATTTTTAAAATTTGATTGGTAAATAATACATTTTTTTTAATCCTATAATATTTTTACCAGCCAGTATAAAAATAATAAATCTCAAAAATATTATTTTTTAAAATAAAATTTAGTAATCTCAAAAATGCATTAAAATTATTTAAACCGTCATCACTAACGCAAGTATGAATGCGTCGTGCCTATAAAAAAATCGCTGGATTCAGCAACCTCGCTGTGTAACAATCCACAGCAGGGATGAATGGGACACAAATATTTTCCTCCCTTTATTCAATGTTAAGGACTAAAAGCTGACAAAAATGCCTCCTTGTCAAAAGCTGAGAGATTGTAAATTGTAATATGATCCCCAGGATTATTTGTTAGCCAATCATCTTGGACTCATCTCAGCTTTGCCTTAAAATGCCCATAAACGGAAGCATTCAATGGCTGAAGACGATGGCTACTATGAGGATAAAATGTTAAAAGAATAATTACCATAAATCATTAATTTATCAAACTATGTAATATTATTTAGCTAATAAATATATTTTTCAGCATCCTCTAGGGATGAATGACACCATCCGATTTGCAATGTCCCAATCATCCTCATGATGCATATATTCAATTGTCAGCCATTTTGTTTCAAAAATTATTTTGTCACAATGGTTAATGTTCATTAATTTTAATTACCAGTATTCAGCCTTGAAATAAAAAACTACAACAAATCTTAATTGTTTATAATAATTAAATAATTATGAATGAAATTATTTTGGAAAATTAATATAGATTAGAAGGAGGAGAGTTTTAATTTATTTGCCTGATAAATTTCATCATATTTCATTAAGATAAAAGCTTCCAAATGTTACAGCAATTTTTTTTTCTCAAGTTAAATACAAATATCTTGTAACATAAATATTGATTAAATCATATTGCCTAACTGCGTCAATTAAGTAATAACATGAATGAATGTAAATTGTCCTTCATTTAAACATTATTTCAATCGATAAATGCAAGATGAAAGTAAAATCATTTTAATTAAAAGCGGGCTGTTGTTAGATTTCATGCCACTTTCTGTAATAGATGGATTTATTGCGAAAGATGCTTTTATAAGCGGGCACGGAAATTAAAAACAGTTACAAAAACGACATTAAATAGATGAAAATGATATATGTCATTATTTGAATGCTAAATGTAGAAAAACTTCCAAAAAATATTTTTCCTTATTTTTTTAATCTATTGAGAAAATATTAAAACTTATGAAATTTGTGAGAAAAAAAGATACAATTTTGTAAAGAAAAAAGCAAATAAGAGTTGCATATATTCAAAATTAGGTGTAAAACTTGTAAAGTTCCGTTAATGCTTTTTTCATTCATTGCATAACTATTGAAATGAAGACATAGAAAAAATATTCATTTCGTTTACTTATACAATACACTCGTTCGTCGTAATAAGAGATGGTTAACACGTTCGCTGCAAACCACGAGTGTACTCGTAGTTGTCAACATTCAAAATGAAAGTGTATGATAAAAAAAACTTGTCTGGTCACCACTATTTTAATGTGTAAAAAAATACTTTATTTAATGACAAAAACTTTGCCATTAAAGTTACCAAATTCTATCTTTCAGAATTTTTGGTGGGAAACGAATTTCAGTAAAAATATCGAAGACTCCGCCCACATAATTTTGGCAGCGAACGGATTAATAGATGGTGGCATAGGTGTTCACATTTTCAACCTATTTAACTTCAGTGTTTAAGCCCAACTCTTACTTTCCCAGAGATGCTATAAAACATACACTCATATCAAAAACACACACTCATTTTTCTTTAAAAACGCACATGCAACGAGTAAAAGTTATAATTGACTGCCTACTCTGTGAAACTAGAGATCGAATCAGCATCTCTCTTCATATTTCTTAATCTTTTTACACACGAGGAAATTGGATTTGACACTTGCATAAAATCTCGCGTCTAAAATTTTAACTGAACGAACTATTAGGTGTACAAATAGGTTTTAAAGCGTTTTTAAGAATAAATCTTAAATACAAATTAGGGGATCTTACAATCTTTAGGACAAATCTAAAAAACATGTCCAATAGGCGAGTGAAAATAATTTGATGTTGAATTATCTTACAAATAAAGTAAAATGTTGTTATTATAAATTGTAAACAAACTGAGTTCATGGAGAATAATTAAATTGCCATCTATATACACACTTTATAATGTGAACTTAAAAATTATTTAAAAGGATCGATGCCAATCACTTATCGAAAGTTACGAGACTTAATGGAAGCAAAAAAACAAAAATACAAAAAAAAAGTGGTGTCATGTCGGGTTGGGTTTTGACCCTGTCGGGTCGAGTTCGGAATAACCCAATTTTGTAAAAGAAAGTCTAATATATTTTTCCACATAAAAAAACCCCTATATATTTGAATGTTAATGCGTGTATCATTTTTATATAAAAATGTGTTCATTTTTATATAAAAATCATAAAATTGATATTAGAAATATCATTGCAGACTACGTTTCCGTAATTGTTTTAATTTTCTATCACTTCGGATGTTGGTAGTGTTCAAGTGGAAGTGTGTCAAATTCAGGTCAGGTTGACAAAAATTTTTTGGTCGAATTTTCTCGGATTTTTTTTCTTTTTTTTTTTTCTTTTTTTTTTTTTTTTTTGAGTAAGCACAATTTTTGATTTTGGACCGGATACAACCCGACCGAGCAGAACTCTAGTTTAAAATACTCAATAAGCCCTTATACGTACTTAACAGATTCTACATATATAAAAGTAAATATTAATATAGAAATAAAATTTATCTCATGGAGAAAATGACATCCAAATTATCTCTTTGAATTCACACGGAATTTTTTCAAGTAATTTTAGCATGATTGCCTATTAATGCGGATTTTTGAAAAAAAAAAAAAAAAAAAAAAAAAAAAAAAAACATTTCAATTCTAAGTAGAAAATTTTGCTATAAATATATTACAAGACAATGAAAATTTAAAGGAAATTTTAAAACAAATTTGTTATTCAATTTTTTTTTATATGATACAACCATATTGTCGGGCGGTGTTGCACCAAAATTTATAAGTAATATTTAGTTTTATTATTGAATTTGGCTGATTATTAGTACTGTAGTTACTCTGTCATTCTTTTATATTAAATATAAAAACAATTTACTTTCAAAATGTATATTTAAATAATATATAATTACAACAATATTATATATTCTTTAAAAAAAATAAATAAATACTTAATTTGATATGTTACCAGTAAAGATATTTTGAGTAAATTTTTGCAATACTTAGGGAAAAAAACAATTTTTCAAATGAGGAAAAATATTTAGATGTAAAGAAAAAATTCTTACAAGATAATTTTCATATCCACTGCTCTGTTTTAAGAGCATGAAGACATAGTTTTTTCTTCTAAATTTAAATTAATTTACATCATCAATCTAAAAAAATAATATGAAAGACCATGATTAAAATATTTAGAGTTTGAGTGTAACAAAAAAGCTAAGAAACTTGGGAAAAGACAACTTAGTTTTCTTACACATAACATGAAAAGTCAGAGAATAAAATTTATATTTTCAAGTAGGTTTTTCTCCTTTAAATTATATCTTCGAGAATTTTAATTTATATTAGCGTCTTTAAAATCAACATTTGTATATTACATTTTTTGCTATTAGGCAAAAACTAATATCTATAAACATTTGTAATATCTTATATTTCGTCTTTTTAATAATCATTTTCCTGTTAATTTAAAAATAAATACAAAACATATATTTTTTTGCCATTTTGTAAAGTATTTTACGTAAAAAATTAAAGCAAAGCGAATTTGAAAGAAAGTAAATGTTCGTGACAAAACTTATGCGTGTTTTACTCCTGAGTTATTGCTATTGCAAAAAACAAAAGAAATCAATAAACAGCTGTTTAGAGAAAAAAGACATAATGACACTTTCAACTATAATTATGAGTCAAGAAAAATGCACATTTAAAGTCTAAACATTTTCTTAATTGTCTTTTTTTTTAGAGTTCTGCGTTTTAAACATTTTATTTCTTTTCATTTCTGATACAATATGGTATTACAAGTTGTAATTTGGCGTTAAATAATAATAAAAAAAATGTTGCATAAAGCTTAAAATTACAAATATGTATCTGTCTAACTGGTGTTTACTATTATATAATATTGTAAAGGACAAACGTGTCCGTGCGTAACGGTGACGTCATTTTGCGAATGGTAATACTTGATAAAATTTTGGTTTTGTAATTTTTGTTACTGCATTTTTTTTTTCTAAACATCGCACATTTTTAACTTTTACACAGTTATATAAGGAAAAAATCTCCTTTCAATGCAGTTCGCTGGAAAACAGTATCACAATTTACTCATTTATTATAGCATATAAATTAAACTTCAAGCAGGATTTTTTTATCTATCTCTATCGGTTGCAGACGATTAAAAAATGTTAATCTGTTTGCACTTTACACAATATAAAAAGTTCAGCATTTGTTTCCAGATAATATTCGATAACAAAATTAAAACTTCATTAATTAATAAATGAAATAGTATAAATAAAACAAAAATTAAGAGCCATGTAATTGAAATAAACGCTTAAAACTGCTGAAATTATCAGAATTAAAAAAAAACTGCTGTGTATAACGAAATTTTTAGCGATTTCTTTCACTATTAATTTCTGGCACGGGGCCAATAGGAAATTGCCGCTTTTAATAAATTTGAAATTTTTATTTGAATATATAATTGATTTCATATAAAAATGCTCCTTGGTGTTGTTAGGGGGCAACCAAATATATATATATATATATATATATATATATATATATATATATATATATATATATATATATATATATATATATTAATGTAAAAAATCTATTAGTGTGTCCAAAAAAAAAAAATAATAATAATAAATGGTTTTCACATATTTTCTCTATCCCAAAAAATCCGGGTTGGATACTCTAGTAGTAATAAAAACACAGTTGAAAGACATTTTATAATTACAGTCAAACCCGGTTAAGATGCGTTTCAATTGACTGGGCAAAAGTCGGGTATTAAACGTGTTTTGCATAATGTGACAGGAAATGAACTTATTTATATATCTAATCGCCTAAATGAACTTTAGAGTTTCCATTTATATGTTTACGGTTGAAAATTACGTCTTTTACGCGCATTTAGATTACAGTTAACTGCATTCAGCTCATTCTCTGTTTTTACAGGACCAATTGGAATAATAACTAAAAATAATTATGGATTCAAGTATGGTTTTATTGCCGATTAATATGTTACAACAAAAATAAATAAATAAAAAAATAAAAATAAAAAAATGAAGCATCAAAAATAATTTCCACCCTAGCCTATTTTTTTAACACAAACTAAAAATATTAAATCTTTGCAGAACAATCCAGCTATTAAAATCATATTTCATATTTAGCACTTGTGATAATGAGTACTCTCATAATCGGTCCTTAATTTATAATGCCCCACCAGTGGCTGAGAGGTTGTGCTCTCGAAGCTGGTAGACGGGAGGTGCTGGGTTCGATCCCAATCGCGCCCGTCGGCCTAATCGTTCGGAGTTTTCGTGGTTTTCTTCGAGCCGTGGATTTATCCATGCGTAAATACGGGTTAGGTTCCCTTAGAAAGACCCCCACGAAGGGCACTCCCCCCGGGCCTATATCCCAAGTGCAGATAATTGGCCGTCAACAATCAACCCAACCCAACCCTTAATTTATAATATAATACGAAAAAATTACCCTTACTAATTTTTGTGTAAAAAATATTGTTAGCATTGCAAAAATAAACTAAACATAGAAACCGAAAAAAATATATACAATCATAGTCTTATTTGTTTAATCTTCGTTCGTTTCATTCCCTTTTCATATAACGTGCATTATAAAACATAGTGATGATATAACATACATTACGAAGCCTCACTAACAATAAATATAATCATCTCTAATAGTAATAATAATAATTTTTATAACGTATCGTTGCTAATTTAGTGGGTTTTTTTTTTAATTCAAATATTTACCACTATTTCCGATCAGTAATAGTCGCCTTAAGTAATCTCTAATTAAATAACACAAGTATTACTATTCGAAAACAGTGGTTTTTATCTGAAAATAATTCGTAAAATTGGCAACACTAGAGAAGACAGAAATAATTTTGCGTCTTACAAGGAGAGTGCCAAGTTTGGTAATCACGGATTTTGATTATTTTTATACATGTTGTAGGGTAGAAGTCTCAGGTTCAAGGGATTTTATACAACGCTTTTTAGTTCTCGAGAAATAGGGGGTCTAATATTATACTACAACTTAAATACTTACTTTGTAACGAAGTAACTGTGTCGGTCGTAGCTCAGTTGGTATGGCGTCCCCTCGTTATTCCGAGGGCCGGGTTCGATGCTGGAACGCGCTACGTTTGTTTTTCTCATTTTGTTTTATAAATATACTTGTAATTATAATTTAATAATCTCAATAAAACTTTTGTTAACATAATTACATTTTAATTGAGCATTTTTGACTTTTTTTTTTAAATCACTTTTAAAATGTATTTCATATATTCTTTATCAATGCAACGATATTGAACAATTGTGTCAATTTTAGATTGTAAAGAAACATCATTTATAAATTGCCTGAACAAGGGAAGATAATGCGATGATAATACTACTCTGTTTTAAAGTAAAAAGCATAATTATATTAAACATTAGCATAAGAATTAAAATACAACATATTTATGCTTTATTTTATTGTAACTAGAGGGCGCCACAACAGACTTTGGTTATTTCTTTTTTTTTAGTTTGATGCAGTTAAGTGGTTTTTGTTTTCAATCTTTATCGCACAAGTGCGTATCATTCTATAACAGCTCATAATCGTATAAAATATTAGAAGCAAGCTGTAGTTCACAAGATCAATCTGAAGTGTCGGGATTCAATGAAAATCAGAATAGTGATGTCACAAATGCGTTGAAGTACTGTAAAATTTTATTGTAAAACAATGAATTTTTAACAAATAAACCAGCATTTGAAATATACTCGTTTTCTATTGCGATGGGAGAAGAATTCTATAATTCGATAGTTAATATGCTGATTTTGTAACGATTTTTGAATTTTTACTAGTCAATAATAGATCCAATTTTTTAAAGCTCTTTAAATGATGAGTAATGTTTAATAATGGTTTAAAAATCAAAAATGCTAAATTAAAATTTAATTATGTTAACAATTTTTTTTTGAGATTATTAAATTATAATTACGAGTATATTTATAAAAAGAAAATGAGAAAAACAAACGCAGCGGGTTCCGGCATCGAACCCGGGCCCTCTGAACAACGAGCAGACGTCATACCAACTGAGCTACAACCAACGGAATTATTGTGTTACAAAGTAAGTATTTAAGTTGTGTTATAATATTAGACCCCCCCATTTCTTGAGAACTAAGGAGCGTTGTATAAAATCCATTGAACATGAGACTAAGGGGCTTCTACCCTACAACATATATAAAAATAATCAAAATCTGTGATTACCAAGCTTGGCGCTCTCCTTGTTAGTCTATGACTTGGCGTCTTAAGTGAAATTTTTTGTCTAATACGCTATCGCGTATTATGTAGGATCGCGTCATAACCGTTCGCGTATTAGACTTGATACTTTTACATTAGTCTAATGGAAATGTTGAAGGGACCGATAAAAACCCGTCTATTGGGTCGCGAATTAACAGTGAGCGTCTTAAACGGGTCCGATTGAATAATATAAATTTTCCTACATTAATATTATACCATTTTCGGCACATCTTGTAAAATTTTAATAATAAATTAATTTTGCCATTCTTATTGTAGCAATTTGTCATAAGATAGTGGAAATAGATTGTAAAAGTAAGAATTTTTTTTAACTCTCTGTATGTATATAAACGTTTAACAAAAAATCTATGTAGACATTTTGTTATCTGGAATTAAAATTAAATGGAATTAATCTGGAATTAAATGTTTTGACATGCAATTAGTTTAAAAAAAAAAGTTAAATCATATAATCAATACAGACTCTTCGCAAAAAAATTGCAAATTCTTCATTTTCAAGAAATATTATTTTAAAATTTAATCCTGATCTTATTCTATTTGCATTTCTTCTATGTTATATTTATATCTAATTCAAATTCAATCTTTTCACTGTTCTTCAATAAATTATCAATACTCTATTTTATCCATCCTTAAAAGTATGCAAGGATTACTGCCTTTTGATTAAACATACTTAAAGTTATTTTGGGTCATTCGCAAAATTTGCTATTTGATAATAATCTTTCCGTGTTAAGCGCATTATATATAAAAAGAAAATTGCTGCGATAGAAATTAAAATCCTTTCATAGTTGTATTTATTTTTTTACCCTCTTTAATCGTCATTTACATCAAATTCCACATTTATATATTGTTTAATAAATTGAAGCATACTCAAAGGTTCTTATTTATTTATAATCCTCTAAAATATGCTGCAATCACGTATTTACAGATGCAAATAATTTGTTTTTAAACTAGCTATTTAATATTCTTTTCACGTTCATTGCAGTGTCCTTTCGAAGGAACTTTCTGAAATTTGAAAGTTCAAAGAAGTTTTATGTAACAGCTAACAACAGTTATTTTAACCCACTGAATAGTATTTTAAGCCAAACACTACGACACGCAAGCAGTAAAAGGGAGAATACGAAAAACACAACCAATTAAATGCATACTTTTATTTTACGTCCCTTATTTTTATACCTTAGTTTATTTTGTTCATACAACACAATCCTTACATATAAACTATCAAATGCCTATAATTGTATTATCACATATATAAAGTAGAATATTCAAGAGCAGTATTTTGGAACGTTATCATTATTACTGATATTTATAGAACTAAACAAAAATTAATAAACTAGATAAAGTTTCTTAATCTTTCCAAGTTAAGACATGTTTAAATTAAAAATCTGATTGCGAATTCGACCGATATAACCTTTCTTATTCAGAAGAGTATAAAATTTTTGTATAAAAAACACTGAACAGAAGTTATTTTAACCCACTGAATAGTATTTTAAGCCAAATACTACGGCATGCAAGCAGTAAAAGGGAGAATACGAAAAACACAATCAATTATATGCATGATTTTATTTTACGAAGTCCTTTAGTTTATTTTGTTCATAGAATACCATCCTTACATATAAACTATCAAATGCCTATAATAGTTTTGAAACACATATAAAACAAAATATTCAAGACATGAAACATGTGAGCAGCATTTTGTAACTTTATCATTTTTACTAATATTTGTAGAATTAGACAAAAAATAATAAACTAGATAGAAAAAGTTATTTAATCTTTCCAAGTTTAGAAATGATTAAATTAAAAATCTCATTGCAAATTCGACAAATACAATCTTTTGAATTCAGAAGAGTATAAGATATTTGTATAACAGTCACTAAACAGAAGTTAACCCACTGAATAGTATTTTGAGCCAAATAATAAAGGCAATAAAGGGGAAACGCAAGCAATAAAGGGGAGAATACGAAAAACACAATCAATTATATGCATGATTTTATTTTACGAAATCCCTTAGATTACTTTGTTCATAGAATACCATCCTTACATATAAACTATCAAATGCCTATAATTGTTTTGAAACACATATAAAGTAAAATATTCAAGACATGAAACATGTGAGCAGCATTTTGTAACTTTATCATTATTACTGATATTTGTAGAATTGGACAAAAAACAATAAACTAGATAGAAAAAGTTATTTAATCTTTCCAAGTTTAGACATGATTAAATTAAAAATCTCATTGCGAATTCGACAAATACAATCTTTTGAATTCAGAAGAGTATAAGATATTTGTATAACAGTCACTAAACAGAAATTAACCCACTGAATAGTATTTTAAGCAAAATAATAAAGGCAATAAAGGGGAAACGCAAGCAATAAAGGGGAGAATACGAAAAACACAATCAATGATATGCATGCTTTTATTTTACGAAATCCCTTAGATTACTTTGTTCATAGAATACCATCCTTACATATAAACTATCAAATGCCTATAATTGTTTTGAAACACATATAAAGTAAAATATTCAAGACATGAAACATGTGAGCAGCATTTTGTAACTTTATCATTATTACTGATATTTGTAGAATTGGACAAAAAATAATAAACTAGATAGAAAAAAGTTATTTCATCTTTTAAAGTTAAGACATGATTAAATTAAAAATCTAATTGCGAATTCAAAAAATGCAACCTTTTTAATTCAGAAGAGTATAAGGTATTTGTATAAAAGTCACTGAATAGAAATTATTTTAACCCACTGAATAGCATTTTAAGCCAAATACTACGACATGCAAGCAGTAAAAGGGAGAATACGAAAAACATAATCAATTAAATGCATGATGTTATTTTACGAAATCCTTTAGTTTATTTCGTTCATAGAATACCATCCTTAGATATAAACTATCACTAATGAAAAAATCTGCATCAGGCATTGATTATGAAACACTTTCAAACACTAACAGAATATTATTAAGAAATTTCACTTTTTCTTAAAAATGAAATGCGACATCTAAATAAGCAATTAAAAAATAAACCGTTTTCAACAATCATAACATATGATGCACTTTGTACAAATTATTTCGCGCAGCCCTGTATATGATGGATAGGATTTATCCACAATACTTAATACATTAAAAATTGGATAGGTTAAAAAATGCATACCACAACGGAAAAACGCACTTCCAACAATTTCCGATCATAATCCATCCTCTAACTGAATTATTTTGTGTGTCTCTGTAAATGAATGGTTAATGATACGTACTCCATAAGCTGGAGAAAGCATGTTGCAGTGCACCCCACTGATCCCTTTTAATTTTATTATGTTTGAAGTATCATAAAATCATTAAAATTCGTATCGCAAATGCATTTTTATCCATAGATCGTAATGCATACAGTATAATACTGGCATCCCAGCTGCTAGTATTATACCGTAAAATTAACAGTAATATACAGTAAAATAAGCAGTAATACGCTGCCCCGCATTTTTTTTCTGCAGTGTATAAATGCTATTTACTCTATATTCCTGAGAACGCACGTTTTAATTCACCTCGGTGATGAATATAGGTGTTTGAAAAAACTTAACATCAATAAAATGCATTGCAAACGATTTTTCTCCAAAGGCCATAATGTAACGAAATTCATTTATGTGTCCCGTAAGCGAATTATAAATGCTACACACTTAATTTAAAATTCCGAAATTTTATAATAAACTTCAATAATACATAAAAATTACGTGGTAATCCGAGTACATTTACGAGAGTTAGAGCACGGTAGGCGGCAAAGAGACAAACCGAATTTTTAAACACTTTTCAACTATGATGGAAAGACTTAAAACACGAAAGCAAACAGAAGACGTTCTCAGTAAATAAAAAACAATAAAAATTACTTACCGGAAAATAGTCCAAAATTGCCAAATATAATTTTGTTCATTGTTTTTTTGTTTTTTTTAATGTTATACGAATTTTGTAACTGTAGATTTATACAATTATTGCGAATTCCAATATTTATTATTCCTAATTACATTTTGCTAATAAAACTTTTATATATATGTTACGGTCAATATGATTAATCTGGTCATTATTAATAATAACGGGTTATTATTACTAATGACCGCATTAATCATATTGACCGTAACATAAATACAATTTTCAAGTAAAATTCTAAAGCTCTACCATACAATTACAATAAATTTTATTTTTACACGATTTTTTTTTTCAAATCTGATTTAACAAAAGTTTTTTTTTAAATTATTTTTAAAGAACAATTCTCTTTTTATACGCGTTTATTTAATTTAACACGATTAACTCAAATTGCAAGATTTTTGTTTTTCGTATTAAATTTTTACGTGTTAATCTTGAGTTTTTCCATAAATTAAAAATAACGTTTTCTAAGAGGTTGCTTGGTTTTAATTGCGTAGTAAACTGTGTAATCATGTTCAAAACATGAACCAATTGCAGAATGAGGTAGAAATTTTCAACGGTATCTGATATCGATAATAGCATCTTATCCTAGGTATTAGAAGACATTACCATAGCAGGGAACACAACAATTAATAACTGAATGACTGAAATACAAACGCCATATCACACAAGAAAAAAATAAATGTCTAAAAGATCACCGAAAAAAATGTTGCAAGTAGACAAATAATACGGTGACCAAAATATTTCAAATGTTAGCACTGATCTTCTGCTCCTACGCAGAGGTTTATTAAAAGAAAGTGTCTACAAATCAATTCTTTCATGTGTAATTCAGATTTTTTTGCTGAATTTTTGCGTTTATGCATTATTTATATTTTTTCCAAATATATATGTATATATATATTACATATTAAATGCATGTTCATTCTTTATAAGTTAAAGTGTAGTGCGCAGAAAGCTATGATTATCACAAAAGGTTTCATGTAATTTAGTATGTTATTTTTGCTGATTTTTCATGTCCGGAATCAATCATCTTCTTTTTCATAGACGTAATGTATTTTTCGTATTTTTAGGGAATTTATTTTTCTCCGATGAAAGGACTTCGTGAATGTGTCAGAATTTAGGGAATAAGTATTTAAGAATATCCTTGGCAAATAATAGTGATAAAAGTCTAGTTAATTTGTCGTTTTCCGTTATGACTTTACGATTATGTATCTCTCTCTCTATATATATATATATATTTACAGTTTAAAAAGAATTTCCCCGTTTTTAGGGATTTTTTTTTATTTTGCAGTAATAGTATTTTTTAGAATAGTAAAATTTATAATTTTTTTTCACATTCACGAAAATATTTTCAGCTGCCGGAAAAATATATGTAAAAATACGGAAGTTACACTGGCAATCAATGGCAATTTTTTTACAGTGTACAATACCAATTTTCGGCTGTATCCATAGGGATTTTATAAGATAAGAATTAAAATTTAAAATCATTGGAAAAATAATAATATAAACACACAAACTACTAAATCTGAATAAACAAACCACAACTCTTTTATCATTCCATAATCATGCCTATGTATATTTTAATTGTTAATAAAATGAAGAAATATTATTTCTAAAATTATGAATATGTATTAGAACTATTTTTTTTTTTAAATAACTTTTTTTATTTTCAAAAACTTTTCAGTTTTGCTTTTTTTACATATTTGTATGAAAAAAAAAAAAAACTTGAAAACCGTTAATGTCGTAATTCCAACTTTTAAGATAATTAATCTCTATACCAATTCAGTATATTTTTTTTGTCAAAATTGACAATATATAACCTAGATTCTGAATTCCAGAAATGTTATAATTCCCTTTTCTAGAGTCTTATATGATTAACTTAAAATGATAACTTTTAATTCCGTAAATAAGGCATAATTAACATAAATAAGGCATAATAACTATTCTTACAGAGCAAAAATACTTCAGAAACCGATGATGTATTTAAAACCTTAAGACGTCAGATTTAAAAATAATTACATTTTGCTATGATGTCCGATATTGTCTAATATAGTATAATAAGCAGAAAATAATTTTTGAAAACGAAATATTTGTTTGGGCAGATATAACAGTAATTTTATACTTGATAAAGTAACAATTTTGAAATGTGATAACTTTTAATTATAACTTAATCATGAATACATACCATAATACTATAGAAAATCATTTTGAAATTTGTTCAAAACATAATATTTGTTCTTTTTTAATTTATTGACAATATAATTAAATTAGAAAAATATTAAAGAATACAGTTTATTATATTTAAACGTTTTCAATGTTTAGAACGCGGGATAGTAATTGTTCATTAACTATTTCAATGTTTCTGCAATCGAAAAGCGATATAGATCATATTCTTTGTAGAAAGTCTGAATCAATATTTGCTATATATCGTAAGAATAAACAAAAACATTTTAAAATTTGTACGAAACATAAAATTTGTTATAATTTCTAATAAATCTTGAAGTAAATGAGGAAACAGTTAATCTTCAGGTATAAAATTTTAAATTTTGTCTCTGTATCACGAGATCATAACTTTAACAGATTTTAAATTTTTCCATAATCTAAAATAGTTTAAAAGGTACGTTTCCTTCGTCGAAAACCTGCATCCATGTTTTCTTTTTGAAATTATCAAAACATAACTTTTATTTGTATTTTTAATGAATTTATAAAAAAATTAAAGAAAAGAAAAATTAAGAATTCATACATTGGGTTGTAATATTTTTTCAACATATTTGCTATTGAATAATACTTATTAATAAATTTTTAAAAAAGCACCATATCTTTCTAGAATAATTTCACTAACAACTGTTTTTTATTATTTGTTCGAAACCTAACATTTTCTTAGTATTTTTAATGAATCTAGAGAGCAAATGAATCAGAAAGAAACAAGATCGCATTTATTAGATTTTTAATTTTGCTATAATTTATATCGCGAGCAAGATCATTACTGTAATAAATTTTAATGTTATTATTATTATTATTATTTAAAAATAATAAAAAAGAAACAAGATTGAATTTATGAGAGTTTTAATTTTGCCATCATTTATATCACGAGCGAGATCATTATTGTAATAAATTTTAATGCTTTTATTATTATTATTATCTAAAAATAATAAAAATGTACCTTTTATTTGAAGAAAACTCGCCCCAGCATTTGCTCATTCATGAAAATGAGATTTTGTATGCCTGGGTGAAAGAGCACACAAATCCAAATTCAAAGCACGTTGTTCGTCCCCTGATTCAAAATCTCCAAAAGTAAATGTAAACACAACTTCTCTCTAAGAGCGTATCTCATGTGCTTCCCAAGAAATAGTGTTTTCATAACTGAAGTTATAGATCATAGATGGCGCTCCAGCTGGAATTATCGACCAATAGCAGAAGATTCAACTCTTAAGCAGATAGAAATTTTTTTGTTTAACTCTTGGAGAAAAGAATTTTTATTTTTTATTTTTTCCTTGCGAAACGATCTTAGTTTTTTATTGAATTTTTGCGCCACAAATTCTGAATATGTTTTACAGAAGATTTTATGTATGTACATGTATTTTTCGACTTTGTTGTATTCCATTAAGTACTTGCAGATTCAAAGAGACTTATTTAATGTAATGTATGGATGTATTTAAATTGCAAAGGAAACATATTTTGAGGTCTTTTTTTTTTTCAATATTTTGTGCAATCTCCATGCTTTAAAATTTAACTGAAAATTTAAAAAATCACTTTATCACTAAAAACAGTGGGATTTTCAGCATCAATAAAATAATATGTTTAATGTACATGCAGATTTGAAAAGATTTGTTAATGTAAGATACGGTTAGATTTAACAGCAAAGATACGAGCATATAGAATTGCTCTTTTTTTTCTGCAGTTTTAATGAAAATTAAACGATTTTATTGATAGAAACAATCAAAATTATCAAAATATTAATCGAGATTTAAAGAAATGTTTTACAGAATATGTTAAAACAATGTTCACATTTACAAGTTAAAATACAAACAAAAGCAATGTCTATGTTAAACACTTTAATGTATGTATATATTTATGTAAAAAAATACAACATATTGGTGAGAAATTTTCAAAACCTAAAAGTTTAAATATATTCACCTCTTATATATTAAAATACTTTTTTATTTATTTATTTATTATTATTTCGTGAGCTATCGAGTGATGCTTCTCCCCCTCGCTCTCCCACGCACAAATTCTGAATGTGTTTTTATACAATATTTTATTTATGTACATATATTTTTTAGACTTTATTGCATTTTGTTATGTGTTTAAAGTTTCGAAAAAACTATTTTAATGCAATGTACGGATGGGCGTAATAGCAAAAAAAAGGGATTTTGGCGTTGCTCTTTTTTCACAGTATAGTATTGTATTTAATAGCAATTTTGATTTAGTAGCAAATATAAAAGCATTTAGGTATTGATTTTTTTTTTCTGCAGTTTTTACCGAAAAATTAACCGATTTTATCAATAACAACAGTTAAAATTTTCAAGAATTTAATCGAGATTTATAGAAAGGTTTTGCTGAATATGCTAAAAAAATGTTCACAGTCAAAAGTTAATGCACAAGCCTTTTTATCTGTTTTACAGTTTTCATTGAAAACTAAATGACGTTATCACTAAAATCAGTTAAATTTCGAGAAAAAAAAATCCAGTTTCAAACCAATCATTCATGGAACATTCTAATTCGTTCCTGCAGTTGTATCTTATATCTAATATACACCAATATATGCTAAATATTAGATTAATTTTAACACAATTATTCAAAATTGGTAAAGAAATCATATGAGTTTTAATTTTCCAACTGGACGATAAAATGTCCGGGCCAGGATTCGAACCTGGGATATATTGGCTGAACCTGGGATATCTTGGCTGAGCCTGGGATATCGTGGCTCAGTCACGATATTCCAGGTTCAAATCCTGGCCCAGACATTTTTCGTCCAGTTGGAAAAATACAACTTATATGATTTCTTTACCAATTTCGAATAATTGTGTTAAAATTAATCTAACGTAATCACGTACCCAGCGTTTCCTGGAGTTCCAAATTGCCTGTGATTTATTCTGTTGATCTGATTAAGATATCAGGCCAGATGCTATGATCAATAAGGTTAACTGGATGAATTAGGTCCTCCAGATTCGACCGGGATGGCTCAGTTGGTAGAGCATGGCAGCTTCAGCCGAGATATCCCAAGTTCGAATCCTGGCTCGGACATTTTTCGTCCAGTTGGTAAATTACAACTCAAATGCTAAATAGTTACGCATTTGCCATATATTTACGTAACATGAGCCTTGCTCCGCATCAGAAGTAAATAAACAAAACAAATGGCAGCAGTTATGATTATTAGCGCCGTTGTTCCACTAATTGTTGTACTTCATTTTTTTTAATATAATTGGAGGAACTTAAGTGTTTAATAAGGCGAGATTTCTTTTCTATACTTGTTTGCAAATTAATAAAAATAAAAATTTATTAAATTGAGCTATAGTATAAAAAATATTTTTTTTAAACAAAGTACTGACACAATTGCGTTTCGGCGAACTTTTATGATTTTTTCTTACCACTAAAACTTAATGCTAAATATTGCCTTATTTAATCGCCCGAATATGCGATTAAATAAGGCAAAAAATTGGCAACTATGCAATAGTCATACGGCAAACAAACAAACAAAAAAAGTTTATTGTTTCAAGTTAAATTTAGAATTTAAAAAAAACCCATAATAATCCGTGTACTGTATATATGTTTAGTTATAAAAATACACAACATATGGAAGAAAACAATATTTTAAAGTCGAAAATTAAAGTGTATATGCATTTTAGAAATTTAAACATTTGAATAGGTTATATGATATGGAATTGTTCTTAATTATGAATGTTTAAAAAATAATAATTATTTGCGATATATTAAAATTAGAATTAAATTTGCATTTAGTAATTTTATATTCAGAACATACACAAATGATTGATTTAAAATTAAAAATATATATATTTATTTTAAAGAACATGCTTTAGTAATTTTAATAATAATAATGTTATATTATCATCCGAATGTAAGATGATAAATCTTTGAATTTATTTATTTATTTATTTATTTATTTTTAGGGTTTCGTTCACCTTTGAGATTTAACTTTGAGTTGGTGTGAATATAACATACTGATTTTTAGGGTTTCGTTCATCTCACGAAACCCTATTACTCCCGCTTCGTTGTCTGTCCGTCACAGAGCCGGTTCTCAGAAACTATACAACTTACAGGCATGAAACTAGTCGGATATGCCAATCCCAAATCTTTCTTCTATCTCACACATGTTAATGCCTCAAAATTCGCTATCACACCGCCAAAGAAAAAAAAATCAATATTTTTCGTTATTCTGTTGTACGTCAACTGCTTCCGAATCGTCGGGTTACCTGGATGTGAGCAGCCGACGTATTATAATAAACTTATAATAAACTACGAAAAGTCCTTCTGTCTTGCACCGGCAGGAAAAGATAGCCTCCCTCTTTCTTGGTTTTGAGATTTTAGCTAATTCTACCGAAAATACACGAAGCTAAAATGCGCGAACACGATTACAGAAGAGTCATTCCCAGTTCTCGTCAATATTAAATTTGAATGAAAATATCGCCAAATTAGACAGACATAGCCAAGTCGGTTCCATATATGACAAAGTATTTTTGTCGCCAAATTTGGCGATATTTCGCCAATTGTCACCAAGCTTTTCGAGAATTTGACGTTGGCAAATATAAATATAGAGTGTTAAGCATGTAGGTGTTGAAACGATGGTTACAACAATGAAAGAAAATTTGGCGAAACCATCAAACCATGTTCACTAAAATTCATAAATTAAACCAGTTTATGGAGGAATCCTGCTGTATTGTTTCAAACTGTCAGTCACCCTATAATTTCAAACTGCTATATCTCAGCCATTTTTTAAGATACAGGCAAAACAAAAAATGCTCTGGAATCTGGAATCCTTGGATCAATGCCGAACATTTAAAGCAAAAAAATTTTAGGATTTCTAATTTTTTTATACATTAAAAATAATTAAATCTTTAAATGGCTATCACAGCGTCCCCTCCAGGCGCAATATCCCCAAATTCAACGGGGACCTGCAGGGTATAGTCAAATACATATTAAAAAAATGGTTCAATTATCAGCAAAACTTCATACACTTTTCAATGATACAATAGTGAAAATGGAACAAAAATCGCGATCACAGCGCCTCATTTCATTGAAATATCTGCAAATTCAACTGGGACCTCGTGGCCCCAGCCAAAAACATAGAAAAAAAAATTGGTTCAATTTGAAGCATAACTTCATATACTTTTTGATGATACAATGAGAACAGACAGACGGACGAACGGACAGGCAGAAATTTTGTAAAAACATGTTTTTCGGAATCCCTGATCCCTAAAACATGTAAATCCGTCGAAAACCGGTGGTAAAAAAAATTTCGATTACAATACATAAAAACACTACATATCAAAATATTTGCGTACTATTACTCGTAATTCACAGGTTTACAGTGATTTGCTTTTCTTTATGTTAAGTTTTTTCCGATGTACTTTTTCCTGCTGTTTTCAAAAAAAAAATACTCAAATAACTCTATCACGCACCATTTCGAAACAAATTGAGAATTTACGACTGGTTAATATAACATTTAGTCAATGAGTCAAATGTTATCAGCCAAGTGTAAGATAATAAAACTTCCATTTTATTTATTTATTTATTTATTTATTTATTTATTGTTGTTGTTGTGTGAATTTTTGTTGGTTCATTTGATTTTAGAATTTTATTCATTTATTCAGATTTTGAAATCATTTTGAGAGCACGCATTTCTTTGAAGGATTTATTGTTACACATTTATTTTTTATACTATAGCTCAATTTTCAAAGTTTATATTTTTTATTAATTTATGAATAAGAATAGAATAGAAATCTTGCCTTAAACGCTGGGTTTATTTAATTATATTTTTCTGTATATGAATATAATTTCAAGTACAATGTCGCAAGTAAAATGTAAATATACTCATAAAGACGCCACATGCCACTAAGCATCATAGCAAACTATTTCTTGTTACTGCATAATAAATTATTGCAAGCAGCGTACAAGATGGAAAAGCTCTAAAAATGGAGGCAGGAATGTGCATTTTTCTTCGAGGTAAAGAAAAGGCATTATAGCGATTTTCCTCATTGTGACAGCTATGGAAAATGCAAGAAATTAACAAAATGTAAGATGTATTTTGTTTATAAGATTTTTTTCTTTAACAAAGTTTTCTGATATTACTAAACTTTCAGTGTGATTTTCATTGATCTTCATTTTCAGTTCTGGAAAAACCTTTTGTTTGAGAAAGACTTGATTAATTTTAAACCGAGTGTATCAAAAACATTAGAATCACCCAAAACGTTGAAGTAAAAATAACGTTTTATTTTGTAATTACCTATGTAATTACCTAACATGTAATTACCTATGGTTTTGGTATCTGCAACATTTGTCTGTCACAAAGCCTGTCACTTAGAAATCGGTAGAACTACAGTGTGATTTTCATAAATCTTCCCTTTCACTTCTGGAAAAACCTTTCGTATCGGAAAGACTTCCGTAATTTTCAACTGAGTGTATCAAAAACATTAGACTCACTCACAACGGTGAAGTAAAAACAAAGTATTATTTTGTAGACTCATAGTTACGTATGGTTTTGGCATCTCCAACATTTGACTTCAAACCCTGCGATTTAAAAATCGGTAGTACTTCCGTAAACCCATACACTTGTTGACCGAAGGAAGAGAAATTTTTTCTTTTTCTTTTTAAATTTGTGCTTTCCATTTTACTCCTATTTTACAAAATTCCACGTCTTTTTTTTTTCTTTTTTTTTTTTTTTTGTGAAGAATTAAATTCTTTCCAGAATTATTTAGTAATTCGCCGGTATTTTAAGCTGGTCGCGTGTAAATTACTTTCAAGGTATACGATATAATAGTTATTTGATTTTACAAACGCTATTGTCAGGCTGGTTCCTTGCTTACTTTAGATGAATGCTGTCTCTTTTGCACGTGAGTCCAAATAAGTCAGTGAATCCGTTTAAGTGGAATTCGACGCACGCTTAAATCTAAAACGAGACCCGACTCTGGTATCTCTTGATTAGTATCCAGTTCCTTAAGCGCCAGGGAAGCGGACGAAAGAAATTCTTTCAATGTAAAACATTTCACAAAATACCATGTGATATGTAACTGAGAAATATATAGGTTCTCGATTTTCTCTACTGATTTAATTCTTATTTATCTTTTTTCGTTAATCAGCATCAGCGCAAACAATGCTTTACTTTACAACTAGAAGGTACACCTGCTTCGCTGGTCGATTTTTCCAAACGAACCTCGAATGATTAAAACATATTTTAGTTCCACCTTCTTCCCCATGAGTCTCATTCTATTTTCTAAACAAACATCTTTCCAAACAAACCCCCGCTGCCCACGGCATCATATAGCAGGTGTTCTGCGCATGCCTTTTTTTGACAAGAAGGAGTATGAAAGATCAGATTAGACATTTACTACCATCATATTTTAGTATTTCGCTTTAAGATACGTCTAAACACCTCTAAAAACGAATAACCGAGGCTGATGAAAAATGCATTGCGTTCCACGTGGACAGCTTTTAAGACCGCTTGAGTCACATGATGCTCTTTACCTGTCTCAGGTGCTGAAAAGTTACGAATGCAGGTGAACGAAAATAGCATCACCTGACTCTGGCAATCCGAAGGCAGATGACGCAGTGCGGCAGCCTGTCTTTCATCATCTTCAATTAGAAACCATATTGCGTGCAATTATACAATGTTGTGACCATATAATTTATAATAAAAAATAAAAATAGCATGAGAATTTTTAACGTCAGAAAACTCCAGCGGGTTTAAAGTTTTTAAAGCTTATAATTTTATTTGCAGTTTTTAACATTCTTCAGTTAAATATCCACCCGATAACTCCATAAATTGTTATTGGAGCTAATAAATTTTTATATTAAAGGTTATATTTAGCACATTTTACGCGAGCTCATAGTGGATTCCACTTAAAATGAAAAATAAAAAAGAAATAATCTTTTTATGAGAAATATTTCAACAAACGATAACATCTCATTTCTTCGGGATTTTATTTGATTAACTTAAGTCTTTTTTATGCGTACTCAAGTTCATTCTTAAAAATATCTCAATGCATTCTCAGAGCACGTGACATATTTTGAATATTTCATCCACACCTCTCTATCGGAATGAGCATAGTTTTACTAGACTTTATTTTTTATTTGTCCTTTAAATGGGTAATTGAATTTCGTTCAGTGTTTTATTCCTTTTCAGCTTTTGTGCGAAACATAGAATAGTGTTTTATAAAGTACACTAATGAAAATAATTGAACACTAATGAACTTAATTAACAAAATATAGTACGATTTGTAACAACAAATATAAAAAATGTAACAAATTTTAAAATACTGTCAACCGGAAAGTTTTGCGGTTATTCAAAGCGAATCTTGGTTTTGTCTAGTTATTTTGTTAATGCCGATAACGAGTGACTTTGAATGACCCATATAAGTACATTCGGCTTTTTCTGCTTGCTCTGCATAACTCTCGCTTAGCTGGAAGGTGGTTTGAGAAGTTTAAGCCCGGAAATTTCAGCCTCGAAGACACTGCCCGTTCTGGAAGACCATCATCTGTAAAGGATGACCTCTTGAAAACAGTTATCGCAGAAAATCCACGTTACACAGTTCAGGAGCTATCACACAGACCAAATATTCCAAAAAATACAGTGCATGATCATTTTATCTCTTCTTCTATAACAGGTCCTCCTTTACAGTTGATGGTCGTTCAGCACGTGCGTCATCTTCAAAGTTGAAATTTCCGTGCTTAAACTTCTCAAACCACCTTCGAACTGCGTCATCTGAAACAGCACTTTGTCCATATACATCACAAACTTTAGGAGGAGTCTGACTAGCATTTTTACTTTTCTGGAAATAAAATAAGAGCATAATATGACGAAAATAAACTTTTTGAATAGCACTACAAAGCATGTGAATTTTCTTTTCACATTGCTTAACAGCGTACTACCAATTTGAATGAAAAATGTGTCCAGATCGGGGATCAAATACAGATACATTGGTATAACGCACCAAGTGCTTTACCAATTAAGCCATCCGGACGACATGCAGTCTGGCACCTCTTTCACTAATATACGTTAGCAAGGCTGCAACTCCGCAGCACAAGATGGAAATGTCAACATGAGCACACTATCAGTGACATACATGAGACGAATAAATTCCCAGCATCGGATAATATCTATTATATATATATTTGTCTTACGTGGCGCGAAAATAGGGCTGAATTTGTAACTTATGGTTTGGCAACAACTGTAGTTTCCAGGGCTCAGACCAATGAATGATAGAATGAAACTCAAACTAGCAATTATTAAAAATAAAATAACATGTACGTAATCCAAAGCGTCTGAAATGATTCCTTATTTTAATTATGAGCAATATCGTTAATTTCAAATGAATTCTCAACTCTTATTTAGAATTTCATTTAAGAATTTCACTCACTCAAAAGTCGGAGGAAAAAAAAATCAACTGTCGAGATTGCACCTGCCGCCATCTGTTGCCGTATTGATGAAGTAAAAAATAATTTCTTTTGTAATAATCTATAATCAATAATAAAATGTCGAACGAAATTTATCACGTAGTTTTTTTTCTAATGAATTTAAGTCGTGCTGTACAAAAGATAATTTTTCCATAGTATTTAAATGACTTATATGCCCGTTAGTAGTGCCAACTAAATGCATTTTCAGTTGTGTTTGCAACGGAGAATTACTTTTTTACATTAAAAATAAATTGTCAATTTCATATGTTCAAATGTTTTATGGTAGAACTTATTCCGGCTAGAATTGCTGAAAAAAAAAGGGCGAGCGAGCGAAGCGAGCTGTGACGGGTTGGCGAGCGTTAGCGAGTAGGGGGCTGAGCCCCCTAGTATATTATAATTTAAATTTGCAATTAGATTTTCAGCAGGACTGAAACTACGCCTTAGATCTTTAAATAGCATTACAAATTATGTTAATTTTCTTTTCATTTTGCTTAACAGCGTACAACCAACTTGAGTGAAAAATGTGTCTAGAAAGGGAACCCAGATGCGCTATACCAAGGTATTTGGGTTCGATAGTAAGCAAAATAGTTTGCCAAGTATTTTTTCACATTTTAAAAGTGATTTCAATACATGGGCCATCTTTGGACTACTATGCGTCAAAGGTAGATCACAAGCTACAATTTTCAAATTGTATTATAAAAGTAATTAAATTTTATTTTACAAACAAAAGTATACTCGATATATGTTAGAGATAAGTGTAAAATTTTACGAACAAAAATCCAGCCACACACACCCATCCAGAAATCTATAAAAAATTCTCAAAGCTTAACAATGGTCACTTTTGGTTCACTTACCTTATGATGATCGACATGTTTCGAACGCACAAATGGCGCGATTATCAAGATCTACACGATAAACAAACTATTCTCGCGAAAATTTGAAAAGAAACTTGAGAAACATAAATCACGAGATCATATGTGTAATAAAAGCATATGGCGTTGCTCATATATTCTTAGGATTATTTTATTCAAAATTTAATTATTTCCCTTCTTAAATATTAAAATATTATGGGCTAAATTATTTTTCTAAATTAATTCTTCATATGCGCATTAAATACTTTAGTCAAAAAGCTTTCCTTTCATCATAATGATAATTTCATAACCGTTAAAGATATTTTACTCTATTATTCAGTTTTTATGCTTCCAATCTTCTCTTTGTGGTTTTTACAACTGGAAGCAGATATTTCATTTATCCTTTACCCTTTATTCAGAATATAACAAATGCATATCTATCTAAATTTCCATCTGCTGTTTTCGGACTTAATAATAATTGTATATACAGTTCGCTCCTATCAAAACCGCATTTTCCGTGCATTTTTCAGATGGTCACTGGATTGCCGTCCCATTTTACTTATTTTGGCTAGCCTGCCAATTATGGAATCCCTTGGTATGTCTACTCTTCAAAATTAGCATTGCGCTCTCCCAAATGGTTGTGAATAACTCCCCGCCATTGGCTTGATTCAACATTTTTGTGTTGGCATTGTAACTTAATGAAAAAGCTGTGCTGAAAACAACTTAAGCATTGCTAAAGGCGGAGGCCACCTCTCAAGTATCTCATATTTCTAAGAAATAAATAACCTTTTCCATGGAGTACTTCTCGTTTTCAATGTGTCACAGCGTAGCATTTTGCAGGAAGAGAACGCTGCGGTGTTGCCTAAACAATGCATTTTATATTTACAAAGACGATTTTCCAAGTTAGCCTGAATTCAACCAAAAAATACGTTTTCATCCTGTCAACAATACTATAAAGCAGGTGCTTAAAAATAATCAACTGTAAACGTGAAAATTTGTATTTCCTTATTGTTTTTTTAATTAAAAAACATCTCGTGTGCTAAATTTTAAGTAATTCAAAAGAGGCTGATTCATTGGATATGTTCTCGCTACGCGTATAGAATTCTGCAATATAACAGCAGTGGCATATGCAATGAATCAGGCTCTTTCGAATTACCTAAAATTTGGCACTAGATGTTTTTCAATTTAGAAAAAGAATAAGGAAGCATTAATTTTCACGTTTACAGTTGACTATTTTTTAGCGCCTGCTTTTATTACACATATGATCTCGAGCTTTACGTTTTCAAGTTTAATTTCAAACGTTTACGAGAATAGTTTTCTTATCGAGTAGATCTTGATAATGGAGCCATTTGCGCTTTCGAAACATGTCGATCATGATATTAAAAGTTTTTTGTAAGGCTTTATGTATTTTACTTTTATCTCTTTAAGCATTTACATTTATATTTTAAAGTATGTAGTTTTATAAATATTAAATTTCCCAATTTACAAAACTTGATTTAATAGTTTTATGAATCCACTATTTTCAAACGTTACCTCACATTATATGATTAATTTGAACTTAATTATATTTCAGTTCTTTTTATTACACTGTAGTTACTTAATAAGTTACTGTAAGCAAATTGTATTATATTTTGACATATTTTATACACTGCAATAAAAAAATTTCTTAAAACGGTTTTCAAGCAAAAAAAATTTTCTCATTTTCCAAGTTTTCATTTAATTAACTTAAACATTTAATTATTTCTTTTTCAGTTTGCATCATTTCCATTTTCCATTTAGCTACATGCATTATGAGAATACCTGAAGAATTTTAATCGTTTCATTCTTTCTTTTTTCTATTTTTTTTTTTTTTATCAAAACAACTGATGCTAAAAAAAAAAAAAAAAAAAAAAAAAAATTGTACTTTTAGCAGATAATTTAATTTTGATATATTTTTTATATATTTAGCTACTATGAAAAGTAAAAAACATTATTTTTGCAGTATATTAATGGATGTAACGGAATCTATATGGAATAAAATGTTTAATAAGAAGTTGAGAAATAACACGTGCATTTTAATTTAGATATACACCATTTAATTTATTAGTTTAAGGGGATTTGGTGCCCTTTGAACTTTTTATTTCATTTTAGTTTTTAATAAGATCCTTTTGACATATTATAAAATAGTTTCATGAAGGAAAATGGTTTAATCAACGGAAAATGCAATTGTTGTGGTATAATAATAATAAAAAAAGGTAAATTTAGAACCCACTTCTATAATTTTGAACTTCTTGAAATTTTTTTTCTTGCTTCTCTTACAAGTGTGTTTCTTAGCTAAGTTCGTGCTTCGTAGATTTTCAAAAAATCAATTTGCTTCAGAAAAAATAAATAAAATGTCGAGATATATGTAAAATGCCGTATAAATACCTACAAGGTGTAACTATTAATTTACCAGATAGTAGCAACAATTATTGTAATTGAAAATTTATTTGTTGGTTAAGAGCCTACGCTAGTCACGCGAAGAAACGCTCAAGCTAATGTTAAGTCTATGGGAAAGGTTTTAGCAGATTTCTCGCACGCATTTTAATATTTTTAAATGCTTTTTTTTTTTTTTTTTTTTGCATAGGATAGCTCAGGTCGATCTGTAACGTTGTTAGTTTTTACTTTTTTTATTTTGGTTACAGTTTTTTTATAAGCGGACATTTTCAATTTTGGAGCCGGTTGGAACCGGTTATGAAAGTGAAAGTATCCTTATATAAAAAAAACTGGAACCAAAATCGAAAAAGTAAAAACTAACAACGTTAGAGATCGACCTTAGCTATCCTATGCAAAAAAATCATTTAAAAATATTAAAATGCGAGCGAGAAATCGCGCGATAACCTTCCCATAGACTTAACATTAGCTTGCGCGTTTTTACGCATGACTGATGTAGGATCTTAACGATAGTATTTCAATGGTCACGCATCTGTGCTGCGCGTCATTATCGTTTTTCCTCCTAGTGTTGAAACACGCAAGCAAACTTTCGCTGTCAAAACATTGTTGTTGAAATGAAAATAATGAAGCAGCGAATAAGCGTTAAATTTTGTTTCAATTTGGGGAAAAGTTCTAGTCAAACACGTAAAATGTTGCAGCAAGCGTTCGGTGATGAGCCACGGTGATGCATAATTTACTTAATGCATTTTTATAAAGCCTCTATAAATTCTTACATGAGCAAGTTTATTATAAAACATTATTAGGCTGTTAGAGTAATGGAACACAAAATTAGTGCATTGCATTGTAGAACTTTTGAGTATCTAAGCACAGATGCCACCACATTGTACGCTGGAACACCTTCAGGTTATCGGTGTAATTTCAGTACCTGCAAACATAATTCGCTGCTTTAAGTGTTCACTGATTTTTTCTAAGTTTGACACTTTGAATTCCATAACGTCGCAAATAAAGAAACCCAAGACAGTCAAATTTTGCGAACGTTGAGCACATTTTGTATTAAGTTTTCCTTCTCCACGGCAAATCATAACACATAACTTTCCACGCAACACAGTCCTCATTCTCCAGTTTATGCTGAATTTGGACATCGTGCATGATGTATTAAATGATAAAGTAGAGTTTTCTAAAGAGCAGAATGCTAAATAGCGAGATACCGGCTGAGTTTTTGCGTGAATGACGCGAGCAATGTTGCCAGTAGGCTACACTTTTTTTTAAATTCAGATTGCTTCATTGCCACCGCACTTTTATGAATTAGAAATATTCTCCTTATTAAATGACAGATTAAATTATGCAAGAAAAAGGCCAATTCCATTATTTTTAAAAAGTGGAAAGAATCAAATAATCTGAATTTTAAAAAATGTAGCCTCCTGGCAACACTGGACGTGGGACTTAAGTGTAATCGCATTCTTGTTTTCTTTGCACAACATCTGGTATAATCGGAGGCCTGCTTGAGAAATCTCCATCTTTAACGCTATCAGTTCGCTTGAATTTGTCCACCAAGTGTTAAATTGCTATTCTGGAAAGGGCTGATTTTCTGAATTTTTGGGTGAAATCCTCCTTTGAATGTTCCTTCATTAATCCACGTAAACGACCACAAACAATGGCTGTTCTTTCTTCTGTTGAAATCCTTTCACCTGCAGAAAAATTGGATGTAGAATCTATTTCTTAAATATGTACACAGACATATATGTTTTAAAGAATTTCCTTCATTTTTCCTATATTTATTAAACTTATGATACAGAACACTTTTTTCAAGAATTTCCTGTTGTAATAATATAGATAATGACAAAAATATTTTTTTCAAGTTCACCATTCCTTTCAATGTAAAATTATTTAAACCCGATATTACTTAATACTGACAAAGGATGTGAATTAATTTTCACTTTGCTAAACAACGCATAACCAACATAATGAAAAATGTGTCCAGACTGGGAGTCGAATCCAGATACCCTGGTATAGCCCACCAAGTGCTTTACCATTTAAGCATTTTTTTTTTTGACATTTTTCACTTATACGTTAGCACGGCTGCCAATTTGCAGCGCAAGATGGAATGTCAAACATGAGCACACTGCCCAGTGGCGTACATGAGACAAATAAATTCCCAGCATCGGATAATATCTAAATTTCCAATTAAGTTTTCAGCAGGACTAAAACTGCGCTGTAAATTAATATTACTGACAAAGAATGTGAATTAATTTTCACTTTGCTAAACTTTTGGTATAATCAAAATCCCTGGTATAGCGCACAAGTGCTTTACCATTTACGCTGGTCATGGTATCTATGTTCGATCCCTAGTCTGGGCACAGTTTTCACTATGTTGGTTATGCGTTGTTTAGCAAAGTTAAAATTAATTCACACCCTTTGTCAGTATTATTAATTTACAAAGCAGTTTCAGTCCTGCTGAAAATTTAATTACAAATTCCGATGTTATTTTAATTTTTATTTTTCAAGACAAAAAAAATCTACAAATTATATAAAAAAAAAATCGAATAAGTCAAAAGAAAATTATTTTTAATGTTTAGATATCATGATGATACGACATCTAAAATTGAAACATTTATAAAGCTTAAAAATTTTATTATACTCTTTTGAAGTATTAAAAAAGGGATGTCATCACTCAAAATGACAGTTAATCTTTCTTTGAATTTGTTTAGGCGATTAAATGTCAGAGAACTTTATTGATCAACAGTAATGTCATTTTCGTTTTTATTCTAGGTAGTAGCGTAACAGTCAGTCATGTATAAACGAAATGAATCCAACAGAAAGGAACCAGATGAAATAATTTTATAAAGTAACATTAACCTTCTCACCGTCGCCGCGAACTGATATATCCGTTCACTATGCTGTAGGTTTCACTGCAAAAGAAGCATTGTTTAAATTAATATAATTTTAGAAATATAATGCAGTTTTAAAACATCGAGTAATGATGAATATGCTCAAAGATTATGCTTATATACGTAATTAAGTTATTTATGTCAAGTTTGAAAGTTCATATTTTTTTAGTATTTTGAAAAAATTACAGAGAAAACAACATTACAAATTTGCCCTTTTGCTCGGTAGTCACGGGGTTAATTAAAATTCGAATTTTAAAAAGAGACATTTTATTATTACAATCCGTTTATTATCATAAATATTAAATTATAACAAACATACTTAAATATTTAATTAAATAACTAGATAGGTATTTTAGTTAAATTTTACATTCTTTTGCTTTATAGGTTACCGTATATACTCTCGTTTTAGTCAAACTCTCTACTTCATCTTTCCGTTATACCAATATTTCTGATTAGTTATCTTCGTCTTTAACAACAGAAAATTATTATGAACTGTACGATTAAATAAAACAAGGAATACTATTCAGAAAATATTTAAACTGATAAGTAAGAAACGAACACACCCTGTTATTTCTCTCGACGTAAGGGGGTTAACATATATGCCAGTATTTACGGAGTTGCTTTTACTGAAATGTAGGATTCATATGAAATCTTTAAGCACAATATTCAAGTTTCGTTTCTTTTTTTTTAACCATTCAAAAAATGGCTGTTGTTTTCGGTCGGGAATGCGGACCTCTTGACGTCGTCACTTTATTTGTTTAAGTGTTTTTAATCGTTTTTAACGAAATTCTGTAACTTTAGAAGAATTTTCCTTTGAACAGGCAATATAAATGCATAAAATCGGTGCAAAAATGTTAAAGTTACAAAAAGGATAGATGCAAATTATCAGATACGTTTGTTTCTGTTTTCATCAATATATTGTAAATTTGGTACTTTAGTGTTATAGCGGCCCCGAAGGATGAATCGCCAAGCGACCAAGATTTATCGCCAAATTATAAAGCATGTATGAAATTATAATAATATATGATATATATATAACATTTCTTGACGTATGTGGCCAAGTTATAGTCCTATATGATGCATATATGATGTATATATATGACATGTATATATATGATGTATACATGATATATAAGACGTAAATAATATGTCTATAATGACGTATATGGCACATATGTGTTTGAAATAATATATGTGTATATAGAATGCAAAAATAAGCTTTGGGATGATTTTGGCGAAATCATAACTGCAACCTTGGCATAATCATAATTGTGGGGGCCGCTATAAGACGAAAGTGCGGTAATTTTCTTTTTCTTTTTTTTTTTTTTTTAAGCTTTTGGAACATTATTCCAATGATTATTGTAATTTGTTAAATTATAATTTTTTTTTCTTTTCTCGCAAATGCGTTGATTCAGCTTAAGCATTTATAATCTGAATTCTGGCATTCTTTTCCATAAATATTTATGTTTAGTTAAAAGCTATAGATACAAAATAGAAACTCTTAGATGCCTGAAACAAAAACACTTAAATGAATATCAATACATTTTGGTAAATGTTGATTAATGTTACCATTCACCGATAAAATTCCGGATTCACCAGAACTCGGTCTTTTATAGTAATATAAATATACACACTAAATAATTAAATAAAATACCTGGTGTGTTATCTATATTATAAAACAGTATAAACGATGACATCCTTTTTGTGTTGGTAACGCCTGACGATTAAATTTCGGTTTTGCAATTTTCGCTATTGCAATTTTTTAAACTTCTAAAAATTGCAAATTTTCATTTTTTACGCAGTCGTACAGTGGAAACAAATGTACTTTCAGATGCAATTTGTTTGAAAACTGTATCGCAATTTATTCATTTATTGTAGTTTCTAAACTATTTTTCAAGCATTATTTTTTTTAATTTCAAAAACGTGCAGGATCTATTCGGAAGAATAGTAACCAATTTGTACTTAAAACAATATAAATAGTTCAGCATTTGTATCCGGTTAATTTTCTATAGCGAAATTAAAACTTCATCAATAAATAAATAAAATTAAATAAAATTAAATGAAACACAAATTTAACATATATGTAACCAAACAATTTAAATTTTCACACCGCCGAATAGGCGGAAAATGCCATTTCAAATATAATTTGTTTGAAAACTGTAACACAGTTTACTGATTGTTTAAGGTTTTAAACGTTTTTACAAGCGTGAATTATTTTTAAATCTATCTCTATTATGCGCAGCCCGATTACAAAATATTAATCCATTTGCACTTAAAACAATATAAATAGTTCAGCATTCGTTTCCATCTAATAATCCACAGGGAAATTAAAACTTTATCAATGAAACAAAAATAATACAATATAAATAAAGCACCAATTTGTCAAGCATGTAATCTAAATATGTGATTAAACAGATAAAATTATCAGAATAAAAAAACTGCAGTAAGTAGCGAAATATTTAGCGATTTTTTCGGCTACAAACTCCTGGCATGCGACTAATAGGAAAATATCGTTTTTAATAAATTTCAAAACTTTATTTCGATACATGATTGATATTCTTGACATAAAAATTGCTTTTTGGTATTATTAATGGGTAATCTAAAAAATATATATTAAATGTTAGAAATCTATTAGAGTTAGAAAAAATGTTTTTGTGAATGTTAGAAAAAATGTAACACAGGAAGAGAGGACTTATCTTATAATAAAGTGTGTGAAGCTCCTGATAGAAACTATGGAAGGAAATATCGAATTGAAACAAACATTGTATTTACTTTTTCTGAACATAAATAATATTTTAAAATCACATATTAATAAATGTTTTCCTGAAAAACTTAAAAATTTATGCAATATAAAATTTAGATATTCCATTATATTTTCGTATTCTGTAATTTAATAAAATTTTCCAACAATGTAACAGTTCCAGTAAAAGTTTTAGAAATGTAGTTTTATGGTACACAACCCATTAGTTTTGTTCTAGAAAATCAGATGATTGATTAAGTTAGTATACAATTTGTGAGAGGAACAATAGCTATTGTTCTGACTTATTTAATTTTGCCAAAAATGTATTATTTACGTAACAATAATAGTAGACAGTTAATGTTCAAACAAATTAGAAAGCATAATGGGAGGCATACAATTCTTGTTCAAAATTAAAATTAATGCTGCTCTTGCTTATATTGTATCCAAATAGCAGTTCATTAAATGTAAATTAACTGCCTTAAAAATTAATGGTTAGATAATACATTGTTTTCAGACAAATAATCGAATAAACCAATACGAGAGTTTCATTTATAATGTTTTATGAATGCAATAATGCTTCAAATAGTTTATTTTTTAACTTACGATACATATAAATATTTCATTTCATTGTAACAATTGATAATCTGTTCTCAAAAATGATTATTCATGAAGGCATTTTTTATGTTTGTGGTTTAAAATATTATTTTGTAGTGATTTAGGGGTTTTTATGATTTGTATAAAAAATATTTTTTATTAAAAAATATTTTTAAAACTTTAAAGCAAATATTGTAAAGCGAAAACCATATATGTGAAACCAGCCTGAATAATCTCACTGCTATTGTAAGTGTTAGAATCTTTTGTTTTACGATTGTAAAACAAAACTTCTTCAGAAATTTTTAATTACACCAGAAAAACTAGAGTAGATACGCACTTGCACTTATTTCTACAGCAATCTACTAAAAATAACTTGACTGACATTGTAAACTAGTCGTTGGGCGCCACCGTAATATAAAACATAAAAAATAAAACATGTGTAAACTACTTATAAAATGCATTGATATTCTAATAAATTCCTGGCTTGATGACGACATAAACTTTAAATGCTCTTGCTGAATTGCGTAACAAAAACATCCTTATAACTCCAAAAATGATAATCCTGTTAACTAACAGTTAACTGTGTCGGATTAAGCGTCTCTTTACTAATTAAAGTATATCTTTGAATTGAAATTTGAATGAAATACAGGGTTACTAAAAATCTAAGAGTGTGGAAATGTGACTACAAATATCTCGGCAACTAATTATCCAATTGATTTCATTCTTAATGCAAAATTTATGTTTTTTTATTGTCTTTTATATTTACTCCTTAAAAAACAGTTTCGGAAATTTTTATATACCTTTTATAAAAACGAATATTTTAAAAGTCCGTAAAAAATAGCTCCGGATAATCGAGGTTACTGAAATTCAATAAGTTTCTTTCCATTATTGCATACTATGTACATACCGAATTTCAAGTCTCTATTTCAATTTGTTCGGGAGATAGAGCATTTACATACACACAGACACACAGACGGACGCCAATTTTTTTTCTTCTAAAAATATGTTTTTCGGAATCTCCAGTGTCTGAAACGTGTAAATCCGTCAAATTTTTTTTTCGATTTTCAAAACGATTACAAGATTTATCCTATTCCTATACTACGTATGATGGGTAAGTAAAATATTCAATACAGTAAAACATACTAAGGAAAAAACACAAAGGACCGAATAAATGTTTCGTTTTAAACAGGTTTTTATTTTAATAGGTACATTGCCTTTTGTAATTACATTGTATTTTTTTTGCCGGACAATGAAATCTTTCCCTTTAAGGCAGGATTATGTTGCATATAAGTTCCATTTTCACAGGTTTTATTGTATGTTATTTTTTTAATTATTTCATATTTAATTAATTAAGTAAAAACATAGCATTTGCATAAAAAAGATTTTTGATTATTTGCAATTTTCTAGCATTCACAAAAATAAACTAAGTGCAATACTTGTTACGGACAGATTTTATTTCATGAATAAACGATTTTTTTTTCAGTGGTCATAAATAATGTTCTATCTTTTTTGTAATAGCCAAATTGAAAGGTTTGACATTTATTGAATGGTTGATTTGAAACATTTGCTAACTTCACCGAAAAGTAAAAGATCTGTAAAACTTACAGCAAAAAAACTGTCATATGGAATGATGGATAAAACTTTTTAGGTTAGAATTACAGGTTATTTTGCAGATAGTTTTTTAACCATAGAAACAATACTTGACTGTTAAAATACTGAATTTTAATAAAAATAATAAGTATATTTCGTAAAATGAAAGGATTTCTTACTTTTACATCAGATGACAATTTTTGCTGTTATATATGCAGATTTTTTACAGTATTCGGTTTGACGAACAGAAGGAAACAGAGGTCTAGTCGAAAATAAAAGAGAGGGCTATACCCTATAGGGAAATTGTATACGCTATAAGTAGAGGGTATACGCTAGAGAGTATACGGTATAGATTTATTTGTGAAACAGAGAGTATACGCAGTTCCTTAAAATAATTTAGAAGTTATACGGCTTATACCAACGCACACTCTCCACTACATCCCTGGAGGGAAGGTTTTGTTATCTTCAATTCTCCCATCGCCGCAAAAAAATGTAATTAAATGTTCATAACCGTTTTTTCTAAAACTTGTACAAACATTTCTCATACAATATCCATGAGTTGATAGTAACAAAATACAAAATATTATAAAAACTTAAGAAAAATATACGTATCACGTATCCAGAACTAATAAACTTACCCATGCAATTCTCCCTTTTTTCCGACAAAAGTCAACAAATTCGCGACAAAAGCATGTTATTAGTTATTGGAAATTTTTAAGAAGAAATTTTTAGTAGATCGGAAGGACGGATTTAGTCATTCTTATGTCAAATTCTGTGTGTTAAAAAGTATTTAGATCAGTTTTAGGATTTTTTTTTCTTTAGTGTGGCCAATTGCTAAAGCGGAAAGGGAATACAGCATTAGACACTTATTATACAGCATATTACCACATTCTATATCACGTTCTTGAGTACATTTTAACAATAAATCACACCAAAATGACAAGTTCGATTATTCTTCTGCTAAAATAGCATATTAGAGAGGATTTGTTTAAAACAATGCTTATTTTCTGTGAGACCGGGACGATTTTCTTATTTTTATCTCTATTCTATATGCATTTTTCATATTATGCAGTAAGGTCTTCATCTAGATTGTGTGGTGGTGATTTCTGTTCTTGTAGGTTCATTATAAAATATGCATGCGTTGATAAAGCCTAAAAATTTGTATATCTTTTACAGAAGAATTTAAGTAAGCCACGCGCAGAACATAGAAGATGACGTGGGTAATAGACGAAAATTCGCTTAATTAACCATTTTTTATTCGATAAAAGTGAAAGTAAATTTCGAGGAAAGCGCTCTAACTCTTTTAGAGGCAAATTATTATGTTTCTGGAATCTTGAATTCATTCCAGAATTTCCGAAATATTTTATTTGAATACAATTTTACAGGTTTTTTTTTCAAGTTATAAAAGTAAAATTTTAATCTAAAATTCTGTTACAGAACTTCATTAAAATAAATTGGTGTAAAAAATATCCCACCACTCGTCAAGGGGTCAATAGTCTTTGTAAATTGGAAAAAAATATTCTGTAACATCACAGATTAGCCGTATCTATCGTATTCAATGGTTGGAGCATCATAGTTGAGGTTTTTTCTAACAGAGCGAATAATGTCCAGGCGACTCGAACCTGTGTACATTGGCTTGTCGTGTCAATGCTCTTTTTACTAAGCTACCCGAATGATATCCTGGCTGGCATAAATCACTCTTATTTGTAGAACATGGCTGCGAACTACAGCGCTAATTTCATTCACCCGAGTTATAAGTATAACATTTGCATGATGAAAGTGTTATGTAACATGGAAACTTCTGTATACAATGTAATTAGGTAAACTTTCCTGTTTTCATTATAACCTCATTGCATGGTACACTGTAAAAAATGACAAATGTTTTTTAATCTACAAAAATATAATATGATCACGAATAAATTTATAATATAAACTCATCCTTGTTAACCATGATTCTGAAAAGTGTTTCTTTATCTTTAGAAACCTCAGACTCCAATGGCATTTCGAGATTTAAAGAACCATTTTTAAAAAAATGTCTCTTGCTGCCAGTAATTTTCTGAAACGTTAACGAGTAACTTTTAAAGTGTATTAATCAGTTTTCTAAGCCCGGAATATAGTTTTTTCCGATGCTATCCATTCTCAAGTAAACATTTTCATGTTCAACAAATATGTTTAACAAACAAACGTGCAAAATTAACAGCGTTAACCTTAACATTAAAATTAAGATTATTTCTTTACTCTTTCCTGTATAGATTAACTTATGCAGCTGAAAACGGTTACTTGAGAATGGATGACATTAAAAAAACAGGTATTCCAGGCTGGAGAAACTGATTAATACACTATAAAAACTATTCAGAAACGTTTCTGAAAAATACTTTGCTTTTATAAATAATTCATTAAATTTTGGAAATGTATTGGTTTCTGGGGATTCAAAAGACTATGGAACATGCTTTTCGGAATTTCGAATAACTCAGAAGATTATATTATATTTTCGTTCGTGGTTATAGTATATTTTCATAAAATAAGAAACATTGGTCTTTTTTTACGATGTATACAGGAATTTCCATGTTATATCACACTTTCATAATGTAAATGCTACAGTTATAGCTCAGATGAAAGAAACTAGCACTGCAATTCGCAACCATCGAATCTTATTATCTTAAAACAACTTCCTGTGTATTTTCCAGGGTGATTTGAGGCATTGTCGTATTGAACTAGTCGGATGTGCCAATCCCAAAACTTTCTTCTATCGCACACAGGATTCGCATACACTAAAAAGAATCAGCACCAATTTATATCAAGGTCTAACTGAATCTAAAGTTTTATTAAATTCCGTGCATTAGTTCTTGAGATATGACTCTGGCTAAAATCGTGTGAATCTAGCAAAATGCAGCATAGCAGCGCCACCTGTTGGTAGATGTAATTAATCAACAACAACTTATGTCATCATCTAACGGAATCTGAAATTTGATGAAAATCCGTGCATTCGTTCTTGAGATATAGTTACCGTGATAATAATGAAAAAAGTAGCATATCAGCGCCACTTGTTGGGAAATTTACACCTAAACGTAAGCAGCATCTATTTATGTCAAGGTCTAACAGAATCTGAAGTTTGATGAAATTCCGCGCATTAGTTCTTGAGATACAGCTATCGTAAAAATCGAGAAAAAAGTGGTATAGCAGCGCCACCTGTTGGGATATCTACACCAAAACTTAATCAGCGTCTATTTATGTCAAGGTCTAACTGAACCTGAAGTTTCATGAAAATAAGTGCATTGGTTCTTGAGATAGAGCTATTGCGGAAATCGCAAAAAAGGCAGCATAGCAGCGCCACATGTCGGGCGATTTTCACCAAAAACTAATCAGCACCAATTTATATCAGGGACTAACTGAATATAAAGTTTTATTAAATTTCGTACATTAGTTCTTGAGATAGAGCGCCCACGAAATTTTTGCCACATACAGACAGACAGGGTCACAGACAGCCATTTTCTACAAACAGTCAAATCGTGTTCAGGACCTTCTAAAACGTATAAATCCGTCGAAAACTGGAAGTCGAAAATTTTCATGAATCCAATACTCTCTTCTTGTAAAGATAGAAGAAAGTAATAAGAGTGAATTTTGCCAGTCAGGAAGCATGCGGTTAGAAATTGAAAAACTTTTCTCTCTCCTTTATGGCGTATCAATCGTTTTTGAACGATTGATTCTTATGATATGAAATATTTAGAAAACCCCATACGCTAACATTTGTTTTTGAAATGTATGTTTTCTTGATAATGTCACAGAAAGAGTTTTGGATTTAAAATGCTGAATGATAATAATTTTACTTTTATAAAAATAATATATTTTCCCATTATTAAAGATTCTGCATAATGACATTTAAAAGTATAAATAAAATCCCGTACTTACTATGCCAATAAAAAACTAGCTTTTAGCCAAATTAAATTCGTTTTTATTTGAATCGTTTTATACTATATATTGGGAGTAGTATTTTAACATATAACTGATAAAAATAGATTTTATTGGAAACCATAAAAAAGATTTATTTAAGCCATACGAAACAATTTAGAAAGATTTATTTTAAATGAGCTGAAACAAAACGCTATATCACAAAATGAAATATTTTAACGTACGTCTTCTTTTAGCTTTTTTTTTCGGAAAAAATATTTTAAACTTTAATATTGTTCGAAAACTTTTCATTGTCATCATAAATTAATTTTTAGTCCACTTCATTTATTTAAAACGCATTTTTTAAATGTTACGTTTTCTTTTAAACATTTTTAATAAATTTAGGCTGTTTAGACTAATTCAAACTATATGTTTCTGAAATTTATAATAGTTTGTTTTAATTACTATATTTCATATGCATTTTAATTGTAACATATGCATTAATTTTCAGTCCACTTCATTTATTTGAAATGCATTTTTAAAATATTATGTTTTCTTGAAAAATGTTTAATAAATTAAACATGTAAAAGAATGAGTGACGAGAGACTACCGAAAATTGCATCTAATTAAGAACAAACCAAAAGTGGAAACGAGGAAAACCACCAAAGACCTGGATGGATGGTATAAAAAAAGCCATGAGGGATAAGAGCATGGAGGAGGAATGAACCCTTGACCGGAAGAAATGGAGTGGTCTATTGTAGATTTTTCGGATGGCGGCACCTTACGCTATAAACCGATTATATATATATATATATACATATATATATATATATATATATATATATATATATATATATATATATATATATATATATATATATATATATATATATATATATATATATATAATTGTAACATAAAATTCTTAAAGTGATTTGAAAAAAAAAGTGATTTGCACAGGATAAAAAAATAACGTTATAATTTAGGATTGTTTCCGTCCGTTTTTCTATAAAATCAAAGGGTTAACTTTAAAAACCCGGATGATCAGAGTAGAAGCTATTAATATTGATATAATAGATTTGAATTCTAGATGATTAATTTGTTATCAAACTTAAAAGAAGAAGCAAAAGAAGCATTTACCTAATAATACTAAATTTATTTTGCGCGTTATTTTTATTTTTAACCGACTTAAAAAAATGAGGAGGTTATCAATTCGACCCGTATGTATGTATTTTGTTGTTCACGCATAACTCTCGTAAATGTGCATCGATTTTGATAATTTTTATTTTGTTTGAAAGAGCAAGGGTCCAAGGTGGTCCCATTTCAATTTCGTCAAAATCTGATCATTAGAGCAAATTATTTTATTCAAATTTCCATTATTTTGATAATTTAATTTATATTTCAAAAAGTCCATTATTTGAATTGTTGCCAATTTGTAAAATAGCGCACATAATAATATTCCCTTTCAATTAAAAAACGTATTTACACGTGACTATCAAAAACAGAAGTAAAACTTTAAAACAATAATTAAATGATCACGTGTTAAAAGCAGTAAATGTAGAAAAATACGTTATAAAAAATATACTTACGCGTGAATATTAATACACGTTCAAAACATTAAATGGGAAAACTTATGTCATATTTAAAATGCTCAAATAACATTACTTCCAAACATTTTCAATTTAAAAACATATTTATACGAGAGATTAATTTATTTGTAGCTGATATATTATGTATACTAAACTACGAAAAGTCCTTCTGGTCTATACCGGCAGGAAAAGACAGCCTACCTATTCCTTGGTTTTAAGATTTTAGCTAATTTTACTGCAAAACACCAAGCTATAAAAATGGATGGAACCCGATTATAGAAGATTCAGTCGCAGTTCTCGTCAATATTCAATTTGAATCAGAATTTCGCCAAATATGCTAGCTATAGCCAAGTTGGCTTCATTTATGGCAACTTGTTTTTGTCGCCAAATTCGTTGATATTTCGCCAAATATTGCCTAGCTTGGAGAGAATTTAACGCTGGCGAACATGAATATATAGTGTTGAGAATATGAGAGTTAGAACGATGGTTACAACAATGAAATAAAACTTGCGAGATAGCATGTTCACTAAAACTCTTAAATTAAAACCGTTTATGGAGGTATCCTTCTGTCTTGTTTCAAAATGTCAGCCACTCTAAAATTTCAAAATACTATATCTCAGGCATTTTTTAAGGTAGAGGCAAAACAAAAATTGTTCCGGTATCCTTGGATCAAGGCTGAACTTTCAATTGAAAAAAAACCTTTAGGATTTCTAATATTTTTAACGACTTTGTACATCTTTTTGAATTTGAAATCTTTAGCCCTTTCCGGCGCGGAGTAAGTCTGTTTGTAAAATGATGAAATAATGGACTGACACCAGAAATAACAAACGAATTCATTAGGAAATATAAACTTGCTCATTTTCCGGTACTTAACAAAAGGAAAATTTTAATTAAATATTCTTGGTGCCGTTTGTCAGTTTTGGAATTAAAATTAGGTGTCCTTTTTTTGTGACCACCGCCCGTTAAAGAGTTAAGTGTCTATCATAGCGCCTCCTTCTTGCTGAATATCACTAAATTCAACTGGGACCTGCAGGTCATAGTAAAAAACACATACAAAAAAATTGGTTCAGTACTGTGGATAACCTAATACACTTTTCGATGATACAATAATTTAAATGGAACAAAAATCGCTGTCACAGCGCTCGCTTTCGGCAGAATATCCGCAAATTCAAGTGGGACCTGCTGGTCACAGCCAAAAACCTATAAATGAAATTTCGTTCAATTCTAGGTTGCTTCATAACTTGACACACTTTTCAATGATACAAAGAGGGTACACACGGACAGACAGATATTTTGTAAAAACATGTTTTTCGGAATCTTTGACTCCTAAAACATATAAATCCGTCGAAAACCGGAAGTTGAAAAAATTTTGATCACAATACTTTCTTCTATTTCGATAGAAGAAGGTGAGAAAAGGAGGATGTTAATAATTTGACCCAATGTATGTATGTATGTATGTTTTAGTCCTTTTCACGCATAACTTTCGTAAATGTGCACCGATTTTGATATATATATTTTTTTGTTTAAAAGTGTAATACACCCTGGTGGTCCCATTTAAATTCGTCAAATTCTGATGATTAGAACAATTTTGTTGTTAAAAAATTTTCAAAATTAAAAGATGCGTGGAACCCGATTACAGAAGATTCATTCCCACTTCTCGTCAATCTGAATGAGAATTTCGTCAAATTAGTCAACTATAACCACGTTGGCTTCATTTATGGCAACATATTTTGATCGCCAAATTTGGCGATATTTTTCCAGTTGTCGTCAAGATTGACAAGAATTTGATTCTGTTAAAGATTTTATTAAAAAATATTTATTTAAAGGATAATTTTGGTAAATTATAATTTCTATTACAAATTACTTATTTATTCAGCAGATGTTGAAATCAAGATAATTGTCTATTACTGTATTAATAACTAAAAAGTAGGAAATAAAATAAACTTTTAGAAAAAAAAAAACATTAACCGACTTATAAAAAAAGCACTAAAAAGTATTAAATAATTCTTTAAAATTCCCTAATGACAAAATGTTATCCATTAACCACAAATCTGATATCATGTGTCGGAATAAAAATGATAAATTTAATATGTACAGTTTAATACCCACCAAACATGGATTTTCGAGAGAATATATTTTGCAAGAGATGAATATACAGACTTATGATTCAGTTTACGAATATATACATATGAAAAGCAAGCAATTACTTTTTGAAGTCGGTGCCAAACAACCCCAATCGATAAATTAGTAGATACTAGGTACAATATATTCACAATTCTTACTAAACTTAAGGTAGTTTGGCACCGACTTCAAAAAGTAATTGATTGCTTTTCATATGTATATATTCGTAAACTGAATCATAAGTCTGTATATTCATCTCTTGTAAAATATATTCTCTCGAAAATCCATGTTTGGTGGGTATTAAACTGTACATATTAAATTTATCATTTTTATTCCGACACATGATATCAGATTTGTGGTTAATGGATAACATTTTGTCATTAGGGAATTTTAAAGAATTATTTAATACTTTTTAGTGCTTTTTTTATAAGTCGGTTAATGTTTTTTTTTTGTAAAAGTTTATTTTATTTATACATTATTTTGACTATTGTAAAACTCGAGAACAACTGAAAAGATATTAAGGGTTCATTTACCTCTGAAATGTCAAAGTTAACAAAACCTTTATAGCTTGTTTTTTTAAAAAATCACTAAACCCTTTTGTATTTAGTGATTCTCATGAAATATTACATTTTCAAAATGAGAAACTTTTTCAATTGACAATGCTTTAAAATGTTTAACTTAAAGTTTTTCCGTTTGCTTGAATTTATTTTTAACTCTTGTGGATGTTTATTATCAAAATAAAAATTCTAATAACAAAATATCATTACCCGGCAATTGAACCATTAGCTGGGTATGCACATAACAGGGCAATTACTGCCAGAAAAACTAGTCGTTGGGGGTCACCGTAAGACTTACCGATCATGGATATGCATAATATAAAATATGAAAATAAAACATGTGTAAACTAATTATAAAATGCATTGCAATTCGAATAAAATCGTGGCTTGATGACGTCATTAACTTTAAATGCCCTATTACTGAATTGCGTAAAAGAAACATCCTTATAACTACAAAATTGATAATCATATTAACTAACGGTTATCTGCGCCGGATTAAGCGTCTCATTTCAATTGAAATATATCTTTGATTTGGAATTTAAATGAAATACAGGGTCATGAAAAATCGAAGAGTATGGAAAATATGATTACAAATATCTCGGCAACTCATTATCCGATCAACTTTATTCTTTATGCAAAATTTATGTTTCTTTATTGTCTTTTATATTCACTCATTAAAATAAACAATTTCGAAAATTTTTATATGCCTTTTATCAGAAAGAATATTTCGAGAGTCCGAAAAAAACAGTTCAGGATAATCGAGGTTACTGAAATTCAATAAGCTTCTTCCCATTATTACATACTAAGTAAATACAACATTTCAAGTCTCTATCTCAATTTGTTCGGGAGATAGAGCGTTTACAGACACAGACATACACACAGACAGACAGACGGACGACAAAAAAAAAACAAAAAAAAATCCAAAAATAAGTTTTTCGGAATCTCCAGTGTCTGAAACGTGTAAATCCGTCAATTTTTTTTTTCGATTTACAAAACGATGACAAGACTTGCCCTATACTACGTATGATGGGTAAGTAATAAAGTTTTAATATACTTAAAAAATACTTCATGTTTTCTCCATTTTTAGATTTAGCATGTTTGACAATGATGTATAAAGGAATCGATTTCCCTGTGAATTATACTGCAAAATATGCTTCAAAATATAATACATCTACAGCTATTAATTATAAAAAGTAACGAAGAGTAAAATTTAAACAAATAGGTAGCTATTATATTAAAATCTGACTGTTTATATTTCACAACTACTAATACTAAAATAGGGAACACAATTGATAAAATTAGCAGCGGTTATCAGCATAGATCCGAGGATATAAAAGCTCTTAGAATTTTACAATTTGAATTCGTTTCCGAGATATTAATTTGATTGTATTTTTTAACAAAGTTTCTCTAAAAATTGCAACTTAATTACTCCATTTTCGTGGATAAAAGAGGGAACAGGAAAATAAAACGGATTATTATTTTTCTATCTTTTTATCATTCAAATTGAAAAGACAAATTATTTTCAATTTGAATAGATGGGTGAAAAAAAAAACATCTTGATTAGATTAAAGTTTTCCAAGGCAATTTGAAGAAATAAAAACATATTTTCACATATTCAAGCTTCAAGAATAAATTTTATTCTGCAGACACCAAAATCGTCTTCAACATATTGACATTTAGAGATAATTACATCGTATAATGTTTTGAGATTTACATTTATTCAAAGAGAAAAATTTAAGCTCTTTGCATTTAGGTGGACAATTATTGCCCATATTCACAAGAATAGAATTTAAAGAAAAAGCATATACTATTTTCAATTAATTATTTTTGAAATGTGACGGTTATAACGTTTCACAATGGCGCTAAAAGTAAAATCGTTTATCGTGTAAAAATGAGATAGTTATTTTTCTTATAAAGCATTTATATTAATTCAAAAAACGAATAAAGGAACAATTTTAATGTAATGTCTTTGTAGAGAAATGGAGATTGCAGCTTTACTCAAGAAAAATGCAAATAAAAAACTGTTATGCATAAGCATCGATCATAAAGGGAATTAAAATATATTTGATACAAACAAAATGATATGCGAATAGATGAATTAAAAAAAACATTAAATATTAATACTAAGTAATTTAAATATATAACTGAAAATACGGTAAGATAAAGTTTATACAATTATTTTAATTGTTGTTTCTAAATTTTTCAGAATGTATTTAAGTGTGTAAAATCAAGGGTGGTCAACATAAGGTCCGCGGTCAGGATGTGACTCTTGACTACAGTGTGGTCCGTGGTCTCCTATAGCAATATTTTATTGTTTCGAAGCCTATTGGTTTTTTTTTTCAAATTCTTGAGTGATCTCGAATTGTATGTCGATGTTCTAAAGGAAAGAGCGGTAACTATCTCCTTAACAGCAATACTAGCATCAAGCAGAAAAAAAAAAGCGTTATTGCTTTTATTGACGAGTTGATATATGCAGGAACTAACTACATTACTCAGCCAGTACGTAATCAGTCTTAGATTAAAAGACATAATTGAATTTATCTTTTTTTTTTCCCAGCCGTATTCAAATATCCTTTTAACTTAACTTCTTTGAATAGCACAAACAATTTATTACTTCTCTTATAATTTTCTATCTCATGTAGATAATAAATAACTACTATTTTTTGTTATTGTTATATATATATATATATATATATATATATATATATACTTCACACAAATAACGAATTTCATAAAAAATCATGTAATTTTCGCAATTTGTGTTTAACTTACATTGTAAATGTGATTTCTTGCTTGAAATTTAACATTTAATAAAATTAATGTTTCAATTTGTTTCTAAATGCACAGTCGTGGAGAAAAAAAGGAAGACTCCCCACTAACTCTGCAACAAATTATCGTAGAAGAAAGTTACTGATACCAAACGATTTGAAATAAAGTCCACTTTTAAAAGATGTATAGAAAATTTGCTTAGAGGGCCATATACATATCAAAACATGCCCAAACATTGTTTTTTCATTGCCAACACTCAAGTTTGACACGATATTTTAAAACTTCGGTTGAAACTATGCCTAGATACCAAATTTCAAGTCATTTTCATGCTAAGTTTTTGAATTAAAGAATTTCAAAATTCTAATGTTAAATTACATTTTCATATTTTTATTAATATCTCCTGAAATTATAATCCTAATGTGCTAATTTTTTGTTTGGTTATAATACTGAAAATCACAAACATAAATACGTTGAATTTGTAATCTTTATAATTTCAAATTATAAATTAGGAAATGAATATTTAAAATTTATGCCCATTTTTTATTAAAATTTCGTAAATCGTATTTGTATGAGATATAATTTTACGGCAGTTATGTAAACTAGTTTCGCTTTTACTTTTAAATTAACAAAGCTCATTTTTAAAAAATGAACAGTCCTACCTTAGAAAGAAAAATCTTACTCATTATTTTTGTCACCTTTAATAGAATTTCTAGCTTATTCTCCAGTCTAATAAAACTATTTTATTTTTTCTGCGAATATATGTTTGAAGTAAAGCTTCTTATAAATGCATATGTATTTACTGAATTTTTTTTTTAAATATGACATTAGCAATCGAGTTAAGATTTATATTCAGATTGAAAAGCAATTTGTCTGTGTTTTTTTTCTACATCGTTTCCTTATACAGTAGGACCCGTATATAACGAGGACACAGAAAAATGCTCGTTAAATCCGGTCGCTCGCTAAATCCGAATCCTAGTTAATAACTAATAGTATATACATAAAAAACAACTTACGTGAGTTACTGCTCTGTAATCTTTATTGAGAATTGGAAAAATATTCCTCCAAAGTTGATTGTTTGAGTTTACAAAATTTTGTTTCTTTCAATTTTCGTCTTAAAAGACTTAATGCATTAAATGTTGCATCATCAGTATTTTTCATTGCTTCAAAAAATTGTTCTAGATTTTGTAATGATTCTTCAGCACAATCACGTCTCGGCGTTTTAAGGACAGTTTCTTCTTCCGAGTCACTATCACTTGCATTTTCCTGCTCTTGGGGTTTTACCACTTCCACGACGATATCCTCAGTGGAGAGTAAGCCCGACGTTAAGACACCGTCATCAACGTTATTGTAGTCATCGATGTTTAAAACATCGTTAAACTTCTCAATGTTATTTTGTTGGAACCAGACTGAGAGTGGCAAGTCATCTTCATCTTCGAAGTCACCTTCATTTCTGTCAATCCATCCAGCTTTCCTGTAACAATTTTGGATACAAGATTGAGTCACACTTCCCCAAGCATCTGTCATCAGGTGTATAGCGTCAAGAACAGAAAATTTAAGATCCTGATCTTCCTCATTTCTCTCTAACATCATGAGAATCAATTGCTTTCTATAAGAGCATTTGAAGCTCCGAATAACTCCTTGATCGAGAGGCTGTAACACTGAGGTTGTGTTAGGCGGTAAAAAAAAAAACAAGTTTTATGTTTTTTTAAATTGCTGACTTGCGGGTGAGCAGAACAATTATCAATGATGAGTGCAATCTTTCTTTTCTGTTTTTGAAGCACCTTATCCCACTCGTGCAAATAAGATAAAAATAATTCAGAAGTCATCCATGCCTTTTTGTTCGATTTGTAAGTCACTGGGAGACTTTTTACCCCTTTAAAGCGTCTTGGATTTGCAGATTTACCGACGATAAAAAGTTTTTTCTTCTCTTTACCTGACATGTTGCAACACATTAACACAGTTAAGCGATTTTTTAGCAATTTACCGCCCACACATTTTTCACCTTTAAACTTCATCGTTTGATAAGGAGTTAGATTGTAAAAGACGCGGGCCTCATCAGCATTGTAGATGTTATCGTCAGCATAATTTTCACGTACATCTTTCCATGTGCAATCTAACCAGTCTTTCACATCCTTGTCGTTCACACTGGAGGCTTCGCTGATGATTTTTCCTACACAGATGTTATGACGTTGCTTGAAACGATGTAGCCATCCATTAGAGCAAGAAAACTCTGGGTAATCTAGCTGAGCTGCAAATTTTTCCGCTTGGATTTTAATGATGGGCCCAGTTATCGGTAAACAAGAGTTCCGTTGCTGAACAAACCATTTTAACAGCGCTTCATCCAAGTCCTCTTTTTCACATTTCTTCAACCGTCTGGAATCGGTCACATTCGCTTCATATGCTTTCATTAAGGACTCCTTGTTTTTTAAAAGAGTTGACACAGTTGAAGAAGAAAATCCATACTGCTTACATATTGTAACATTTTTTTCACCTTTATCCAAGAGTTTTATAATTTCCACTTTTTCTCTTACGGATAGAACTTTTCTTTTCGACATTTTAAGCAGCAGAATAAAAAACACGCTCTCAAGAAAAGGCACAAGCCGAAAATAATTTTCTCTTACACGTAGTTGTGAAACCGGTAATTGCACCTGATTTCGAGTGGGTCAAGCCATTGAAGGGAGGAGTCGTCATGAACGACGGCACTTGACAACGTTCCTAACTCCCCCCCCCACCTCTCCTGCGTCCGCTATCTTTAACCACTGTAAAGCACCAAGGGATTTCGAATTCCATTCTTTGTGAGTTAGGATTCTTTCATTCTCTCCCGTACCCTTCAAGGAAAAGGACAATAGGACTGGTATTCAGTTAACACCACCTCCCTTCCAAGAATCTATGCCTGTCTCTGATGATTGCACCTGTTGTTGGATAACTTTAAAGAATGCTTATTTTTTCTTTACAACAAGACGGGAAATTCTAGAAAAACAGTATGTTTTTCTTTTTTTAAATTATTATTTCTGTACTTATTTCATGCTTCCATAATTATTTTCCTCGTTAAATCCGAGCAAAGTACAAAAATTTGCTCGTTAAAAGAGTATATTTCAATACAGTATTAACATTATACAAATCAAAAGACTCCATTTTCCTCGCTAAATGCGGAATCTCGTTAAATGCGGGCTCGCTATAAACGGGCTCGACTGTACTACTTCCTACTTTGTTTTATTCTAAATTTTGTATTCGTCGATATTTTTCCCATACAAATTTAGAAAAAAGCGAGTAAAATTAATTCAAAATCTGAGAAAAAGTACAATAAAAACACTTTAAAATCCCAATCCCATTCACATATTCGAAAACTATTTTAATCACAGATAACCTTATATCTATTTTTAATCGGATAATTCAACTCTTGTAAACATTATAAAATGAATATTGAAAAGATTTTACCATATATAACAGAGTCGAGACATATTAAGTGAGTAAGATGGTGATATTGGCAAGAAATAATACATTAACAGAAGAGACATATTCATTCTGTAGCATTTCAACAATCGACTACCGAACTGCAATTGGGATACTGCCCCTAAAATATGCTCAGTTTAAAATAATTAATTTCTCTAAAACTAATCGTAATAATTTCATGAATATTGTTATCTAGACATAGTTTAAACTAAGCATTTAAAATATCTTGTCAAAATGGGTCTTGCTATTCCAATTTAAAAAAAAGGTTGAGTTTGTTTTGATATGTAGACGGCCTGCTACAGTAAAGTAATTTTTATAATTCTAGCAATTTAAGAAGTGAGTAAAAAATCAATTACAAAATCTCATCTTTACATAAATGAACCAAGTTAAGTTAAGTAAATGAGTGTAAAAATACATCATTATGTAAAACAACTATCACCATAATGCACCAATTGATATATCGAAGTATGCTTGCTTTATTTACAAAGCAATATGCAAAGAAATTGAGATAATTAACACTGCATAGTTAAAAAGGATATCTCTTTATTTTCTATATTTCTAAAATAGTTTTAACAATTATGATATAGCGCTAATGAGGCAAAAAATACACGGAATTCATCATTAACAAAAAACGTCATTAAATCTTTTATAAGAAATTTCTTTCACAATAAACTCGGTCAGAGAAACGCCGATATCTGACCTTTTTTCCATTTACAAAGCTATCTTCTTTAATTAGTTACGCGGTTACTTTTCAATGAAGAGCAGTTTACGCCCCTTTCATGTCGGGCATTCCACAATTCTTCACTGCTTTTTAACTTCGATAAATAGAAAGAAAAGAGCAAGTATTTTTCACAATCTGAGATTTAATGGGTCTGAAAGAAACGAACTCTTTTATCATAAAACAACGATGATGTATTTTTTAGGAATTCGTCCTTGCGTAATGAAGAATTAAATACGCAAGAAGAATTTTAATGCAGTGCCTTTTTGGAGAAATGGAGATTACAGATTTTATACTGAAGAAAAATGAAAATAAAAGATTGTTATGCATATGCATTTGTCATAAGGAAAATAAAAGTATTTCATATGAAAATGAGATGTGAATAGATGAAGTGAAAAAATAATTAATATTAATATCGAGTAATTTAATATATATAACTGAAAATACGATAAGATAAAATTCATACAAATATTCAATTATTGTTTCTAAAGTTTTCAGAATATATTTAAATGTGCAAAATCAAGGGTGGTCAACTTAAGACCTGTGGTCAGGATGCGGCCGTTGACTAGAATCTGTCTGGTCCGTGGTCCCCTAAAGTACTATTATGTAATTCCGGTTCGATTCCTATTGTTTCTTTTCTCAAATTCTTTTGTGATGTAGAATTCTATGTCGATGTTCTCAAGGAAAGAGCAATAACTATTTGCTTAACACTAGTTCTAACATGAAGTAGTTAAAAAAGCGTTACAAATCTTATATACTAGTTGATAGAATCCAGAAAAAAACATTATTTAGTGACTACATAATCAAGTGTCATGAAATTAGATGCTATAATTTAATTTATCTATTTTATATTTTCATAGCCCTATTAACATATCATTTTAATTTATTTCTTCTTCAATGACACGCGAAATTTATTAATTGTCTTATTTTTCATATCTTCTGGATTATAAATTGGTATAAATTCAATTTTTTACGTATTTTGTATTATTATTATCTTTAATTATTATCTATGTTGATTTATATTGAGTCAGTGACATAGGGTTACGCCTCGATGGTGGGAAAGTTTGCTAGGCGCTGCTCTGAGCACCATAACATAAATTAATAATTAAAATAAATTATTATCAATAAATAAAAAATTAAATGTTGCATAAGTATAAGAAATGCATGAGTTCATTACAAAGTACAATTTATAAAAACACGTACTTTTTTGCGTCCCCTCCTTGTAAATAGTTATATAGGTCAAACATCACTGAAAAGATTTAAAATTCAATAAAAAATAAAATAATCGAAGTACGAGAGTGTTGTTTGTAAAGAAATGTTCCTCGTAAATTTTATTGAAAAATTAATAATAATAGTAATAATAATAATAATAATAATCAAATTTAAAAAATCAAAAAAATTCCTATAGATGACGCAATGCAGTCAAATCTGGTAAATAAACATTCAACACTCAAAATTAGTTTTTTTGTAATATCTATTACCAGATTTCAACGTGTGGAATAAAATTACCGTTTTGAAGTGATTCGAGCTACAAAAGGCATACACGTTGATATATTGTAGTAAATTTTATAAATTAAAGTGTCTGTAACTGCTTCAGTTTTTTTTAAGGTATAGTGTCATCTGCAAGCAATCTTTTTTTACAAAATTTTTTATCCTGAAAAGCATTTTTGTGCAAACCAAACTCTCGCACGCAAATTATTTTATTATTTATTAAAACTTTTGGCCCGCCGTGTAGATTTAAAATTTTAGATCATAAAAGCATTATCAAAAAAATTCTGAAATCTATTCCTATATTAATAAACAAAATAATTGAACATATTGTAGAGTAAAATGTATGCAAATAATTTTATTTCTGTTGAAAGTAGATTTCACAAATATGATTTCTAGTTAAGGAAAAATTATATATATATACTAGCTGACCCGCACGGCAACCGAGCCCTTGTAATAAACTTAAATCTCTTAAAAAACGGAACTCTGGCCACGGTCTACGATGGCTTCGGAACCGTATACCCGGCATGCTCGTACGCTCTAGAAAATCTTTTATTTACCCTTACCACCGCCAGGGGAGCATTCTGTTCTAAACAAACCTCTTTCGAACGAACTTCTGAGACAGGTCACCGCTGCCTACGTTACTGTATAGTAGGCGCACTACAAAATTGAGCTGGTTTCGAGAAGATTGGAAAATTATTAGCCCAGTTATTGCAATAAGGCACAGTTAGAGAAAATAACCTTGAGTGAAGTGCCGAGGGAAGGGGATGTTCGAGTGTCCTTCAGAAAATGACTAATAAGGAGGCCCACTATGCATGCATAAAAATTCGTTCGTTTGCTTAAGCTAGGAACTTAATTACAAATTTGGTTTACCCAAGTATTCGGAAATAGTGGTAACCGCTACTCATAAATTTAGTTTAATGTTATAAAGAGTGACTATTAAGTTAATTATAATGTTTGGAATCACTTGCGTTGAAATCGAAAAGATAGTTGCTGAGATATGGAAACGGAGCATAGTTAGAGAAAAAACCTTGAAGGAAGTCCCGGGGGGTGAGGGGATGTTCAAGGGCCCTTCAGCAAATGACTAATTAGGAGGATGCAAGAGAGAATAAAAGCGTATTTTTAATGAGAGTTCTTTGTGCATTTTAATTAATATTTCAGAAAGTAATTAAAATATTAAAATGCATCTTTCAAAATTCGTTCGTTTCCTTAAGCTTTGAATTTAATTACAAATTTGGCTTAAACTGTTATTCGTAAATAGTGGTAACCGCTACTCATAAATTTAGTTTAATGTTATAAAGGGTGACTATTAAGTTAATTATAATGTTTGAAATCACTTGCGTTGAAATCGGAAAGATAGTTGCTGAGATATGGAAACGGAGCAGAGTTAGAGAAAAAACCTTGAAGGACGAGCCGGGAGGGGGGCGGGGGTTGTTCAAGTGGCCTTCAGCAAATAACTAATTAGGAGGATCACAATACATCTTTAATGATTGATTCATTTGGTTAAGCTAGGAACTTAATTTGAAATTTGGCTTACACTATTATTCGGAAATTCTGGTGACTGCATTCTAGAAATACACCTTGAAGCTTAAATGTAATTACACCCTTGCCCCTCTTCATTCCCGCAAATATAAAAAAGAATCTGTTAAATAAAGTTTTCTGTATTAACAATCTCCATCATAATAATAAATGCCATGTGTAAAAAAAAAAAAAAAAAAAAAAAAAAAAAAAAAACCTTAAACCCGACTAATTGTCATGAAGAAAAATGTGCCTGGAAAATATTTCAATCAGTGTGACGTATGTGTAATTTGTCATGTACAGGTGGCGCGACAATCGCATGGCTCCTCTACGCTGATAACTTCAATCCATATTGACACTATTTAGTTAGAAATCCTTATTTATGCATCGCTACTCTGGTTTATTTAATTACTTCTGTGAAGAATCGATGCAACCAACCAGTGAACCAACCAACCCAAGAGAATAAAAGCGTATTTTTAATGAGAGTTCTTTGTGCATTTTAATTAATATTTCAGAAAGTAATTAAAATATTAAAATTCTGACGCTCAGGTACACCAGGAGAAGGTTTGGACTACCTAAATCTAAATTTTCAGAGTTCTAGGTGCGCTAAATTTTCCTAGCCACCGCCAACAGACACACACACACAGAGCGAAACTTTCTTTTATTAGTATAGATATATATAATATGTATCGACGGATCGGCGCGGGAAATAGAGCAAACAGAAACTTTTAAAAAATGCTTAATAAATGATATATCAACCACTTATGGGATCGGAATATATCACAAATAAGCCAGAAGATAGAATAAATGTTTACTCTAAATCCCACCCCAACTCGTCAATACAGCACGATCACGTATAGTAGCTAGCATCTTATTGCGATGTAGAACTTAGTACTAAAAATTATCTTATAAAATTTTAGAAGTTATAGTTTATTTGAATATTGATAAATTAGAATATTTACTTCAATGTAAAATATGATTAACGTTTAATAATTAAAAGATATTTAAATCATATTATTTTTAACTTTACGACGAGATGAAAATTATCAGTATAATAGAAAATATCTGAAAAATAAATAGTAAATAAACTCACCCAGAATTAGAAAAAGATGACATAAGCAATTGTTGACGGTTGAACATAATTTCTTTATTCACATAGCACATATCACACCATTTATATATCATAGAAGTTTCATATTATAAAATAGTTATATATATGTGGTGACAAAAAAAAACTTACTTATTGTCTTATTTTCAGTTCGTTTTTATTATTTACTTAGGAGTTAAGGAATTAAAATATAATTACGATTACTGCAGATGAAATCCACTTGAATATAGTTCATTGATAAGTGATGAAGAATCCTTAAAATTAAAGTTCTATTGATTATAGAGAACAGTTTGTTAGATGACGATCGAGAGCTTTATCTTAGAGTTCTGATTAGTTCCGTTAATGTGAGACAGTAGAAAGTCCGATTATAAGATTCACTTTAGAGTTCAGATTAGTTTTGCTATAGTAAGATGGTAGAAGGTCTGAATATAAGATACCGGTTATAGTGTGGAAATAAAATTGTAATTTACTGGAAAATCTCTCCGCCGAAGCCTCGTACATTCAGCAGATTCAGCAAAGCATCCCGGTTAAAGCGTAGAATATCAAATCGTAAGTCATTGGAAGATCTCTCCGCCGAAGCCTCGTTCATTCATCCGAGCCAGCTAAGCATCCATTATAGCTTGGAAATAAAACAATAATTTACTGGAAGATATCACCGCCGAAACTCAATTGAATCTTTGTAAATACTGGAAAATTAGTTTGAAGAATTTAAAAGTCGATCTTTAAGTATAAAAAAATATTTCTCATGTTGATTAAGCTGTATCTTTAATGCAATGAATGTTCAGAATTGATTTCGTCTACAAAAGGTATATTAGTTCACCGTCATTTATTTTAACATCAGTCGCCGAATTACGATGACAAAAAAAATCTTCACGCAAGATATCTCCGAAAACATCCTCTCTCATAGCGTAGCATTTCTGAAGAATATTCAAACCTGCAAAATTTAGGAACTCAACTTAGCTGAAAAAATTTTCAAATTGTGTCCGGCCTTACGGCCTGACACGGTATTTATACTCTCCTGCACACTACATGCACGAGTTTAAAAAGTCAGACTGGATTTTGAATTCAAATCCAACAACTTTCTAACTGACGCTCTAAGCCAAACGATCCAATCAGGGAAGCCGAAAATTCCTCTTCTTCAAAATTAACTGCATAACTCTCAACCGCCGCCGAGAAAAAGTATTCCAGCGATAACTCAACTCTACACGCAAACGATCCGAGCGCACTGATGACAACTCAACCCTGATAATAATAAGCGGCAGAAATTAAGTACGTTCGCCTTCGAATGTTCTAGAGAGAATTTCAAATCCCCTTTTCCCCACTGAAGAATGCATCCTTTAACCTTAAATGCCTACTTGAACGACCCCTAAACCAAAATGGGTGACGATCGCACGCTAAGTTGTTGTTTCTTCAACGCACGAAGATACAAATCAAAATGGCCAGGCGTCTATCCGAAAATGATCGATGTAAACATTAAGATTTTTAAAAAAAAGTATAAAAATGTATATCTGCCAAGATTTAAGTTGAATTTTGCTAGAATTTTGGCAGACTGCATAAAGAATTTTGTTTAATCTTTTGAATAAGGTTTAAAACAAAAATTATTAATATTTAAAAAGTGGAAAATATATTTTTTAACTTAGAAGAAAATACACGATCTTCACAGATTCTATGTCAACAAACGGAATTTTTTTATTATTTTATCCAGAGACTTAAATGAATGATTATAATTTAATTTAAAAATGATTATTGATTTTAAAAATTGATTTAATGATAGAAGTTAATTTTAATTAATAAAAAAATATCTTTGAAGAAAAGTTAAACAGATTAATTTTAAAAAGATAGAAAATATTGACTGTTTAAATAATAACTGTTAAATAATTATTTTAAATGTTGATTAATATTATGAAAACTTTTAAATAATAATTAATTACGATTAAAAATTTAAATAAATAAATTATTGAAAAAATATTGAATTTAAAGGCAGAAATGAAATGTATCATAACATAATATACATATATATAATTGAGGTGTAATGGTTTCAGTGGGAATGGATGAACTGCTAATAGCTGACATTATGAGAGTGATCAATAGATATAAGCAATGATTAACCGTGATAAAAATTGGTGACATGGTTATTCTTCAATTGGTAACCGAAATTATAGGATGGATAGATGTTAAACTCTCAGCTCTATACATGAAGATACAACAGCAATCGAGACATGATTACGAAGAATTTACAAAAGGCACAGGATATCAAAACACACTGGAGTTTTACCCCAAGAGAAAGTCAATTAGTCTTAATCACATCTTTATGGAAAAAGAAGCAAGTCCAGCATCAATTTGAATAATTTTCAGTAATCTTAATGGTTTTTACAGGAATTTTAAAATAACTTTTCCTTATACTTTAACAGCAACACATTAAATAAACAAGGAAGAAAAATCATGCGTCAAGCATAGATTATGTAACACATTCCAACGGTTCCAAAATAATTTTACAAATCATTACCGTTTAATAAGCTGAAAGATAACATCCATGTAAACAATTTGGAAAACGCATAACATATTTAAAAACGTAATTTCAGGAATTTCAAACATATGCAATATTCGGAAAAATATCCGAATACTTTTATTCAGCCCTGTATATGATCTATAGATTTGTATATATACTACATAGGATGCTAAATTTTAGTGCAGTCAGGAAACGCGTAGCAGAGTTTAAAATTCTCCTTCTGGAGTTTCATTCAATAAACGGAAATGTGTTCGCGAACTTTTGTGCTGCCCTGTATATGATCTACAGAATTTATAGCCACTAAGTAATAGACAAAAAGTGAGTTCAATTTAATATCACGTTCAGCAACTTAAAACGCACTTCCAGGAATTATTGTTAACAGACAGTAGAGAATTCTTTTGTGTGTCCCTGTAAATGAACGATGACTGCTATACACACAATATTCTGTAGTAAGCCTCTTGTAATGCACCTTAGTGATATATATAAATTTCAATGCGTTTAAAATAGTGAAACATTGTTTAAATAAACCGCAAACGATTTTTCTCCATAGACGTAATGTAACGGAATTCTTTTGACTGTCTTCTTTTGACTAAACCCGGAGTCAAAGTAAAGTAACTATAAGTGATATACACACCATACCCCATATTAAGCTTCTTGTAATGCACCTTAGTGATATATATCACTTACAATGTGTTTGAAATTGTGTAAGATCCTTAAAATAAACCGCAAATGATTTTTCCCCATAGACCGTAATGTAGCGAAATTCTTTTTAGTGTCCCTGTAAAAAAACTATAAGTGCTACACACTTCAGTTGAAATGTAGAACATGCTATAGATAACGACAATAACATACAAAAATTTCAGGGCAATCCGAGCATATATATTTACGGTAGTTAGAGCTCGGCCAGAGGGCCAGACAAACCGAAGTCATAAACACTTTTCAACAAGGTTGGAAAGTGTTAAAAATAAACAAGTTTTTTCACTTCGGTGTGAAGTTAAGAAAAAACTGATTCCATTAATCTTTTAGACAGAGAGTAATACGAAAACAGGTGTTTCGCAAGCCAGTTGAGGGAGTTTATTGATAAAGTGTCAGGATACAAAATATGCAATGCGGCACAAACCCGGAGCCAATGGAAAAGCTAGCTGTGGATGTCACTGGCGGAACAATCAAATTTCTGTAATTTGGTGCTCAAACACCCGCAATACATTCGAAAGCGTCTCTTGAAGAAAAATAAAAAAGGCTTATGATCAAACAAATGTTTTTGAAATGAAATGAATTGAGACGGGAAAAAAATACGGGCGGAAGAACCAAAGGAATTTTGAACAGGGAAAATGAAAGAAAAAGTATTTTACAATGCAAAATACTAATTTAAAATGGGGAAAAATTTAAAAAAATGAATACATATTAAAAAAATGTGGTAATAATGAGAAGTAACAGCAACCATGATGATACAACTCAATGAAATAATAATAAACACGAACCGCGATAAATGAGAGCACAGAGATGAGTTCACGCAAGGCAAGACTGAAAGCGCGCAAGTATGAAAGAGAGTTCCACAGATTTGAGATATAAAACATTTGGTTTATTTTGGATGCAATGCTCAGAGAAGCTTGTCAAGAATGTTTTTATTTAAATGCGGAAGTTGTCATCCTTTATTAATAATAATCTAGTTTTATGTTGAATCTTCAGTTGTATATCTTGTTTTTTTATTGAACCTTATTGTTCATATTTATATTTGAAGAATATTATGTTGTGTTGAAAATACATATTAATCATCATAATCCTACAACAATTTTGGGGGCTCGGCCGGTATATGAATAAAAAAGCTATTTCGTGCCTTGATATTATACTTTGATATGATGTACCTTGAGTGATAAGAGTTCCGTAATCAGATCTACGTGATATTGTATTACTTTGTCCCGTTGAAGTGTCAACAAATTAAATAATGTACGTTCTGAATAAGGTTAGAAAAGCAGATTTGTTAACATTGCACTGTTAAAAATAAATCCGTCAATTCACGGTAAAACTACTGGTAGTAAAGTTGCCGGACTGTTTTCGTTCCATTAGTACATTTTCCCTTTTGAAAGATAAAGGAAGGGAAAACTGCGTTTGAAAAATCGGTAAGTATCCGTTATAAATAAACTCGATTTTAAAAAATGTCATCTCTATTTGTGCTGCCATCTGTTTATTATTACGGGAGTATTTAATATTTGATATAATGCAAGAACATTTTCTGCCCGTTCTGAGGCTCGAACTTGGAACGTTAGTGGTTTGATCCGAGTGCTTTACCGTAAGACCAGCGGGTCCTTGCTAGAGTAAGAGTAGGAAACGATGATAGGGGATTTCTTCAAATCGTAGCTTCAATCGTAGGACTTAAACAATTTGGGGTTTAGAAAACTGGTAATTTTGAAGTTAATTGCGGGGATATTTCGTAATGAGATGATGGTTGAAAACTATAGTATTAATAGAGGATAAAAACATGAATTATATATATTCTTAATTTGATTGTTAGATGTAAATTATAAATAATAAATTTTGAATTAAATTCGATAGTTTTTTTGCTTTTTTGCGAAAATCGATTTTTAATCAACTATTATGTAATTTTTAAATGTGTTCGTTTAGAATATATTTTCAGTGTGAGTGTTTTTTATAACTTTAAAAAATAAATTACGAATAATTTTAAAGGAATGAGTTTAATTCGAAAGCACTATTTTTGTTTGTTGCTTTTTTAAATAGAATCGATTTTTTTTCACTTAATTTAGCTATTTTATATATATATTAATCTGTTTGTTTAGAATATATTTTAAGTGCAAATACTTTTTTATAACTTTAAAAAATGAATTGCAAATAATATTAAAAGAATGGAAAGAATTAATTTTTGCTTTTTTAAATTCGAAAGCACTATTTTCTTTTTGTTGTTTTAAATAAACTTGAAATTTTAATTTATGGAATTTTTAGTTTTTCTGTGCAGCAACATGTCAGTTTTTGAAACATTGAAAATAAACATGCAGCAGATAACGGAATATCTCCGTTGGCTGTTTTTTTATATGAGGAAATTTTCTGCTTTTAACTGAAAATGCCCTTTTGTCATGAAAAGGGACTTTTTCTGTGAAATTCAGGAAAAAAATACCCGTGAATTTCAAATTATTTTTAACAGTGTACTGTAAAAAAAATTCCGTCAATTTACGGAAAAAGAACTGGCAGCAGAGTTGCCTTAATGTTTCTGTTTTTTGAGGAATGTTCCGTCTTTGTAGTCCATAAATGGTGCGATACAGACACGAAGGAGTTTAAGCGCATGTGTGGCGATCAAAAATACTGCAATCCCTTTGGATGATAGATTTTTACATTAATAATTCCGAATTTGAAACTCTGTAATCTTAAAAGTCTAAAAAGTGTACAATTTAGGGATACAGTTTATGCACTTTTTGTGCACAATTCAGTTTGCAGTTTTTATGCATAAGTAGAGGTGCCAAATACGCTCGGATTTTGTGCACTTTTTTTGCAAACTTTTTCTAGCTGGGTAGCAACGGATATACGGGAGAGATTCCATTTTTCTAACAAAACGGAAACTTTCTGATCAAAATTCACGGAATACAACCTTTCAATAAACGAAATTTTTTAACAGTGTGTGTGACGACCTGGATATACGAGTCTAAGAATTAATAACTTCACGAAAAATTTAGCACGCGTGGTGCAAGAAGATAAAATTCATCCAACTCAAAAGATAAAATAAAAAAAACGAAATGAAATAACAAGAAACGGAAAATATTATAATTCAAGAAGCGCGAGAAAAGAAATTAAAGAAAGTAATATACAAAGGAGAAATGAAAATAAAGAAATATTTCATGAAAGGTTTAAGAAACGTGATGGGAGATATGCAAATGAAGTGAAATCATTTTATACAAGAGAGAAGTTTTTTCATGAATATCGTAAACAAGAAGGGAATAAGAAAAGTCGTTACTTTTGGCGTGACAAGAAGCGGGAACCTTATTTTACAGATGAATTTGATTGTAAAAGATATGGATATGGAACAAATGATCGATGTATTAAGAACGAAACCAAATGTAACTATGTATCTCCTGTTATTTTCAATGCTTATAAGCAAAGAGGAGCCAATTATGAGAATTGTTATGGTTCCTGTCATGCAAAAGACAGAAACTCCTTTGCGTGTCAGAATAAAACGGGCCCGTCACGCGCGCCAACCGTCGCACCCAAGTCCTGAGGGACCTATAACGCGCTCGACCAGGAGAGGCCTATCGTAAGCGCTGCGACCGGTTGGAGCACCAATTGAACCCATGCATCACTCCGATTGAAGACATGAGGTGACGACAGAGGTACGCGGTGGATCCCAAAATCAGAGGAAACCACCGTGAAAGCACCTGATGAATCGTTAGAGATCCACCGTCGGCTCCGTGGCCAAAACCCCATAAGGGGAGCCGGGTCCACAGCCATATGTCCAGTATCCCCAACAACCCTTGCTTTGCCGCAGCTTCCGATTGCCAAAATCCTAGGGAAGGAGAAAACGACTAGTTCATGGGCTGCGGTGAGCGGGAGAGGCCTCTTGCCAATCCGGGACTTCGAGGAAAATCAGTCTCTGTCGCATAGACAGGCCTTGGTTAAGGTTGTCCCTCCCCAATGGCATTTGCATTCGGCGAGCCCTAAAGTCAGAATGCAGGTGCTCTCCGATCGACTCCATTCAGAGGATAATGCTCATATAAAAAACAAAACACAACACAAACACAAAACAAAAAACACAACAAATGTTAGAATCAACGGAAAGTTAATTTAGAACCACTACCGGACACTGAAGGACATGGAAAACTCCTTCAAGAATGCCAAAGAATCGGTCCCGGTCGAGTTTAGTAGATAGAAATTTATGTGAAGACTCCTGCTCATCCAACCATCGGGCACAGAAAGCTCCAATTACGCATAGACGCGCTGGACTGGTTTTCGACCCGAGTATTGAGTTTTGACTTGATTGCCGCTGCGTGTGTCGGCGAGCCACCAGCCCGGTTCCTCGCAGTCAAACAACGCAGAAAGCGGGTGATCCCCCCACCAAAAGTGGCTTCTTCCACTGCGACCGGAAGGGTCGCGTTCGGAATGAAGCCCCACTTGGTTTTGGGCACCTTCTGCGCTGCTCGATCATTGAGGTCGGCACACAACTACTGCAGCTGCAGAGGATGACGTGGTGGTTGCTGGCCATGTAGTCCACACCCTACATGCTGGTATCTACACACTACTGCTGGCTCAGTACCGATGGTTGCAACACGCCGAATCACGCACTGTCAAGTGTCACAATAGAGTCACCACGAATCGTGCTCTACGGAGCTCAATCTCGCCGCCGTCAAATCCTCGGATAAAGTTTTGGAGACGATCCAGCCACCGTTCGGTAGCCGTTGCCCAGCGTCACCTACCTCGACGCGAGGGGAGGGTCCCTCTCGAGCAACTAGGATTGGCCTACGGGACGTCCTTCCACCACCTACGGAGGAGGTCCCGAGCATTGGCCGAGTCTTCGCGCCGCGGAGAACCCACGATTACGAGGGGGGACTCAGACCCGCAAGCACATTACAACGGGTCTTTGTGGCGTCCCCGGCTTTTTCGGACGTCCCTTTTTTACCAGCGCACCACGGAAAGGTAATGGTCCGTCCGCCTCCTGTCCCTGTCGTGTCAAAGAACATCTCACAAAGTTGGGAGTCCGGTCATCTGCCCCACTGAAGGGACCGAATCGGAACAACCCAACGGAGAGTCTTGTAATGCTAGGCTCCCGGTCATCTTCCCCGCTTAAGGGGCCGAGTTAGGAGCACCTCGAGGGACCCGTCTGTGCGTGTATGAATAATTATGCTGAGTTCCAACTTAGTTTTTTTGGTTTTATAGTGTCCTTTCAAGTCATAGTGTAGTATACAAATTATATGAAGATAATTAATACCTGTTGATATCGTCAGTAACGTCAGGATGACCGTAAATGTGGGAATAATTAGAAGTGACAGCAACCATAATATGAACTCAATCAAATAATCATAATCACGAACTGCGATAAATGCGAGCACGAAGATGATTTCACGCAATTCAAGAATGAAAGCGCGCAAGTATGAATGAGAGCTCCATAGATTTGAGATATAGCAGTTGGTTAATTTTGGACGCAATGCTCAGAGAAGCTTGTCAAGTATGTATTTATTGAAATACAACAGTTGTTATCATTTATTAATAATTATCTAGTTTTATGTTGAATCTTCAGTTCTATATGTTGTGGTTTTATTAAACCTTATTGTTCTTAATTAGCGTATAGTTACACAGTTACGTTTAAATGAAGAACAGTTTACGCCCTTTTCATGTCGGACATTCCACATTTCTTTGTTTCTCTCTACCCTCGATCAATGGAAAGAAACGATTTATTACTTTTTCTCCTTTTTCTCATATTTATTGTGTCTGAAAGAATTGAATTTTTTTAACATAAAATAACGGTGCTACGTTTTTTTCTTAAGAATTCATCCTCATGTAATGAAGAACTAATTACACAGGAATAATTTAATGCAATTTCTAAATACAGGAATAAAGTTTATAATTTAAACGGTATAATAAATGATGTTTATAGCTTTTATACCCAACTAAATCGATATGAAATAACTTTATGCCTATGCAAAGATCATAAAATGATTTAAAATATTTGACATGAAAAATCGATTCATAATGTAGTAATATTCATATGTTCATATGTAGTGTGTTCCAGTGAAGTCAAAATAAGTGAAAATATTTTTAAGGCTTTCAGCGACGTGTAATATTTTATAAAGAGAAATAAGAAAAAATACTCTTATTATATATTTAAAAATTCCCTAATCATTTTCTGATGTCGAAAAAAATATTTCCGAAAATTCAATAAAATATCCTATTTACTCAAGTCTCTCGTAACTTTTTTTTTTTCTTTCAGAAATGTTAAAGAAAAGAAACATAAAAAATCTCAGAAACTAAATTCAATGCGCTTACGGTCCTAACTTCTGAATATCACTATTTTTAAATAGTAATCTTCGACTTATTTAATCACGAAATCTGTCCGATTTCTTCTTAATTTATGAGATTAAGTAAAACAAGGATTTCTATTCCATTATGTTTCGGTTCAGAAATAAGGACCGTATGCAGGGTTGTAGTGGGTAGCTGCCCGGGTACCGGCCTAGCTATCCGCTTTGCTGTTTTTTTAAACCCGGGTTTTTTTATAACCATAAGCGTTGTCGTGGTTAGTTGCCCGGTACCTGTCCAAAAACCCGGTAGGACTGTTTTTTTAACCCAGGTTTTTTACAACCCTGACCATGTGTCTCTTGCAGTTTTCAAAATTAACAAATACTATGTCTGTTCGGAAATTTGAGAACAGCAAAGTCCTTATATTCCAGAAAGGTTTATGTAAACTTTGGAAATCTGTTGTTTTGTGAGATTTTTGACTGGTCTTTTTCATGTTTAAATTACATCTGGAGATATAGTAAATATTTACAAACTGTTACAAAATTAAGTATTAGTGTAAATTTAATTTTCCTAAATATTTCTGCTATATGAAGACAATTATCTGCAGTCATTTTTCATAAGTAATTCAATCAAACATTTTTCTTCCCACGTTATATCTTTCAATATTTTTAATGTCAAAAAGCAAATATCACTTTTAAAAACTCCAAACTGGGCTTTTTTTACTGTACTTTTCCAAATAAATTCTAAGAATATAAAAAATATCCGAAACTATTTGTATCTATTATTTTAATTTAAACTTCCATAAACATTTCTATTATATCAGTACTATATTTTGCATTTTCTTACAGCATGATGTTTTTCATTTTATTTGAATTAAACACTTCTTTCAAAGATTATAATTTTGCAGTTTTTCTTTATTAATACTTTTCAAAATACTTGAAAAGTGCTTATGAATTCGGCGTGTCTGTCTGCCAGTCCGTGCACTCGTGTAAATATACTCGGATTGCCATGCAATTTATATATGTTATTGTGGTTTACTATGGCATGTTCAATATTGAAAATGAAGTGTGTAGCACTTATAGTTCCTTTACAAGGACACTCAAAGCAATTCTGTTATATAACGGTCTATAGGGGAAAATCATTTGCGGTTTATTTCAATGATGTTACACTATTTCAAACAAAAATAAATTTATCTATATCTCTGAGGTGCACTACAAGAGGCTTACTATAGAAAAGGGTGTGCATAGCACTTATAATTACTTTACAGGGACACTCAAAATAATTCCGTTATATTACGATCTAAAGGGGGAAATCGTTTGCGGTTTATTTTAATAATGTTCTCTTTCAAATATATTGATATTCATATATATCACTCAGGTGCATTACAAGAAGCTTACTGTAGAATATTGTATGAATAGCATTCATCGTTCATTTACAGGGACACACAAAATAAATCCGTTAAAGTACTGTCTTTTAACAAAAATTGCTGTAAGTGCGTTTTCAGTTGCGGAATACGTTTTTATATTTAACTATTATTTTGTGTATTACTTAGTGTGTTTAAATATTATAGATCATATACAGGTCAGAACAAAACACATCAAGTACATTTACGTTTACTGAAAGAAATTCCAGAAGGCGAATTTTAAACTGTGCTTTAAAATTTAGAATTTTATGTAGTACTAGGGGGCCTACCCCCTGCGAGCTACGCTCGCCAACCCCCGCTCAGACTTCGAGGCCTCTAAAAACATGACAGCGTGCTTTATTTTAAAAATATTGGTAAATCTGTAATTGGGTTGCCATGCTTTTAACATTTTAATGGGACATTTTTCGATTATCATGGCCTCATACACAGCTGTTGCGACAACTGTTTTCGGGATTGATAAGTAAAATCAATTACTACTTGAAAACCAGCTTGTATAAAATGATTAGGTTTAAATTGTGACTACCTCTCGGACTTTTATAACAACAATCTCTATTCTATTCTTTCTTTGCGTTTAAGGATGAGAAAAATTCCATCTGCTTGTGAATAACATTAAGAACCACGGTATTGAAAAGTACTATGTTATAGACATTTTCTGTAACAGGTTTTAATTTTCTCTCTATTTTAGTGCACCATCATGCATATTTTCATGTTATTTTAAATATGTAAATTATTTTTTTAAATTAATATGTATATACGAATTTTCTAATAATTATTTATCATACAAAATTAATTAAATATTTTGTGCATGCATGCCTTCATTTATTCGGCATCAATTGATGAGATATTTAAACAAATTTGCTATCCGCGATAATTTTACACCATGTTCTGTCACTTGAATATTGTACATAAGAAAATCGGGTACTTTTCCATTATAGGATCCTTTGCTTTTAGGTTTGGCGTAATTCGAGCTTCAAAAAGGGATAGATTCGTTAATATACATAGATTTGTTGCCAAAAGTTATGAAAATAAACCCAATGAACTTTTGGTGCTTTTCTATTATAGGGGTCTTGACGCTTTTTTAAAAAGCTTGGCGGAAAAAACCAAGCAGGATAGAAAACCAAGCAGGATATTTTATTCTTCCGTTCAGTTGGGCAATTATTATTTTATATATTAGTTTCAAATATCCGAATTAATGATTTTATAATTTCGTTTAGTTAAATTTTACAAAAAAATAACAAAATGATATCAATAAATAATAATTACTATTAATTCCTTTTCCTCCCTTTCTTTTGCGTTTACCTAAATGACGTCATTTGGACGAATTTATTCAAAATATTTTCAGTTTATAAATTAAATTAAATGCTGACAGACGATTGAATCCTGACGATAGAAATGTGATTTTTTTTTTTTCACATTTTCCTGAAAAACATAATTTAATCACAATCTTATCTTCATTATCGATTGAAATAAAAGATAAATTCAATTTCAATTTGAAAATGACGAATAAAAAGAAATCAATAATCCCTATCGGGATCCTTTTCAATTTTTTTCCCTTTTTTGTCACAAAAAAAACTGAGTAATTAGTTGCCATCATTACAGAAATGTCATTAAAATTAGAAAAAAATTAATATCTCGAAAACTAATTCCAATTTCAAAATTCTATTACCAGTTTTGACAGCCGCGGATTTTTATGAACAATTGGTATTAATTTCACCATCAAGCGTTTAATATTTTATTAAAAATAGCCTTGAAACATAATCAGTCGTTTCATAAAATCGTTTCATAAATTCGTTTCATAAAATCGTTTCACAAATTCGTTTCATTAGGATTTTATATATATAGGGTAGATATACAACGGGCGTTACATAAAAACTGAGAGTAAAATCCTAAAATATCAAGAAATATATTTACAGCAAATCTACATCATTCTTTTTCAAAATATCTTCCCTCTGATGATATGCAACGGTCTTATCGTTCAACCCACTTTTCAAAACGAGCAGAGAAGCCTTTTTTTTGGAAACTGCTTCAAAGAACCCTGCACTGCTGAAAGTACTTCAGAATTTGTATTGAATTTTCTGCCAAGGAGCTTCTCCTTCAACGTCGAAAACAGCCAGAAACCGCATGGTGCGAGATCTGGACTGTAAAAGGGATGTGGCATGATTTTAATATTGGATTTACTAAGATATTTCTGAATAAAAGTAGCGACATGCGGGCGAGCATTATTGTGATGTAATGTCCAATTCCCTACCAGTCCATGACGCTTTCTCGATATGTGTTGTCGCAAAATTTTTCAAAACTGAAACATGATATTCACCATTCACAGTAGTTTTTGGAGGCATAACATGCTGATAGATTACACACTCGAAGAAAATAATCATGAAGACCTTTCCAGCAGATTTGGTTTGTCGAATTTTTTTCGGAGGCGGGGAATCAGTGTGTTTCCATACACTTGTTGTGGACTTGGTAAGGAGATCAAAATGATGCACCCAAGTTTTATCACCTGTTATTACAGTGTTTAGGAAATTGGGATCATTTTGAAGCATATGTTTCCACTCACAACATTAGTAAATTCTTGTTTGCATTTGTTCTTTAGTAAGTTGGTGAGGGACCCATCTGGAACAAACATGGCGAAGCTGTACATTGTTGCGTAGAAGGCGAAATATCGCCGTTTTCGAAATGTTAGTTGATGCCTCTATCTCCTCACATGTCATTCGCCGATTTTCTTGCAAGATTTCCCACACAGTTTTAACATTTCGATCATTCACAACACTTTCAGTTCGGTCAGACTTAGGAGCCTGTTCTGCAGAAAAACGTCCTGCTTTGAAATCACCATGCCATCTAAAAATCGTAGACTCATCAAAACATTTGTCTTTGTAAGCTTCTTTCATTAACTTATCTGTTTCTGGAGCTGTTTTGCCCAAACAATAAAATTTTATGGCATAACGCATTTCGTTTTTTAACTCTGAATCGCTCACCTCCATTTCTGTAGGGCAAATAAAAACACTTCTTTAAACAAGCATCAAACTAGGAAAATAAAATCGTCTGCTTCCTTTAGAATATTTATAAACGTACATCAACAGTTTGAAAAACTCGCCTGCAGTTTTATTTTTTTTAGTTTCACATTGTTGCCACTACGTAGAAAAATAACTCCCAGTTTTTATGGAATGTCCTTTGTATTTAAATCTATAGATCGTATATAGCGCTGCAGAAAAGAATTCGGATATTTTTCCGAATATTGATGGTAATTCCTGATATTAGGTTTTTAAATGTGCTATGCGCTTTCCAAATTGCTTACTTAGACTTTACAGTTAATTTTCATTAGTGAGGGATCCCCTTCCCGGGCACCGCTCCCTGGGCTGGAGCCTTGCCGCATAGTAAAAAAACTTGCTGGGCAGGGCTAGCTGAGCTTGAGCCGAAAGATAGGGTTCCTCGGCCGGTTTGACCTTGATCTTGCTTACTTACTTAGACATTATCTTTCATCTTTTTAAAAGGAAAGATTTGTAAAAGTATTTTGGAAGTGTTGGAAAGTGTTACATAATCTATGCTAGATGCATGATTTTTCTTTCTTGTTTGTATCAAAAAGAAAAAAAATATGATCAAGTAAAATCCCTTTACTTCAAACCACGTTTTTAGTACCACCTGCGGTTGCATTGAAATCAGGCCAATATTCATAAAATTTTCTACTATGTTTCCCTTTCTTAGTATATACACATATTTATTTACACTGCATGTCTTATGAAAATGTAATTTTAAAAAGTGTATGTCTAAACTCGACAGTTATTGGCTTTTATAATCTTCTATGGTAGAAATATATGAAACCATTCTACTTTGCTGTAGAAAAATATGGAAAAGTGCCAAATTCTTTTTATTGGAATGTTTTCCCATTCAAAAGACATATTTAAATTTTTATTTGAAAAATGACACTAAGTGACATACAGAAAAAATGTAAAATGATTCCTCATAATATCAGTGTTAAAATTTTAAATAATGCTATTACTCCAGCATATGTATTGATAACTTGTTCACGATAAGCAATCTGAGAATGTACAATTATTTACCCATGGACGAAAATTCGCACGTGACGCATGGGTCATGAAACTTCTTCAGAAAACATTCAAACGAAATCTTCATCTCTTGATACGGAGAAAGGAAATGTGTAAAAAGAAAAGTTTATTTCCCCGAAAATAATGAATTCCATTCAGTAAAAGTTGAGCTATTACAATGCATTTGTCAAAACTCGCATGCAAATTCCATGGCAATATCTTAATAGAATAAGCAGAACACAAAAAATCGCAGATTCGGAAAGGGTTATATAATTGATGAACAATACGAAACTTTATTAAGTCTCTTATAAAAAACGAGTATTTCCGCAATAAACTCAGAAATAAAATATTGATAACTGACCCTTTTTTCATTTACTGAGCTATCATATTTGTTTAGTTATGAATATTTTAATGCAGAACAGTTAGTAATCAATATTCATTTTTACGAGAAAAAATTCTGCTACAAAAACATGAATTTGTATTTGTAGAACGATTTTAACGAATTTTATTCCCATTCCGTAGGCTCTGAGCAAAAGAAAGTTTGATGAAAGGACTAAAGTCGATAAGACTATAAAAGTGCCCGTTTTCAATGGAACTATTGTAGACAATCCTTTATGACAAAATAACCCATTTAATTATGCGAACTTTATACAAATTAAAATGTTACTCTTATCTTATGCTTGCGTTAATTAGAACTAAATCTTCAGCAATCTTTCGGATTTTTTTGGTGTGCTGTACCTCTCTCTGGACCAATCTTTCAATAGGCAGAGGACACTTGAATTAGTGAGAAACGATGAAGTGCTCTATTTTTCACATGAGTAGATGCATGAAACAATTATCTCAATATAGTAGATGTACCAGCGATGCAAACATTTCTACGCAATACATATACGGCACAAAGTGATAGCCGTAAGGCACCAACGATGCAAAAGACACCTATAAAAAATAAACTGAAGAAAACGACACAAATCTTACTAAATATAATAGCATTAATTTTTCTGTGGTGGAGGTGGGGGCTATCTCAAAGATTTGTTTGTAAGGAAAAGAGCCAAAAATCGTAATGAAACAGAATGCAAAAATCAATTATTTTAAAGTAAATCATCTTTCAAAATGGATGTTTATTGTAACTATCTAATTTGAAGTTTGATTTTGGCTTTCTTTCGCCAATCCAGTAAAATAAACCCAGAAACAAAGCTGGAGCATCATTCAGCACTAGCGATGAGTTCTGGCTGTTTTCATTGGAACCCATGCCCGACCGAGTCTTATGATTTGAAATCCGTGCCCGCCCGAATCTGATGATTTGAAATCTGTGCCCGCGCGAGTCTGATGATTTGAAATCCGTGCCCGACAGAGACTGATGACTTGAAATCCGTGCCCGACCAAGTCTGAAGATTTGAAATCCGTGCCCACCCGAGTCTGATGCTGAAAGTACGCAGTAGAGAATTGTTAATAACATTTTTAAATTGTTTCAAGATTAATTTTCTTATTAAAAAAAATATCTCTTCTTACATATAGAAATAAGTAACAATCCTAAATACTTCCTCATGACAACGTTTTGTGATTTTTATGTCTCTGAAAATCTGTTTAAAATAGCAAATCTGTTATTTATACCCAACCACTGGCCATCAGCTGCAAAAATCAGAATTCTTATTTTTCGTTATCTATCGTTATTTTATGAAGTTCTTTGATAGCTAATATTTATGAACCTATCACGAATTTTTCAAAATCACTCATTAAATTAAAGTTTTTAAATTTTAAATGTTTAGTAAAATTCAGAAAGGCTTTGTGAAGCAAAATACGTTTTGATTATGGTGATTGATTTTATTTGATGGGTTTTAACCCCTTGAAGTATGGTGTTCATTTTTGGACCATTTAATTGTTATCCCTAAATGCCTCATTGGCACGAGAATTTTGGAATGAAAATTTTACTTTTATTAAATACGTGAAAAAAAGCTTTTTCTTATTTACAGATAAATTTGTTTGTAAATTCTTGTGTCACTGAATCATTTAAGCATCTTGCCTTAAAAGGGTTAAACCAAAGTTTTTATACACTAATGTGTATATCTTTCATGATATATATATATATTATCTGCCGTCATTATGTATTATACATTCTTAGTTTTAAAGTACTGTTCTTTCTGAAAATTAAACTATTTACCAATAAACAAAATATTTCTCATATATCGCTAAAAATTCGTTTACAAGTAGCCCAAAATATATAACGTATAAAATTGAAAAAATATAACTTTTTCAGTTTATTATCATTGAAAAATTTCTAATTTTTAAATAACATAAAGCGGAATCTGTAGGAAATAGTAATTTGTTCTTGTTTCAAATTCAGTGACCCAGATATGTGCAGAGTTTCAATCCAGATGAGAGTGACAGAAACAGTATCGAAAACAAATTATCCCTCAGTTTCTGTCAATTCCAGTTACACTTTCTTGATTGATAAATCATTGCACAAATGGAATTGATTATCGAATTACACAGACTCGGGAAAATGAATTTGCAACAAAGATAGAAATTAGCCGATAAGAGAAAAGAAAGGTGTAAGGTAAATTTATTATTCCCAAATTTAAACTGTGAAACAGATTTTAAGTTATGGTGAACTAGAATTATGAATAATTCATTTACTTGAAGGAAGTTATTTACATTCTTAAATACCCCTAAAAAGAAATTTTGAAATATTAATCTATTTCATGACAATATATAAAACATATATAAATATTTAGATTAATGTTTTGTTTATTTAGGATAGAGCTTCAAACCCGGAACTGAACATCTTGTTTTTTCAGAACTGAACCTAAACTATTTTTCTGCTAAGTAACTGAACTCTAAAAAAGATTTTTATTTTTAAATATTTAATTGATAAAAAATTAATATTCAAATCTAGTAATATTGAAAACTAGTAGCAACTTTTGCTGCACAGTCTTACGCAAAAAGAGTTAACTGAGATGTTGAATACTCACTGTTGTCGCAGTGATGAAACCTAAGAACAGTACATTAAAAATAAGCAAAAATTGCCTTTTATATGTTCACTACTAGTGCATATAACTTGAGTTGAATTTTCAAAATATACATCTGTACAATTTCTTAATTATATTTAAATCAGGAAGCTTTATAGAATTCATAAAGTTCCAGAAGTTTGTGAGTACATATGAGTACACTATTAAATGAGTATTATAAGTGCACTATCTATATTGCTATCACTATCTTCGCTGTAGCTTTCTTTAACATAAACAATAAGAATCAGTCACGATAACTATAGTTTCAAAATACTGATAACAAACATATAAAATATATAGGATACAGCGACCCATGGGAATATCATATGATGAAAAAAGAGTAGAATCATGTTTTGGTTTTTTTTTCTGTGTTAAGTTTAGCAACTAAAACACACAATCTACACTCTATAACAGGTAAAACTCTTATTTCGTACGAAAGTGAATTGTTAAACGAATTCTAATTATTTAATCATGAAAACGAATGCTCGCTATTTAAATATTTTTCACTAAATAAAAAGAAAAACATCCTTACGCGAGATCATGTGCGGCCATACCTGTCTCAATGCCCTAAAGCCGGCTGTATTTGCAATATAAATTAAAATGCAAACCACTGATATCCTTCATTCTTGCTTTTTGGTATGATGCAAATTAAAAACAAGTACTATAAAAAAATTAAGTCAATTCCTACTTTTTAATCATAAATATATAAAATAAACACGTGCAGCATTAATGTCCCACGTTATCTTTATTGAACATTTTTCTATAATCATCGTTGCGGTATTTTATTTTTGTGGCATCACTCATTTGATGAAAATCTTTCATTTCATTTATGAAAACAATGGGAGAATTTTTTTTATCCCATATAAAACTAAAAATAATTAATTAAATTTAATTAATGAATTAATATTTGAAAAAACTGTATTAACATCAAGTGTCATCCACGACAAGTTTTAAAAAATGTATTTGAACTTGATAGGATGAATAGAAAATATTTTATTAACGATTGAAAATTTGAACAAGATATATAAATATATAGAAAGTGTGAGCTAATAGTAGGAATTGAAAAATAATCAGAAATTATGTATGCTAAAAATAATTGAACGTTCTAAAATAAAAATATTTATTAATTAGGTATAGAAATGAACAGTGTCCAAAAAATGTGTCTAAACCATGGCTTCGAACCATAACTAAAGTGAAAACAAGAAAAAAAATAAAAAAGTAAAATCGTACATCAAGCATGGATTATGAAACACTTCCCAACACTTCCAGAATATTTTAACAAACATTTGTTTTTTAATAAGGTAAATAATATACCTAAGTAAACATTTTTGAAATCACCCAACACATTTGAAAACCAGATTTCAGCAATTACAGACCATAGCTAGAAAAGTACTCCAATTCTTTTGTGCAGCCCAATATATAATCTACAGATTTTTGTATATTCTATACAGTATGATATAATTTAGTTTAGTAAGAAAACACATAACACAGTTAAACTTCACCCACAGCAGTTTCTACCAATAGGCGGAAACGTATTTGAATTCTTTTGTAAAGCTCTGTATATTACCTGTGATATATATATTCAGCTTGAATATGCATAACTCAATTAAAAAACAAACTTTTAAGAAATTTACTTCCATGCACAGTAATGCTTACGAATTATTTAGTGTAGCCCTGTATATGATCTATAGCATTTATACATATCACATAGTATGCACAAATTTAGTTAAACGCATGCCTAACTGAAAGCACATTTCCAGCAATTATCACTTATTAACAATACTTCGGATTCAGTACTGTATCCCAAATCTTTTGTATGTCCCTGTAAATGAAAGATAAATAATATGCACATCATATTATAAAACAGGTATCCGTTAGTAAACCTCAGTAATGTATATCAATTTTATTATATTTGAAATAGTGTAATATAGCTAAAAAATGCTGCAAACAATTTTTCTCCGTAGACCATTATGTAACCAAATATTTTTGTGTGGCCCTGTAAATGAATGATAAATGCGTTACACCCCATATGATACAAAATTCATGCTTCAGTGCACCTCACAAAATGATTTCAATTTCAAAATGCTTGTAATAAAGTAATATGATTATAATTCACCGCAAGCGATTTTTCCCGATAGACCACAACATAATGGAATTCATTTGATTTTCCCTGTAAACTAATTATAAGTGCTACATGCACCATATTCGATAATAAGCATATTGTAGTGCACTTCACTAATGTATATCAATTTCAATATATTTGAAATAGTTTAACTTAATTAAACTACACACTGCAAAAGATTTTTCCCATAGACCATAATGTAACAACATTCTTTTGAGTGACTTTGTAAACTTAGTATAAGTGCTACATACTTCATTTTTGACTCTGAACAGGTCATCAATAACATTTCATGGCAATCCTTGTATAATTACGTGAACTAGAGTACGGACAGACAAACCGAATTCATAAACACTTTTCATATATTGGAAAATGTCAAAAACGCTTTTTTAATTTTTAATTTTTTTAATGAAACGAAACCGGATATAGACCGAAAAACTTAAGAAGGTGAAAGTTTTAAAGCGAATAAAAATCTGTATTTAAACGAAATATTTCATCTTAACTGAACTGTAACGAAACTGCAACAAATTATATTACAAATAGAAGTCCGATTCTAAACAAGTCGTTGGGGGCCACCGTAATACTTACCCATCATGGATATGCATAATATAAAATATGAAAATAAAACATGTGTAAACTATTTATAAAATGCATTGAATTTAGAATAAAATCGGGGCTTGATGACGTCATAAACTTCAAATGCTTTATTACTCCAGAATTGATAATCATATTAACGAATGGTTTACTGCGTCGGATTAAGCGTCTCATTTCCAATTAAAATATAACTTTGAATTGAAATTTGAATGAAATACAGGTTCAGGGAAAATCGAAGAGTGTGGTAAATAGGATTACAAATATCTCGGCAACTCATTATCCGATCGACTTCATTCTTTATGTAAAATGTATGTTTTTTTATTGGCTTTTATATTCACTCCTTAAAATAAACAATTTCGAAAATTTTTATCTACCTTTTATCAGAACAAGTATTTCGAGAGTCCGAAAAAAATAGTTCCGGATAATCGAGATTACTGAAATTCAATAAGCTTCTTCCCATTATTACATACTAAGTACATACCAAATTTCAAGACAGACGGATGGCAAAATTCTTTCTCTAAAAATATGTTTTTCGGAATCTCCAGTGTCTGAAACGTGTAAATCCGTTAAAAAAAATCGATTTTCAAAACGATTACAAGATTGACCCTATACTACGTATCATGGGTAAGTAACAAAGTAAATAAAAACAAAGGTAAAACATTTCTGTTTAAATAGTAAAAATATAAAATTAAATTCTGCCAGTCATTCTTTAAAATCGTATTTCAGAGTGAGTATTAGTCTACGAATTTATATTTGTATATTCATGCAGAAAGATGCATATAACAAATTTGCCATCAAATTCAATGAGAAAAATAAATGTAAAAAATTTCAAGTGCGAGTCTAATTGCGATTTCTTAAAGTCATAAAATACATCGGTTTGCACAAAAAAAATCTCTCTATTCCCGTTACAATTTTGACATATTGAGTGATTGCCTGAGTATTATTTTTCTGTTCGAATTTTGAAATTTTCAATACGAACTTCGATTTCCACCTTTCAGCTTTTTATCTCATGTTTCATCCATCCTAAATCTAAATTTCCATTTTTTTTTTTTTAAATCGTGAAAATATGTTAAAGTGAGCAAAATATAATTTTGGTAATATTGAGAAACATATTTATGTACTTGAAGAAAACAGTTATTATAATTCTTAAAATAAAGATGTGGTGTTTAGCATAATTAAAAGGATAGAAAATGGATTTTCAAAGGTAGGGTGAAACCCGCAGTAACCGACATTTTAAGGATTCTTTCTTGTTTAAATCACTATTACAAAAATTTAAATCTATTTTATACTTACCTTTTCCTTTGAAAGGATAGTAGAGATATATTAAAAAAATATTGTTGGCAAAATTTTGAAAAATTATACATTTTATTATTAAAAATTAATTTTACTCCTAAATATGGTCAAAACACCAATAACTGACACAAAGTGAACCAGTGACTGACACTTTATTTTAAAAGATTAAAGTGCTTTACAAAAAAATTATCATTTATTATAAAAACAAAATACATTAAGGGACCTTTGAACGCATCGAAAAAGCAAAAAATATATATCACTATGTTCCAAGCTTCAAAACTTGTGTAATAAATCAAAAATAAAAATTAAACTTAATTTAAATATAAAGCTCGTATTTATATTTTTATTTAAATATATATATATACTTGTAAATTCATAAATAAATATTGAAATGATAAGTTAAAAAATATATATGATAATAAGAGCAAAAAAAAAAAAAACACGTCTTTCGCGCATGATAAAATCTGAAAATATGCATATAATGAGGAAATTTTGGTGAAAATAAATACATAGTAGTGTTACCTTTGTACTAAAACCAGAATATTTATAAAAAATATTGACTAAATTGAAATATGAACTTATAAATTAAAAAAATTAAAAAATTTGAATTTTTTAAAAATATTTTCAAAGTAAAAAAAAAAATTAAATCTTACTTTTTTCTGGTTTTAAGTTGTAGATAATACAGAAATGAATATGTGATGAAAATTTCTTTTAATTGTCATGCATAGTTTTTTAGTAACACTGCGCGCAAGACGTGTTATGTTTTTTTTTTCTCTTATTATCATATATATTTTCAAACTTATCATTTCAATATTTATTTATGAATTTACAAGTATATATATATTTTTTAATATAAATTGAAATACGAACTTTATATTTAAATGAAGTTTGATTTTTATTTTTGAGTTATTACACAAGTTTTGAAGCTTGAAACATAGTGATATTTTTGTGCTTTTTCGCCGTGTTCAAAAGGTATCCTACCCCCTTAATATTTATTATAAAAGGTGAGATTTAGTAAGCTGTACTGCATTATTAGTAAGGCAGAATATAATAAGAGTATATAGGAGTAATATTTAGTATTAAATTATTAGTAAAGCAGATATCCAATAACTGACATTTATGAACCAGTAACTGATATCTGGTGTCAGACACCATAAAACAACTTAAATTTTAATTGTGTTTACTACAAGATAAATTTAATTTATTATTATGCATTTTTAAACAGTTCAAATAATAGATTTCAGCATACTTTAATATAACCAATAACTAACACCTCTTGTCAGAGAATGGCGAAGTGAAATTCTAGAAACCAATAACTGTCACCCCCCCCCCCCCCATTAAGCTAAATTAAATAACTATAAACCCCAAATCATGGCCCTAATATATCATATGCATCTTTAAACTAATTTATACAAGTATAACTTTAAGAAAAAAAATTTAGAAGGGTTGCATTACAAAAACGATTATAAAAACACTTCCTTAATTTTAGAAAGCTGATGGTTGCTTCAAAATGGCACTTTTTCTATTCTCAAAAGTTTCTTCCTCATTGAATGTGTTCTTGGACCTCTAGTGGTGAATAAATTGGCTCCAAAATAAAAATAAATGTCTCATTTACCACTAGATGACATTACTTTTGCAGAATTTTACAACAAAATGCTTATTTGAGTTAGATTTTTGCTCAAGTGTCAGTTACTGGTTAGGTGTCAATAACTGGGGTTTTCACCCTATGGTCTCTAGACGCTACACATATATGCTTATAACGTGAGAGCAAACATCCAGGGTGAAATAGGATATTTTTTAGATGCTTTTTGAATGTGTACAACGAAATGTCGAATATATGAATTCGAATATATATTCGAATATGTCGATTTTAATGGGGTGACAGTATATGTTTTTATTGGAGAATTTATCTAATTGTGTTATAAAAATTCAAAACCAGATTCATCCGAAATATGCACTAGTTTCATGTTTGTGTTTTACAAAGTGGCCTGTAAAAGAAAAAACAATATAATAACATAACTTAATCTCTCGTCCACGCAAAATCGGTAAATATTTATATTTCCATTATTTTTTATGTCGATCTTGAATATGAACTGGCAATGCTAGATAACTTTTCATAAGCATACACTTCCCAAAGAAAAAGCAATGTAATAACATAACTTAATCTCTCTTCCACGCAAAATCGGTAAATATTTATATTTCCATTATTTCTTATGTCGATCTTGAATATGAACTGGCAAAGTTACATAACTTTTAATAAGCATACACTTCCCAAAGAAAAAGTAAAACATATACAGCGGCCATATAATTCGAACTTTCGGTTAATTCCAACAAATCATAAAATCTTCAAAACTTTGCAAAAACTATTGTTAAAACTAGTTTGTTATTTTTATCCCACAAACTAAAAATTTAAATAAAATATTAAACTAAAAAAAAAACAGTGATACTAATGGAGAATTAGGCATCTTAGCATTTTTACGCTTTCCAACATAGTTGAAAAGTGTTTATGAATGCGGTTTGTCTGTCTTTCCGTGTTCTAACTCCCGTAAATATATTCGGATTGACATGCAATTGACATATGTTATTCAGGTTTACTATAGCATGTTCAGTATTGAAAATGAAGTCTGTAGCACTTATAGTTTTTTTACAGGGACACTCAAAAGAATTCCGTTACATTACGGTAAATGAGGAAAAATCATTTGCGGTATATTTTAATGATGTTCACAATTTCAAACATATTTAAAGTGATATATATCAATTAAATGAACTACAAAAGGTTTACTATAGAATATGATGTGCATAGCATTTATATATAATACCTTGCACTTATATATAATTATAATACCTTTACATGAACACTCAAGAGAATTCTATTTAATTGCGATCTATGGAGAAAAACAGTTTGGTGTTTATTTTAATAATGTTTCGCTATTTAAAACATATTGAAATTTATATTTATCATTAAGGTGCATTACAAGAGGCTTACTATACAACATTGTGTGTATAGCATTCATCGTTCATTTACAGGGACACGCAAAAGAATTTGGTACTGTCTGTTAACAATAATCGCTTGAATTGCGTTTTCAGCTACTGAAAGAATTTTTAAATTTAACTCCTTTTTTCCCCTATTAATTCGTGTGTATAAATTCTATAGATCATATACAGGGCAGCACAAACGTACTCGAGTACATTTCCGTTTATTGACGGAAATTCCAGAAGGGGAATTTTGAGCTGTGCTATGCGTTTCCTAATTGAACTAAAATTTAGCATCCTATGTTGTATATATACACAAATCTGTAGATCTATAGCTGCACAAAAAAATTCGTATATTTTTTCCGTATATTGTTAATAATTCCTGAAATTGAATTTTTAAAAATGTTATGCGTTTTCCAACTTGTTTACTTAGGTATCATCTTCTACCTTATTAAACGTGCCTTATAGATTTGTAAAATTATTTTGGAAGTGTTACATAATCTATGCTTGACACATGATTTTTCGTTATTGTTTAATTTTCTTATTGAGAAACTGCCCCATTTCTTCGGTAGCAGATAAGAAACAACTGGAAAATTAGCGCATGATCAGTACATAAGAAATCGAAACAGGTTAGTACATAAAAATCGATCAGGAGTGTTTATTCTCCTCCTAGAATTTTCTGGTTACGAACTACGCTTAAAATCTGCATCTGAGGATTATGAGAACATGGATATGGATATCATACCGTAATTTTTAAATGTCAAAGAAAAATTCAACTGCTAAAATGTAAGAATATCTAAATATTTAGCAATAAATATAATGATTTCAAAAATTTTGGGAAATTAAATGATAAAGAAAATATTAAAACTATAACAAGCAAAAAGCCAACAAAGATAACAAAGATAACTGTGAGTCAGATGATGAGACTCCTATCCTAACATTCGTAAATGTCGTAATGAAAAATTAGTAATGAAAGCAATTTAAACTTAGAAAAGACAAAGCCTTCAGCAGACAGACGTTTATTCTAAATTAGAAGATCGGCTAGAAAAAGGAGCAGTAACAAATTACAACAAAAAGCACGTGGCCATTTTTTTTTAATTTTAAAATAATAATAATAATAAAGAAAAACAAACAAATAAATAAAAATTAGTTTATCATACATTTAAATTGCTTCTCGCTTTATTTGAGTTATTATAAATATTTACGATAAAGGTAGGATATTTTTGGCATTTTAATTTTAACACGCTTGTATACATTATAATATTTTAATGGGATAAGCTTTTGTAATTTAATTTGTTTAAATTAATTGCAATTATACTAAAGATATTACTTGCTTGTATTAGATAAGTTTAGAAAGTTTTTAAGTGATAACATGATTAGTCGTTTCCTTTTTTAGAAATGATTAATTCGAATTTTCTTTCTCTCTTCCAGTTCAAATTAAAGAACGTTTACTTTATATTTAATAAAAATATTACATAATACAAAATCGTCCATGAAACAAAAGTCGGTTTCCCTTGTATAACGCATTAATTTCCTTTTTATAAATACAATAAAAGTTGCTAAGACGGAATTTTAAAGGTATGAAGGATAATTTCGTTTTAGACAGGTTTCCATCTTAACAATTATATTTTTTTACTAATAGCAACTTAGTTTTAATTTGCATTTGTGCAACCAAATACAAAACTAAATTAAATTTTGTACAAACTATCTAGAGTATTTTATTGCCATGGGGAAAAAATTAAAAATATGTTGAAGTGTTGATTCATATTGTGTCCCATATTTTGCCATAATTTTGAATCATTTCATCCGTATTTAATTTTTGTTTATTCAGAATGTCTGTTTATACATAAAAATAACACAAATTGTAACAGAATATAACATATTTATCTATATCGCATATCATGTTTTCTCAAAGGTTTTATGCTATTTATTACTGTTTTCCTTCGAACGTTTCATATTAATACTTTTGCTTCTATAAGCCACTGTAAAAATATTTTATATTAAAATAGAAAAGTTTTAATATGAATTCGCGCGATACTGAGCTCTGTAATTTGAATAAAGAAATACATCTTTATCATGAAAATTTGTTTTCGCTATATAAATATTTTCATTCTCATTTTTCATGTTTGTAGAAGTGAATTTTTGTCATATATAGGTAACATATATTAAAAATGCAGTTGCATATATATTCGTAAATATATTCATTTTTCTTAAAGCTTTGGTAATATAAAGATGAGAGATCACCTTGAAATCTTCAAAAAAGTTGAAAAGAAAATTATTATCTGTTTTAATATTAACATTTTATGAATATTGTTTTTAATCATTATGACGATATTCCAATTGGAACCGAAGTTATGACTGATTAAATCAAGATAATTTATTTGCATTTAAAGAGAATTTTCAACTCTAAAATAATTGTAAGTAAACTAACACTTTAAATTCAAGCAATTTAATAAAATATACAATAAAATCACATTAAAGGCGTTAAAAAGCATGCAGGCGTTTCGGACAAACATTAATCCCTCATCAGTACGGTAAAAAAAGGTTCAAGTCATGAAAGATGAAATTGAAAACAACAAGGTCAAAAAAATTAAAATCGAAGTTAAAGTAATTGCAAAACCTGGTAGCATGGTTTGTTTCATTTAAGGGTGAACAAACTAATGTTGTGTACCAGGCATCAAGAAAAATGAGACTTATGTATATATTGAAATTAAGTTTAATTATGGCAGATTTCACAAAATCTGGGATGTGGTCTGTATCTAGGGCGTGGGCAACTATTTTAGAGTTTAAAATTCCAGCCTTGAATACATATTTATTTTTCGACAGTCTAATTTCAAAGGTGCGTTTCACCAATATAACTTGACTCACACTGTTTGCAGGGTATACAGTAGACAAAGCCTTTAGATTGCGAGATGGGATATTCACGTTTAAAACCACACAGTAAACTTTGCTATGAAATTTCGATTTTACTTGTTTTCCCATGTTTCCTTCTGTAAGTTGTTTTTCGTTTCATCTTTCATGACTTGAACGTTTTTTTGCAGTACTGATGAGGGGACTAATGTTTGTCTGAAAAGTCTACATGCTCTTTAATGTTTTAATGTGATTATTTATTAAATTTTCTGAATTTTAATTGTCTGAATTAGTTTGCATTTATTTATTTTGATCGGACGTACTATGTTCACCTGTCTTAAATTTAACATAATTTTTCCCTAAACTATGTTTTCTGATATTGCACTTATTTTGTTGTTGTTGGCGAGTCAGAGAAAGTGCTAAGGCACTTCTCTGAAAGAAGGGTCGCCAGAGCCTCAAGGGAGGTTGGACTTGTAGAGCTGGTCTCCTAATTTTGAACCAATTCCAGATGAGATACCTGCACCTGGATTGGCACCGCTTATACTAAACTTGGAGGACATTGGAGCCACGAACAGATTTTACGTGCACCAGCTCCCATTAACGTACACGATCCCACAGCAGTGGCAGTCGAGAGAGATTGTCACCCTCCCAAGCTCTGACCTTGGTCGATGCTGCTTAGCTTTCGGTGATCTTACAGGAACCGAGCTTAACCGTCCGTGCCACTGCGGGACTTATTTTAATTGTATGATTTAAATTTTGTATGATGGACTATTTTATTTATGCTATGAGCATACACCTATTTCTACGTAAGTATATTCTATATATATATATATATATATATATATATATATATATATATATATATATATATATATATATATAGCACATTATGTATTAAATGTATTCGGCAGACCCAGAATTCTACATATATATATATATATATTTCTCTTAATTTTCGTTAAATTTTTCAGAATTTTTGCCTTTAATCTGTTTTGACTGAAAAAAGTATTTTCTACAATAAAATTGATTATTATATTAGATGGAGGTTTAAGTACTAAATCTTAAGAAAGTATATTTGTAATATTCAGAAAGTATGTGCGACAGTTTTTTATAATCTTGTGCGCAAGACATGTACGTCAAATATGACATGGAAAAATCCTTAATTACTTAATATTAATTAAAATGAATTCTATTTGCATTTCATTAAATCTTTTTATACAAATGCATCAACAAACAGTTCGACAATTTAATTAAAAAATGTTTACTTTGATGTAATATTTACAGGTAAATAAAATTTTGAATTTTGGAGTAAAATCATGTATTATCAAGATCAATATGATTTTCCGCCTTTACAATAAAATGTTCATTTTTTAGTATACTGATTTAATAAAAGAGATCTTATATTAGATTTCCTAATGCAGTTTTTTTATTTGCCAAAATGCATCTCAGTATATGTTAAGTGTTATGACGTATCCAACGTATCCATTATGTACTTTAAATTACTTAATAAAATCCTTTTTTTAATTATTACTTAATATAATAAAATTATTTTCTAAATAAAAATATCTTACATTCATACATAATTTTGAAAGTATGTTCAGTAAGAGCATTAAGCTAAACAATGCACCACTGGCAGATAAAATTACATATATAAAAATATAAAAGTAATCTTATGTAATTAATATGTAAAATCTTATTATTTTTACTGAAAACATATTAGACTTTTCTAATAAAATACATTTTTCATTTATAAAAATGTCAAAATAATTTAATATGAAATTTTATTTCATGACATATTATATTAAAGTACTTTTTTTTAATAAAAATATTTTACAATAAATATACACAATTTTTAATATATGTCATACAAGAATTGTAATAAGTTTTAACGTCAAGACTTGACGTTAAGATTTTAACGTCAGATGCGGCATCATAAGGATAGTTATATAAGCGTAGTATTTTATAGCAATTTTTTCTAATATAATTAATACTTAAAATCTTATTACATAAAGATTTTGTATATTTTTCGGTAGTTGACAGACTCAAAATATTAGTGAGTACAAAAGAATAGTTAATAAAGTAATAGTTCCTTCATTGTCATTTAAAATATACCTTTTTAAATTACATATTTATATTTAGTCCAAATTTGTAGTTAGTTTTAGTTTTATTATGAAGAATTATTTTGTTGACGCATGGTTTTTCCTTCTTGTTTTAAATTATAGAAATAATATTCATGTATGTATTTGAGACTTTTACGTGTCATCTGATCCTTTTTGGGAAATCGCATATGCCATATATCATGGTGTATAACCCGCACTTTTGATGCAAGAAAATTGATCAAAATTTACAAGTGCGCATTATACGCCAGGCACAAAAATGAAAGGTTAATAACTAAAAAAAGACGAGCAAAAGAATACAGATTTCTACTTTAATGAACATAAAAATTCTTATTAATATTAATAATCTTATTAATAATCTTATTAATATTATCTTATTAATGAATAATAATCATTTTCAAATGCAGGGTGGCTACTAAATACTGTTACAAATATTCAGTCATTTTATTTTACAAATATAAGATAGAAAATGATAAATACACTAATATGATGAACATCAGAGATGAAAGGTTACCTGCAAATAGTTTTATTCGAATTGACCGCCATCTTTACCGATTACCAAAGATAATCTCTTATGCCATTGTCCGACTGCGACACGACGTTTAAGAGGTAATCAGTCCCATTCATGCAATATGGAAGCTTTGAGAGAGTCCAAACTTCTGTGTTGTTTGCTATTTACTTTAGCCTCTAAAATCCCCCAGATTCCATAATCTAAAGGATTTAAATACAGTGAAGAAGGTGGCCAAGTTTCTTGCATGATAAAGTTCGGACAATTGACATGACGCCAAGCTTGTGTTGATTTAGTTCGGTGCGAATGTGCAGAATCTTGCTAAAATATCCCATTCCTTTTGGGATAAAACCTGTTAGCATGTGGCAATAAATGTGTAGCCAATATGTCTTGTTTGTAATATTCTGCAATGATTTGTATCCCTTAATCGATGAATTTCAAAGGTAATTTTCAGTTGTTTGACACTGGAGCCCGAATCATAACAGAATTCTTGTTCTGAAAGCGTTTAACAGTTCGAAGGTTTTCAGGTATATTATGGAAGGTTGCTGAATATACGACATCATTTTTAGCATTATAACACTGTTCAGTGCAAAACAGCTTCTCATCAGAAAATATTATTCTGTCAACAATTTTCCTACCATGCCGCTTCAGCAATTTCTTGCATCTTTGTAATATTTTTATTCTTTGAGCAGCAGTCAAACCTTGAACTTTTATTTTGCGATAAGGGCGAAAACGAAGGTCTTCATTTATAATAACTTGCATAGTTCGGCGATTCACGTTCTCTTCTGCAGCCATTTTATTTGCAGAACGTTGTGGATCTCTTCGTAGCTTTTCACGAAATCTTTTGATGTGCTCGTTTGTGCGAAGTGAACGTGTACGACCAGACCTAGGTCGATCTTTACAGCTATCAGTATCCAATAATCGATTTATAGTTCTATAAATAAATATGTTCTATAAAATGTTCTATTAAAACCAAGGTATTTTAATTGCTTAATGATTTTACCTGCGAAAAATCAGCGATCAAAGAGTTGTTTAATCATAATTCTTTTGGCTTCCATCTTTAAAATAATTTTAAATATTTGCTTTATACAAAAATCGTCTGTACTAATAGAAAATTGCCAAAAGTTGAAATAGAGACATAAATTGCTTTAACAAACGATTACTATTAATTCTTATTTTTTGGAGTGTAAGAGTATTTAGTAGCCACCCAGGTTCTTTATGATCGTATTAGTTATTATGCTTTTTAATGTTCTTTATTGGAGTTTTACGTTGCATATTTCATAAAATTTTCTTTGCAATGCATGGGTTGCGCATTATACCAGGAATATGCCAAAAAATAGAAAAATAAATTCGCAAATTCTCGTTGCGCCTTATACGCGGAAATATACGTTTTTTTAAAAAAATAAATCGTATATTTTTTTAATTATTGAAAGTCTTGTAAAAGCATAAAAAAAAATATTTTCTTACTTATGCAGCATGTAACCACAGTTTTTCATAAAATAGTTTTCACTGTATTAAAAAAAATGGTAGTGTCTTACTACAAGAAACAGGTTAATGTCTTTGTCGTAATTAACTTTATGTTTATTTTATTTTCTTACATTCAAGATATTAGCATGTAAAAAGCCTTCATAAATATTTATACAAGAAATATGAAAGAAAGCGGCGTTTTTAGTCCTTTAAAAGTTTTGTACTGAAAGGAATGTAGTAGCTCATATCCGAGTATTTAGAATCACTTTCAGAAGTTTTTGAATGCAAAATTATAATGCCTCATGCTACGTAAAGCGTGATAATGATCTCCTTTTGTATGAAAGCTAATCGAATGGCATGAAATGATGTTTATAAACATGAATATGTGACCTCAAAAGATGAAATTTTCTGAAAAAATGAAAGCTGCATGTACAATGAATAAAGTAACGGAAATAATAAGGCCAGAATCCTGTAAGAAGCTGAATCATGTAATCTTATTACGGAAGTTCCGGAATTAATTTATTTCAGGAGGGCGATATTATTTATGTAATAAAAGGTATGCAAACTTTTGTTTTAGTCACTTTAATCGCAAACATTAAATAAAAAGAAGATTTTTTTTTTCCAGTTTATTCAGCCTTTTCCAGAATCCATTCTAAAGAGTTATTTTAAAAAAAAAATCATCACAGATTGGCAAAATGATTGGACCAACTCAACGAAAGGGAGAGAAACGTATAAAATTCTTAATAAGGTAAACCATTATTTTAAGTTTGCTTTAAATTTTAAACTATTATTTTAAATTTGTTTTCGATTTAAAACTTTCGATCATAAGAAGCAATTTTGCTCTCGTACGGTATTCGATTTTTTTTACTGAATCTGAAAATATCTCAAATACTTTTGTCCCATCCTGAATACTTTCAACCATCACAATAGCTTTAAACAACAGCAACAACAAAAAAAAAATGCTGTATTTATTTCAGAATAGTATATACACAAAAACCGAAAGAAGCAAAAAAGGAATATTGTTTGTGAAATACTAAAAAAACGTCTTTGTTTAAGCTAATCTACGTTTTTTTAGCACTTTCCAACCTAGTTGAAAAGTGCTTATGACTTCGGTTTGTCTGGCCGTATGGCCGGATGGCCATCTGGCCGTCTGGCCGTCTGTCCGTGCTCTAACTCCCGTAATTATGCTCGGATTGCTCTGCAATTTTTATATGTTATTGTCGTTATCTATGGCACGTTCCCTATTTCAACTGAAGTGTGTTGCACTTATAGTTTTCTTACAGGGACACTCAAAAGAATTCCGTTACATCGCGGTCTATGGGGAAAAATCATTTGCGGTTTATTTTAAAAATGTTTCACTATTGTAAACGCATTGAAATTTATATAGATCACTAAGATGCATTAGAAGAAGCTTAATATGGAATAGTAGGTGTATAGCACTTAGAGTTACTTTACAGGGACAGTCAAAATAATTCCGTTACATTACGTCTATGGAGAAAAATCGTCTGCGGCTTATTTAAATAATGTTCCACTATTTTAAACGCATTGAAGTTTATATATATTACTAAGGTGCATTAAAAGAGGCTTACTACAGAATAGTGTGTGTATAGCAGTCATCGTTCATTTACAGGGACACACAAAATAATTCTCTACTGTCTGTTAACAATAATTCCTGGAAGTGCGTTTTAAGTTACTAAACGCGATTTTAATCTTAACTAGCTTTTTGTCTATTACGTGGTGTGTATAAATTCTGTAGATCCTATACAGGGCAGCACAAAAGTTAACGAACACATTTCCGTTTATTGACAGAAACTCCAGAAGGAGAATTTAAACGGTGCTACGCGTTTCCTAACTAAACTAAAATTTAGCATCCTATGTATATATACAAATCTATAGATCATATACAGGGCTACATAAAAGTATTCGGATATTTTTCCGAATATTGTATATATTGAAAATTCCTGAAATTACGTTTTTAAATATGTTATGCGTTTTCCAAATTGTTTACTTAGATGTCATCTTTCAGCTTATTAAACGGTAATGATTTGTAAAATTATTTTAGAAGCGTTGGAAAGTGCTACATAATCTATGCTTGACGCATGATTTTTCGTTCTTGTTTATTACTGTAAAATAAATGATAAAAATTTCCTAGAAAAAGCAGCATAATGGTCACACGTATGCTAACTCAAAGTTTGCTAACTTTTGGTCACTTAAATACAATAGTAAAAAAGTCCCCTTCAAAAATATTTATGCATGAAATAAGAAAAAAAAACAGTATTTTTCTGTTTTCAAAGCATTTTGTACAAAAAAGAAATATGGATCTTCATAATTCCTCTTTAGAATCGTTTCAAGCAATTTTTGAATATAAAATGATAATGCTCCATGCTACACAAAAGCAAAATAATGATACTCTTTTGTATGAAAACTTTTTTTTTTCCAGACATGAATATGAGATATCAAAATGAGTTTTCATAAAAGGAAGAATGCCGTATATACATAATGGATAAACTAACGAACTTCGTCAAAAAAGAATGTAGGAATCATATAATAAGGTGTATGATATCAACTTGTTACACTTATTCAAAGTGTCATTTTTCGTAGCCAATGTTTCCTCAGTAAATAAATAATGTTAATATATATTTATATCATTAGCATTACCTAAATCATTTATAATGAAAATAAATTATCCTTTTTTGTTTAATCGTCATTATTTTATTACTTGTTAATTACTATAATGAAGGATAAAGGTAGTACATACTAATTTGTATATTTTAACAAATAGATTTGAATTAAATTGAAAATGAATGGACTATATTGCAAAGAAGTAATACATGAAAATGAAAAAAAGAGAACAAAAAGGTGAAAAACCGGAAAATGTCTTTATTTAACTATTATTTGTTTAATAATGACAAAATTATAAATTACATTACTAATAATTTCAATCAAATACTTGTTGATATATTTTTTTACCTTTAATTCAAAGCTGATTTTCTATTAATCACTTAATTATACAGTTGAACTGGTTAATACGAGATTTCAGAGAATTATAAAAGTCCCCGTACTAACCGTTACTCATAATACCCATAAAGATAATAAAAATCTAAAATACACATACATAATTAAAACTAATTACCACTATTAATTACTCTAATTATGTCGATGCTAAAATTAACTTGATACCATACAATTAACGTACAATATTCAGTATTACACAAAAAAATAAATTGTTGATTTTACAGTATAATACTGGCATCCAAGCTGCCAGTATTATACCGTAAAATTAACAGTAATAAACAGTAAAATAAGCAGTAATATGCTGCTGCGCATGCACGGTATTTATCAAATTTTATCAAAAGGTGACAATTTTGAAACAAAACCCCATTCTGGACGACCAAAGAAAACGATTAAACAGCAAGACAGAGATATTTTGAGATTAGCATCAACCCAGAAACTGTCTGTACGGTCAGTTTCTAAAGAAGTAAGCTTTCCATGCAAAATCCACGTATCCATGCAAAGTATTTGCAATGTACTATTTCAAATACATTTCTTTATTATCACAAAATATGTCGTTCTTAAAAGTTTACAAAATGACAAAAAGACGCTCGTGTTCAGTGGGCCCGAAACCACATAGATTGGACAGATGAATGGTTGGGTGTTCTTTTCAGTGATGCAAAAAAAAAATTACTTTGATGGCCCCGATGGTATGGCGTTGCTCATATATTCTTAGAATTATTTTATTCAAAATTTAATTTTTCCCTTCTTAAATATTAAAATATCATGAGATAAATTATTTTCTAAATTAATTCTTCGTATGCGCATTAAATACTTTATTCGAAAAGCTTTCCTTTCATCATAATGTTAATTTTATAACCGTTAAAGATATCTTACTCTATTATTCAGTTTATATACGTCCAATCTCCTCTTTGTGGTTTTTACATCTGGAAGCAGATATTTCAACTATCCTTTACCCTTTGTTCAGAATATAACAAATGCATATCTATCTAAATTTCCATCTGCTGTTTTCGGACTTAATAATAATTGTATATACAGTTCGCTCCTATCAAAACCGCATTTCCCATGCATTTTTCAGATGGTCACTGGGTTGCCGTCCCATTTTACTTATTTTGGCTAGCCTGCCAATTATGGAATCCCTTGGTATGTCTACTCTTCAAAATTAGCATTGCGCTCTCTCAAACGGTTGTGAATAACTCCGCGCCATTGGCTTGATTCAGAATTTTTATGTTGGCATTGTAACTTAATGAAAAACTTCAGATCATCTCTGACTTCCAAGCTAGAAGCATCTAACTAATAAGTTAAGCTACGGAGGCCACCCCCTAGTTTTTCATCGTCATGTCTTTTGCAATAAAATAATTTCCATGGATTTGCCTGTGCTTTAATGCTGTAAGTTTTAACATCTTCGGGATGCGAATGCTGTGTTCTTGCTTTAGCCACAACGCAACTTTTTGTACTTCCACCGTTTTCACCGCCCTTCATGTTTCTGTTTATCAGAAATATAACAATTGCTGGATTCCATGTTATTACAACTGCTACAATACAAAAATCTCTTCCACAGACCTAAAGAGGAGATTGGAAGAATATAAACTGAATAATAGAGTAAGATATCTTTAACGGTTATAAAATTAACATTATGATGAAAGGAAAGCTTTTCGAATAAAGTATTTAATGCGCATACGAAGAATTAATTTAGAAAATAATTTAGCTTATGATATTTTAATATTTAGGAAGGGAAAAATTAAATTTTGAATAAAATAATCCTAAGAATATATGAGCAACGCCATAGATGGTAGGGCATACTACTGGAACGATATTCCCAAGGAACCAAGAACTTTTTTCAGGAGACAAAAAGGAGAGGGTTCATTCATGGTGTGGGGAGCATTTTCTTATAATGGAACAACCGATATTGCTTTTTTGAAAGGTCGTCAATGGTCCGCATATTAAAAGAAAACTCTTGAAGTACAGTTACTTCCATTTGGAAAATTTCTAGATGAGGACAATTGGTATAGCAGTAAGACATGATACCAAGGATATACCAAGCTCCTTTCACGTGTCCAACTCTACAATGCAGTGGTTTAGACAAGATAGAGTAACTGTTATTGACTGGCCAGCCATAAGTCCTGACCCGAACCCAATAGAGAATCTATGGGGAATATTACCTCAAGACGTATATGCTAATCGGCGTCAATTTGCAACGGTTCAAGATCTAAAGCTGCAAATTGAACGAAGTTGGTTTTCTTTAAAGCCAGAGTTACTTTAATTCTTCTTTTGAGTATGCAAGATCGACTTTTTGAAGTAATTAGAAAAAGCGGCTTAAAAATTTGAACTTTAAAGGAAAAAAAGGAGTTTTCAATGAACTTTTGGAACAGTAAAAATAAAGTTTTAATTTTTCTCACAAAGTCTGTGATTCTGTAAAATTATTTTTATAGCATTATTATTGTCTTGATATTATTTATAATTATAAATTGTTTTGAAATTGTTACTGCTCTTTTACAATTCTAAAATAAGAAAATCCCGTTGTCTATAAACTTTTGGGACGCACTGTATGTCCATATCGCAAAGATAAACGCAGCTGATTCATATTTCAATTTATTTTTCATGTGAGAAAATGGTTACAGTTCTTTTCTTCTTCTCCTCTGCAGACTGCACATCTACAATCGTGGATACAACCCCACTCACAAAAAAAAAAAAAAAAAAAAAAAAAAAAATCAGATATTTTAATAAAAATATAAAAAGAAGCAGTATTTTTAGTGTGTTAAATGCTTAAAAAAAATGAAATTGCATATTTTAGCTTTAGAATCACTTCAAGCCGTTTTTGAATATAAAATGATAATGCCTCATGCTACACAAAAGGAAAGTAATGATCTTCTTTTGTAGAAAAGCTTAATCGAATGGCAGGGATGTTTCTAAACATGGATATATATAACAAAATGAGTTTTCACAGAAAAAGACAGTCATTTACATGATAAATAGACTAACGGACGTTGTCGAAAATAAATGGCGCGATCGTATTATAAGGTAGATGATATTAATTGTTTTTACTGTAATTCAAAAACATACATTGTCTTCCGTAGTCAATGTTACATATTTAAGAAGATTTATATTAACATCTATTTATATCACTCACATTAAGCAAATTATGCTTAAAGAAAAAGAAGATGTTTCTTCATTCGAAATAATTTTTAGTTCTAGTTAGATTCTATAATTCGCGATAAAAATAGTTTATATTGATTTGTATACTTTATAAAAATCGTTTCTGTTTAAAAGATAGTTGTATAATAAATGGTAAGAGCAGGATAGCAAATACGTAAATTTTATTTCAAAAGTATGAAATACTTTTTGACAGTACTAGGATGTTGAGAAAATTGAATGTTTTTGCGATTGTGATATTAACTTGCTAAAAAATTAGCAAAGACTTAAAAGGCTTTAAGAGGTTCTAGCTTCGGCAGCCGTAGCTTATCATATGAGTTACTCTATGGAATTGACTACCAAATCATGAGAAAAAAAAGCTTTAGTATAGTTCGCGCATTCGCAATTATAAATTATTTCATACAAATGAGCATATCTTATCAAATATTCAACATATTATTTTTTAATTGGAGTATACTGTTTCTATTGTTCTTGAAGTCAAACATGTGCTTTATGTCTTCGAATTTCAAGAATAATTCGTTAAACATTTCAGTAGATATTCGACAAATCATGTAAAAAGCGGAAGTGTTCGGTCACTGCTCCTTAAGTTTTGGACACCAGTGTATAAGCAGCAGACTCTCTGTTACCTAAGACCAATTGAACTAAGATTATCACGGATATTGTCGTATAAATGGCAGGATATATTAATCTTACACTGCGCAGTGATACATATATCAATGAAGTAAAATGTAACATTCAGTATATAAATTTAGTTCCTGGTTACTACTATATTTAAATACAAATATACACCCTATTTAATCAGAGACGTCTACTATTAAAAGAAAGAAAATAATTTTTGTATAAAATTTGTGGTATCTAACTCTAAATATGAGTATAAAAAAAACTTTCTTCTAAAAGAAAAATTCGAGTAGTGCGGGGCTAAAAGCATTATCCTCTTCAGACTCGAAGTCAAAATAATAAAAGTCCTTCCGGCCTGTACCGGAAGGAAAAGGTAGCTTTCCTATATCTTCGTTTTAAAATTTTAGCTAATGTTGCACGAAAACAGCAAGTTAAAATGCAAAGAAACGTTTACAAAAGATTCGTTAATACTGAATTTGAATAAGAAATTCGCCAAATTATTGAGCAGTAGCCAAATTGGCTTCATTTATGAAGACTTATTTTGGTCGCCATATTTGGCGATATTTCGCCAAATGTTGCCAATTTTGCCAATTTTGTCGCTAACGGATATGAATATATAGTTTTATGCGTATGATTGGGAAAATTATTACAACAATGAAAGAAAATAATTTGCGAGTAATCGCGTTAATGTGCTGTTTTGTTTCAAAATGTCAGCCACCCTAGAAATTCAAACTGCTCTATCTCAGCCATTGTTAAAAATAGAGGTAAACCAAAAAATGCTCTGGAATCCTTGTATCAAGGCCTAACACGTAATTAAAAATAAATTTGAATTTTTAACTTTTTTGTACATTTATTTTAGTTTTAAATTTTTAAATGGCCGCCATCTTGAAACAAAATGGCGACCAAGCTGGCCAACGAACTCGGTCGAGACATTGGTTAGCTTAATACACACAATTAGTTTCATCAAAATTGATTTATAAATACGAGCGTTATCGTATGACATAGGTCATATATATATATATATATATATATATATATATATATATGGATATATCTATATATATAAATCAACATTTGAACGGAGGGTGGTTTTGGGGTCTGGGGGTCATGATCGGTGAAAATATATCGAAATTTTCTGGAACTGCTTTCCTCCGAACGGCTGCAATAGGTAGCTTTATACTTTTAGGTAGCTTTCAATACAAAAAAGTATAAAGCTACCTATTGCAGCCGTTCGGAGGAAAGCAGTTCCGGAAAATTTCGATATATTTTCACCGATCATGACCCCCAGACCCCAAAACCACCCTCCGTTCAAATGTTGATTTATATATATATATATATATATATATATATATATATATATATATATATATATATATATATATATATATGTATATATATATATATATATACTAGCAAGCTACGCCCGCTACGCTGGTAAATTTCTCTTAACGAACCTTTAATCAAACAAAATATTGACATTTCATAATTCACTTTTATATTTTAACAGAATAATAAGGATACTATAATTTGTGACTCGTGCTATAGCCAATATACACGTCAGGACACGTCGCCTTTATCATTATCTTTTTACGCGTGAAGGTTTCGCTATGGTACTCTATTGTGAAATTTGGTAATTTTAGAAATTCAATAGTTGAAAAATCGCAGAATCATTAGATCATTTTTCTAGTAAAAATTGTTCTTAGAGCGCATTTAGATCATATAAATAACAATCATGCCGAACTTGAAGTTTCTAGCTACTTCAGCATCGCAAAAATCGCAATTTTAGAATGTTTTTCGCTTCTGCACCCCCCTCGGGGTAGTGGCACCGACATAAAATATAGCCTATGTTGGAGCAGGGATTGTCACCATCCATTTGCCACCATCACTTTTGAAATCGCTTTAGTAGTTCCAGAGATTCCCTACAAATTGTAATTTAGAATGTTTTTAGAAAATTTTTTGCTTATTTCAGCCTTTTAAATTTCGAATTTTTTTAGACTTTGTTCTTATAGAGCATTTAAATCTTGTAAGTAACGACCATACAAAATGTCAAGTTCCTAACTCCTTCATTATTGAAAATATCATAATTTTGGAACGTTTTTCGCTCCTGCACCCTCTGCGGGCAGTGGCACCGACAAAAAATTTAGCATATGTTGGAGCAGGGACTGTCACCATCCAATTGCCACCATCACTTTTGAAATCGTTCTGTAGTTTCAGAGATTCCATAGAAATTGTAATTTAGAATGTTTTTAGAACGCTTCTTCCTCATCTCACCCTTTTAAATTGCGAATGTTTTTATAATTTGTTCTTAGAGAGCATTTACATCTTATAAGTAACTACCATACAAAATTTGATGCTTCTATCTCCTTCAGTGCACAAAAAATCGAAATTTTAGAACGTTTTTCGCTCCTGCACCCCCCTATGGGGGTGGTGGCACCGACTTAAAATATAGCCTATGTTGGAGCAGGGATTGTCACCATTAATTTGCCACCATCACATTTAAAATCGCTTCAGTGGTTCCAGAGATTACCCCGTACAAACAAACAAACAAACAAACAAACAATCTTTACTACTTTATATATTAGTATAGATAAGGGAGAATTAGCCCCTTGTTCCCCCCCTTTATACTTAACCAATCAATCCCGAAAACTAATCAGAGATGCGCCTTAACACAGTGAACCTATAAATAAAATTTGAAGAAAATGGGATAATTCTGCATGAAAAACCCATTTATATAAATTAAGGGGGGTATTAGCCCCCCGTTCCCCCCCTTTATACTTAATCAATCAATCCCGAAAACTAATCAGGGAAGCGTCTTAACCCAATGAATCTATAAACAAAATTTGAAGGAAAACGGAATAATTCTGCATGAAAAACCCATTTATATAAATTAAGGGGGGGGGATTAGCCCCCCGATCCCCCCCCCCCCTTTATACTTAACCAATCAATCCCGAAAACTAATCAGGGAAGCGCCTTAACACAGTGAACCTATAAACAAAATTTGAAGGAAAACGAAATAATTCTTCATGAAAAACCCATTTATATAAATTAAGGGGGGATTAGCCCCCGATCCCCCCCCCCTTTATACTTAACTAATCAATCCCGAAAACTAATCAGGGAAGCGCCTTAACTCAGTGAACCTATAAACAAAATTTGAAGGAAAACGGAATAATTCTGCATGAAAAACCCATTTATATAAATTAAGGGGGGGAATTAGCCCCCCCGATCCCCCCCCTTTATATTAACTAATCAATCCCGAAAACTAATCAGGGAAGCGCCTTAACACAGTAAACCTATTAAAAAAATTTGAAGGAAAACGGAATAATTCTGCATGAAAAACTCATTTATATAAATTAAAGGGGGGGAATTAGCCCCTTGTCCCCCCCCCTTTATACTTAACCAATCAATCCCGAAAAGTAATCAGGGAAGCGTCTTAACCCAATGAACCTATAAACAAAATTTGAAGGAAAACGGAATAATTCTGCATGAAAAACCCATTTATATAAATTAAGGGGGGGATTAGCCCCCCGATCCCCCCCCCCTTTATACTTAACTAATCAAACCCGTAAACTAATCAGGGAAGCACCTTAACCCAGTGAACCTATAAACAAAATTTGAAGGGAAACGGAATAATTCTGCATGAAAAACCCATTTATATAAATTAAGGGGGGGGGGAATTAGACCCTTGTTCCCCCCCTTTATACTTGACCAATCAATCCCGAAAACTAATCAGGGAAGCGCCTTAACTCAGTGAACCTATAAACAGAATTTGAAGGAAAACGGAATAATTCTGCATGAAAAACCCATTTATATAAATTAAGGGGGGGGGATTAGCCCCTTGTTCCTCCCCTTTTATACTTAACCAATCAATCCCGAAAACTAATCAGGGAAGCGCCTTAACACAGTAAACCTATAAACAAAATTTGAAGGAAAACGGAATAATTTTGCATGAAAAACCCATTTATATAAATTAAGGGGGGATTAGTCCCCCGTTCCCCCCTTTATACTTAACCAATCAATCCCGAAAAGTAATCAGGGAAGCGTCTTAACCCAATGAACCTATAAACAAAATTTGAAGGAAAACGGAATAATGCTGCATGAAAAACCCATTTATATAAATTAAGGGGGGGAATTAGCCCCCCGACCCCCCCCTTTATATTAACTAATCAATCCCGAAAACTAATCAGGGAAGCGCCTTAACACAGTAAACCTATAAACAAAATTTGAAGGAAAACGGAATAATTCTGCATGAAAAACCCATTTATATAAATTAAGGGGGGGGGGAATTAGCCCCTTGTTCCCCCCCCTTTATACTTAACCAATCAATCCCGAAAAGTAATCAGGGAAGCGTCTTAACCCAATGAACCTATAAACAAAATTTGAAGGAAAACGGAATAATTCTGCATGAAAAACACATTTATATAAATTAAGGGGGGATTAGCCCCCCGATCCCCCCCTTTATACTTAACTAATCAAACCCGTAAACTAATCAGGGAAGCGCCTTAACTCAGTGAACCTATAAACAAAATTTGAAGAGAAACGGAATAATTCTGCATGAAAAACCCATTTATATAAATTAAGGGGGGGGAGATTAGACCCTTGTTCCCCCCCTTTATACTTGACCAATCAATCCCGAAAACTAATCAGGGAAGCGCCTTAACACAGTGAACCTATAAACAAAATTTGAAGGAAAACGGATATTTCTATGAAGAGTTATCGCATTACGTATGTACATACATACATACAGAACCGGCTGCCAAGCTCTCAGGGCTTGACAGCCAGTGTGATAACTGAAAAATCGCAATTTTAGAACGTTCTTTGCTCCTGCACCTCCTGGGGTTAGTGGCACCGACATAAAATATAGCCTATGTTGGAGCAGGGGTTGTCACCATCAATTTGCCACCATCACTTTTGAAATCGGTTCGTTAGTTCCAGAGATTACCCCCTACAAACAAACAAACAAGATTTACTCCTTTATAATATTAGTATATATATATATATATATATATATATATATATATATATATATATATATATCTGACTTATGTCATACGATAACGCTCGTATTTATAAATCGATTTTGATGAAACTAATTGTGTGTATTAAGGTCACCAATGTCTCGACCGTGTTCGTTGGCCAGCTTGGTCCGCCATTTTGTTTCAAGATGGCGACCATTTAAAAATTTAAAACTAAAATAAATATACAAAAAAATTAAAAATTTAAATTTATTTTTTAATTACGTTTTAGGCCTTGATACAAGGATTCCAGAGCATTTTTTGGTTTACCTCTATCTTAAAAAATGGCTGAGATAGAGCAGTTTGAAATTCTAGGGTGGCTGACATTTTGAAACAAAACAGCACATTAACGCGATTACTCGCAAATTATCTTCTTTCATTGTTGTAATAATTTTCCCAATCATACGCATAAAACTATATATTCATATCCGTTAGCGCCAAAATTGGCGACAAAATTGGCAACATTTGGCGAAATATCGCCAAATTTGGCGACCGAAATAAGTTTTCATAAATGAAGCCAATTTGGCTATTGCTCAATAATTTGGCGAATTTCTTATTCAAATTCAGTATTAAGGAATCTTTTGTAAACGGTTTCTTTGCATTTTAACTTGCTGTTTTCGAGTAACATTAGCTAAAATTTTAAAACGAAGATATATGAAAGCTACCTTTTCCTCCCGGTACAGGCCGGAAGGACTTTTTTTGTATTGAAAGCTACCTAATACAGATATTTATGCATGGCTTTTGCACACACAGAATAACGTCATAGATGACAGATTTTTTTTTCTGAAATTAATACTTTTGGAGACAGTAATTTAGGTTCACAAATATGAAAATAAAATTACTACCCCCTCCCCTCTAAATATCAATTTAAGAATCAATAACTTAAATTCACATAATACAAAAGTTAACGCCTTTAAAAGGGAATGATCTACAAATCCTCAAAACTTTTTATTTTAAAGAAAATAACCTAATTCACAATAACCTAAATTCCCATAATAAAAGAAATAAGAGCTTTAAATAAGTAAATAATCTAGAAATCCTCAAAAAGGTCTAATTGTAAAGAGTTTATGTTAAATAATTATGAAAATTACCTTCTTTCTTGGCTACACTGTCTTGAATACATTTTGCAAACTCAGATGAAAACAACATTTATTTTATGAGGAAATCAGCGTAGATGTTGTGATTTATTGGTTAAATTAATAAAGCAAAAACATTCACTTGTATAGAAGTGAAATATAAAAGAAAAAAATCAAACACTTTAGTTGTTCGAAGAAAATAATAGATGTACGCATTTGGGTACACAGTACTGGACCGATTAAAAAATACAGTTTTTAATACGCCATGTTATTTATCCGACCGTATCAATTATACGTCAAAATATTAGTTCAATGCTTATCGGATAATCGGGAGTTTACTGTACAATGTAGGTTTGAAATTTAGTTTTGTAATTATATATTACGTCTTTGTTTTCTTCATCTTTATGTGAACCAAAATGGCCCTAAATCTGGTTTTGAATAGTCAAGGGTACAGTTAAATTATTTTTAGACTTGAAAAAAAAATATATATATAGAAAAAAGGTAGATTCCAAAATTATTTTTCGTAATTATATTAGGTGTAGGCTACATGTATATAAACCCTTTTCTATTAATGCATTCTAAAAAAGAGAAAGAAATACTTAAAATTGATTATTTAGACGAAATGCTAAGAATTCGTCAAAAACAATTGTTTCTAAAATAATATAGACATAAAGTAGAGATATTTGAAAATTGCCATTTAATAAACAATTATTCTTAATTTAAAATGTAATTACCTTTCTAGATTTATGCTCATTTCTTGTGTAACTTTCGACAGTCCCTCTTTCTTTGATGCAGAAAAAAAGATTGGAGCAACATAAAAAGAAATATTTTGCATAAAACAATAGCTATCCATTTTCCCTACAGATTCAGTCCAACGTAATGAGCCTCATTAAACAAGTGCTGATTGAACAAGAAATATCTTGGTTTTTTTTAAGTATATTGATTGTAATTATTAATTTATTGCTTCATTGCAAACAATTAATCAAGTTGAAAAAAATCTTGAATATATTTCAGACCAAGCAGAGTAAAACATTTCGTATAGAAACTGTATAAGACGCCGCTTTTTAATTACATACCCTAAAAGCTAAATGAAATAGCGTGCGTGATATAATGAAGATGTGTATAAAGACATAAAGACATAAAAAAGATATATATGTATATGTGCATGTATATATATATATGCACATACATACATTTGAAGTTGTTCGAAAAACTGTCTATAAATTATTGTAAATTCTTTTCCGTCTCCTAGTCTTCTCTTACCGCCATGAACTGAAAAATGTATTAGCTGTGGCGTATAAATTATGGGACTTTACTGCATAGTCTTTATTGACTGTTACTGAAACGAAACTGGAAATGAGTTCCTCTATGAAACATATTAGTAAACATGAATTTTTTTTTTAATTAAATGGTTGTGTAAGTGTGTTTTTTTTTTACAAAATGCGAGAAAGAACTAGCGATTTATTTATAAGTGTTTTGTGAAAAATATATAAATAATCGACACTGCGATTGTAATTAAAAATGGATGAGAAATTTACGTCGTTAAATCGTGAAAAAAGTACTCAAAGGTAAAATAGCGACGATTGAAAATTTTATTCAAAGCGTTACTGAACCTGTTGAAAATAAATTGCTTACCTCATTAAAAGTGAAATTAGATCAAATGTGTTCGCGAAAGAGGAATTCGCTCACTGTTAAAATTTTCAACTGGTTGAACAAAACTTTTTGTGCTGCAGCAGCTACAAGATAGTGACAGCAAGCCAAAGATAGTAAGCCGAAGATAGTAAGCCAAAAGATAGTGAAATCTCATTCCAACATGTGGAACTATTACACAACTGTCCGGGCCTCTGGCACTTGTATAGATTGTATTTTAATTCATCATCACCCACTTTGACGGACCTCATTGGGGAAGCACCTCATGGGCGGTCGCAGACATTTAGCCGAAAACCAAATAGCCGACAAGACATTTAGCAGACAGAAATTAGCCGACAGGACATTTAGCAGACAAGTACATTTAGCAGACACGTACATTTAGCCGACAAGACAATTAGCCGACAGCGACATTTAGACGACAGGACAATTAGCGGACAGAGACAATTAGCCGACAGGACAATTAGCCGACAGGACAATTAGCCGACAAGACATTTAGCTAACCGGACAATTAGCCGACAGGACAATTAGCTGACAGGACAATTAGCCGACAGGACATTTAGCCGACAGACAATTAGACGACAGTCAATTAGCCGACAGGGACTATTAGCCGACAGGACAATTGGACGACAAAACATTCAGCTAGCCGACAGGACATTTAGCCGACAGACAATTAGACGACAGTCAATTAGCTGACGGGGACTATTAGCTGACAGGACAATTAGACGACAAAACATTCAGCTGACCTCATGTGATATATCGTTCGAAACGCCTGTGACCGCTTAATCACGTTATGCCTCTCCGGGGTCCATTCCCCCACTCCCCCCCCAAAGGGCCACTTTCCTAAATTTTGTCGACACCCCTCATGTCATATATATCGTTGGAAAGGTCTGTGACCGCTTAATCATATTATGTATCTGAGGTGTTTATCCCCCTCTTTGCCCTCTAAAGGGGGCACTTTTCTAAATTTTGCCGATACTCCTCATGTGATATATCGTAGGAAAGGTCTCTGACCGCTTAATCATATTATGCATCTCCGGTGTCCATCCCCCCACTTTGCCCCCCAAGGGGGCACTTTTCTAAATTTTGCCGGTACCCCTCGTGTGATATATCGTTCGAAAGGTCTGTGACAGCTTAATCATATTATGCATCTCCGGTGTCCATCCCCCCACTTTGCCCCCCAAGGGGGCAGTTTTCTAAATTTTGCTGGTACCCCTCTTGTGATATATCGTTGGAAAGTCTGTGACCGCTTAATCATGTTATGCATCTTCGGAGTCCATACCCCCCCTTCCCCCCTCAAGAGGCCATTTTTTCAAATTTTGCTGACACCCCTCATGTGATACATCGTTGGAAAGGTCTGTGACCACTTAATCATATTATGCATCTGAGGTGTCTATCCCCCTCTTTTCCCCCCAAGGGGGCACTTTTTTAAATTTTACCGATACCCAACATGTGATATATCATTCGAAAGGTCTGAGACCGCTTAATCATATTATGCAGGTACAACCAGTTTTTTTATCCCCACTGTTAAAAGAATGAACATGAAGGTAAAAAATATGGTTTATTTGAATGGCTAATTTCTTTTCTATTTTTTAAACGGCAAAATTTTGATTCATGCAAACTGTGCGTTCTTCCTTAATGTGTAAATCAAAACTGAAAACCTCCACAAAAAAAAAGAAAAAAAAAATCGTAGTTTCTATGGTGCTACGGAAATCTAACCTAATTTATGATTTTAACGAAACACGTAAATTTTTCCACCTGTCGCTTGTTTGTACGCGCAGCCTATTTTTCAACTTGCACATAGATAATACGCATGTTTCGCATCAGGGTCTCGGAAATTTCATACAATGGCAAAATGCAATTTTGTTCATTAAATTTCATCATTGACTTTTACAGCATTTTGTAAAACGACCATTTTCATCATTAACTTTTAGAGAATGTTGAAAAAGAGATGTCTGGAGACATTTTGCCTTTTTTCAAGTTCACAGAATTCAAAATACGCAGAAATTACATTGGGAATTGAAGCACTCGAATACGCCATCTCGTGGAAAAAAGATATAACTTCTCGCTTCAGGGAAATCCATTCCAAGCCAACTGCATTACATGCATTTTTATTTTGTTCATAATGATAATATTTTTGCATAATTTCACATTTCATGTGATATTTGTGTTACGTGTTTATATGCAAAGTAAAAATTATCCAAATTTGAAAACAAACACTTTCAAACGCGTTTACAATAAATAATGGTTTCAATGGCAGTTTAGCATTAGTTAAAGGGACAAGTGGCTGCTTATTTTCTTGGAAATGTAGCATTTTTAGGATAAACAAGAGAACAGATATATCACATGAGGGGTGTGTGCAAAATTTAGAAAAGCACCCCCCTTGAGGGGGCAAAGTGGGATATGGACACCGGAGATGCATAATATGATTAAGCGGTCCCAGGCCTTTCCAATGATATATCACATGAGGGGTTTCGGCAAAATTTAGAAAAGTGCCTCCCTTGGGGGGCAAAGTGGGGGATAGACACCTCAGATACATAATATGATTAAGCGGTCACAAACCTTTCCAACGATATATCACATCAGAGGTGTCGGCAAAATTTAGAAAAGTACCCCTCTTGGGAGGGGTAAATGGGGGATAGACACCTCAGATGCATAAAATGATTAAGCGGTCAGAGACCTTTCCAACGATATATCACATGACAGGTGTCGGCAAAAATTAGAAAAGCGCCCCCCCCCCTTGGGGGGGGGAGTGTGGGAATGGAACCCGAAGATGCATAAAATGATTATGCGGTCACAGGCCTTTCGAATGATATATCACATGAGTAGTGTCGGCAATTTTTAGAAAAGTACCCCTCTTGGGAGGGGTAAATGGGGGATAGACACCTCAGATGCATAATATGATTAAGCGGTCAGAGACCTTTCCAACGATATATCACATGACAGGTGTCGGCAAAAATTAGAAAAGCGCCCCCTCCCCTTGGGGGGAAAGTGGGGGAATGGAACCCGCAGATGCATAAAATGATTAAGCGGTCACAGGCCTTTCGAACGATATATCACATGAGTAGTGTCGGCAAAATTTAGAAAATTCCACCCCCCTGGGGGCCAAAATGGTAGGGGTGATACCTGTGGTGCATTACATGAATAAGTGGTCACAGCCCTTTTGTAATGATATGTGACATGACGGGTATCGTTAAAATTTAGTAAAGTACCCCCCATGTGTGTAAAACGCGCTCCCCCCCCCCGGCCCCATAATTTTTGATGCGGCCTCATTTTTAAAATTTATGTTATGTGTTATAAAATATCGTAAAGTTTCAAACATATCGCCTTATTACATTTCTTAATTTTCTTCGCGCCCTTCCCCCTCCCCCCGAAATGTGACGAGCCATTATTTTTTATAATTTATTTTTAGAATTTCTGAAAGCTGATTTCTTTTCTTTTTCTTTTTTTTTTTTGCGTCGCCCTGTGCAAGTGTCGAATGTTTACGCCCCTTAGATTCTGAGATGGGGGGTGGCCCTTTTAAAAATGTGAGTATAAAAAGTCACGTGACATATGCTTAATGTCGACTAAATGTCCCGTAAGTTTATGTCATGTCGGGTGTTTTGGTCCTGTCGGCTAAATGTCCTGTCGGCTAATTGTCCTGTCTGCTAAATGTCCTGTCGGCTAATTGTCCTGTCGGCTAAATGTCCTGTCGGCTAATTGTCATGTCGGCTAATTGTCCTGTTGGCTAATTGTCCTGTCGGCTAAATGTCCCTGTCGGCTAATTGTCTGTCGTTTAATTGTCTGTCTGCTAAATGTACTGACAGATAATTGTCCCGTCGGCTAATTGTCCGGTCAGCTAAATGTTTTGTCGGCTAATTGTCCTGTCGGCTAATAGTCCCTGTCGGCTAACTGACTGTCGGCTAATTGTCCGGTCAGCTAAATGTCTTGTCGGCAAATTGCCCTGCCGGCTAATTGTCCTGTCTGCTAAATGTCATGTCTGCTAAATGTCCTGTCGGCTAATTGTACTGTCGGCTAAATGTCCTGTCTGCTAAATGTCCTGTCGGCTAATTGTCCTGTCGGCTAAATGTCCTGTAGGCTAATTGTCTCTGTCGGCTAGCTGTCCTGTCGTCTAACTGTCTCTGTCGGCTAATTGTTCTGTCGGCTAAATGTACATGTCGGCTAAATGTACTTGTCGACTAAACGTCCTGTCGGCTACTTGCTGTCTGCTAAATGTCTTGTCGGCTATTTGGTTTTCGGCTAAATGTCATGGACCCCCTCATGGGGCACTCTTTCATTTTCTAAAGCACGCAGGCTTTTATTTTGAGATATGGTTTTCATATATCCTTCATGTTTTATCTGTTAACAATATTAGTTTACACTTGTTTAACTTAACATCTGGATGGGAAACCCCATCCAGATAATTTTTCTCACTAAGCTTAGTTTCCTTTTATATTTTTATGACTGTTTTAGCATTACCTCTTGTGGATTTTTTGATATATATGTTTTCATAACTTTGGCGCAGCTTGTCCTCAGTGGGACCTTATGCCATTAAACCTAATACAACCAATCAACCAACCTATTATACAACTGGAACTCCAAATGTTGGAACGAGATTTCACTATCTTATAGTTGCAGCTACTACATCACCAAATTGTGTTCAACCAACGACAAAACTTTTAGCAGCGTAAATTAAGGAAAGAGTATTTTGTTTTACTCCAACAGACGGATATTTATGAAGTTGAAGCAGATTTAGAAGATGTGGAACAGCGTCTTGAAAATATTGAGGTAAGATTGAATTTTTTTTTACATAAAGTAAATGTTAGATTTAAAATCCTGTGAAAGTGATAAAAATAAGCTTAATTCTGAAAACTGTTCTAATGTATTCCTTGATGGGAAATTACCTAAAATAAATTCATTAACCAACGTTCAGTTGTAACATGTATGAATGGCTTACAGTTAACGATTTATTAAGAGTATGCGTACATAATAATGCCAACTTGTTCTATGTACAAAGGCTGCAGTACATTTTTTCAGCCTTGACAGGTGATGCATTTGGAGTAGTGATACCGATCTCAATACCTGATCATAATTACAAAATTGATTGGTCACTTTTAGATAATCAAGATACTTTAAAGTATCAAGGAACAGGTTTTCGCTCATGTTAAGCGGTTTATGTCAATACTATATATTGAAAGTGAGTCTGCTACCGCTTTACTAAATTTAATTAGTATTACTTTTGAGTGTATTAGATCCTTAGATGTTTTGGATCATAAAATTGGAGGATTCGCTGAAATAATGTTTGCTTATATTTTGCTACAAAAATTAGTTACATGAACAAAATTATGGTTCGAGAGTATTTTTTTTTTTAAGAAAAATGAAATTCGAAATTAACTGACCTCAAGCAAATCAAAATTTCTATAAATTTTATAAAGTAGATGAGCTTCTCTTGCTTGTTTAAATTCAGCTGAAAATGTTTAATCACGAATTGATAGCAGCCTAAAAACAGATATTCTGGATTGAGAAAACTGATTAATACACTCTAAAAGCTACTCGGAAACGTTTATGAAAATCAGTGGCAACAACAGAAACTTTGTTTTTATAAATGCTTCTTTAATTCCCAAAAATATATTTGTTTCTGAGGTTTCTATAAGTTAAAGAACGCTTTTCGGAGCCGTGGGTAACTTGGAAGGAGTTCATGTATCTTTTCGTCCGTGGTTATATTATATTTTCGCAGATTAAGAAACATTTGTTCAATTTTTCAATGTATCTTCAATCGGCTATATACAGGGTGGTTCAGAAATATATGTCAAAAATGTAAAAGTAGGTAGAGGGGACATAAACGCGCATATTTCATATAGAAATGTGTGTGCGGAAATCCAGCGTGAGGCAGTAGAGGGAGCTGTTGAGTTCGGTGGATGAAAGTTCTTCGCTGGCTTGAATCGTCATTTCTCGCATGGATTTCGAGCAACATGCATCGTTACACCAATGCAAAGCTTGCCGACATGTATTTCATGTATGGGGCTGCGCAAGGAAATAAAGCGCACGCACAACGTCTCTTGAGCCTGTCGAAGGACTATCGTCTACTGTGCGTAATACTTCTTCTTCTTCTGCAGGAATTCTGCGATATTTTCCAGTGCCCGAATTACGCTTGGAAGCATAAAACGATCCACTCGCTTCTAACACAGATGAAGATGCTCAAATGGTCGGCGATCCCGCAGATTCCTACCCGGGAATAGTTCCATGTACATCCTTTGAGCAACCGCTCTATTTCCTTGCGCAGCCCCATACATGAAATGCATGTCGGGAAGCTCCGAATTGGTGTAACGATGGATGCTTCTCAAAATCCGTGCAGGGAAGGACGATTCATGCCAGCGAAGAGCTTGCATCCGCCGAACTCAACAGCGCCCTCTAGTGCCTTAACGCTGGATTTCCGCACCCACATTCCAACACGAAATCTGCTTATTTAGGTGCCCTCTACCTGCCTTTACATTTTTGACATATAGTTCTGAACCACTCTGTATAGTACACATACCCGTTTGAAAGTATGTTAATTTATTGACAGAAATTATCATGGTTGGTTAACATTTGATTATACAGGGTGTTTCAGTTAAACGTTTCAGAACTTCTAAGAGGGGTAGGGTAAATCCTGACAACTCGAAATCATGTAGCAATGTGGGGTCGGAAATGCTTTCCTGAAGCGGTGTTGTACACAGAAGCACCATAAATAAAAGAGACCGTAAGCGAGAAATCGTTTTAATAATACATGAAAAGAAGCAAAAGGTACATGGATTAAAGTAAGTGTTCGAATTTGCTTCCACGGGCTACAATGCACGCGTCACATCTCCGACGCATGGACATCCGAACATTCTGGAATACTCCAGGCGCATTTCGAATTTCTCCGGCAGCTACTGCGATTCTTGCAACCAGCTCCTCAGTATTGTCAACAGGGGTGTCATAAACTAGCGATTTCATATGACCCCAGAAATAAAAATCAAGACATGATAGGTCGGGTGACCGAGCAGGCCAATGCACGGGACCACCACGTCCGATCCACTGTTGACCAAATGTGACATCCACGTAGTTACGAACAGCTCCGCTATAATGGGCAGGGGCTCCATCGTGTTGGAGCCACATTGTCTGTTGCGTAGATGCAGAAATCTGTTCATCTCTCAAAAGTTGTGGCAATACTTGCTGCAGAAAGAGCAAGTAGTTATCTCCGGTTAGACGACATGGTAACAGGTAAGATCCGATAAGATGATATCCCATAATACCGGCTCATACATTTACCGAAAATCGAATCTGTGCTGCACGACGTCGTATTGCATGCGGGTTCTCGACCGCCCAGATATGGTCTTTATGCGAGTTGAAAATTCCTTCCCTTGTGAAGGATGCCTCATCGGAAAACAACACTTCAGCAGGAAAAGTGGGATTTGTAGCACATTTTCCAAAGTACCACTGTGCGAAAGAAATACGAGGTGCATAATCCTCCGGTTGCTGTGCCGGGACACGCTGCACGTGAAACGGATGCATGTCTTGTTCTCGGAGAATCCTACAGACGCTGCAAGGGGAAACCCCGACTACGTTTGCTAGACTTCGTGAACTCGTTCTTGGATTCCTCTGTACATGCTGCAGCACATTCTGTTCGACGGCTGGAGTCCGTGCTGTTCTTACCCTGACCCTGTCAGCTCTTTCAAATGAACCTGTCTCAGCTAACCTCTGGTGCAGTCTTGTAAATAAATTATGACTGGGAATACGCCTCGTCGGATATCGTTCCGCGTACAAACGCTGTGCGGATGGCCCACTACAATTTGCAGCCCCATACCTTAAATGCATATCGGCTAATTCTGCGTTCGTGTAATCATCCATCCTACTAACTTGGCGTTCTTGTGCGAAATGAAGATTCCCTGCACGAAAGCTCGAAACTTTCGCACAACGCCATCTACCGCGTCAGGAAAGCATTTCTGACTGCCCATTGGTATATGATTTTGGTTCGTCAGGATGTACCCTACCCCTCTTAGAAGTTCTGAAACGTTTAACTGAAACACCCTGTATATACCAATAAATTAGCAGAATTAAAATGCCCAAGAAGTTGTCAGAGACGTCAATTGCCCAATAATTATATAAAATTTAATGCAACAATTTCTTATCTTAAAACAGAGTAAAGAAAAGTCTAATATAAAAAGCGTTTATTTTTACATCACTCATCTTCATTAATTGGTTTACGCATCAAATTATTACAGTTCTTCCTTTTATCTTCATCATGCCCGTATCATATTTTCTTTTGAATTGAAAGCTTAAGATTGCAGCCCGTTTTAAGTGTTTCATCCAATAGCAATGAAAACAATGAAGAACCTGGAATTTTTTTTTGTGTGAATTGTCATTACCCTCACAATATTATATATGATACGGTAAATGTGATTAATCCGGTGATTATGTATAACTACCAGTGATTATTCTTAATCACCACTAAAATTGAGAAATGCAATAAATTATTGAATATTTATCAAATTTACCGTTTAGTTTATAAAATCCCCAACTAGTAACGGGGAATTTAATAAAATTCCATAACTTTACAAAAATTCATTCAGCTTGCGCAGCTGCATTTACTTACATTTGTGTGAAAGTTGTCAAAAACAATCAAAAGTACCCAAGAAAGGACTTGTTGTTAGGCCTTCGGTCTTTCAAGAGATGAATTCAAGATGCCAGGTAGACCTAACTGACTTACATACATAAATAACTACCGCTTCTTGAATGAATTTCATGCATTCTAGAGATTGCTGTACAGCAAGTGTAATGTGTCCAGTGATGTATATTTTCGGTTAATGTACGCGAAGCGTACATACATAAATTGCTGACCGCTGCTTGAATGAATTCCATGCATTATAGAGATTTCTATACAGCCAGTTTTATGCGTCCAGTGATGTTTTTTTTTATTAATGTGCGCGAAGCGCACATACATAAATTACTGACCGCTGGTTGAATGAATTGCATGAATTCTAGAGATTGCTGTACAGCGAGTTTTATGTGTTCAGTGATTTTTTTTCGGTTAATGTACGCGAAGCTTACATACTATTTGAAAATATTCATGTTTTGGAATTAAGAACTCGTTGCTCCACAAAATAATCCGAATTTATTGCATTCCCCATTACGAGTTGGGGATTTTATAAACTAATCAGTAAATTTGATAAATATTCAATAATTTATCACATTTACCAAGTTTAGTGGTGATTATGTATAATCAAGAGATGAAAATATTCACGAGGTATTTACACATTAAACCAATTTATACATTATGTATAAATACGAGGTATTTATACATAAACCGGTAATTATACATAATCACCGGTTAATTACATTTAACGTACCATACATAATTTTATCATATATATATTGCAACTATTATATCCAAAAACGTTTACACCTTTTCTAAAGTTATATTTCTTTCATTTTTTTTCTTTATTAATGACAAATAAAAAACATTTCAATTGCTACTTGAAAAATGTGGCACATTGCCAACGAATTTCAAAAATATTTTTCCATTTAAGGAGCGCATTATTATGTTTCAATCTTTGAAAATTGCTAGTCATTAGAAAAAAAATAGATGAGTTAAAGCATAAAAATTAAGGCTTTTGTAAGAATTACAGTTTTAAAAATTTATAAAATATAGTTTTCTTTCATCCTTTAAATAAATTCGAAGAAACATTTAAAAGATATCTCATTGTAATGCTTTTATTTTAATGTAGGGTAAAGCTCATTCTTCAGTGCATAGAGATTTTTATTGCTGTACTTGAAAATATTTTTTAAATTATTATTATTATTTTAGACTTATCATCAAAATACAAAATATCCCATAAATATTTCCACATTTTAAGAATTCAGAAGAATTAAAAAAGTGTCCTGTCTTTGATGTATAATATGTGTCTGCAGTATTGGGTTTTAAAACAGACAATTTAAGAACTTATAAAGGGCTTTGAAAATCTGGCTTGAATTTTTATTTAGAGACCCTTTTATTGTACCATGATGTCCCCATAAAACATACATAATTAGACTACTTATTTCAAAATATTATTTCTCCAATACATTGTCGTATGCATACATTATTACAATATATCCATATTATAAGTACAACTAAACAATTCTCAGATGATGATGCTAATGTTTCTAAATCGAAAGTTGTATTTGTGTATTCAGAAGCGGCACAATATAACTGCTAAAATCCCATATTCGTGGCCCCACCAGTGGCTGAGAGGTTCTGCTCTCGAAGCTGGTAGACGGGAGGTGCTGGGTTCGTTCCCAATCGCGCCCGTCGGCCTAATCGTTCGGAGTTTTCGTGGTTTTCTTCGAGCCGTGGATTTATCCATGCGTAAATACGGGTTAGGTTCCCTTAGAAAGACCCCCACGAAGGGCACTCCCCCCGGGCCTATATCCCAAGTGTAGATAATTGGCCGTCCATAATCAACCCAACCCAACCCAACCCATCTTCGTGTTTAGGTGAATAAAAAAAGAAATCAGAAATTAGAAATATATAGCGGAAAGGAGGCAGGAGGGGGATAGAAAGAGGAGTGAAACCTCATGATTATTATTTTTTTAATAACAGTGGAGACGGTGCAAATACCTACTAGGGTCGACATACCGACTAGTAGGAGTTCTGAGAACTGCGCCCAGCAGAGTTTGTGTTTTGATAAGCAGAGTTTGTGCTTTTAATTGAAAGAAGAACGTCACGAGAGGTACTTCACTGAAGTCTGTGTAATTTACAAACAGACACGATAAAATTTGAGACATCAAAACTTTTACAGGCATATGTTTTTCATTTAAAAATAAAATATAAAAAATACTGACCGGATATTGACCTGAATTGAAGACCAAAATGTTTTCTAGACATATTTATCTCCCAAATGCCTCAACGACATTATCGGTATTTTACTATATGAATGAATAATAGCAGTTTTAACTTAAACATAGAAGTGGTCCAAATACAAGCCACCCAGGGTGATCTAAACACCGGATAGCCAGTAATCGGACCTCTCTAGGTTTGCTCCGTAAATAAATTAATTTATGGGATCACGGATACTGTATGGCTTTCTTGTGTTTTTGGACTGTTACAATGTGGCTATGGTCACATTGTTGGAAAAAACGACCGCAATAAATATAAAGAGTAGGAAGAAAAATGTCAGAGGAAATTCTAAGACAATACAGGCGAAAGGGGCAGAAATTTGATTTTAAAAAGGTAAAAAAGGAAGATATTCGATAGAGAAAGATGATGAAATTTATGTCTTCTGAGAGGGTGCTTTCTGTGCGGACAAAAATAAAGCACTCTAGGTTCGATGCTTAGAATGCGGTGCGTGGGCCCATAGTCACTGCACCTACGCGGACAGTGATTACTATGTTTGTGATTTTTATAGATAAAGTAATCTACATATCGACCATCAAGCATTTTTTTTCTTAACATATTAAAAAGCAAAACTAGGGACTGAATGAAAGCAGATTGTCAGAGATAATCGTTAAGATTTTTATAAATTTGAACAAAAATGCTTATTTATTAAAAATTCCATGTCTTTTCTGTACACTATAAATGTTATTAATCAATAAAAGTTATTCAAACAATATTATTCTCTCCTAATTAGTGAAAATAGGCCTATTTCTGTCATTCTTTTGGAAAAATCTCAAGTAGCCGGTATTTAGTGCACATTCTCAAAACACAAATTTGCAGACTTTCGGAATTTTTCTTTCTATAAACAGAAAACGCTTTTTAAACTGAATTTGCTTTTTCTATAACAGGATGTGAAACATATCAAGGTACCCTATCATAACTTTTTCCTCAACTAATTTTCAAAATTGTAGGATCTAGTTTGCAAATAAAAGTGGTAGCCGGTATTTGGATATTTCATCTAATATTATTTATTTTCATTTCAACACAAAATGAAATACCCGTAAGCCCATTTATATATGCTACAAATTTTACAGCTGAAATATTTAAAACATTTGTATTAGAAGTCTCTATTTTCTCTAACTAATATTGCAATTTTGATGCTTTGTGTATGCCTGTATATAACTATGCCTTCATCTAACTTGCAAGCGCAATTTAAACTCATTTTCTACAAACGAATTTCGTGCTAATCTACAGGATGAGTTTCTATCATTGTAAATTGTAAGCTTTGATAAAAACATTTACGTGATAGCTTTTTTTAATGCTAGTAGTGCCACTTAAGGGAAATTGCATAACTACGCAACTTAAACTCACTTCCCATATGCAATTTTTGCTCGAACTTTAACAAAAAGCTTCTTTTATCGTCAATTTTGTATTTTAAAAAACATTTCTCTTGATAGGTTTTTGTTTTAATGCTAGTATAGCTACTGGTCGAACGCATTAAACAACGCATTAAACTTTCTTTCCAAATACGAATTCCACACATTTCTTCAAAATAAGTTTCTGTCACAGCCAAATTTATATATTTACAAGGTACAACAATTAATAAACGAGACTGAAGCAATTTAAACAAATTCAAGACACATTTCTGGCAAAAATTTCTAATAATTCCAAAGTACTTACCACCTGAGGGTAAACACTTACAGCAGCGTTCATACAAGTTTTGGAAACATGCTTTAACATCATCTGTCTTAATCCTTCCAACTTAGGTTGTCAAGTTCTTTTTAATGTCCCCCATATTCTCAAATTTGTGTCCTTTCTGACACTTGTTTTCACCTTTGGGAAGAGAAAATAGTCTGGTGGAGACAAATCTAGGCAATAGGGAGGATGATAAAGCTCCACAATTCCTTTACTAGCTAAAAATTCTTTTACAAGCACTGTTGTGTGTGGTGTGTGCATTATCACGCAGTAAGCACAAACTCCCTTTTTCATGAAACTATGGTCGTGTTCAATGGATTCTCTTAATCAGACGCTGCTAACCTCGTTGGAGTACTCCTTGTTGACTGTTTGTGTGGACGGAACAAACTACTTGTGGATAATGCCAACGCTGTCAAGGAAAGTGATGAGTAAAACTTGGTTCTTGACTTTTCACCCCGGAATTTGTTTTTTTTTTCGAGGATGTTGGGGATTGCCATTTCATGCCCTGTCTTTTTGTTTCGGGTTCTATTTATAGCACCAGGTTTCGTCGAGTTTCGTTCCCTGTCACAGAATCCAGAAAGTTCGGGTTGGCAACTGTGGTTCCGATTAATTCCTTGCAAGCATCCATCCTTTGTTCCATGTTACACATTGGAACGTTACTTAATGACTGAATTCTGTTAAATCACGAGTCACACGAGGCGTGCGCAACTTAATAGTTCAAACGACTAGTTCTAACTGGTTCTAACATGATCTAACACGGATCGTGATGGCCGGTCGTACCTTGACTTAATTTTTTAATTGTCGTACCTTGTATGAAATTTTCTCATTATAAGATTCTGCGCTTTTACTGCCCCTAGCGGAAAATTACATAACTACGGAATATAAACACAATTCCCATGAGAGACTTCCCCTTCAGATTTTCAGAATAGCTTTCCGCCACGGTGAAATTTTTATTTTTATAAAAATTTTATCATTATAGGCTTTTTTTAAGCTAGTAGTATTCTTGGCAAGAAATTTCACAACAACGCAATTTAAATTCGCTTTTCACGAACGCATTTCGTTGAAATCTTCAGAATAAGCTTCCGACATAGTCAATTTTACGTTTTGATAAAAAATTTAAAATGCTAGGTTTTATCCTAGTAGAAATTTCATAACTACACAATTCAAATTTACTTACTACTGATTTAATTACCCAAATTTATGTTTTGATAAAAAAAATCATGACAGAAGGGAAAATTCATTGCATGTCAGCCATGCTCAAGTTAAAAATAGGTAGGACATATTAAACACAACTTTTATTTGTGTTTATTACCCCTTGCTGGAAAATAGGATAAATAAATGTGTTAAATTTAATTTTATTTTTATATCTATTTTTCCATTTTGAGGATACGAACTCTAGTTTAAAATATTTCAACAGAACAACAGTTTGCCTTTTCTTAATCAATATCGAAATACAAATTAATTTTAGCTAATGAAGGTTTATGTAACTTTGTGATGTTAATGTAGAAAATTTTATCTACATCTCGCATACGTTGAATGGGAAAACTTATGAGGAATTTTATGCGAAACTTAAAACTTTATTACATACGTTAAAAAGGATCTTTTTCTTTCTTTCCCATTTCTTTAATTTTGTGTCAGTGTATTTTTTTTTCTAAAATCAAACTTTTTCTCAATTGAAAAAAAGTATATATTTATCTAAAATGATTTAAAGTATGAAAAACTTGAATATATATTTTACGCATTAGATACATATACATACAAACATAATCTAAAATTTCCTTTTTTACAAAGGGTTGATAAAAGAATTTCAGGTAGAAAATCCCACGATATCTGGTATGAATTCTTATTCAAATAATAAATAAAGAAAAAAGAAAATAATAACAATAAAAAACACCTCGAAATTTTATTCAGCTAAAACGCACTAAAAAGTACAAAATATTTTTCTTTAATTAGTAAGAAAAATGGAAAATTTTCTATATCATTAATAACTTCCATTTATTTATACTTTATCATATATTAAGGAATAAATGACAGTACAGCAATTTTATATTACACACTTGTTATAAGATGTATTTCTTCATAAAATTCATTTATTTTCCTATTGGGTAAAGAAAAACTCTAATTATATTTGTATGTAATAAAAAATGCTTCCTTTCTTTTTATTTCCTAATATATTTGTATGATAATGTATAAATATATAGAAATTATTAATGATGTAAAAAATTATCCATTATTCACACTAATTGAAAATATACATAAACTATTTTATACTTTTAGAGCGTTTTAGTTCAATAAAAGTCAAAGTTTTACATCTTTTTTATTTATATTATTACATATCAGAAGTGACTAATTGAATTCTATTTTCTAATTTATTTTGAAACTTATTAAATTTGTAAAACAAAAATGCTCAATTCCTACCATGATTTCATATATTATATGCTTACAAGTCATTAATGAAGTTAAGCGTAAAATGCTGTATAGTTAACTTGATAAACCTAAGTTTATATGCTAAATATTCTACCTGGAAATAATATAAGACACTGAGAAAGAGGGAGAATGAGATATATTCCATCTCTTTCTTCTGTGTTTCGAAACAGCAATATATTCATTCATAATTTTATTTATTCATTTTTATTTTATTTTATTTATGTATCTATTTATTTTTTATTGCAATATTGGACAATTTTTGCAATATTTATTTTGTAATAAATATCACAATTAATGGCTAAATTTAATTTAATACTAACTTTTGATAAACCCACTAAAGATTTTTCAACTACAAAACTTTTTTAATCTTTCAGCAATAAATAAGGCTAAATCATTTTTACATTTACCTTACTCAGGAATATCTCAATCCGTAAGTGCATATTCGAAGAATTTTGAAAAAGAATACCCAAGATACTTCTCCTGTGAATATGCATAATTATATAAAAATTTGGTGTGGAATATATTTATAACCTTAGTTATAAAATTATGAACTTTTCATTATTTGGCGAAACATCACTCTGTTGGCAACGTAATGAAATTTCTTTAAAAAAAAAAAAAAAAAAAAAAAAAAAAAAAAAAAAAAAAAAAAAGACTTTTTCCTATGGTTAATGATAATGAGAAATTGTCATTTAGAACAGAAATTTAACTTTAAGAAAAATTGTACTAAAAGAGGTATGTTTTTATTTTACCGCTTTTAAAATAATATTTCATTTCAGTGTCAAAGCATACTAAAATGAAAAATTCAGTACATAAAAGAAAGATTGTCGATCCTGTTTGAAAAAGAAAAAAAATACTTCTGTAATCTTTCTTATTTATTACAAATATGTGCATGTATTCGAATCACAAGTATGTAAGTATACTAGCCTAATTTTAACACAATTATTCAAACTGGTAAAGAAATCACATGAGTTGTAATTTCCCAACTGGGCAAAAGTGTCCGGGCCAGGATTCGAACCAGGGATTTCTTGGTTGAGCTTTGGCAGCTTCAACCAAGAGGTCACTGGTTGGAATCCAGCCTTTCATGAACTTCCTCATATTCCACATATATGTTAATGTGTTTGGAATACTCATGCTGTTTTAATTATTCATAAAGTGGAATTAAATTTTGTTTTTTCTTCTGTAAAATCATCCATCCCAGTTTTTTTTATCTCTTCATTTCTTGAATAATAGCAGACGATAGTCAATATCTCTATTCTGATATACACAACAATGATTCAATGACCTTAATATATTCTTTGACCTTAATATAGTCAACAATGTCCCCTGATAAGAAAAGTAAAATAACATCTCAGAATTCCGATCAAAAGTGAAGTGTTTGCGGGTTATCTTAACTTGCTTTTATGAAAATGTACATAAAATACGTTATTAGTGGCATTTCAAATTTTTTTAATGCAAAATTCACTCGTTTAAAAAGCAGTGTCGAAATCATTACATTCACAAGGGTTTCACAAATTTTGGCTTGTAAATCGCTCCAGAATGTTCGCCAAATTGTACTGGTTTTGGCGAAAAAACAAAATGCCTTTAATTTTATTCTGAGAAATCTATCGCGATTCCACCGGTAAATTTGTATGATATTTTATTGCATACATACATAGTTATTTATTTATTTGTTTATTTATCCGAATATGTCCTTTAAGGAGACCTTCGTTTTTTATCTCTAAAAGTACAATATTCATTACAATATAAATTCGTCATATTTCCCCCCTACTTTAGATGTATGCACCACTCCTCCCTATTTCCCGAAGGAGAGGTGGACAAAATCTTAAATTTTTTAATTGTTTGGGAAAAAAAATAAATCGATATTTTGACTTAACACTGTTAGATAACATTAAACATTATTATTGCATAATTATATCTAAACTTCAAAAGAATATATTAGGTAAAAAATGTTTGCATGAAATTTTCCCCATTCCTGCTTCCTGTCTCCTACATTACACTTCTATGTACATTTTTTTAATACATAAAGAGATTTTGTACGCTAGAAATTTATTTCATACTGTTAAATAAAAGTGTAATTTTCAGCTAATGATATTATTAAAGAAAACTTTGTTTTAAAATAAAGCAAGAAAAATGCAGTGACTGGGCCAATTAATTAGAAATACTGTAATGAGTACAGAGAAAATCGTCAAAGAAAATTTAATAGGAAAAACGATCTACAAAGACGTAGAAAAAGAGTATTGGAAAAAGTAGAGAAAGACACAAAATCAGATTACAAATTATATATTAAAGGCCAGGAATCGAGAGGTCTGGCGGAATATGCTTAGAGCGACCAAAATCTTTCATCGATTGTAATGCCATAGTTAAGGTATTTGTTGTGAAATCTACAGATATTTTTGAAAAGTTATTTTAACTTTTGTATCCAATCCAAAATACATTCTTTTGAAACCACGCTCATATCTTTGACAATGAGCTAATGCTGAACAGAATGTTTCAGTTGAAGTAAAGTCTATTATTATACAAAAGGAATACTGAGATTAGAAAAGCATATCATGGTAAATAAATGAGACAATGCACATGATTTTCTTTGTTAACACAGAAGCTTACTTAAAATTAAACTTCTTAAAATCTGACTGTTGCTTAGAATGTTTATCTGTCCAATTCACATTACTTTAGACATAAGATAGTTTTGATGACCGGACAGAGAGTAAAAAAAGTGCTCTATATTTTTCTGCTGGCAGAATTCTCGAATCGCAAAAGCAGTGTTCTTATTAAACTTGGAGAAAAGGTTTACTAAAAAGATCTTTGTCTTTCAGAGCCTACGCTAGTCACGCGAAGAAACGCTCCAGCTAATGTTAAGTCTATGGGAAGGTTATCGCGCGATTTCTCGCTCGCATTTTAATGTTTTTAAATGATTCTTTTTGCATAGGATAGCTGAGGTCGATCTCTAACGTTATTAGTTTTTACTTTTTCGATTTTGGTTATGGTTTTTTTTATAAGCGGACATTTTAAATTTTGAAACCGGTTGGAACCGGTTCTGAAAGTGAAATTACCCTTATATAAAAAAACTGGAACCAAAATCGAAAAAGTAAAAACTAACAACGTTAGAGATCGACCTCAGCTATCCTATGCAAAAAAAGCATTTAAAAATATTAAAATGCGAGCGAGAAATCGCGCGATAACCTTCTCATAGACTTAACATTAGCTGCAGCGTTTTTTCGCGTGACTGATGTAGGCTCTTCAACTTCGGCATTATGTATACTCGATTTTCAACTTCTAATTTAGCAGCGTCTGTCTTTCTCTTTTCGGTCGTACTTGTCATACGTAAGTACTCTTATAGTATTCATAGGTATCATTCATTCTTTTATGGTATTCATCTGTAATTTAACGTTAGCCAGGCGCAAATCTCGATAATATAATTTTTTTACTCGCCAATAGAAGATTTTATTTTTCGCGTGTAAAAATATCATTTTTTTCTCGCCAATAGAAAATTTTATTTTTCGCGTGTGTAAATTAGAAATAATGCTTTGATACTGGAATAAAATGTTTTGAAAGTCATTAAAATTAAATTAATAATAATTGAAATTAAATGCTTTGAATGAAATTAGTGAAAGATATGTATTTTAAATGTATATAATTTTAATGGAAGTTGTGTATTTTTAATGAAATAAGTGAAAGGTTTATATTTTTAAAAGAATGAAGGCAGTGCGTATGATAGCAATGGGAACAATATTCGGCGATTTATTACCTGCGCCATGCTAACATAAAATTACCGATTCATCATTTGCTCAAGTTGTTTAAAGTGTTTCTGAAAATCACATTTCACAATTTTACAAGCTTCCCTTTTAATAGCGGCTGTTCCTACTTCTTTTCTAATAAAGTTTGAACGCATAATCGGAAGTATTTGTTGTCCAAGTTGCGTGTCATTTTGACGCCACGCTGTCTTCTGAATTGGAGGAATTCAATGCTGACAACCTTGTACTAAAAATGACTAAATTTAAAATCTTTCTTAACATGTTCCAATATGGTCACCATGAGTCTATCGGAAGATATCAGAATGTTAGTGAATTTTTCTCACTTCTTCAAAATCATGTACAAAGTTATTGTAAAATTCGCTTGCAGATATGTTGTGACGTCTTAGACTGTTGAGATCAGTTATTTCTTAACTTTTCTCAATGTTCTTAATATTCTTAATTGGGATATGATCTGGTCATGGTAGAGGCCGACGTCGAAACAATGTAGAGAAATCCATGACTTGTGGAACTTCTTACTCCAGGTTTCACGCATAGTGGTAAGACTAGAAATTTACCTTTTTTTTCATTACATAATAACACAACAGTGTGATGAACATGCTCAACTGTTTTTAGTGATAAGTTTTTTTAATCTATCTTTCTGATTACCCTGTATTTACTTGTCCATACAGCTTTTAAAGTTTCATGTTTATTTCTTAAAGAATTCTACTTTTATTTTCTGCCACTATTAACTCTTTGTTTAATTTTTAAGGCACAGAAAAATTTAAAAATTCATAAAACTCAAAGTCTAGATTCGCTGGCAGATGTGTTGTGGCGTCTTAGACAGCTGAGATTAGTTATTTCTTTATTTTCTCAATGTTCTTAATACGAGGGGCAGTCGGAAAATAAGTTTCCCCTGGCGACTATGGACAGAGGTGTGTATGAAAGACAAAAAATGTAACGAGACATTAAAGATAAAACATAACTTTATTTTTCCACATAAGTACCAAGTACATTGAGACATTTGTCATACCGCTTTATAAGCTACAAAAAGCCCTCCAAGAAAAAATCAGGGCTTTGCATACGGACGAAACGTTGAAAGGTTATGGGCGAAAGACGACACAACAGCAATTGGAACAGCGCTATCTGCGCAGGCACTGCAACAGCGCCATCTGCTTGATCGCGGTCGACCTCTACACAATGATGAATCGGTCTCTTGCACGTTCGCGTTCACCTGCTGTGTCGGCTTTCGCACATAACCGTTCAACGCTTAGTTCGTATGCAAAGCCCTGAGTTTTTTCCTTTAGGGCTTTTTGAAGCTTATAAAGCGGTATGACAAATGTCTCAATGTACTTGGTACTGATGTGGAAAAATAAAGTTATGTTTTATCTTTAATGTCTCATTACATTTTTTGTCTTTCATACACACCTCTGTCTACAGTCGCCATTGGAAACTTATTTTCCGACTGACCCTCGTATATCTTCAGAGGAATTGAGATATGATCTGCTTATGGTAGAGAAATCCATGACTTGTGGAACTTCTTACTCAAGGTTTAACGCATAGTGGCGAGACTAGAAATTTACTTTTTCTTTCATTACATAATAACACAACAGTGTGATGAACATGTTCAACTGTTTTTAGTGATAAGTTTTTTTAATCTATCTTTCTGATTACCCTGTATTTACTTGTTTGGATCCCTTGTATTTTACTTGTTGTTTTACCGCGCATGCGCGGTATGCGTATTACTGCTTGCACGGCAGCGTATTACTGCTTATTTTACTGTTTAATACTGTTAATTTTACGGTATAATACTGGCAGCTGATGTGCCAGTTTTATACTGTAAAATCAACATTTATTTTTTGCAGCGTAGGTATAGACATACGAGAAAACAGACAGTTAAAAATCAAATTAAGGACAATTATTTTGAGCATTTCTTTTTTTTTTTTTTTTTTTTGTTATTTATGTTATTTTCTTTAAAGTATAAAATCACATTTCCCACATCCACAATTAAGTAAATTACTTCCCAAATGGGAATAGATCGACATAAAAGTTTAATTACTGTTATGTTCCTATTCAAGCACTTTTCTAAAGCTCGTTTTAAAGGGGGGAAGAAGGTAAAATTTAGAGGAATAAAATAGTCTTTCTTCTTATTTTACATTAAAACATTGAAATTTTACTTCGAAAGATATTTAATATATGTATCATTACAACCAAAAAATAATCTCAAGTGCACTTTCTCGTAGTTTATACATCATTATCTACCAGTAAAACTTAAAAAAAAAATTATCTCAAACTTTTACTCTGTTTTAAAAATTTACTGCTTTTACTTTTTCTCTTACATTCCAAAGTACACAAGCAGTCAAACTTACGTTTTGAAAAGAATGGCCTCTTGCCAAAGTTATTGTGAAATCTGTTATCATGTAAAAATTCTTTTCCCAATGCTTTTAACGTACTTTATAAACCTTTTCTGAAATACAATAGTAAAATAAATAACTTTGAAAGGAACAGTGAGGAATATTTCCCCAATTTTATAATGTGTGTTTTTTTTTTAGGAAAATGGCTTTTAAATATATATTATAAAATATGTTAATCATTAAATTCTATGAATATTGAAATTACAATTTCCTTACAATGTTACCAACTCGTCAAGAGATGAAAGTGACTGAAGAAAAGGCTAAACAAGAACGAAAAATCATGCATCAGGCATAGATTATGAAACACCTTCGAATACTTACAGGCTATTATTAAGAAATTTCATTTTTTCCTATAATGAAATACGATATCCAAATAAGCGACTTAGAAAATCACATAACTCAGTAAAAATCCATTTTCAGCAATTACAGAGTCCATATCCGGCAACGTATGTTGTGTCTTTCGTGTGTCTTTCGCGACCTATAGAATATATACACACCACCTCATGCACTCAAAAGCAGATCGGTTTAAAAATACATACTACAGAGGAAAACGCACTTCCAGCAACTATCCATCTTAGTCAGCCCTTTAACCGAATTGTTTTGAGTGTCTCTGTAAATGAAGGATAAATGCTGTTCATTATATAATCTGTAGAAAACATGCAGTGCACTTCAGTGATTTCGTTATTTTTGAAGTATCTTGACATCATTAAAGTGCTTCGCAAACGATTTTTACCCATATATCATAATGTAAAAGCATCCTTTTGTGCATCCCTGTAAACGAACTATAAATGATACCCATTTCATACTTCTGAGAAAGCATGTTGTAGTCCATCTAATTGATATATATTAATCTCATTATGTTAAAAATATCATAACATCAATAAAATGCACCGTAAACGATTTTTCTCCATAGACCGTAATGTAACAGGATTTTTTTGCGTATCCCTGTAAATAAACTATACATGTTACACATTTAATTTCCAATATCAAACATTCTATAGTAAACTTCAATAACATATAAATATTTCCTGGTAATCCGAGTACATTTATGGGAGTTAGAGCATGGGTAGACAGAAAGACAAACCGAATACATAAATCCTTTTCAACTTATGTTGGAAAGTGTTAAAAAGGGGTTAATTTTTTGGGGGGAATTGCTAAAAGAGAGTTGTTATCAAAAGCGCTCCAAAATGGGAAACATGAATGAGTATTGGATGCATATAATAACAACTAATATAATTCGTATTAATTTTTCCTGCATTAAATGGGGTTTTAGTAGCATTTCATTTCAGTATCGAACAAAATTTCAGAAAGTCAGTACTTTACCGTATTTTTCATCATACAATTTTTTGAATAATTAAATATAAGATATATGGAAATTGCAAAAGAGTTGCGCAATTAAACAAAATCATTTTATAATATGCTATATTGTACCAATAACTAGACATTAAAATAAATGATCAACGTAAAAATAGCACAAATTAAACATATATAAAATAGCAAACAGCTGTTTCGGAGCCTCTAAAGCATCATCTTTAGTGACAAATTTAAAAAGATTAAAAACTCATTTAAATGTTTAAGCCATGTAAACTTTTAAATCAGTTTTTAATCTTTTTTAATTTGGCACTGATGATGGAGCTTTAGAGGCTCCGAAACAGCTGTTTGCTATTTTATATATATTTAATTTGTGCTATTTTTACGTTGATCATTATTTTAATATAACGGCACAAAGTTCAATCCACCTATGCTAAACTAGGCATTCATTGGCATCAAATACTGTTCCAGTATTTGAGTGTTGAATTTTGCCAATATTGGAAAAGTAGAGAACCGAATGGCGATGTAACTCCAATGAAACAATTATTGGCGAAATATTGGTATTTTAATGGAACCAGTTTCAAGTTAAAACCAATATTTGAGCATTATTGACGTTTCATTTGTACAATTTAGTTTTACATCGGCTAAATCGCTTTTTCTAATATTTCGTTAATATTGGAAAAATATTATCATTCTAAAAATTGGGGCAATATTTCATGGCAATTACTGCAATATTGATGGGTCCTGGTCATAGCCAATATTGGCATGCTACTAGCTTTTTCTTATTTGTAAAATAATTTTGTCAACCATTTTTTAGGTTGAAATTATAAATAGATTTTTGCATCATTTTTGCTGTAAAATTTACTTGTGATTTTATGTATATAAATATTTTCAAAATAGTTAAATAAATGCATCAGTAACTGATATAAAAATATTATCATTTTTTGAAAGCAAAAATATAGAACAAAATCTTTTTTTCATTTATCTTTCTTTCTAAAATACATATTCCAAGAACTTTTCTATAGTTCAGTATATTTTTATCAACTTGGCTTACGTGATAGATACGCAACCCGAAGTCAAATCCACTTGGAAGATTTCTTATGGCTTTGAGGTGTTCTAGCTCTGAAAGATGTAATAATACTTTATATCCAACACCATTTTCTGGAAAATTCACTTTGAAACGATGCATTATATAGAATATTTTTTCCACATTCCGTGAAAGGTAGATAAATCAATAAAACTATAAAGGAATTTTTTTAAGCATACATATTTTTTCTCAACATTTTAACTGCTAAGCAATGAAAAAACAATAAAACAAAATCATGTATTCATTGATGTTATGCATTAAAATTTAATTGTTTTCCTCAGTTTTCTTAGTTTTTTTTAAATTTTAAAATTGTGTAATTGAGCAATAAATATCTATCGGTATATAAAATAGACTTATTGTGCAGTGAATCATAGAAAAAAAAAATATTTAAAAAAATGCCTCAATAGAAGATCTTTTTTGACCATAAAAAAAGTTTAGATTTACAAATATTTGTTGATTTTTAGTTGAAAAGATATATTTAGCCCACTTTATTGATTCACTAAAATAAACAGATGATGCAGATTTTCTGTGTTTTCAGTCGACATCCTATTTGTAATTTTTCTCACATTTTTCTTTTTCACCTTTCTATAATCAAAGTATCTATTCATTTTAACGTCTGAAATTACTTTCTGTCGTGGGAAATTGATTGCAAAATATACCTTTTAAAATAAAATAGAAATAAAATTATTATGGCGTAATTACTAGTAAAAAATTATATGCGTTAAACTAATTCTACTTTTCATACTCCTTTATTCAACTCAACTTGGTTTTTGCATGTAAAGATGGAATTTTGTAATCTATTTTTAACATGGTATGCTACAATTATAAAAAAAAAAAATATGTACAAAGGTGTATTTCCGACCGTAGTACAACATGTTATTATTTTTTGAACTTAATTATACATTATTAGGCCACCAAAGGTAATAAATCGCCAAATATTCTTTATGGAGACAATTGTATACGATTTACAACAGAAATGTATTTAATTATGCGCTAATCCAGCCTCGCCAAAAAAGGCCACCCTTATGTATATCGTCAACAATAGCATATTTAAAAAACTAAAACGTAGAAAATATAAATAAAAAATAAATAATGTAATATGTATTATATATTTTAAATACGATTCAATCAATTAATAGTTTCATATTTATTAAATTGTGATTATACGTTGAGAAATCAATTTAGAAATCCTAAAAGTATAGTTTACATAATGCTTTTTTTTTCTCAGTGCCATACCTTAAAAAAGAAACAGGGCTAAAATTATATATATATATATATATATATATATATATATATATATATATATATATATATATATATATATATATATATATATATATATATATATATATATATATATATATATATATATATATATATATATATATTACTAAATTCACTAGCTTTCGCTTTCTGATAAGCGTAAAGAAAATCTGTGAATTTTCTATAATCTCGTTTGGTGCCCGCGCCAAATTAACGTATCGGAATTTGCTTTGAAAAAATATGAATTGCAATCATGAAATTAGGCATTATTTTCCAGATAAACATTAAATGCTTATAAAAGAGGCTATTAAAATATATATATTTTTTTTATGTTACTTGTTCAAAATTTTAACTCATTCCTCGTGAATAAGTTTGTATTTAAATACTTATTCAACTTTTCCATTCTCGAATTGTCCTAAATTGAACAATGATTTTAATGCTTAAAACAATGCTTTTCTTATAACAATTGAAAATAATAGTTACTCTGTGGATAATAAACAATTGATGCCACCATAGATTTTCTTCTTAAATATTCAAAGTATAGCTTGTCATAATTTTAAAATCTTATCGTATTACTTTTTAAAAAGATTGAAAAATCCATAACTGAAAAATTAACAAATTAATAAATATTAATAAATTAATTTATTAAAAATTAATAACTGAACAATAAAAAAAAATGACTTATTCAAAAAGTTGCAAGGTCATAAAATTACACTTTAACAAAATACCGTTTAACGTTTAACCATTTCATGGCATAAAAATTAAAAGCACCAAAATATGCTTCACTTATTTTTTTCAAAACTCCTGTATAGAATGAAACTCCAACTACGGCACAACTTTTCATTATCTCTGAATAAATAATTCTGTGCACTCTGAATATCCTGCTTTAGAGCACCATGATATCCATCTGCTTGCCTAGTGGATAAAACGCCAGCTACAAGTCAAGAGGTGCCAAATTTGTATTCCGATTGAGGCTTAGATGTCCATTTTAAACAGATTTTTCAGTCTGATCAGCTCGCTTTTTGCAAAATATAACTGTTGCCACTTTATGTTTAAATTGTAGTTTATCCTTCAACATTATCATTTCATGATTAAAACTACATTAATTTTTGGTTCAACCTACACAAGTTGCGGTTCAACCGGCGAACCAAATGTTGGAATGAGGTTTCACCTTTTATTGGATGTTCATATTTTTGGCACTGTGTTTTGATGAAAAGTTGAACCAAACTTTTATAAACCTATACTTAAGTACATATAAAACAATTTGCATTTCTTAATCCAGTACCACTTGCAACCACTTTCGAGGAATATTAATATATATTTAAAGATCAGTTTCATGCATACGTTTAAAAGAAACATCATAATTTGTGCGACTGCTTTTGTATAATCCTTTTGATTAGTTTCCATGTTGTTTTTAGGCAATTAGTTGTTGTTTTTAGGCAATGTAGGGTTTTAAGTATTTCTTAACTAAAAATCTATTAAAAAATAAATATGTATTCAGGCACAAACTATTCATTTTGTCAATAAACATGCACTAGTAATTAAAATTTTAATGCAGTTAACCAATAAGATAAATTCAATCGAAAAATTATCTTTTTACTGAAATTTAAAACATAGTTAATAAAATAGTTTACGTTTAGTTAAATAACATAATTTAAGTTTAGTTAAAAAAAATTAGTTATAGTTTGGCTCTTTTATTAAAGATAAAAATATTAAATACTCCTAAAATTTGATTTTAACACCAATTTTGAGCACTTGAAATGATTAAAAAAATTTACTCCGTGAAATAAATAATTTAAAAATAAATTATATCGGTTTGTCAAAAAGAAGTGATTGGCTTTATCCCAATGTTGTAAAAACAAAAAAATCAGGAATTTTTTCTTCTATGAAAATCAATTTTAAATAAAATATATATTTAAAGTAAAATGATAAATTAGTAAAAGAATATTGCCATAACTGTATCATAGCTTTCGTTTAATCATATCGAAATGATTTAGAATTTATAAACTTTTTACATAACTTATATTTTGAAAGATACGTAAATTTATGCTGTTTTTTAAGGTACCAAAAGCAATGTAAATAATATTTAAATTAATGTAATCTAAAGATTATTTTATGAAATTAGGATTAGAGGTTTTAGCAGTTCATTTTACATTAGTAATATTCACACAATCACCCTAAGGAGTTTCCTAGTTATATGGAGGAAAACAATACTAAATAGGGATTTTCCAGAGTCAAACTGGACGTTCCACTTAACCATTTTCTTTAAATAAAAAGTCCTGTATATATCGAGGTATCCTGGAAATACCGAATGTCCTAAATGTTGCTGTACTGACGACATATGTATTTATTTTTCACAAAACAGCAAACCTTAAAACGATTACTTTGATGCTAATGATAAAAAGCACTTTTAACATCACTTAAGAAAAAATACTGAACTTATATTTTTAATAAATGTTCAAATTGTCCACCCTTTCTAGGAGGCAAAGCTGAACTCATTTGCGCATGTTTGTAGAAACGCGTATTAACATGCTGGGAATGATTTCTTATCCTTTAAGTAATGGCAATTAATGGACATTAATGGATGGATTAATGGATATAGTGATGGCAATTAATGACCATTAATGAAAATGAAAAGCTCTTAAAGCATGATGTGTCGATCCATGAGATGCGCCCACTTCTTGTGCCAAACGACTCACGGAGTTTTTAGAAGTTTACAATGTCTTTCGTTGAACGACTTTCAGCCATCCACACCTGTTTTACGAAATTCTCGAAAAAGCCCATATAGCGTATACCTTTACCCGGTATTGCATCATTCGGATATTGATTTCGCCAAACTTCTTTGCACCTTTCATACGATTTACATTCAAAATAAATTTCAAGCAGCGCAGTTCTCTGAATGCGCGATAAACTTATTTCACTATGAAGAACATAATAACATAGAACTTTATTCTCACACCAACTGAGCGCAAAAAGAACCAAACGATAAAAACTCAAGAACTGATGCAATGATAAGCAGACGATAAAATTTAATATTAAAAAAAAAAAAAACACGGTCAATGAGTTCTTTAAGTCGGATTACGGAAACTTTTAGGACTTTTTTTAATAATTTTATATATATACATAATATACATACGAAATCACATGTGCAAAAATCAAAGGAAGAAAGAGTATAAAAATCAAATGAAAGGGTACTACAAAATTAAACCCAAAAGGACGAAAATCAAATATGAAAAACTATGACTATCTTATGGATTCGTCAGATGAGCATAAGTATCATTCATCCCAAAGATATGTTATTTTGTCAAATATTGTCAGCATTAAGCCTAAAAACTCTATTTATATAAATACATTCTTAAGACCAGTTATCTATTACTTTTTGTAGGGTATCCATTACTGGAATTTAGGATGTCCATTACTCGACTGGAGCGTATCCATTACTGGAATGGAGCTAGTCATATTACTGGAATATAGCCTGTCCATTACTGGAATGGAGCGTGTCCATTAATGGAATGAAGTGTGTTTTGATTTATTTCTGTTTTTACAATTAAATTTTGATTCACCATGGGAAGTGTGACTGTGAGATAAGTGAAATATTCTTGATAGATTAATGTAGTATTTAAAAAACTACTGGAATATAATAAGTATAACTATAAATTAAACAATAATAATTTTTGAACAAATTCATTAAGCGTGTCCATTAGTAGCACGTTTACCCTATATATATAAATACATGAGAGGATTTTTTAAAGACATTTAAGCAGATTTTGAACAAGAATAACGAGGCAATATCAGAATTTCCGCTTAAGGTTTGGTGACCCAAAAATGTGTAAACATTCTTTTTCAGATGTCAGATCACTGACAACCCCATTCCCCGGAGAAGAAAAATAATTGATTTTCTGTCGCTTCCCAGTAGTCTTACATGTTTGATGAATGTTCTTATATCTGGAAATTTTAGTAGCGTTACACACACTATCGAATTTGGGAATTTACTCTAAAAGATTAATGGATGTAATGTTTAAGTTATTATAGATTTTTTTTCATTTTTTTTGTTGAAGGGCACGAAGCATCTCAACAATTGTGGATTTGGCAAAAGCATCTATTCTGGAGGTTTTGTATCGTAAGACATCTAACACCTTTACATTCTAAATTTCTCAGCGAAATGTCGAAAACCTACCTTTCTTATAAAGCAATCAGCATGTATTTTTAAATATAATCTTCCAAATTTTTTCCAATACATAAGGAAATCTTATAACACATTTACTATAAAAGTCTGGGGGGTCTATTTCACTCTTTATAACCCTTAAAAATGTGTCTTTGTAAAATGTTTTTGAAAATGGGTATTTAACAGTGCTCAAAATGGATACACAGTGGTAACCAAAACAGGTATGACCCAATTTGGGCACATACCCAAGAATCTTTCGGCCCAAATTGGGTTTTATTTTTTTCTGTGTATTGCGGTTAAATTTCTGTTACAAATATTAAAGAACAACATTTCATTATTTCACAAACCAAAATTTCTATTCTCAACATTCTGAGAGACTCAAATAATTTATCGTATCACATTTATTTTTTTATAAATCACTCGTGTAGTGCTTAGAGATTTGCACGGGCCGGGCCAAGGCCCGAAGCCCGTACTCAGCCCGGCCCGCGGGCCGGGCTCGGGCCTATTTTTCTTCACGGCACTCGGGCCGGGCCGGGCCCGGGCCATATTTTTTTCTGAAGGCTCGGGCCGGGCCGGGCCGAGTGATTACTCTTTACGGGCCGGGCCTTACTTTTTTCCTGAAGGATAAGGCCGTGCCTTAAATTATTTTTTTCGTACAGAGCCGGGACTGGTTTCATTTTTCCTAGTTTTCACGCCTCAAAATTTTTAGTCCTGGTTTTGACCCATATAAAAATCATTGTCTCGGCGTGCCTGGTCCGTTCGAAGGTCAGTAAAATAAGATCTGGCATAAAAATCTTTGCAAAACATGTATACATTTTTAAATCGCCATTATTTTATAATTAAGCATTAAAATTTATTCTTTTTAAAGAATAGTAGATTTATACACTTATTAAAATATGGCTAAATTAAAATATAGTAAAACATGTGAAAAAGAACCTGCTTATGACGGAATCCTGTCTTAAATTGAAAAATGTGTTGATCCATTAAAAATGAATATACTAATGCGTAAGAAAAGAATATATAATACATTTACACCTGATAAGAAGGCAAATTATCTATAACTCATTTTTTTCTTCCCTATGCAATTCCATCTTAGAAGATTTTACTGTATAGCATTTTTCTGATTTTTAACACTTCAATAAATGGAATATGGATTAACAATATTGATAACTTAAACACATACATACATAAACAAATAGAGATTTATTAAAAAAATAAACATTCCAGCTTGCGGCACCTCTATAAAAATGAAGATTATAAACATAAAAAAAAAAAGGCTAAGATAGAAATTTTTGGTTAGATCTCCTCCTACGAGGCAAATTTTTAACCAAATCGACGTAAATATTTTGTTTTGTAGAAATTTACTCGGGCCGAGATTTTAACTTTTTTCCGGGCCGGGCCGGGCTCGGGCCGAACTTTTAACTTTTAAATCGGGCCGGGCCGGGCCAATATTTTTTTTGTTCGGGCCGGGCCGGGCTCGGGCCGAACTTTTAATTTTTGTATCGGGCCGGGCCGGGCCAAATTTTTTTTTGTATGGGTCGGGCCGGGCCCGGGCCTGGAAATTTCGGCCCGTGCAGACCTCTAGTAGTGCTTACAGTAAAAGGGGAAATATGTTTTAGTATGGGAATTTATATAAAAAAGGAATATGGCAAAATGCCATATTCTTTCGCGAAGAAAACGAAGTGGTTTTCACTCTTTTCCATCATAAATGGTTATAATAGAACAGAAACGGTCAGTAAAGACACACAATATTTCACGTTATACTTTTGTAATGCAAGTAATGTAAATAAATGGCTGTATTTTGTGCAAAGTGATAGTTTCTGGAAAAGTTTATGACTTTTCTTCTGCTTACATTATAAGCGCAGGTGGTACTCTAAACGTGATTCGAAGTAAAAATAGATTTTCAAATAAGATAAAGATCTATGGAGGTTTATACTTTATTCAGCAGTTACTGAACTTTGGAAATCATTTAAATGCTATGAATTTACTTCAAGCATTAAAAAAATGCTCTTTTTTCTGATATTTTATTTCAAAAAATTCTAAAACAATATTAGTAAAGAAATATATATTTTTTAGATTTTATTATTTACGCGCAGAATGGTTGAGATTAATGAATGCATTTAAGGAGTCAGGTAGCCTTTATACTCACAAAATACGTGAAAAAAAAGATCTCTATAAGAATTACAGTAACTCCGTAACTAATTGACTTCGAATTATAAAATTCAAAATACATATTTAAAAAGGTTTATTTTATAAATTAAAATTCTACAAAAATGTATACACTCATATAAGGCTTTTAAATTTATTTAAAAATATAACACAATTTTTACGAAAAAATTATTCTTGCATGTATTGCGCGCATGATTTTTTCCATTTGAATTTCTAAAACCAGTCAAAAAATTTGTTAATGAGTACATATATAATTTGTTCTCAAAATGACCTACGATGAAAAAAAATAAAATGTGTAGATCCTGAGAATTTTTTTTTTTTTTTTTTTTTTTTTTTTTTTAGAAAAACTTGAAATGTCGAGATTTTTTTTAATGCAAAAGTAGACAAGAATTCTAAACTTGTTACTTGAGAAACATAATAATAGGTCATTTTGTGTATCTGTATGGTTAAAATATTCAATCAAAATTTGATGAAATTCCAACCAACCATTTTTCAGAAATCGTACGCGCAATGACCAAAAACGTCGTTTTGAGAAAATTGACTTCAAAGATCAAACTATCCCTTGATCATATAAAAAAAAAGCTCATACTGTTTTAGACATAACTCCTCTTCTAAAGTGAATTTTTGCATGGGATTTATTTTAAATTGTTCCTGAAGAATCATATTTATTTATAAGCTAATAATAATTTTAAAAAATCGAATTTTTGACACTTCAAAGGTTACCTGACCCCTTAAGTTTAAAATTAATCCATGCTTTATATTCCATACTTACATACTTTTCTCTTTTTTTTCTACCCTTACATGAATACATCGTATACAGGATGAAACCCCCCATTAAGTGACACTTTGGATTCTTTCTTGTTCAAATCACTATTACAAAAATTTAAATGTCTTTTATACTTATTTTTGTTTTTGAAAGGATAGTAGAGATATATTAAAAAGGTATTGTTGGCAAAATTTTGAAAAATTATACATTTTACTATTAAAAATTAATTTTATTCATAAATATGGTCAAAAACTCCAGTAACTGACACCATCCCTATTTTGGAACACCACTAACTAACACAAAGTGAACCAGTGAGTGACACTTTATTTTAAAAGATTAAAAGACTTAAAAAATAACTTTATTCTTTATTTAAAAAAAAGTGGGATTTAGTAAGCTGCACTGTATTATTAGTACTGCAGAGTATATAGTAAGAGTACATAGCAGTAATAGTTAGAACAGCATTATTAGTAAGGCAGATATTCAATAACTGGCATTTGTGAACCAGCAACTGACATCTGGTGTTAGACACTGGTAAAACAACTTAAATTTTAATGGTGTTTGCTACAAGATAAATTTAATTTATTATTATGCGTTTTTAAACAGTTAAAATAATATATTTCAACTTTCTTTAATATAAGCAATAACTAACACCTCTGTCAGAGACTCGTGAAATGATATTCTAGGAGCCAATAACCAGCTTTAAGCTAAATTAAATAACTATAAACCCTAAATCATGGCCCTAATATATCATATGCATCTTTAAACTAATTTCTACAAGTATAACTTTAAGAAAACCGCTTTAGATGGTTGCATTACAAATAAATTAGAAAAACACTTCCTTAATTTTAGAAATAAGATGGTTGCTTCAAAATGGCACTTTTTGCATACTCAAAATTTTCTTCCTCATTGAATATGATCTTGGCCCTCTAATGGTGAATAATTAGACTCCAAAATAAAAACAAGACCGGCGAGAGCAAAAAAAAGTCTTTACCTTCTAGAACCTTATTAACACACTCACTGCCGGGTTAAAATTACCGGAATTTTATTTTATTTAGAAAGTTCAAGTTCACACTAGAAAATACTAACGGCAATATTTACTTTATTTAATTACAGACAGTTTGTCATTACAAACAAGTTGGAAATTGTACGTCAAACGTGACAAACGAGATGCGTTCGTACTGTAGCTAGTTATATAAATATTCAGACCTAGATGATTTTTAATTCTGTGAAATTCTGTCATAAAATAAGTGTCTCGGTCGCTTGACGATTTAACATCCATCGGAAGCTCCTCTAACAAGAAAGCACCGATTTAAAAAAAAATTCAAATTTTTTAATAAATATTTTTATTAATATCTCCTAAAGTTTTGATTCGATTTTAATAAAATGTCTCGACAAAATTCTGCAAAGATAATATATCTTAAATCTCAAACCATTCGGTTGGGTAGTTTTTGCGTTGTTATATGCGGACGGACGGACGGACGGACAGACGGACAGGCCAAGCGACGACAATAGGTGCTACGTATTTATATAATTACGAACGCACCTAATAAGTATCTCATTTACCACTAGATGATATTACTTTGCAGAATTTGACAACAAAATGCTTATTTGAGGTACATTGTTGCTCAAGTGTCAGTTACTGGTTAGGTGTCAATAACTGGGGGTTTCACCCTACTTAAATACATCTTACACACTAGCATGCATCTTCTATACTTACATACATTTTACATAAAAAACGTGTACTTACAAACTTTTTATAATAAATACATTAAATATAACAATCATTTTTTCAGCAAATAAAAGTAATATTGACCAATGAGAATTTTTTTATGACAGTAATCTACAACATAGTAATCGCTCTAACAATAATTTTTTAGTAATCGAGGTGCATTTAGCATACATAACTTAAGTGTTTTCGGCGACGAAACTCATTACGCAACTTTGTTGCTTAAAAATAAAGAATTTTGGGACAAAACACTTAAAAATCTAATATTTTCGAAAAAGATAACTCAAATATTTTGCTACGCGCATATACGCAATATACGCTACCGCGCATGCACGGTAGCGTATTACTGCTTGCACGGCAGCGTATTACTGCTTATTTTACGGTTTAATACTGTTAATTTTACGGTATAATACTGGCAGCTGGGGTGCCAGTTTTATACTGTAAAATCGACAATTATTTTTTGCAGTGTATTTACTTTCGATTGTCTTGGATATAAAAGCTTTAATCTTCATCGATTTAAGCAACTTCATTAAGATTCTTTTTGAGTTATCAAGTATTCATACTCAGAAACTTAAATGAAAAAAAAAATACATCATCTTCATTTCGTAAAACCCTTTTTTATATACATCTTATTCTAACGGATGTTGTAGGAAAAAAAACAATTTTTATTATTTGAATTTCTCAAAACTAATTAGCAAAAAAATAGAGCAATTTTCGACATGAAAGACGCTCTTTATTTACAATGAACTGCGCTGCCAATTGCAGAAGATAGTTTTAATATCGAAAAAAAGTCCAATATCGGCATTTTTTGTCTGTGTTTATTGTTGAACTAGTTACAAAAAATCTAATGGAGATTTCTGTTAATGAGAAGTTTTGCATTATTATATTTGCAACGAAAAAAAAAATATGTTAATGTGCTTTAAAACTGATACGTACAAAAACACGTATATGTATATAGTATAATTCTCCCAACTTGGACACTTCCATAAGTTGGACATGTTTTCTGGGAACGTAATGTATCCATAGGATTAACATTATGCAGCCTATGTAATTTGGCTCCATCTCCTACTTAGATACTCAAAAACCGCCCTAAGTTGTACACCTTGCTCTCATTTAAAAGAAAAAATGGAAATTTTTGCACTTTTGTCACGAAATATTACACCTGGATACGGAAAAAAAAAATAAAAATAAATTCAAGCAACTTCATGTCGACCAAAAAATATATATATATAATTTTTTTTTTTTACTTATTCTAAAGGATATTGTAGCAAACAAGCATTTTTCATTATTTAAATTTACCAAAACTAACTAAGCAAAAAGAAAAAAAAAACCGTTGGAAATAGACTAGAAGAAGCAAAACTTCTCATTAACAGAGATCTCCATTAGATCTCCTATAACCAGTTCAAGAATAAACACAGCCAGAAAATGCCAATATTGAACTACTTTTTCGATTTCAAAAACCAATATTCATCCCGTCTGGAAATAGCTATAAATCCCGTACCTAAAAATCAATGTTTCTAATATCGATAAATTTACCACATACTAACTTAGAAAACATCTTTCTTTTTCTTATCTTTTTCTTTCCTTTTTTTTTCTTCTTTTTTAATAAAAAGATTTACACTCGAATTGCCTCGCTGTTTTAAACACCATTCCTACTAAAAGCATATGCTCATAAAAGAAATATAGATGTTTTATGAGACATTTATACATTAGGAAAAAAAAAATTAACAAATAACGAGCTAACAAAGATTCTAATTTGAAATTACCAAATGTTTCACATTTTAATAGTTGCATTTACTTTTAATGTGTAACAGTAATTAATCTTTAAAAACACGAACGGTGTAAAGTGCGCGCCACTTAGTGAAAAAACAGTTGTGAATTCCAAAATAATGACTTGATTAACGTCTGTGTCTTATTTACCCTCCTCTCAAAGACCCTCCAGTGTTCAACCAATGATTAAAGTTGAAGTTCGCCAATTTTGACTGCTCTTTTTCATTATTTTTATTGTACTGAATTTGCCGCCGGTGTATTTGTGTATTTTATTCCATATACTTTCTTAATTACTTTTTTCTTCTAAATTTGTTGTTTATTACTTTTATTCTATTACTATACATTTCATTAAAGAATAATGTCATCAAAAATTGATATTTTGTCTTTAATAAGCGTTTATGTATGGTATGGAGTAGGCCGCCCGTGTTTTTATGCTACTATAAACCCTTCGTGTTACATTAATTTTAATTAAATTAGTTTTTTTTAAATTAATTTGATGTGTATTCATTCAATTTATACTACTACTAGACATTCTATTAAACAAAGATATTAAAACTTGTTATTTAGATTTAAAATACCTTGGTACATACATTACACCGTCTGTGTTTTTATGTTACTATTACAATCCGTACGTGTTTTAAAGGTTAAGTAAGATTCATGATTGGAGGCTTGTGGGTTTGGAGCTCGATGACAGCCACATATCGTCATGTACGCTAATTGCATCTGGTGCAAGCCAAATCCGTATTGGACGCAAAGTCTTTGGGATATTACTTCTATAATTGTCTTTTAACAGCTCGCTGGTATGTTCGCCATTCTCCTGTTCTTCCAGACGGTTGAGTGGCTAATATTTTATCGCGTCCGGTATTGCTATTAAAGCTTAGAAACATCTTTCTGACCTTTCTACCTTAATCCATCACTGAGCCAGATATACGGGTTCCCCCTTATTCACTGCCCACAGTCGGGTCGCAACTTTGTAATCTCCGGCGGTAATATTATTTTGCACTATTGTCTTTTTCACAAATATTGTTTCCATTGTATTCATATATTAATTTATCTATTGTTTACCACCCCGCCCTCTGTTGGACTTACCGGCCGGGTTTTGTATTTTGTTAAACCCCAATAAAGGGGACCGGGAGGGACATCTACATTCTACAGATTTGGTTCCTAGTCCGAGAAGTCCTTCTATGCCAGTAAAGTAAAGTAAAGTATGTGAATTGCCAGTAGCGGGATACCTAATCAAACGAATGTCCCCTTAACTAAGCCCAAGATCCTCTTTAGAAGTCCAACACCCTCTTATAAAAAGTAGCATGGCATTTTCCTGGAAATGACAACAACGACAACAATAATACATTTGATTTCTGAGTTCTCATTAATTATTCATTATGTTAATAGTTTAAACATACTTTAATAAATTTATTTTTCATCTTTTTATTTTAATATGTTATTTTTTTTTTATCGTTTTTAAAATTTAACACAAAAAAACATTTAAAAATAAAATTTAATGCTAACACATTTATTTTTAATTTAATTTTACCTTCTAATTTATTTTATTGTTTGTCCCCTAATTCGTTATATTTCGTTGTGCTTAACCCTTAAATGCACAGTGTATCAAATTTGCAACACTTTTAATAAATAAATCACGTTCTTCGCAACCAGTATATTTATATCGAAATATTAATCCTGTAAAATTCACATAAATATGCGCTTAAATAAAGTTAAAAATATATCTTAAAATTTCTGGTGTCTAATCCTTAACCCTTCCATGCATAAAATTTTCTTTTAGAATTGTTTTTTTTTTTTTTTTTTTTTTTTTTGCTTATATTAAGCTGTTTGCATAATATCTAGAAATTGAAGAAGAAATATTAAAATATGTGAAAGAAAAAACAAATAAAAATGGAAGATAGGGAATTATTGAAATATCTGCGGCCGAAATTACTACAGATTCCACAAAAAATATAGGATTTCATCCTTGTATAAGCTATAATAAACTAAAGTAAAAAAAAAATATATATGGGCAATCGTACATTAATAGACTTAGTGAATGAAATAAGAGATGAAAAGATAGAAGTTAAGAAGCATTTCCTCATAAAAATCCCAGAAAAACATGCATGATTTCAGAAATCTGTACATGTTGCCTAAAAATATTTAAAAATTCAGTATATATGTATTAATTGAGAAAATAATGACTCACAAAATATCGAAACAAAGACATCACAGAAGTGTAAATATCGTGATAAAACAAAAAATAAATGAACATTGCTGCCATCTAGTAGCAGAAATTACAATGTAGAAAATCGGAATTATTCATAACATTTGGAAAAATCCTACAATTTAAATTATATGCCTAAATTAAGTTTATAAATAAAAAAAATAATGTATATAATGAATGAAAAGTTAAGAGGTAGGATAATACATAAATAAAATGAAAGATTTATAAATTTAGATATAAAATATAATAAAAGTAAATTAAATATATGAATTGATTCTCTGACAATATAGAATATTATATATATATATAAAATAATAATAATTAAAGTGGTGAAGGAAACAAATAATAAAAAACATAGTTACATTAAAAAGTAAAATGATTGATGAAGTGATTTAGATAGGACATTGTTCCCCACAAATGAAGGAAGTTAATAAATTATTATAAATTACATTAAAATTCAATAAAGTAGATGATATGAAACTATTTCTGTTAAATAGGGAGTATGCTGAATGAACTAAAGAATAACAAGTAATGAATGGATGCTTTAGGAATCAATAACCCACTTTCTTCCTCCCTCTCTCTCTATATATATATACACTAATTATAACTTAAATTACTTATATTTACAAAACAGATTAATCCTTCATTTATTTCTTTGAATATTGACTGATTTACCACAACCATAATTATATTTCCGTTTATCAACTTCTTACATACATGTAAGATGTTTGCAGAGTACGAAACGCTACCCTTTCAACATCTATATACACTGCTCAAAACAATTAAAGGATATTTGAAGTTTTACATAAAATAAAGATATAAACGAAATTTTTTTGCCGAAAATAGAAGAAGATAATCACACATGCAAATTTTTCTGGTTTTCAAACTGTGGAGTATGCAAATTTTGAGTTCGACGTCAAAAACGTCGCTTCAGCGGCAGCGAATGAAATTTGACTTTCAACTGGATAAAAGAGAATGAAGACAAGGATGATCGGCATTCAGTGATTGCTTTGTTTCGATGAGTACGATGTCTCAGCGAAGTCATTTGACAGATTCAGAAGCTTGGAGAATTGTTGGTAGGTTAGAAGGGGGCCAAACTCAAGCCGAAGTAGCGCAAGCCATTGGAGTGTCACAAAGTGTCATTTCCAGGATCTGGAACCGTTTTTTGGAGAGTGGATGTGCAGGCCGAAGACCAGGGCAAGGTCGTAGACGGGCAACAACGCCCAATGAAGATCGGTAATTAGCGTTAACAGCTCGGAGGCACCGAAACAGGAACGCTACTCTTCTCCAACAACACCTTCGCTCGGCTACAGGCACCACGATTTCAACTCAGACTGTCCGAAACCGGCTCCATGCTGTAGTTCTGTATGCTCGCCGACCGATGGTATGTGTTAGATTAACATGAAGGCATCGTCGCGACCGCAGGGAGTGGGCAACCGAGCATGTCAACTGGAGGAGAAATGAATGGAGCAATATTCTGTTTTCTGACGAGTTCCGTTTTTCTGTGCATCCGGATAATAGGCGTATTTTCATCTGGAGGGACCGTGGCAGTAGGAATAATCCTGCGTTCGTGCACGAAAGTGTCAGATTTGGCGGTGGAGGAGTGTTGGTGTATGGTGGCATCTCCATTGACGGGCGCACTGACCTCTACATCATTCGAGATGGAGCTCTGACTGGTCGCCGATATAGGGATGAGATCCTCAGACCTATTGTAGTCCCTTACGCTGCAGCAATCGGAGATAACTTCATTTTAATGGACGATAACTGCAGGCCACATCGTGCAAACCTGGTGGAGGATTTCCTTTTCGAGGAAGGAATCGGTCGAATGGAATGGCCAGCGTGTTCCCATGAATCCAATCGAGCACGTTTGGGACACTCTAGGAAGACGAGTTTCTGGCCGCCAACAACCCCCACAAACTCTCCAAGAACTGGAAAGAGCTCTTCTGGAAGAGTGGGGCAGAATACCCCAAGTCGTCATTAATAGCCTCATTGAGTCCATGCCTCAAAGGTGTTCAACGTTGCTGGCCGCCCGTGGAAACCATACCCCCTACTGAAAATGATTTTCTTTGAAGAAAACACCTTTTCTTATTCTTTTTTTCTCATATGCACAAACTGTGTTTTTTTCCTTTTGTACACAAATTCGCAATAAAATGTATTTTTTTCTGCCAAACATGTGTAATTTATTCTCATATAACCTACTATGTCTGTCGACCATGTATCAATCAGCTAAAAAGTTTCCCAGATACAAAATCCACCTAAAACTGCAATATCCTTTAATTGTTTTGAGCAGTGTATTTAAACGTCAAATTTTCTACACGAATATAGTCTCTTTGTGCGTGCACCAGCGATTTTTGAAGGCTTCTCCCCTCAGAAAGGGGAAATCTGATGTATTAGCCCTCACCTGTTTAGTCTAGGGGGATTGAAAAGGGTTGATATAATATGGATGGAGTCACCATTGCATAGACCTTCTAATATATTTTTGCTCTGAGATTGAAAGTTAAAGCTTTTTTTTTTTTTACTCTTGTTTTCACAACTAAATATGCATATTTTTTCGCAAAATTTTAAAGAGAGCTTAGATACAGTTATATATTTATAACGGATTGAAATGTCAGAGCGTTCGGAAGATGAGAACAATTTTTTATTGCTATGTTAAAGGAGCCGACGCGAAAACAAACAAGCAAACAAAAAACGAGAAGAAAACATTTCTTTTACAACTAGATAACAATATTTTTTCACGAAATTTTTACATGGTCTGTAAAACCGTTTTATTTATCACCAATAAAGATTTCAAAGAGTTCGGACAAAAAGAACTTTTTATTTTAAAACTATGAGACGACCCTACGTAAACAAGAAAATGAGCGCTTTTATCACTAAATATCAATATTTTTTAAAGAATTTTTCATTTTAAAATATAATTTCATACAAAATCCAATTAAAGATATAAAATAATAAAAACTTGATGTTTCTTTTTAAATTTATTATCACAGGCTCGGACAACGCCGGGTGGGCGTAAGTTAGTTAATACTTAAAACTATTCCATCATAGCATAATTATCTTTTTTATATTTCTTAAAATTACTTTCTGCAAAAGCATACATTTAAAACAGCAAAGGTAACCATAGAAATAGCGAAAAACGTTATATTCCTTGCGTGTTGCTTAGCATATTTTAAAAAATATTTTCGTATTACTTATCATTTTTTCATTGCAAAGTTATGAAAACTATGGCCAAGTCAAAATGTTTGTTAGCTTTTTTTTATTAAAACATACAAATATTTTTCACAATTTTGTTCCATTCATATTTCATATAGTCTGCGTGTTCCAAAACCGTACATTTATAAAAAGGAAAAATAAACAGAGAAGAAAAAGAATAACGCGTATTTCATATACTTTGTGAATCATAATTTTCCGCAAATAGTTTATGTTATTTATCGTTTTCTTACTTTAAAAGATAGATTTATATTTATATTCTTGATGAAATAAGCCAAAAGAAAAAAAAATACTTTTTGCATAGTAAAGTACTCCTGTTATAAATTTCATCGATATTTTCTTTTTGATAGAGAAAGCATTTTAGTATCATTGAAATATGTTTCTAGAATATGCATTCTTTGATACCTGATTTCTACTTGTAGAAATAAATTTTTCTCGAGTATGAAATATTTACAAGTAAATAAATACACGCACGGTCCAAAATAAATATTTAAATTCATTGTTTTGAATAATTTAATGATTTAAACAACTTGCTTTTGAATATTTCATTAAACATATAGAACTACTAGACCCTTTCAGTATGACGTTTTATTTATAATATTTTCAATTTATTTATGTATGAAAAAAGGTTATTTTCAATTTGTAAAAATCTCCGTACTTCACCTGGATGCAATATGATACTTTATCTAAATACAGATAAACAACGGCGATGAAATGGGAAACATTGTGACAACTAATCTATTAAAAAAGAAATGAAACCACATTTGTGATGCACTAGGGTTTATTTACAGTTGGTCAAAGAATTAACATCGGTTGAATGGTCAAACATACACTATATTATACCGTTACTTGCATTTGTTCATTTTTTGACTAAATATTAAAAAGCAATCCGTTTCTTGAAACTTTTCCCTATTTGACTTCCACTAGATAAAACGGACCATGGCTCATGTTTCGCATGTTGGCATTGGCGGAAATAAAAGGGCAGATTCATAGCTAAATAGCTATTTGACACAGCACACTTCCACCTTGAGTTTTCTGAAGATCTGTTCAAGAACCAAATCTACTCTCGACGCATCTTGCTGTTCCTCTCCAGTTCACAACTGGTACTGTGGCAAAAAGCCTGGAGGAGCTACTACTCTAGGGGTAGCCGTGACTGCTAGTATCAGTCTGCTATTTCAAGATTCTTGAGTGGACACTTGACATGCCTGAAATTTGACAACGGTATCAAGATTTTCCCCATTTGTGGAAAGTGCAAGACTGCACTGTCCACCCCTGACCCTCTCCTTTCCTGTTTGGACTTGACTAGGAGTGACAATTTGGAGTGTCCTTTCTTCATCGTTTTAGACTTCCTCCAAATTTTTTGACCCGTGGACTTGATCTAGCCCATTGGCTAGATCATTTAGGATTAGAAACAACAATAAAACAGACCATCGATTCTGTGACGTCGATGGGGTTATCCTACATCCAGTCATAAAAGAAGAAATGGGAATTAGGGTTTCGCGTTTATTCTTAGGAAGTATTGTCAGAGTTTGATAATTAACGATGTCTACGGCAATGGTAAATTTTCCTGGAAGAAACATTTTCCATGATCTAACGTGTTTCGTATTTTGTTCCTGAAAAGCGGATGTTTGATTAGGTCGCATTTATATACGATTCTTACGTTAGGATTTTATGAACAAGAACTTACAAGGAAGGTCTCCTTAAAGCGCATACTCAGAAAATTTTGAAAGAAATGCTAATGAAGCTACTCATGTATGTAATGAAGGTACGGTGAAATTTAGCTGCGTAATCCCAATAGAAAAACTGCAAAAAAATAAAATACTTTCAAGTATTTGGCGCAAAAAGACGCGATTTGGCTAGCAACATTTTGTCCTCGCCAAACGCAAACGATTTTAATGCATTTTTAAATTGCATGTAAAATGATTATTCGAATACGCAATACTTAATGAATTTAAACTTAAACTATGAAATAGGTTATTATTTTTTGTATAATATATATAAGCTGCTTCAGGTTGCAGTTATTTAATTTTATCACTGAAAAAATATGTTCTATGTTTTGGAAGCTGCAAATATCTATTTTATGTTATTGTGAATCTGACATTTAAGTTATGCCTATTATTGAATTATTGAATCTGATTTTTTTTTTTTTAAGTTGCAAATGTTTATTTTCCCTTTTAGTTAACAATCGAAAAAAATATATATATGAATGTGTAAGGCATATTAAAGTAAACGAAGAGTTTGAAGGAATTTTTGTTATGAGACCTATGAGATTTTTGTAAAATTTGAAAGCGTAAAATAGTCATTAGCTAAAAAAAAATTATAGGAATGGATTAATCCTAGGGCTCATGATACCATACCCTCTTGTTCAGAATCGTTTGCATTTTGCGTTCAACATTTTCAACTCTCTGTACATTTTCAGTAATATTAATTAAAAATAATCTTTAAATCAGATTAAATAAATCACTCACGTTTTTTTTTCTCTATTTATTACCGATTGAATGGAATTTTGCTATTGCTTTATCCTCCATTCCACAATTTTTTCTAATTTAAACGGCTTCACCGGTTATCGAAGTAATTTTTAAATGTATTTTAAAAGGAAAAGCCCGATGACAAACGGATTCGTTATACATTTACATATCGAAGAAGTAGTTGTTTCCATAGCAACATTACTTTTTTCTTGAATTGACAACGTTCAGAATCCGGCTTATTTTTGAGCTTGAAACAATTTTAATCAATTTAAATTTTGTTTTATATCGTAAAATACAATCGTTAAATTTCATTATATGTACATATAAGTGTGTACACAAAATTGTAGTTAGAAAAATTTATTTATTTATTATGTAAGTTAAATTTACATAAAAAAGTTCAGCATGAAAAAGCTTTTCCTTAACCCATTACCGCCCAGCGATCTATTTCTAGATCACCTACAACCGAGCAAAACTTTAAATTTCAATACCAGTATTTTAGTACTGAAATTTTCTCATTATCTAATTTCAAATTTTGAATCATTAAATAACTCAGAATTACTATATTGGAAAAACTGGTGTCGAAGAATTAAAAGAAGTGTAAAAACAGTTGGGCGTTAACGGGTTAAAGAGTATTTGTCATAAAAGCTTATTTTTTTTTAAATTTCATTCCGTCGCCAACCGGTGATAAATCGCCAAATAAACGGAATTTTAATATTTTTTTACAGACGTTATATAGAGGTTCCGCAGAAATTTTTTTATAAACGTATATATACTCATAAGAAGAACATTCTGTAATTTTTTCAAAAATTTCTTAGTATGCGCTTATGGAGACCTTCCTTGTTAGTCGCATTTATGGCTTATTACATTTAGGCACGTTCACCATGTATTTAAAAATATGGGAGTGCTCAATATTTTTGGCCAATGCTATATATTTGTAGACTTTTATATATGAAACTCAATCTTGTCCTTTGATATTAATGCGTAAAAAACGTGATAAAATGAAAGAGAAATATCCTTAGGAAACACTGACATCCGCGTGCAGAGTGAATCCTTAGACTAGTTTAAATATTGATCTATACTCAGTCGTGTGTCAAACAAATTTATAATCTATAAAACATGTTTTAATACCTTCATTTAGTATGCACTAAAAAGTGTTTTTTTCTCTCTATATTATGATATCAAGTTAATCTTAATGTGGTAAAGAAAAGACATGTTACTTTTCACATTTCAATGCTAAGATATACGTTCGTAATCACGGTACTTAGAACAGATATATTCGAAGTAGTGTGTACTAAATTATTTTAATGAGTTCGAAAAGACATTCTTACTATTTATGAATACAATAAAATCCCCAAATATATTCATATCAATAAATTATCCAGTAGTATTTACAAAATCGAAAATATAAAAAACGGCTTGCGTAGAGAACAACCTTAGCTATATAATGCAAAAAAGTAATTTAAAAATAGTGAAATACAAAGGAGATTTTTTTTTATCTATGATCGTTCATAATGTCATTTTTAACATAATAATTATTTGTACAACCTATTTTCACAGACATTATTTTATTTTCAAATACAAGCAGTGTAGATGTCTAAAAGTCTTAATAATTTACTTTTTAAACTACACAAAACGAGTCAATCTTCGTACGAAGCAGAAAACATAACATCAGTGACTGAAAATGCCTGAGAGCGAGCGACAGGAGAAAACATTTTTACTGTTTTACAATTTTTAACAGATTGACTAGTTTTGTGTAGTTTTAAAAGTATTTTTAAGACTTTTAGACATGTACACTGCTTGTATTTGAAAATAAAATAATGTCTGTGAAAATAGGTTGTACAAATAGTTATTATACAAAGGAGATATTTAAAAAAAATTCACCCATAAGATTAACATTAGTGAGCGGGTGTTTCCGCGTGAAGGAAGTAGCCTCTTAAGGGTTAATGATCAAGACGATTTCCATCAGAAGAAAATGACGCATTCCGAAGGTTTTATGTTCGATTGTAAAACTATTGAATACATTGAGCAGCAAGAAGACTCTGATGACACAATAACAATGGCATAGTTGACAACTTGTGCAGTTTTTTATTACCACTAAAAATTACTAGAAATTTTTGCTTTATTTAACCGCTAAAAATTGTTAGATTTCGGCGATTGAATTAAGCAGCATTTACAATTAAATTTTAGTGTAAAACTGAGTTGCGCCGCCAGACTGGCACGTCAACCGTCGCACCCAAGTCCTGAGGGACATTTAATGCGCACGACCAGGAGGGTCCTCCTGTATGCGCTGCGACCGGTGGGAGCACCGCCACCTGCGTATCACTCCCATTGAACCCAATTGAATGACGACATAGGCCGTTGCGATTGTGGTGATTCTCAGCCCATTTTGGGAACCACCACGTTACACTTTTGGACGAGCCGGAGTCCCCCAACAGCTTCGGGACTGGACACCCAACAGGTAACCAGGTCCTAGGCCTTAAGTCGGGTTTTTCTTGCTCTAACAGAAAATTTTAGTGGTAAGAAAAAAACGATACGTTGGCAGCTATGCAATGGCGTAATATAGCAGCAAAGAAACTTTTATCATCCAACACACCCAAAAAACCATCAAGGACTTCTTCAAATGAACAATTTCAATCTCCTTTTTTATAAAAATTTCAAAAATGCCGATTAAAGAACTGTAAATATGTAAATTACCATAAAGACCATAAATACAAATAAACTGTGTGTAAATTTATATTTCATCGCCTTAGTTAGTAACGATTTATGTATTCAGTAAAATATCGTTATAGTGAAATTCTGGAGACCACCTATTAAATTATCTATACTGAAAAATTTGTTAATGTGAAATTCCAATATGGCGTTTAAAAAAAGGGGGAAATTTGAATGCACATTGAATAAATATATACCGTATATACTCGTGTATAAGTCGAAGACTTTTTGACAAAATTTGGGAGTTGAAAGTGAGGGGTCGACTTATACACGAGTTAGTAAAAACAAAAATAAATAAAAAATATTTCACACTCCGAAAGAAGTGTGAAATAGCGGAGTGAAAAACCGGAATCCCCTGGTCTAGGTTGGAAAGAGAGATAAAAGCAGACAATGGTCCTTTCCTTATGATTGACAGGAAAAAAAACTAAACAATAATGTTTGTGTAAATGTTCTACACCCATTTTCTCTTGGGATAGAATTCCTTTCAATACAGGGACATTCCTTTCAATATTTTAATCCCCTTTTTAAAAAGAGTTCAACTTCAGAATGTTTCTAGATTTCTCTCCTAAAAGTCTTACAACACAAAGAAATACTATATTTTAGCAGTCTAAGAAGTTGTTTATAAGGCTTAAATAGATTTTTCAAACATTTTTTTCTTTTTAAATATTATTAAATTGATGTGAATAGGCTTCAAAATAGTTTGAGCTTCTTCAGTTTTACGTAATTATACAGTTTTAAAACGTTGAATTTAAAAAAAAAGGTCTGATTAGAAACATTAAAAACAAAATGTTTACTAATTTAATGAAAAATAATTAATTATTATTAATTTTTTTTTTATCCTTGATTACAAATCATTTTTCAACATACTACCAGAAATGTGGTTCGACTTATACACAAAAATTCAATTTTTTTCAAAATTTTGCGTAAGAATTGGGGGGGGGGGTCGACCTATACACGAGTCGACTTATACACGAGTATATATGGTATATATATTATTACTATACTTATATTAAATTTCATTTAACATCTAAACATGGCAGTAAATAATAAATATACAGTAGGGGGAAGGGGAGCACAGTGGGACAAAAGGCATTTTTCCTACCATTCAAATACTCAACAATTAGAAAAGTATGCATCATTTAGTTAACCTGTATGGCAACACTGTATAAACTAGTCTCAGTCACATTTCATTTTGTAGAGAACTTACAGCCATTTTTGTTTTTACTATCACTGTTGGAAAAATAAGGTAAATTTTACTTTCTTAGATTTGAGCAATAAAATATCATCCAATAATGAATATCATTGCATTAATTTAAAGCTTAAACTTTCTTCATTACATGTGTGCAATGTTCTTAATTCTATTAATAAATTTTGTGAAACTTTTGACTTTGGATTTAAAAATACACCTTGGAGGGTACAGTGGGACATGTTGATAGGAGGAGACCATTCACAGAAGAGCCACAACCAGGGTGCTCCAATTTAAATTTATCTCTGGTGGAAAACCAGAAAGTTGATGAATCTGTTTTGTCACCAGAACTAATAAGGCCTCTACCAAAATGCCATGCACCTGATAATTCTAAGAGGATCCGAAGGAAGAGGAAATCAGAAGTATTGACTGATACACCTGTAAAAAGTAGAATATAGCAGGAAACATTTGAAAGAATTGAAAAGCAAAATAAAAGTAAAAAGAAGTATTCTTCTAATGTTTCGAAATTGATAACCAAAAAAAAAAAAATTGTAAATAAAAATTTATGGGAAAGACGAAGATTGGAAGCTCTCTTCAAGTGATAGTGTTTTTGACGATGAGGTGGAAGAAAGAGAAAGTAATTTTAAGGATGATATGGTAGAAAGAGAAAGCGTTTCTATTAATATTGGAGATTTTCTATTACTCAAAGTGTGTGGGAAAAAGAAAGAAGCCATATGCTATTATGTTGCAGAAATCATAAATAAAAGTGAAATTGACTTTGAAGTGAAGTATATGAATAGACTTTTGCCAGCATACAATTTTGTCTTTGATGGTGAGACAAGATATTCAGCTGTTCTTGCTGATATTGAAATGCAATTACCAAAACCCATTTCCTGTAGACTTCCAAGGTTATTTCATGATAAAATGAACTTTTGAGAACTTTTTGTTATCCTTTAATGTTTAATTTGATGTTACTTTATTATTTTCAATTCATCATACATTATTTTGCAAAGAATTTTTTAAATGTGTTTCATTATTATAACTATTTTTAAGTCTTATCATTTGAAAATGTCTTTCATATCTTCTATGTTCAATATCTAAACCTGTATTTAATAATGATAAATGTGCTGTGATAATATAACTAATTTTGTATGTGCCTTACTCACCGTCCCACTGTACCCCATTCCTTGTCCCACTGTGGCCCGCCAGGGGGCACAATGGGACATCTTCAGTAACTTTTGAAAATTATATATTTTTTAAGAATATAATAAGTATAAATTATGGAAAAAATTACAATGAAAGCTAAAAGTTGCCAAAATATTGCTCTGTATTTGTTTTATTTTTTTAATTAAAAGGGAAGAAATTATCATAAAACAAGTGAAAATTGTCTCACTGTGCCCCCTCTCCCCTATTAATAAATTGTGAACTTACTAGTTAGAAATAGAATAATTATAAAGTTTATTAAATTTCAAGATTTTAATTGTAACTATTATAAAACAATTATAATTTATATTAGCTACTTGACGGATTAAAAAACCTCACTTGATATCTGCTGTTAATATAACTTTATTTCTTCACAAAAAAAAAAAAAAAAAAAAAAAAAAAAAAAAAAAAAAAAGTTTTTTTTTTTTTTTTTTTTTTTTTTACACTGAAGTTGACAAAGCATTTTTCAAAACATATTGTATTAAAATGTTTTCGAACATTATTTTGCTGGGAATAATTACTTTTTAAGAGTTTCAATATTCTACAGAGCCCCTTTTGATCGTACAACACAATCTTTGGTATTTGATAGACAATCATCAACTTCATTTTCATTTTCGTCTGTCTCCGAATGTTGCACATTGTCATATGTCCGAATGTACTACATTGAATTTCCGACGAATGTTTTCTTCCAAATTATACTTTTTCAATGGAGATATTTTTTTCTTGTCAACTCAACATTCGTAAAACTGAAATAACTATTCTTTTTAAGCTTTCAATAAATTCGTTAATTTGAAAAATTCGTTAATATGAAATTCGTTATAGTGAATATTTTTATAATGTGAAAGCATAAGACGTTTTTTAACAAAACAAAAATTATTTGTTAAACTGAAAAATTCGTCAAAGTGACATTCGTTGAACCGAAATTCTACTGTATACGGTTTATCGGAGGTTTAGGTTTATCCGATGTGAGTTTGGTTCATATTATCTCGAATAATCGGGACTCTACTGTACCAATAACTAGACTTTAATTGGCATTCTATTTTCGCGTAGTAATGTACAATTTTTAAAAAAATTTGCTCAGAAATGACAGTATGAACTTACTACGCTTTTTTAAGTATACACTGTTAAAAGTTTTGTGGTGGGTTGAACAAATTTTTGTTGCTGCAATAGCTGCAACCATAAGATGGTAAAATCTCGTTCCAACATGTTGGAACAAGATTTCAAAAATTCTATTTTTTGTAGAACAAATGCCATATCTTAGAACTATACTTGATTTGTATGTTTTTTGTAATTAGAAGAATATTTCTATAATCAGCGGTTTAAGAGACAATCGGCATTGTATCTGTTTCGAATCAATTCGTTACATAATAATGAACGTAGTGAGCATCAGAACATTAAATTGCTATGTGCTGTGCATTAAAAATTGTTCACAAACAAAATGTTTTCAGTGAAATATTATTTAAACCCTTCTTAAAAGCAAATATTTAAATATAAGTTAAAAAATCTGTTTTCTCTAATTAAAATTAATAGAAAAATATTTAGGTTAATCCGTTTCGCGACAAGCGTTTTTTCAATTCTTTTAATTTTTACACGACAATTATTTTTAATAGAATTTTTCATGTTATTGAATTTCTGAAAATCTGCTACAAGATAAGGCAATTTGTTTTGTTTTTTCAAATTCAGTTATGTTTAAGTTCAAGGATTCTTTGCACCCTATGCGTCATGTAAACGTGCTGCTCGTCGCGAAGGGATTAAAACAGTAGTTCGAAAAAGCTAAGTGTGTTTTTTTAGCGAACTACAACTATTTTATCTGAAATCGCTATATGTACAAGTAAAACTACTAGTTTTAAAAAATAGTGACTACTAACTATTTTTCAAAAGTAGTAACTATTTCGCCATTTTCAGATTTTGTCAACTAATTCAATCTACACTGATAATAATTGACAACACGGATTAAGAAACCAAGTGGCCTTTCGTTATATCGCGTCTGCTGAAATACAATCAAGTGCGATATAACCGTGGGATTTATATATTAAGAAAGATAACGTACAAGAAAATCTTGGAAAAACAAGGAAATCCGTCTAGAAAAATTTAACGTAAGATCTGTCAGGTAACCGGGTATTGGTATATACAAGTATATACAAGTGTATACAAGCAAGTAAGACTATTTTGCACTTCCTATTATATAATATGATTATATGATAGGAAGATTTTTTTTCGGTAGGCTTTCTTTACATTTCTGTATAAAGTGGTTTCCATTTTCGGGATAAGTAGAAAGTGGCCTTACATGCTTATGTAGTCGCTACAAATATTATATATCGATACAAATAAAGCGATTCTAAAAGAAGAAACTCGGAATTCAAACATGAATATCTAATAACAGACCTTCCGCCACTATTTTTGTTGGTGCATCCTATCGGATAGCGTGTTGGATATGAAAACTAATTTATGCATAATGTTTGCACTGACCTTTCACGTTTAATGGGGAAAGTTCGCAACACTGTTAAAAATTTGTAGCAAACTGTCCAGTCGTTCGACCTTTTTCATTTTATAGAAAACGGTTTCACTACACAACCGTAATTTAACACTATTCTGACCATAATATAGGCCAGAATACAGTTAAATTATGGTTATACAAACGTTTTGTATAAAAACAGTTGAATAACTGGACAGTATGTGCTGTAAATGTTTAACAGTGAAGTTACAAGGTAATTACCATTGATTTGTAATTCGAAAACTTTAAAGTATTCGTTATATGCCGATCAAGGCAGTTCAATATTATTATTTTTTGTCACAATGTCAAAAAATAATGAATCTACAAATAAAGCGATTCTAAAAGAAGAAACTCGGAATTCAAACATGAATATCTAATAACAAGTAAGTAAACATAAGGGCAGCAAGAAATCTTTGATGAATCAATGACATCATACGACGCATTACTAAACACTGCAGCTGAGCTTTGTCGCAAGATGTTGCACGAATACATTTTACAAAAAAGAAGCAAGTTACGGCCACTTATTTTTTAGAATGGCATATTTTCCCCCTGAAGTAGCATTGAAAGTACCGTCAGTGCTCGTACAAACTACTGATTTTTTATATCGCGTTACTCGCTACACGGCATTTTTTTTAAAAGTAGTGCGTTACACTACACACTACAAGAAAAAGTAGCAACTACTGTAGTTTCGGTACCTGTAGCTCGCTACTTATAACAACTGGGTTAAAATGTAATTTTTCGCTTTTATTCATCAAGGATGAAAAACAATACACTATTCATTTCAATTATACATTATTTTACAAAGAGTTAAATATTTTAAATACTTTATGATTTGATATTTTATATTCACAAATTATATTATCACTATTTGTAAATGATTTCTTTTTTTATCAAAAATATTTTATATAAAATACATAATAGAATAGAAACAGAAGAATGTATTTCCAGTAAACATTGTATCGAATGTTATGCAAACGTTTTCACATTGTTTATATTATTTATTTTACAAAAACAAACTTTACATTATTATTAAATTTTGAATCGATACTACAAAAGAAAATACTTCCCACTTCACAATCCATATACATGAAACAAATATCATTGCTTTGAAACAAATATCATTGCTTTGTGACTTGAATAAAGAAAATCTTCTTTTATCTTCAAAACACGGTTTCGGAATATACATCCTTTGTATTTATGGATTTAGATTTGCAATGTAAACTTTTGGACGGAATAAATGATTTACTATCAAATATTTTACTATTTGCTTATGTATTCGTAAATATTAAAGAGTAGTTTGTTTATATATTTGAACTTGTTTAAAATATTGTACCTACACTGCAAAAAATTATTGTTGATTTTACAGTATAAAACTGGCACCCCAGCTGCCAGTATTATACCGTAAAATTAACAGTATTAAACAGTAAAATAAGCAGTAATACGCTGCCGCGCATGCGCGGTAGCGTATTACTGCTTGCGCGGCAGCGTATTACTGCTTATTTTACTGTTTAATACTGTTAATTTTACGGTATAATACTGGCAGCTGGGGTGCCAGTTTTATACTGTAAAATCAACAATAATTTTTTGCAGTGTAGATTTTGATAATAATTGATATATGCTTAACTTCAATATAATACGTTACTAAAAATTTTCTTAGAAAGTATTTTTGGCGAAAAATCTTTTTCGGCCTACTACAACTACAATACATTGTATAAGAAGGTTTATTTTTTATAACACATATGTGATTCATAATGTTTGGGGCTGAGCATTTGTCGCGCAAAAGAGAGAAAAAAAATGAAAAATCAATGAAAAACTTTGTACATTTCTGATATTTTTCACACAGAAAATATTTACTAGATTGAATTAACTTGCTACAAGCTTACATTTTGTAAATATCACTTATATAAACATTAATGTAAAATTTTTAATTTTTTAGTTCATTTCACATTTTTACAAGATTAGTAATTTGAATCAAGTGAACATAATTTTGATATAAAATACTATGCATTAAGTTTACTTGAGTCCCATATTTCTTTCTTCCAGTAATGCATTTTTGGTATGGAATATGGTTCTTCAACGTCTATCGTGATTCATCTTCCAGGCGTGTATGAATGCAAGAGTTGATTTTAATAACTAGCTACCGCTTTAGGAAAGATCTTTCAAAATTTACAAAAGTGCAAAATCGGGTAGATATTTCTATCTACATTATTTGGATTTATTTAAACCTTAATTTGCTTCATGCAGAAATTGAGACTACAGACGTCAATCAATTATCCCCCTGTCCATAGTAATCTTCTTGCAAAGAAACGGGAACGGTTATCAACTGAGAATAATTCGTTTTGTTGTAGGCAAGTTCAAATTGTATTGAACCACTCTGTCCGTGAAAGGTACATTTGAGACACGCTTGGAGCATTCAAAGTAATATGATATTCATAGATTATTTTCACTCTATTAGTCGTACTGTCGCGGACACTATAGGTCTATTGGCTCAGAAAGTAACCATAACACAGACATTAACAATAAAAATGATTTTTTTAAAGCAATATGTAAGAATGGTGGCACTAGAGGGGCACATTTAGACTAACGTTAGATTGAAATTAAGCTTGAAATACGAAACAATCAGTAGGGGAATGCCATTCCCAAAAAATTTAGTGAATTCAAACACTAACATATAGCAGAGTGGCTATTCTGGAAAGGTTCACCTCATATCAATAAAGATACTATAGTTAGCACTATAAGCTGTAACTGAAAACACTAAAGAAAATCACTTTACACTACTTCAATAGCATAACAAGGGAACCGCATGGATTCCAACTTTTTTTATTTCAAATACCAAGTTTCGACATCTTACAACGCTATACTATCAGGCAAATATTCAACTCCAGAAAACAGCTCATAATGGACGATGACTATTTAGCACGTGGCGAAAATAAATAATTTTGTGAATTTTAGAATTTAAAATACTCTTATACACAGTTAGTATTTAAAAAAAAAAAGATACACCGGATTTTATTTGCAGACAGTTTACGATAAAACATACGAAAGGTGTCATTGTATTTTGAATATTGTCTTCTTTCAAAATATGAATGCAATCTTTGAACTAGGGTCGTCTGCATATTAAAAATTCCACAACCTCCAATTTTTCAAATGGTAGCACTCACTATTTGAGATTCTTGGATCAAATCAGCCTGGAAAAGTATAGAATTTATGTACTTTTGTGAAATCTTCATGCAGTTAGAAGAGGTTAACATTTGAGGATGTTAAAGTTAAATTCACACGACGACTTTAATTTATATCTTGTCAAGAAATCATCCGATTAAAAAGTTTTGTTTACAGTTTGATACATTGAGTAAACCCCAACATATTTCAGGCATTTTTTTTTTTTACTCAAAAGCGTAATTGCAATTATGAAAAATTATTAATAAATTTATAACAAAAAAATTATGAATTATAACTTATTATAACTTATATCGAGATATAGCAAAATTTTACTTTTCAAAGGTGTAATGGATAACATTCTGTTACCGTTCAATCGCATCTGTGAAAACCATAAACATCAAGAAGAAAATTTATGTGAAAAAGTCTTTTAAATAACTTTAACAGATAAGAATTTTTTTTTGTTTATTACATAAATAATTTTCTCTACTATTTTACTAGTGTAAATTTAGAAGTTTTACCTTTAAAATCTTAATTTAATTTTTCTAAATGTGTGGATGGACTATTTATATTTTTTCTTTTATAATTTTATGAAGATATAATAAAAAATATATACAAATTACACTTTTCTCCAGGATACCTTGATGCATGAAACTCAAATATGGTATCAAAGTTACCATTTAAATAAAACAGGTTAGTGCAATATTTAATATGCAGACGATACCTATTCCAAAAACTGCATTCATATTCTGAATGAAGACAATATTCGGAGTCTAATGACCGCCGCTTTGGTGTGATTGTATCGTAAACAGTCTGCGAATAAAAGCAGGTGAATATTTTTTTTTTTTTTACTAATAGTGACTGTATATTCAATATTCATAAAGGATGATATGGACATATAGGATGATTTTAAAATATTTTCACAATCTTTGGGGTGGATAGTTAAACAGTACACAACAAAATACATTTTATATATATATTTTTTTTAAATGCAGGGTCCGAATCTATTTATTCAGTAAAAATACCGGGTATCACTATAGACCGAACCCGGATTTTTATTCATAACTTTAACAGTAATAAAGATACGAGTTGCAATTTTCAAACTCGACGAAAAATCTCCGGGCCAGGATGGATTTTCGTCCAGTTGGAAAATTACAACTCATATGATTTCCTTACCAATTTGAATAATTGTGTTAAAATTAATCCAGAATAATAAAGATTTAATAAATTTACAACAGACACATCTTTTTTTTTGTGTGTGTGTATTAAATGCAACAACTGGTAGGACGAGCCACCAATCTTATCCAAAAAGCACTTAACAAGACCCGTGTTATTTCAGAATGTAATTGACAATACACACGGGCTCATTAACCAAAATACTGAACATTTACAGAAACTTTCGCGGTGTTTTTTAATTTCACACTAAACAAGGTAAGTATGTTGAAAATTTAATTAAACTACTTTATTTTTTACTATTTTCAAGTTATGAACAATATTTACGTTCAGATCAGAGTGAGACACCCTGCAAGTTTGACGGAATAAATAGATTATGATCCTGGTTTCCCATTAAAAAAATTATTTGCTTTACCCGCAACATTAAAAATTTTGTATATTAAACCGAATATGAAGTAAAAAAAAAAAAAAAGTTATGTATTCTCTGTAAAATCAACGCAATTTGAACACCGGGAATTGAATTTATTTATTAAAGGTTAAATTTTAATTCTTCATAGATGCACCATTGCTCAGTAGGGTTAAGCTGTGTGCTTTTATAAATTACTGTTTCAAAAAATTATAATTTCTATCATTAATTAGCAAAAAACTGTTAATTCAGTACCATTACCAAAATACGCCACAACAAAGATAAAACCTGTCAGCTATGTACTATATTCTACGCATTATGGATAAGTAATTTAAATTACAGAACTAGATGGTACCCGTCAAAACTTGACGGAAAAAATTACAATAGCAATATTAGTAAAATAAGCTTCTTTATTACATAAGTATGAAACAATCTTTCTCTTATGAAACAATCTTTCAAATATTTTATTAAAAAAAAATTTCCCCCAGTGAATTACGTTATTATTTCCGATGCAAACTCCAAACAAACAATCCGTAAACAAAATGGAAATCAGTTTGACATTACCGCCCTATTCCCCACGGCAAGAAAGAAAATTTCCTGAACCTATGAAGTATCATACAAATAGCATATCCCTACGTTCATCTCATATTCAGTCAATAAAAGAACATATTAAATAAGGCACACATTCCCCCCCCCCTGTGATAATGCAACCGAATGAGCTCCTATGCGCATGTGCATTGCTTCTCTCCAAACGCACCGTCAAAATTCGACGTTAAAAAAAGTTTTAAAATGTTTTGATCAAAATTTTTAAAATGTCTTCTTTAATAATTGTTCGTTTTAAATCCATATCTTCTGAAACGCATCTATTGTTTTAAGCTAAGCAATTTTTATGTAAAGATGAAGAATTTTTTTTACAATAATAAATCAATCTACAGAAAAATAAGATTTTTAATGTTTTCAAGTGTAATTTATTTGTATGGTTTCTTCATTCCTTTACATAATCAGGATGATTATTCCCTTTCCATAATTAACAGAAATAATGTAAATAAATAAATATCCAAGATTATTTTTGATTCTGTTTTCATTAATATATTGTAAATTTTATTGTTAAAAGTTACTGATAAATGACTAATACTTTAGTAAATGGGGCTTTTCATAATTATTATTGTTATTATTATTATTATTATTATTATTCTTTTTTTGAGATTTAATGGCAACATTCTTCCGTTTGTTTATTGGGCGCTACAGTTTGGCGAAATATTTGAGGTACTTTTCGGTTAGCAGGGCGCCAATGAAGTATATATATATATATATATATATATATGTATATATAGTATATACATACATAGATACAAATATATATAATGTATGTAGTTTTGTTTTTCTAGTATTGAATATTTACGTGGTTTATAGATTTTGGTTGGCTTTTGTGATAATGATTCTGCAAGTAATTTTCCATTGGAGTTTGTTATTATGTGTGTGTATATATATATATATATATATATACTTAATTGGCGCCGGCTAACGGAAAAGTACCTAATTTGCATATAGTTTTTTTTTCTTAATCGTACGACGGGATAATGCACGGAATTTCGACGGGATAATGAATATTTTTTATGGTACCAGAATATTTTTCTGTATTTTATAGTTATATTAAGAAATACATATTTTTATGATTTGCTGAATCACTTAGTTGTTTACTTTTTCATGCATTATATTATTGAAGGTTGTTAGTTCTCTTATTCGTTTAAATATACCCTACTTATATAAAAATAGCGTGTGTTCTCTGTGGGGTTTCGCATAAACGTTGTAAAATTCAGGTTATTTGATTTTATCCAACTTTGCTGTCATAACAGCTGATGAAGCAGCCATTTTCGGCGATTTTTTTGTTACCTGTAAAATGTTTGTTTTTGGTATAGACCGAACTAAGAAAAAATTGAGTACTTTTCCATTATACGGACACCATTGTCGCCAAGCATATATTTACATGTATGGCATGGTGTCGGTATACCGGAAAAGAACCAAAATTTGCGATCGGTCAAATAATTGAATTTCGTTAAACATTAAATTTTCTGGTACTTTTCTATTATCCGGTCGACAACTTTTCATAACAAAAAATTATCGCCAAACTGTAAAATTAAACGCCAAAAATACAGTCCGATTTACTTGATGTCAGAAGCATTATACGTGTTTGTTACGTCATCAAGTGGTTTTTAATTCGAGATTTGCGTCTATTTTTCATTATGTTTTACTGATTTATTAGTTATTTCATTAATTAAAATAACAATTGTGTCCTTAAATTCATGCATTTTATTTATTTATTTATTTTGATATTCCAATGGCAACGTTCTCCCGTTTATTTGGCGTTACAGTTTGGCGATAGTTTTTTGTTATGAAAAGTGGTCGACACGGGATAATAGAGAAGTACCAATTTTCTTATTTTTAATCTGAGAAAGAAACAATAATCATGGATTTAATTAATTTTGCAATATGCGGTGCAACCAAAATAATTTTGATTAAATCAGTACAGATATCGCAGACGCACCTGGGTTATTTTTTGGCACCTAAATGACGATTTTTGCTTTGTATGGCAACCTGGTGTTTTATAATAAATTTGAATATGTGTGTAAATAAATAAAATAAAATAGGTACTTTTATGTTAGCTGGGCGTCAAGGATAACTCACCAAATCTTGTTTCAATTGGAATCATTTAAATTGCAACATTTTACGTGAGATTTGTTATTCATATTGATATGTTTACGTTTAGATATTTTATTATGATTATATTCTAGCTAGTTAAGTTTTTTTTTTAAAGATTTTATAGTACAATGTTAAAATATTACCTAGTTGATATTAGTTAATGTCAAAAGATTGGCGAACCACAGGGTTCAGGGAAAAAACTCTATGCCTTCAAAAGTGGGAGTTGTCAACTTTATGACGTCATAAGCAGGAGTAAATGTTTAATTGAAAATTACAGCTAATTAATTAAATTTTCGAACAAACAAATGCACGATAACAAATCTGTGTCCTAATATCTTTCATTTAAAAAAAATAATGGTGCAATTTGATGCAGTAGTTTGTTCTAACGGATTGTCGAAAGAAATCGCTTAGCGTTTTAAATAGATGGATGTTAAAATATTACCTAGTTTATATTAGTTAATGTCAAAAGATTGGCGAACCACAGGGTTCAGGGAAAAAACTCTATGCCTTCAAAAGTGGGAGTTGTCAACTTTATGACGTCATACGCAGAAGTAAATGTTTAATTGAAAATTACAGCTAATTAATTAAATTTTCGAACAAACAAATGCACGACAACAAATCTGTGTCCTAATATCTTTCATTTAAAAAAAGAATGGTGTAATTTGATGCAGTAGTTTGTTCTAACGGATTGTCGAAAGAAATCGCTTAGCGTTTTAAATATATAGATATGATTTACGACATTGTTCCGCAACTAGATGATATTCAAACAAATCAAGATAACAAGGTTTATTTTTCAGTTCCATTTAAATTTATTGTAATGTAATAAAAATGCACAGCATTTTCTATAGGATACCGATATGTAATTTAAGTAAAAGTGTTTAAAAGACATTGAAATGTGAACGGATGTTATTTAAATAGATGGAATGATATGATTTTCCTTTTCTTTTAAGATCTTTGTTTTGTAATAAAAGCATGCTGTCGTTACTATAAAAATACTGAAAGATAATTAAAAAAAATTTGAACTTGTTAAAAACACAAGACCGTGATCAGATATTACTTAAATATTTGCTTTTGGGTTTACTTAAGTAAAAATACCGCAAGTAAAATTGTGTTGATGGAATTATTTTTCCATCATTTCCTATAAACAATCAAATAAAACACAATACTTCCATTAAACTATGTTTTTGTAATATGGATATCTGTGAGCTAATATTGTGCATTTATGTTTAATTAAAAAAATAATGATAATAATTTGAAACAAACCATATAAATCTAGCAAATTGGCAATATATTTTTATGGCCATTCCGTAAACAAGAATTTTTTGTAAAAATCATCAGGAATTTCAGCATATAACAGATTGTTTGGCGAGCAAATGTTTAATTATTTAAAGGGCGAAATATTTCAAACTAAAATAGTTCCGTCAATGGTTATGTGCATACATGAAACAAGAAATACCCCCCCCCCCCTCACTCCCTCATTCGATGTGATGCAAAATTATCCTATAAAATTAATAGCGGTACGAATCGATTGAGAATAATGTTTAACGTTAAATAGTATGCATTTATTAGGGTTTGGAGGTCATCTACATATTGCAATTCAAACTGATTTTTAAACTTTTCTGAAATGCGCATTTTATTAGACATTATTTTCGATCTCAGCTATTTTAAATGTAGATCCCGAATCTATTGCTGTCGGAAATTTTCGTCGTGAAATTTCTAATAACAATATCGGCACTTGTGTGCAAAACTTAAGCAACAAACACAAAATGCTAATTTCTCAACACGTGAGTACTCAAAAGGAAATTCTATAAACAGCAAGTGTAGAAAATAGGTACTACCCTAACAGCACAGAAAGTCGATGTGAAGTCATCTTGACATCACAAATGGTCACAATTGTCACAGTCATTACAATGAACAGAAATGTGATATCTTTCATTCGTCTCATTTTTACTCTCAAATGATTGTTAACACTGAAAAGTCACTGTGACTGTTGCTTTGTGCTGGGTCACCAGGTGACATTACAGTGAAGTCACCTTGTGATTCTCAAGTCACTGTCAGTTGAAGACTGAACTTTGAAGTCATTGTGAGCATTGCATTGTGATGAGTCGTCAAATAATATCACAATGAAATCGCATGGTGACTTTTCGGTGATCGACACTCTATTGTGAAGTCATCATTGCACTCCTTTGTGAAAAATCACCAGATGATTTCATCTATCATGATGACTTTACAATGGAGTGTCAAAATGACAGTCACACGAGAGTCACAAGATTACTTCATTGTAAAGTCACCTGGTGACTCGTCAAAAAGCAGCAGCCATGGTGACTGTTCAGTGGAGTGACGAAATGAGAGTAAAAATGAGACGAATGAAAGATATCACATTTCTGTTCATTGTCGTGACTGTGACAATTGTGACCATTTGTGATGTCAAGAAAACTTCACATCGACTGTCTGTGATGTTAGGGTAGTACCTATTTTCTACACTTGTTGTTTATAGAATTTCCTTTTGAGTACTTACGTGTTCAGAAATTAGCATTTTGTGTTTGTTGCTTAAGTTTTGCACACTAGTGTATATTTATATTTAAAAATATAAATTATATAGTAATAAGATTTCTTACCTAGATAACAGATGAAGTAAAAGAGGGGGAGGAATTATTATATACGTTGATCATTGCAATGAAATTTTAAAAAAAAGGATTTTTTAAGTATATATTGTTTAATAAGAATATGTATAAATATTCGTTAAAATAAAAATTAACTTTTAATTCAATATAGCTTATGTATACTTTCTTTGAATTAAGTCATTTTATACAGATATATATTTTTTTCATAAACATATGAGAGGGTGTGAATGACAGTGGAGTAAGTCAATTTTTTTTTAAATCGAGATAATTCTATTTTCACTGAACGCATATAAATTTATGTTCAATGGGACAGTTGAATAAGTGATAGTTCACTTACGGAGTCACTAGTGGGCAAAACAAGTTGAACCACTCAATGCAACGGCTATACAACAAGTTTCATAAAACCCTTCATTTCTCAAATCACTAAATTTTGGCTTACTACACTGTCATTCTAACCCCTTCATATATTGAAATAACGAGTGTACAGGAATAATCTAAAATTTGAAATAGCCTCAAAAATTGCCCAAGAATGTTCAATAGCGCATACTTAAATTTCATTCTAATAAAAATTAGTATAATGAACCCACATTATGTATATAGTTACTGTATACTCATGAAATGAATTGCAGTCCAAAAAATAGACAATAGCCTAACCGATTATTTTACAAACAAATTTGTACCCAAAAGCAGAGCCTGATTATCCAAAAGGCACGTGAAGCATATGCTTCCCCTCTAAAATTTGAAAGACGCCCCAAATGACTGTGAAGAGGGTTCTCTAACTCCCATTTTCATTTTATACATTGTATTTAAAATTTTTTTGGAAAATGAAGTTTGCTTAATTCAAGACGAAATACACGCACTACTCCACGAAACTTATTTAACAGGGAAATATGAATGTCATCAATAGGATGTTAATTAATTACATAGCATCCTGATGTGCCTGTTACAAAACACCCGGGAAATTCAGCATACAGCTATAGGTTCTAAATATATCTGAAGTATATACAGGGAACATAAAAAAACCCGTTTAATGAAATATATGTGACCTCGGCTACGCTACTCCGGTGAATAATATTAGTATCATGGGTGAGTTTTCAAGAATGAAGAATTAACTTTTGTAGAAGGGAAAGGGGGCCCCAAAATTAAACCGTGCTTCCCCTAGATTCAGAGGTTAATCGGGCCCTGCCCAAAAGTGCTTAGTTAATGGAAAGCGTTGAATAAGTATTATAATACATTCTTAGAAGTTTGATATCACACCATTTTTTAAATACAACTTTCACCCTGTTTTCTTTTTTTTCTTATTCTTAAAGCCTTTCTTTTCTTTTTAAAAGTTGTTTCTTGTATAAGATTTGCATTACGCAAAGAAACCATTGTTATTGGCTTGGAAAGCAATATGTTTCAATATCCTTATTTCTTTCTCTCTAAATATCAATGACTACTCCAAGCGTAAATGAAATTGCCGCATTTCTATAACAACTTACATTTATTTTTACAGAATACATAAAAAAAGCATTATTTATTATAATTTCGGAAACTGAAAAGATTAAACATTTAGTTATTTTCTATGAAATATATTGCGTGAAAGACTTTATCGTATGCATACAAATTCTATTTATTGAATTCAAGATTAATTTATGCGTATTATATATATTCATTTCTACTCGAAACATTTTAGAAATTGTTTTCTCAAGTGGTTTTCTACATAGAAATTTAATAATGGAAAATATGTTTATTAAATACGTGTCTTGAAAACCAAACATAAATTTCATATAATTCATAAACGAAACATAGCTAATAATTTTACACAGGATATTCCAGGCTCTCACTCTCATTGAAAACAGAACGAGGAATTTTCCTTAACACTTATAAGGAAAGTCTCCTTACAGCTTTATTTATTTATTTATTTTTGTTGTTCTTCTCTGGACTCACTGACGAGTTGCTTCCCCATGCCAGTGCCTCATTATAATTAACTCAGAGGGATTTGATTCGATGCGGTGTTCTACGAATCGGAAGGCAATAGCTATAAAACGACATTTAAAATGTATAAAATTCAGTGTCAACTTTAAAAAGTTGAGAAAATAGGGGAGAAAAATGCATACCTCTCAGGCTTGAAATGCTTCCCCCGGAGAAACGCGTTTTTCTTCAACGGGTACTTCATCATCACTGTTTATATCCATTTCCTTTTCATTTGGGAAATTAAAAGAAATGTCGACGGTCAGCTGGGGATCTACATCACTATTTACTCAGTCAAAAACTTCTGTTTCTGTGATACTTCACAACCAGAAATTTTCCCTACTGTATTTGTTAAATCTAGATCTTCTTCTGAATTTTCACAACTTTCATTGCTAACTGATATTGAACATTTGTTTAGACATGATTCATGCACACGTCGAACGAGTAGGCGGTATTATAAAAACATTTTTAAAAAATTAAATTTACAAGCATGTGATACATTTTGAACTTATCAGTCCGGATATGGGAGAGTTCGGATATGAGAGGGCCTGATATGGGAGTATCTACTGTATTTGGAAACTCTCCGATTTTTTTTTGTAAAATCCTATCGACCAATGTAAATTTTATTACCCGTATGTTATCGTTTACTTATAAAGGTATTCTACAATAAATGCGTCAAACTCATGTAAATTTCAAAATGTAATTTTCGTAACTTTCAGTTAATTTATATATATATTAGTATTCCAATAACGAAAAGAGAGAGAGAAATTCAACATCTCAGTAATAACTTAAATTTCCTATTAAAGAACATGCAAGAATGATATAAAACCGAGCAAATAAAACGTATTCAGTTTATGATATCTCAGAAACTCAAAATTAAATATTAACTTTGATAATTCTCCTTCAAATACATTATAATAAGAATGATTCAAATATCGAGAAAATGTATTAATTAAATCCGATAATTTCAAAGTATTAAATTATGTTAAAATTAAGTCTACAGTAATATTTTCTGATATATTAAATAAATTTTCATTAAAAGCTTACAAAATGGAAACAGACCTAAAACGAGTGGAAAAAAATATTAAATACCTATTTTTAAATTTTGAAAGCAAAGCGTAGTTTTTATCGAAATCTTAATGATCAAAACATGCTAGATAAGGTAATAGAAGCACGTTTTCGAGTGGAGTGGAAAGCTATTTACCTCAAAGTTATTACCTATGCTATTAAATGATGTATATAAACATACCAAGAGAAAAAAGTAAATTGTATATTTCTCTAACTACAAACATTTACTCCTGCTGAATATTAAGAGCGATTAAAAGAAAAAAACATAGTTCAACGTCATTTGTAAAAAAATGAAAATCTTAAATAAATAAATAAATTCAAAATGGAATATTTGAAATTAAGTGAGTGTATATTATTAAATATTTGAAATTAAGTCAACTGTTTCCATTGGAAAAAATAAATAAATAAATAAATAAATAAATAAATAAATAAAAACAATAAATATAAACATTGAGTAAGTTTATTATGGTTTTCTTTCAAGTTCATGATATCAGTAAAACAAAATAATACGAATTATTTTACAAATAACGTAAGCTAGTTTTTAGGCAGATATCCGTACTCAGTCATTTTTTGAAGCCGTTATTTAACAGTTAAGGCTTTAATGATCAACGTCCTATAAAAAATACAGCTTCATTCTGTCTTCACGTAATCAAATAACAAGTTTTATTGATTTTTTGTGCATGTACGTGTATCCCAGAATTCATTGTCACTATTCTATTCCGATGGGAACTGGTATAGTCTAGTGTTTTCGTCTGCTGTTGAGAGCCCCACCAGTGGCTGAGAGGTTCTGCTCTCGCAGCTGGTAGGTGCTGGAGGTGCTGGGTTCGATCCCAATCGCGCCCGCCGGCCTAATCGTTAGGAGTTTTCGTGGTTTTCTTCGAGCCGTGGATTTATCCATGCGTAAATACGGGTTAGGTTCCCTTAGAAAGACCCCCACAAAGGGCACTCCCACCGGGCCGATATCCCAAGTGTAAATAATTGGACGTCAATAATCAACCCAACCCAACTCGTCTGTTGTTGAAGCATGAACAATACCGTTCGTATTGAAAATTTCTAAGTTTGTTATAATTTCAATACGAAGACAACTGTTTAATCTTATTTTTTTTTAAACATAAGTTCACAGAAGTCGAAATATTCCCCATAGGAGATTTCAATTTTCGTTTTCTCTGTGAGAGATTAAAATGTATGGGGTGTTCACTTTTATTTGCTATTCGTTCTTTTTTCTTTGTTAGACGACTGTGTACATTAACCTTTTCCGGCACAGACGAATTCTGTTCGTAAAATGCGACATTATTGACTGACACCGGAATTTACAAACGACTTTTTCAGAAAATTAAAACTCCTTCTTTTAGACTTTCATTTTAGAAGCAAAATTATATTAAAATATTCTTGGTGCCGAATAGAAGTTTGGAATTAAAATTAGGTGTGCCCGGAGTGGGACCACTGTGCCGGAAAGGGTTAACAGGAATATTTTAAACCTTAATTTCAAATATGCATAATTTCAAATATGCTTAATTTCAAATTTACATAAAATAAAGTCCTACAGTAAAAACATAACAATATAAATTTCCTGATTCATTCTTCGGGACACAATCTCTTAGTATTAAGAGTTATGCGAGATAGAGAAATTAGAAATCAAGAGCATATTGTTGTTGGCCGTATATTAGCAATGTATAGATATAGATATGTTACAATACAATTCAAGATAAACCGGTGCTATATGAGAGATTAATGCTTACCACAGCGTAAAAGCCGTTTATACACTATGGTGCTCTATACGAAAAAATCCTTTATCGAAAAAGACTGGTTATTTTATTTCTTAGCCGGATGTACTGTCTTAAAATGCAATAAAATTTCATTTTATATAGTTACTTAATAATGTGTAGTGTTTTGATACTGTAAAACATTTTATTTGTTATAAGAAATCCCGAATTAAAGTACCAAACTACTGTTTGATGCACATTTCATAAATATACACCTTTTCTATTAAACTGTTTCCAGTTTCACTTTTCAAATGTCGAATAACTATGAAATTTAAGATTATTTAGTATTTTTTTTAATCTTATGTTTCTGACCAAGTTTTAGTATACATATTTCACAAAATGTTATGAATGAATTGCGACTATAAACAATCATTTCTTAAATTGATTTAATCTAAAATAAAATATGGTATTTATTTGCAAAACATTTGAGTCATTTTTTCATCGCATTGTATAGAATGCTAATCACAATTTTTTGCCTTTAAATTTTAATTCTTAAAAAAAGGACTCAAATTTATCTAAACGTTAAACGATTAAGATAAATTAAAGGCATATTATTTCGAAAATTCGCTCAACACTAGAATACGACTAAATAAAAGAAGTAAAAATCCAGAATCATGACGTAAGTCATGATTTTTTTTCTTAAAGATAAATAAATTAAAATTAAAAAAATTCTTAATTTTTAAAAGGATGTGAAAAAGTATTAAACTCTAAGGTGAACATGATCTGCAATAAGATATGTAGCCTTTTAAATAAGTACCAAAAAAAACCTTAAACATTTGTAAAAACGATATAAAGTCTACTAAAATTAGTAAGATTTTATCATGTATGCAAATATTTCTTTTAAAATTCATATTTAATTAAATCTGTTATAATTTATGTTGTGATAACTTTCTTTGAGTAAGAAAATTATCCAGTTTTTTATATAAATTCGGGTGCAAGTATAATAATTTTATGTAGATAAGAAAGAAGAATTAATCTTTTTTTTTCTCATTCTACGGTTACAAATAAATAAAGTAACAAACTGGAACTAAAGGAGAATGAAATAATGATAACATCTGCTCAAAGCCTACTGTGAAAGAATGCATAAGAGAAAAAAAGTTATTTAGTTTCAAAATGTAAAACACAGCAAGAGTACTTCGGTAGAAGTTGAAAAAATGTCTCCCTCTTTTGGACCCGAACGCAGTAAATAGAGAAGTCTGTTATTTACGGATAAAAGTAGCAATTTGTTTTTAATTCTAAGCACAAGATGCCATTAATTTCCACGGAATGGGTAGGAATATAATCTGATATTGAGAAGTTAATGTGGATTGCAAATATGATTAATCATTCTTATGACCTGGGCTTCGCAAATGCGGCGAATAAGTTTTTTTATCTGGCGACCAAAGTTACTTAATCTGGCATTGTTTGTTTGTTTTTACTGTAGTACAAAAAATTATCTAAGAAATAAGCACAAAAGGTATTTTTTCTTCTCTTCTACTCCTACTAGTGCGCGGCAAGCAGTGACATTCCTCTTCTCTCGTACTTTTAATGGAAGAGCCAAATTTAAAAGGCATTTTTCATCTCATGTACAGAAAACACCATTCTTTTCCGATCTGTAGCTAGTTAGAATGTCACGAGCCTAAAACGGGGGCGGGAGGGGGTCCATACAACAGTAAAAAATTCTGTCAATCCAGCCGCTGTTCCATCTAAAATGGGTTGCAAAGCTAAAAAGGGCTCAACTTTTTTTGTAAGTTTCAAATCAGATTTTTGTGCTCGGAATTAAAACTAATTAATCTATCGCATTCATTAAAAATATATAACATATAAGTGATTATAAAGTAACTCTTTTGAAGTAAATATATCAATCTATAGACATTTCAAGAATATAACATCATACTAATTTATTAACTAACGTAGTTTAGTATTCTAAACTACCCGGTGGTTAAAATTAAAGTTAAACTACCAAGACCAATCTGGTGACCTTTCTGGTTAGGTAATTTCATTGAAACTTGGTATATATGTTATATGGGCCATGGGAAAGAGAAATATCCAATAAAAAAATAATAGTTTAAATTTCGACCACCAGGTGTAAAGATGGCGCATGGAAACACAAAACTTTATTTAATCTCACAGCATTTGTTCAATGTGCATTCCATTTGTGTCAATGACATGTTTAAAGCGTGTTAAAACATGTTCAACAGAAAGCCAGCATAACACGTGATGACGTTTCAATTCCTCAAGAATCACTTCTTTTGAACATGGTTTAAAATGGTTTAAAGACTTTATCGACACAAATAAAATGCACATCGAACAAATGATATGATTAAATAAAGTTTTATGTTTCCAATTTGTGTTTCCGGTTCTTTATGCGACATATTTTAACCAGATGTTCGAAATTTGAAAATATATACACATTGGATATTTCTCTTCCTCGTGTTCCATATAACGTACATGCCAAGTTTCAACGTAATTCGTCAACGGGCTCCAGATTGATCTGAGTAGTGTAACTTGAATTACAACCTATTCTAATTAACAACAGTGAATTTTGCGATATAAAGTATTAATCTATTGAATTTTTATGATAAATCCATCATCATTTAAGAACATTTTTCAGGTTCTGCTGAGTTTTGAATGGAGAATAGGTTTGAGTCAAGGATAAACGAGAACCAAATTTGTGAATCTCATTTCTTGTTAATCATCAAGTAGAAAACCAAAAAAATTATTATGATAATTACGATAATGTCATTTCTCTACATAAATACACTATATGGCCCAAAGTCACCACCTTTCAGCGAAGATTTGTTCACGAGGACAATAGGGGACCAATAACAAGGTGAATAAAAAAATAAACGTTTGTGGTTACCCTGTAAAATAAAACGCTCAAAATCATATGTCAATCAAATATTGTATGTAACTAATAATTCTAAACTTCTTGTTGATATTATTTTTTCTCAATTAATTCGTAAAAAACGTTTGTGGGATTTTTTAATCAAGCAAGTATTTTTACTGGCGACTAGAAATTTTAGCTGGCTGCCAGATTGGATCAAATTTGTAAAGCCCTGCTCATGGTTATACTGTTTCAATCATTTCATAAAATAATTTTAGTGGTTTTTGAAAAATTCTTGATTAAATAAAAAAGTGTGCAAATTAGACAACGATGGGGAGAAAATAAATATTACTTACTGGTGAGCAAGAATTTTTTCTGGCTACCAGATTTTTTTCGATTTGTAGAGCCCTGATTATGACTGATTTTATTTTGTGTGTGCATATTTGAATTAAAAGATGTAATCATTTTTTATAATTAATTTGATTAGTATCACACATATGTCATATACACTGTGTAAGTTTATATGTACGCGATTAAAGTAATTTTACGAAGTACAAGTGCAAGACGAATTGCCATGATATGTGTTTGAATTGTTATTTAAGCTATTAACGAATGCAGGGCTCCCAAATGATCCGCCAACTGAATACCAATATTTTCTAACAGAAAATTTCATGATAGGTTTCCACAACATTTCCAGAAAAAAATGACGAAGGTGGTTTCTGCAAAATTTGCAAGATAAATCTAAAAATAATTTTAAAAAAAGCTGGAAATTGTACGTCAAACGTGACAAATGAGGTGCGTTCGTACTATAGCTAGTTATATAAATATTCAGATCATGATGATTTTTTATTCTGCGAAATGAATGATATCGTCTGCAGATTCATTTCAGTCATAAAATAAGTATTTCGGTCGCTTGACGATGAAACTTCCGAAGCTCCTATAAAAAAAAGCACCGATTTAAAAAAAAAAATTCAAATTTCTTAATAAATATTTTTATTAATATCTCCTAAAGTTTTGATTCGATTTTCATAAAATTTGAAATGTCTCGACAAAATTCTGCAAAGCTAATATATCTTAAATTTTAAACCATTCGGTTGGATAGTTTTTGCGTTGTTATATGCGGACGGACAGACAGACAGACAGACGGACGGACCAAGTGACGACAATAGGTGCTACGTATTTATATAATTACGAATGCACCTAAAAAGAAAATACAGCTATTTAAAAAGCGGACCATTTAGGAGCCCTGCTAATGAGACAACTTATTAACTGTTTTACTATTTAATAATTACTAAATATATTTTTACTATTTAAAGCATATAAATACAGATTATGCTTTCTAAAATCAACTAATTGGAGGTTTAATTATTTTGGAAACCTGCACTTCTTGGTAGCCTTTCAGTACCTTAATGTATTTGAAAAAAAATATCGGAATAATCTGATTTAAATTAAAAAACAAAAATCTCATTTTTAATCGAACAAGTCAGATGTATTTTTAAAATCACGATATTTTAGAAAAAACATCGTGATTTTTTACAACCTACATACAATACAGACATTGTATTTGTTATTTCTATAAAAAAGAAAATCACTTTATATAGTAATGCATACTTACAGTGTACGATTTGTTTAATTCGAATATAGAAGAAATTGGCTTACCTATAAAATAAAAAAAAGTTATGTTATTAACCATTCAAAATAAGTTTTCATTTATTACAATGGTAATTAGTATATTTGTTAGAAAATTATATATTTCATTATATTTTAATCATACCTTGAGTTAATGCACTTGATAAAATTTTAAAATAACTAAACATTTTTACGTCTATTAATATATAAAACATATATGAACCTTAAATAAATTTGTTGCAATAAAAATCAGAGATATAAATAGTCGTCTAGCGTCTAGTCTCGATCAACATCAAACTTTATTCTCCACTGATTTTTTCCTCTTTGATAATGGCTCGGATTGTAGCCGAAAGCGCTCGGAGAGAGTTTTGTGCTATTAACATCTAGGTTTTAAACCTTTTGTATATTTATTTTCATCAAACACCTATTTTAGTAAAAACATTTTAATGAATGATTTTCATGACTGTTTTCATGTGTTAAAAATTATCACATTTAATCAGACATTACAAAACTAAAACCACACAATTATATAAAACATTAAATAAAATAGTAAAGCAAAACTTTCAAACTACGATAATGTATTTTTTAAAGAAACACAACACAGAAGTACAAAAACCATTTGACTTGGTATACATTGACGTAGGCGGTCCTCCTAAAATTAATATTATAAGATTAAAAAAAAATAGTTTGTTACATTCATTGAAGATTACTCTCGATTTCCACAAGTATATTTTATTTCCTAAAACGTTGAAGTATTTGATAAATTAAAAATGTTTCTTGCATCAACAATGAATAACTTTTGATTGAAGATTAAATCTTTGCGTAGTGAGAATAGAACTTAATACTGCAATGAATCTGTGAGAGAATACCTTAAATCTTAAACGAATAAAATAAATTATTATATCATTCATTATTATTATAAATTATTATAATATATAATGAATTAATAAATCATCAAACGAAGACGCCATATTCACCTTCTCAAAATGGAGTTGCGGAAACAAACACCGATCGCTTATTGAAATGTGCAAATCTTTTCTTATAAATGCTAAATTACAAAAACATTCTACGCAAAAGCCATAGATACAGCAGTCCATCTACAAAATAGACTAGCCACAAAATCCGCTGAGAAGACACATTATGAACTGCAGAATGAGCATAAGCCAAATTAAAATCACCTCAAAGTGTTTGGATGCAAACCATTTCTGTATATTCATAAACAGAAGAGACTAAAATTCGACGAAAAAGCCATTGAAGGAATTTTTCTTGGTTATGAGTTAAGAAGCATGGGATACCGAATTTACGCAGATAAAAGGCAAGTAGTAGTAAAGTTTTTTGAAAATATGCGCTCGGAGCATGTTTATCGACAAAATCAAAAAGAAGAAACATCAGATTTATTTTTTTAATTTTTTAAACATTTTTAGAAGAAAATCTTGAAAATAATTATGAATATATCCAAGTAGATAAAAATACTGTACAAGAAATCAAAACTGGTGAAAAATCAGAAGATAGCTCAGCAGCACTAGAAAATGAAGATAATTCTCAAAAAAGAATTTCAAGCAGAGAAACAAAAAAAAATTCACCAAACGGATTTTCATACTGAGCTGAAAATTGCCATTCCTAATAAAAAGATCCTGAAACACTTAAATATATTTTAAAACTACCAACAACAGACCAAAAGAAATCGTTTCAAGATTTGAAAAAAGAAATTAACTCATTAAAAGGAAATGAAGTATTTGAACTTAATGATTAGTCTAAATGTAAGCGCTCAATTGCCTGTATATGGGTTTAAAAAACAAAAATGTTCGTTAAAAAAAAAAAAAAAACAATGTTCGGGTTTAAAAAACAAAATATAATGAAAATAGAGAAGAAATTAAATGCAAAGCGCGATTAATGGCCGAAGGCTTACCCAAAAACTCGGCACTGATTGTGATATAACTCTTTCTCCTGTTGTCAAACATATGATTAGAGCTTTTCTTATGTGGGCAGTTTATCATAAAGTATTTCATGTAGATACTAAACAGCTTTTCTACATGGTAAAATAAATACTGAAGAGCTATACATGGATCAACTTCAAGGTTTCTATGATGAAGAAAAGAAAGACAAAGTCCACACAACCAAACACAAAAGAAGGGAGATGTTAGACAGAGCGTGTTTTTATTCAAACAGCCACCAAATAATGCTCTTTGATTTTACTGTTATAGAAACTGTCTCATCTGTTACAGTTGGTAAAATGACTTTGACTGAGTAACATAATAAATAGTGTGAAGTTAAAATCTTATAAAATCCTCCAAGATATTGTTTCAAAGGAATTTTTTTCTGTACTACTAAAAGTGTTATTAAGCTAAATCTTTGTTCAACTTAGTTTATAAATAATTCTTCTATTCATGTTTTGTTTTGATGCTGTGTTATTCCTTCCAGTATCCAATGATTGTATGCGATATTTTTATCATATAAACAATTTGTGTTTTTTCATAGAAGAACTCAGTTTTAAATTGAATAACACACTGAAGAAAAAGTAAAATTTTGAACTTACTTTCGATTATTTCATTTACCATTGAGGTACCACATATTTACGCCTTCATGTGGAATAAAATTCCTACACTGATTATTAAAGAACTGAGTTGTGTAAAATCAACAAATTTATGTGATAGTTAGATAGCTGTATTTTTTTAATAACAAATTAGTTTAATGTTCATATACCTGTTTGTAATCACATCGTCTACAGTAATAAATTCTGTGGTTAGGAAATATATCTTATAGGTACTAATCTGTAGAAAGCCTGTGTGTCGTGATGTAAACTTGCCTGTAACGATGGTTGACTTTTTTAAAGTAGCATTTTCCAAATAGACTCATACAATGATCATATAAGGAAGGCGTTCGTAGAATAAAGCCATTTTCCATGAATGCGCAGAGGATGTCTTCTTAAACTAACCCTCTGTGCGCGTAAATGGATTCCTCTCCTATCAAGGCACTCTAACTTTCCAAATATCGATTGTGTTTTGCGAGTTTTTAACGCAGCCAATGGAAGATACAGGCGGCGGTACTTCACCGATCTCGGTTACTTTTCAGCCTACTTCAGCTATCACATGGCAGTTCGACAATTGGTGGAAACCAATCTATCTCGATCACGTGACAGCCAAGTGGTATGGAAGAATCGTGACCTGTGTCATTCGTGATGATTTTTTGGTGAACAAGACATTTTTCTGCAAATGTAGTTTTAGCATGGAGTTACGCAAATAGCTTATTTAAGAAGATGAAATCTTTGACGAATCAGTGTTTTTCAGGGATGCCTCTCTTTCTAGATTCTAGTTTAACTGCAATAATTATCAGTAAGTGTTAAGACTTACTTACTAGAGCTTTGAATAAAGTTGATTTGGATTCACGGAATTCACTAGTTATAGAATTGAAGTATTGAATATTTTGTGTTTAGCGCTTCAGTAAAATGATTAAGTTTGACATTTAATAAAAATTGATTTTGATTTAAATTATTTAAGCCACAGAATTAATTATTGTGTGAGACAGAGTTAAAAAGGTTATATCTAGTGACATAAACGTCGTTACTTCATCATCCTTTACCTCTTCTGCATTTTTAATAAACGTTTCTATTGAGTTTTAACCTAGTTTTTTTTATCCTTTTAAGATATAAAAACACGAGTGGAAACGCCAAGTTTGTTGCTGTTTTTGCAAAGATCCACATACAAAAAATGCTTCAACCTTCGATTTTGAAACTAAATTGCAAAGATTTAAAAGTAACCTATTATTTAATCTTAAAGTGTTTTTTTTAAGTGTGGAGCTTGCCGCATTCAGATTTGAACCACAGCCGTCTGATCACCAAACTAGTGGGCGACCAACTACGCCATTGCGACATCACACCTGTCTGTCCTTTCATTATCTTCTCTATCCTGGAAAAGTGGATGCCAGCCCTTCATATCATGCCCTCTCCATTTTTCTTGTCACTGTCATTACAAAGATCCTCATACAAAAAGTGCTTGAACCGCCAAGTTTGAAATTAAATTGCAAAAATTTAAAACTTACCTATTACCTAATCTTAAAGTGTTTTTAAAAAAGTGTACAGCTTGCCGCAGTCGGTATTTAAACCACAGCCTTCTGATCACCAAACTAGTGGTCTACCAACTTACACTATTGCGACATCTCTTCTGTATTTTCAATCTCCTCTGTAACCTGGAAAAAATGGATGCAAGCACCTATACATCATGCCCTCCCTTATTTTTCTTGATGGGTCCGGAGTCCCTAGTCAATACAATCTATTTTTTTCCCTCTAACAGTCGCTCATCGATATTCTTACTGTTCGGGAGCTAAAGGTTGTCTTGGTCGCAACTGTTATTCAAACCACAGCCCTCCGATATGCAAACCAGTGTTAAACCAACTACACCACAACGACATTTCTTTCTTCTTTCATCTCCATCTTGAATAGGTGGATGGCAGCTCTTTACAAAATATTTATGTAAGAATTTGTATTATATAATTACATTTCATAAGAATATGCATTTTATAATACATTTGCTAAGCGAAAAGCATACTTTTTTGTGCACATTTGATTAGATCTAAGAGAAAATTTTGACATAAATGTTTTCAATATAGTACGTAACTAACATTATTATGCATAGAATTCTGTAAACTCTGAGTAAAATGACAGCGCATGCAGTCATTATTCATTTTGATTCATAGGAAGGGCCTAAGTATTTTTCGAATAAATTATATTACTCCATATTCTTTCGAAACATTATTCACGATATTGCATTTATTTATTATTCAGCTTTGTGAGTTTTTCGGTCGCGCATTATTTACTGTCAATGTGCAGAATAACTTCCATAATATATCTTTTTGTTTTTTACAGAAATTTCGATCTAAAAAATGAGCATTTTTGTTTTTGCTACTGAAAATGAATTAATATTATATTCTTAGTTTGGAAAAAAATAGTTCCAGAAACTATTATTTTGATAAAAAACTAACTACAAACTATTCATTTAAAAAATAGTATTTTTATTCTTTTCTTTATGTTTATGTTTGAACTATTACACAATATTTATAAAATATTGCAGAATTCCTCTAAATTATTACAAACTCAGTTTTATATAGGCCAAATTAATTTATGTTTAAACGACTAAAAGAAATAGTAAAAATGTAGCAGAAATTGTAGATGGGGTTCCGAAAGGATTAGAATAAAGAAAGAAAAAAACCTACCTCAGATTTAAATAGAGAGTAACTAAATTTATTTGAAACATGTAGAAAAAAAAACTAAAAATATGAAAAACACGAATGGCAATGGAATCTATATCATAATGATTTTTTTTTCGAGCCAGCAGATGGTATATGGCAACTAGAATAGCAATTTTTAATTCCAGTGGTAGCTCAGACGGATAGTCACTACAAGAGACCAAATCTACCTCGTAGTACAATTCGAATTTTGCATTATATTAACAACATGGAAGTAAAAATAACTGAAATATTCCTAAAATCACCACAGGAATACGAAAATCTACCTTGAAAAAAAGAGCGAAATTGAACACTAGAACATGAGAACTTAACATTGACAAACATATTTTGGGGTATTTAAAATATGCAATGTCAATGAGGTCTGTTCTATTTAGTACAAACTAAACCATAACTCCATTACACGGTCAATGAACACAAAAACTATGTTAAGAAAAAAGAATTACGAAAATCCTCTGTGCTTGTCATTATTGGGGTGAGGGACACAATTTTAACTTTGACTCGGCCACTATTCAGAAATGCAATACTCCTACAGATTTAGGATTTTTTAAGTAGTTTATATTCATAAATTTAGAAACTTCCTAGTCAACGATTTTTTGGGTTTACCATACATCTCATCTTTCTGGGTTGATTTACTGTGTCACAGTGCATCACTTCCAGCTTAATCTCATTGGTTGCTCGTACATGATGGTCTGTCAGTGTGTTGTTTGCTGTCATTTGTGTTTTCGACTTTCAGTTTTATGTCTTTGGGGGATGTCAATTTTGTTTCTAATGATGATGTGAGTCGAAGTTACTCGCGAAACGTACATCAGTTCGTTTCATGGTGCTGCAGTTGGATGTTGTATGTTTAAACGTTGTTGTTTTTTTATATTACATATGCTGCTGACATGAAAGAAGTTAAAATGAAAGCATACATTGTAAAAATAAAAATTTACATCTGCATAAGTTTAGATGATAAGTGATGAGAAAAAAAAGTGTTTTACTCCCGGAAATTTTCCGGGCTACTCTGGATTCGATATTTGCTTTATTTTACAGCAAAATGTTTATTAGTTTCAGATGTACGCTTCTATAAAAGTTACATATTTTTATATTAACTATAACTAATCAAAAATTAAAAAAATATATATTTGAAATATATAGAAATACAAAACAAATACGTTAAATCTCAAACAAACAAACAAAGATGCTTAGAGCGACTTTAGATTTTCAGTACTCGGTAAAAAAAAAAAAAAAAAAAAAAAATAGGGAAAACAAAGGAGCAGATCAGATTTACGTAGTATATGTCAGAAACCAAACTTTTAGTTAGTAAAAGTTTCTCTCGCATGTACAGTCGTACGATTTGAAATATATGCTATCTGATAGATATTGCTTCTATTTTTAGCCTCTATTTCGCTCTCCAAGTAGGTTTTTTTTTTAAGACTGAACGGTATCCGCAAATGTAAGCAGTACGCGGAAAATTTGGCAAATAATTGCTGCTAAGTATTTAAAAAAAATAGTTTTAACTCGAGAACTGAGAAAAACTATTTTCAGAGTGCTGTGATTAGTAGATTTCAAGCTGATATCTGTCGTAGAAGATACAAACTGCTATAATATCGTCATCGAGGAAGTGACGAGAGATGAGTTTACAACTGTTTTCCTCTAGAAAAGACTTGTTCATGAGGAAGTATATAATGTTGCCTATGACAGGATAGTACGTGTGCTCATATTTTAAAATTCTGGAACTGAAGACAGCTACTTTCGGGGCCGTCTCATTGGCGGAATTCAAGCTGATATCTATCGTAGAAGATACAAACAGCGATAAGTCCGTTTTTGACGAATTTACGAAAAGTAAACTGTCACATGATGTGTCATCCTCTCGGAAAACCGGTTTTTGAGGAAGTATCTGATCTTGCTTATGATAGGATAGTACGTGCGATCGCACATTTAGTGTTCGATTTTGCACAATATTTCGCACTGATATTTCGTAAGAGTGGCACAACTCGACGACCAGCTGTTCTGTAACATTATATGTAGTAATTTTGTAAAAAATTAAAAGAAAAATCTCACAAGTTTCTTTAGTTACGAAATTGTGACACGATACCTGCATCTCTGCGAGACCATTTGGATCATATTTGCCATTTATCTTTAAAGGATCTTATGTAATTTGTAAAAAATAAATGATAATAATTTTAATGATTTAATGCAACTTGCTATAACAATTAACAATCTTAAAAATATGTATCCAAACCATCAATTAAATCTTTTCTTTTTTAGATATGTTTAAATTCGAAGCGTGATTGTATGCGTGTGAATTTCTCGTTTGTTTAATGTGCTGCTTAAAAATGGAAAAAAAACCTTCAAACTTAGTCTCGTTATAAATGAATGTATGAAATCTTGAGTTGTATACAAAAAGTATCGAAATGCAAAATGACAAAAACTTCTGTAACCTTATTATTAAAATATATCTTTAGGTTACGTTTATAACGTGTAATACTGGGCAAAAATTAAAATTTTGTCATTGTTTACATAAAAATGAATCAAACCAAAGGTTTTATTCTAAAGTAACTCAACCTTGATTTTCAACATTAAAATTTAAAGCTAGGTCGTTAAAATGTTATAGTCACGCTCTTTACCCCTCAAGTATTTCGCAATAATTTTCAAAAAAAGTTACGATATAATGATGTATTTATATGTCACGTTTCTGATGTTCTCCTTAGCATAATAAATGCTATACTTACCATTTACTTGTAATCTTGATGTTTTTTAGCGTTAAATATAAAAGCAAAATATGACATTAAGAGTATTAATATCCTGATTAGTATTAGTTTAGAGCATTATTGGAAGAAAATTCGAAGAAAAATCGACTGCAAGCTTTTGTTATAAAATGCCTTGCCCTTTTCCATTATTTGTTTTCATAAATAAAGTAGCATGTAGTTATATAGTATGCTAGTCACACATACGATGCTTACAATAATGTAAAATAACAAACAAAAAAATCAATTTCCTTAATGATTATACAAATTTTAATTAATAATAAAAAATAAAATAAGTAAAAAAATTAAAAATCTACAGTTAATCATTTCATTTGAACAAGTTATATTTCTAATATATATTAAGACACACATGCATAATATGTTCTTTATTTTTCATAGGACAGAAACTAATATATTTCAGCGTCAGTAATTTTCATACGTGATGTGTAATCCTAAAATACAGAACTGTTTTAGTCCCGTAACATGGGTACTCCAAAAATGCTGTATTTTGTAATTATTGTTCCAGTAATTTATTCTTTAGCTTAATAAGCAAAAGGAAAAATTTTTCCTTAGAACTTATGGTTTATTTCGTAATTTTCATTATAAATAAAGTGCCATGTAATTCCGTGTTGTGCTAGTCGTACATACATTGCTTAGAATAATGTATATATTAAAAAAATTCATATTGATTTAACAATTTTTTATTATTGCTAAAAGAAAGTGCCAGAAAATAAAAATAAATAAATAATAATCTTAAAAAGTTTAAGATAATCGTTTTATCTGAAAAGATTATATTTATAACTATCAAGATACACACACATGACTAATATCTCCTTATTTTTTTCTTATGAAAAAAAAACTAATATGTTTCAGGAACAATAATTGTCATACATGATGTGTAATCCGAAAAGACAGAACTGCCTTAATCTCGTATGTTTTCTTGCCAAGAAATGCTGCAAAACAGTGTACTATTCCCAAGAAATGATGTATTTGGTCACTATTGTTCCGGTAATTTATTCTTTATCTTAATAAATAACAAAAAATATATATCCTAGAAAACTTATTTCATCGTTTATTTTTATAAATAAAGTATCATGAAATTCCGTGGCCCTTTTTAAGAAATAATATAAACAGATCGCATATAAAAAACATTGCAGGAATCATACTTTCCGCAAAATGTCATCACATTTATTTGGATGACATAGATTTCGAAAATGCAATCTGAAATCCATTTACACCTTTATTATACATTTTTATCTGATGCTGGTTTGGATGAATATAAGCGAGAAAGATTGCTTTAGTTACGTCTGGGAAAATATGGCAATGCGCCAATAGCTTTGTTAAATCTACTTCAGTTAGAAATACTTAATCTATAATGATTCATTGAATTTTTGCAAGATTTTATCAAGAAAATATAAATTTTAAATATAGGTAATAATAACAGGTTTTTTTTCTTTTTCTTTCTTTCTTTTTTTTAAAAAAATAATTTAGTGAGAAATATTTTTGTTTAATATTTATTCACAAATGTAAAAAACTAAATGTATTTTTTTCGTTATATTTAAATTAATACAGTGAAACTCACTTATAATGAAGCTAAATAGAGTATGAGAATTATTCGTTTCATTATATGCGCACTTTATTACAATCGTCTTTTTTATGGCATTAATTACTTTATTAAGAAACTTACTTTTTTTTCGAAATGTTTAGCTAGAGTATATTATAACAAAAAAAAAAGAAATTCCACAATGGCTAAATAATTTTTCGTTCCATTTCATTAATTACTAGTTGACCCGTCCGGCGGGTCAACCAAGAAGCTGCACCAAGAAGCTGCACCAAGAAACTGCACCAAGAAGCTACACCAAGAAGCTGCACCAAGGGTCCCAAGAAAGAGATTAATATTCAAAATTGGTGGTAGCTGAGGTCCGAGAAATTTTTTTGTCTTTCAAGTAGTAGCTGGAAATCCTAAGGAGTTGTTAGAAAAAAAAGCTAGTGCATCGGGCGATTTTTAAGGGAGCATGGGATACAAAAGGGGCCAATTGATAGTTTTGAGAAGGGCTCTAAGAGAAAAACATGATAAAATGTACAAGTACTTAGCGCTTTAGATCTTCAATTAGTCGAAATTAAGCATAGGATATGAATTAATCATTATAATACAATTTTAAAGAAATGCTTAATAAAGGGCCTTAGGACTACAATAAAAATATGAGGGTGGTCCAGGGAGAGGAATAGAAGACACTCAACTTTAAAGTTATGCATTGAGAGGGTGACACAACTAGGGGGGGGGGATAAAAAATGCATGGCGCATAAAAAGTTCAAGGGCCCCGTGTCAGCCCCAGGGGGCCAGGCTTCTAAAGTCGAATGTATGCATAAATGGGGGAATAACTAAATAGCGAAGAGGACCCAAAAACGAACACGATCCGATTAAACAGGGGCAAGTTATTAACAATTTAGGGATAAAAAACCTCAAGGGGTCCTGTACCGGGACCCAGGGGGCCAGGAACTTAACTGGAACGGAGAAATGATGGAATAACTAAATGGAGAAATGGGCCCTAAAAACGAAGAAGATCGGATAAAAACGGGGCCAGTTATTAACCGTGTAGGACACAAAAACATAGGGGGCCTCAGGGATCCGGGTCTTGTCCGAGAAATGTTTTTGTCGTTCATATAGTAGCTGGAAGTCCCAAGAAGTTGTTAGTAAAAAAATGCTAGTGTATCGGACGATTTTTAAGAGAGCTATAGTAAGGGCCCAAAAAGGAGACAACCGTAGTTTTGAGCAGGGCCCTAAGAAGATAACATCTTAAAAGGTCTTAGTACTTACAGGTTTAGGGAGCAAGTTATTAACAATTAAGGGCACAAAAACGGAAAGGGGACCAGGGGGCCTGAGTCTCAAAAAATTAAAAATCTGAGCTTCAGGTGCATCAGGACCTGCCTTGAACTATCCTCACCCAAATTTTCAGACTTCTATGTGCGTTATATTTAGCTAGCAGTCGCGCACACACAGACAGACAGACAAACAAAGCGATACTTTATTTTATTAGTATAGATATATAAAGTTATATTATTTAATTTAATATTAATTACTAAAAACAGCGTGACCTTTGCTTCAAGTTTCACTTAAATATGAATCGGCAGTTTGTGTACAGTAATCGGCAGCTTTTTGTTGAGATTGTTTTTATTAATATTAAAAATTACACACCTTTGGTTTTTTAAAAGATAATTTTATTACTGCAAATCTATAAATCTTACTTAGGTTTAAAGTAAATCTCCAGTTACATTTGTTTTGTATAATTTGTAATATACCATTTAGATGGATTTTTTAACATCGGTAAGCATGTTGTTTGAAGACTTGCTCGATGTACGATATATGTTTGTTTAAACATTGAATCGCTGATATCATTCGAAATTTTCTTTTCAAAAATAATTTATTAACCGCTATTTGTTTTAATTGCATTTTACTTTTTACTCGATTGATTACTTTTCTGGTATATGGATCACTTTCCAAGTAACTGTGATTTGTCAATCTGCAAGTAGATATGAAGTAGATTTTTCCTTATGATTTTTCTTTTTTGTACAAATCTTTGTTAAGCGGGTTCATTAATTTTTCAGTCACATTTAATTACACCATTTGTTTACCTTTTTTAGGGTTACGTACTTAAAGGTAAAACGGAACCATTATAAGATCACTTGTGTGTCTGTCTGTCCGTCTGTTACAGCCTTGATTTATGGAACATGCAAAGTTCAAATTTGGCAGAGGTATAAAGGCTGTTGTCTCACACATTTATACATTATTAGCCACTGAATAATATTTTTAGGTAAAATTTAGGGGGCTAATTTTGTTATTTGAAAACAAAATGTCTATCGGGTGTGATATCGCTCTCGTAAAAGTATCGTGAAAAATCTCGTAAAAACGAACCCAAAAATGTATTTGTTTTAATTTTAGGTAATATATTTTCAGAGATGTCGTCGAAAACGTACTGCGAAAATATGCTACCCCCCCCCCCCTCTATTTCAAAATGTACTCAAATTAAACTTATTAAACAATTAGGGGTAGTAGGAGTTTTTTTTTAACCTTGCACGAAAACTATAGCGATTATCCTAGGCCACATACTTTTTCAGAAAATCGCATTTTTCCACTATACACAAACTTTATTTTGCGCCCTCACCGGGGGCGTTGAGGGACGCTCGCGGTACCTATATCGACGTGGAATCATCCAAGGATTGTTGATAATGAGTTTCGAAAAAATTGTCGGTAATTAGCCGAAATATTAATTAAAAAACCTATCTAGAAAAACAAAGCACAGACCAAGAACTCCTTTCGAAGCGCGCTTGGTCCAATACCAAGTTTAAACTTTGTTCCAGGTTAGGCGAATTAAACTTATTTTTGTAATATTGCAATGAGTAATTAATAAATTTAATGTACGGAACTCTTTGTAGGCTAGTAAAACTCGCTCTTGACTAATTATTTTCATATATTACGGTTTTCTTCAGATTTCTTTGATTTAAACCCACTCTTTATCAATTATTCTTTGCTGTATGATTATTATATTCCACAATCCCTTTTAATATCCATGAATAAAAATTTTATTTATGACACGAAAAGTATTCACAAATTATTTAAAAAAATAAATTCTAATACAATTGTTACGCGCAACAATACAGTTACAAAATCAAAATTTTAGTTTCTGCTTTGAGTTAACATTAATATAAATACATTAGTTATAAACCTAGACCAGGGACGGCGAACCTTTTTAAATTTGCGTGACAATTTTTTTTTCAAAAAAGATTTTACGTGATCCATGACGTGCCAACAACCCCCCACCCTCTTTCCTCGCACACCCACACAAAAAAAGTGTATCAAAATTAATGATGAATCTTTGTTTAATAGGATTTAAAAATATGTGGGTAACAGATATGTAAATAATTATAGTAACAAATATATTGAATATTTTAACAAGTGGTTTCTATTTAAGTGTTTCATACCATTCATTTATGAAAATAATGACTTGCAGGCAGGGGTAAACGGGGAAAAATTATGTAGAAATTTCGGTACTTCTCCATTATCCCGTCGACCACTATTCATAAAAAAAAAACTATCGCTATTATTCTGTAACTATTTAAAAAACGTTTTGTTTCATTATCAAGCATCGGTTCTAATTTGCACACGCAAAAAAAAAAAAAAAATGTAAGCTATTATTGGCGTGACTTGCGCCTGTCTAACATAAAAGTACCGTCAGTTGAAAGTGATGTATTGTAGATAACTATGCATTGTGTGCAACATTTTTTGAATGTTTTTTATCTTTTAATATCATAACGTCACCGTTTAAGGACGTAATTGTTTACAGATAAATGTCGCATTAAAAATTACGTGATGACGTAACAAACACGTGTAATCATTCTGACATTAAATAAATTTGAGTTACGATCATGCATTTTTGGAGTTAAATCCGTTTGGCATTACATAGTTTGACGGTAGTTTTTTTAATGAATAGTGGTCGACGGGATAATGGAGAAGTGCCGAAATTTTATACCAAGTCTCTATAATTTCATCAAAGGCATTTTTGCTTATATTGGTTGAAAATCTTTCTTTTCGATACTCTCCACATCTTCTTTTAGTTTGCATACCTGCCAGTCTTTCGACTTTGTTCAAGTAATAAAAATATAATTTGTATCAGAAAAACTAACTAATGAAATGTTTTTATTTTTATGTGTTTACTTAATGACTGATTTTATTAAATATAATTTCTGATTTTATTTATTTGAAAATAAAAAAATTGGATGGTTGGCAGGTATGGATTTGATAAATTATTGAGCCCATAATTAAAATAGATTGGAAATCAAAGAGTTCCGATTTCTTTAATTTCGGAAAGATTTTTAAAAAGAACGAGAAAAGCCTAGTTTGTTTAAATTCGTGTGTTTTGTTTAATCTCATTCTATTTTGTTTTAGAACTTCAATCAAAGCTGTTCCGTAAATATTCTGCCGCGTGCCACTTATGGAACGCGTGTCATAGGTTCGGCGTTCCTGACCCAAACCTATTGTTTTGTAAAATATGCGACGTATTTTGTTATTGCTGTGATTAGAATGTATTTTTGAATGTGATACTTTTAATAATTATACGTACATCCTTCTCCATAAAATTATTTTTCTTAATTATATGTACATCCTTCTCCATTGAAATATTTTTCATATAATCTAAAACCTTTAGGTCTAGCTTTATATCTAATGTATTTACATTAATATAAACTCAAACCTGGAACTAATAATTGATTTTTGTGGATGTGAGTTTGCGCGCAACAATTGTATTAAAATTAATTTTGTGTCATAAAAAAAAGTTTTTATTCGTCGATAGTAATAATTATACTACAGATTAAATAAATTAGTCTAAAAAATTATTATATTAAAGTCTTCTTATTATGCAAGTATCCAGTATATTTTTATATAATATTTAAGGCTGCTTTTTTATTACATTTTTCTTAATAATTTACGTTGATTTTTCCTTTTATTCATCTCAAGACAGCTCTCCAATCAACAAATTGTATAATAAAAGAATGCTAGTCAGTACAAAAAACAAAAAGAAAATAAAAAGAAGAAATACGAAGGAAAAAACAGAAAAATAACGAAAACCAATATCAAGATTTAATAAAAACCTTTTTACAAATCCATACTTATATGTTTGACTTACTTGTTCACCTGTCCATAGTATTAGTGCTATTTTGTATTCCATACTTTGAGAAATATCTACACCTTATTTTAAAAAACACGTTTGAATATCTAATTTTTATTTAAATGAAAGCAGCATGCAAAATACTCCGTAGCACGTATTTAAAATGTACATCTCTAAACTGATTTCTCAAAATTACAAAATAAATCTATATTGAGATATTTTATCCAAGGCTTTATTCTTCTACTTTATAAAGTTTCAATAAATAAAAAGTGCAACTTATAATATAAACAAAACAAATATAGCAAAACCATAACAAATATATATTTTTCGTCTTTCTAAAATATATTCTAAAGTAATGTTTCACAGTTCAATATAACATTTTTATCAACTCGGGTTTTAGTTTGATACTTCATGGTGAAAATCAAATCGCTCTGAAGGATTTTTATGGTCATGTGGTTATTCCTTCTATGAGAGAAGTAATAATATTTTATATCCTCCGCATTTATGTGAGAAAATTACTTTGGGATGATGCATTAAATGTGATGGAATTTTCTCAGTTTTCTTGACAGATAAGGGAAATGTATAATGCAGAAAATGAAAATTTTTCAATGCCATGCATCAGTGATTTCTCAGTATCTTCACTGCATAAAATTACTGCAAAAACAAAACGTTTCACATTTATAAGTAGACACAAATTCCAAGTGTCGTTTTAATGCACTTCACGGGTTCGTTGTATGTATATTATATTTTAAAGCATCATATTGCACATTTAATTAATCAAATGAATCAGAATTATTTTCATTTGTGTTTTCAAAATAATAATAATAATAATAATAATAATAATAATAATAATAATAATAAGGAATGCATGAAACACTTCGTTGTTCAGTGAAACATATATACACGCTCAGTAAAAATTATAAGGACACTAAAAATGTACAGAATCATACATTTTATACAATCTTAAATAGATCAATAAATATTATGCAAGATGTATTTACAATAAAAATCGAACTGTCTTAATCAAATATCGACTATCTTGTTGAATTTTATGAAAACAATAATAATTTGTTTAAAAAATCAAGTAAAAAGCATATTGCAAATTTTCAATTAGTCATAAATATAAGGATAAAATTTGAAGTACGAATACATGCAATATTAATACGAAGTATAGCCGCTTTTATTGACATCGGAAATACGATTCGGCAAGCTTTGAATACGTTTAAAAAATATATGGTACGAGGATTCCAAATGGCTTTCTTAAAATCTGCACTGCATAAATATTTCTTGCTATTTCCATATACAATGTTCAATATTGCATCTCATACATTTTCTATAATATTCATATCGGGTGATCAACTTGGCTAATCAAGTAATTCTACATTGTTATCATTGAGCAAATTTTTTTAGCTTTCTGCACGCTGTATATACACTAGATAGTGCACTAAAATTTACTTTAGTGACAAAACGCATAACACAGTGGAAAATTCACCTTCAGAAATTTCCACTAATAGACGGAAATGGACTAATTTTGTACTGTGCTGCCAATTATCTACTATCTTGTTGGTATAAAATATTTTTGTCCCTTTCCAACAGCCACCCGTATATTCAAAGCTGTACTTCTGAAATATAACTGCATACCTTTTCATTCATCTTTCTAGAAACGATAACTAAACCAACCTTATATTTACCTGACACTTCACCCGGGGCCTCCGAGATGACGCTGTGTGTTTTCTGAACCGGGCCTGCTACAAGTATTAGTGCCGTCACAATAGTGATCCACTTTGGTCAATGTATCGCAGCAGAAAGATGTAATAAAAAGACCATATCCGCTCTTATAATTTGTGATTACATAAATAATATTAAATTTCATAATCGTGAAATAAAAGCGAATTAATACACTTGTTTTATAAAAGGAAATGAAAAGTTTTAAATTTAAAAAAATTGCTAAGATTAATAGATCAGATTGAACCCATTGACTTACCTTTTCCTAAAAACATTATTTTACAATAAATATACGTACAAAAAATATAATAAATCTACCAAAAACTTTACAAAATCAATCCATTCCTCCCTTTTACAACTACATACCATAATTTAACCACCAAAACACAATAAATGTCAATTTAAATAGAGAAATCGACATTTTTTAAATATAGAGACCTTGGCACTTTATTTAACGCTTTGTCGTAATCCCTGCTTCAGAAAGTTAGATATGTTTTAAAATTATATACACAATTATGAAAACAAACCTAATGAACTTTTATGTTTAGTTATATATAAAATTATTTTTATTTACAATTCTGTTCTACCTGTATATAAAAAGAGATAAATGGCTTCTTTATGTTAAATAAATTATATAAATATTGAAAAAAAATGCTTATTTATATGAAATTACGAATAGGTTGCCAGAAAATATGTTGCCAAATTTTCTTCTCTCGCCATAAGCCCTTTTCGGTACTTTTCGGTTAGCCGGGCGCCAGTGATACATGTACATATATAAATATATATATATTAATCCATACATATATGTGTGTAGATATATGTGTGTGTAGATATAAGTGTATATATATATGTGTGTGTAGATATATTTGTATATATATATATATATATATATATATGTGTGTGTGTGTGTGTATGTATATATATCACTGGCGCCCGGCTAACCGAAAAGTACCCAATTTTCTATCTTAACTTTGTAACTGATCTGTAATATTTTAAAATTTTTCTATTTATTTTACTTGGGTCTAGGACCTAATAACTACTCAAATTAACTTATCAAAAGATTTATTTTCATAATATATTTGTACACTTAAGTTAGCTAAAATGTTAAATGGAACTACGTAGAACTACTAAGTTGTGTAAATCAGTTACTTTTAATTTTATAAACAAAGCAAACTCGCTTCTAACTAAATGTATCCAGATTTCATTCAATTTATTACAGTATTTCTTTCAAAATCCTTTTTTAAACTGTTTATCGTCTGCTTCTTTTATTTTATTTTTTTCTAAAGATCATTTGACTCTTTTCGATTTGGAAGTGCAAATTCATTCAAATATGCCAGAATATTTCCATTACAGTAGGATAGACATTCGTTGTTAGGGTATTTTTTCTCTGCACAACAAGTTCAATACCATCATATTAATTCTAGCTTCACGAATTATGAAACGTATATCGAAACATTTAATGCAGACCACTTCTGTTGAAATGTAAGTAAAATTATCACAAGGTAATTTTCGTAGCTAAAATTTCTTCTTTTCATTATCAGTAGCGAATTTGAAGACTTAGATTAGAAACTAGGAACACAACATTTTCTTCTGATTATTTTATAGATATAATCTACACTTTCTTTAATAATTATAATCAATAATTATTGATAGCGCTATAATCTAAATACACTGAAAAATATTATTAATTACTATATAAAACAATAAATAAAATCAAAATACTATCGTAAACAATCCGTACAAATGAACAAAGTACATGAAAAATTTTAAGTTAGTATGGATCACTGTTTTGACGTCAGCAGGTTGTGACGTCACTTATAGCAGGCCCGGTCCAGAAAACACACAGCGTCATCTCGGAGGCCCCGCTTCACCCCAGAACATGATTGATCTTCCTTAAGGTTGATAGCTCCATTCAACGTCTCTATTCTTTCACAAATTGTACCAGCAGTAAGGGTACATGAACATTTAATTACTTTTCATCCGAAAATATGCTATCATTCTATTTAATGGTATTTTTAATAGATTTAATGATGACTTTTTTTTTGAGCAATTTTGTGATATTGGGTTAGGCTACGTTTGACGTTCATATTTGTACAGTTTAAGGCTTCAGAATCATTAAATATCAAACGAATTGTTCTATAGGATATTTTATTTTGAAGATAGACTGCAAATTTCTTCTGTAACAAGAAGAGTAACTCATTAAAAATTTGTCTACGATTTTTGTCTTATTCCAGAACGATTTATTTTGAATCCATTTCCACCTGGTTTCATGACATTGATTCCTTCAATTTGCGAATTTCAAACCACATTTGCCAGTATGATATTCTGATGCCGAATATCTTCCATACTTTACGCAGTTCATTTTCCGTAAATTCTGCAGGCATTTTTACTTCTGATAAACAAATACTGAAGTAAAAGTTTGATTGAAGGCCTCTGGTGTGATGTCATTAGTGCTAATTAGGATAAATGGGTTCGATTTAGAAAATAAGTTTTTTGAAAATTTAATTACATTTTTTGTCCTTATAATTATGACCACATTAAAATTACGTTATTTTTATTATTATTATTATTTAATGCAATCTGAGCAGTTTACTTTTAGTGTATTGTACTTTTGTAAGCTAGTGAAATATATGCATCCGTTTTAAAAAATATCCATTTTTAAATAAATGACATAAAATTGAAGTAAAATGTAAATTTTCATTCAAAACTTTCATACTTAAAATTACTCGAATCGGTGAGACATCAATATTTCGAAAATATCCTACGAATTTTACTACAAAAATATGTGACGATTTTTTTTTTTTTTCAAAAGTACCAAGTTTATTAATTGAAAATTGCTGTCATTTCACTCTCGATATCAATTTCCAACTAATAAAATATGATTTTCGAGTGTATAACAATGTACTCTCAAAAAGAGGGTAAAAAAAAAAAAAAAATCGAAATTTCGTACCGGTGAAAGTTATGTTACCCTTTAAATAATTTGTATTTTTTTCTTTATCAATGAGTATATTGTATAAAAAATTTTCCTGACACAGTACAAACGTTCTAATAACATCTCCTATAATTTGATTCGACCTGGTAAAATAGAAAACGCAAATGTAGATTTTTTTAGTCATACGTCCTCAGAAATAAGTAACAATACTGAATATCCGCCAAATTTTTTGGGCAAAATTACTTTGCGATCATACATTAGATTATCATAGAACTTTTTCTATGTTTTTGAGAAATAAGGAAACAGTTTAGAAAAAAAAAAAAAGTGAAATCTTTTAGACTACTACCTTAGAAAGTTTTGTTTAAATTTAAAAAATAAATAAATAAATGATTTTATTTTTTTTTTATTGTGAAAGTATATTTTACATAAAAAAAGACACATAAGGCAGTACAAACGTTATATCAATATGTCTTATAATTTGATTGCGCATGGCGAAATATAAATCGTAACGCAGATTAGTTTTGGTCATACATATTAGTCGTTCTCCGAAAGAAGTAACAATACTGAATATCCACCTAATAGTTCAGACAAACTTACTCTGAGATGATGTATTAGATTTCCCTGAACATTTTCTATGTTTCTGAGAAATAAGGAAAATAGTTTAATACAAAGAATGAAATTCTACAAAATCTTTTAGAGTACGGCCTTAAACATTTTCTTTAAATAAAAATTAAATGAGTTTACTTTTTTCTTTCTGTAAGTGTAATTTACATTTAAAAAAGAAAACTCATAAGATAGTACAAATGTTCTATCAATATGTCTTATAATTTGATTGTGCATGGTGGAAATATAAATCGTAACACAGATTTGTTTTGGTCATACATATTAGTCTTTCTCTAAAAGAAGTAAAAATATTGAATATCCACCTAATTTTTCAAACAGAAACTCTGAGATGATGTATTAGATTTCCCTGAACATATTCTATGTTTCAGAGAGATAAGGAAAATAGTTTAATACAAAAAATAAAATTCTACAAAATCTTTAGGACTACATGAGTTAGAAAGTTTTGTTTAAATCGAAAATTAAAAGACTTTAGTTTCTACTTTTTGTAAGTGTAATTTACATTAAAAAAACTCACAAGACTGTACAAACGATCCATCAATATGCCTTATAAGTTGATTGCGCATGGTGAAATGTAAATCGTAACGAGATTTGTTTTCGTCATACATATTGCTCCTTCTTCGAAAGAAGTAACAATACTGAATATCCATCTAATTTTTCAGACAAAATTACTTTGAGATAATGCATTAGATTTCATTGAACATTTTCTATGTTACTGAGAGATAAGAAAAATAGTTTTATAAAAAAATTAAATTCTACGAAATCTTTAGGACTACATGAGTTAGAAAGTTTTGTTTAAATCGAAAATTAAAAGACTTTAGTTTCTACTTTTTGTAAGTGTAATTTACATTAAAAAAACTCACAAGACTGTACAAACGATCCATCAATATGCCTTATAAGTTGATTGCGCATGGTGAAATTTAAATCGTAACGAGATTTGTTTTCGTCATACATATTGCTCCTTCTTCGAAAGAAGTAACAATACTGAATATCCATCTAATTTTTCAGACAAAATTACTTTGAGATAATGCATTAGATTTCATTGAACATTTTCTATGTTACTGAGAGATAAGAAAAATAGTTTTATAAAAAAATTAAATTCTACGAAATCTTTTAGACTACATGCATTAAGAAGTTTGATTTAAATAAAAAAATAAATTATTTTAGTTTCTTCTTTCTGTAAGTGTAATTTATAATATATATATATATATATATATATATAAGACAGCACAAACGTTCTAACAATATGTCTTATAATTTGATTACGCATGGTGAAATTTAAATCGTAACGAGATTTGTTTTGGTCATACATATTAGTCCTTCTCCGAAAGAAGTAAGAATACTCAATATCCACCTAATTTTTAGAGAATATTAATCTGAGATGTCTCATTAGATTTCAATGGACATTTTCTATTATTCCGAGAGGTAAGGACAATAGTTTAATACAAAAAATGAAATCTCTTAGTCTACTGTCTTATAATGTTTTCTTAGAATAAAAAAATATATATTGTTTCTTCCTGAAAGTAAATTTTACTTGAAAAAAAAAATCATTATTCTTCGAAAAAAGTAACACTATTTAAACTCTGCCACATCTTTGACACAAAATTACTTTGAGATGATGCATTAGATTTCATGGAAGTGTTTCAGTTTCACTGACAGTGAGGAAATTGTGTAATACGGAAAATGAAATTTTTAATACATGTATTATTTCTTTCAACATAATATCCGATACAATATTACTGCAAACGCGTATTGAATTTCAGAAAAAATATATAAATTCAAAAAATATACAAAAATATCACAAAAAGTGTTTGTTTTTTTATAGTCTATTTAATAGTCTTATTAAACAAGATTCTTACGGCCTTTTCTCCTGAGTAGTATTTTTTTATTTAATCGTAGCATTTGTAACAGTTGTCTGCATTAAATATTACCATTTTCTGCATTAAATAATGCTATTTGCAAATACTTGTACTAAAAAGTTATGACCATACGCATCCTGTTAAAGTATATAAAATAATGTTGTTGAAACATTTTTGATTAGACAAATAATTCAAAATAATTTTTAATTTTGCACATTAAAATATATATTCTTCATGAAACATAATCGCAAGTCATTGATTTTGTAAGTTAATCAAACGTGTATTAACTAGGCTTATATTTTGATATCAAGTTTTAAATACCAAATCGTACTAAACGATTTCTATCGTCATTTGATATTCCCTCTCCAAAACAAGTGATGTCATTTTATAAACAACATATTTTTATTAAAGTTATTAAAGTTTTATTGTTGAAAGTCATTTTGAAATTTTGCGTTACTTTATGTAACGTTTTCTGTTTTCCTGACACATAAAAGAAGTGTATAATGCAAAAAACAAAATTTTCTATAAATCCATCCATTCCATATCATTGTTTTGAATGTATACACACAAAAAAAAAAATGCTAAAATTACGGTGCTAAAATCACTATTGTACTGTAAAATCAACAATTTTATTTTGCAGTGTAGAAATATTTTCCATTGTTTTTTCTTTTTCTTTTTTTTACATTTATAAGTAATGAAAGGGTTTCCAAGTACCGTTTTAAAACCTATACAGTGTAATTTTTTTATAAAATCCATAGAAGATCATATTTTAAAAATTATTTAATTAAAAAAAATAAAATTGCTCTCATTTAAAATAATATATATATATGAATATAGATGAAATCAATTGAATTTGACAGCCCGAGAATAATTACTCGGTAGTCGAATCCCTACAAAGATCCGATAATCGTTGGAAATAATTACAAGAAATAACTTAGTCTGTAACGATGGGGTCTCTTATATTATATCAAATATATGGGCAGAATTCCTCAAATCAGTGCTTAGTTTCCATTAAAACATTAAAGTTTTAAATCGAATATGATACAATAGATGGCGCCAGTACCTCTTCTTTACATACGGGTCTTTGTGAGACTCGCGCTATGAAAATGACAGTGTTTGTATGTAGGCATCGTACACGGAAGACGGAAGACCGCGCTAGCTCTCCAAACGCTCTGACGATAGACAAGTTTTTTTACCCGAAACTGTCGGGATAGTAGGGGAAGGCCGGGTAAAGTGGTCACCCAATGAAATGACGTCACCAGAGCGCTGGAATTGCGTGGTTTGTGGTCAAACTACTTCGTTTGATGGCGGTGAGTAACCAGACAATCGTTGAACAATGTGGTTCCATGCTTTATAATTTTAGAGCGGGCTTTCCAGTTTTTGAAGTTTGTGATCTAAGGTAAGGGACTTATATTACATACAATTAACAATAACCTATTGTACTTGAATTTATTTATTGAATGTGTAAGGAAGGAGCATATTTTCAGATTCACATTGGTGGGTGAGTGGTCGCTGACTGTCCATTAGTTCCCACTGTAGAACGTATTTTAGGTCATGGCACCCAAACGGACAAAGTGGTCAGGGTAGCGGCCGTTGATTGGATCAAGTGATGAAGGTTGGATCAGGTGCAATGTTTGTCACCTCTGGGGTCATGAGGCCTGTTCACTTCGCGAAGAACATGACGTGGAGTTAATTTGCAAAAAATGCAGTGTTTGATTCTGATTTATAATTTTTTATATGGGTTTGTCAAACTCTTATTGGATTTTCATATCCTTTTCAATCTTTCATTATATTTCATACGATTTTTTATGACAATAAAAATGTTTTAATCATTTAAATAGTGTTTTCAATCTTTTTACACCTGTAGGGCAAAGTGGCCATGCAGTGACCACTTTATCCGACCTGGACGGGCAAAGTGGTCATTTTGACCTTTTTTGGAAAAAAACAAATTCTCACTTCCACTTTATTATTTTGTGAAAATTATAAATATCCTTACACTTCTAAGTAGTCACTCTAGTTCAATGCAAATTTTCAGTTATGTATATTTATTTTTAGGGGTAACAAAAAATCACAAAACCTTAGTGTGACCACTTTGCCCGGTCTTCCCCTATATTTGTGCTTTTATTATTATAAGCGATCTATGCATGTTTTGAGTTCTTTTCAATATATGTATTTATACACTGATAAGTTATTTTTGTATTTTACGTAGTCCTTTTAAGTAGTACCATATGAATTAGTTCTAATCTGACGAGTTTTGAATAAAAGAATACCACATCTCACTGAACCATTAAGAATATTTATTGAACTTGGCAGCATAGAAATGTGCAAAAATTCTTTCTAGATGTCAGATCTCCGACAAGCGTATTCCTCAAAGGAGTATCATCATTTATTTTCTGTCATTTCCCAGTAGCCTTTCATATTTGACAAAAGATCGTATCAATGGATTTTCAGATCAAGTTACTCAAACCACCGAAAATGAGAATATAATATCTAGAGAATATAATGGATTGAAAAAGTATTTCTTTCGAAAAACTTTATTCACCAGTTACCACTTAGTTTTGCGTATTAGTAATGCGATGTGGATAGTTCACTTTGTGTTCTTGAGTCAAAGTTGATTTAAAAAATTAATGGAAAGGAAACGTTATTCATCGTTATAAAAATATAAATTTTAATTAAATGTGTGATATGAAAGAAATTAATAGGTTATTTGCTTTAATTTGATTGAACGTACACACATTGTTTTATATTGTAAAACAAATTCAGATAATTTTCCTTATATAAGAAAAACGTTTGCAAAAATTTATTTTATGCAAGTACGGAAACTTTTTCCTTTTCTGCAGAAAACATTTGAAAGAAAACTAATCAAAAGTCTCATGCAACAGTACGTTTCCAAAATTTACCTAAACATTAAAAGGACCTACTTTCTGCATGCAGATTTCGGAAAAGATATTTCTGTTAATTTAAAATTTTCTTGGTTTCTCATTAGTTTTTCTTTTCAAGTTTCTGGAAAAACGGGAAGTTTTTATGAATCGTCGGTAATTAATAGTTTATAATATTTTTTTTTCAAAAGTCAGGGAACATTCTTTGGATTTTAACATAGTATCGACAGTTAATCGGTCCCGGTCTTATGTAACCCCCCCCCCTCTTTTTCCTAGCTTCACTGGATTTATATTCTTCAAATGTAAGTCCAGTTACCTATAATTCGGGGTTTTGAAAAGGGGGAGGGGCAGATATATAACGTATGGCATCTGGGGAATGTGAATCTTGTTATTTTCAAGTAATATACATTTTTTTTTCGTAGTGTAGGTATTAGTTTGTATAAAGAAGTACGCGTTTGCAGCCTGAGATGCCACTCCTTAACAAAGCCTACAAATACTGCAAAGACTACTCACAAATTGGTGTATAGCGCACCAATATGTGCTTATTACACTGTTAAAAATAGGTATTTAAATTATGTAGCAAAATGTAGTGTTTTTCAATATTTTTTCAATTTACCTGAGTACTTAAGTCTCAATAATAAAAATCACATGCGATCATTTTATGCAAATTTCTTGCGCTTTTCTCCCTCTTTTTTCTTCATTTTTACGAATGTTTCCATGATAAACCCCGACATCGAACCAAATATAAATAAAATAAGATGCATATAATTGTGCACGGATTCCACACATTCGCCTTAACATGTAGTTTATTATGTTAGAATTGCGCAAGTCTTGTTCTTAAAACTGTTCGGCCAAAATATTTCCATATTGCACCTATACATATTTATTAAATAATTTATTTAAAAATATGTAGTTCGTAAAATGGTGAAATACAAGATTATATTTACTTTTATCTGAAGTGACTTTCAACTTCAAATTGTTACTTATATTCCACAATGTCAAACTATAAATGTATAATAAAACAAATGCTTGTTTACCTTTGAATACACGTAAGTTCCCATTTTATAATTTTTTTTAATAATAATATTTAAGCAGGATGGTTGATTTGCCTGGTCAAGTTATAAAAAAATGGCTGCGAAACAAACAAACACCAAGAACCCAACAGCAGATCGCTACTGCTTATTATATTGGAGACAACTTCTCAATGTTACATATACCAAACATGCCAGCATAAAATATCAGATATGAAAGGAACCGAGCATCGCAGAAAAATAAAACGAAAACTAGAAGAATCTAATGAAGAAATTCTTCGATTTGAGATCGAACTCATCTTCAGAAGTTAATTATAAACAGAGATATAGAGTAATAATAATACAAACAGACAAGATACTTAACACATTGAGTGCCATGCGTATCACACTTTATTTTTATTAGAGTGCTGTGTTTAAAGCCACCGGTCACATGTAATTCTAAATTTAAAACATATTAATTTTGATGGCACTCCAGTAACATACATTGCTGTTGTTCTATGGCAGCTAGATAAAGCCTTGTTTTCGAATCGACTTCCTTGTAATCCGAACTACTTCGTTTTAAAGGTCCATAGTGCATAAACAATACGTCGGAGCTCGACCAATTATTCGGAGGCTCAGAGAACCAATAACTGAATTTGTAAATTTCATTAACAGTTTTTCATGTTGTTGGAAAATTAAAATCGTGAGAACGTGCTTAATGTATTGAAGTAAAACTTACAAAAAATCTTTGGAAATATACCGACATATTCCTTAGTATGAATCAGAGATATGTGTAACGCATCTACAACAGCAGTTCACGCATTAAAAAAATAAATACGCCTTAACAATTTAACTATGCATATTTTCACGTTTTGTACTTGAAACAAAATTACCATAGGTTATTTCTTAAACTATCCGATTTAACATATTTTTAGACACGATTTTGTAATATATTGTTTCTAATAATTTTTAATTATTTAGAAACACTGCATATTTTTTTTAATTCATCAAAGAAAGTATACATTCATCAATAATAAACAGTTATCCTATATAAAGTTTTGTGTTGTTGTTAATAATGCTCAGATGATTAGATGTTCGTCATACATTTTTTATCAGCAAAAGTCTATATTTATCATAGATGGACAGTTGTTTTATATATAATTTGTTCTCTTAAAAATGCTATTAGTCGAATTTTGACGCTCGTGTTTTGTTCTAAAGATGCCGAAAACTTGAAAATCTGATTAAGTTTTTTTAATATAGTATTATATCTCTCTAAACTTTTTTATTGTGAGTATTTCTTCTCTCTCAGCAGCAAACGTTATATTATTGTCAAAAAAAAAATCTACAAGTATAAAAATAAAATCTTATTCTCACAACAAAAAACTTGGTATGAATTTCAATGCATTTCAGCTCCGTGATTTGACTATAGGAATAATTTTGTACAGTCGAAACACGTTTCTGGATTTTGTACAGTTTTATGTATGCTCTTTTTTCAAAGGAAAAGTGTATTTTTGTCAAGAGTAATCGACTTAAGATAAAATTTCACAAAGCTTAAGTATATAAAGTACGCCATGCATGCGTTTCAGATTAGGTCTCTGTGAAGCTAAACAAAAATATATCAGTAAACGTTTAAGAATTTAGAGAATACTTTAAACATTTATGATTTAAATTGTTTATTTTAGTTTTACCCTTTTAATGTCTCAATTGATGAATTAAGTAAAATACCACCATCAAAAACGTTTTTCCTAATATCTGAAGATAGATTAGAAAGTTTATATCTATATTATAAAGCAAAAATATGTACACGAGTTACGCTGATGTCATATTGACAATGGCAACACCTGACCAATAAATTTCGCTTTTACTTTTTTTTTTTCAATTTCAAAACATCGCACAATTTTATTTTTTACACCGTTGAATAGAGAAATAATGTTCTTTCAAATGCAATTTGTTTGAAAAAGCTATCACAATTTAGGGAATTTTTATGGTTTTTAAAATAATTTTGCAAGCATTACTTTCTTTTTAAATCTATCTCTGCAGCCAAATTACGAAAGATGAATCAGTTTGTACTTAAAACAATAAATAATTAAGCATTTCCTTCGAGCTAATATTCTACAACGAAATTCAAACTTTATCAATAAATATATATATAAAACAATAAAACAATATAAGTTAACACAAAATTAACAGACATGTAATCGAACTACGCGCTTAAACTATACGAAGATTATCAGAATCAAAAAGACTTGCAAATAGCGATCTTTGGTGATTAGTTCGGCTATTATCTCTTGGCGTGCGGCTAATACGAAAGTATCTGATGCTTTTAATGAATTTTGAAAACTCTATTTGAATATATTTTTCACATTTTTTATAAAAAAAACTTTTTTTTTGTTGTTAGTGCAAAATCTACAAAAATATATTAAATTTAAAAAAATCTTTTAGAGCTTTTAGTTAAAAAAAAATGGTTTTGAATCGGGACGTCCGAGTTGGGTCCCCTAACTTAGATAATACTAGTAAATCTACAGATCAGAGGCCTCAACGTCAGCTCTACAAATCATTGTTCATTAATCTCACAAATTTTTAATATAAGCTGCATAATATTTGATAGCATAAAATTAAATTTTTTAAAGTTTTTTATACATTTATAAGAATATAAGATTTATTTAAAGTTCCAAAAATTTTAGATGTATCACATTAAACACAATTTTATGTCGGATAAATGATAGGATAAACTACTTATTACTGTATTTTTTTTCTGAACCCCCCCGCTGTCACTTTAATTTTATATTATCAATTTCCAGTAATTGTGCGCTTTCATTAATCGAGTATATGTCTGAGTGCATTTACTATTTTAATTTCATTAAATTAACCATCTCTTTGTACAGGAGGTTTTATCCTATCCTTAAAAGAATACTTATTTTTCAACCAGTAAATATCATATGTTGCTGAAATATAAAATTCCGTGTATTAAATATGCTTATACAAATGTAAATTTCTCTTATGAGACTTACATTTCATTTTCGCATTCAACGTTTTTATATTTTTCGTTTGGAAAGCCGATTGGGTCATCTTTCTTTAGTAGTTAAAATAAATTCTCATCTATTTCATTAGAAAAAGCATATTAAAAAATTAAATCATCCGAAAATTAGCTATTTTGTTAATAACATTTCGCGTCAAAATAATTCACTTGAATTTTCCTTTGTTGATATTCTTTGAAATAGAGTTGCTTAGCAACCATTTAATAAAAGAGAGAAAGGAAATGCATTGGAAATTTTTGTAAAAAATGAGAAATTAAAATTTTCATATCTTTCAAATTAATGCGTAAAATTTCCCAATAATTTATACAATTAATTAAGAAATTCTAATAAATATATTGGGAAATTTCCAAAGCGATCAAATTAAATTAAGATATCCATTTCGTAAATTTAATATCCATAATTTAGCATTTACAATTATCCCAATGCGTGATTTTCTTTTCGCGGAATGTTAAAATTAAAAAATCGTCTGACTTCCCATTGAAAAGCATTATGACTTAAAATAAAATGTTCTATATTTTTTGAACGAATGAACCAAATATAACCAAAAACTATACAGCTGATTCCGGGTACCTCGCCAACATACCCATCAAAAATCAACCTAATCAGACCCTTTTTGCGGCAGTTATCGCGGAACAGACAGACAGACAGACAGACAGACAAACAAACAGACACGAACCAAAAACTTTTCGGGTCTCAACAGTAAGCCTTCCCTGACGTTTCGGCAATTAATATACTAAATTCCGAAAAGATTCGTTCTTTAAAACTGACTTATAATATGAACATTTATTGACGTTTTCATAAAATATTCACATGAATACACGAATTAATTAACAAATAATATAGTTTTTTGAAATCAGTCAATCTTTAAGAAGTAATAAAAGTACATCGTGAGTTTATATGTAAATAAGATAGTTTGTTAGGTATAAATATTTCCACTACACATCATATGTAAATGGATTTGAGAACATGTTCTCAAACTTGATGCTATTATAATTTTATTATTATTTAGTAACACACAAAAATCCTTTGATTTATCACTTAACTTATAAGATGGGCAAGTTATTTGGGAGTAATTTGTTCCATTTAATCTATCTTTAATAAATTTATTTTTGAACATACGTGTTGGTTTAGGACGTTTAGTAACAATATGTTTTCTTTCAATTGATCTTTTGACTACTTGTTGCAAAGGCTGATTTGATTTTAAAAGCATTCGCTTCAGTTCTTGTAAATAATTTTCAAAAGGAAAAGCACTAAATGTATCTAAAGGACCCAAGTTTTTAACATCTTCATTTAAATGGATGAGCGAATGCATGTTATAAGTCATAATTTCTGAACCATAATGCTTTGCTGCAGTTTTTACAAATGTTAACAAAAATGTTTGGGCTGTGTCATTCAAAGTCAAGTATAAATCAGGACTCACAAAAATTGCAATACCACAGCTAAGGAGAAGAAAATGCCTATACAAATCTTTACTTAAGATTAATTTTAAATACACTGGTCCAAGATAAAAGAGAAATTGCCTCAATTCTGTAGCTTTCCAGTAATCCAATTCAATAAGACTTCGGGGTTTCCGATTAAATTCTGATGGCCAGTGTTTATGAGAATTTATAAGATGAGTGCTTAAAGTGATTATATCACATGATGACATTCTGCCCTTTTTAGACTTAGCTTTCCCAACCCAAGAATGTAAAAGGCGGCGCATAATTCCAAGGCATACTAAATGCATGTAATCATGCGGGAAAGTAGATATTAAATCAATATTCAAATCTAGCAAAGGTGTTTCATCTTTATGGTGGTCAGGATTTTCTTGTGTTCGGAATGAAGTGTTTGTACGAAGACATGCATCGGTTTCAGGAAAAGTTTGAACTCGATTTACTCTAGCTCCTTTCTGAACACATTTATCACATCCATAGAAACCTGTGTGGCCTTTGATGCATTTGACAAAAGCTTTAGCAGGAGCATCACATATGAAGCATCTAATTTTAATGCCATATGTTGTCCCCATAAATTTAACGCCATCTTTTCCCAACTCATTAAATTCTGTGACAAAAGATGCTAGGAACTCATGTACAGGAGGTTTTGTTTTTCCATGGAATATTGATATCGGAAAGGGTTTTTTTTCTGGATCCTCTTCTAAAGTTGCCAGAATTGGCCAAAACTGATCATTTGAGCTTTTATGAAGAGGTAAACCATCAATATTTATGTTTAAATGCAGTGTACTTACAAATTCTAATGGAACAGTTTTAAGTTTACTGCATAACATTTCAGAAATACCAAAATTGTGGTAGAGCCCTTTTCCCATGTCAGATATTTCTACATTTCTAGGAGTGCCTAACAAAGTTCTAGCATCTTTTGGCAAAGAAGGAAACCAATGCCTTAAACCTTTAAGCAAACTTGTCAATGCACTTTTAGGCAAAAATTTAACACTGTGAAACCACTCGCGTAAAAAATCCCCAATATTTACAGCATTTTCAATATGATCAGAATCTGCAGAGCTGTCTGAATCAGTACTACTATCGCTGAAATAGTTTTCTGAATATGAAGAAAAATCTGAAAAATCAGCACCAGAAAATACTTCATCTGAAGAATCCGAAATTGTTGGAATAAATGATTCAGATGCTGGAACATTATCCTCATAATTAACGGAGGAATCTTCAGTTGACGATTCAGATTCCGAAAAAGTTACAGATGTGTAATTTTGAAGATCATATATGGGCGACTGAAAGTCGTTTCCACTAGATAAATCTGCTGAAGACAAAGATTTTAATTTTGGAAAAATATCTGCACTTTTAGCTTTTATGAGGATTTCTTTAGAATCGTGATTCAATTTTGAGTTTACACGCCGCCTTTTTCTAACACGTGGGAGGGTTGCATTGCATGCTACATTCATATTTAATAAAAATGACACAAAAAGTTAAAAAATAATGCAAAATAAAAATAATAGAAAATATCTCACCTGCTTAAATTATCCATAGTTGAAAAAATCCAGCAATATTATCCAAGAATAGTTGTATAGAACGTGTCTTTCGAAACTTTCACCGCTTACCGCTAAGAAAAAACACGAGGTAAATAAATAAGCCTAGACTACAGTAACCCCTCTCTCTCTGTAAACGCTAAGCGATAGGTAGACGTACTAAATTTGGCGTGTTAACGCCTATAAAGAATGACTTGGCGCAGTAAGCACGCTTTCTTCATCAAAGTTTGCAAGAGAAAAAGATAACATCGTCTCCTATCATTGGCTAGGCAGATGTAAAACGTTGAAAATCTCGCCAAACCGAAAACTTTTTTCATGCATTGTATGAATCTACGAACACATAACAATCAAATAATGTATATTTATTCATTATACATAGTAGAACCTCCATAATGGACACTTTTTCGATGTCAAACTCCTACGTATTTATACATTTTCACCTCCAAATAGCAGACAAATTCCGCCCTACCGAGGTGTCTGTTATTCAGAGGTTTTACTGTATTGCTATTTCTTGTCTAATAAATGCACTATACGAACATTTACATAATCTTATATTTTTAAAATGATTAATAAAACTAGTTTGTTATAATAATTGGATTTTTTGGCACATTAACTGATCAATTTATAGATAATAATATATTTTTTAAATGCTTAGAAACTGATAGGAGCTTTGTAAAATTAATCCTTTATTTTAGGAGTACGAAGCTTCCATTAAAAAATATATATATATATTCATCTAATTCCTACCATGCAGGGGCAGGTCGTGTCACCTAAAATCTTTGAAAATAATAAGATGTAAAGACAATACTTAGTGAATATATCAATTGGGTAGCGGGCCAGGGTAGGGTGTGAGGGGTGGAGCCCCCTTATCGAAAACAGCGATTTCTATTTATTCACGGATAATATTTTGTTCTTTTAAATAATTTCCGGTGAAATCAATCTTTCTCTTCAACCCCCGACCGTATGTTGAGGGGGGGGGGGAGAAAGCAGATGTTTTTGATTTTTGTAGCAATTTTTGTTTGGAATTTAGGTGAAAATTGATTGCATTTTCATATTTTTTTCCAATTTTTATAGATAAGTTGAAAAAAAAAAAAAAGATGAATGTATCATAATAGAGTGTTTCTTTCATATTGTTTTACTGATTCTTCCAAGAAAAATATGATCAACAAAACCACAAATAATGTACGAAAACATATAAAAATAACTTGACTAAGGCTAAATATTTCAAATTCGATAAATATTCCGTCATATTACCAACATTTGTTTTGCTAAAAAAATGAAGAAAAAAAAAAGCATAAATGTTTTATTAATGTTAATTTCCTACTCCCACACTGAACTCTTCGAAAAAAAAATATATATATATATAAAACATACATATTAATTTTTAAAAGATGTATTTAATATTCCGAACAAAACTTTAAAAAAAAAAAATAAATAAAGCACCAGCTATGATTACATATTACAAATTCCATAAATATTCTATTATTTTTACCAGTCCAGTTTTTGTTAGAAAATAAGGAAAAAAATAGGAATATCTTATTCATTTTTATTTCACATTGTTACACTGATTCATCTAAGAAAAAATGGAAAAAATATATTTTAATTTTAATAATATATATTTAACGTGTATCTAAAATATTATGTGTACCTCAAACAATGAAAAACAAAAGTAACGGCTAACGATTAGATATTCCATTATTTTTCCCCACCTATCCAATGGAAAAAAAAATAATTAATTTTATAATTTCATTTTATTTTACATTTATGCACTAATTCTTCGAAAAAATATTTATTTAATATACCCCCCCCCCCCCCCCGCAAAAAAAAAAAAAAAAAAAAAAAAAAAAAAAAAAAAAAAAAAATTGAATGAAACAAAGAAAAAAAAAGCATCGGCTAAGATTAAGTATTCCAAATTCGGACCGATGTTGGCAAATCTAATTGGTCCACTTTCGGGCATCAGATATCGGTCCAACATCACTTGCCGATATAAATCGCTTGCCGATACGTAGCCGTAAGAGGACCGATAGCACCAACCGGCATTCGAAAAAGCACATTATTTCGTATCACTTGCCGACATGCTACCGACTCTTGACCGATACCACTGTGCCAATGCCGACATTAAACCGACATTGCCGATTGCGGTCCGATCGTGTGCCAAAAGGTGTGTGTTTGCTGGGCATATTCGTTTTTAAAAATAGTTGGCTTTGTAAAATTGTTTTCTATGGATGGTAAAGCAAACATTTTGCATGAAAAATGAGCTCTTTTGAGTACATCTTTCCAACGTAGTTGAAAAGTGTTTATGAATTCGCTTTGTCAATCTGCCGCCTGTCCGTGCTCTAGCTCTCGTAAATATAGCCAAATTGCGATGAAAGTTTAAAATTATACTGATTTTTACTATAGAATGTTCAGTATTGAAAATCGTTTCAGATGCATTTTAATGATTTTACAATACTTCAAACAAAATGAAATTGATATACATCTCTGAGGTAGACTAAAACATACTTTCTCGGGAACACTCAATAAGTAGCATGTAATCTTCATTTACAAAGACGCGCAAAAGCATTCGGTTACAGGACGGACTGTGATAGATTTCATTGTATGAAAAAATGGAAGTTCTTAATAATATTCTGTTAGTGTTGCTAAGTGTTCCATAATGTATGCACGATGAATGATTTGACGTTCTTTTTAGCACTTTCCAACATAGTTGAAAAGTGTTTATGAATTCGATTTGTCTGTCTGTCTGCCGTCTGTCCGTGCTCTAACTCGCGAAAATATGCTCGGATCGTCATGCAATTGATATAAGTTATTGAAGCTTACTGTGGCATTTTCGGTATTAAAAATGAAGAGTGTAGCACTTATTGTTTTTTTACAGGGACACTCAAAAGAATTTCGTTACATCGCGGTCTATGGGGGAAAATCATTTGCGGTTTATTTTAACGATGTTAGACAATTTCAAACATATTGAAATTGATATATATCACTGAGGTGCACTACAAGAGACTAATTATAGAATGTGGTGTGCATAGCACTTATAGTTCCTTTACAGGGATACTCAAAAGAATTCCGTTACATTACGGTCTATGAAGAAAAACCTTTTGCAGTTTATTTTAATAATGTTTCACTATTTCAAACATATTGAAATTGAAATATATCACTAACATGTATTATAAGAGGCTTACTGTAGAATATTGTGTGTATACCTTCCATCGTTCATTTACAGGGACACACAAAAGAATTCGGTTAAAGTACTACTTATTAGTAATAATTGCTGGGAATGCTTTTTCAGTTGCTGAACGTGTTTTTAAATTTAACTCATTTTTTGTCTATTACTTGGTGTTTATATATTGCATAGATTGTATACAGGGCAGCATAAAAGTTCTCGAGTACATTGTCGGAAGTTGCAGAAGGGAAATTTTAAACTGTGCTACTCGTTTCCTAACTGAACTAAAATTTAGCATTCTATTTAGTATATATACAAATCTATAGATCATATACAAGGCTACACAAAAGAGCTCGGATATTTTTCCGAATATTGTTGGTAATTCCTAAAATTGGATTTTTAAATATGCTATGTGTCTTCAAAATTATTTAGTTAGATATCATCTTACACCTACCGGTAAAGATTTGCAAAATTACTTTGGAAGTGTTGGAAAGTGTTACATAATCTGTACTTGACGCATGATTTTTCGTTCTTGTTTCTTATTAATAGACGTATTAAATAAATATCATATTTAATTTTAGTTTATGTTATTTTAAAGTACCGTTGAAGCATGAAATGTTATTAATTTTTAACATTTTGTATTCACGCGTGTGCAGAAACTTTTGCTTCATTTATTGAAAATGGAGACAGATATTCAATTTAGTGAGAGTAAATCAACAGTGTTGTTCATGTTATTACATTTTATATTGATTTTTTAAAGAGAAAATAACTAGCATTCGCATTTACACGTTTTAATTATTATTAGAATTATGTAAATACTTTTCAAAAATAAGACGGCTTTTCATAAATCTGTGCAACTCGGCGCGTTTGAAGTTTTATCTGTGTGGTCACTATTTCCTACTTTCAAAACGAAATCACAGATTTTCTTGAAAGGAGGTAATTAACATTCCCTATATATTTTGAAAATTTAGGAGAAAATATGAATAGTGTTGAGTAATTTTGACTAATTAGTTAGAGATGCAATTTCAAAGTCTAGAAAACTTAGTTTAAAGTTTAATTAACCGTTAATTCTTTCCATACTGCAAAAAGAAAACCAGGATAATTTTCAAAAAGATTTTAATCTTGTAATAGTTTTCAAAGGCATTTTTCATTTTCATAATGAACGTTTCATGATGTTTTCAGTGTTTTTAAATATACACAGTGCGCCACAGTGCGCCACAGTGCGCCACATGAAACGCATTCTAATTAATAAAACAGTATTTTCATTAAAACATCGCATGGAAGCTTTTGTATATTATTTTTTTCTGTGATTTTTGTTATCAAGAAAAGGGGTATCTGCACTTATAACCTCAGCAATTATTAAAATTCCGTAAATTGTTTTCTCAAATCAGAAAATTTATCTTAATTTTTTACTGCCTTGATTCTGGTAAATATTCGTACGTTTTCAAGTTGAATGCAAAGATTTTATAAGTATCTAATTAAATTTTCAGCATGGTTGACACTACGCCGGAAATTAATGACACTAACAAAGGATGTGACTTTTCACTTTGCTACACAGCGCACAACCAACAGAGCAAAAATGTCCAGGTAAAGGATTCGATCCGCGACCTGGTCATTTTTACTGTGTAGCAAAGTGAAAATTCACATCCATTTTATATGTAGATGATTGCCCATTTATTTCCTAGAAATTTTGCAAACGTTCTGAAAAAATAATAACCGACAGTGAATGGAATCATTGGATAGAAATGAAATTTCTAATTCTTTTAAATCTTATTCTTGTTAAATGTTATTTATGAATAATCGGACGTACATCGATATATTCGTACGTTTTCAAGTTGAATGCAAAGATTGTATAAATAGATTATTGTTCATATTCGCTAGAAATTTTTTAAACTTTCTGAAAAAATAATGGCGTGCAATGAATTGAATAATTCGATAGAAATTAAATTTTAAATCCTTTTAAATCTTATTATTGTTAAAAGTTATTTAGAAACAAATTGACGTGCATTGATATAATCCTACGTTTTCAAGTTGAATGCAAAGATTTTATAAATAGATTATTATTCATATTCGCTAGAAATTTTGTAACCGTTTTAAAAATATATTCGCGGGCAGTGCATTGAATCATTGGAAAGAATTGAATTTTTAAATCCTTTTAAATCTTATTCTTGTTAAATGTTATTTATGAATAAATTGACGTACATTGATACATTCGTACGTTATCAAGTTGAATGCAAAGATTTTATAAGTGGATCATTGTTCATATTCGCTAGAAATTTTGTAAATGTTCTGAAAAAATAATCGCGTGCAAAGAACTGAATCATTGGATAGAAAAGAAATTTTAAATCCTTTTATATCTTATTCTTGTTAAAAGTTATTTTTGAATAAATTGACGTACATTGATATATTCGCATGTTTTCAAGTTCAATGCAAAGATTTTATAAATAGATGATTGTTCATACTATACGCTCGAAATGTTGTAAACGCTATGAAAAAATAATCGCGAGCAGTAAATTCAATCATTGGAAAGAAATGAAATTTTAAATCCTTTTAAATCTTATTCCTGTTAAAAGTTTTTTTTGTGAATAAACTGATGTACTTTGATATATTCGTGCGTTTTCATGTTCAGTACAAAAATTTTATAAATAGATGATTGTTCATATACGCTAGTAATTTTGTAAACCTTATGAAAAAATAATCGCAGGCAGTGAATTGAATAATTGGATGGAACTGAAAATTTAAATTCTTTTAAATCTTATTCTAGTTAAATGTTTTTTTATGAATAAATTGAGGTACACTGATATTTTCGTATGTTTTCAAGTTGAATGCAAAGATTTTATAAATAGATGATTGTTCATATTCATTCGCTAGAAAATTTTTGAACATTCTGAAAAAATAATCTCGTGCAATGAACTGAATCATTGGATAGAAATGAAATTTTAAATTTAAATCTTATTCTTGTTAAAAGTTATTTTTGAATAAATTGACGTACATTGATATTTTCGTATGTTTTCAAGTTCAATGCAAAGATTTTATAAATAGATCATTGTTCAGATACGCTAGAAATGTTGTAAACTCTATGAAAAAATAATCGCGAGCAGTAAATTCAATCATTGGAAAGAAATGAAATTTTAATTCCTTTTAAATCTTATTCCTGTTAAAAGTTTTTTTTGTGAATAAATTGATGTACTTTGATATATTCGCACGTTTTCAAGTTCATTGCGAAGATTTTATAAAGAGATGATTGTTCATATATGCTAGAAATTTTGCAAACCTTATGAAAAAATAATCGCAGGTAGTGAATTGAATCATTGGATGGAACTGAAATTTTGAATTCTTTTAAATCTTATTCTAGTTAAATGTTTTTTTATGAATAAATTGAGATACACTGACATATTCGTACGTTTTCAAGTTGAATGCAAAGATTTTATAAATAGATGATTGTTCATATTAATTCGCTAGAAAATTTTTAAACATTCTGGAAAAATAATCTCGTGCAATGAACTGAATCATTGGATAAAAATGAAATTTTAAATTTAAATCTTATTCTTGTTAAAAGTTATTTTTGAATAAATGGACGTACATTAATGTTTTCGTACGTTTCTAAGTTCAATGCAAAGATTTTATAAATAAATGATTATTCATATTCGCTAGAAATTTTGTAAACGTTCTAAAAAAATAATTGCGAGCAGTAAAATGAATCTTTGGATAGAAATGCATGTATAGAAATTTTTAAATCCTTTTAAATCTTATTCTTGTTAAAATTTATTTAGGAATAAATTGTGTATAGTAATAAAATGTGCCTTGCATGTATGCACTACTTATTTTATTGCATTTATTAAATACATATTCTGGTTCAAATTATGTTTATTTGACTTTAAAAATAACAAAATGCTGACAGATACGCAAAGATGTGGTATAAAATTGCGCTATTGAAGCTAGATAAATATGCCTAATGGCACACTACACTTTAAAAAAAATCGGTCGATTGATGAATAATTACAGAAATTTGGAAACCCCATATCCATATATTTTCTAATTTGAATCGTACTAAATTTTGATTAACCGCGGTAATCAATTCTGAAGAATGATTTCAACATCAATCCTCAAAGGTGAAGTACATAGATTAAACTGATTTTCATATTTTTGAAGTCCAAAAATCTTCTTTTGAATTAATTTTTAAATATATGTTTAGTATATTCTACAAATTTACAATCCGATAATTTTCGTAATGATGCCCGGAAACATTTAAAATGAAATACATTTTTTAAAAGTTGTTTTATCAAAGTAATAAATTATATTTGAAAACACTAATACTATCAAATAAAAAGGTAGCTTTATGAAATTTGCCTTGTAGTTAAAGTTTACTCAAATACTTTGTAATTTCAAATGAAAACTCCAAGCACTTTGTCTTTTGCTAGACTTTTAATAATCCAGATTCATAATTTGAATGAAAATTAAAATGAATTATTAAAATGAAAATTAAATGAAAATTAAAATGAATTATTAAAATGAAAATTAACATTTAATTATCGAAATTAACTTAGAATTTAAAACATTATTATGGAAAGCCGTCAAATAGCTGTATAAGAAAGTAAATCTGTTTTTCTTCACTACTAATATTTTCAAGATATTTTCTATATTGACGATGATTATATAAATTTATAAGTGCTCTAAATTTTTAAGCACATATCCGATTTTTATAAATGTATCCACTATAGAGTAATAATCATTTAACTCCTTCTAGTAATGGTACTTATGCTTATAGTATTTCCAGATTTCTGTAACTGCTCTATCCATCATTTCTTCAGTTGAGTAGTGAATGATTTCGACTCGCGGGATATTTATTGCAATAAAGTCAATAATTTGTTTTTTAAAGCAAGTGTATTTTCTTCAACAGGCTTGGTGAAATCTTTTTTAAGAAGTATTAGTTTGAATTCTGACAGTTTATCTTTTCGATGTTTAGTCAGATTTTTGGGAATTTTCTGTATACTTTGTGTTAGCCTCTTTTAATGTTACATTCTTTTCAAACACCAACAGTGACTACACATCAAACATAAAATATCAGTTTTCCTTTGAATATAATTGTATTGTAAATCCCCTTTAAAAAAATCTGCGATGTTCATCTTCAGTTCATCATATTTATTTATAATGGTAAAGAGCTTTACCATATATATATATATATAAATCCTGGGATCTTTGAGAGTATGTCAATAAAATGTGTATATCAATAAAAAATGAAAGAAAAGAAAGAAACATCACGCAGGATTCATTAACAATGACACAATTACTAACGTAAGTAATGAAAATAAATAAAGATTATAAATCCAAAATCCGTCTGTTCGACTAAAATCGAAGTGCAGAATCTGGATGACATATTAAGGGTTTTCTGCCATGCACAAAAGTGGTGATTTGTTTCACTTTCAAAGCGACTCATTTAAAACTATATAATTTCATTTATTTTTTTTATTTTTTTTTATTTTAAGTGGACTTAATTAGGTCCTAATTTTATTAATTTTACAGTCCATCCCTTAGTATTTCATAAATATAGTATATTATTTTGTAAAGTGGTATAAAATCGAAGAGCGTATAGTAAAATAATGTATTAGTTTTGACATAAAACAAATACAGATTATAAGTAAAATATTCTACAAACTTTAGGAATCGTTAAATTTTCAGACTCAAGATCCAGCGCTTTGGTACGTTCAGATTCGTTAACGTTCTTTCCACATTTTTTTATGCTAAAATATAAAATGGAGTTACATCTGTCTATAATACATCACTGTTGCCAGATGAGCGGGATTTTTAGGTAGCTTTCATTACAAAAAGCTACCTATTGTAGCCGTTAGGTGGAAAGCAATTCCAAAAGATTTTGGTATATTTTCACCGATCATGACCCCTAGACCCCCAAACCACCTTCGTTAAAATGTTGATATATATATATATATATATATATATATATATATATATACATATATATCTGGCATATGTCATGCTGTAACTCTCTTATTTATGAATCTATTTGGATGTGACTGAGTATGTGTGTAGGATATACCAAGGTCTCGACCGAGTTCGTTGACCAGCTTCCTCCGTCATCTTGTTTCAAAATGGCGGTCAGTTAAAAAATTTTATTTTTTAAAAAATTCAAAAAGTTGTACAAAAATGTATACATTGAAAATATTGCTTCTGTTATGTGTTAGAGGATTCTGGAACAATTTTTGTTTTGGCTATATCTTAAAAAATGGCTGAGATATGACAGTTTGAAATTCTAGGGTGGCTGAGATTTTGAAACAATCTGATATTTGTTATGCTGTAACTCTCATATTTATGAACCGATGTAAAAGTGACTGATCATGTGTACAGAACATACTACGGTCTCGACCGAGTTCGTTGGCCAGCTTCATGCGCCATTTGTTTCAAAATAGCGGCAAGTTAATTTTTTTTTTATTTTATAAAAAATTCAAAAAGATGTAAAAAAATATAAATTGAAAAAGTTGTTTTCGTTAAGTGTTAGATCGTGATACAAAGATTCCAGAACATTTTTTGTTGTGGCTTTATCTTAAAAAATGGCTGAGATATGGCAGTTTGAAATTCTAGGGTGGCTGACATTTTGAAACAATCTGATTTTTGTTATGCTTTAACTCTCATGCTGAAATTCGCATTCAATTTCAGTATTAACGAAAACCGGTATTGAATCTTCTATAATCGGGCTCCAAGCAATTTAGCTTCGGGTGTTTGAGTAAAATGAGTTGATTTTTTAAAAACACGGACTACGAAAGCTATTTTGTCCTCCTGGTACAGGCCGGAAGGACTTTTTTAATATGGAATTTCGAAGAGAAATATTCCCCTTATTTAATGACAGAATAGATAAGCCAAAAATTGCAATTTAAAAATAGTGGTAGTATTCTGAATTAACTAACAGCTAAAACAACTCAACAATTACATTAAGCACAGGTAAAATTCCAAAGGTTTCGCGGGCCGCAGATAAGTTGTCGGCGGGTCATGTGTTTGACATGTCGGCTCTAGAGGACTAAATTTAATGCATTATTTAATATTTATTTCCTCAATTCAGAGCTTTTTAATGAAAATATGCCTATTATTACAATATTTTTTTCTTGAAAATGAGTAATATATTGAATGATTTGGTCCAGGAATATTTGGACCATGTTTATAAAGTAAATTTAACAATGTGTGAGATGATGTATATTATGCAAAAATTTACAATCTGCACAACTTCTGGTCCCAAGGAATGCAATATAAAAGTCCTCTACTGTATATTACTATGTTACAGACATATTTTGCCATGTTTACAAGGTAAGTTTTATGATATGTGAAATGTGATCTACATAGCTACCAACATTTAAGCTTTTTTGTTACCAATAAAATTTAATAGAAAATTTTTCCGTATGTAATCACACGATTTTGTTGAGTAAAAAAAAAAAAAAAAATTACTATCAAATTTTAGTGGTAGGTAAAAAGGGTAAAAGTTGGCAGCTATGGATCTATATAATGCAAAATTCTATATAACGCACAACCTCATGTTTTTAGGTTTGCGTTATAAAGATCTTCTACTGTGTGCAGTATATATACACATCTATACACTGAGAAAAATGGCACGTTCAAATTTGAGTAAATCGATGTTTTCATTTTGTTATGAAACTTTTTGTTTCAAATAGGACGACCCAAAGATTTCAATTCTGAAATACCAGAAATACTCAGAATATTGAAACAGGACATACTCAAAACTGAGCACATAGAGGTCAGTTCATATTCAATTTTGAAACATGGACATACTCAAAACTGAGCACATAGAACTCAGCTCATATTCATTTTTGAAAGATGGACATACTCAAATAGGAGCACATGGTGTTTTATTCTTGAGTGAGTGCATGTTTTCAGAAATGAGTATATACATGTTTCAAACTTGAGTCATTTTGATTCGGAGCCATTTTGACTATGCGACACACTCAGATTTGAGTATTTTTTGCTCAGTTTTGAAAACGTCATTTTTAGAATGTAGATCATATGAAAGGCTTCACATAAGAATTCTAATGCTTTTCCGAATATTTAGGGTAATTGGTGAAATTGCGTTTTCAAATGTGTTATGCGTTTTCCAAATTGTTTCATTAGACATCATCTTTCACCTTATTAAACTATGTAGTTTTGTTACAGGAGTATTTATCTGTCGTAAAGTGTTTCATAATCTATGTTTGACGCATGATTATTCGTTCTTGTTAAAACTCACAACGATTTAAATATATATTTTTTAAATTATCCTCTTTAATAAAAAGCTATGCGTTGCTGACGACTGGGATTATCGATAATCGTTGCCACAGATGAATCTCGGAAAATGAAACATTTGAAGTTACTGAAAAAATTAATAGCTCGAAAAGTATTTGTCAGAAAATTGTTAGACAAACTACGTTAGAAAGGTAAAAAATTGTATTTTTCTTAATATAAATTTCAAATCCACTGATCATTCCATTTTTCAAATATTGAATTTCAAAAATTACCTAATTTCACAATGGAGTACCATAGCGAAAACTTACGCGTAAAAAAATAATAATAACAGCAATGTGTTAGCACGAGTCACAAATTTTAGTAACCGTATTATTCTGATAAATATAAAACTGAATTATGATTTTCATTTAATTCTCGACAAATACTAGATGCGGCATTTCTTTTTAGTTATGAATAATATAGGTTAATTCACGTTATTAAAAAATGTAGCTATAAAACATATAAATCAATGGAAAACGGTAGCTAATAAATTGTAAACGTAATAATAAACTGTATTTAAAAAACATAACTTTGTGAAATAAGTATCCGTTTTTATGTTATTTTAGGATATTCCAGGTAAAGGTACAGATTACTTTAAAATACAAGGTTAAATTCACCGATTAGACTGCTAGTTACTAATTATGATTGCGTGAATATACAAATTCCTTCACTTAAAATAATTTTGAGGGCAGTTCACAGAATAGAATATTTTGTGTTAGAGAACATGCATAACCGTTTATATACTTATATTCTTTTGTCATAGCTGGCATCCGAATAAAATGCTAAATTTAATTAATATATTCTACCATGGAACGCATATTTTTAAGTACCCCAAGCATAAAAAATCTTATTAATAAAATATATTGTTATAAGCTACCACTATTCATTCGAATTGATGTGAAAGATTAAATATTTTCTGAATAAACTATACTGCTCCATACGCTTTTCGAAGTCTTTATTTATCGTGTTACATTTTATTTATACGACACCATAAATTTTTAGCTCATGCTATTATTTGTTGCTTCTGTGGAAACTATTCTACAAAAAATGAACGCACTGAAGAACGAAAAAAAAGTAGTTTATATAGGGTTTAGATCTTTAGGATAAAAAAGGATTGGAGGGTTAAGGAAAAATCTGACGATTTTAGTTCCTTTTATTCCTAATTAAATTAATTGCGTTAAGGGATAAGAAGTCTTATCTTCATTCATATTCCATACGAAGTGCATTGATTTTCTTATGTTTTCTAACAAGGAGACCGCCAAACATGATGCGCACAGATTTTGATGATTTTAAAGTATGTTGTAGGGATCATACCCCTAACTATTCAGGTCAAAGGTTTCCTTCAAATGGGCTTTAGTTTTCGAGAAATTTCGTTTTAAAGTTAAGCATGCATTTCAAATGCCATTATTCGCGATCCTAGACAAGGTCTCAGGGGTTTCGTGGTAGCGTTCGCGATTTGAGAGCTGCAGATGGGTGTCCTGTCCTCTCCTGTGACTTTTACCTTTTTGAACAAATTTTATATATTTGTCGCGTTATAAGTTGTATGCAGAATTATGAATTCTGCATCTTTGAACTTTTTGATATTTTCCTAATAAATTCCACTTACATTTTCGAATACTTCGTAAAAATGTACGTTTTTTTTTTTTTTTTTTTTTTTTTTTTTTTTTTTTGTGCAGTTTTGAAATTAATATTTCTATTGACGAAATTCCAAACTAACTAATTCCAAAAAACATATCTTGAAAGGAGTAATAAAATATTAAAGCATTAACGATTATATCCAAGTTTTAGCCAGTTATATATATTTGTTTTATGTTACTTAAATACATTTACCTGTAAAGTTCAAACTCACCGTCATTTTTGATTTGCACAAATAAAAAATAATGTATTACAATTAATTTTTTTTCAGTCTAACAAGTCGATGCCATACAGAAAAATTCAACTAGAAATGAAAAATCGTTTGTAAATTACAATACATATAAAAAATATCTGAAAAACAATCGTCTGCAACGACTTTTACGGTAATATCAGAATAAATAAAATTTTCTTTTCATCAATTTCGTTTCGCTTCCTTTGCAGACAAATACAACGTTTGAAATAATTTCTTTTTCAAATTTAATGCATTTTTAAATATATTTATCACAATTTAAATATTTAAAGAATATATAATATGCTAATTTATACATTCTTCCAATATTGTTAAAACAATTATTTAAAGGCGATTTTTAATGCGAAATTTGTTTAGAATATTTTTGCGATAGGTATAACACAATTAGTTCCATATTTAATAAACTAAAAATGTCGATGTCGGTGATGATAAATATTTTAGTATTTCAGCAGTTAACATATTTCAATATATTTAGAACAAATCAAATATTAAAAGGATATATTATTTTGTTAATTTTTTCTTAATCATTTAAAATTTTTTTAAATAGAAAATGTAAATTAAAAAAAAAATGTATTATTTCATAAATACAATAAATAAATAAGTAAATATACGTACATAAATGTAAACAATAATCATTTTATAAAGACTAAATATCAAGACATAAATTAGTTTGGATTTTCGTCAGCAGAAATATTCGAATAAAAATTGCGCAAAAACTATAAATTTTCACGCAATATTCGAAAATGTAAATGGAATTTATTAGGAAAATATCAAAAAGTTCAAAGATGCAGAATTCATAATTCTGCATACAACTTAAAACGCGATAAATATATAAAATTTGTTTAAAAAAGGTAAAAGTCACAGCAGAGGACAGAACACCCACCTGCGGCTCTCAAATCGCAAACGCTACCACGGCACCACGTCCATGATAGCGAAGTAATGGCATTTGAAATGCATGCTGAACTTTAACCCGAAATTTCTCGAAAACTAAAGCCCATTTGAAGGAAACCACGGGGCCTCCGTGGCCGAGTGGTTAAGGCACCACTCCGCTAATCCCTTCATAACGTAGGAAGCAAGGCCGGCGGTGATCGACTCCCGCCAGCTCAATTGCACACACTTTGTGGAGCTCCCGGTTGTAAAATTTCCTTGTACTTTCTCGTCCAGATTTATGTAATTGTTGAAGTCGTGTATGTGTTTCTGTTATTAAAAATAAATGTATATGGATCATTCGAGACGACAGCCTTGTAGCTATAGGTTTCAAAGTACAAAGAAGGAAACCTTTGACCTGAATAGTTAGGGGTATGATCCCTACAACATACTGTAAAATCCTCAAAATCTGTGAGCATCATGTTTGGCGGTCTCCTTGTAAGTGTAAATTATGTAACAAATAAATTAGAGGTTTTTAACGTATTTTTTAATTTTTATTTATTTTTTTTTTTAAGACAAACATTACGGAGTGATTTTTAGGCAATGTGGATCATGATTTGTTAGACGAAGTGAGATATTAAAAAAACATATTTAACACTTTCCAAAATAGTGGAAAGTGTTTATGAATTTGGTTTCTCTGTGTGTCGTCTGGCCATGCTCTAACTCGAGTAAATATACTCGGATTGCCATGCAATTGATATTTCGTATTGAGGTTTATAGAGTAATATAGGGTTATATCTAATATATATATAGTTTGTTTACAGGGACACTCAAAAGAATTCCATTGCATTACGCTCTATGGGGAAAAATCGTTTGCGGTGTATTTTAATGATGTTACACTATTTCGAAAATATTGAAATTGATATATATCAGTCAGGTGCACTAACATATGTTTACTATAGAATATGGTGTGCATAGCATTCATTGATAATTTACAGGGGACAAAATGATTCGGGAACAGTACTGTCTATGAACAATAATTGTAGGAAGCAGCGTTTACAGTTGCGGTACGCGTTTTAAAATTGAACTAAGTTTTTTCACACTACTTGGTGTGTATATCTATAGATCATACACAGGGGTGCACAAAAGATCTCGAGTACATTTTCGTTTCTTGACGGGAATTGCTGAAGGAGAATTTTCAACTCTGCTAAGCGTTTCGGAACAGAACTAAATATTTTATACTGCAGTAGAAGATTCTTCTAACGCAATTCTATATAATGCACAACTTCTCAGATGTAAATAAAGAATTTTGCATTTAAAACATGCCTGCATTCCCCACTGTAAAAAAAAACTACTTACACTCTAGAGGACTAAATTTAATGCATTATTTCATCTTTATTTCCTAAATTCAGAGCTTTTTAATGAAAAATTTGCTATTATTACAATATTTTTTTCGTGAAAAGGAGTTATATATTGAATGATTTGGTCCAGGAATATTTGGACCATGTTTATAAAGTAAATTTAACAATGTATGAAATGATCTATATTATGCAAAAATTTTTGGTACAAAGGAATGCAATATAAAAGTCCTCTACTATATATAGCTATGTTACAGACATATTTTGCCATGTTTACAAGGTAAGTTTTATGATGTGTGAAATGTGATCGATATAATGGAAAATTCTACGTAACGCACAACCTCGTGTTTTTATGTTTGCGTTATAAAGATTTTCTACTGTATGTAGTATATATACACATCTATAGATCATATGAAAACCTTCACATAAGAATTCTAATAATTTTCGGAATATTTAGGGTTATTGCAGAAATTGGGTTTTCAAATGTGTTATGTGTTTTCCATACTGTTTACATAGACATCATCTTTCACCTTATTAAACTGTGGAGTTTTGTTACAGGAGCATTTATCTGTTGTAAAGTGTTGATAATACTGGGTGAACCAAAAGTTCGTTAAAACTTAAAAATTCATAAAAAAAGGAAGAAATTGTGATAAAGAAGTGCGGATTGCAAGAAAGGGCTCAGAATGTAGTCGGATTTTTTTTAGCAGCAAAAAAATTTTTAGTTAAAAAAGTCACCTGTAAATGGCGCTAACATGCCAGAGGTTCAGCAGAATTATGCAAATTAATCCTGCAATAAAAGACCGGGATACACGAGGATTTCTCATTCGTTTTCAGGATGTTATCATTACCCGATCGAGCGTTGTTGGTGAAGTTGTTCTATTTGAACGGAGAGCCAGCGACTGTTGCGTTGCGAAAATTTTGCACGACAAAAGGACTGAAGACGAAGATAGTGGTTTGGGGGTCATGTTGAACAATTTTTATTGCAAGAATAAATGGATGGAGCGTACTGTTGTCCTGTTCATTGTGTTTCGGGTCGTCAGCGCCCTCTACCAGTGATATTTTTAACTAAATATTTTTTTGCTGCTAAAATAAATCCGACTACCTTCTGAGCCCTTTCTTGTAAACTGCACTTCTTTATCATAATTTCTTTCTTTTTTATGAATTTTTAAAGTTTTAACGAAGTTTTGGTTCACCCGGTATGTGCTTGATGCATGATTTATTGTTCTTGTTAAAACTCACAACGATTTAAATAATTATTATTAATAATGATTACGTGAATATACAAATTCTTTCACTTAAAATAATTTCGGGGGGGGGGGGGGCAGTTCACAGAAAAGAATATTTTGTGTTAGAGAACATGCATAACGTTTTATATACATATATTATTTTGCCATAGCTAGCATCCGAATAAAATGCTAAATTTAATTAATATATTATACCATGGAACGCATCTTTTTAAGTACCCCAAGCATAAAAAATCTTATTAATAAAATATATTGTTATAAGCTACCACTATTCATTTGAATTGATGTAAAAGATTAAATATTTTCTGAATAAACTATACTGCTCCATATGCTTCGAAGAGTTTATTTATCGTGTTGCATTTTATTTATACGACGCCATAAATTTTTAGCTCATGCTATTATTTGCTGGTTTTGTAGAAACTATTCTAGAAAAAAATATACGCCCTGAAGAACGAAAAAAATAATAGTTTATATAGGGTTTGAGATCTTTACGATAAAAAAGGATTTGAGGGTTAGGGAAAAAATCTGCCGATTTAGTGCCTTTTTAACACTTTTCAACCTAGTTGAAAAGTGTTTATGACTTCGGTTTGTCTGGCCGTCTGCCGTCTGCCGTCTGTCCGTGCTCTAACTCCCGTAAATATGCTCGGATTGCCCTGCAATTTTTATATGTTATAATCGTTATCTATAGCATGTTCCCTATTTCAACGGAAGTGTGTAGCACGTATAGTTTTTTTACAGGGACACTCAAAAGAATTCCGTTACATTGCGGTCTATGAGGAAAAATCATTTTCGGTTTATTTAAATAATGTTTCACTATATTAAACGCATTGAAATTTATATATATCACTAAGGCGCATTAGAAGAAGCTTAATATGGAATAGGGTGTGCATAGCACTTATACTTACTTTACAGGGACAGTCAAAAGAATTCCGTTACATTACGTCTATGGAGAAAAATCGTCTGCGGTTTATTTAAATAATGTTTCCCTATTTTAAACGCATTGAAATTTATATAAGGTTCATTACAAGAGACTTACTACAGAATATTGTGTGTATAGCAGTCATCGTTCATTTACAGGGACACACAAAAGAATTCTCTACTGTATGTTAACAATAATTCCTGGAAGTGTGTTTTAAGTTACTGAACGCGATTTTAATTTTAAATCGCTTTTTGTATATTACGTGGTGTGTATAAATTCTGTAGATCCTATACAGGGAAGCACAAAAGTTCGGGGACACATTTCCGTATTATTTAACTCCAGACGGAGAATTTTAAACTGTGCTACGTGTTTCCTAACTGAACTAAAATTTAGCATCCTATGTAGTATATATACAAATCTATAGATCCTATACAGGGCTGAATAAAAGTATTCAGATTACTTAGATGTTATCTTTTAGCTTATTAAAGAGTATGATTCGTAAAATTATTTTGGAAGCGTTGAGAAGTGTTACATAATCTATGCTTGACGCATGATTTTTCGTTCTTGTTTTACAAATTAAATTAATTGCATTAAGGGATAAGAAGTCTTATCTTTATTCATATCCCATACGAAGTGCATTGATTTTCTTATGTTTTATAAGTGTAAATTATTTGATTTAAAAAAAATATTTTTAGCACTTTCTAAAATTGTTGAAAAGTGTTTATGAATTCGGTTTGTCTGTCTGCCAGATATCGGTCGTATATTTATCGTCTGTCCGTGCTCTAACTCGCGTAAATATACTCCGATTGTCATGCAATTGATATATGTTATTGATGTTTACTATTTTTTTCAAAATTTCTGGTTGTAATTGAATTAAAAAATATATAAATTGAAGTTTGACAGATATGCTTCTGCGCATTCGGTTACAAATCGGTTAGAATTCGGTTACAGTAGTGTATATTAACAATAATTACTGAAAGTGCGTTTTCAGTTGTTTTTGTCAGTTCGTTTTTGAATTTAACTAATTTTTTTGCATATTACTGGGTGCGTATAAATTCTAAAGATCTTATACAGGGCTGCACAAAAGATCGCGAGTACATTTCTGTTTATTGGCGGAATTTGCTGTTGGGAAATTTTGAACTGTTCTATGCGTTTCCTAACTGAAGTAAATTTTAGAATACTATGTAGTATATACACTGTAAAAAATGGGTACTCAAAATTGAGTAAAAAGTACTGAATTTTGAATGCGTCACATACTCAAAATAGCTCCGATCCAAATGTACTCAAAATTGAGAAACACATGTACTCATTTTTGATCCCATGGATGTATTCAAATATGAACTGCTATGTACTCATTTTTGATCCCATGGATGTATTCAAATTAAAAAAAAATTATGTCGTTAAAATAAAATTTATAGGATAAAAACGAAACTTCCGAGTACAACCTTATAAGGGACAAATACACTTCGGCATCTTTTTTTTCATTTCTGAGTGAGTTTATAGAATTTTACCAACCCTTCCAGCGAGCGGATTCGAACCCATGATGTCCCGTGTACTAGCCCGATGACCCAGACCCCAGCACCATGACCGCTCGCGGTTTTCGCTCAAATACTGTAACTTATTTGAATCGCGATGGATTTTTCCAATGTTTTTAATATTTTCTTTTCATAACTTTCAATAATTCGCTATACTATTTGGTGCCTTATAACAGACAAATTTTAATTTATTATATATTATATGCATTAAAAAATTGCTGCTTTTTGCAACAGTACTAACCAGTGTTGATTTCAGACATTTTTCTCCTGGAGGGATTTCTGTGGCTCCGGGGGGGGGGGGACATTGCACTTTTTGCTCATTAAAAGTATAAAATATCAAATCTTCCGGGGGGGGGATTTCAATTTTCCGGGGGATAATGTCCCTTCCGCGCCACTCCTTGAATTCAACAGTGGTACCAACATTTTCTTTTTCGAACATATACTTTTTTTAAATTATTTGTCTGATTATCTATTTATCAATTCTAATAAAACAACAATTATATTAATCAGACGTGTTTATTACATGCTATTAAAATATATTTTTTTAATGTCTTATTTAATAGAAATTATGTAAATAAATTTTTTTATAATAAATTAAATTATTATATTTCAGCTATGCTGAGAGCTTTTGCGTACGGTTCGGTTAAACTAAATAGTTAAAAAAAAAAAAAAAGATTTTTAAAGACAAATTTAAAATTAATGATCTTGGGATAGGTAGGTTTAAATCTAGACTTATTGATTTTATTTAAATTAAATTAGTTTAATTTATAAAAATATAAGCTAAAGAAATAAATTAAAAACGTTATAAAGTTAAAAACTTTATTTTTATAGAAGTAAAGAAAAAATATTAACTAATTTTATAAATTTAAGGAAAAAAAAATTATAAACTTTGTAAAATTATAATTTATAAAATAATAAATTTTAGCGTAATTCATAAATTTGTAAGCCAAATCAGCTTAGTTTAATACCAATTTGCATAGCTATAATTTGCAAAGATATTATGTTATGAAACTTTTAAATAACACAATATTGCCTAACGTTAAAAAATTTAAAAAAAATTTTAAAAAAATAGTGGAAAAAAAATCATAATTTTGAAGTACTATCAAGGAAAAAAAAAGTAGATGTGTAAAATGTGAGGGAAAAAAAAGAGTAAATATGTTGTAGTGGAACCACTTTGATGAAAATCCGGAACAACCAGATCCACTTTTCATTTCTCTTATTCTTCGTTTTTCCTTCAAATAATAGCTTTTTAGGCTCCGAAATTTCGTCACTACACAATCTGAAATTTACAAGTATGTTAGGTTTGATCATATGTTCATTTTTAATCCAAAAATACTCATTTCGAAATGAGTACATGTACTTACTCATTTTTGAGAATACATATGTTCATTTTTGATCCAAAAATACTCATTTCGAAATGAGTACATGAACTTACTCATTTTTGAGAATGCACATGTTCATTTTTGATCCAAAAATACTCATTTCAATATGAGTACATGGACTTACTCATTTTTGAGTACTTCATTTTTTACAGTGATAAAAATGCATAGATTATATACAGGACTACACAAAATAAATCATATATTTTCCCGATTATTGGCGGTAATTGCTGGCATTAGGTTTTCAAATGTGTTATGCGCGTTTCAAATTGTTTACTTAGATGGGCTAGTTGAACTTAAGCCGAATGGTAGATCACCCCGCCCAGTTTGAGCTTGTTTACTTAGATATCATCTTTCAATAATTTAGACCGTGACGTTTTGTCACAATATTCTGAATATTTCATAATATATGCTTGACGTATGATTTTTCTTTCTTGTTTAGTAATTAAATTAATTGCGTCAAGGGATAAGAAGTCTTGTCTTTAGTCATACTGCATGTATACTGCATTGATTTTCTCATTTTTTGTAAGTATAAATTATGCAAGAAATAAATTAAATGTTTTGAAATATACTGAAATTTTTATTTTATTATTTTTTTAAGACCAACATACTGAGTGGTTCTTAGGCACCTAACTATGTGGATCACGATTTCTTTGTTTAAAGGTAAAAATAAAAATGTAGAAAAATCTCGTGATATGGCAGAAAACTTTTCAAGAAATCAATATAACCCCATAGTTATCCGAGACTTTGAAAACTTTTCTCATAGCTTCAGAAACTATTTGGAGAAGCACCTATCAGAAAACAATAGATTTTTTAAGTTTAAGGAAATTCGGAAATAAATTAGTTCTTTTGCTACCCTTAAATTTTGGAAAAAGATGTTTCTTTTAAAAAGGAATTAATTTCTGAGATTTCTGAATGGTTCAAATTTGTGAAGTTATATGAAAGGCACAGCAAAAAAAGGATGTGAATTACTTTTCACTTTTCTAAACAGCGTACAACCAACTGAGTGAAAAAATGTGTACAGACCGGGGATCGAACCCAGGTATCTTGGTGTAGCGTACCAAGTGCTTTGCCAATTAAGCCATCCGGACGACATCCAGTCTGGCATTTTTTCACTAATACACGTTGGCGAGGCTGCAACTTCGCAGCGTAAGATGGAATGTCAACATGAGCATACTATTCAGTGGCGTACATGAGACGAATCAGTTGGTTATACGCTGTTTAGCATAGTGAAAAGTAATTCACATTCTTTTTAGTGCCATTTAAAGATTTATGGCGTAGTTTCAGTCTTGCTGAAAATTTAATTGGAAATTTAGTTATATAAAAGGTTTTATATTCGTTGATAACTACGAGATTTCATTGAGTTTTCATAAGCACGTCTTCTAAATCAGGAAAAAGTATTATTTTTTTACGGTTTAAACAGTGATTCCGAACCTTTTTGGGGCCCAGTCTCACCTAAGAACCTGTAGAATCACACAACTCCCCTCTCTATATAATACTATCTCTACTTTTTATTATTTAAAAAGATATTTCGGTACTTCTCTATTATCTCGTCGACCACTTTCCATAACAAAAAACTATCGCCAAACTGTAAGATTAAACGCCAAAATTGCAGTGCCATTTACTTGATTTCAGAAGCATTATACGTGTTTGTTATGTCATCAAGTGGTTTTTAATTCGACATTTGCGAGTATTTTTCATTATGTTTTACCGATTGATTAGTTATTTCATTAATTAAAATAACAATTGTGTCCTTAAATTCTTATATTTTAACTATTTATTTATTTTGATATTCCAATGGCAACGTTCTCCCGTTTATTTGGCGTTACAGTTTGGCGATAGATTTTTGTTATGGAAAGAGGCCGACGGGATAATAGAGAAGTACTGATATTTCTTATTCACATGGAGGAAGTCTATAAAAGCATTAAGAACTTTTATATTTTGTTAAATTGCTAAAATTTTGTACCAAATATGTTTTTAACACAAATCTATAAATGCAACGAAGTTGTACATCTTTACCTTACAGTTTTGCTTTTCTTTGCCAACTTACCTTCCTGTGAAAGAAAGGTGCTATGGGGTCTCCATTTTTCATCGTCACAAAATATCTTAAAGAGACTCTCACATTTAAGAATAAATTTGAAAGCTTTGATATATTTTATAACATTTAGAATAAGTGTAAAATATTTGGACCCTGAGATCTCTGTATGTATAGCACAATACACACAAGAAGTATTTCTGGATTCTCATATTTATCAATTTTAAGTAACCATTTTTCTTTTCCACCATAATACACTTCTCTTACAGTCACCTTCCCCGTTCTCGCCACTTGACCACGTTTGCATAAATTACTTTTATTTTTCAAACGTATATGTTGTGATCATATATATTATTTCTGTTGACAACGTTCCTTTTTCTTATGTACTTACCAAACTCACAACAATGGATGAGGTATCATTAGAAAGGTATTTGAACCGGCTTCCTACATAGTACACTCACATTTCGTTAAAATTTGTTTTGTTTTTTATTATTAAAAATTAAATCGGCATTGTTTTCCTAAATGAAATGAAAGGCTTTTCTAAAATCAGTGTTGCCACAAAAATAAAATACCGTAATATATCGTGTTCAACAATGATTATAAAAAAATAAACAGCACACACAAATGATAAAGTACGCACGTACTATAAATAAAGCTTTATGAGGATTTATGAAGATTTTCTAATATAATAAAAGTTGCTTAATTAAGAATAAAATTTTTACATACAATTATTCTGGTTCTTACAGAATTTTAAACTTTAAAAAAGAAACCTTTTAAAATTCAATTAAAAAAAATTTTTTTTCATTTTATGTAATTTTAATATCTGCATGAAATTCTTTTATTTTAATATACAACATTATTTTTTCAAAAAAAAAATAAATAAAATAACAGGCAATGAGATAAGAACAAATCTGGAATTGCCGCCCCATAAGAACGAAATCCCCCTCCCCATGTGAGGTATACGCCCTACGTTGGGAACCACTGGTTTAAAGGAAGCAGAAATCTAGTATTTATATACTGAGGAACTGCATTATAAACTAGAGATATAAGCATCGCATATTTCGAATAAATTATCGAATTTCGGCACACCCTCTTAGAAGTTTGCAACAGAAATTAAATGATAATCTACCCCCATGATGAGGATTTTAAAGGCAAGGGTTCGTTAAATGGGTGTGCATTTAAACTGGAGCTATAAGCATAGCATTCTTCGAACAATTCATCGAATTTTGGCACTCCTTCTCAGATGGCTGCAACCAAAATTGAATGAAAATACATTCCCATATTTAGGATGCTAAGCGTGAAGTTTTGTTGAATTGTGTGTACTTAACCAGATGATTTAAGCATCGCATATTTCGAACAAATCATCGAATTACGGTTCCCCTCTCACAGATCACCGCAGCCAAAATTGAAGGACTTTCTATTCCTCTTGCGAGGATTCTAAATGGGATGTTTAGTTGAATTGGAGATATAAGCATCACATATAAATCGAACAAATCATTTTTTCCACCAACGTATCAGCACCAGTTCACATAAAGATAGAACTTCATATGAAATTTCATCCTATTCTATGCAGATGTTCGTGAATTAGAGTACCCACAAAATTTGTGTCACAGACAGACACACTAATGGGCAGAAATTTTCTAAAAACAGTCAAATCGTGTTCAGGACCTCCTAAAGCGTACAAATCTGCCGAAAACCGGAAGTCGAAATTTTTCACAAATCCAATACTTTCTTCTTGTGTAGATAGAAGAAAGTAAAAAAACCTTCCGGCTTCTACCGGAAGGAAAAGGTAGCTTTCACAATCCATGTTTTTAAAAATTCAACTCATTTTACTTAAACACTCGAAGATAAATTGCTTGGAACATGATTACCGAATATTCAATCCCGCGGTTTTCGTTATTACTGAATTTGAATGCAAATTTCAGTATGAGAGGTTACAGCATAACAAAAATTATATTCTTTCAAAATCTCAGCCACCCTAGAATTTCAAACTGTCATATGTCAGCCATTTTAGGTAGCTTTCAATACAAAAAAGTATAAAGCTACCTATTGCAGCCGTTCGGAGGAAAGCAGTTCCGGAAAATTTCGGTATATTTTCACCGATCATGACCCCCAGACCCCAAACCCACCCTCCGTTCAAATGTTGATTTATATATATATATATATATATATATATATATATATATATATCTGACCTATGTCATACGATAACGCTCGTATTTATAAATCAATTTTGATGAAACTAATTGTGTGTATTAAGCTAACCAATGTCTCGACCGAGTTCGTTGGCCAGCTTGGCCCGCCATTTTGTTTCAAGATGGCGGCCATTTAAAAATTTAAAACTAAAATAAATATACAAAAAATTAAAAATTAAAATTTATTTTTTAATTAAGTGTTAGGCCTTAATACGAGGATTCCAGAGCATTTTTTGGTTTACCTCTATCTTAAAAAATGGCTGAGATAGAGCAGTTTGAAATTCTAGGGGGGGCTGACATTTTGAAACAAAACAGCACATTAACGCGATTACTCGCAAATTATTTTCTTTCATTGTTGTAATAATTTTCCCAATCATACGCATAAAACTATATATTCATATCCGTTAGCGCCAAATTCTCGTCAAAATGGGCGACATTTGGCGACCAAAATAAGTCTTCATAAATGAAGCCAATTTGGCTATTGCTCAACAATTTGGCGAATTTCTTGTTCAAATTCAGTATTAACGAATCCTTTGTAAATGTTTTCTTTGCATTTTAACTTGATGTTTTCGTGTAACATTAGCTAAAATTTTAAAACGAAGATATAGGAAAGCTACCTTTTCCTCCCAGTACAGGCCGGAAGGACTTTTTTAAGATATAGTCAAAACAAAAAATGTTCCAGATTTCTTGTATCACGTTCTAACACTTAACGGAAACATTTTTTTCAATTTATACATTTTTGTACATCGTTTGAATTTTTTAAAATTTAAACATTATTAACTGTGCGCCTCTTTGAAACAAAATGGCGGATGAAGTTGGCCAACGAACTCGGTCGATACCTTGGTGTATCCTCTACACATACTCAGTCACATCGAAATCAGTTCATAAATAAAAGAGTTACAGCATGACAAATGCCATATATATATATATATATATATATATATATATATATATATATATATATATATATATCAATATTTGAACAGAGGGTGGTTTTGGGATCTGGGGGTCATGATCGGTAAAATTATACCAAAATTTTTGGAATTGCTTTCCTCCGAATGGCTGCAATAGGTAATTTTTTGTAATGAAAGCTAGCTAAAATGCATACTTGGACGAACAATACTTCAATTTAAAACAAGTTCATACACAGTGTGCGTGAAAATTCAGAGAAGTAAAAAGTGTTTTTGTTGAAACATATTGTTTGCAAGGCAAAAAATTATTCCCGTTATTCATTCTGGCATTATTCACCGAACGAAGAGACACTGACATCAATAAACACTCTCAGAATAAGGTACACTATTAAACTGTTATGTATAAATTTATAGCTTGAAAATTAGAATAAAATCAGCATAAAATGTATACTAACTTCTACATTTTGTATAACAACTTCCAATTTTGACAAAATATTTTTAATTTACAGTAAAAATTACAATTTGAAACCGAATTTCAAATAATTTGAACAAAAATAAAATTTAAATTAAAAATATTTTAAATTTAGCATTCTTGTTGTTAAATAACTTTTACTTGCTTTCTTCAACATTTGCTAAGATTATAATCTTAACATGCTGAATTATTTTATGAAAATACTGCTTCATTATGCACATTTTCACATAAATATATTAATTTGTTTTTCATAACTTTATAAAATGAAACAGGAATTTTTAAATTATTATTAAAATAGATATCTGAATTATATCGCATACAAATTTTTACCTCTTTCCATTCACATAAACTTACTAAATGAATACACCCCGGATCCCTTGGTATAGCGCACCAAGTACTTTACCAATTAAGCCATCCGGAAGACATCCGGTCTAGCATTCTCTCACTCTAATACGGCCAGGCTCCAGAAATCGTCCGGATGGTAAAGCACTTGGTGCGCTATACCAAGGGATCCGGGATCGAACCCCGGCGGTCAGGGCATTTTTTCACTCTAGTGGTTGTACGCTGTTTAATAAAAGTGATAATTCACACCCTTTGTATTTCATTAATTTACAGTGTAATTTCAGCTCTGCTGAAAAATTAATTAATTACTAAATGCATATACATAATTTTAGTTTTTTTTTTCCTTTAAGTAATTTCTTGGTTAAGTTCATGAAACAATCCTAACATTCGAGTAGTAATTTTCCCATCTGAGAGAAAATGTGCCCAGGCTCGGACTCAAACCCAGAACCTTTGGGTTTAATTGCCAATGTTCTTCCAATTGAGCTATCTAGACGACATTCCAGCCAACGCAGTATTCGCTCAGAATATTGTTGTCAGAATGTTAATATTGGCTGGAATGTCATCCAGATAGCTCATTTGGAAGAGCATTGGCAATTAAAGCCAAAGGTTCTGGGTTCGAGTCCCAGCCTGGACACATTTTCGCTCAGATGGGAAAATTAATACTCTTAAGAATTATTTACCAATCAGTTGATTGCGTTAAAAATAATTAATACTAACATTATTTTAAGAGGCGGTATATTATATTTCTTTTAAATGCTAAAAGGTGTAAATTAACAACATAATAAATACACATTAAAATAACTTTTATTGGGTTGTTTGACACGTTTCGGCACACTCCGAGCCATTTTCAAAAACAAATGAGAATGTTCCATAATTGCACGGTTTTCGAAGTTATTATTTAAAATGCTATCATTTAATTTTCATGTACTTTATTAAAAATTACGCACGTTATCTTTTATTTTTACTTGGTTGTTTATTTTCGAATCTGTAACCATGGAGTAACTCGAGCCACAATTTCGGTAAGTTAAAAGATGCTGTATACAAAAATACATATTGTATTTTTGCATGTTAGTATATCTATGGTTTCTCTTATTATTGATGGATAATATAGACTGGAGGGGAGAATTATTTTATTTTCATTGAAATTTATTTGGATGTTTTGGGTCTATTTGGATGAAATTTATTTAAAATACAATAGGTAACGATACAGCATTTTTTAACTTACCGGAAATGTGACTCGAGTTACTTCATGGTTACAGATACGAAAATAAACAACCAAGTAAAAATAAAAGATAACGCGTATTTTTTAATAAAGTACATGAAAATTAAATGATAGCATTTTAAATAATAACTTCAAAGACCGTGCAATTATGGAATATTCGCATTTGTTTTTGAAAATGCTCAGAGTGAGCAGAAAAATGTCAAACAACCTAATAAAAGTTATTTTACTGTGTATTTATTATGTTATTAATTTATATCTTTTAGCATTTAAAAGAAATATATTATTACAGGGTGTTATAATTTATTATATTATTATAAATATCGATGGCAGTATATTAGTTGAAAACTTCACAGATTTAATTTAACTACATATCTTTTATTTTTCAAATATAACTGCCATTTCTTTTTCACTGTACATTATACTTTGTATAAAAATTCTACCGTAGTTGCAATGTAGACAAATTTTTATCAATAAATATGTAATACCAGCAAAAAAACGTAATGAAATAACATGTAGAAATACTGTATCTTTCCATTTGACTAATAGCAAAATAAAACATTTTCCGTTCGAAAATAAATATATCACAGTCATAGTTATATTCATCCTAAGCAAGAAAAGGAAATGAATGTAAAAACTTTACAAATATATTCTTACATTTAATATAAATTTATGTGCCTTAGCTTAAATAAGACTGCGGGATTACTTAAATAACTTACTGCTTAAGTAAGATTATTGTACTGCACATATAATTCAAAAAAGAAGAAGTAATGAAATAAAATATAAAAATTATTGCATTTTTGACTGCTAACAAAATAAAATATTTTCTGTTGAAGAAAACGTACAGCCTAATTTATATTTTGCCGCAAGCAGGAAAAGGCAATGGGAAATATGGATTTTTTTTCTCATATGTAATCTAATATATAATAATATTTTATGTCTCATATTAAATAATTTTGTTGGAATATATTTAAATAAAATTAGCATGCAGCTTAAATAAGACTCTTGTACTGAAACATTAAATAAGAGAAAGGACGAGTAATAAAATAATATATAAAAATATTTGCTCAATTTTTTTTAACTCTTTCCAAGATAGTTGAAAAGTGTTTATGATTTCGGTTTGTCTGTCTGTCCGTGCTCTAATTCGCGTAAATATATTTGTATTGTCATGCAATTGATATATGTTTTTGAGGTTTACTATAGCATGTTCGGTATTGAAAATGAAGTGTGTAGCACTTACAGTTTTTTTTTACAGGGACGCTCAAAAGAATTCCGTTACATTACGTTCTATGGAGAAATATCACTTGCGGTTCATTTTAATGATGTTACACAGCTTCAGCAAACTGAAATTGATATATATCACTGAGCTGCACTACAAGAGGCTTACTATAGAATGTGGTGTGCATAGCACTTATAGTTCCTTTACAGGGATACTCAAAAGAATTCCCTAACATTACGGTCTATGGAGAAAAATCGTTTGCGGTTTATTTTAATAATGTTTCACTATTGCAAACATATTGAAATTGATATATATCACTAAGATGCATTACAGGAGGCTTACTATAGAATATTGTGTGTATAGCATTCGTCGCTCATTTACAAGGACACACAAAAGAACTCTGTGCTGTCTTTTAAAAATAATTATTGGTAGTGCTTTTTCATTTGATGAACGCGTTTTTAAATTTAACTAATTTTTTTTTTATATATTACTTGGTGTGTATAAATTCTATAGATTATACACAGGGCAGCACAAAAAGAAGTAAAGTTCTTGAGTATATTTTCGTTTATTGACGGAAATTCCAGAAGGAAAAATTTAAACTGTGCTGCGCGTTTCCTAACTGAATTAAAATTTAGCATTCTATGTAGTATGTATACAAATCTAAAGATCATATACAGGGTTACACAAAATAGATCGGATAATTTTCCGAATATTCTTGGTAATTCTTGAAATTGGATTTTTAAATGTGTTACGCGTTTTCCAAGTTATTTACTTAGGTATCATTTTTCACTTTATTAAACGGTAAAGATTTGTAAAATTATTTTGGAAGTATTGGAAAGTGTTAGATAATCTAGGCTTGATGCATGATTTTTCGTTCTTGTTTAATTTTATAAATGACAAAATAAAATATTTTTTGATAAAAAAAAAAAAGGTGCATATTCTTACCAGAAATAAAAAAGGTTTCGGAACAAATTGAAAAATATCTAAAAATGTATTCGAATATAAATTCTTTTTTCACAAACATCAGCTTAAATAAGACTTCTGGAGTATACTTAAGTAATTTACAGCTTAAGGGGTTACATACGTTCTCAACTTTCGAAAAATCATTTTTTTTTTTTTTTTTTTTTTTTTTTTACGGAAATTAAATTTTTATAGTGTAGAATTATGGGCAGTAAGATTTAAAGTGATATCTTAATTATTAAGAAATATATGAGCAAAAATGTGAGAGCGTGCGCGATCGTTAAAACCGACCTCGCCGCAAAGATTCTACTAAAGATTCTACTCCCTTATTGAAGCTTATTAAGGCACAGAAGTGTCCACAGTATGGCGCAAGAATAGAAAATTAAGTGTCAGTTGCAAAAAAATATATATCAGTATATTTTTCTTCTAAAACTTTAATCGCGTTTTTCTGGAAACTGTATTTTTCAACATAAGCAGCACGATAACTTGAACATTTTAACCATTTTTGGATAAAATTTTCTCTCATCTACTCATAATTAAATTGTCCAAGGGCCATCGAGCCATTTTTTGAAAATTTTATTTTTTATACTTTTAAAATAAGTTTAAAGGTTAACATTTTAGACGAAAAATTAAATATATTTTCAAAATAGCGCTATTTTCTTATTTTTCAAAAATCTGAGCCGATGGCCCTTAGCTACAACCTTATTTTACAAGAAGAAACTGAGATTTTAATAATTTTTTTGTTTCTGCAGGAAGTTAGAATGCTGCCCATCGATTCCGGATATTTTAGTACAGGTCAACGTAGCTGCAATTTCCCCACTCAATATGTGACCAAATTTAACAAAAAGTATATTTTTAAATAAATAGGGGGGGGGGGTGCGGGTAAGCATACCTCTAAAAATAATTTAGTCTAAAATATCGCCACAGCTTAGTGCAGTTGCGTGTAGAAGTTGTGTGAAAAATCTCCAGACTAATGTAGGTTAATCACTTCTTTATTAACCTAATAAACATAAGATTAAGAATTTTGTAGAAATAAAATTATCGTGCTTTTGCACAGATAAAGAAATACATGAAACCATCATGTTTAGGTTGCATAGAGGGCTCTGTCCTCTACGACGAAAATCCCAGACTAAATATAAATTCATTCGACTGTTGCCATTCACAAAAGAACCTAATGAGTCCAGTCCTGTTGAGAGATCTTGCATCTTATCAACCCGTCCGATTCTGTCATCAGGAAAATTCGCATCGAAAAGCATAATCATCGAAGTGGGGTGGCGAGAACTCGAAAGTCCATTTAGAGTGCTTTTGTTTCTCAGTTCCAATAGGTCGAGCTGGGGAAAATTTTCCTCAGCCGAGGCAGCTAGAGTGACTGCAAGAATGGTTTTGCCACTGGAGTAGGTTAGACTCATAAGATTGTCCACGCAGCAACAGCTAGAGAACTCTGCACGGATGAGTCGCCACAAATAAGGAAAGGGCACCTGACGTCACTGTTGGTTAAACTACTGTTGGTTTGGGAGAAAAACCTGTTCGTTCTTTACGGCTCCTACAGTACACATGAGATGGAGGGATTTGATGGGTCTATGTTAAACCGGTCTATGATATGATTGGCCTACGTCGCCATGACGTTTCCTGTAATGATAGCTGCGACAAAAATGCAGTGGTAGATTGGTTGATGGAACTGTTTGTTTGTAAACATGCCCTTTCCTTATACTTGAAGCAATAAACAATACCTTGGAATTATTAGTTTTTCAATCAGTTTTACTCCTTTCCTAAAAAAAAAAAAAAAAAAATCCAAAATATGTCAATTTTTCGCCGCCGAGAACGTATGTAAGCCCTGAATTAAGACACAGTCGGGGTTAAAGAAACAAGAACGAAAAATCATGCATCCGGCATAGATTATGAAACACTTTCCAACACTAAAAGAATATCATTAAGAAATTTCATTTTTTTTCATACAATGAAATGAGATATCTAAACAAGCAATTAAAAAAACACATAAACTCAATAAAAATCCACTTTCATAAAGTGCTGCCCATATTCGCTTTCGTCCAGCCTTGTATATCATCTACAGAATTTGAAAACAACACGTAATACACTAAAAATTACATAAAATTGGATATTACAGCGGAAAGAGCAGTTTTAGCAATTATCGATCATAGTCAGTCCTTTAACAGAATTCCCTTGTGTGTCTCTACATGAATGATAAATCCTACGCACTCTATAATCAATAGAAAATAAGTTATATTGAACCTTAGTGATCCTTATAAATTTCATTATGTTTCAAGTATCATAACATGTTCGAAATGCACCACTATAAATGTTACTAATTATATGGTAAAGCATGCTGTTAGTCCGCCTCAGTAGTGCAGAGTAATTCCATTATGTATGAAATGTCGTAACATCAATAAAATACACCGCAAATGATTTTTCCCCATTGACCATAATGTAGTGGAGTTCTTTTGTGTGTCCCTATAAATGAACTATTAACGCTGTACACTTCGTTTTCACTACCGAACATTCTTTCGTAAAATTCAATATTGTGTAAAAAGCTCATGACAATCCAAGTATATTGACGAGAGTTAGAGCACGGACAGACGGACAAACCGAATTCATAAACACTTTTCAACTATGTTGGAAAGTATTAAAAATATATAAACAATCGCCGAATTGTGTCAGAGAAATATAGCCATTCTACAAAAGAATTATGACTTATTTTAATTTATGTTGAACATTAATCTTAAGGGGCCGTCTCCAATCTGAAAACGGGAAAAACTTTGAAATTTTTAATATAAACATCCAATAATGACGTCATATCTGTATTTTGGGGTAAATTTTACCTTCCAATTCTAAACGGGAAGCCATTCAGTAAAGTAGTTTAAGAATTATATGAATGTAAAGTTTGGAACTCATAATCTTAAATAAAATATGGAATACTTGCAATCTTTATTTTATCTTATTTTTAATCATTTTTGCACCGACAGCTGACAAAATAAATTGCTTTCTGTTCAAAAAGGACGTAACTTTAAGAAATTGCTTTGAAACATTAAAATAAATAAATAAATAAATTGTATCCTAAAATATAATACATTTTTTTGTGCATCGGATTTAATAAGATTGCTGGAGAAATAACGCAGTGCACTGTTATTTTTCATTCTGATTAAGGTGAAAGGTTAAATATTTCTTGAGTAAATGTTGCTTCACAATCTCCAAAGGATTTCCTTATGATTTTGAATTTATTCTATTATACGCCGTAAATTTTTAGTTTATGCTATTATTTAGTGGCTTTATGAAAAATATTTTATGCAAAATAGAAGAGAACATAGGATAGAAAATAGTGAAGTTTTATATCCGTTAAACTTTAAAATCCTTGGAATAAAAAAGGATTTAAGAAAATGATTTGGAAATAAAATTCGCATTTTGTAGCTTATTTGCTGAATAAATTTATTGCATTCAGAAATTTTCATTTCGTATTTGATATAAATTGCATTAAATTTCTGTTTTTGTAATTTTGAAATTGTGCAAGATGGATAAACATAAGATTAAACTCAACATAATTATTTACATGGTTTTTTTGTTTAGGATAACTCCGGGAGGGATCTCTAGACTTGTAAAAATATTTATGCTGATTTCTTATAATTAAAGAAATGTCAGTCATTCCAAACATGCTTATGCATTGGCTACCTTCAAGAGAAATAACTATACTACTTCGAATCAACCTAACTAGATTTTACTGCATTTTTCTGATTAATTGGATGTAACATATAATAAAATAATTATAATTGAAGAAACTGTATTGCATGATATTCTTGATTAATTTATCTGTCCAGTGTTACATAGCTTTTATAATAATACTAAAAAAAAATTAGTGTTATAAGCTATCTAACTTCAAAAAAAGCATTTTTCTCAAAGGCTTTCCATAATTTGGGCCTCTAGTGTATATTATCAAGTTCTGCTGAGGGGTTAATAAAACGTCTGAAAACAGCCTGATTTATTGAACCCTTGCGTTCATCATTCCCTCAAAGGGCGTTCTCAAAACAGAATACACAGTCAATATGTTTTTTTAGTAACAAAGATTTTTTGGCAAGTTCCTCATAGTGTTTTTTAACATTCAAACGAAATACATTGTCCAGCTGTTGGCGAATAATCATCTTTCTTAGTAAATTGAATTCTGATGTAGAACTTATATGTGATAGTAAGCATTCATGTAATAACTATTTTACACCGTAACTCACCCGACTTGGATCACGAATTTGACAACATGAGATAGATAATACAAACCTACCTATTAATTAATTCTCATCTACAAATCCATCGATATTTCTCATACGAGCAGGGAAGACCGAACTATGCTCGGTCAAAATTAGCTTTGAGTTCAACTCGATATATTTTCCTCTCTGTATTATTACTATAATGTATTTTATTTTATAAAAATAGTTTGACCCATTATGACCCATAATCAAAATTACTCACTAATCAAATTTTCTCGAACATGTGACCTAGCCCAATGATTTTCTCATCTTCAAAAACTGTAGGATATAAAATCTAGTTCAAATTGTCTGGACTGTTTTTAAGATAAAAATAGCTTGACCCATAAAAAATTATCCACTAATCGAAATTTCTCGAACATGTGACCTAGATATTTAGTCTTTTCGTTCCCTAAAACTGTAGGATACTAAATTTACTTCAAATCTTCTGAGCCGTTTTTAATATAAAAATAGCTTGACCCGAAAACCATAGGATGCTAAATTTAGTCTAAATAGTCTGAGCCGTTTTTTAGATAAAATGAGCTTGACCCATAGTGATTCAAAAATTACCCATTAATCAAATTTTCTCGGACATGTGGCATAGCCCAATGATTTTCTCGTGCCCAAAACTCGTAGGATGCAAAATTTAATCAAAATCGCTATAGCCGTTTTTTAGATAAAAATAACTTGACCCGCGTTGACCTAAAAATGACCCATTAATCGAAAGTTCTCGAACATATGACATAGCTCAATAGTCTTCTCGTGCCCGAAAATGGTAGGATACAAAATTTAGTCAAAATCGTTTGAACCGTTTTCTAGATTCAAACGCTTAACACTAATCAATTAGCTTGACACTAATCCATGGTGATCAAAATGATCCACTAATCGAATTGTATCGAACATGTGACCTAGCCCAATGGTTTTCTGGTGTCCCAAAATGGTAAGATACAAAATTTCGTAAAAATCGTTAGAGCCGTTTTTAAAATAAAATTTGCATATATATATATATATATATATATATAACCACACACACACAAGATTTGCTCGTATTAGAATACATGATAAATTGGTTTTGAATTCCATTTTCAATTCTCTAGTTTTGCATTTCGTCATCTGGATCAGGTTTAAACAAGAAATAAAAAACATGCGTCAAGCATAGATTATGAAACACTTTCCAACTCTTTCAGAACACTTAAACATTCGCTGCTTAAAAAGTTAAATAAGATACCAAAGTAAACATTTTAGAAAATGCATAACGCAGTTGAAAACTCACCTTCATTAATTTTTACCTATAGACGGAAACATATTTGAATTATTTTGTGCAGCCCTGTATATTACCTACAGAATTTCACACATGCCACATAGTAAGTTAAAATTTAATTCAGAAAAAAATACGCTTAAATCTACTAAAATCACGTTTCCAGAAATTATCACTCATAGGCGGTGGAAAACGATTTTTATTTTATTTTTATTTTATTTTTATTTTTTTATAATTTTTATCAGGACACCTACCCTAGAGTTGCACGTGTTTTGATAATTCCAGAGAACGAAAGGGAAGGTTGCTATAAATAGAAGCGCTGCCGGATTTAAAATGTACCCAGCTATTTTAATGTATTATAGAAATTTGTAAAACCATATAAGATACGGTTTTGAAAATTGGTATATATACGCAAAATCATACTCTGAATAACAAATTCTGAAAATCTAAAAAATCGACTAGTATTTTTTTTAAATCAAAATAATTATTTATTTCGTTTGTTTTCGAATAGAAAAAGAAAGAAGAAAAAAAATCAACAATGCTGTGGATAATTAAAAAACCTACTCACATGTTTTAAGGTATATTGAAAAATTTAAAACTATATCAGTTAGGTATTTGAAAATTGGTAGATATACACAAAATCGCTTTCTATTTAAGAAATTCGAAAAATCAAAAACATAGACCGCTACTTTTCATTTTCTAAAAAAACTGATTTTTTTTATGAAAATTGAAATTTATCATGCATTTAATCTTCGGCTTCTAATAGTCATATTTCTTCTAAACTGATTCCAAATTACTTTAATATATTAATTATTACTTCTCTTAGCCTTAAAGTTAGTTTGTGAGAAAAAATTACCGCATTATTTCCGAATGGTTATTTTAGCAAATTCTTAAATTAAGTTTCTGGCTCAGCTACGATTCCAAATTTTTGACCAAGTACTATAGTAGTCTTAGTTAGTCATTCAGTCAAATAGTTTGTTTAGAACATAAATCACGCCCTGGTAGTTGAAGGAGGAACTAAAAGGTTTTGCGCAGCATGCCTTTTTATTCCGTTTTTGGGCCCGATTTAGTAGGGGTTATTTAAAACAACTTCTTAGGTATTCCAACTACTATATGCACTACAAAAAATTTACTTAGCCCCCAACTACCACCTTTTTTGGAATAATAATCTTCTTTTTCGGTGTTTCTTTCTTTCTTTTTTCTTTTCTTTTTCTTTTTTATCACAGTAATAATTCTCAAATTTTTCTAAGCATTGGTACATGACTCCATCACAATATTTCCCTTCCATTCCACCACTTTTGGTCGGATACAGTTAAGTTGTATCATCAAAATTTACGAATAAAATCCAAATTTTCTACAGTTTGTCTTACAGCTTTCCGGTTCTATTTTTGTGTGCTGGGCTTAAAATTTAAAGGCCTAAAAATTTAATAATCTTCATCCCTTATGTCTATACAGTGCCGTAGGCAGCGCTGACCCGTGTCGGAGGTTCGTTCTAAAATAGGTTCGTTTGGAACAGAATGGGCTAAAAAAGAAGATAAAAAAGAAAGAGTATTTATTTTCTTTAAACTCTGACAACTTTGAGATAAAAATTGATTTAAAAAATGATTAGGAAATAAAATGTGGAGATATTTATTCTGATTGAAGTGAAAGGTTAAATATTTTCTGAATAGATTAAGTTGCTTTATACGACTCCGTAAGGATTTTTTTTATAATGTTGCGTTTTATTTATTCAATACCATAAATTTTTAGGTAATGGTAAAATTTGCTGGTATTTTGGATAATATTCAAGGAAAAATTTCTTTATATAGTAGCTGAGAAACGAATGAAAAATAGTTGATATAAAGTGGAAATCTTTCGTACAAAAAAAGGACTGAAGAAATAAAATCTAAATATTTAGTTCCTTTTTCGCTGAATAAATGTATTGCATTCAGAATTTTTACTTTCATTCATAATCCATATGAATGGCATTAATGTTTCTATTTCTGTAAGTATGTATATCATGTACAAGTGTAAAAATGCAAAGGATATTAACTAAACATAAATTTTAAATCAGACATTTAATCCTATTTAAGTGCAGGGTGGTCAGAATTAAAACACCCCTACTCCGACCTCTCTATTTATTTAACTACTCAGTGTATAAGCTTCAAATTTTGAACATTCATTTCAAGACATGAGGAAACCGATTATGCGAAAACAATTAGTTATAGAAATCACCGATAGATGGCGCTGTACAACTGGGCATATATTGAAACCTTGTCGACGCAGGGAACACTGTAAAAAATTTTGGTCAACAATTACGGTACATATACTGACAACTTTGTGACCAGTATATATACCGTAATTTAACTGGACGGTATATGTATCGTAAAATATTTAAAGTATATGTACCGGCTGCACTCCCCGTCTCTTCAGGCCTGCACGCATTACGTAACAATGGCAAGAGCATCACTTCAGGGGTTGCCGTACACCGAGGCGGGGCTACCAGCTTTTTAACTAACTGAAAAATAATTATTTTACGGTATAAATAGCGATGTTTTACTGAAAAACATCATTTTACTGTATAAATACCGTTTATAATCAAACTGGCACATATACGCTTAATATACCTTAGAAGTACGGTACTCATACCATAAAGAGTGAAAACGGTACAAGTACCGTTAATTTACGGTACAGCTACTGAAATTTTACGAAATTTTTTTACAGTGAATGCTGCTTAATATGGTTCTCTTCTTGAAAATTTTAAATCTGCAATCTGTGGTCAGCTTGTTCAACCGCGGATCGTAACTCGTCGACTAAGATGCTTCTCACATGCACAGTGACACCTTCTTTCAAATCTGCCAAGGTTACCTGACGCCCTCGATAAACAAGATTTTTTAAGTGTTCCCACAGCCAAAAAATACACGGATTAAGATCCGGAGAACCAGATGGCCATGTCGGAAACGCACAAATGATTACTATGCCATTAGTGAAACGTTGCCGAAGAAACTGCTGAACACATAGAGTTCAATGTGTGGAGGCGCTCCATCTTGCATAAAGGTCAAGACAAAATTCAAGACATTGCCGCTCTTGCAAATGGAGTACAACAAAATTTTCGAACATAATTTTGAACCTGTTGGCCGTCACAATGCATGTCCCAGGGCGGCCATTGCGAATAGCCTGTTCGAAAAAGAAAAGTCAAAGAATGAATGTGGCTGGAATTCCACACCAGATTGTTATTATTGGTGAGTGAAGTGGGATCTATTGGAAACTACCGGGGGGTTTTCAGTTTCCCAAAATGCTACAATTATGGGTGCTCAGTACTCTATTGAGGTGGAAATGGGTGCATCGCTCCAAAGAATCTGCCGTGGCCATGATGCATCCACTTTAACTCTTCAACGTCTCTTTTTTAGGTGCGTTCGTAATTATATAAATACGTACACTGCAAAAAATAACTGTTGATTTTACAGTATAAAACTGGCACCCCAGCTGCCAGTATTATACCGTAAAATTAACAGTATTAAATAGTAAAATAAGCAGTAATACGCTGCCGTGCAAGCAGTAATACTGCTTATTTTACTATTTAATACTGTTAATTTTACGGTATAATACTGGCAGCTGGGGTGCCAGTTTTATACTGTAAAATCAACAGTTATTTTTTGCAGTGTAGCGCCTATAGTCGTCGTCTGGTCTCCCCGTCTGTCCATCCGTCCGCATATAACAGCGCAAAAACTACCCAACCGAATGGTTTGAAAATTAATTTATATAATCATTGCAGAATTTTGTCATTTCGAATTTTATGAAAATCGAATCAAAACTGAAAAATATACTAATAAAAGTTTTCTTTATTCTATTAAATCCCCTCATACATAAGCTATATAGTAAAAGCGCAAGTCATGTGACTGAGGTAATAAAATACCGGCTAACCACATCTTTTTCCATATGCCAAGCGGCCATTTTTATTCAAAATTATATTTTCGAATAAAATCGCATAAAAGTTACATTTGTAGAAAGATCGTTCAAAAAAATTGTTTGCTTGAGAGATGTGTTACATAAAAAATGTATAGATCTATAACTTCAGTGAAAATTAGGTTAACAGCCGAATATCTCAATCCATTAAAGTAAATAAACATAAGATTCATTCATCGTGAGTCATAGAAATATTAAACGATGCAGTTAATCATTCGCAAAGCAAGATCTCCATAGTGAATTTTACAGCGCTGTCTGGCGTCGAAAAAAAATCGCATCTGTAAACATGAACATCGTAATAAGGAAAAAAAAAAGGGCATCCTCATTTCGCTCATAGCAGATGATATAATTTATTTCACTGAAATAATAACGATGATTTTTTTTACATTGTAAAACTAGTTATAGCACGAAAGGAAAGCACCTCACTTGTCACGTTTAACGTACAATTTCCAACTTGTTTCATATTCTCTTTGTACTGCGCATTTTATCGGTATTGCTGGAACTAATTTTTCTTTCGTTTCCCCCATGCCTTGAATAGTATATTCAGAAAATTTGAAGCCTTTACACTGAGTAGTTCGATATATAGGGAGGTCTGAGTAGAAATGTTTTAATCATGGCCACCTCTTATAACTCCCGGAGTGATTTACAAAAAAAAAAAAAAAAAAAAAAAAAAAAAATCTTGATAAAGTAGAAATGGCTAAAGAAAAAAGTCAATGTAACCCAGAAATTATCCACGTTGCTGTAAATGTTTTCCAAATTTTCAGAAATAATTTTAATCATTTGGAGAGATTAAGCAGAAACCAGATTTTTGAAATACGTGGACTCTTTTGCTGCTCAGAAATTTCGAAAGCGCTCTTACTATTAATTTCGGATACATATTGGTTTCTCATATTTTCAATTGGTTCTTCTGCTAATTTGAATATATTTCTGAAGACAGGAAAAGGTTAACAGAATCGTGAATAACTACAAAATTGCACTAAATTTCATTTTCATAAAAAATGTTTATAAATGAACTCTGTAATTTAATGAAATATTGAAATACTTTATATATCATTAGCATTTCTTTGATGATACATTCTATTGTACAGTTAAAATAAAAATATATAGAAAAATCTATATAATACGAACGTCAAATTCACCCAATAAAATATTTATAAAGCACAATGTAAACACATTGATAAGTTACGTTACTATCGAGGTGCAATAAATCAAAATACAGCTTCAAAACATTAAAACTGTAAGATGTTAAAATTTCCTGAGCTTTCGGCTAAACATTAGCCTTCCTCAGATGAACAACAAGCAGTCGAGGACATGACAGGATTTCATGTCTGTTTGATTTCGCCCATTCCCACCCTCTCCAAAACACGCCATTTCGGAGCGGCGTCTCCTCGACTGCTTGTTGTTCATCTGAGGAAGGCTAATGATTAGCCGAAAGCTCATGAAATTTTAACATCTTACACTTTTAATGTTTTGAAGCTGTATTTTGATTTATTGCACCTCGATAGTAATGTAACTTATCAATGTGTTTACATTGTGCTTTATAACTATTGTACAGTATTTATAAAATTTATTTTAAATCCGAACCTTACAGAAAGAGAGATTATATATATATTTTTAGACCTTATTTATTTTGTGATCGATCAGTATTCATCCTGTTTGAGATGAAAAGTTAAATAATTTTTGAATAATTTACTATGTAATTTATTATGCTATGTATGCTTCTATAGAATTTTTCATGATGCTGCATTTTATTTATTCAATGTCAGGTCATCTTATTATTTACTCTTTTTATGGAAAATATTTTATAAGAACATAAGCGTATACTGTACAATTTAGATAGATTTTGTTTTATTATCATTATATTTTGAAAAACGTAGGATAAGAAAGCTTTCATGAATATACCAGAAAAATATAATCTGGAGATTTAGTAGATTGATCACAGAATTAATATATTGCCATTATTGCGCTGCTTTTTTTCTTCTTCCTTTATTCTTGAGAAAAAAAAGTGTTCAATTCGTGAAAACTTTTGAAATTCAGTTTTCCATGAATGGAAAAACATTTTGAGATGTCCTGAATAAGATTTGTCTACCTCTGAACTGTCTGTCTGTGTCTTAAGCATATTTTGTGGGTACTGTAACTCAAGTACTAATGCATGGAATTTCACGAATCTTGCTATTTTGTTTGATACTAATTGATGCTGATTGACTTTCGTTTATATCTTTTTAGAGGTGGTGTTGCAATGTTGTGATTTCTAGATTATGTGTGAAAGCTAAATCACCGTATATAATGGATGAAATTGCACCAAACTTCATATATAAACTGCCTATTGTAAACCAAAAAAATTTTCTGATTTAATATTTGTATTGATCAGTCAATACGGTGCGTTGCTATTATATGTTTGCGGTAAACATTATATCTGTATCTCAGTTTCTGGAAGGTAGAAATTGTCTGGAAGGTAGAAAAGTCCTCCAAGTTCCCTGTGTGTTCCCAAGTTCCCTCTGAGGGTGCCTAGTCAGGTGAAGGTCTCGTCACCAGACAAAGGTTCTAAATTAAGAGATTTACTCGAGTAGCGATGGCATGACTTCGCTACACTGCGCAATGCTGAACCGTCTCATCCAAAAACAATTAGCAACCGGCCAAGTAAGAAAAAGCAATTAAAGCAACAAGACGCACTGAAGCTACGTCGGTCTATAGATTTATCAATCAAAGACATCTTCGCCAAGCGGAGAGCAGGCAAATCATCGCCTCGTTATCAGGTATCAACCCGTTAAGCTAGGCAAAAGCCTGGCAGGTAGGGGCCTGGTCAGCGGTCTAAAAAAATGATAAATAAGCGTAGTTTCTGTGCTTTATCTTTTTATTCATTTATAACTTAACTCCATGTGAAATTACCGAAAAATGCACTATACATCATATGCATAATTTTTCATGCATAAACTGCGCTATTTGTTTCAATATATTAGAATGGTTATAAAAAACAAAATTATGATGGTCGCTTATTGCTATTTCTTTTATTATATTACTAGCTGATCCGTTTTTGCGGTTTCGATAAAAATAGTCATTTTTGGCGTGCATTCTGTTCTAAACAAACCTCTTTCCGAAAGAAACTCCAGCACTCATCTCCTCTCTCTACGGCAAAATATAGCAGGCGTGCTATGCACGCGCTGCAATATCGTTTAGTTTTAATTTACACCACTAGGGGGCTCGAAATCATTTTACTTAGTTATCTATAACTTAATTAGTTCATATTAAGTTGAATGAACCAATTTCCGTTGAAGAAGATTCCAAACATTTTTTCGAACACTTTGGTCGAAATATAAAAATGCCCTAAGTTGACCACTTTCAACCGCCATGTCTACCACACCCCCGCAGCTACCGATACGCAACCACCGTAGTGCACGATGGGAGACAAAAGCCAACTGCCACACATAAACATCAGTGGTCAGCGCTGGGTAGTTGTGACTGCAAAGTGAAATATAGGGACACACATCTATATGAAAATGCCCTAGGTCGACCACTTTCAACCCCCATATTTCCCACACCCCCACACTACCGATATGCAACCACCATAGTTCAGGATGGGACTATCGAGGCTACTATCATACACAAATACCAGTAATTTGCGCTAGGTAGGTCGCTGCAAAGTGAAATATAGGGACACACACGTCTCTCTCTCTCTCTCTCTCTCTGTATATATATATATATGTGGCGTTTTTACGAAGCTGAGATACCACGTGATGTAATATTCCACGAGAAAATGGCAGTTTGTTAAAGATATAGAAGTGTTAGGGGTAATTTAATCTAAATTTTTATATTTATATTTTCATTAATATCTTAAAACATTTCTTTTTTATAAACTCATTCTATTTTGATATTTAATCAAACCCCCCTCCTTTTTTTTCTTATTTTTCTTAAACATTATTAATTAAAACTCCTATTTTCAAAATCCAAACATCTGTATTTTTCTGTAAGTCAAGACCACCCAAGATCTTCTTTTTTCACTGTGAGATAGTTTTCCACGCAAACAACTTTTACTTGAAATTCTCACGTAATTTCAGGGATCGTAAATTCGAAACACACACAGGCAGATTGGATAACGTACAAAAGGCCTTTATAAGAAGTCGTGAGAATAGCTGAAGCCTTTTTGTCAGTTGTATTGTACGCAACTTTTATTACCCTCAGAAAAGATAGTCGTAAAACTATTTCGAAGGCTTGTTACGAAGATAACATCAATATATTGCTTTTCTATCGTTGTTTACGAAATGGCAGGTGCAAGTGTGCGGATGGTTTTTTCCGTGGGACCCAACGCACAGCTGTCAGACGGCTAATTTCCAGGAATTGAAGCTAGGATTTTTTCACCTAGTAACAACCCATCCAATAAACGTGTTATTATCTCTCCACACTCATCCAATAAGCGCTGAGTTTTTTTTTCTACCCCCTGGTCCACGCGTTACCAAGGGAACGGGGAGTTAGCTGGTACAGGGAGTCATGTTTTGAAGCGCGGATAGTTTGGGTGTGTGAGGGTGAAGGGTTCCTTCCCCCACCCCGCCTGTTAGGCAGTGGAGAAATTTTCAAGAGAGAGACGCACTCTCTCCAGTGGTAGCGACAGTGAGAGGACGATTTTAAAAAAAATACTAGAATGTTGCTCCGTCGAGTCTCATTCAGCATGATGTTTTCGTGCCCCACGAGTTTTGTGAAATAATAGTTTGCATAGTTGATGAAAAATACTTCCCTGAAATACAATACTGTTTTGTTGGACTTAACAATATGATTTAGATCGATGACTAAACTTATGCTGTTTTGTTTGTATACATGCGCTTTCCTTATGATCGAAGAGATGATCGAGGTAGTGTACGAGAATATACAGTTGTAGTCGGAACATGAGGTTCTAGCGAAAAAGTATGAGGTATGTTCGAAATATAACTGTCTATTATTATCATCATACGGCGTACAACAAATAACTCAAATTAAATGTGATCAGCGATTGCTTTACCGTGTGAAAAAGCTGAGAGTATGAAATATAAGGATACTGACCTTTACACTTGTTTGCAGTGCACATTCCATAAAACTACCTAAGATGCCATATGCAGTGATATAGGATTAACTCTATTTCGGTTAGAGTCATTGTAATACGGTGAATGACTATTCAACTAAAAATAATAAAGTTTGTGGATCAAAAGAAAAACTGAATCCAAAAGTCGATGACCTATGAATCATCATGTATGTACCATCAGTCTGTATCTAGTGTTCACTACACTGCAGGGATGTGAGTAGAGAAAGCCTTATTTTCATTATTATTATTTGTGTTAATAATATTGTTTGTTTGATCATATAATATCTATATATATTTTTAGTGAATGATATCCAAACTACCTAAGATGACATTTGTTAATAAATACCTGTTTTCTCTTAATAAATCTTCTCTGTTTTCTTTCTATTTTACTATTTTCTTCAATACTTAAGAAAAAAGTTTTCTCTTCAGCATTTTACTTCTTATTTAATCTTATGAGAATCAATCTCCCAAGGATTTATATTAATATTTTTACTTAATGTCTTTTAATTGATTTAAATATTAATTCTAAAATAAATAAATAAATAAATTAAAGTAAATTGTTTGTATTCCTTAATCATGAAATTCTGAGTAATATTTCAAGCACTAAGCTTGGTGAAAATAAACTATTGTCTTACCAATTGTTAAAATTAATAATATTCAAACTTATTTTATTTAAGTAACTGAGACCTTTTACTATTCTTTAATTAATTACAGGACATACCTGTCTGAATTTTTATATAAAGTAATTTTAATACTTTGATTTAAAGTCTTGTGAGAAGTGTTTTATTATAATGAATTACTTATTCAAAATTTAATTATTTACTAATGGTCTCTAAAACAATAAGTAATCTATACGATCACAGCTCAGGGTTGTGAATTCTTGGAATTAATTTAGTATTTTTTATATTTGTTAAATATTATTTTGTTTAACCTATATCATCAATTTTATACCTCCCCTTTTTGTACTTTCTTTAAAAGAAAGATTTTGTCCCCTTTATTCCAAAATTTTCACTTAGTCAAAATTATTATGTCTATGAAAATTCCTTGTTGTTACACATCATATTAATTCCTAAATTCACAATGCTGATTGTTGGGGAATTGGATGTAGTGCAAATTGAGAATCTTGTCAGTGCTTTTAAATGATTAATTCTTATACTATTTTGAATTCAAAACTTAGAATTCAAGTAATTTTAAATTCTTTAAATTTTTATTGTTTATGTTTAATTTAATCCATTTACGTTTTACTAAATTTATTTTAGTTTGAGAATAATTTTGTAAGTGTGCATATTGACAGGATTCATTTCAATTTTAAGTCATAGGTAATTTGCACTTATTCAAATTTTAGCAAAAGGTAATAGTACCTAATCTAATAAACAAAACCCCCAACAGAAGGTTTCAGTCCATATCAAATATCATGGCGAAGAGGTGAGGCAATGAAAAGACACCAGAACAGTTTCTCCAGTAAAGACCAGCCAATTTCCAGACAAATAGTTTATTTATGAATAAGAGCGATGCGGTAACAGTTCCCACAGGTATAAACTTATAGCCCTCAGGCTTCACGATGGCTCACTACCTCGTTTAATAGATCTTAAAGACCTGTATGAAAATTCTACGAGACTACAACACCAGATACCCATTTGTTTACACTTCCAAACACGTCAAAAATTCTCTCTCCAAAGCGTGCTAGTGAGTTTTGTTCACTGAGCGTAGACATACAGAAATACGACGTCACGTGCGCACAAGCCAATGAGTGAGAGGCGAGCTCCAGCCCAGCGAATGAGGCGAGAGGGAGAAGCTTTAACACGAATGAATTCCTCTCGAAGCCGCGCATTAATTTTGAAGTGAAAAACCCTAGCGCGTGAAATCAGATCATGGAATAATAATAATAATAATAAAATGGCTTTTTAAAAACATTCGAAATGAGAAAGCGTCTCTCGGAATTTTATAGATTGGGGAGCTGATAAAAGTTACGAATGAACTTAAAATTTTAGATTAAGATTTGGAATAAGATAATTATTAATATACGGGTATTTACTTTTAAAAGGACATTAAATAAGAATAAATATTATTAAGAATTAAGGAAATACTGACAATGTCACAAGTTAGATTAATTTAAAGGACTAATGCGAAATAAATGTGAAGGATTTGCGAAAGAAATAATTTTTTTATATAACATATATATATATATAGGATATAATGGAGTGTTGCATGCGTAAAACTAGTTTAACCCAGCAGTGCATGTCTCAAGCCATGCCACCTGACACAGGTTGTTTTAGCTTTTCTTTGTTGTTTATTGGCTTTTTTAATTTTTGCTGCAATTTGTTGTGTTCTTTTGTTTTGAGTTTAAGTAGTTAGTTGCGTTTTCTGGTTCTGTGTAAATGTAGTTTGTTTAGTTTTGTTTTTCTGGTGTTGAATTTGTGTGGTTTAAAGTTTTTGGTTGGCTTTTGTGATAATGGTTCTGCAAGTGATTTTCCATTGGTGTTTATTATTATTATATATATATATATACATATGGCTTTCATGTAAATAGCAAATGTTAAGTGTGTTAAATTCTCTAATTATAAATAATACACAGCAAGTGCAATAGATATGACTTCAAGGTGTTTACTTCTAATGTTGTACAGTCGGCGAAAAGAAAAGAAATCTCTAAATTGTCTCAACAAAAAACATAAATATCCAATTGACTAGGAAATATATCATTTTAATTTATGCTAAAAATGTAACCTGCGATTCATCTCCATACTGAAATTTCAGCTACCTCTGAAATCTTCAATATGGAAATCTAATTCTGACATCAAAGTTCTAACATCTAGTTCTGACATCAGGTAAATTTTATCTCAAATACCAAGCGGGAAGTCATTCGATCGAGAAGTTATGAAGTATGCACATTTAAAATTTTGAACTCTTAATTTTAAATTCATTATTTTTAGTTTCAAAACAAATTTCAATGCGTGAAGTTTTTTAAGCCTAACTCAAAAACTATTTGGCAGAATGAGGTGATATTTTGTATTCGCATACACTGAGAAAAATGACACTTTCAAATCTGAGTAAATCGATGTTTTCCTTTTGTTATGAAACTTTTTGTTTCAAATAAGACGATCCAATGATTTCAATTCTGAAATACCAGAAATACTCAGAATATTGAAACATGGACATACTCAAAACTGAGCACATAAAGGTCAGTACCTACTCATTTTTGAAGCATGAACATACTCAAAAATGATTAGAATTAGTTCAAACTCATTTTTGAAACATGGAAATACTCAAAAATGAGCACATAGAAGTCAGTTCATACTCATTTTTTAAACATGGACATACTCAAATAAAAGTACATGATGTTTTATTCTTGACTGTATACCTGTACATGTTTTCAGAAATGAGTATATACATGTTTCAAAACTTGAGTAATTTTGATTCGGAGCCATTTTGACTGTGCGACATACTCAGATTTGAATATTTTCTGCTCAGTTTTGAAAATGTCGTTTTTAGAGTGTATTTGAAGCTCCTAGAAACAGATTTATATTAAAATAAATATACGAATATAAATGTATTTTTTCGAATATTAATTAAAAATTATATAAATGTGGAAATTGATTTCCAATCAAAATATGTATTTTTACTTATAAAACTTTAAAATAGAACTCTAGTTCTAGAAGCTTCAAATATGCGAATCTAAAATATCACCTCATTCCGACTTGTAGTTCTAGAGTTTTGCTTCATGAACTAGGCGTATTGCAGTTGATTTTGCAACTATTAATTATGAATTTAATATTAGAATTTTAAAATTCTAAATATGCATAATTCATTAACATCTTTATCGAACAACTTCACGTTTGGTATTCCAATGTAAAATTTTCGAAAACATTTAATTATAATGTCAAAAATATGTGTTCGTATTAAAGATTTCAGAGTTTGTTAAAATTTACACAAGGAGACGGCGCTTTAAGTTTATTATAATTATTTTTTTTAAACATACATTAAAAGAAGACATAATTTCAAATTGGGTGGATATTATACTTAAATGGTGGTTAGGAAGTTTTATTTTTTTTGCTCTATATATTTAGTGCCATAAATGTTTATGCCATTCTATAATTTGCTTATTTTACGAAATGAATGCTAGACAAAATATTAGAAAATATCGAAAACAAATGAGATAAATCTATACTAAAATTTGAAATCTTTCAGAGAAAAAGGGATTTATTCAAAATGACTGAGAAATAAAATATTACGATTTAGTAGAATATTTACTGAATAAATTTATTTCATTTAAAGATTTACGTTTATTCTTTTTACACGTAAATGACAATCAGTTTATGTTCTAACATTTTCAAAGTATTTGTTTAACGTCAGTTTATGCATGTGGATTAACATGCAATTTTAAACGAAACTAGTTTTTAGCGATAGAGTAAGAATCATCGAAAGAATGAGATTGCATAGGATAAAATCACCCCAATGTCCAACAAATGTCCAGAAATTGTTTATTTTCTGTTTCTTGAAGAACATCTATATATATATTTCTCTTACGTAGCGCGGAAAAAAGGCTGAATTTCTAAATTATCGTTTGGCAACAACCGTAGTTTCCAGCTCCAATATGGCGGCCATTGTGAAAGCAGTGAAATTAAAACTAGCAATTATTAAAAATAAACTAACATATACGTAATCCAAAGCGTTTGAGATGATTCCTCATTTTAATTATGAGTAATATCGCTAATTCCAAATGAATTCTCAACTCTTAATTAGAATTTATTTACGAATTTCACTCACACGAAAGCCGGAGAGAATAAAAATATCAACTGTCTAGCTTGCACCTGCTGCCATCTGTTGCTATCTTGGTGAAATAAAAAATATTTTCTTTTTCAAAAATCTGCAATCAGTTAGAACAGTAATATGTCGAACGAAATTTTAAAAAAAATTGTCAATTTCATATGTTAAAATGATTTATGATAGTACTCATTCCAGCTAGAATTGCTTGGGAACGCGTAACGGTCTAAATCTGAATTGCTTCGCAATTCACGGGGTTTGGCGAGCGTTAGCGAGTAGGGTGCTGAGCCCCCTAGTTGTAATAAATCATTATAAAACATTCTCATCATGAAAGATTTATAAACTCAAATGCATATTTACTCAATTTTAGGTGAATAAACGTTGTTTTCCTCAATTGGAAAATTCCTCATCAGCGACAGAAAATATGTTATTATTTTCACCAGGGGATCCAACCTGTTCTTCCCGTGTTGCAAAACATACTGTTGTGTGGAGAACATAGGTGAAAGCAATTTTTTTAAATTAAAAACTCTAAAACATTTTATACGTTTAATATATTTCTTAGACTGACAACTAACAACACCAAAAAAATATTTCTTTGCATTGAAATAAAACTTGGAAATTTATTAAAATTGATACATTCGTATTAGTTACATGCCAGGGGTTAACAGTCAAAGAAATCACTAAATATTTTACTAGTTACAGCAATGTTTGTTTTCTGATTATTTCAGTGTTTAAGTACGTAGTTCGATTACATATCTGTTTCAATCTTCTATAAAATTGATACATTCGTTTTAGTTTGATGCCAGAGGTTAACAGTCAGAGAAATCGCTAAATATCTTGCTAGCTACAGCAACGTTTGGTATTCTGATTATTTCAGTGTCTAAGCACGTAGTTCGATTGATTATATATCTGTTAAATTCGTGTTTTGTTTATTTTATCTTTTATATATTTAATGATGAAGTATTATTTTAGTTATAGAATATTAGCCGGAAACAAATACTGAACTGTCTATATTGTTTTAAGTGCAAACGTGTCAATCTTCCATAAGCGGGCTGTACATAATAGAGATAGATTAAGAAAAAAATTCAAGCTTAAACTTATTTTATAACCAATAAAATATAAGTAAATTGGGATACAGTTTTCAAACAAATTGCATTTAAAAGTACCTTTCCCTCCCTATTCAATGGCGTAAAAATTTTAATTGTGCGATGTGTAGAAATTAACAAATTTTTAAAAAAAGGCCAAATTTATTATTCAGGTTGCTGCGTCAAATCGTCAATATGACATCCTAGTTACTCACGGACATGTTTTTGATTTATAATATAGATATATGGATTTGTTGAAAAACGTTTTGTGTACTCAATGCAATGTACACAGGCTGATCGTAAATTATTGCAAGAAAATAAGATTGATGATTATACCCAGTGCTGTAGTTGGGTGGGAACACTTGGGAACGCCCTTCCCAGAAATATTTGGTTTGTTACTGTAAAAAAGAAGTATCGCGTACGAGTACAAGCCTTACTTTTTTCAGACTGTGAAAAACTATACCCATTTCAATGTCTGATTGCGAAAGAGCATTCAGCTGTATGAATAGCATCATGATCGATGCGAAAAATTCCCTCCTTATTGCAAGAGCCAGTTTACTTATATTCATAAACCGTGTAGGAGATAAATGCTATACAAATATAATACTATAAAAACTAGAATATAACAATTATAATTGCTGATTTAAAAAAGTCCGGTTTTGGCTAAATGTTTTAAATTGGCTTTTGGCTTAGCAAAAATCCGATAGCATCAACATCTACTCTATGAAAAGGTGAGTTCCCACAAATATTTTTATCGAACTACAGCACTACGCCATTAAAACGAAAAATGTTTGTACATGATGCGAGGGTTGAAATTGTCTCATTAAGTCATAAATAATATAATCTCACTTCAAGCCGAAATTGAATTTTATTGATAAAGAGACCAATAACGAAGGTATTCAAACGATATTTTCATTAGATTTTACTTTTTATGAAATGTAATGACATCACGAAAGGGGCTAAAAATAGCCAACATTCACGTCCAAATAGCGTTGAGCTACATACTTTATTGTTGCGAATGCAGCTGTAACACATATAGCATCACTAACCGAACTACATTACACTGAAAATACAGAATTACAGTACGCTTATAAATACGACACCATAATTTAGTACAAAAGATAGTTAGTTTACTAAAAAGTCTGATAAGTTATCTGTACTATTGTTAAAGCTATGAGAGTAAATCCAGGTTTGTCTTATAGAATAAGGGATCCCCTGAGTGTATTGCTTCCCCATTTTCCTATACTAAAAGAGTTTGCCTTCATGCACACTATCACTTTCCTCAACTTGTTAAAACATTTTTTGTTCGGCTTGTACGAGGATTATTCCGGAAGTAAGTTCCGGAATGTAATAATTTCCGCACCCAACAGATGGCGCTAATCTTCCCATGTGGTACCGCGTTCTCAATGACTGAAGAATGCATCATAACAAAAAAGTTCGTATGGTGAAACGAAGACACATGTACATATTGCCCTTTCCCGAGGTGGTCATCCCTATCCCTGTACATATTGCCCTAAAGATGTTAAAGGCTATAATATCAAGTCCCGACAACTGTGAAATTCGTTTTTTGAATGCATTGAATCACACCACCTCGCTCAAACGGGCCATTTCCACACGCAAAATCATGTGCACCGTTTTCTGGGTCAAAAAGGTATCATATTCGTGAATTTCACACATTGAAGAAAAATCGTCAATATCGCTGCTTACGGTGCAACATTGAAAAAGTTGCGACGTGCAAAACAAGATCGTGTGATCGTGTCATTTTGTTGTGCGACAATGCCAGGCCACATTCTGCTCGTGTGTTTCAATATCTAATCGAATCCATCAGTTGTCATTCTACAGTTTTAAATATCTCTAACTCAAGATTACACGTGTCACCGTTTTACCATTCGAACTTTTTTGTTATGACGCATTCTTCACTGATTGAGGACACGATACCACATTAGCAGATTAAAGTCGTCTGTCAGGTGCGGAAATTATTACGTTCCGGAACTTACTTCGCAAATAACCCTCGTACATCTATACTATAAAGCAAAAACATGTCCGAGAGTAACGCTGACGTCATATTGACGGCGGCAACACCTGACCAATAAATTTCACTTTTACTGCAATTTTTAAAACTTCTAAACATCATGCAATTTCGATTTTTACACTTAAATAAGAAAGAAAATATTCTTTCAAATTCAATTTGTTTGAAAACTGTATCTCAAATTCCCGAATTTTATGATTAACAAAAAAACTTAAGCATGATTATTTTCCACCCGAATGCAGATGATTTACACGTTTGCACTTGAAATAATGTAAATAGTTTGGCATTTGTTTCCGTCTAATATTCCATAACAAAATTTAAAGTTCTTTGCTAACATATAAATAAATAAAACACAAGGCTATACATAAGGGTGGATTAAATGAAAACGGAGCAGTGTTTATAATTTGGTTTATTTTTGCATGAGTGTGGTGAACGTTGTGTACAGGGTAGAGTGGGTATGTAAAGAAATCAACTCCTACTGAGGAAATGAGCTTGCCCTAGGTAGTCAAGTCACGCAGAAGCACGTGACATGCTCTGGTGATCGGCCAACAGTTTCGCCCGTCAGGTAATCGGTTATTTTTATTCGTCTGCGTCTGCGGAATGTTTGCGAGCAAAAAAGAACGAGTGTTATTCGTTATTTAGTGATAGAAGAAGTTGGATTTTGCGAAGTGCATTGGCGAATGAAGCGAGTGTACGGAGAACATGCACTGTCCTTGACTCGTGTGTAGGTCGGACACAAGCACTTCCGCAAGGGAAACTGGTGAAGTTTCGGTGGACAGTTTTGGAATACCCACCGTATAGCCCGGATCTTTTCGCATGTGACTATCCAATCTTTGTTCCGCTGAAAAAGACATTGAAGAGTCGCCGTTTCTACTCGGACAGCGAAACCGTAGACAATGTTCGGAAAAGGTTCCGATTTAAGCCAAATGACTTCTAGGAGCAAGGTATTCACCATTTGGTGAAACAGTGGGACAAGTGTTTGTGTAGATTTGGAGATTGTGTTTGAAATAAACCATGCCATTCCATTCTGTGGCTACTGCTCTGTTTTCATTTGAATCACCCTAATAAATAGTGAAATATATTTAATGATTTCCTTGGCTATTAACAGCTGGCATGAGGCTAATACGAACGTAATACCGTTTTAAATAAATTTAGAAACTTCATTATTTAAATGCATAGTTGATATTGTTCATATACAAATTTTCTCTGGTGTAACTGTTGGAAATCTCCAAAATATATAGTATTAAATATTTAAAAAATCTTTTAGAGTCTTAAAAGTTATTTTCACCTATATTCTGTACATCGGGTTGTACGTTCTGTAACCTGGGATGACCGGGTTCGGCCGCCTAGTTTTATGTAATGTAAGTTGTTGTTTGTAAGCATGCAAGTGCGTTGTATATATTGTAAGATGGATATAAGAATATAAGTATGAATATTGTAAGTATAGAGGTCCTTTAAAAAAAAGGAGCTTTTATCTTTGCAACTTTGGCAATTAAATAAAATATGCCAATAAAACAATTTCTGTTGTTTTTTAACACTTTCCAACCCAGTTGAAAAGTGTTTATAACTTCGGTTTGTCTGGCCGTCTGCGCCTGTCCGTGCTCTAACTCTTGTAAATATACTCGGATCACCCTGAAATATTTGTATGTTATTGTCGATTACTATAGCATGTTTCCTATTTCAACTGAAGCGTGTAGCACTTATAGTTTTTTTCAGGGACAGTCAAAAGTATTCCGTTACATTACAGTTAATGGGGAATAATTGGTTCAAGCGCATTTTGATGACACTACGTCATTTAAAACATAATGAAATTGATAAATAATTATGAAGCGCATTAAAACATGCTTTTTGTAGAATATGGGGTGCAAAGCATTTATTATTCATTTACAGGGTCAAACAAAATAATTCTTTTACACATCGTTACATGGGAGAAATCGTACAGTGTAATTTAGTGATATTTCACTATTTCAAACATGATGAAAATTATATGCATTACTGAGGTGCACTATAAATTGCTCTCTTGTGTGCATTGCGTTTATTTACAGGGACACACAAAAGATATTGGTTACAGTATATGTGAGATATTTGCAGTCTATGTGTGATAAATCCGTTTTCAACTTTAGTTTGCATTTTTAACTATTTTTTTCATAGTACGTATTTGTTTATAAACTCGGTTGTTCATATACAGGGCTACACAAGGGAATCCGTAAGTATTACAGATTATGGGAGTAAAGTGCTTAAGGGTAGTTTTTAATTGTGTTACGCATTCGCCTGCTGATCTATATTTAGTAGACTAATGGAAGTTTGTGGAATATAAAAAAATGCATATACAGGGCTACGCAAAGAAAAAGATACATTGTCGTTTACGGTTGGTAATTGCTGCGAGTGAGTTTTAAGTTGCCTTTTAACTTAATATGTGGTGTGTACAAAAGTCTTCATATAATATGCAGGACTGTACAAAAGATTTTGAGTGCATTTCCATCGATTGGCGAAAATCGCTAAATGTGAATATTCTAATTGAACTAAATTTAATCATGCTATACATCCACATATGTTGATCATATACAGGGCTGCCCTAAATAATTCGACTACTTTTTTGACACTGGAAGGTAATTTCGAAAACTGTATTTTTCAATGTGGTATATGTTTTCTAAACTGTTTACTTACATATCTGCTTTCACCTTATTTAACGGTAAAGTATCGTTACAGTTTTTTGGCTGTGTTGGAAAATGTTTCATAGTCTATGATTGGCGCGTGATTTTTTATTCTTGTTAATTATTATTTTCAATACTTACTGTTATTTTTACGATTATGTTCAAGGGTCATCTCAACTCTTGCTCGAAAGTATTTTACTCTAAATTATTTTAAGTAAAGCAAAAAATCTGTTGTTTGCACACTGTGTAGAGCGATAAGTAAACATCTAAACTGAAATAGAAACCTGCACAAAATTAATAAAAACGTAGAAGGATAACTTCAAATACAATTTTAAAACAGACTTCTGATTTAACAATTTTACTCCTTTTGTCACTTTTGTCATTTATGGAATCTACCAAAATTATCAATCAATCTCTCTCAAAATTCACGGTATTTAACATTCAAAATATTCATTAATTTCTTTGGATTCCTGAAACAATTGCCTTGTATCCTGATTTATAATGCGTTCTTTATTTTAAAAATTTTATTATATGAACGCATAATATCTTGAAGTAAATACTTTGTACGAAGGATCTTCAGGAGCATTTGCGGCCTCCAAACCCTATGTTTCAGGTGCATGAGCAAATGTTATCCGTGTCTGTTTCTGCAAGGGTTTCTTAACCAGGGTTGTATTGGTTTTAACCATGGAAAAAAACGGTTTTAACCGTCTTGGTCAAAATTCATTTTGATTGGGAAAAGAAATTCTAATTTATTTTGTTAAGTAATAAATTTAGTACAATATTTGGAAGGGTTTTTCAAAACAATATTTAATACAACATTTGGAAGTGTTTGGAAATAGTACTTTACTTTAATTTTCATCACTTTAAAATTTACCAGAACAAAAATATCCAAAGAAAAGAAATTATCGTAAGTATTGAAATATTTTTAATAAGTTGATTACACATCTAATGTTATATAATATGGGATGGGAAAGAAATTAAATCCCATTAAAGAAAATAAACATTTAAAAAATCCAATTTAGAACTCTAAAAGTGATTACAAACAACAATTGCTTCTGTATTGTTGTGCTAAGGCGATTTCATAGATTATTCTGGATAAGATTAAACCTGGAAAATAATATTTCTACTGATGTAGAGTTTGCATTCATCAGGAAGCATTATGAAATCTACAAATTCCAAATCAATATTTCCTAATTTTTCATTACTGCCCACTAAAAGTCGTAATGTATCAGTTACACTTTAAGATTTATGAAATATGTGTTTCTGTTGGAAATACTATTACATAAGGCAAAAAGAAAAGTCATCTATAGTTGATAATTATAATACTAATTATCATTAAGTATATATAATACACATTCTGAGCAACTTATGTAAGCTTAAAAAGCGTTATTTAACAGATTTCAAAGTGGTTAAAGCCAATCTTGATCAGTTTTAGACGGTTAAAACCAGTTTTGATCGGTTTTAGACGGTTAAAACCAGTTTTGATCAGTTTTAGACTGTTAAAATCAGTTTTGATCAGTTTTAGACGGTTAAAAACAAGATTTGACCACTGTCCTGGTCAGGACCGTGTGAAGACGAAGGCGAAGGCAGTGGCTGCCCCGGATGCGGAAATTGAGGGGGCGCTGAATTTATACTACCAACCACGGTTTTATTTATTATTTTATTCATTCTTTGGCCGTCGATCATTTTTCGGGGAATTTCTTTTACCCCCTTCATTATTATTATTATTATTATTTACCTCAAAACACCATGATCTCTCTAACAAATAAATGCAATTTTCCCTTATGTTCTTTAGTTGTTTGGAATTTCTTAATTTAAATTATACTTTTTAACTTTCAAAATAAACTCAAAATATTTCAATATTATACAATATATACTCAAATATTCAATAGAATTTTTGTTTCTGCACTTTAACAATGTTGTGACACCTTTCACAAAGAGAAGAAGTGTATGTGTGTGTGAAGGGGGGGGGGGGTTGGGAAGGGGTGCTAAATTGAAACTTTGCCCCCGGTGTAGTTTTCTCTTCGCACGGGCCCCGTCCTGCTTCAAATTAGTTTTGACTGGACAAAATTACAAACCTGTTCTTAATTGAATATTTTACAATTCTAAGTTTATGTAACCACATCTCTTTAACGCACTGATTTAAAGAAAAAGCCACCGACCAAAATATGGCTTGAAATATGAATGATTACATTCACTTTATTGAGAATGGGTATTGCTGAATAATTGTTGCCAATTTTGTACAATTATTGCTTTTTTAAGGCGCAAATTTGAGTATTTCGAAAATATCTTAGCTTGATTTTTATTCTCAAGTGCTTGCGAAAACAGTTGGATAAATTCTGGCTCTGTGATGCATTGTTAATTAGTTTCGCAAAATGCTTTGAAGACTTAAAAGCAAAAAATAGAACGTAGTATTATTTTAAACATTTCACTAAGTACCAATTAATTATAAATTACTTTATTGTAACTAAATTTGATAGCTGTTAGATTTGATGCATACAAAAAGAAAACTGTAAATTTTTCGTCCTAAAATATTTTCATTTAACAAAACACATATTTTTTTTTTCCTTCGTTATTATATGAAAAAATAAAGAGTTACTAAAAAACAATGAAACAATTGAGTTAGAATGGCAGGAAACTACTTACACGTCATACCAAATAAATCTAACATTCAACCTAAGAAATTAGCTTAACGCAGTTTCTAATTAAATTTTAAAGTGCGTATTTCAAAATTCTGTTTATTATGTATTTTCCATCTAATCTCAAATTCAAAAATTTTCATGCATACATGAAATGTAAATTTGCAAAATTCTTAAAAATCATAAGTGAAAATAAAGCTAATAAAATGATATGGTAGTTAGTATATAAGTCCGGAAAAAGGATTTTGTTGTATTATGAAATATCTCGGATTCACAAGGTTTAACACAAACAACAAATGTAAACCTGCAAATTTCTTAAAAATCTAATTTAAAATTGAAGTTAAATAATTGCTATCATAATTAGTAATTTATACATTTATTTGGAAAGGTGTTTACAAACATTACTAACATTTAGAATTCAAAAAGTTTATCAATACGACAAATATAAGTCTGTAAAATTTTTAAAATCATAAAAAAAAAAACTAAATTTATATATATGATTCCATAATTAGAAATTAAATTCAAGAAAAGTATTTACGAACACAAACTGTTTTTTTTTTTTTCCACAAGAAATGTATACTACATAAAGAAGGAATTGAACGAAAAGAAGAATGGTATTCTTTTTGTATACCCCGACATGAATAATAATTTATATTTTTAGCGAATACGAGGATTTATTATGGAGTGAAAAATAATATTTCCGTGTACTGTATATCATCTTTTAGGAAAAAACAGGAAATTAAAATCCTGATGCTTTCTTTTAAGCCAATAGATGGCGCCACAACATAAAATCATAAATCAATTTTACTTTTGGAGAGGATTACAAAAATGTTTCTTTATGATCAAAATAAATTAACCATTGCTGTCTCTTAACTGTTTTAAATAGATTCAGGAGGAACAACAATATGTTGTAAGAATTAATGTTTTTTTTACGTTATTATAAACACTTTCAATTGTTAAAGGGATTCTGTATTTGAAAAATAAACAAATTTTGCGAATCTTAAAATTTTAAACTTTTTAATATACTATATATATTTAAACATAATTAAATGATGCTAAAGCAATTTTGAATAAACATTAAAAAAAAAAAAGAAAAAAAATGGATTTTTTTTTTTCAGAAAAAAGAGAAGTTTTAATTTTTATACAAATTTTAAAATGCTACAACAATTTTTGATATACTGTAAGAATAATTATTTCAAGTTACCATATATTCCGGCGCATATCGCGCACTTTTGATACTGTTCGAATTTTACTCGAATGCAGAATTGCTCGAAATTTACAGATGCGCGTTATACGACAGGTATAAAAATTAAAGATAAAAAATTAAGGAAAAAAAATATATAATTATAGAAACTTATATTTCTAATTTAATGAACATGCTAGTTATTTAAAAAATAATAATAATTTTCACGATTAAATTACAGGAAAAATAATATTTATTACACTTTATAAGAACAATCTTTATTTTAGGTTTTGCTATGCATCTGATGAAATGAAATTTTCTTTGCAATGATGGAGGTGCGTGTTATACGGCGAATATACCTAAAAATAGAAGAATAGAGTTTGGAAGAGAAATTATGTGCGCGTTATATACGTAGCAGCACGTTATACGCCAGAATTAATTTATATATATATATATATGTGTGTGGGTGTGTGTAGTAGATAGATAGATAAACATCAATATTACTTTTGTTATCTTACTATAAAGTTAGCTTTATTTACATCACTATATAAAAGCCAGTGGACCCGCGCGAGAATTTCACACAGCAATCTAACATTTTTTACCAGTATCTAATATTTTTTAGATGCGGGTTTAAACTTCTAAGGAAATATTAAGGTTTAAAAATGTCCCCAAACAACATTAGTCAAGCCAGAATATCATCTCATTTATTCCATCAACGTTACACGAAAAACTGATTGAAAAAAGCAAAAGGCACGCGCGAGAAAAAAAAAATTAACAATCGTATTTTAATTGCATTAGAATATAGCGTCATCCGCTTCTTAAAAACCATGAAACAATGAAAAATAAATTAAATGCATTTAAATACAATTTAATCTAATATAACGAAGCATACCTTTTATTCTACATGTAAAGTACCACTGCTTCGATGGATCGATGGTGTCTTTTTCTTCTAAACATTTCAATTAGGCTTTTTACCCATAAATATAAAATAAACCCGTGCGGAGAAATCACACTTTACCTTTTTTGTACTAGTTATTTATTTATTTTTACAATCATTGTTGAGCATCATATAATGCGTCATATTTTTGTGGCAACACTAATTTGAAGAAAACATTTCATTTCGTTTTTGAAAACAATGCCGGTTTATTTTTTAATTAACAGCAATTTTTAATCAAAAACATGTGTTAACAAAATGTTAGTTTACTATATCAGAAGCCGATTCAAAGATCTTTCTCTTTTTTAGTGCATTTAACATGTGAACCTCACGGCCGATGAGCCCAGTAGCTTGCTCTTCCATGCATGTCTATGATCGGAAGCCGTGGGAAAGCAAGAGCCGTCGGAGTAACTCGACATATGACCGAGGGACCGTCTCCCCCTATGGGGTTTCGCGAACGAAGTCGTCGGGGGTTCTTCGGCGGTTCATCAGGTGTGTGTTCCACGCGGAAGTTTCCCATGAGTGGGATTACTGGCGCAACGACCTAGAGGTCGACACCTGGTACAATGACCTGGGGGTCCGCAGTGGGGAGCGGCCTCAGGCCGATCGCAGCGCCGGAGCAAGGCAAAGCTCCTGGTGCGTAAAAAGCCCTTCAGAGGCTTGGGCGCGATGATCGTTTACGCGCGGCTGCACCCCCGTGGGCACCTGACGGCGCAGGATAGTTTTATATCATTCGTTGTTGTCATAGACATCTAATACTTTGCAATATAATAACTTTATCAATTAGAATAATAATAAAAATGTTACGTTTATAGTTTTAAAACAACCTTAAAAGAGAAATTATCACTGAAATGCAGCTTGTCTATTCAAAAAACATTGATCTAGCTGTGTTCAAAGAATTTTCCAGTTTTCCTTAAAATACATTTAGATGTTTTGTATAATTGTAACGATAATCACGATAAACGCAAGTGAAATGACCAAGCAACGTGTCTCTCTCAGTAGCGGTGGAATTCCAATGACAGTTTGGCAGGAAAAAACGTTTCGCGTATTATTCTACCACCATCACGTGATGGTGGGGCGGGAGATGTTTGCTTCAACAAAGGGTTACTAGTCCGTTGTCTATTATTGTTGTGCGTTTCGTAAATTCATAGAAAAAGGGATGCTTACGACAGAAATAATATATACCAGAAGGATCCGTGCGAAACTTTCGCACTGCAATCTTTGAGATTATTTCCTGGTACGTTCATGCACTAATTTTCCATGAACGGATTTTTTTTCTTTTAATAAAACAACGCGTTTTAACGAATTGTGGGTGTACTACCTCAGAAAATTGTTCAAAAACTTTTCGAGTGATAACCTCATTCACCGTTGTATGTTTTGTATGTGCATAGAAAAATGGATGTTGACAACAGAAATAATATACATGATGATTGCTTGTGTATAAGAAAATGGGAATAGATTGTCAGAATTCTTTTTGCCAAATTTTGTTCTCTCGCCAAGGTCATTTCTCTAGGTTTCCAACTGAAAACAAAAACCGAATTATAAAAAAAATGAAACACTGAATCAGACGTTTAGGGAATACATATGAAAGCATTTTCTCAGATTTTGCAAAACTGTTCCAGAAATATCTTAAATACATAAATCAATATTTGGTACACCACTTTTTTGCAAGCCTGTGGGAACTTAAACATGGGATGTTCAAATTTTGTGGTCCAGCAGCCATTTAAGTGACGTCAGACTTCGCTGGCGTAATTAACAGCTTAATGAAATATTAAAAAATAAATACTTACAATTTTAGTGAATCCTAATGAACTGCACATCTAAATGGAAGATAATCCTTAAATTACGTAATCTACTGGTGCTCCGATACAGTACGCAAATACACAGCCATGATTAAACAAAGAAAACAATTAAATAAAAAGCCGATTAAAAGCTCGATATTTTATCAAAAGAACGCGGAAGAAATAAATTAACAATCATGCTTTAATTGCATTGTAGGATGATGTCATCCGATAATGCAGTACTTTATTTTTGTTGCAACTCTGATTTGAGAAAACCTTTCATTTCATTTATGAAAACAATGTCGATTTAATTTTTAATTAACAGCAATTTTTAATCAAAAAACATGTTTTAAAGAAATCTAACTGTATTATGTCATCAGCCTGTTCAAAATCCTTTCATATGGCATCTCATTTATTCTTCTACGATTTGTAATTTCTTAGAAAAAGGGATGTTGACAACAGAAATAATATATACGATAATAGAGTGTTGCGGTCCACTTAACGTAACAAACATATGTTTAAGTCCTCAAGAAAAATTGATTTATGCGAGGATGATTTAAACTAATACATTGATAAGCATTCTTTACGGTATTTTAGTAATTTTATAATACATGTCATTGATACGTTGTTTATCGATCACACTATGCTTATCCTTACTGAGTTTTTCACTACTAGGCCAGAAGAAAATGTTACTTTTATATATAAATATTCACAGGGGTGCATAAATCTAGGCACCAATGGGCCGATTCCCACCACTAAATTTTTAAAATTCTTCTCCTAATAAGAATACTGATAAAATTTAGACGAAGTATACTAATAAAATTTGACGAAGAATACTAATAAAATTTAGTGGTGGGAACCAGTCCATTGGCGCCTAGATTTTTGCCCCACTGAATATTTATTTCATATGTTATAATTTAAGAAAATATTATCGTACTATTGTCATCATATTAAGGAATTAAAATGTTGTTTAAATGTAAATTTTTCATACATCCTCCCCATACATTGGCAGGGATAGAAATTGTAAGACTGTAAATATCACAATAATGAATCTCCCTACTTGCCCCATGTATTCGTATATTGTATGTGAAATCGCGTAAAATAAAATTATTAATCACGATTAAATGGTAGTACTTTTCAAATCAACTAGTATTTTTCAGTTTTTCTTAATTGGAATTATAAAAAAAACTAATTAAATCTCAATCGCACATAGAAAATAAAAATGTTATATGCATGCCATCAAAATGATGAACAAAGTGGTGTGATACATAAATAAAGGAAAAAATCTCCTTATTAACACCATAAAATTAAGAAATACGCAAGACCTTTCGAAAGAATTTTGCCTTTCCTCTTCAGGAGCATAGAAGACGTGCTACCATTTTGAAGGCAGGAACAAGATTGAAAGGAAAGTGAAGAGAAAACAACTAATAGGAAATCAGAAGATGTTCTACCATTTTGAGGGCAGAATGAAGACTGAAAGAAAATGAAAGAAAAAGGAACAGGATAAAGAAAACCTTTGAGAAACATCTGTCAGATCTTACGGCTGTGTTCGAGAGACTCATAGAACTTAAATTAGATGCCAAGCATGAAAATGTCATTTCTCTTGCGAAAAGGTCAAGCACCTAGGGCACTGGATAACACCAAATGGTCTAGAAGTAGATCCAGACAAAGTATCTGCAATTAAAGCGATACCTCCTCCTAAAAATGTGAAAGAGATCCAGTCTTTCTTACAGACGTATTCTTGGTACAGAAGATTTATACCGAATTTTGCTGATATCTCAAGGCCCCTTAGTAATCTCACGAAAAAGAAAGTTATTTGGAAATGGGGGAACGAAGAGCAAACAGCCTTTGAAACTCTAAAACAATGTCTCATAACACCTCCTGTGCTTAAGCAAGCTGATGGGACTAAACCATTTATTCTGCGTATTGACGCTAGTAACTATGCTCTTGGCGCTGTTCTTTTACAGGGTGCTGACAAGACCTCTGAACATCCCATAGAATACGCTAGCCGTCTTCTTAAAAGTGCTGAAAGAAATTATTCCACTATGGAACGCGAGGCATTAGCTGTAGTCTGGGCCTTAGGAAAATTTCGTGGCTATGTGGAAGGTCAAGAAGTAGTTGTAGTTACGGACCACCAACCTTTAAAATGGCTTCTGAGTCTTAAGTCACCATCGGGGAGATTAGCCCGTCGGGCACTAGAAGTACAATCGTTCTTCCTGAAAATAGAATATGAACCTGGAAAATTTAATGTTGTGGCTGACATGCTCTCGCGTCCTGCCTGTAGTCATCAGTCTGCTTTCTGTGAGACATGCAACTTTGTCAGCATAGACATGCCAACAAGAAGCCCAAAGGATATCAGAGAAGCTCAGTTGCAAGATGAAAATCTTAAAAAGATTATAGATTGTTTTGAAGACGAACAGAAAAGTGAAGACTTCGCCAATTGGACTGATAGAGGATTCCTGATGAATCACGGTGTGCTTTACCGGTATGCTCCTGAATCAGACGCCGAGGAAGCGCAACTGGTCATTCCAGTACAAGAAAGACAAAACATTTTGAAACTTCATCATGACGACCCCTCAGCCGGACATTATGGTGAAGCAGGCACTTATCAAAGAATTGCTAAGAGATATTATTGCACAGGCATGAGAACATATATTTCTGAATACGTGAAGAAGTGCCCAGAATGCGCTCATTATAAATCAACAAATCAGAAACCAGCCGGTTTATTGCGAACACCTACTTATGCTCAGCGGTTTGAGACCCTCAGCATTGATCTCTTTGGACCATTGCCTCGTAGTAAAGATGGGCACGGATGGATTTTTATAGTAGAAGATTGTGCCACTAAATGGGTAGAACTGTTTGCCTTAAAAACTGCCACTGCACAAGAATGTGCGACTACTCTGATTGAAGAGATTTTTCTTCGTTACGGTATCCCAAGAAGACTTCTAAGTGATAACGGCCCTCATTTCGTGAGCGCTGTTCTACAACAAGTTTGTTACATTCTTGGAATTGACCAATCATTGACACCTTTGTACCACCCTCAAGCCAACCCAGTCGAACAGAAAAATAGAGACTTGAAACCTCGAATAGCAATCCTTGTTGGGTATGAACACGATTCCTGGATTGATAAACTTCCTTTTATTAGATTTGCTAAGAACTCTGCCAAATCTGATACAACAGGCCAAACTGTCACCTATCTGCATTTTGGTCGAGAACTAAGAACAATCGATGATATGGTGAACGATTTTAGAGCAGTTGTGGAAAATGACAATTTTGTTCCTAAAATAACTCCATATCTTAAACGTCTTGCATTTGTCTCAAAGAGAGTGAAAGAGCGAGTTGAAATAAAACAAGATCAGCGTAAGAAATATTATGATAAAAATCGTAGAAGAGATTATTTTACACCTGGTGAAAAAGTATGGGTTACCTTACACCCTGTGAGCAAGGCAAGTAACCAGAAAAGAGCAAAGTTTATGCCTAAGAGGGATGGGCCATATATAGTTTTGACTCAAAAATCACTGGTGACATATGGCATTGCCAGCCTAGACAATCCTACTCAGCGAATAGAGTCTTATCATGTTTCAGCCTTGACACCATTCCAAGAAACTGAAACAACTCCAGTTGCACCTCTGAGAAAAAGAGGGAGACCCAGAAAACATCATGTTTCCCCTCCGAGACGTATGTCGGAAACAGAGGGGAAGGATGTAATGCAGAAAACCGCTTACGGCGAAATACGCAACGCATCACGTGATCTGGGAAGAAACTTAAATTAGTTGACGCGTGAGCTTGACCGAAAGAAGTTCGTTTTTTTCGAAGAGCGGTGATGTAAATAGAACGTGTGTGTTATTTTGTTCTCCGAGAATGTAAACGTAAAGTGTCAGCCTTATATATAGTACGTATAATGTGCTGTTTTGTTATGTGTCAAGAAGTAATAAAATTTATGAAAATGCCAGTAAAGAATGATTTCTGGTCTTATAAAAGAACTATTCTTTCCGCCCCGAGATTCTAAAGCTATAATTATTCTACAGTGTTGATACAAAAAATTCTTTAGCATTTCGGGGCAGAAAGAATAGTTCTTTTATAAGACCATAAATCATTCTTTACTGGCATTTTCATAAATTTTATTATTTCTTGACACAAAACACATAACAAAACGGCACATTACACGTATATATAAGGCTGGCACTTTACGTTTACATTCTCGGAGAACAAAATAACACACACGTTCTATTTACATCACCGCTTTTCGAAAAAAACGTACTTCTTTCGGTCAAGCTCACGCGTCAACTGATTTAAGTTTCTTCCCAGATCACGTGATGCGTTGCGTATTTCGCCGGAAGGGTCCAATTTTTTTGGAAGGGGTTTTCTGCGTTACAAGTTTTTTTTTCTTTCCTGTGCCATACAAAAGAAGTCAGATATGTGATCGTCTAAGTGCGATAATTAGTGGACTCATATTTTTAATAATGTCGTTTTTAAGCTTAAATAAATTTTAGTATATTATGTGTTTTGCATAAGTTGTATATACAGGGCTGCTAAAAGAAATTCGAATCATTACCATCTAAGGATGGGAATTTCTGAAAGTGTGTTTTCAATTGTGATATGTGTTTTTCAGTTGAACTAAATTTTACTACATTATGTAGTATATATACAATATAAATCAATTCATTCACTCGGTCGAGTAAAAGAATTTGGATACATTGTTGTCTGTGCATATTTATTCTAAATGTACATTTTTAATTACGCAATTTATTTTCCAGCTGAATTAAATTTTAGAATACTATATTTTGTATCTAAGAATTTATAGTTAATATATAGAGCTACACAAAAGAATTCAAATACATTATCACCTATGAGCGGTAATTGTTGCAGATAAGTTTTTAACTTTGTTATGCGTTTTCTAAATCGTTTTATTTATTTATTGATTTATATATTTATATTATTTAGGTCTTTTCAACAAATGAATAAAGGGAGTTTCGTAACTTTATTCTTGCAGTTTTGGAAATAATTTTATATTCTATATTTTATATTAGCAATATTTCTCTTTCCTGTTTTATTTAATCTTATTCTTTTAAATGGAATCAAAGCATGATCAAAAGGGAAACATTTTGGTTTAACGTGTATATATTTTAATGATGTCATTGCATCACTATTAATAAATTTAAAACTCAGATTAACGCTTGTCAGATTTCTAAATCTTGGTACAATTTATACTGTAAATTAAGAGAAGCAATTTTTATGTATTCGTGTATAGTGAAATAAAACGTTAGCATTTGAAATAAAAATATTAAAACATTAGAGGAACCTATAAATGATGTTTGATCTTAATGTGAAAATATTGAAATGCTGGAAGTTAGAAGGTAAAAAACATGGAAGGTATTTAGTGCATCTTAATAAATAAGTACTAGATGGAACCCGTCAAAATTTGACGGCAAAAAACTTGATAGTACCATAAAAATAAAATTCATAGCTGCTTTAAAATGTTTGAAACTTTTGCAGAATAATTCAAATAAATAAAAAACCCACATTGAATTAAAGCTAGGTTGAAGAACAGCAATTGGCTAAGTTTCACTGGCACATGTACTCGCGGAATTTCTTTCATCTGACACATTTAGCGCTGTTGTGCAAGTAAATGGTAAGTGCCCCCTTGGGGAGGGAGAAATGGCGGGATGGACCAAGGAGATGCATAACATGAATAAGCAGTCAAAGACCTTTCAAACGATATGTAACATGAGGGGTGTGTGCAAAATTTTAAAAAGTACCCCCTTGGGGGGGGGGGTAAAGTAGGGGATGGACACGGAACATGCATAATATGATTAAGTGGTCACAGACCTTTCCAACGATATATAACATGAGGGTTGTGTGCAAAATTTAGAAAAGTACCTCTTTGGGGGGGGGGGGGCAAAGCGGGGAGATGGACATCAGAGATATGCATATGATTAAGCAGTCACAGACCTTTCCAACGATATATGACATGAGGGTTGTCTGCAAAATTTAGAAAAGTACCCCCTTGGGGGAGGGGGGGGGCAAAGTGGGGAAATGGACATTGGAGATATGCATATGATTAAGCAGTCACAGACCTTTCCAACGATATATGACATGAGGGTTGTCTGCAAAATTTAGAAAAGTACCCCCTTGGGGGAGGGGGGGGGGCAAAGTGGGGAGATGGACATTGGAGATGCATAATATCATTAAGCGGTCACAAACCTTTCCAACAATATATGACATGAGGGGTGTCAACAAAATTTAGAAAATTGCCCCCCTTAAGGGGGGGGGGAAGTGACAGGATGGACCCCGGAGATGCATAACATGAATAAGCAGTCAAAGACCTTTCCAACAATATGTAACATGAAGGGATTGTGCAAAATTTACAAAAGTACCCCCTTGGGGGGGGGGCAAATTGGGGGGATGGACACCGGAGATGCATAATAGGATTAAGCGGTCACAGACCTTTTTAACGATATATAACATGAGTGGTATGTGCAAAATTTAGAAAAGTGCCCCAATTGGCAGAGGGGGGGGGGATGGACCACACAGATGCATAACATGAAAAGGCAGTCACAGGCCTTTCGAACGATATATCATATGAGTGGTGTCAACAAAGAAAAGTCTCCGCCCCGTGTAGGCAAAACATACTCCCCCCCCCCATAATTATTGATGCGGACTCATTTTTTAAATTCGTTCGCACCCCTCTTCTCCCACAAAATGTTGTGAATTTTAAAAACTCTACTTACGAATTTTTTTATACCAAAAGCACTTATGTCCGTCGTCTGCATGCAGAGTTTTGTGCTTACAGACGCCAGACACAACAACACACACACAGACAGACGTTTACCGACATTAATAGTATAGATGATACTCAGTGCCTACACATTTCACCCTTTATAATTCAGCCAATGAGTTGACGGTTGTTCATTTCCAGAAACGAAACAATAATTCTTTAGGATGAATTTTGTTTGTTTGATACACCGTGGCAGAATGCGTGCAATGCAGCGAAAGGCGTCACAAACTTTTTAGGGCACCTGCAGACTAAAAACATATAATCAATCTTCGCGGGGAAAAAATCCTAGATTTCGTCAAATGATCACGGGAAAAACACTAATTTCATCAAAGGATCATGTAAAACGTGAATTTTGTTAAAAGGCCACAGAAAAATGCGATTTACACAAAAGATGAGCAAATTTTGTCAAAGAATCGCAAAACAGGAAATTTCACCCAAAGATAGCGCTTTCTTGCCAAACTTCGTCTAAAAATTGCGGAATAAAATGTATTTTATCAAAAAATCGCTGGAAAACGCACATTTCGTTAAAGTATCGCGAGAAAAATGCGAATTTCTTCAAAGATTGTTGAAAAAACGCGAATTTCATCAAAGGATTGCTGAAAATTCATGAATCTTATCAAAAGGCAGCAGAGAAAATGTGATTATTATCAAAGCATTGCGAAAAAAGAAAATTTCGTCTAAGGATCACAGAAAAACGCAGATTTCATAAAAGAATCGTGGAAAATAACGCAAATTTCGTGAAAAAAAAAAATCGCAGAAAAAACACAAATTTTGTCAAATTATCGCTGAAAAAAGAACACGAATTACGTCATAGGATAGCTGAAAAAATTATGAAACTCGACAAAAAAAAGATACAGAAAAAAATGCGAATTTCATTAAAGAATCGCGAAAAAAAATGCGAATTTTGTTAAAGCATTGCGCAAAGAATGTGAATTTTTTGAAAGGTTCGTGTGAAAAATGAAACTGTCTGTATTAAAAACAGCACACACACAAACATCTATACAAACCTCAATACACACAAACATATTATAGGCAGGGCTTGAAATTCAATTTTTCCAAAGACGGGAGTCTCCCTACCAACATTTTTAAATGGAGGGGAGTTGTAATGTTTGGGAGGGAGAAAAAAAATCTTTAAACCCCACTATTCTTTTACGTGCTATTTAAAGAATTACATTAATGCAGACATGACAAAATACCATTGAAAAAATTAAGTCAACTGAGAATGATTATGTAAAATGTTTATTTTTATTATAAAAAAGGGAAGAAAGTTAAGTTTTATATATGCAGTGTATTTTTCAAGTTCCATTAAATGTGTTAGGGACCCTTAACAATTAGGTTGTTAAATAAATTTCTGACTTTAGATTTTACTTGATTGAGATTCACCGATCGATCGTGGAAAAGACGCAAAGTTCATCAATCTGTCACGGAAAAAACGCTAAGTTCGTCGATCTGTCACCAAAAAACGCAAAGTTCGTTAATCAGTCGTGGGAAAAAAGCAAATTTCATCGATCGATTGCAGAATAAACACAAAGTTCGTCGATCTGTCCCCAAAAAACGCAAGGTTCGTCGATCAGTCGCTTAAAAAACGCAATGTTTGTCTATCTGTCGCAGAAAAAACGCAAAGTGCGTTGATCAGTCGAGGAAAAAAATGCAACGTTCGTTGATCTGTCGCGGAAAAAATGCAAAGTGCGTCGATCAGTTGCGGAAAAAAGCAAATTTCGTCGATCGATTGCGGAATAAATGCAAAGTTCGTCGATCATTCAGGGAAGAAAGAAAAATTTCGTCGATCGATTGCGGAATAAACGCAAAGTTCGTCGATATGTCCCCAAAAAACGCAAGGTTCGTCGATCAGTCGCTTAAAAAACGCAATGTTCGTCGATCTGTCGCAGAAAAAACTCAAAGTTCGTTGATCTGTCACGGAAAAAACCACAAAGTTCGTCGATCAGTCGCGGAAAAAACACACAGTCCGTCAATCGGTTGCGGGGAAAAAAAATCACGAAATTTATCGTTCGGTTGCAGGTAAATTAAATAATGCAAATTTCTCCAAAAATGCTGAAATTTTTTGGCCGGGAGGCTCCCGCTCATGATCTTTTTTGGGCGGGATTTCAAAATTTTCCGCGCGAATCCCGCCCTGAAATTCAAGCCCTGATAGGTATAGTTTTAATCTGAAATAATATACTGAACTTGAACTAACTTTTGAAAAATCGGGTTAACCCAAATCCAACTTGCAGAAATCTACACTCAGTCTGAAATCGACTCGAACCATAAAGACAGTTAACCCAACTTGCAACAAAAATAATTATTTTCTGTGAATTTTCTGATTTTTTCTTTTCTCAGAAATGCTGTAGTCATTTTGTCCCCCAATTTTGCCCTTTACAATTCAGCCAATGAGTGGAGGGGGCCAAAGGAGCGTTCCTTATCACAAACGAAAGATGAGATACGTTCGTTTGATGTTGTTGTTGAAAATTTATGGATTTCTATTATTAAAGTAATTTTTTCATTTTACCGTATTTATTTTCTTTTTGTGTTGTATGTATTTTGCTACTTTGAATTTTTTTAAACTAACCCTTTTTTTTTTTTTGGAGAGTGAGAGAGAGAGATTTAATAATTTGGACACGAAGTTCAGCAAATTCTTAAAATCCACAAATCGTTTCCAATGTAAACAATGAAATTTACAATTAAGTTGCAAGTGCAAAATTTCAGTTTTTTAAAATTTTCATGTCATTCTGTACACATTTTAATATGTCATTCTGATCATTATACATATTTAGTTATGCATTATTAATTATTTACTTGACCTTTACTTTTAATATTTTAAATATTTCAAACTTACAGCTGAATGTAATTATTAAAACATTTGAAATACTGCATTCGAAAAATGAAATTTCAGCTTAGAAACTCGACAATTAAAAAATTTAAAGTAGAAAAGTACTTATGATATAAAAAGAAGAAAAAAAAATACACCAGAATTTATCTGTATTACGAAAGCGGGAGAAATGATTTTCTGTGCTATACGAAAAGATATCCAAATAACTCAATCATGAACATAGAAATAGGTATCGGTTTTTATGTTCAGGTGCACTCAATCCAAACTTGAAACTTTTAAAACGGTCATTGAATGAATGAAATTCATCTCCGCCTTTCACATCCAGAAAACTTGCTGTGTCGCCAATTATGTTTATATTTTATATATATATAAAAAAATAATAATTCAGGCACTTTTCCGTTATACGGACACCATTGTCGCCAAACATACATACATTTTGGCATAGTATCCGTATAACAGAAAAGTACTAAAGTTCATGGTTTAAAATCACAATAAAATATCATGAAATTTATTGATTAGTTGTGGGAAAATATCGGGGAAATAATGTGTTTTTCGTGAATTTTTTGTTTTGTTAACAATGTGGTTAGAGAGACAGGGAGAAATCCAGAAAACTTGCTGTGTCGCCAATTACGTTATATATATATATATATATATATATATATATATATATATATATATATATACATAATAATTCAGGCACTTTTCCGTTATACGTACACTATTGTCGCCAAACATACATACATACATTTACATACATACATACGTACACTATTGTCGCCAAACATACATACATACATACATTTTGGCATAGTGTCCGTATAACAGAAAAGTACTAAAGTTCATGGTTTAAAATCGCAATAAAATGTCATGAAATTTATTGATTAGTTGTGGGAAAATATCGGGGAAATAATGTGTTTTTTGTGAAATTTTTTGTTTTGTGTTTAATTGTAAGCATTCATTATAATTTTCAGTGCATTATTAAATTGAAATTTTTGTTTAAAATATGTAAACAAAACAGTGACCAGAAACCTGCACAATTTCTAATATAGATAGATAGATGCATGCATGTAGTACTTTTAATTATTTGGTAAAAATACTGTGATCGTCACTGAGAAAACCTGAATTTAACCTAAAAGTAATTGTCGAGTGTTTAAGCTGAAATTTCATTTTACGAATACAGTATTTCAAATGTTTTAATAATTACATTTAGCTGTAAGTTTGAAATATTAAAAGTAAAGGCCAAGTAAATAATTAATAATGCATAACTAAAAGTAATTGTCGAGTGTTTAAGCTGAAATTTCATTTTACGAATACAGTATTTCAAATGTTTTAATAGTTACATTCAACTGTAAGTTTGAAATATTAAAAGTAAAGGCCAAGTAAATAATTAATAATGCATAACTAAAAGTAATTGTCGAGTGTTTAAACTAATTTCATTTTACGAATACAGTATTTCAAATGTTTTAATAGTTAAATTCAGCTGTAAGTTTGAAATATTAAAAGTAAAGGCCAAGTAAATAATTAATAATGCATAAGTAAAAGTAATTGTTGAGTGATTAAGCTGAAATTTCATTTTACGAATACAGTATTTCAAGTGTTTTAATAGTTACATTCAACTGTAAGTTTGAAATATTAAAAGTAAAGGCCAAGTAAATAATTAATAATGCATAACTAAAAGTAATTGTCGAGTGTTTAAGCTGAAATTTCATTTTACAAATACAGTATTTCAAATGTTTTAATAGTTACATTCAGCTGTAAGTTTGAAATATTAAAAGTAAAGGCCAAGTAAATAATTAATAATGCATAAGTAAAAGTAATTGTCGAGTGTTTAAGCTGAAATTTCATTTTACGAATACAGTATTTCAAATGTTTTAATAGTTACATTCAACTGTAAGTTTGAAATATTAAAAGTAAAGGCCAAGTAAATAATTAATAATGCATAACTAAAAGTAATTGTCGAGTGTTTACGCTGAAATTTCATTTTACGAATACAGTATTTCAAATGTTTTAATAGTTACATTCAGCTGTATGTTTGAAATATTAAAAGTAAAGGCCAAGTAAATAATTAATAATGCAAAACTAAATATATATAATGATGAGATTTTTTTTTTCATGAATTATTCAGTGAAACTCGTCTTATAAATGTACGCAAATAATTCACATCAAAATCTTAAAATAACAAAGTTTTCTTTCGTGTTTAGCTATGCTTAATAACCAAAAAAGCTTGATTAATACAAAAATTATTTGGTAAAAATACTGTGATCGTCGCTGAGAAAACCTGAATTTAATCATATCACACAGAATTACATATTAAAAGTTTAAAATTAGTTTGTTTACATCGGAAACGATTCGCGGAATTTCGTGCCACGAAATCTCTCTCTCTCTCAAAAAAAGGGTTAGTTATAAAAAATTCAAAGTACTAAAATACATACGACTTAAAAAGAAAATAAATACGGTAAAATGAAAAAATACCTTAATAAAAGAAATCTATAAAGTTTCAACAACCGAACAACCAAATGGAACACATACGCTTCTAGAGAGAGGAAAAAGCCTTCACCTCATTGGCTGGAACATCGCGTCTGAAGATGGTAAAAGCCTCTAGCTGATTAGCTGAATGCTCGCGCATGCGTATAAATAGCATTTTTGCACGAAAAACTAAAAAGCAGGTTAGCTTTAAGTATATGGATATATATTTTTTTAACCGACTCAAAAAAGGAGGAGGTTATTAACCGACTCAAAAAAGGAGGAGGTTATCAATTCGACGTGTATGTATTTTTTTTTTTTTTTATATATGTACACCGATTACTTCGGAACTATGCGTCCTATTTATGTGATTTTTGTTTTATTCGAAAGAGAATACTCTCGAATTGGTCCCATTTAAATTTTATCAAAATTGGTTCAATACTTTTTCAGAAATTCAACAAAAACGAAAAAAAATAAACATTTTAAAAATAGTTAATTTGTTGGCTTTTGAGTGTTGCCAAATTTGAAAAGCAAAATTGCATAAAATTGTGAATTGGATAAATATAATACAACGTACAGATAAAAACTATAAATTATGCTACAACAAATTTACTTTTGAATCTTTTAAAATCTTTTATGTATGTTCACCGATTACTCCGGAACTTTGCGTCCTATTTATTGTGATTTTTTTTATTATTCGAAAGAGAATACTCTCGAATTGGTCCCATTTAAATTTTATGAAAATTGGTTCAGTACTTTTTCAGTAATTCAATAAAAACGAAAAAAAAAAATAAGCATTTTAAAAATAGTTAATTTGTTGGGCAGACGACTTTCATTTCATATCATAAAATATTCTATTACGCGTGAATTTGCAAATAATAAAAAGACTGACATATTTATATCAGCTTTAACTTGTCGGATTTATTTTCATAGAACAAACTTTTTAAGATCTAAACAAAAAGTTTTGAGTGTTGCTAAATGTGAAAAGCAAAATTACATAAAATTGTGAATTGGATAAATATAATACAACGTACGGATAAAAACTATAAATTATGCCACAACAAATCTACTTTTGAATCTTTTAAAAGTTCCATTGTTGCAGTTTCACAGCGGTTTGGCATATTTTGATGAGCGTTTATTGGCGCATAATTAAATACATTGTTGTTTCAAATCCCATATAAATGTACGAGTTACAGAAAATATTTGGCGATTTATCACCTGTGGCGCACTAGTTGGAAACTGCCTTTAAAATATCCAATATCTATATTATATTATACAATACAGTTGTATATAAATGCTTCTGCAATTGTCTGTTAATATTTCTGCTACATAATATTAACTATAGAGTGACACTATAGAAAGAAAGGGGTTACTCCGAATAGTATTATAGGCGACATTGTTGGCGCAGTGTATTTACCTTGTACGGATCGTAAAAATCAGTACACATTAAGCATAAGCACCGAAATCAGTGAGTTACACAGTTATCAAAACTGTAGTATACAGCCCGATTATGACACAATATCCAAGACGATTAGGTGAGAATAATGATAAAATTTCTAATCTTCCATAATCGAGTCTACTGCCAAGGTTAGCGTGAAATAAAAATATATTAGCAACAATATGGTTTAATGTTAATATATATATCATTAAAGGCTTTAAAGACATTAGATGAGAATAAAGATAAATTTTCTAATCTTCCGTACTCGAGTCTACAGTTGTAAATATAGATATCATTAAAGGCTTTAAAGACATTAGATGAGAATAATGATAAATTTTCTAATCTTCGATACTCGAGTCTACTACCCAGTTAACGTGAAATAAAAAAGATATTAGCAACAATATGGTTTAATGTAAATATGGATATCACTAAAGTAATAAATAAATAAACTTTTTAACCAAAAAAAAAAAAGAAAAGAACCGACTTCAAAAACTACTAAAAAGCGAAAAATAAACTTTTTAACCAAAAATTGAACCGACTTCAAAAACTACTAAAAAGCGAAAACTAAACTTTTTTACCAAAAATAGAACCGACTTCAAAAACTACTAAAAAGCGAAAAATAAATTTTTTAACCAAAAATAGAACCGACTTCAAAAACTACTACAAAGTAAAAAATAATTTTTTTTAGGTAATAGTTAATAAAAAATTAAATTAAGAGCATTGTATTTACCATGCATATTATTATATTTATGTACATTAATTTGATTTTTTGGAGTCGGTGCCAGCCAAGCCAAGATAAAGCCATGTTACCATTTTTAAACATTTCATCTGATGTTATAAATGTGTATTTTCAAATGAGATTAGCAACTATATGTCGACAAACATTGCTTTGGAAATTAGTTAATCATTTAAGTCATTGTATTTTCTATCATTTGATGAGCTATATGTATTTTTTTTATTGTCTCGTATTTATGTAGACATAACTTATACGCGTGTTACGATTTATATTGGATATTTCATTTTGAATTTTGTACTTGGCTTGGCTGGCACCGACTCCAAAAAATCAAATTAATGTACATAAATATAATAATATGCATGGTAAATACAATGCTCTTAATTTAATTTCTTATTAACTATTACCTAAAAAAAATTATTTTTTACTTTGTAGTAGTTTTTGAAGTCGGTTCTATTTTTGGTTAAAAAATTTATTTAAGAACATTTAATTATCTATAGAAAAGATATTGTTAATCACTTGTCCCTAACAAGGAAGGTCTCCCTAAGCACATACTCAGAAAAATTTGAAAAAATTACAGACCATTCTTCTCATAATGAAGGGGTATATACGTTTATAAAAGAAATTGTTGCGGAACCTCGATATAACAACAATTGTGAAAATTTCGTTTATTTGGCGATTTAACGCCGGTTGGCGAAGGAATAAAATTTTTAACAAAATACGCTTTTATGTCAAATACTCTTTAAGGAAAACCTTTTTTCATGCTGAAATTGTTTAAGTAAGTTTAACTTACTTAATAAATAATTTTTTATAACTAGAATTATGTGTACACATTTATACTATGTATATATAATGAAATATAACGATCGTATTTTACGGTTAAAAACAAAATTGAAATTGATTGAAATTGTTTCAAGCTCAAAAGTAAGCCCAATTCTGAACATTGTCAATGAAAAAAAAAGTACTGTTGCTATGGAAACAATGACTTTTTCGATATGGAAATGTATGTAACGAATGTGTTCGTCATCGGGATTTTTGTTTTTAAATACACTTAAAAATTGCTTTTATAACCGGTGAAGCCGTTTAAATTAGAAAAAATCGTGGAATGGAGGATAAAACAATGGCAACATTTCATTCAGTCGGTAATAAGTAGAGAAAAAAAAGGTGACTGATTTATTTAACGAATATTATTTAAAGATTATTTTAAATTAATATTACTGAAAATGAACAGAGAATTGAAAATGTTGAACGCAAAATGCAAACGATCGATCGTTCACGTTTGGCGAGGAAAAAGTGTTCCTAGCCAAATCGCGTCTTTCTGCGCCAAATACACAAAAATCTTTTATTTTTTTGCAGATTTTCTACTTGAATTCCGCAGCTAAATTTGACTGTTCCTTTTTTACATGCGAGAGTAATTTCATCAGCATTTTCTTCAAAATTTTCTGAGCATGCGCTTAAAGGAGACCTTTCTTGTAAGACATTTTAAAAATTCTTTTCGTATGTGTCAAAGTATAAAATTCACTATGCTTTACTCTTAGAACTTTCAAAAAGTAAGAATGGCAACAAATTTGATTTTTTCATATCAGTGACTTAACTAATACTGTGCATTTTATGTATCATGTTATCATTACTTTTTTTACGGCCAGAGTTCAACACATATTTAAGATATAGGAACACCTTTTTTTTACATATTAAAGTACTACACTGCAAAAAAGAAATTGTTGATTTTACAGTATAATACTGGCACCTCAGCTGCCAGTATTATACCGTAAAATTAACAGTAATAAACAAAAAAATAAGCTGTAATACACTATCGTGCATACACGGAAGTTTATTACTGCTTATTTTACTGGTTATTACTGTTAATTTTACGGTATAATGCTGGCAGCTGGGATGCTAGTATTATACTGTAAAATCAAAATTTTTTTTTCAGTTTCGTGACCAATAATAAATTTTCCTCTAATCGATATCACAACCACAGATATAATAGTGATTATTATCTCTGATCATATAGTGCCCTTATGGCAAATGACACGACGCTTTTATCAGTCATTGAAAACAAGGAACAACTCTTTTGCTTAGTAAAGCAGATAAATCAATTTCCACTAATGTTACACTAAAAACATATATTTGGAAAAATACTATTTAATTTATTAATTTAGTTTTTAAATAACGTCTAACAGAAGAATTTACTAAACTAAATATTAAAAAACTGTTAAGTAATATAGTTATATGTATATATCATAAAAATATAGATTAAACAGAAATGTTAAGAGCTACAACATCTTCTGAAATAGCCGCTTCTTGTAAAAAGGATTTTATTTACAGTAAATAGAGCATTTCCTTTAGTGTTCTTTATGACATTTGGCCATTAGCACTTAGAACACTTCCTTTACATAGCTAATTGTTAGTTTTACTGAATGTTGTTCCGTAAAAGCTTCTAAAAAATAACGCATTATGATGGTAACAGAAATCGGATTTTTTTTTTTTTTTTTTTTTTTTAACTTCCTTTTATTTTTCTTTACAAGAATATTGCAGAAAACATGAGTAAAAATACAATGCCAGCAAATTTATAGTTATTTATAATTATTTATAATTATGAGAGATTAAGAAAAATAATATTTTAAAAATTATCGTAATTGACTGTAAATAACACTTTATCGCCGTACTTACAGGGTGTCTTAAAATAGTCTGAACGTCTGTTAAAATTCAATGACAAATAAATGGCGGCAGCTATTGCCGTTATTCTTGCAGGAAAACAATGTGTGAAGTCAGTCTTTATTACGTTTCCATGTTTTAATTCCAAATATCACCGATACATAGCGCTGCACTGACTCCATCTGTAATTATGCTAAAAAAACTTACAATTTAAAAACGCAAACTTACATTTATTTTTTATTACTTTTTTACTTTTTTATTTTATTTTATTTTATTTTATTTTTATTTTTTTTTTGGGGGGGGAGGGGGGGAGGGGGGGGGCGTTTTTACAGCTAAACAGAATGATGGATGAAAACTGAGTGAAATTTAATCCATTTATGCTTTAAATTGAGCGTTTTCAGAGTTTGAAACGGTGAAGCGCTATCTATCGGTCATAAAATAGGAACTAAAACAAGGAAGTGTAATACTAAAATTCCGGACTTTACTCATTAATCTTCTGCAAGGAAAACTGTAGGAAAAATATCTTTCACCATTTAATGATTATATATTTTTTTCTGATGCGAACATCTTTTTTATGCATATGCAGAACGATGAATGAGGTATCATATAAAAGGTGTTTGAACATATTGCTTTTGACATATAGTCTACTCAAATTTCATTAAAACAAGTTGTTTGATTAAAAATTGCTTTTACTTAAAATTGAGTGCAAATACGTAACAGCAAATAAACTCAAAAAAATCAGAACGAAAACTTGGCATGGGTCCACTAGTTATTATTGAATTTTTAAAACGTTCAGTATACTAATTTAAGACACACTTTATACATACTTTCCTTCCTTACAGTCTTACATAGATAATTTTTATATACTTCCTCTCATCATACATGCTTGCATCCATCCTCTATATTTGCATGCATATTATAACACACAAACATACTTAAATACAACAGCTTTCAAACATACAGTTGTTATAAAAGCATTTTTTTTGAACAAGTGCAAATAATAGTAATATATTTGAGGAATCTTTCTTAAACCAAAATTATTTCAAACTTTATATGTATGTTGGATTGATGCAAAAGTTGGGTGCGTTTACTTCTTCACTTATTTTATTTTTGAGATGGATAACCTACAAAAATCAGTCAATAGATTCAATTGCAGTACACATCAATTGTACAACAATGGTTTCTTTTCAAGAACGTGTTGCGTTTATTATAAATGACACTAAGTTTTCCCGGTAATTGAGAACAATAAGAAACTATCTCGGTTAAAACTATAAATCTTTGCAACAAAAATTATTACTTTTCCTATATGGAACATTATACTCTGTTAAAAATTAGTATACACCGATGGTTTTGTCATATTCTTGTACTAGATAATAATGAATTTAATTTTAATATATAAATTTGAAAACTGCAAAATTTTCAATTTATTCGTTAAACCATAAACGTGAAGTGCAAACTTGTGGATATTTTCATATATGTTGTTTAATGTTTATTCTTACAAAAGTTATTTAGATTAGTACTTCAGTGTATATAAGGGTTTTATTCTTTACTGTGAAGTTGTATCAAAAAATGAAAAGTATAGCAATACACATTATGTTTTAAAATTATTACATTATTATAATATAGCAGTAAAATTTGAATGTTACAGTTCCACATTTAATGTTTTGAAACACACTGTTTATGGCTCTTTCATTTGCAAATAACGCTAGAATTATTGATCTATAGCAACTGTTATGTTACAGTTAAACTATAAGATATTTTATACATAATTCAATGTTCATAGAAATGTTCTATGAATCACATGAACAAATTTACATTAGTGAGTACATGTAGTCTAAACTGTATTGCTGTTTATGATAAATTTTATATTTGAAGTTATTAATATTATTTTAGAGACAAAGCAAGAACAAATGGACTAAAAAAGTAGTTTTTAGGGGTCCGTACTTCCGAAGGAAAAAAAACTGAATCCTTTAGGATCACTTTGTTGTCCATCTGTCTGTCAAGTCCTATTTTTTGTTTTCTGTAACAGCTGAAGGTATCAAGTTGAAATTAATATCAAATGATGAGTTCCACATCCCCATTGTTTTGTAAAATGTTCGAGTTTCTAACTCAATACAATAAAATGTTATGGCCTTAAAACAACCATTTATTTTCGAACAGATTCACTCTCAAAACCTATAATAGGGTACTGTATGTTGACCTAGAATCTTGGAATTTAGAAAAGAAGGTTTTATATCCCATATAAAGGAGAAAATCCAAAAATAATTTCTTATTCTACGGCGATTTATTACATGACAATAAACTCATCTGATCCTCTGTCTCTCCCGATTAGGAAAATCAATCGCTTTGATTTACTCTTGGTAGAAAGCACGAAATTGCGAATTTATTTAAAATATATATAATTTTTACTCTGTTTCTTTTTTTAAGACATGGCAACAGAAAATAATAAAAAAAAATTATTTAAACTATCTGTTTTGAATTTCTAAATTGTTTTTCTAAGCGTATAATCATAATTTAATTAATTTTAAACTAATAATTGATGAAAGCATATTAAAAAAAATATTACAATCTTTATTATTTTTTTTATTTATATTCTACTTTTTAGTGTTTGAAATATTTCGTTTTTGTAGTTTCACATATTTTGGCAAGCATGTTTTGGTGCACAATTTCCATTGTTTCTGTACACTCCATTGTTTTTGTAACTCGTATGCAATTGTACCACTTGAGAATATTTGTCGATTTATCACCTGCGGTCAGCTAACGAAAACATGTCTTAAATTTATGTTTTAATTTATAATTAAGTTCTAAAAATATTAAAATGTTGCATTGCCATTGGAAACACACACTTGTGTACATAATTTTATAATTCTAGCCTATCAGAAAGTGAGTGAAAATCAATTACACAATTCCTCTTTATATACAAAATGCAAGTTAAGTTAAATGAAAAAGTGTAATAACACAATTTTACAATTATTCTAAATATTTTAAATCTAGAAAATTGTTAACAAATTGAAAAACATTTCTTTAAATTCTTTACTAGCATCTGGTATAAGTATGCAGTTCTTAATTTTGTATATTTATAAAGAAACTAGGTACTTACTAAGCTTTACGGTAATCATATATTCTAATACGAGCAAATCTTGTGTGTGTGTGTGTATGATCCACATACAAACTGTGAAATACATGTAAATTTTATCTTAAAAACTGAATTAACGATTTTCACGAAATTTTGTATCCTACCTTTTTTGTGCACCAGAAAACCATTGGGCTAAGTCACATGTCCCAGAAAATTCGATTAGTGGATCATTTTGGGTCACCATGGGTCAGAGTCAAGCTAATTTAATTGTATCTAAAACACGGTTCAAAGGATTCTGACTAAATTTTGTATCTTACCATTTTCGGGCGCGAGAAGACTATTGGGATGAGTCACGTGTTCGAGAACTTTTGATTAGTGTTTCATTATTGGGTCAAGCTTAATTTTATCTAAAAAACGGCTCTAACGATTTTGATTAAATTTTGTATCCTACGAGTTTCGAAAACGAAACAATCATTGGGCTAGGTCACATGTCCGAGAAAATTTGATTAGTGGGTCATTTTTGGGTCACTGTGGGTCATGATAATTTTATCTAAAAAACGGCTCAGACTATTTAGACTAAATTTTGCATCGTATGGTTTTCAGGCACGAGAAGTCTTTTGGGCTATGTCACATGTTCGAGAAAATTCAATTAGTGGGTCATTTTGATCATGGGTCATCATAGGGGTCAAGCTATTTTTATCTTAAAAACGGGTCAGAGGATTTGAACTAAATTTAGTATCCAACAGTTTTAGGGAACGAGAAGGACTATTGGGCTGGGTCACATGATCGAGAAATTTCGATTAGTGGGTCATTTTGGCCATGGGTCATTATGGGTCAAGCTATTTTTATCTTAAAAACGGCTCTGATGATTTGAACTAAATTTTGTATCCTACAGTTTTAGGGAACGAGAAGACTATTGGGCTAAGTCACATGTTCAAGAAATTTCGATTAGTGGGTCATTTTGGTCATGGGTTATGATATTTGAACTCAAAGCTAATTTGGACTCGAGCATAGCTCGGTCTTCTCTGCTAGTATGGCATAAACGTTACGGAATCCTCAGGGTGCGAGACCGAGACTTACTCACACTTATCTGTTTTATCTCCATACGTGTATATGATTGTCATTTGACATGTAACATATCGTACCTCGATGAATGAATATACTAAATAATTGTGATATATTTAATATTTCCAGTAAATTGTACTATCGCGGTATTACAGTCAGCTGTCGTGGAAACTTTCTTTTGATTAATCGATTCCTTAAGATTTTCGAATACGTAAATGGAATAGTTTTGAGAAAATTATCATCAAGTACGGTGAAATAAATAGGCTTGAAATATTATTCTATTTAACTTTATAAAGCTTTGTCGCAACCAAATATATAATTATGTATCATGTAGTATGCGAACGATAACCAGATAAAACAACCCAGCTAAGATGCGTCCATTTATTAAAATAAGAAATTTTCAATCAATTTCACATTAAAATAAGAATAAAGTTGTGGAATAATTCGATACGGTAAAAACAAAGTACAGTTTATCCTTTATGAGTTTCACAAAATAGTTTGCGTACGTCTTGATATGCTCTTGTAGAAAAATATAGCAAAAAAAAAATTAATTTTAGGGGTTGTCAGTAGGAAAAATTTTGAATATAGGTGGGTTCTATTATTATATTTTTAAATCGTTGTTTCATGTGCATTGATATACATTTTCTACTCGGTTTAGAAGTTTAAAATTTTTCCCATATGAGAAAGAATCGTGCACTGTTAAAAATTTTATTTGCAGCAAACTGTCAACTCATTCGACCGTTTTTATATAAAACGGTTACAGAACCGTAATTTAATGCTATTCTGACCATATTACTGCCCACATCATGGTTAGAATAGAGTTAAATTATGGTTATGTAACCGTTTTCTCTAAAAACGGTCGAATAACTGGACAGTTTGCTGCAAATTTTTAACAGTGTGGTGGGGATTTTATTTACTACAAAGTATGTAAAAAATTACACTTACACTTCCTGAGGCTGTGGTTGAAATAGTGCGGCCTATATTCAAAGATTTGTCACATCCTGAACCGCTAGAAAATGTGTGTTTGGGAATAAACAAAATCCTAATGAGACTGAATGATGGTATATGGTCCCGTATCCTCAAAAAGACATTTGTAAAAATAGAAATATTATCATTTGGTACTTATAATACAGTTGTGTCTTTCAACGACGGCTATATAACAAAACTCGAAATACTTGTAAAATTATGCATAGATCCACGGGAATACACAACAGCTACTATGAAACGTCTCGACAGAGCAAGGGTGATGAATGCAAAACATGCAGATTCCCTGCAAACAAAAGATGGAAGGAAAGAAAAAAGACTTAAAAGAAAGGGAAAAAAAGATAAACTTAAAAATTATCTCAAGAAATATAGTGTAGGGTGTTGTTGAAATAAAAAAAAACTGTGTTTTTTTTTTTTTTGCTGTAATTTTTGTGTGATGTTTTGCATTATGTTTTTCTCAAAATGCTATATTTTTTTCTATTTCATGTATGATACCTTTTTTAAAAACTACTGCTTATTCGCTAAAGAAAATTTTCTGATTTGCTACTCCTTAACATAAGTATATGCGAAATTGAGAGTTTTCAATTTTTATAGTACTTAGGATTTTACATTTTTTGTAGCTTAAAATATTGATTTTTTTTGCAATTTAAAAAGGACTTCTATAGTATATTTTTCAAAACACAATCCAGAGAATTTATTGTGAAATCTTATTTCAGCACAATGTCCATTAAACTAGTATGTTTGTCATATACATAAAATTTCATATGTCTATTTCGAATATATATTCGGAGTAAAGGTAATGAAAATTTCACTATTTAACATTGTTAGTGGGAAATTCTACAAAAAGTGGCCGATTTGGCAATTGGGTATGGGGGAAAATTCTACGAGTATAGCTGTAACCAATGATTGTTGTACAAAGGAAAATATCTGAATTTTTGTGAATCAGCCCTTGTGAGATACTTTAAAAACATATGAGAAAGGTAATAGGAGTTTCCTACAGCTTAGTCAATACATGTTGCAAAGACCATCAAATGCATTATGAAACAATTCCTCGAACATATAATATTGGGTTTATTTTAGCCCTTATTCTTCAAGAACGAAAAAATCGTTACGAAAACAAAGATTGAGAGGTTCGCATAATTTCTTGGTCAATGGAAGTCAGTTTTTAGAGGATGTTTCTATGAAATTCCTTCATACCCCTTTATGGTTTTCCTTAACAATCAATCATACTCATGATGGTTAGAGCCACATTTCCTTTTTCATTTCAAAGAACCAAAATCTTTCTGTATAATTAAAAACCTTTTGGCATCTTATACCATGGAATTTTGATTTTATTGTCCGCTAATCAGTTTGAAAAATGACCTTCCTGTGAGAGTCTTTACATTTTCTGTTACGGTCGTTACATTCCCTCTGACGGTCTTTATTTTTCAAATGTTTTGACTAAAGATTTGTACATACCTCCACTTCGGGAAGGGGTATTTATCAGTTATCTTTTTCAATACGGTTCAATAAAATCCAATAATAGAAAATATTAACTAAAAGTGTTTTATTAAAAGTTGAAATATGACGGGCTTTACTGTGACTGTCTTTACAAAAGTAACTGAATATGGTAACTATAGGACGCCCATCCACTCCAGATAACATCTACAGGTTCTAATGCTGTTTCAACCACCTAAGTAAAAAGTTAGTAACTTGAACAGATCAGTTTGAATTGTTTATCTTAGATAAACAGGCGTGACGGTCTGTACAAAAAGTATCTCAAAATTTATGACTTAAAAAAAAAACGATATAAGTAAATCTTCGTTCAGCAGGGCGATGGGAAATGACTTAACTCTTTCGTATTACATTGCAGACTGAGTCCATGCCACTGAACTCGACATTCTTGAGAGTAGACTACTCTGTTGGTGGTTGAAATAACTAGTTTTGTTCTTTGTGACGGTACACATAAAAGACTGCATACATGACGTTGATCTGCTACTACAGTATGCAAACCACGGAATACATTGTCGTTATATTTACATGCCATTTTAGACAATATTCATAAAAAACCATGAAGCAGACCTAAATATATTTACTGTGCACAAAAGTAGCTACTATATGAAATATTTTAGTGAGAAAAATCTGGATGTTTCATTACTTGCAGCGTATGTATAGGCCCGGACGCGAAATCGGCCGCTTTTTGTACTGTTGCACCCCTTAATAAAAATGTAGGTTTATTCTTAAAATTATATGTACTTGAAACTACTTATACATATGTGAATTCCTATTAATTTTAAACATAAAAATAAATCATTTTATTTACTCTTTTCTAAATTTTCAGAACTAAAAACTCAGGAATCATACTTCTAGTGCTTGCATGATGTTTAAAAAAAAACCTTCAAGCACCTAATTTATTAAAATTAATTTCTACTAAAAATATTGTATATTTTCGTATATCATATGTATTCTAAAAAATGAATAAATTATATATTGCTAAAAAAAATACATAAATTATATCTTACTAAATTCTATTAGATCATGCAAGTTATAAAAAGCAGAAGAAATGAGATTTATAGGATTTTTCTCTTACATAACATAATCCAAAAATCTACTTGTTTAGGATAAAGATTAGTTCGAATTGCTATGATTCATGGAAAATCGTTATAAGTTTCGTTTAGATTCAATTATTTTATGACAAATATCTTACGCCGTCATTCGTTATAAATTAAAGGAAAATCGAGAAAAATAATGCATCAGGGCTATTTCGGTTCAGAAAGAAGGATAAAGGAGAAACTGGGGATGTATAAACATACTGGAGATTTGATCCACTGAATTTATTTTATTTTTTAAATGTTTATTGCTGATAAGCACAAGATTTGAGGGTATAAGTCTTTTCTGCACTGTAGAAAAAACACAGATGTTTCTGTATTTCTTATGAATATAACCACGCACGAAATTATATGATAACCTCTTCCGTGTTACTAACGATTCCGAAAACCATTCTTTATCTTTAAAAACCTTATAATTTTTCATATGAATATATCAGAAAGCATTTTTATGCTCGAGATGCAAAGCTAATAGTTAAGTTGAATTGTTGTCCACCAACTCAACTTAACTATTAGTTTTTCACCGATGATGACCGAGTAAGTTCGTTTGAAAACGTTTTGATTTTTTAAAAGGACTTTAATGTGCTTTGAAATGTTTTTATGAATGTTTTTACGCACCTTCAAGCAATATATTTACATTTATTTGTACACTGTAAAAAATGACCAATGTTTCTTATTTTATGAAAATATGCTATAACCACGAACGAAAATATAATATAATCTTCTGAGTTATCCGAAATTTCAAATAGCATGTTACATTGTCTTTTGAATCCCCAGGAATGAATACATCTTCAAAATTTAAAGAATAATTTATAAAAACAAATTATTTTTAGCTGCCCGAATTTTTCAGAAACGTTTCCGAAGGGTTTTTATAGTGTATTAATTAGTGTCCTCAGGCTAGAATACCTGTTTTTCGAATGTTATCCATTCTCAAGTACATGTTTTCAGCCGCATAAGTTAATTTATACATGAAAGAGTAAAGAAATAATCTTAATTTTAATGTTATTGTTAACGCTGTTAATTTTGCATGTTTGTCTGTTAAACATTTTTTTTTTTAGCATGAAAATGTTTACTTCAGAATTGATAGCACTCGAAACACAGGTATTTCAGGCTGAGGACACTAATTAATACACTATAAAAACCCTTCGGCTATAAAAACCCTTCACTATAAAAACCCTTTGGTTATAGCATATTTTCATAAAATAAGAAATATTGGTCATTTATTACAGTGTATCTTTATGAATTTTAATTATTAAACAAGGTGAATTTGCAATGAAATTTTAGCTTTTAATTAAAAATGTTTAATTGAGAATTGCTAGCATCCTAAAAACCAATATTCTGGGTTGAGAAACCTGATTAATACACTGTGAAAACTACTCGGAGACGTTTCCGAATTTCCTTCAGCGGCAGCAACAGAAACTTTGTTCTTATAAAAGCATCTCTAAATCTCAAAAATATATTGGTGATTTCTAAAGGTTAAGAACGCTTTTCGGAATCCTGGGCAACTCGGATAAGATTATTGTATATTTTAGCTCGTGGTTATATTAAATTTTCGTACATGAAAAAAAAAAAAACATTTGTCTTTTTTTAGTGTACTAGTTAATGTCGTTTATCAAACATTTCGTGTGATAATAAAAGAAACAAGTTAGAAATTGTACGTCAAACGTGACAAATGAGGTGCGTTCGTACTGTTATTAATTTAGTGAAATGAATTATGTCGTCTGTTACTATGATATGATTAATTTCCGTAACAAAATAAGTACATTTTAAATTTTCAACATTTTATCTTTTGTTGACATTTACTGAAAATTCCAATTTGAAACTTAAGCCTAGCTTTGAAAATTTCAGAACTTGAAATCCTTATTTAGACAGTAATACGGAAATAATATGACTCCATCCTAAATAGGCCATAATCACCATGGCAACCTAAAATCATTACGTATCATGGGATATCTTTGAATAAATTACGTATGATAGGATTTAATAGAATAAAGAAAACTTTCATTAATATCTTTTTAAGTTTTGATTCGATTTTCATAAAATTTTAAATGACTCGACAAAATTCTACAACGATTATATATATTAAATTTCAAAACATTCGGTTGGGTAGTTTGTGCGCTGTTATATGCGGACAGACGGACAGAGGCATGGATCAGACGACAACTATACATGCTACTTACTTATATAATTACGAACGTACTTAAAAACGCTGATTTTTTTAAATTTTCTCCCACAAAAGTAAGATTTCCTTTTGTCATTTGTAACATCCTCAGGTAGTAGTAAATAAAGTTATTGGAGCTATTTAAACTTTAAAATGTACTTTGCTTAATGTTCTAAAAGATAGGTTAGATAATTAGAACTTGGTATGTTCATTTCCATGTGTTTTTACACTTTTCTTACAATATAGCAGTGCCGGTATTTTTAGCGCGGATAAAATCTCCTATTTTACAACTAGTGCACTTAAACTTATTTTAATAATTTGATTTAAATTTTTATAAAAATTAATAGTTAAAATTGTTTACTATTTAATACTCCAATTTATATAAATATTTTTAAAATATGAACGTTAATGCAATAACTCAACTGAAAGGGAATTGATTGAACTTTAACTATTAATGAACTGTAAGCTGGGTTTTATAAAGACAAAAATTCGGTATTCGGCTCGGTAATATGTATTTAATCTTTACTATAATTGAATGTATCACATTGTTCTGCCCGTCACATTTCAGGCGAAAATTTCACAGCAAAAACGAGTTTTCACAAGCTCAATAAAAGAAAAAAAAAACAGTTTATTTTTTCATCCCTACGCAGAGGGTAAAATAGTGCACAGGTTTCTATCTTCCCTGCGCAGAGGGAAAAAAGTTAGAAATATTTCTTTTGATCGCTTTGAAATTTAATGTAATTTTAAGAACTAAAAAGGAATACAAAAATACCTATTAATAAATTAGTTTAAATATAAATTTGATTAAAAGTGTTTTACAATTCGGAACAAGTGATTCAGAATATAGCTGCAAAAAACTTAAATATGAATATTTTATTCTTAATACACGTATTCCAAAGCTTAATACTAAGATATAGTGTTTATTTGTACTGAGAATCTTCTTTAGCTACTACATCAACCCGCTAGTAGTTGTTTAGGAAAAATCTATATTATAAAATAAAAACATGTCTGTAATAGTGACATCATAATGACGGTGGCAACACCTAACCAATAAATTTTGCTTTTACTGCATTTTTTAAAAAACTTTTAAACATCGCACAATTTAAATTTTTACACCGTCGAAATAGGAAAACAAATGTTCTTTTAAATACAGTATGTTTGAAAACTGTGCTTCAATTTACTGATTTTTTATCGTTTTTAAAATAATTTTCAAGCATGAATTTAAAAAAAAAATCTTATGTCTATCACGGGCAGCGCACTTACGAAGCATTAATCTGTCTACACTTAAATCAATATAAATAATTCGACATGTGTTTCTGAATAACATTCCACAGCGAAATTATAACTTCAACAATAAATAAATAACATAATAAATAAAACACAAATTTAACACGTATGTAATTGAACTACCTGCTTAAACCATTAAAATTATCAGAATGAAAGCGGCTGCTGTAAGTAGTGAAATCTTTGGCGATTTCTTCTGCTACTAACCCTACCCATAGCTTTTAATACATTTCAAAACTTTATTTGTTTCTATGCAATTCTGTCATAATAAATGGATTAATAAAACGACATAAAGTGTTTTTTAAATTATCAAATTAAATGACTAACAGTATTGTGTGAATTTATTTGTTTTTAGTATGTAAAGTTTTCACTCATTTTTGATTAAATTAAATTACAAATACATCATTAGTTAATTTATCTTATAAAACCATTATGTTTTTAAAGGAATTTTAAATTTTAAATTTAATATGACTTTGAAGGTTATGTTTAAAATTCATTATATGCGAAGTAATTAACCAAGATAATTACGGATTTCAATAATAATGAACGACCAGAGGGCCCGTGCGAAGATTTCGCACTGAAATCTAATATTTTTTAGGTACTTCTCTATTCACCCGTCGACCGCTTTTCATAACAAAAAACTACCGCCAAACTGTAAGATTAAACGCCAAAAATGCAGTCCCATTTACTTGATGTCAGAATCATTATGCGTGTTTGTTACGTCATCTAGTGGTATTACATTCGACATTTGCGTGTATTTTTCATTATGTTTGACTGATTTAGTAGTTATTTTATTAATTAAAATAACAATTGTGTCCTTAAATTCTTATATTTATTTTTTGATATTCCAATTGCAACGTTCTCCCGTTTATTTGGCGATAGTTTTTTGTTATGAAAAGTGGTCGACGGGATAATAGAGAAGTATCATTTTTTATCAATATGTAATATTTATTAGATGCAGGTTTAAACTTCTAAAGAAAAAGCAAGGATTAAAATATCTGCAAACAACATTTAGTTGTTAGTCAAGCCAGAATATCATCTAATTTATTCCATCAAAGTTACACTAAAAACTGATCCAAGATTGCTAAAGGCACGCACGAGAAAAAAAAATTAACAATCGTATTTTGACTGCATTAGAGGATGACGTCATCCGCTTCGGGAAAACCATGGGACTTAGAAATATAAATCTAAACATTTCAATTTCAATTTCGCTTTTTAATCATAAGTATAAAATAAACCCGTGCGGTGTTTTTTATAATAATTGCTATGAGCATCATGATATAATGTGGTATTTTATTTTTTTGGCAACAATAATTTCAGGAAAACCTTTCATTTCCTTCATGAAAACAATGCCGATTTAATTTTTTAATTTCAGCAAATTTTAATCAAAAACATGTTTTAACGAATTGTTAAGTGGGCTATGTCAGAAGCCTGTTCTAAAACCTTTCATATGGTATCTCATTCGTTGTTGTGCGTTTCATATTTTCTGAGTAAAAGGGATGTTGACAGGAGAAATAATATATAAGGATAGCATATATACATCATGTATGTTACATAAAAACAATAATCTTAAACAAACAAATGCATATGAAATGTGAACACCTTAAAAGTACATTGTTATTTAGAATGTTTTATAAGAAAAATTTTTCAACATTTTTTTTCCGCCCGACGACGTTGCCCGGTCGCATAAAAAAATAATACAAAACGCGAAATCACTCTAATAATCGCTTCACGAAACCCTTCCTCTGGTAACTCTTTGTCTTTCGGAAATTAAATAGAACGATTTACCCAACGGAAGTAAATATAACACCACCTCCTCAAATGTCTGGATCATTTGATTCAAAACGGGTTAGTTTTTGGTCAAAATTAAAAAAAAAAAAAAAAAAAAGTCAGATTTTCACAAAATTTGCTTTATTGGAATCAGTAACACAAACTGCGAGTTTCGATTCAAATAATGCAACACTTTCCTTAATACTCGAGGATGAGTGAAAATGAAACTTTTTCGTTTTTCAGGATTATCAAATCGGTAACTTTCTTTTGCGGTTTCAATCCAAATAGTCATTTTTAGCGCACGCGCAGGAAAATCTTTTAGTTCCACCGCCAGGGGATGCATTTTGTTCCAATCAAATTATCCCACACGAGTCCCCGCTGCCTGCGATACCGTGTATAGCAGACGTGCTAGGCACGGTCTGCAAAATCGTTTACTTCCAGTTTCTACCACCAGGTGGAGCATTCTGTTCTAAATAAACCTATTTCCGAACGAAACTCCGGCCCTCATTCCTGCTGCTTAGGCGCGAAAAATATGTTAGTTCCACTTTCCACTGCCAGAGAGTACAAAATCTATGTTTTAAATAATTAGCTATATCTTAATTAGTTCATATTAAGTTGAATGAACCGATTCCCGTTGAAATCGGACCCAAAGAACCCGAGAAAATAAATCACCCCTTGGATATTAATATTCATAAATGGTTGTAACAAAGGTCTGAAAAAATGATACCAAAGTTTATTTACTACCTGGGAGACCTCGGAAGAATGTCAGAAAAGATTTCGTTTGAATCGGAGCAAATTTAAATGCAAAATCTTTTAGTAACATTGTCCACCGCCAGGGGGTGCACTCTGTTCTAAACAAACTTGTTTCCGATCGAAACTCCAGCACGTGTCCCTGCTGCCTATGACACCGTATAGCAGACGTGCTGCTGCAAATTCTTTTAGTTCCATTTTCTTTTTCCAGCTGGCGCTAAATCTGTATCTTAATTAGTTATCTATACCTTAATTAGTTCATCTTAGGTTGAATGAACTAATTCTAATTGAAACTGGGCCTATAGAACCCGAGAAAATACCCCTCCCTGACCATTAATGTTCAGAAATAGTGGTAACCAAGGGCTGAAAAAATTATACCGAAGTTTATCTATCTGGAGATCTGAGAAAAGGTCTCGTTTGAATCGGACTAATAATTAAATAGTTCTGATTTTGGAGGCAGGGGGGAAGGAGGGAGTTTCGATCAGAACATTAACGCGATATTTAAAGTACAACCGAACAATCATCCCCACAGAATTTAACCAAAGGCGTTAAAAAATTAGGAATTATCATTAACTTTCTAAACAGAAACAAAATGACTTTTTTTTTACATACAAAAACAGTAAGTTACCGTTGTTAATTTCTGAAATCAAATATATAAATGACGTATACATGAGAAAACTCTAAAAATCGCATAAAACAATTCGCAAAAATTCACAACTCGCTGTTCAAATTGCATGAACGTTTTCATCTGCCAATTACAACTGCCCGGTTGACTTCCAGCTGTGGCTACAATTCTATCAGCTACCAATCACAACTGCCCTCCAATGATGTTTGATTTGGAGTTGTCGACTTGTGATGTCATTTGAAACGAAAAACGCTGCAAAACATGAAAAAAATATTAAAAAACGCATAAAAAATGAAATTAAAGGAAAAAACATCATTAAAAAAGTCGGGATAATAAATAATCCGCCCTTCCCTTTTAAAATTATGATTTTTTATCTGTAAAGAATTATCAACTTTCTCCAAGAGTAAAAAAAATTACGATTCTGAGCGTATCTGAGGCTGAAATGGAAGCAACCACCGAACCAATCAAGCATTCTGGGCAAAATTACTTAGTGTCAAAGCAAAAAAAATTGCCAAAAAATCAAAAATCTCTGTACGAATTTCGCATAAACTTTATTGAAAAGAGAGTAAAATGTACTATACTTTGGCTAAAAGATTGGAACTGAATTCCGGTTACTAATGCGAGTAAATCGCAGCAAAACGTCAAAAAACACTAAAAATCGCATTTTTAAAATCATGATTTTTTTATATGTAAAGAATTATCAACTTTCTCCAAGCTAAAAAGAGAAAAAAAATGACGATTCTGAGCTTATCTGAGGCTGAAGTGGAAGCGCAACCACCGAACCAATCAAGCACTCTAGCAAAATTTCTTAGTGTCGAAGGAAAAAATACGCCAAAAATTCAAAAATTGCTGTACGAATTTCGCATAAACTTTATTGAAAAGAGGATAAAATTTACGAAAAACGCTTCAAAACATGAAAAAAATATTAAAAAACGCATAAAAAATGAAATTAAAAGAAAAAAAAACATAATTAAAAAAGTCGGGATAATAAATAATCCGCCCTTCCCTTTTAAAATTATGATTTTTTATCTGTAAAGAATTATCAACTTTCTCCAAGAGTAAAAAAAATTACGATTCTGAGCGTATCTGAGGCTGAAATGGAAGCAACCACCGAACCAATCAAGCAATCTGGGCAAAATTACTTAGTGTCAAAGCAAAAAAAATTGCCAAAAAATCAAAAATCGCTGTACGAATTTCGCATAAACTTTATTGAAAAGAGAGTAAAATGTACTATACTTTGGCTAAAAGATTGGAACTGGATTCCGGTTACTAATGTGAGTAAATCGCAGCGAAACGTCAAAAAACACTAAAAATCTCATTTTTAAAATCATGATTTTTTATATGTAAAGAATTATCAACTTTCTTCAAGCTAAAAAGAGAAAAAAAATGACGATTCTGAGCTTATCTGAGGCTGAAATGGAAGCGCAACCACCGAACCAATCAAGCACTCTAGCAAAATTTCTTAGTGTCGAAGGAAAAAATACGCCAAAAATTCAAAAATTGCTGTACGAATTTCGCATAAACTTTATTGAAAAGAGGATAAAATTTAAGAAAAACGCTGCAAAAAATGAAAAAAATATTTAAAAACGCATAAAAAATGAAATTAAAAGAAAAAACATAATTAAAAAAGTCGGGATAATAAAAAATCCGCCCCTCCCTTTAAAAATTATGATTTTTTATCTGTAAAGAATTATCAACTTTCTCCAAGAGTAAAAAAAATTACGATTCTGAGCGTATCTGAGGCTGAAATGGAAGCAACCACCGAACCAATCAAGCATTCTGGGCAAAATTACTTAGTGTCAAAGCAAAAAAAATTGCCAAAAAACAAAAATCTCTGTACGAATTTCGCATAAACTTTATTGAAAAGAGAGTAAAATGTACTATACTTTGGCTAAAAGATTGGAACTGAATTCCGGTTACTAATGCGAGTAAATCGCAGCAAAACGTCAAAAAACACTAAAAATAGCATTTTTAAAATCATGATTTTTTTATATGTAAAGAATTATCAACTTTCTCCAAGCTAAAAAGAGAAAAAAAATGACGATTCTGAGCTTATCTGAGGCTGAAATGGAAGCGCAACCACCGAACCAATCAAGCACTCTAGCAAAATTTCTTAGTGTCGAAGGAAAAAATACGCCAAAAATTCAAAAATTGCTGTACGAATTTCGCATAAACTTTATTGAAATAAGGATAAAATTTACGAAAAACGCTGCAAAAAATGAAGAAAATATTTAAAAACGCATAAAAAATGAAATTAAAAGAAAAAACATAATTAAAAAAGTCGGGATAATAAATAATCCGCCCTTCCCTTTAAAAATTATGATTTTTTATCTGTAAAGAATTATCAACTTTCTCCAAGAGTAAAAAAAATTACGATTCTGAGCGTATCTGAGGCTGAAATGGAAGCAACCACCGAACCAATCAAGCATTCTGGGCAAAATTACTTAGTGTCAAAGGAAAAAAAATTGCCAAAAAATCAAAAATCTCTGTATGAATTTCGCATAAACTTTATTGAAAAGAGAGTAAAATGTACTATACTTTGGCTAAAAGATTGGAACTGAATTCCGGTTACTAATGCGAGTAAATCGCAGCAAAACGTCAAAAAACACTAAAAATCGCATTTTTAAAATCATGATTTTTTTATATGTAAAGAATTATCAACTTTCTCCAAGCTAAAAAGAGAAAAAAAATGACGATTCTGAGCTTATCTGAGGCTGAAGTGGAAGCGCAACCACCGAACCAATCAAGCACTCTAGCAAAATTTCTTAGTGTCGAAGGAAAAAATACGCCAAAAATTCAAAAATTGCTGTACGAATTTCGCATAAACTTTATTGAAAAGAGGATAAAATTTACGAAAAACGCTTCAAAACATGAAAAAAATATTAAAAAACGCATAAAAAATGAAATTAAAAGAAAAAAAAACATAATTAAAAAAGTCGGGATAATAAATAATCCGCCCTTCCCTTTTAAAATTATGATTTTTTATCTGTAAAGAATTATCAACTTTCTCCAAGAGTAAAAAAAATTACGATTCTGAGCGTATCTGAGGCTGAAATGGAAGCAACCACCGAACCAATCAAGCAATCTGGGCAAAATTACTTAGTGTCAAAGCAAAAAAAATTGCCAAAAAATCAAAAATCGCTGTACGAATTTCGCATAAACTTTATTGAAAAGAGAGTAAAATGTACTATACTTTGGCTAAAAGATTGGAACTGGATTCCGGTTACTAATGTGAGTAAATCGCAGCAAAACGTCAAAAAACACTAAAAATCTCATTTTTAAAATCATGATTTTTTATATGTAAAGAATTATCAACTTTCTTCAAGCTAAAAAGAGAAAAAAAATGACGATTCTGAGCTTATCTGAGGCTGAAATGGAAGCGCAACCACCGAACCAATCAAGCACTCTAGCAAAATTTCTTAGTGTCGAAGGAAAAAATACGCCAAAAATTCAAAAATTGCTGTACGAATTTCGCATAAACTTTATTGAAAAGAGGATAAAATTTAAGAAAAACGCTGCAAAAAATGAAAAAAATATTTAAAAACGCATAAAAAATGAAATTAAAAGAAAAAACATAATTAAAAAAGTCGGGATAATAAAAAATCCGCCCCTCCCTTTAAAAATTATGATTTTTTATCTGTAAAGAATTATCAACTTTCTCCAAGAGTAAAAAAAATTACGATTCTGAGCGTATCTGAGGCTGAAATGGAAGCAACCACCGAACCAATCAAGCATTCTGGGCAAAATTACTTAGTGTCAAAGCAAAAAAAATTGCCAAAAAACAAAAATCTCTGTACGAATTTCGCATAAACTTTATTGAAAAGAGAGTAAAATGTACTATACTTTGGCTAAAAGATTGGAACTGAATTCCGGTTACTAATGCGAGTAAATCGCAGCAAAACGTCAAAAAACACTAAAAATAGCATTTTTAAAATCATGATTTTTTTATATGTAAAGAATTATCAACTTTCTCCAAGCTAAAAAGAGAAAAAAAATGACGATTCTGAGCTTATCTGAGGCTGAAATGGAAGCGCAACCACCGAACCAATCAAGCACTCTAGCAAAATTTCTTAGTGTCGAAGGAAAAAATACGCCAAAAATTCAAAAATTGCTGTACGAATTTCGCATAAACTTTATTGAAATAAGGATAAAATTTACGAAAAACGCTGCAAAAAATGAAAAAAATATTTAAAAACGCATAAAAAATGAAATTAAAAGAAAAAACATAATTAAAAAAGTCGGGATAATAAATAATCCGCCCTTCCCTTTAAAAATTATGATTTTTTATCTGTAAAGAATTATCAACTTTCTCCAAGAGTAAAAAAAATTACGATTCTGAGCGTATCTAAGGCTGAAATGGAAGCAACCACCGAACCAATCAAGCAATCTGGGCAAAATTACTTAATGTCAAAGCAAAAAAAATTGCCAAAAAATCAAAAATCGCTGTACGAATTTCGCATAAACTTTATTGAAAAGAGAGTAAAATGTACTATACTTTGGCTAAAAGATTGGAACTGGATTCCGGTTACTAATGTGAGTAAATCGCAGCGAAACGTCAAAAAACACTAAAAATCTCATTTTTAAAATCATGATTTTTTATATGTAAAGAATTATCAACTTTCTTCAAGCTAAAAAGAGGAAAAAAAAATGACGATTCTGAGCTTATCTGAGGCTGGAATGGAAGCGCAACCACCGAACCAATCAAGCACTCTAGCAAAATTTCTTAGTGTCGAAGGAAAAAATACGCCAAAAATTCAAAAATTGCTGTACGAATTTCGCATAAACTTTATTGAAAAGAGGATAAAATTTACGAAAAACGCTGCAAAAAATGAAAAAAATATTTAAAAACGCATAAAAAATGAAATTAAAAGAAAAAACAATTAAAAAAGTCGGGATAATAAAAAATCCGCCCTTCCCTTTAAAAATTATGATTTTTTATCTGTAAAGAATTATCAACTTTCTCCAAGAGTAAAATAAATTACGATTCTGAGCGTATCTGAGGCTGAAATGGAAGCAATATTGGGCTAAAAGATTGGAACCGGATTCCCGTTACTGATGTGGAAAAATCGCAGCAACACTAAAAATCGCATTAAAAATTAAATTAAAAGAAATCTATTCAAAAATTAAAAAATCTGGCTTCGAGGTGCAAAACTACATGCATAGAGATACCTTCCCACCAAATTTTGTAGTTCTGTGTGCAGCGGTCTCTTCAGAACACAACCGAGAAACAGACAGACAGACACACAAACTTCCTTCTTTATTATAGTTGGAGATGAAAACATCAATCAAAAACTTGTAAAAGCACATTTAAGTACTAATTCTTTAAAATTAGTTATTATTTCTTTTAACTTAAAATCTTATATTTTTAAAAGGCTTTATGAGATTTTGCAAATTAATATTATTTAAAAGTATTACTATAGGTACGATTGTGTGAGTATGCTTTAACCAATCTCATTAATAATAAAAACTCTAGATTAATTTAATCAGTGTAAATAATTATAGGCTATAAGTATTGGTATGCACAAACAATAATATTAGGCTAACAGAAGCATACTTCAAGACCAAACCTTAAAAACACGTTATTTTTTTGTTTGCCCTATACAAATATTATATTTTTTTAAATGTTTTAGAATGCTAGTTAAATATTATTTGTTTAAATTTTGTTTAGGTATGGGAGGATACATTAATCAATTTCATTTAAAAGAAAAATAATATCTTCATAATAATTTCACTAACAATAAAGAGTAAGTTAATGTACATTAAGTATTTATATATATATAACAACAAAATTTTTAAGAATGTTCTTAAGCTAATAAATGAATATGATTAGCCTATCATTTGTTTATTTACCAACAAAACGATAAATATTTTTTTTCATATATAATGAGTAATTTCTTTGATTCGCATTAATATATAATTTTAATTAAACTCCCCTCGCGACCCAAATGAATTAAAAGAGCATACATTTTGCAGTGTCAATAAAAACTTGAAAAATAGGGAAGAAGGAAAATATAACACTAGAACTAATATATATCGGTCTTAGACTTTGAAATCCGCAAATCTGTTTGTTAACTTCTCACTGTTCGCAAACTTCTGATCAAAGGAAAGTCATTACGTGTTATTTCTTTTCAGATTATGGTCTTAAGACATCAGTCGTGAAAAGGAAAGGAGAAACAAACAGTTAAAAATAAGACGTATGAGATATTTTGTCGAGAGAAAGGAAATTAATCTCGGACTCTTTGAAGAGGCATTATCACAAGAAATGGATTACTAAATTTATCAAAAATGTTTTACTATTTAATAAATAAATCACAGTATGTCGCTAAAGAAAGAGATTTTACTTACCCATCATACGTAGTGTAGGGTAAGTCTTGTAATCGTTTTGAAACTCGAAAAACAAATTTTGACGGATTTACACGTTTCAGACACTGGAGATTCCGAAAAACATATTTTTAGAAGAAAAAAAAAATTGCCGTCCGTCTGTCTGTGTGTGTGTCTGTAATCGCTCTATCTCCTGAACAAATTGAGATAGAGACTTGAAATTTGGTATGCATTTAGTATGTAATAATGGGATGAAGCTTATTGAATTTCAGTAACCTCGATTATCCGGAACTATTTTTTTCGGACTCTTGAAATATTCGTTCTGATAAAAGGTACATACAAATTTTCGAAATTGTTTATTTTAAGGAGTGAATATAACAGACAATGAAAAAACATAAATTTTGCATTAAGAATGAAGTCGATCGGATTATTAGTTGCCGAGATATTTGTAATCCTATTTGCCACACTCTTCGATTTTTTAAGACCCTGTATTTCATTCAAATTGCAATTCAAAGATATATTTTAATTGGAAATGAGACGCTTAATCCGACACAGTAAACTGTTAGTTAATATGATTAAAAGCTTTGGAGTTATGAGGATGTTTCTTTTACGCAATTCAGTACTAGAGCATTTAAAGTTTATGACGTCATCCAAGCCACGTTTTTATTCGCATTGCAATGCATTTTATAAATAGTTTACACATGTTTTATTTTCATATTTTATATTACGCATATCCCTGATGGGTAAGTATTACGGTGGCCCCCAACGACTAGTTTATTTTGAAATATAAATTGATTTTTAGATTCAAAAGTTAAAATATGCGAATCCTGCTTTTTGCACTTATGTCAGATATATAGAATATAAAAACAACACCAATTCATTTTTCAATTTATTTGTAATACTAAATTATTTTTTAAACAGTTTTTTTTATTTTTTTTTCCCTAAGCACGCTTTTAAATACAGAACCAGTTCCGAAACTGAAAGTGTCCCAGGAAAAAAAAGAAACTGCAAGCAGAATGGAGAAAATGCGAATAATAGCGTAGGTTCTTAAATTGGGTGTGAACCACACAAATTTAAACGAATCTAATTGTTGATCAAATGGGATAACCAAAATCAGAAAAAGTAGAACATCGTTTTATATTCATCTATTTTAATAAAAAATTTTCCATAGAAAATTTCTCACTGCTTGAATTCATAATATTTCAAATTTTAATTGCTTAAAAGGCGTATAGACAACATAGGGAAAAAGTATCCAAGCCGGGACTCAAACCCGAGTCCTCAGTATAGCGCACTGACGTTCTACCAACTGAACCACTTGGAACCAGCCTGACACTTCTCACTATCACATGTTGGCAAGGCTACAAGCGCTGCACAAGATGGCATATTTTTCCGTGAGCCACCGACCCTGGGGCAAACACGAAACTTAAGAGAATCCAGCATCGATAATTGAATAAATCTATTTTAATACACGGAAATTTTTCCTTAGAAAATTTTTTCGTGCTTTGAATAAATAATATTTCAAATTTTAATTGCTTAAAAGACGTATAGCCAACATAATGAAAAAGGATCCAAGCCATCAGTATAGCGCACTAACGTTCTACCAACTGGACCACTTGAACGATACTTTTTCACTGCGGTGGCTATACGCCTTTTAAGCAATTAAGATTTTAAATATTATGAATTCAAGACGTGAGAAATTTTCTATGGAAAAATTTCCATGTGTTAAAATAGATTTATTCAATTATCGATGCTGGATTCTCTTTAGTTTCGTGTTTGCCCCAGGGTTGGAGGCTCACGGAAAAATATTCCATCTTGTTCGGCGTTTAAAGCTTTGCCAACATGCGATAGTGAGAAGTGCCAGGCAGGGTATCGTTCCAAGTGGTGCAATTGGTAGAACATCAATTCTGTATACTGATGACCTGGGTTCGTGTCCCGGCTCGGATACTTTTTCACTATGTTGGCTATACGCCTTTTAAGCAATTAAAATTTGAAATATTATGAATTCAAGGCGTGAGAAATTTTCTATGGAAAAACTTCCATGTATTAAAATAGATTTATTCAAATATCGATTCTGGATTCTCTTTAGTTTCGTGTTTGCCCCAGGGTTGGTGGCTAACGGAAATTCCATCTGTTGCTGCGTTTGTAGCCTTGCAAAAATGTGGTAGTGAGAAGTGCCAGGCTGGGTGTCGTTCCAAGTGGTTCAGTTAGTAAAACGTCAGTGCACTATACTGATGACCCGGAATCGAGTCCCTGCTTGATATTTTTTCACTCTGTTGGCTATACGCCTTTTAAGCAACTAAAATTTGAAATATTATGTTTTATATTCAATTGTTATCCGTTTCAAATCCGTTATCATCTGTCATGTTAACAACTTTTGATGTGAAACTTCTGTAGGCGCTCTGTGCACACTTTTTTCTGGGCAGTGAAAAAGTTTTATACGTCATAGGCTCCGAGGTGAAACGCTCATTCTAATGAACTAGGGTTAAGGAGCCGAGTTTCACAAGCAAAGATTTAACAGTAAGCTGATCGTCGCTGCTCTGCCCGGTGTTTATTATTATTATTATTATTATTTGTCAATGAATGTTTCTATTATTATTTTTTTAAGTATTATACTTTAAATGCAATAATAATTAATTAATATATTTTCGAATATAATTTAATATTCGGAGTGTGTGTAGTTCTTTGTGTACAAAAGACACAAATGTTCAACTATTGTTCAGGATACATTTTACGCCACGTAGGTACTTTTAAATACCTATGCTTTGTGTTCAATAATAATGAATTAATATGTTTTGATTTATAATTTAATGTTAAGAGTGTGTGCATACATAATTAAAACAAGCATATACAGGAATAAATATTTGAATATTGCCTTTTACAGATTGGAAAAATGAAAATGAGTGAAAATGGCTTGGATACAATTTGGATCGTTATAGAAGTTTCCACTTCGGCCATGCAGTCTTAAGAATACCCCCCCCCCCCCCGTTGCCTGGAGCATAACTAACTCATCCAAGATCACATACCTTCTGTTGTTGTTGCACATCCCCTTAAGCCAGCAGGACTAGACCAGGTCCATGACATTATATACCCTAAGGAAATCCTGCACCATCAAGGGATCATGAGTAAAAGATCCTGCTTGGAGAGCCCCAAGCATGCAAAGATATGATCAGAGGAGGCGTACTCGGTGGAACATTTCGTGCATATTTCAAAGCACTTGGTGCCCTCAGAAAATTTCATAGTCCTAAGATGCCCACTGCGAAAGCGAGCAAGAGTGGTTTGTTCCTGCCTGTTATAACCAAGTGCAAGATATCCTCTCGGTCGAATACTCTGGTACCAGTGGTGCTCTGGTACATACCTTCTTGTCATATCCAGTAGTATAACCATAAACTATAAGCGTATAACTATGAAATTTTTAATCTGTAATTATAATTTGTTAGTTATATGAATAAATATTATTGGATTCTGTTAATAAAAATGCTACATTTGCAGTGAAAATCTTACCGAATTGAAGACAGTTACAATCATTTAAATCCAAGAGTACAAGTTAAGATAAAATATATTATTTCAAATTCAGTTCTCTAGAGATTTTTTTCTGTTTGTTTATAATTCATTTTCTGCCTTTATAATTTGTTTGCAATTAAAGACAATTTGAATTGGCTACATTATTTTTACTGATATTCTAAATTGTAATACTTAGTTTCCGTTAATTAGTGTAATTAATTTCCAAAAAATATTTCTACAGGTAACTTATCATTCAGATTGTATTGATTGTAAATACGATAAAACACTTTCGATTAAAAGACCAAATGAAATAGTTCGATTTTTTTTTCGATAATTATGCAAGTCCATATTTATTGATAATTAAATAAATTGAAATATATGAAAATGCTGTGTTATTACTAAAAAGGGTTTTACTGAAAAGTAATTACTCTCTAATTAACTTACATGTGAATTTAAAATTAAACTAATCATCAAATTCATTTTTAATTTAATAAACGGTAAAAAGGGGAATTATTTGAATTATGTTTTGTAAAAATAAGATTTAAAAGAGCGCAAACTTGTGTTTTAATTTTTTTAAATGTATATGTTTTTGAGAAAAAAAATATGTTAAATCTAAATATAAATACCTTATAGATGGAAATTTAAAATGAAACAAATCATAATAAAAATACATTTAATTTCAATAAATATAAATCAAGACAAAAATATTTTAAATATTCTTAAGATACTTCTTAATATAAAACAAATATAAATCAACTTTGGCATTATGGAATATTTTGATTAATCGAAACTATATTAAAATAAACTTAATTTTTTTTTTTATATATCTCACTTCATCTAAAATTTTCTCGGTAAATAAAATTAAAAAATGAGCATCTATTCTTCAAAAAGAATATGTTCTTCCTTCTTGTGATTTACGGTAACCATGGGATAAGCATTAACGCGTTACTAACACATTTATTCCGCTTGGCAGCATTTCCAGCCAACATATATTTTCAGGATTCTTGTCACTAATTCGGAAAAGTAAAATTTGTCTTATTTAATGTCATAAATTTGAGATTAAAAAGGCGAAGACAGTTATTTTAAAATAGTAGTAATCAAAAGATAAAACTGTATGATTCCTGCTTTTTACAAATGCGTAAGATCTAAAAGCAACAGCAATTTACTTTGCAACTTATTTATAAGTTATCCACTATGGCATATATATATATATTAATTTCCAGTGTGTAAGCTGCGTCTAAAAGAAGTCTGTTTCAAACCAGAAAGTGTACTTAATAAATGATATCAAGTAAGTACGAAATATAAATAAGTTACATTTTCTTAAGTTGGCATCCATACGGATAACCATACGGAAAAATAATAGAAGTAATTATGAAAAATCGCATGATTACGTTTAAGAACAAAATTTGAAATAACCGCTCGAAAAATAAAAAAATGGACAATATATTAAGGGGATCAACCCCCCCCCCTGTCCCCCCCCCCCCCATAATTAACCAATGAACAACCCAAACTAATCAGGGAAGTGCCTCACCACAATAAACCTATATACAAAATTTGAAGAAAATCAGATAATTCTGCATGAAAAACCCATTTTTCCAAATTAAGGGGGCTGATTAGCCCCCTTTATTGCCTTTATACTTAACCAATGAACGCCCAAACTAATCCGCAAAGCGCCTTATCACAATGATCCTATATACAAAATTTGAAGAAAATCGGATAACTCTTCCTGAAAAATCCATTTATCTAAATTAAGAGGTGTTAGCTTCCCGTTCACCTCCTTTATACTTAATCAATGAACCCCCAAAACTAATCAGGAAAGCGCCTTATCACAATGAACCTATATACGAAATTTGAAGAAAATCGGATAATTCTGCATGAAAAACACATTTATCTAAGTTAAGGGGGGCATTAGTCCCCTTTTCCCGCTTTATACTTAACCAATGAACCCCCAAAACTAATCAGGAAAGCACCTTATCACAATGAACCTATATACGAAATTTGAAGAAAATCGGATTGTTCTGCATGAAAAACCTATTTATCTAAATTAAGGGTGGGTTTGCCCCCCGTTACCCCCTTTATACTTAACCAATGAACCCCAAAACTAAGCAAGGAAACGCCTTATCACAATGAACCTATAAACAAAATTTGAAGCAAAACGGTTATTTCTATCATGAGTTATCGAGTTACGTACATACAGAACAGGCGGGCACATTAGCTCTCGGGCTTTCATAGCCTGTGAGCTAAAAAATCTTTAATATTTTAATTTTGTATATAACGATAAAATATAGGATTACAAAAATTATTTTGGTAAAATTTTCTTTTTTATTATTATTTTTAAATAATTTTCATTTTGCGTAATTATTTTTTTAGAATTTCTTAACAGTTGATAATTTTTCTATGTTGCTTACGCAGAATATTTTTCTTATATCCACTGTGAGATTTTCTTTACTGTGTGGAATGTTATTTTACAAGATATAACTAAATTTCCGTGACACATTATCGTTATATATTACAGCTTCGAAAGTATCGAAAATTTTATTGATCTTTTTCTGATTTTATTTTATTTTTCTTAGAATCTATTCCTCCGAACGTTGAGAGACATGTAAGATAACCTGTGATTGTCATTATCGAGCGGCTTTTCCTTAAAGATGTTGTGTATTAGATAAATTGAAATTAAATGACAAAGAAATGCTCTAAATAAATCGATATAGTCTGTATGGAAATTATAGCTTAAAATAGTTTAATAAATATCTGAGAAGCAGAAAAATCAAGCAATAAGTATAGAAAAAATAAAATTTGGTGTGGAATATGAATTTTACTGGAGTGTGTAAGATATATTAAATTACATTTTGGAAAGATATGAATATTTGAAAAAAAATTAATTTGAAATTTCAATCTCTCAAATACAAAGACAATTTCATTATTTTCTAGACTTCAAAAATTCCTCTTACATCATTGTAAATGAATATAATACAAAACATGTTAAAGTGACGAAAGATTTTCGATATATGAAATCTTTATACATAATTTTGCAAAATCATGGCAATACATTTCATAAACAACTCCAAAAGATTAGTTTTATTTTCTTCTATCTATAATAGAAGAAAGTATTGTAATCTTTTCGACTTCCAGTTTTTGACAGATTTTCACAGAACACGTTTTAGGGGTCAGAGATCCCGAAAAACATATTTATACAAAATGTCTGTATGTCTGTCCTCATTGCATCATCGAAAAGTATATGGGGTTATGCATAAAACTGAACCAATTTTCTTTTCTATGTTTTTGTCTGTGGGCAGCATGTGCTTCTTGAATTTGGGGGTATTCATCCAGAAAGGCGCGCTGTGGTAGAGATATTTGTTCCATTTTCTTTATTGTATCATGATGCATGAAGAAACATGCATGGAATTTAACCAAATTTTAGGTATATATTTTTAACCATGGCCTGCTGGTCCCTGTTCAATTTGGGAATATTTCACCAACAGGGGGCGCTGCGATAGCCACATAAAGATTTCAAATTAAAAAAGATGTAGAAAAAACATAGAAATCCTAAAAGTTTTTTCCGTTAAAGATTAGCCCTTGATCCAAGGATTCCGGAGCAATTTTTGTTTTGCCTGTGTGTTAAAAAATGACTGAGACATAGCAGCTTGAAATTTTACGGTGGCTGATATTTTGAAACAAAACAGCATCATTCCTCTATAAACGAGTTTAATTTATGAGTTTTAGTGAATGTGGTTTATCTATAATCTGTCTGTTTCCTTATCCGTCCTTCTACCCGTTTGTCTACCCGACAGTCTCTATCTCTACACGTCCCGCTGTAGGTCTATATATCTCTCTACCAGTCTTTCTACCCGCATATCTGTCTCTCCACCCGCCTGTTTATTTCTGCAATCGTCTCGGTACTCGTCTGTCTGTCTCTATACCCGCATCGGTACCTAATTCTTTGCCCGTCTCTCTCTCGTCTCTTTACCCATGTCTCTATTTCGCGTCCTATCCACGCCTTTATATCCGTATCGTTATCCATCTATCTACACGTCTGTATACCTATCTGACTATGCGTCTGTCTACCCGTCTGTTTATCCGCCACGTTACCCGCCTGTGTATACGCCTCGCTACACGTCTGTCTACCTGTCTGTCTACTGACTCTCTACTCGTCTGTATATCGTTCTCTCTACCTGTAGGTCTACTGTCTCTCTACTCGTCTGTATCTCCTTCTCTCTACCTGTATGCCTACTGTCTCTCTATTCGTCTGTATATTCTTCTCTCTACCTGTCTCTCTACCTCTCTACTCGTAACTCTACCCTTGTCGCCACGGTTCTTTACCCGGTTCTTTACCCATCTCGTTATCCATTTGTTTATCCGTCTCTCTACCTGTCTCGTTCCTGTCTCTATATCCATCTCGCTACCCTTCTTTCGATACGTCAGTCTGTCTCTCTACCATTCTCTCTACTCATCTCTCTACTTTTTGTATTTAAAATGCTGCTTCAATGATCAGATTTTTAGGAAATAATCTCTACTACCTCTATTTTGAAACGTCGGGAATATTTCACCTTTTATTACTACTTCGAAATACACTGTTTCCTCTGCGGTTTAAATATTGTGATGATTTCACAACGTTAATAAATCTCATTTACTGTTATTTACAATTCAGAATTTTTATATCTAATTGTTATACCGCATTTAAAACTTATTTTTTTTCTTTTTCATTGTAATGCAACTGATTTTACTTTAAAGAAAACGACATTTTATCATGTTTTCATTTAATTATTCACAACACTTCAAACCCATTTCGCCTCCAAGGAGAATATTTATTGTTGGTTCAAAAACTTTTATAGAACAAGCTGTATAATATACCCAGAAATTTTCTGCTTGAGTTATTTGGGTTATTGAATTCATTCCAACTTCTATTCGCCTAAAGCTGAATGACAAATGCTATCCAGATTTTATCGGATTTATTTGTGATTGGATGAAAACTTTCTTTTCACACATGCTAGTCAAAGAGTTAAAAAAGTGTGAAATATAGTTTGCAAACACTCTTAAATGCTGATTTTTTTTATGTATTAAGGGGTATGGAACTTTTAATCTTAAAAAAAAAAAAAAAAAAAAAAAAAATATATATATATATATATATATATATATATATATATATATATATATATATATATATATATATATTGCCAGATTGAAAATCCTAAATTTTTTTGTTAAGAAGCTCTAAAAAATTAATATTTTTTTAATTAAACTGATTTTTTTAATGTCAATATGTTAAATTAGTTTAACGACAAGATTTGAGTAAGTTATTGAACAAAAATAATTATTAATTTTTATAAAAAATAGCATACAAAAATTTTACAGGTTATCAGAAATCGGCATATATTTTGATATCCCAGAATAAAATGAAATAAACAAACGATTTAGAGTTTATCTAAGTTGTTCTGAGCAGAAAATATTATAAATGACTGCAATTTAATCTAAAAGCGTTTAATATGTTGTTGGACCGCGTATGGCTTTGATCAGCACAGTGACTCTTTTAGGCATGGAATCAACAAGGTTTTGCAACACTTCTTTTGGGTAGCCATAATGTTAATCTTTATTTATGGTTTCCTGAACCTCTCGTTGTGTTTTGGGATGATTTTGGGATATTTTCCTGCCAATTATACTAAATAAATTCTTAATAGGATTTAAATATGGTGAGGTCCCTGGCCATGGGAAAACATTAATAACATGTTTTACAAAAACTTTCTCGATGTATAGCAGCATGCTAGGTCTTGCTGAAATATCCATTTCTGCTTTGGGAACCGATCATGACCACTAGGAATCAATCCATCCTTCAGCACATTAATATACTGGTCACTGCTCATAGTTCCCCGTACAAAATGGAGTCGTCCAGTTGACTTGCATGACATGCAACCCCACACCATTTGGCTTTCTGGGTGTTTTGTTGTACGAAGCAGGCTGTCTAGGCTCATGCTCTCTTTTGTTTTACGTCAAACGTGAGCAGGTTTGTCAGGCATTAAATAAAATCAACTTTCGTTGCTGAACAAAACGTGTCTCCATTTCAAATTACTCCAATTTTTGTGAACCTTGGCCCACTCCAATCGTTTGTTTCAGTATTGCTTTGGTTAGAACTGTTTTTTTCCTAGGCACATGTGCCTTGAAACCAGCTTCACGGTGCCTCTTGCGAATTATTCTGGAACTGGCAATGACAGAAGTCGACTCACTCCATTCTCTTGCAAGTGTAGCAGAACTGGGAAACCTATTTTTTCCGCATATTCGTATAAATGGATCAGCATTACGTTTCGAAGAGAACTTTGGACGACCACTTTTAGGCTTCTTATCCGCGGTTTCTCCTGTTTTAAATCTCTTTATGAGGCGTGAAACAGTCGACTCACTGCAGCCACACCGCTTGGCAATCCTAACATTTGAAATGCTTTCTTGATGAATTAAAATAATAGCCTCGTGCTTCCGAGGAGCTACTTCACATATTTTAAAAGAAATGTGTAGCATTACACACTACAGCAGCGCAACAAACCAACTGAAAATTTCGCAGTCAACTCGTATTTATAAGAAACATCCGGGAAGACGCAATCGTTGGTAAAGATTGCATCAAAAAGTATCACGCAATAACTTAAAACTTCTACAACATATCGACATTTAAAAAAATTCAGTTTCATTTTAAAATTATTAGTTTTTTGGGGTTTCTTATAAAAAAAAAAAAAAATGTTAGAATTTTCAGTCTTGCAATACTTTTGGCCAGTAGTGTATTTGGAATATTTTTAAAAGATTTGATATTTATACTGTTTAGAGCATGCAGAAAGAAGTACTGAAATAAAAAAATAATTAAAAAATATTCCGAAAGATTTCTATTTATTTTATTAAAAAGTCAGTAATATGTATATTAAAACACATATAATTGTTTAGATCCTAGAATGCTACCCTTCTAAATTATCATGCTAATCATAACACTTAGTCTCTCAGACGGCGTGTCGTGTCGTGTCGTTTAAATCAATTTTAAAAACAACGAAATAAAACCTGTAGAATCTGCAGATGATTTAAGATTTTTTGATTTTCTAACTAAGTAGAAAGCATATTTTATCGATTACCATAGCTTTCTTTACACATATTTGTATTATGTTTGCTTCGTGTCACTCTTAAAATACGTTGCACAAAAGGGTCATTCCATGTCAAGTGGCCTAAATTTTGGCATGGTTCCTGCTAGACCCCCTTCAATTCTTATATGATTGATACAGAACATATATATAGGTATAAGATGGACATCTGCAAACTGTCGGTGTCAGAAATAGTATAGTTGGGGCGCTAGGGGTCCTTTTGTAAAACCCATTATTTCATGGTCGCAGAAAAAACGGCGAAATCACCAAGTTTGCCATCTTATTTCTCATGATACAAGAAATCTTACTTTTTGAAAATAGGTGATCTAGTATAACTTATTGTGCTAAATAACGTAATTAGAGTATTACAAGTCACAAATCAATACCTTTGTCATTACTTGGCCTCAAACTACGTCATGCGGCCTGTCGCAATGAATTTTACCCGTACTTTAACATGCTGTAACTACTAAAAAAATTATTTAAAAAGTTTGTCACTTTAACAATTAATTACCAATGAAGATGACATAGAGCTGCTGGAGTTGTTTCTTTCCTGCTTAAATATTCATTAATTTATTCAGCTGTGAAATCTAAAAAATTAAAATCATCAATTCAACCCAATTTTCAGAAGCGTATATCCCAAAAGGGACACTCCTGATATGATTAAAGTTAGTACCATGGAAAAGAACAAATCTTAATCTATAAGAAAAACTTTATTTCATTTTGGGCCTCTTACATTTTGAGGAAAAATAATAAAATTCAAAAGACCTAATTTACGCGATATTTTTTCTTGGAACATCTCCTCTTTCAACAGTTTTAACATAAATCCTTTTATTTACAATGATAAATGTATAGATAATTATCTATAGTTGTGGTCCATGGTTGCTTCCGCTCTACCATTCTGAATGATTGGTAACCGCGTCACCAAGGGGTCACGCCTGATAGCTACGAAAGACTATCTCCTGCGGAAATGCTTCAGTAAAATTGACTATTTCATGGTCGAAGAAAAAATAATGAAATCACTACTTTTGCCTTCTTATTTCTCAAGATGCAATAAATCTTACTTATTAAAAATAGGTGATCTAGTACTACGTTTTGTGCTAAAAACACAATTGGAGTATTAAAAATCTCAAATCATTGTCTTCGTCATTATTTAGGCTCAAAATAGACCGTATGGCCTGCGCGATGAATTTTACCCTTTCTTTAACAAGCTGTATCAACTGAATAAATTAATTTAAATATTAGTCACTTTAGCAATATATTACCTATGAAGATGTCATAGAGCTGCTGGAGTTGTTTCTTTCCTGCTTAAATATTTATTAACTTATTTAGCTGCGAAATATCCTAAAAAATTAAAATTATCAATTCTACCCGATTTTCAGAAGAGTATATCTCAAAAAGGACACTTTTCATTTGATTACGGTTAGTACCACTGAAAAGAGCACATTTTAATCTATAAGGAAAAATCTATCTCCTCCTGGGCCTCTTATATATGGTGGTAAAATAATGAAATTAAAAAAACCTATTTTACACTGTTTTTCCGATATTTCTCTTTTTTCAAAGAATTTAACTGTTGAACAAAGTCCATCCCAAAAAATTCCTTACATAAGATTTTTGAACTGTGAAAATATATTTATCTGTATGAAAATTAATTTATTTTTATGAATAGATTTTTTTTCTTTGCATATACATTATTTTAATGACGGATCTGCTGCAAGAATTAAAAAAAATATTTTGAATCTTTGTTATCAACAGAGTGACTTTAGAATCTGTACAGAGTTGAATTTGTTTGGTACAAGCCATGGAAAATCACCCTGTGATGGAATAGGAGGAACTGTAAAGCGGCTGGCTGCAAGAGAAGGCCTTCAAAGACCAATTAAAGACCAATTTTTAACTCAGACGGATCAATATAAATTCTGTGAAAAAAAAAACCATAAAGCAAATTAAATTCATTTTTGTTTCAAAAACATAAATTGAAGCAGTACAAGCTGAGAAAGAAGAGCGTTTCAAAAGCGGATGCACAGTTTCTGGCACAAGAGAACATCATCATCATTTTGTACCCGTAAATAAAAAACAAGTTCGTGTCAGTAGAATAACAAATGATGGAACATTCTTTAGAACACATGTTGATAAGAGTGCTAAGACTGCATTTCACTATGCATTCGTTTCCGATATACAGCCTAGACAGCATATTGCCTGTATCTATGACAGAAATTGGTGGATTGGATATATACGTGAAATATCAATTGAAGAGCGCGATGTCTTAATAAATTTTATACACCCTCATGGAGCTGCCAAAATGTTTTATTGGCCCTCTAGACAAGACCTTTGTTGGATTCCAGAAGAGCATATAATAGCTACGGTTTCAGTTCCAACAGCAACAACAACGAGTGAGCAATACCGTTTACCTAAAACTCTTGTAATTTCAATCAATAAGGAATTTGATAAACTGAACCAATAAGTAGATGATCTTTACGACTTGCAAACCCTGAAACGACCTAATTGAAGCTTAGAATCATAGAAGAAGTTTCTATAATAGACTTGGAAACCTGTGCGTTAGATACTCAAATTTAGCCTTGTTAGCATGTAGTAAAGAAACTCAACGAGGAACTAGTCTTTCATGGCTATCGGGAACGACCCCTTGGTGACTCGGTTACCAATCATTCAGAATGGTAGAGCAGAAGCAATCATGGACCATAACAAGAGATAATTATATATACATTTATCATTGTAAGTAAAAAGGTATGTGTTAAATCTGTTGAAAGAGATCTTCGAAGAAGGAATATCGCGTAAAATAGGTCTTTTGAATTTTATTATTTTTCCCCAAAATGTCAGAGGCCCAAAATGAAATATAGTTTTTCTAATAGATTAAGATGTGCTCTTTTCAGTGGTACTAATTGTAATCATATCAGGAGTGTCCCTTTTGAGATATACGCTTATAAAAATTGGGTAGAATTGATGATTTTAATTCTTTAGAAGATTTCACAACTGAATAAATTAATGAATATTTAAGCAGGAAAGAAACAACTCCAGCAGCTCTATGACATCTTCATAAGTAATTAATTCTTAAAGTGACAAACTTTTAAAATAATTTTTTTTAGCAGTTATAGCATGTTAAAGTACGGGTAAAATTCATCGTGACAGGCCGCATGGCCTACTTTGAGGCCAAGTAATGACAAAGGTATCGATTTGCGATTTTTAATACTGTAATTACGTTTTTTAGCACAAAAAGTTGTACTAGATCACCTATTTTCAATAAGTAAGGTTTGTTGTATCATGAACAATAAGATGGCAAACTTGGTGATTTCGTCGTTTTTTCTGCGACCATGAAATAGTGAGTTTTACAAAAGGACCCCTAACGCCCCAACTATACTATTTCTGACACTGACAGTTTGCAGATGTCCATCTTATACCTATGTCTATGTCCTGTATCAATTATATAAAATTTGAAAGGGGTCGAGCGGGAGCCTCTAGGCCAGTTGACATGGAATGACCCAAAAGTAAGAAGTTATTCTGTGAAAGCAATGATTGATATTAGGGAAGCGCATGCGGAACTTGCACAAAATTGAGCTGAAATTTGCAAACATTCATTTCATGTTGTCCAGCAGACATTACTAGTTTCTAATTTTTATACGACCATTAACATATTGACAGCAACAATATAACTGCGATAAATCTGATAAAATTATTGGTTACCAACAATTACGACGAACAACAGGTAAACGGGAATCATATATATTATTTCTGGTGTCAACATCCCTTTTTCTATGCATTTACAAAACGCACGACAATGAATGAGGTATCAACGAAAGATTTTTGAACTAGCTTCTGACTTATCACACCCAGATTTCGTTAAAACATGTTTTTCTATTAAAAATTGCAGTTAATTAAAAACTAAATCAGCATTGTTTTCATACATGAAATGAAAGGTTTTTCTGAAATCAATGTTGCCGCAAAAATAAAATACCGCATTATATATATAGATAAAACAAATAGTACAAAAAAGGTTTTTGTAAGGTTATAAAGGTAGGGTTTATAAAGGTTTGCACGGGCTTATTTTATATTTATGATTAAGAAGCAATATTAAAATTCAAATGTTTAGAATAAAAGATACCATCGATCGATCGAAACAGTGGTATTTCACGTGTAGCCTAAAATGTGTGCTTTGTTATATTAAATGAAATTGTATTTCATATGTATTCAATTTATATTTCTTTGTCCCGTGTTTTTTCCCGAAAGGGGTGACGTCATCCTCTAATACAGTTAAAATACGGTTGTTATTTTTTTTCCTCGCGCGTGTCTTTTGCTGTCTTTGATCAGTTTTACTGAAAGTTTGATGGAATAAATGAGATGACATTCTCGCTTGACTAATGGTGTTTGCAGCTATATTTAAACCTTATTTTAAACATGCATCTAAAAATATATTATATATTTGTAAAACTTATTAGACAGCAGTGCGAAACATCCGCACGGGTCCACTGGTCTTTTATTATTATTGAAATTCATATTGTTTGTTTAAATGCATTGTTGTAATCTGTTTGATAATTCCTTTGCCAAGATAGTGTCTCTTGTTTAACAATGAGTCATTTTCGTACCAAAAATGAAAATTTATTTGTAACTTGTTTCACGTGACAAGATTTGAATAGTTTTACGTGAGGTGGAAATCAGAGATCAGTTATGAATATACTAGAGTAACACATGTCTACACTTGAGTGCATGTGCACGTGTCGCTTCCTCCCTTGAGTTCCTGGTTCTCTTATTTATTGCGTGATTTTGATATTTATTGTTGATACACTCGCATTCACGCCTAATGATTGATAGCATACAATTTCGGCCAGAAGCATGCGTTGAAATTAATTTTATTGTATCATATATAATTTCCTTAATCTATTTATTTTTTTAATTACTGTTTCAAAATTGTTTGCCACTTTTTTTTCCTTATAACGATTTTTCGAAAACACTGAGATGTGAAAAGATTTTAATGTATATTAAAGTGTGTCCGAAAAAATATTGTATACTAGCTAAAGTACGTGGCGTTGCTCGGGATTTTAAGAATATTTGTTTAGAAAAATCAATTCCAATATTAAACATACAGTATAAAACAAATCATAAAAGAAAGCAGTCGAAATGTTATTCACACGAATCAAATGAAAACCTGTTATAAAAATATATAAATTAATATAATGGACGCATAAGATTTTAGCAGCTATAAATGAGTTTCTTTTTATTCATCATTTGGAGCAAAAAAAAGCTAGAATGAAAAAAAGGTGTCTTTGAACTGTACACGATGGGACGAACTGAAAAAACAGTTACTTCAAAGCAGCTACATAAACTATATTTCTTGTTTTTTAATTCTGGGCAAATACATAGAATTTTTTTGAAGTGCCAACTCTTGAGCACGCAGCATAAAACTGTCCATGAGAAAAGCAAGGTGATTCCAAGTTGACTCGGACTGCATGTAAAGATTGAAGCTGTGCCTTATTGATCGACATGGCAAAAGCTAAACGAAAGTTTGTTCGATTGTATATCTTCGGAAAATCTTTCAAATGTATCTACTTTCGGGGGCACGTGTTTCAAATGAACTTATTTTCCGGAGCACCACTTCCTTCAGAAGAGTCTAATGTGTCCCAAAGAAACCTCTTTCTGAACGAATATGTGGCATGGATCAACGCTGACTACAGAAGCATATACTGGGTGTTCTCCGCACGCGGCGGAGACAATCGAAAACGAAGTTGATTGAGCTAAACTCCGTAGCAATCGGGCCCATAGAGTCCGATATAAGAATGCGCCCCTGGCAGTGGAAGGTGGAACTAAAATATGTAAAGCAATCGAAATCCAAGTTGAGACAAACCCTGCTGTAATTGGGCTATATAACCCGTCATAAGAGTGCGACCCTGGCGGTGGAAAATGGAACTAAAATCTGTAAGACATTTGAAAACGAAATTGAAATGAGCCAAACCCCGTTGTAATCGGGCCGATAGAACCCGAGATGTGAATGCGCCTCCCCTGGCGGTGGAAGGTTGAACTAAAATCTGAAAAATAATCGAAAGCCAAGTTGGATGAGCTAAGCCCCGTTGTAATCGGGCCCATAGAACACGAAATAAGAATGTCCCACCTGGCGGCGGAAGGTGGAACAAAAATCTGTAAGACTAAGTTGAATGAACCAATTCCTGTTGAAATCGAACCCATAGAACCCTTTATTTCAAATGTGACATTATATTCTTCTGCTGACGTCGTATCGACTTGCTTTCTGTGCTTACTGATACTGATACTCCCCTTGTATGATTATCAAATATTTGAAAAAGTCCGTTAAACTTCCAATAAGACTTTATATTCATTTTCTTTTTAATTCTTTTAATGACGTCATATTCACCTGCTTTTTGTACTTACCATAAAACAAAATTTATTAACCCATGTTCCTTGCATTATTGAGAAATGTTTGAAAATGTCCGTTATACTTCCAATATGACGTCTTATTTATCTTCTTTTTCATTCTTGAAGCTTTTTTTCAATTATTTTTCAGGTGGAAATCTTTCAATTGAAAATTAATTGCTGTGGAAAGAATTTTATTGCGAATTTTGAATTTTCCGCAATGAATTAATACGAAAACTGGTTAAATGTAACAGGAAATGGCTGCTAAATTGTTGGTTATTTATTCATTAAAAATTAACTATAATTTATTTCGATTCCGGATTACTTTAGCTGCCTCGGCTGTGTTTTGATGCACCTATACGTAACATTTCACAATTCTGGCATAAAAAACTGTGGATTTGTATACAAATAAAGACAGACAAGTTTTCATACATTAGATTACTTATTCTTTTAAATAATTAAAAAAAAAATAAAGTTCTCATAAAAACATTTAAAAAAGATTACATCATAATCTAATTAATTTAAAATGTCCATTTATGGAAATTTTACAAATGGATATAATTTTACCTAATTTTGAGAATTTTTGTTTCAATATACAGTGTGCCCGCTAAAGTCCGTTGTCACCCCAATAATTTCTGAACGGCAAGAGCTATATTCATAAAAGTGGGGTCTAGGTATAATAAAGTTGCCATGTGCTACGCAAGGAAACCGCTTACAGCGCCACCTGGCGGCTAAATTTGGCGTTAACATTCTTATTTAAAAAACGGTAGGAGATAGGGGGGAAAAGTCAATTACAAAGTTGTTCAGCATCATCGATTTAGTAAGACAAGACACCTTCCGTAAAGTAATATTAAAAGTAGAAGGCGTAAAATGCATATTTATTTGGCTCGAAACTCCCAAAATTGTAACGCCACGAAATGCGGAAGAAAAGAGAAAAGGTCACACTCCAGAGTTTCAATTGTCAGTAGATATACAGTATTCATCTTTACATAAATAAATCTTAATATTACATACCGTGAAAAAGTATTTTTTTTTCATTTTGTATAAATGGTGGGGATATATGAAACAGAGAGAGTATGCAAACCCTCCACCAACATTGCAGGAACTTAGAAACCATATTACGGATGCTTGTGCCAGCGTGTCACCTGCTATGTTGTACAATGCGCAGCGGGAAGTATAATCCCGTGTCCAGGTGCGTATTGCAGCTGAAGGACACCATTTTGAGTATCACAGATAGATAGAGCCTCATTTTCGATAGATGCACTTTTGCACAACGCGATCAAACACATGAGCGCTTTGTGCTTTTCATTTGTGTCATTTTTGTGAGCATTATATTTATTTGTAATAAATTGATAACGCTGAACAACTTTGTAATTGACTTTTTTCCCGTATCCCGTACCGTTTTTGAAATAAGAACGCTAACTCCAAATTTAGCCACCAGGTGGCACTGTAAGTGGTTTCCTTGCGTAGCACATGGCAACTTTACTATCCTAGACCCCACTTTTATGACTGTAGCTCTTGCCGTTCAGAAATTATTGGGGTGGCAACGGACTTTAGCGGACACACTTTATGTATAGATATATACAGATTATATTATATATATTATTTTTTTTATATATAGTTTTCAAAGGGAAATGTCAAAGCCGATAATGACTTTCGAAAAATTGTTACTATGAGAAATTTTGTAAATAATGTCATTTTATGCTAAATAAGTATGAAAGATACTAAATGATAAAGGAAATCTGTGTTGAAGCACATTTTAACCCTTTAACGGATAAAGCACTTCAATTGCTAAAATGTTGAAATAAATGATTGACACCGGAAATTAGGAACGAATTTATTTGTATATAAGAAAAAAAAACGATATTTCACATACATAATAAATGGAAAACATTTCTATTAAAATTCTGCTGTCAATGTTGAATTTCGTAATTAAAATTTTGTGGTATCATAGGGAAACCAATGTCCGTTAAAAGGTTAAAACATTTTTTTCCATATTTCTTTCCTTCTATTACATCATACTTTTAACCTTAATAAAGCTATTCTTTATAAGTATTTGCAATCGATTTGAACATTTAAGGAATAATCAAAGCAGTATTATTTTTGGCGTGTGTATATAGTTTTGGTTTACAGACACATCAAGCTGCAGTTTTTCTTTGCAAGATCAGTACCGTTATATCAATACCAGAAGAGTTAATAAAGTTTCTGAAATGAACACGAAGCTCGTTTCCGCACTTTTATTTTTAAATATAAATTCAATATTTTCAATTTTTTGTTATATTTTTTTGTATGTACTCTAAGGTAATCCTGCTATTGAGTACAACCATTCCTTTTTCAGAAACTGTACAAGCAAATATAATTTTTTATTTCTTGAATTAATCGCCTTCAATAATGAAAAAAAAATCCTTCTTTGTCTCATATCATGAGAAAATTATCGAATTAAAAATCTCTTTCATCTGTTAATGACATTTAACCAATGACTGAATTTCTTCTATGAAACGAGATATTGTAATACAACACAGCAAAAAAAAAAAAATGTTGATTTTATGGTATAATACTAGCATCCCAGCTGTTAGTATTATACCGTAAAATTAATAGTAATTAAACACTAAAATTAGCAGTAATACGCTGCCGTCCGTAAAAAGAAAAAAAAATGTTTATTTTACGATATAATGCTCATCCCAACGGTTAGTATTATACCGTAAAATTAACAGTAATAAACAATAAAATAAGGAGTAATGCGCTACAGCGCATGCGCGGCAGTGTAATACTGCTTATTTTACTGTTCATTTTACGGTATAATACTGGCAGGTGGGATGCTAGTATTATATCGTAAAATAAACATTTTTTTTTGCATTGAAGTTAAAAGTATTAATTCATAATAATTAAAAATAAATTGTACGAGAAAAAATAATTTTTTGATCCTGTTTGGTAGATTCATATAGTTTAGTACATCTATATAATACTTAAATTGATGTTTAAAAAAATAGTATATCAGCGAAGTTTGAGTAAATAACAGCATAAACAAGATTATTTTCGCTATTAACTAATTATCACTTATACAATACTACTATGTTGGGTCCATCACAAAACTTTCTTCTGTATAAATCAAATCAATTAAATTATTTAAATAGAAAGGGAATTACAACTATTTAGCGAAGAGGTTTTTGTTTTTGAACAGTGTATTCCCATATTCAGAATGCTAATCGAAGAATGCTAATTGAATTCAGTGCAATTAGATGGGTAATATGAACATCGCACATTTCGAACAAATAATCGAATGTCGGCATCCCCTCTCAGATTACCGCAACGAAAATTGAATGACAATCTATTCCTATCATGAGGATTCTAAATTCGATGTTTCCTTGAATTCTGCGCACATAAACTGGAGATAAAAGTTTCACATAAATCAAACAAATGGTCCATTTGAGGTACTCCCTATTGGGGGGGGGGGGGGGGGGGTTGCCACAAAATTAATCAGCACCAGTTCACACAAGGATAGAACTTCAAATAACATTTCACCCTATTCTACGCAGTAGGTCGTGAGTAGAGCGCCCACAAAATTTGTGTCACATACATCAGAGAGTCAAACTCATAGACAGGCATTTTGTAAAAACAACCAAGTCGTGTTCAGGATCTTCAAAAACGTATAAATCTGTCGGTAACCGGAAGTCGAAAACTTACACGTAACCAAACCAATACTTTCTTCTTGCATAGATAGAAGAGGGTAATAAGAAAGAATTTAGATAATGAAAATAGAAAGTGTTTTTTTCAAACATATTTTTTTATTTATTGTACACTTTTATGCGAATTGTACATGAAGTATACACTGCAAAAAAATTTGTCGATTTTACGTTGTAATACTGGCACTTCAGCTGCCAGTATTATACCGTAAAATGATTTTTTTTTTTTTTTTTTTTTTTTTTTTTTTTGCAGTGTAGCTGAAAACTTGGTATTTGAAAATAAATGGAGTTTTTCGTTTTTAATAAACGTAGAATTTAAAAGTCTTCTCACTAAATTTAGCCATAACGATGTTCTCATTGGCATATATATGGTGTCAGAGATTTACATTTGTGAGAAATCGAAACAGTTATTTTGATTTAAAATGATTCAGTTTTGAATTTTTTATTGCGCAGTTAAGTTTCTTTATGTATGTGGATTTCGTTATGATCCTAACTCATTTTTATTCATGCAGATATCTGTATATGCCTGTTTATACAGCCTATATTATATATGAATATATAAATGCGTGTGCGTGTACATAAAAATTTATTACTATATCCCTTTTATCGTTACTCTGTTTACAAATATGCCTGTTACGTGTGAAAAGAATAAATCAAAAGAAATGGTTTATAAATGTATGCTTCTTATTGCAACACGTTTCGACACTTAAGATGGAATTATGTAAAAAGGTGTGATAAAAATTTAACGCGTTTATGATAAATAAATGATACTCCAAGCACTAATTCTGTTCACGATATGGCCATTCGCATTTTATGTTGTATAAAACATAAATGACGGTTTCTAATAACAGCATTTAAATTCATGCAATTTAGGACATTGCTTCAAAATATTCTAAAGCACCAAATTTAGTCGTTTACATTTAACGACAGAATTTTTTAAGCCATAGTTAAACTAGTCGTTGGGGGGCACCGTAATACTTACCCATCATGCACATGCATAATATAAAATATGAAAATAAATCATGTGTAAACTATTTATAAAGTACATTGCAATTCGAATAAAATCCCAGCTTGATAACGTCATAAACTTTAAATGCTCTATTACTGAATTGCGTAAAACAAACATCCTTATAACTCCAAAAATAATAAGCACATTAATTAACTGTTTACTGCGTAGGATTAAGTGTCTCATTTCCAATTAAAATATATCTTTGAATGAAATACAGTGTCATGAAAAATCGAAGAGTGTGGAAAATAGGATTACAAATATCTCGGCAACTCATTATCCGATCGACTTCATTCTTTATGCAAAACTTCTGTTTTTTTTTATTGTCTTTTATATTCTCTCCTTAAAATAAACAATTTAGAAAATTTTTATGTACCTTTTATCAGAACAAATATTTCGAGAGTCCGAAAATAAAATAGTTCCGGATTATCGAGGTAACTGAAATTCAATAAGCTTCTTCTCATTTTTACATACTAAGTACATACCAAATACATACCAAATTTCAAATCTCTATCTCAATTTTTTCGGGAGATAGAGCGTTTACAGGCGCACACAGAGAGACAGACGGACGGCAATTTTTTTTCTTCTAAAAATATGTTTTTCGGAATCTCCAGTGTCTGAAACCTGTAAATCCGTCAAATTTTTTTTTTTTTTTTTTTGATTTTTAAAGCGATCTCAAGACTTACCCTATACTACGTATGATGGGTAAGTGATAACTGAATTTTTTTATTTCGAAATAGCAAATTTCAGTCACAATATTCTTTATTTACAACAATTTTTTTTTTAGAAAATTTTGTTTTAATTTTAGAAAAAAACGGGTCTTTTATCTTTAATTTCGAAAATCAGTAAAGCTCCAATTAGCCGGACTAACGTGTGACGCTGAACGTAATCCGTATAAGCGAAAATCCGGATATTTGGGACAATCATAAAAGAAGATTATGTTCGGAATTGGAAATTTCAGAAAATGCCTTTGTTTAATAAAATGATAGAACTACGATACTCAACTTATTTAGACTTACAATTCAATGAAATCCCTTTTACTACAAATAATTAAAACAAGAAAGAAAAATCATGTGTGAAGCATAGATTAGGAAACACTTTACAAAATATTCAGAATAGTCTTCACCGTTTAATAACGTGAAAGATGGTGTCTAGGTAAACAATCTGGGAAATGCATAACACATTTGAAAACCCAATTTCAGCAATTAACATTTATAGTCGGGCAAATATCCGAATTCTTTCATGTAACCCTATGTATAATCTATAGATTTGTATATATGCTACTATCCAGAGAATTTATTTACACCAAGTAATGTGCAAAAACTTTGTTAATTTTAAAAACGCATACCAGAGTTGAAAACGCACTTCCAGAAAATATTGATCATAGACAGTACTGTATCCGAATTATTTTGTATGTCCCCGTAAAAGAACGATAAATGCTATGCATGGCCTATTCTATAGTAAGGATCTTGTAAGTGCACCTCAGTGATGTATATCAATTTCTATATATGTTAGAAATAGTGTAACATCACTAAAATACACTGCAAACGATTTTTACCCATATACCATAATGTAACGGAATTATTTTGAGTGTCATTGTAAATCATAAATGCACTCTTCATTTTTAATATCGAACATGCTATTGTAAGTTTCGATAAAATATATTAAATACATGTCAATCCGAGCAATTTTACGCGAGTTAGAGCACGGACAGCAGACGGCAGACAGACAAACCGAATTCATAAACACATTTCAACTATTTTGGAAAGTGTTAAAAAAGGTACTTATATACGTTTAGATGTCTTACTTGAATATATCCGACAAAGCTCCTTATTTTGTCGTATACAGTAAATAACTGCATATTTTTTTAAATATAAGCCGATAATTCCAAATAAATATAAATTTTAATAACAATTTACACAGCAGGAATTTGTACTTTTAGAACAAATACAGAAATATCATCAGTATATATTTTTTCAAAGATACTGATATAGATATCTGGCAATCTAGATAACTAGAATTAGGTTAATTGAAGTTTTACTGCAGAATAAGAATTTCATTAACCCTTTTAGTGCGGGAGTTGACAGAAGTCGACATAAGGGTCCGAGTGCGGGAGTCGACTAATGTCGACATCTAAGAGTTTGGTGCTGTAGACTACATTAAGTGTCGACAAAAGTCGCCTAGGCGTTCACGGCGTTTCCTGTTGTTTTTGAATAAATCGCTTTTATGGTCAAAATATCCCGCACAGGGCATTATCCCCCCCCCCCAAAAAAAAAAAAAAAAAATCCGCACTGAAAGGGTTAAAGGAAAAGAAAAATAAGGCTAGTTTCAGAAATTTATTGTTTAAATAGGAAATTTAATTTTTAATTTAGCCTGTTTTAATAAATCCGATTTGCTTAAACGAGGGAACTATATCAAATATTTTAATTAAAATTAACTCATTCATAACAATATTTATAAAGGAAAATTCAATAATGCTGACTAAATAATAAATGAAAATTTGTAAAACTTTTTATAATCTTTTGTGTTTTAGTTTTTTACTTTCCATCATAGTAAGTGCAATTACAAAGTACCTTTACAAATTTATTATTCCGTTAAAATTAAATAATTCCGTTATATTATGGTCTATGGGGGGGGGGGATCGTTTGCAGTGTATTTTAATGATGTTACACTAATTTTAACATATATGTAAATTGATATACATTACAAAGTACCTTTACAAATGTATGAATTGCTGTTTGTTAAGAATCTCTGTTTAATAAACGTAAACATATTTCCAGATTGAAATATATATATATATATATATACAGGGTGTATATATATATATCTTTCCCTCGTATCCTGTAGTTAATTGATAAACAGTCAGTTTTAGAGATATTGTTACAAACGTTATTCTTCATCGTGTCAAAAGCCTTTTATGTCAAAATAATTATTTTTTTTTAAGTTGCAAAATGCAGATTTGTATGCGGTAAGTTATATTCCATCAAAAACATTACATGTAAAAAATGTAGCCAAGTCTCGTTGCTGTCTTACCTCAAAAAGTTGTGAGATCATGTACATTGTACAACCAAGTTTAGATATGTTATTATCTCTGAAATTTTCATTCACAAATCACTCCTAGTCTCAAGATCTTTAGTGAACTTGGCAATTATACAGCACGAGAATGTGACGGCTGCATAAATTAATCAAATAATCAAATTGCTGTCTTAATCAAATAATCCTATCCCATCCCATAACATAGTAAGGTGTTATAACTTCCCTGGGCTGCGTAATTGCCAAGTTAGAAAATAATCATTAACTTATAGTTGTAGATACTAGAGTGATTTGTAAATTAAAAATTCAGAGTTAATATGGTAGCTAAACTTGGCTCTACATGATCTCAGAACTTTTTACGTAAAAGAGTAACGAGACTTTGATGAATTTTTTACATGTGATGTTTTGTTACCAAATATTTTTAGCTTTAGTTCCGTTTGCAAAGTTCTCCAGATAAAAAAAAAAGTTTCAGGTTCCTAGGCAAGCACTAAGTTATGGGGGGTGGGGGTCAAAAGTACTCTCAATTGCTTCAAGGAAAGATGCTATTGATCTGAAGTATTACTCGCAGACCTTGATATTTGATATTTGGCATAAAAGTATTGTTTAGAATACAAAGAAAGACAAAATTAAAAATTCCGGAAAATTCCAACAGATCAAACTATTTTCAATTTTCGATTTTTTTATTTTTAATTTCCAGATTTTTTTAATTTTTCCTTTATTTGTATCCAAAACCACACTGTGGTAACGTGGACACATGTATATATAATTAATGAAATCCATTTATCGTTTGAAACGAAAAAACTTTATTTTAAATTAACACATTATAAAAAAAACAAAAGTAAAAATGAAAAAATAGGACAATCATCTTCGTCTTGTAAAATTCCGATGTCCGAAAAACTCAGATTCTCACGTCCGCTCAAAAAAGGACCTTTCTCCCATCTCGTTCAACCTCCAATTTGTTCAACATTCAACTCCCGTCTGCAATTTCACTTCCCAGGGGCTTTCATTGCATCCCAGGAATTTCTCAGAAAGCATTACCTCCACTACCACACCTGCTCCAGTCTGTTTATCTCCAGGTGACAATGACAGACCCCAATCTATAGTTCTATCTTTCATTCTTAGGAGATTATCCCCTTTTTCCAAGTAATTGATTAGTTGATTCACGTCCACCTGTCACCCTTCTGTATAGCACTCTTACTTGAATAGTGACAATTCACAAAAGCCCTTTCATTCCTAAGGGATTATCTTTATCTTCCAGGTATGTGAGCATGTGAAATTTTTAACATGTCACAATACCTTTATGTCAGTTTTCAAGTTTCTAGGACTACAAACTCTAATTATTTTCGAACATTCCATTTTTACAAATTTTTCGATTTTAATTTCGAATTTTCCGATTTTTTTAATTTTTTCCTTTTTTGAATCCTAAACATTACCTTCGCAGCAAATTTTACCTAAGACTACGAGATCGAATTATTTTCATTTTTTCGATTTCTTCCGAATTTTTCGAATTTTCCGGATTTTTTAATTTTCCCTTATTTTCTATGCACGACTTTTATTCCAAATTTCAAGTTTTTAGGGCTACGGGATGTACCTTATCTTTTTTTTTATTGGTGAGCGAGCGAGTGTCAAAAAATGGAAACTTTAAGTTCATATATTTTCTAAACTAGGAATGATAGAAACGTGAAATTTGAAATTTGGTCCCTTTTACAACGTACTCTAGGTAAACGAAGTTTCAGGTTTTTGGGAAACTCCAGCGCAAAGATATGGAGACTCAAATGTATCCTGAGTTGCTTCCAGAAAAGGATACTTACAGCTGTGATTTCTCGATTTGGCGGAGGCACTGCCGTGCCTTTCAGATTAAAAAAAAAAAAACTTTCACTACAATCTAAGAAGTAAAACAGTAAAAATTCTGTGACATAAACTTACCGAAAACAAAAACAAAAAATGCACTGTTAGGGCCAGAAAACGAAAATTAAGACTATCATCAGTAAGTTTGGTTGTAGAAGAATGCAGTATTTACCTTTTTACCTGCTAGAGCATGGAAAAAGTTTTTCTATATAAAACTTGTAGACATCAGTGTCCGTATAAAAGTTTAAATTTCGTAATTTTATATATAAAAAAGTAAACTATTTTAAAGTTAATGGATTTTTATAGGATGCAGAATAGGAGTATTTTTTCAATTAGAACCATACCTCTTAAACTAACGGTTTAGGAATTGGATATTGGATAAAAGGTGACACCCTGTATACAAGAGTATGCTCTTGTTATATGAACACCCTTTGTTTGGAGAAAAATAAGATCATTTATGTTATCTTCATGCCATTATGGCTGGGAAAAAATAGAGTAAATTGGTATAATAAGAGTTTTTCCTATGTAACAAGATGCGATTATCTACGTCAAAAGAAAGTCTGTGTCATTTGAAATGCTATAGTGAACAAGAAGTCATTATAACTCTCCTTTCATGTCTACTCCAATTGTAGTAAATCACTCTGAGTAGTATTCATCAGAAAAAATATATATTTATATATATATCTAAGATCGTAACCTAAGATTTCTTATATTGTTACTTTTTTCTATTTATACAAGAAGAAAGTATTGGATTCATGAAAATTTGCAGTAAGATATCGCCATTCGGAATATCTTGAACGGAATTACTGCCAGGAGTATCATTTATTTATCATAAACGCGTTAAATGTTTATCACCACTTTTTACTTAATTCCATATAAAGTGTCAAAACGTGTTGCATTAAGAGGGATAGATTGTTGCATTAAGAAGGATAGATAGTTGCATTAAGAAGGATAGATAGTTGCATTAAGAAGTACACGTACTTGCATTAAGAAACATACATAGTTGCATTAACCTTCCAGTGGCAATGGTATGTTTATTTTTCATAATTTTAATACCCAAACGCCACAGTGGCACCAGAATTTTGCTAAAATCTTTTCCACTTAATATGTATGTTAAATATAGCCCTTTTCTTATTTCCAAATAATCTTTTTTGTAAATTTCGGTGCCAGTCATTTATTTCAACATTTTAGTACTGAAAGTACTTTGCCCTTGAAAGGGTTAAAAAGCATAGATAGTTGCATTAAGAAGAACACATAGTTGCATTAAGAAGCATACATAGTTGCATTAAGAAGAATATAGTATATACTTATTCTTTTCACGCATAACAAGCCTATATCTACACACAGAGTAACGATAAAATGGATATAATAATATTTTTTATGTACAGACACACGCATTTATATATTCACCAGGATTCCCGTGCGAGGATTTCGCACTGAAATCTAATGTTTTTTAGGTACTTCTCTATTATGCCGTCTACCACTTTTCATAACAAGAAACTATCGCCAAATTGTAAGATTAAACGCCAAAAATGCAGTCCCATTTACTTGATGTCAGAAGCATTATACATGTTTGTTACGTCATCAAGTTGTTTTTAATTCGACATTTGCGTATATTTTTCATTATGTTTTACTGATTTATTAGTTATTTCATAAATTAAAATAACAATTGTGTCCTTAAATTCTTATATTTTATTTATTTATTTATTTTGATATTCCAATGGCAACGTTCTCCCGTTTATTTGGCGATAGTTTTTTGTTATGAGAAGTGGTCGACAGGATAATAGAGAAGTACCATTTTTTATCAATATGTAATATTTATTAGATGCAGGTTTAAACTTCTAAAGAAAAAGCAAGGATAAAAATATCTGCAAAAAACATTTAGTTGTTAGTCAAGCCAGAATATCATCTAATTTATTCCATCAAAGTTACAGTAAAAACTGATCCAAGATTGCTAAAGGCACGCGCGAGAGAAAAAAAAATAGCAATCGTATTTTAACTGCATTAGAGGATGACGTCATCGTCATCCGCTTCGGGAAAAAAAAAACATGGGACATAGAAATATCAATCTAAACATTTCAATTTCAATTTCGCTTTTTAATCTTAAATATAAAATAAACCCGTGCGGGGTTTTTTATAATAATTGCTGAGCATCATATAATGTGGTATTTTATTTTTTTTGGCAACAATATTTTGAGGGAAAACCTTTGATTTCTTTTATGAAAACAATGCCGATTTAATTTTTAATTATCAGCAAATTTTAATAAAAATTATGTTTTAATAAAATGTTAAGTGTGCTATGTCAGAACCCTGTTCAAAATCCTTTCATATGCTATCTCATTCGTCGTTCTGCGTTTCGTATTTTCAGAGAAAAAGGGATGTTGACAGGAGAAATAATATATATGATATATAATATAAGCTGTTTAAATAGGCATGTACGGATAAATAAAATGAATAAAAATTAGTTAGAATAGAATCATAACAAAATCCACATACATAAAGAAAATTAACTGTGCAATAAAAAAATTCACAAAACTGAATAATTTTAAATCAAAATAACCGTTCCGATTTCTTTCAAATGTGACGCTCTAACTTTATAGCATTCATACCATTGATAACATCGTTATGTGTATATTTAGTAAGAAGCCTTTTAAATTCTACGTTTATTAAAAAAACGAAAAACTCTATTTATACTAAAACACCAATTTTTCGGCTGTATTTTAAGTAGATTTCCTATCAAGGTGTTCAATATAGAAAACTTTAAGTATGAAGAAGTTACCCTTTATTTTCCTTATCTAAATTTTTTCATATAACATTCTTCTTTTTTTTACAAGAAGAAAGTATTGGGTTCGTGAAATTTTCGACTTCAGGTTTTCGACGGATTTATACGTTTTAAAAAGGTCCTAAACACGTTTTAATTGTTTTTAGAAAATGTATGTCCATGAGTCTATTTGTCTATATGTCTGTATGCGACAACCCACGAGTTACTGCGTTGAATAGGATGAAATTTCATATGAAGTTCTATCCTTATGTGAACTTTTACTGATTAGTTTTGGTCCCTTAGACTTTCGATTTATGTGAAGCTTATATCTCCATTTTTTGTGCGTAGAATTCAACAAGACATCAAATTTAGAATCCTCGCGATAGGAATAGATTGTCATTCAATACTAGTTACGGTCATCTGTGAGGGGGTGCGAAGTTCGATGATTTTTTTCAAAATGTGCGATGCTTACATCACCAGTTTAAATGTACAGAATTCAGCTTCATGCTTAGCACATAAATCGAACAAATCATCCGATATCTTTTTAATATGGGAATACGTTGTCATTCAATTTTTGTTGCTGACATTTAAGGAGGGTGCCGAAATTCGATGATTTTTTTCAAAATATGCGATGCTTACTTCACCAGTTTAAATGCACAAAATTCAATTTCATGCTTAGCACATAAATCGAACAAATCATCGAATGTCTTTTTAATATGGGAATTCGTTGTCATTGAATTTTTGTTGCTGACATCTAAGGAGGGTGCTGAAATTCAATGATTTGTTCGAAATATGTGATGCCTGCATCACCAATTTAAATAAACAGAATTCAACTTCATGCTTAGCACAAAAATCGAACAAATCATCGAATATATTTTTAATATGGGAATACGTTGTCATTCAATTTTTGTTGCTGACATCTAAATGGGGGTGCGGATATTCAATGATTTGTTCGAAAAATGCGATCATCTGCAGTTTAAATGCTCACAATTCAACGAACCTTTATCTTTACACTAGAATCCTCATTATGAGAATAGATTGTCATTTAATTTTGGTTGCAGACGTCTAAGAGAGTAAGCTGAAATTCGATTTTTTGCTTGAAATATACGGTGCTATTTGCTAAACATATATTTGCTAAATCGACGTAATTTCCTCTACTAATTAAATCATTTAATTGATTTATTTATACAGAATAAATTTTTTTATGACCACAACATACTAGTTCTCTATTGAGAAACTAGAAAGAAACCATAGATTATTTCATTGAGTTGTACTTATCGGTGTTTAGTCAAATTAAATAGATAATATAAATGCTCAAATATATATTGTACCTCAAATGTAAATCATCACTAAACACAGTTGTAGGAATTAATATAAAAAATATAAATAAAGGCAAAATAGGATCCATAAATATTTTTTTTTCACTAAGAAAAAAAAAGTTTTTATTAAATTTGTTTTATATATATATATTTTTTAAAATTGTAACATTTTATTCATTTATCTACGTTTTCCGCCCAGAACGAAAGAAAGTATGAATTTGGTTTTGAAATAAGTTAATGTTAGGGAAAGATTACTAAAACATAAAAATAATTTCGTTAACTTATATCGTACATTGAAAAAACTTATTTTGCTTCTTTTTTAAAATAGATTTTTACATTTCATCTATTTATTCCACATTGAGTAAATGAAGGTACAATTTTTATTTGCATATATATGCTTATGTAAAGATTTAAGATTTTATAAAACATCAAAATGAAATTGGTACTTCAATTCGCTTATATTTGGGAAAAAAACCCTTTTCATTTTCAAGATAAATAAAACTTATATTTTTATATATTTAAGTTATATATATATATATAATTACAGTTCTATATTATCAATGAACAAATTATTTTACTGTAGTTTTTGAGAATTATAGAGTAAAAACTGCATAAATAAAATTTTTATAGTTAATAAACTTCATAGCATTCATTGCTATGGAGAAGGTAATGGAACATATTTTTCTGGCTAAACCTTCTTTTTTTTTTTAAAATTTACCCACTTTCGATGTACAATTTGGAGTGGGAACTAGCTGTTGTACACATGTAATATCAGTACTTTAAGTTTTTATTTACTAATCTTATCACTTTTTATGTATTTATTTAAATTCGAATTTTGAAAAAAACGGACGAGAATATTTTATAATGTCCTCATACGAAAAAAAAAACGTATTCTTATTTTGATTTTTTTTCCAAAAATATAGCAACTATATTAACTTACAAAATTTTATCGAAAATTTCTCTAAAAAGCTTTTTTTTTTTTCAAATTACATTTTGTTAATTACGTTAGCTTAACTTCCATTATAAAATATCACCGTTAAAAAGAATGGCGATAGATCACCAAACCTTTTTATTGATCCAATTTTGTTGTTCAGTTTTATTCTGCCAAAAATCTTTACAGTTGGACATTAAATAAGATACGCCTTAATTGTAATTATCGAACGCTTTTCTCGAGCAGGTAATTTTATTCATTAGATTAATCTGAGTTGAAACGTATCAGGAAAAGCGATCATAAAATCAATATTTTTCGCAAAATAAATATTTAAAAGACAGCGTAGAAAAAGATAATTATTGATGCCAGGTTTTAATTACTTAAATGGCACTAAGGTAGAATACTTATTTCACTATATTTAAATACATTTTCACTATAGCAGCAAAGAAAAAATTGGTTAGGGTGCATTAGGATGTATCTAAGGCAAATATGAATGTTAGAGAAATTAAAGCACGTATTTGATTCAGCATAAAATTGGCTGAAGTTATGAATTTATTAAGAAGTTCTAAACATTGAAACGTCTGTAGGCAAGAATGGACTATCTCCTGTTACAGCATTTTGAACCGATTTTCAACAAAGGAGATTATACATTTTATTTCCTCTGTATGTCTACGCATAAGTCTTAAGTGGATGGCCTGATTTTCATATTTTTTTTTGCTGCTGTTGGAAATGTCTCGGTCTGCAGATGATCCCATTATCATATCATGAGAATGTAAAAATATGTTTGTCTGTCTATCTGTTTTTATGTCTTTTTGTTACTTTATATGCTTTAATTTTCATAAAAAATAAACAATCGCCACGAAATTTTATATTTTGTTAAGGTACACAGCATCACTTTATGTTTTTAAAGTAGTCGTCGTATTGCGTATAATATTTACAGGGACACCTCAAACTTTTAATACATTACCGTCTACTGCACGTCGAAATATGCGACATTGACAACAGTGAGATTTAAAATAAATGTAGATTACAGTCTTGCATCAGGTCGAGTAACCGGATTTTGTCTGATTCGTGGTTCAGGAAGGCTTAGCAAAAATTTTTGTTTTCATTGCGCCCAGGTTGACTCTGATTGTTTCGGGTTCCGGTCAATTTCGGGTTGATTTTGACTCTTAGAAGTTGGGTTTGGTAACCTGTTTTTTCAGAAGAATGTACACAATATTGTTTATGATAATATACATGCAGTAATTCTTATTTATAATCCTACAGTTCATTAAGTATTAACTTGACTTATAACTATGAAATGAGTATAGTTCTTTCAATCTAAATTTAAACAGTCTTTATTACTTACGCAACTACACAAAGACAAATATGAGATTATTCAATACTATAATGTACATATTTGTACACATAAACTTCAATTCACTTAGAATTACACTATAAATTCTTCATTTTACAATAATCGGATTATCCATTTTCATACTTGGATACCAAACTATGGAACAACAACATATTTCTTGCTTTCTTTTTATCTATCACGAGTCTTGTAATAATTTTGCGACATCACGTATCTATTAATTAAATCATTGAGTTTGTGTTATTGTGGCTATTGATGCATAGATGGATATTATTTAATTTTTTGTCCCCTCCCCCATATATATATATATATATATATTATATATATATATATATATATATATATATATATATATATATATGAATATAAATGGATATATATGTATCTATTTTTTTACATAACAGATAAAATTGATATTAGAAATATAATTGTAGAGTTTTTTTTTATAACTGCATTAACATATGTGGTCGAAGAGTGTCGTGTTGACTTCGAATATAATTTTCGAGTTCGGATCCGTATAAACCAAGCAAAATACTAATACATAATTGCCACAAAAATAAAAAAGGTGAGATATAATCCCTTGAAATCAATTATATTTTTTATTAAGCATAACTTGTGGTGAATTTAGACTTGAAAGTATCTACGTTCAATGGCTATTTTGTATAGATTTCAAGAAATTTAACATTGAAAGACTGTAGTACCCATCTGATACACTGCAAAAAATAAATGTTGATTTTACAGTATAAAACTGGCACCCCAGCTGCCAGTATTATACCGTAAAATTAACAGTATTAAACAGTAAAATAAGCAGTAATACGCTACCGCGCATGCGCGGTAGCGTATTACTGCTTGCACGGCAGCGTATTACTGCTTATTTTACTGTTTAATACTGTTAATTTTACGGTATAATACTGGCAGCTGGGGTGCCAGTTTTATACTGTAAAATCAACAATTATTTTTTGCAGCGTATGTGAACCACTTCCTTCCCCTATAGTGAAACTAGATAATGCTTAGAATGTCATTGATTAATTCGTCGAAACGGGCTTTAACTTAGTGAAAAGCAATATTAAAGTAAAATATACTTTCGATTTTTAGTAGTATTGGCTATTAGCCTTAAAACATTTTCATTATAGATATTTTCTATACAGCTCTTATCATGGAAAATACATTCATATATTGTACCAACCTTTATTGGTTAGCCAACTAGTCCAGGTTAAACTAGTCGTTGGGGGCCACCGTAATACTTACCCATCATGGATATGCATAATGTAAAATATTAAAATAAAAAAATGTAAACTACTTATAAAATGCATTGCAATTCAAATAAAATCGTGGCTTGATGACGTCACAAACTTTAAAGGCTCGATTACTGAATTGCTTGAAAGAGGTTTTTCCTTATAACTCCAAAAACAATAATCCTATTAACTAGCGGTTTATTGCATCTGATTAAGCGTCAAATTTCCAATTAAAATATATCTTTGAAGTGAAATTTGGATGAAATACAGGGTCATGAAAAATCGAAGAGTGTGGAAAATAGGATTCCAAATATCTCGGCAACTAACTATCCGATCGACTTCATGCTTTATTCAAAATTTATGTTTTTTTATTGTCTTTTATATTCATTTCTTAAAATAAACAATTTCGAAAATTTTTATATACCTTTCATCAGAACGAATATTTCGAGAGTCCGAAAAAAATTGTTCCGGTTAATCGAGGTTATTGAAATGAAATAGGCTTCTTCCCATTATTACATACTAAGTACATACCAAATTGCAAGTCGCTATCTCAATTTTTTCGGGAGATAGAGCGTTTACAGACACACAGACACACACACACACAGACACACAGACACACAGACGGACGGCAAATTTTTTTTTCTAAAAATATGTTTTTCGGAATCTCCAGTGTCTGAAACGTGTAAATCCGTCAAAAATTTTTTTTCGATTTTCAAAACGATTGCAAGACTTACCCTATACTACGTATGATGGGTAAGTAAAATTGTCGACTCTTTCATGGGCCCTGAATAATCTGAATTATGTATTTGCAGTTTCTTTTATTTAAAAATAAAAAGTATATCTTTATATTTCAGGGGAATCATAATAAACAGTGATAACCGTCTTTGTTATAACTATTTTTATTATCATCATTATTATTTATTAGTAAATTTAAAAAGTTACTTTGATACTTATAACATATCTCACACTTTCAGTCCGCATTTAATTAGAGATTAATTAAAGTGTATATATTTAGCGATATTTTTAGTGGAGTTGATAGTAATATAATAAGGAAATTAACAGAATCTGTGGTATAAATTTTGATGAACACTTAACTGAATCCATTTTATCCATTTTTTTTTCAGCCAGATAGTTATAGTTTCTCATAACTGGGCATTAAAAAAATAGGTGAAGTAGGTTAATTCAAGAATTGATCACACTGTAAAAAAAAGGAAATGTTTCTTAATCTACGAAAATACAACATAACCATGAACGAAAAGATATAAAAACTATTTCCGAGTTACCCAGCTTTCCGCAACGTGTTCTCTACCTTTAGAAACCTCAGAAACCAATATATTTCCAAGATTTAAAAGAAACAATTATAAAAACAAAGTTTCTTTTGCTACCACTGATTTTCGGAAACGTTTCCGAGTAATTTTTACAGTGTATTTATTAATCAGTTTTCTTAAGCCGGAATATCGGAATGTTATCAATTCTCAATTAAACATTTTCAGCAACATAATTTAATTTATACTTGCAACTAATAAAATAATATTAATGTTATTGCTCGTAATTTATCATGTTTGTCTGCAAAACATGTTTGTTGAACATGGTTATGTTTACTTGAGAATGGAGGGTATTCCATCTACGTCATGATCACGTGGTCCAGGCGAAGAACTTCTTGGGTAAAGAAAGGAAGGATCCGTAAACGTAATGTAAATCCCCGCCAGCCAACGAACAGTTCATTGGATAATGCAATAGTAGCTTCCGTTCTTATCAGTTAGAAATTCATTGGGTAAATTACCTGGTGCCACGTGACCGTTTTTAGCCTCGAGCCAGGATTTGGAATATCGTCCATTGATAGCATTCAAACACTCTGCATTCAGGGTTCAGAAAACTGATTAATACGCTATAAAAGTACTGGGAAACGTTTCCGAAAATCGGAGAAAACTAACAAATCTTGTTTTTATAAATGCTTCTTTAAATCTTGAAAATATATTAGTTTGTGAGGTTTCTAAAGATGAAGAACGTTTCTTGGAATCGTGGGTAGCTCAGAAGTGGTTATTGTATATTTTCTTTCGTGATTATATTACATTTTCCTAAATTGAGAGACAACTGTATTTTTTTAAAGTGCAGTCTCTCAAGCCATAAATACACATAGAAGCCCTTAATCGCTTTTGTAATCACTGAAAAATCAAATGTTAAATTAAATTCATGCAAATTCGTTTTACTTACCCATCATACGTAGTATAGTGTAAGTCTTGCAATCGTTTTGAAAATCGGAAAAAAAATTGACAGATTTACACGTTTCAGACACTGGAAATTCCGAAAAACATATTTTTAGAAGAAAACAAATTGCCGTCCGTCTGTCTGTGTGTCTGTAAACGCGCTATCTCCTGAACAAATTGAGATACAGACTTGAAATTTGGTATGTACTTAGTATGTAATAATAGGAAGAAGCTTATTGAATTTCAGTAACCTCGATTATTCGGAACTATTTTTTTTCGGACTCTCGAAATATTCGTTCTGATAAAAGATATATAAAATTTTTCGAAATTGTTTATTTTAAGGAGTAAATATAAAATTTAATCAAAAAACATTTATTTTGCATAAAGAAAGATGTCAATCGGATAATGAGTTGCCGAGATATTTGTAATTATATTTTCCCCACTCTTCGATTTTTCATGATCCTGTATTCCATTCAAATTTCAATTCAAAGATGTATTTTAATTGGAAATGAGCCGCTTAATCCGACGCAATAAAACTTTAGTTAATATGATTATTATTTTTGAGTTATAAGGATGTTTTTTTTTATGAAATTCAGTAATAGAGCATTTAAATTTTATGATGTCATCAAGCTAGGATTTTATTCGAATTTCAATGCATTTTATAAATAGTTCATACATGTTCTACTTTGATATCTTATATTATGCATATCCATGATAAGTAAGTATGACGGTGGCCCCCAACGACTAGTTTCGATTGATTTTACTTTGTACATGTTTTTCTTTCTTAAATTATTTCATCCTGTTGTTATTATTTTCATAATAAATTCCAGTGGGCAAACAAACTTAAATTTCTCAGTACCGTAATAAGATTTTTGCGTAAATGAATTTAAGAAAAAAAAAACTGTAAATGATAGATGTTTTTTGCTTCGAAATGCCATCAGCGGATTATGTAATTTTAATGCCAAAATGTCGAAAATAACGAACAGCTCATTTCATACTCTGTAAAATTATTTTTCACATGCTTGCTTTCATTTTTGTGAGACAGTTAATTAGTTTTCAAAAATAATTAAATTTTAAAAACAAATGAGACATAATTAACAGCTAGAAGGATTTTATTTTTTTCGCTAAAATGGACGTTTTAGCTTACAAGATAAAAAAAAATAATAACAATTGTAATTTTAAAATTTTTGCGATGTTCAAATTCTGAAAGTAATCGTTTTTGACAGCCATTTAAAAAAGTTTGGAAAGTACTTTAGCATAAAATCATTAAATGTAATTTTTAGAAATATTCATAGTTTGTAGTTTTTCTAAATTCGTCTTTTACTTCATTGTGAGTCACTTAAAAATGTTTATTTTGGTTTTAGACTTTAAAAAGCACATGAATGGTAATTCTACATTTTTACATTTTTACATTTTTACTGGTTTTTTTTTTTAAGTAATACAAGCTAGTATCAATATGAATAATACAAAATAGTAAATATATGATATAAATGCTGGACGATTACACCATGAAACATTTCTACATTAAAGACGTGAGTATAAAACATCACAAATTTACTGAATGGTGTATACAAAACGTTTGTATACATATACACCATTCAGTAAATTTGTGATGTTTTATACTCACGTATTTAATGTAGTAAATATATGAGTTTGAGAAACGTATTGAATCACGATAAAAACCCGATTACGGAAATATTCGCATATTTTAACATTTTGAAGGTGTATAACATGTTAATTTTGAAAAATTTTTCAATATCGCATTTAGTCCACATTACAGATATTATTATGACAGAATATAATAGCGGGCTTCACCCGCTATCAAGCTGATTTAGATATTCGAAAAGACGAGAAAAATAGACCGGTAAATTTTTACTTTATAAAAAACATGAATTTTTTTTTTTTTTGGTTGCTAAATGAAATTTATTTGGATTTATTAAAGAAAGGATAAAGTTTTTTGAAAGCATTATTAAACGAAACCCTTAGAGCGATCTTCGATCACACTTACCACACTTGTCTTAATTTCCTAGTGACATGCAAACATTAGAAATAATAATAATGTTTAGTAAAAAAAGTATAATCTTTACTTTAAGAGCAATGTATGAAATATAATAAATATTTCACCCTCGCAGGGGATTCATCGTAAGGTTTCATTCAAAATGAGTCCTGAGTCAGGAGCGAGACTACACTGTTTTCACAACTGAATAAAGGGGAAATTTCTTGGATAAAGTCTTTCTCACTGAGCGATAGGATTATCCAAAAGACAAAATTCGCATGGACGCATGTGGTAGGTTGCTTGTATATAAGAATGGCGACATACGGGATAAAAAATTTGATTGGTTAAGATGATTTCGGACAAAAACGAGTCGCCAAACATATTTGTTATACTTGTCTAACTACCCTAATCAAACCTCTCCAGCCGAGTATCACTAAGTTCTGGAATGTAGGTTAACCAAACTTTGGAGACAAGCTTCTGAGAACAGTCTGAGCATGCGCCTTGTGCTTATGTCGCCACTCTCATATAGAAGCACCCTAGTATGTGGAACGGAACTTAAGCATGGGAAACAACAGGGTTTCAACGAGACTATTGAATTGAAGACCTCCGGCTATAAATTTTACACTCTAAACATTCGAGTAATATAAACTATTCAGGATACACATGATACAAAAAAATTTACATACTTCTTGTAAATGGTTCTGCATTGTTAGTGTATTTGTCCATCTTATTTTAATTTAATTTTTGTCTTTTAGTTTCCTTAAAACTGCTAAGAATACAACGTAATAAAGATACGTGCCAATATTACAGTATGATATCGAAATGGATTACATCATGTTTCCATTAAAAAGAAATTTCTTTGTAATGTGTATATTTTTCGATACAAATTTTACATTTTACCTACTTCTGTGGAAAAAAAGAAACCGTAAGAAATATTTCTGAAAATTCATTGTAACCTCGTATATACCTGCGATTCTAGAAACCTTTCCGTTACATTCAGAAACCTTTAAGAGAATCAAAGAATCGGAAGGGAATAGATTTCTGAAATAAATCGAATCATGTTTTTCTCAATTTACGGCGAGTAAAAGAGCCGTTGTATTTCAGAAATTTTTCCATATATTTCGGAAACATTTTTTTTTCTAAGGTTTTGGACTGGCCCTTCTCTAAATGGTTTCTGAAGATAATAGAAAGGTTTTGTACTGGTCCTTCTTTAAATGGTTTGTGAATATAATAGGAAGGTTTTAGAATTATGGGTAGCTACGAAGGTTTACTAATTTTTCCTAAATAGCTCTGGAATATTTGCATTTTGTTCTGCATTTTTCTAAATAGAGTATTCACCTGCTATATGTCCAACGAAATTACAGGATGACAAAGAAATAAATTTCAGTGTATTTTTCAGTATAAATAATTTCTCGAATGTGTAATATATTAACGTTATATAGGACGTGTTCATGAAGGGGACGCTGATATCTATCCCCAGTATATCTGGTTCCATACGTCATTTTTCCGTCTAAGCAGTAGGGGATACATATCCAGCTTTTGAGCATTTCACTTTCTTCGAGAGTCGGATATCCGACCCCAGTATATCTGCCCCCATATCAGAAGGGGACATATATCCAAAACCAGACCATGTTACTTTCGTCGAGACCTGGATATCCATCCCCAGTATATCTGCCCCCATACGTCATCTTCACGTCACAGCAGAGGGGACACTTATCCAGTGCTACAACATTTTTACGTTCGTCGAGAGTTGGATATCCGACCCCTGTATATGCATCCCCGTACGTCATCTTGACGTCATAGAAGAAGGGGACATATATCAAGGGGTCACATATCCGATGCTTGGACTTTTTATTGTTGAGGAGAGCATTGGATATCCGACCCCTGGATATCTGCCCCCATACGTCATCTTGACGTCACAGCAGAGGGGATACATATCTAGTGCTAGAACATTTTCACTCTCGTCGAGAGTTGGATATCCGAACCCTGTATATGTATCCCCTTTTACGTACAGTTTTTATTTTTGCCGTGAACTAATATACGTCCTTTATTTATGTAGAAATCTGTAAACGTCATTCGGATCATAACACACCAATTATATACATATATATATACATAATTGAAATAGTATAAATATTGTTTGAATTATGTATTGTTACATTTAATATCAATACATAATTGAATTTTGTTATATATAATATATGTATTATGTTTTAACGTATTGAATACAATATATCTATTGAAATTTGTAATGTTAAAAGTATTTTTTTTAAATCATTTTTTCCTATTTTAAAATGAGTTATAGTTAGATGGCTAGAAATTATTTTCAAATGAAAAACTATATATATTATGGCTGATTTTCCATCTGTGCCTAATTCCTGTTGATAGCACATACGAATAAAACAATACCGAAAAATAATGTCGATTGCTCAAATTATAAAACACTTTCCAACTATTTTTACTTATTGCATTTATCCACCTTAAGTTTTTCGAAATACATTCTGTACTTTCATGCAATGCTAAAGATTAAATAAATTTCTTTGAATTTGTTCGAGAAAAACATGATCAAAATGTACTTCAAATAAATTCTGCCACTAGACCGTAATATGTGTCCGAATTCTTTCGTGTACCCCGTGTCAAAATTATAAATGCTAGATATAGCATTTTTTTTTAAAATAAGGAATATGCTGTATAGTATTTCTTACGACCCTTCTCAAACCAAAGGGATGTGCTTACTGACACATTTCTGAAATCATTTTTGTCCAGAAACGCATGAAATTTGGCAGGTGTTGTTATTGAGAAACAATGTAATCAAAAGAGGTTTTCCATTTTTTTGGTAAAGACAGAAGAACTTTCTTGAAATGCTGTCAAAGTCAGTGTTTTAAACAGAATTCCCTACGTGGAAGCGCGAGAAAGAGGATATACTTGTCACGTGACAACAATCACTTATCACTCGATAGGTAACTTATTTGCCAAACGTTACTCGATTGCAAATCCTTTCAATAATCAGACGTGCCAATTTTATACCTTCAAATTTAAATATGAGTTAGAAATTGTCTCAGAAAGTTCCACATTGTTGAGCAACGAATTTGAAAACTACCTTAATGACATATATAAATTTTGTGGTTTTTATTTGTTAATATTTTCCCGAAAGTTAGAGCACGAACGGACAGACAGTAAAAAAAAAAAAATCATAAATTCATGCTCAGGGGTCGGAAAAACTAATTTTTGTTTGTAGCGAACTACAACTACAACTACTTTATAAAAAATGTAGTTAACTACAACTACAACTACTTGTTTTAAAAAGTAGCGACTATAAACTACTTTTCAAAAGTAGTCACTACTTCGCTACTTTTCGCTACTTTAGTTATCATCGCTAATTAAATACACCGCAAACTATTTTTCCCTATAGACAATATTGCAACAGAATTCTTTTGAATGTCCCTGTAAGCGAGAAATAAACGCTACACACTTCATTTTCTATACTGAACATTCAATGGTAAACTTCAATAACATATAAAACTTTCATGGCAATCTGAGTATATTTACGAGAGTTAGAGCACGGGCAGACAGAAAAAGCGAATTCATAGATACTTTTTAATTATTTTGAAAAGTGTTAAAAAGAGGAAATTTGAAAACAAAATTGTAATAATCTTACAAATGTATGATAGTGATATAGCCCAGTAACGCTTAAGGTGGTTCTCAAATTCCTTACTCAACAACGCGAAACTTTCTGATACGTTATCTGACTTATTTTTAAACACAAAGGCATAAAATTTGCAGGTCTGACTATTGAAGCGATTTGGAATCGAAATGAGTTTTTCTTTTTTTGATAAATAAATTACTTATCAGGTTATAAGCGTTTCGTGCCACGTTTTTTTCGTTTCCCCTGCTGCGGCATTGGAAATTCGGTAGAAAACGCCGAGTTTGACAGTGTTTTCTGAAAAATCGTCTGTCTTACCAAAAAATTAAATAAAATAAAGAATAGTGGAAAAGTCTTTCGGTTACAAATTTTCTGAATAAGGACACCTGCATTTTCATACGTTTCCGAACAAAAGTGAATTAAAGAATATGTCATAAAGTAGCCAGTTTGAATTTGAGAACAACCTTAACCCCTTCGCGACGAGAGTCCTTTACAGAATTTTTAATATTTTGCCACCGGTTTTTCAAAACAGAAATTTTCGCCTAATGGAATCTCAGAAATGCTGTCATTAAATAAGGCAAAATTTACAATAAAAAGTTACTGGTGGGAATAATCGAGGTTTCTGAGGATTCATACACTCAAAGCAGTTTTTCCAAAAAAAAAAAAAAAAAAAAAAAAAAAAAAAAAAAAAAAAAAAAAAGGTTAACATAAGAAAGATTATTTTAAAACTAAAATTATTCTTAAAAAATTATGGTTCAAAATGCATGTTAAAAAAATCCCTGACGGCTCGGCCTATAGGCTCAGGTAGATTTCGAAGACGCAGAGCGAAGGGCACCTATTTACTGGGAATTTGCAGAAGAAAGACCTTTTTGCCATGATGCGGCATTTGGAAGCACCCACTTCGAAATCTACCTGTGTCTGTTAGCGGGGCCCGGAAGGGATATATATATATATATATTGTTAAACTTGGTCTTATAAAAAACTTGTCAATATAAAAGTTTTAGATAATATTAAAAAGATTTATAATAAACTAGCAAAACCCACGGCTTTGCTCTTGTAATTCTTGAAAAATTTCAAGTGGTATTAGTTGGCTTATTTTCATTAGAGGAAATTTTACTGCCACAGATAATTCAGAAATTACTTATTAAGCCACACTAATTAAGCAAATTTCTGGCACATTTTCTGACTAATTTGTAAGCATAAAAGCATGAGACTTGCTGGTATGACTTTTGAAGTGATATTTAACCGAATAGCTTTTAGATTTGCCGTTAAAAGAATTGCATCTTGAGTTATAAGTGATTTTTGTCCCAGCACAGCAGTTTTTTTTTCCTTTCCTGTGCGCTGTCGCGTCTGGAAATTCGATTTAAGACGAACACTTTGACAGCATTTTTTGAAAAATCTGCTGCTTTTACCGAAAAACGGAAAATGAGTTTCGATTACATTAGTTTTTTAATAAGAGCATCTACCAATTTGATACGCTTGGAGACAGAAATGATTTTTAAAAAATGTGTCACAAAGCAGCCAGTTTGGATTTTAGCTTTAAATAACGAGTTTTAAAACAAACCTTCTCTCCCTCATCAGAAAAAGCTTCAAGAGTTCAGAATAGATTGAAAAAGCAATTTTGAATCATTGGTATGTTTCTTTAAAAAATATAAATATTAAAATTAAAATTAATAAGATGAACGAACTGACCTCACAAAAATTTTCAAATGCATTGTTTTCTTCAATGTTAACGTTTAGCATACGGCAAACTATTTCTGACATATCGCTTGACTACGGGAGAAAATGGCCATTGTAACCCACCCCCCCTTTTTTTTCTTAAGAGATTACTTCACTCAGACGAAAACACCCGCTCGCTAATGTTAATCTATGGAGGAAATATTTTAAGATATCTCGTTCGCATTTCAATGTTTTTAAATGATTTTTTTTTATCATTGGATGGTTGAGGTCAATCTCTATGCATGCTCCTTTGTACTTTTTCGATTTTGATTACAAGCTTTTTATTAAGATACTTTCACTTTCGGAACCGGTTTCGAAAGTGAAAGTATCCTCAATAAAAAAAACTGCAACAAAAATCGAAAAAGTACAAAGGAGCGTGCATAGAGATTGACCTCAACTATCCAACGCAAAAAAAAAAAAAAAAAAAAAAAAAAACATTTAAAAATACTGAAATGCGAACGAGATATCTTAAAATATTTCCTCCATAGGATTAACATTAGCGAGCGGGTGTTTTCGTCTCAGTGAAGTAGTCTCTTAATGATCAGTCACCGCAGGTTATATGAGCAGAGCTCAATCGTTTAGACACATGTGATTGTCATTAGTGGGTTGTGAGAACGCTAGGGATTTTCATTTCCCTAAAAGAAAACTATTTACCTGACAGAAGCAATCTCGTTAGTAAATAAGTTTTAAATGAATGTTATGAATGGTATGATGGAAATTGTTTTTTTTTTATGAAGTAAATGTCATTAAATTCAACTGATTACCTTTGGCAGTAAGTGTGTGTAAATCGAATAATATAAATTGGTCTTATTTAGTAACTAAAAAGCAAAGTAAATTTACGAAGAGAATTTTACTAAGTTTCTAATAGCAGACTTGTTTAAAAAATTTAAAAATGTAATCATAAAATACATAATATTGAAATACGTAATCACCTTTGTCAAATATTTATTCATTATAACTGTGAAAACGGAATCGAAAATTACAAAAAAGATTCCCCTTTATATAGGTTTCTGTCTTAGCAGGTATACTTGTTGGTATTATTTTTGTTGCAACCGTGTAATTTTCTCATTTAAGACAAAATTCCATTAAAGAGATATTTCATTTTTCCAGATTTATCCTAGTTGTAGTATTACAAATTATTACAATTGAGGCATTTAAAGTCATAGTGGTACGAGTTACATTATCTTAAGAAATCAAAAACCAGGATTTACTGTAGACATAACAATGAATTTCAATATCGTAAATATTTCCGTGTACTATTAAGAGCAGTTTCATGGTATTTATAGATTGATATGTCTAGATACTTTCCTGAATCTAACGTTAATTTCAAAATTATATGTAACTCAAAACAAAAAAAGAAATAAATGAGCTATCGCACTGTGAGTGGATTTTTTATCAAAGTTTGTGAGGGTTAAAATGAAATTGAAAATGAAATTTTAAAATTGTGTGATTTGGAGTGTGTCACAAGATAGTCAAGAGCAGTGTTGTAATAAGTTTAAAAAAAGTGGGTAAGCGTGATCGAAGATCGCACAAAGGGTTTCGTTTAATCTTCTTTCAAAACACTTTATCCTTTCTTTAATAAATCCAAATAAATATCATTTAGCAACAAAAAAAAAAGTCATGTTTTTTATAAAGTAAAAATTTACCGGTCTATTTTTTCGTTTTTTTTTCGAATATCTACTCTGTCATAATAATATCTGTCATGTGGACTAAATGTGATATTTTAAAAAAAATTAAAATTAAAATTAAACATGTTGTGCACCTTCAAAATGTTAAAATGTGCGAATATTTCCATAATCGGGTTTTTATCATGATTCAATACGTTCCTCAAACTCATATATTCTCTATTACTCATATTGATACTCGATTTGTATTATTCTCAAACATTTGAGAAATACGTTAAACTTCCGATATGACATCAGATTAATTTTCTTTTTAATTCTTTGATGACGTAATATTAATCTGCTTTCTGTACATACGCATACTCATACTCCTTGTATTATTGAGAAATCTTTGAAAATTTCCGTTTTATTACCAATATGCGTCAATAATTTTTATTTCATATTAATCTTTTTTTCAATTGGTGAAACTTTTTATTTCATTTTCATTTTTCACTTGGAAATCTTTCAATAGAAAATTAATCATTGTAGAAATAATTTTATTGTGGATTTTTAATTGTTAGCAACAGCTATAATGGAAAATATTAAAATTTAATAGGAAAAGTCTGTTATATTTTTTTTTATAAATCTCTGTTTATTAAAATAATACGATACCGATCGAAGAAACATTCGAATTCACAGAAATGATCAGAATTTATGATATAATTTAGGAATAACTAAAAGCTTTATATTTAAGTAAATTGGGAAAAAAAATGGATTAAAGGGGAATTTAAAAGAATTAACAATACATATTATTAAGGAATAAGTAATTAGTGAAACTAGTGTTAATTTAGTATAAAAGAGAGAAACATCGCGAAGGAAGATTTAATAATGTAACATATACAGATCATAAGATATGGATACTGTTTAGAAATATGAAAAAAGGGGTATTTTTTAATCTGGATGCATATAAAAACCTTTCAATGCACACAATAGTTAGTGGATACTCTTTAAAATTAAAAGAGTGTATACATATTATATCGCAAATATCTAAAACAGTAATAATTATAAAATTTTGTTTTATCTTTTTTATAATTTTAAGCATCGAAAACTTTTTTATATACACAATTGTAAATTTTAGCGCTCGGAGATACTACAGTAACTGAATCAAAGGATCTTACTCTTGAAAGACCCACATACAACTGACCGTGGCTAAAATTTGGATTTGAGCAATCTAAGCAAATGTTTTTAAAAGCTTAACCTTGAGCTTTTTTTATAGTTATTAACCAATTAGGAAATTGTATGAATTGAATGTAAAAGGCAAATTATTGTCTGATGGAATAAGTGGAGAATGAGATAAGCTTCATTAATATTGAAATCTTTTTTTTTTTGTTTCCAGAACATTATTCTGCAAGTTACTATCTAGGACACCCATCCTGGACGCCAGCCGGTGGGCATATGGACTAATGTCCAGGCGGTAAAACCCCCACTTCTATACAACAAAACCCAGCCGCCGAAATCGGCCAAGAACAACAATTACTCATACAGAATACGTTCACAATAAATTCCAAAATCAGAAAAAAAAAAAACATTGGGCTCATCGCCAGCAAAATTAAAAAATAACAAAATACTAATTTAAACTAACTAAAATCCTACAAACACAAACTGAATCCTAAAATACGCAAGCTCTCTAAAACTATGCTGTAACTAAAAAAATAACACTAATCCGAAATACACAAACTCATAATAACGTTCTTAGCACTTTAACAAACATGAAGAAGTACAACATGCCTTGGTACAAAAATTAGCAGCCAGACACTATTATGCAGGAAAGTCCAAAAGTCTACTATTCATAAGCTATGATTAACATACTGGTTGCCCAGGTCTCGACGAAAGTAACATGGTCTGGTTTTGGATATATGTCCCCTTCTGATATGGGGGCAGATATACTGGGGTCGGATATCAGACTCTCGAAGAAAGTGAAATGCTCAAAAGCTGGATATGTATCCCCTACGGCTTAGACGGAAAAATGACGTATGGGGGCAGGTATACTGAGGATAGATATCAGGCGACTCGTTCATGAACTACAAAATTGCTGGAATCAAGAAACATTACGGCATAATATCGGAACATACTACATTGTATTTTCTATTTATGTAATATGCATATTTACTTCGTAATATTTATATTTATTTTTAAGATGCAAGTGATCATCTATATTAAAATAATTAAAATATTTTTAGATTTTTTAAAAACTATTAACTTTTAAAAACTAAGTTTCTATACAATATCTAAATCGGTGGATGTTGCAATATTTGTTGTAATCTATTTTTTGTCTTTTATTTGCTGTAATCTCTTTGTAATGCACGACGTTAATTTGTTATTACTTAAATTTACATATTTTTTGCAGGGATTTCCTGGAGAAATGTGCCAAGTGCAATTCACAGCTGATTAAAATTAAGTATTATAAATGAGTTCTTTAATGAATGGAATTTGTTGTAAAGTAATTTGATTAAAAGAAAAAAAGATTGTTACTGAATAATTATTCTACGACACTGAAAAAGTTAAGTAATTTCAGCGAAAATAAATGTTTTATATACACGAACGGAAGAAAGATTTAAGAATTTGATCGATAATAATTTTTCCGGTTTTCCAATATTTCTTTATTTATTACTTTTTGTCTGTCTAGAAACTTTTTTTTTTTCAAAATCCTCATTAGTGATAAAAACTCACCATTTTTTAAAAATTCATTTGAATGTCTATGTTTTTTTAATTACATATAAGATTTCACAATATAAAAATAATTAAATAAGCTATGGGATGCACTGTTAAAAGTGTACACTTAAAAATAAGAAAAATGCGTCACATACAGGTTCGAGTAATTAAATATCAGTTAAAACAAAATACATGTACTTTTTTTTATATTTTTACTTTCAGCGCACATATAAAGAAAATGTGGTAGTCAGGATGTATGTGTGTGTGTGTAAATAAATACGATAGCAGCAGAATTTTGCGTTAATTTTGATGAGGCGAAAATCATATTTCCTTTTAGTTACCCATTTGAAAACATGATCAGAGAATCAATTGAAATCATTGCAGGTGAACATAACACCTGCAACGATAATTTATCTCATAATATCCCTAAAATCTGGTATAATATTTTTAAAAAGTCTTAATTTGTATATTTTTGCGATGTTTTAATTTTTTACCTCTTTCACCATGAACTTGTTTGAACGCAATCCACACTTGATGATCTTCAATCGAACTTTCGATTCATCTCCAGATTTTTTCGTTTTATATTTTCTTATGAACTCACTGGATGACACCGCTGCAATTTTCCTATCATGTAATTGGTCAAGACTCAACAAATTTTCTCTCATACAAGACGTTTTCGTTTGTAGACTTTTAGATCAGTTCAACATCATATTTTATCCGGAGGACGACTAAAGAAGCTGTTCGAAACTTAGTTATTATGTTTAGTTCTCTAACTGTAAACATTCACATTTTAATTTATGATTAATCCCTCAACAACTTTGTTTAAACACATTTCTGTGACTTTTATGATAAAATGCTGAAATTTTGTACATGACCTTATTAGTGCATGGGGCATATTTTACTCATTGGGAAGTATTTTGTATGGAAACCGTATCAAAATTAAATTTTCTATTTCTTCAAATTTAATCCCCTGGAACTTTTAATCGATTTCATAAAATTCTGAGCCTTTTTTTACATAACTTTGTAATTTAGAATATATGTCTATGGTCAATATTTAAGGAATAAAAACAGAGGTCAATGTTTTTGGAACACCCCGTATAGTTTGCTTTTATATAACACTTCAATTTTACGAATACATACTCATGTATGCACAACATACTCATGTATGTACAACATACTCATGTATGTACAACATACTCATGTATGTACAACACATGATCAATCACTGTGCCTCAAGAACTATTAATAAAACGAAACACATGCTGATTTGACGCTTTTGCCATAAGATGTAGTTCGCTAAATTTGATGAGCGCTAAAGTTTGATGTGATATGCACTTTCTCAGTTATTAGGACAAAATATTTTCGAATGGCACATGCATCTTTACTGAACAATTTATCTTTGAATTTATAACATAGAAAAATACAAAAATTCTATTTATATTTATCCGCAATGTTATTTATAAGTAAGTATGATTACGTATATTTGAAATTGTGCACTTGGTTATCACACATGAACTAAAAAAATGTGTAGATTTAGGTTCTCATTTATAAGTAGAATTTTTTCATTAGTGTAATACAGAGGAGCCAAGATCTCGCTAATCTTCCGTAATATGTGGGTTAATTTAACCCAAGTTGAACACGTTTTGCACCAGAATTTTTTTTTAAGAAATGAAAGTTAATTACATTCCATGTAGAAATCTAAAATTAACTAAATAAAGATTCGTCAAATAATTTTGCTGGTTCGAAACGTTGTTAAATTGGGTCAAATTAATACACGTATTACGGACGATTAGTGAGAGCTTAGCACCTCGGGTGTAATATTGAACATATATGAAATAGGTAGTTAAATATGAAGTTGTTATATATTTTAATATGCTCATCTTATGAAAGTATTACACTTTTAAGCGTTATAAAAAGTAATTTTTTATTTTGCTAACTTCACCTACGAATTTAACTGCCTTTTCTAGGAATTAAAACCTAAAAAACGTGACTCTGAAGCTCATTGAAAAATTATAATTAATTTCTCCAGAGTGACACTTAAATGTCATTTAGAGAAATGACCGTTTTACATATTCTTTACAACTTTTCTAGGAAAATAGCTAAATTCAACTACGAGGGTTGATCCAGAAATAAGGTTCCCAAAGAGTTCCAGCCGCACGGGAAGGTGCGAGGCGAAATACGGCTACAGCGCTGTGTGCGGCTGTTCCTGCACTCGCGATTCCCCCGTCTGCGCTTCGCTGCGCCGCTCATTCTTGGCTCAGGAACAGTCCGAGATGGAGGTTCCCATTGTTGATCCCGCCAAGTGCGAGATCGTTCCATAATTCGCTTTTTACACGCCAAAGGGACTCCACCCGTCGAGGAACCGCCAGCGAGGACGACTGACAGCTGGTGTAACTCAGCTGCACGACAACGACCGATCTCATGTCTCCCGTCAGACCCAGGACCTTTTAAAACAATTTGGGTGGACTCTCATGCCCCAACCACCTTACAGTCCGGATCTTGCACCTAGTGATTATCACTTTTCCCCCAAATTAACGGAACACGTCGGTGGCCAAAGCTTCCGGAGTGACGAAGACGTCAAAGAAGAAGTGAAACGTTTCCTCAACACGTTGGCGCTGGAGTTCTACGACATTGGGATACAAAATTGGAGCACCGTCCACAAAAATGCGTAGAAAAAGATGGCGATTATGTAGAGAAATATAGCAAACATTCTTCTTTCCAACGATGTAAATAACCATGAGAAAAAACAATGTTGTCTATTTGTAAATTTGATGGGAACCTTATTTCTGGATCGACCCTTGTATAAATAAATCTTATCAGCAAGACTTTTCTTGATTATTTTTTAGAAAAAGATTTTTTTAAATTTTCTAGATCAACTTTGAAATAAAGATATGAATTTATCACTTTATGTTAGAATTGTTAATATAAAAATAAATGATTAAAAATTGCATATTTTTCAAAAACACTAATTGTTTAACAATTTAAAACAAACTGTAAAAATAATAATTATGTCAATGTATGGATTCAATAAATTGATTATATTTTCCGTTTAACACTAGAATCGCGAAGACGTGTCATTTTGACCGGTACCGTTGTAGATTCGCACCAGAAATTTTTTAATAAATTAAGTTAAATATACACTGCACAAAAATAAGTTAATAAGTTTTAAATATTAATTCTGGTGTAAAATATTTTTTATAAAACTTGAGTAAAATTTTTCGCGGTACTAGTGTTAAAAAATTAATTACAGAGAAAATTGTAAAATTAGTAATTATGTCGGATTCAATAAATTGATTAAATTTTTCGTCTTAAAAAATAAATTACAGCCCATTTTTAATACCCATTAATAACCATTTTTACTTTTTAATTAAGTATTAATTTATATTTTAAGTTCTTAAGAATATTTCTACAATAATTGTGAAAAATAGTGAAATTTATTATGATTGATTTTTATCTAAAATATTTTTTTAGAAAATCTTATTATGATAATTAATATCGTACTAATTAATTCTCATAAATTTTTGGATAAGGTAATTAAAATTACCTTGGCAGATTTTTGAGAGGATCAAACGGTATATAGATGTATTTTTTGAATTTTCATAAATATAAAAGAAAATTATTAACAATACTATGAAGTATATGAGAAAGTAATTTACAAATAATAGATAGAAAAAAACTAATAATAATGATGATAATATTATATCAATATTTGAACCTAATATATTAAATGCTTTTTCGAAAAAAAAAATTAATTGTCTGTTATTTCTCAAATAAAATAATATAATTTACATTCTTCAATTATATTAGACAACATTGAACAGCTTTTCGTGTCTTTTAGGAAGTTTTTTGATACATAGTTTGTATTATTTAAATAAATGTAATTGTTTATGAAAGTGTTTTAAAAAATCTAAAAATCTATTTCAATAGTGTAATTTTTTTAATAATTTTAATTCCATGAAAAATTTCAGAACCAACGCATATTCCTTATTATAAAGTTAAAAACGTCGAGAAAAGAATTGCGTTTATTAAGTTCTTCTTTACGTTTAAAGAGCTTTAAAATTCTTTTTCTAAAATCACGCTTTAGATAACCTGCTGCACAATAGCAAATTTTAAATATTTTTTAAAAGAAAAAAGTCTTAACAGTATAAGTAGTAATATTTTTTCCCGTTAAAAACTTATATGGGTCAAGAGGCTATAATTATTTATCTAAATTTTGGATGGTGCTCGTGTTTAAAAGAAACACTGCATATCTTAGACTAGTATCTTACCCTGAAGAGTGTACTTTAATGCGCTTAAAGAGTTATTTTTCAACGTGAATAATAATTATTTTGTAATATAATAAAAAAAATGGGTTTAAGTAAAAACTCACCAGAAACCTGTGACATCAAAGATTCAACCGTGTAAATAAAATTGCACATTATATTCTATCATAAAAATATGTTTCATTTTTTAAATATAATGATTGCAATCGCAAAAAAAAATGTCTATTAGAGCGTGCTTAATTTTAAATTTATTTTAGAATTTTGCGCTTATTATACTATTTAAAAAATCATTAAAACTTATAAAAGAAACGAGATGATGCAATAACATTAAAAAATATTATTAGTTTTAATATTTTCAATTTTGATATACATTAATGCAATTTGAAAAAATTATGCAAAGTTTTCTTAATTCGCATAGATAATAGAATCTGTTTGTTAATGTTTTAGTAAATAAAACATTTCTTCTTTCTAGTAGCTATTAGAACTTTTTGTTAAAGTTTTAGTAATTAAAGCTTTTGAGTTGTTAACGTACTTCAGAAATAGTTATTCTACTCGTGATTGAACTCACATGAAGGATAAAAAACAAAACAAACAGAGTAATAATTATTGAAATTATTTAATTACCATACGAATTATACAAAAAGTCTCAAAAAGATTTAAAAAGCGTTATAATTTTTTACCGGATGAAAATTAGTAGGCAATGTGAATTGCAAAAATGTTAAAAAGAAGGTAGAAAATAAGATTATATTACTGAAATAAACGCCCCAAATTTTCAAAAAATTGCACCTTTTAAAATTTTACAGAATTAGTCATTTAGACTTTTTTTTTCACTTTAACAAGATAATTACAAAAACTATCTTGTATTAACAGATTATTTTTAAAACAGAATGAGATATGCTTAATTAAAAAATGGCCACTGTGAATGGAGACCATACAGACTGAATTTGACCTAATCTGCCAAATGAAATGGGTGTTAGAAAAGCACATGTGGAGCTTAAAACAGCATAGAACCCTGTCCCATTTTCTAACCGTTTGCAAGTTACAGCTGATAAAAGAAAATGCGTAGAGTATATGTAAAGTCAGTAAAAAAACACAAATTCCCGAGGTTTCTAAGAAAACCCAGAAGCAAAACAAACTGATATTTGGAAAGAGCAGAAAAATCCTATAAGATGGTACCATTTTTTTAACGGCGAGCTACAAGCATTTAAACATTAAACATTGACGAAGTGCAAAATCGAATTGCCACCAAAAATTTTAACCGGCTATATCGCAGATACTCTTCTGTCTAAAATTAGTCAATTTTGCCAAAATCTTTACTATACTACCAGATTTTGAATGAGCCTACAAGAAATCATGTCGGTGTTCTAGTTCAATAGAAGTTCAGTCGTTTTTTTGCAATACATCACTGTAATCATTCGGGATGGCATGCTAAATTCACACACTAGGCATCTTTGCGATCAGCAATATCCATTTGTAAGGCAAAATTCATCGTTCCAAATGCAATGTTTGAGATTAACTGTTTCATTTGGAGAGCTTGTCGATAACTGAGGGATAAATCCACAGTGAGCGACCCAGGATGTTAAAACCAGAAGAAACTAGAGAGAAAAGAAAGTTAATAAAAGGCCAAAAAGCCAGAACTGTATGTATATCCCGAAAGGCTCTATAGAACAGAATAGCACAAACCACTATACCTCATATCCAACAACAAAGATTGGAAAAGCAAATATACTTCCTTGAAAAAATGTGACTTAATTCATTGAAATTCCCACTGCCGAAACTGTATACTCGATGCAACTTTTTGAGCTGCGTCACGACGAAGTCACACCAGGAGTAAGTAAAACCAGATATAATAATTGACAAAAGATATTAACAATGCATGTAATATTAATAATGATAAAACTGAGCTGCGCCGCCAGTCGCCTGAAGGTGACCGTCAGGCACATCAACCACCGTACCCAAGTTCTGGAGAACTTTTAAAGCTCACGACCTGGAAAGTTCCTGTATACGCTATGGCCGGTGGGGACGTCGCGAAATTTATTTTATACTCACTTTTATTAATATTTAAAAAATCATTATCGCATTTTTTTATTCCTGCATCGCTTTCCTGTTAAATGTTTTCTCCCACCAACCCATTTCTCTTGTATTTTACTTGAGTCTTGTTTGCGCCTAATAAAAAGAGATACCCATCTTTTGAAATGCATTACTTATGCTTTATGTTTTATAAAGAAGTTTCTACTTTTTTATTGCGAATAACACCAATTTAAATAACATCTTGTTGTAAGTAAAAAAAAATAATTTCAAATTCAACTAATATTTTTTACTTACATGTAATTTTCTTTTATCATGGCTCGATATCTTTTTTATAATTTTATATCAAAGTATATTTTTTTAAATATACATTTAAAAAATCATTATTCCTGTTATTTGAATTTTTTTAAAACAAAATGAAACACAAAATGGGCACAAAATGGAAAGCAAATTTTATTTTGCTTTTCGAAGAAGTAGTTATATTAAGAGAAGTAATTCTCAGTTCTAATAGTTTACATCCCCCCCCCCCCCCAAAAAAAAAAGATCATAGTAAAAAAAAAATTCTAATTACCGTTACATGCTTTTTAAAATCTATAGCGTGAAATAAAAATCATTAGGTGTCTCACAATGGAATGACAGAAGAATTTAGAAAATACATTTGCGAAATATGAAATATTTTTATAAATTATATCTAATGATTTTATAATGATATTATTATTATATTTTCCACATCTTTTGCCTATAAAGAAGAATTATTTTCACATTTTCAGCGTCATAAAAATTGGATAAATCAATTCTTAACTCTGTGATCGCCGAGCAAACGGGCAAAATTGTAATGTTGTTTTTTCTAATTTTTTTTAAATGGTAAAAAAACATGATATAAAAAAAACTTAATTACGTATATGAATATAATTCTTGAGACGATTAATCATTGCTTAATGTTTTAAAACTATATTATATTTGTAGAATTATATTAATTTAAATAATGCTAGTATTGCAGTGAAGCCTACAGCATAGTGGACAGATATATCCGATCATGCACTGCAAAAAATAATTGTTGATTTTACAGTATAAAACTGGCACCCCGCTGCCAGTATTATACCGTAAAATTAACAGTATTAAACAGTAAAATAAGCAGTAATACGCTGCCGTGCAAGCAGTAATACGCTACCGCGCATGCGCGGCAGCGTGCCAGTTTTATACTGGGTGCCAGTTTGTGCAGCTGGGTGCCAGTTTTATACTGCAAAATTAACAATTATTTTTTGCAGTGTGGCGTTGAAAAGGAAGCATTTTTTTTTTCTTTTTCAAGCAATATATTTACTATAATAAAAGATTTTGAAAGTAAAACCCAGTTCTTGTAGTTTAAAAAATATCCTCCTTCACATTGGGAAAAATAAGTCTGATTATCACTCATTTGTTTTTTAATCTAATTTAAAATTTTGAAAACTAATTAACTATCTGAAGATATTCAAAAGAATAATTTAGAAAATTATTTTTTCGATAAAAAAATAAGCAGTACATTATTTTTGATACCTTAACATTAATAGCGAAACGAAGGTTGGTGACATTCCGTAAGATGATAATGTATGCGAATTCTTTTGTGCAGCCCTATATATAATCTGTAGATTTAAAAACATACAGCGAAGTATGCTAAAACTAAATTCTGCTAGAAAACACATAACGCAGTTGAAAACTCATTTGTAACAATTAACACCCGTAGACGGTAATGTATTCTAATTCTTTTATACTCTACATTTTTTATACACACCACACATATTATGCTCAAATGTAATTCGACTATAAATCATATAATACAAACTGAAAAGACACTTTCATCAATAACCGCCCGTAGACCTATAATGCATACAATTGCTTTTGCGTAGCCCTGTGTATGAATTTATTTAAATTATCCAATCATCTCATAGTATACTAAAATATAGTTTTGCTGGATAATGCCTAACACAGTTTAAAACACACTTTAAACAATTCACATTGACGTCCATAGGTACATACCCCCACAGGACTCACGAATTCTTTTGTGAAGATATATAACATATAGAATTTTACACGAAAAATAATGTACTAAAATTTAGCTGACCATAGTAACGCATACTACAGCTGAAAATTCATTTGGAAGAATTATCGTTCACAGTGTAATCGAATGTTTTGTGTGACTCTGTAAATGGACAAAAAATGCATCTCAGCGATACATATAAAATTCTAAATACTTGTAGTTGTGTTGCTGTGCAGCATCATTGAAATGTACTACAATTACTAACATGGACCACCATGTATCCGAATACTTTGAGTATCCCTATAAATGAACTTTAAATGCTAGACACTACACTTTCTATAGTAAACATTCTATAGTAAATCTCAAAAACATATATCAATTGTATGGCAATCCGAGTATATTTAAAAGAATTGCGCTACAGTTAAACCGAAGACAAACACTTTTCAACTATGTTTGAAAGAGTACTCACTTTTTACTTTATATACAAACTAGCTAACCCGCCCGGCGTTGCCCGTGCCCGAGATAATTACAATCTCAGAGAAAGGCTTTAACCCCCTCCTTCCCGATACCCGCAAATATAATGAATAACTTTATTTTATTAGTATAGATAGTAGAACATTTTCACTTACCACTTTCAATAGTTTAATTGTTAAGTCTAATGTTTAGATTTTTTGTTGTTGTTTAAGTGTGGAAAATGTTATTAAAACTTTTTTTCTTATTTTTAATACAGGGAGTTCCGTGAATGCTCCCTATAACTGCACAAAGAAAAGTTGGCATTAGCTGTCAGAAAATTTTATATTTCAAACAAGCTTGCTGAAGTATATATATCATAAAAAATTGCCAATTACGAGTGATTTATTTTCAGTTAATCACATGGAAAATTAAAATTACTAGATACCTAATTTTTTAATGAGCCTTATTTTCGTAATGTATTCTTCATTTGCGGAAGTTAACTTTTCCTACATAATCCTCGTAAGTAAATATAACCATTTGTTCCATTCCACCAGAAATATGTCAGATGATTTCAATTTAAATAAAATATATAAATTCTCATACAAAAAACAATAATATGAACTTACCTCCTTAAAGATTCTAAAAATATATTTATGTAGTATTAAATTGCAAAATTGAAATTTTAAACAATCAATTCCAATGCGTCCGGTATTAGACGTATAAAGTCCAATGCGTCCGGTATTAGTAGTGTACAAAAAAAAATTAAAATGCAATTTATGATTCATAAGTGTCTGATAAGAAATTAAATATGATAATGGAACAAGCTAAACTATTATAATATAAGTAAATAAAGTTGGATGTATTTTTTTTTCTCTTTCTTTGCTTAAAAAACTCTTTGAGCTTCAATGAATAGTCTGGAATAATTTAATACGAAGAGTGCACATAAGAAACAAAATAATAGATAATAGTATTAGCGACAAAGTAGCTATGGTTTTTAATTACTGGAAAAATGACAGTATATTCATGGTAAAAGAGTTCCGATTATGGGATGGAAGTGTCTGATCATTTTTAAGCAACAGAATACAAGTTATTTTCATTTGTAGAAAAAGCAATGTTACCAAAAATTTTAGGACTTTCCAACTATGGAAGTTTCCTTAATTTGAATGTATATCTTTATTAAGTTAGTATCAAATAGGAATTATATATATATATATATATATACAAATTAATCTGCAAGCAATAAATTAAAATGTTCAATAAAATCATTTCAGTTAAAGATATATAATACTTTTTGTGTAATTACTTAATATATATATATATATATATATATATATATTAGGGTGGGCCGAAAAAAACTTTTTTTTTGATTCGCTATACCGCGGAAAACTTGGCTTTAGGGTTGCTGAGTAAAATAAAATGAAAAATAAAATAATTACATTTTAATTTTAGCGGCAGAGCAGCTCAAATAAATTTATTGGAGAGCAATAGTTTTCTTTCTTTTTTTAAAGCTATAAAAGAAAAAAAAACTGCTATAGTGAAAAATCTTTAAAAGAAAGATATAAAAATACATTATAATAAAAAAAAGAAGCAAAATTACTTCATTTGAGGTAGCGCAAAGCATTTAAAAAATCCTTAAGTTAACGCAATCAAGTTGTATTCACTCAGTGAATGTTGGCCGGATTGTGGGACAGGTCTTTTTTTCTGTTTTGATTCGCTATACCGAAAAAGACTTGTGTCTAGGGTAGCTAAGTAAGATGCAAAAACAAAATAAATAAAATTTTACTTCTGCTGGTAGCGCAAAAAGCCTAAAATTTGTGAAAATTTGGCTTTTTTTTTCTCAAATTTTAAGCTTTTTGCGCTACCAACAGAAGTAAAATTTTATTTATTTTGTTTTTGCATCTTACTTAGCTACCCTAGACACAAGTCTTTTTCGGTATAGCTAATCAAAACAGAAAAAAAGACCTGACCCACAATCCGGCTAACATTCACTGACTGAATACAACTTGAATGCGTAAACTTAAGGATTTTTTAAATGCTTTGCGTTACCTCAAATGAAGTAATTTTGCTTCTTTTTTTATTATAATGTATTTTTATATCTTTGTTTTAAAGGTTTTTCACTATAGCAGTTTTTTTTTTCTTTTATAGCTTTAAAAAAAGAAAGAAAACTATTGCTCTGCAATAAATTTATTTGAGCTGCTCTGTCGCTAAAATTAAAATGTTATTAATTTTTTTTTTTCATGTTATTTTACTAAGCAACCCTAAAGCCAAGTTTTCCGTGGTATAGCGAATAATAAAAAAAAAGTTTTTTTCGGCCCACCCTAATATATATATATATATATATATATATATATATATTCATTTAAAATATATAGATTGCAGCAACTCCGTAGGAAGAAAAGGAACCCCTATCATGCAAAAGAGAGCAAGTACCCCAATTACAGAAGGCATAGAAAAAATTATCAAGATATTAGCAAGATAATAGTTCCTTTTTGAAATTTTGCGATTAATTGTATTCAGCCCCATTAACATTTTTAAGTTTGGGTGAGAAACAAACTGGGGATTCAAATCATTAACATACATAAACAATAATAATAATCTCTTTACAAAAATACCTTGTTTTGTAAATTTTTTTTTTTTTTTTTTTTTTTTTTTTTTTTAGAAAAGAAAAATTAATTTCTACGACTTCCGTTTTTGTTTGTTTGTTTCTTTAATGGATTTAAGCGTTTTGGGATGATCTGAACGCGATTTGACATTTCTTGAAAAATGTCTGTTTGTCTGTCATTTGTATGGTGGCAGAAATTTGTGTGCCTGAAATCTCAAAGCACTGAATTTCACCAAACTTCATATTCTGTTACGTCTTCAATTTTCTTATAAACGAAATATTCAAATTTATCTATAACTATTTACTTATTATTCCAATAGCATTAAAAAAATAAACACATATATCTAAGAATTTAATTAATATAATTTATAGTTGACAAAATTAAATTATACTTTAAAAAATGAAATGTTGCATAAATTGAAACTAACCTTTTAAAAATGTTTAAGTATATTAAAATGTAACAAAAAGTTAATACTAAATTTGCATTAATGCGATCTTAATAAGATTAATTGCATCATGATTCAATTTAACTTTTTTCTTATACTAAAGAATTTTCACTTCCTTTATTTTCATTTTCAATTTACTTTCAATATTCTTTATCACAGATTAAGAGTTTGCGAAAGCTCACATCCGAAGACGTGACTTTTCTGTTAAAATAACAAAGAAAAAATAGTGCTACTATTTTAAGGGAAAAACAGGCTAGGTTATTAACCTGTAGTTTTCTTTTTTTCAAAATTACTCTTTAAGATTGTCCAGTATTTTAGCAATTTGTCGAAATATTTTCCCTAAAATTGCAAGTTGTATATACATGGAAATTTATTTATTTATTTATTCATTTATGCATTTAAAACCACATTGTCCACTTCATTTACCCCTTTTAACAGTTAATTAATTTGCTCAATATACTTTTGTCAGCTACTTTTGTTATATTTTGTGCTTGGTTTCTTTTATTTTTACATTTATAATTTCAACTTTGATTTATTAATGTTTTTTTTAAAAAAATTATTAAAAATTGCATGATTCTTTAAAATGAGTGCATCTTTCACTGTGAAACGCCTTTTCCCTTGTGACCAGTTACGTTTCAGATTTTCCAATTTTGGTTTATGGAGGGAAAAACTTTGTTTTTGGTGATTTGGAGCACATAGTAAAATTTAATCCATTAGTTTGAAAAGCATATATAGTCTGACAAATACTAAATCTGTTAGTTATATAATATAAAAGAAATAGTATCTTCTGAATGACTGCTATTTTCTGCAGAACTATGCCCTAAAGAAAAATAAAATATTTCGCGTAGCACTCACTATTTATTCTTTCATTCAATGTGCATAAAGATATTTCTTTCTAATAAAAGTAAAACCGTATTTCTGGATCGTTAAAGATGTGTTAATTCAAAAAAGTCCCATTTACCCCCTGACGACATACGTATTTAAAAATATTTTTATAATAAAATGGAATATTTTCCGAAATTAACTGTGTATTTTTAATTGTCAGATTTACGTATATCTAAGAAAATTAAAAATGCAAATACAGAAATGTAATACACAAATTTGTTGTGCCTGAGTAGAATTGATAAATTGTTTATATTCATAAGGTGGCCCGGGTGTCAAAATATTTTTTAGAACTGCAACTGTCCTAAAAAGGGTGCAAGCGTGACAAACGTTCAAAAGTAAAATTTCTTTGGATCGGTTGAGACTATAAGCCCAAAATATGACATGTTGGTTACCTTTAAAATGTAAATGATCCCTAAAAACGATTATAAAAACATCGAAATTTAAAAGTGTAAAAGAAATCGAAAATGTTCTTAAAAAGTTCTAAATTACTTTTTTATGCAATAGTTAGTGTTAAAAACATACTTTTATGACATACATGCTAGTCAGAACAGTTTCTAAAATTTCAAAATTTAAATGGGTGAAATGAACGGAAAACGTTCTAAAATAGCGATTACTTTAAAACCGATTTCAAATCTTCACTCAGGATAATAATAATGACAGTCTCTGCTTAAAAATAGGCTGTATTTTTTTTTTCTCTTTGCAAACTACCCTCAAGGATGGAAAAGTGAAAATAAAATTCGGAATTCTTTGTTTTTATTGATTCTAAAAGTACGAAATTATGGTGGTTATTTTTAAGAAGTAAATGCTCGGAAGAAATTTTGTTAAAATATTCGACGTTTGAAAGGAAGAAATGATTAGAAAACAATCATATTTTTTTCGGAAACTATCGGGGTTGGACATTTTTAATTTGACATGTTAGTTCTTATTAGGATGTGATTCGTCCAAAGAAAAATTTCTAAAATAATTCGAATTTCAAATGTGCGGAATGGAGGAGAAAAACGTTCTACAGTTTTATTTTCCCTATGATTTCTCTGAAACTGTCAGCCTAGAAACGTTAAACTTGGCAGAGGGATAACGTTTAGGAGTAAATGTGCATAAATAATGTTTTATTATTATTTTTTTTTAAGTAAAGGAAGAAAAATCATTTATTTGTCATCCCGGTGTTACATACAATGTTTCTGAGCAATAAGAGCAATCGCAAGTATTAGTAACTACTATAATAAATTAAAATGACATTAATTAATCTTCTAAAATAATTAATCTTCTAAAATAAAAGCGTAAGTCATGTGACTGTCATCAACAGTTCCGGGATGGCCGTTTCACTTTTTCATATGCCAGGCGGCCATTTTTATTGAAAATTATTTTTTTCGAATAAAACTGCATAAAAGTTACATTTTAAGAAAGATCGTTCAAAATAAATTAATATTTGAGAGATGACTTACGTTCAATTATGTATATATTCTGGAATAACTTCAGTCAAAATTAGGTTCGCAGTTCAAATTATCTATTCATGAAAGTAAAAAAAAAAAAAAAAAAAAGATTGATTCGTCGTGAACATTTAAAATATTAAATCATGGAGGTGATCATTCGCAAAGCAAGTTCTCCGCGAATGAATTTTTGGACCGCTGCCTAGCGTCAAAAAAAATAATTCGCACCAGTGAGACAATCAAAGTTTACCATATAATTATGTGCTATACAACTCAACTTCCTTCTGGACTCTGGACCTTTTCTTGATGTAAATTGAACTCATGTAATAACATTTAATGAATCAGATTTTTAGCATTTTTAAAATCGCTAATACAGCTTTTCTTTATCGCGTGTACAAATTAGAAACGATACTTTGATTTTGAAATCAAATGTTTTGATTTATAATATTATCTCATCAAAAAGTCACCTGTAAAAAATGCAGCCAAGTCTCGTAACTCATTTACCGTAAAAAGTACTGAGATCGTATAAAGCCAAGTTTAACTATCTTATTAACTCTGAAATTTTCATTCACAAATCAATCCTAGTCTCTACATCTTTAGTTAATTATTATTTTGTGACTTGGCAATTACTTAGCACGAGAATGTGATGTATACAGTTAGTCTTAATCAAATAATACTATAACATATTAAGGTGTAATAACTTCCCTGTGCGTATATAATTTGCTTTAGTTAAATTATCCCATCCCATCCCATAACATAGTAAGGTGTAATAACTTCCCTGTGTAATTGCCAAGTCACAAAATAATAATTAACTAAAGATGTAGAGACTAGGAGTGATTTTGTGAATGAAAATTTCAGAGTTAATAAGATAGTTAAACTTGGCTTTATACGATCTCAGTACTTTTTACGGTAAATGAGTTACGAGACTTGGCTGCATTTTTTACAGGTGACTTTTTGATGAGATTTCACTTCTTTTTGTAAGTAACCCTCCTTTTCTTGATTTTGGGTTCTTCTTGGAGATCATCCACTGATTTTCGCTAAGCCCACACTCTGTCCCTATTATTTACAGGTATCAAAAAATTGAAGTTTTAGTTTCGTTTGCAAAGTACTGTAGATAAAAAGAGATTTCAGGTTCCTAGGCAAGCACTAAATTATGGGAGGGGGAGTGTGAAAAGTACTCTCAATTGCTTCCAGGATATGCGCTATGCATCTGAGATATAACTCGCAGCCCTAGATACTTGATATTTAACATAAAAGAACTTTTTAGTATAAAAAGAAAGACAAAATTAAAATTTCCGGAAATTTCCAATAAATCAAACTATATTCCTTTTTCGATGGTTTTTTTTTTTTTCGTTTTTTTTAGACTTTTTTTTATTATTTACGGATTTTTTAATTTTTCCTTACTTTGTGTACAAAACCCTGGCTTTCTGCCAAATGTCAATCTTCTAGGACTACAAAATCGAATTATTTTCAAATTTTCGACTTTTTATGAATTTATAGATTTCTCGATTTTAATTCTAAGTTACCTGATTGTCATGCTAATATAGTAATTATTTGATCCGTCTTCTTAGGATCATTTAGGTTCAATTTAGAGATAAATCAAGTGAATCTTAGAGTCACCATGATTTTATTTAGAAAGGACTATCAAGCCATAACCAGCCAGTAATGTCGGGAGGGTAGGGGGAGCTGTGAAAATTTTTGTGGGGCTAACATCATTTAACAATCCATATTTCATATGTGAAGTAAATAGAGTACAACATGTGAAAGAAAACAAACCTGTCTATAAAGAAATCGCCTATATCGTAGCCAGTCTATAGCGGAACTTTTCTATAACGAAATTCGTAAACGAAAGAAAAGAAAACCATAATCCGGGGGAAATAACATAAAACAATTAGGGGCGTTGTACTAGCTAAATAGGATAATTATCTTATAACTAATGTTTCTAGCAGTACAAAATCAAATTGTTTTCGAATTTTCGATTTCTTAAACATATTTCGATTTTTCGATTTTATTTTCGAATTTTTTAATTGTTCCTTTTATTGAATAGTAAATACTACCTTTACACCAAGTTTTAAGTTTCTAAGACTACAAGATAAAAATATTTTCAATTTTTGATTTTTTCGCATTTTTTTTTTATAATTTTCTGGATTTTATAATTTTTTCTTATGTTGTATCCTTTATTACAAATTTTAAGTTTCTAGACCTACAAAATCGAATTATTTTAAAATTTCCGATCTTTTTTGATTTTTTAATTTTATTTTCGAATTTTATTGCGTTTTTATTTTAACTTGTTCTGAATCCCAAACACTATCTTTACCGCGAATTTTAAGTTTCTAAGGCCAAAAAATCAAATTATTTAATTTTTTTTTTCGAATTTTTGATTTTTTTTCGAGTTTTCTGGATTTTTTAATTTTTATTTATTTTGCATCCTAAATACCTTTATTCCGAATTCCAAGATTCTAGCGCAACAAAATTGGATTATTTGAAATTTTTCGATTTTTTTCGATTTTTCGATTTTATTTTCAATTTTTTTTTGTGTGTTTTTGATGTTTTCTTTTTCTGAATTCTAAATAAGACTACAAGATCGTGTTATTTTCAAATTTCAATTTTGTTCGATTTTTTTTAATTTTCGAATGTTTTTTTTTTAATTTTCCGGATTTTATATTTTTTCCTTTCTTTGTATCCTACCTTTATTCCAAATTTTCAGTTTCTGTGGCTGTGGGATATACCCAATCTTTTTGATGACGCGAGAGTGAGTGAGTGTGTGAGTGACAAAAAATCGAAACTTTGAGTTTATATATCGTCTGCACTAATTTATGGGTATTTTTGAATTATCCATATTTTTGAATTTTTCCTTATTTAGTATCTTAAATATTACCTTTATTCCAAATTTCAAGTTTCTAGCGCTATGAAATCGAATTATTTTCAAATTTTCCTTATTTTTCGATTTTTCCGATTTTTTTGTTTTATTTTAGAATTTTATTTGTTTTTTTATTTTAACTTATTCTGAATCCTAAACACTATCTTTACTGCGAATTTTAAGTTTCTAAGGCTAAAAGATCAAATTATTTTAATTTTTTCAATTTTTTTCGAATTTTTCGAATTTTTGAATTTTTTTTTTTCAAATTTTCCAGAATTTTTAATTTTTCCTTATTTTGCATCCTAAATACTACCTTTATTCCGAATTCCAAGTTTCTAGCGCAACAAAATCGGATTATTTGAAATTTTTCGATTTTTTTCGATTTTCGATTTTTTCAATTTTGCTTTCGATTTTTTTGGTGTTTTTGATGTTTTCTTTTTCTGGATGATAAACACTACCTTCACACCGAATCTTAAGTTCCTAAGACTACAAGATCGTATTATTTTCAATTTTCAAGGAATTTGTTGAATTTTCGAATGTTTTTTTTTTCGAATTTTCCGGATTTTATAATTTTTCCTTTCTTTGTATCCTAGACACTACCTTTTTTCCAAATGTCAAGTTTCTAGGGCTACGGGATCTACCTAATCTTTTTGATGACGCGTGAACGAGTGAGTGAGTGAGTGACAAAAAATCGAATGTTTGAGTTCATATATCGTCTGAACTAGAAAAGATAGAAAGTTTTAATTTTAAATTTTGGTCCTGTGTGCCAAATACTCTAGAAAAACGAAGTTTCAAATTTTTGGGATACTCCAGCGCGGAGATATGAGGGGGTCAAAAGTGCCCTGAGTTGCTTCCAGAAAAGTATGCTTACGGCTGTCCTCTCTCGACTTGGAGGAGGCACTGCCGTGCCTCCAGATCTAAAACAAACTATCCCCATCCTGTGGGATTTGTTTCTCAATGTTTTACTTTATTTAATGCAAAACATAGATTGCATCCGACAACTCATAAAAAAGTCCTCCGGCCTGTACCGGCAGGAAAAGGTAGCTTTCCTATATCTTCGTTTTAAAATTTTAGCTAATGTTACTCGAAAACAGCAAGTTAAAATGCAAAGAAACCGTTTACAAAAGATTCGTTTACACTGAATTTGAATAAGAAATTCGCCAAATTATTGAGCTATAGCCAAGTTGGCTTCATTTATGAAGACTTATTTTTGTCGCCAAATTTGGCGAGATTTCGCCAATTGTCGCCAAGTTTGGCGAGAATTTGGCGCTAATGGATATGAATATATAGTTTTATGCGTATGATTGGGAAAATGATTACAACAATGAAAGAAAGTAATTTGCGAGAAATCGCGTTCACTAAAACTTATAAATTTATATTAAAATCATTAAAATTACAGACATTACAATACACTTTCATAAAACATTAAAAACATATTAAAATTGGACGTCTCGGATTTACATGGAAAATCCCTCTTCAACAACAACATTTCACTTAGCGTAAATCATAGTTCAAAAATATCAACAAATAGAAAATGCAACGTATCAAAATTTCGAAGTCAAAGTTACAGTTATAATAACACGGAGTATTCATTCGGGATTGCACCTGCTTGACCATTATTGACCATAAATTTATCGTTGGTTTTTTGTAATGTGCTGTTTTGTTTCAAAATGTCAGCCACCCTAGAATTTCAAACTGCTCTATCTCAGCCAATTTTTAAGATAGAGGTAAAACAAAAAATGCTCTGGAATCCTTGTATCAAGTCCTAAAACCTAATTAAAAAATAAACTTGATTTTTTAACTTTTTTGTATATTTATTTTAGTTTTAAAATTTTCCGTGACCGCCATCTTGAAACAAGATGGCGGACCAAGCTGGCCAACAAACTCGGTCGAGGCATTGGTGAGCTTAATACACACAATTAGTTTCATCCAAATTAATTTATAAATACGAGCGTTATCGTATCAAATTATTTTCATTTTTTCAATTTTTTTCGATTTTTTTTATTTTTTTTTCGAATTTTCTGGATTTTTTTAATTTTCCTTTTTCTGTATCCTAAATACTACCTTTATTCCTAATTTGAATTTTCTAGCGCAACAAAATCGGATTGTCTTCAAATTTTCGGTTTTTTTCAATTTCTTCGATTTTTTCAATTTTGCTTTCGATTTTTTTGGTGTTTTTGATGTTTTCTTTTTCTGGATGTTAAACACTACCTTCACACCAAATCTTAAGTTTCCAAGACTACAAGATCGTATTATATTCAATATTCAATTTTGATGGAATTTGTTGAATTTTCGAATGTTTTTTTTCGAATTTTCTTGATTTTATAATTTTTCCTTTCTTTGTATCCTAAACACTACCTTTTTTCCAAATGTCAAGTTTCTGGGGCTACGGGATCTACCCAATCTTTTTGATGACGCGTGAACGAGTGAGTAAGGAGTGACAAAAAATCGAATGTTTGAGTTCATATATCGCCTGAACTAGAAAAGACAGAAAGTTGTAATTTTAAATTTTGGTCCTGTGGGCCAAATACTCTCTATAATTCAAGTTTAAAATTTTTTGGATACTCCAGCGCGGAGATATGGGGGGGTCAAAAGTGCCCTGAGTTGCTTCCAGAAAAGTATGCTTACGGCTGTCCTCTCTCGACTTGGCGGAGGCACTGCCGTGCCTCCAGATTTCTTATCTATACTATTAAAAACCGTTCGCGTATCTATCTATGTAACCTCAAAAACTCGAAAACCGCAGGGCGCAGGGCAAAGAAATTTTGCACAGGGGTAGCTGGTAGGGCGGTCATGAACGATCGGGACAAAAAAATCGAAATTTTTAAATAGATTTTTGATAGATTAAATATTAATTAAAATCCATCCACAAAGAGATCTCATCAAAAATCCGCTTTTTTTCATTGGTTGGTTGGTTGTATAATATCTCCACAGAAGTCATTAAATAAATCAAGGTAGCATTTGCAACTGCGATTCGAGTGTTTAAATTCAATTGATCAGAGATTATATGATATGTAGACAATCAACTTAATTATTAACCGTTGCCAAATGCTAAAAACTTAACTTTAAAGGATTTTATCGACTTAATGAATGATAATTAGCTGGGTTAAGGGTTTTTTTTTTTTGCATGACATATATTAGTATGATAGAGATTATTAATACAGAAAACTTTATTTAACAGATTATTTGTTAACTTTGCGGGGATGGGAAGGGGGGGGGGTAAGCGACTTTTATTATATATAAAATTTATTTTACTTGACCGCGCGACACCTGGCGGCGGCTTTTTCATTAATTGACCCTTCTTATTAATAAATCCAAATCTACTGCTCTGATTTCAACAGAACTAATTACATTTAACAAATTTAACTTTTTTAGCTGAACTCGTAATGTTTAATCGCTGTTCTATATAGATAATACCACTATTTTAGAATAACAGTTTTTATAAAAATTAAATTTATGTTCCTAATAAAAGTACAGAGCCCGTATTCAGTTGATGCATACCAACACTCTAAATTAGTGATTTGTTGTTGAGCACTTGACCGCGCGCCTCCTCGCCGACCCTCCCTCAAGGTTTTTTCTGTAACTGTGCTTTATTTTCAGAACTCAGATAATTATGTTCCTAACTTCTCCAAACCAGTTCCATTTTGCTAAATTATCATAAAAATCAGCATTCATAGCTTCAGCGTGTATTTCTAGAAAACAGCAACCAGTATTTCCGAATAATAGTCTAAGCAAAATTTCAAATTTACTTCCTATCTTAACCAAATGAATCAATCTTTAAAGATGCATATAGAGGTTTTCCTAATTTATCATTTGCTGAAAGGCACTTAAACATCCGTTCCCGCTCCGGCCCCTCCCTCAAGGTTTTTTGTCTAACTTTACACTGTTTCCATATCTCAGCAACTAATTTTTCGATTTCAGTCAACTGATTCCAAACATCCATATTTAACTTAATAATCAACGTCTATATCATTAAAATAAATTTATGAGCAGCGGGTACCCCTATTTCCGAATAACAGTCTAAGACAAATTTCTAATAAAGTTCCTAGCTTAACCAAAAGAACGAATCTTTAAAGATGCATAGTGTATTGGTTATTTACTGAAGTGAACTTGAACATCCACTTCTCCCCACCACATCCTTCAAGGTTTTTCTCTAACTATGTCCCGTTTCCATAACTCAGCAACAATCATTCCGATTTCAACGCAAGTGATTCCAAACATTGTAATTAACACAATAGTCACCCTCTATAACATTAAAGTAAATTTATGAGTAGCAGTTACCCCTTTTTCCGAATAATAGTTTAAGCCAAATGCGCAATTAAGTTCCTAGCTTAACCAAACGAACGATTTTTTAAAGATGTATAGTGGTCCTCTTAATTAGTCATTTTCTGAAGGACACTTGAACATCCTCTCCTCCCTGACCACCTCTTTCAAGGTTCTTTTCTCTAACTATGCCCCGTTTCCACAACTCAGCAACTATCTTTCCGATTTCAACGCAGTTGATTACAAACATTATAATTAACTTAATAGTTACCCTCTATAACATCATTTCAATCTATAACATTAAAGTAAATTTATGAGTAGAGTTACCACTATTTCCGAATAATAGTTTAAGCCAAATTTGTAATTAAGTTCCTAGCTTAACAAAACGAACGAATTTTATTGGATGCATAGTGGTCCTCCTAATTAGTCATTTTCTGAAAAGGACACTTGAACATCCCTTCCCCCCGACAACCCAGCAAGGTTATTTTCTCTAACTGTGCTTATTTCAGTAACTCGGCTAATAATGTTCCCATCTTCTCCAAACCAGCTCACTTTTGTAGCACGTCTACTATACGGTGTCGTAGGCAGCGGAAACCTGTGTCAGAATTTCGTTCGGAAAGAGGTTTGTTTAGAAAAGAATCCACCCCTGGCGGTGGAAGGTGGAAATAAAAGATTTTCCTGAGCGTACGAGCATGTCCGTTATACGGTGCCGAAGACATCGGAGACCCGAGCCAGAGTTTCGTTTTTTAAGAGATTTAAGTTTATTACACGGACCTGGGCAACGCCGGGCGGATCAGCTAGAATAATCTACTTTATTAAAATCCATACGCGTATATAAATCTATGTAACCTCAAAAACTCGATTGCTCAGCGCTACGAAATTTGGCACACGGGTTGCTGGTACGGGGCCCATGAATGATTGGGTAAAAAAAATTCGAAAATTTTAAATAGATTTTTTTTTTTTTTTTATGTGTTTGGCGAATTTTTGTCATTTTTTATGTTTAACCCGTAATCACGCGAGTTCTAACCAGTTCTAAATGTTTACTGCAATGTGAGATATGCATATTATGGGCGCCAAATGCAGTACTAAGAAACTGTAGCGGGTATTACGATAATTATTTTACCTCGCATGGAAATAATTAGAGATTATTTAATTGCGTTTAACTATTACCTTTTTTAAAAAATAAAGAAAAACATTTCATCACAAACATCAACAAAACTTTTTATTATATTTATTCCCTTATTTCAAAGATATCGTTTTATCGTCTGCTGCCATAGCAACATGATAAATTAAGTTTCATTTAAAAAAATTCACAGTAGTAGACCATTATTTTTCTAAATCGTATATTTATTGAACAACTCAACACTTTAACAGGTGGATTAAATTCATTTTATTCACATATTAGAATTAAGTTCATGAACTCCCGTGCGTAGAACGGGTTAAACAGCTAGTTTATTTATTTATTTTCTATTTTAAATGAAAAGTGTGAAGTATTTTAAATTTATGTAATATAAGCATTTTAGATTAAAGTTAAGTATTTTAAATGAAATGAGTGAGTGGTTTATAATTTCAAATTAAATTAATGTAGTATGAATGATTGTCATGGGAACAATATTTGGCGATTTATCATCTGCTCCCGGCTAACAAAAATACTCATAAATTCAAAAAGAAAATAAAAATAAATAAATGATAGTTTGATGTAAATAAATATTGATATACATATCAAAAATGATTTATAGAATTAAAAAAAATAAAAGTAAATAAACAACAATTTCCATATCAAAGTTTTCGCCAAATTGGCGGGGGGAAAAATCGCGCCAACGTGCGTATGTGACATCTGTGCCAAAAAAATATGCGAAATGCTACCATAATCGCAAAAGTTCATGATTTGTTTATTAGAATCTTCCGATTTGGCGAAGGATTAAGGGAAAATTAAATTATGAATAAATGTAACGTGTTGCAATGTTTAACATACATTTAAGGGAGACCAAACTGGTCGCCAGTGGCGGCTAGTAAAGAAATATGTTTGCCAACTAGGTAAAAAAATACTAAATATATTTAGTATTTTTCCGCCAAAAATGGCGGTTACATATACTAAATCAATGTTTTCCAACTTATTACTTAGCCGCATTTTAATTTTTATGATGATTCAAATTATAATACTGTAAAGGTCTGGTGCCGGCAGACAAGCAGAACGGACGTGCTATTCTGATCAGCCAGACAATCTGATTAAAAGGCCTCCTAGGGGTCGTGGTTCTGTCTCGTTTCTCCTCTTTTAATTATCCCAATTTTGATGCAAGCGGCATATTCTTATCCACACTAGATTTTTAGTAATTAGTAAAATTACTTCTGTTTTGCGCTCCACCCTTCCTTCGTTTTCATGATTTTGTCCAGCACTTCGGTGAGCTTAATTATTTTAACTATCCTTTTTAGTCACGTATCAGATCATTCTCTTTTGTTTATATACCAAGTGAAGTTTAATCATCTTAATTAATATTCTTAAAATCATTTATTTTCTGTTTACCGGCTTCCATATCTTTTTCAAAGCGTTGTTTTGGCATCGCATTCATCATATAACTGGGAATTTTATACGTTTAATTTTGTAAATGACGTTATAAAAACTTTTTTAGCTCTAATGAATAGTTGTAATGCATTTAATATTGTTATATATGCGTTTACAAGCAGGGAAGACCGAGCTAAGCTCGGTCAAAATTAGCTTTGAGTTCAAATATCATGACCCATTACCAAAATGACCCACTAATCAAATTTTCTGGAACATGTGACCAAGCCCAGTTATTTTTTCATGCCCGAAACACGTAGGATGTAAAATTTAGTCAAAATAGGCTGAGCCGTATTAGATAAAATTAGCTTGGCCCACAGTGACCCCAAAATGACCCACTAATCGGATTTTCTCGAGCATGTGACCTAGCCCAATGATTTTCTCAGGGATGGTTATACGCTGCACGTCTTGGCTTCGCCAATCACGTCGTCGTCTCCCTTATGCATTCAATGATTTTCTCGTACCCAAAAACCGTAGGATACAAAATTTAGTTCAAATCGTCTGAGTCGTTTTTAAGATAAAAATAGCTTGACCGATAATGGCCCATACTAGATTCCATACTGTCTGATTCAGATATCAGATCAGATTCTATGATCAATAACGTTTTATTTAGGTGCTCTTTGGTTAATGGTGTTCTGAAATAATATTACTATATAAAAGTTATAGTTGTGTATTATGTAATATTAATACGTTGTCATGCCTTTATTATATTGTTCATGATATTGAGTTACAGTGTTATTATTATTATGTTACTTAGTTTATTCTTTAACTTGGTTTTTGCTCTCCCTCTCCAGCATTGACTGTGTAGGTGCTATTTTGTATAATTTATTTACCTGTGTTTCGTTGTTTCACAAGGTGTGTTAGGGTTTCAGAAAGTTTAAATTGAACCCCCTCCCTCCTCCTTATTTAGTTAAATCCCGCTGGTGAAGGGGAAGTTGTCTTTTAGAGAGTGCGAAGTTGCCCTTTCATCAATTTCACTTTGCTTTATTTTTACTATTGTTTACCATGCTGGTGAAGGAGACGAAGATGTCTTTTTCAGCCTGTTTTTTATTGGCATCTTTGCAGTTGGCATTTTCATTATGTTTTATTAACTTTACTTTTGCCCTTTCTCCTAAGTGGATGAATCCAAAGATTGTTTTTATTCATTCTTGCTATTTATTTATTAACAATGTTGTTCACTACTATTTTAGGCCCAAAGTCTTACTTCCAATGCTCATATTGAAAGATCAGTATCACTTCTGAAATCTTTCATTGGTGTCCTTATTCAGCAGCATGCTGATCTGCTTGCAGAAAATAAAAAGCTACGTAATGAGGTCTGACTAAATACTGAATAACTCCTAGTTCCACGGACAAAACTCAAAGAAAGAGAGCACTTATTAAATGTCGTCAATACTCTCTTAGAGCATCACACTCAAGCTATCACTACAGTCATAAAAAATGAAGCATCTATCCCAACGATTCAAGATACAATCATATATATTATTTCTGTTGTCAACATACGTTTTCCTACGAATTTACGAAACACTCAACAACAAATCAGGTATCATTCGAAAGATTTTTAAAGGGGCTTCTGACGTAGCACACTTACATTTTCCAAAAACATGTGTTTTGATTAAAAATTGCTGTTCATTAAATATTAAATCGGCATTGTTTTCATAAATGAAATGAAAGGTCTTTCTCAAATTAGTATTGCTAAAAAATAAAATTCCGGATTTTATCACGCCCAACAATGATTATAAAAAATGAATAGTACAAAAAAGATAACGTGTTACATATCCGCACGTGTTTATTTTATATTTATGATTAAAGAGCAAAATTGAAATTCCCATGCTTAGGAGAAAAAGACACCATGGATTGCACCATGTTTTTCTTTCTTTCTTTTTTTCTTTTTCTTTTTTTTTTTGAAGCGGATAATGGCATCCTCTAATGCAGTTAAAATACGATTAAATTTTTTTTTCTCGCGCATGCCTTTTTGTAAGTTTGACGGGATAAATAGCTGATATGCTGGCTTGACTAATTTTAGGGAACAGATATCGCAGACACACCGGTGTTGGCGCCATTTTTTTTCTGTGGGGCTGTTTTGGCGAGAAAACTCCATTTTCGAATACCTGTTAGAATTAGCTTGCAAAAACATGTTAGTTTTATTTTATAATAAAATTGTATTATAATTTTATGTTAAAAAACACACATTTAATTTTATTATAAACACACTGTTTTTAGCACACACATTTTTTTTAATTACACATATATTTAATTTTATTTAATAATTATTTGTATACTATTTTATTTTTAATTTATTTACATACACATTCCATTTTATTATAAAATACCAAGTTGTCATACGAAGCGAGGCAAAAAATCGCCATTTTGGTGCCAAAAAGAAACGTTGGTGCGCCTGCGACGTCTGTACCAATGTGCTTTACATGTATTTTTACCCTTAATGTTCCTTTAGAAGTTTAAATCGGTACTTACGTATTAACGCCACCGCAGCTACAGATTTGGCTGTTTTTAAGTGTCGCCAATTTTTCGTAGCACTAAAAAATGGCGTCAAAAATCAGCAAACAACAAGGCAACAAGGAATCCAAAAGATAACTGCGTGCGCGTGCGAAGAACAAGATTGCACTTTATTGGCGCTTTAGCGCAACTTCTGCTGCGGTGGCATTAATACGTAAGTACCTTTAAATCAACATATAAAAATATTACATAATGGGAAAAAAATTAGATTGCAGTGCAAAATCCTCGCACTGGTCCACTAGTACAACTATATTCGTATTCACAAACATTGAGCTTTTCACCACTTTTCTGCAGAAAATCTCCCATTTATTATAATTAGTACAAATGAGAAAGAAGTGCCAACACAAGAAGTCGAAAAACAATTGAATAAAATTGATATAAAACAAATAGTTCCATTGGAATGCGCTCAAACGAAGAAAGAACAACTAATATAGTAGCTTGTTCTTCAAAGGAGGAAGTTGATATAACAATTAAGAAAAAAATATTTGAGACTCTGATGACACAAAATTGCTAGCATTTTAAATCGTCGAAAGAGAGCTCCAGAAAAGAACCCGAAAACTATTTCAAAATTTCATCGAGATTAATGAACATATATTTCAAAACACCTTTCCTCCTCCATATTAGCTTTTTATACTTTCCTTTTGTTTTCCCACAGTATGGTGCTATTTACTTTGAATTGTTATATGTAAATAATTGATGTTTTGTTTTTGTTTTTTAAGTATATATTAGTACAGTCTCTTCACGTTGATAAATTGTTTTTTTTTTTAGGGTTTCTTTCATCTCACGAAACCCTATTACTCCCGCTCCGTTGTCTGTCGTCACAGAGCCATTCTCAAAAACTATATAACTTATAGAGTTGAAACTTTGTGTATATAGATATATACCAGCTGTAAAGAGATCAAAATATTAAATTTTGAAAAATTCGTATTATTTTAATAAATAGAGATAAAAAACAAAAATTCTAACAACCTTTTCCTATTAAATTTAAACATTTTTCGTTATAGCAGATTACAAAAATTTTAAATCCACGATGAAATTCTTTCTACAATAATTAATTTTCTATCAGACGATTTCCACGTGAAAAATGAAAATGAAATAAAAAGTTTCACCAATTGAAAAAAAGATTAATATGAAATAAAATTGATTGACGTCATAGTGGTAATAAAACGGAAAATGTCTAAGATTTCTCAATAATACAAGGAGTATGAGTATGTGTATGTACACAACGCAGATTAATATCACGTCATTAGAGAGATAAAAAGAAAATCTGACGTCCTATTGGAAGTTTAACGAATTTTTCAAATGTTTGAGAATAATACAAAGCGAGTATCAATATGCGTAATAGAGAATATTAAATATATGAGTTTGAGAAACATATTGAATCGTGATAAAAATCCGATTATGGAAATATTCGCATATTTTAACATTTTGAAGGTGTACAATTTGTTTAATTTTGAAATTATTTTTTTAAATATTGCATTTAGTCCGTATGATGAATATTATTATGACAGAATATAATAGCGGGCTTCGTCCGCTATCCGGCTGGTTTAGATATTCGAGAAAACGAAAATATAGAGCGGTAAATTTTTACTTTATAAAAAACATGACTTTTTTTGTTGTTGTTGTTGCTAAATGATATTTATTTGAATTTATTAAAGAAAGGATAAAGTGTTTTGAAAGGAATATTAAACGAAACCTTTTGAGCGATCTTCGATCACACTTACCCACTTGTTTTCTATTCATCTTTGTTTTATCTATTGTTTTGTAATATATGTTTGTGTTTCTGGGCTTGCACTAAAGACATAAAGCTTGTAAAGCTTAAATTCTAGTGATGGTTATCCATTTGTCCCTTTATAATACTGTACAAAATAAACAATTATTTATTATTATTATTATTATTATTATTATTATTATTATTATTATTATTTTGGTAGGAAATAGATTCTGAGACTACTGAACCGATTTACAAACTCTTTTACGGTATGATATATGAGTTCCCAAGTAGACTGCACTTTATCTGCTTTTTGGAAGGGAATTGGATTAGAATGAAGATTTTCTTATTAATTCATGTCTCACGACGTACACCTAATGAAGTACAAGAATGAGGTGGCCTCAAAATATGAATTAATTAGTAATATTTAAATTATCCGTAGCTGTGTAATATCCCCTAATCTAAACAGACACACAAATATCACTTGGCATATTTCAACAACCAGGAGTGCAAAACCGCGGGCTTTGCTAGTCATAAATATACTTAGCAAATTATTAAAAACCTTAAACTCAATCGACGTTTTAAGGACACCAATGATTGAAAATAACATTAAAATACTAAATCATCTTTTAAACATTAAATTAATGGTTTCCAATTAAGCAACCAATGGATAATTTAATCAAACACGTTAGATCGTTAACTTTATTTGCAATTCGAAATAATGTTCCAGTTAATTTCATCAGTTCAAATCCTTATATTATTTCTTTCAGGTCCAACCGAAAATCTAATTTCTAGAAACAAGCACCTTAACAAGCACTGAGTGAAGTATCCGTTAAATCAAACGAACTGCGGAATGTGCTCAGCGAGCTTAAGTAGGGATGTGTTCAGGGAATTTAAAATTCTAGTTCAAATTTTAATTCCCTTAATTCTTGCTGCATTTTATAGTATAATAGAATGAAATAGTATGATGTTTGTACATGAAAGTGGTTAGTAGTCTGTTGTAATATTTCGTTCAATAATATCTCGCATATATCAATAGAATTTTAGAGGAATTTCTAAACAAAATTTTAATTGTTATTCTGGGCACGCGTCACATGGAACATATACGAAATTTATGCATCTTAAATGTGTAAATGAAAAAAACAAAGCCCTTCTTCTGTAATTTATATGTAACTTTGAGCATTTTAATGTAGTTACTATACATATAAGATGTTTAATAATTTTAAATTTAAATCAAATATTACATTATTATATGAAAAGGCGATAAAAAGTAATTGTTAGTAATTGTTTGTTTATTTTTTTTATTTATCCAATACTTACGTCCCCCCGCAATATTTAGACATTATTAATCCGCTGAGAATTAATGCATAGTTTCACAAAACTGGAACAGAGACTGTTTGGGATAGAGTTCTAAATATTTAAACTCTCCGAAGAGGATATGCAATTTGTCTGCAACAGCAACAGAAATAGTTTTTTTTTTTTTTATCTATAATAGTTTTTTTTTGTTTATTTCTTACATTATCATTAGACAGTATTTGTTTATGTATTAAAACTGAAAAGATCATACGGCTGAGTTTGCGAGTGCTATCTTGCGCATAGTACATAAATCTGTGTGGCAAAAAAAAAAAAAAAAAAAAAAAAAAAAAACCCTTGCAAATGCTTATTTTTTAAAATTATTGAATTTATATATATTTCATTTCGTAAAAGGTAAAATTCTAAAGACCAAAATTGTATAAATACTGGATTTACACTTAATAATTTTTACAAGTGGATCTAATTATTTTTAAGATACAAGCATTAAGGCATTCGCTAACTTTTAATACTTCAAAGACTCCTGACGCCATAAATAAAATGCAAATCCAACAGATGTAAACTATATGATATGCACAAAAATGAAGCTAAAATTGTTGATACAGTTAATAACAATTCGTATAGAAATTAATTCAAAATATCTATATTTGCCAATTGCATGATGATTTATTAGTATAAGTGAGTCAATCTACGGTCTAACATTACTTTTTTTTCAGCATAGAAATTTCAATAAAAAAATTTAACCTGAAACATTTTATACAAAACATTTTATCCCAAAACATTTCATACTGAAAGCATACATACTTCATTTTGCACCTCTTTCAAGATTTATGTAGGTAGTCGTATAGTCTTTACCTTTGGTGCTTAATTAATTTTATAAAGATTTAGGAGTAATTTTCATAATAATATCGTAAGGAGAATACAAATACTCAATTATTTGTTTCACAATACCAGGCTTATATAATGTAGGACATGAAACTTGAGGTAAATATCTCCATAAAATCTTTACATATGAATAAAAAAGTTATTTTAAATAAATAAATTATGCTTAATATTAAAATGAAGAACGGAGATTACATAAAGATCGTGACCATTTCTACTTCAGTGAGAATACTTCAAAATTAATGTCATATAATCATGTACTGCCATTAAAAAAAAAAAAAAAAACAGTAATAATAATCTCTATAATAAAACCGTAAGTCATGTGACTGTCATCAACAATTCCGGAATGCCCGCTTCACGTTTTCATATGCCAGGCGGCCATTTTTATTCAAAATTATATTTTCGAATAAAACTTAATAAATGTTACATTTTTAGAAAGATCGTTCAAAATAAATTAATATTTGAGAGATGACTTACGTTCAATTATGTATATATTCTTCAATAACTTCAGTTGAAATTAGCCTCGCAATTCAAATTCTCTATCCATGAAAGTAAACAAAAAAAAAAAGATTCATTCGTCGTGAAGGTTTAAAATATTAAACCATTAAACCATGGAGATAATCGTTCGTAAAGTAAGTTTTCCGTGAAAGATTTTTTGGAGCGCTGCCTGGTGTCAAAAACATAATTCGTACCAATGACACAATCAAAGTTTACCATAATTATGTGCTATACAGCTCAACTTCATTCTTTATCTTTTCTTAGCTGAATGTAAACAAATACAACTCCTATAATGATATTTAATGAATCAAATTTCGAAACAAATTGTCAGTTAATTTGGTATTTATGTATTATACGTGCAAGGAAGAGAGACCACTGAAAATGATTGTTAATCACCAATCATATTTACCATTATTAATGACCAATCGCTTTCAAAACAGTAATTTAATATACATTTACAAAATACATAACATCATTAAGTACTTTTGTGTTATTTGGGCGCAAATCTCGCCAATAGCATATTTAAAATCGCCAATACCAGCTTTTATTTTTCGCGTGTGCAAATTAGAAACGATACTTTTATTTTGAAATCAAATGTTCTGATGGAACAGCTGTCGTAGACGCACCGGGGCACTATATTAACTATAGAGTTGCAATATAGAGAGAAAAAACGGATTGCTGTAATTAGAATTATAGGCGGTAATGTTGGCGTGGCGTATTTACAAGTTACGGATCTTAATAGTCAGTAGACATTAAGCAGAAATGCCAAAGTAAAGGAATTATGCAGTTATGAAAATTCCTGAACTATATCAAAATAGGAGAGCAGAGAAAAACAGAGTCGAACAGAGATCGGTATCTAGAAGGAAGTTCGTGAATTTTAATGAGATTCTACGCCACGGGTCAAAAGTGCTGACAGCAAATATGGTTTAAAAGAAATGTGATTATCAAAACTGGCTTCCAAAAGTTCAATGTTTCACCAAACCATACTCGAAAATTACGTGTTATAATATGCACCCCGATTATCTCACATTATTCAAGACGTTTTAAATGAGAATAATTATAGATTTTCTAATCTCCCGTAATCAAGTCTACAGCCAAAGGTAGCGAGAAACAAACAAACAAACAAAAAAATATTGGCAACAATATGGTTCAGTGTAAATGTGGATATCATTAAATACTTTCACAAAATAGACTTCAATGCACCAAATCGTATTAACTAAAATACGCCATTTGGCAATGGATCCAATTACGGAAAACTACTTAATATGTTTAAGAATCTCCTCATTAGCAAACATATTGCAACTGATAAGCAAACGGATATGAAGGATAAACTATTAAGTTGGTTAAGCGGTTTTTGTCAAGAAAGATGACATACATAACAACAAAAAATATGCGAAATGATACCATGATCGCAAAAGTTTTTGATTTGTCTATTAAAATATTCCGGTTTGGCGAAGGATTACGGAAAAAAATAAATTATGAATAAAAGTAACGTGTTATAGTGCTTAACATACATTTAAGTGAGACCAAACTGGTCGCCAGTGGCGGCTAGTAATAATAATAATAATAATAATAATAATAATAATAATAAGAGAACACTCCCTACATATGAATCACCAAATTGTCCCAGAAACAAACGTAAATAGCACTTTGACTTAAAATTATGCTTTCTTTACGTTCGTGTTTAAAAAATAAGTTTAGGGTGTCTTCTAAGTTGCAGAAAACTCTGAAATTTCCAATAAGAATTCCAATATCGGCATTATATTTTGTTTTTTCGTAAAATTTTAGATTTAAATTGAACAACAAATATGAATGGTAACCTATAACTTTTTAACAGAAATCTCTTTCTAGAAAATTCAAATATTGTGAATCAAAACTTGCAGCCCTACCAGAAAGTAGTTTTAGAGATTTTCTTTAAAAAACTACCTATATAGTAACCTGTTTTTCAATGATTAGAATTAAATGTAACGTTAGGAGTTACAAAATTTAAACATACATAATTACTAAACTGTTTGACCGAATCACTTATCGTATCCTAGAGTAAAATGTACCAAAAATGCCAAATATGATGTCAAAATTAGGTGTTTGTTGAAAATTTCAGAGTATGGTACAATTTCACTATGAAGGCGTTCCCATAAGCATATTTTAAACATAAATTGAAAAAAGATAATTTTCAGTCAAATGGCTATGTCCGTTTGTTTCCGGAACAATTTGAAGATTAAAATGTATGAGGCGTTTTCTTTTTTACACGGCTCAAAACTGGAATTAAAAAGGGATATCCCCTGCCTCTGAATATTTTTATTAGGTGACAAATGCTACTACTATATTTTGGAAATTATCACACATTCTTTTATTGTAACAGAGGATAAACGAATTGCTTGTAACAGTAATTCAAAACGAAATTTTTTAAAGAATTATTATTATTATTTTAATATAATTTAATTTTCGTTTAAAGGATTTTTTAGGAAAAAAAATACATTATTCAATAAATAATTTATCACATTTACAAAATAAATGAAGATGTTAATAAATAAATTAAGGTGTAACACGTAACTGAGGCATACATATATTACCTCCGTTCATTAAAAATATATAAATAAATAAATAAATAAATAAATTCAAAAATCATCAATTTTCATCAAATATGTAGTTCAAATGTGTTATATTATGTAAAGACCTTAAGGGGTCTTGTGCCTTTTAAACCCGTCAAACATCAACAAAAATATTCAAAGTTTGAACCTGTGTAACTTCAAACATTTTTTATGCATAAACATGAAATGATGTCTATTGATTAAACAGATTGAGCTTTTTAACATAATACCATTAGAGACTCACTAGTCATTTACAGAATTTGTGCATAGTTGAAATTAAAATAGCTTTTTTTTTTTTTTTTTTTACTCCGTAAGTCATTACTCTTGATGATGTCTTGAGAAAGTATATATGGATTGTTATGAAATTTGATATAGATAATAAGCACATATGTATTTTAAAAATGATCTACTCTTAAGTCAAAATTATTTCATTAAGCCTGTAAAAAAATATTTTTCTAAACCAAAATTCAAAATTTTACATTTCATAATGAATAAAAGTAGCCATAACTAGAAATCTTATCACTGTATATACTTAAAAGTAGAGCATTTTAAATATAGAATTTGTGCATAGTTGAAATTAAAACAGATATTTTTTTTACTCCGAAAGTCATTACTCTTGATGATGTCTTGAAAAGTATGTATGGAATGTTATGAAATTTGACATAAGATAATAAGCACATATGTATTTTTAAAATGATCTATTCTTAAGTCAAAGTTATCTCATTAAGCCTGTAGAAAGATATTTTTCTAAAACAAAATTCACAATTTTACATTTTATAATGAATAAAAGTTGCCATAACTAAAAATCTTATCACTGTATATACTTAAAAGTAGAGCATTTTAAATATAGAATTTGTGCATAGTTGAAATTAAAACAGATATTTTTTTTACTCCGCAAGTCATTACTCTTGATGATGTCTTGAAAAGTATGTATGGAATGTTATGAAATTTGACATAAGATAATAAGCACATATGTATTTTTAAAATGATCTGCTCTTAAGTCAAAGTTATATCATTAAGCCTGTAGAAAAATAATTTTCTTAACGAAATTCACAATTTTACATTTTATAATGATTAAAAGTAGCCATAACTAAAAATCTTATCACTGTATATACTTAAAAGTAGAGCATTTTAAATACAGAATTTGTGCATAATTGAAATTAAAATAGTTCTTTTTTTTACTCCGCAAGTCATTACTCTTGATGATGTCGTGAAAAAGTATGAATGGATTGTTATGAAACTTGATATAGATAATAAGCACGTATGTATTTTTAAAATGATCTATTCTTAAGTCAAAGTTATCTCATTAAGCCTGTAGAAAGATATTTTCTAAAACAAAATTCACAATTTTACATTTTATAATGCATAAAAGTAGCCATAACTAAAAATCTTATCACTGTATATACTTAAAAGTAGAGCATTTTAAATATAGAATTTGTGCATAGTTGAAATTAAAACAGATATTTTTTTTACTCCGCAAGTCATTACTCTTGATGATGTCTTGAGAAAGTATATATGGATTGTTATGAAATTTGATATAGATAATAAGCACATATGTATTTTAAAAATGATCTACTCTTAAGTCAAAATTATTTCATTAAGCCTGTAAAAAAATATTTTTCTAAACCAAAATTCAAAATTTTACATTTCATAATGAATAAAAGTAGCCATAACTAGAAATCTTATCACTGTATATACTTAAAAGTAGAGCATTTTAAATATAGAATTTGTGCATAGTTGAAATTAAAACAGATATTTTTTTTACTCCGCAAGTCATTACTCTTGATGATGTCTTGAAAAGTATGTATGGAATGTTATGAAATTTGACATAAGATAATAAGCACATATGTATTTTTAAAATGATCTGCTCTTAAGTCAAAGTTATATCATTAAGCCTGTAGAAAAATAATTTTCTTAACGAAATTCAAAATTTTACATTTTATAATGAATAAAAGTAGCCATAACTAAAAATCTTATCACTGTATATACTTAAAAGTAGAGCATTTTAAATACAGAATTTGTGCATAATTGAAATTAAAATAGTTCTTTTTTTTACTCCGCAAGTCATTACTCTTGATGATGTCGTGAAAAAGTATGTATGGATTGTTATGAAACTTGATATAGATAATAAGCACGTATGTATTTTTAAAATGATCTATTCTTAAGTCAAAGTTATCTCATTAAGCCTGTAGAAAGATATTTTTCTAAAACAAAATTCACAATTTTACATTTTATAATGAATAAAAGTAGCCATAACTAAAAATCTTATCACTGTATATACTTAAAAGTAGAGCATTTTAAATACAGAATTTGTGCATAATTGAAATTAAAAAAAAACTTTTTTTTTTTACTCCGCAAGTCAGTACTGTTGATGATGTCGTGGAAAAATATGTATGGATTGTTATGAAACTTGATATAGATAATAAGCACGTATGTATTTTTAAAATGATCTATTCTTAAGTCAAAGTTATCTCATTAAGCCTGTAGAAAGATATTTTTCTAAAACAAAATTCACAATTTTACATTTTATAATGAATAAAAGTAGCCATAACTAAAAATCTTATCACTGTATATACTTAAAAGTAGAGCATTTTAAATACAGAATTTGTGCATAGTTGAAATTAAAACAGATATTTTTTTTACTCCGCTAGTCATTACTCTTGATGATGTCTTGAGAAAGTATATACGGATTGTTATGAAATTTGATATAGATAATAAGCACATATGTATTTTAAAAATGATCTACTCTTAAGTCAAAATTATTTCATTAAGCCTGTAAAAAAATATTTTTCGAAACCAAAATTCAAAATTTTACATTTCATAATGAATAAAAGTAGCCATAACTAGAAATCTTATCACTGTATATACTTAAAAGTAGAGCATTTTAAATATAGAATTTGTGCATAGTTGAAATTAAAACAGATATTTTTTTTACTCCGCAAGTCATTACTCTTGATGATGTCTTGAAAAGTATGTATGGAATGTTATGAAACTTGACATCAGATAATAAGCACATATGTATTTTTAAAATGATCTGCTCTTAAGTCAAAGTTATATCATTAAGCCTGTAGAAAAATAACTTTCTTAACGAAATTCACAATTTTACATTTTATAATGATTAAAAGTAGCCATAACTAAAAATCTTATCACTGTATATACTTAAAAGTAGAGCATTTTAAATACAGAATTTGTGCATAATTGAAATTAAAATAGTTCTTTTTTTTACTCCGCAAGTCATTACTCTTGATGATGTCGTGAAAAAGTATGTATGGATTGTTATGAAACTTGATATAGATAATAAGCACGTATGTATTTTTAAAATGATCTATTCTTAAGTCAAAGTTATCTCATTAAGCCTGTAGAAAGATATTTTTCTAAAACAAAATTCACAATTTTACATTTTATAATGAATAAAAGTAGCCATAACTAAAAATCTTATCACTGTATATACTTAAAAGTAGAGCATTTTAAATATAGAATTTGTGCATAGTTGAAATTAAAACAGATATTTTTTTTACTCCGCAAGTCATTACTCTTGATGATGTCTTGAGAAAGTATATATGGATTGTTATGAAATTTGATATAGATAATAAGCACATATGTATTTTAAAAATGATCTACTCTTAAGTCAAAATTATTTCATTAAGCCTGTAAAAAAATATTTTTCTAAACCAAAATTCAAAATTTTACATTTCATAATGAATAAAAGTAGCCATAACTAGAAATCTTATCACTGTATATACTTAAAAGTAGAGCATTTTAAATATAGAATTTGTGCATAGTTGAAATTAAAACAGATATTTTTTTTACTCCGCAAGTCATTACTCTTGATGATGTCTTGAAAAGTATGTATGGAATGTTATGAAATTTGACATAAGATAATAAGCACATATGTATTTTTAAAATGATCTGCTCTTAAGTCAAAGTTATATCATTAAGCCTGTAGCAAAATATTTTTCTAAAACAAAATTCACAATTTTACATTTTATAATGAATAAAAGTAGCCATAACTAAAAATCTTATCACTGTATATACTTAAAAGTAGAGCATTTTAAATACAGAATTTGTGCATAATTGAAATTAAAAAAAAAAAAAACTTTTTTTTTTTTTACTCCGCAAGTCAGTACTGTTGATGATGTCGTGGAAAAAAATGTATGGATTGTTATGAAATTTGATATAGATAATAAGCACATATGTATTTGTAAAATGATCTACTCTTAAGTCAAAGTTATTTCATTAAGCCTGTAAAAAGATATTTTTCTAAACCAAAATTCAAAATTTTACATTTTATAATTAATAAAAGTAGCCATAACTAAAAATCTTATCACTGTATATATTTAAAAGTTAAATAAAAAGTTAAAAATTTAAGCCCAAATATAATAAGAAATATTACATTGAAACATTTTTTGGTAAAACATGTATGGAAATTTTACATGTACAAAGTGTTCCAAAAAGGTTGAAGCGCGCTTTAATTTTTTACCTATTGGAGAAACGTAGGAATGTGAATTCCAAAAAGATTCAAAATGTATTTTGATGAAATAGTCCTGCCGTTGATTTTCAAATTGTTATTATTTTTAATTTTTATACCGTCCCTGCTTCTTATAAGATATATTTAGAAAACGTTTTTTCATGCTGTGGCAAGTAAAACAGTAAAAATTACACTCTTTCAAGACCAAAACTCAGCGAGTTATGATGCATTGAATTTTATAAAATTCTTTATCTTTCTGGCTCTATAAACGGATATATGATATTTTAGTACCAGGGAGCTTAAACATTTTCATAATATTTTTCCAAAAATTCTACGTATCATAACTTGGTACATTTCGATCGTAGAAGAATGGAAGTTAAACTGTTTTACATCTCAGAGCAATGAAAATGTTTTAGGTAGCTTTCAATACAAAAAGTCCTTCCGGCCTGTACCGGGAGGAAAAGGTAGCTTTCCTATATCTTAGTTTTAAAATTTTAGCTAATGTTACACGAAAACAGCAACTTAAAATGCAAATAAAACGTTTACAAAAGATTCGTTAATACAGAATTTGAATAAGAAATTCGCCAAATTATTGAGAAATAGCCAAATTGGCATCATTTATGAAAACTTATTTTGGTCGCCAAATTTGGCGATATTTCGCCAAATGTCGCCAAGTTTGGCGAGAATTTGGCGCTAACGGATATGAATATATAGTTTTATGCGTTTGATTGGGAAAATTATTACAACAATGAAAGTTTTTGTAATGTGCTGTCTTGTTTCAAAATGTCAGCCACCCTAGAATTTCAAACTGCTCTATCTCAGCCGTTTTTTAAGATAGAGGTAAAACAAAAAATGCTCTGGAATCCTCGTTTCAAGGCCTAATACTGAATTAAAAAATAAATTTGAATTTTTAACTTTTTTGTATATTTATTTTAGTTTTAAATTTTTAAATGGCCGCCATCTTGAAACAAAATGGCGGACCAAGCTGGCCAACGAACTCGGTCGAGACATTGGTGAGCTTAATACACACAATTAGTTTCATCAAAATTGATTTATAAATACGAGCGTTATCGTATGACATAGGTCATATATATATATATATATATATATATGGATATATATATATATATATATATATATATATATATAAATCAACATTTGAACGGAGGGTGGTTTTGGGGTCTGGGGGTCATGATCGGTGAAAATGTATCGAAATTTTCCGGAACTGCTTTCCTCCGAACGGCTGCAATAGGTAGCTTTATACTTTTTTGTATTGAAAGCTACCTAAAAAGTATAAAGCTACCTATTGCAGCCGTTCGGAGGAAAGCAGTTCCGGAAAATTTCGATATATTTTCCCCGATCATGACCCCCAGACCCCAAAACCACCCTCCGTTCAAATGTTATATATAGATATATCCATATATATATATATATATATATATATATATATATATATATATATATATATATATATATATATATATCTGACCTATGTTATACGATAACGCTCGTATTTATAAATCAATTTTGATGAAACTAATTGTGTGTATTAAGCTAACCAATGTCTCGACCGAGTTCGTTGGCCAGCTTGGTCCGCCATTTTGTTTCAAGATGGCGGCCCTTTGAAAATTTAAAACTAAAATAAATATACAAAAAAATTAAAAATTCAAATTTATTTTTTAATTACGTTTTAGTCCTTGATACAAGGATTCCAGAGCATTTTTTTGGTTTACCTCTATCTTAAAAAATGGCTGAGATACAGCAGTTTGAATTTCTAGGGTTGCTGACATTTTGAAACAAAACAGCACATTAACGCGATTACTCGCAAATTATTTTTTTTCATTGTTGTAATAATTTTCCCAATCATACGCATAAAACTATGTATTCATATCCGTTAGCGCCAAAATTGGCGACATTTGGCGAAATATCGCCGAATTTGGCGACCAAAATAAGTCTTCATAAATGAAGCCAATTTGGCTATTGCTCAATAATGTGGCGAATTTCTTATTCAAATTCAGTATTAACGAATCTTTTGTAAACGTTTCTTTGCATTTTAACTTGCTGTTTTTGTGTAACATTAGCTAAAATTTTAAAACGAAGATATAGGAAAGCTACCTTTTCCTCCCGGTACAGGCCGGAAGGACTTTTTCTAGATATAATTTCTAGGATCTAGGGATCGTATTTGATCGTATTTAAAAATTAATGAGTATACTATATTCTTTAACATAATCTGACTTCTTATTTTATTTTGAACTTTTTTCAATTAACATTGTCTATACCTTTCATACGTATCTGCAAACCATGGTGAAATCATATTTCCGAAAACCATAATATATTGTAAACCATAATATATATCATAATTCCGAAAACCATAATATACCATAATATATATAGTCCAAATATAGTAGTACGTGCAATATTGTGTACGCTATCTTGGCACTAATCAACAGATATTTGATACAACCCCTCATCTTTTTGCTTCTTTTTGGGAACAACGGATTTCGAGCTTATTCTATCGACGATAATTTACAGAATTTTCAAGCTACGATTTTGAGACTTTCACAAAACTTGCTCTATATACTTAGCTAATACATTATGCATATTATATTTTGATTGCATTCGCGCATGCGCAGTGAAACATCTTTTAGTAAACCTGCTCATATTTCATCCAATTTTTATTATTTTTTAATTCTGATTGCAGAGTATTAAGTACAATGTTGTTTGTCATATTTTTTGAAAAAAACTTTTTTTTTATAATAAAAACTTTGCAAATTATAAGCAAAAAACTAATCGAAATGTGGAACTGTTTTTATAAATACCTTAATTTCTCTACGAGTATACATGCTATCCTCATAAAAATGAACACAGTATATTAAAATAAGCAACTTATTAATAATCTCGAGTTTGAACGCTTTTGCTACATTAGTTTTTACAGGGTTATCCAAAAGATATTCGTCCTTTTTCAATTTGTTGACAGTCCCCTATGGGCTTTCGGGAAAACATCTTCACGGAAATATATAACTTATACTATACTGTTTACACACCTGCAGTTTCAGGTTAATTCCTCATGTATTTTTCTAGATATTGCTCTTTTCAGAATTTTTCATGAGTGTTCGTATTATTTTGTCCACCCCCTGTAGCTTCATCTTTGTCTGATAACTATAGAATCACTTTTTTAAATTATATGGAAAGAAATAGGCTCGATGAAAAGTAGTGCCTTTGGAAATGCTCTCATCTCTCTAAATTGCGATTATATAGCACTACCTTTATGATCAAATCTTTTCAAAAAGAAGTACGGAGAAAAAATAAGATTATAAGGTAAAAAGAATACACTTTGAACGTTTTCTCTTAATGAAAATATTAAATATCAAAGTGCTTCAGAAAGGATAGACTTTCGTATTTGTTGTCACAAAGAGATGATATATAGTTTATTGAAACATAATCTTAAAACCGAAAACAATGAGTATTTTTTGTAAAGAGCAGTAGTTTCAAAATATTGAATTGAAAAGTTTTAATTCATTATTTGCTTATAAAAGTATTATTTAATCGTATGCAAATTTTATTAAAAGTAGTTAATGGTTTTACATGTATCTTTTAATTTTTATATTATACCACTTTTATTCAGTGATCCAAAAGACGCTACATTCACGAAATGCTTAAGAACTCAACAACTAATGACACTACAATCCTGTAATTTACGGTCACTTTTAATTAATTTAATTCTCAACAGATGGCATGACATATGTTCAGGATGCCGAAAACGAATCATGCGTATTGGCGCGGTTAAAAAAAAACATTTTAGCATCATTAACAATTTTCGAGCAATTGGATGACATTGAAAGCCGGAAAAACTATTTCCAAAAAAGATGTCGCAACCGCTCACATGACCTCAATGGAACTGAAGAAATCAGTTTTTAAAGATGAAGTTATTTTAAAGGTACTTTCGATTCCACGATCTCTAGGCTTGCCGTCACCCGGCTTTTTCCTGTAGAATTGTTTAAATTGACGGGTACTTATCAAAAACTCTCACACCATCGAGGTGTTACAGCATAACATTCGCATTGAAATAAACGCCATTCCAGACAGCATGCTGCAACGTGTTCCTCCGATTATTGGGGTATTTTTTCGTCGCATATGTTTATGCAAACAGGAGCACGGGAGCCCCTTTGAGCATTTATTGTAAACTGGATGTATAGCGAATTAAATGAACTCCATGCGTCGTAAATTACATGATTCTAGTGTCGTCGTTTCTTGTTGAGTTCTTAAGCATTTCGTGGGTATAGCGACTTTTGAATCACTATCTTTTTATATTAGAATAAATATTTGTTCTGTTAACGCTGTTAAATGATTTAGCAGGGCACTAACACTTGACTGTTGTTGCTCCGTGTGGATGGAAAATCCTCTCGCTGTGAGATCGGTACGTGGAAGAGAGGTATAAAGCTTGATACCTCAAGGTACCCTCCCTTTCAGTAAAAATTAAAATTGTGGTTGAAAATATTTAGGCCTAGACAGTATTCCCCCTCCGTCATTTTTAATCCTAACCAGTCCGCGGTGGCATTTGTTAAAAGGAAGGCTTTCTTTCCCTCCTTAGCCCAGTGTCTTCCAGAGCTTTTATGTTTCCTGGTTGGCCATGGCTAATTACATATAACATAAAACAACTACAACAATTTAGCACTGAATTAATTTAGCAAATAGCTTTAATTTAAAATTAATTAATTTAAAATTAATTAATAGCTTTAGGCGTCCTTGATTTAACATGACATCATAAAATGATTGTCATTCGGAATTTATTATAAAAATTTGAATATTAAAAGAGAATGGTTCAGTAGAAGGAATTTAACTCGTTGTTAATGTTTGAGAAAATGTCCATACAGTTTCATAAGTAGAAATGTTTAATTTTGGGTACTCACAATGCGTTTTTTAAGTCAAAATTAAAAAACTTAAAACATAGTAAAAATTGAGCTTCAAGTAATCATCATCCGCAAAAATAATTCCTAAATACATATGAAAAGCTCAAGACACATTTCTTTTTTCTCTTCTTTTATTCTCGGTTAATTTATAATAAAACAGAATTTTTTGTTTAAATTCTATAATTGTAATGCACGTGCATTTACACTATATCGACGTCTTTTACTTATTTATAAGTATGTCAAATGTACTTTTAATGTGCTTCATTGCCACAGTTACCTAATAGTTCAAGTTCCTAAGTCTTTAGGGCATCTCGTAGAAACTCCTTTCTAGCGATATCCTTTTGATAATAATTAACTTTGAAATAATTGCGTTTTTTTTCAACAAATAAAAGTTCTAAAGAGATTTACTTGCTGGAATCCAACTTGAAAACTAAGATACTTAAATGAAATTATACATTATATTTAATTACTTCACTTAAAGGAACATAAATGTTCATTAAAGGCTAGAAAAGCTTTACTCAGATAACAGTGTATAATGGCATAGATGTAAGCCAACATAAATTAAATTAAACATGTTTAAGGAAATAATAATTACTGTATAGCTTTTAATGAAATTATAAGGTGTAAGCTCAAAAAGATAAGTATACTTAATGTAAGATTTCTTAAACACAAATATAAATTTCATGAGTATTTATATTCCTAATTTTATTACACGGATTTATCTTCACTTATAGAACTGACTTAAAAAAAATGAAAACTTATAAAATATAATAATATTGATGTATGTACTAATAAAAATTTGTCAACTATGTATTTCTAACATTCATATAATTATACGTATTAGCATATTTTACACCCAGAACACTTGTTTATGTTGAAATGTCATCAATATGTACTTAGAGTGCATTTCCACTCTAATATTTGCAGCCATTAATATTGTGAAAAGGAAAAGAAAGGCATAAAATATAGAATGCATATAAGGTAGTTATTGCACTCTGTCGAAGTCTTATGCATGATATTTATTCTTAAATTTCGTTCTTGCGCCATTATCGACACTAAACAAATTACATAAATGAAATTTTTGTAGCAATGTTATGTTAAATAGGCTTTCAATAAAACAACTGTAAAAATTAAATTCAATTTCAATACGTAAATGTTGTTATACACCACCTTAGAATTTCAATATAAAGAACTAGTCGGATGTGTCAATCCCAAAACTTTCTTCTATCTCATACAAGTTTCACATACACTAAAAACGAAGCAGCACCAATTTATGTCAAAATCTAACTGAATCTAAAATTTTATTAGACTCCATGCATTAGTTCTTGAGATATGACTATCGCTAAAATCGTGTAAATCAAGAAAAATGCAACATAGTAGCGCCAGCTGTTGTGAGATTTAGACCAAAACCTAATCAATTACAACTTATGTCAACGTCTAACTGAATCTGAAGTTGGCTGAAAATCCGTCCATTAGTTCTTGAGATAATAGCTATCGTGAAAATCAGAAAGAAAGTAGCATATCAGCGACATCTGTTGGTATGTTTACACCTAAACGCAGCCAACATCTATTTATGTCAAGGTCTAACAGAATCTGAAGTTTTACGAAATTCTGTGATTAGTTCTTGTGATATAGCTATTGTGAAAATCATGAGAAAAGTAGTATAGCAGCAACACCTGTTGGACTGTTTACGCCAAACATAAACATCATATATTAATGTCAAAATCTAACAGAATCTGAAGTTTCATGAAATTATGTGCATTAGTTCTTGAGATATTGCTATCATGAAAATCTTGAAAAATATAGCATTTCAGCGCCTCCTGTTGGGCGACTTACACCAAAAACTAATCAGCACCAATTCATATGAGGGACTAACTGAACATAAAATTTTAATAAATTCCGTGCATCAGTTATTGATGGAAACCCGATTACAGCAGACAGTCACTGGTCGTTTAATTATAATCCAATCACCCGTAATCGTTTTAGAGTCGATGAAATCAGAGAGTTTTTAAAATTTGCGGTGTCAGAACGAGGGTTGGCGAGTGTAGCTCATAGGGGGCAGAGCCCCCTAGTTTCATAAAAAAATAATATTCATTCTCAGTGTTTTTTTTTTGTTAGAATTGAAATTTACTAGGGTTGTGTTTGTTTTTAATTGGAGATAATTTACTATGGTGTTCATGTCTTAACGATCTTCCTAAATATGATTATTTTTAATAGATTGTCCTTTTAAAATTTGCACTAAGTATTCAAAGTGTGTTATTGCTTTTGTATAACTACACTACACAGGGTGTCCCAAAAAGATTGCCACGCACTTTAAAGTTTTGCCTGTTGAAGATACGTAGGAAATGTAAATTTTAAAAAAAAGTTCAAAATAAAGTAGGAAGTCAGATTATGATAAATAATAGTGTAATTAATTTTCTAAAAGTTACACTTTTAAATTTTTATAGGATCCCTGAATCCTAGAAATTATACTAAAAAATATTTCCCTTGCTATGACAAGTAAAACAGTTAAACTTCCATTCTTCTACGACAAAAACTCATGAAGTTATGATACGTTAAATTTTATGAAAAATATTATAAACTAGTCGGATGTGCCAATCCCAAAACTTTCTTCTATCTCAATCATGTTAATACTTCTAATTTCGTCCTCACATCGCCAATAAAATTAATATTTTTCGTCATTCTGTTGTACGTCAGCTGCTTGCGAATCATCGGGTTACCGGGATGCAATCAACTGATGTATACTGAACTACGAAAAGTTCTTTTGGGCTGTACCGACCGGAACAGATAGCCTCCCTATTCCTTGGTTTTACGATTTTAGCTAATTTTACTGGAAAACACGAAGCTAAAATGCGTGGAACCCAATTAAAGAAGATTCATTCCCAGTTCTCGTCAACATTGAATTTGAATGAGAATATCGCCAAATTAGTCTTCTATAGTCAAGTTGGCTTCATTTGTGGCAACATATTTTTGTCGCCAAATTTGTCGATATTTCGTCAATTGCCGCCAAGCTTGGCGAGAATTTGACGTTGGCGAATATAAATATATAGTGTTAAGCATTTAAGAATAGCAACAATGGTTACAACAATGAAAGAAAATTTGCTGAAACCCTGTTAACTAAAACTCATAAATTAAACCCCTTTATGATTGAATTCTGCTGTCTTGTTTGAAAATGTCAACCACCCTAAAATTTCAAACCGCTATATCTCCGCCATTTTTTAATATAGAGACAAAACAAAAACTGCTCCGGATTCTCCGGATCAAGGCCGAACATTTAACGGAAAAAACTTTTAGGATTTCTAATTTTTTATACATCTTTTTGAATTTAAAATCTTTAAATGGCTATCACAGCGCCCCCTTCCGGCCCCCTTTCATCCCCACATTCTAGTAGGACCTGCTGGGTACAGCCAAAAACATATTAAAAAATTTTGGTTTAATTATCTGCATAACATCATACACTTTTCGATGATACAATAGTGAAAATCGAACAAAAATCGCGATGGCAGCGCCCCTTTCGTCGAAATATCCCCGAATTCACCCTGGACCTGCAGGCTATGGTCAAAAACAAAAAAAAAATTGGTTCAATTATCTGCATAACTTCATACACTTTTCGATGATACAATAGTGAAAATGGAACAAAAATATCGATCACAGCGCTCCCTTTCGTCGAAATATCACCAAATTCTGATAGAATCTGCTTGTCATAGCCAAAAACATAGAAAAAAATTAGGTTCAATTTGAAGCATAACTTCATACACTTTTAGATGGTACAATAGGGAAAATAGAACAAAAACATCGATCACAGCGCCCCCTTTCGTCGAAATATCCCCAAATTCTAATAGTACCTGCTTGCCATAACCAAAAACATAGAAAAAAAATTAGGTTCAATTTGAAGCATAACTTCATACAGTTTTCGATGATGCAATGAAGACACACAGACGGACAGACGGACAGACGGACGGCCGGACAGACGGACAGACAGACATTTTGTAAAAACATGTTTTTCGGAATCTCTGACCCCTAAAACGTGTAAATCCGTCGAAAACTGGAAGTCGAAAAAAATTTCGATTACAATACTTTCTTCTATTATAGATAGAAGAAAGTAAAAATTTGAAGCTTCTTGATACTAAAAAATGAATTCGTTTTTAATGCCGGAAAAACAAAGAATTTTATAAAATTCAACGCATCATAACTCGGTGAGTTTGGTCGATGAAGAATGTAATTTATTCTATTATACTTGCCAGAGTAAGGAGAATTGTTTTTTTAAATATATGTTATAGGAATCAGGGACGGTTTAAAAATTTGAAAAAGGTAACTTTTTGAAAATTAATGGCAGGTCTATTTCATCGACATAATCATTAAATCATAATTCCTACCTTATTTTGAAACATTTTGCAATTTACATTTTCGAGGTATCTTCAATAGGCAAAAAATTACAGCTCGTTTAATCTTTTTGGGACTCCCTGTATATGTAAAATTTTCCTACATGTTTAACCGACGAATGCCTGCATGTAATATTTCTAAATCTGTTTGGGCTTAAATAAAGAATATTCGTTAAACGTTTATACGTTTATTGGAAAAATATATTACTGTCTGTGCTCGAAAAACGCATATGAATATTATGAAAAATGCTAAAAATAATTTATGTTTTGTATTCAAGATAACATATGTTGCTATTCTGAAATATAAATAGAGAAAATGAAGTACCTCGATAAAAATACACGCTAACTTTTCTCATGTGTGTATCCCATGACATAATCGAAATAATCATGAATAAACAAATCCGGTTTCTATACAGTTTTGCTTCTGGATCATTTACATCAATGAGAAACACTTTGAATAAAGTATTCGCACTCTAGCCATCTATTTATTAAAATACCAGAAAATATTCATACTATCACATCACTACGCGTATGCTTATTAAATTAGCTTTCTAGAGTTATTGAGTAATTGGATTCAAATATCTCCAAATTTGTAGAAGTTTATTGAGGTTTAGAGAGATTTTCCAATTCATAATTTTGATATATTTACAATTAGCAAATATCATTTTAAAATTATAACGACTTTTGTGTATTGAATACATGAAAAGCATCGTTATAAGGATCTGCATTTCAATATATTACGTATTTATTTATCGTGCACACTCTCGAGAATCAAAATGAATTTCAATATTTTGTTCCGTCACATTTTAAATTCAGAATGTACATGGTGTAAAATAGACGGTTCAAACGCTTAGAGTGTTAAAAAACGAATGCTTAAGATAAATGAATGCTGGAAGAAGCAGAAGGATAACACAGGAGAACATTTTTCTCTCCTGCGGCATTACAACACTGTGGTGATTTCGATACATACAAAAGTTTATAATTATGGAATATAAAGTAGTTAGTTGAATGGCTATGGTTCTTGCAATAATTCTTTTTTTTAAGGTAAGTCAAGGTGCATTTTTACACAGTTATTTAGACAGATTTCCTGAAAACTTGGGTGTTTACAGTGAAGAAAAAAGTGAGCGGTTCCACAAAGATATAAGAATAAAGAAGCAAAGGTACAAGGACGTTGGAATCGCCACATGATGGCTGACTACTTTTGGACCTTTCAAAGCGATTGTCCTCAAGAGGAGAAACACTTTAGAAAATCATAGAGGAATCTGTTTTAATAGTAATGTTAACTCTATATTTCTGTTTTTCAATATCTCTCTCACTCAAAATACAATGTTACAAAATATGTAAAAGTCTTTACTTATGTAATGTTACTTTTTTTTTTCTTGTGCCATTATCGGATTGTTGGCCTTATTTCAAGCACGACACCGAATCCAGAAAATTTGCTATTATTTTCGTATTTAACAGACCAAAATTATTCGAAATCCGTTGTCCAACCCCATGCCGCAAAATCACTGTTCCCCGGTGTAATATTCGTTTGTTATGAGTTTTTAAAAAATTGATTCAAAATTTTCTTTTAAAAAATAATATTCATTTGATCATTAGCATCTTTCTAAAATGCATTTCTGTTTTTAATTTTCCTTTACCGTTTTATTCTCGATAACAAAAAATGTGATAAAATATTGAAATAAAGTTTAAAATCTGTCAACTAGCTCTTTAAACTCTCTATCGAGATGACGACGTTTCAAAGTTGATTTCTGATTTTCCATAACATAACATTAACTGAGATAATCTGAGACAAAACTTACTCAAGAAGTTGTAAATTAACAGTAAAACATTAAACAAACTAACAGTATTCATTTCTTAGATTTGGTAAAATCATTTAAATAAAAAATGTCAGAGTGAATAAATATTTACATTATTTTGACTTTGATAAAAAATTCGTAAAAATCCGTAATTATACAGTGTCTTAAAAATTTAAACACTATGAGAGAAAATATCAATTACATATGGTGTTATTTATTACTTAAAGTATTTTTCGATGCATAAGACTACCCTAAAACTTAACACGTTTTTTAGGGAAAAATATAGTAAATTAATCCTAGAACCTGCCAAATGCATTATGATACCGATAAATTAATTAATAAATAATCTCTTAAACATACCTATCATGAATAGTAATTAATTGTTTCATAAATCATCTATGAATTAATCTATAAAAGTATTCCTTTTCTAATAATAAATAAAAAGAAATAAAGTACATTCACTGTATAACACAAACCCCATTTTTAAGGAGTATTTTAAAAGTTTAAAAAAAACCGTGTCTAATACACCGGACGGAAAATACAAATATACAGGGTGTCCATAAATCATTGTCGGTGTTTCCTTACCTCACAACTTTTAGTTTATGTACATGACGAAAAATATTATTACACATTCGTAAAGTACAACTCAAAAAGTTTTTTTTTTATAACACAAACAAAGTTAGATATACGTAAAGTTGCAACGCTAAACGTTATTAATAAAATAATGATTATAATCAAATAATAATTAATATTGGTACTTCTCTATTATCCCGTCGACCACTTTTCATAACAAAAAACTATCGCCAAACTGTAAGATTAAACGCCAAAAGTGCAGTCCCATTTACTTCATGTCAGAAGCATTACACGTGTTTGTTATCTCATCAAGTGGTTTTTCATTCAACATTTGCGTGTATTTTTCATTATGTTTTACTGATTTATTAGTTATTTCATTAATTAAAATAACAATTGTGTCCTTAAATTCTTATATTTTTATTTATTTATTTATTTTGATATTCCAATAGAACATTCTCCCGCTTATTTTGCGTTACAGTTTGGCGATAGTTTTTTGTTATGAAAAGTGGTCGACGGGATAATAGAGAAGTACCTTAATATTAAATTTCATCAAATTTATCAAAAAGTTATTAATCGAATAACAACTTTGTGTAGTGGTAATAGAACCACAATGCGCAAATTACTTTTTCTTGTGCACTCGCCATTTTGGATTCTCACGTCTCAACCTCCTACAATGCGACTCCGATGGGGTTGCTGGATAAATCGACGGAGAATATTTAATTTTGTTTGAGTGTGTCAAATGTTAGTAATAAAACATTTTAAGTTGTACTTTACGAATATGAATGGTATTTTTCGTTATTTTCTTAAATTAAAAATTATAAGGTACGGAAATCCGGACAATAATGTATAGGCACCCACTATATCTTTGGTTTCGGTAACCTCAAATAAGCACTTTTTCATATAATCGATCATCAATGTTAACGATGACAGTAATTACCATGCTTTTTCTATGGCGATTTGGAGTTCTTTAGTAGAGTCATATCGTTTTGTATTTTTGTAATTTTCGCAGGACACCCGAAAATTTCTACGCATAATTCTAAGTCAAGATTTAAATATAGTGAATCTAAAACTTGAAAAATTTGCATGTAAATTCAATGTTTTGCACAAAAGGCGTTACGGATTGAAGCATCGTCGTGATGAAATCTCCACTGAGGACACATGCCTTCCCTCTTAAGAAGTCACCAAACGGAGCCATATGGTGTTTCGATGTCTTTTGATACTTTGTTGAATTTTCCTTCCCGTAGAGAAAAGGCGTCGAATGACCATTAAATCCAATCGCCCGCCGCCCCGCACACGCGCACACAAATCATCAGAGACCTAGTCGCCTACTGCAGATAATGCATTCCTGTTTCCCAAGATCATGCCAATTGCAATTCCAGCCATCAGTGCCATCCACATTCTACTTATTTTTCATCGTTGAATAATGCGGTATGCTTTAGGTACGTAGTTGTAAGTTCCAGTCCGACATGTACTTTATAATGTGTCTAATACACTCTAGCCACTTTATGGTTTTCTTTTATAAGCATTTTGCGACACATATTCTATGAATTAATCTCATTGCATTCCCCGATGCGTCTATGTATTGTGTCAGGTGAGACATTTACATTAAAATTAGTTTTAATGTGTTTTATGAACATCTGAAATATCTTTATTATATTTCAATTATATTTTCATATGTCCCTTTTCATATGTCTCCTTCATTATTGTATTTTAGTATGTGCTTAAACTTTTGAGGTGAACTGCACAAGATGGTTATAATTAAAGAAGCGTTATTTAGAGTCCTATTATTGAAAACTGATTCTGGATAATAGAGCTTAGTAGACACAAGTTTCAGTATAGTAATCACAATTGAGTAGTCACAACCGACTTCAGGTTAACATCCAGTTTCAACGCCCCTAACTTGCGACAAAGGAAAAATTAAAAATAAATAAATAAAAAAATTTTTAGACTATTGAATTTAAGCTTGCAGGGGAATTTTGTAATCTTTAATTACTCACTAACTGTTAGTTAATTGATAAGCGCGATTATGTGCAAATATGTTTGTTAAGCTGTGTAAATGTACTCAATATGGAGAAACAAGTAAAGTTTCCCCTGCAAGTTTAAATTTACCATCTACAATTTTATTTATTTATTTATTTATAATTTTTTCCTTTGTCAAGAGTTAGCGGCGGTGAAACTGGATGATAACCTCGACTTGGGCTTGGATATTTTCCTGGCCTTATCCTTTTGACGTATCTCCGGGGTGGGTGATCCGATATCAGATAAGATTTTCTTCAAGTGTGCAATTTAAGATCGCAAACAATTACGGCGCTGTAACGTATGGCCAGAAATTTTTGAAATGAAAATTTCATAATAGGTGCATAGAGCTTTAAGCAAAACCTTTTTTTGTTTTATTATTAACTGGTGAAACAAGATAATAGTAAGATGCAAAGGTAATAGTAAATTTAAAGAGATATACTATCATTACTATATGCAGATAATAAAAAAAAATAATTATAAAAACGAAATAATAGTAAATATAAAGGTATGTCCTATTATGAAGATGCAAAATCCACAAAATATAATTGTAAACATATGAATTATATACGGAATACCTAAGCATTGTTTTATTTGTTATAATGTGAAAAATGTGGAAATAAATAAAAGTAAAAAAATATTTATACATCTCTAATATATATATTAGGAATCACTAAATCTTGGAAATCCCTTGTCATTTCTGTAATCTCAAGTCATAAACATTTTACCAAAAACACCAATTAACACATAATCTGAAAAGTCGTAAATAACATGATTGCTACGGGAATGTGAAAATAAACCCGATGACCAGCTTTCAACCCATGCCTAAATGAGGTCACCGAAATTTTCCCAATCGAAATTATGTACTTTACCGAACAAAGTGAAGTAGTGTATTTTCCACAGACGTCAACAGATGAATGAACATCCATTTTGACTTTAATATAACATTTTCATCATTCAGTTATAAGGATATAAAGCGTGGATTAACAACTAAAACTGCTAAGCGGCCATAACGCAATTTATGTATATCAGTCTCTAAATCCTAAGCTTTAAACCGAACTTTGTACTGTATAATTAATTAATTCTTTATAAATTCTTTTATTTAAACTAGAAAGCAAATAAACCTTTTTCGCACTATTCTGTGTACTGTGATCATTCTACTTTTGGATATGCATATATATATTGTGCTGTTCCACATCCGGATTAATTATCTGTCTCGTTGATTCGTGGAGTATTCCCCTCTCCCGATGCGTTTGATGAATACAGGTAAGCCCTATCTTACCTCCTTTTCTATATCTGACTGTATGATGTTTTTAAAGGAACAATTTAATTTTAAAGAACAATAAATCTTTATCTACAATACTAAAATAATAGTAAGAAAACATTTCTACAAATACTAGATTTTCCATTACTAAATTCATATTTTTTAATTAATAAAACCCCCAAAACAGTACCCAATTATATCTAAAAAGGAAGTTTTCAGTTATTTTGAAAACCTGTCTAAAAATTAATTCAACATTTTTTTAATTAAACATGTCTAAACGATACAAGGAATACGTAAATATTGCCTCCTGCAGTGTAATCAGAAAAGCAAAACATAACACAGAAAAAAAAGCCATAGAAAGAAGTTTATCCACTTTTCGTTTATAAGTTTTCTCATGTGTCTATCACCAAATTAAATCCATTGACTTCTATGTTCAACTTTTATCATCCCAAGATCACCCTCTCTGACATTTAATGTTTTTTGTTAGCAAATAATACAGTTTCTTGCTATTCTTTCATTATTTTTCCAAGAAGAAATGGATCATGATATTTGTTCACGATATGGCGAGGCTCTTCAATGATCTGACGGAACACTTCCGTTTTGCTGTCTGTGTATTTCTCTCGGGAGCTTCAATGATTGAATTTCGTGACACAACGTTTGTTATTTCATTGACATACAGTAAAAATTTCTTTTCGTATGTAATATAAAAGAAAGGAGACGTGTGAGGTAAAACATAGCGATAGTTTCATGATTATAAAGTCCAGTGGTATTATGAACTTCAAATGCATTTAAGTACTGATCCATAGAATTCAATATTTAGATTAACTTATGTTTTTTATTAGCAATCAAAATATTTTTGTATATTTTAAGTCAAACCTCAATAGAGAATTTATTGACTGACTAGAGAATTTATTGACTCAATAGAGAATTTATTGGCTGTATTTCGCCGCCCTGCTGTTAGCATGTGCTACTCAGATATTGCAATTGGCTTTGAAAAAATGGTTTATTCGATAGAACAAGGGAAATATTTCTTCTTTTGGGATTTTACCACCTGAACCATATTATTGTTGAAACAAAGCGAAGTTTACAAAGAAAGTTTAATGTTACAAAGAAACCCAAAAAGGATACAATAAAGACTTTATTTGAAAACTTTCAACGGATTGGGAGCATTAATGATAATCGTTTTGGAGACGTCTAGCGCCCGAGTGCGGAACTTACAGAGGCGAATGTTGAAGTCGTTCAGCGATTCAAGAGCGACCCGGTTTGCCGTTCGCCATTTTGTATCTCAGACTGTACTATGACGCATGTCCATGCACCGTATCATGCACCACTGCCTTCAGCTGTTTTCTTACAAGATTCCGACCCGCCAACGTCTAATTGCTGCTGTCATTAATGCGGCAGAAGCCGGATGCTGGTGAAATCAATGTGGAACATTTGGTTTTACGATAAAACGTATTTTTTGCTATACGGCTTCGTCAATACGCAGAACTGGCGTATTTGGGAACGCAAAATCACCCTGCTGACATACCATTATCCCTGCATCGTACAAAAGTCATGGTTTGGACCGCCATTTCCTACAAAGGCTCATTGGACCATTTGCCCAACTCCAAACGATTGCTACAGCGCTCTCTATCTGGACATTCTGTTTGTATTTATGGCGGTACAAAATGCCTTGGAGGACCGTGGGCACACTCCATAGTTTATGCGAAATCGGTGGTGCCCAAGCATATTAAACGGCTGAAGTCTTTCGATTCCTCAACATAAGTAACATAATGTAACATAAGTGCAACATAAGTAAGCATACGAGAAGCGGCATACATTGGCCTCCCTATGCACAAGATTGGACTCCCTGTGAATATTATATGTGGGATCGGAGGGGGGTTGTACCTGAAGAACGAGGTGTACTGCCAAAACTCGCAAACGACTGCTGTACGACTGCTATTCGACTGCTTTTCTGGCTGTAAAGTTATCAGGGGTATCTGCAAATTTTGTTCTCAGACTGTGACATGTAGTTTCGGCAAATGGTGGATATATTGAAAATATCGTTATTTAGCTTTTGCAGACTTCTTAAAAATATGTTCATACATTTTTCATTTTAGTGTTTTCAATTAGAAACGCCATCTGTTGGCAAAACTTGTATCTAGATTTGAAATTCTGTGTGACTAAACGTTTTTCTGTTTTCCCAAGTACAATGCCGCAAACGGGGCAATTCTATCGCTTTCCGTTTACCTTTATTTCAATTTTCAAATGCACACGTTATTTTCGGTTTACCCTGTATATATCTATTGACTCTCCCCGTTTGATGAACATGCTTTAAATAAATCCAAAAATCCATCGATCCTTTGATCTGGGAAGCTCCTCAATATAAAGGAACTATAAGTCTATTTTCTGTTAGCAAATGATGTAGTTTCTTAGTATTCTTTCATTAGTTTTCCAAGATGAAATGGATCATTATTTCTATTCACGGTATGACGAGGCTTTTCATTGATCTGACGAATCACTTCCGTATTGCTTCTATCTTCTTTTCTCTGTGGAGTTTCAACGATTGAATTCTTGAAGCAGCTTTTGTTATTTCATTGGAATATTGCGGGAACTTCTTTTCGAATTTAAGGTAGAAAACTAGAAATGTGTGAAAAAAACATTGCTTTATTACCTTATTTATATTTCAGTAGAGAAAGTTTAAAAGACTGGAGCAGTTTGAATAAAGGAATGAAAATGGATTTATATATTCATCTAATGGAATATTTGCACAGTTGTTCGAAAACATATGTTTACCGTATGGATTCAAAAGAAATACTTGAATGTAAAATTGATAAGGTCCGACGAAACGGTTTAATTGAATCCTGATAACTATTTTACAGAATAATGTGGTTATTAAAGTTACCTTATACTGCCCATTTATGTTTTTTGTCTTTTTTTTCATAGCTTTCCCGTCAAAACAGTTTGTGTGGATTTCTAGGAAACAGTCCATACAAATGTACAGGGTGATTTTTTTTTAAAGTTGTGAAAGTAAAACACTATAACAAAAGAACCACTGATCCAAATGACCTAAAATTTCACCAGTATGCTCCCAAAGCAATGGGAATTTTTTTAGCATGGTTAAAAAAAACTTACAATCGCACCGACAGATGGCGCTGTAAGGTAGCAGAAACAAAGAATATCGTCTGTGGGAGGAAAACAATGGACGGTACATTGAGAAACCATCTTCCGTAGACCCTCTGTCGTCATTGGACCTCTTCTTAAATTCTTAAGTGTTCGAAATCTCCTAAGAGCAGTTGCGGCGCTGTCATTATTCTGATAATATAGTTTCACTAACAACGCAAAAAAGGGTGATTTTTTTTTTAAAGTTGTGAAAGTAAAACCCTATAACAAAAGAACCATTGATCCAAATGACTTAAAATTTCACCAGTATAAACATCACCAAAGCAATGGAAATTTTTTTGGCGTTGTTAAAAAAAACTTAAAATCGCACCGACAGATGGCGCTGTACATGCAGTAAAGTCGGGTTCATTGGCGTAAAAACGTGAAATAGGCGCATCTCGTGTTCATTATTCTACGGAAATCCTCGCAATGACTGCTGCATTGACAGACCTTGCGTTGTTAGTGAAACTGTATTATCAGAATAATGACAGCGCAGCAACTGCTCTTAGGAGATTTAGAACACTTAAGAATTTAAGAAAAGGTCCAATGACGACAGAGGGTCTACGGAAGATGGTTTATCAAAGTACCGTTCATTGTTTTCCTCCCACAGACGATATTCTTTGTTTCTGCTACCTTACAGCGCCATCTGTCGGTGCGATTTTAAGTTTTTTTAACCATGCTAAAAAAATTCCCATTGATTTGGGAGCATACTGGTGAAATTTTAGGTCATTTGGATCAGTGGTTATTTTGTTATAGTGTTTTACTTTCGCAACTTTAAAAAAAATCACCCTGTATTTCCATGGAACACTTAAAATCAAACTTACTTAAACTTAACTTATATATACTTATAACACTATACTTAAACTTAATTTCATATTTTAAAAAATAAAATAGAGAAAAAGCTCTATAAAAATTGATAACAATTTACAGAAAAAAGATCATACAAACAAACGTTTATTTTTTTGTTTATAAGATTCCTTTACTGTACATCGTCTATTAAATTCGCTGACTTCTATGTTCAACATTTATTATGTGAAGATCACTCTGTTTTTAAATGATATAGTTTCATGTTATTATTATTATTATTATTATTATTATTATTATTATTTTGAAACTGAAATGGATCATTATTTTTTTTTTCACGATAGGAGGAATCTTTACATTGATTTGAGGAAACAACTCCGATCATTTTTTCTAATAGGACCTTCAATGATTGAATTCATCAAACAAGTTTGTTATTTCATTGACATAGTGTGAGATTTTCTTTTTAAATGTAAGATAAAAGACTGGAAACGTAAGGGACAAAACATTGCTTTAATGTCATATTTGTGTTTTAATAGAGAAAGTTTAAAGGTTGGAAGCTTTAGAATAAAAGAATGCAAATGAATTTAAATATTCTTTTAAATAAAATCCAGTTTTTTTTTTGTTATATGTATTTCTGTCATACTTATAAAGGGATTACGGGGGTTAAAAATCTAAAAAACATTTTTGATTTTTCTTGCTAATAAATTAGTACAAAATTAAATAAATTAAATAAAGAAAACCGCGAATTTCTACGATGATCATCAGCTGATATTACAATTTTTGTATTGTACAAACAGTTCTTTCCTGATCGTAACAAAAGCCTTAAGTGCATTTATCTCAGAATTAATTTTGTCATAATTTATCATGTCTGAAAGGATATATATCTAAATTTTTTTGCTAGATACATGTATGTAATTTTTTACAGAGTTTTTATGTTATTATGTTTTTAATAACTTGTCTTCAGGGTATCTACTTTCATGTAAAAATTTTGAATTCATATTCTTCAAAGTAAAAATCACTCTAAAAATACTCTTTTTTTAACTTTAAATTTATTTTAAATTTTGCTAGTAATTTTTTAATAAATCCTGAAGACAAAATAACAAGAAAGCTTTTCTATAAACAATAGTGAAAAAAGTAATGAAATTGGTCAAGTTGTTCATAAGTTATATAAAAAATTAAATAAATTTAAAATCTGAAAATTAATTTTTTTAACAGAATTTCAAAATTTTCAAAAACTTTTTACCTGAAAGTAATATTTATAGGGAGATACATTGCAGGAAAAAAAAATGCACTAAAAAATGCATAAAAATAAAGAAAATAAAATTTTGACACCTGATCTCTTTAAAGAAGAAATATTTAAACTTTGCCTAATGTTTGTAATTCGAAACAAGAACGAAAAATCATGCGTCAAGCATAGATTATGTAACACTTCCCAACACTTCCAAAATAATTTTACAAATCATTACCGTTTAATAAGGTGAAAGCTAATATATAAGTAAACAGTTTGGAAAACGCATAACATATTTAAAAACCCAATTTCAGGAATTATTAACAATATTCGGAAACTATCCGAATTATTTTGTACAGCCCTGTATATGATCTATGGATTTGTATATATGTTACATAGAATGCTAAATTTGAGTTCAGATAGGAAACGCGTAGCACAGTTTAAAATTTCCCTTTTGGAATCTCCCTCAATAAACGTAAATGTACTTCAGAACTTTTGTGCTGCCCTGTGTATGATTTATAGAATTTATACACACCAAGTAATAGAAAAAAAATTAGTTAAATTTAAAAACGCGTTAAGCAACTGAAAAAGCACTTCAGCAATTATTGTTAACAGACAGTACCAAATTTTTTGTGTGTCCCTGTAAATAAACGATAAATGCTATACTCTAAATATTCTATAGTAAGCCTCTTGTAATGCACTTTAGTTACATATATAAATTTCAATTTGTTTGAAATATTTAAACATTCTTAAAATAAACCGCAAACAATTTTTCTCCATAGACCGTAATGCAACGTAATTATTTTGAGTGTCCCTGTAAAACAAATTTAAGTGCTATACACACCCTATTCTATAGTAAGCCTCTGGTAGTGCACCTCAGTGACATATATCAATTTCAATATGTTTGAAATTTTATAACATCATTTAAATAAACCGCAAATGATTTTCCCCGTAATGTAACGGAATTCTTTTGAGTGTCCCTGTAAAAAAACTATAAGTGCTACACACTTCATATTCAATACCGAACATGCCATAGTAAACCTCAATAACATATATCAATTGCATGACTATACATATATATTTATGTGAGTTAGAGCACGGACAGACAGACAGACAGACAGACAAACCGAATTCATAAACACTTTTCAACTATGTTGGAAAGTGTTAAAAAGGTAAACAGATCAGACAAAGAAAAGTGTCGTCTTACTCATTAAACAAAATTCTCAAGTGTATATCGCCAAATTTAATTCAACCGACTTCTATGTTCAAATGTTTTCATCCGAAGATTTAAATTTCTTTCTTACATTTATTGTCTTTTTCTGTAATCAAATGATATAGTTTTTTACTAATCGTTCATTATTTTTCCGAGATGAAATGGATCATTATTTTTGTTCATGATATAAAAAGAATTTTCATTTATCTGAAAGAACTCTTCTGTATCGCTACTATTTTCTTTTCTCTTGGGAGTTTCGATGATTGAATTTTGGAAATAACATTTGCTATTTCAGTGACATATTGCGAAATTTTCCTTTCGGATATAAGATAAACAACTAGAAATGTGTGAAATAAAGCAATGCTTCACTATCTAATTTCTACCTCAGTATAAGGAAAATTTAGATACTGTAGGCGTTTGAATAAAGGAATGCAAATGAATTTATATAGTTATTTAAATATATCTATAAACAATTGTCAGAAAAATATGTCTATTATATACATTGCAAGGGAAATACCTATATACCATCTCGTGTTTTGTAATCTGAAAAATAAATAAATAGAGGAAACAACGTGGAAATTGTACGTTAAACGGGACCAATGAGCTGCGTTCGTGCTATAACTAGTTTTACAATGTAAAGAAATCAACATTTTAATTTCAGTAAAATGAATTATATCATAAAAAAAAATCAACATTTTAATTTCAGTAAAATGAATTATATCATAAAGAAATCAACATTTTAATTTCAGTAAAATGAATTATATCATAAAGAAATCAACATTTTAATTTCAGTAAAATGAATTATATCATAAAGAAATCAACATTTTAATTTCAGTAAAATGAATTATATCATAAAGAAATCAACATTTTAATTTCAGTAAAATGAATTATATCATAAAGAAATCAACATTTTAATTTCAGTAAAATGAATTATATCATAAAGAAATCAACATTTTAATTTCAGTAAAATGAATTATATCGTCTGTTATGAGCGAAATGAGCATGCTTTTTTAAAATTACGTATGCCACGTTTACAGAAGCGAATTTTGTTTTCGACACCAGGCAGCGCTGCAAAATTCCCCATGGAGATCTTGCTTTGCGAATGATTACCTCCCTGGTTTAATATTTATATAACTCACGATGAACGAATCTCTTGTGTTTATTTACTTTAATGGATTGAGATATTCAGCTGTTAAGCTAATTTCCACTAAAGTTATCTCAGAATCTACACATTTTTAATGTAACTCATCTCTCAAGCACGCAATTTCTTTGAACGATCTTTCTAAAAATGTAACTTTTATGCAATTTTATTCGAAAAAATAATTTTGAATAAAAAAGTCCGATTGGCATATCAAAAAAGAAGTGGTTAGCCCGTATTTGTTTTCTGCAGTCACATGACTTGCGCTTTTATTACATAGATTACGTATGATTGGATTTAATAGAATAAAGAAAACTTTTATTAATATATTTTTAACTTTTGATTAGATTTTCATAAAATTTGAAATGTCTCGACTAAATTCTGCAACGATTATATACAAATTTCAAACCATTCGGTTGGGTAGTTTTTGCGCTGTTATACGCGACGGACGGACAGACAGACACCGACCAGACGACGAATATAGGTGCTACGTATTTATATAATTACGAACGCAACTAAAAAACACAACTGAAAGAAGCAGGTCTACTTTTTTGTTTAAAATATTTCTCAAGTGTATGCGGCCAATTTTTATTCACTGAAATTCTATGTTAACTATTATCATACTCTCTGACATTTATCTTTTCTTTCTGTTATTTGATAACAGAATTTTTTTTTCCATTCTTTCATACATATTCCAAACATTAAATAAATAATTATACGAGGAAACTTTTTAATGATCTTATACAATTGTTCCATATTGCTGTGATCATACATTTCTCTCAGGACGTTCAATGATTGAATTCTTGAAGCAATGTTTGCCTTTTCTTTGAGATATTGAAGCACTCTCTTTTATAATAGGATAAAAGACAAGAAATGCGGTGGATAAAACATTGCTTTTCTGTCATGTTGTATTTCAGTAACAGAAACATGATGGTTATTCTCATAATATCCCGAATTTGTAAACGTGTAAATATCTATTGGTAACAAAATAAGGACTATTTCCTAAAAATCCGCACAAACTTTGCAGTTATGCTAAATAACAAAGGAATACGAATCAGGCGAAACCTGCGCATGAAGTGTTGCGTTATCGTATACAAGAGCACGCCTGTTAGCCGAGAATTCATTAAGTAGTCTGTGTTTTCATAGAATGGAGTCGAAAGAGGAGTGTCTGCGTACGCAAATGTGCAAGTTTTACGAATGCATTATTCATCATGGGAAGAAGCTCACCGTGAACAATTTATTCGAAGAAAATATCCCCAAACGAATGATATATATTATTCTAAACGTTACGAGAAGGGACAGCCGTCCGAAAGAGAACCGCATCGGGTCGAAAGGCCCAAAAATTCACCAAGCCGAAGTTACAGCAGTTGAAATGATTGTTTGACAAGAAGGACCGAGTAACAAACCATCCAACGGCTGCCAAATTTAGTGTTTCAGCCGGCTACCTACATAAAACAATCACCAAGAAGCTTAATATCAAGTATCACAATAAAAGGGTCCTACCAAAACGAACAGAAAAGCAAATCGTGGCCGTGAAAACGAAGTTGGTCGCTTGTTCAGTGATTGAGCTCTGATTGAGCATTCATCCTTGATGACGAGTCATAACTCACGCTCACTCACTCCACTATTAACGGTAATGGTGGCTACTACACATTTGACGGCTCCACGACACAACCTATCATCAAATTCACTACTAAAGCGCAATTCGAAGTTAATGCTCTCGTTTGGATTGCGATGGGTCCAAAAGGCTTGAGTCGTCCATTCATCTGAAAGTCTGGGTTCGCTGCCAATGGGCAACGATAATTGAGTGCATTCGTCGTAGCCTCATCCCCTACATCCGTACCAATCCGTGCCAATCCGTGTCATCGCGTACAACGACGATGATTACGTCTTCTGGCCAGACTTGGCCAGCAGTCATTACTGCAAAATCGTTCTCAATCACTTGTGAGAGCAAAACATCACTTTCGTAGAGAAGTGTGGCAACCCGTCGAACCTTTCCGAAATTCGACCAAAGAGGCAGTTCTGGGCGTATCTTAAGTCTAAGTGTATGCTAAAGGCTGGAAAGTAGATAACATCCAGAAATTGATCAGTCGAATGAGGTAGTGTCTCAAAATTATGAACCTAGATTTTGAATAACGTCTAGCAAATACCACCAATTGCAAAATCGATAATGTCCGACGAAACGGTTTAATTGAAACCTGATAACTGTTTTACAGAGTAATGTGGTTATTGAAGTTAACTTATACTGCCCATTTGTGTTCTTTATCTCGTTTTTTCATAGCTTTCCCGTCAAGAAATATTTGTGCCGATTTCTAGGAAAAAGTCCATACAAATGCATTTCCATGGAACACCAATTTCCAATTATTTAATATTTATTTAAAATTGCAACACACGAAAGTTGAATAACTATTCTACATTCGAGAAAAATCTCAGCATAAAGAAGGCTTATTTAAATATTCTTATTCAGATTAAATATATATTTTAGGACAAATATATATGTGCTACATTTGAGGGAACATTCTATACACACACAGATATATATATATATATATATATGGATATAAGTATTGTTATTTGCAGTCTTTAACAAGTTATGTAAAGTCAAACTCCAGTTAGTAGAACTATTAAAAATATTGATGCACATTATGCACGAATATTTCCAATAACAAGATTAAGCGACCAGTGGACCCATGCGAAAATTTTTCATTGCAGTTTAGTATTTTTTAGCAATGTCTAATATTTTTAGATGTAGGTTTAAACTTCCAAAGAAAAATTAGGGATAAACATATCTGCCAAAATCATTAGTGAAGCCAGAATATCATATCATTTATTCCATCAAATTCACAGGAAAAACTGATTGAGGACAGCAAAAGACACGCACGAGACAAAAAATAACAATCTATTTTAACTGCACTAGAGGGTGGCATTACCTGTTTCCAAAAAAAAAAAAAATGGGATAAAAAAAACAAATTCAACATTTGAATTTAAATTTTGCTTCTTAATCAGAAATATAAAATAAACCCATTCTGAAACTATGTTCTATTTTATAGTTATTGAAAAAAAATTATAAGCATTGTTTCGGTATTTTATTTTTATGTCAACACTAATTTGAAGAAAACCTTTCAGTTCATTTATGAAAACAATGCCGATTTAATTTTTAATTAATTGCAATTTTAATCAAAGTACATGTTTTAACGAAATGTAGGTGTACTATATCAAAAGCCGCTTCAAAATCCTTCGATACGTTACCTCATTTATCGTTCTGCGTTTTTTATTTGCTTAGAAAAAGAGATGTTGACAACAGAAACAGTATAGGACAACAGTATAGGATTTAGTTTAACTTTTATGCATGGAAACCAGTTAATCTCGGAACAGTTTAATCATTTATTATTATACCAAATTAATCAATTATTATTTGCTCTTTCATGACATGCTGCGAAGCTTTCTTTTCGATTATAACATAAATGGAAATATGTTAGTTGAAATGTTTTACTCTTACATTTGTATTTCACGGGCATTAAAAAATATATTACGCCGATTGTCATCATCTACAAATTTCATTATTATAGACATAAAAACTCGAAATTTGTAGGTTCTGAAATAATCAATGATAACATGTTTTTAACTGTGCATTTATAGAACACTCTCTGTACATTTGCAACGCAAAGAAAATAGAAAAAATATTGTGAAGCTGAATATGCATGTCTATATGCATGTCTATGCATACACACACATGTATATATATATATATATATATATATATATATATATATATATATAACCTTTAAAAATATATATATAGCTTACAAGTTCGTATAACAAAAATGGCCGAATCTCTTACTTAAAGATGGCGTGTAATAATACTTTACATTACATGTTACAGTAAAAACACATATAGAAAAAAAAAACAAAAAAAATGGCACTCCGGGAGTGACGACAGAAGTGAAAACTTGAACAATTACGTGTGTATTTTTTGAATCGTCAGGAAATGTTTTATTGGCAGGAAATACTTTTAAATGAAGTGTTTTTTTATTCATTATTATAAACTACTACCACAAAAATTATATTACAATTTTCATTTAATGCGCTATTGTACATTATAATATTATATTATAAATTGAAATATTTCATTAATTTCATTTTTTCTTCTTATATTACTTCTGTCTATTTTTTTTCTCGTGCTCGTTAAATTATAATATTTTCCGTGTTTTGTTATTTCATTTTCATCTTTTGATTTGGTCTCGCGAGTTGAGTCACTTTTATCTGTTTTCACCGCGCGTGCTAAATTTATCTTGAAATTATTTTCTGAATTATTTTTATTCACAATACCAATCATTTCGTTTTCTGCACGTGAACTATTTCCTTTTGATACTTTCGCTTCATTGTATGAATTGGCAACATAATTTAATTTTTTATCGGAATTATTTACAACTTTAAGGCAACGTACTTGAAAAGTATTGCGCTCGCCAACAATTTTAATTCCCTCTTCATCTATCGCCAACTTTAGTTTGCTGATTACGTCTTGCCCTATTACAATATCGTATGCGAGAGATTTTGAAACATAAAATTTCGTTGATATAAGAAACCCATCGACATGTATTTCATACACAAAATATCCAATTAGATTTACAGTTTCTCCGCCAATTTCAGTTAATAAAATATCAACAAAAGACAAATTTGGCGACCCAATATGACATAACATTCGTAACAGAATAAAGAAATATAGCTGTCTGTATCAAACAATAGATTTGCTTCTTTGCCTTTGATATTAATTATTTTACCCATTCCATTAGGTTTAGACTTATTTCTGATTCGAATTGTAGCAATGTTAGCTTTTTCCTGTACATCGGCATTAGGATTGTGATTTTGGCGATTATAATTTGGATAGTTTTCAGTAGAGTCTTGACTGAAATCATTAGTTTGACCGTTATTGCTATTATTACACTGAGACGCTATGTGGCCTTGAGAGTTACATCTATCTAAAACACCTAATTTGAGTTTTATTTCTTTTGTTTTGGTATTGGGTATGAAAGAAAGATGTGAATTTTCATTTTTACTTACTTCGGGTTTTCTATCTTCAAAGTGGTGTGAAATTCTATTCATGGTTTTAACATTACGTCTCGCCGCATCATAATCGTCTAGTTTACTTACGAATACATCTACATTTTTAATTTTTGGAAGATCATCAATAAAATGTTCTTTCATTTCTATAGGTAACCTTTTCTTAATTTGATCTACTACTATTAATTCTTTTAAGGATTTAAAATCAGATACTTTAAGACATCTAATCCATTCTTCCAAATGATTTCTTAATTCAAATGCTAAATCGCGCCAAGTGGATAAAGATTCTTTTTTATGTGACATTAATTTCTGCCTAAATTCTTCTGGCGTCATTTTGAAGCGTTTAAGAAGTAAATCTTTTACATAATCGTAATTGTTCGCCAATGTTTCTGGCTTTCTAGCTATAATATTGGCGATTTCTAATGGAATTAAACTTAACAAATGTGTGACCCAATTTTCTTTTATTATATTCATTCGAGAAATTTGTCTTTCAAATAATGCTAAATAGAGACTAATATCACTTTTGCTGTCAAAGTGAGATATTAATTTAAGCAAATCTATGGTTGCTTACCTGAACCAGCTATTGCAGAATCGTCGCCAAATATACAGAGGTGTCGGGGTACTTTTCGGTTAGCCGGGCGCCAGTGATATATATATACATATATAAATACATATGTATATACATAAATTTGTATATATATACATCCATATATGCATATATATGTGTATGTATATATATGTATCTGTAGATATGTGTAGATATATGTGTGCGCGTATATATACCAAGACCTCCTTATCATAGTATTTATGATAAGGGAGTCTTGATATATACATGTATATACATGGTGATTTTTTTTAAAGTTGTGAAAGTAAAACCCTATAACAAAAGAACCACTGATCCAATTGACCTAAAATTTCACCAGTATGCTCACAAAGCAATGGGGATTTTTTAGGCGTGGTTAAAAAAAACTTAAGATCGCACCGACAGATGGCGCTGTACATGCAGTAAAGTCGGGAGACGAACTTCGCCCGGCACACGCACAATGGCAATAAAAACGTGAAGTACGCACATCTCGTGTTCATTATTCAACGGAAATCCTCGCAATGACTGCGCCATTGACGGACCGTGCGTTGTCAGTGAAACTGTATTATTATCAAAATAATGACAGCGCAGCAACTGCTCTTAGGAGATTTGGGACACTTAAGAATTTAAGAAAAGGTCCAATGATGACAGAGGGTCTACGGAAGATGGTTTCTCAAAGTACCGTCCATTGTTTTCCTCCCATAGACTATATTCTTTGTTTCTGCTACCTTACAGCGCCATCTGTCGGTGCGATTTTAAGTTTTTTTAACCATGCCTAAAAAATTCCCATTGCTTTGGGAGCATACTGGTGAAATATTAGGTCATTTGGATCAGTGGTTCTTTTGTTGTAGTGTTTTACTTTCACAACTTTAAAAAAAATCACCCTGTATATTACTGGCGCCCGGCTAACCGAAAAGTACTGGTGTCGGTAACAGTAACGGTAACAGTGTCGCGAATTCAATGGTTTTTTGCCATCTCAAAAAATGCCCAACGCGCCTAAAGAAGCTACCAAATCTTAATACATTAAAAATCATAAGCATTTTAAAGATAGATGATGCCATACAAAAAAAATAATTTAATTTAAGTTTTCAAAATTTCAAAATAAATTTTCAAAATAAATTTTCAGCAGGACTGAAACTACGCCATAAATCTTTAAATAACACTACAAAGGATGTGAATTACTTTTCACTTTGCTAAACAGCGTACAACCAACAGAGTGAAAAATGTGTCCAGACAAGGGATCGAACACAGATGCGTACCTTGTACCAGTACCTTGGTATAGCGCACCAAGTGCCTTACCATTTAAGCCATCTGGACGACATCCAGTCTAGCATTTTTCACTTATATACGTTGGCAAGGCTGCAACTTCGCAGCGCAAGATGGAATGTCATACATAAGCACACTATTCAGTGGCGTACATCAGACGAATAAATTTCCCGCATCGGATAGATGGCTTAAATGGTAAAGCACTTGGTGCACTATACGGGTTCGATCCCCGCTCTGGACACATTTTTCCACTCTGTTGGTTGTACGCTGTTTAGTAAAGTGAAAAGTAATTCACATCCCTTGTAGTGTCATTTAAAATAATTTAATCATAAATGAAAACACAAATGAAATAAAAAAATATGATGATTGAAAAGGGGAAAAAAGTGAGTGTTAAATCTTCAGTCAGTAAGAGTAACCGCGTGTCGCAAAAAATGTATTATTTCGTATAACAGATTGGCGAAATAGCTAAGAAGTCTATAACTGCCATTATAATCCATTGAATGAAAGTAAGTAATGAAGAAAATCATATAAAAACATATGGAAAATTAAAAGAACATCCAATAAAAATTATAAAAAAGCAATATACTCGGAGTATTTGAGTAGAACTAACAAATGAATCCAACAGCTGAACACTACAGTTACAGACAAGAGAATAAATGGATAGTGAAGAAATTTAATTACTACGGTTACAGTGCAGATTTTGTAAAAACACTTATTTATGAATTTAAAATTAATCATCCATGAAATATTATTAATCAAAACTATATAAAATACAAAAATAAGAACTATATTGTTGTGAGCTCGGGGTTCGAAAGGACTGATGCCAATATATAAGGACAATAAAAAGGCTTTATTCACTATAAACAGTGCAATACGATCACAAATATCTTCTGAAAATTACAAGATATTCAGTAATCTTCAAATCCAATAAAAGCGCAGCAAAATTTCACACAGAAACAATGCGTTCAATACGACGTATCAACGACAAAATCAATCTGAGTAACACAGTTCTCAATGCAAAGCCTCTCGTATGAATTCAATCGCAGTTGACAGACAACTAACTCAACTGAACTGATGGAGGTCCTTATATAGGTTTCAGAGATCTTTCCAGATTATTCCAGAGCCTTCAGATGCTAGAAATTACCAGAAAGTGCTTTAACTTTCGATAGAGAACCCAAGCAAGAAAGGATCCCAATGTACAGGTATAAGGGGGGGGGGTTGCACAAAAAGTCGCCAAATCCGTCGCCAACTTGGCGACATTTGGCGATATATCGCCAACTTGGCGACATTTGGCGATATATCGCCAAATTTGGCGACAAAAATAAGTCGCCAAAACCATCGCCAACTTGGCAATAAACCCATTCCTTGGCGATTTTCCAATAGAGCTTCATTATAAAACCGATGCTGTAAGGTTGTTTTTCTTGCAAACCACCTGAGGCCTTTAGCATTGAGTTACATGATGCTCAATAGGAAATACATTAATAATACTGCAATTTTCACAATAATAAAATGAAATAAATTTAAACAAATGGAATATTTACAGATATATACAAAATTCATAACATTGCCCCCCTCTCAAGGACTGCACGTCCCGGGCAGTTCAACCTTTGATCGGAAAGCAAACCCGTTGCCAACAAATGCTATACTATTCAAAACACTTAAAGCAAACATGCAAAATAACCATTAAACACATTCATAATGCTGAATTATACAAAATATACACTTATTTAAAAAAATAAATTAAATTAAAGCATAGACATTTTTACATTAACTTATATACAAGACCATGGTCATACTAATTTACATTATTTACATTACACTATTTACAATCAATGAACTATGTACTATGGCCATAGTATGGAGCCAGCCTGTCGTAATGAACGACTCTAGGCTTCGAACTTGGTGACTTTCGGATCCGAATTACGACATCGTTCAGTCTGTTTAGGACTGTATAAGGACCGTCCCAGTGCGATTGCAGTTTGGGAGAAAGTCCTTTACGTCGAGTCGGATTATAAAACCAAACCTTGTCACCTTCTTTGAATTGATGTCCCGTGGCTTTCGTGTCGTACCTGGTCTTCATCTTCTCCGTCTGTATATTGATCCGCTCTCGAGCCAAGTTGTGGACGTCTTCAAATCGTGCCTGGAGATTCTGCACGTATCCCTCTGGCGATGAAGGCGCATCTGGAGGGCGACCAAAAATCAGATCACAAGGTAGACGAAGATCACGACCGAAAAGCATCTGAGACGGGGAATAGCCGGTCGTTTCATGGACGGCGCTGCGATAGGCAAGGAGAAACAAGGGAAGTTTTTGGTCCCAGTCTTGTTGGTTTCTTGAAACTAGCAGTGAGAGGTTGTTGAGGATGGTACGATTAAACCTCTCAACCATGCCATCCGACTGTGGATGTAAAGGCGTCGTCCTAGTTTTGTCCATTCCGAGAAGTTGACAAAGACCCTCAATCACAGCAGATATGAAATTTCTCCCTTGGTCAGAATGCATTTGAAGGGGAACTCCATACCTTGATATCCACTGGTGTACCAAGGCATCCGCAACCGTAGAAGCTTCTTGATCAGGGATGGCATAAACTTCAGGCCATTTCGTAAAATAGTCCATGACAACAAGGAGGTATTTGTTGCCATCAGCACTTCTTGGCAGAGGACCTAGGATGTCAAGGGCGATGCGTTCAAAAGGTGCTCCTACATTGTAGAGATGTAGTCTTCCTCGGCTACGTTTCTTTGGTCCTTTCCGAGCTGCACATGCATCGCAAGATTTGCACCATTGTTCGACGTCAGCTCTCGCCTTTCCCCAGAAGAAGCGCTCTCGGACTCTGTGTAATGTTTTCATGACTCCCAAATGGCCACCAGTGGGACTGCCATGTAATTCCTTGAGGACCTCTGGTATTCGGGATCGAAGAAGTACCAACTGACACCGAGATGTTTTCCCATCTTCCGATTCGAATTTTCGGAACAGGACACCATTCTTGACGTGGAGGGAGTTCCAAAGAGCCCAATATTGCTTCGTCGTAGGACTGTAAGTCGAGATGTCTTTCCAACTGGGCTTCGTGCTAGAAGATTCTAATAACTCCGAGATTGGTTTGATGTCAGAGTCTGCCATTTGATCTTCTCGAATCTTCTCATCACTCCAGGGATCTGGTGGCGTTGATAGTGAAGTCTTCGTCTGGCGTATGACATGTTCGGGATTATACTTGTTCTCCGCTCTGGAACAATAGCGACAACTTTCGGGACACGGTCTTCTTGATAAGGCATCAGCATTTCCATGCGATGAGCCTTTACGATGCCTGATGTCAAAGTCGTATTCCTGGAGTCGTTGTATCCATCTGGCTACTTGGCCCTCTGGGTTCTTAAAATGCATCAGCCATGTTAGGGATGCGTGATCAGTACGAAGGAGAAATTTCCTGCCATAGAGATAGTGATGGAAGTGTTCTATGGCTTTTACTATAGCTAATAACTCCTTACGAGTGACGCAATAATTCCGCTCTGGTTTCGACAAACATTTGCTCCAGTATGCTACGACTCGTTCTTGGCCATCTATTTCTTGGGAAAGTACAGCACCGACACTTTCATGACTAGCATCCGTGTCCACAATGAATTGTTTGTCGGGGTGTGGATAGGTTAGGACTGGAGAGGATGTGAGAGCTTCTTTCAGCTGCTGGAAGGAATTCTCGCATTCTTGTGTCCATAGAAACTTCTGCTTGCTTTCAGTGAGCTTATGCAAGGGTTTTGCGATGTTGGAGAACCCCTGTACAAACTTTCTGTAATAAGTGCATAGTCCCAGAAAGCTTCGCAACTGATGGACGTTTTCCGGACGCTTCCAGTTCTTTACTGCAGACACTTTTTTAGGATCTGTTCGAACACCTTCAGCTGAGATGATGTGTCCTAAATAATTTACTTCGCGTTGGAAGAACTTGCATTTCAGAGGGTTCAGCTTTAAATTCGCCGCTCTTAGCTTCGTTAACACTTTTCGAATATTTCCAAGATGTTCTTCAAACGTGCGGCCACCAATGATGACGTCATCTAGGTAGATGAGACAAGCTTCAAAAGTCAGGCCTTTTAACACTGTCTCCATGAGGCGCTCGAACGTTGCTGGAGCATTGCAGAGCCCGAACGGCATAACTTTGAATTGCCAAAGTCCTTGTCCAGTAGTAAATGCGGTCTTCTCTTTGTCATCAGGATGGATCTCTACTTGCCAATATCCACTCTTCAAATCCAGCGTGGAAAACCATTTATGTCCTGAAAGAGTATCTAGCGTGTCGTCTATTCTTGGTAGAAGATAGCTGTCCTTCTTCGTGATATCGTTAAGTTTACGATAATCCACACAAAATCTTGTGGAGCCATCTTTCTTTCGGACCAACACGATGGGAGAGGCCCACGACTTGATGACAGTTCGATGATGTCACTATCCTGCATCTCTCGTAAGAGCTTAGAAACCTCTTCTTGTTTTGCGAACGGCAAGCGTCTTGGATGCTGTTTAATCGGTGGATGGTTGGCAGTATCAATTCTATGACGTGTCAGTGAAGTACGCCCTATATCACTCTCGTTTTGTGAAAACACATCCTTAAATTCCTGGAACAGTCTTTCTGCGGCATGTCTCTGTTCAGGAGATAAATTTTCATTTCGTCCAATTACAGGTGGTAAACTTGTAGGCGGCTCCGATAACGTCAAGCTCGGGTCTTTGCAAACACAGGTGACTGGAGCACAGGTTGCAAGCACTTCACCTTTCTGGATAATTCTAGACTTTTCACTTACGTTCGCTATCCTCACAGGTATCACATCTCTCGACAGATCTACCAGCGCTGATGCTATTAGCACTCCCTTTGGGCTCTTCTCAGGATATCCAGTCAAGCCATACTGGAAAATTCTTTCGTTTCCAGTTAATCCAGGTATCATCATTTCGGTCCGAGGAGGGATGATAACATCTGCCTTGGCTGTGATCCGTTGAATAGACCCGGACTCATTTCCAAGTTTGAAAATAGTGACATCTTCTTGAGCAGAACGTAACTCATTATTCTTAAAATCCAGTGTAAATCCTTGCTCTTTTAAAAAGTCCAGTCCGAGTATGAAAGGGTCTGAAATATCGGCCACATAGACTGTATGATGGTAAGCGGCGTTCCCAAACTTTATTTTCAATTTCATTCTTCCATGTATGTCGATCTTATCCCCGGTCACGGTTTGAAGGATAACACGGGGCGGGGTCCAGAGGAGTTTTTCCTTTAGCCGGTGAGCTAGATCTTTCCGAATGATGGTCACATTGGCTCCTGTATCGATGATCATATTACAGGGCAAATCATTCACACGCCCGACTATAAAAACTCCGTTCTCGCCGCAACTTCTTGCAGAAATTTGACACACTTGATAATGGGGCTTCTCAAAATCTGGCAACCTCCGCCCCGCGAGATGGCCATTAATTAGTTTTCCTGCTCCGCCGTTCGTGGGGAGCTATTACCTTCTGTGCTGGGTCGTTTTAGGCAGTTTCTTTGAATATGGCCTTCTCCACCGCATTTCCAGCACTTGATTTTTCTGCCAGGTTTGTTGTCCAACAAGGAGTTCGTCTGTTTCATCATATCCTTCATCTGCTGCTGTAAACGCTCCACAGCTCTATCCGACGTCTCAGACATGTTGGCTGCTCGCACAAAGTGTCGATCTTTCCTTGTAGCTTGCTGGGCTGCCTCGAATTTCAGGGCATAAACTAAAGCCCCTTTTAAATCACTGAGATCTGCAATCCGGAGTGCTTTCTGGATCTCAGAATCACGCACACCATCGATAAAATGTTGCAGAGCTAAACTTTCTCTAATTTCAGTCGGACAGTCAGGATAAGCAAGATGTGAAAGTCTCTCGACATCCGTAGCAAGCTCTTGCAGGGATTCAGTGGATTTCTGCTGTCGAGATTTGAGCTGGAGTCTGCTATATTCCTTCATGCATTTCTCGCCAAAACGCAATTCTAAGGCACTGACGAGCGTTTCAAAATCCAGCAGTTCATTTGCAGGCAAAGTCTGTACGACGTCGGCAGCATCAGCTCGTAGAGACGCAGCTAGCTGGCAAGCCTTTGTCTGGGAATCCCATTCATTAGCGTCCGCTACGATCCCAAATTGTGTCTTAAAAACTGGCCATGAGGATTTTCCGTCATAGGTCGAGAGTTTAATACAGGAACGTGGAAGCATAGATTGATACTTGACATCTTCGGTATAGTTTCCGGCAATTATATTTTGTTTCTTCACATTTTCCAACTCTTTTTCTACACTCTCTATCCTTTCTTCGACGGTCTTTGCGATCTTTTGAACTTTTTCTTCTACTCTTTCTTCAACGGTCTCGGCGATCTTTTGAACTTTTTCTTCTACTCTTTCTTCTACGGTACTGGCTGTCCTTTGAATTTCTTCTACCTTTCCTTCTATTTCTTGAAATCTTCCTTCAACTTTGTTTTCCACGCCGTCAATTCTGTCAGTTAAAGATGTTATTTTATCCTCTATTAAATCTTTCAACTCTCCAAGGTTGGTTGACATATCCTTCTTCATTTCATCTTTTAAGTCGCCAAGGTTGGCAGTCATTTTCTCATCCATCGCTGACATATCTTTTTTCATTTCGGCCTGATTCGCAGTCATTTTCTCCTTCATTTCTTCTTTTAACTCGCCAAGGTTAGCAGTCATTTTCCCATCCATCGCTGACATATCTTTCTTCATTTCTTCTTTCAACTCGCCAAGGTTAGCAGTCATTTTCCCATCCATCGCTGACATATCTTTCTTCATTTCTTCTTTCAACTCGCCAAGGTTCGTAGCTAATTTCTCCAATAATTCTTTCAGTTGACCCTCCATTGCTCTGGTGATCGGCATTCAACCCCACTCCTGACACCAAATGTTGTGAGCTCGGGGTTCGAAAGGACTGATGCTAATATATAAGGACAATAAAAAGGCTTTATTCACTATAAACAGTGCAATACGATCACAAATATCTTCTGAAAATTACAAGATATTCAGTAATCTTCAAATCCAATAAAAGCGCAGCAAAATTTCACACAGAAACAATGCGTTCAATACGACGTATCAACGACAAAATCAATCTGAGTAACACAGTTCTCAATGCAAAGCCTCTCGTATGAATTCAATCGCAGTTGACAGACAACTAACTCAACTGAACTGATGGAGGTCCTTATATAGGTTTCAGAGATCTTTCCAGATTATTCCAGAGCCTTCAGATGCTAGAAATTACCAGAAAGTGCTTTAACTTTCGATAGAGAACCCAAGCAAGAAAGGATCCCAATGTACAGGTATAAGGGGGGGGGGGGGGGGGGGGGTTGCACAAAAAGTCGCCAAATCCGTCGCCAACTTGGCGACATTTGGCGATATATCGCCAAATTTGGCGACAAAAATAAGTCGCCAAAACCATCGCCAACTTGGCAATAAACCCATTCCTTGGCGATTTTCCAATAGAGCTTCATTATAAAACCGATGCTGTAAGGTTGTTTTTCTTGCAAACCACCTGAGGCCTTTAGCATTGAGTTACATGATGCTCAATAGGAAATACATTAATAATACTGCAATTTTCACAATAATAAAATGAAATAAATTTAAACAAATGGAATATTTACAGATATATACAAAATTCATAACAATATATATATATGTGTGTGTGTGTGTGTATAATATATATAAATATAACCATTAAATAAACGTTACCGACCACCAACAAAAATTGTGGAATTATTAATAAAATTAAAATAACTTATTGACAACAATACAGATCCCCCATCACATTTAACACAGATTCCAAAAACATAGTAAAAATTAGCAGAAATTGAATAACATAAATTGAATAATAGAAATTTGTAGAACTTAGACAGAATCGTCAGGTCCCAAATTCCTAAAGTTCCACAAATAAAATGTGTTGTTTCATCTTCATATTAGCCATAAAAAAGCTAAAGAATATATATATATATATATATAAGAAAATTATATCAATTCAAATAAATCATTTGACAAAATATATTGATTTTACTGCCGCTGTGATTGCGAGTTTTGAAATATTAACAGTTATGAAATAGAAGAAACTTTTGGGATTAGCACATCCGACTAGGTATTGTTGTATTTAACGAGCTTTATAAAGCCAATTTCACATAAGTAGAATTATTACAAATGTTGCTGATTCACGCAATTTTGCAAAAATAAGATATAAGGTAGAGCTATAAGCTGAAGGGAAGTTTAATTGAGTTGTGTAAAAATATTCAGGTTGCTACCTGATGTGAAAATTAAATTGCAATCAGCAAGTTTTAGGCATATCATTAAGTTTTTATTTATTTATTTATTTATTTTAATCTATAGTCCATTTATGTGATTAAAAAGTCGAAATCTAAAATTATCATTTTTACCGATTTATAAACGCAAAAATCTTTGCCTTAAACTAGTTTTAAATTATATTAGCTATGCATGCTAATGTATTAGCTAAAGTACACTGCAAAAAATAATTGTTGATTTTACAGTATAAAACTGGCACCCAGCTGCCAGTATTATACCGTAAAATTAACAGTATTAAAGAGTAAAATAAGCAGTAATACGCTGCTGTGCAAGCAGTAATACGCTACCGCGCATGCGCGGTAGCGTATTACTGCTTGCACAGCAGCGTATTACTGCTTATTTTACTCTTTAATACTGTTAATTTTACGGTATAATACTGGCAGCTGGGTGCCAGTTTTATACTGTAAAATCAACAATTATTTTTTTCAGTGTAACGACACATTTTTGGCAATTTCAAGGTCCAAGAAACCTTTTAGAGTAAATGTTTTACTTCCATCCTTTTCATATTTGAGAGTGTAAAAAGTTGAGATTTCCCCTATTAAATAAAATACAAGAAAGCCTTCTGTATAATTGTCAGTTCTTATTATATTTGTGAAAACATTACATTTTTAGATTAGCAAAATCTGTAGTGCAAAGACAAATGAACCACGTGTGATAAAATCCCGCTGCGAGTGTTTAGAGAATAATTACATGTTTTAAACGGCTTTTGCGTCAGTACCACTTTATTTCTATGAGTCTTCTTCTTTTGTTTTCACTTCTTACTTAGATATTTTGTTATACTTCGAAAAATTTAATACACAATAGCTCCTGAAATAATCGTCAAAGCTCTCGGTATAAAGAAAAAAATTAAATATCTATACTAGATTGTTTGATTTAATTTAAGTGATGTTAAATAAATTTAAACTAATACAGTTATAAAAGTAAAAATGTAATTAATAACTCAATTGCGATTTAATACTGCAGTGGCTTGTTAGTTTTTAAAATGAATCTTACCTATGCCTTGAAAGAAAAATGAGCGAATATCTATCTATATTATAAAGGTCAAACGTATCCGTGCGTAACGCAGACATCATTTTGGAAATGGCAACACTTGACGATGAAATTTCCATTTTGCAATTTTTGCTACTGCAATTTTATAATTCTTAAAAATCGCACACTTTCAATTTTTATACCGTTATATAGGGTAAAAAACTCTACTTTCAAATGCAACTTGTTTGAAAACTGTATCTTAATTGAGTTATTTATTATGGCTTTTTAAGTAAATTTCTATCATGATTTTTTTTTTGTTAATCGATCTCTATCGCTTGCAGGCAATTACAAAATGTTAATCCGTCTGCACTTTAAACAATATAAAAAGTTCAGCATTTGTTTCCAGTAAATATTCTACAACGAAATTAAAATTTCATTAAATAATAAATAAAATAGTATAAGTAAAACACAAATTTAACAGATATGTAATCGAAATAAGCCCTTAAACACCGCTGAAGTTATAATAAACTAGTCGGATGTGCCAATCCCAAAACTTTCTTCTATCTCAATCATGTTAATACTTCTAATTTCGTCCTCACATTGCCAATAAAACCAATATTTTTCATCATTTTGTTGTACGTCAGCTGCTTGCGAATCATCGGGTTACCGGGATGCAATCAACTGATGTATACTAAACTACGAAAAGTTCTTTTGGCCTGTACCGACCAGAACAGATAGCCTTCCTATTCCTTGGTTTTACGATTTTAGCTAATTTTACTGGAAAACACGAAGCTAAAATGCGTGGAACCCAATTAAAGAAGATTCATTCCCAGTTCTCGTCAACATTGAATTTGAATGAGAATATCGCCAAATTAGTCTTCTATAGCCAAGTTGGCTTCATTTGTGGCAACCTATTTTTGTCGCCAAATTTGGTGATATTTCGTCAATTGCCGCCAAGCTTGGCGAGAATTTGACGTTGGCGAATATAAATATATAGTGTTAAGCATTTAAGAATAGGAACAATGGTTACAACAATGAAAGAAAATTTGCTGAAACTCTGTTAACTAAAACTCATAAATTAAACCCGTTTATAGATGAATTCTGCTGTCTTGTTTGAAAATGTCAACCACCCTAAAATTTCAAACCGCTATATCTCCGCCATTTTTTACTATAGAGACTGCTCCGGATACTGCGGATCAAGGCCGAACATTTAATGGAAAAAACTTTTAGGATTTCTAATTTTTTATGCATCTTTTTGAATTTAAAATCTTTAAATGGCTATCACAGCGCCCCCTTCCGGCGGAATATCCCCACATTCTAGTACGACCTGCTGGTTACAGCCAAAAACATATTAAAAAATTTTGGTTTAATTATCTGCATAACATCATACACTTTTCGATGATACAATAGTGAAAATCAAACAAAAATCGCGATGGCAGCGCCCCCTTTCGTCGAAATATCCCCGAATTCAACCTGGACCTGCAGGCTATGGTCAAAAACATAGAAGAAAAAATTGGTTCAATTATCTGCATAACTTCATACACTTTTCGGTGATACAATAGTAAAAATGGAACAAAAATATCGATCACAACGCCCCCTTTCGTCGAAATATCCCCAAATTCTGATAGAATCTGCTTGCCATAGCCAAAAACATAGAAAAAAAATTTGGTTCAATTTGAAGCATAACTTCATACACTTTTAGATGGTACAATAGTGAAAATGGAACAAAAATATCGATCACAGCGCCCCCTTTCGTCGAAATATTCTCAAATTCTAATAGAACCTGCTTGCCATAGCCAAAAACATAGAAAAAAAATTAGGTTCAATTTGATGCATAACTTCATACACTTTTCGATGATACAATGAAGACACACAGACGGACAGACGGACAGACGGACGGACGGACGGACAGACGGACAGACAGACATTTTGTAAAAACGTGTTTTTCGGAGTCTCTGATCCCTAAAACGTGTAAATCCGTCGAAAACCGGAAGTCGAAAAAAATTTCGATTACAATACTTTCTTCTATTATAGATAGAAGAAAGTAAAAAAACTGTTGTAGATAACGAAATTTTTTGCACTTTATTCGGCTATTAACTTCTGGCACAAGGCCAATACGAAATTAATAAATTTCAAAATTTTATTTAAATATATAATTGACATATTTCACAAAAATATGCTCTTTGCTGTTGTTAAAGTGTATTCTAGAAAAAATTATCTCATCAAAAAGTCACCTGTAAAAAATGCAGCCAAGTCTCGTAACTCACTTACCGTAAAAAGTACTGAGATCGTATAAAGCCAAGTTTAACTATCTTATTAACTCTGAAATTTTCATTCACAAATCACTCCTAGTCTCTACATCTTTAGTTAATTATTATTTTGTGACTTGGCAATTACGTAGCACGAGAATGTGATGTATATAGTTAGTCTTAATCAAATAATACTATAACATATTAAAGTGTAATAACTTCCCTGGGCGTATATAATTTGCCTTAATTAAATTATCCCATCCCATCCCATAACATAGTAAGGTGTAATAATTTCCCTGTGCTGCGTAATTGCCAAGTCACAAAATAATAATTAACTAAAGATGTAGAGACTAGGAGTGATTTGTGAATGAAAATTTCAGAGTTAATAAGATAGTTAAACTTGGCTTTATACGATCTCAGTACTTTTTACGGTAAGTGAGTTACGAGACTTGGCTGCATTTTTTACAGGTGACTTTTTGATGAGATTTCACTTCTTTTTGTAAGTAATCCTCCTTTTCTTGATTTTGAGTTCTTTTTGGAGATCATCCACTGATTTTCGCTAAGCCCACACTCTGTCCCTATTATTTACAGGTATAAAAAATTTGAAGCTTTAGTTTCGTTTGCAAAGTATACTGTAGATAAAAAGAGATTTCAGGTTCCTAGGCAAGCACTAAGTTATGGGAGGGGGAGTGTCAAAAGTACTCTCAATTGCTTCCAGGATAGGTGCTATCCATCTGAGATATTACTCGCAGCCCTAGATACTTGATATTTAGCATAAAAGTACATTTTAGTATAAAAAGAAAGCCAAAATTAAAATTTCCGGAAATTTCCAATAAATCAAACTATTTCTTTTTTTATTCGTTTTTTTAGTCTTTTTTTATTATTTACGGATTTTTTAATTTTTCTTACTTTGTGTACTAAACCCTGCCTTTCTGCCAAATGTCAAGCTTCTAGGACTACAAAATCGAATTATTTTCAAATTTTCGACTTTTTATAAATTTATTGATTTTTCGATTTTAATTCTAAGTTACCTGATTGTCATGCCAATATAGTAATTATTTGATCCGTCTTCTTAGGATCATTTAGGTTCAATATAGAGTAAATCAAGTGAATCTTAGAGTCACCATGATTTTATTTAGAAAGTTCTATCAAGCTATAACCAGCCAGTAATGTCGGGAGGGTAGGGGGAGCTGTGAAAATTTTTGTGGGGCTAACATCATTTAACAATCCATATTTCATACGTGAAGTAAATAGAGTACAACCTGTGAAAGAAAACAAACCTGTCTATAAAGAAATCGCCTATATCATAGCCAGTCTATAGCGGAACTTTTCTATAACGAAATTCGTAAACGAAAGGAAAGAAAACCATAATCCGGGAGAAATAACATAAAACAATTAGGGGCGTTGTACTAGCTAATAGGACAATTCTCTTAAAACTAATGTTTCTAGCAGTACAAAATAAAATTGTTTTCGAATTTTCGATTTCTTAAAGATATTTCGATTTTTCGATTTTATTTTCGAATTTACGAATATTTTAATTGTTCCTTTTATTGAATAGTAAATGCTACCTTTAGACCAAATTTTAATTTTCTAAGACTACAAGATAAAATTATTTTCAATTTTTGATTTTTTCGAATTTTTTTTATAATTTTCTGGATTTTTTAATTTTTTCTTATTTTGTATCCTTTATTACAAATTTCAAGTTTCTAGCGCTACAAAATCGAATTATTTTGAAATTTCCGACCTTTTTGGAGTTTTTAATTCTATTTTCGAATTTATTGTATTTTAAATTTTCCTTTTTCTGTATCCTAAACAATAAGTTTACGCCGAATTTTAAGTTCTAAAGCTACAAAGTTGAATTTTTTTCCATTTTTCGAATGTTCGAATTTTTTTTTCGAATTTTACAGATTTTTTATTTATTCCTTTTTTTTGTATCCTAAATTCTACCTTTATTCCAAATTTTAAGTTTCTAGCTTTACAAAATCGAATTACTTTCAAAGTTTCGTTTTTTATTCGATTTTTTTTTTCAATTTTTGATGTGTTTTTAATTTTTTTCTTTTTCTGAATCCTAAACACTACCTTTACACCAAATTTTCAGTTTCTAAGACTACGATATCATATTATTTTCAATTTCTCTCTTTTTCTTTCTTTCTTTCTATTTACATTTTTTTGAAATTTTCGATTTTTTTTATCCATATTTTTTAATGTTTCCTTATTTAGTATCTTAAATATTACCTTTATTCCAAATTTCAAGTTTCTAGCGCTATAAATCGAATTATTTTCAAAATTTCCTTATTTTTCGATTTCTTTCGATTATTTTATTTTATTTTCGAATTTTATTGCGTTTTTATTTTAACTTATTCTGAATCCTAAACACTATCTTTACCGCGAATTTTAAGTTTCTAAGGCCAAAAGATCAAATTATTTTAATTTTTTTCAATTTTTTTCGAATTTTTGATTTTTTTTTCGAATTTTCTGGATTTTTTAATTTTTCCTTATTTTGCATCCTAAATACTACCTTTATTCCGAATTCCAAGTTTCGAGCGCAACAAAATTGGATTATTTGAAATGTTTCGATTTTTTTCGATTTTTCGATTTAATTCAAATTTTTTTTTTTTTTTTTTTTTTTTTTTTTTTTTTTTTTTTTTTTTTTTTTTTGTGTGTTTTTGATGTTTTCTTTTTCTGAATTCTAAACACTACCTTCACATCAAATTTTAAGTTTTTAAGACTACAAGATCGTGTTGTTTTCAATTTTCAATTTGTTCGATTTTTATGAATTTTCGAAAGTTTTTTTTTTTTTTTTAATTTTCCGGATTTTATAATTTTTCCTTTCTTTGTATCCGAAACACTAGCTTTATTCCAAATTTTAAGTTTCTGTGGCTGTAGGATCTACCCAATCTTTTTGATGACGCGAGAGTGAGTGAGTGTGTGAGTGACAAAAAATCGAAACTTTGAGTTCATATATCGTCTGCACTAATTTATGGGTATTTTTTGAATTATCATATTTTTTAATTTTTCCTTATTTAGTATCTTAAATATTACCTTTATTCCAAATTTCAAGTTTCTAGCGCTATGAAATCGAATTATTTTAAAATTTTCCTTATTTTTAGATTTTTCCGATTTTTTTATTTTATTTTCGAATTTTATAGCGTTTTTTATTTTAACTTATTCTGAATCCTAAACACTATCTTTGCTGCGAATTTTAAGTTTCTAAGGCTAAAAAAATCAAATTATTTTAATTTTTTCAATTTGTTTAGAATTTTTCGAATTTTCCAGAATTTTTAATTTTTTCTTATTTTGCATCCCAAATACTACCTTTATTCCGAATTCCAAGTTTCTAGCGCAACAAAATCGGATTCGTTGAAATTTTTCGATTTTTTTCGATTTTTCGATTTTTTTAATTTTGCTTTCGATTTTTTTGGTGTTTCTGATGTTTTCTTTTTCTGGATACTAAACACTCCCGTCACACCGAATCTTAAGTTTCTAAGACTACAAGATCGTATTATTTTCAATTTTCAATTTTGATGGAATTTGTTGAATTTTCCAATGTTTTTTTTCGAATTTTCCGGATTTTATAATTTTTCCTTTCTTTGTATCCTAAACACTACCTTTTTTCCAAATGTCAAGTTTCTAGGGCTACGGGATTTACCTAATCTTTTTGATGACGCGTGAACGAGTGAGTGAGTGACAAAAAATCGAATGTTTGAGTTCATATATCGTCTGAACTAGAAAAGACAGAAAGTTGTAATTTTAAATTTTGGTCCTGTGTGCCAAATATTCTAGAAAAACGAAGTTTAAAATTTTTGGGATACTCCAGCGCGGAGATATGGGGGGGGGGTCAAAAGTGCCCTGAGTTGCTTCCAGAAAAGTATGCTTACGGCTGTCCTCTCTCGACTTGGCGGAGGCACTGCCGTGCCTCCAGATTTGGATGGTTTCTTGTTAATACAATCTTGCCAAGGCTGTGGTTTTCCTATTAGACTTAATGTTAGCTATATGCTCCATTTTTCTGCAACTAAATTTCCTCATGCCAATATAGTAATTCATGGATCCGTTTTCTTAGGATCGTTTATGTTCAATTTAGAGATAAATCAAGAGAATCTTAGAATCACCATGATTTTATTTAGAAAGGACTATCAAGGCATAACCAACCAGTAATGTCGAGAGGGAGGGAGAGAAGTGAAAATTTTTGTGCGACCAACATCTTTTAACAACAAATATTTCATATATAAATTAAATAGAGTAAAGCCTGTGAAAGAAAATGAACCTGTCTATAAAAAAAAAGGTCTATAACGTAGCCAGTCTATAGCGGAACTTTTCTATTACAAAATTCGTAAACAAAAGAAAAGAAAAGCATAATCCGGGGAAAATAACACAAAACAATAACGGAAGGTGTACTAGCTAATAGGACAATTATCTTAAAATCTATCTAAAACAAACTATCCCCATCCTGTGGGATTTGTTTTTCAATGTTTTACTTTATTTAATGCAAAACATAGATTGCATCCGACAACTCATAAAAAAGTCCTCCGGCCTGTACCGGCAGGAAAAGGTAGCTTTCCTATATCTTCGTTTTAAAATTTTAGCTAATGTCACTCGAAAACAGCAAGTTAAAATGCAAAGAAACCGTTTACAAAAGATTCGTTTACACTGAATTTGAATAAGAAATTCCCCAAATTATTGAGCTATAGCCAAATTGGCTTCATTTATGAAGACTTATTTTTGTCGCCAAATTTGGCGAGATTTCGCCAATTGTCGCCAAGTTTGGCGAGAATTTAGCGCTAATGGATATGAATATATAGTTTTATGCGTATGATTGGGAAAATGATTACAACAATGAAAGAAAATAATTTGCGAGAAATCGCGTTCACTAAAACTTATAAATTTATATTAAAATCATTAAAATTACAGACATTACAATACACTTTCATAAAACATTAAAAACATATTAAAATTGGACGTTTCGGATTTACATGGAAAATCCCTCTTCAACAACAACATTTCACTTAGCGTAAATCATAGTTCAAAAATATCAACAAATAGAAAATGCAACGTATCAAAATTTCGAAGTCAAAGTTACAGTTATAATAACACGGAGTATTCATTCGGGATTGCACCTGCTTGACCATTATTGACCATAAATTTATCGTTGGTTTTTTGTAATGTGCTGTTTTGTTTCAAAATGTCAGCCACCCTAGAATTTCAAACTGCTCTATCTCGGCCAATTTTTAAGATAGAGGTAAAACAAAAAATGCTCTGGAATCCTTGTATCAAGTCCTAACACCTAATTAAAAAATAAACTTGATTTTTTAACTTTTTTGTATATTTATTTTAGTTTTAAAATTTTCCGTGGCCGCCATCTTGAAACAAGATGGCGAACCAAGCTGGCCAACGAACTCGGTCGAGGCATTGGTGAGCTTCATACACACAATTAGTTTCATCCAAATTAATTTATAAATACGAGCGTTATCGTATCAAATTATTTTCATTTTTTCAATTTTTTCGAATTTTTTTATTTTTTTTTGAATTTTCTGGATTTTTTTAATTTTCCTTTTTCTGTATCCTAAATACTACCTTTATTCCTAATTTGAATTTTCTAGCGCAACAAAATCGGATTGTCTTCAAATTTTCGTTTTTTTTTTCAATTTCTTCGATTTTTTCAATTTTGCTTTCGATTTTTTTGGTGTTTTTGATGTTTTCTTTTTCTGGATGTTAAACACTACCTTCACACCAAATCTTAAGTTTCCAAGACTACAAGATCGTATTATTTTGAATTTTCAATTTTGATGGAATTTGTTGAATTTTCGAATGTTTTTTTTTCGAATTTTGTGGATTTTATAATTTTTCCTTTCTTTGTATCCTAAACACTACCTTTTTTCCAAATGTCAAGTTTCTGGGGCTACGGGATCTACCCAATCTTTTTGATGACGCGTGAACGAGTGAGTAAGAAGTGACAAAAAATCGAATGTTTGAGTTCATATATCGCCTGAACTAAAAAAGACAGAAAGTTGTAATTTTAAATTTTGGTCCTGTGGGCCAAATACTCTCTATAATTGAAGTTTAAAATTTTTGGGATACTCCAGCGCGGAGATATGGGGGGGTCAAAAGTGCCCTGAGTTGCTTCCAGAAAAGTATGCTTACGGCTGTCCTCTCTCGACTTGGCGGAGGCACTGCCGTGCCTCCAGATTAGATGTAAAAAATCTATTAGAGTTTTCAATACAAAAACTAAATGGTTTTCACCTATACTCTCTATCCAGGGATGCCCGGGTTGGATGCCCTGGTGTCTATAAAAGCATGGATCAAAAAATATTCATAAAAAGTAAATTTTATTTTAAGTAAAATCTTTCGTTGCTTTAACCAACTATAAATTCAATGATTAGGATTTTATTTTATAATCTTACAATTGCTTAAATGTTCACTTGACTTATGACTATAAATGACTATATCTCTTCAATTTAATTATAACAATATTTTTTATTTACTCAAAAAAAAGAATATGGTGATGAAATCACAATAAGTCGTACACATCAAGACTATAACATCTTCGCAAAAACATAAATAAGAATTCACCTAGAATTCTACTTTAAATCATTTATTTTACACATAGCAGATTACCAACCTTCATATTGAGGTACAAACTATGGAACACCCTATTTTCCTCGCTTTCTTTTTTCTAAACTTCACCTTTCACGAGCCTTATAAACATCTTGCAATATAATACTAATTGTACACTTGAGTTCATTATCTTGTACTGTTAAGAGTATTAATTTATGTATGATTATTATTATTTCCAATTCAACACAATGTATTATATTTTTTTACTTTAAAACTGTTTTTACAATAAAAACATTCATTGCATTATTTAACAATATTCCTCCTTTGTTCAATTAATACAACTTCAATGGTCATGCGTGGACCTTTGCATGTAAATGATTTTTTTTCAATCAAATTAATATTTGGACGTTCAAACAAGATGTGGCATTCATTATGATACATGAATTGATTTGGAGAGGGTTTATTTTCTGGAACAACCAATTTAAACTGTATTTAAGATTGATAAATCGTAACAGAATCATAATAGTGTTATTGTATAGCAATATTTATGACATTTATTGTTTTAAGAGGTCTTTTAACATTTCTGAGTTTTTGAGGGTGGCACTTCCGATATAAAGAAAATTATTTCTCAATTTTTATATTATATTACATAAATAATTTCTTAGTTTATTAGAAGCGATGTAACTGCATGCACCAGATTCGGCAAAACCCAATATCTTATCAGAGTTTATTACCTTTATAAGTAATTTTTTTTCTGTTATCAATGGTTTTGGTACTTCTCTATTATCCCGTCGACCACTTTTCCTAACAAAAAACTATCGCCAAACTGCAAGATTAAACGCCAAAAATGCAGTCCCATTTACTTGATGTCAGAAGCATTATACGTGTTTGTTATGTCATCAAGTGGTTTTTAATTCGACATTTGCGTATATTTTTCATTATGTTTTACTGATTTATTAGTTATTTCATTCATTAAAATAACAATTGTGTCCTTAAATTCTTATATTTTATTTATTTATTTATTTTGATATTCCAATGGCAACGTTCTCCCGTTTATTTGGCGTTACAATTTGGCGATAGTTTTTTTTTGTTATGAAAAGTGGTCGACGGGATAATAGAGAAGTACCATGGTTTTTTTTATACATTTTAGTTGTTGGCTAATGCTAGAAAATAAGCGATGTTTAATATTTATTTATTTTTATTTTTTCACGTATTTTCATATTTTACCTGATATTTTCTAAAATAGCTTTGACAGTTTTTGATCCTATTACATTTATATATATATAACATATATTCATTTCTATATCTATCTATCTGTATATTGTTGTGAGCTCGGGGTTCGAAAGGACTGATGCCAATATATAAGAACAATAAAAAGGCTTTATTCACTATAAACAGTGCAATACGATCACAAATATCTTCTGAAAATTCTGAAACAATGCGTTCAATACGACGTATCAACGACAAAATCGATCCGAGAAACACAGTTCTCAATGCAAAGCCTCTCGTATGAATTCAATCGCAGTTGACAGAAAACTAACTAACTAACTGAACTGATGGAGGTCCTTATATAGGTTTCAGAGATCATTCCAGATTATTCCAGAGCCTTCAGATGCTAGAAATTACCAGTAGGTCCTCCAACTCTCGATAGAGTACTCCAAACGTGAAAGGATCCCAATGTAAATGTATAAGGGGGGGGGGTTTGCACAAAAAGTCGCCAAATCCGTCGCCAACTTGGCGACATTTGGCGATATATCGCCAAATTTGGCGACAAAAATAAGTCGCCAAAACCATCGCCAACTTGGCGATAAACCCATTCCTTGGCGATATTCCCATAGAACTCTATTGTAAAAACGATGAGGGTGTAAGGTTGTTTTTCTTACAAAGCACCTGAGGCCTTTAGCATTGACTTACATGATGCTCAATAGGAAATACATTAATACTGCAATTTTCACAATAATAAAATAAAATAAATTTAAACAAATGGAATATTTACAAGTATATACAAAATTCATAACATTGCCCCCCTCTCAAGGACTGCACGTCCCGGGCAGTTCAACCTTTGATCGGAAAGCAAACCCGTTGCCAACAAATGCTTAACAATTAAACACATGCATAATGCTGAATTATACAAAAATACACTTATTAAAAAAAATGAAATTAAAGCATAGACATTATTACATACAAGTATTTAAATAATAATAATAATGATAATGCTAAGCAAAATAAATAATTACATTAACTTATATACAAGACCATGGTCATACTAATTTACATTATTTACATTACACTATTTACAACCAACGCACTATACCATATGAACTATGTACTATGGCCATAGTATGGAGCCAGCCTGTCGTAATGAACGACTCTAGGCTTCGAACTTGGTGACTTTCGGATCCGAATTACGACATCGTTCAGTCTGTTTAGGACTGTATAAGGACCGTCCCAGTGCGATTGCAGTTTGGGAGAAAGTCCTTTACGTCGAGTCGGATTATAAAACCAAACCTTGTCACCTTCTTTGAATTGATGTCCCGTGGCTTTCGTGTCGTACCTGGTCTTCATCTTCTCCGCCTGTATATTGATCCGCTCTCGAGCCAAGTTGTGGACGTCTTCAAATCGTGCCTGGAGATTCTGCACGTATCCCTCTGGCGATGAAGGTGCATCTGGAGGGCGACCAAAAATCAGATCACAAGGTAGACGAAGATCACGACCGAAAAGCATCTGAGACGGGGAATAGCCGGTTGTTTCATGGACGGCGCTGCGATAGGCGAGAAGAAACAAGGGAAGTTTTTGGTCCCAGTCTTGTTGGTTTCTTGAGACTAGCAGTGAGAGATTGTTGAGGATGGTACGATTAAATCTCTCAACCATGCCATCCGATTGTGGATGTAAAGGCGTCGTCCTAGTTTTCTCCATTCCGAGAAGTTGACAGAGACCCTCAATCACAGCAGAGATGAAATTTCTCCCCTGGTCAGAATGCATTTGGAGAGGGACTCCATACCTTGATATCCACTGGTGTACCAAGGCATCCGCAACCGTAGAAGCTTCTTGATCAGGGATGGCATAAACTTCAGGCCATTTTGTGAAATAGTCCATGACAACAAGGAGGTATTTGTTGCCATCAGCACTTCTTGGCAGAGGACCTAGGATGTCAAGGGCGATGCGTTCAAAAGGTGCTCCTACATTGTAGAGATGTAGTCTTCCTCGGCTACGTTTCTTTGGTCCTTTCCGAGCTGCACATGCATCGCAAGATTTGCACCATTGTTCGACGTCAGCTCTCGCTTTTCCCCAGAAGAAGCGCTCTCGGACTCTGTGTAATGTTTTCATGACTCCAAAATGGCCACCAGTGGGACTGCCATGTAATTCTTCGAGGACCTCTGGGATTCGAGATCGAGGAAGTACCAACTGCCACCGAGATGTTTTCCCATCTTCCGATTCGAATTTTCGGAACAAGACACCATTCTTGACGTGGAGGGAGTTCCAAAGAGCCCAATATTGCTTCGTCGTAGGACTGTAGGTCGAGATGTCTTTCCAACTGGGCTTCGTGCTAGAAGATTCTAATAACTCCAAAATTGGTTTGATGTCAGAGTCTGCCATTTGATCTTCTCGAATCTTCTCATCACTCCAGGGATCTGGTGGCGTTGATTGTGAAGTCTTCGTCTGGCGTATGACATATTCGGGATTATACTTGCTCTCCGCTCTGGAACAATAGCGACAGCTCTCGGGACACGGTCTTCTTGATAGGGCATCGGCGTTTCCATGCGATGAGCCTTTGCGATGCCTGATGTCAAAGTCGTATTCCTGGAGTCGTTGTATCCATCTGGCTACTTGGCCCTCTGGGTTCTTAAAATTCATCAGCCATGTTAGGGATGCGTGATCAGTACGAAGGAGAAATTTCCTGCCATAGAGATAGTGATGGAAGTGTTCTATGGCTTTTACTATAGCTAATAACTCCTTACGAGTGACGCAATAATTCCGCTCTGGTTTCGACAAACATTTGCTCCAGTATGCTACGACTCGTTCTTGGCCATCTATTTCTTGGGAAAGTACAGCACCGACACTTTCATGACTAGCATCCGTGTCCACAATGAATTGTTTGTCGGGGTGTGGATAGGTTAGGACTGGAGAGGATGTGAGAGCTTCTTTCAGCTGCTGGAAGGAATTCTTGCATTCTTGTGTCCATAGAAACTTCTGCTTGCTTTCAGTGAGCCTATGCAAGGGTCTTGCGATGTTGGAGAACCCCTGTACAAACTTTCTGTAATAAGTGCATAGTCCCAGAAAGCTTCGCAACTGATGGACGTTTTCCGGACGCTTCCAGTTCTTTACTGCAGACACTTTTTCAGGATCTGTTCGAACACCTTCAGCTGAGATGATGTGTCCTAAATAATTTACTTCGCGTTGGAAGAACTTGCATTTCAGAGGGTTCAGCTTTAAATTCGCCGCTCTTAGCTTCGTTAACACTTTTCGAATATTTCCAAGATGTTCTTCAAACGTGCGGCCACCAATGATGACGTCATCTAGGTAGATGAGACAAGCTTCAAAAGTCAGGCCTTTTAACACTGTCTCCATTAGGCGCTCGAACGTTGCTGGAGCATTGCAGAGCCCGAACGGCATAACTTTGAATTGCCAAAGTCCTTGTCCAGTAGTAAATGCGGTCTTCTCTTTGTCACCAGGATGGATCTCTACTTGCCAATATCCACTCTTCAAATCCAGTGTGGAAAACCATTTATGTTCTGAAAGAGTATCTAGCGTGTCGTCTATTCTTGGTAGAGGATAGCTGTCCTTCTTCGTGATATCGTTAAGTTTACGATAATCTACACAAAATCTTGTGGAGCCATCTTTCTTTCGGACCAACACGATAGGAGAGGCCCACGGACTTGATGACGGTTCGATGATGTCACTATCCTGCATCTCTCGTAAGAGCTTAGAAACCTCTTCTTGTTTTGCAAACGGCAAGCGTCTTGGATGCTGTTTAATCGGTGGATGGTCGGCAGTATCAATTCTATGACGTGTCAGAGAAGTGCGACCTATATCATTCTCGTTTTGTGAAAACACATCCGTAAATTCCTGGAACAGTCTTTCTGCGGCATGTCTCTGCTCAGGAGATAAATTCTCATTTCGTCCAATTTCAGGTGTTAAACTTGTAGGCGGCTCCGACAAGGTCAAGCTCGGGTCTTTGCAAACACAGGTGACTGGAGCACAGGTAGCAAGCACTTCACCCTTCTGGATAGTTCTAGACTTTTCACTTACATTCGCCATCCTCACAGGGATCACATCTCTCGACAGATCTACCAGCGCTGACGCTATTAGTACTCCCTTTGGGCTCTTCTCAGGATATCCAGTCAAGCCATACTGGAAAATTCTTTCGTTTCCAGTTAATCCAGGTATCATCATTTCGGTCCGAGGAGGGATGATTACATCTGCCTTGGCTGTGATCCGTTGAATAGACCCGGACTCATTTCCAAGTTTGAAAATAGTGACATCTTCTTGAGCAGAGCGTAACTCATTATTCTTAAAGTCCAGTGTAAATCCATGCTCTTTTAAAAAGTCCAGTCCGAGTATGAAAGGGTCTGAAATATCGGCCACGTAGACTGTATGGCGATAAGCGGCGTTCCCAAACTTTATTTCCAGTGTCATTCTTCCAAATATATCGATCTTATCTCCTGTCACCGTTTGAAGGATTACACGTGGCGGGGTCCAGGAGAGTTTTTCTTTCAGCCGCTGAGCTAGATCTTTCCGAATGATGGTCACATTGGCTCCTGTATCGATGATGATATTACAGGGCAAATCATTCACACTTCCGACTAGAAAAACTCCGTTCTCGCCGCAACTTCTTGCAGAAATTTCACATACTTGAAAATGAGGCTTCTTAAGATCTGGAAACCGCCGCCCCGCAAGATGGTCAATAATCAGTTTTCTTGCTCCTCCGTTAGCGGGTGAGCTATTACCTTCGGTGCTGGGTCGTCTTGGGCAGTCGATTTGGATATGGCCTTCTCCACCGCATTTCCAGCATTTGATCTTCCTGTAAGGTTTGTTGGCCATTAAGGAGTTCATCTTTCTCATTATGTCATTCATCTGCTGCTGTAAGCACTCCACAGCTCTATCCGACGTCTCAGGCAGGTTGGCTGCTCGCACAAAGTGTCGATCTTTCCTAGTAGCTTGCTGGGCTGCCTCGAATTTCAGAGCGTAAACCAAAGCCCCTTTTAAATCGCTGAGATCTGCAATCCGGAGTGCTTTCTGGATCTCAGAGTCACGCACGCCATCAATAAAATGCTGCAGAGCTAAGCTTTCTCTAATTTCAGTCGGACAGTCCGGATAAGCAAGATGGGAATGTCTCTCGACATCTGTAGCAAGCTCTTGCAGGGATTCAGTGGATTTCTGCTGTCGAGATTTGAGCTGGAGTCTGCTATATTCCTTCATTCATTTCTCGCCAAAGCGTAATTCTAAGGCACTGACGAGCGTTTCAAAATCCAGCGGTTCATTTGCAGGCAAAGTCTGTAGGACGTCGGCAGCATCAGCTCGTAGAGAAGCAGCTAACTGGCAAGCCTTTGTCTGGGAATCCCACCCATTGGCGTCCGCTACGATCCCAAATTGTGTCTTAAAAACTGGCCATGAGGATTTTCCGTCATAGGTCGAGAGCTTAATAAAGGCCCGAGGAAGCATATCTGGATACTTGATTTCTTCGGAATAGTTTCCGGCAGTTATCTTCTGTTTCTTGACTTTTTCCAAATCTTTTTTTACATTCTCTATGCTTTCTTCAACGGTCTTGGCGATCTTTTGAACTTTTTCTTCTACTCTTTCTTCTACGGTTTTGGCTGTCATTTGAACATTTTCTTCCATTTCTTGAAATCTTCCTTCAAATTTGTTTTCCACGGAGTCAATTCTGTCATTTAAAGATGTTATTTTATCCTCTATTAAGTCTTTCAACTGACCAAGGTCGGTTGACATATCCTTCTTCATTTCATCTTTTAAATCGCCAAGGTTGGCAGTCATTTTCTCATCCATCACTGACATATCCTTCTTCATTTCAGCCTGGTTCGCTGTCATTTCCTTCTTCATTTCATCTTTCAACTCGCCAAGGTTGGCAGTCATTTTCTCATCCATCGCTGACATATCCTTCTTCATTTCAGCCTGATTCGCAGTCATTTTCTCATCCATCTCTCCTAATTTCTCCAATAATTTAGTCAGTTGCGCCTCCATTGCTCTGGTAATCGGCATTCAACCCCACTCCTGACACCAATTGTTGTGAGCTCGGGGTTCGAAAGGACTGATGCCAATATATAAGAACAATAAAAAGGCGTTATTCACTATAAACAGTGCAATACGATCACAAATATCTTCTGAAAATTACAAGATATTCAGTAATCTTCAAATCCAATAAAAGCGCAGCAAAATTTCGCACAGAAACAATGCGTTCAATACGACGTATCAACGACAAAATCGATCCGAGAAACACAGTTCTCAATGCAAAGCCTCTCGTATGAATTCAATCGCAGTTGACAGAAAACTAACTAACTAACTGAACTGATGGAGGTCCTTATATAGGTTTCAGAGATCATTCCAGATTATTCCAGAGCCTTCAGATGCTAGAAATTACCAGAAAGTGCTTTAACTTTCGATAGAGAACCCAAGCAAGAAAGGATCCCAATGTAAATGTATAAGGGGGGGGGTTGCACAAAAAGTCGCCAAATCCGTCGCCAACTTGGCGACATTTGGCGATATATCGCCAAATTTGGCGACAAAAATAAGTCGCCAAAACCATCGCCAACTTGGCGATAAACCCATTCCTTGGCGATATTCCCATAGAACTCTATTGTAAAAACGATGAGGGTGTAAGGTTGTTTTTCTTACAAAGCACCTGAGGCCTTTAGCATTGAGTTACATGATGCTCAATAGGAAATACATTAATACTGCAATTTTCACAATAATAAAATAAAATAAATTTAAACAAATGGAATATTTACAAGTATATACAAAATTCATAACAATATGTATGCGTGTATCTATGTATTTATGTAAGTAAATATATGTATATCGTTTATATTTAAGCATACGTGCTAATAAACTATTTTCACATAATTGCAGTGTATCATGAAGGCGACTATTACAACAATCACTATGTGATGGCGGAAAAAGTTTTATAAGTTATCGCGGTTTTGTTAATTTTCTTTTATCAAATAATTGCTGTTCTGTACACATTTTTTTTATTTCTTTATCAGTACAATTTTTGGACACACATAATCAACAATAAAAAAAACTCCCTTTTTTCACTAGACGAATTGAAAACGATAAGAATTCCTAACTTGTAAAAAACAATAAGCTCAACCAATTTTCGGTAGGCGAGCAACATTTTAGATTCTTTGATAGCAGTACCGCTGTTTAATCAAAACATGTGGATATATAAAATGAATTTTCGCCAGATTATAGTAATTATATTTAGTTTTTACTTTTTGCATGTACGTAACTAAAATTTCCCGAGATAAATGGTGGCTTCTATTCTGTAGAGATAAATTAACAGCCCTCTATGAATTAAGATAAAAGGCTGGATTTAATTAAAAGCTGAAATATGTTACTACTTTTTTGAACTTTCCAATTGAGCTTATTGGCAACATATGCATTTTAAAAACTGCATTAAAAATGTTTAAACATAATTAGTCACTATTTTATCAAATCAAAATTAGTTAATGTTTTATTATCACATATGCAATAGCTCTAATTATCAAATGATAAAAAACGTTAGAGGTTGTGCAGTTGCTTTTATTTTTTTTTTCAATATTTATTTCGTTTTACTTATAACGAGAGAGAATGCAATAAGCAGTGTAAAAAGAAATGGCGACTCAAAAATATGGAACCTTGCAAAACTAGTTTTGCAAGATTCATTTTGTCGTACAATATTAAAACTTTTGTTATTGTTGTTCAAAATTTAGCAAATATACCGGGTGTCCAAAAATGGACTGACTGGTTTTGACATTAAATAATTTCCAAACGGGGACAGATATTTAAAAAATTCTTGCAGGAGGTTTATGTAAGATGTCAGGAGTTTTTCTACTGCAATTCCTGATTTTAGTTTAAATTACCAGCAATAGATGGCGCTGTGAGCCATTGGAGTGGAATCGAAACCCAAACTAAAATCAGCCAGCATTAATGGTGCAAAAAAAACGGTTTATTCCCAGGTTCATTTACAAAAGACCCGGTTTATTCCCAGGTTTATTTCCAAAAGACCCCTTTTAGTCCCAAAAAACTAAGTTTAGTCCCCAAAAACCCGGTTTATTCCCAGGTTTAAACCAGTCTTTTTTTCTAGTCTTTGCAACACTACCCAGAATTGATGCGAAGGAAGGAGACTCAATACATGGAGTGGGTCTCATTCGATAATACAATCTTCTTCTTAGTGTCCGTTTCTGAATAAGATTTTATTGGTGAATGAGAACCACTCCATGTATTGAACTTCTTTCCTTCCCATCAATGCTGTGTGATTTCTACTTTTGTCTCGATCGGATGTCTATTGCTCGAAGCACCATCTATTGTTGATAATTCGAACTAAAATCAGGAATCGCAGTAAAAAAAACTCCTGACATCCAACATTACTCTCCTGCAAGATTTTTTAAAATATCTGTCACCTTTCGGAAATTATTGAATTTTACAATCAGTTGGTTCATTTTAGAACACCTGGTATTTTCTCATTTTTTAAAACATAAATAAATAAATGCATACATAAACAATAGTCTAAATTTATTAAGGGTTCCCAATCCACGATCAAAGTTCAGCTATTTTTAGTAATTTCAAACTTTTCTGGTCTCCTTGAACAATTTAGAAATATTGCTTCAGTATGAAATTACAGAATTAGAAATTAAAACTAATTGTACAATTATATACAGGTTGAATCCTGAAGTTCGTTTCGGCTCAAATAAGGTATGAATCGAAATAGTTGCAGCCATGAATGTTGTGCCTAGGTATAGTACAATGGCTATGTACATAGCCATTTTACTAGTGTATACATAGCCATTTTATTAGTACCTCATCATGTAGTACGTAATACATGATGAGGTACTACGAAGCGGATTTAGAGATCGCACTCATAACCAATAACAGATAAGACCAAAAGTTCAATGATTCAGTAGCAGTTAATCATTGATTTAAGAAAAAATCAAGAATGAAAAATAATACGTCAAGAATAGATTATGAAACACTTTCCAACACAGCCAGACAACTGTAACGAAACTTCACCGTTAAATAAGGTGAAAGAAGATATGTAAGTAAACAGTTTAGAAAAGATATACCCCATTGAAAAATACAGTTTTCGAAATTACCTTCCAGTGTCAAAAAAAGTAGTCGAATTATGTTGTGCAGCCCTGCATATTATTAATAGATGTGGATATATAGCATGATAGCATTTAGTTCAGTTAGAATATTCGCATTTAGCAATTTTCTCCAATGGATGGAAATGCACTCGAAAACTTTTGTACAGCCCTGTATATTATCTGAATTCTTTTGTACACACCGCATATTAAGCTAAAAGGCAACTTAAAACTCACTCGCAGCAATTAACCAACCCTAAACGACAATGTATCTTTTTATTTGCATAGTCCTGTATAGTAATTTGTTTATATTCCACAAGCTTCCAGTAGTCTACTAAATACTGTTCAGCAGGAAAATGCGTACCACAATTAAAAAGTACACTGAAGCAATTCACTCCCATAGTCTGTAATACTTACTAATTCCCTTGTGTAGCCTTGTATATGATCAACCGAGTTTATAAACACACACGTACTATGAAAAAAATTAGTTAAACTTAAAAATGCAAACCAAAGTTGAAAACGCACTTATCACTCATAGACTGTAAATATCGCACATGTACTGTAACCGATATCTTTTGTGTGTCCCTGTAAATAAACTCAATGCACACAAGAGAGCTATTTATAGTGCACCTCAATAATGCATATAATTTTCATTATGTATGAAATAGTGAAACATCACTAAATTACACTGCTAACGATGTTCCCACATAGAACAATGTGTAACAGAATTATTTTGTTTGACCCTGTAAATGAATAATAAATACTTTGCACCCCATGTTTTACAAAAAGCATGTTTTAATGCGCTTCATAATTATATATCAATTTCATCATGTTTTAACTGGCGTAGTATCATCAAAATGCACTTGAAACCATTATTTCCCATTGACTGTAATGTAAAGGAATACTTTTGACTGTCTTTGTAAAAAAATTATAAGTGCTACACATTTCAGTTGAAATAGAGTACATGCTATAGTAAACGACAATAACATACAAAAATTTCAGGGCAATCCGAGTATATTCACGTGAGTTAAAGCACGGACAGATTGCAGACGGCCAGACGGTCGACAAATCGAAGTCAAACACTTTTCAACTAGGTTGGAAAATGTTATAAAGACATTTTTGTGCATGCATATTCAATAAATAGTCAACTGTACAGAAGAAAATATGCAAAAGCAATGTCTTCAAGTATTTTGTTTCAAGTATTTTGGAATAAAGTATTTTGTTTGAGAAAAGTAAATAATGGCAAACGATAAATTCATTTTACAATTATAAACTCTCCTGGTTACAGATAACAACGACTGAGCTCTTTAAATAAGTACACAAGTTACCTATTACATCACAGTTTTTCTTTCATATTTTCAGTACGGTAGCATTTTTATTTGCAATAATAATTATTAATTGCATCTCCATACGTTTAAAAACATTTTTATTTCGCTTTAGGAGAATATTTTATATTATTCAGATATAATATTAAATGTAGGTCTTTGAAATATCATTGTTTGATTACACATTCCCTTAATGAATGTAATTATTAAATTGCTGAAAATCACAGCTTAAATAAATTCTCTTTAAGATATTTAAATCATTTAAGCAAGAAATCAATAAGGCATTTTTAGTCGTATAGAAAGTTAATTAACCGTACAGAAAATTAATTAGATGAAAATGTTTTCCATTAATTTTGTAACAAAAAATTATAAAAAAAACGTTCAATTAATAAAGATGTAGAAATCTCAATGATTGATTTTTTTGGCACCGTTATGTGAGCCGGTCGCAAATCTCGCCAATAGCATTTTTTTTTTTTTTACCTAGTCAATAGCAGCTTCTGTTTTTCGTGTGGGGTAAATTAGAAAGCATGATTTAGTTTTGAAATAAAATGTTTTGCTAATGGTATTATTTCTTTTATTTTTTTATGAAACTAGTGAAAGGCACGTAATTTAATTGTACATAGCATATGTATTTTTAACGTACATTTTTTTAATGAAAGTTGTGTATATTTTAAATGAAATGCAATACAAATGATGACGATGTGTACAATGTTTGACTATTTACCACCCGCTCTCAGCTAATATAAAAAACCCATTTTTTTAAAAGATTGCCTTTTATTCTATTAGTTGTTAGATGCATAGATAATACATAACATAAAGACATTTTATCCTGTTCTAAAAATTATAAATGTTATTCCTTGGTTGATTTCATAAAATTTATAAAATAGATAAATTATAGTATATATGAGATTTCAACCCGAAATAGAACATTGCGAATTATTTTTTTATTTTATTTTACGGTATAATACTGACATCCCAGCTGCCAGTATTATTGGTTATTTTACTGTTAAATAACTGTTAATTTTACCATATAATACTGGCAGCTGGGATGTCAGTATTATACCGTAAAATAAACAGGGTTTTTTTTCGTGGTATATATTTATTGTAAGTAGAGGTCAAAGTTGAATAAATTTTCTCGTGAATTGTGTCAGGCTGGATATAATCTGGGTAGCTCAGTGATAGAGCACCGGTGCGTATAACAAAGGTCCTAGGTTCGAATCCCGGCTTAGATACTTTTTGCTGTGTTGGGAAAAGTTGTTCAACTTTTACCTCCATCTACAAAGAATATAGATGCGTTGTTTAGAAAAAATTAACTCAATAGTTATAATCATAAACTACTATTTTTTAAGCATAATTATGCATAAACGACTGCATGACATGTTCAAAAACTAACGCATTTAAAATTGGCATTGCTTCTAAATAAAGCAATAAATGTGTTCAATAAATGTACATACATCTGATTTTTTAAAGTTTTAATTTTAAAAAAAAAGAAAAGAAAAAGTCCTTTATGGTTAATTGACTAAAGCATGCAGAATGTGGATGAAATAAATGTTATTCCTCGGAAAATACAGGTTTTCGACTTAGAAAACCTGTTTAGTTGTTTTTATTGTAATGACTTACAATAAAAACATTCAAGGGGCACGTATTTTTTATGAATTTAAACAAAAGAAGACGGACATACCCATATTCATGCATGCTACAGAAAATGCTTTACTTAAAATTTGAGCTTCTTAGATGAGTGCAGGAAAATTACAATTTCTGATAGATAATAAAACATAGCAATAAAAAGGTTTATGACAGATTTTTCAAAGCAAATTTGGTAGATAACTGATAACCTTTTCCCATTTTATTTCTTATAGTTTTCTCTAAAATAATGCACACAATTTTTACATATAGAATAGCAAAACACTGGCATATCACAAATTATAAAGAAAAAAAATAAATTTTAATTTTGTCAGCTATTCAACAAACTGCAAACAAATAACTAAAAATACAGGCTGAGGAACTTTATCTAGCAGAAAAAATGCATAAAAGTACAAAAATACCAAGGAAACATACTGAAAGAATATCTTTCACTATACAAACAGAGCCATCACAATATTGTGCGACAATTATTCTATTAATCTGCTTTACAGTGTTTTGAAAAATATTTTTGATTTATTTTCTATCATTGATGAATTGGAATTAACAGGGAACTACGTATTTTTAGCTTTTGCCATGCTTACAGCCACTACGGCAAGCAGTAATCATGTCACCTTTAACAATTCTGTTTTCAAACAATTATGTGGAATTGGAATGACGCTAATTATTCCAGTACTGCGGCAACCCCTTTTCTTTTTTATCATGAATATAAATATATCGTAAATTACAATAGAAACTTAAATATTTTTTGGTATATCGATGCTATTCTTGTTTTCGAATATGATTTACATAATGAGTACAGCAAAATATAACCAGATTACTTACCGTTAAATAAAGCAATCAATAGTCATGATCATTTGGATATTTTGAGATTTTTTGCATATTTCATTTTGTATTTTAAATAACTTTATGTATTTAGACAGGTATTATGACAATATAAATAGTTTTAAAGAAATATGCTTCATATATTTTCAAATTTGCATTAAAAGATTTACATAAATATATTGATAAACCAAATTAACAGATTTAATAGAGTCTGCAGTAATGATTGATATTTTAATAAACAGGTTTTTTATTTTTTGGTGAATATATTTTATAATAATATTTATGCAAGTTTTACAGTACTATTTAAAAACTAGTCGTTGGGGGCCACCATAATACTTACCCATCATGGATATTCATAATATAAAATATGAAAATAAAACATTTGTAAACTATTTATAAAGTGCATTGCAATTCGAATAAAATCGTGGCTTGATGACGTCATAAACTTTAAATGCTCTATTACTGAATTGTGTAAAAGAAACATCCTTACAACTCCAAAATTGATAATCCTATTAACTAACGGTTTACTGCGTCGGATTAAGCGTCTCATTTCCAATTAAAATATAACTTTGAATTGAAATTTGAGTGAATACAGGGTCATGAAAAATCGAAGAGTGTAGAAAATAGGATTCCAAATATCTCGGCAACTAAATATCCGATCGACTTCATTCTTTATTCAAAATTCATGTTTTTTTATTGTCTTTTATATTCACTCCTTAAAATAAACAATTTCGAAACCGTTTTATGTACCTTTTATCAGAACGAATATTTCGAGAGTCCGAAAAAATAGTTCCGGATAATCGAGATTACTGAAATTCAATAAGCGTCTTCCCATTCTTACATACTAAGTACATACCAAATGTCAAGTATCTATCTCAATTTGTTCGGGAGATAGAGCGTTTACAGACACACATACACAAACAGACCGACGGCAATTTTTTTTTTTCTAAAAATATGTTTTTCGAAATCTCCAGTGTCTGAAACGTGTAAATCCATCATTTTTTTTTTCAAAACGATTACAAGACTTATCCTATACTACGTATGATGGGTAAGTAATACTTTTAAAAAAGCAGTGACAATGATGACCTCAGCAAATATGATGTAGCAGCATAACCTCATACGGATGTTAGTTTCGAAAAATTTCTGAATAATTATTTCTTCTCTAAAATATGCTTGCGGAACGTGTTGATTTGGATTGGAAAACAGACAGAAACTACAGATATTGGAATAATTGGGCAAGATATTGGAACAACAAGTTGAATTAATTTTTTAATTGCTCCCGGTTGATCTACTGCTTTTGGATATCGTGTATGAGTAAGTTGATATTTGATTTATATATCTTATTTTCTTTATAGGTGTAGGTGCACGCAGGTCATCTTGTATTTTCAGGCTTTGAAATTTCTTGCATATTATTTTATTAAATGATAAATATTGTGAAAATTTTATCCAATAAATTGAAAATGTTCTAAAAGATTTTTCTCGGTTATAGAAGATGTCTTTTATTTTTTTTTATTGACCTTTTTAATTTGGAAGTATTTGGTTACATATCAATGAAAGTTTATTCTAATGTTGAATGCAATTGCCGCACGTCTTTCGAAATCTATTGGAAATTCTATTTTTAAAATCGGAGTGGAGTTATTCTGTTCTTCATTGGAATTGAAATCGATGACCATAGCATTGCAAAAGCACAATGGAAAATTGAAAAAAAAAAGAGGCAGCATAAAATATAAAATTGTGAAAATAAGAAAATGAATACACAAGTGAAAATTAAATCAAAAATAATTCGTCCAATAAAAGAATTAAGCAATTTTTTTTTGTGTATTATATATTATCACAATGAACAAGAGAGAATTAAGGAATATGATGTGAACAGAAAAATAGTTAGAGTGACAAGATTTAAAACAAAATATATAATCTTACATGTTTATGAGTAACTTTTCATTTATTTTATTGAAATAATGTACCATAATTATTATTTGTTTGAAGCGTAATGAAAGTTATATTAAGATTTTCTTTATTCGGCAAGCAGATATGACGTCGTTTTAATCTGAAGGTTAATTTTACCAATTTTTAGTCACTAATATTTAAATAATTTAGAGCCAGATCACTAAACATGTATATCTGACATCAAAAATTCGAAATAGCGTGCACTAATTGTAAATGCATAAATATTGTCGTTATTGTTATTTATAACACAACATGACATTCAAAAGACTAACTAAAAATTAGGTCGTTCAAATTACTATGTTGATCTATTTAAAAAGAGTTTTTAAATGAAAACAAGTATTCAGGATGTATACTGCAAAAAATAACTGTTGATTTTACAGTATAAAACTGGCACCCCAGCTGCCAGTATTATACCGTAAAATTAACAGTATTAAACAGTCAAATAAGCAGTAATACGCTGCCGCGCAAGCAGTAATACGCTACCGCGCATGCGCGGTAGCGTATTACTGCTTGCGCGGCAGCGTATTACTGCTTATTTGACTGTTTAATACTGTTAATTTTACGGTATAATACTGGCAGCTGGGGTGCCAGTTTTATACTGTAAAATCAACAATTATTTTTTGCAGTGTAGTCTTATTTTCAGAATGCATTGATCAAATTGCATGCCAGATATTTGTAAAGTATATATTTTTATTCAGTTTCTTTTCTTTAGAGTACCTCGGCCAGACATTGAAATATCTAAATTGGTAACATTGCAGGGAGTTAATTTCAATCAGATTCTAAAATGAGTTGTATCTCATGCATAACTTTATCCAGTAATAAAAACAAAATGTCAACAAAACTATCGAACTTGCTTGCAAATCTGGAACTGTTTTATCCAATATAAATGAAGTGTTCTCATGACATCAAAAATATCATATCTATCTATCTATATTAATAAAAGAAAGTTTCGCTCTGTGTGTGTGTCTGTGTGTTTGTTGGCGATGGCTAGCAAAATCTAGCCCACCTAGAAGTCTGAAAATTTAGGTGTGGATAGTCCAAGGTCTGGCCATGTGCACCTGAGCCTCAGAATTTTAGTATTTTGATAATTACCCAAGATATTAATTAGATTCTCATTAACCATCGCTTCTAAAATGACATCTTTTTAACCCGTCAGCACACGCGCTGGAATAAAATCTACCCCTTCTCAGAATCTATACTTAAAATGTGAGAAACTCGTTCGTTATCATTCTGAGCTTTATACTTTTTTTCTAGCAAGAACGTCTTTAGAAACTCGTTCGTTATCATTCTGAGCTTTATACTTTTTTTCTAGCAAGAACGTCTTATATAAGACGTTCTTGCTAGAAAAAAAGTATAAAGCTCAGAATGATAACGAACGAGTTTCTCACATTTTAAGTATAGATTCTGAGCTGGGGTAGATTTTATCCCAGCGCGTGTGCTGACGGGTTAATCAAAATGGCGAAAGAAACGAATCGGCGCATTGGATTTGCAAGCGGAAATGAACGAATTCGAAATTATTTTACTAATTAGCGAATTTTAAGAAAACTAATTGAGATATCAATTTGAAAATTTCTGAGCATATTTAAAAGAATATTCTGCATCTGACTACGTGATTTTTAAAAAATTCAGTTGGTAATTTTTTTTAATATATGCAAAAAACTACCAAAAATCTGCCGGCGCCAGTGAAAACGATCAGAGAAAGTTTCAGACAGGGATCTGCTTTCATTAAAAACTGAACTACAAAGAGATCTGTTTCTCTAGCCGATCCCTCCATTGAGATTGCGAAAATGAAAGGAAATAATAGCCAATTTTTAATGATGAACAAAAATTTAGGTAACTAATTAAGATATAGATTTGAAATTGAGGTCGGGAAGGGGTGTCATTTGCCGGCTATTTTAGCGTAGCGTTTTCGTTATGTTCTAATTATCAGAAAAAGGTAATTCTTTTTTTAATGATCGCGTTAATGTAGGTGAAGGTGGTTCTCTTGAACAAATTATTCATTATATTTACGGGTATGGGGAGAGAGGGGGTTAACGCCTTTCTCTGATATTGTAATTATCTCGGGCCCGGTCAACGCCGGGCGGGTTAGCTAGTGTGTTATAATGCACAAAGTCCTAAAAGTGTATTTCCGGGGTAATTTCAAAAACTACCCGATGGATTTTTTTGCGGTTTACACCATCGGATAGAGAAAATTCCCACGGTCATTATGATGTATGATATACCAATATCACCATGATTTTTGATAATACAATTTGGTATTTTATCCTTATTTTGGTAACGGTCTTTGTGACACGACTGTATCCGTTAGAGATTTTAAAAAATGTAACACCTCAAAAAATAAAATAATATAAAGTATTACTGATTTTGTTTAAACTACAAAGAAAGAAAAGTTTTAATGAGAAATAATATTAGAAAACGAAGGTAATTAAAATATGAAAGGAATGTTTGTGCGGCTTAAAGGATTTTTTTTAATTACCGCTAACCAGGCCCCTACCTGCCCGGCATGAGTGCCTAGCTTGACGGGTTAGTACCTGGGAGCGGGGCGGAAATTGCCTGATCACAGCATGGCTGTGATCCACCTGACTATAGATGTGTTGACATTGCTGCAGTGCTCGCTCTTTTGTGGTTTGCAACAGTTGTCTTTGTTTGCCGGTTCAAGGTTTCTATTTTAACTTTGTTGAATTGACATATTTAAATGGTCTCGTAATTTAGAACCTTGATCAGATGACGATCTAGGTTCTAAATTTTTGTCAAAATAAAAGGACTTATTTAATGACAAAGGCGACCATTGAAACAATATTTTCTATTTATCACTTTGCTGACTGTATTTGGCACTTGGATAAGAAAAATAAATGTGCTTTCAGAGCCTCTTGCTTTATGCATATATATATATATATGAAAGTCGTGACAGTCACAGCAGACTTTTTTTTTTAAGATTTGTTTTATGTATCGTAAATTTTATCTCTCATTTACAGACGATTTTTGAATTTCAATTTGCATTTTTATGTATGACGTCGACAGTGCTTTTACTTGATAGAATTTTAAAAAATCAAATGTAATCTGTAATTTTTTATTTGTGCAAATTAAAAATGATGTTACGTTTGAACTTTACAGATAACTGCATTTAGAGGTATCTTTAAAACATCATGGCACCTGTGCGAAGTCGCAGCGAGATGCTAGTTTATAATAAAACATCTGTATCGATGCTATTTTTTAATTAAATTGAAAATTGCATGTTTTAAACTATCCCGATTTTAATTTAAATTCAATGATAGAAAAGTGAAACCATTTTTTAATTTCTTTAATTAGTAATATTTTACATAAGATACTTTCAGACATGTTAATACCGCATTTACATTTTTTGAAAATGACAATTAATGGCGTTAATTAATCCCTCTGTTTATGATTAACATAAGTAGAATGTGCTAAGCATTTTTATCATTTTATATTATACAATATTTTTAAAAAATGCTATAAATTTTATTTAAGACTTTTTTTAAATGTATAACAAAAACAATGCGCATTTTTTGTCTGGAAAAAATCCATTGAACTTTTCTAAGCTAATTCGAACAACATACAAGAAAACATTTTTTTCCCCCAAATATATAAAATAAGATTTCGAATGTAGCATTATAATAAAATTGGAAATGCTTTTAAAGAAACCTACTTATAAAAGAGTTTTTGTAAAAGTATTTGAAAATAACAATTGCATATAAAAAAAATGGAAAATCCTGCATCAAACATAGATCGTGAAACTCTTTCCAACACTATGAGGATATTGCTTACTTATTTAATTTTTTTCACACAATAAAATTAAGTTCACAAATAAAGAATTTAGACACCTAATGGAGTTAGAAATCCGTTTTCAGAAATTATTGAACATAGACGGTAATGTATGTGAATTCTTTTATGCAACCTTGTATATATAGATTTTTATACATATCACATAATAAAACTAAAATTTAAATTAGCTGGAAAACATACAAAGCGATTAAAAGCGATTTTCCGGGAATTGCCATCCAAAGAGGACAATATATCAATATCCTTTTGTGAAATGCATCCTTTTGTGCTCCTATATATATGAATTTATTTATATTATAAATTACTATAATATATAACACCATATTGTAGTACGAGTAAAGCTTGGCTGAGCTACAAAAAATGCTTAAAGCTGTATAAAACGCTGATCACGAAATCCCGTCCCTAGACATGCATTCGAATTCTATAGGGTGCCTCTACTTATAGATTTTATACACACCAAACAATGTAATAAAATTTAATTCAGCTACAAAATACATTAATCAACTAAAAACACACTCTCGGAAAATACTATCTATCGACAGCTATGTATCGAATTTCTTTTACCCTGTCCTGTATTTGAATTTTTTTATTTTAACAAGCATGTATTATTACGCTAAAATATTGTTCCACTGAAATATGCAGAGCACAGTTAAAAAGACAATTTAGGCAATTCAAGCGCAGGTACGGTAATGCTGACTAACTGTTTTGTGTAGCTCTGAATATTATCTTTAAATATTACGCACACCAGCTGATACATTAAAATATTAATACAACAGTTGACAATACATTTCAGCAAGTATCGCCGGCAGTCAGTCCTGTAACTGAATTATTTTCTGTGTCTCTGTAAAGAATGATAAACGTTACAATATCCGTAATCAATGGAAACCATGTTGCACTGAATTTCAGTGATTTACACCAATTTCATTATGTTTCAAGTAGTGTAACATGATTGAAGTAGTTGGTTAGCGTTTAGCAAGAGCTTGTTTTAACAGTCCAAAGGCACAGTAATCCATTGGTGAAACATCTGGGGACTTGGTTGGAATATGATTAAATAATATACACTTGATTCCAGTTTCTCTTGTCAATTTTAAGAGAAATACGACTGTACTGTTGGATGTATGGCTGATCGCGTTATCCTGGTAGAACTCAACACTTTTAATGTCCGTAGGATAAAGTTTTGGAATTTCTTCTTTAGAACATTGTTTTGATAATAACAAGAGTTACTTTTGTCATTTTTCTTAACTTTTCTGATCTGTAATTTTCCGTTGTAAGAGATTCCAGCAATCACCATAAATCCTTTAGAGAAACTTTCTTTGCAGTGTTTGAACCAAAGTTTTTAAGTCTTTTTGGCCTCTTTTCCGGTAATAAATCGATTTTTGTATTACAGTCATTTAGATAAATCCACGATTCATCAATTTTGAAATTTTTTCACACTTATCTCCTGCTAAATGATTTTCATATAACGGAATATGAATAATTCTTTTCGGAAAGAGCAGATATATAACCTTCAAGCCATTCGCTTCTTTCACGTGCCATTTCAGTAGAAGACGATATTTTTTCTTAGCAGCCAATATTTCAGTTATCACGTTATTACATGTTGCCAGATTTTTTTTCTTCTGTTGTTTCGCTTTGTTTTATAATTTATCATCAAAATCGGTTCCAATATGTGTAAACACTCTGTGTAGTTTAATATAAGGTAATTTACGACTATACGTTTAGAAATCAATTTAGAAATAATGCTCACACCAAATTAATGTATTGTATAGAACATTTTTCAGAATAAACAATAAATGCATTATAAAAGAGTGTTTTTAAAACAACTATTTTTACTTTTATACTTATTACTTACCCATCATACGTAGTATAGGGTAAGTCTTGTAATCGTTTTGAAAATCGAAAAAAAATTTTGACGGATTTACGCGTTTCAGACACTGGAGATTCCGAAAAACAGATTTTTAGAAAAAAAAAAATTTGCCGTCCGTCTGTGTGTCTGTATGTCTGTGTGTATGTAAACGCTCTATCTCCCGAAAAAATTGAGATAGAGACTTGAAATTTGGTATGTACTTAGTATGTAATAATGGGAAGAAGCTTATTGAATTTCGGTCACCTCGATTATCCGGGACTATTTTTTTCGGACTCTTGAAATATTTGTTCTGATAAAAGGTATATAAAAATTTTCGAAATTGTTTTTTTAAGGAGTCAATATAAAAGACAATAAAAAAACATAAAATTTGCATAAAGCATGGAGTCAATCGTATATTGAGTTGCCGAGATATTTGTAATCCTATATTTCAAACTCTTCGGTTTTTCATAACCCTGTATTTCATCCAAATTTCAATTCAAAGATATATTTTAATTGGAAATGAGACGCTTAATCAGATAAAATAAACAGCTAGTTAATAGGATTATTGTTTTTGGAGTTATAAGGATGTTTCTTTCAAGCAATTCAGTAATCGAGCCTTCAAAGTTTATGACGCCATCAAGCCACGATTTTATTCGAATTGCAATGCATTTTATAAGTAGTTTACATATTTTTTATTTTAATATTTTACATTATGCATATCCATGATGGGTAAGTATTACGGTGGCCCCCAACGACTAGTTTTAATATTGTATTTGAGTAAAAACAAAATTATTTATTTCTACATAATTCGTACTGTAATTGAATAAAGAAAAATATTTATTATTCATTCCTACATAAAAATAACATATCTAATTTATGAAAGGGATGTAGAGCTTAGATTTTGAGTTCCGAAGCGTTCACACGAGTACGTAACGAACATTTTTTTAAAATTAAAAATAAAATTTTGTATATATTTAGAAATGTCGATTTTCATTTATAAAAATAAAAGTTTTTTTAGGAATGGGATTATGTCAGGCACACCTTGAGTTCTATTTTCCTTGTTTTATAAAAATTTAAATGATTCTTCTGTCGTTGTCCAAGTCAATATTTGGCGGCAAACATGAGTTATTTCGGCAACGGCTTGGTAAGTTTGGCAGAAAAATTTTCTTGCTTTTAAAATTGCTGCTAATTTTGCACAAGGGTATATAGTCATCGCATTAAACTATAGCGATGTTTGTAACAATTTGGCAGTGGATTTAAACATAGCAAAAGTATAAGTGCAGTTATCTATCAAGAAATGTTAGTACATTTACAGAATATTTATGAAAATGTTTGGTATTTTTATGTTAGGGAGGCGCAAATCTCGCCAATAGCAATTTTTTTCTCACAAAAGTAACATTTATTTTTCACGTTTGTAAATTGGAAACCATGCGTTGATGTTGAAATAAAATGTTTTGGTTTCTGGTATTATTCCTACCTACATATATTTTTTGTTGTTGTTGTTTGGCATTTTAAAAGCATTAAAGGGGAATATTTTAGATGTATTGTAAATGATTTCATAAAGGTTTGCTTTTTAAATGAAGTTAATGCAATACGAATGATGGCGATAAGAAACAACAATATTTGACGATTCAATCACCTGCACTCAGCTAACATAAAAGCACCAAATATTTAAACTCACCAAATCAACATTTGGTAAAGTCAATTTGATTTAGCCATATTTGTTTTATAGTAAGTTAAAACGAATTATACCGTAATCGGGATAAAGACAGGCCGTTATCTCGCGTTCGATTTAGCATAGAAGGCAAACCGTTAGCGCCACCTACGAAATCATCCTTTTTCGGGTTAACGATCAATGAGCCATTTTATTGGCAAGAATTATGATTACGGCAGATTAAATGTAAAGAAAATTCTGAAGTCGAGACTTAGTTAAATGTATTCAAATAAGCTTATTTCATAAAATTATCGAAATTGTTTCCGATTAATACCATTATTTTGAATAATGAGTTTGTTTTAACCATGTAAAACTAATTTTCCCGAATTAGAGATCTGGTTAGGTAGCTTTCTAGTGCCCGAATTAGTATATGAGTCAAGTTTTGTGAAAATCGTTCGAGCCGTTTTCGAATTATAACAGCATTTTCAGTGAGCAGTTGTGTTTAACCAGTCAGAAAAAACTTTCCCGAAATCGGGGCCTAGCTAGATAATTGTTTCATGCTCCATTTTGTATGGGACACAAGTTTCGTGAAAATCGTTCGAGCCGTTTTCGAATTATAACAGCATTTTCAGTGAGGAGTTGCGTTTAACCAGTCAGAAAAAACTTTCCCGAAATCGGGGCCTAGCTAGATAATTTTTTCGTGCTCCATTTCGTATAGGACACAAGTTTCGTGAAAATCGTTTGAGCATTTCTCGATTTTATAGCAAGCAGCATTTTCAGTGCTGAGTTCGTTTTAAGACGATGTTTACTTAATTCGGGAACTAGCTAAATCATTTTCTTGCACTCGATTTACTATAGTAGGCAAGTTTCGTGTAAAATGATCCAGCCGTTTACAATATCATCCATAATCGGGAAAACTCCCTTGCTCGCAAAAGTTTTGAGACGATATGTTTTTCTGTCCTAACTTTTTCTGTAAGCAAAATTTCTTAATGATGTAAATTAGTAATTTGTTCCCCTTTTAAAGCTCAACAAAATACAACATTTGAACAATTAATGCGTATGCATGAATTAAAAATAATTCGGAAATTCGCAAAAGTTTTGAGACGATTCAGTTTTTCTAAACTTTTATTGAAATTAAACGTCTTAATGTAACGAAATACAGCAATATTTAATATTTAGTTGCAGTTGAAATTTGAGAGAAATCCATTGATTTAATATTGATAAAAGATTGATAAAATATTAAAACTTCTGTACAAAAACGATTGTTAAGGAACAAAATGAATCTTTTTCATAACTGAAAATAAAAATTATATAAATTTACATCCATAAAAATGACGAAGTTTAATTATTTAATCTTTTTTATGGATGTAATTTTATACAACATATATATATATATATATATATATATACTTATACATTTTTAATTGGAGTACGTTGAAAATGGAATTATTAAAAATCCACTTTAATCAAATTTTAATAATTAATATTTTACTTTTTTTAAATTAAAAATCCACAATACTATTATTCTACAGCACATAATATTATTGATTTATTTATTATTATCAAATAGACTTAACATACATATTTTTACAATGCATCAATCGTCATTTAAATATATATATATATATAATTTTAAATTGTTTTATCATATTTGTTTCAAATTCCTCTGTAATTATGCACTTTTAATTAAAAAATGTAATTTGAATTCCAGCAAAATATTTTATTTAAAATGGAGAGTTTCTGTAGCTATTATTCTATACCTATTCCAAATCTTTAATTCCATGGTTTAAACATATTATTTTGAGAATGCAGATTAATCAAAATTTTATTGCCAGAAAATATTAATTATATATCATTTGATTATCTTTATACGAAGACTGAAACAAATCTTGAAACAGCCTTATTCATGTATGAACATATGAAGAGAAAATAAATTAATCCAATCAAATAAATTTTTTGGAGGAAAATTGGAAGAACAGAAATACAATCATAAAAATTATGTTGTTGTTTCACATACCCATCATCACGTACCATCATAGGATAAGTCTTGTAATCGTTTTAAAAATCGAAAATTTTTTTGACGAATTTACACGTTTCAGACACTGGAGATTCCAAAAAACATATTTTTAGAAAACAAAATTGCCGTTCGTCTGTCTGTGTGTCTGTAAACGCTCTATCTCCTGAACAAATTGAGATAGAGACTTGAAATTTGATATGTACTTAGTATGTAATAATGAGCAGGCGTTTATTGAATTTCAGTACCCTTGATTATCTGGAACTATATTTTTTGGACTCTCGAAATATTCGTTCTGATAAAAGGTATATAAAAATTTTCTAAATTGTTACATAGCTGTTATCTAATTGTTCAATAGGACTGTTAGTTAATATGATTATCATTTTTAGAGTTATAAGGATGTTTCTCTTACGCAATTCAGTAATGGAGCATTTAAAGTTTATGACGTCACTAAGGCACAATTTTATTCGGATTTCAATGCATTTTATATAGTTTAGACATGTTTTATTTTCATATTTTGTATTATGCATATCCATGATGTGTAAGTATTACGGTGGCGCCCAACGACTACTTTTTATTTGTGTTATTTTAAATACATATCACAAAATTACGCCAAGTTCCACCTTTCTTTTCTATAAAAGTTGTTCAAGTATCTTTAAACGATTTTGTCAACTTTTTTTTATAAACGAATTGAATTTTAAACGTTTTATTTAATGCCTTTTAGGGAATATAATTCTACATCATATAATATTATTGATAGATGTAGGATTTGTGCAAATACATAGGTACCATGTTTTACGCTTTTTTGTTAGAACTAAAACGTAAAAATTTTTTTGGCCTAATCACAGATTTTGGCGTTTATATAAGACAAAAATTACTATTACATTTTCGTTGTACGAAAAAAGCGTAAAAGTTAGAAGCTACGCACTTAATGCTTTTTTCAAAAAGTCAAAAACACATTTTTTACTTCTAGTGAAAGTATTATTTTCGTTTAGATTAATAATAATTCTTATCACATCTTTTGATATAAAAATATCAAGGCCTTTATAGCATTTTTAAATATTTGTTTAGTCCTTATTATTTTGGTAAGAGTTCGATTATTTTATTCTTCCATCCACTGCTTGTTTAGAAGTGCAATTTAAAAAAAAAGCTACAAGGGCAATGTACACTGTTAACAAAGCTTATATGTGAAATGACGCAGAATCTACTGACAATCGTGTATCTTAATTGTTACGTAAATTTACACGTTGCCAAAAAATCCTCATTCTTTTAAAAATCAAAGCAACTATTCTGTAAATTTTCCGTAAAGTCTCTAAAATAGCTTAGATTTTGTGGATTTAAATGCATAAAAATATGGAAAACGACACTTTTATTTGAAAAACAAAATTGTAATTTTGTCGTTTATACTCTGATTATATTAGAAGATATTGTACGTGAATTCTTCGGTACTTATGCATTATCCAGGCCCAGAGATAGGTCGCCAAACATGGTTGCCAATTGCAGTCTTGTTCAAAATTAATTTAGCATTGTTAAAAAATATAAATAGTATAAAATAAATAAAAAAATATAATTTAACAAATTAAAATAACCATTGGGAAAATGTTCCGAAAGCTTAAAAAAAAAATTACCGCACTTTCGTGTTATAGCGCCCCCCACAATTATGATTTCGCCAAGATCATCGCAAAGCTTATATAGGCATCCTATATACGCATATATTTTTCCAAACACTCCCATATGTGCCGTATACGTCATTATACACATATTATTTACGTCTTATATATCGTATATACATCATATACTCATCTCATATATATACATCATATATGCATCCTATATGACTATAACTTGGCCACATACGTCAAGAAATGTTATATATATCATATATTATTATAATGTCATACGTACTTTATAATTTGGCGATAAATCTTGGTCGCTTAGCGATTCGTCCTTGGAAGCCGCTATAACACGAAAGTACCAAATTTACAATATATTAATGGAAACAGAAACAAAAATATTTTATCGGGTCCTTCCTGCAATAACTTTAACTATTGTTTAGATTGATGTCTGAGCTAAAGGTATTTTGAGCAAATGAAAGTAGATTGAAGACCACGTTTTTTGCTTTATAAGACGATTTCTCACCCTACGTCAATTTTTCAATTCGGCTTTTTTTTCATATCTGATAATTTGCATCTATCCTTTTTGTAACGATTTTATGCATTTCTATTGCCTATTCAAAGAAAAATTCTTCTAAAGTTAAAGAATTTCGTTAAAAATTGTTCTAAAGTTACAGAATTTCGATAAAAATGCTTAAAAAAATAAAATGACGACGTCAAATAAAGTGACGACGTCAAGAGGTCCATTCTCGACCGAAAACAACAATCATTTTCCCAATGGTTAATAAATAAATAAATGAAATATAATAAATGAATAAAATATAATAAATGAACAATAATAAATAACAAAAACTATAAACTATATAAAAAAAAACCTATAAATTAAGAAAGAAATAAACTATAAATTATAATATATAAATAAACTATATAGTTGTCAAAAAATGAGGATTACTTTAATTGGTATAGTTGATGCAGTTGTATCTGACTTGAACTACATAATATATAAACACCGATTTTTCTTACCTGCGCATTATTTTAGAAACTGGCAATTGTTTTAGAAATATGCCAAAAAATATATATATTTTAATTGACGACTGCTATTATAATACAGATGTACATTAAAACGAATAGGATTACGCTTCCTGTCTTCTTCTATACACATTTTTCAGTGCAAGCACTATTATTTTACCAATCTAACAAAAGTATGAGCTGGGGATCAAATATATTGATCGAATGTTTTTAATCGAGAATTGATGTAAATTTACCGAGAAATTTTGTTTCTTTTATACATTTTCATACACAGCAAAAACAAATTGTTGATTTTACAGTATAATACTGACAATAATACTGGCAGCTGGGGTGTCAGTATTATACTGTAAAATCAACAATTTGTTTTTGCAGTGTAGAAAATATATAAGTGTGGAAAATAAAACTTTATACTGTCACAAATTTACTCCTGGGAAATTTACCGAAATGCATGGATTATTTTCGCAGCTTATCAAAATTATTTTAAAATGTGTGTTCAATCTCTGTATATCTTTTCTTGGATTGTTTTGGTATACAGAGTAATTTGTATATATTCACAGCGTAAATTGTTCTCGTTCGTTTATCTTTCTATGTTTTGTATAGTATGAAAAAAAATTTTTACACCACGATTTTTTCCTTACATCTCACAAAACGTGATTGATCTGCTCTAACATCTGGTGCTTCTTTTTCTTACAACTTTCTTTTCTGTCAGATGCTTCAATGATTGAATTTTCGAGGTAATGTTTGTTTTATCTCTGGTGTTTTCATTGAAAGTGTTTCTTAATACAATAGAGCATTTGCATTTCTAAAAGTACAATTTGAAAAGTAAACAAAACTGCTATTTACAAAATAATAACTTATATTGTCACGATTTTACTTTTGTGAAAATTAAAGTTTACAGTAACACGATAAAACTAGTCGGATGTGTCAATCCCAAAACTTTCTTCTATCTCACACAGGTTTCGCATACACTAAAAAGAATCAGCACCAATTTATATCAATGTCTGACTGAAGCTCAAGTTTTATTAAATTCCGTGCAATATTTCTTGAGATATGACTATCGCTAAAATCGTGTAAATCCTTCAAAATGTTGCATAGCAGCGCCACCTGCTGGGTGATTTTTACCAAAAACTAATCGGCACACATTTATATCAGAGACTAACTGAATATAAAGTTTTATTTAATTCCGAGCATTAGTTCTTGAGATAGAGCTCTTGCGGAAATCACAAAAAATGCTGCATAGCAGCGCCACCTGCCGGGCGATTTTTACCAAAAACTAACCAGCACCAATTTATATCAGGGACTAACTGAATCTAAAGTTTTATTAAATTCCGAGCATTACTTCTTCAGATATTGCGGAAATCGCGAAAAATGCTGCTTAGCAGCGCTCCTGCCGGGCGATTTTTACCAAAACCTAATCAGCACCAATTTATATCAGGGACTAACTGAATCTAAAGTTTTATTAAATTCCGGGCATTAGTTCTTGAGATAGAGCTATTGCGGAAATCGCAAATAATGCTGCTTAGCAGCGCCACCTGCCGGGCGATTTTTACCAAAAACTAATCAGCACCAATTTATATTAGGGACTAACTGAATCTAAAGTTTTATTAAATTCCCAGCATTAGTTCTTGAGATAGAGCGCCCACAAAAATTTTGTCACATACAGACAGACAGACAGACAGACAGACAGACGGACAGACAGACAGACAGACAGACAGACAGACAGAGTCACGGACAGACATTTTCTAAAAATAGTCAAATCGTGTTCAGGACCTTCTAAAACGTATAAATCCGTCGAAAACCGGAAGTCGAAAATTTTCATGAATCCAATACTTTCTTCTTGTAAAGATAGAAGAAAGTAAAAAAATTAATCAGTGTTTATGTTACCAGTCTTTCAGTTACATCTTGTTTCATGAATATTATAGTAAAATCACATACGGAAATGATTTTAAATATGCAAAAAGTTTGAGAAATAAATATAATTATTACAGACGTATTAATTGAAAGAAAATGCAAAATTAGAAACTTCATATTCAAACATAAATCACCATACTTCAAATTTCACTCTGTTGGCTATACGCCTTTTAAGCAATTAAAATTTGAAATATTATGAATGCAAGGCGTGAGATATTTTGTATAGAAATATTTCCAAGTATTAAATAGATTTATTCATAAATTACCATTTTCTCTGCACTATTTCTGTAGTGTTTAGTTATTAATATAATTACTAGAGGGCAGCACCACAGCGAATTTCTACGTCACTTACCGGTAAAAGTTTTGTTTACTGTAAAAATGTATCTGCTACGTGTGTTGTGTTTGGTGTACGTGTTTGTGATTTAAATGTAAATTAAACGTCTTTAAAGTCCACCTCGAATAATTAATAATGATGCTGACTCAGTTACTTTAATTTACTTACTTAATATATTATATAATGGCGACGATGAAAATCAAATTTTTTACCGGAATAAAAATAAGAAGAAATTCCAACTGAGCAAAATGGCGAAACTTCGGGTTTTGCATCTACAAGAGTATATGCTGTAGTAATATTTTGAATGCGTACATCATTTCGAGGGTGGTAAGTGCTAAAAAAAAATTTTTTTCTTCTCTGCAATAAATAAAAGTTAATAATGTTTGCTAATTTTAAGGAATTCAATAATTCCATTAAATCGTTTCAATCATATGTTAAGAGTTTGGAACAGAGTTTTTTTTATTACATGATGTTGAAGAAAAAAAAGGTACATGCCATTATTTCATGCATGGGGCCTAAATTATATAATTTACTGTCAGATTTAACGTTTCCTAAAAATCCGGAGGCATTAAAATATGAGGAAATAGTTGAAATTCTGTTAAAGCACTTAAGCCCCGCTCCTAATAAATTTTGTTCTAGAATTAAATTCCGTAATTCTTATCAAAATGAAAACGAATCTATACAAGATTTTGTTTCAAAAATAAAGAAGTTAACCACGTTTTGTGCTTTTGCTGGCGAAACATTAAATAAAAATTTGTTAGAACAATTTTTACGAGGTTTAAAAAATGAAAGTATCCAAAGTAAATTACTTTCAGAAATAGACGATTTAACTTTTGAGAAAGCCATTGAAAAAGCAATTATTTTACAAAATAATGAACATGACATTTCTGAATTGAAACACAAAAATGTAAATGTTAATAAATTGGCATATTCTAAAAATGTTCAACCGAATAAAATTTCAAATAATTTCCAGAAACCGAAAATTAACAATGTAAATAAAGGGAATTTTGAAGTAAATAAAAATAAATTACAATGTTATAGATGTGGAAATCCATCACATCTTGCCAACAAGTGTAAGCATATAAATACTATTTGTAAAATATGTTAAAAAAGAGGCCATCTTGGTAAAGTATGTAAAAGTAATTCTCAGAAACAAACAAATGTATTGCAAACTGTCGACATTTTATCTGTCAGCCATGATAAAAATTCTACACCTATAAAAGTGTGGGTTTTAATTGAAAACAAAGCTATAGCTGAAATGGAGGTAGACACGGGCTCCGGAATTTCGGCGATACCTGTAAATCGTTTTCGGAGAATTTTTCCGAATAATAAAATTTTATCACCAGACGTTCAATTGAGAACTGCAACGGGTGAGGTGTTTAGACCTGTGCGGTATGTAACAGTAGATGTTTCTTATGCAAATATTACTAAAAAGCTTAAATTGCATTTAATTAAAGAATATAATTTCCCACTTTTATTTGGCAGAGACTGGGTAGCTGCATTTAATTTGTTTCCCACAAATTTGAAATCTGTGTATGTCAATGAAATTGCAAATTCTACTGATAAATTGAAAGCATTGTTAAATGATTTTTCTGATTTATTTTCGGATAAAGTAGGGGAAATAAAAGGTTTGAAAGCAGAACTTTATCTAGAAAAAAATTCTACGCCGATATTTTGTTCCGCTAGAACAGTTACGTATGCTCTACGTAATGCAGTAAATGATGAAATTCAAATTTTATAGGATGAGGGTATTATTAAACCTGTCACCAGTAGTAAGTGGGTAACTCCTATACTCCAGTGGTAAAACCTATTGGTAAAATAAGTTTATGCGGAGATTTTAAAGTTACAGTAAATAAATTTTTGAAGGTGGAAAAATATCCTTTACCTAGGGTAGAGGACATGTTAGCTACTTTAGGTGGAGGTTTACATTTTACTAAAATTGATTTAAATCAAGCTTATCTTCAGTTACCTGTAGACGAAAAATCACAGAAATTGTTAACTATAAATACTCCGAAGGGCTTATTTCAATTTTAAAGTTACCAATGGGTCTTACTAGCTCTCCAGCAATTTGGCAAAGATCTATTGAACAAATATTAAGTGGTATTGATGGTGTCACTGTGTTCATTGATGATATTGGTGTTACAGGGGAAACGGATGAAATTCATTTAACAAGGCTAAAACAAGTCTTAGAAAGATTACGTGAACATAATATTAGGATAAATAAAGATAATTCAATTTTTCTGGCTGACCATATTACATATTGTGGTTATAAATTGATAAGCAAGGTATTCATAAAACGCAAGATAAAATTGAAGCTATTGTCAATGCTCCTAGATCAATTAATGTGTCACAAGTTAAAACTTTTTTAGGCTTAGTCACATATTATTCTAAATTTGTACCAAATTTATCTACAATTGCTCATCCTTTAAATCAATTGCTCAAAAAGAATGTAAAATTTATTTGGTCTCCCGTTTGTGAACAAGCATTTAAAAATATAAAAAATGAAATTATTTCAGAAAGAGTTCTTACACATTTCAACCCTAAATTGCCTTTAGTGTTAGCAACAGATGCTTCTCCATATGGTATCTCTGCAGTTCTTTCTCATATGATGCCAGATAACGTGGAAAAACCATTTGGTTTTGTGTCCAGAACGCTTACTAATGCAGAAAAAAGTATAGCCAGGTGGATAAGGAAGCACTAGCTATTATCTTTGGAGTAAAGAAATTTTTTCAATATTTATATGGTAATAGGTTTACTTTATTTACAGATAGTAAACCACTTGTTTCTATTTTTTCTCCAAATAAAAGTATTCCTGTCCTTTCAGCTGCTCGGATGCAAAGATATGCATTATACTTACAAGCGTTTATATATGATATTTGCTATAAGAAAACATCCGAACATGGAAATGTCGATGCTCTTTCACGACTTCCATTACGTAATGAAGATTTACCCCCACAATTAAATTCAAGTAATGTAATTGATGAATCTGAATTTTTTCAAATTAACCAAATTTCTACGTTGCCTCTAAACGCCAAATCAATTGCTGTAGCTACAAAATCTGATCCTTTATTACGTCAACTTTTTCATCATCTAATTTCTGGTTCTCCAATTCCTAAAAATTTACTTTTTGGTGGCAAACAAGAAGAATTTACTCTTCAACATAGTTGTATTTTAAAAGGATGTAGAGTAATTATCCCAGAAGTTCACCGCAAACAAATTTTACGTGATTTGCACTTTGGACATTTCGGTATGATGAAAATGAAGTCCTCAGCTCGCAGTTTTGTTTGGTGGCCAGGGATTGACCAAGATATTGAAGATCTTGCACGAAATTGCACTACTTGTGTCAATTTAAAAAATAATCCTCCTAAGGTAGATAATCATCATTGGGAATGGCCTACAGCTCCATGGCAAAGAATTCACATTGATTATTTTAGTCCTGTAATGGGTAAAATGCTTTTGCTTGTGGTTGATGCTCATAGCAAATGGCCTGAAGTTTTTATTGTTCCTAATACAACGTCAGAACATACAATTACTTGTCTTTCTTCTCTTTTTGCCAGATACGGGTACCCTATATCTCTGGTATCTGATAATGCAAAACAATTTACTTCTGAAGAATTTGAGACATTCTTGAAGAATCATGGGGTTAAACATAGGTTTAGTGCTCCATACCATCCAGCTACAAATGGTCAGGCAGAGAGATATGTACAAATTCTCAAACGAAGGTTAAAAGTCTGATATTCTTAAGCTGGTACTTTACAGATGAAAATAAATAATTTTCTTTTATAATATAGAAAGATGACTCATGTTACTACGGGGGAAAGTCCTGCACCTCTATTTCTAAAGCGAAATATTAGAACGAAAATAGATTTGATAATTCCAAATGTTACAAATTTTGTGCATGATAAACAAAATGCGAGAAAGGCCAATTCTAAAGTAAAATATTTTCAAATTAACCAGAAAGTGGCTGTAAGAAATTATACTCCTGAAGCCAAGTGGAAAATTGTTCGCATTATTGCAAGAGAGGGCAAGTTGCATTATAGAATTCAAGTTAGTTCGAATATTTGGAAAAGGCATGTTGATCAGATAACTAATGTCGGTTCGAAGATACATTTAACTAATGATTCAAATTCTGAAGAAAGTGATACAGAAAGTCACAAAAGTGATAATGCAGTTGTTAATAAAAGTCATTCTCAGCTAATGCCTCCTAGTGTCTCAGATCTTCGACCAGCTGACTTTGTGGTCCCATCTGTTCCAAATCCTCAACCAGATGACTCTGTTGTCCCATCTGCTCCAAATCCTCAACCAGATGACTCTGCTGTCCCATCTGCTCCAAATCCTAAACCAGATGACTTTGCCCTCCCAAATACTCCAAGTCCTGCTCCAGTAGACTCTAAAGTGAAATCCATGGTGCCCAATACTTCTATTGATGATGCTACAGATACTTTAAATACTAACTCTTCTTCTTCCCTACAAGTACCTCGAAGGTCCACCAGGAAAAGAAAAGCTCCCTGTAAGTTTCCAAATTAAGGAGGGGAAAATTGTAGTGTTTAGTTATTAATATAATTACTAGATGGCAGCACCACAGCGAATTTCTACGTCACTTACCGGTAAAAGTTTTGTTTACTGTAAAAATGTATCCGTTACGTGTGTTGTGTTTGATATACGTGTTTGTGATTTAAATGTAAATTAAACGTCTTTAAAGTCCACCTCGAGTAATTAATAATGATGCTGACTCAGTTACTTTAATTTACTTACTTAATATATTATAATTTCGAAAGGTAATTTTTATTAAATTAACTTTATATATTTTTTGAAGCATTATTTTAGTGCGTAATCTTCATCCATAACGTAAATCATTCCCAACTGCTCCTTTTTTTGTACCTTCCCAAAGTAAACTAGATTACGGAATTTATTTTCCGATATCTCAAAGGATTTGACTGATATGTAGAAAAATAATATGCGGTATTTTCACAGTTATTTCGTTACTCTTAGACCCTTCTATAATTAAATTTCCCAAATAATTCTTGTTTTATCTATTCTTGTGTTTTCTAGGAAAATATATTTGAATAAAACAGATATTTTTATCTTGACAATACTTTAGTTGCTTTTGAATAAATACCATATTTACTCATGAATTATTCGCGCTCATGTATTATATACGCACACCTATCTTGGGAAAATGAAAAAAAAATATGCCTCGTGTATAATGCGCACCATAGTATTTTTTTACATAAAAAAAATCTATAGAAATCCTGATTTAAATGGAAAAGAAATCTTCAACCTAAATATCTATATTTTGTCCCCAAATTAAAATACCACAAAATCAAGGTTTCTGCAAATGTGAACATTTCTCACATTAGAAACTTTGTAGTAAAATATTTATAGACACCAAAAATATGATACTACAAGTGTGAAGAATTGCAGATATTTTAAGAATATTTTTTAAATTAAAAAAAATATCAAGTCTAGTAATGGATTGTGTTTGCCGCAATAAAAGTCTGTTTGTTTCCTGGCAGGAAGTACTCCACACAAAACGCATCAATTCAGACAGATCTTAGATTCCATGTGAAAGTATTTTTTATTTCAGAACATTGACAAAAAGGAATGAGTGTGGCCTTCTTACATCAGCACAAATTAAGTCCTTTTAAGTCCAATTAAGTCCTAGACAAAGGTAAGAAGAGACCTGGCTCACTTTTGCTCAGACCATATCGCCAATATTTCGAGATATAAAAATGCCAAAATAAAGGCGAATCTTGCCAAGCGCAGACGTCATATTTTGACTGTTAGGAATCAGAGTATATTAGAATTTTTGAATAAGAAACACCAAGGTTTACCAGTAATTCGCTCGCTATCAGACTAGCAATTTTAGAAAGACAACCCCGTGATTATTTTCGGAGCAATGACGGATGTGTCATGAGAAAGAACTGAAATTGTTGATTTTGCATTTATATGCAGCTGGAAAATTTAATGAAAACTGAGCGTATTTGTACATAAGATAAAATGAGGAAAGGTCAGATGATTACATGTGCCTGGACAAATCATTAATATTTAGAAAGGAAAACCGTATAAAAATGAAGGGTAACTGTGTTTAATATAGGATAAAAATATAGCTGCGAGCATTTTGAGTTAGAAAAATATTACTTTTGAGCTATAAGATTAGAATTCATTTTGATTAAATAAATTAATTGATAAAGAGAAGTTTAACATAGGAAAACTAAATTCAGAATAAAAGAAATAAGATATATTTATATGATTCAAGTAGGTATGAAAATGTGTGAAAGGTGGAAATCGAAGTTCTGCATTGTCTCTTTTCATTTATTTTGTTTTCACAGTACACGCAATTATGATAGGAAATACGCCAAGTTACACGTTCGCTTTAGAACTGCTAATTTACAGTATGTTAAAACAGATGTCTACACAACTATAGCTAGAAAATTTGATGTCGCTGATGTAGGGTTATGGAGGGAGGAAAATTTGAAGAAAGCTTAATATTAAATAAATGTTTCTATTAATGTTAATTGAGAGCTAAAGATACATTCAGATACTAATGTAGTGCATTATTGATACCAATACCCAAAATATTTTTCAAAAATAATGCTAAAACAGAAACATCATCGTAGACACTGTGTTGCTGTTTTATATTTGTACTGTTTTAAATATTATTAACAGTAAATTAAATTTTCATTTTATGTCTCCTGCTTGTTTTGTTTAATATATATGATGATCTTATCTAATACTATAAACTGTATATACTATAAACTGTAATACCTTCTTATATTCATAAAATTAATAAGATCACGAAAAGTTAAATCTTGACAAAATTATGAATCTGAAGTATTTACTTAAGAATTTTATTATAGTTCAATTCGAAAGCTTAAGCACAAGTTAGATACATATTTTTTTTTCTCAATTAATTCATAAAAAATTTTTGTTCTTTTTGAAAATCAATGTCGGGAGAAGGGGAGTGGGGTAATATTTTTTACTGGCGACTAGAATTTTTTTGCTGGCTACAAGATTTTATCAAATTTGTAAAGTCCTATACATATTGATAAATATTATACTGCAGAAATTTGAACAAAACACCAGTTTTGATTTATGAGATTCAATAAAATGTTCACAATTTTTGGCTATTAAATAAGCTAAATATTTTTATAACCGAAAAAAGAAGCAGCTTTACCAAAAGATTAGGCCATGTAATGAAAACAGTCGGCAAAATGGATGGTTAAAAATTGTGTATTTATGTCACTTCGTTGACATTTAAAAATTTTGAAAACTTTTACCCATACACTACACATAAATTGTATTAACAAATTGGGGACGAGCGACACGTATACGTGACGCATAATATGCTCAGAATCCTTCATTATTACCACCAGTTAATCTTTATTGTAAGCTTTGCCTTATTTAATCAGAGCATTTCTGCGATTCAATTTGGCGCAAATTACTCTTTTGAAAAACCGGTGGTAAAAGATTACAAATTCTGTAAAGAACGCTCGTCGCGAAGGGGTTAAGTTACGATTCGAAACACACCTTGCATTTCTGCTACACATTCAACATTGTCTAAGTTTGGATATTACTGTCCGTACGTTAACTATGATATATACTGCAACAGCAACATTTTACTGTACAACAACAACAGCGTTCATTTCAGAATTTTAAACAATAAAGATAAATTCAAAAGAAAATTCTAAAAAAGCATTAAATGAATGTCATTCTGTAATCAAAAGAAATAAGGTAGCTTCATACCAAATGGTAGAAATGGTTGCTGTAGTGTTGGCTTTTGAGAAAAGTTGATTTTTGAGGGTTTTTTTTTAACCTTTGAAAAAGTTTTCAAATTAAAATAAAATGCCATCAAAACCATAAAATAGTTTTTTAACTGTATTGTGTCAATTGAAAAAATTCTTTACCTTTTTCTTTACATCCTTCTAATGATTGATATTGTTTAGATTTCACATTTCATTATTTATTTCATCGTTCTCAAAAATAAATAAATAAATAAATAATAATTTATTTCAACTCTGAAAACGGCATAGTATCTATTCATGCTATATAGTTTAGCTGTTTCTATTTTTACTGCAGCTTGGCACCTTCGTAATAAAATTATCTCATGATTTTAGAAAAATTTTATTTTCCAAAGATATCGTCTAAAACATATTATTACACCCCCTTCTACAGCTTTAAATCATTTCTTTTTCTTTTTCTTTTGAAATTCTATGAATGTTATTATTTTTTAAGACAGTTAAAAAAGGAGCTACTCCTTTCAAAACTTGGTTAGGAATGTACATCCGCAGTTTTCTTAACTAGCATTGAAAGGTTTGAATAAAACTTTACTGTACAATTCCAGTACATCAGGAAAGTTTTTCAGCTGCATTAATCTTCCTAAAATTTAGTCAGTTGTTTTCAACATTTGTACGATCTGTTTGACTTTCTATAGACTTTAACGTTCATAAAATTGGCCATTTTGTATAAATTTGAATATGTTATTAAGGTACAGTATGCCACTTTAAATTTAAAAAATAGTCATCGTATCGTGTAATTTTGTTGTCAGAGACACACAAAACATTTCAATATAATAATCGACCATATATTGAAAGTTTAAATTTTATTTATTGGATTGTTTTAAATTTAATTCTTCTTCACAACACAACACTCTCTACATCAATCATTTTTCTTAAAGATCGAGATTTTTATTATAAATGACATGACATTTTGCCGACGACTGTTAGCAATCAATATGCCTGGTCGTTGAAAATTCCCTCATAAAGAATAACAAGAACGAAAAATCATGCATCAAGCATAGATTATGAAACACTTTCCAACAGAGCCAGAAAACTGTAACGAAACTTCGACGTTAAATAAGGTGAAAGAAGATATGCAAGTAAACAGTTCAGAAAACATAACACATTGAAAAATACAGTTTTCGAAATTACCTTCCAGTGTCAAAAAAGTAGTCGAATTATTTTGTGCAGCTCTGTATATGATCAATAGATGTAAATATACAATATGATAAAATTTAGTTCAGTTAGAATATTCACATTTAGCATTTTTCGCCAATCGATGGAAATGCACTCGAAATCTTTTGTACAGCCCTGTATATTATTTGAAGACGTTTGTACACACCACCTATTGAGCTAAAAGGCAACTTAAAACTCACCTGTAGCAATTACCAAACGTAAACGACAATGTATCTTTTTTGCGTAGCCCTGTATATGAATTTATTTATATTCCACAAACTTTTATTAGTCTACTAAATATGGTTCAGCTGGAAAATGCGTAAACACAATTAAAAACTACTCTTATGCAATTCACTCCCATAGTCTGTAATACTTATGAATTCCCTTGTGTAGTCCTGTATATAATGAACCTAGTTTATAAACACACACGTACTATAAAAAAAATTGTTAAACTTAAAAACGGAAACCAAAGTTGAAAACGCACCTATCACACATAGACTGTAAATATCGCACATGTACTGTAACCAATAATTTTTGTGCGTCCCTATAAATAAACGCAATGCACACAAGAGAGCAATTTAAAAGTGCACCTCAGTAATGCATATCATTTTCATTATGTTTGAAATAGTGAAATATCACTAAATTACACTGCAGACGATTTTTCCCCATAACGATGTGTAACAACGCATCACACGCAATTAAACGCAGTACTAAAAATAAGTTTTTTTTTGCCCATCGAAACGAATTTATCGTGATAAAATATTTTTTGGGCATTCTCAGTACCAGGGCTTGACAAATGCGGTCGCCAGTTCGCCACTGGAGACCAAATTTTTCTATCTGGCCACCAAGTTATTTAATCTGGCGTTTTTATTATTATTATCATAATTTTTTTGTAGAAAAATTGACCTAAGAAATTGACCCTTGAACACAAACGGCATTTTTTTTCTGTTTTTCGACATTTTTAATTTGGTAAAATTATGTTCAGCAAATACAAAAGATATTTAAATAATAAAAAGGTTAAATAAAAACAGAATTATTTGACTGACTTTGACAGGAAAATAGGTAAAAATTGTTTTTCTGTTTCACTATTTCATCGATGCCCCCCCCCCCTCATCATATATAGATTTTGTAGCACCCCTATCCGGACATTGGAAGCCTTCGGAAATCAGAATTTTCCAAACATGTCGGTTAATCCAGATTTCACAGAATTTCTTTTTTCTTTTTTTCACATATAAATAATTTTGATAAATTTCATTAGAAAACTGGGTTTATATAATCTTTCTAAATTATGTAAAATTCCAAACTATGTAACTAATAATTCTAAAATTATGCTTATTATTTTTTTTTCTCAATTAATTCATAAAAAATTTTTGTTCTTTTTGAAAATCAATGTCGGGAGAAGGGGAGTGGGGTAATATTTTTTACTGGCGACTAGAATTTTTTTGCTGGCTACAAGATTTTATCAAATTTGTAAAGTCCAATGCGCACTACCATACACAAGTAAAAATTCGGTTCATACTTTCATCAATCATGGGGTCGAAAATTTTGTAAAAATAAGATGTCGAAATCTTCTTCCACTATTTGGTGCTCCTATTGAACCTAAATTTAAGTAGGATTAAACAAGAACTGAACTATAAAGGTACTATGTTTATTCTTAGCATACAGGATCTATATAATGGAGTTTCCATTATATATACTTTTCTAAATAGTTAAACCTCTCTTCGTATTCAATATGCATTTAATTTAATTATTTTAAATTTATATTCGAAATTTAATTTGTCTGTGCATCCCATTCCCTGCATTTAAATATATCTCTTTCTATTATTAAAGATATCGCTTTCATTTCAAAATCATCTTCCTACACTCGATTTCGTGCAGATGCAATTTTTGCTCAATCTATACTAATTTTATAAAGTAGTAAAGTTTGTTTGTTTGTTTGTTTGTTGTTTGTTTGTAGGGGGTAATCTCTGGAACTACCTAACCGATTTCAAAAGTGATGGTGGCAAATTGATGGTGACAATCCCTGCTCCAACATAGGCTATAATTTACGTCGGTGCCACTAATCCCAGGGGGGTGCAGGAGCGAAAAACTTTCTAAAATTGCGATTTTTTTTATACTGAAGAAGCTAAAAATTTGAAATTTGGCATTGTAGTTACTTATAAGATGTAAATGCTCTCTAGGAACAAATTTTTAAAAAAATCGAAATTTAAAAGGGTGAAATAAGTGAAAAGCGTTCTAAAAACATTCGAAATTACAATTTCTATGGAATCTCTCGAACTACAGAACCGATTTCAAAAGTGATGGAAGAAAATTAAGTGTGACAATCCGTGCTCCAACATAGGCTATATTTTATGTCGGTGCCACTAACCCCAGGGGGGTGCAGGAGCGAAAAGCGTTCTAAAATTGCGATTTTTTTAATACTGAAGGAGCTAAAAATTTGAAATTTGGCATTGTAGTTACTTATAAGATGTAAATGCTCTCTAAGAACAAAATAAAAAAATTCAAAATTTAAAAGGTGAAATGAGCGAAGAGCGTTCTAAAAACATTCTAAAATACAATTTCTATGGAATCTCTGGAACTACAGAACCGATTTCAAAAGTGATGAAGGCAAATTGATGGTGACAATCCCTACTTCAACATAGGCTATATTTTATGTCGGTGCCACTAATCCCAGCGGAGTGCAGGAGCGAAAAACTTTCCAAAATTGCAATTTCTTTTATATTGAAAGAGCTATAAATTTGAAATTTGGCATTGTAGTTACTTATAAGATGTAAATGCTCTCTAAGAACAAATTAAAAAAAAAATCGAAATTTAAAAGCGTGAAATAAGCGAAAAGCGTTCTAAAAACATTCTAAAATACAATTTGTATGGAATCTCTGGAACTACAGAAGCGATTTCAAAAGTAATGGTGGCAAATTGATGATGACAATCCCTACTCCAACATAGGCTATATTTTATGTCGGTGCCACTAACCGCAATGGGGTGCAGGAGCGAAAAATTTTCGAAAATTGCGTCTTTTTTATACTGAAGGAGATAGAAATTTGAAATTTGCCATTGTAGTTATTTATAAGAAGTAAATGCTCTCTAAGAATAATAATTAAAAACAAATCGAAATTTAAAAAGGTGAAATGAGTGAAAAGCGTTTTTAAAATCATTCTAAATTACAATTTCTATAGAATCTCTGGAACTACAGAACCGATTTCAAAAGTGATGGTGACAATCCCTGCTCCAACAGCCTCTTTAATAAAAAGCTATGCGATGCTGACGACTGGTTTTTCGCTAATTGTTGCCACAGATTAATCTCGGAAAATGAAACCTTTGAAGTTACTGAAAAAAATAATAACTCGAAAAGTATTTGTCAGAAAATTGTTAGACAAACTGCGTTTGAAAGGTAAAAAATTGTATTTTTCTTGATATAAATTTCAAATCTAATGATTATGCCGTTTTTAAAATATTGAATTTCAAATATTACCAAATTTCACAATGGAGTACCATAGCGAAACCTTCATGCGTAAAAAGATAATGATAAGGGCGACGTGTCCTGACGTGTATATTGGCACGAGTCACAAATTATAGTAGCCTTATTATTCTGTTAAAATATAAGAGTGAATTATGAAATGTCAATATTTTGTTTGATTAAAAGCTCGTTAAGAGAAATTGACCAGCGTAGCGGGCGTAGCTAGCTAGTTAAAAAATAAAGAAGAAAGAATAATTCCTTCTCATGTCTGCACTTCTGCATTTACACTTAAAAATGTAGCCGTTAGATATGTCTATTATTAATTCATAGATTCTACAATCAGCGGATGTATTGTCTAAATCCTTGAGATAATTTTATGTTCCCAGTAAGACTAACTTTTGCCCTCTCGCAACCCTATATCACTATGGATTGAGGATGCAATTTTTCATAGATATCTCATTTGGTTATTTTATATCATCGCTGTCTTCTGTATCTCTCTGCTTATATTATCGCCAAATCGGTAATTCTTCAAAGGAATTTGGCGAAAACCGCACGCCAAATATGTACCAGCTGTCAAGGACTGTGAAGTAATTAATCCTCGCAATTCTGTTCTTTTTTTCGCTTGGAAATGTAGCCTCTGAAGGCGCTCTGTGCTTGGTCGGGTCACTGCCGATGGGTCATGCAATCTGCCTTCTTTCAGTGCTATTAAACATCTTCAAAATGCCACTTTTTCCTAAATTAGTCTCTTCACGTATCTGAGTTATTGCATGAACGCAATCTTCCATAATCTATCCCTCGATGCATCTAAAATCTTCTCCCTCAATATATTGATATGGATTACGGCCTTCAACGAAAAACTCTACTACACAGGATCTAATCAGTTTGGGACTTCTCTTAAAATGAAATTCGACATATTAAAAACTGCCAACTCCAAACTCGTATTCGATATTGTAGACAGTATTCTATAATCACTGGACAAGAAGGCGGACATCATCATGTATTAGAGCAGCATATTGAGACTCGATAGAACTTTTTTTCTGATTGGTTGTTGAAGACATTTTAAAGGTTGGACCATGAAGAAATGTTTGTTTGAAATTTAAGAAAACTTTTTTTGTAACTTTTTTACACCATACTTTCTACTTTGCACCATAGAATGGATTGGACATTTGAACCAAAACTTTTTAACAGTACAGGAACTATAAATATCACGTAAAAACATTGAGTATGTTTTACTCTTTCATTAACAAATTTCTCATTAATTTCTTTTTTACTTTGGAATATTTTTAAAGGATATATCAATCTCTTTCAATATCGATATAATTTTTTTTTTTAATTTTACGTTCGAAAATATTGTTTCAAATTGGAATTGTTGAAATGAATATCATTTTTCATATGATTTTCTATGTTGTAAAAATTAAATAAAAAATCTCAATTCCATATTATTAAAGAAATAAATACAAAAGTAGTTTTTTATAAAATTTCGGCTAATTTTTCGTATTAAACAACTGAACTGAGTTTCGGTACTTTATTTATTTTTGTAAATAGCAGGCACGAACAGTTAAAAAAAAAATGCTGATGCTTGTAATTTTTTTTTTCCAAAAATCCAATAAATTAAAAGCTACATTTTTATTTAAAAAGCATTAGTTTTGGCCTTTTTTCAGAAAATTAAAATAAATCTATAATATTATAAAGTATCTACACTGAATTACAAGAATGGAATATACCCATGAGTGGATAGAATAAACAAAGTAGTAAAACTTTTTGAAAGATTTATTTTTAAACACATAATGAATTAAATTTAATTTCTTTAAAATTTAAATTAAAAAAGTGAAGAGAAAATCCTACAATTTATGTTTGTACCTGTATTTTATGTTACACTGGAAAAAAAGTCTAAATGAAATCATTTTTACAGACATTTTACAGAAATATTGCAAAGCAAATGTTTCCATCTAGGTACATGAAAGTGTTAACGAAATACGACGTTTCTTATTAATATTAATATAGCTCGTTTTCTTTTAATAATATGAATCATTTTAAGTAAATCTACCTATTTTCAGAATTACTGGATTGTTTAGAAAACTTATATGGAATTTTAAACTGTACATTATGAAAAATAGCAAAAAAAAGATCATTTTGTAATTTTCAGTTTATTTGCCCCAAAAAACAAGTCATACTTCATTTATAAACGCTAATTTTGTTCATTTCAGTATTAATGAAAGATAATTTTTTTTTTATCATATTTTAATTCAGTATTCTCAGATGACAACATTGACCTGCAAAAGATTCAATTTCACATTGATAATTAACTCTACGGAAGATTTTCTCACTCCAAACGTATATGCAATATGCTCATTGCGTTGCAAAATTGAATGAGTGTTCATTTTGGAAATAAAGATATACACTTTTTTTTTAATGCGGATCTTTGCTTGATGTAATTCTCTTAAATTTAAAAGTTACACGAAACATATATAAACAAGTAAAATTCATTAACTTTCTAAACATTTAGTAACGTTTAGAATACCCTGTACCTTTAACAATACATAAAAAAAAATATTTAACTTACCTTCATTTGAAGCGGCAGCGTAGTTTATCATAATCCAAAGTGTGAAGAAAGATCGCAAGAAAAAGTGTTCGAATGCATGGCAAATATACACACGAAAAATGCAAAAGATGTTTCTGCGCAATGTCATGTTGCGCACATGTTCATTCTTTCAAGGTGTCACCTGAAAAAAAAAGAGTAAAATGAAAAATTATTTGAGAACGCATTAGTACAGACATGGAAAAAATGATATTGAATTTCAGTTTCAAAATAAACAGTTTATAATGTGTAACGTACATCTTGTAACGTGTATTTTAAAAATAATTTTTTTTAATACTACAAAAACAATAAAAATTTAAGGTACACACACATATATATAAATAATATAAACTTTTCAAAAATACCAGAAATCAGTTAGTCCATATTTAATGTCAATATCAAATCTTATTTTGATAAACAATTTGCTTAAAACAAACTGAAATTAAGAGTACAAAAAAAATTAAAATAATATTTCAGGAATATCATATGAAGGAAAAAAAACTGAGATACTTCGTCAAGGGCCTCCATCTACACATTACAAGCAAACAGATATGAGACAAGTAATTTCTGTACTGTGTAAGCTTGCTTTCAAAATAAATATTTTTCACAGGGAGTCATTACAAAAAAAATTACAAATCCGGTGTGTACTGTCTTTATGTCATAATACGACTATCAGATGCCAAAGCTACAGAAAAAATGTGGCTGTTAGAGGTAAAATTCATATATGTCACACACAAAAAAATATTTATGCAACGTTGATTTAATGATAGCCATAATTTTTAGCTTGTGTAAAAACATATTTAAGATTTCTGTCTGCTTAATCCTGTGTACATTGAGAAGAAGAATATTAATAAAGGCCTATTTAAGTGAATATGAAATATAGTGAGTAAATGTGTTTACATTAAAAGAAAAAAAGTCAGAACGTTTATCATGTATATTAAATAGTAGAAAATTATTGACGTTAATTTTTACATTTAACTCAAAAATGAATTTCATTGTCAATGATAACATTTTCACTAAATTGTATTCAACAGGTAATGACAGAGGTCGCAACCGCCGAAGGTGGCCACGCATCATCCGCCGATTCCAGGCTCATTAAATAAATAGCTGGAAAGTGATTTCCTATAAATAATAATAACTTCATCAGTATATCTGTAAAAGATACAAACATTTACATAAATATTTTTCTCATAATAGGATAAATATAGATCTACAAGATTGCAGATACATTCCCACCTTGTGGCACACCAGTATCTCGTTTATGCATAAGATTAGTTTAAATTGTATAATTTTGTTAAGGAGTTAAAACATTTTCCTGTAATTTTTTTCATTTAATTTTAATTGATGTTTGTCTTGTTTGACAATAATATTAATAACTCCATATAAGTCCTTGAGCTCAATATTATTAAAGATATCAACAAATTAAAAGTTTTGTTTTAATGAATATTGCTTACATTTTTTATTTTAATAACAATTTTGAAATTGTTTTTAATACAACAAATGTTGTCATTATCTTGTATATTGTGGAAAGTATATTTAACAAGTTACTTGCAATGTGTATGTGTGGTGCTATATGTATTAGAACCTATGGTGACAGTACAAAATTTAACTGGTTTCTTACGACAGTTAGGAATCACATCAAGGTATGGGTAATTAAAGTTATTAAATTTCATTTTAATTAGTTTATAAAGTTTATGAATATGTCTATTTAAGATAGTAGTGGTTAGATTAGGTTTTTTTCTAATATATGGCTAAAATGAATTACATTGAACTGACGTTTTAAACTTAATACTTGACATGCTAAGTCACAGATGCTTTAGGAATTATTTTAATACTGGAATACTGACCTTTTACAAATAATTTATAGTGTTAAGCAGTAGCACAAAAATTGAGTTATCGTAATTGATATGGTGAAACATTTTGAAAATAACATATGAAAATAAAGAACAATCAATACCGAATAGGCTATTCCAATAACATTCATCCACTGAATTGAATAATTAATATTCATTTATTCTTACACTTGATGCGTTTCTTTATATATATTTCCCACATATAAATATTCACGATTATTTTATCCAGTTAGTAGAAGCCTGTAAATAACATTACAACATCTGAAAGTGAAAACTGAATATGTTAAAAATTGAATTCTGTTGCGTGTTATAAGCTTGTTTAGAAAATATTCAGAATAGTTAATGACCAAATGTTGTTTTCTCGATAGTAACTATTTTTGTATTTGAACATTGCATTGCTTTGTTAAAAATATTTTCTTACATGAAATATTCAATTTGTAAACCATATACATTATGTAAAACATATCTTCAAGATTGTAATGTTTTGTTGTGATTGTTGATCATAGAAAATGCATTTTATAAGAATTCGTATTCACTAAAGTGAAAATTTATTTATATTTATGTTCTACATAACTCCCTGAAAGCACATAAAACAAATTTTCCTTCATTTTAGAATAAAAATTGTTAGCACGTGATGCAAATATATTGCGTTCTACAGTGATACATCAGTTTTTGAACAAAATTGGCGGACATTTTGTTAATGTCCAATCTTTGTCAATCTTTGTCCTATGATTGCTCCCTAGAGGTAAATTGTCACGATAACGATAATCACTTGGTAAACCCAGACTGCTTTTGATACCAGACGGAAGTGGAATACCTCTTCTGATGTTTTCTTAGAGCTGAGTTCTGGAATTGGTAAGATAAATTTAAGTGTTAAGTTCAATAAAGTATTTTTGTGACCACGGACTACCTTATTTAGGTAGATTGACAGTTCGTACTGGACGCTTGGGAAGGCGGCGCATCGCTGTGGAAGGAGTTATAGAGCCAGTCCTCGTCTGTATGTAAGTTAAAGCTTTATTTAATCGACTTATTCAAGTGATATATATTATAGTTTAGTACGTGCATCGCTTAAGTGGGATTATTCAACTAACAGTGTTTAATCGCGACCTACGTTATACACGGCCGGAGCATGACGTTTAAAACGTCACATGAAGTGGATCATTTTTACATAGCGATTGGTGCAAAACGGTGGGAGCGCCGCTTTGCACCAATAAACGTGTAAAAATGATCCACTTCATGGGACGTTTTAAACGCCATGCACCGGCCGTGTATAACGTAGGTCGCGGTTTAATCAGAGTTCAAATATTGGTAAAGGAGCCTCACCCACCATCCCTCTCCTTGAACGTTTAAATAAAAGTTGATTTTAACTTATTTCTTGTCTTATTTCTGTGCTAGCCAGAGTACACCATGCAAAGGCACGTCACAAACTAAGTATTTTTAATGCATGCAAAACGCTCTTTTTATTGATATGTTGCAGCTATAAAATATTTGTACTGGCGCATTTCAATGTGCAGTTAAAATCATTAATTATTTTACAAGTGTAGCTATAAATGTATAGATATTAACTCATATTATTAATTTGAAATGTAATATTTTGATTATGTTATTTTATTAATTTCATTCCGTTCTTTTACGTCATTCTTTTGTTTTCATATCTCTCTTCTTGCACATATGGAGTGCAATATATAGCTAAAATTTATCTTTGCAGAGAACTGCAAAATCTGTAAGCGATGTACAAAAAATCTTTGTAGCAAAAATATTTTCAACTGAATATAGAGGTTTTAACGAAGACTTTACTTATTTAAAATGTTAAATTAAGTTTCATAATTGACTTGTGTGTTTGCAAGAAAAAATATTTTTGGATACAATACTCATCGGTTTTTAGGAAATGTCTGAAACCTCAATGCAACCTGTATGAGTATCGAACGAAGTAAAGTACTAAGCAAACTGTAAAAAACAAGTTGGGAATTGTACGTTAAAAGTGACATAGGAGGTGCGTTCGTTTTATAACTACAGGGTGTCCCAAAAAGGAGTACCTATTTTTAAAAATGAATAAGAAACAAACGAATAGAGTTATTAAAAAAATTCTTGCAGGAAACGGATGTGTGAAGTCTGTAATTTTGTTTAGAACACTTTATTATGATAGTTCAAAATCTGACTGACAGATGGCGCTACAGCCCATTTTGGTGGCTATATGAACAAACGGAGCATACGTGAAGACCAGACAGAAGCAGACGTGGTCAGTGAAAGTTCATTCTAAGACTCCGGCATGTTATTGCGATGAATTGAGGACATATTGAAAATATTGTCATTTAGTTTTCAACAATTGCTGATGAATGCAGTAGCCGCAGCGCCATCTGTCGGTAAGAATTTTAACTAACATAATAAAGTACTCTAAACAAAATTCCAGACTTCACACAACCGTTTCCTGCAAGAATTTATTCAATAACTCTATTCGTTTGTTTCTTATTCATTTTTAAAAATAGGTACTCCTTTTTGGGACACCCTGTAGTTTCACAATGTAAAAAAAAAATCATCCTTATTATTTCAGTGAAATGAATTATATTGCCTGCTATGTGCGAAATAAGCATGCCCTTTTTTTTTTTTCGTTACGTATGCCACGTTTACAACTGTGATTTTTTTTACACTAGATAGCACTATAAAATTCACCATGGACATCTTGCTTTCCGAATGATTACGTCCATGGTTTAATATTTTTATGACTCATAATCAACGAATCTCCTGTGCTTATTTACTCTAATGGACTGAGATATTCGGCTGTTAACGTAATTTCCACTGAAGTTATGTCAGAATCTATACAATTGTTAATGTAATTCTTCTCTCAAACAAACATTTTTTTTCAACAATCTTTCTAAAAATGTAACTTTTATGCAATTTTCTTCAAAAAAATAATTTTGAATAAAAATGGCCGCCTGGCATATGAAAAAAAAAAGTGGTTTGCCCGTATTTGTTTTCCTCAGTCACATGACTTGCGCTTTTATATTATATAGATTACGTACGATAGGATTTAATAGAATAAAGGAAACTTTTATTAATATCTTTTTAAGCTTTGATTCGATTTTCATAAAATTTGAAATGACTCGACAAAATTCTACAACGATAATATATATTAAATTTCAAACCATTCGGTTGGGTAGTCGAACAGACGAATCAGACGACGACTATAGGTGCTGCTTATTTATATAATTACGATCGCACCTAAAATCAAATGTTTATCTAAAAAATTATAATGCAACGACGAGCGAAAATGTACAATAATTTCTCCCGAGTTACCGATGTTTCTGAAATACATTTTTTATCGTTAGAACCTCAGAAACCAATATATTTTCGAGATTTAAAGAAGCATTTATAGAAACAATGTTTCAAGTTTATTTTGCTGCCACTGATTTTCGGAAACGTTAACGTTCCTGAATAATTTTTATAGTGTATTATCAGTTTTCTGAAACTGGAAAATCAGTTTTTCGGATGCTACCAATTCTCAATTAAACATTTTCCGCTTCGTAATTGAATTTATGCATGCAAGAGAAACAAAATAATATTGATTTTAGGGTTAACGTTAATGTTGTAAACTTATCATATTTATCTATAAAACAATGTTTGTTGAACATAAAAATGTTTACTGGAGAATGGATATCATCCGAAAACCTATATTCCGGGTTGAGAAAGTTCATTAATCTGAAATCTACTCAAAAATGTTTCCGAGAATCAGTGGCAGCAAAAGAAACTTTGTTTTTATGAATGTTTTTTAAAATCGCGAAAATATCTTGGTTTCTGAGGTTTCTAAAGATAAAGAACGCTTTTGGGAATCGTGGTTATCTCGGAGGAGGTTAATGCATATTTTCGTTCGTGGTTATTTTCGCATATTAAGAAATATTTGTCTTTTTTACAGTGCACATACGCGATTTACTATAGGAATCAGGTGAAAAAAAAATTGTGTTATAAAAACTAAATAATTATTTTCGACAACTTTGGGAAAAAAATGCAATAAATCTGGATATCAAATAGGCCAGAAGATACAGGAATGCCAACGGATGATAACTCAGAAAAAGTTCTTTAAAGAGCATGAATTTCGAAAAAACACCATTGCAGTTTTAGAGACTTTATAAACTGAAGAAGGACTACTTTATGGTGCTGGAATAGGTGATTCTATGGAAGTAAAAGTAATAATAAGTTTAATACTGTAGTTATAACAAAGAACTTTAAAATCGTTTCTCTCAAAAGTATATTTTTCATCCATGACCACGATTACTCAAAAACTACTTATTCGATACACTTCGAGATGTGTCAAAAATCATGTAAAAAATTATTAATATCAATAATTTTGAAAAAAAAAAAGAACTTTTTCTTCCGACAATCGTTTTTTTGAAAACAAAAATACAGTTTTTTTTTTAAAATAATTCCTTCGTCCAGGTTTTAGAATTCACCTTATTTAATTAATAACCTTTTTTTTTTTTATCAAATAAGCCAATCTTAAGCTACAATGGTTTACGTGAGAAACACACAGAAAAACACTTATCAGAAAAGCGGAAATAGTTAATAATATATATATTCAAATAATGTATCAAAATTATCTTTAAGCATTGTATTATTATAAAATAAAGGTTAAATTAAAGAAAAAAGGTTAACTGCTTAATGAAAAAGCTACTTTTATTTAATGCCAATTTTCTACAGCATGACTAGGTGCAACCTCTTAACATTTTGAGTACGGGCCAGGGCTGGCGACTACTTTTATATTCAATCGTGCCACAATTTACAAAAAAAAATTCTTTGTTGTAGATAATTTTTCGAATATCCTTGGAGTAGGTTATTTTTTTAAAAGCGGTTTGAATAGAATTTTTAAAAAAATCTCCTGGGGTGTCCCAACCTCGTAAGAAAAAGTTTAACACTAGGCGCTAATAAGTGACGCGTAATGGGAGCTTCTACATTCATAAAATATGTTCTCCTAAACCAATGAAAGTGATGGTATGGTACATTAATCTATATGTATATATACTAGCAGGCTATGCCCGCTACGTTGGTCGGGTTTTCCATACAAAACTTGAATCAAACGAACTATACATCGGAGAATTTGACATTTTAAAGCAATATGGACCGTTACATGAAATGTCTTTCAGCATTGCTGAAAACGATTCGAATGCCATTGCGCCACTATATTTTCCAATGTGTTTGACAAATTTTAGTGCCAACTCTTTTAGTTCATCATTTGTAGAAGGATTTGGTGGGGAAATGAGACTGTTATGACAACAGGAATTAACATTTTCTGTAGTCGACACACTATTACAATGGAGAGCATTACAATGATTGGAGAGATTGTCCATTGAACTTAAATAATGTTCGGATTATTCATTTTCGTTTGTTAGTTCTTGAACTTCGGGCCTCTCAGCTGGGTACTACAGAGGGTGTTTTCACATTTTTTAGACTAGTTTGATAAATGATTTAAAAAAGGGAATTATTTCGGAGGAAAAAATTTTGGCAAAAACTCATTATTTGTAATTCATATTATCGTCTGACACTATTAAATTTATTCTTCTTTCAAGATGGCGATGCAAACAAGCTGTGAATCAGAGGATACTTTTTTTTTTTTCGTTGAGAAATTTTCTTATTCGGAAGTTTGAAAAAAATGTAAAGCGTATAGTATAAAAATTTCTAAGTGCAAAATAAACTTCACTGTTGATCGGAAAGGATTGTCCCTACAATCAGTACTTATACACCGTAAAAAGACTCTAAATGAAAAAAAACACATGGAAAAAAGATTCCATTTCAAAGATGAAAACGAAATTTCAGGGAAGGATTTGTGTATGACTGTCGCAATTTTTTCTTACAATGAGAAAATAAAAATAAGAAGATTAGACAAAAATGTTACAATCAATTCATCATACTATTAAAGGAATGTGTTACGTCCGATATTTCCAAATTTTTAAAAACTTTCTTTAGTTATTTCAATGACTTTCAAAGAGTGAAACTGCACCAAAACAAAGCCACCGCTCATACAAAAACTACCGCTGTATTAGTTGAAAAAAAATAAACAAGTATTGCATTTATACCTTTCAACATATTCCTAAGAAGACACCTGACGTTTTACATATGGTTTATTGTGCTTTTCTTTTTCAAAGCCCAAAACCACCACAAATGATGGAAAGTTTTTTAAAGAGGCATTAGAAGGAATACCCCTGTAAAAAAAAACCTTCTATCATGGAAAACATGAAGCAGAATTAGAACCAAAAAACAAGATTATCAGGAAGATCATAATAAAAAATAATGTTCACATTTTAAACATTAAAGAAGAACGAAAAATCATGCGTCAAGAATAGATTATGTAACACTTTCCAACGCTTCCAAAATAATTTTACAAATCATTACCAATTAATAAGCTGAAAGTTAACATCTAAGTAAACAACTTGGAAAACGCATAACACATTTAAAAACGTAATTTCAGAAATTTACAACATATACAATATTCGGAAAATTATCCGAATACTTTTATTCAGCCCTGTATATGATCTATAGATTTGTATATATACTACACAGGATGCTAAATTTTAGTTTAGTTTGGAAACGCGTAGCACAGTTTAAAATTCTACTTTTGGAGTTTCTGTCAATAAACGAAAATGTGTTCGCAAACTTTTGTGCTGCCCTGTATATGAAATACAGAATTTATATACACCAAGTAATAGACAAAAAGTGAGTTAAATTTAAAATCGCGTTCAGCAACTTAAAACGCACTTCCAGGAATTATTTTTAATAGACAGTAGAGAATTCTTTTGTGTGTCCCTGTAAATGAACGATGACTGCTATACACACAATATTCTGTAGTAAGCCTCTTGTAATGCACCTTAGTGATATATATAAATTTGAATGCGTTTAAAATAGTGAAACATTATTTAATTAAACCGCAAACGATTTTTCTTCATAGACGTAATGTAACGGAATTCTTTTGACTGTCCCTGTAAAGTAACTATAAGTGCTATGCACACAATATTCCATATTAAGCTTCTTATAATGCACTTTAGTGATATATGTCAATTACAATGTCTTTGAAATTGTGTAACATCATTAAAATAAACCGCAAATGATTTTTCCCCATAGACCCTAATGTAACGGAAGTTTTTTGAGTGTCCCTGTAAAAAAATACTATAAGTGCTACACACTTCAGTTGAAATAGGAAACATGCTATAGATAACGACAATAACATACAAAAATTGCAGGGCACTCCGAGCATATTTACGGGAGTTAGAGCACGGACAGACGGCCATACGGCAGACAAACCGAAGTCAAACACTTTTCAACTAGGTTAGAAAGTGTTAAAAACAATCCCGAAGTTGTCTAAAAAATATGCGAACACCCTCTGTATGTGTGGTACGGAAGGATTCGTGTCTATGCACGAAGCATGCACACATGGACGCGTATCCGTGTCATGTGTGCATGTGCGCGTTCACAGATGGCACATAATGTTAACCAACCAAATCGCATCTACTCCACGACTACAAATAATGCTTCGTAGTCAACGTGTTAATATCTAAAAAATTGTGATCAAATGAGGCGAAAGTTTCCAGAATTAATGGTGTTAAAATTCAAGGCTTTCGTACACTTTATACGGCTCAAGTATGTGCTTCTGGTCACGAAGGTGTTAAGGTTACTGCGTATTGCAAACAATCTTATTTATTATTATCTAATTTAACAAAAACAACAAAAATAATTTCAGTTTTTTCAAGAATAAAAAAATGTAATATTTGAAAATATAAAATGCAGGTAATTTTTAAAAAATTATTTTCTAATCAAAACAATAATGGAAATTCATGTTTCGTGCATAGACTTTCCTGTGTGATGTAATCTGAAATAAAACTGCGTAATTCTTGAACAATAAAATTGTAGAAAAGTTTTATGGTTGGAATTCACAATAGACAATCTTATTGCCCTGTTTGTTAAGTGACCGCATTTTTGTACAATGCCAAATCAAATGATAAAATTTGAGAGATGTTTTAATAGTATGCTATTTGTTGGAGTGACTTTTCTCTTATTAACGTAGAACTTTAATGAGTGATTGTTAGATCTAAACCTCCTTCACTGTAACAGCAGGCCCGATCTCACTGTAAAAATTTAAGAGCTGAATTCAATGCTTAAGACACCGACCAGAGGGTATAGGTAATATCTCACGAACTATTAGACTTGGCCGAATTTACTTGGTACCATTCGATTCGGCATACAAAATTACTTTAATTTTTTTTTTTCAGTTTGTTCTTTTTTTACCTCCCTTAGGTGTGGAATTTTAGAAAATCTTTTCTTAGTACTAACCTACGTCCTAAGAAGTGTTCTTTCTCCTACGAGGGAAAGTCAATCAGTAAGTCAAAAAAGACAATTAAATAATAACTTACAATGATATTCACTTCAAAACTATTTTTGTTTCTCAACATATTCTCCACCACTATTGATGCACTTATACAACCGTTTTATCAGTGCCCCAACACCAGCTGCATAACATTGTTTGGGTTGCTGTCTCTGCCACATTAGGACATCAAGTTGAACACAGGAGACAATTCAAAAATTTGATTGGTAACTTCTGCAACATCTACCATACAGCTTTCATTTAGCCCCAAGCGACTTTCATCTGTTTAGTCCACTAAAAATCCATCTTGGAAGCAAGACGATGTTCACAGATGATGAAAAGGTTCAACTTGAAGTCGTGGTTGAAAGTTATCGACCTAGGGCATTTTAATATTTCGACCAAAGTATTCTAAAAAAAGGTTTGGAGTCTTCTTCAACGGGAATTCGTTCATCCAGCTTTGTATGAACTAATTAAGATATAGATAACTAAGTATGATAATTTCGCGCCCCCTAGTGGTGCGTGCAAATCGAAATTAAACGATATTGCAGCTATACAATGCCGTAGGCAGCGGGGACGATAGCCGAAGTTTTGTTCGGAAAGAGATTTGTTTAGAAAGAATGCGCGCCGAAAATTACAATTTTTATCGAAACCGCAAAAGAAAGTTACTGATTTCTGGGCAACGCCGGATGAATGTCGCAGCTTTGTAGTGGAACAGGTCACATCACAGAACGTGAATATACGCATTTATGCAGGACATACAAGCATTCATATACAAAACACAAACTTGAGCATATATAGGTTCTTTCTCTCTCATGCACACACACATATATACAGGGTGTCCAAAAATAGACAAGACTTTTTATAAATCCAGTAACAAATAAACGGTGACAGCTATTGAAGTTATTTTTGCAAGAGAGTAATGTTCGATTCCTTGTTTTTATTCCAACTATCACCGATTGATTACTATGTACTGCCTTAAACTGTTAGAACGTCATTTTAATGTATGAAAATAGATCAAAATTCTCTCAGATTTTTACCTTCTTTTTGTTTAGCGGTTAAAGCATGAAAAGCTTGATTTGCGTTTTAATCTTCTAATGTCCATGGTAGAATGTATTCTAGAAATTCCAAAATTAGGAAAATCGGAATTCACACCAGAAATAACAACTATTAATTTTTGTTTCTTTTTATTCACGAAATGTCTGTCATTAAAAAAAGCAAATTTTTCTATTTCGATTTTCTGGTATGAATGCCGAATATCTGAATAAAAAAATACAAAAAATTGGCAGCACTGATGATCGCATATATGCTACCATGGGGGGCAGTACTGGGTTAAAAATGCAAAGTTATTTTGAGCAGTATTATAGTTTGAAGCAGTGGAGCGCCATCTATCAGGGACATTTGGATCTAAAACAAGGAAGCATAATAAAGAAATTCCTAAATTCGCTCATTACTCTGCTGAATAATAATTTCAACAGATGCCATCGTTTATTTATTATTAAATTATAAAAACAACAACTGTTTCTTTTTAAGACACAGTGTATATAATTACAATGAGAGATATTATGTGCTCTTGATTTGTCTAAGAAAACGTTCAGTTTTCTATTTCTATGAATTCCAAATAGCTTTTAGCGTATTAGTTTGTATCATTTATTCTTTTACAGAGTGGTAATTTTTGTGTTAACAAAATTCCTTTCAGGAACTTGAATAGTTTGTCTTCTTATAAAATGGTATTTTTACCCTCCTTTCTTTTTTTAAACTATCTCAAGGAAATGGTAAATTAACTTTCTATTTTTTAACAACCATGGTACCTATACGTGAAATTACTTAAAGGTTTTTTGCAAGATTTTCTTCATTTACTCACAGTTCTTTTTGTTTTAAGTACGAGCTTATGTAATTTGTAGAGCCTTCTGCTTAAATATAAATATTCCTTTTACGTTAAACATAAATATAAATATTCCTTTTACGTTAAACATCAAGAATGTTAATTGGAGGAATTTAGATATTAAGTATAATGCTTTTGAAGCTTTTTGTCATTTTTCATAAAAATGTTCTGGTTTTTTTCATTCTATTTCTTTTTAATACTCCCTCAGGATTTTTTTAAGCTGTTGTTAATGCATAAACAGTTTTAATATATATTACTTTCTTTTTTCTTTTTAATTCATTTAATAAGAGGAATTTTTATTCGACAAACCATAAAAAATAAAAATAATTACAAAAAAGTGTAGCTAATTATTGTAATTAAAGGAAAAAAGCCACTGCATCAGATATAAAAAAGCGTAATTTCTCTTTAATATTTCTATTAGTAATTATGTAACGATGTTTCATAATGCTTTGTTTACCGTAGAATAAAATAATTTTAAAATAACATTAAAAGAAATTGCAATAATTTTTTCTCAAAAATATAACTTCCGTATAATATATTTTTCATTTAATAAAGAATATTTTTGGAATTTATTAAATGGAAAATTAAAGAAAATTAAAAGAAATCCCTATTTTAAAATACTTCTTACATGGAGATTTTTCATTATACCAAATTATGTAAAGTACAGTATGAAAAAAACCAAAAACAGTCTATGTCTAATGGGAAATGTTTTACATTTCATATAGAAAGTTTATTGTAGAAAGTTTAACATATAAAATTCCTATTTTTTAACAGACAATTATTTTAACCAGTTTTCTATTTAAACAAAAGTTAGTCACAGCTTAATTATTGAAAGGGAAATAACCTTAATTTGTGAAATGAAATTTTGTACTATTAGAACCCAACTCCATTAGACTCCAATAAAGGACTTCTTAATAGAATAATTCAATAGTTATATCAGCACTAATGTCAAAATCTCATATTGTAAATTAAATTTTCTTTCTAGAAAACATTCGAAAATTAAATCTTCTATTCAAGTTTTGTAAAACTTATTAAAGGAAAATTGTTTGAAGTGTTTCTTACCTTGTCATGCTTTTATTGAAAAATAATATAGTAATATGGTAATGATTTTAACAGATATAAAATAATAAGTTACATTAAGTTTTATGCACACAAAATGCATCGTTTAACATACATATCAGATGCAATAACATGACAAATCTATCTATCCATATATAAATAGACGTGTGTTTCCCTATATTTCACTTTGCAGCCACAACTACCCAGCGCAGACCACTGGTGTTTGTCTGTGGTAGTAGCCTCGAATCTCCCATCCTGCACTATGGTGGTTGCATGTCGGTAGCTGTGGGGATGTGGTAGATATGGTGGTTGGAAGTGGTCGACATAGGGCATTTTCATTTTTCGACTCAAGTGGTCTAAAAAATGTTTGGAATCTTCTTCAATGGGAATTGGTTCATTCAACTTAAAATGAACTAATTAAGATATAGATAACTAAGAGAGACGATTTCGAGCCCTCTAGTGGTGGAAATTCAAACTAAACGACATTGCAGCACATTTGTAGGACGCCTGCTATATCCTTTTGGCAGCAGGGGAGATTGCCAGCTGTTTTGTTCGGAAAAAGGTTTGTTCAGAACAGAATGCGCGCCGAAAATGACTATTTTTACCGAAACCGCAAAAGAAAGTTGGTGGTTTCCGGGCAACGCCGGACGGACCAGCTGGTTTTATATATAATCACTATGAGATCCCCCAATTTGAAATACCTCATTAGTTTCTATACCATTTTGAATTGTATTTAGGCTGATTTATTAAATATTAACTATTTATCACTAACAAAAAAGGATTGAAAATTAATAAAATTTATTAAAAGATTCATAAACACATATAATCGTGTTAGAAACAGAGTTAATACTTTATTATAACAAGTATTAAATAATAAAAAAAACCCTACAGTTAAGGTTAGGACTGCTTTGCTCTTAACTTTGACAACAGCTAATGGAAAAGTATTGTTTAATACATGTTCTTGTGCAATGCTGATACTGTTATCTATCAACAAAAACCTGAATGTTTGACTTTTTTTTTATGAGAAAATCCACTTATCCTATTAGCTCTCACTCTCCTCTACTTGAAATTATGTGTAGAAATACATTTGGTTTATGTTCTCATAAAAAGTCACTACATATAAAAGTAAGCGAAACTTAAAAGTTTAAATGCAATATTTTTAATATTTTGTAACTTTTCTTAAATCTAGTATATATGGAAACTCACAAATACCAATTTTCATCAATAAATTCAATAGATATTGAAATGTAAATTACAGAAAGATTAACCCATTAAATATTAAATTAAAAGTTGGTTATTAAAAACTATCTTTTAAAATAATTCATATATTTCATTTATTTTTTGCTTTATTTGTGATGTCCTAAATATGAAGGATATCGATATATTGTATTGAACTGGTTTTGAAATAAAAGTTATCCAATCTTCTATATATATAAAAGTCGTTCTTGGTAAGTATGTATGTTCCTTATACAAATCTACAGTTTTTGTCCGATTTGAACGAAACTTGATGTACATACGTTTTAGAATACGAGTAAAATTACTGTCAACTTTAAAAATTTCTCAGACCATTCTGTACCATTTTTTTCAAACATCTCCCATAGTTTATCATTACAGAAATCTATTTCTTTTTCAATTTCTAATGCAATTTCTTTCCTGTTGCAATAAAAAGAAACTGCGTATGGGCAATATTTTTCTTAACCAATAAAAATTCAGATTAACTCACTATAATTTGAGATAAGAAACTGACGTCATTTTGGGCAGATAATGTGATTTTTTCGCATATTACAAAGATTACTATAAGTGTATTTAAATGCTATAGTACATTTATTTAAAAGTGTTTGGAGATAAAAATAAATAACTTAGCTCCCAATTTTACATAGGAAAATTCTTCTCACTGGTAATTATACATTTATTTAGGATTTATAAATGCAAACATGTGTTTTTTACAACTCCCCCTATTATAATTCAGCATCGATAAATTCACCGAGAAACATATTTCTTATTATCTTACGAAAATTTTGTATTTCTTTAAATTTAATCCCTGAAAATTTATGCGATTTCATAAAATTCTGTACCATTCTTAAAGTAATTTTGTTATTTATAATAATATATGTCTTTGAACAATATTTAAGGAATAAATGCCGAGATCAATGTTTTTGGGACACCGTGTATATACTCGTAAATGAACATGTATATGTAATTTTCCAAGGTCCAGTCAACTAAATTAATAATGGAAATTATTTCTGTCCAATTAAAGTGTGCTAAATGTTCGCTAAACCGTTATTCTGGATTGCCATATTTTTCTCTATAAAAACTAATGGTTTTATCATTTTCCTAATAGTTTGAACAAAATTTCCATTCAATCATCAAAATGCCTCTCCAAATACAGCTGTAGATCCAATATACGTCGTAGATCATATTTAGCAGAAATACTTATTTACAGAATTTTTACTAAAATTGCACTTTAATGTATATATTTAAAACGAAAAGCGCATTCTGTCAAATCCACATGAAAATCATCTCTTTGCGCATGCGTCAACGTTTTTTTTAAAGGTTTCTATCGTAAGAAACGGGAAACCTGATTGATTAGTCCTCATCTGTTTAGCCTAGGGGGATTGAAAAAGGTTGGTTGAAAATGTATGAAGCCGTACAATTGCATTGAAAGCATAAACCTTCTACTATATTTTTGCTCTGAGGTTGAAAGCTAAAGCCTTTTTTAAAGAACTCATGTTTTCACTACTAAATATGCATATTTTTTCGCAAAATTTTAAAGAGAGTTTGGATGCAGTTATATTTATAACCGATTGAAATGTCAGAGTATTTGGAAGATGAGAACTATTTTTCTATTGCTATGTTAAAGGAGCCGACGGGAAAACAAACAAACAAACAAAAAAGCGAGAAGAAAACATATATTTTACAACTAGATAACAATATTTTTTCACCAAATTTTTACACGAGCTGTAAAACCGTTTTATTTATCAAGAGAAAAGATTTCAAAGAGTTCGGACAAAAAGAACTTTTTATTCTAAAACTATGAAACAAGAAAAAAACAAGAAAATGAGCGCTTTTATCACTAAATATCAATATTTTTTCGCGAATTTTTCATTTAAAAATAAAATTTTATACAAAATTGGGTTAGAGATATAAAATAATAAAAACTTGATGGTTTTTTTTTATTTATTTATTATCACAGGCCCGAGAAAAATTTATTATTACAGCTAATTAGTTATTTTAAATCTTATTATGATCAATCTTTTCGATCTTCTAGCTTAGTATTCATTATAAAATTTATTTTTAATCCTCTTAAATTCAGGCACAAATTTATCACATTTTTCATATCTTAAGAAATTTATTATTTAATAGAAATAAAGAAAAAAACATATTTTACAATATTATAATGTCACAGCCGCTTTTAAATTTTCATATAACAATGAATTTCTAAAGATTTTCAATTACCTTTTAAACAATGATGTTGCCATTTAAATTTTAATTTAAAATTTTCACTTGATTACAATGTGTACCCTCGAGGATATAAAAGAAAATCAATAGCTTTTCTCTATGAAATTAGTCTGATCATCCTTGAGAAAGAGAATTTCGTAAGTCACTTTATCTTACATAAAGTTAATATTCTAATGAGATTTTGATAACATATTCAGAAATTTAGGTATTTTTACGTTTTTAAGTATATTTTAATATTTTTACCAACAATTTCAGGAAACTTAGTAACAAATGAAAAGTTTATTGAACGAGTAAAGCCAGTTATAAAAGTTTTTTAAGAAATCATTTGCCGAAGGATATAGACTATAAAAATCTATTTACATATTTCATTAGTATAAAAGTAACTTTCTTTTTAACATTAAAGTAAGAGTACTTTTCATAAATACAAGAAAGTATCTGCCGGCTTTTAGTAATAAAAAAAAACTAAAACGTCATCAGTTTTAATCAAATTAAAATCTTTTTTAACCCTTTCAATCATATAGTTGATAAGTGTTTGTCATACACCTTTAAAAGCCTTTACTCCTGGTCCTTTCACATCCGTAGCTTTTTATAATTTAGAACCGATATTTCATTAATACCATTTTCATTCTTCTGCTTTCATCATACGACAGGAATGCAACTATTTTTCAATATTAAACACAAGTTTATTTGATAAGACGACACATCACAGGAAAACATAGACACACATAAATATATAAGGAATACCAGTAGCCGCAGTTACACTATTATTATTCATTCTTTTACCAACTATATTTTATTTTCATATCGTGCCCACCGCACATACACATCCGAATCCTTTGGCCTCCCGCCAACAACTCCCGCGTCCCTCCTACTCTGCAGTAGACAAGAGAAAACAAAAAGGGTTGTCATAAACCTGACGTCACCGGCATGACACCCCCCACCTAAGATTGAAAAAGGGGTATGCCACTTTGAAAATCTGAAATCCAGATTGGTGACGTCACACCACTTCCTTCTTTACTATTAAACTACTAATGAACATGAGGAACTCAATATACATATAAAGAAATACAAAACAACAATACTTATACTTTTTCCGGAAAAATTCTGGAAACTCCTGCTAGCTACTGCAATATAAAAATACAATTAATGTTTCATAATACTAAATACTTAAATACAAATAACAAATGGAATATAGAATACAGTTAATATGAAATTCAATTACAGCTGCCGCATAAATAAAAGTGAACTATCAAAGTTTTTTCTTAAAAGTCATTAATTGTTCACTAAAAGTTCACAGTCAATTTATTTATCTGTTGTCTCCAGTCTCGTCAGTGCATCAGCGTTCGTCAACTTAGCACCAGGACAGTGTGAGATAGTAATGTCATATTTCTGCAAAGCCAGTGCCCATCGCTGCAGTTTGGAAGACTGGGGAGCATTTTTGGTGACGAAAGTCAGTGGGTTGTGATCGGCGATAAGTTCCACGGGTGAACCAAAAATCCAAGTCTCGAACTTCTTTAAACTCCAGATAATCGCATAGGCCTCCCGTTCAATGGTCGGTCAAGCCTGTTGAGTTTTGGTGAGCTTTTGACTGGCATAACTGACTGGATATAGTCTCTCATCTTTCTGTTGAGATAGACATGCACCAATGCCTATTGCAGATGCGTCACATTGAATGGTGAATGCTAACCCCACAACGGGTGTATAAAGACTAGGTGCCTCAACGAGACCTCTCTTTAGTTCGTTGAACGCTTTGTCATGTTCCTCCGACCAGCACAATTTCTCAGGACTGTTCTTTGTAGTAAGTTCTGTCAATGGGTATGCAGCTTCGGCATACTTAGGCAGGTAATCGCGGTAGTAATTACATAAACCGAGGACACTCTTAAGTTGTTTTTTTGTTTGTGGGACGGTTAATTTTCTGATGGCTTCCACTTTATCTGGGTCGGTTCGATGGCTGCCGGACCCGATGACATGTCCTAAATATTTAATCTGGCATTTTGCAAAGTCACACTTCTTTAGGTTGACTGAAAACCGTAATTCTCGTAATTCTGAAAATATCGTGTCAAGCTGCGTCATATGTTCAAACAACGTTTCCGAAAAAACAGCGATATCGTCGATGTATGCTCTAGCAAAGTTTCTATATTTGAAAAGCGCTTTATTTATTTCTCTCTGAAAGGTCGCAGCTGCATTTCGGAGCCCAAAGGCCATCACTTTGAAGCGATATTGAGCCCTGTGAGTCTTAAAACATGCCAAACCCTGGCTTTCTGCTTCCAGCGGTATGGCCCAATATCCTTTCAGCAAGTCGATTGTAGTTATTACATTGGCCCTGCCAATATTGAACAAAAGATCCGTTGCGTTTTAAATCGGAAAATCGTCGGTTTTTGTGATTGCGTTCAATGCTCTAAAGTCTACACACATTTGGAGGGCCCCATCTTTCTTCATCACGCACACTACCGGGTGTGGCGCCTCCGCATCACTCTCTTCGATCAGTCCTAACTCTAGCATTTCTTCGATTTGTTTGTCTACTTGTGGCTTCAACGCCTCTGGAATTCTGTAAACATATGGCTTTTTCATTTCTTCGCCGTTTAATCTAATTTTGTGCTCGCCTACCTTAGCTATTTGTACCTTTTTTGAAAATAAATCTTTATATTTGTATAGTAGATCTAACATCTCTTTTCTTTCTGTATTTTCTAAATGCTTCAAATCTACTTCTTCTATGTCAAATAAATTTGAGTTATCTTTCACACTGGGGGTGGGATGGACTTCTCCTAATTCTTCTTCATTTTCGAAGATTACTCCCACCGCCCGTACCCTAGGAATAAATTTTCTTATTTTATTTACATGAATATTCTTAACATTCCCGTTCATTAATTTTACTTTGTAAGAATCAGGATTACAGCGTTATACAATTTCGGCTGGTCCCGTCCACCTAGCATAAAGTTTGTTCGTGGAATCCGGGATTAATAGATATACCTGGTCCCATGGTCTAAATTCCTTGTAAATCGCTCTCCGATTAGCGTACTTCGCATACGAGCCTTGTTTAACTTCCGCTACTATTGCTGCTTGCTCCGCCGCCCTTTCTAAATTAATTTTTAACTCTTGAAGATATTCGGTCGCGCTCTTTCCAAGATTTATGGGTAGTGGTATTTCTCCTGACCATGTAGATTTCAATACTGCTAATGGGCCCCTTGCCTCCCTTCCGTACATTAATTTGAATGGCGATACTCCCGTGGTACTATTCGGAATTTCTTTATAGGCAAATAATAAATAAGGAATGTGTTTATCCCAATTTTTGGAATCGCTCCAAATTATATGGTGTAGCATGCGCTTCAGAACCTGGTTATATCGCTCCACTAATCCCGAGCTTTGCGGATGTCCTGGCGTCGCAAATCTAGGAGCCGCTCCTAGCCTAGCATGAAACTCCTGTATTAAACCTGAAACAAAATTCCTGCCCTGGTCACTCGCTATTACGCGGGGTATCCCTGTTCGCATAAATATTTCTAATAATGCATCGCACGTAGCTTTAACCGTAATTGTTCTTAACGGGACCGCCTCCGGCCACCGCGAATGTTGATCCACTAAGGTAAGTACATATTGATGTCGACGCGCTGAAGGTGGTTCAATTTTTCCAATTATGTCAATATTTACAACGTCAAACGGAAGTACCGGCCTCTCAATTGGGACAATGGGTATCTGATCGCTAGCCCTTTCTCTGCTCCGTAACTGACAGTCTTTACAAGATTTACAATAGTCCTCTACATCCCGTGACATATTCGGCCAATAAAATGAATAACGAATTCTTTCTTTTGTTTTTTTCATGCCGAGATGATTAGCGAAAATTGATTCATGAGCAATTTTTAAAATTTCTCCCCTCCTTACCTTTGGTACAACTAATTGCGTAACACAATCCCCCGTGACTCTTTCTTTATGATAAAGCAAATTATCTACTATAACAAACCCGTTTTTACCTTTTTCCGCGTCTTTGAAAGCAACCTGTAACGTTTCGCAACTCTTCTGTTGCTCCCTGTATATACTCGCGTCCGATCTCTGAACCGCATTCAAATCTCCATTATTATCCTTCTGTTCAATACAACTAATCATTAATTCTCTTTCCGCGGTTTGATTTTCACCTCGCCAGCATAAATTTTCAATATTTATATCATCCCCCTCTGGTTGCCTTCCCCCTCTTATCTTTCAATTTCATCTGAATGCGTATCATTTACTGGCGCCAAAGAACATTTCTGTCTATCATCTTCCGAAGAACATTCCTTTCCCCCCCTCTTTACTAGCTAACTGTAAGATTTCGTAAACTGCCGGTGTTATAATACATGTCCCATATAATTTATCCGTAACGGCAAACAGTACGTCTACATTGTTATTAAATATGACACTTGACTCTCCGGATTTTAAGGCTACAGGTAGTGTCATAAGATTAGCAATTATTTTTTCTCCAAAAGCCGATATTAGCTGAGTTTTTGAATTTTCATTATTTCTAAATGAATCCGGTAATTGATTAGAGTTTATTACAGGTATTTCTGCGGCGCTGTCTAAAATACATTTTACTTCCTTCCCTTTTATTCACAAATGTTCAAATTGAAGTGGTTGCGTACTTATTGGCTCGTTTCCAAAATATTCAACCTTGGCGACTATTTTATCATCGTGTTTATTTTTTCCGACAAAAGAATCTTTTTTCGTTTGATTTTGCAAACTTCCAATTTTATCTTTTTCTCTATTATTCGGACAAAAACGCAAATGCGTCGTTTGTTTACAAAGTCTACATTCTTTTGACGCGTTTGATTTTCTATCACTATGAAAAGTGAAATTATTTCTAACATGGGGTGGTATATATTTTCCATTATTGTAATTTCCAGTTCCGGATTCGTCACTGCGGGGTTTTACCGGTTTATCATATAATTCCGAAAATGTTCTGCCCTTTGATGAAAACCAATTATCACATACTTCCGAGATTTGTCGTGGTTTTAACCAATTATCTAATTGTTTTTTCCTAACATAGCTTCGCGTCTCCGAATCTAGTGAACTTAATAATCTGTCGCTGACAATTAACTCATGTGACAATTAACTAAGCGTGTCAAAATCATTTACTTTTCTCAATTCACAATAGAAATCCCAATTGGCTCTAAGTCTACTCGCGAATTGCATATGATTTTCGTTTCTCGATCGTTTTGCAAAAAGAAAGTTTTCGAGGCAAGCCTCTGGTGTGGGTCGAAATTCTTTTAAGATTAACGCCTTAACCTTTTGGTAATCTTTCATTTCTTCCGTGTTTGCGTACACTGACAAGTGCGCTGCTTTTTCACCCACCAAATTAAACAAAATCTCGACCTTTAATTCCTCTGCGACATTTTTAATTTCGAATGCTTTCTCGAGCGACGTAAAAAATAAATTCCATGATTCAGGCCTACTGAGGACTGTAATAGTCAAAGTTTTGACGCTTTTGATTAGTGTTTCTAACGAATTAGGCTTAGGTCCATCCACCCCTGTATCGGAATTTTTATACTCGTTCTGGATTTTAGCCATTTCTATCTGAGCTTTAACTAGTTCTAGCTTAGTTCTTTCAATTTCTAATAACGTATCTTGTTCTGTCTTAGACTTTTCTTTGTCGACTTTCGCGACTTCTGCATCACGCTTCTCTCTTTCTATGCGGTCTGACACCGTTGTATTTAAAAATTCTTTTATAAATTCACTATCTTTTGAATACTGATCACTTCCCTCAATTAATGCTTTGAAATCAATTATCCTGTGCTCACTCTCTACTTTTAGGCCCAATTCCGTGGCAACAACAGCTAAGTCTTCTTTCTTTAATCCTTTAATATTAAACATTTTACTTTTACTCAGAACTTTTTTATTACTACAATAAATATACTCTATAAATATCTATACTATCTCGTTTCAAATAAAGTTCATGCTACCAATAATGATATATATAAATCTTCCTAAATATTTCTCAAACATTATTCTATTCTGCAAGTTCTTTTTTATTACTTCAGGAATAAACATAAAAAAAGAAATGCGACTTACTTCTTTCAGAAATCCAATCACTGGTTCGACGAACTAGAGCGTGTCATACACCTTTAAAACCCTTTACTCCTGGTCCTTTCACATCCGTAGCTTTTTATAATTTAGAACCGATATTTTATTAATACCATTTTCATTCTTCTGCTTTCATCATACGACAGGAATGCAACTATTTTTCAATATTAAACACAAGTTTATTTGATAAGACGACACATCACAGGAAAACATAGACACACATAAATATATAAGGAATACCAGTAGCCGCAGTTACACTATTATTATTCGTTTTTTTACCAACTATATTTTATTTTCATACCGTGCCCACCGCACATACACATCCGAATCCTTTGGCCTCCCGCCAACAACTCCCGCGTCTCTCCTACTCTGCAGTAGTCAAGAGAAAACAAAAAGGGTTGCCATAAACCTGACGTCACCGGCATGACATAGTTGATAAGTGTTTATGACTGCAGTTTGCCTGTCTGCTGTCTGTCTATGCTCTAACTCTCGTAAATGTACTCAGATTGTCAAGTAATTTATATATATATATATATATATATATACAAGTTGATTATAAAAAAACTATCCCGACATTTGGGCGCCTAATTATCATACCATTCACAGAAACTGAATGAAATTTTGGCAAAAGGTATTTTGAGGTATGCGTTCAAGAATGATATGGAAAACAACAGTGTGACTCAAATAGTTACGGTTACAGTGACAAAATTTCGAACAAATCAAATGGCAACACCCAGTTTTTTGTATTGGAATGTAATCTCCATTGTGAAAAACTCTAAATAGCGTTGGAATGGCACCTGTAGCATGAAAATCACCGGAACTAGGCAAGGGAAAAGTAAAAAGGACTTTACAAAAGTAAAAAGGACTAAACAAGACGAGAAGAAGAAACCAAGAAACGCAAATTTCGGGTTCTACGTAAGACACAGTCATGACTGACGTCGTCACGCTAGGTGAAAGAAAAGGCACTGTGAAATGCGAGCCGCGTATGTCCCTTTCTGCCATTCCGAACAAGATGCCGCTTTCAGGGAAAGAACGTGGGGAAATCGTCAAGATTTATTACCTGACTGGACAAAATGCCGCAGAGACATTGCGTGTTTACCGCAGAAACCATGGATTACGGCGAGGCCCGTGCACTGTCAAAGCTGTACGGGCTTGATTCATGAATTTGAAGAAACTGGTTGTACATGCCATCGACCTCGGTCTGGACGACCTTCCGTTCCTGTGGAAGCTGTTGCAGAAGTCCATCAGACGATAAGCACAGTTCGTCCCGCAACTGCACGCGGTGTTTCACGTGTTCTGGATCTGCCGAATTCAACTGTACGCAAGATTCTGCGCTCTGTTCTAAACATATTTCCATATCGATTTCAGCGTGTCCAGATGTTGGAAGCGGGAGACAATCAATTACGACAGCCCCTATTTCTACCAGCACCTTTCATGACCACACCACAGGTGATTATGTCTTCTCTTATAGGAATATTTTCATCTTTTGATGCACATTGATTATACATGTTTCCCTTGTTGGGTAAATTTCCTTTAGTATTTCTTTTCGCTGCCACATTTTCCTAACATCTTTCAGCTAACAAATTAGGTTCAAGATTTTCCTCACTCTGTTCATTAGCATAATCCTCCTTATCAAACTTCCTATCAATTTTAACTTTCACCTCATTTACCCTCTTGACTAAATGACCCATAAGAGGGTTTGCTAGTCTTTCACAATTTCCTCAGTCATTTCAGCAATATCGCTTTTAATATCATCATTATTTTCAAATTCAAGCACTTCAAGTGAATCATTTCCATTTAGATTAAGACCCTTCTCTTTTTGAACCCGATCATCTATTTCTGAATTGTTCTTAATTTTCAAACTGCAAGGATAACCAACTCCATAGAATTCGTTAACATCACTTTGAGAAAGTCCCAACATTGAATTCAAAATTAATTTCTTACCAACTTCATCTAAATCTACAGAATTTCTAACCTATGATAAACTGAATAGTTCTCTATCTTCTTCAATGATTGAATCATCAGTTCCAAAAATCTGCATTAAGCTTAACTTATCCGGGTATACACTTCCCTCTATCAGCATTTTCTCTTGTTGTCCTTTCACATCTTGAAGTTTAGGTAATTCAAGCTTCTCTTTCACTTTTGCATCATTATCAATGTCAACCTTACTAGATTCACAGATTTTTCAGCCAATGACTGATTTTCAACAGAAGTAAAATCCAAAGCTCTCAACTCGCTATTGAAAGTTTCTTCACTCCAACTTTTTTCTCTTTTATCTTAGCAATATCATTCATACCAACTATGTTTTCGGCATGCACACAAACTCTTTTAAACAAATGCGCAATATCTAGTAAGATTTGATCAATATAATTAAGAACCACAAGTAATTTGCCCTCTTTCTCTGTCTTATTGACTTTCTTTTTAACTAATAGTTTTTCCTTAGCAAATTGTAACTCCAAACTCTGTTTTTCCAGTCGAATTTGTTTTCTGCCCTTTCTATTTCTCTTTCTGCTCTTTCCTTTTCTGCACTTTCTCTTTCTCCTTCTCTTTCTTTCTTTATTTTTTCATTCATCACAGTTGATAGCAATTCCTTTACAAAACCCTCTTCATAATTAGCACTTTTCGTATTTAAGTTACATAACTCAATTATCCTTAAACTGTCATCAACATTCTCCCCTAGCTCCACTGCTATAACTCTCAAATCCTCTCTCCGGCCTCTTCCAAAATAAGCCATCCTCAACCTAAATTGGACAACACCAAATTCCCAAATACCACACAAAAAAAAAAAAATCACCAGTGCGTAGATAAAACACCTTTTCGTTTTTCCTCGTACTGCCGACACCCAACCAACTAAACAAAATTGATTCGATACTTTCAAAACTATTTACTCAATAGAATGGATGCTACTAATTCAGTAAATAAATATATATACTACAGTATTAAAATTTCAAAACAGTTTTCAACACATCTATAAATACTGTTTTTGGTTTTCTCACAAGTATATATCATGACATAACTGAAAAACCCAAGTTTCAAACAGTAATATTCTATTACTGTTCTCTAAAAAAATACATCATCAGTTCAAAATTTGATAAATGTTTAAAACACAAATTTCCAATATCTGAAAATCACATTTAAATGCAGTTTCAAAGTTTAAATCAAAAACACATCAACTATCAATTTAGAATATCGCCTTTTCTTCAGAATACTATACAAATGTTTACCAATGAAAAATCTTTAGACAATTTTACAATTTTTCCGTTTTGTTTCTTTTTCAAGCTCTGTTCTTAATTTAAGAATTTTTAACCAGTTAGGTTTTGATGTATACATCAATACATCCAATAAATCAGCTTGATATATACACGTATATTTTAAATATACTTAAACCAATCAACCAAATGACCAGTTTTAATAAGTCAAAATCACAATTAATTCCCACCAGTTTAACCATAGCAATGTTCCACACGAACCATATACTTAATCTTTACAAACACACAACTTAATTAAAATCAGTTTAACCTTTTTTAAAATTATACCTGAGTTGTTATTCATTTAATTCATATCTGCTTGTTTGACGTTAGCAATATTCTGTTCAAAATGTAATCTATCGGCACTATCTCAGTAGCACAACTTAATTAAAATCAGTTTTCAGTTTTTCCATATACCTGAATCGTTAATCATTTAATTCATATCCGACAGTTTGGCGTAAAATAATTTTCAATTTTATAAATATATTATAATTTCAATACACAAATTAATTAAAATGTGTTTAATTTTCAATACATGAATCTTTATTCATTTAATTTTTTCAGCCAGTTTGGTTTTATAATTATCTTATCCTTTTTCCTAAGAGAGATACACAATATTTCCATTACAAATACGAAACCAAAATCTAGATTTTATAAATAAAAATATACCAGGCTGGTAATTTTGAACTGCTATATTTAACCAATATATCAATTAATTTAGATAACCCTATTATAAATGCTTAACTTTGCTAAGACGGCGACAGAACGGCACTATACACTATAATAAAAGGGATATACCTTTCACTTTATCCCCTCACAATCTTGCTCGATTCACAATATATATATCCAAGGCACATATCTCAGTCTCGCTTGATTCACAATATATATTCAAGGCACATATCTCAGTCTCGCTTAATTCACAATATATATACAAGGTACATATACTCGGTGGAAGCTCCAATATTTAAATACTGAAACGTCTTGTCACCCAATAATGCATGTGTAATGAATTTAGCACTTTGACGTTTGCACATTATCTACCCTATATATATCTACCCTATATATATAAAATCCTAATGAAACGAATTTGTGAAACGATTTTATGAAACGAATTTATGAAACGATTTTATGAAACGACTGATTATACGACTGATTATGTTTCAGGGCTATTTTTAATAAAATATTAAACGCTTGATGGTGAAATTAATACCAAATGTCCATAAAAATCCGCGGATGTCAAAACTGGTAATAGAATTTTGAAATTGGATTTAGTTTTCGAGATATTAATTTTTTTCTAATTTTAATGACTTTTCTGTAATGATGGCAACTAATTACTCAGTTTTTTTGTGACAAAAAAAGGGAAAAAAATTGAAAAGGATCTCGATAGGGATTATTGATTTCTGTTTATTCGTCATTTTCAAATTGAAATTGAATTTATCTTTTATTTCAATCGATAATGAAGACAAGATTGTAATTAAATTATGTTTTTCAGGAAAATTTGAAAAAAAAATCCCATTTCTATCGTTAGGATTCAATTGTCTGTCAGCATTTAATTTAATTTATAAACTGAAAATATTTTGAATAAATTCGTCCAAATGACGTCATTTATGCAAACGCAAAAGAAAGGGAGAACATGAATTAATAATAATTATTATTTATTGATATCATATTGTTATTTTTTTGTAAAATTTAATTAAACGAATTTATAAAATCACTAATTCGGATATTTCAAACGAATATATAAAATAATAATTGCCCAACTGAACGGAAGGAGAATAAAATATCCTGCTCGGTTTTTTCCGCCAAGCTTTTTAAAAAAGCGTCAAGTCCCCTATAATAGAAAAGCACCAAAAGTTCATTGGATTTGTTTTCATAACTTTTGGCTACAAATCTATGTATATTAACGAATCTATCCCTTTTTGAAGCGGATCCTATACTGGAAAAGTTACCCGATTTTCGTATGGACACTATTCAAGTGACATAACATGGTGTAAAATTATCGCGGATAGCAAATTTGTTTAAATATCTCATCAATTGATGCCGAGCACAAAATATTTAATTGATTTTGTATGATAAATAATTATTAGAAAATTCGTATATACATATTAATTAAAATAAATAATTTACATATTTAAAATAACATGGAAATATGCATGATGGTGCACTAAAACAGAGAGAAAATTAAAACCTGTTACTGAAAATGTCTATAACATAGTACTTTTCAATACCGTGTTTCTTAATGTTATTCACAAGCAGATGAAATTTTTCTCATCCTTAAACGCAAAGGAAGAATAGAATACAGATCGTTGTTATAACAGTCCGAGAGGTAGCCACAATTTAAACCTAACCATTTTATGCAAGCTGATTTTCAAGTTGTAATTAATTTTACTTATGAATCCCGAAAACAGTCGTCCGTTGTCGCAACAGCTGTGTATGAGGCCATGATAATCAACAAGTTGGAAATTGTACGTCAAACGTTACAAACGAGGTGCGTTCGTACGCACGTTTTAGAATTAAATTCATGATATCCCGTGCGTAGAACGGGTTAAACAGCTAGTTAAGTATATATTTTATGACACTGTTCATACAAATATCTTAACTAGTTATATAAATATTCAGATATATATGTATCAGCTAGTTATATAAATATTCAGATCTTGATGATTTTTAATTCTGTGAAATGAATTATATCGTCTGCAGATTAATTTCTGTAATAAAATAAGTATCTCGGTCGCTTGACGATTTAACATCCATCGGAAGCTCCTCTAACAAGAAAGCACCGATTTTAAAAAAAAATCAAATTTCTTAATAAATATTTTTATTAATATCTCCTAAAGTTTTGATTCGATTTTAATAAAATTTGAAATGTCTCGACAAAATTCTGCAAAGATAATATATTTTAAATTGCAAACCATTTGGTTGGGTAGTTTTTGCGTTGTTATATGCGGACAGACAGACAGACGGACGGACAGACAGACGGACAGACAGACAGACAGACGGACGGACAGACGGACGGACCAAACGACGACTATAGGTGCTACGTATTTATATAATTACGAACGCACCTAAAAAAGGCCCCATTAAAACGTTAAAAGCATGCAACCCAATTACAGATTTACCAATATTTTTAAAATAAAGAACGCTGTCAGGTTTCATAGGCCTCGAAGTCTGAGCGGGGATTGGCAAGCGTAGCTTGCAGGGGGTAGGCCCCCTAGTTTATATATAAAACTAATCAACAGACAATTAAAACAATACGTTTACACATAAAAACTCTTTCTTTGACACACAAATCATAACTCTATAAAAACGACACAATGCAGCTCACATCAGCCATTAAAAGTCAAGTCCCTCTCCTTTCCCGCGTGTAAAAACCCCCTTTCTGTTGTTTTGATTGGCGAGACTAGGCGTCGCCAATAATAATTATTGTAACCCTTTCTTTTGCTGTTTTTCAGTTTTAATTCAAATTTAGATGTGATGTAACTTTTGAACCGAGCTGTCGGCGGTATATCCGATTTTCTCTGAACCAGGCTTTTGCTTGGTAATAATAAATTTCTTAGTTTTAATTTATTTGAGCCTTTTATTATGTGTAAAATCAACGAGAATTTAAAAAAAAAAGACAGTGAATTCTTAGTATCAAAAATATCTGATTCGAAGAAGAAGCCAGTAATTTCGTTTTGGAATTCTTCATTTTTGGCGTCCCGCGTCATGATGGAATGATGGGTTGGGTTGGGTTGATTATTGACGGCCAATTATCTACACTTGGGATGTAGGCCCGGGGGGAGTGCCCTTCGTGGGGGTCTTTTTAAGGGAACCTAACCCGTATTTACGCATGGATAAATCCACGGCTCGAAGAAAACCACGAAAACTCCGAACGATTAGGCCGACGGGCGCGATTGGGATCGAACCCAGCACCTCCCGTCTACCAGCTTTGAGAGCAGAACCTCCCAGCCACTGGTGGGGCTTGATGGAATGATGGAATGATGTGGATTTGGTTTTGATAAATGATTCTCTGAAGACGTGAGGTAAGCTTAGTCTAATTTATATTTTTGTTGAACTGTAAATAAAAATTGATATGGCTACTATAGATACGTTAAAAAAGAAACGTTCTGGTTTACGTACGCAAACCACTAAGCTGTGTACTAAAATATGTACAATTCTTGAAGATGACTCCATGTCATTAGAAAATAAGTTTGATATGTTAAACATTTGTAAAGATCAGTTAAATGAAAAATATGAAACATTAAAAAAACTAAATTCTGACATACAAGACGAAATCGCTGATGCAGATTTCGAAAAAGAAATTGAAAGCTCAGAAAGCTATAGTGAAAAAATTATCGAATCGCGTTACAAAATAACGAAATTCTTAAATGAACGCAACTCCCAAAACCAAAATAATGCTTTTCAAAATTTTATGAAAAATGATTCCGTTTCTCAAAACGGAAACATAGAGAAATCTATGAAATTGCCAAAGCTGACAATAAACATATTTTTTGGTGATAGCAGTTCTTGGCTCGAATTTTGGGGGCAATTTTCTAATGCTATTGAGAAGAATTCTAATTTAACCCCAATTGATAAATTCGTATATTTAAAATCCCTGCTTGGAGGCAGTGCGTACAATACAATTGCAGGTTTTTCGCTGACTAAAGAAAATTATGACCACGCGATAGAATTGTTAAAAAACCGTTTTGGTCGTAATGATCTAGTGATAAATGGCCACATGACGAAATTATTAAATTTGAAACCTGTTAGAAACGCTAGTAATATTAAAGCTCTAAGAGAGCTATATGATGAATGTGAGGTTCAGATTAGAAATCTCAATTCTTTAGGCGTACTGTCGGGTTCATATGGACATTTGTTATGTCCGATTCTTCTTAAACTTATTCCATCTGATGTTGCTTTAGAATTTAATAGAAAACGTACGAAAAATGTCGACTGGGACATTAATGAATTAATTAATTTTATTAAAGAAGATATTGAATCGCGTGAAGCAACTTTACAATTAAATGGCTTTGAAAAACCAGCTTCTGATAAACACGAAAATTATGAGAAAATTTATCAAAATTATAAAAGAAGCATTCCTTCAGCCTCTGCATTGGCTACTAATGTAAAAAATGTTTGTATATTTTGTGAAAATGATCACGATTCCAAATTATGTAAAGATTGTACTACTCATCAAAAACGTGATAAATTGCGCATCCATGGACGTTGCTTTGTTTGTTTTCGAAAATTTCATGTGTCGGCCAAGTGTAAATTTAATTCTGAACAGTGCAAATTTTGTAATAGCAATTTTCATCATTTTTCGGTTTGTTTAAATAGGAATTCTAATCAAACTGTCCCGAAAGAAATCAAATCAGCAGACTCTGTAATCACTTCTATTTCTCATTGTAAAGTCAATTCAAGTGAAAATTCTTTTAAAGAGGCTATTTTACAAACAGCTTGCGTAAAAGTGGAATCGGGAATAAATTCTGAACTTTCCTTATGTTTATATGATTTAGGTAGTCAAAAATCTTTGTAACAAAACAATTAGTTTCAAAATTAAATCCACGAATTATTCGTAGAGAAAGACTTCAGATTTTTTCCTTTGCAGCTACTAAGCCGCAAATAAAAACTCATGACGTCGTGCAATTAAAACTATCCCATGTTGAAAACAAATCGCGTTTCATTTTTATTGAAGCTTTAGTGACAGACGTAATTTCTAACGCAACAATTCATCCCCCACTTCTCAACAAACAGATAACAGACAAATTGGCGCCCTACAAGTTGTCGAATTTTGCTGCGCCATGCGATTCTCAAATAAATATATTAATTGGAGCGGATTATTTTTTTCAAATCTGTCACGAGGGAGAGGTACAAAAAATAACTAAATCTCTATTTTTATGTGAAAGTTTATTCGGACACTCACTATGTGGGTTCTATGAGGATGAAAAAAGGAATTTCAAATACGCATCTGTTTTAAATCTGTCCGTTGTAAATCTAGAAAGGGAGGATTTGAAATTTTTATGGGACATTGAATCTTTGGGTATTACGCAATCAAATGAAAATATTTCAGATATGGATAAGGAAATTGTGAATAAATTTGAGAATAATTTAAAATTTGTAAATAATAGGTACCAAACGGGTTTATTGTGGAAGGATGAGAAAACTAGAGTAGATAATAATTTTATAATAGCAAGGTGTCGTTTTAACGAATTAAATCGTAAACTCGAAAAGGATAATGACTTATGTAAAAAACATAAGGCTATTGTATTGGAACAAAAAACTACCGGTATTGTAGAAGACTGCCCTGATAGAATAATTGAGAATGGGTATTTTATGCCTCATAGACCAGTTTTAAGAGAGGACAAATTAACTACCAAGTGAGGATGGTTTTTGATGCTTCTTCGAAAGAAAAGCATTTAAATTCTTTAAATGACTGTTTATACCCAGGTCCTAATCTCAATCCGAACATACTTGATGTTATAATGAATTTTAGAAAATATAATATTGCATTTTTCGATGATTTAGAAAAAGCCTTTTTGCAAATTGGGATAGCAGAAGAGGATCGGGATTATTTAAAATTTTTGTGGTTTGGTGACGAAAATGATAATTTAACTTTTTTGAGATTTACTAGAGCTGCTTTTGGGTTAACTTGCAGTTCCTTTATTTTGGCTGCAACGATTAGATATCATATTCGGAAATATATTGATCATCTTGAAGTTGTTAAGATCTTGAATTCATCTTTGTACGTAGATGATTTAATAACGTGGTCAAAATCTGATGAAGACGCTTTTCATCTATCATCAACCGCTTCGGATATTTTTAGGGAAGCTGGTATGAATTTGCGAAAATTCAATACTAATTCTGTTAAACTTAGAAAAGTATGGGAGGAAAATAAATTGTGTGACTCAGAAGAAAATTCGAATAATTCTTTAAAGATTTTGGGATTATTATGGGATACCAATTGGGATATTTTACGTTTTGATGTACAATCTTTTCCTGATGATTGGAAATTTAATCCAACGAAACGCGTTGTTCTGTAAGCCGTGTTAAAAATCTTTGATCCGATTGGATTCATCGCACCATTTTCTATTCGTACGAAAAGTTTGCTACAGGAAACATGGAAAAGGGGTTTGGAATGGGATGAAAAATTCCCTGATGATTTAAAAATTGAATGGGAAAATTGGTGTTCAGAAATCGAACATTTAGATAAATTTGAGGTTCCCCGCAAATATTTTCCGCAGGGTCTAGAATTTTCGGACCCAATTGAAATTCATATTTTTTCCGATGCCAGCTCTAAGGCTTATGGGGCTGTAGCTTATTTTCGATATATCACAAGTAATAATGAAATTATGACCAGTCTTATTTGGGCAAAATGTAGAGTTTCCCCGATTAAGTGTTTGACAATCCCTCGTCTTGAATTAATGGGGGTATTAATAGCTGCTAGGATGTCTAAATATTTAAAAAATGTATTTAATTTTCAAAATTTGGAAATGCATATCTGGTCAGATTCCACTATTACGTTATACTGGATAAAAGGATCAGCCAAGAATTGGAAGCCCTTTGTGGCTAACAGGGTTGTAGAAATAGTCTTTGACTGATCCGAAATTGTGGAAGTATATTCCGGGTAAGGACAACCCGAGTTACCTTCTTACTAGAGGCGAGAATTTACATAACCTCACTAAAAATAAATTGTGGTACTATGGTCCTGAATGGTTATCATTACCAAAGGACAGTTGGCCAAAACCTGAAAAGGTACCATTTAATGTAAACATTCTAAATCAAAACACTTTGAATGAAAGAAAGTCATCGAATTTGAGTTCTGCCCAAATATCTTGTACAGTAGGTGTTGTACCTCCAGAATCATTGTTAAAATTAGAAAATTTTAGTAATATTTCCAAATTACTTAACATCACAGCATGGATCTTAAGATTTCTAAATAATGTCAATAAAAGGAAAACTAAAATTTCTGGTGAGCTGACAGCTCCAGAAATTGAAAAAGCAGAAATTTATCGGATAAAACAAACTCAGTTATCTGTCTTTAATCGTGAAATTGACTTTTTGAAAAAGGGAAAGCCCATCGATACAGATTCAGCATTGTATAATCTGAATCCAAAATTCGATGAGAATGATTTACTGATTGTATCTGGCAGATTACAATTTTCAGAATTTTCTCAAAGGGAAAAACATCCTTTTATACTTCCAAATGAGAGTACTTATACAAAATTGTTGATTCAGAATGCCCATGAAAAGGTTTTCCATTATGGAATGGCAACTGCATTAGCTCATCTACGAGAAAAATATTTTATAATCAGAGCACGAAAATTGATAAAATCCGTACTGAAAAAATGTCTCATTTGTACAAAATTTAAAGCTTCTCCTGGAAAGAAGGAAATTGCACCTTTAACAAAAGATCGTATAATAGAATCCCCCCCCCCCTTCCAGACATGTGCTGTGGATTTTGCAGGTCCTATTTATGTCAAAGCAAAAACTGGCCAAGAAAAGGCATACGTCGTTCTATTCACGTGCTCAGTTACTAGTGCCTTACATCTCGAATTGTGCACCAATTTATCTACTGAAACCTTCCTTTTAGCATTTAAAAGGTTCATAGCTCGAAGAGGAATTTGTGAAACAATGTATAGTGACAATGCGAAAACGTTTATTAAAACAGATAATTTACTTAGAGAAGTTTGGAGCTTAATATCAAAAGCTGAAGTTTTACGATATTTTAATAAAAATAAGATCGTTTGGAAATTTATTGTTCCAAGAGCCAGTTGGTGGGGGGGATTTTGGGAACGAATGATTCGTTCGGTAAAAACTCCGTTGAAGAAAGTTCTTGGTAGATCTTGTCTCTCATTTGAAGAAATTCAAACCACTTTAACCGAAATCGAGGCTGTGCTTAATGGTCGCCCATTGACGTATGTCTATGAAGAAAACAGTGAACCGCTTCCACTTACACCTTCTCATTTTTTGATCGGCAAGCGAATAAATTCTCTACCAGATCTTCATTGTGTTTCAGAAACTAAATCGAATAAAATAACACTGACCAAAATTTTGAGATATCGAGATCAAGTTTTAAACTATTTTTGGAAACGTTGGAGACAAGGAATATTTGCTAGAACTTCGTTCTGCCAATTTTACAGTTCCAGTCAAAACTCCAACTGAATTCGAAGTTGGAGATATTGTGTTGATTAATGAGGATAAAACTCCAAAGCACATGTGGAAGAGTGGAACGAATAACAGAACTGTTTTTACGAAGAGATCCAAAAATTAGATCATGTGCCATTCAGACTGTTTCCGGTGTGATAAGAAGACCAGTCCAATTGATTTATAAACTGGAACTAGATATTATGAACTAATAATACATTTTGATGAACATTATAATGAAGAATATATTTACATTTTCTTACTATTAACGTTTTCTAATCCTATTATTTTGTATATTTTAGTTTCAGTATTTACTCATGTGAAAACCGTGTTTTTTGTGTAATCTCCTTATTGTAAGTATGTTCTATTTTTATCTTATCAATGTAGTTTAAAATTTTTTAGAAATTTAACTTGAATGATGAACAATAGTAACTGTTCATCCGGGGGCAGTGTGTAAAAACCCTTTTTCTGTTGTTTCGATTGGCGAGATTAGGCGTCGCCAATAATAATTATTGTAACCCTTTCTTTTGCTGTTTTTCAGTTTTAATTCAGATTTAGATGTGATGTAACTTTTGAACCGAGCTGTCGGCGGTATATCCGATTTTCTCTGAACCAGGCTTTTGCTTGGTAATAATAAATTTCTTAGTTTTAATTTATCTGAGCCTTTTATTATGTGTAAAATCAACGTGAATTAAAAAAAAAATAAAAGACAGTGAATTCTTAGTATCAAAAATATCTGATTCGAAGATGAAGCCAGTAATTTCGTTTTGGAATTTTTCACCGCGAAACAACACACGGTCTTTTTGTAACCAGAGTGTCTCCTATCGCATCGAAAATAATAAAGAAATTTAATTCAGAGCATGCAGTCAATACTTGCATTTTGCGAAATAGCACTGATTTCACAGATTAATCGAGGTCATTACAACCTTCGTGAAAATACGGTGACAGAGCAGGTGGTTATTGTGGAGTCGAGAAAGGGTGCCATACACAATGCGGTAATTACACTCAGTTTCTCCTAAAAAGTTATACTTTAAAATTGCTTTGGTCAACTTTAGAATTTTCAATTTTTATTTTAATATAGACTAACAAAAAGTATGCATTAATTGGGGTTTGATAACTTTGTTGAAGTGGTTCTTCCATCTTCCATTGTTACTGAGTCATTTTTTGCCTGCTGATTTATATACACCCATCAAGATTAGACCTATTTTCCTGTGGGAAAAAAAGTGGATAAAGACTAAGGAGATGCCTAAATATATTATTTTGTAAAGCATTTACTTTTATGCTGGTATATTAAATGAAATACTGTTAGCCATTTAGTTTTTTTTTTCGTTTACATTTAATGCTGTAAATTTCTTCTGTATAAAGTTAGGGAAATTTGTATGTATAACCTTATTTTACATTACAGATTAAGATAAAATGCTGAGTATTAATTGGCTATAATATGGGCCACTTTTTCTGTAAGTACTTCTTCACTGAGTTATGAAAAATAGAATGAAATATTCCATTTCATATTAAATTATTTTAATAAAATAATTGTTTTATTAATTAAATGTTTATTAAACTTATTAATGTTAGCTTAATTTAATGTGTATTTGATGAAAAATAAAGAAGCATGTGTTATGTTTAAACGTCAGCTTAATGCTAAATATTTTCTTTTGTATTATAGTTGTTTTCTTAAAGCGACGCGTCGCTTGGAACATATGGGTGGAATATTTCATTCCATTTTTCATAACTCAGTGAAGAAGTACTTACAGAAAAAGTGGCCCATATTATAGCCAAAGATTTTCAAATGAGGAAAAATTAACCAAAATACACACATTTGTTTTTGTGTTACTAATATTTACATAGTTAAAAATATTAATATAGTGCCATATATTTGAAAGTATGTTTTTTAAAAAAAATTTAAAGGTAAATATGAAAGACAAAAATTAAAATAACAAGTAATAACAGAGAGTTTGAAGGAATTTTTCACAATAATGTTTTGTAGTCTTATTCATATTCAAAATGCTCCTCCTGATTTAATTTTTCGTAATTTTTAGTATCTCCAAGTTATGATCTTGATACATAGCTACAATAAATCAGTATACATTTGTCTTAGAATGCTGATACATTAAAGACGTGTTGATATAATTAAAAAATGCTGATATATTCAGTAATAAAATCTACTAACACATATATATATATATATTTATAAAATTTCACTTTAATTCCAGTCTTTTTCTTTAATAACACTCTTCAGATTAAAAAATTGATGCACGGCAGCTTGAAGTTAATAAAAAAACAGAAAAAGCATGAAACAATTTTTTAAAAAATTAAAAACGAATTAATAGATTAATTTTTTTTCAGTAAAAATCCATGTATATTTTTTCAAATATTTTTTGAATTGATTTTTGAAATACTTCTTTGAAGAGTTTATTGCTGTAATAAGATAAATACTGAAAAATAATTTTTAATCAACCAACCTTTTAATTATGTAACGTATTTAATGCATCAGTAACTTTTTTGTAATTCAATGTAATTAACCTGTGACTTATGTTGAAACCATCAATTTGTGGAAAATTCCTTATTATCCAATTATTTATTAAAAGTGACTGGAGGTCATTTCATCGAAATAGAGTCGATATCGGTCTTCATTTTTCACGATGTTTGAGATATCTTTTTACACAAGTTACACTAGTTGTGATCTACTGAATTATGATAGAGAAAATGTGCTATCATTCGCGCATGAGTTGTTAAAAATGATTTCATTCGAATCTTATTAAAAAATACAGAGTGCGTCAGAAAATTGTATAGATACAGTATTTAACGGGTCATAACTTTTTAATTTGTATTCCTTTTCAAAGTGTAACTAATTAGAAATTATAAGTAGACCAAGATTAACTTAAAAAAAAATTTTTTTTTTTGAAGTACTATTGTAAGTATGGAAATGCAGCAGAAATACAAAAACAACATAGCAGGAAGTTTCAGGCAAATCCACCTATGCGACTTACAATTCATTGGTTAAAAAATAAGTTTGAAACGAATGGATGTTCATAAAGAACGTTCCGGAACCGCAATTGAGCAAGAATGCGCCACAAAAACAAACGAAATGTTTGTTGAAGTTTGTGAACCAATAGCTCACCGTTATAATCAGTGTATTGACCAGAACGGTCATAATGTTGAATATCTGCGGTAGGAGGAACGGTTATACATTTTATGTAGATTATTTTACAAGTTAAATATTAATTATGAATGAAGAAAAACTGGAGTTATAATCATTCAAACTATGTATACATTTTTCTGACACACCTTGTATATTCATTTCTATTTTCAGTATAATGTTTCTATTACAGTTTGTAATATTTCCTGAAAATGCAGCGAAATTTGACTAAAAAATCTGCATATTGTAATCTAAAAACATTCTGAAATTTTTGGAATAAAATAAAATATTTAGGAATTTTCATGCTATTTTTACACAAATGCATGCAAATATTACAGGGGGGCTTGTGGATTTTTTTCTACAGTTACAGGTAATTTCGAGGTTTTCAGGATACAAGGTGGTCGCAAATAATATATTTTTCAATAGCACTACAAATAATGTGAATTTCTTTAAACTTTGCTAAACAGAGTACAACCAACCGACTGAAAAATGTGTCCAGACTGGGGATCGAACCCAGATACTTTGGTATAGCGCACCAAGTGCTTTACCAATTAAGCCATCCAGACGACATCCAGTCTGGCATTTTTCACTAATGTACGTTGGCAGGGCTGCAACCTCTCAGTGCAAGATGGAATGTCAACATGAGCACACTATTCAGTGGCGTACATGAGACAAATAAGTTCCCAGCTTCGGAAAAAAAATTATGGCGTAGTTTCAGTCCTGCAGAAAATTTAATTTGAAACTTAAATATATATATATTTTTGTAAATTTGTTATTGTTTATCCGATTTCCTTCGGGAAAAAAATCTTCACTTAAAACATGAGTTCAAACATGTTCTTTACATCCATGAATTTCAAGAGCAATTCTTTCAGTATCTCTCTAAACTGTAAAAAAAAGACAACTGTTTCTTAATATGCGCAACTATAAAACAATCAGGAACAAAAATATGCAATAACTTCTTCCAAGTTACCCATGATTCCGAAGAGTGTTCATTATCTTTAGAAACAACAGAAACCAAAATATTTTTTTTAGATTTAAAGAAACATTTATAAAATGATAGTTTATTTTTTGCTGCCACCCATTTTCAGATATGTTTCCAAGTAGTTTTTATAGTGTATTAATCAGTTTTCTCAAACCAAAATGTCGTTCACTAGGATGCTATCAATTCTCAATAAAATATTTTCAGCTTCGTAACTGAATCTGTACATACAAGAGTAACAAACTGGTATGAATTTTAATGTTGACGTTAATGTTGTTAATTTATTACATTTGTCTATAAAACTAAAACACATTTTTAACCAGGAAAATGTTTACTTGAGAATTGATAGCATCCGAAAAAACTATATTCTGAACTCGGAAACGTTTTCGAAAGTCAGTGGCAGCAAAAGAAACTTTGCTTTTAGGTAACTTTCATTACAAAAAGCTACCTATTGCAGCCGTTCGGGGGAAAAAGCAATTCCAAAGAATTTTGGTATATTTTCAGCGATCATGACGTCCAGATCCCCAAACCACTCTCCCTTCAAATGTTGATATATATATATCACATACGTCATACTGTAACTATCTTATTTATAAACCGATTAGGATGTGACTGAGTATGTGTATAGGGCATACCAAGGTCTCGACCGAGTTCGTTGGCGAGTTTCTTGGGCCATCTTGTTTCAAAATTGCGGCAAGTTAATACTTTTTTTTTAATTCGAACAAATGTATAAAAAAATATAAATTGAGAAAGTTGTTTTCGTTAAGTGTTAGATCGTGATACAAGGATTCCGGAACATTTTTTGTTTTGGCTTTATCTTAAAAAATGGCAGAGATACGGCAGTTTGAAATTCTAGGGTGGATAACATTTTGAAACAATCTGATTTTTGTTATGCTGTAACTCTCATGCAGAAATTCCCATTCAAATTCACTATTAACGAAAACCGGGATTGAATCTTCTATAATCGGTTTCCAAGCAATTTAGCTTCGGGTGTTTGAGTAAAATGAGTTGAATTCTTAAAAACATGGACTATGAAAGCTACCTTCTCCTCCTTGTACAGGCCGGAAGGACTTTTTTAAATGCTTCTGAAAATATATTGGTTTCTTAAGTTTCTAACTTTAAAGAACGGTTTTCGGGATCGTGAGTTACTTGGAAGAGAATATTTAATTGTTTCGTTCGTGGTTATATTATATTTTCCTAGATTAAGAAACATCTGTGTTTTCATTGTGTAGATAATCGGCAAAACGTATATAAGATTGAATATATCCGATGATTTTCGGCAATATAGTGTATCATAATCGGGTATGTATGCTTTTACGATACAAAATTGATATTACTATAAATTTTCTGAAGTGATTTATTCATATTATATAAAATTTGCAATAGATACTTTTAGGTAGCTTTCAATGCAAAAAAGTATAAAGCTACCTATTGCAGCCGTTCGGAGGAAAGCAGTTCCGGAAAATTTCGATATATTTTCACCGATCATGACCCCCAGACCCCAAAACCACCCTCCGTTCAAATGTTGATTTATATATATATATATCCATATATATATATATATATCTGACCTATGTCATACGATAACGCCCGTATTTATAAATCAATTTTGATGAAACTAATTGTGTGTATTAAGGTCACTAATGTCTCGACCGAGTTCGTTGGCCAGCTTGGTCCGCCATTTTGTTTCAAGATGGCGGCCATTTAAAAATTTAAAACTAAAATAAATATACAAAAAAGTTAAAAATTCAAATTTATTTTTTAATTAAGTGTTAGGCCTTGATACGAGGATTCCAGAGCATTTTTTGGTTTACCTCTATCTTAAAAAATGGCTGAGATAGAGCAGTTTGAAATTCTAGGGTGGCTGACATTTTGAAACAAGACAGCACATTACAAAAATTTTCATTGTTGTAACACTTTTTCCAAATATACGCATAAAACTATATATTCATATCCGTTAGCGCCAAATTCTCGCCAAACTTGGCGACATTTTGCGAAATATCGCCAAATTTGGCGACCAAAATAAGTTTTCATAAATGAAGCCAATTTGGTTATTGCTCAATAATTTGGCGAATTTCTTATTCAAATTCAGTATTAACGAATCTTTTGTAAACGTTTTCTTTGCATTTTAACTTGCTGTTTTCGTGTAACATTAGCTAAAATTTTTAAACGAAGATACAGGAAAGCTACCTTTTCCTCCCGGTACAGGCCGGAAGGACTTTTTTATTTCAGCGAGAAATGTATTTTTTGAGATCTCAAATTTTATTATAAGCTTACAGAATACATGAAGTAAAATTATCATACATAGTTTCTTAGTCCTTGATGCATCGTTGAATGTTTATTGACACAGATTCACATACAAAATATAGCTAGGTAGTAAAATAAAAGTTTTTTTTTTATATTTTTTAAACACAAACTATTAAATTTAATAAAACATGTAATTAAAAAATGTTCAGTTACTAAACTTTCGATAAAAATATATACTCTGTTTTTATTTTTCTAGGAAATTTTAATTAACTTATGTGATGTGTAATGAATCAAGAAAAAGTTAATTTTGTCCAATCTTTAATAAGAAAAATCACGAATATTAATATTTAGTTTATCATATTTAAAGTGATTTGATGCTTCTAATAATATAATTATGTAATTCAATTATTTTAGAATATTTTATATATTTTTTAATGTAATGGATTAGATATCTCCTGTAAAAATGCAGATAATCATAAATATTCATGAAATTAAAAATTTTTACACATGCTGTTTTAATTAGACTTTACGGTTAAGAACACATTAAAACGAAGTAATATTATCGTTACATATATTTTTAATTACTCAGAACTGCACGTAGGATATTTTTTACTTATACTCTTAGGTGTTTTTATTCCTTCAGATTTCCTTTTTAATTTTGGAAAAATTTAAAAATAAATAAGATTTTGCATAATTGTCTAACCATGTATACATTTTCTATATTTTTTAATTAGTTTTTTAATATAAAGCTGGAAGTCTTAAGTAAAGGTTACCACATATTTTCGGGCTAAGCAATTAACGCATGTTTTCTTTTTTAAATAAATCCAACATTGAGAAGGGGAAATTTAGATATATACATATTTCGGAAATTAATTTTCACAAATTTACAATACAAGAAAAACCCCGCAAAGATGCGCCGAAATATATATACATATATATTGTTTTAATTAAAATTTTTAATGGAAATTGTGTAAGAAAATATATTTATTAAGACTTCTGAAATTTTTCTAAGGATTATTATTTTTATTTTTTCAGTTTTTTCTGTTGTATAAGGTACATTTAATTATGAATATTATTTAGCAAAGCACAATTGTATGAGTGGATTGACATAGCAATTTACGTTTTAGATTCTTCATAGGTAGATTTTACCATGAAATATTTCACAGATAGTTACTAGAAATGGTACCAATTAAAGGAATTAAAATTCGAATTAGTAAATTATTTTTTTAATTGAAAATAACATGTATGTTGACATAAAGGAATTAATTGATTGTGCTGTGCATAAATTAATCCTTTAATATATTTTAAACATACGAATAGGAAGTATATTTTAACGATATGAAAGTGTAAACGTTTAAGTTAAAGATTTTATCAACGTTGATATAAATCTAAATAACAACCATTTCCTAAATTACAGTTTTATTGATAACTCACATATTTTGGCATATTTGAAATTAAAGTTTTAAAATTGCAATAAGTATTTTTTTAATGTATTTTTAACTCGTTTAAAGTATTTTGAAAACTCGATTAAAATATTTTCATTACAAATAAATCTGTTAAACATTTTTATATAAAGCAGTTGCTTTCTAAGCCAATTATACAGATTTCATTTCGTTTTGTTCGTCTATCAATACTTAAAATATTGCAACAAGCAACATTTGATGTGATATCGAACTATATTATACTTTTAAACCAACTTAAAAAGAGTTTCCAAGAGCAAATAGTTTTTCCAGAGAAGAATAAAAAAATATATCTAATTGAACAAATATACGTTTGTTCTTTTTTACGTGTACCAAATAATGTTTTTTACACATATTTCATATAAACAAAGCATGTTTTTCAGTCTACTTGCTCTTTCTTTTAACTTTGCAGCTAAATAAAAATAATATATTAACATTATTAAATAATATTATTAAAATATGAAAAACATATATAATAATTATAAAATATTATTTAACACTTTATAAAATTAATATATTGTGTATATAAAATGAAATATATAATTTTATAAAGTATATAATTCATTAATTATATACTTAATTAGAATTACACATACTTTATATTTTATAATTATTTATTATTATATATATAATATTATATCTTTTTAATATTATAATATTTACCTAATTCTAAATAATTTTAAAAGTCTTTAAAAATTATATGTAAAACAAGATACCTACACCAATCATACAAGCTACATTTTATTTTGTGATTCCAACAATATTTAAAATATTTCAACAAGCAATATTTAATGTGCTATCAATCTCTATCATACTTTTAAACTGACCCATAAAAAACCTCCAACAGCGATTCATTTTTTATACATGAGATAGAAAGTATAGGTAATTGAACAAGTAATAATTTTATTTATTTTATTTCATGTAAACGGAGTACGTTTTGCAAGACATTTGTTTTTTATGTAACTTCGAAGGTATATCTGAATAATTTTTAAAATCTTCTAAAATTTGTACATAAAGCAATAACTATCTGCAAGAATTATACCGGTTTCGTTTCCTTTAACATTAATTATGTTGGAACAAGCATAACTTAATGTTCTATCCACCCATACTGCTATTTTAAATTTACTCAACAAAAGTCTCCAAAAGCAATTATGTTAGAGGGTCTAAAAGTATACATGTAATTGAACTAAAAATTATCTGATTTTTGTTTTGATTTCGTGTAAACACCGTACGTTTTTCAATATTTTTGTTTTTTTCTATTAAATTTGAAATTATATCTAAATAATTTTTCAAAAATCTGTTAAAAATAGTTATTTGCAGCAGTCGTACATGCATTTAATTTTATGCTGCCAACATATTTAAAATATCGAAAAGAGCAACATTTAATGCGCTATCAATCTCTATTACTTTTTCTTTAATTAACTCATTAAAAGTCTCCAAAAGCAATTAATTTCTTTATATTTCATTTAAAACAACATACATGTTTTACACAAAACATACGCAAAACATACACAAAACATACGCAAAACATACACAAAACATACACACAATATACACATTTTTATTTAAATTCATGTGAACGAGAATATATTATTTGAATGAATGAAGCTATTTTTATGAATTCGTGCTTTGGAAATGTTAAGATTGTTAAATGCTATGTATTTTTAATAATTTTTAACTTTTACTTGCAAATAATTGTTAAAGTGTTTGATAAATTTGTTTCAGTTATATTTAGTTAATTTCTAAACAGTGAAACTCCATTTATACGATAAATGTCTACTAGATGCAATCTGAAACTGCTTAAATTCAGATAATAAGAATTATCATAAAACAAGAACAAAAAACAATGCGTCAAGCATAGAATATGCAACACTTTCCACCGCTTCCAAACAAAACTTCACCGTTTCATAAATTGAAAGATTATATCTAAGTAAACAATTTAAAAAATTCATAATACATATGAAAACTCAATTTCAGGACTTAACATCAATAATCGGAAAAATATTCGAATTATTTTTGTGAAACTCTGTATACAATCTATAGATTTGTATATATACTACATAATATGCTAAAATTTAGTTCAGTTACGAAACAAATAGCACAGCTGAAAATTCCCTTTCAGCAATTTTCGCCAATAAACGGGAATGTACACCAGATCTTTTGTGCTGCACTGTATATGATCTATACAATTTACATACACTAAGTAATAGATAAAGAAATAGTTTAAAACGCTTACCACAACTGAAAACGCTCTTCTAGCAATTATTGCTAATAGAAAAACTGTAACAGTATATTAAATAGTAAAGTATATTTTGTGTGTCCCTGTAAATGACCGATGAATGCTCTGCACACAATATTCTATAGTAAGCCTCTTGTAGTGCACTTCAATGATATATATCAATTCCAATATGTTTAATATAGTATAACATCATTAAAATACACCGCAAACGAATTTTCTCCCTTAGACCGTAATGTAATAGAATTCTTTTGAGTGTCTCTGGAAACGAACTGTAAATGCTTCACATTTACTTTTCAGTACCGAACATGCTTTATTGAAACTCAATAACATATATAAATTGCAGGGTAATCCCAGTATAATTATATAAGTTACAGCACAGACAGACAAACCGAATTCATAAACACATTTCAATGGTGATGGGAAGTGTTAAAACGGTTAAATTTTAATATAAAATAAATTCCGAAAAATATTGTTGTTCAATAAAAAGAAAGACCTGGTGTATTTTAAAAACAACATAATTTTTACAATAAAAAATAAAATAATTCAATATTGTACTCAGATAGATTTAGAAGTATCAATTACTAAACAAATTTATTTGTTTTCTTTGTAAAGAATTCCCTTTAATTGTGAGAATATCCTAGTGAGTGGGAAAATCGCCCTGAACCAGGACAACTCTTGTAAGAAACCTTGGCCGGTTAACATTACTAAGATATTTTCTCACGTCGGTGTATTTTTTTAGAGTGATGGTAGTCCAAAAGTTCTTTTGTGCTTAAAAAAAGGTTTCGAACAATGAGACCTAGGATTGCCATTTACGAAGCAAAAGCCTAAGCACATGTCGACCACTGTGGTTAAAATGTCACCCTGCTGAAATTGAAAGTTCAACTTCATGTTTTCCCCTTTAGGAACCAATCTCTAACTTAGTCTAAAGTGACATCAATTTTCTACTATCTAAGTGGCTGAGTTAAATCCCTCTTTGAGTTTGTATCTCCCGATTTTGGTAGCCATGAAAAAAGAGGAGAATCTGGGAAATTCAGTTCCTGAATGTTGATAAAAAGTGTAATAGCTCTTCTTTGCATTGTGACGGAGACAGGATAGAGATCGTATAAGTACACCATGCGCCATTGCTAAAATTCGTACAAAGTCCAGCGGCTTGACATAAGCGCTGACTTGAAAGTGAAATGATAACTAGTGTAGTGCAATGGGCCTATATAGACTAGTCGCGATCCAGTGAAGGATCTCCAAGCATCAAAGACTGTCCGTTACTGCAAACCTTTTAAATAGACAATTCTAAGCGATAGAGAAAAGAGCAGAGTTTATCTTTAGATGTTTGCTGACAGCTATTAAGCTGTGACTCAGACAATTGACACAGATCAGAACTTTCTTAATATATAAGGATATAATGTCAAGCGAACCCAACTAACTTTTTATTATGAATGTAAACCAATTTTTTTATATAATGCAGAAGTTTAAATTGAATCAATAAATTCTAACTTTTGTTTGAAAAGAAAAAATGAGAGTCTGGTCTAACGCTTCTATCTATTTTATAGATGGACATTCCTTGAAGATTTTACATTCTGTAGATTGCGTACTACCTGATTTTGCAAATCTTTAACATAAAGGAGAAATTACCCTACCATTTTCTTTATTTCGCCTACCAAATAAACAAAATTTTGGACATTGCTTGCTTTTCACTTAAAAGTCCACTTTCAGTATATAAATGAATTCTTCGGCTTTCCTTAGAATATGAGAATAGAAAAATATAGTTTATCTGCAGTTGTTGAAATATCGACTTAGAATTACAAAAATATAGACTTCTAAAATTACAGTTAAACATTAATTTTAATGTTAGTTTAAATATGAGTTTCAAGAGAAACATTGGCATATTATCTATAAATTTATAATTCATAGAAAGTTATAATTTTACGAACAACTGAATACAATTCTATTTCCAATATGTGTTTCAGAAAGTGTTTCATTAGTGTTCCAAAATCACCGATAATGACAACAATGAGATATAAAATGAATGTGGAATATTGTTCTGCATCAAGTAGAGTATCCGGATTTTCGTCAAACCCTACCCGACTAGCGGTTTTGCAATATTTGTTTTTTTGCTGTACGAGTTGGTTCTAGTTGGTTCGACTTCGGGTTAAGTTCTGCGCTTTACGAGTCGGATTTAGTAACCTGTTTTTTAAAAAAAAATGTCTATAAAACATTCAAAATGAAGAACTATCCATTTGAATATAAATAAGAACATATATGTTCATTTTTCAACATAAAAGATAAAATTGATAAAAGATATAATTACAGAGCATATTTTATAATTGCAATAAAATATGCATTAATGCATTAAAATATGGGTTGAAATACGTCGGGGTCGAGTTTAGTTTCGGGTGGATTTCATATAGAATTTTCGGGTTCTTGATGGGATAACTCGACATGTGCTGGATTCTAATGTGGATAACGATACAGGATTGCTGCAAAAACACAAAAAGTAAGAAACATTCTCTTTAAGTCGCTTTTATTTTTTCTTAAAAGGTAATTTTCATTTAGTTTGTCTGCTCTAACAGATTTAATAAGCACAGCGCCATCTGTCGGTGTTATTTTGATCTAAAAAAGGAAGCGCAGTAGCAAAATTCTGACAACGCATATTAATGTCCTGCAAGAATAATTTCGTTCCCTCACCGTCTACATGTTTTTGAATTTCAAGTGCGTTAAATATACTTCGGGACACCCTGTATATGAAAAGTATTTTAATCAATTATTATTATTTGTTACAGTTTATTATGTCGTTCTGTAAAACGTCTATTATTTTACTGAAAAAGAAAATCAAAATAGATGGTTTTGTGTGCTTTCAGCAAAACTTTTGAAACGGAAATACTACGAAAAGGATCTCAGAAAAGACATTTCATTTATCATCGGATAAAAGATTTATTTACAGATATGTTGGGTATAAAAATGTATGATATCCATCTCCAAGATCTAAATCAGGATTAGGTTATTCTTTCGTTTAAAATTGAAAACTTCAGTATGAAATATAGATATAGAAAGAATAAAAGAAAGTTGTGTTTCAGAAAATTTATTTATACAAGGACGAAAAAAATATTCCTTACTTAAAGGAATATTACTTGTATGTATATATATTTTTTTGGATTGATTATGAACTAACGGACTCGCACGGCGTTGTCCGGGATTACCGTAAATATACCTAAAATTAATTTAAATATAATATACAAATGAACCTAGTGGTGGCAGTCCCACTGCCTTATTATAAACACACACAAAAAATATTTCATTATAAAACATACACAATGTTTAATTTATTATAAAACATACACAATGTTTAATTTATTATAAAAGACACACAATGTCAAGAATACAACTGACTTAGCTATTAATACCAGATAGCTTTGATTAATACGTATTATATACCGGCAAAAATTGCTGGATTGCCACGCCAAGCAAAATATCGCCAGTTTGGTGCCAAAAAGAAACTCCGGTGCGTCTGCGACATCTGTACCCAGAATTGTTTCAAAATTCTGACTTAATATGAGCCTAATTCATAAAATCGTAAACAAATCGAATAGTTAATGAAATTTAAATCATAAAAGTAACGCTGTTGAATTTCTTATTTCTGGGATTTGAAATAATCCATATATTAAAAACTCTTACAATGTTTTTCGATACAGCAATTGACCAGTAATTCTGAATATTGGAATCCCCACACTTTCGGAGGTGATTTTTTGAAATTTTTGAAATTTTCTCTTTATTTTTTCTCAATTTTTTTTCTAATGACATTTAAGTTAAAACTTAAAAAATATATATAAACATTTTACAAATTACACAGAAATAATTTTTTAAAGTGAAAAATAGTCAAAATTATATGAAAAATTGACATTTGTGCAAAACCTGATAACTCAAAATCAAAATCAATGCATTCACATTTTGCAAATTGCATAGTAAAGTGAATAATTTTCTCTAGGACATAGACTAGTCGCATTATAATAGCATCTCTATCGCAGAAGCTATGGCACTTGAAGTACTAATGTAATGAAAAATTCTTAAAAATTCTTACAACTTTTTAATTTATACCAGTGTAAATATAAAACTAATTAATATATCATCGTGATTGTAGTGTATTCTCTCAGTAAACATTTGTAAAATAAGTAAAAAAAAATTCAAGGCATTTCATGCATAATTTTTTGCTATAGGCTATTTTGCGTACAGTAAAAATCTGAAAAACTTCATTTTCAGAAAAAGCTAAAAATAACTTTTAAAAGCGATTCTTGCTATAAAAATAATTATTATTCCTTAAAGGTTTAATTATATACTTCATGTATTCTCTTGAACATATAATCCAATTTAAATGCTAAATCTCGAAAAACAAGAATATAAACATACATTTCAGCTTACAACCGGTTTGCAGAACGATATTTCCGGTTGTAACATTATTCAACAAGCTGTAGTGGATGTGACTTTAAACGGCTGTAACTCGGGTTCTAATTCAGATACAAACACAATTAAAGCAGAATTCGATAGATAAAAGATCGGATTTCAATATTATTACAAAAGAAAAATTGATTAATTTTATCGAAAATGAAGTTTTAAAGGTGTGTGAATACTTTATAAAAAACACATAATTTTATTGTGTTTGTTTATTTTTTAAAAATAAGCATTAAGAATATATTTATACTTTTAAATTCTTCTAGAAATTTTAGTAAATATATATGTAATCAAGATTAATGTACAGTTTATATACTTACAGCATCAACAAGACTTGGCGAATAAGGGAGCAAAATACATTTAATTTATAACTAAAAGGTTTCCCGATCACTTTGTTACGTTACTTACAATATTGATATGCAATGCGGCTATGTAAATAGATAAGCAGAAACATTAATTTAGACTACATTGCCATTAGATATGCTTTCTTTTTCATTCCATTAGCAAAGTGTTTACTGTGTTTTACATTACACAAATGAGTTTTTCGACCTGTTATTATTATTTCTAAATTATGACCAGATTATGGAAACAAAAGATAATATTTGACTGAATAAACGTTCTTGAATATTTCAAACTTTTATATTCCCAGACTAATATTCACATATGTCTAGAAGTTTTTTAATGGTTAAGTATATTATATTCTTAATTCTAATTTCTAAAAGGTAAGTAAACACCATAAAATTAAGGGAATATTATACTTTTGCCAGAAACGACAATGTATTAAAAAATATATTATTTTAACTTATCATAGTTTTAAGAAACATTCTGATCTTGATTAAACTATCACAGTACAGGGTGAAACCCCCAGTTATTGACATCTAACCAGTAACTGACACTTCAGAAGAAATCTAACTCAAATAAGCATTTTCTTATAAAATTTTGCAAAGTAATGACATTTAGGGGTAACTTAGTTGCCTTAACTGTTATAACTTATATTTCAGCTATTGGTTTTTCAAAAAAAAAAAAAGGATTGAGTCAGTTACTGGAGATATTGACCATATTTATGACAAAAAATAATTTTCCGTAATACAAAAAATATTTTTCAAAATTTTGTCAACAATAATTTTTTAATGCATCTTTACTATACTTTCAAAAACCAAGAAAAGTATAAAATAGATTTAAAACTTTGTAATAGTGATTTGAACAAAAAAAAAATCACTAAAGTGTCAGTGAATGGGGGTTTCACTCTATTTAATTGTTTGAACTAATTGTTTGAATTAATATTTTAGTACCGAATAATGTTAATCAATCATCCCGATTGCTTTTCAACTTTACTGGAAATAAAACTCTGATAATTTCGAATAATATTTTTAAATGAAACTATTCATTCTTAACTCTTGTTTATAATAATTTTAAAAAAATGGGTACTTCTCCATTATCCCGTCGACCACTTGTCATAACAAAAAACTATCGCCAAACTATAGGATTTAACGCCAAAATGCAGTCCCATTCACTTGATTTCAGAAGCATTAAACGTGTTTGGTATGTCATCAATTGGTTTTTTATTCGACATTTACTTGTACTTTTCATTATGTTTTACTGATTTATTAGTTATTTCGTTAATTTAAATAACAATTGCGTCCTTAAACGGCGGTGCCATGATATTAAAAGAGAAGAAGCATTGAAAAACTGTTGCAATGCATAGTTACGTACATTAGATCAGCTTCGATTGACGTCACAAACATTTATTCACCAGCCGAGAGGGAGAATTAAGAAAAGTAATGTAAATGAAAAAATATCCAAGATTCTTTTTCTGTTTTCATTAAAATATTCTAAATTTATTGTTTAAGCTTAATAAGTTGACACATTGGAGAGTGGGACCTTTCCGAATTTCTTGTATTTATTTATTTATTTATTTGTTTGTTTTTTGAGATTCCAATGGTAAACATTCTTTCATTTGTTTATTTGGCGTTGCAGTTTGGCGATAAATTTTGTTATGAAAAGTTGTCGACGGGATAATGGAGAAGTACCAAAAATTGTTTTCGACTAAATCACACCTAAAAATGAATTTGATAATCGAAGCTCCATTTAAATATGTTGAAAGTCAATATATGACACAATTACGCTATGCATATGTAATACGCACATCTTTTCGGAAGCTTTAGGCCTAAAATGTAGGGTTAGCCAGTATACAAGAACAGATAAGGTAGTTACTAACGGAATACTCTGTATGGAGCGCAGCATATGCTTTTACCATGCCAATGAATACAACACGAAAATTTCGTGATTAAATCTTTTGAACATAGATAGTCAAAAAATTTAGCTAAATGCTTCTACATGTACTTGCTGTGGTTTCTGTATCATAAGGTATGACAATAAGGTTAAGAAAATATGATCATAAACAAAAGATTTTTACATAAATCAGGCAAAATGCTTTATATTCCTTTGAAGTAATGTCTATCGTTTGGAATGCAGAGCGATTTTAATTTCTGAAAAGTCCTTTTTAACACTTTCCAACAAAGTTGAAAAGTGTTTATGAATTCGGTTTGTCTGTCTCTCGGCCGTCTGTCTGTCTGTCCGTTCTCTAACTCACGTAAATAGACTCAGATTGGCATGCAATTGATATATGTTATTGATGTTTACTATGGCAAGTTCGGAATTGATAATGAAGTGTGTAGCACTTATAGTTTTTTTACAGTAACACTCAAAAGAATTCCGTTACATTACGGTCTATGGGAAAAACCATTTGCGGTTTACTTTAATGCTGTTACACAATTTAAAACATATTGAAATTGATACACATCACAGAGGTGCACTACAAGAGGCTTGCTATAGAGTATGGTGTGCATATAGCACTTATAGTTCCTGTACAGGGACACTCAAAAGAATTCCTTTACATAATGGTCTTTGGAGAAAAATTGTTTGGGGTTGATTTTAATAATGTTTCACTATTTCAAGCATATTGAAATTGATATATACCACTAAGGTGCATTACAAGAGGCTAACTGCACAATATTGTGTTTATAGCATTCATCGTTTATTTACAGGGACACACAAAAGAATTCGATACTGTCTGTTAACAGTAATTGCTGGAACTGAGTTTTCAGTTGCTGAACGCGTTTTTAAATTTAACTCCATTTTCTTTTAATTACTTCGTGCGTATAAATTCTATAGATGATATACTGTGCAGCATAAAAGTTCTCAGAGCACATTTCCTTTTATTGACGAATATTCCAGAAGGGGAATTTTAAACTCTGCTACGCGTTTCCTAAGTGAACTAAAATTTAGCATTCTGTGTAGTATATGTAAAAATCTGTACATCATATACACGACTGCACAAATGAATTCGGGTATTTTCCCGAATATTGTTAATAATTTACGAAATTGGATTTTTAAATGTTTTATGTTTTTTTCCAAATTGTTTACTGAGAAATCATCTTTCACCTTATTAAACGGCAAAGATTTGTGAAAGTATTTTGTAAGGGTTGGAAAGTGTTACATAATCTATACTTGACGCATGATTTTTCGTTTTAGTTCGATATCACACGAAGAACCCTCGTCACATGGCTTCGGATATCTAGATCAATAAATGGCTCTCGATTTAAATTTCATTTCAAATGTGCAAACAGAAAAAATCTCTTTAGCAACATTCGAATGCTGGGTCATTCCATGGTAACTTACGTTACATTTAGAATAATTAAATTCAGTAATTTTAGTATTATAACACCAAAAGTTATTCATAATGTAAAGTTGATGTGATTTGTTAATTAAACCTATCCAAAAGAAAAAATGCATGAGAATTACTTAAATTTAGTGCTATTTCTTGAAATCTGCAAATTATATTTACTATGGTAACTTACGTTACACTGAAAAAAAACGTAAGTTACCATAATAAATTTAATTCCCACTGTTCAATAATACCACTAAATTTGGGTAACTTTCATTCAAATTTCGGTTTGGATAGGTTTAATTAAAAAATCACACCAACTTTACATTTTGGATATTTTTAGTGCTATATTACTAAAATTACTGAAATCAATTATTCTAAACGTAACGTTAAGTTACCACGGAATGACCCTGCTACAACTACTCTACGGGCCATAAATTTTTTAAGAGGAAGAACGAATGTTAATGATTTTTTTCTTTTCAAAGCTATAAGACGAGTTCTCTTTCTACGCTATCGAAAGAGGACTTTTCCCGGAATTTTCACGTATTCTACAGTTGTTGTCAAAGATGCATTGCAATCGACATGCATCATTTCGAAGGAAAATATAGCATCAACCCTGAATTAGATCTTCATCCTAGATTTATCATTCCTGAATCATGAATAGCATCAGACCTGAATTAGGTATGAATCTTTTGTTCATGAACATCAAACTTCAATGTCATACCTTGCATAATCAAACGCGTGCTATTTACCGCTGCTTCATCTGCCAAAAACAGAAAAAAACTTTGAATTTTTCTTAATATAATTTACTTAACTGGTTAATGTGAAAACGTACCAACTAAATATATATCCTGTACCTTTATTAGACTAGCATCGTACAACTATAACAGTAAAAACATGCACAGTTAAAAAAATTATTATATGCACTTCACAGATACGAAAAGTTTGAAAATGTGCACATTGCTGTTCATCACTATTATTATTGTTGCCACTGATGTCTTCAATAAATAATATCATCTTCACTTTCCCCAACTTGTTTATGTTAGTCCAAAGAGATATTCCTTTACTTCTTTGAAACACTTGAAAGGTCACGAATCAATTTACAGCTAGAGTTTGGAGATTATTCCAGTTATTATTTAACTCTTTCTTAACTAGTGCCGCTTGTTATTGAAATTCATGGTCACATCAAGGCTTCGACCGGCGGTAATAACCGTCAACTATACATACCGGGTGCGTCAAAAGTTCGTTAAAACTTTAAAAATTCATTGAAAAGAAAGAAATCCTGCTACAAAATTGCGTTTCGCAGGCATGGGATTTTTTTATAACAAAAAAAAAATTGGTTCAAAAGTTCCTATAGATGGCGTTGAAAGCATAATATGCAGCAGCTTCATGCAAATCAGGTTGTCAAGAAAACCCCTGAATGCACACATATTCTTCATTCGATGCCAGCAGTATGCTATCGTTATCAGATCAAGAGCTGTTTGTTAAACTCCTTTACAAGAACGGGGAATCGGCAACTGGTGCATTACGAAAATTCTGAACGGCAAAATGACTGAAGACGAGAAAAGCGCTCGTTTCATGTGCTGGGATACTGAAACTTGTCCGACGCTTCGCTGAAATGGGTCTTTTACTATAAGCCTAATTTGCATACATCTGCTTCATATTAAGCATGCAAGTGCCATCTATCGGTAAATTTTTTAACCACAACTTTTTTCTTATTAAAAAAATCCGATCTCCTTCCAATTCCATTTCTTCAAACCGCAATGCAATTTTTAAGCATCATTTGTTTATTTTTAATGATTTTTTAAAGTTTTAACGAACTTTAGGCGCACCCGGTATTATCCATGAAGTAATTGGATTATAAAATAGAAGAAAGCCTGCATATTTGTTGTTTGAAGCTTATAACAGGACCACCCCAGAGGTAAAGAACAGTGTTTTTAAAAAGTAAAAAGGATGTAAAATGCTAGAATAATAGATTTTACGAAGGACCCAATTTAGTTAAAGTTACATGCCTTTTGCCCATGAGAATGCAATTTTTGATAAAGCGTGCGTCCAAAATAATTTGTAAGTAACATTGTTTAAATGAAGAAAATGTTTTTACTGACATAAAAATAAAAATCGGTTTTACTAGTAAGAATTAAGATTACAAGAAATACTGTAAGATATATTTACATGTAGAAAGAAAAGAGGAGGGGGGGGGGTCCATCTAGAATTTTAAATTTGTAAATAATATTGTTTAAAAGACATATTTTAAAAAAGGGGGGATTTAATTGAAACGGGTATTTATATAGAAAAAAAGGAGGGGGTTATAAAAATAATTATGCTTCGATAAATAAAAATCAGACATAACAAACAGCCGACTATGGGACTAACACTGCAAATTATTGATAACGATTCAGGATTTTCTTTTTTAAAGGCAATATTGTTTACGTGTGTGGTTCCATTGTGGTCTTATTTAAACAAATTTAAACTTGCGGCTTACTCTTTCATTTAATAGAACCAGACTCAGTATTAATTCTCATATGCAATCATAGCATCTTACAGCTGATAATTCCATCGAATATTTGATACTTTTTTCGTTGATGAACTATCTTAAAGAGAGAGTTAAACTTCGGGGCAAATCACGTACTTTTTTAACAGCATAGTGCAGCTGAATAACTGAAACTGTCGTTCATGAACGGAAGGGTTATACGATTTTTAATCGAAGCCGGATGATAGAAACATGTTACACTGTTTACTACACAAAATCTGAAAGTATAGTGGAAACAAAGCAATGTATAAGACAAAAATCACAAACAGATAACGATAAATGAAACATTATCCTTGATAAGAAAATAATATTAACTCTAAGGATATTTAGATTTGTACTACAGTAGACCCGACAGTATTACAGTAGACTGCTAGTTTTTCATATGTCTCAAAAATAATACTATATCAATCGAAACTGCCAAGTATTTTCCTTTATTTTCCATTATCATGAATCGTATTCTCAATCATAAATTTTAAAAAGAATGTTAATATGCGTGTGTTTACAGACAAACATAAAACACTTATTTTATGTTACCATCTTTCGTAGTTCCCATTTAATGTTAACTGTTATACCGCGGTTTTTCTGTTTTATCACAAGACGCGAAAGATATAACAATATTAAATTTATTTAACTGACCTATTAAATTATGCATCATCATTTTAAAATGAACCAAAAATTTCTATTAAAATTTAATAAGAAACATATTTTGTGTTGGGCTGCAGCATGGTGAAATGATATTTTTTCCAAGAATAAAGAAGTTTTATTTGGACGGATCGTTTGACATCCGAAATGACGAACCTCATTTACAGAACTTCTTGTCTTCTTTAACCGTCATAGCAAGGATCATATCACGTTGTTTTTTGCTTTTAGAAACATTAGTGGATCTAGAATTCAGCAAAAGTCGTATTAACTCTGACGACTATCAGGTTATGCAAAAAGTTTCTCCTTCCAGGGATCCGTTTAATACACTAGTGTGCAAAACTTAAGCAACAACCACAAAATGCTAATTTCTAAACACGTGAACACTCAAACGGAAATTCTATAAACAGCAAGTGTAGAAAATAGGTACTAACCTAACAGCAAAGACAGTCGATGTGAAGTCTACTTGACATCACAAATGGTCACAATTGTCACAGTGACTACAATGAACATAAATGTGATATCTTTCATTCGTCTCATTTTTACTCTCATTTGGTCACTCCACTGAACAGTCACCATGACTGTTGCTTTTTGACGAGTCGTCAGGTGAATTTACAATGAAGTTATCTTGTGACTCTCATGTGACTGTCATTTTGACACTCCATTATAAAGTCATCATGATAGCTGTTGTGTGACGAGTTACCAAGTGACAGAAAATGAAATCGTCTGGTGACTTTTCACAAAGGAGTGCAATGATGACTTCACAATAGAGTGTCGATCACCGAAAAGTCACCATGCGACTACATTGTGACATTATTTGGCGACTCATCCCAATCCAATGCTCACAGTGACTTCAAAGTTCAGTCTTCAACTGACAGTGACTTGAGAATCACAAGGTGACTTCATTGTAATGTCACCTGGTGACCTATCACAAAGCGACAGTCACAGTGACTTTTCAGTGTTAACAATCATTTGAGAGTAATAATGAGACAGGGAAATATCCCATATTTTGATTCACCGTAGCGATTGTGACACTTCTAACCATGTGTGACGTCAAGGAGACTTCACATCGACTAGCCGTGCTATTAAGGTAGTACCTCTTTTCTACACTTGCTCTTTATAGAATTTCCTTTTGAGTACTCACGTGTTCAGAAATTAGCATTTTGTGTTTGTTGCTTAAGTTTTGCACACCAGTGTAAAAACAAAAGGAAAAGGTTATTTCTGCTCTACAATGAATATAAGAAAGGCAAATCAGGTGCCACACATAGACTACAAATCACTTTAAAAAATTACCAGAATATTGTTAAAAAACTTCATCTTTTCATATGATAAAAGTCAATATCTAAGTAAAATCTTTAGAAAACGTACAAAACACTTGAAAACTCACTTACAAAAATTATGGATTAATGGTTCTAGAATTCAGCAAAAGTCGTATTAACTCTGAGGACTATCAGGTTATGCAAGAAGATTTCCCTTACAGAGAACCGTTCAATAAAAGCAAAAGGAAAAGTTTATTTCTGCTCGACAATGAATATAAGAAGGAAAATTAGGTGCCACGCATAGACTACAAATCACTTTAAAAAAAGGACCAAAATATTGTCACAAAACTTCATCTTTTCATATGATAGAAGTCAATATCTAAGTAAAATATTTAGAAAACCTACAAAATAGTTGAAAACTCACTTACACAAATTATACCCCCCCCCCCTCCACATTTTCACACACACACACAAAGATATAGCAATATGTAGTTATGTACATGATATGTATATTTTTATGTGCAACACATAATATACTATAATTTTATTCAAATAAAAAATGCACGATACGACTGAAAATACACTTCCAGCTACTACTATCCATAGACGACATGGTACAGAAATTCTTTTGTGATGCCCTATATATGAATTTAAAAATATTACATACACTGCATAGTGTACTAAAAGTTAGGTTCAGTTGAAAAAAGCGTAGAACAGATGAAAATATACTTTCAACGAAATTGTATTTGCATTATTTTCTGCAACCTTATATATAACGTACCACATACTATACTAAAATTCAATTAAGCATGAAAATGCGTAACGCAAATGAAAACGAGTTCCCAGCAATTATCTCTCATTAGCGGTAACATATCTGAATTATTTTGTACTGCACTGTAAAAGAATATTAAATATTACAAGCACCATTTTCTATAGCAATTATGTTATCGCAAACCTTGGTAATGATATCAATTTCAGTTTTTTAGAATTAGTATGGCACCATCGTAGTTTACTTCCAAGAATCACTGCATATATACATTAACCCCTTAATCGTCGCGCCCGATAACTGTAGGCTACTTTTTTAAAATTCAGATTGCTTGATTACCACCAGTTTTATTTTAAGTAGAAATATTCGCCTTATTTAATAGGCATAATAATGCGAGAATAAAGCCAATTACACTATTTTAAAAAAACTGGTGGGAATCAAACAATCTGAATTAAACAGGCGCAACCTACGCTGCCCGTGAATGTCTCGGGCACGACGATTAAGGGGTTAAAATAATCGAATTGTGTTGTGGCCTGTAAAAGAACAACAAATGCTACACTCACTATTTTCTATTGGATACATTTTCTTGTGCAAAACAATAATCCACATCAATTTTGTAAAGTCTGTTCTAGTGTAATATAATTAGAATGTTTTGCAAAAAAATACTTCCCATAGACCAGAATATATCCGAACTATTATTCTTGTAAACTAATTATAAATACTACGTCCTCCATTTTCAATAGGGAACCTTCTATAGAAATCGTTAATAACGTATACGGACTTCGCGGTAATCCAAGTATACTTACAAAAGTTGCAGCAGGAAGACGCAGGCAAGTGACACGGACACACACGTAGATGGATTGAACTCCTAAGCACTTTCTAACATAGCTGACAATTTTAATAATAATCACTCTTGTTTTTCAAAAGACTTTATAATTTAATAGGGTTTTAACTGAAGTTTGCAAACAAGAAAAACATGTCTAAACTCTACGGGATATATATACATATATTCACTAATTATTAAACGGACGTTTTATAAAAGAACAACTCTTACCTGTAAATTTTAACAGATAGAATGTGAAACTCTTTTTTTGAATAATATTTAAAAATATTAATGACTTTTATTTATATAAATTTTATCCCTTTGTACACAACTCTCGTTAAGATTTACGTAAATATTCTCCAATAAACATTCAAAGTTTTAGTCCTTTTAATGACATATTTTGTTTGTTTTAAATTATGGGTAATTACTGAAATCATCGTGGCAAAAGATCTTTAGTTTCTGTACTTTCACAAAACTTTGAAACTTTCGACGTTTCGCAAAGATATTGGTTTATGTTTGAAAACAATGAACATCAAAAAGGTCGGAATTTAAAAATTAAAAATGACATAATGCAAAGATGAATAATTATCACGCGATGTATCTCTCATCAAGTTCCAGTCAGAAGATCACAAGAAATGTTTTCATAAATATTCTTGTAACCTTTATTGTTACATAGATTTAACCAGGACGCCTTTTATTTCAAGAATTCACAAATATGCTGGAGGTGGAAGAATTTAATTCAGTAAATTATTTAATATATTCAATGATTCGAGTATCATAGTTGAGGTTTATTCCAACAGAGCGAGAAATGTCCGGTCCAAGACTCGAACCTGGGTACCTTGGGTTGCCATGCCAATGCTCTTCCTACTGAGCTACCCAGACGATATCCTGGCTGGCATAATTCACTCATCCGACATTTTTCGTTCTGTTGGAATAAATCTAAACTATAATACCCCAACCACTGAATATGATTTACCTAGTTGAAACTTTTCTCTCTTCATTATAACTCATTTTAATTTTTTTTAAATGGGTTCAACTAATAAAGGTACGTAGAATATTAATAACTGCATTGGAAATTATGTACAGAATTTAAAATTTAATTATTTGTAAATAAATAAGCTAATATGTTATTGAAAATTATTAAAAAAAATAATAATATTTGGTAATTGATAGGACAACAGTCATGAAATCCTGCAGAATTCTGTACCGAAATTGAATGTTTTATAATATGAGGGGGTTAGAATGACAGTGGCGTAAGTAAAAAAATTTGAAAATCGAAATAAATATATTTTCATTGAACGTATATTACTTTCTGTTCAATGTGCCTATCAAATAAGTCATAGTTCACTTAGGGATTCGCTAGAGGGCAAAACAAGTTGGACCACTCAATGCAACGGCAATACAACAAATATCACAAAACACTTCATTTCTCAAATCACTAAATTTTCACTTACTCCACTGTCGTTCTAACTCCTTCAATTGTAGACTAATATTTGCTAATTAGTTTTGTACACTATTGTGCTTTTCCTGCTTTTGATATGCAATCTAATCGAATATTAATAAAGAAAATGTTTGTATGTGTGTCTGTCTGTCTATATCTCTGTTTGTTTGTTGGCGATGGCTAAGGAAAGCTATCATACGTAGAGGTCTGCAAATTTGGTTCCTGATAGACGAAGGCAGGTTACAATCCAGGTCACAATGTACCGGAGACTCAGATTTTTCATTTCCTCATAATAAGCAGAGATATTAATTAAAACCCTCATCGAGCATCATCCTATGGGCTATATAAAAAAAACCTTTTTGAATTTTTCACATAAACGTTAACATCTTCACGAATATACGAGCTATGCTTACACAAATGCACACAAATGTTGAACAGGACCTACATAGTCATTTGCTACAGTGACAGATCATTTCTACCTTTTTCTGTTACTTGAGTGATCGAAATTATTATTTTATTATTAAAATTATTATTGGCCTCCCCCCCCCCTAATTGTCCTCGCGACAAAATCTTCACTGAAAAACATGAAGTCAAACATGTTCTTTACATACTCAACGTTCAAGCCATTCCCTCACGAGTTTCAGTAAGATATTCGACGAAACGTCTGAAATTGGTAACTTGCCCTTAATTTAAGGACAACAGTATATATTCATTTTAAAATTTTAGCTAATGTTACTCCAAAACAGAAAGCTAAAATGCAAAGAACCCGATTACAGAATATTCGTTAATACAGAATTCGTTTAAGAAATTCGCCAAATTTGTCAACTATAGTCAAGTTGGCTTCAGTTATGGATACTTACTTTTGGTCGCCAAATTAAGCGGTATTTCGCCAAGCTTGGCGAGTTTGACGCTAACGGACATGAATATATAGTTTTTTGCGTATGATTGGGAAAAGGATTACAACAATGAAAGAAAAGAAAATGAACATTTAAAAACACGACATATTTTATTAAATACATTTTCTGGGTTTACTTAAAGATATTGTTTCTAAATTTTTGACAATCACACGTAAAAAGGATCGCCATTCCTGATACAGGTTAAATGATAATCAGTCACGAACACAAATAACATTTAGAAACAAGACACATTTTATTAAATACATTTTCTGGGTTTATTTAAAGAAATATTCCTGAAATTCCTTATACTTTTGATCTAAAATCAAAGTTGTAAGGAACATAAGAATTTCTTGCCAACAGTTTTGATTCATATATTAGAAAATTAAATACACGCGGTTACTGCAGTTATATCCCGAATTTTATATTATCATAGTCAGTGAAATCAAATATTTTTGTGTATTTTTGTCAATGTTTTCTGTGTTCAAAAAGTGTTCAAAAAGGAAATTTTCACTCTTGTGGTATAAACAGAGAGATATACACTCATGTTTGTGAAAATTGCAACACCATGAAGGAATTGTCAGAAATTAATGAAATTTATTCCACATATTACTGATAGTGGTACAAATAAACGATCAAATTTACAAGACAAAAAACAAAAAGAACCTCGGAAATTAGTAATTTGTGTGTCCGCCACGCTGAGCGATGAGAGCCAAAGTTCAGTCTTACTGTGTGCCCCACCAACTGTAGGAGCGAGTCGCCGACCAATGAAATCCCAGACATGCTCGATGGGAGACATATCCGGGGAATAAGCTGATCATGGAAGAAACGAAACTTGTTGTGCACTGAAGAAGGCTTGTGCAGTCTGAGAAATATGTGCACGGGTATTATCCTGCTGAAATACAGCATCCGAAATTTCGTCCAAGAAAAGGGAGAACCTCTGGCTCTACAATGTCCCTTATGTAGCGATCACTTTCGAGGATGCTCGCAATGTGCACTAGATGGGATCGACAATTATACCCAATAGCTCCCCACACCATGATGCCAGGCGTTTGTGCGGTATGACGCTGGATAAGACACTGTGAGAGTAGACGTCCCCCTCTGTAATTTCTGACGCATACTTTTCCATCACTGTACTCCAGATTGTAGTGAGATTCATCGAAAAAAGCAACTTGTTGCCACTGGACACGCCACGCGCTGTGTTGCTGAGCCCATTGAAGTCGGAGGCGTCTGTGATTTAGTGGGAGGGGAATCCTGCGTAGAGGAACCTTTGCATGCAGTTCATACTGCAGCAAACGGCGACGAACTGTAGAGCTAGATAACGAAACACCTGTAGCTGTGCTCCAACGTTGTGCTAACATACGAGAGGACGCTGTACGGTCCGTCATAGCCATGCGGTTGAGGTCTGTCTTCCCATGCCGTTGTGCTATTGCGTGCCCCACTGCCAGTTTTTCGCCTTGTTTGATTCTCCTTTGTCCATTTCTTCCAAACGGGCATCACTGTTGTGGCATTACACTGCGTGCGGGCGGCGATTTCTCGATACGAAAATCCACCTTCTCGCATACCGACAATGCGGCCTCCTACGAGTTGTTGGTATGGCTTCCTCCGCTTTCGACTATGCTTACTGACAACCAATGAAACGTTTACCGCAGACAGAGGAAGATAAATGGATTTCAATGCATATATACAGTCCTTTATATACCTGGAACAAGCGACTGATACGGGGCCGGTTCTCGTTCCACGCATGCGAAATCGGTTTGTAATTCTAATCATTTGCATGTCTTACCTCACTTTACATTTCCTGTATGTTTGGTTCAATTTGCATAATTCCTTCATGGTGTTGCAATTTTCACAAACATGAGTGTATTTAAACCTATATCTATGGACTAAATTAAAACGCTTCTTACAAAATGTACCAGAAATATTTAACAAGAAAACAAAGATTTGATTTGAAAGCAAAATCTATCTTTAAAATATGTATATGAGGTTTTTCCGGTTTCTTCCAGTTTATCTAACTTATAGCTGTAACATTTATTCTTTTGTTATCCAAATTCTTTATTTCAAATTAAGGAGCTTTTTATCCACATAAAGAATAGAGATGAATTTAAAATATTAATATTGAGCAGAGCATAAATATGGTTTCAAATATAAATTTCTTCTACCAGAATTTTTTTTTACGTACAGAATTTTTTTAGATCGTATGGAAATGAAACAAATAGATTTTGTGCGGTAATTTCATCCGTTTTAATAATGTGAAATAGGCCAAAAAAATTACATACAAAAGCAATACGGCCTCATACATTTTACTTCCCAAATAATTCCAGAAAAAAAAGGATATAGAGACAGGAAATTATGTAATTTTATAGTTTATGTTAAAAAAAAAAAAAAAAAAGCTTTGTGATCGCCTTCATATTGAAATTGTACCAAACTCAAAAATTTTCAAGATGAATACCTAATTTTGATTGCGTATTTGGCTTTGTGCGTCAATTTCGCCTTAGAATACCAAACATGAACTCATATATACATGAACGGCCAATAAGCTCGGAACTCCTAATGTTAAATTCATTTAGTAATCATTGCAAGACAGATTGCAGTTCGAGAAGTTTTTTTAAGCATAATTCAAGAACTGATTGGCAGAATAAGCTGAAATTTTAGATTCTTATATTTGAATCTTCTAGAAATCGATTTTTGTTAAAACAATTATATTACAATACTTATTGCTTTCGAATATTAATTTCGAAATAAATATATTTTTGAAAAAACTAAGAAATGAATGTAAATTGTAAATTTTTAACAGAAATATATTCCCAGAAGTTGAAAATATGCAAATCTCAAATTACAGCTCATGCCAGAAATTTGTTCTTGAGTTATGTTAAAAGAATTACCCGAATTCCAATCTCTTGTGAAACGATTACTAATGAATTTAACATTAGGAGTTCCAAACATTAAACATTCTAAAACTAATTTAAGAAATGATTTCCTGTTTGGTAACATAAGGTAAAATTTACTAAAAAGGCTAAATAAGTTGTCAAAATTAGGTGATCGTATTGAGAATTTCAGACTCCTAAGCTAATTTTTTTAAACATAAATTGAAACAAGACATAATTTTTAGTAGAATGGCTATTTTCGTTTTTCTCTGGTGACCAATTTGGTGATTAAAATGTATTATTGCTCTTCCTTTTTTGGATGACTGAACATTTTAAAATAAAAACATAAAGATTTAATACTATTAACCAAAGGACTTCATAAAATCACGAGAGGGAGTAGTAATGCTTTGGGCCTCCTGATATGAGAGTACACAAAATTCATATGCATTTTGTAAAGCTTAAATAATTTAATTTAAAAAATCTACAAGTTTTCTAGTTAATAGTTTAAAGAATATTTCATGAAATTTGTACGCTTGAAAACAAATAAAATAATCCCAAATTTTATTATTTCTTTTAATATGTATATTAATTTACTTATTTAGAATACTCTAAATACTTTTCGAATCTTTAGCTATAAACAAATGTTAAAAGAATATTTGTTTAACAAACACATCAATCCAAATGTTGACTTGTGTAACAATTTTGTAACAGTTTATGCATGAATTTATTTCCTAGATTTAACATCATACAGAGACTTGTACATACAAATATACCAAGCTTTACATAACGAATAACTATAAATATGGCTGTTTTATTTATTCTTGACTAAATCTTGAAAGAGAGAAAATATTCTCAGTAACAAAAATAGCTGCAGGCAAACACGAAGTAATTTTTCATTAGCAGGATACAGTTGGAACTGGAAGTGTTGTTCTAAGGTAGTCATCTGAAACTGTTTTCGGTTTTAACAATATTTCATAGATATTCATTTACTCAAAAGCAGTATGTATTGTAATGACGTAGGATAATCTTTACTAATATATATATACATATATATCCACAAAAGCAACTTTTCAAAAAAAAAAAAAAAAAAAAAAGTTGTGGCTAAAAAAGGGTGTGATATCAAATTTCCAAGCTATTATATTACTTATTTAACTTTTATCCATTAAATAAGTTATCATATATATAAGTCGAGTGCCTACGTATATGTTAATAGAAATCGTTTTCTCCTGTACTAAATACATACGAGTTTCTGAAAATTCAATTTTTTTCAAATTATGCATGATGGGCTTGGCGGCCATCTTTGCATATTATTCACAAAATTCTGAGCACCCAAATCCGTAGTTAAAATCCGAAGTTCAAAATTATTATTTAAGCAAATATTTTAAGCGTTTCATTTATAGACTTGTATGCTCTGAAAATTGTGTCCTAAGATAATGATGACTTATTTTAAAGATTCATCTTATAATTTATTTGTTAGGGTAATTAATAATTTCAAACTAGTAAAAACCAATTTCTCAAAATATCAGTCTTATCTGATTTATCTGTCCGTAGTTAAGTTCGAAATTGTTATAAAAATATTACATTGCAAACATATTACGCTTTTACTTTAGAAATTTGGGTGCTTAGAAATATGGAAAGATGGCCGCCAAGCCCATCATGCATAATTTGAAAAAAATTGAATTTTCAGAAACTCGTTAGGATGTATTTAGTACAGGAGAAAACGATTTCTATTAACATATACGTAGGCACTCGACTTATATATATAACTTATTTAATGGAAAACAGTTAAGTAAGTAATATAATAGCTTGGAAATTTGATATCACACCCTTTTTTAACCAGAACTTTTTTTTTTTTTTTTTTTTTTTTTTTTTACGCTTGGCGTTTTTTTACTTTTGAAAAGTTGTGTTTGTGGATATCATTTCTTTTTTTTAAAATAGATTAATTATAATTTAAATAAACTAAACATGATAAATTTAAAATTACATTTTACTTTCAGTCATTGTTTAAAGGGTTAACTAGAAATACCAGTAGATTTTTCAATTAAACTAATTACACTCTTAAAAACAACATACTAAATGTGGCTTGTTATAATACTTGTTATCCTCCGTTACAAATATCACTGACTTATCCACGAAATGAATAAAAATGGAATACGTACATAGAGTGTCAGCGCTGCATTTGAAATCAAACGTGATATCACGCTCTTTTATTATTAGCACTAGCTGGCTTCGCCCGCTAGCGGGTCCCCTAATTTACATCGGGGCCTCGAATCTTGTAAAACATCGAATAAGATAAACCTCGAACCGAACGAACCTCCGACCTGGTTCCTCGCTGCATTCGGTAACGGATAATCCCTTAATTTGCACATCGAATAGTATAAACCTCTAACCAAACGAACCTCCTACACGGGTCACCGCTGATTTCGGCACCGTATAGCAGTCGTGCTGCGCACACTCAAGTTCCATCTTCCACCACCAGGTAGCGCAATCTGTTCTATATGAACCTAGGGCACTGAAATCGTTAAGGCTATAGATGTCGAGTCGAATGAGCTATACCCCGTCGTGATCCAGCCCATAGAACCAGAGATAGGAAAGTGCCTCCTTGTGGTGAAAAAACGAATTAAAATCGGAAATCTCTATCGATGTCGAGTCGAATGAGCCATACCCCGTCGTGATCCGACCCACAGAAACAGAGATAGGAAAGCGCCCCCTGGTGGTGAAAGCTAATCGCGTTTGGGGGGCAAAGTGAAGGGATGAACACCGGAGATGCATAATAGGATTATGCGGTCACAGACCTTTCCAACGATGTATCACATGAGGGGTATGTGCAAAATTTAGAAAATACTCCCCTCCCTCTGCATAATATGATTAAGCGTTCACAGACCTTTCCAACTATATATCACATGAGAGGTGCCGGAAAAATTTAGAAAAGTGCCCCCTTTAGGGGGTGAAAGTGGGAGGATGGACCCCGAAGATACATAATATGAATAAACGGTCACAGGCCTTTCGAACAATATATCACATGAGTAGTGTCGGGGGGGGCGCAAAATGTGGGGGTGACACCTGTGGTGCATAACATGAATAAGTGGTCACAGCCTTTGGTAACGATATGTGACATGACGGATATCGTTAAAATTTAGAAAAGTGCACCCCCCCCCCTTGTGTAAGCAAAACGCGCTCCACCCCTCCCTATAATTTTTGACGCGGCTTTATTTTTAAAATTTATGTGTTATAAAATATCGTAAAGTTTCAAACGGATAGCCTTATTATACTTCCTAATTTTGTTCACGCCCCTTCCTATCCCCTCCCCGAAATGTGACGCGCCATTCTTTTTTATAAATTTTGTATCATGTGTTATAAACTGTCTTAAATTTTAAAACAGATCGCATTGGAATTTAATATATTTGCTGAAATTACTATTATATATAGAATAATATAGAAATAAACCCTCCTTTAGCTTGTAATTAAGATATATGAACAATTTTTAGAATTTCTGAAAGCTGATTTATATTTATTTATTTATTTATCTATTTATTTTTTTTTGTTTATTTATTTATTTATTTATTTATTGCGTTGCCCTGTGCATGTTTGGAACTTCTTAGCTATTTCTTAGATTTACATTATTTTATTCAATTAAACATTGTACTGTTACAATAAATTCAAATGGAAACTTCACTTCTAAAACAAAAATAATTTAACAACTGGATTTCATTAATTTATAGGAAAATGACGTGAAAGGTATTCCTGCGAACAAAATGCCTGTCATTTACCATGTTTTTTTTTTAGAAATAAATGAATCACATTTAATTCATTTCAAACATTTTGTTCAAACGTTTGGAAAGAAATTTTAAATGACGATAACTCTTAATGTGTACATTTTAGAAGGTACATCTTCCCTCAAAAACTAATTTATTTTTAAAGATCTTTCTAAAAACGTAAATTATATATTTAAAATATTTTTTAAAGCATAAACACTACGTCTGATTACTGTATTTTACAATATTATAAGAACACGCATTTTATCAGATAATTAAATACATTGAACAAACATGAGTGAAAAATTGACCTGGGCCAGGAAGGACTCGAACTTGGGACATTATGCGTACCGTGCTGACACTCTGCGACTGAGCCACCCAGACCGATATCCTGGACTGGCAATTTCTCATACTTATTCATGTCGGAAACAGTCATCTGCCACAGTTTGCAGTCATATTTAATTGTCTGATAAAATGTGTGTTCTTATAATTATGAAGTTTTATTTTTAATAAAATATCTTCAGAAGAAAATGTCTGACTTGCAGATGAAATTTGATGTGGTTATAACCTGTAACTGATTTGTGCTAATATAATACAGATGGTACATGGTCGTTTGCGGATTTTATCTCTGTTTTGGCATAATTTTTTAATCGCCAAGTTAATTAACAGTTTTTTGCTAATTAAGGATAGAAAATAATTTTTTTTTACACTGGATTTTATAAAAGCACATAGGTTACGTAATTACTTATCCAAAAATGCAATCCTCTTTTTATTCTGTCCAATATTAAGGCCTGTAGGTTGTTTGAAAAAAAAAAGTTTGACGAAGAAAAAAGTGATCATTTTAAGTAACTCGACGTTTTTTTTTTAAATTTATATCTCTGTTTATAAATCACTTATGAAGATGAGTTTGGTCTTAAATTGAAGAAATTCTTCATTAGATTCTTCTAGTTTTTGTTTATTTTTTCTGCGACGCTTGGTTTATTTGATATCTGATATTTTAATCTGGCATGTTTTGTCGATTTAACATTGCAAAGTTGCTTTCTGTAAGTAAGCAGTAGCGTTCTTTAGTCCAGTTCTTGGCGTTGTTTGTGTGGCGCTTTTTTTAAAGCTTGGCTTGGCAGAGCGACCGCCCTGCTTGATATATATATGGTTGCATTAATAAATCATTATGTATTTTATTTCTTGCTTCAATTTGTCAAATTACTTGTAATGTAATATAATTTAATTAAAGTGACATAAATAAATATAATTTTTAACATTTCCTCTGGTTACAACTAGACTTATTATATTTAATCTTATTCTGTTTTATTCTCTACATTTTAACACTTTGCCGTCCGCATGTATCGTAAAAACATTTCTATTTGTAAAAAGTTGAAAAGATTGGTTGACACCAGAATTTATAAACAAATTTATTCGAAAATAAGTAAAATCTAGCATTTAAGGATTAAAATTAAGTTACTTTACGTACGACACCACTGTGGTGTCGCCCGACGGCAAAGTGTTAGTATAAATTTTAGTAAGAATTATTATTATTATACGTTACTTGCATTAGACTTATTATATTTAATCTTATTCTGTTTTATTCTCTACATTTTAATATAATTTTAAGTAAGAATTATTATTATTATACATTACTTGCATTTTAATTACATACTTTTAGTACAGATGGCGGCAACTGTAAATAAAAATATTTTTTTAATATATCAAAACTCCCTATCAAAAAAAAAAAAAAAAAACTCCCTATCTCAATCAATTTCTAATGCTGTATCGTTTAATGAAATAATATATCTTTGTAATGCTTCTATATATAAAAAAAAGTAGTGGTTTGGAAATGGACCAATGAAAATCTGCGTAGATATTCCGAGTTATTCTCATCGTTTTTTTACTAGGGATTTTTTGAAGAGTGATTACTTTTTTTCTAGTCATCTTACGGATTCGAAAATCATACCATCAGACGCGAAATATAACAAGCTTTCAGAAATTCAAAAAATCATCACGGTAGGACAATAAAAACTCAAAAAACCTTAAAAATCGAGTAAAAAATCTTTTATTGAAAAAGTCATTTTTTATATTGTTGCCAATTTCTAAATCAGCGCAAAGGATTATGTTTTATCTCAAATAAAAAATGTATTTGCGCGAGACTATTAAAAACAATAATGAAAGTTTAATGATCACGTGTTGAAAGCAGGAAATAAATAAAATTACGTCATAAAAATTGTGTTTACACATGAATATTAAAAATAAAAAGATGAATTAAATGAAAAAGCATTATAACCTGATTACAGCAGATAGTCGCCGTTCGTGATATCATCATTATCATCTTTTTAAAACAGGATACATTACCAGGTTTTAATCAGAACGGGGGTTGGTGAGCGTAGCGAGCAGGGGGCAGAGCCCCCTAGTAATTTTAATTTAACTACTTATTATTATTATTATTATTATTATCATCATTATTTTTTAAATAAATTTATTAATATTATTACCATTATCTTTAGTTTTTAAATACAATAATTTTACTTTCAATTTGTTAAAATCGTTGATCTATTGTCTTTTAACTGTAACTTTCAACTGGCACAGTAGATACACGTGTTTTTTACAACGTTTTGTTAACACGTTGAAAAATGTTATTGAAAAAGTACATTTTAATTCTACATATTTCATTTTGTTTAATAATTTTCAATATTATCTTCATGTATATTAACTTGTATATTAATTTATTTTAGAAAATAATTTCTTGTACGAATTGACATTTTTTTCATTTGTTACGGGTCAAAATGACCCCTTATCACGGTTCTAGTGTAAACTTTATAAAATATCATTTTCTGTATAAATTTATTTTTTATATTTAATATGATAGCGAGATCATGAATACATATAACTATACACTTGTCATATTAAATTGTCGGTGGTTCAAAAAATTAATATGAAGGTTTTTTTTAAACATCCGATAGTACTAGTAAAGAGAACAATAAGTCAAAGGAGCTGAAGTTGTGCACAACATGACTGCGCAATTTCCACGTAATAACTCATAAACCCTACCACCGTGGCCCACGAAAGAAACAGGCCGGGTACTCCACCAATCTCGGCTACTTTGGAGCCTACTTTTATCACATGATAGTACGACAACTTGTGGAAATCAGTATATCTTAATTACGTGACAGTCAAGAGGGGTGGAATTAGTGAGGGTCTGTCTCTTTCGTTGGTTGCGCTCTACCACAGCAATGACAAAAAACAGTAGTTACACTTGAATTAGGACTGAGTTAGCATGGTTGTATGATCCCTCTCACGAAAAGTACAAGTTATGAAGCGACAACAATTCAATGAAAATGTGTATTGTTGGAATTTTCAAAGACTACAAAGAGAAAACAAAGAAGAGTCATATTGTCTGCGAGTTTCCATTCTTCGTGACAATGCCAACCGCATTAAACTGCTTATATCAGCAGGTTTTGTCAAACTTCGAATGGAAAGTTTTTGATAATGTTATTTGCAGTTCTAATGACTTTTATCTTTTCTGATAGATGCGACTGGTTGTGCAGCATGTCTGTATAAATGCAGGAACCTCGAAGTACCATTGAGACTTCTCTGATGATGCAAGCGGAAGATGTTTTTGAAGCTTTTATAAGAGTACATCGTCATGACAAATGTGCAAGTAGCACCAGAACGTTCTATAAATGTTCAAACATGGTGATATGGAAACATATGATGCACGCTCAGATTGCATGTTCCACCCACGACTAAGTATTCATCTTGGTCACGTTACTATGCCACGATCCAGATTCCACGTTCCACCCACGTCTAAGTGACCATCTTGGTCACGTTCTATGGCATGATCCAAAGTACATTATAAGACAATTTAATTTTCAAGACTAGTTCTTCTGAGACTTGGTGAGAACACGTTCTGCAGAACTTTATAATGGTATTTTTCTCATATAATAGAATCGGGAATGGTTTTCTATCTGTTCTAAAAATGTATAGAACATAACCTGCTTTTATTCTACAAAATATGTAAATTTAGCATTATAGATACGAAAGAAAATAATTGGCGGCTCCTTTCCTCAGATGAACTAGGCTGCACTCACATCAAATGTATAGAAGCCGTTCTATTTAATGTATACGCACTCTACTCCACTTGACGACAGCAGTCACTAACTATATGCTGCCGTAAGAAAAGTAGTAATGTTTACTTTTTGCATAGAGTATAAGGAAGATCATATACTTTCATTCTATATATTTTCCACTTCTGGTTTCTGCAACATTTTAAATAATTGACAAACTATTTTATTATACTTATTTTACATTCTAATGCAATTTTTAGAATGAAAATGATAAATATTTTCTGCGGATGCATGATTAAAAAATTCTTTTAAACTTTATTAGTACTACAATATTAAAAAAAAAAAAAAAAAAAAAAGTAAATCTCACTGTTGTGAAATTAATCGCTTCTTAATGTAAATAAATATGAAAAATGATCTAACTAAACACATTAAAAGAAAATCTGAAACCGAAAACCCATTATTAAAAATATCAAATTCATTATTAAAAATATCAAATTCATTATTAAAACTATTAAATTCATTATTACTTTTTTTTTTAAATTTATTAATAAAATCCATTATCAATGTAATATTTTTAAATATATGCTTCTCATAGCAATTTTCTGTCAACAGAAATTCAATATTTGTTTTTCTTTTAAATATTAAAAAATAGATATTTGAAAGAAGTCTAATACTTCTATTGATACAATATAAAAAAAAATCCTAAATCACTTTTAAATTTAACATAAAAAAAGCATGATCAAATAATTTCTTTTAAGGATGAGAAACTATACCAGACATTAAATGTTTTCGTCCACAAAAAAAAAAAAAAAAGAGCTTGTTATTTATTGTTATAAACATATAAATAAACTTTTCCAAAAGCTAAATGTCACTTTAACAATTTAAAATCTTTATGATCATATAATTGCATACATATATAAATACCAAATACAGTCCTATTAAAAATAATTATATTGCGTTAATTTGGATTCATTATTTAAACTAAAATCAGGAAAATAAATTTTTGTTCGCTAAAATTGTGAGTTAAAGTTATGCAATTTAATAAATAGACAAATATTAAATTATAAGCATTAGAAAATAAATACATTTTAAATTTAAAATAAATTCATACTGTTATTATAACAACATGTTGATATGAGATTGAATTTAGATTTTACAATTTTTATAGTTCAATGAAAAAGAACAAGAAAAATAAGTTATTTATGTTACTCCTGAAAGCGAAAATATCTCTAAATGAAACATAAAGCCTATGGGAAACAAGCACTTGAAATTAATTAACGGGATTCTTTTGTAGCAGAAAGTTTTCTTTTATCGCTGTCGCTTTAAGGCGTTAGTGGTTCTACTATTAAATAAATATGCATTTACTAAAAGCGGTACTAAATTTGAAAAGAATGTTAAATAATGTTTGTTGATAATTATTCGGTGAAAAAATCTATTCAATGAAAAGTTGTTGTTCGTTCATTTCACTATACAGAGGAGGAAAATATTTCCACAAGTAGGCTATTCCTTAAGGTTATTGTACAAGTCATAAATTAAAAGAATCTATAAAATTGCAACACGAAGAAAAGTTTACCAAAATAGTAATTTATTAAGCGAGCGTTTCAATTGCCTAAAATCGTTCTGTCATTTGTGATAAAAGTACCTCTATCATCAAAAATTGTCATCGTTGCACTATTGTTATATAATGTAAAGGATAGTATGTTACTGACGAATTTTGTGTGCAATTCCTCTCAAGTAAAAATTAAGTGTTGCCAACTTTTGTATCAATCTAAAATATTTATTAAGTTTCAGTTGAATGAAAATGGTGGAAGACTTTTCTTTAACCATTCTCTCTTAAACTTCATCAGATTTCATTCAAGTTGTTGAAAAAAGTTCGTTATATAGGGTGTCCAAAAAGTCTTTCCCTCCCTGGTTACAAAATGTATACATATACGCTATATGTAAGATAGACATGTGAAACTGGTAAAATTTTGGAAATCTAACCAAATTTTTATTTATTTATTTATTTATTTTTGCAGGTTTCCGTAACTTGGTTGCAATTTAGCGATGCTAGTGTCTAGAAGATCGGACCACATACCGAGAACTGAAAGACCATCAACCTCAGCTGAAAGTTTGGAAGAAGTGAGACAGTCTTTTGTACGAAGTTTCAAGAAATCAGTGCAAGAATCATGTGAATTACCGATACTAAAGGGGCGTCTCGTAATATTAAAAGACAAACAGAACTTTTTTCTGATTTGTGAACATTTTCAGTTTCCTGGACAAGGACACTGCTACACTACGGCCACTTTATGGAAACCGGCAACAAAAGAACTTGTTTAGTTTTCCAGCATTTTGGAACCAGTTTCACGTGTCTATCTTATACCCGTATACAGCGGATATGAATAAGTTTTATAATCGGGGGACACCTTGTATATGTTGCAAGCATTGAAAATCGCTTTATGAAAGTATACATGTGTGTAATACGATGTCTATTAACACTAGAAAGCTCCTTGTGTCTCTTTAGACCCATACACATGTTTCAGCTTGTGTTACTCAAAAACTACTCATAAAAGATTTCTGAAATTTCATGACTTTTCCTGATTTGTTTTTAACTAACATATACTAAAATTTTAAATTAATGGGACTTTTAGTTTTAACGCAGCCAAAAAACACCTTAATATGTCCCTCGGGTCTATTTTGTCCAAGCATAAAAATACATTCACATAGTTTTTGAAAACAGAGATATTGTTTTATTTCTGCTATACAGCTCCAAAAAAGGTAACGGGAGGATAGAAAATAAGAGTATAATAAGGGGGAAAATAAGGTGGAGCGTAGAATTATAGGGGCGGGAATGATGTTATGAGACATCTGGCATCAGACAAGTCATAGCGGAAATTAATTTTGTTTGTTGTTTTTCTCTCAGCTACAAGTAAAAAATTTACCTTTTAGAATCAGTTTGAATATTTAGTTGAGGAGAACGATAGTGTGTTTTTTATTCGTTATATGAAAGTTTCATTTCGCTTTCATGGAAGGTTGTACAAATGATGAAAATATATCTGATGTGGATGAAATTGTATCGGAGGAAGAATATCATGTATCTATTGATAATTATTCTTCATCTGATGAAGAAATAGATACTATTACCCAAAATAATGAAGTCGGGAAATGGAAAAATAAGATTGCATGCAAAGTCATATACGAGTGCTGGTCGATTAGAAAGCAATAATATTTTGAATCTAACCCCTCGCTCAACTCGATTTTTAACAGTACGAATAGAAGACGAATATAGCTCTTTTGAACTACTTCTCCCTTATAATTTGAAAACCATGATCATAAATTATACAAATTTAGAAGGTAAACATGTATATGGGGAAAATTGGACAGATCTAAGTATCACAGATTTGGATGCGTACATAGGCCTTTTATTGTTCGCAGGTGTGTACAAATCAAGTAATTAATCAACGAAAAGTTTATGGGATGAATTCAAGGGAAGACATTTGTTTAGAGCTACAATGTCTCTAAAGAAATTCAAAATAATATCAAGAGTTATAAGATTTGATGACCGGAAAACTCGACAAAGAAGAAGATCAAATGACAAATTTGCCGCAATTTGAGAATTATGGGATAAATGGATGGAAATTTTACTCAATCTTTTCAATCCGGAAGTATATGTAACGGTGGACGAACAACTTACTGCTTTTAGAGACAAGTTTCCTTTTAGGCAGTACATGCCTAAAAAACCTGCTAAATATGGTATAAAGTTTTGGATTTGTGCGACAATGACACTTGCTATGTGTGGAATATCCAACCATATTTAGGAAAACAATCAGAAAATGCACCCGAAAGAAGTCACGGATTGATGGTAGTTTTGACTTACGAGGACATAATATAACTTGTGACAATTTCTTTACATCTCATGATTTAGGTCAAATGTTCTTCAAAAGAAATATAACAATGATTGGTACAATAAGAACAAATAAATCATCCATCTCTGCACAAATTTTAGAAACAAAAGAAAAAGAAAGATACAGTTCAACATTTGCATTTGCTAAAGATACAACGTTTGTGTCTTACATTCCAAAAAACAATAAATGTGTTGTTCTTCAAAGCACATTGCATAAGAATGAGAAAATTGAACAAAATATTCAAGGAAAGCTAGAGATCATCATTGATTATAATAAAACTAAAGGAGAAGTTTATATGCTGGACAAAATGGTAGCTACTTACACTACAAAAAGGAAGACAAACCGTTGGCAATTTGTTGTATTTTGCAATATTTTAGACATATATACACATAACGCTATTGTACTTTATCGCAAAATAAATCAATCATGGAAGAAAGACTGTCCTTATAGACGAAGAATTTTTATAGAAAACGTGGCTGGAAAAAGCATATGGAGATAAGAGAAAATATTCCAAGATGGTAAAGAACAAAACAGATGGTTCAAAGTGTGAAGCAAACCCGCAAAGAAATTACTAGTACTTCAGCTGAATTGGAAATTGCTAAAAAGCGAGAAAATGCCACCTATGCGAAAAAACGGACAGCAAATGTACTTTTAAGTGTGTAACATGCCACTGCTTTACATGCAAAAATCATTGGAATACAGTTTGCCATAACTGTTATAAGAGATAATTACTTTCAAATATTTGAAAGATTCATTTGTGTTTTTTGGATGTACCTTTAAATAAGATTTTGTAAGTACTTTTTACTTTCATTTCATCTTTTTACTGTCATAAATTATTTTGTGTTTTAGTATTCGTCAACAGATATTAAGATAATAAATTTATTACTTGTAGTCTGTCAAATTTCAGTGCGAAACATGCCCGGGTCTTTTTAGACCCGATGGACTAATTCGTAAGTACTGCACGAGGAGCGTTCTAGGGTTAAGATAAATGTAAGTATGTAAGATAGATGTGCGAAACTGTTGATAAAATGTTTGAAATCTAACCAAGTTTTTTGCTGCAAGTTACCGTAACATGGCTGTAGTGTAGTAATGTTAGTATCCAGAAAACCGGGCCACATACCAAGAACTGCCTGACCATCATCCTCAGTTGAAAGATTAGAAGAAGTGAGAGACTTTGGTGTCCACCATTTTGGAACAACTTTCTCGTGCCTATTTTATATAGAGCGGATATGAATAAATTTTGTAATCAGGGTAATGAATGTAAGCATGTAAGTAATAAAAGTATGCATGTATGGAGATAATGTATTAAGATAAGCAACGACAGGGAAAAACCCGATCTTTTATACATTTCGTATTTAAAAGGGCAATAGTGAATGCACATTTTAGTAAAATGTAAACCCCCAGATACGTAATCTTTTAACACGGTATCCAGAGAAAAATAGGATTACTTTATTCAGATATATAGTCTTTTCCATTTTTCTCTCTTAATAATATTAGAATAAGTTGGCGCACTCAAAATGTTTTGAGCAAAGCAAAAATTTTAAATTTTAAATGTTTTAAATAATATAATAAAATTACGTGTTAACTTTAAATTAAAGTGTAATGATTGATTAAGTGATAAAAACATAACGCAAAAGGCTTAAAAATACCTTTAATACATAGATGACATATGTTTCATACGCTCTAATGGCGACTTCTTAAAGACCAAGATGATAAATAAAATATTTTTGAAAAGTTTTTGAAAATTACAAACAGAAATCAAGAAATCACATGTCCGATGTAAAAAGGTGCTTAAATTGGTCAAACTGGAAAACGAGAAAATTACTATTTTATTATTTTTATTTTTTTAGTAGTAAACCATCACGTGGCAAATTTTAGGTAATTCAAAATAAGCTGATTCGTTGCAAATGTTCTCGTTCCGCACATATATTTCTATTGATTCACGTATAATAGATGGGAATTAAACTGTTGATGGAAAAATTATTTTACTATTCTTGAAATCAATCTGCAAAGGCTCTATTCTATGTAGTCTAGCCAAGACTGCAGTTCTTTTGTCATATTTGATATATGCCGTATGTTCTTTTACTCTCGTTTTAAATTTTCTGTTTGTCATTCTTATATAGTATTGTAATGCTCCATCTGCCCTGGTAAATGGAATTTCATAAACAGCGGAAAGTTGATCAGGCTCTATTGGTCCTATTTTCTTAGATACTATGTTTTTATAATTTTGTGGAAGGTTTTCCGATAAGGCAGATATTGAATTTGCTAAGTTTATATTTTAATTTTTCAAAGAACCCAGGGAAATATTGTAAAGTTTATAACTTTGAATTCCGTTCATTGAAAATTTTCTTTTTTTTATTATCCATGCTCGTAATTAATTTATTAATAGTGCTGTCTTTTTATCCGTTATTTCTTGCGATTCCACGCATTTTATTTATTTCATTGGTTAATTGATCAGGGATACAGACAGTAAAGGCTCTAAATGTAGACAGTAAATGTCTAAAGGCAGAAACTTTATAGAAAAAAGGTGCTTGAGCATTATTTGGAATAGTGGATTGATTAACTATTAGTTTTCTACAGACAGCATATCCAAATAAGGGAGTGTGTTATTTTGTTCAACTTCCAAAGTGAATTTAATCATAGAGCAAGAAAGCTATTAAGCGAGGTATCCGTGTCAAATGATGAAAATATCGTCTACGTATCTGAGCCATCTATGAGGGGGTATAATCTAATTTATTATATATATCATTTCCTAAAGGTCGTAACTCAGCTAAAAGACCAGGTATCGGGGAATCCATCGGGGCCCCATTATTTTGGTAATAAATTTTATTGTCAAATGTAAAATAGTTATTATTCTTTATAGCAGCTTCTTTTGAATTAGCTAAAATTTCGCACGCGATAGTTTACAAAGTAAAAAAACAATAAAATAATAATTTTCTGGTTTTCCAGTTTGACCAGTTTAAGCACCTGCTTACATTGGACATGTGATTTCGTGATTTGTATTTATAATTTTCAAAAACTTTGTGAAAATATTTTATTTATCATTTTTTATCGTGAAGAAATCGTCGTTAGAGCGCATGATTACAGACAGTAAAGGATCTTCTAATAAAATGTCTAATGGCATAAACTTTATAGAAAAAAGGTGCTTGAGTATTATTTGGAATAGTGGATTGATTAACTATTAGTTTGCTATAGACAGCACATCCAAATAAGGGAGTGTATTATTTTGTTTAACTTCCAAATTCTATTTAATCATAGAATCAATGCTATTGATCTGAGCAAGAAAGCTATTAAGCGAGGTATTCGTGTGTTGTCAAATGACGAAAATATTATCTACGTATCTGAGCCATTTATGAGGGGTAAAATCTAATTTATTATATATATCATTTTCTAAAGGTCGTAATATAAACTCAGCTAAAATTCCAGATATTGGGGGGCCCATCGGGGCCCCAATATTTTGCTTTCAAATTTTATTGTCATATGTAAAATAGTTATTATTCTTCATAGCACCTTCTTTTGAATTACCTAAAATTTGGCACGCGATGGTTTACAAAGTAAAAATCCAATAAAATAATGATTTTCACATTTTCCAGTTTGACCAGTTTAAGCACCTGCTTACATTAGACGTGTGATCTCGTGAATTGTGTTTATAATTTTCGAAAACTTTGTAAAACTATTTTATTTATCATTTTTGATCTTGAAGAAGTCGCCGTTACAGCGCATGACACATATGTCATCTATATATTAAAGGTATTTTTAAGCCTTTTGTGTTATGTTTTTATCAATATAAGCAACAATTACAATTTAATTTAAAATGTTTTATGTAACATATCAACATAAATTTTGGAAAAAGTTGAGGTTAAAAAAAGGTTTGATTCCTAAAATTAGCTGATAAAAATTTCAAATAATTACATGTGATAGTTTACATTAGAAAGGTATATTTTGAGATGAAAAACGTAGTTTTGGGAAATCGAACAGTAAAGAAAATAATTAGTCCAATTAGAAAAATATGGGAGCTCAAAATCGCTTCTGTTGACGGTTAATTAAACGACCGAGGCCTCTCAAAAGCGCTTTTTGATATATTTTACTTACTGAATTTTGTTTTCACGCTTTTACAATGAGCTCTTCCGTAGACAGGACACCTCCCCAACCTTCTTTCTTAGTTGTGGTACAAGGCTGGCGGTGTATGTAGGCGTCGGTCTTGATCAATTTTAAACAGAAGTTACATGATTTTACAGGTAAAAAACATTTGTTTTCATAAAAAAAGCACAAAATCGATTTTTTGATGATTTTATTTTGTTGCATCAGTAAGACGTATTCAGCATGAACAAAATTTAAAAGTTGAAAGAACATATTTATCTTATGAATTTTGCCACCCAAATAGTATCTTCTAATATGCCAGTTTCTTTTATGCATTTTATTTATATCATTCTGTATTTAAATTTATAAAAGTTGTTAATTTTTCGTATTAATTTTCGTCTTTTAATTTTGCATAATAACGAGAAAACTGTAAATAAACTATCATTATTTTATCGAGTAATTTTAACATTGCTGAATTTGTTTTCGTTTACGTAATTACTGAATAGGAGAAAATTCTGAAGCGAAAAAAAAACAAGCTTAATACAAACACGGACTTAAATTCAATTAACTGGACTCTTTTGTAACAAGAGATTTTCTTTCACAGCTCTGAACTTAAAGAAATAATATTAATGCATAATAAGGTATACTTGCATTTATTTAAGGAAAAATGCATACAGTATAGAATTTTAGTTAATTTATCTCAGAAGTCTGAAATAAACTATGACATCATTTGCGTCAGATTTTATTTCTTAGCCTCATTTTAAAAAATACATTTTAAAATACAGCACAAGTGTTTTGACAGTATAGGACAAAATTAGCAACGCATAAATATATACATTAATACATTTTTAACGTATAAAATTATATTAAGTAACAGAGCTGCTTGTTGCTTTCGATCGCTGGGACAACGTTGTGTATTTTCTGATAAAAACCATCCCAATCACAAAAAGTAAATACTTTTGCAGCCTATAAATATCTATCTTAAATTATACAGACATTCATGGTAAAATTTAAATTATGCCTCGAATCAACTCCTCGATTACGGTTTAATGACGAATTCGTTCGCGAAATTCGTCCATCAGTTCTGCTCGTTCATTTTGAAATAGTTTGCACAGACGATTTTCAGGACGAGATATTGCATGTTCAACCGCAAACATCGTCAATTTTATGATGAATGTATTGGCAGTAAAATCGCTTACCACACAAAAAGCGTGCAGTTCCTCCAACTTCCAATTTAGATGCAATGCTAACCGCTCACGAAATATGTACACAGGAGCATCGAAAACAGCTTACATTTATTTTCGAAGGCCCATAATGTATTTGTAATCTTCTCCAAAGTATGTTGCTCTGATTACAATACATCTCGCCAACTAGCCCCAAATTAAAGTTACTTTTTAAATGTCCTATATATGAATTCTTTCACAACACATCTGAATTGTTTAAACTTTGCATATTCTATTTTACAAACAATATAAATTTAAAAGTATTAACTAATTAAGTATGCTTATAATATATAAAACATTATTTATAAGCAATCCTCTCTAAAAAAATTAATAATATGAATTCATCTCTAATCGATGCTACGTAATTTATGATTGTTTAATTTGTAAATAATTAATTATCGAAACAAAACAAACTTTGAAGGTGTGACATATATATGTTACAGTTATAACAGATGAAAACATTTTCCACAATATAAGAAAAATATATTAAATATTTTTTAAACAATTCAAATTCTGGGTGAATTTCTATTTAATTGTTCCAATTAAAAATACTTAACTAAGGCTTTTTAATTGAACTATTTGAAAGTACTTCTATTTATATGCATTCATTGCGCAGCATATGAAGTTTCATTCTTTATAAAGAGATTTTCAAAAGAGTTTAACCTTTTGGGTAATTAGGAAAACTAATTACTATTGTAAGTTTTCTTTTATTTTCTCATCAAACTTTGGAGTTTACGAAGTTTGACAAGAATAATTATTTATTTCAGAAAATTGCTTCCGCGAGAAGTTTGGATTTCATGATTACAAAATTTGTTTAATAACTGGGTCATCATGATTCCCTATTACGTTAAAAAAAATACTCTAAAGTTTATATCAAACCTTTTATTTTAACCATTCTTCTGAGATTCTAATATAATTATTATTTTAACAAAATGTAATTTTTTTTTATCAAGAGAACTATTGTTAAAAAATGACTACCAAATGCACAAATTTATGGATTTTGAATATCTATACATATTGAGAGAAAATATAATGTTTTTTTATTTCAGAAGCAGAAGCAACTTCTTAATTTATTAAGCCAGTTAGTCTACAAAACTTAAATTACATGAATGTTTGCTAAGTTTCCTAGGTAACGTATCACATTTAACTAATTTGATTTATGTGCATAAACTTTCTTTTTCCAACGTATGAATACATTTAGAAAAATGTAAGAAAATTTAATTTTTCTTAAACAAATAAAAATGTTTCTCTTCAGATGTTTAAATTAAAATTTTGTAAACGAAATGAGCATTTTTTAAATTTTCGATGAATATTCACCTCTAAAGAGATTTGCTTTCAATATTATAATGAAAACAAATTGTTCTAGGTTCTGCATTTGTTGAAGAAAATCAACCATATAAAGACATACACTAGATCGTTTTTAACACTTTCCAACATAGTTGAAAAGTGTTTATGAATTCGGTTTGTCTGTCTGTCTGTCTGTCCGTGCTCTAACTCGCGTAAATATACTCGGATCGTCATGCAATTGATATATGTTATTGAGGATTTACTGTGGCATGTTTGGTATGAAAATTAAGTGTGTGGCACTTATAGTTTTTTTTTACAGGGACACTCAAAATAATTCCGTTACATTGCGGTCTATGGGGAAAATCATTTGCGGTTTATTTTAATGATGTTACACAATTTCAAACATATTGAAATTGATATATATCACTGAGATGCAGTACAAGAGACTAATTATAGAATGTGGTGTGCATAGCACTTATAGTTCCTTTACAGGATACTCAAAAGAATTCTGTTACATCAGGTTTATGGAGAAAAATCGTTTGCGGTTTATTTTAATAAAGTTTTACTATTTCAATAATATTGAAATAGTAATTGATAATCTATTACTATTTGATCATCATTTGATAATCTATTACTATAAATCCACTAACGTGGATTACAAGAGGCTTACTATAGAATATTGTGTGTATAGCTTTCATCGTTCATATACAGGGATACACGAAATAATTCGGTTAAGGTACTGCTTATTAATAATAATTGCTGGGAATGCCTTTTCAGGTGATAAACGCGTTTTCAAATTTAACTCATTTTTTGTCTATTACTTGGTGTGTATAAATTGTATATATTGTATTCAGGGCAGCACAAAAGTTCTCGAGTCCATTTCCGTTTATTGTCGGACATTCCAGAAGGGAAATTTTAGACTGTTTTACGGATTTACTAACTGAACTAAAATTTAGCATTATATTTAGTATATATACAATTCTATAGATGATATACAGGGCTGCACAAAAGATCTCGGATATTTTTCCGAATATTGTTGGTTATTCCCAAAATTGGATTTTTAAATATGTTTTGCGTTTTCAAACTTTTTTAGTTAGATATCATCTTATACCTTACGGTAAAGATTTGCAAAATTATTTTGGAAGTGTTGGTAAGTGTTACATAATCTATGCTTGACGCATGATTTTTCGTTCTTGTTAAACTTAACAGTCTGCTACATCTGAAGCAAGAAAAGTATTTTGAAAAATTCTAAATAAGAAAGATAATTTATGAATTTTACAGAATTTTATAACATTTTAAAGATTTTCTTTTAATAAAGTATGATAAATGTATTGTAGAATGTCAACTGGACGTTAGTATTCATCTATGTGTGTTATAATGGAATGACTAAATCCAGATCATTCAAAATGTTAATGGGAATGAGTTTACTGATTAATAGGCCTTTAATCAATCATGTTACATATCGTATTCCTCTTCATGAAAACATACTCTTCCTTTCTATAACAATTTATCTAAAAAAGACAGATTCTCTAAAAAAGACAGATTTCAAAAGACAGATGTATTATATCACTTTTTTATTTAACAACGTAGTACATCCGAAGCAAATAAAGGGTTTCTGAGATTTCTAAATAACAAAGTCATATAAAAAATAAAATAAAATAAATACCACATAATAATTACTTTCGTAAAAATTGCCTAAACTGGTATCCAAATATTCAGTATCCAATATTATTTTGTATAAAAAGGATATCTAGGTGTACTCTGTGAATTATTTTATGAGTGATATTTTCGAATGCAATGTTACGTTGATTATAATTTAAAATAATAATATTTTCTTTTTACCTTTGAATTAAATCAAACATTCAAACACTTTAATTTACATATCGTGTAATCTTCATTTGTAAATTTATTTCTTATATATGTTAATATTATTAAATTACTTTTATTTTAACATTATTTTTTTTCAAAACCCTCCAGGCTTATCTTCTGTTGATACCAATAATTTTTTTGACTGTGTCCGTAATATATTATGCTTTTCGACAAATAATGTGAAAACTTTTAGAAATACTGTCTTTTATATAAACACTAAAGTGTCGGAAACATTCCCTAACACTTAATTAGAGTCACAGAAATTTCAGTTGCACTACAATTAACAGAGGACTGTCTGCAAGTGAAATGATTGATGTAAAAGGTATAATGGTGCGTAAAAGGGCGAAAGTTATATGAATGATGACAATAAGAATGATTAAATTTTTATGCTAAATTATTTGAAAAGTTTTTAATTGAGTTTAAGTAATTTTTCCAGTGCGATATTTACTTTTTTTTATTCTTCAATCATAAATTAGCTTCTAAAATTAATCCGAGTATAAAATTAATCTAAACTATAAATGCTACTTATTCTACACAGAAAAAAAATAAAACCCATTTTGGGTTGAAAGATTCATAGGTATGATCCCAAATTGGGCCATGCCTGTTTTGGTTACCACTGTATCCATTTTGGGCACTGTTAAATACACATTTTCAAAGTGGGTATTTAACAGTACCCAAAATGGATACACAGTGGTAACCTGAACATGCATGGTCCAATTTGGACGCATACGAAAAAATCTTTCAACCCAAATTGGGTTTTTATTTTTTTTCTGGGTATACTCCTGAGAAAGCATGTTATAGTACACCTCAATTGTTCATATCAATCTCATTATGTTTGAACTATCATAACATCAATAAAATGCATCGCAAACGATTTTTTCCGAAAGACCATAATGTAACGGAAACATTTTGTGTATCCCTGTAAACAAACTATACACTTGATTTTCACTACTCACTTGATACACTTGATACACTTGATTTTAATTACCAAACATTCCATAGTAAACATGACTAAAATATAAAACTTAGATGGCAATCCGAGTATATTTACGAGACTTAGGGTATGGCAAGACTACCAGACAGACAAACCGAATTCATAAATACTTTCCAAGTATGTTGAATTAATTTGAAATTCGTTAATTGAACAAACCTGGTTCGTTTTCATCCTCATCTATTATTGATTTTAAATAAATTGTTTTTCGTTAGTATTTCTGGATTCGCTATTTATTTTGCGGGTGGGCCAAAAGGGTCCGCCACAAGTCATTCCTAGAAGCTTTGAAATCCAGTCTTTAAATCATGACAAGAAAGACAGAAAGGATCAAATCGGCACAATAAGACAGTGCTCTGACCGAATCAAAGGTAAAAAATATAAAACCAAAAAATATATGTATAGAACAAATGTATGTTATAAATATAAATTACTGATAGTAATTTTGTAAATATTTGATAAGTTTATTCTAATATTTGTCAACTGTAATAATAATAATAATAATAATAATAATAATAATAATAATAATAATATATTAATAATGATAATAATAATAATAATATAATAATAATAATAATAATAATAATAATATATTAATAATGATAATAATAATAATAATATAATAATAATAATAATAATAATAATAATAATAATAATATTAATATTAATAATAATATATATATATATATATATATATATATATAGTATCTCCACTATAATAAAGAAGCAAGTTTGTGTGTTTGTGTGTGTGTTTCTCCGTCGTGTTTTGAAGAGACCGCTGCACGCAGAGCTACAAAATTTGGTGGGAAGGTACCTCTATACATGTAGTTTTGCACCTCGAAGCCAGATTTTGGAAATTTTTTAATTAAATTTTTTATGCGATTTTTAGTGTTTTTCACGTTTTGATGCGATTTTTCCACATTAATAAGGGGAATCCTGCTCCAATCTTTCAGCCCAATATAGTAAATTTTATCCTCTTTTCAATAAAGTTTATTCGAAATTCGTACAGTGATTTTTGAATTTTTGGCGATTTTTTTTCCGACACTAAGAAATTTTGCCAGAATGCTTGATTGGTTCGGTGGTTGCGCTTCCATTTCAGCTTCAGATACGACCAAAAATCATCATTTTTTCCTCTTTTTAGCTTGGAGAAAGTTGATAATTCTTTACAGATAAAAAATCTTAATTTTAAAAGGGAAGGGCGGATTATTTATTATCCCGATTTTTTTATTAGATTTTTTCCTTTTAATTTCATTTCTATGCGTTTTTTAACATTTTTTTTTTCATGTTTTGCAGCATTTTTTATTTCAAATGACGTCACAAATCGCCCACTACAAGTCAAACGCCATTGGAGGCAGTTGGATTGGTAGCTGATATTGTAGGCACATGTGGAAGTCAACCGTGCTTTGTGATTGGCAGATGAAAAGGTCGTCAGCTGCTTGCAATTCGAACAGCGAGTTAGAATTTTTGCGATTTGTTTTATGCGAATTTTAGAGTTTTTTCATGTATACGTCATTTATGTATTTGATTTCAGAAATTAACAACAATAACTTACTATTTTTGTATGTATAAAAAAAAGGTAATTTTGTGTCTGTTTCAAAAGTTAATGATAATTCCTAATTTTTTAACGTCGTTGGTTTAATTCTGTGGGGAGGGGGAAGTGAGTGTTTGGTTGTAGTTTAAATATCGCGTTAATGCTATGATCGAAACTCCCTGCCTCCAAAATCAGAACTAATTAATTATTAGTGCGATTCAAACAAAACCTTTTCTCAGGTCCCCAGGTACTACACTGTAAAAAAAAAAAACTCTGAAACGTTACTCTATCTAGTGGGGCAGCAATGTGGCCCATTGGTTCTGTTATGTTTCCGCATATTTCGGTCAGATGTTCATAAAAGTTTCCGCATATTTCGGTCAGATATTCAGAAATGTTTCTGTATATTTTGGAAACGTTTCTTTATATTTCAGTCAGATATTCAGTAACGTTTCTGCATATATCGGAAATGTTTTTGTATACATCGGAAAGGTTTCTGCAAATATCGGAAATGTTTTTGTATACGTCGGAAATGTTTCTGTGTGTTTTGGAAATGTTTCTGTGTATTTTTGTATCATAATTTCTTTTATTTAGGAGAACGATACACTTTTTTTAAAAGAGTTAATTTTTATCCGATTTAATTTTATTGCATATTAATATTAAACTTGCAGTTAATCTTTTGTTGTACATACATGTTTAGTAATACCTTTCAACATTTTTTTTTAATCTTGTAAATAGATATACTATTCGAAAATATTTTATATCTGTGGTATTTATTTTATTTTCACGAATTGTATACTTATAAATGTATTGATATATTGATAAAAATGTTTTGTCTATTTGTAAATATTTTTAATATAGTGTTTTACAATTATCATGCTTCTAAATATATTCATTTAAAGGTATTATTTTATTCGTAATACTTGAGAAGTGCTGAGATAACCGGAGAAAATATATATCTTTTTATAAGTATACAGTTCATGAAATAAAATAATTATTTACAGATACGAAATCTTTTGACATAATATCTCTACTTACAAGATTAAAAAATATATTTATTTAAAGGTATTAAAAATAATACATCTATTTTGGGAAATAAAGCATTTTCATAATGTATAATGTATCTGTTTACAGAATGGAATTAACGAGACCGGATTTTAGAAAAGAATTATTTATAGATTTATAAATCAAATTTTCAGTTATATTTATTTATGAATATCTGATTCATAAAATGAAGGAAAACGTATAGTATAAGTGAAATTAGGAATTTGTTCTGTCATATAAATGATACATTTCATCATTAGAAAAGTTATGAAACGGAACCAATCTCTAAACGAAAAGATGTTAACCCCTTGGAGGGCAAACACGTGGTCTAAAAATGCTACATTTTGCGATGTTTTGACACCAGTAAATTTAAATAATGAATTTTTACCTTTTCAATTTGCAAAAAATAATAATAAATATTTTTATTTAATAATACTGGTGGCAAAGTTATATATTAAAATGTGGTATATATTATATACCGGTGCCCCTCAAGGGGTTAAAGATGTATATACGGTGCTATCTGTACTTCATTAATACTAGTACTACATTATTATTCATCAATCAAATATCTAATATTTATTCATGGACAAGAGTATAAAGAAACTATCGAACGAGTTATTTAACTTTGTATATACAACAAAAGATTAACTGCAAATGTAATATCAATATGCAATAAAATAGAATCTGATAATATTAATTCTTTTAAAAAAAAAACATTATTATTCTCTCAAATAAAAGAAATTATAAAACAGAATACTTACAGCTCATATAAATACGTTGCATCTGCATCTGTTTTAAGCTGTCTTTCCTCTCAAGAACGTCCTTTATGACATATATTTGGTACTCCCTGGCGGTGGAAATTGGAACTAACAGATTTTTCGCGCGTGCACGGCTCGCCTTCTACACGGTGCAGTAAGAAGTAGGAACGAGTGCCGGAGTTTCGTTCGTATATAGGTTTACTTAGAACAGAATGCTCCACCTGGTGGTAGAAACTGGAACTAAAAGATTTTGCAGCGCGTGCCTAGCACGTCTTCTATACATGGTATCGTAGGCAGCGGGGACACATGTCGGATAATTTGTTTAGAACAAAATGCATCCCCTGGCAGTGGAACTAAAAAAAATGTCCTACGCGTGCGCCAAAAATGGCTATTTTTATTGAAACCGCAAAAAGAAAGTTAGCTATTTGATATTCCCAGACAACGAAAAAGTTTCATTTTCACTCATTCTCGAGTATTAAGAAAAGTATTGGATTATTTGAATCGAAACTCACAGTTTATTTTTCTGATTCCGAAAATGCAAATTTTGTAAAAATAAGACGGTAACTTTTTCTTAAATTTTGACGAAAAACTGAGCCGTTTTAAATCAAATGATTTAGACATTTGAGGAGGTGGTATTAAATTTATTTCGATTTTTAGAGTGATTTCGCATTTCGTAGTATTTTTTGACGGGACCGGGCAACGCCAGGCGGATCTGCTAGCATATATATTATTTCTGTTGTCAACATTCTTTTTTCTATGCATTTACAAAGTGCATAGCAGTGAATGAGGTATCATTCGAAAAGTTTTTGAACCGGGTTCTGACATAGGACACTCACATTTCGTTAAAAAAGGCTTTTGATTTAAAATTGCGGTTAATTAAAAATCAAATCGGCATTGTTTTCATAAATGGAATGAAAGGTTTTTCTCATATCAGTGTTGTCACAAAAATAAACTACCGCATTATATGTTTTCCCGAAGCGGATGACATCATCCTCTAATGCACTTAAAATACTGTTGTTAATTCTTTTTTTCTCGCGTGTGCCTCTAAAAAGTTTTAAACTACTGTGCGAAATTCTCGCATGGTGCACTGGTAATAATAATAACAACAACAATAATAATAATAATAATAATAATAATAATAATAATAATAAGCAAATCCGGCACACGCATGAAAAAAAGTTAGCAAAGCTGATCTCCACACTGATTTATACTATAGAGTACTACACTAACTGTTAAAGCTGTAATTACACAAATTAACAAATAGTAGAAATCTAGAAATCGAATACAGATATGTTGCGTATATTGTTAGAAAACTCTTCACAAAGAGTAATTTTTGATTACACATTCTTTTTAGTAAACCTAAAATATTACACAGTTCATAATTTTTAACTGTTTTATTATTATAAAAAAGTACATAATTTTTCCTTATTATACAAAATACAAAGTATAAATTACAATGTATAAGATATACATTCAAAGTATAATTATTATACAAAGTGCATAATTTCTAATTGTTTAAGTTTTAATTATTCAATTTCCGCATAAATGGAAAATTAGAAATATAAGACATAAATGTTCCTCTTATAACATAGCAAAAACATACTCTAAGGTGCTTAAAATTCTAAAATCATTCATTTTAATTCCTACTGCTAATCATCTAGTATTTAATTGTTTCATTTCAAATACAGCAGAAAATATACGAAAATATCTAATTGTTTAAGCTTTCGTTATTCTCTTTTACAAACATGTAAATAAGTCTTTTTGACTTAAACGGATTGAAAGTACTTCTGTATATATTAAACTATTACTGTTCCCAATAACAAATGTTTAACTTGAAGATTCAAAATTGCATTTTTCTAAGGACTAGTTGAAGAGCTCAAACTTTTGAAAGATGAGGAAATCTATTGTGGTAAATTTTCTTTTATTCTCTCATCAAGTTTTGCAGTTGACGAAGTTTGACGTTAATAATTATTTATTTCCGAGAATAGTTCCACAAAAGCGTTTGGTTTTAGTGCTTATAAAATAGTTTAATAATTGGATCGCCAACATTCTTTATTGTGTTCAAGAAACATATTAATTGTGTTCGAGGAACGCTCTAAAATTTATGTCAAAACTTTTCTGAACCATTCTTATGGCCTTCTAATGTAACTACTATTGAAACAAAATATAATACGTTAAGAATTTAAAGAGACATGGAAAATTAACTCCACAATACACAAATTTGTAAAGCTCCAAGCAAATATTCAACACTATATAAATAGAGTTAAGCTTATTTGCTTCAAAATCAACACATATGGCTACTTTATTAATGGCACTGTAATGCGTTTTAGACAATTTAATTACGCAAAAGTGTGTTTCTTTGATGAAGAACTAACAAAGGAAAAGTGATATAAGTTTCTAGGATAAATTTAATATAGTGTATATTTCGGCATAAAACTGTATTATCGGTATAAGACAAACAGTAGATGTGTCAATGTATAAATTATAGTCAACGGTGTCTGGTTTTACTTTATATTTGTCATGTAGAAAGATCCCCAAATTACCAGCTGTATATGAATGAGTTTAGATTTGCAAACGAACATACCGAAAATTAGCACATATATGTGTAAGAAAGACGCTATATTTATGAAACTTCACTATTTAAGTATCCATTTATACGCAGAAAATATGATAAATGATCTGGTTTATGAAAGAAAAGTGCAATCCTTAATTTTTAGTATAAATGTGTAAAATATCTAGAATACATTTGACATAAGTCCTTGGACGTACATTTAGACGTCAACATGGTAGTGTTTAATTGGGTTGAAATTTCAGAAAAAGTTATTGCATCCAGGTTCAACATAGTTAATAAATGTTTTATTGTATGTAGTTGTGAGAATAAAACAACACTGTAACATAGTGTCATACCGTCTTTCAGACGTTTGTTTTATTTTTGGATTTGTATTCTAAATTTACCGGCATTCTGAGCGCTTTCTATTTAAAAAAATATTTGTTAACTCTTTCACTTTGTAATTTTTATGCATTAATTAGAGTATTTACAACTTCAAATATGGAAATTAAACTAAAAATATTTTCACATTCTATAATTCACTTTAATTTAAAATTTGCTTCTTATTAAATATAAAAAACGTACGTAAAAAGTAGACAGTTTTGCCCATTGACGCTTACAAAACTTATAAGTGTGAATGAACAAAATTACGACACACAACAAATATAATATTTTTCATAAATATTCACATTTTATGTATGACTATTTTTAATTACCCTGTTATTCTTTCTAAATAAAAATTTGATTTCTAAAGATATTATCTATGGCGTAATCGGCAAAATATCCTTTATATAACATATATAAAATATTAAATCCAAATTTCTACACCAGTAATTATTTTTAAATTTCATAACCAAATACTTTTTATTGAAACACAGAGAAATAATTCAGAGTCAATCCAATTAATTTAAAAATACTTCACGTAAATATGCTAAAAATCTGTAGTGCCACAAGGCACGTGTGCATAAATATAATAATTACATGAATTAAATTTGAATTAGCATTAATTTCTTTGGAAGACGAATAGACATTATTTCAGAATAACGTATTTCATTTGCTGTTTGATGTGAAATTTCAAATTCATGCAAACTTCTTATGGTGTTTATTCTTTGGGTGATGTAATAGTTCAGCAATGAGTTTCAAAGATAAGATATAAGTAGTTCAAACGGGAGACATGATTGAAAGTTCCAATAATAATTCAATAAATAAATTATTTTCATCGTAAGGATTTTGAAGAAGGTGGTTGATTGTACACGATCGTTGCATTAATCCACAGAAACACCAGCTTCGCATCCTGAGATATATCAATACTTGAGAAATACAACATATTTCTAATTGCAAGTTATTTATTGACATGAAAGTAGAAGGTTAGGGGGATGGTCCACAAAGTATACAAAAATCGGCATATCTGTTTAAACTCGATTTCTCGATTTTTTAATAAGTGAGGAGACCATCCCCTTAACTCTTTTACTTTCATGTCAATAAATAACTTCGAATTGGAAATATGTTGTATTTCTTAAGTATTGATAGTTCTGGGGATACGAAGCTGGTGTTTCTGTGGATTAATGCAAGGACCGTGTACAATCAACCACTTTCTTCAAAATCCTTACGACCAAAGTAATTATTGGAACTTTCAATCATGTCTCCCGTTTGAACTATTTTTATCTTATATTCGAAACTCCACACTGAACTACTACATCACCCAGAAAACAAACATCATACTTCTTCTTTGAGAAGAATACATAAAATTTTACTTAATGTTCGAACTTATACATTATATTTTTTTATACACCTCTTCAAGCACACGGCTTCGCGCAAATTATAATTTTGATATACTTTCATTGTTTATTTTGTTTAAGTTGTGTAGTTTGGCACACAATGAATTTTATTTACATTATGTAATTTTTGGAACCCCGTAGAAAAGAAGAGTTTATTTATTTCTCGGCCTTGAAAGGTTGCTATGTTTGTGAGTGAAATAAAGTAAGTTTTTTTTTTTTTTTTTTTTTTTTTTTTGTAGTATCGAAGACATTTTTATTAAATTAAATAATATTCTACAAATATTGAGTTATACCGCAATGTAGAAATCTGAGTTTTATGAAAATAGAATAAAATATCATCGAGATAAAACATTTAAGTTTATTACAAAGAACAGTTATTTTGCATAAAATAATTTTTTCCATCATCAATAACTAATAAAATTTATTAGATTTAATCGCTTATGTTTAATCCTCTTAGATCAATTTAACAAAAAATTATAAATTTTCATCATAATTTTATTATAGTGATTTAATATGGTATCTATATTATAAAGCGAAAACATGTTCGTGAGTCACATCGATATCATTTTGGCGGTGGCGACGAATTCACCAAAAAGTTTTGCTTTGCAATTTTTTTTTTAACTTATACACATCGCAAAATTTCAATTTTTAAAACCGTCGAATAGAGAAAAATGTACTTTCAAATACAATTTGTTTCAAAATTGTATCGCATTTTACTCATTTTTTATGGATTTTTAAATAATTTTCAGGTATGAATTTTTTATAAACCTGTCTCTATTGCGTGCAGCCCTGTAAAAGAAGATTAACCCGTTTGCAGTTGAAACAATATAAATGATTTAGCATTTATTCCGTCTAATATTCCATAACAAAATTACAATTCCATAAATAAAGTAATAAAATAATCTATACACATACCTATACATAGTTGAATAGAGAAAAAAAAATACTTTTCAATGCAATTTGTTAAAAAACTGTAACTCAATTTATTATTATTATTTTTTAATGATATGTTAAGTGATTTACAAACATCAGTATTATTATTTTTTACTTTCCGTACACATACAGTGTAAGGAAAGTATTATAATTATATTAAAAGCCCGATTGTGAAAATATTGGTATATTTTTACATTTTGAGGTTCCCTGAATCCGTTCTGGCTATTTTTTTTAACCTAATCCATATGTATGTGTGTACGTATACCTGCATTTGAAATTCTCGCACGTTACTAACAAGTAAGGTCTCTATAAGCGCATACTCAGAAAATTTTGAAAATTATACAGCATATTCTTCTCATGAGAATATATACGTTTATAAAAAAAATTGTTGCGGAATCTCGATATAACGTCCGTAAAAAAAAAAATATGAAAATGTCGTATTTTGGCGATTTATCGCTGGATAGGCGACACAATGAAAAAAAAATAAGCGCATTTACGATAAATACTCTTTTGGGAAAAACGTTTTCTACTCTTTATACTGAACTTAGTTTAAGTAAGTTTAACTTAAATAAATACACTTTTATAACTACGGTTTTGCAATGTACATTTATATGTACATCTAAAGAAAATTAACTATCGTATTCTACGGTTTAGAACAAAAATTAAATTTATTAAAAATGCTTCAAACTAAAAATTAATTATCCGATTCTGAGCTATGTCGAATTAACTTCGATATTGTTAGTGCCGGAGACAACAAGATAAAAGTCTTGTTGCCATAGAAACAATGACTTATTCAAAGTCGAAATGTATAATGAGAGGATTCTTAATCAGACATTTACTGTTAAAATACACTTAAAACTTATCCAGCCGGAGAAACCGTATAAAATTAAATAACTTCAGCAATACTTAATTTGTATATATATTATCTAAGCTTATAGAATAAATAATAAACTATTTAATCGTTAAAATTTAAATTCATAATGTACTACGCATTTAAACAATCATTTTACCAAGAATTTTCATATATATTAAAATCACTTGCATTTGGCAACGAAAAAGTTTTGCTTGCCAAATCCCGTCTTTTTTCGCCAAATACTCGAAAGTATTTTATTTTTTTACGGATTTTCTACTGGATTTCGCAGCTAAATTTGACTGATCCTTTTTTACGTACTTGAGCAGTTCCATTAGCATTTTTCCAAAATATTCTGTCCTTGTAAGTTCGCAGGAGCTCGTTTATTTAAGAAGGTAACAACATCTCATGAAGATAATGGTTTGAGATCAAGATTATCATTATATTTGTATTCCAATTAAATTCAAATAATATAAATAAAACAAGTGGGTAAGTGTGATCCAAGTTCGCACAAAGGGTTTCGTTTAATATTCCTTTCAAAACACTTTATCCTTTCTTTAATAAATCCAAATAAATTTCAGTTTCTAAAAAAAAAAACTGTCTATTTTTCTCGGTTTTTCGAATATCTGAACCGGCCCGATAGCATGTGAAGCCCACTATTATATTCTGTCATAATAATATCTGTCATGTGGACTAAATGCAATATTTAAAAAAAATTAATTTCAAAATTAAATATGTTGTACACTTTCAAAATGTTAAAATATGCGAATATTTCCATAATCGGGTTTTTATCATGATTCAATACGTTCCTCAACTCATATATTTACTATTCTCTATTACTCATATTCATACTCGCTTTGTATTATTCTGAAACATTTGAAAAATCCGTTAAACTCGCGATATGACGTCAGATTTTCTTTTTAATTCTCTAATGACGTGTAATTAATCTGCTTTGTGTACATGCACACATACTCATACTCCTTGTATTATTGAGAAATCTTTCTGTTTTATTACCACTATGACGACGTTTTTATTTCATATTAAACTTTTTTTTTAGCACTTTCCAACCTAGTTGAAAAGTGCTTATGACTTCGGTTTGTCTGGCCGGATGGCCGTCTGGCCGTCTGGCCGTCTGTCCGTGCTCTAACTCCCGTAAATATGCTCGGATTGCTCTGCAATTTTTATATGTTATTGTCGTTATCTATGGCACGTTCCCTATTTCAACTGAAGTGTGTAGCACTTATAGTTTTCTTACAGGGACACTCAAAAGAATTCCGTTACATTGCGGTCTATGGGGAAAAATCATTTGCGGTTTATTTTTAAAATGTTTCACTATCGTAAACGCATTGAAATTTATATAGATCACTAAGATGCATTAGAAGAAGCTTAATATGGAATAGTAGGTGTATAGCACTTAGAGTTACTTTACAGGGACAGTCAAAATAATTCCGTTACATTACGTCTATGGAGAAAAATCGTCTGCGGCTTATTTAAATAATGTTCCACTATTTTAAACGCATTGAAGTTTATATATATTACTAAGGTGCATTACAAGAGGCTTACTACAGAATAGTGTGTGTATAGCAGTCATCGTTCATTTAAAGGGACACACAAAAGAATTCTCTACTGTCTGTTAACAATAATTCCTGGAAGTGCGTTTTAAAGTTACTGAACGCGATTTTAATCTTAACTAGCTTTTTGTCTATTACGTGGTGTGTATAAATTCTGTAGATCCTATACAGGGCAGCACAAAAGTTCGCGAACACATTTCCGTTTATTGACAGAAACTCCAGAAGGAGAATTTAAACTGTGCTACGCGTTTCCTAACTAAACTAAAATTTAGCATCCTATGTATATATACAAATCTATAGATCATATACAGGGCTACATAAAAGTATTCTGATATTTTTCCGAATATTGTATATATTGAAAATTCCTGAAATTACGTTTTTAAATATGTTATGCATTTTCCAAATTGTTTACTTAGATGTCATCTTTCAGCTTATTAAACGGTAATGATTTGTAAAATTATTTTAGAAGCGTTGGAAAGTGCTACATAATCTATGCTTGACGCATGATTTTTCGTTCTTGTTTTCAATTGGTAAAACTTTTTATTTCATTTTTATTTTTGACGTGGAAATCGTCTGATAGAAAATTAATTATTGTAGATAGAATTTCATCATGGATTTTTAATTTTTGGCATCTGCCATAAGGAAAAATGTTCAAATTTAATAAGAAAAGGCTGTTAGAATTTTGGTTTTTTATCTCTATTTATTAAAATAATACGAATTTTTCAAATTTTAATATTTTCAGCTCTTCACAGCTGATATTCTGATTTATACACAAAGTTTCAACTCTGTAAGTTACACAGTTTTCGAGAATGGCTCCGTGACAGACAGACAACGAAGCGGGAGCAATAGGGTTTCGTGAGATGAACGAAACCCTAAAAAGAGCAATTCAGTGGCTTACATTGTAACAGAAAAAATGCATTTTTCTTTAAAAGTGTACCTTTTTATTACGTTAATAGAATAACTGGTTGCTTTTCAGTTTATTTTTTTAAACGTTTCAATTTAATAACTAGGGAAAGGGGGCTTAAAAGGATTCCCTTAAGGCAAAACTTGTGTAAAATAACATAACTTTTTTTTTTTTTTTAATTTGCCCTTTGCTAATATGTTTTACACTATATTTTGCATTATAAACATTTTTTAATAATATTTTAAACTCAAATTGAGTAAAGCAAAATACAGATTTTTTAAAAGTGCCCAAAGGATCATTTTAGCCTCACCATAGGGCAAAATGATCCTCCATTTAAAAATAATTGTAAATTTTTTTTATCGGATCAATAAAGGATATAAAAGTAATTATGACAATACATAAGTGTAATTTACATCTAAAAATATGTTCCATTAAGTAAACCAAGTCATATTTCTGTACATGAAAGACTGTATATCTAAATAAATATGAAAGTTAGTGCTTACCTTATAACAGATGTTATAAAACCCAATTTTTCGAAGAATTCTATTCAGACGCGTAATATGGCGATCGCATGAATATCACCATTGCTTCTTCTTCATTTATCACAACTAGTTTATGTGTTACCCTGTAGATAGCGCGATCTGTCTCTAAGAAAATATATGTGGATCGTTTTGCCTATTAGGGTGATTTTAGGCTAGCTTCCCTTACCTTATATTTTCATTTTCGTTAAGCTGTTTTCGTTCTATATCAAGAATTTAAAATTTTATAACTAGTAATATCTAATCTTTTTTACCCTTTTACTTTATTTTTCTAATTATTAAAAGAGGAATGTTAAAATTCAACTTTTTAATACACTAGTTTAATTTTAAGCGTATTATATATTTATAAAAAATTTAGATTTTTTTATCAGATTGCGCAGTTTAAAAAAAAAAAATCACAAATAATACTAAATGTTTTAAAAATATTTTATATTTCTAACATTTATATTTTTATTTAATTAGTAAAGAAAATATTTACTGCATTTTATATATAATAACTTATGGACATATAAAATATAAAAAATCATTACATGCTTCTAAATTTACTGAAACTCTGAATTTTCAAATTTTACATTTATTTCTTAATTTTTTACTTTACAGTTTTTCTTTGATGTATTTTGGTATGAAAATTTAACAGAGTTTCAGATTTCATGAATTATATATTTTTTTTTTGTTTAATTTACATTTTAAGCAGAAAAAGTTGCAGCTAACCAGAACAAAACAACAACAAATTAATTCCTTAAAATAGAAATTTTACACGTATATCGTGAGTTTAAAGAAAGTTAACTAAATACCTGTCTTAAATATATTTCATAAATATTAATTAAGTTACATGAATATTATAATCCGTGAATTTTTTTAAATACAGAATTATTAAAGACATTCTTTTTAACACTTTTCAACACAGTTGTTAATACTTTCCAACATAGTTGAAAAGTGTTTATGAATTCGGTTTGTCTGTCAATCTGTCCGTGTTCTGACTCGTATGAATATACTCTGTTTGCGATGTAAGTTATATATTTTATTGACTTTTACTATGGCAAGTTCGGTATGAAAATGAAGTGTATGCTATTTATGGTTATCTCAAGAGGACACTCAAATGTATTCCGTTTCATTACAGCCAATGGGGGTAAATCGTTTTCAGTACATTTTAGTGATGTTAAATTATTTCAAACTTAACGAAATTGATAAGCATAACTGAAGGGGGCTACAAGATGTTTTCTATAGAGTTTCTGGCAATTTCTAGACAGCTTATTAAAAAAACTCGCTTACTGCATCTAATTATGGAATTCCAACAAGGGGTTTAATGAGGTAAAGGGTTGCTACCTCTCTCTTTCCCCTAGTTTGTCCTACGCAGTGGTCTAAAATGATTAACTTAGAGATCGTATATAAATTTTCTGGTTGATGGGAAATTTGGAATAATGAGCATAAAATATTTTAAAAGATTTTATTACTCTAATAGAATTACAAATGTACGCAAATGTGGAGCATCTATGTAAAGCAGATGGCGTTGTTGCAGTGCCTGCGCATCGCAGTCGACTTCTACCCAATGGTGTATCGGTGTCTTGCACGTTCGCGTTCACCTGCTGTGTCGTCTTTCGCCCATAGCCATTCAACGCTTCGTCCGTATGCAAAGCAATGATTTTTTTCCTGGAGGGCTTTTTGAAGCTTATAAAGTGGTATGACAAATGTCTTAATGTACTTGGTACTTATGTGAAAAAATAAAGTTATGTTTTATCTTTAATGTCTCATTACATTTTTGTCTTTCATACACCCCTCTATCCACAGTCGCCAGGGGAAACTTATTTTCCGACTGCCCCTCGTAATTATAACTCATTCATAATAACTTTCTTTCGTAAATAAATGGGCACGGAGTTTTATATATTATGCTAATAACAAATAAATGTTGCTTAATGTTAGATATATAACAATTAATCATCTACTTTTTAATCATCTAAAAGCTTTCTTTATAGCTTCGTATAAATAACATTATTCAATTAGCAAAAACATGGGTGTTTAATGTGAGTAATTAAATAGATAATCCTGAAAGTTATTTTGATGATACTATTATTTAATAAACATTTCTCTTAATGTTACTAGTATAATTCATATTTCGTGGATGACGTGCATAGTCTGGAACCTTTCGTTACAAAAAGAAGGCTACTTTCTTTAATACAAAAATATGGCTGTTTCGAAATATAAATGCTAGATTCATTCGCATTCATAAATCCAAAAGTTAACTTAAAAAAAAAACGCATACTTTAGATCGATATACATTTAAAAGAATATAACGATAAAACTATTATACAGTAGTGTTAAAATAAAATCTACTGAAGAAGAATAATATAAATCTACTCCAGTACAATTTGACCGCAAATGTATACATGACATTTTCATATATAAGTAATCATAACGTCTTACCCTTCCGGGGTCTGAATTGTTTTCCATTTAAGGAAAAAATTACTTTTATGTTAATGTTTTTAAAAATAGCTATACAAATCACAAATTTAGGGTACTGAAATCTAAAGAATATCGTTATTTTGCGTACTATTTCTATGATAATGTAATAAAGAAGAATATTTGCAAACGTCTTACAACAGGATTAAACAGACCTAACACCTTTATAATATTTTTTTAAAAACTTTTATCACAAATTATTCGTTCGGAAAAGTAGCCCCTATATTACATTTAAAGGGTGAAATGTATGTTTGAAATAAAAGACTTGTCAAAGTTAAAAAAGAAATAATAATAAGCAAACCTTGATTAATATTAATAATAATATTATTATTATTACTAAATACTGAAGCATAAATGAAATCATAATAATAAATGTATGTATAGATATACGAGGGGTGATCCAAAAAAAAGTTTACAAGGCAAAGGAAAAAGTATTTATTAACAATAGAAACAAGATAAAAATGGCAATCAAGAGACACATCTGGCCTTTACTTTTCCACATAGTCGCCAAACCTGTTTAGGCATTTGTCAGAACGTTCGACCAACTTATTTATCCCGTCTTGGTAGTAATCAGAGCCCTGCTCATTGAGCCATTTCACGGCAGCTGTTTTCACTGCATCGTCTGAGGTGAACCGTGTTCCGGATAACTTTCGCTTCAACGCCGGAAAAAGGAAATAGTCACTTGGAGCCAAATCGGGGCTGTATGGGGGGTGATTCCAGACCTCCCACTTGAACTTTTGCAGCAATTCCTGAGTCTGGCGAGCTGTATGGGGCCCGACATTGTCATGCAGAAGAATGACGCCTTTGCTCAGTATTCCTGGCCGTTTGCGTCGGCCACATTCTTGGCCCATAAGAATCGAATTACGGCTCGCACTTCTATGAGAGACCACTTTTCTAGACGTCGTGCCATTATTGTCGCTCTTAAGTGTCTGCGTACTGACGCTACTTACTCGTAGAACCGCTGTAGGACAAGTAGCGCCATCTGTCAACCACCCTGGGTGGAAATATTCGCTCCACAATTATTACGTTTCAAATGCTTCAGCTTGTAAACTTTTTTTTGGATCAACCTACGTATATAAAGGGACGTTCAAAAAGAAACGAGCCGGAGTCTGGAATGTGCAAACCGGTGACAAAATGGTAATATCGTTGCATCAGTAACAAAGAGGGCTTCCGACAAGAGCGCGGAAGTCTACATGCCCGCCGCTAGAGGGTCACGAATGCAAGTCACATGACTACAAAGCTAGCAGAAGCATGCATCAGTCGTCTAAAGCTCATTCGTGTTGTAAGCAGTGAAATGGGCGCGTCAAAAGAAGAGCAAAGAGGTGTTGTTCATTTTCTGACAGCGGAAGGAGTAAGGGGAACGGACATTCATCGAAGTGTCACAAATGTACGGTGAACACTGCATGTCCCTTTCAAGGGTCAAGGCGTGGCACAAGCGCTTCAGGGAAGGACGGGTTTTCTTAGATGTACGGTCTGGTACACCAAAACGCATTACCGATGACATCGTCCAGCTGATTGATGGACTCGTTACGCCATTTTTGGTCCCCTAAAAAAGGCTCTGAGGGGCAAACTATGCACCTCGGACGACGACGTCAAGCAGTACGTGCGGAACTGGTTCACATCACAGCCCCAGGAATTTTATGAGACGCCATTCACCGCCTTGTGTCTCAGTGGGACAAGTGCCTCAACAGCCAGGGCCAATACTTCGGAAGTACATGTATTAGTTTCTGTTCCTAGGCCTCCGGCTCGTTACATTTTGAACGTTCCTAATACAAACAATCATTACTATATGCAGATAATAACAAAAAAAAATCGTTAAGGCAAATTAATACTAAATGAAAAAACATGTCCTATTAATAGGACGCTAGGCCAAAACGGGTTACAGTGGTTCGGGACTCGAAAATATCACATTTCTGCATTTTTGTTTATTCTAGTCTCTGTAGAATAAAATGACGCAAACAGCATGTAAATATTATAGTACTAAAGATATAACCATTTTTATGCTGTACTGTCTTTGGTTATATAAGGAATAGTTAACATTTTAAATCCATTAGTCTCAACATGTATCTTTAAGGTTTCTCATATTTATTTTGATATATCAAAATTTATAGGAAAGATAAAGTCATTAGTCTTTGAACAATTATTTTCTCTTATACGTTGAATAAGCTATCTTCAGGAGTTTTGTTATGAGTAAAAATTTAGAGAACATGATTCTCATAGTAAAATATACCCAAAAAATGCCTTTTAGAAAGTTATTTCGAATTCCTATTTTTTTAAATCCGAAAGACAAGTTAATTCTTATTCATTACTGTACTCAAAAATGAAAAAAAAAATATGCAAAAAGCGTTAGTCTTTCTAATAATATAGCATAATAAAAATAAAATAAAATAAAAATAAATAAATAATTTTTAAATAATTTACATAATAAATAATATATATATAATTAATATACATATAAATATGGTATAATAATAATATACATATAAATAATATATATTTTACATAAAGAAATAAGGTTATCAATCTCGTACTATACAGTACGAGATTGATAACCTTATTTCTTTAACCAACAAATGTTTGTCTCAAACTACATTTGTTTTTCAAAATAAGTTTTACAGAATGTCTGATGGTTTGGCTATGGGTAATCCTTTGAGCCCCGTCTTAAGTGATATTTATATGCACTATTTTGAGGTTAAGTTATTTAAACTAATACAGTTTCCATTTTATACTCGGTATGTGGATGACTCTTTTGCATTAATCGATTTGTCTCAATATAATATTGATGCTGTTCTTAATTTATTAAAGTCAATTGACCCTTATATCCAGTTTACTTATGAAATGGAAAGTCAGCAACGTCTGGCTTTTCTTGACGTTCTAGTAACTCGTAATGAACATGATTTTTCTACGACTGTTTTTCGTAAACCATTTGCTGTTTGTTTGCCCCCTCATTTCAGATCCAATCATCCCCCTGCACACAAGTTTGCGTCTTTCAATACATTCATTTCCCGTGCTCGTAACGTGTGTTCTAATACAGAGTTATTCAATAGTGAAATAAATTATATTAAAGCCATTGCTATCGATCGTGGTTTTCCATTGGATACCATTGATCGTATTTTATCTAAATCCCCTAAAATAGATAATCCTATATCTGGAAACAAAGATTTTAAAAATGTTATTGTACTACCATATTTTCCAAAAGTCAGTTCTCAAATTTCACGGATTCGAAATAAATTTCATTTTAAAGTTGTTTTTTTTCCAATAAATAAAGTCACTCTCTCTAATCTTAAAGATCCGATTCCAAGTCATAATAGTTGGGGAATTTACAGAATATATTGTGAATGTGGTCTTTCTTATATTGGTCAGACGAGGCGAGCACTTAAATTTAGATTAAAAGAACACGAAAATTATATCAAAAAGCAAGAACTTTGGTAAATCTACAATAGCGAAGCATTGTTGGAATTTTGACCATAGATATAAATTTTCCGGAGCCAAAATTATTCAAAATTGCAATTCAATATTTGATCTTGATTTTTACGAAGCACATTATATTTATAAATATACAGATTCATTGGTGAACGACATGTCTAGCACCTCCTTTTCTTTCTCCCGTTTGGAGAGAGCCTGCGCGGTGATGCCTGTTTTCGGTGATTTCCTGTCAGCTGCGTCACTTCTGCTCTTCTGGTTACACTTGCTTTGCCATTTTGGTCAAATTACAGCCAGTACTCGGGGCTATAGCCGAGCGTGGGTCTTTTGAACCCTCTTAACATTTTTTTTTTCACCTTACACTGATGAAGGGGATCAATGTATCCTTGAAACGGCCGTATGTGTTTTAAAGTTTTATAATTTGTGTGCTTCAACGTTGTTTTTAGATTTTTCGTAATGTTAAGTTTTCTTTGATTTTTTTTAACACTTTCTAACATAGTTGAAAAGTGTTTATGAATTCGGCTTGTCTGTCTGCCCGTGCTCTGACTCGCGTAAATACATTTGGATTTCATGCAATTGATATATGTTATTGAGATTTACTATGGCAGGTTCGGTATTCAAAATGAAGTATGTAACACTTATAGTTTTTTTTACAGGAACACTCAAAAGTATTCCGTTACATTACGGTCTATGGGGAAATATCATTTGAGGTTTACTTTAATGATGTTACACAATTTCAAATTTATTGAAATTGATATATATCACTGCGATACACCACAAGAGGCTAACTGTAGGGTGTGGTGTGCATATCACTTATAGTTCTTTTACAGAGATACTCAAAGTAATTATGTTACTTTACGGACTATGGAGAAACATCGTTTGCGGTTTATTTTAATAATGTTTCATCATTTCAAACATATTGAAATGGATATATATCACTAAGATGCATTACAAGCGACTTACTATAGAATATTGTGTGTATAGCTTTCATCGTTCATTTACAGGAACACTCAAAAGAATTCGGTACTGCCTGTTAACAATAATTTCTGCAAGTGTTTTTCAGTTGCTGAACACGTTTTTAAATTTAACTCATTTTTTGTCTATTACTTGGTTTATATAAATTGTATAAATCATATACAGGCCCGCACAAAAGTTCTCGAGTACATTTCCGTTTATTGACGGAAATTCCAGAAGGTTGAATTTTAAATTTTGCTACGTGTTTCCTAATTTAACTAAAATGTAACATTTTCTGAAGTATACATACAAATCTATAGATCATATACAGGGCTACAAAAAAGAGTTCTGACATTTTTACAAATAGTGTTGGTAATTTCTAACATTGGGTTTTTAAGTATGTTATGCGTTTTCCAAATTGTTTACTTAGGTTGGGTGGGGCTAGTTGAGCTTAAGACAAAAGGTTGGCCTCCCCGCATGGTTTGACTTTGACCTTGTATACTTAGGTGTCATCTTTAACCTTACTAAACGGTAAAGATTTGCAAAATTATTTTCGAAGTGTTTGAAAGTGTTACATAATCTATTCTCGACGCATGATTTTTCGTTCTTGTTTTTTTTTTTTTTTTACTTTGATTGCCATGAATTTTCAAAACTTTATTAAATTTAAGTATGAAATTATACGGATAAAATAATTACCAGATGACAGTGAAATTTTAAAATTTATTTATTTATTTATTTTATATAGATTTCGAATTTCATATTTTCAAAATTTTATCAAATTTAAGAATTAAATTACATGGATAAAATTTTGATATTAACTGCTCGCACATTTTTTTTTTAAGTCCCAATAAAAATCTACATAGGAGATACTGCAATCTAGAAACTGAAATAATTTTATGATGTCAGTTTTCATTTTTCTAGACATTAAATATACAGAAATTATGGACACATACGATGTTTTCCTTTGGATGAATTTCGAACTTTTCAAGAATTTCGCATGGATGTTAATTGACATCGGAAAGTTAAATTATGGAGAGCAGTCCACTGAAGAAATCATCTTAGATAAAGAAATTGTCTTGCACAGGCTTTATATTTTTCAATTTATCTTTGAATATATATGAGACCAGTGGAGCCGTGCGAGGATTTCGCACTACAATCTAATATTTTTTATCAATATGTAATATTTATTAGATGCAGGTGTAAACTTCTAAAGAAAATGTGAGGATAAAAATATCTGCAAACAACATTTAGTTTTTAGTAAAGCCAGAATATCATCTAATTTATTCCGTCAAAGTTAGAGTAAAAACGGATCTAAGATTGCCAAAGGCGTGCGCGAGAAAAAAAAATTAACAATCGTATTTTAACTGCATTAGAGGATGACGTCATCCGATTCGGGAAAACATGGGACATAGAAATATAAATCTAAACGTTTCAATTTCAACTTCTCTTTTTATTCATAAATATAAAATAAACTCATGCGGTGTTTTTTTTTTAATCATTGCTGAGCATCATATAATGTGGTATGTTATTTTTGTGGCAACAGTAATTTGAGGAAAACCTTTCATTTCTTTCATGAAATCAATGCCGATTTAATTTTTAATTATCTGCAAATTTTAATCAAAAAACATGTTTTAGGAAAATGTAAGGGTACTATGTCAGAAGCCTGTTCAAAATCCTTTCATATGGTATCTCATTCGTAGTTCTACGCTTCGTATTTTCTTAGAAAAAGGGATGTTGACAGGAGAAATAATATATACGATAACCCGCATAGCATGCACAGTCACAGTGACGTCAATGTGAGTCACGTACGTCACGTCACATCTGTGACCAAAATGCCACGACTTTGTAACGTCACACTGTGACCAAAATGTGAACGTCTTGGAGATCTAAAGAAAACTTAAAATAAACTTTAGAACATCTTATAACATAAAGAAAATTACTTTTTGACAGCTTTAAAAAATTTTGTGACGTTGCAATGACGTCACTGCAAGTCGCATAAGTCACGTAAAACCTATGACCAAAATGCCAACACTCTGTGACTTCACGGTGTGATCGGAGAGTGAATTTGGAAAAAAATACCTCATAAAATATAGATTTGAATTATGTCATGTACCTAAATCATTAATAAAAATATTGTCACACACTATTTAAATATATTGAGTATTTCCAAAATAAAATAATAAATAAATATCTGTCTACATATATGAGGCAGATAATTTTTTACAATTTTCATTACCATTTTCATGAAATTTAACAAAATATACTATATAATACACAGGTAAAAATCCTTAAATAGAAATTTAGTAATTTATCGCTTTATAAGCAATTCGTGTCACGTGACGACCAGTTTTTCTCCTGTCTTTCACTGTCACGTCGGATATTCAAATCAAAACGCCGACTTTGACATTCTTTTCTGAAAGATCTTCTGCTTTTAACAAAAAACGGAAAAGGTTTTTCAATAACATAGTTTCTGAACAAAACACGAGCCAATTTCGTGTATTTCCGAGCAAAAATGAATTAAAAACATGTTATAAAGTATATGTCATTCCTATAGTAATTTATCCAAAACTGACCAGTGCTTAGTAAGATGTCACCTCTATTAAATATATTGCTCTTTTCGATAGAGTGTAAAAAATGAAAAATTTTTACTTAGGAAATTTGATTGCAATTTAAATTTATATCGAAATTACTTTATAAAGCCTATTAAATCAATTATTATTTAAAATTTATCTTTACTTTTGACGTCTAAAGCAAATGCAATGGATTAAAAAATATATAAAAATGTAAATTTTCACAGATTATTTCTAAGAAGAGCTCTCTTATAGCATCATTAGAAGTTCATTTTTCAGCCATATAAATTATAAAGGTTTTGAAATGTCTTTATTTAAATTATTTTCTTCCTATATCATTTGCGGTAAAGTTGGAAACATCTGCTAGCTGTTATTTTGTTGTGTTTAAACAATACTGCGCGCGCATATTGAAGGCAGACGATTTTTTCTCATTCGAAGTTAGGATAGGATTAGCGTGTGTTGCGTTGTTTTAAGTTTGTAGATTTATACTGTGTAAGTAAATTAACGTTTTAAAGTGAACAATCTCCATTTTAAAGTAAACCATCCATTTTAACATCTCCCTGTGTCTAGCCGGGTGCGTTCATAAGGCCTGGGTGATATTTGATTTCTCAGATCTATAAACACACCTCTTCTGCTGGAATAATTTGAAAATTATTGTAGTGGATGTACAGTCTAATTTTTCAATGAAAGGGAAGCAGATAAGGAGCATTCAATAGTAACACCTTTACCTATAGATCAGCAGGTAACTTTTAATGTCTTCGCAGTTTTGTTAATAGTGCATGTTTAGTACTAGTACATTTAATATTGCATTATTTAAAAGTTAAGATGTTTAAATTTTCTTTTAAAAAATCACTTGTATTAAATTTTATCTTTAATGTTTTAAATTTTTTTAAATAGACTATTTGGAAAAAAGCTTAAAGTATTTACTAACAATATGTTTTCTAAATGTAAAGTGTTATGTAAAAGGAGGAATTTATTTAATGTTTTGCGTTTCTTAATCCAATTTTCATAGTTATTCATTATAATTAAAAACATTGCAATTTTTAAAACTATTAATATTTTATTTGCAATTTAATAATTTCGTTGCTAGTGTAGGTTTCCAGAAATAAATTTCCGGTATATTTGAAAAAAAAAAATGTGACATTTTAATGCATTGAATAATTTATTTGTGGAGATATGTCAATGTTAGATGCACAAAAATAATAAATATTGATGAAACAATAAAATAACTGTTTAGTTAAGGTAATTTTTCCAGCTGTGTTATCGAATGTTTTTACTGTAAAAATTGATATTTAAGTTCTGCATTTAGTATTCTATCAAAAACTATAAAGAAAATAATTTGTAAAGAAAAAAAATATATAACTTTTTTTTTGGCATTTATGATCTTAAATTCTATATTTCATTTACAAAGAAAACTGTTTTACTGCTTGATACAATGTTTATTATTTAATAATATCGCACAATAGGTATATCTATTATTTAAATTGATTCCTAATATAAATTTTTCAGAATGCTTATTTGAAAATGTATACTTATATTTTCTTTAAAGTTGTTCTCAAATCCAAAATAGCTAATTTCTGCCATATTTCTGAATTCATTTTTATTCGGAAATACATGAAATTGGCAGGTGTTCTTATTCAGAAAAGGGTAGATGTGCCAGTAATGGACCGCCTTCCAGTAATGGGACACCTTCAATGTTTTTGGTTTACAAAAAAATAACCAATAAAAATTCAGCTTTATTTATTTCATTAATATGCTATATTTAAATTCTAGTTTTAAATGCAATCATAATATCAATTATCTATTACTTTTTGTGAGGTGTCCATTACTTGAATTTAGGGTGTTTTGATTTATTTCTGTTATTTACAATTAAATTTAGATTCACATTGGGAAATGTGACTATGAGCATGGTTAAATATTGTTGGTAGAGTAATATAATATTAAAAAATGTTGAATATAACAATTATAACTATTAATTAAAAAATAATTGTTAAAGAAATTCCTTAAGGGTGTCCATTACTGGCACATCTACCCTATATATAATCGAATGGCGTTATCCATTTTTTGGTAACGGCAGATGATGTTTCAGAAAACACTATCAAAGTCGGTGTTTTGAACCAAATTTCCGACGCGCAGCGTCAGAAACGGGTAAAACGTGACCGACATTGATCTTAAGTATTACATTTATCTAAAAATGGAAAACGCTATTCATTCCAAATAGCTTTAATAATCAGGCATGCAAGTGCCATGCGTTTAAAAGTTTGTTCATAAATGTGTCAGAAAGTTTCGTGTTAACCGGTTTCTCAATCAGATGCAAAGTTTTAATTTGAATACGAGTTGCATCAATAAAAATGATTGCCGATCCAATCCTCATCGTCGATCTTATCCGTATTTGGTGAAATCTTGTTATCCGAATCTATGCGAAATCATTTATCAGGTTCGGTCGGGTTGTGGGCTTACATATTTTTTGTTGTTGTTGTTGTTGGGTTAGGGAAAGAATACGGGTTGAATCAAAATATAGTTTCAGTCAACCATCATTCATGTCCATGTTGACATTCAATCATGTTCAAGAATTATATAACCGGATTCGTGTATGACTCTAGATCCGAGCCGACATCAGAAATTGTATCGTGACAAAATTTCTGATAAAATCTGGTTACTCGGTCGTATGCAAGATTCTATTCCAAACAAGACTTACAGTAAAAACATTATACCCGACTCGGGTCAGATCGGGTCCACGAAAATCAGGTCACACGACAACTAATCCAAATCTATTCTGTAGCTGGATTGGATTCGGGTAAAATCTGGTCACCCGACTCGGTGCAGTGTCGTCACAAACGTCACAAACTTGAACCATTAAAAATTTTGATCCGAACAATCCGTATAGAATTCGGGTAAAATCTGGTCACTCTATCCGATGCAGATTCGTCACATTTTTCACATTTAAGTCGCACGGTGACTTCACAAAGTAGTCACATTGTGAGGTCACAGAAAGCCTTGAAAACGGCCATAACGACCTCGCATTTACGTCACAATGACTTCACATCGACGTCACTTGACGTCACGACGACGGTCACAAAGTCACAGTGTGACTTCACAGTGAACGTCACCATGTCTTACGGGAAGTAATCAGGAATTTTTGTCTGAAATTTTAGTGACTCCATAAATAAACATATTGTGCGTAGAATTTTATGTCAATATATAGTATGTAGTGCTTTTATAAAATTAAAAATGACATCAGTTACATATCTATATATATAATCAGTACAAAAACCCTTAACGGGTTAAAAGTTGTGACGCAGCACTTTCTTTTGGCTTTATGAATTTTAAATATGAGTCTTAAAAGCAATGATATCAAATTTAAGTTACGCTATGTTAATAATTATTTTTTTAAATCATAATTTTCTTTTTAGTTTTATTTATATTCACAGGTGCAATTATTATCTTAATATGAAAAAATATATAAAATTTATTCGCTGATGCTGTTTTATTCACATCTCTCATGAATTCAAAATATGGGTTTTAAAAGAAATGATATCAAAATTTGAGTGACACCTTGGCGTTAATTTAATAGGACTCTTTTAAAATTCAATTTAAATTATTTTTGGTTTGTCTTCTAAAGTATATTTACACATACAAACAATACTTTTAATTTTTCAATACACTTTTAAATATATTACTTTCACTGAGCCTATATTATGTATTGAAATGTATTTATTTCAATAAATTGATTTATCTTCTGTGCCACGCTATCCAAAATCATAAGTAAAATTTATGTAAATGATTATTTTGCGTCATATTATCCACTTGAATACATTTCCCTTTGTTTGGATACTATGACGCAAAATAATCATTTACATAAATTTTACTTATGATTTTGGATAGCGTGGCACAGAAGATAAATCAATTTATTGAAATAAATACATTTCAATACATAATATAGGCTCAGTGAAAGTAATATATTTAAAAGTGTATTGAAAAATTAAAAGTATTGTTTGTATGTGTAAATATACTTTAGAAGACAAACCAAAAATAATTTAAATTGAATTTTAAAAGAGTCCTATTAAATTAACGCCAAGGTGTCACTCAAATTTTGATATCATTTCTTTTAAAACCAATATTTTGAATTCATGAGGGATGTGAATAAAAAAGCATCAGCGAATAAATTTTATATATTTTTTCATATTAAGATAATAATTGCACCTGTGAATATAAATAAAACTAAAAAGAAAATTATGATTTAAAAAAATAATTATTAACATAGCGTAACTTAAATTTGATATCATTGCTTTTAAGACTCATATTTAAAATTCATAAAGCCAAAAGAAATAGTGCTGCGTCACAACTTTTAACCCGTTAAGGGTTTTTGTACTGATATCATTACTTTTTTAAGGTTATTGATGAGAATGTCAATTAGTCGAAATTAAGCATAGGGTATAAATTAATCATTAAAATAAAATTTTAAAGAAATGCTAAAAAAGACCCCTTGGACCCCAATAAAATATGAGGGTGGTGGCCCAGGGAGAGGAATCCAAGACTCAACTTTTAAATTATACAGCGAGAGAGTAACACAATTAGAAGGATGAAAATGCATGGCAAAACCCGTTTGTTCCATCTTCCTCCGCCAAAGGACGCAACCTTTTCTATACAAACATAGCTGAAAATTTTCGGGCCGTCGATTCCGAGTCAACTGAGCCATACGTCGTCGTGATCGGTCCCATAGAACCCGATAGGAAAGTGCCCCCTGGTGGTGAAACTTGGAACTAAAATCGATATATCCTGTCGATGTCGAGTCGAATGAATCACACTGCATTGTGATGGGACCCATAGAACTCGAGATAGCTGCAAAATCCGTTAGTTCCATCTTCCACCACCAGGGGGCGGACTCTGTTCCATACAAACATGGCTGAAATCTTTGAGGCTGTCGATTTCGAGTCGAATGAGCCATACCGCGTCGTGATGGGGCGCATATGACCCGAGATAGGAAAGCGCCCCCTGGTGGTGAAACTTGTAACTAAAATCTATATATCCTGTCGATGTCCAGTTTAATAAATCAAACTGCATTGTGATGGGACCCATAGAACTCGAGTTAGATGCAAAATCCGTTAGTTCCATATTCCACCACCAGGGAGCGCACTCTGTTCCATACAAACATGGCTGAAATCTTTGAGGCTGTCGATTTCGAGTCGAATGAGCCATACCGCGTCGTGATGGGGCGCATATGACCCGAGATAGGAAAGCGCCCCCTGGTGGTGAAACTTGTAACTAAAATCTATATATCCTGTCGATGTCCAGTTTAATAAATCAAACTGCATTGTGATGGGACCCATAGAACTCGAGTTAGCTTCAAAATCCATTAGTTCCATCTTCCACCACCAGGGGACGCACTCTGTTCTATACAAACATAGCTGAAATCTTTCAGGCTGTCGATTTCGAATCGAATGAGCCATACCTCACCGTAATCGGGCCCATAGAACACGAGATAGGATAGCGCCCCTGGTGGTGAAACTTGGAACTAAAATCGATGTATCCTATCGATGTCGAGCCAAATGAATCAAACTGCATTGTGATGGGACCCATAGAACTCAAGTTAGCTGCAAAATCTGTTAGTTCCATGTTACACCACCAGGGGGCGCACTCTGTTCTATACAAACAGCTGAAATTTTTGAGGCTGTCGATTTCGAGTTGAGTGAGCCATACCTTGTCATGATCGGGGCCATAGAACCTAAGATGGGAATGCGCCCCCTGGTGGTCAAACTTGAAATAAGTTGAATGAATCAAATCATGTTGTGATGGGACCCATAGAACTTGAGTTAGCTCCAAAATCCATTAATTTCCCCTTCCACTGCCAGGGGCGCTCTCTGTTCTATATGAACATAACTGCCCCTGGTGGTGAAACTAAAATCAGTAAGTTCTATCGATGTCGAGTCGAATGAGCCAAACTGCATCATGATTAGGAATGCACAACCTGTGGCCCGTGATGGATAACTGGTGGCCCGCAGAGACCATACATGCCAACCTATCCAAAAATTTCGAATTTCCTTAATAATTCGTGAGAAAAATTTGCAAATTTTGTCCATAAATCGTAGGAAAATATGAATTTCATCGATCAGGCGCATAAAATCATGAATTGCATCGACTGGATGCGAATTTTGTCAAATGGGCATGGAAAAATCACAAATTTCGCCATTTTGTCGCTAGAAAAAAAAACGCAAATTTCAATAATCGGTCAACAGAAACCAGAGATGCCAAAATCAGTAATTCCGGAGTTGCAAATTTCGTCAATCACTCAAAAAAAAAAAAAAATCTTGAATTTTGTAAATCAATTGAAAAAACCTGCGAATTTTGTCGATAAGGCACTTAAAATCGTGAATTTCATGGATAGAGCAGCGAATTTCCTCGAATGGCGTGGAAAGATCGAGAATTTCAACGAACAGTTGCAGGAAAAATTTGCAAATTGTCCATAGATCATAGGAAAACATTATGAATTTTGTCTATCGGTTCTGCAAAATTATGAATTTTGTCGATAGGCATGGAAAATCGCAAATTTCGACAACTGGTCTTGGAAAAATCAAGAATTCCATCGAATGTTTGTGAAAAAAATGTAAATTTCAACGAACGGTAAAAAAAAAATAATAATTTGCGAATTTCGCCATTGTCTAGAGAAGAAAAATTGTGAATTTCATTAATTGGCCGATGGAAAGCATATCAGTTGAAAATCATGAATTTTGTCAATCAGGCACAGTAAAAACATGAATTTTGTGGATCGGGAGAAGGGAAATCATAAATTTTGTTGAACACATGCATAAAAATCATGAATTTTGTTTATCAGGCATGTAAAAATCATTAATTTCGTCAAACGGATGCATAAAAATCAAGAAAGTCATCAATTGGGTGCGTAAAAATCTTGAATTTCATCGATCAGGCGTTTAAAAAATCATGAATTTCATCGATAAAGTGCATAAAAATATAGGACAAAATTGCCATTCGCCAATCGGCGAGTAATACTGAAAATTTGCCGACTGACTTTACTGCCACCACTGGTCAAACTTAATAGTTCCAATTGCGATGATTCAATGGAAAAAGATTTTTTCCCCACTGTCGCTCGACAAATTTCAAAACCATTTGGCGAATTTCACGATTTTTTCAAAGAAATTATTTGATGGATTGTGATTTTTTTTCTTCTCGAAGCCATTCGACAATATTCGAAATTTTTTTCCCCTGAAACCAGTTGATAAATTTTGTGATTTTTCCACTATCAATGAATTTTGTGATTTTTCTGCTATCGATTGATGAATTTCGTGATTTATCGACTATCGATTAATGAATTTCACGACTTTTTCCATAAACGAACAAATTGTGCACTTTTTTTCCACTGCCATTCGACGAATTTTGCAATTCTGCTCCGCGATTGTTAGACAAATTTCACTATTTTTCTCCCGAGATCATTTGACGAATTTTGTGACTTTTAATTTTACTGACTGATTGATTTATATTTAATAATAAAAGTTAAAATGTTTTGATTTAAAAACAAGATGGCTAACTGAGGGTGAATCCCAAAACTTAGCCGCATCATCAATGAGTTAGCTAATCAAGCATTTAGCTCTTACAGTTTGTTTAAAAGGTGCACACAAAAGCAAAAAATATGAATTTTTTTTAATCCTTACCATCACTGTTGAAATCCTGAACCAATTAGAATCTAATTGTGACAGTGTATTTATCTTGCAAATATCATTGAGGAGTTTTTTATACAGGGACACGCAAAATCAAAACATCATCATGATAACATTCAAATTACTAAGCCAATTCAAACCTAATTATGCCAAAGTATCAATCGATGAATTCATTAATCAAATATGTTGGGCAAAATCCTAGAACAAGCAAAACATCCGATTTGGCTATTTTTTTTACGCACGTCAACCAAAAAAACGGCAACTTCCAAATTCTACCCAATCAAAACGCATGCTTTTTAAGCTTAAGCAAGCAGATACTTACACACTGCTTACGGCAAGCTTTTTCACAAAATAAACAAATTTTATTTCGTTTTACAATTATTTACAAAGTTTCAGCAAGTTTTTCTTCACGATTTTTCTATTTTTACAAACTTTTAGCAATATTTCGTCTGGATATTTCAATTTTTACATACAAGCATTTAGCAATTTTTTCCTCCAGATTTTTCTATTTTTAATAATTTTTAGCTATTTTTTCCTCCTTGCTAAAACTTTGTAAATTGTCATAAAACGGAATAAAATCAATGTTTACTTCGTGAAAAAATTTTCATAGAAACTGTGTAAGTAGTGAATTCTCTGCTACAAAGAACACAGGTTATGATTGGGGAGAATCTAGAGAATTCTGATTTTTCAAATGCACGAAACTCATTCAAGCACCAGTTAGTAACATGTATATGTACTCTTTGCGTACATTAACAGAAAAAAAAATCCTGGATGCATGAAACTCCCTGTGCAGCAATCTCTAGAATGCATGAAATTCATCCAAACAGCGGTTAATAATTGATATATATATATATATATATATATATATATGTGAGTACGCTTCGCGTACATTAACTGAAAAAAAAAAATCCTGGATGCACAAAACTTGCATTTCTCTGACTTCGGTTTTTCGAAATAGGTAAAATGCTTCAGGGATTCAATCCAGCATCGCTGAAATGTTACATAATCACAGAAGATCACTAATTATAATTAAAATATAGATAAAATGCTGAAGTGATTACAAATTAATCACTGAAGCATTTTATCTATACTTCAAAACATATTTGTTTTGTTTCTCATTTCCAAAATAATTTTCATTCATATTTACTTATTATAAGCATGTTATTTAATTTTACTGACTGATTGATTTATATTTAATAATAAAAGTTAAAATGTTTTGATTTAAAAACAAGATGGCTAACTGAGGGTGAATCCCTAAACTTAGCCGCATCATCAATGAGTTAGCTAATCAAGCATTTAGCTCTTACAGTTTGTTTAAAAGGTACACACAAAAGCAAAAAATATGAATTTTTTTTTAATCCTTACCATCACTGTTGAAATGCTGAACCAATTTGAATCTAATTGTGACAGTGTATTTATCTTGCAAATATCATTGGGGAGTTTTTTATACAGGGACATGCAAAATCAAAACGTCATCATGATAAGATTCAAATTACTAAGCCAATTCAAACCTAATTAAGCCAAAGTATCAATCGATGAATTCATTAATCAAATATATTGGGCAAAATCCTAGAACAAGCAAAACATCCGATTTGGCTATTTTTTTTACGCACGTCAACCAAAAAAACGGCAACTTCCAAATTCTACCCAATCAAAACGCATGCTTTTTAAGCTTAAGCAAGCAGATACTTACACACTGCTTACGGCAAGCTTTTTCACAAAATAAACAAATTTTATTTCGTTTTACAATTATTTACAAAGTTTCAGCAAGTTTTTCTTCACGATTTTTCTATTTTTACAAACTTTTAGCAATATTTCGTCTGGATATTTCAATTTTTACATACAAGCATTTAGCAATTTTTTCTTCCAGATTTTTCTATTTTTAATAATTTTTAGCTATTTTTTCCTCCTTGCTAAAACTTTGTAAATTGTCATAAAACGGAATAAAATCAATGTTTACTTCGTGAAAAAATTTTCATAGAAACTGTGTAAGTAGTGAATTCTCTGCTACAAAGAACACAGGTTATGATTGGGGAGAATCTAGAGAATTCTGATTTTTCAAATGCACGAAACTCATTCAAGCACCAGTTAGTAACATGTATATGTACTCTTTGCGTACATTAACAGAAAAAAAAATCCTGGATGCATGAAACTCCCTGTGCAGCAATCTCTAGAATGCATGAAATTCATCCAAACAGCGGTTAATAATTGATATATATATATATATATATATATATGTGTGTGTGTGAGTACGCTTCGCGTACATTAACTGAAAAAAAAAATCCTGGATGCACAAAACTTGCATTTCTCTGACTTCGGTTTTTCGAAATAGATAAAATGCTTCAGGGATTCAATCCAGCATCGCTGAAATGTTACATAACCACAGAAGATCACTAATTATAATTAAAATATAGATAAAATGCTGAAGTGATTACAAATTAATCACTGAAGCATTTTATCTATACTTCAAAACATATTTGTTTTGTTTCTCATTTCCAAAATAATTTTCATTCATATTTACTTATTATAAGCATGTTATTTAATTTTACTGACTGATTGATTTATATTTAATAATAAAAGTTAAAATGTTTTGATTTAAAAACAAGATGGCTAACTGAGGGTGAATCCCTAAACTTAGCCGCATCATCAATGAGTTAGCTAATCAAGCATTTAGCTCTTACAGTTTGTTTAAAAGGTACACACAAAAGCAAAAAATATGAATTTTTTTTTAATCCTTACCATCACTGTTGAAATGCTGAACCAATTTGAATCTAATTGTGACAGTGTATTTATCTTGCAAATATCATTGAGGAGTTTTTTATACAGGGACATGCAAAATCAAAACGTCATCATGATAAGATTCAAATTACTAAGCCAATTCAAACCTAATTAAGCCAAAGTATCAATCGATGAATTCATTAATCAAATATATTGGGCAAAATCCTAGAACAAGCAAAACATCCGATTTGGCTATTTTTTTTACGCACGTCAACCAAAAAATCGGCAACCTCCAAATTCTACCCAATCAGAACGAATGCTTTTTAAGCTTAAGCAAGCAGATACTTACACACTGCTTACGGCAAGCTTTATTATACAATTTTAACATAAATTTTATTTCGTTTTACAATTATTTACAAAGTTTCAGCAAGTTTTTCTTCACAATTTTCTATTTTTACAAACTTTTAGCAATATTTCGTCTGGATATTTCAATTTTTACATACAAACATTTAGCAATTTTTTCCTCCAGATTTTTCTATTTTTAATAATTTTTAGCTATTTTTTCCTCCTTGCTAAAACTTTGTAAATTGTCACAAAACGGAATAAAATCAATGTTTACTTCGTGAAAAATTTTTCATAGAAACTGTGTAAGTAGTGAATTCTCTGCTACAAAGAACACAGGTTACGATTGGGGAGAATCTAGAGATTTCTGATTTTTCAAAAGCACGAAACTCATTCAAGCACCAGTTAGTAACATATATATGTACACTTTGCGTACATAACAGAAAAAAAAAATCCTGGATGCATGAAACTCCCTGTGCAGCAATCTCTAGAATGCATGAAATTCATTCAAACAGCAGTTAATAATTTATATATATATATATATGTGTATGCTTCGCGTACATTAACTGAAAAAAAAAATCCTGGATGCACAAAAATTGCTATATTCCGCACTCCCTAGAATGCATGAAATCCATTCAAGCTGCGGTCAGTAATGTTCGCACAAAAATCGGTTTACAGCAATCTCTAAAGTGCTTAAAATACATCTTATCATATAAAATCAACAAAAATGCACTTACCGTTATTTCTCATCCTTCGTTTTTTTTAATATTTCACAGGATTTATCCTTTATGACATAAAACACATTTCATAAACATAATTCAACAAATCTGACACACAACAAACCAACCCACAGACAATAGAACTCTATTATAGAATATTCTAATCTGTCAACCAACCAATCAAATCTAATTCCCTCAAAAACCAGCTCAATTTTCAGAACCATGCATTCTGCTCATGCTAGAACCAAGCACAGAAGGCGTGGAAAAAACGTAAGAAATAAACCGGTAACAAGAAAACTCATTTATCGCTTCGCTAAATTCGATGACGCCAAGCGTCTCGCTTGTTCTAGGATTTAACCTATTTTTCTTAATTATCTGTCTTAGTTTGTGAATAAATTTTTGTAATGTCAGTTGAAACTGATCTCTCGTACATAACGATGCATCACATTTTTTTAATGTTTTTTTTTCTACACCATGATGTTGCTATTTAACAACATTATTTTAATTTTAAAAAGAAAACAAACAACTAATAAATCAGTAAATAGGAACGTTTTGCACTCCTGAAACCCCCCCCCCCAAAAAAAAAAAATATATATATATATATATATATATATATATATATATATTGTTTTAATTTCAGGGTAACTGAAGAAAAAAAAAATCCTTCTATAGCGTTTCTATTTTTCCATGCGCTGTGAAGATTTTTTAACGGGTTCAAAAACAAATTTCACAAATACTTCTAACTTAATTAACAAATATTTCAAAAATATATTTTTAATTCCATGTTGTTTATGTATGAAGAAAGAAACAAAAGTTTGGTAAACTTCTATCTCTGTTTAAATAGTCTATTTCAAGAATAAAAACATTCGGTAGAATGCATAGCTTTGACAATACATAAACAAAAATGAAGAATACAGTACCTTTTTTTTTTCTCTCAATTTCTTATATTTGGTGCAAGATACTACTGAATACTTTGCTACAAGATTTGTTTAAAGATATTACCCTCTCTCATGATTTTTAGGTTTCCAATGCCACGTCTACCATTGCCCCGAGAACTGACGACTGATTTCGTGATTTATTAAGTAAAATCTATATTTAACATTTGAAAATAAACTTTCACTAGAAAAAAAAAAAAACAAAAAAAACAATGGTAGAACTTTGCATTTCTCTGACTTAGGAAAATAAATATTAGAAGATAAATACATATTTCTTTATTATCTGTTTTTAAAATGCAAATTTAAGAAATGAAATTGAAAAAAAAAAAAGGTACTGTATTCTTCATTTGTTTATATAGCTGATCAAATATACGCATTTCACTGAATGTTTGGATTCTTATACTATGAAACAGAAGCTTACAAACGTGTTTTTTATCGTACATAAACAACATGGAATTAAAAATATATTCATGAAGTATTTGTTAATAGAAGTTAGAAGTATTTGTGAAATTTGATTTTCAACACTTCAAAAAATGTTCATAGCAGCGAATCGCATCGCACACGAAGAAAACAAACTGGTGATTGATTCATTTTGAATGATTCCTTGTTACGCAAATTAATTGATAAAAAAAAATCTTAATCTTTTTTTTCCTTTAAAAAATCACAAATTAAATATAAATAACAATTAAATTGTATATGTATAATTATAAAATATTTCAATATTTTAATCAAGGAATCTAAATATTTTTCGACTTAATGAAGATTTTGATATAAGAAATTCTTTATTATAACAAAAAAGAAAAATATACAAACAATAATTTAATTTAATACATATATATTACATATTAAAAATTGCATTAAAAACTGTTTTCGTATTAAAAAAAAAAAATCTAAATAGTTCTTCAGCCAGATATGATTGCGAAATCGCCTTTAACTATAACCGTGATACCCATGAATATCCTGACCGCGCAGGAATAAAAAAGGGTGAAAAGGCCGAAAATCTTTAATGTTAGTCTACCAGAAAAAGCATAAGAAAAGAGTCCGATTTTGAAGCTGGATTATATAAAAAACAAGAGTTTTCCTACGTTAGATCAAAATCTTACTCTCTTCATCTAAAAGCGATTAATATAATATATTAATTTAAAAAAAATCGTTCGATCCATTTTCGAGATAACACCTCTGTGCCCATTACACCATTACATTTTCCATTTTCGCTTAAAAATTGGTTTCCAGATCTCAAAATCTACTGCATGTAGAAATCTATAAATTTCAGGATAGAGTTAGGCCATAGATATAAGACTAATGTGAAAAAATCGAAACGGTATGCCTCATATTTACTGAGATATTAAATGTCGGCGTTTCGATTTTCCTTTGATGTCCTGCTAGCTGTATATATGAGAGTGACGGAATCTTCGGTTTTGGGCTTACGGTTTTCGGTTTTTCGCTGCGTCACTCAAGAGACTACCGTCTCTTATGATTTTAAAATAATATATATAGGGATCCAACTGGTAAGTATATTTTCGTGGTAGGTTTCTAGAACATTTGCGAAAGAAATAACTTTGGTGTAAGTTTCTATATAATTTGCAAGAAAAATTTGTTTGAAAAAGAGGTATTCAAAAACGCACTGGTTGAGAGTCTTGTATATAAGTGTGAAATTATACCTATTGTTTCTAAATACAATATAAAATAGGAAGTAAACGTACCTCCTAAGTTTCCTGTTTAAATATAATCTAACTTAAAATTAATCTGAATTTTTCTTGAAATTACGGGTTTTCAAATTTGCGCGCATGATATCTTTAAAGTAAGGTATTGAAAAAATAATTAGGGTTAAAAAACATTAAATATTAAAGGTAACAATACTACTGTCGTATATTTATTTGTGTTGGAGAATCAAGTAGTTTGAAATGAGTATGTAGATTTTTTCTGAACGTAACAGCAATTATTTTCTAAATATTTTCTGATGCGTTCGAATTTAAGGTGATTTTCTTGTTGCCAAATTAATTCTTTACAAAATACAGGGTGTTTAAAAAATCATCCAATTAAAAAAAATCATAACTATTCAGCTTTTAATCCGTTTAAATCGAATAACGTCGTTCGAGAATTTTTGAACAATTGCATTCCATAACGATGGATCGGCCGTACGAGACCTGACGATTCAGTTAAACAAGCCTCCAAGATCTCCGGACCTCTCAGGCCCCACCAGTGGCTGAGGGTTCTGCGTCAATTCGTCGCGCACAATTCATTGCGGAACAATTCATGGCAGCGTCAATTCGTCGCGGAAACAACTCATCGCAGTGTCAACTCGTCGTGGTATCAATTCGTCGTGACGTCAATTCGTCACAACGAAAATGTTTTTGAAGGCTATGATGATAAAATAAAGGCAATTTAGTAAAAATGTTTAATGGTAATTAGTTTTTTAGATATAGAGAATTATAACTAACAATTTACAATCGATTATATCTGAAAATATTGTCATTAAATAATTTGACTAAATTATCTTTATTTTATCATCATAGCCTTCAAAAACAATTTCGTTGCGACGAATTGACACCACGACGAATTGACGCTGCGATGAGTTGTAGCTGCGACGAATTAACGCTGCAATGTATTTTGCACGATGAATTGTGCGCTACGAATTGACACAACACCGTGGCTGAGAGGTTCTGCTCTCTAGACGGGAGGTGCTGAGTCCATACCCTTGTAATTCTCGTCGACGTAACCTTTCAGAGTTTTCCGTGGTTTTCTTTGAACCTTGCCGTAAATACGGTTTAGGATCTCTTAGAAAGACCCCCACGGAGGGCACCCTTCCCCTAGGGTCTATATTCCTCAAGTAGATAATCGGCCGTCACAAGAATCAACCAATCAATCAACCGGACCTCTCAGTGTGTGATTTCTTCTTGTGGGGGTTTATAAAAGACTACGTTTATGTGCCTTCCCTGCCAGCTACATTAGCCGAACTGGAGATGCGCATAACAGCAGCCGTGGAAGCAGTAGATGCAGACATGCTCGCAAAAAGTTTGGGCAGACGTTCACTACCGTATAGACATATGCCGTGCATCCGAAGGTGTACATATAGAGCACCTGTAATTTGGTTTGTAAAAAACGATTTTATGATTAGCCATGTATTTTAAAATTAATCTTTACTGCCTAACACATGGGCTGATAAGTTCCTGGTCTAATAAAGAAAACACAACTTTTTTACATAATTTTATAACTTTATAACTTTATAACTTTAAAACTTTAAAACTTTAATAAATAACATAACTTTAATAATAAATAATAATAATTTAATAATAATAATAATAATGAGAATACTTTAATAATAATAATAACAATTTTAATAATTTTGTAATAATAATAATAATAATAATTTAATAAATGAATAATAATAATAATTTAATAATAATAATTTAATAAATGAATAATAATAATAATTTAATAATAATAATTTAATAAATGAATAATAATAATAATTTAATAAATGAATAATAACAATAATTTTATAATAAATAACATAATTTTATAACGAAAAAGCTCCAAACAGTGCTCAGAATCATCGACTCCTTGTTGTTTTTGGTCAAAAGTCAACACGCGCGGCACCCACTTTGACAACAGCTTTTTCATAGACAAATGTTCATTCAAAATAAAACCTACACGTTTCTTGGATATCTTCAGAGTCTGAGCTATCTCCTGCAACTTCACTTTACGGTTCCCCAAAACGATATTGTGGACTTTTTTGATATTTTCCAGAGTAACCACCTCTTTTGCGTGGTGCATCACTGGTGTCCGTACGACCACGTTTAAATTCAGCAAACCAGTCAATAATGGTTGATTTACCTGGTGCAGTGTCCGGATAATGTTTATCAAGCCAAACTTTTGTTTGAACGGTGTTTTTCCCATCAAATAACAGATTTTGAAATTCTTGTTTATCCATTTTTTTGTTTATCAACAAAGTTGTTCAACTAAAACCGCTCTAACGTTTTATCCACACGGCGAATCGTCATGACATTTTTTCTGCTACCTGTTAAAGGTTAGTATTTACTAAAAAAAGCATCGGTTCAGTGATTGCAACGCCATCTGTGTGCCAGACCGGGAACTTATCAGCCGATGTGTTATGTTGAATATTTTTCAAAATATACGCATTTCAAATCGGATGATTCTTTTTGAAAAACCTGTTATTGTTTATTTCACAATCAACTATAAATTGTTTTTTAAATATTTAATTTAAGAAATAATACTGTTAAAAATTTCCCAGGAACAAACCAATCTTTTGTTCATAATACAAGTTTTTTAATGTGTTAGGTGTAGATATAGATCATGTAAAATGCAGCGTAAAACAAGCTACAAATTGACAGAATATTCAAACAAAATAAAGTGAAAATCTTTCGCCGAATAAAATGTTTTAAACCTTGTATACTTTTTTTTTAAATACAACAATTAATTAAAATTGTGTATCTCTTTAATATTTAAATATATGTATTGTATGGCATGTTTTAAAATTTGATCAACAGAAAAAAGTACAATTTCCCCAACAACAAAAAAATGTTGTCCAATTCAAGTATTTTAAATTAGCACCGGACTCATTTGTTTCTGTATAATTCTAGATAGTGTAAATTATTTAAAACAGAAAATGCACTCACTCAAGCGTATATTTAAATTTAACTAACTTGAGTCTATTGTAGATTTATTATTTTTTTTTATGGGTTTTACATTTCGCCGTTAGCCATTTTGAAGTGATAAATATTCATGTATTTATCCGAATTCACTATTTAATTAGAAATTTATTAGAATAAATGTACATTTCTAAATATTCTATGGAAGTTTTGCAAATTACATTTATTTTATTGTTTTTAGATGTACACAGACAAACATAGCAAGTCACATAGATATGTAACCACTCTAACGTTAGTATGCCATACCAGCTATTATTACTGCTAGAAAAAAATTTGTACTACCATATTTAAAATATACTTACACACATATAAATAATACACGTCAAATATTTACACTTTTAAATAAATATTATGAAAAATATTTAAATATCATTTCAATATACTGAATTAGTATTTTTTTCATATTTCAAATAAACTAGTCGTTGGGAGCCACCGTAATACTTACGAATCATGGATATGCATAATATAAAATATGAAAATAAAACATGTGTAAACTGTTTATAAAATGCATTGCAATTCTAATGCTTGATGACATCATAAATTTTAAATGCTCTATTACTGAATTGCGTAAAAGAAACATCCTTATAACTCCAAAACTGATAATCATATTAACTAACGGTTTTTTGCGTCGAATTAAGTGTCTCATTTCCAATTAAAATATATCTATGAATTGAAATTTGAATGAAATACAGGGTCATGAAAAATCGAAGAGTGTGGAAAATAGGATTACAAATATTTCGGCAACTAATTATCCGATCGACATCATTCTTTATGCAAAATTTGTTTTTTTATTGTGTTTTATATTCAATCCTTAACATAAACAATTTCGAAAATTTTTATGTACCTTTTATCAGAACGAATATTTTAAGTCCGAAAAAAATAGTTTCAGATAATCGAGGTTACTGAAATTCAATAAACTTTTCCCATTATTACATACTAAGTATACAGCAAATTTCAAGGCTCTGTCTCCATTTGTTCGGGAGATAGAGCGTTTACAAACACACACACGCAGACAGACACACAGACGAACGGCATTTTTTAAAATATGTTTTTCGGAATCTCCAGTGTCTGAAACGTGTAAATCCGTCAAAAAATTGTTTTCGATTTTCCAAACGCTTACAAGACTTACCCTATACTACGTATGATGTGTAAGTAATATTACTTCAATGTAACTACTTTGTATAACAAAATTAAAAATACTAGGGGATAGAACCCGGTCTTCCTGGGCAACAGGGTATAGGTAAAAACATTTTGTTATTTTATTATTATAAAACATTAATAGATTTTTTTACATGAAATATAACTTTTTACATTACCTACTAACAACACTAAAAAGTATTTTTATATGAAAATAATCAATTATGTATTTAAATAAAGTTTTGAAATATATTAAAAACGTTACTTTCATATTAGCCGCATGCAAGGAGTTAATAGCCGAAGAAATCGTCAAGGATTTCTCTACTTACAGCAGCCTTTTTGGTTCTAACCATTTTAGCGGTTTAAGCGGTTAGTTCGATTACATGTCTGTTAAATTTGTGTTTTATTTATATTATTTTATTTGTATTATTTAATTTATTTAGTTATTTACCGATGAAGTTTTAATTTCGTATGGAATGTTAGCCAGAAACAATGCTGAATTATTTATATTGTTTTAAGTGTAAATGGGTTAATCTTTCGTAATCGAGCTGCACGGGAAAGAAATACATTTTTTTTTATCTATAGCTTAAATTAAAAAAAAAAACGTAAAAAACGAAGGAGTAAATTGAGATACAAATTTTAAACAAAATGCATTTGAAAGATAATTTTCTTTCGATTCGACGCGACGGTCTAAAAATTGAAATTATGCGATGTTTAGAAGTTAAAAAATTTGCAGGTAAACTTAAGTTTATTGGTCATTTTACTTACCCATCATGCGTAGTATAGTCTTGTGATCGTTTTAAAAGTCGAAATTTTTTTTTTTGACGGATTTACACGTTTTAGACACTGGATATTCCGAAAAACATGTTTTTAGAAAACAAAATTGCCGTCCGTCTCGCTGTGTGTGTGTGTGTGTGTGTGTGTCTGTAAACGCTCTATCTCCCGAACAAATTGAGATAGAGGTTTGCAATTTGGTGAATACTTGGTATGTAATAATGAGAAGAAGCCTATTGAATTTCAGTCACCTCGATTATCCGGAACTATTTTTTTCGGACTCTCGAAATATTCGTTCTGATAAAAGGTAAGTAAAAAATTTCGAAATTGTTTATTTTAAGGAGTAAATATAAAAGGCAATAAAAAAAACATAAATTTTGCATAAATAATGAAGTCAATCGGATTATTGTCGATAGGATATTTGTAATCCTATTTTCCACACTCTTCGATTTTTCACGACTCTGTATTTCATCCAAATTTCAATTCAAAGATATATTTTAATTGGAAATGAGACGCTTAATCCGACGCAGTAAACTCTTAGTTAATACGATTATCAATTTCGGAGTTATAAGGATGTTTCTTTTACGCAATTTGGCAACAAATCATTAAAGTTTATGACGTCATCAAGCCACGCTTTTATTCTAATTGCAATGCATATTATAAATAGTTTACACATGTTTATTTTCATATTTTATATTATGCATATCTATGATGGGTAAGTATTACGGTGGCCCCCAACGACTAGTTTTGCTTTTTCTTTAATGTACAAATGCATGCATGATATATTATACTTGTTTAAATAATAATTTTTAAAAAAGGGCATACACTTTGCTAACAGCAAAAGAGTTTTATTCAGATCAAGTATTTTAAAGTAGCGCTGGATTTATTTGTTTCTATGTAATTCTAGTTAGTGTAAATTACTTAAAATGGAAAATCGAGACTCTTTGATGGTTTAATTTTTCTTTTATGGCTGTCGCATTCCACCGTTAATCATTGAGAAAGAAACATTCATGTATTTATTTGGGGAAAAGATATATTTTATAAAACATTTTTAAGGACAAATTTACATTGATAATTATCCATTTAAAATTGCACACAATGTGTTCATTTTTCTTTCGATATACATACGAAAACTTAATACGACGTACGAATTTCGATTTTAGAAATTCCCTGTAATTTTTTTATTCAGCTCTATTAATAAATATAAAAGAATTGGGGGGAAATTTTGCTTTACATATTCTTTTATAAAAAATGCAAAATTAGCATATACTGTTAAATCGTTTAATCCTTTAAAGTTATAAAATATTACACATGCTTAAACAAATAGAATATTTTTTAATTTTCAACTTTCATGTTGAAGTTTGTGCTTACATTATGTTTTAGTATAATATAAAAAATACCAGTGGACCTGTGCGAGGATTTCGCACTGCAATCTAATATTTTTTACGAGTATCTAATATTTTTAGATGCATGTTTAAACTGCTAAAGAAAAATTAAGGATTAACAATATGTGCAAACAACATTACTCAAGCCAGAATATCATCTCATCTATTCCATAAAAATCACAGTAAAACTAATCAAAGATAGCAAGAGGCATTCGCGAGGGGAAACAATGAATGTATTTTAATTGCATTCACCGCCCCCTGAATATTAGGCCTGAGCGCTGAAAAAAATGGCGGCTGTTGCAGGCGGAATCGTTTGTACAGTCCCTCGAACTTCAAAACCAATAATATCTAAAAGTTTTCTTTGACTTATTTGATCTCCGAAAAACAAGGCGAAGAAAACTTTTAGAAATTATTGGTGTGGAGTTTCGAGAGACCGTTCAAACGCTGAAAAAAAAAAATCGGCCTGCGACAGCCGCCATTGTTGTCAGCGCTCAGGCCTAGTATTCAGGGGGCGGTGTTGCATTAGAGGATGACGTCGTGCGCTTCGGGAAAAACACGAGACAAAGAAAAATAAATTGAATACATACAAAATTCAATTTAATTTAATATAATATAGCATGGATTTTAGGCTAAACGTGAAATACCACTGCTTCAATAGATCGATGGTGTATTTTACTTCTAAACATTTGAATTTGAATTTTGCTTTTTAATCATAAATATAAAAGAAGCCTGTGCAGAAACTTTATCTTTTTTGTACTATTTATTTATTTATTTTATATAATCATTGTTAAGCACGATATAATGCTGTATTTTATGTTTGTGGCAGCATTGATTTGAGAAAAAAAAATTCATTTCATTTATGAAAACAATTCTGATTTGATTTTTAATTAACTACAATATTTAATCAAAAACATGTCTTAACGAAATGTGAGTGTGCAATGTCAGAAACCGGTTCAAAAATCTGTCGAATGATACCACATTCATTGTTGTGTGTTTTTTATGCATAGAAAAAGTGTTATTGACAACAGGAATAATATATAATATTTAAAAAAAATTAACTTCAATAAATTTTATATTTGAAAATATTCACTTTTTAGTGAAAAGTCCTATTTTTTGTCAGCGTTCAGATATGTAGGTCACTTTTGGAAACCTGCATAAAACCATTCTTATTTGTTATCATACATTACTTCTAAATATAATTTCAATTTTTACATCATCGAATAGGAAAAAAAATAAGAAAGAAAAATCATGCATCAAGCATAGATTATGAAACTATTTCCAACACTAACAGAATACTTTAACAAAACTTTAACCATTGCTGTTTAATGATGTAAATTAGGTATCTAAGTAAACATTTCAGAAAAACACAAACCATATTTGAAAACCAGATTTCAGCAATTACCGTCCACTGTCAGAAAAAGTGCTCAAATTCTATTCTGCAGCCCTGTATATAATTTATATACTATTTGTATATACTCTATAGTATGCTACAATTTAGTTTAGTAATAAAACACGTAACACAGTTGAAAATTCATCTTCAGCAGTTTCTACCAATAGACGGAAACATACTTGAATTATTTTGTACAACCCTGTATATTACCTTAAGTTTTTTATACACGCCACATATTAAGCTATAGTTTAATTCAGGCAAATACACGCTGAAGTCACACTTCCAGAAATTATCATACATAGCTTCCATGTATTCAGTTCTTTGCGAGGCCCTGTATATGATTTTATTTATATTCTACAAACCTTTAATGGTATACTAAATATATTTCACGTTCAAAATGCATAACTCGATTAGAAACCCATTTTAATCCATTTACTCTGATGCACCGTAATGCTTACGAATTTTTTTTTTTTTTTTTTTTTGTAGCCCAGTATATGATCTGTAACATTTATACATACCTCAGAGCATTCAAAAATTTAGTTAAACGTATACCTTACTAAAATACCACTTCCAATTATGGCTTATAAACAATACATCGGACACAGTACTGTACCCGAAATATTTCGTGTGTCCCTGTAAACGAACGATAAATGCTATGCACATACCAAGTATCTTGTATGAAACGTCAATGATGTATATCAATTTCATTATATTTGAAATGACGTAACATAATTAAAATACGCTGCAAACAGTTTTCTCCCGTAGACCATTATGTATAAGAATACTTTTGTGTGGCACTGTAAATGAAAGAAAAAAGCTTTACACTCAATATTCTACAGAAAGCATGTCTTAGTGCATCTCAGAAATGGATATCAATATCATCATGTTTGTATTAATGTAACATAATGTAACATAATGTAACATAATGTAACATAATGTTCACATTAAGCCATAATGTAATGGAATTCTTTTCAGTTTCACTGTACACTAATTATAAGTGCTAGATGTACCATTATCGATAGCAAGCATCTTGTACTGTATTTCAGTGATGTATATCAATTTTAATATATTTGAAATAGTGTCACATCATTAAAATGCACTGCAAAGGATTTTTTCCCGTAGACCATAATGTAACGGCATTCTTTTGAGTACCCCTGTAAAAATAGTATAAGTGCTACACACTTCATTTTCAATATCGAACATGCTAGAGTAAACATCAATAATGTCATCAATAACATATATCAATTTCATGACTACACTGTAAAAAAAAATCTGTAGTACTACTAGAAAATCTCTAGGCAACTGGGATTCCATAAACTTTTCTAGTAACCAATACAGCTTCTTCTTAAGTAACATTACTGCATTAAACTTAGTAAACAGCACATAGACTTCCTTAGTGAACATACTAAGAAATCGTTTGTAGCCATTACAGGTGCTTTTTTAGTAATGTATACTAAGAAATGGTTAGTAGTATTACAGATACTTCTCTTGTATCTTCACTAAGAAATGATTAGTAGTATTACAGATACTTCTCTTGTATCTTCACTAAAAAATGGTTAGTAGTATTACAGATACTTCTCTTGTATCTTCACTAAGAAATAGTTAGTAGCCGTTACAGGTCCTTTTTTAGTTTGTTTACAAAGAAATTGTTAGTAGTATTACAGATACTTCTCTTGTAGCTTCACTAAAAAATTGTTAGTAGGTGTTACAAGTGTTTTTTCAGTATGTATAATAAGAAATGGTTAGTACTATTACAGATATTTCTCTTGTATCTTTACTAAGAAAATATGTGTAACCATTGCAGGTGTTTTTCTTGTATGTTTACTAAGAGACTTTAGTAGAATTACAAAAACTTTTTTTGTATGTTCACTTTCACAATATTAGAACATTTATAAGAAAACATCTGTAACTCTACTAAGAAACTGTAGTAATGTTGCAGGTACTTTTCCCATAATTTACACTAGAGTTTTAAATGGGATAGAATTTTATCTTTCAAGAGGTGAATCAATACTAGTTAGGGCAGTTTAAGAATAAAAAATATTCGATAAATATTACGCCAAATATTCTGCAACAATTTCTGAATGTCTTTCATAAAATTTTATGCTACAAAATTATAATATATATATAATTATATAGTAAAATATAATGTAATTAATTATAATATATATATATAATATCAATTATAATTAGAAACATTATTTTTTTTTTATACCAAAAACAGAGGCATCCTTTAAATATAGCTTCCATTTGAGTTTTTTATTCCTGTTAATTTTTAATTTTAGAATATAAAGATCTAATTCTTTAGTAAGTGCATCTGTATTTAGTATACAAATATTTTAATGTTAATGTTAATAATTTTATTTATACTAAATTATTTTTGTAGCATAAAATATTAGAAAGACAAAGAAATACTTGGCTTACTATATTTCTTATTCTTTTAAACTGCTCTAAGTAGCATTCGCAATCTATTTGTTGAAAATTAAAATTCTACCCCATTTAAAACAAAAGTGTACATTCCTCTAGATTACCTGAAGTATTTCTTTAAGTGTAACTTGACAAGACAGTCATGCTAAATATAAACTTAAAATTTTTTCAAATAACCTATTTTCTCCTTTTCAAACACAATTTAATTCTAGAAGACACTGTCCTGCTTCACTGACTGCAAATCCCAGCAACACAATACATAGAATGCAAAACTAGCACAACTTTTGAATGCATAAAATGTGTTCAGACTGTGTTTCGTGGTGTTCTCGTATGGTAAAACATGTTTTACTCCTGGTGCTAAATAAAGTGTTTGTGAGGTGTAGTTTTATACAGTTTTTACATGCATCGTTTTCTTAAACGCATTCACAGCACATGTTTATATAGACTTTAAAATACAATGTCATGCATTTTGGAAAGCATTTGGAGCAGATAAAATGATGCGTATGCATTGGGAAGCATATTTTGACACCAGGGATTTCAAACTTACAATATTTCGGGTTTAAGTCATAATTTCTTGATGAAATATATTAGCTTTTCCAATCTTTTCTGTTAATAACTGATATTGGTTAAGGAGACATGGTGGTTTGTGTTATGCAGTTGTATAAGGACTTTCGGTTATGAGGCTCTGTAATGTCATCAATATCTTATACTTTCCCATATCTGTTTAGTACTTACCAGATCAATTTTCAGCCTTTTTACTTTAAAAAAAACCTTGTACTTTGTTTTTATATTTAAGCCAATAAAAATTCAGACTAACTCACTATATTTTCACATAAGAAATTGATGTCCTTCAGAGCAGATAATGCAAATTTTTAATTTATAAAAATAAAAACTATAAGTGTGTTAAAATGGCATAGCACTACACTGTTAAAACTACAGGTGACACATGGCACCTCTAAGGGGTGAAAGGCTTGTCTGACTGGTGACACCTCTAGGGAAGCCAGAATGGCACCTTTAACAAGGGTTTACATAAATTCTTCGGACAGTTTCATGCTAGTATGCCATTTCTAGCTGTGTGTAATAAACTAAAAATAATGGTTAAAGGGAAAAAGTTACATTTTACATACATTTACGAGAAAAAAACAAATTATTTTTATCGTTTCTGATTTTATCGATTTTCAACTTTGCTTACAACTTTTAACAAAGTTTGAGTTTATTACACACAGTATGTATACAAAACATTGTTTTAAAACAAATTTAAATATGTTTATAAGAAATGACTTTGTTTTCATACCAAAGAAGTAAAATTGCAAAAAGTGTTGAGTGGTTACAATTGAAAATATTGCTGTAATAACCTAAATTCCTAAATTTTATATAAATGAGTGTCTCTTATATAAATTATTCCTTATTTTAGTTGTTGCAAGCAATCTGAACACACTTTATTTCTTAAATGTAAAAATTTAAGAAACATTCCAAGAAAAATATTTGATTTTTCATTTATGTAAATACATAGTTTGTGTTTGTTTACATAAATTCTTTGGACAATTTCATGTTAGTGTGTCATTTCTAGCTGTGTGTAATAAACTAAAAATAACGGTTAAAGTGAAAAAGTTACATTTTACATACATTTACGAGAAAAAAACAATAAATTATTTTTATCGTTTCTGATTTTATCGATTTTCAACTTTACTTACAACTTTTAACAAAGTTTGAGTTTATTACACACAGTATGTATCCAAAACATTGTTTTAAAACAAAATTTAAATATGTTTATAAGAAATGACTTTGTTTTCATACCAAAACAAGTAAAATTGCAAAAAGTGTTGAGCGGTTACAATTGAAAATATTGCTGTAATAACCAAAATTCCTAAATTTTATATAAATGAGTGTCTCTTATATAAATTATTCCTTATTTTAGTTGTTGCAAGCAATCTGAACACACTTTATTTCTCAAATGTAAAAATTTAAGAAACATTCCAAGAAAAATATTTGATTTTTCATTTGCAACAGAATGGTGTACTCACATGAATATGTAAATACATAGTTTGTGTTTGTTTACATAAATTCTTCGGACAATTTCATGTTAGTGTGTCATTTCTAGCTGTGTGTAATAAACTAAAAATAATGGTTAAAGTGAAAAAGTTACATTTTACATACATTTACGAGAAAAAAACAATAAATTATTTTTATCGTTTCTGATTTTATCGATTTTCAACTTTACTTACAACTTTTAACAAAGTTTGAGTTTATTACACACAGTATGTATCCAAAATATTGTTTTAAAACAAAATTTAAATATGTTTATAAAAAATGACTTTGTTTCCATACCAAAACAAGTAAAATTGCAAAAAAAGTGTTGAGCGGTTACAATTGAAAATATTGCTTGTTTCCAACATTACTGTTTACCAAATCATTATATTAATCATTTAAAAAATATATTGTAATAAAAGCAGTTTTTTCATGAAAAGCACTGAATTAAGAAGTTAAAGATGAAATAATAAATAAAATTTATCCTCTAAAGAGTAGAAATTTTTCGACAATGTAGAATGCAGGTGCTTTATAACTGCAAAATAGCAAGAGAATAGAGAATAGCAACTATTTATAATGTAAGAATTCAGGTGTTTCTTAACTGAAAATTCATTGTTTACATCTGAGAAGTTGTGCGTTATATGGAGAATTGCATTATAAAGATCTTCTACTGTAACTGATATTGGTTAGGATACATGGCGGTTTGTGTTATACAGTTGTATAGAGACTTTCGGTTATGAGGCTGGGTAATGTCATCAATATGTTATACTTTCCCATATCTCTTTAGTACTTATCAGATCAATTTTCAGCCTTCCCGCTTTAAAAATAACTTGTACTTTGTTTTTATATTTAAGCCAATAAAAATTCAGACTAACTCACTATATTTTCACATAAGAAATTGATGTCCTTCAGAGCAGATAATGCACAATTTTAATTTATAAAAATAAAAACTATAAGTGCATTAAAATGGCGTATTACTAACATTTAAATGTACTTGAAGTTAAAACATGTATTATAATATAAACATCTCAATTTCATGAAGAAATAAATAATAATATACTAACTATGATGCCACTTTCTGCATGATGCTTTCAGTGCGACATTAAGCAGAGTCTAAACAAATGTCTGCTATGAATTATTTCTTATTTCATTTGTATTTTACAGCTGTATGTTATAGCTAAGTGTTTTAATACTTAAGCAATGGTAAAATTTCTACGTTTTATATTAATGAAATGAAGCATAGCAATCGTTTTTTAGAGACAGTTCAATAGCTTCATTTCATGACTGATGTCACAACTGAAAGCAACAAGATTTTTCATCGATTATCTTTTTCATGGAGAAAGATTTTCTCCAAATTTTTCCAATTTTGAATCGAGATTTTCTCTGATTCATGGGCATGAATGCACAGAGCTCCGTTATTGTGATCACTGTATTATTTATTCTATAGAATAAATAAAAATACATTGTAAGGTATAAGAATAAAATCTTAATAATTAAAAAAAAATTGAAGCAGTTTCGAATTTATGGTGATTTTTTGTAACGATAAAATTTGAGCAAGTTAAAAAAAGAAAAAAGAAAGATTTGCTCCAGTCACAGTAATCCGGAACAAAACACCTGCATACAAGATCTTAATGCAGTTGTCTTAATGATATAAGTATTTGTTTTGTTTTTTTAATGTAGCAAAGTGTATGTAATAATATTTAACATCAGACAAAACACCATAAAATTGCAATTCCCACATATTTAAAAAAAAAAAAAAAAACCTTAATAAGCAAAAGTATTTGGAAATGCTTCCATACTTCTAATGACGTCATTATTAATCCATTGTTTATTAATCCATGCATTGTTTTTGTGATATTTTACCGCAACATTTTGGTGAAATTAAAGACAGTGAATTTTTGCAAACACAAAATAATCAGAGCACATTTCCAGCTATATAAAAACGGCAAGGTGCATTTACAACTACAAAAAAAAAATAACGGGCAGAGCGCTGCGCCCTCTCAAAAACACCTAGAAACACTAATGTCAAGAAAAAGTCTCAAACATGTTGAAAACTTTTGTCCATATTATGGTTTTTCTGCATTGTGTTTGAATTAAATTCTCAATTTTGAAACCGACAAGAGTCTAGAGATTTTTCAGAGGTGCCATGTAGCGAGAAATATAGTAAAACTTTTCTGAAAAAACAAACGATTTCAAATTCAAATCCCCCCAGACCTTTCAGGAAATATTTATAAATTCCCTGACTTTTCCTATATATTCAGGACTTGAAATTTAGGGCGGGATTGCGGGATTCGCGCTGAAAATTTTGAAATCCTGCCCAAAAAATTTGACCATTTTCGGAGAAATTTGCGTTATTTAATTTAACTGCAACCGAACGATACATTTTGATTTTTTTTCGCGTAACCGATCGACGAACTTTGCGTTTTTTTCGCGATTGATCAACGAACTTTGCGTTATTTTCGCGACAGATCAACAAACTTCGCGTTTTTTCCACGTCAGATTGATGAACTGTGCGTTTTTCCCCACGACAGATCGACGAACTATGCATTTTTTTGTGATTGACAGATGAAATTTGTGTTTTTCCGCAATCAATCAACGAACTTTGCATCTTTCTGCGATTGATCGACGAACTTTGCGTTTTTTCCGCAATCGATCGGCGAAATTTGCATTATTCCTGCGGTCTATCGACAAAATTCGTATTTTTTCCGCGATCGATCGACGAACTTTTCGTTTTTTACACGATCGATCGACAAACTTTGCATTTTTTTCGTGACAGATCGACGAACTTTTCGTTTTTTACACGATCGATCGACGAACTTTGTGTTTTTTCCGCGACAGATCGACGAACTGTGCGTTTTTTTTTTTCACAACTGATCGATGAACTTAAAGTTTTTTAAGCGACTGATCGACGAACTTTTCGTTTTTTAAGCGACTGATCAACGAACTTTTCGTTTTTTAAGTGACTGGTCGACAAACTTTTCGTTTTTTAAGCGACTGGTTGACGAACTTTTCGTTTTTTAAGCGCCAGATCGACGAACATTGCGTTTTTTAAGCGACTGATCGACAAACTTTGTGTTTTTTGGGGACAGATTGACGAACTTTGCATTTTCCTCCACGACAGATCAACGAACTTTGCGTTTTTTCTATGATTGACCGACGAACTTTGTGTTTTTCCACAATCAATCGACGAACTTTGCGTTTTTCCGCAATCGATCGACGAACTTTGTGTTTTTTCCGCAATCGATCTGCGAAATTTGAGTTTTTTCGCGATCGATCGGCGAAATTTGCGTTTTTTCCGCAGTCTATCGACAATATTCCTTTTTTTTTTTCCTCGACCGATCGACGAAATTCGTGTAATTTCTCCTTTTTTTATCTTTCGACAAATTGACAAAGTTCATAATTTTTTTTTACCTGTGTCTGACTGACAAATTTAGATTTTTTTCTTTGGTTTCGACTGATGAATTTCACGATTTATCCCCGCGACCGACTGATGAATTTCACAATATTTTCCCGCGACTGATTGATGAATTTCGCAATATTTTCTGAAGAGCAATCAACGAACTTCATGTTTTTTTCCTTGACTTAAAGACGAACTTTGGGAGTTTTTCCGTAACTGATTGGTGAATTATTCGGTTTCTTCTGGTGACAGATTGATGAAATTCACTATTTTTTTTTCTCGTGCCTCGCTGAAAAACTTAAAGTTCTTTTTCCGCAAATGACTGACGAATTTCATGTTAATTTCTTGCGACCGATTAACAAACTTCGATATTTTTTCCCGCGACTGATCGACGAATTTAGCGATTTTTTTTTCTATGAACATAGACATAGATAAGGACTTCTAATAAAATAGCCTTTTGAATAAGAAAATAGTCTCTCGAAAAATGTTTCAAATACAATGTCTGTGTAGAACAGTTTTATTAGTTCATCTACCTCTTCAAATCGTCTGCTTGACAGCCATCGTCTGGTAGGTATAATAGATTTATTCTATGGTATTTATCCGCATTGTTGTTTGTAGATGGCGTTACCTTAGCACAGTTGTACACTGGATGCCATGAAATCCCAAAGTCGCAAATCGATATTAACACTATTTTGTTAGAAATCCTTCTCTATTTCTGTTCATGCATAAGACTAATTTCATTATCTTATTCCTTCAACCAACTGACTAAATTCACAATTTTTTCGAACGACCAATAGGTGTATTTAAAGATTTTTTTTCCTGCGACCGAAAAGAGGAAAAAGAACAAAAAATGGCAGTAAGAGCCACCGGTCACTGCACCCTGTTAAATTGGCCTACAGTCAGCACTAAACAAAAATAAGATTAGAAGAGCTGCAAAGATCTTATTACTTTTACTCCTTGAGGTAAAGGAGTAAACCTTTTTAACCCTTGTCTTGTGAAAGAGTAAAAGTGTACCTTGTGAAGGAGGCTTCAGCACCCCTCAATTAAATAAAATCTAAATTCAGAAATTTATTTAACAACCTAATTGTTAAGGGTCCCTAACACATTTAATGGAACTTGAAAAATACACTGCATATATAAAACTTAACTTTCTTCCCTTTTTTATAATAAAAATAAACATTTTACATAATCATTCTTAGTTGACTTAATTTTTTCAATGGTATTTTGTCATGTCTGCATTAATGTAATTCTTTAAATAGCATGTAAAATAATAGTGGGGTTTAAACATTTTTTTCTCTCCCTCCCAAACATTACAACTCCCCTCCATTTAAAAATGTTGGTAGGGAGACTCCCCTCCTTGGAAAAATTGAATTTCAAGCCCTGATATTTTTAGAGTTCCGTGACTTTCCCTGACTACTTTGAAATTCCCTGACTTTCCATGTTGCTGGGAACCCTGCATAAGCTTAAAACTGCATAGTCACATCTGCTAATGTCAAATTCGGCAATATTTGGCTAAATATATTGGCGATAAAAGTAGGTCACCATAAATGTAGCCATCTTGGCGATAGCTGACTAATTTTTTTAAATTCCCATTGAAATTCAGTATTGATGAGAAGTAGGAATCTTCTATAATCAGGTTCATGCATTTTAGCTTCGTGTGTTTTAGTAAACTTAGCTAAATTCTGAAAAACAAGGAAGGAAACTATCTTTTCCTAACGGTACAATCCAGAAAGAATTTTGTTGTTTTGAGAAAAAAATAATGTGGTTATTTTTTTATTTAGGGGGGCGCAGAATTTCTTCTTGCCTCGGGCGCCAAAAAACGTTTGTGGAATGGGTTTTGTGTTTGACATTTTGTCGTACAAGGATAATTCCTATGAAATATTTAAAAAAAAAAAAAAAAAAAAAAAAAACTAAATATGAGATATAAAGGTAAGTGAATTTTTGTTGATTTTATTTGATAAGATGTATTTTATGCACTCTAGAAATTGCTGTGAACTGATTTTTGTGTACACATACATAAATTAATAAATTACTGACTGCTGCTTGAATGAATTTCATGCATTATAGAGATTGCTGCACAGCGAGTTTCATGCATCCAAGGGTTTTTTTCTCTGTTAATGTATGCGAAGTGTACATATATAAGTTACTAACCACTGATTGAATGAGTTTCGTCCATTTGAAAAATCTGGAATCTCGAGATTCTCCCCAATCATAAGTGCTTTGTGGCAGAGAACTTGCTACTTACACAGATCCTATGAGAATTTCTTTCACGGAGTAAACATTGATTTTATTCCGTTTTGTGACAATTTACTACGTTTAAACAAGAAGGAAAAAATAGCTAAAGATTTGTAAAAATCGAAATATCCGGTGGAAAATATTGCTAAAAGTTTGTAAAAATCGAAAAATCATGAAGAAAAGTTTGCCAAAACTTTGTGAATAGTCGCAAAATGAAATAAAATCTATGTTTACTTTGTGAAAAAGGTTGCCATAGGAAGCACGGGTTCGGATTGGTTTGATTTTGGAAGTTGCCGATTTTTTGGTTGGCGTAAGGAAAAAAAAATCGTCAAATCGTGTGTCTCACTTGTTCAAGGATTTTGCCGAACTGAATTTACAATAATATGTATCTAAACTTCACTGTTTCTATAAGCCATACTCTTTTTTTTTTTCAAGTACTGAGGCTTTTTTTATTTCTAGAAGGCCACAGTTTTTCTTCTCCTCCCTCCCCCCAGTTTTTGAAAAAAGCAAAATACGACGTTTTCATCGAAAGGTGTAACCATTATCAAAAACATCATATTCTTAACTGACCTGGATTGCTTTGATTTATTCATAGCTTTTAATAACATGTATAATCCAACAATATATAATTTTACAGGTAAATAAAGAAAAAAAAATAGGGTTTGACTTCTATAACCAAGCCGGTTGGTGCCAGCTTGGCACGGGATCACTTTTTACCCTAAGGCTTTCGATCCAAAATTATGAGTCTTTGCCAGATTACACTAATGATGGAACACTATTAATCCAGTTCAAATATTAACTAAGAGATGTGCAAGCTAGTAATAGTACAACAAAACACAGGAGATATACGGGGAAGGGTTGATCCAATTCGCTGAGACGTACAATCAGGATGCCACATTTTTTATATATGTTCGCAACGCTTTTTGCCAGTAATCATATTAAAATTATTAAGATATAATTTATTTTGATATTTCATACTTTAAGAAAGGCGCTATCGCTTTAAACAATCGAATTTGTTCAATATTTCGTCTTCATGGGTAGCAGTTTTCAATTTTAAAATATCAAACTTCCGAATCTATTTATATCTCCCTGCTTCCGAATCCGAATACCGTTGTGAGAGCAGCTCCGCACTTACGGTTTGTTTTCAACGAATACTGCGAGCTTGTTGTAATACATTTATATAAAATGTTTTATAATTACTTAAATTTCATATTGAAATCTGATGTTTAAAGAGTAAAAAGAATTTTAGATTTCTTATTCCAGTAAAGTTTCTTTCTTTTCATATGCAATATTTTGGACAGTAATCTTGTGACGTCAAAGCAAGTAAAATGGGGCATGATCGTTTGTTTACGCTTTACATTCTCGAAGGTTTTTTTCGCTATTTCTCTTAGTCACGTTATTTTATTGTCACACTTATGAGCTCAGAAAGCAAATTAATGAAAACGAATATATATTCTTTCCTTATTTAATAATTAATTAATGAAAAATTTGATAAAAGCCTGATTTGCAAAATTTAAATGAAAAATTTTCTGAATACTAAAAATTAACATTAAATCAAGAAATAAAAGCATATTTAAGTAAAATAAGTTTAATTTACATAATTTATAAACAAACCTCAATTTAAATACATGAAATTTCACTCATTTTTATAGACATTGGCTATAACTTAATTTGTTTAAACGTTATATTTCTAATAAATTCGATAATTAAAACAAAAGTAATCTAAAATTGAATGAATATTCCGGAAACTCATTTTGTCACACATTCTCAAACACCTGGGAATGCCTTAAAACAGATTGGAAACACATCTGGACACTCAGCGTTTATAATATGTTCTATTATGAGTAAAATATGTTTCAGGGATTTGCAATGTGGCGTAGGACTCTGACTCGGACGCATGCGCAATAAGCATTCAGTTACAGGTATTTTCTTTGTAACATTACTAACAGCGATTGCTTACAGGTGATTTTCTAGTAATTGGTACAATATCTGTAATGATACTAAGTATTTTTTAGTAAAATCGCATAATTTTTTTTACAGTGTATACGGCCATATTTATGCCAGTTAGAGCACGGACAGACAGACAGACAAACCGAATTCATAAACACATTTCAACTATGTTGGAAAGTGTTAAAAATTGCTGTTGAATGTAATTTGCTGCAAAAGTGTAGTTGAATATCGTGACATTTTCTGAATTTTTAAATAGTTTTCAAGTATATTTTTTATAAATTTATCTCAACGAAGAACATTTATTTGCTATAATAATGTTAAGTAGTGCAGAGTTACCACAGTTGGCAATTGATTGCTTAATGTAAATTAAGAAAGAAATAACACATTAACCATAAGATGTCGCACATTGGTACTTATAACTATCTATAATATGTCAGATTTTACTTTTATATTGAACATAAAATTAATATCAAGTTAAGTTTTAATGTTCTTATGTATCTTTTCTTTTATCTAGTATGATTAAACACTTTTTTAATGATTAAACACTTTTTTTTTACTTCAATTACTTTTATATCACTTTTATTTTCGTTTTATCAATAACTAGCTGACCCGCCAGGCGTTGTCCGGGCCCGTGATAATAAATTCAGACAAACCTCAAACTTGTATGATTTTATATCTTTAACCCAATTTTGTATGAAATTATTTTTTTTAAAAGAAAAGTCCGCCAAAAAATATTGATATTTTGCAATAAAAGCGCTCGTAATTAGACATTTTCTTGTTTTTCACGAAGGATCCCCAGCTAAAAATGAACTGCAGTTTTTCTACAGAAGTGAAGTATTTTTAAAGTTTTTCTACAGGCAACTGTAGATTTTCTGTAGTGCAATCTTGACTGTAAAAATACTTCAGTTGTTTTGCAGTTAATGTGAAGTAATTTTGCAGTAATTTATTTCAAAAATACTGTGAGCTTTTATCTGCAAAAATACTGCAGTTTACGTGAATTTATGTTATATTCATAAATTAAAAAAATAATGAGACTTTACATCTGTAGTAAAACTGTAGTAAATTTGAAGTATTTTTACAGTCATTATTTCAGTATTATATTTTCTGATGTATCTGCAGTATAACTGCAGTTACTTTAAGGTAATTTTACAGAACTTAATTTTAGTAAGTTTGTGAGATATTTTCTGCAATTTATCTGCAGTTTTAAAAGCTAAGCAATATTAAAGTCTTTCAGTTTTTGACAATATTGCGTATTTACTCTGTTATTAATAATTAACACTGTTTTCAAGACTTTTAGTTTAATGGGACTAAATTGAACAAAAATCAAAATCCTCAGGCGGTGGGGGGGGGGGGGGGAACACTGCTTTGAACCACCCATTTTGAGATAAATTTTTAACACATAAATATATATATAATAAAAATAACTTTCATGGGGAATTTAAGGGGGAAAGTCCGCCCTTCCGCCCAACGGGAAATTTGTACTTTCTCTTAGTGTTTAATTACTTTAAATTACTCGGAAAAAGAATAAATTTACTGTTTTACAAAATCGGTCAAAATAAAAAATTAAATAAAATTTCAAAATCCAGGGAGGGTTAATGACGCCCCCCCCCCCCCTTCCAACGGAAAATTTTTAGTTCCTCTTTTAATTTACTCAAAAGAACCAATTTTATTATGCTGTTCAAAAACGGAGAAAACGTAATTTTAGTTACTTAAACTTTAAAATTCAGGAAGAAAGTAATTGAACACCCCCCCCCCCCCCACACACCCTACACACAACGAAAAATTCTTAGTTCTTTTATTTTAAGTTTTTTATTATTATTATTATTTATTTTAGTTATTTTAATTATTTAGTTATTTAAATTTCAAAATCGAGGGAGGGGGAAATTGCCTTTCCACTTATTAACTACAGGCATGATGACTTCCAGTTTTTAAGAAAATTTTACTTCAAAAAACAAGTGAAAAATGTAAATCTCCTTTTGAACATTTGATTTTTTTTTCGTAACTGACTATGTGAAGAAACGCTACATCTCAACTCAACTCAGATTCTGATCGTTCTGTTTACATTTTGACGGCGACGGCACGGCGGTAAGCGGTAAGTGCAAGCGTTTGTATATTATTTTTCTTATTCGCTAGCTTTGTTAATATAATAATTAATGCCGTAATTTTTTAAATGTTTATATATAGCCATAAGATGGCTAAAAATATGTACCGACAGACACCTCTACAAATCTAGATAGATTAAAAAATTAGATACATTCAACGTATTTATAAAGTACCACGTTGTCTTGCCAAAAAAAATTATTTCGGAGGAGATTTGTACTGTCAATGTGTCGTCCATATTGTCTTATTTTAGACTTTTTTTTTAAATACTGTAATAGCGATGGAGTTAATTTAAAGTTTGTTGCCCCTACAATTACGATTATGCCAAGGTTGCAGCTATGATTTTATCAAAATCATCGCCAAGCTTACATATGCATCGTATATATGAATATATATATATTACACACCAAACACTCATATTATGCGTAATTAATACGTCATTATATACATATTATTTGCATCATATGACTATAACTTTCGGCCACATAAATCACGAAATGTTGAACACATATAGTATTATTATAATGTCATATATGCTTTATAATTTGATAAATTTTGGTCACTAGATGTTTTTTCTTATATTAATTTTACATTATTTTGTAATAAAAAATGCAAAAAATGAATCCTGAAACGTGTTTTATGGTGTTCAATGGATAAATAAGCTAAAAAAAAATTATTTTCTTTAAATCCAAAGTTTTTATTATTACAAACAAGTAACAGCATCCAAAATTTTAAAATAAGCTATCAAGCTGGGGTGTAAAAATCTAGGAGTCAATGGGCCAATTCTCACCACTAAATTTTATTAGTATTCTTCAGCTAAATTTTATTATTATACTTCACCTAAATTTTATCAGTATTCTTATTAGTCGAAGAATATTAAAAATTTAGTGGTAGTAATCTACCCATTGGCGACTAGATTTTTACACCCCTGCTATCAAGTATAAAAATATAGCAACAAATATTTTGTTATTAATTGAAAAATGTTAACTGACACCTGTAACATACCAATTTGGCAAACTATCTTGGAAAAAGAAGAAAAAGCTTTTAATCACATTTCATGTAACATATCATCATTCAGGAGGACAATATTTAAAATAGCATTACTTTAAATTAAATTATAATTTTTATAAAGTTATTTTCCTCCTGGTATATTATTTGTAAACTTTGATTAAAAGCAATTGAAAATATATGTAAAAACCTTGAGAAACCATTAATTGTATTGACACACAGGCTAAGTACAGTCAAGAACAACCCAAACAATATTATAAATTTCATTGTAACGATAAAAGGCTCAAATATTTAATTTAATTTTGTAATAAATATGAGTTATTTGAATTCACAATAACAAACTCTAAATTAACTCCATCACTATTAAAGAAAAGTTTAAAATAAGATAATATGAACAAAACTTTGAAAATACAAATATCCTATGAAATATTTTTTCTAGTAAGGCTTTTATAAATACGTTGAATCTAATTTTTTTTTAAAGAGAAACCAGTTTTGAAGAAGTGTCTGTCGGTACATATTTTTAGCTATCTTATGGCTATGTATAAACATTTAAAAAATGAATTAAGGTGTTAATTATTATATTAACAAAGTTAGCGAATTACAGAAAATAATGGACGAACGCTGTCACTTATTGCTCAATGCCGAGAGTCGCATGTAAAATGTAAACAGGTTTAGAATTTAGCTATAGGTGAAAATTAGCAGTAGCTATTCACCACATAGCGATTAAATTTGTAAAACGGCAATTAAAACATTGTCATTGTTTACCACCTCTGCTTTCAGGTAACACATTCCATGACAATCCTTGAGCGACTAATTTTGCGATTCCCCCCCCCCCCCCTAAAGGTGAAAATAAGCAGTCGCCAGTTGTTGATTAAACTTTAAAAACTGGCGATTAAAAATGTGGAAAGCACAAGCCAAATGCAGGATTTCCCAATTACCATTTTCTCCTAAATTTCAAGATTTTTCAGCGTCCATTCGACGAAATTCATAATTTTTATGCGTCCGTTCGAAGAAATTCATGGTTTTTACGCGCCCGTTTGAAGAAATTTACGATTTTCCGTGCATAATCGAAGAAATTCATGACTTTTACGTGGCGATCCATAAAATTCATGATTTTTATGCGTTTGATCGACGAAATTCAGAATTTTTACACTGCCGAATGACGAAATTTGATTTTTACGTAGCCAATCGACAAAATTCATTATTTCTCTCCGGCCGATCGAAGAAATTCATTATTTTTATGCACACGATCGACAAAATTCAAGATTTTTACACTGCCGAATGACGAAATTTGATTTTTACGTAGCCAATCGACAAAATACATGATTTTTACACGCCAATCGATAAAATTCATGATTTTTATGCACTCGGTCGCTAAAAATCATGATTTTTACATGCCCGATCGACGAGATTCGTGATTTTTATGCATTTGATCGATGAAATTCAGGATTTTTACACTCCCGAATGGCGAAGTTTTTTTACGTAGCCGATCGACAAAATTCATTACTTTTTCTGAGCATGATCGACAAACTTCATTATTTTTACGCACACGATTGAGAAAATTCATGATTTTACACGCACTATGGATGAAATTCAGGATTTTTGCACTCTTGAATGGTGAAATTTGTAATTTTTCTTCCAAAATTCAATTTGTGGTTTTTTTTTTTTTTTCGGTTAATGTGCGTGAAGTGCACATATATATATAAGTTACTAACCGCTGTTTGAAGGAATTTCATGCATTCTAGAGATTGCTGCATTGTGAGTTTCGTGCATCCAGGAGTGGTTTTTTTTTTTTTTGGGGGGGGGGGGGGGAGTTATTGTAGGCGAAGCGTACATATATATATATATATGTTACTAACTGCTGTTTGAATGAATTTCATGCATTCTCAAGATTGCTGCATGGTGAGTTTCATACATCCACGTTTTTTTTTTTTTTTCAGTTAATGGGTTGGGTTGATTATTGCCGGCCAGTTATCCACACTAGGGATATAGTCCCGGGGGGAGTGCCCTTCGTGGGGGTCTTTCTAAGGGAACCTAACCCGTATTTACGCATGGATAAATCCACGGCTCGAAGAAAACCATGAAAACTCCGAACGATTAGGCCGACGGGCACGATTGGGATCGAACCCAGCACCTCCCGTCTATCAGCTTCGAGAGCAGAACCTCTCAGCCACTGGTGGGGCTTTTCAGTTAATGTATGCGAAGCATACATATATATGTTGCTAACTGCTGTTTGAATGAATTTTATGCATTCTAGAGATTGCTGCATGGTGAGTTTCATGCATCCAGGGTTTTTTTTTTCAGTTAATGTATGCGGAGTTAATGTTCGGTTAATGTACCTGCTTAATCCGGTAACGGATAATTGCATATATTTGCATTTATATAAGTGTTTTCGCGGTCTACTCTGGTAATGGGATCCAGGATAATGGATATTCAGGGCCATGTTGCCTGCAAGTTTGTTGTAAATGTATCACTTGTACGTGCCACTATTCGAAACAAGCTAAATTCGGCAGCAAAGGCTGTGAAATGTGAGAAGAATTTGTAAATACATTTGGTATTTAAATACAATGTAAATTATAAAGCATAAACATCAAATGTTAATAAAATGGTTTTTTTTTTAATTTAAACCTTATTTGCACCATAATTGTATACAAGATATAATTGGAAGGACAAATCAGGACGCAGGTAAGAGTAATTTTTGTAAATTTTAGCATTTTTTTAGAAAAACAGAAAATCATATATTTGTTTTGCTTTTAATATGAATTTTATACAGTTATTTTTTATTAGCTGTAATATATGTAATACATTTTATTTCATAGTAAATGGTATATAATTTAGAAATTTACATATATGTATGTATCCTTTCATATAATTTATTTTATATATTCAAAATTATATAAATATTCAATGCACATATAGATAATTTCTTTAAGAGATGCAAAAATATTCAAATTTGAAATTTACATTGTGGAAAAATTAGTTTCAATTAAAATTAATTTTTGCATTTAAATTTCGTGTAAGGGAGACCGGTACACACTGGACCTATGGGCACAGTGGACCACCCCCTAATATTTTATTTATTTAAACTTTTTAAAAGCTTCTCTTATATCCTAATAGACAACAGCACTGCACTGATTATTTATAGCCTTCAGAAAATATGTTTAGCTCAGATTGAACTATTTTATCCTGATTGGTTGTTTTGAGCTTCTAAAAGTAAAATTTTTCATCATATTTGAATTTTTTTAGTAATTAAAGGTTGTAGATAAATAAGATAAAACAGCTTTTTTGTAAAGCTAAGATACTTGTTTTTATTTAACTTTAAAGTTAATATGTTTAAAAGGAAGCTATAAACAATATTAATACGATTATTTATTGAACTTCAACATGGGTCACAGTGGACCACAATCCACTCTGCTCCTGTAATGCAGAATGTTCAAAATATTTAATAATTGCTTATTTACTATAAAGAAATATTGTTTAAAAGTAGTTATTTAACTGTAAAATAAAGTAAACAAAGAAAAATGACAATTTATTTAATATAGTAAGAAATATTTTGTTTTGTATTTACTGCCTTTGATAAATATAACTGTAGTCTAAATTGGTGATTATTCTATTCAAGTAAGATTCGTGAGATGCAAATTGAATGGAAATCAGTTTATTTTTCCCGAAACTGTAGATGAATCTATTGTTGATGTCAATGATTTCATAATATTGCTCTCAGACCCAAAAGTATTTCAGGAAAGTTCCAGGCTCAATCATACTCATAAGTATTTTGGAATTTCACTTGCAAATTGTAATGTGCGCTGATTGTTTCGTACTTAAGTACTAATAACTTCAACTAAATTGCAATTGTTCCTGTATTAATCTGTTGTTATTTTCAAAATATAATTCATTTTGTTTTTGTTTCAAAATGTTACTCGTAAATTTATATTACTATGTTATTTCGTGGGTAAAGGGAAAATAAAAAAGACTTAGATTAATGAAAAATAGACTTATATTGTATATTTCAGATAATACCTAATAGCGGTCCACTTTACGGATGCATATAAAAAAATTTCTTTTGAAAAATATATTGAAAACTATGTTATGATAAATGTATAAAGGTTTAAGGAATATTCAAAAATATTTTTTATGCAGATCGGTTTGTCCATTAAAGAAAAAAAAAAAGTTTAACTGAAAAAGTGGTCCACTGTGTACCAGTCTCCCCTACATTTAATATTTAAAATTATCATCTAAATCTGCCACAATAGACTTCATTATGAATTGCTTATGAGATTAAAAATTTGTAATCCCTTTCGCACAATATATATATTCTCACAAGCTTCGTAATATATATTCTCACAAGCTACAAAGAAAATCATTTTTTTTTTTGTGGAGGGGGGGGGGAGGCAGTAAGTACATATTGAATAATCAAACAGTTACAGCAATTAAAAAAACAAGGATATTTTATAAAAATGTTTAAATGCTTGGGTAACAAAATTACAATGGACAAAGAAAAAGTTATGTCCACTCTGATTTAAATTCTTGTGCATCTATTTGCTTTATCAATTTGAAATTTCTGTAGAGGATTGAAAAGATATGCCATTATATAAAGAATTATAATTTAATTTTTTAAAATTCATATACAATTATTTTTAATTGCAATTTTTATTGTTGCAATGGAATTACTAAATACACATCAATTTTCTTCTTCACATTGAATTTATTTATAAAATTGCACTTTTTATTACAAAATTTTAAAAGTAAGATTTTAATTTTTAGCCAATAACCATGTGTCCTTGATTTCAAAGAAATTGCCCAGTAATGAAACTATTGAAAAAATAAAAACAATTCAATACCATAAAAAAATCATTGCTTGAAGATTGAAGTACTATGATTATTATGAATACTTCACTCATCTTTCAATATTATTATTTTGAGTAAAGTCGTTCATACAATTTCTTGAATTCTTTCATTTTTCAAAAGGTAACCATAATAATTGAATAAGTCAGCCATGATCAAAAAATATTTTTCAGTGATGATTAATCGTTGTATGCATGATATATTTTATGCACAGATTGCATATAAATTGAGATATGAAAAAAAAATATTTAATTAGATTTTAGTGCTGATTTTTTCATACAGAAAAATTATTATTTTATATATATACATATTTTGTAATAAATTTCTAAAAGGCTGCAGTGAAACTGCAAAAAAATGCAGTTGAAAGACCGCAGTGATTTGTCACAAATCATTGCAGTTTTTTTTAAGTCGACATAACTACACATTTACTGCAGTAAGTGTGTAGTTAAAATGCAGTTGGAAGTCTGCGGTGATTTGGCACAAATCCCTACAGTTTTTTTGAAGTCGACATAACTACAAATTTACTGCAGTAAGTGTGCAGTTAAAATGCAGTTGGAAAACTGCGGTGATTTGGCACAAATCTCTGCAGTTTTTTTGAAGTCGACATAACTACAAATTTACTGCAGTAAATTTGTAGTTATGTCGACTTAAAAAAAACTGCAGGGATTTGTGCCAAATCACCGCAGTTTTCCAACTGCATTTTTTTTGTAGTTTCACTGCAGTTCATTTTTAGCTGGGTCGTTTCATAGTTTTAAAGAAAAAGTTCTTGTTGCCCGAACGCTTTCAAATTTCTATCTGTTATGACTATAACGGTTTTACAGCTTGTGTAAAAATTTCGTGAAAAAAAATATTGTTATCTAGATGTAAAAGAAATATGTGTTGTTCTCGCTTTCTTTTTTGTTGTTGTTTGTTTGTTTGTTTTCGCGTCGGCTCCTTTAACATAACAATAAAAAATAGTTCTCATCTTCCGAAGTCTCTGACATTTTAATCGGTTATAAGTATAACTTTATCCAAGATCTCTTTAAAAATTTCGTGAAAAAATATATTCATATTTAGTACTGAAAAGATGAGTCGAAGCAGAGCGACGGCACGCCTCGAAACACCCCGCTTTTACCTTTTATTTTATTCATTTTTTTTTCGAAAATTTCTGAGATTTTCTTTTTTTTTAAATATTTCTACACGTTCGAATGTTTCAAAAATTTTGTAGATGATGTAAATCTGGTTTACCAAGGTACTCCAAAAAGGTGGTATCGAAATACGGACGTTTAGTTACTTTTAGCGTAGAAAAAAAAGACAGTATCCGTGTGGCCCAAAGTGGCCTGCGTTCGCATGTGTTTCTAAAAGGGTTGAAATTCTTATTTTTAAAACCCGATTGCACCATCAATTAGAAGAAGGATTCTGCCTTAAAATCATATTTTTGGTTTGTCCGTACTTCTAAAATTCGCCTTAGAGTGACGTTGCCATAACGGGTAAAACGATCTTTGGGAAAACGACCATGCTTGATTTTTTTTTCAAAGGTTTAACAACGATATATTTTTTAATTAATTGCGGCATTTGAGACGTAAGAGTACGATCTTTCTGAATATGTCTTAAATTTTAACTGTGCCAAGTGTTTTAGTTGATTTAAGCCGATTTAAAAATACGAAATAACACAAACAAAACTCGCGTTCGGTTCTTCATTCCCTCCGGATGTGTTCTGGGCATGCGCAACAGATTTTACCGGCTTGCAAAGAAAGAGATGACTTTTTAAATAATATATCGGCTAATTATAAAAATATTAAAAATCTGAGACTCAAGTGCATCAGAACAGGCCTTGGACTATTCTCACCTAAATTTTCAGACTTTCCTAGTCATCGCACACACACACACACACAAAGACATACAGAGCGAAACTTTCTTTGGCGCAACGGTCGCCTTTTTGCACTCGAGGGTTAAACTGACTTGGGTTTTATGAATAAAATGGATTATGAATAACTACGTTTTAATGGCTAGCAAATTCAAAAACGAGAACATTTTCTTGCTGTAATAATTCAAAAAAATTAGCGCAAATAACTCCATGGATAGTATAATCAAATATATTTAAAAAATATAACCAATGTTTCTCGTTATGACAATATATATTTGTTTTCTCCGAATCATTACGCTAAATTACACCTGAAGTCAAAAATTAAAAAAATAAATTATTTATACATCAAATTAATTTTAAGAAATTTCTTGAAGATATTGTAAAAGTTATTTAAAAATTATTATTTATTTGATAAAGATAACTAATTTAATTAATTACTGATTAATGTTATTTACTTAATTTGTGCAAACAGTTATCTTTTAAATGTGGGTTTAATAATTAGTTATATAAGAAGCTGTTTATATCTTATTAACTAAACTAATAGAAGTAATTACAAAACCTTCAAACTAACTGTCTTACATATAAAATTTAATCGACATCTTCTTTTGTCGTAAACGTAACGTTTGTGAGTCATAAATTCAATTTAAGATTTACTTGGGAGTTAATCTATTTCTCATAGATTTAATTATTTATTCTAAATTTAATTAAACGAATACAGTAAATATGATAGTAAATATACTTCTTTTGTTAGGTCAGTTTCTTAATTTAAAAACAAATGAACTATTTAATACAAAATCGATTATGCAATACGCTTATAGTTTGTTTATATACAAAATCAAATAATATATGTTAGAACTTTCATTATAAAGAAATGTAAAATATAAATACAGTGCATAATTTATAGCAAAAATTATTTTCAGAATATTTTGCACACAATTGTTACAGGATTTAAAAGTAATATTGTTAAAAAAAATGTTAAAACGTTGATAATAATAACTATAAAGTTTATAACCATAATTTTAGCCTTTTCACATTTGTACACCATATTATATATGATTTTATACCACGAAAATAAAATTTCTAAATTAATGGATTTTTATCAAAATATTTTTAATTCAGTGTCAGTTTCTATTTAAGCTGCCGCAATAGTAAATAAAAGGACAATTTTTGGAACGAAATATCTAGAAATTCATATAAAAAAGTTAAGTTCATCAAATAGTTGATTAACAATGCTTCAGTAGCAACAGACTTGCAGACAGTCAATAAAAAATTCTCTACACACTAAAACGAAAAAATAAAAAAATATTTTTACAAATATAGTATGCGAGTTCTTTAGTGTGGCCATTTATATGATCTATATATGTGCATATATAATACGTAATATGCTAAAATTTAGTAATGTTAAGAAATGCGTAGCACAATTCAAAATTCCACTACATTAATTTTAGTCAATAAACGGAAATGTACTCGAGATCTTTTGTGCAGCCCTGTATATGATCTTTAGTATTTATATACATCAAGTAAAATGCAAAATTAGTTAAATTTAAAAACTCGTCCACAACTGAAAATTTCCAGTAACTATTATTCATAGACAGTACTGTAACCGAATTCTTTTGTGTTTCCATGTAAATGGACGATGAATGCTAAGTACACAATATTCTATAGTAAGCATCTTGTAGTGTATCTCAGTGTACATCATTTTCAATATGTTTGAAATTATGTAACATCATTGAAATGCACCACAAACGATTTTCCCCACCGACCGTAATGTAACGGAATTCTTTGGAGTGTTCCTGTAAACGAACTATACATGCCCCACACTTCATTTTCAATACTAAACATTCTATACTAAACCTCAATAACATGTATCAATTGGAAGGTAATCTGAGTAAATTTACGATAGTTAGACCACGGACAGACGGCAGACAGCAGACCTACCAACCGACAGACACACAGACAGGCAAACCGAATTCATAAACACTTTTGCACTATAGATTAATTTTGACACAATTATACAAATTGGTAAAAATATCATATGAGTTGTAAGTTTCCCAACAGGGCGAAAAAATCTGGGCCAGGATTCGAACCAAGGATCTCTTGGCTGAAGCAGCCAATGCTCTACCGACTGAACAATCCCGAACGAAAATAACGAAACTTAACGAATTAGTTCCTCTATATTCGTCCAGGATTGCTCAGTCAGTAGAGATTTGGAAGCTTTCGCCAAGAGATCCCTGGTTCGAATCCTGGCCCGGACTTTTTCGCCCTGATGGGAAGCTTACAACTTTTCAACTAAGTCGGAAAGTGTTAAAAATATATTAGATTTTTTAAGACCTTTCTAAAATGCGGATATCCTTCAGAACTACTTTTTAGTTGGAAAAACAATATTTCAAATTAAAAAAAAATTACAATATTTGTGCTTAGATTTAAATTTACTTTTAAATTTGAAATATATATATTGACATTTAGTTAGTTAAGAAAATTACACTTCAGGAAGTAATTAATAACAATGTATGTACAAACAATTTTTTGCATAACTTAAGTTATTAATTGTAATGAATATTTAAACCTGGTTTCCTTTTTCTTTTGCTTGTTTTCTTATTCTTTTACTTTCCTTAATATTAATTAAAATACATCTTCGATATTATAAATTTGCACGTTCAACATAAATATCCTTCTAGAAAAACTTTAGTAATTTAGTATATTAAAAACGTAAAGTCCTTTCAGCAGAGAATAAATTAGCTAAGATATTTAAAAAGACTAAAAATATGTAAACCTATATAAAAATACTTCAAAAGAATTAATTAAAAGAGCTAATCTTTTGCTATACGAAAACTATTTTTAAGGAGAAGTATAATTAAAGATTGGTTTTTCGTATTAAAAGTTTTTATTTCATTTGCATAAATTTCGTAAAATAAATACCTTTGATAATACAAAACAACATAAAAATACGATTTGACGTAAAGTGAGTTAAGTAAAATATGAGTTTGAATAAAATTTGTGTTCGAAAAAGCATAATATTATAAATAATATATACCACACTAAAGTAATTTAAAGATAGATTCAATTTTCTTCTAACAAATATACAATTTACTCCGTAAGAACCAAGATATAATTCGCTATTAGGATTTTTTCCTCTGAAATTTTCAAATACGGAAAAAATACTTTGATGTTACCAAAAAATACTGCAAGATTTTATTTTTAAAATTCTGCATAAGTAATATTTTCTAAAATAAAAAATACAAAAACAATTTTTTAAAGAAAACACTCTTTTATTATTGTACTAAAAAGTATTTTTTTTTATATAAATAAAAAATATTGAAGTTAAAACAAATATCACAATAGCGTGATGGGCTGATAAAAATACGTTAAGGAAATTAAACCATAATATATATATATATATATAGATAGATAGATAGATAGATATAGATATCAAAAGAAAAAAAAATCCGAAACTTCCATTAAAATTTATAATACATTGCGAATATGATTAAATTATTTCTATCGGCACCTCATGCAGTTACGAATTTATTGTAATATCTCCAGATTCGATAAATTAATCCAATCACACGAATTTGCTATTATTTCATCTGTATTATTTATTCCGGAAAGAGGCTTTTTTTTCGCAATCCTCCCCATCCTACGATATATTTGCCTCAAATGTACATCACACAATTTCCTTTTAAAGTGAATTCATTAAAATATTCTTGAATATTTACTTTACGAAGTTTTGTTTCATTTTCATTTTTGTATCATTTCAAAACGTAATAACCTTATTTTCTGTATGCTATGTTGCAGAGTAGCCAAACCCCCTGAATTTCTATTATCAGTATACGAAAAACAAATTTGTTTTATTTAATCGCAGAATTTCCACGTTTTATAAAACGAAAATTTCTATAACATTCTAATAGTGGAAGAAAACCCTTAATAATTATAGTACAAAATCCGCAGGGTTGGCAGCTCTAATGTTACATGTTACAAGATTTTAACTAACATAGATGCGAAGAGTGAAAACCAAATCAAGTGTATAAACATCAGAAGAAGAGGCAATGATATGATATAAATTCTAAGAATTGAGAAAAAAAATTACTATCGTCGATATTTGGTTTTCTTTTTGTTATAGTGGCAAAAACTTTAAAAATCGAAAAAAAAAAGCATATTTAAGCATCCAAGTTTTATAAGACACACTGTAAAAACTTTTCGTAAAATTTCAGTAGATGCACCGTAAATTCACTCTTTACGGCATGAGTACCGTACTTCTAAGGTATATTAAGCGTAAAAAACCATATATATGCCATTTCGATTATAAACGGTATTTATACCGTAAAATGATTGTTTTTCAGTAAAAAATCGCTATACCGTAAAATAATTATTTTTCAGTAGGAAAATGCTGGTGGCCCCGCCTCGGTGTACGGCAACCCCTGAAGTAATGCTCTTTCTCTTGTTACGTAATGCCTGCAGGCCTGAGGAGAGGTGGGAGCGCAGCCGGTACATATACTTTAAATATTTTACGGTACATATACCGTCCAGTTAAATTACGGTATATATACTGGTCACAAAGTTGCCAGAATATGTACCGTAATTGTTGACCAAAATTTTTTCAGTTCAATAAAGAAGTTTCCATATCTATATTTTTAAAAACAGCGTCATTACAGTAGTTTCTTGGCAAATTCTATTAATGAGGAATGTCTTAAGTTAGTGTCATAAACTTTCTTTACTCCAAATGAAAACTACAGTATTAAGATAAAAATGCATCTCATTTAAAAGCAACGTAACGCTATCATGATACCAGTGAAATCAGTACTTAAATTGTCAGTGATGGTCCTTTTCTCGAATAATCTCTAAGGGGATTTGGTACCCTTCACTTTCTAAAAATGACAAAAATATCAAATTTCCGATATTTTGAAATAAATGTATTTTAATATGACAAGTGTGTTTTGGCTAAGTTCTGTAAAGATTCGATGTTTATAAATACATGAAAAAAGGCTTTTATTGCATCTTATTGCAGTTTATTGCCCTTTAAATGTATCAGAGTTGCAATCTTTAAATTCCTTTTTCTCCGTTTATGTTTTTTCGATATTTCAGTGTGATCAGAATGTTTAAACTTTAACATATATTTTTCAATTGACTCGCTATATAATGGTCTCGAAAACAATGGGATATCGTCTGCTGTCCGAACTGGTGAACAAATGTCTTTGCTTGTATAAAACGATTTAATGATTTTAATTAACATTCTCTGCAATAAAATGTAATATAAAGAATATACAGTTGACGTATTTCTATATTTGCTATAATTGTTGCAAAAAAAGACAGTATTTTTATATTATTAATAAGCATAAAATACCATTTTCCAAATTTGTTTAAAATGTTGACTCTGATAGAACATGTAATTCTAAGAATGGAGTCCGAACAGGACATATGCTTCAATTTTAAGTTTTTGCCCAAACCATAGCGGCCAACACTGAATTCGCTTCAATGAGTCAGACCAGCCATACGCAACCTGCGGTCCCGACCTTTTATGTGCGGGTCGAGACACATAATCATTAATATATATTTATGAAATTAGTTGAGATGTGCATAAAAAGCATTCAAGACATTCACTGTTGTGTTATATATTTTTCTGGGAAGGCAAAATCTGTCCTGTTATTTATAATTAATTTGAAATTATATTAAAACATATTAAATTCCTTTTCTTTTTTAGTCAAAAGTTATTTTTACATGCAGTTTTATTTGTTCTACATATAGATGTGTATACATTTCTTAATCTTCAATGCCATTCATACATTATTCAAAAAAATTAAATTAAATAAATTTGCGCTGTATATTTCTACAATTAAAAAAGAATATATTTTTTTTTACATTCTGCAATAGACTGATTTATTAGAGAAAATCTTCTCATCACTTTTCTTTAGAAATTAGAAATTCTGCATTTTTACATTATTGCGTTTTATATTTATTATATAACTAATACTGCTTTGTAGGGTAGTACGTTTGTCGCGGAAAACTTGACATAATTTTTTTTACACCACTGTTTCCAAACAACAAAACTTTGCAGCATATTTCTACAACATTTGCAATAGAAATCCACCAAGAAGATTATTGTTTTGAAATAATAGTGTTAATTTTTTTTTTACCATTTCTTCCAGGACAAACGTTGAATCCTATTGAAATATTAACTTTGTTGTATTGCTTTGTTATACTATTTATGTTATCTTACTATTTTAATTTTTCTTTTTTTTATCCTTTTATAAGTGTGCTGAGACTCCCCTAATGTCTCAAACATATGTTTTCGGCTCGCGAATAAAAAAGTTTGCGTATGGCTGAGTTAGACAAATAAACAAACATTAACTTGGCAATAATGGCTATCTTGAGAGATTTTCGTCCAAAATCCTCTCGACTAATCAAATTTTATTGTCCGCATGTGGACATTCTCTTATAAAGGTTGCTACTATGGTTCTTTCAAATTCACAAATGCAATTTTCAGTTAATTTACATTGTAAATATGACATGAGGCTTCTAAAAAGAAGTTTAATAAAATTAATACTATAACTTCTGTGAATATGTAGACTAAAATTAGGTTTCCTTTTTCCCCAAAAAATCGAAAGATGTCATGCTGGAAAATGTAAAATCCTGGGCGGCTACGGCAGCTAGTGCATATACGTATAGTATATAATAGTATAAAGCACCAAAGCATGCAAGTTTGGCCATTTTTTATAACAGTAAATTAAAATTAAAATTAATTAATACATTCCCTATACTGGCTCATACTGATTTTAATAACAAGAATGATAAATCATGCGTCAAGCATAGGTTATGAAACACTTTCCAACACATTCAGAATGCTGTATCAAAATTTCACATGTTTAATAAGGTGAAAAATTGTGTCTAAATAAACTATTTGGAAAACCCATACCACATATGAAAACCAAATTTCAGCAATTACTATTAATATTCGAAAAGAATAACCGAATTTTTTTGTGTCGTCCTGTAACTGATCTATTGATTTGTATATATACTACATGGTAAGCTAAAATTTAGTTCTGTTAGGAAACGCATATCACAACGCAAATGTACTCGAGATCTTTTGTGAAACCCTGTATATGATCTACAGAATATACACACAGCAATTAAAATGCAAAACATTTGTTAAATTTTAAAATGCTCACCAGAGATGAAAACGCACTATTAGCAATTATTATTCACCGTCAGTACTGTAAACGAATTATTTTGTGTGTCTCTGTAAATGAACAAATAATGCTATGCACACCATGTTCTACAGTAAACATCTTGCGATGCACCTCAATGATATATATAAATTTAATAATGTTTGAAATAGTGTAAAATACACCGCAATTTTCCCTATAGACCGTAATGTAATGGAATTATTTTGAGTGTACATGAACTATAAATACTGCACACATTATTTTCATCACCGAACATACAATATTGAACCTCAATAGCATATTTCAATTGCATGACACAAGTATTTTTACGTGAGTTAGAGCACGGATAGACATACAGACAAACCGAATTCACAAACATTTTTCATCTGCGTTGGAAAGTGTTAAAAAGACTTGTGCATTAAATTTAAAAAAGAGCTAATTAATATCAGATATATATTTTCTCTTTTCTGTACGAAAATGTTTCTATATTTTTCTTTAAAATATCTGTATTTTACACTGCAAAAAAATGGGTCGATCTACTATAAAATTTTTAGTTTTTCTCGTTGATCTTTGCAATTACTGAAAATTTTTTTGTATTCTTACTCAGTTACAATAAAATCTATAAGAATTACTAGAAAACAGCTAGCAACGATTCCGGTTTATAATACCGGTTACAAAAAATTTTGTGGAATACAAATTTAAAAAAACAATTTTAGTAACCTCAGGATTTTTTTTTACAGTGTACTATGTGTTATACATAACACAATGTAAACTTTAAAATGTTATCTCTGTTAAAAAAAACTGTTCAGTCATGTATATAAAATATAAAATATAAACATATTTCATTTTGAATTAAGGGTTTGAAAACTTGCATAGCTAATTCCTTTTAAATTAACATTTCCATGAATAATTTCATCACGTTAAAGTATAAATATTCATATGTTGTATTATATATATATATATATATATATATATATATATATATATATATATATATATATATATATATTATTTTTTAATTTTAACAATGCAAAGATTCGTAAATTTTGCCGAAAGCAACTTAATTAAATCTTGTTCAAACATTTAAAACAGACCAAAGATTTTTTGTTATTATACAACTTTAGACCGCAAATTACTTGAAGAGAAAAATATATGGAGACAAGCATAGAATGAATTAAAATTAATGAATGAGACTAGTTTGTTAATTTAGCTTTCTTTTTTCCTATTTCTATTTCTTTCTTTCTTTTTTTTTTAATCTGTCACTTTTAGCTGTTAATCTGTTGCGCAAATATTCATTTATCTGCATGTATTTTCAAAGTTATTATTTGAAAGCAGTATTTAATTAGAAATTTTGAAAAGAAAATGTTGGTTGGAAATTGTGGAGTTCTTTTGATTATGTTTTTTGTTAATTGAAGAGATTGCATAGCATGCAGTTTTATAAATATATTTGAAAATTAAAATTTCGTCTTCTTTCCTAAATTTTCATTTTTAAAATATCAAATTAAATCATATTTAATTAAAAAATGAAATTTTATTATAAAGATAACTACACTATATTGCCAAAGGTGACCGGTCACTTGCGATTTTAGACGTTTTGTTAACTATCTAGAAAAATACATAAGGAATTAACCTGAAACTGCAGGTGTGTAAACAGTGTAGTATAGGTTATATATTTCCGTGAAGATTTTTTCCCGAAACACCATAGGGGACTGTCAACAAATTAAAAAAGAACGAATATCTTTTGCATTACCCTGTAAAAACTAATGTAGCAAAAGCGTTCAAACTCGCGATTATCAATAAGTGGCTTATTGTAATATACTGTGTTCATTTTTATGAGGATAGCATGTATACTCAAAGAGAAATTAAGGTTTTTATAAAAAGAGTCCCAAATTTCACCAAGTTTTTTGCTTATAATTTGCAGAGTCCTTAATATAAAAAAAAGTTGTTTTGAGAAAATATGTCAAACAACATTGTACTTAATACTCTGCAATCAGAATTAAAAAATAATAAAAATTGGATGAAATATGAGCAGGTTTACTAAAAGATGTTTCACTCCGCATGCGCGAATGCAATCAAAATATAATATGCATAATATATTAGCTAAGTATATAGAGCAACTTTTGTGAAAGTCTCAAAATCATAGCTTGAAAATTCTGAAAATTATCGTCGATAGAATAAGCTCGAAATCCGTTGTCCCAAAAAGAAGTAAAAAGATGAGGGGTTGTATCAAATATCTGTTGATTAGTGCCAAGATAGCGTACACAATATTGCACGTACTACTATATTTGGAAACAACCCCTCATCTTTTTGCTTCCTTTTGGGAACAACGGATTTCGAGCTTATTCTATCGACGATAATTTTCAGAATTTTCAAGCTATGATTTTGAGACTTTCACAAAAGTTGCTCTATATACTTAGCTAATACATTATGCATATTATATCATGATTGCATTCGCTCATGCGCAGTGAAACATATTTTAGTAAACCTGCTCATTTTTCATCCAATTTTTATTTTTTTTAATTCCGATTGCAGAATATTATGTACAATGTTGTTTGACATATTTTCTCAAAACAACTTTTTTTTATATTAAGAACTCTGCAAATTATAAGCAAAAAACTTGGTGAAATTTGGGACTCTTTTTATAAAAACCTTAATTTCTCTTTGAGTATGCATGCTATCCTCATAAAAATGAACACAGTATATTACAATAAGCCACTTATTAATAATCTCGAGTTTGAACGTTTTTGCTACATTAGTTTTTATAGGGTAATCCAAAAGATATTCGTTATTTTTCAATTTGTTGACAGTCCCCTATGTGGTTTCGGGAAAAAATCTTGAGGGAAATTTATAACCTATACTATACTGTTTACACACCTGCAGTTTCAGGTTAATTCCTCATGTATTTTTTTAGATATTTAACAAAACGTCTAAAATCGCAAGTGACCGGTCACCTTTGGCATTATAGTGTATATGACATGCACTATTCTGGATTGTGCATCCATTCTTTAATTAAGTTACAAATGTCATTTATTTTAAGGGATTATGTAAATTCACTAACATTTAAATAAATAAATTTTTGCTGTACGCTCACATTAAAATTTAGTAAGTATGTAATATTTGAAGCTAATCTGCATCCAAAATTTGGCTGTAGAACAAAACCTCTGACAAAAAGAACTTACTATGCGGCTATTACCATATTACAGATCTTTTGTAAAGTTATTTTACTCAAAACGATTGTGTTTTTCAATTTCGTGAAAATGGTTAGTGAGTCTGCAAAAAATCATATAAAAATTTTACATACTATTTATATATATATTAGAATTTTGTAGTGAAATATCAAAAAAAAACTCACAAAATTTCAAAACAACCAAAAATTTCAACATAATAAGCATAACATGAACTTGACCAAGTAAACATTAATTTAACAACAGTCCAACATGAAATCGAAAATTTCAAAGTGTTAAAAAGCGCTAAACCCATTTAAAAAGCATCAAGAAAATGGAATAAAAAGCTTATATTGTGAAACACTTCATCAAGGGCTGAACCTGTACAATAACAGCAAACACTTTTAAGTAGAATTTCTGTGTGCGATATAATAGCGTTAGCAATAAATATTTATATCACACTGTGCCCAATATCGTACGAAATATCCAATGCAATTTTAGAAAGACATTGAAAACTTTAAAATACGACTGACCGCTCTAAATTAATATAACTATCAAACATGAATCCATAAAAATAGTAACGTAACATAAATATCAATCATTCAAATCAAAAGTAACATTAAAATAATAAAAATTGTATGAAATATCTAAAACAAAACGAAAAAGGACATTACAATATTTTAAACACAATAGACTATACATAATAAATACAGCAATCAAAAATTTAATGATAAAATAATGTACAGTCGTGGAAAAAAAACTGGACACCCCCCACTAAATCTGCAAAAAATTATAGTAGACGGAAGTGACTGGTATCAAACGATTGGAAATAAAGTCTGGTTTTAAATGATGTATATAAAATTTGCTTAGGGCGCCATCTACATATAAAAACACACCCAAACTTTGTTTTTTCTATAGCAAGACCCAAATTTGACAACATATTCGATATCTGCAGTTCAAACTATGCCTAGATACCAAATTTCATGAAATTCCTACGATTAGTTTCAGAGAAATTAATTATTTTAAAATGAGCATATTTTAGGGGCTGTATCCAAATTAAAGTTCGGTACTCGATTGTTGAAATGCTGCAGAATGATTGAGGCACTCTTTTTAATGTATTATTTTTTACCAATATGACCATTTTACTCACTTAAAAAGTTTCGGTTAATGTTATATGTAGTAAAATAATGATTACAAGTGTTGAATTATCCGATTTTAAAAAATATAAGATTATCTGTAATTAAAATAGTTTTCGAATATGTGAATGTGATTGGAATTTTACAGGTGTTTTTACAAAGCTTTTTCTCAGATTTTGAATGTATTTAACTCGCTTTATTTTATTTTATTTATTGGCAGAAATGTGAATAATATTTTCAAGTACAAAATTTAAAATGAAAAATAGTGTAAAGCAGTGTAAGGAGACAAAGCAGGAAAAACGCAGACAAATTACTGCTTAATCAGAAAATAAATCCCAAGTCGAATGCTAATGGCATATTTGAAAAACATTTTTTCCGATATCGCTTTTATTGAGGGGGGGGAGGGGGGGCGTGTCTTGTTTTGAGATATGTTCGTATGATTTATATTCCGGTATATTTTAAGAACTAAAATTAAATCTACGTTAAAAAGACATCGGAATAACTTTACATTCCATCATCATAATATCAAATCACTAATTATCATTAAGATATAGATATAAATGCTTAAGTGGTTCAAACAGAACACAAAACGGCTTATAAAAACATTTTAATCTAATGATCGACGTGTTACGAACGCACAAACGGCGCCATTAAAAATATCTAAATCCGATAAACCAACTATTCTCACAATTTATTTAAAATAAACTTTAAAAACATAAACCACGAGATCATATACTTAATAAAAGCAGGTACTGAAAATAGTCAACTTGTAAACGTGAAAATTAATATTTCCGCATTGCTTTTTTAAAATTAAAATATACCTCGTGCAGAATTTTAGGTAATTAAAGCGAGGTTAATGCACAAGTTTATTTTCGAAAAATTGCCAAAATAGTTTGTTTATCGTTGTCAAATCTTGATAATGCTTATTTACTAATATAATAACTTGTTTGCGCATTCGAAACATGTCGATCATTATATAAAAAGGTTTTTATGAGCCTTTTTGTGTTCTGTTTGTATCACTTAAGCATTTATATCTATGTTTTAAATTTACATTCGTTATTCTCCTTTGAAAAAGGGTTAATAATCTTATGATCAAACCTATTCTGCTAGTTCATTTGAAAATTTACAATTAACTCATTAATGCCGCTTGGCAAGAAAACTTGCCACTCCCCATTTTTATTTTTTAATAATTTAGATTGCTTTGCACACTGCTAGCGATTGGAAAATAAACTTACATATCAGAAAACTTGTAATTTTTTTTAATTAGCACGCGTAACCGAATAGATCTACATAAGAAAGTTATAGAAGAGAAAGTTAAATTATTTAAACTCATTATTAATGGGTTAAAAACTGAAAACGATACTTATTTGTAAAGATTACAATTTTTGACTGCTATACAAAAGTTAATAAAAGATTAAATTAGCACTTTTAAATAACAATCTAATACTTTCGTGGGAATATTTTATCTAACAACCATTTAGTGTAATATTGCAAACACTTTAACAAGATTTGAGTAAATTGAATTAATAAGTATAAATATATCAGTGATTATATTTAGATATAATAATGATTTAAATGATGTAAATTCCTTTTTGACCAAAGTTTTGTAGGTATTAAATGTAAGATTTATATTATTTTTTTGTCGTAAATACATCATCGGAATCTATTGAAAAAGAACAAAAAACATTTTCACTTGTCTTTCTATTTTGTGGAATACATTGAAATGAATAATTTCGTGTATACACCACAAGATTACCTTTGCTCTGTGTGTTAGCCTGATCTTCACATTTTCTTGAATATTCATATGGACTACTATATAATTTGATGTATTTGAAATGTTCTAAATCTGTGTTTCAAAATTAAAGATTTAAAACAAATACAAAGTTTTATAATCATATGGTATTTTTTACTAACTTTATTAAATTTCTATGTTCTCTTTCGTTTTTTCCAAACACAAACATGATATACAAGGACAATCTGGTCCACATAATAAAATCATAAATCACCAATGGAAGCAACTTGCTACCAAAATTTTAAAGTAGTGAAATTTATTTAAATATAATTATATATATATGTGTGTGTATGTATATATGATTACGTCAATTAAGAAAATGATAGAACTTTAAAAAAAGAGTAGAAGAAAATTATGGGCTAGTTAGTACAAAAACAAAATTTAAAGGCAAAATTTCCACTAATAAGCCGCATCTTGTGCTTGAATTTAAAAAAGAAGAACAGGGGGGGGGGGGAATTTGCTAATACGAAGTATAACAACCATTGTTATCAATAATCTCTTGCAATCTGCGTGGCACTGATTCGATGAGGCTGTTAGCAATATCAGGATCTCTTTTAATGGTTTGCCAAGCATCAAAAGCGGGTCTCCATAAATCATCAGACGTTCTAACTCTCTCCAGGCAAACTTCATTCTTCCACAGAGCTCAAACATTTTCCATTGGGTTTAAATCGGCGGCATTGCTTGGCAATTCTAAATTTATTATGCAGTTCTCTTCACACCAAGTTTTAACAATAGCACTTCTGTGGATAGGACTATTATCCTGTAAATTCCAAACAAAATTATGAATCATGAAGTATACTTAATAAATAATGATTTCTATAACATTAAAATTTATATTTGCAACAAAATTTTTTAATGAAATCATTATCTAAATATATTCGCAAATATTTTAGCGTAAAGTTTGCGAAAAGTTTTTTTTTTTACAAATTGAAAGGTGAAGAAATTTTAAATGTTTTTTTCATTATTATTTATAGTAAAGAATATTATAATTCAATAAAAGATTACAACCTGACAATTGCAAAAGTTCTGAAAATACACAAAAGAAGGAAATACGTTGTTTTAAAATTTCTAATCCAATAGAATAAAAAAAAATATATTTTTTCTATATAAATTCTATTTAAATATATATCTTTTGTCTTAACTGTTTTTTAAAACATTAACGGTTATTTTCATTATTTTTTTTTAATAATTTATATGCATTTTGTTTTCACACCGATTCATCTGCTAAAATCTTTGAACCTGAAACAAAAGCAAATTTTCATTACTGAATTTCTATTGAAAATTTTCGTTCAGTTCTGTAATGATGGGGGAAAAGGCGTTTTTTAGAGCTATCGATATGATATTTGTGTCAAAGCTGACAAGTTAAAGGATTTATATCTGCACACCTTTCAAAAAATTAATATTTATTGCGATTAAAAATAACTAGTTATTCTTTAAAACTGAAATTTATTCTAATGGAGTAGCATAGCATATAGAGAAAGTTGCTTTTAAAAATATTTTCCTAATTCATTTAATGGAAAAACAAGTAACATTCTAGAACAAGCAGTGGTAATTCGGATTTGAATATTGAAGTATGTGTGTGAATGGGGGGGGGGGTTATATTTTGAGAAAATAAACCAGTAAAAATTATAATCTTAAGACGCTCAAAACTATAAAATAAATAATTTTAAACATATTTTAATTATTTATATTAATATATAATAGTATAGAGTACGCTCTAAAAACCTTATTGTTTAATAATACCATTTAATAAATAACAATACATACCTGTTGGAAGAGAAAAAATCCATCTGGAAAGTGGTTTTCTAAAACATCAGGGATCATTGAATGTTCTAATATATCACAATAAGATACTCCGTTTAGATGTCCCCGAATGCGTGACAGAGATCCGATGCCCTGCGCCGACATGCAGCCCCACACCAAAACTGCAACTCTTCCGCTGCGTTTAATATTCTTTGTAAACCTAAATCCCAATGGACGGTATACTCGTACCGAAGAACTGGAGACTGACTGGATACAGCTTTCATTTGTAAATAAAACAGAGCTCCATTCATTTATTCCCCAGTTAGCATATGTTTGGGCAAAGTGAAGTCGTTGAAGTCGCTGGTTTTTTAGCCGCCACCCGACTTCGGAGACCTGCTTCTTTGAGCGTGTTACGAATAGTACGAGTAGATACCTAATTAAAAGAAAAGTACGCCGTATTTATATATATATATATATATTTATATATATATATATTCATAATACAATCTATCGCCCCTTAGTTATATATGCTCACTTGCAATTGCAAATCATCTCTAATTTGATTAGAAGATATAAATGGATCTACTGTAGCCATTGCAACAACTTCTAGAGCTTGGCTGTCTGATAAGATCCTTGGCCGACCACTACCACATAGACGGTCTATCGAATTTGTATTTCGAAACCTTAAAAAAATCCGTCACGTAAATTTAATTTAAATTTAAATAAATTAAATGTAAATCTAATGTTTTTTTTTTTCAATAAACTGCCAATATAAAACTCATCTGTTAATCCATGTTGAAATAGTTTGAGCAGACACTTGAAAATGCCTAGCTATATCACGAAAACTTCTTCCAGCATGCCACATACCAATCAGTTGGCCTTTCGTTGCTTCAGTTAATTGTTGGGCCATTTTATTTCAGCAAATACACTACGCATACGCATTTATAAGAAACTTAACTTCAAACATATATACTGCAGGAAAAATAAAATAGCTTTATTAGACTGTATAAGAAGGTATAAATTCATTTAAAGGTAACAAAAATGATTAATTTTTTTCTAAGGTAGAACTGTTCATATTTTTAAAAAATGAGCTTTATTAATTAAAAAATAAAAGCGAAACTAATTTGCATAAATGATGTAAACATGCATCTCATGCAAATACGTTTTACGTAATTTTAGTGAAAAATTTAAAAGTAGACATTGAAAAATAATATATATATATATATATATATATATATATATATATATATATATATTCTAATGAAGACTGGTATTCTGTTGCCTCGCTATCTTATATCTTACTCCAATCACAGGTCGTTGTCAGGTTTGTTGTGCTCGCGCGTGCATTCACTTACGCTTCAGTTTAAGCTAGCTTTCAAATTAGCGTAATATCGCGAAGCACTGAAATACGTTTTACGCGTTGTTTATATCGTAAGACAGACTTACGCTATAAGTTTATCAATGCACTGTAATCCCAGCCTATGTGTAAAATATTTTTTTTAAACAGGGATGAGAGCGCTCCGACCCGAATGTACGACTATTACCACTAAATTTTAATAGTATTCTCCACCGTATTTCAGAAATTCTGTCCTTAAATAAGGTGACAAATACTATTAAAATTTTGTGGTGACAATCGGGCGTTGGAGTCGGAGCGCTCTCATCCCTGTTCAAATTATGCTTTAATTCACATCATAGACGGCACCTTAAAGCAGCATCTTGCCGTTTTTTAAGCATAATTTGAAAACTACTTGGAAGAAAAATTTGAAATTTTGAATATACATAAAACAGGACATAATAAATATAAATCCATCAAAAAATTGTAGGTTGCAATTCATAATTTTTTCGAATATTAGTTTCATAATTCATAATTCATATTATAAAATTATAAAAATTACAAATTTGACATATTTATGTTTGGGCTTTTTAGTATTATAACCTCCCAAAAAAATTAACACATTAGAATTATAATCTCAGGAGATATTATTAAAAATATGACAATGTAATTTAACATTAGAAGCTCGAAAATTTGAATGTTTATAATTCAAAAACTTATCATCCAAATGACTTGAAATTTGGTATCTAGGCATAGTGTGAACCGAAGATTTAAAATATCGTGTCAAAATTGGGTGTTGCTATTGAAAAAAATTAAGTTTAGGCTGGTTTTAATATGTAGATGGCCCCTTAAGCAAATTTTAGATACATAATTTAAAAGTAGCCTTATTTCCAATCGTTTGGTACCAGTCACTTCCTTCTACTATAATTTGTTGCAGAGTTAGTAGGGGGTGTCCAGTTTTTTTTTCCACGACTGTACGTAACAACAGAACTAATCATTCAATTTAAAAATAAAAGTATTATACAAACAAGTTGGAAATTGTTCATCAAACGTGATAAATGAGGTGCGTTCGTATTAAAACTATTTTTTATAAATTTTCAGATCTTGGTGCGATAGCTGTTCCACTTTTCTGCAAAACTGCCTGAATACAAAATTTATTTTATGTTCAGATTTTCGTATTATAGATATTAATTTTATTTTATGAAATTAAGTTTCAATACACATTTACAAACAATTAATTACAATTCTATTATATTAAAATTAACCTATGCGCAAATATCCAATACAAGACAATGTAAAAAAATTATCGTTATTATTTCAGTGAAATTAATTATATCGTATGTTATTATGATATGATTAATCTCCGTAACAAAATATGCACATTTTAAGTTGGCAATATTTTACCTTTGGTTGATATTTACTGAAAATTCCAGCTTTGAAAATTTCAGAACCTGAAATCCATATTTAGACTTTTTTTCCATTTAATATCTATTTCTCCGAAAACATCTATCCAAAAAACTGTTGGTAGATTATAGGATTGCTATAATTAAACAATTTGAGTACGCAAATTCAGTTTTTTAATTCCGTAATACGGAAATAATATGACTCCATCTTAAATAGGACGTAATCACCATGGATATCATTGAATTAATTACGTATGATAGGATATAATAGAATGAAGAATGTGTCTATAACTTAATCTTAGAGATTATAAAATGCCATATGCGTCATACATGACTTTAACATCATACATGTCAGATAATCATTTTAAGTGTTGATTCCATTTCCATAAAATTTGAAATGACTCGACAAAACGTTGCAACGATTATATACAATAAATTTCAAACTATTCGGCTGGGTAGGTTTTGCGCTGTTACATGCGGACAGACGGACAGGAGGGCAGACAGGACGACGAATATAGGTGCTACGTATTTATATAATTACTAACGCACCTAAAAAGAGGGATATTTGCTTCCAATCCTCACTTACACACACAAGAGACAATGCGTGCAAAATTACTTATATGGTTAAATATATATATATATATATATATATATATATGTAAAAGATTGCTAAAAACATTTAGCTACCATATTTCTATATAAATAAATATATGTATAATATACCATAATGCATAAGAAAATAGTTAAAAGTGAATTGTTGAAATTCAACATGAAAAGACATCATAATATTAAAACATCAAAAATGTCTTACATTCATAATTACATGCCCATATGCAGCATAATAATTTGAACGCTAATATATAACCATTAAATAAACTTTACAACCACCAACAAAAACTGTGAAATTATGAATAAAAGTAAAATAACTAATTGACAACTAAACAGATCCCCCCAACAAATTGAACATAGATGCCAAAAACATAGTATTTAAAAAAAAAAAAAAAAAAAAAAAAAAGCAGAAATTAAATAACAGAAATTGAATAATGAAATTTGTGGAATTTAGACAGAATCTTAAGGTCTTAAATGTCTAAATTTTCACAAATAAAATGTGTGGTTTCATCTTCATAACAGCCATAAAATAGCTAAAGAATATGAATTTGGGACAACCACACCCAGAATGTAGAAAAATACACAATGAAACATCAATTAAGTTCAAAATAAAACATGATTAAAAAGGATAGAGGAAAAAAATTAAAACATGAAATTACCACATTTTGAAAGCAAAATCCAAACCTGAGTCAGCTTATATTACAAGCATTCGAGTTTTAAGCATATGTTGCCAAAAAAAAAGTGATTTAAAAAATGATGGACCATGGATCAAGAAACAACATGTAATGCATAGTCAAACACATACCCCAATATATAAAACCAGCACCCTCTATAGAAAATTTAAAATTGAATTCCCCCATAAATTCAAAAGAATAAATCAATGAGGTGCTGCCATCTATTGCTAAATATATACAATTATATAATAATTTATTACTTTATTGGATGATGTTTTAAAACAAATACTGTCTTAATACAGATAATCGAACAAAATTATGTTAATAAATTTATTGTATTAGAATAATGTATAAAAAATTTATTAAAAAATAAATAAAATATAATATAAAATTAAACTAATGATTATTGATTAATGTATCACATAAATATTTGTACCTAGCGATGAAATATCACCATTTATATTACTGTGACAACATCGCATCATATCTTAAGTTAATTTATAATTAATAAAAAAATGTATATAATAGAGATGCTAAGGAATTAATATTAATAATTTAATTTTGAAATTAATAAGTTACATTTAATGTGTCTGCAAACTTTCTTAAAAATTAAATACACATATAAGGAGATAAGGTAAAATAAAAATTAAAAATTAATACATGCATTGTATTCTCATTTAAGAAAATAAAATATGTAATAGAAGCTAATATGATATTGTCCTAGAAGTTAAATACAAGTAATCGTAAAATTATTAATTAATATGAATACATTTAATATGAATAAATAAATATATAAATATAACTACACCAATATGCATATAAAAAATTGAAGCAAAGTCCATTACAAAATGTGTAATTGCATCGTAGTACTAAATCAAATGCCCCATTCCATTTTTTTTTTTGTTAAATTGACCAATGTGTATTATCCAGACAAATCCATCACACCTCCTTAATATATCCTTTACCCACTCATCCGCCCTATTATATTTTTTTACTATTATTTTACATTTTTAATTTTTTATAATTATTTTCTTATTTTACATTTTTTTATATATTTTTTACGCATGCGTTAATTTGGTTTTTTAAGATCATTTATGTACTAATTATACATTAAAGAATATATGAATTTTTTGGAAAACAATGTTTTAATGCATCGTAAATTAGTTTTTTAAGATTTTTGTTAATTAGATGCGAAGAACAAACACTTTATTCTATATATACGATTAAGGAGTATATTACGATATACAGAAATATGAAGACAAGATCTTTTATTCATTATTCTAATACAATTATAATCTTTATATATTATAATCTTTAAATCTACTCAGATAAAGGGAATTAAATAATATTTTAATTATAATAGAATATAAATTAAACAATATCTAGTAATATAACTGCACATACATTTATACATACATACATACATACATACGTATATCTATATTATATATACAAACTTTTTAATACAGTTATATAATACTAGCAGGATTTGCCCGCTACGCTGGTCGGTTTCTCCAAACGAAGTACACCTGTGTGAATTTGATCATGTGTTTTAAAGCAATATGAACCTTTACATTGATTGTCCTTCCACAATGCTGTAGAACGAAACGAAGGTCATTGCACTGCTATATTTTATAATTTTTACACAAAATTTGGGCTATTAAAGATCAACTCGTTTATTTAATCCTTTACAGTAGGATATGCTAAAGAACGATACAACAATATGCAATATAATAAAACTATCCCTGGAAAATTAAGTTCCATCGAAATCTATTCCATAGAATTTATGTTAAATGCTTATGTTTCATTGGTTCAACTGATTATAGAACCCCCCCCCCCCCTAATTTTATAAGTAAGCAACGTAGAATGATTGTACGATAGTCGTTACAAAAATATGCAATATCTCACGAAGTATAGGACTTAGAAGAATGTACTTGGTACCATTCGAATCAGCAAACAAAAATACATTAAAATATGTTATTATCTGTCGCATAACTATAATATCAGATTTTAAGGATTTTTTTAAATGTTTGCAACCTTTTTTACCCCATTTAGGAGTGGAGTTTTAGAAAATCCCTTCTTAGAGCGCCTGTACATCCTAAGAAGTGGCTTTTTCCCCAATTTTCGTGTTTGCAGGTTCAGTAGTTTGGGCTGTGGGTTGATGTTCTCCCCAATCAGGACTTTCATTTATATATTTACAATGTTTGCGGGAACAGATTTCGCCCCATTATTTTATAACGATGAAAAGACGTAAGAACCTTGCGTTTTATCGGCAGATTTAATTTCTTCCGTTGCTATTCAAACGCGTGTATTTTTAGAAATTATCATTTGTAATGTTAGAATTTTAAGTTTTTGGCGCAAAAATCACGCCAAATTGGAAAAGAAATATGCAATATCTCACGAACTATGGGACTTAGAAGAACGTACTTCATACCGTTCGATACAGCAGACAAAAATACATTAAAATATGTTATCATTTGTCATATAACTAACTATAATACCCGATTTATAAGGATTTTTTTTAAAGTTTGCAAACCCTTTTTATCCCCCTTAGGAGTGGAGTTTTAGAAAATCCCTTCTTAGTGCGTCTCTACATCCTAAGATGTATCCCCCCCCCCCCCAATTTTCGTGTTTGTAGGTTCCGTAGTTTGTGCTGCGCGTTGATGTTCTCCCCAGTCAGGAATTTTATTTATATATAACATAGATTTGTTAAAATCAATTAACAGTTTTTGAGCCTATAAAAATCAATAGTGTAATTAAATAAAAAGTTACAGTGCGATAGTTCAAAAGTGAGTGTGACAAATACGCTGATTAAATAGCAATTATATCCAAACAGTATAATATATATTTATTCTTACCAAGTAGTTACCATGGTAGTGGTCATCCAATTTCTTTGAATATACACATAGTATTACTAATCCCTAATATTAATCCTTGCCGTAACAAATTAACAATGTTTTTTGCCAACATGTTTTTTTTTTGTTGTTGTTTTTAATAAAGACATAATTGGTTGAATTATCATAGATGCTAATTAGTAGTACCACATTAACTACCAAAAATAAACAAAAAAACAACACTTTTTTATTTTCCTTTTCTCACTATAAGTGATCTCTCTGTTCATTGGTCAAACAAAAAAATATAATATTGTTTATCTAATATAGAGTATAGCTTGGTGATTTTTAGCTGCTTTCATATTGTATTGAATGTTGTTATTTATTTATCACATAAGTGCATTTACTTCTAGATAAAAATGCCATTCCTAGTTTCTAAAAGCAATAATAACAAATGCTAACAATTCGTTTTTTGAGGCTTTTCTTTATCATTCTATATTAATTTTCTCAGTGTTGTCCAGGAAACAGGTATCACTTTTTGTCACATATGCTTGCAGTCGTTATGTATTGTATCGGTTGTTTGTTGAAGAATTCGTTACTTCTTTCCACAAAAAAAAAATAAAAAAAAAATAAAAGCAAATAAATGAATAAACTTTGTACGTAGCAGGAGATTTGAATTGTCACTTATAAACATAAACATTTTTTTTATATGAATGCGATGATGTCAAAGGTATTCTCAATGCCATTCTCCAAGAAAATTAAAATTATTTTACTTTCACAGTCGGTGTTCAAGTCAATAGTTGCCGGAAACACGAGCGATTCTGTCTGAAATGTGGTATGTTTGGCAGAAAAATTATCTTGGTTTTAAAACTGTTGCTAATTTTGCACGCCAATTTTGGACCCCTATTGTTAAAAAGCAGCCTTCAAAATACAAAACTAGGATTAAAAATGGGATAGTTTCTTTTAAAGAACTTTTCCGTTTAGTGAACAATTTATTATTACACCAAATTAACGTTGTAGCTAAAGTTTAATAAACGGGTGTATTTCGGTGGCATCAAACAATAGCGAATAGCATTGGCAACAATACGGTATAGAGGTTTAAACGTAAAAAAAGTGTGAGAGCAGTTATCTCTGAAGAAATGTCAGCCTATTTACAGAATGGTTCTGAAAATATTTAAATTCACCACATCAATTAATTTTACGAAAATAAGTTAGTAAAAAATAAAAAATAATTTTTAAAAATAAAAAGAAGAAATCAGCATTGTTTTTCTGTTTAAAAAAATTGTTTTTTAATTCTTTCATATCCCCTAGTAAACTGACGAATAACGTATCAAAACGTAAATATATTGCAGATATAACCACTAAAATACGTTGCAAATTTAAAATGATAGATATTTTAATTTGAATTTTTATTATACATTCATCTAAAAAAACAAGAAAAAGAAAAAAAAAATATTTACAAGAAGGAGATAAAAAAGAATTTAGCGCCAGGCTGCGCTAAAAAAATAAAAAATTAAATAAAAATAAATAAATAAATAAAATTTCTCCATATCCGCTTGTGGAACATTCCTCAACATTGTGATAGGCAGTTTTTCCGAAGCATGGTTGATAACTTTATTTGCGTTTAACAGAATACTATTCCGCCACATTTCATTGTCATCACAATTGTCTTCATATTCCACACTGTTAAAAATTTGTAGCAAACTGTCCAGTCATTTGACAATTTTTATAAGAAGTGGTTACATAACCGTAATTGAACCCTATTCTGACCATAATATGAGCAATAATATGGTCAGAATAGAGTTAAATTACTGTTATGTAACCATTTTCTATAAAAGCGGTCAAATGACTGAGAAGTTTGCTGCAAATTTTTAACAGTGCATAGAGTAGAAATCTGCTGTAATCGTGCTGCTGCTCGATAACAAATAGTATTGGCAAAAACTTCGATGAAAAAAGATTAACATATACTTACGATTAATATATAATTGTTTAAACTTATCAATGCGTATGTTTGCGAAATTGAGATTGAGTCAAGTTTTTTTTTTTTTTCTCCGTGCTCGAATTAGTATATAATGCTTATGTCATAAAAATTATCCAAACCTTTTTCTATTTATAGCGACTACCTCATTCGAGACCTAGTTAGACCGTTTTCCTGCGCTTGATTAATAAACGTAGAAGATATAATATATCATATATTCTAATACGAGCAAATCTTGTGTGTGGTTATATATATATATATATATATATATATATATATATATATATATATATATATATGCAAATTTTATCTCAAAAACGGCTCTAACGATTTTGACGAAATTTTGTATCCTACCGTTTTGGGACACCAGAAAACCATTGGGGTAGGTCACGTGTTCGAGAAAATTCGATTAGTGGGACATTTTGGGTCATCAAGGGTCATGGTCTAGCTAATAGTATCTAAAAGACGGTTCAAACGATTTTGACGAAATTTTGTATCCGACTATTTTCGGGCACGAGAAGACTATTGGGCTGGGTCACATGTTCGAGAACTTTCGATTAGTGGGTCATTTTTGGGTCAACGCGGGTCAAATTAATTTTATCTAAAAAACGGCTCTAACGATTTTGATTAAATTTTGTGTCCTACGAGTTTCGAGCACGATAAAATCATTGGGCTAGGTCACATGTCCGAGAAAATTTGATTAGTGGGTCATTTCTGGGTCATTGGGGGTCAAGATCTAAAAAGCGGCTCAATTTACACTAAATTTTGCATCCAATGGTTTTCGGGCACGAGAAGACTGTTGGGCTAGGTCACATGTTCGAGAAAATTCAATTAAGGGGTCATTTTGGGTCATGGTCAAGCTAATTGTATCTAGAAAACGGTTCAAACGATTTTGATGAAATTTTGTATCCGACTATTTTCGGGCACGAGAAGAGAAGACAATTGGGCTGGGTCACATGTTCGAGAACTTTCGATTAGTGGGTCATTTTTGGGTCAAAGCGGGTCAAATTAATGTTATCTAAAAAACAGCTCTAACGATTTTGATTAAATTTTGTATCTTACGAGTTTCGAGCACGCGAAAATCATTGGGCTAGGTCACATGTTCGAGAAAATTAGATTAGTGGGTCATTTCTGGGTCATTGTAAGTCAAGATCTAAAAAGCGGCTCAATTTACACTAAATTTTGCATCCAATGGTTTTCGAGCACGAGAAGACTGTTGGGCTAGGTCACATGTTCGAGAAATTTCGATTAGTGGGTCATTTTGGTCATGGGTCATTATGGGTCAAGCTATTTTATCTAAAAAACGGCTCAGACTATTTACACTAAATTTTGCATCCTATGGTTTTCGGGCACGGGAAGACTGTTGGGCTAAGTCATATGTTCGAGAAAATTCAATTAGTGGGTCATTTTGGTCATGGGTCATGATAATTTAACTCAAATTTAATTTTGACCGAGCATAGCTCGGTCTTCCCTGCTCGTGTAATACATACTGGAAACACAAATATTTAAACTGAATTTTGTTAACTTGTCATAGTCTATATTAGCAACCATAGTCAGTGTGAATACGGCCTGAAAGCAAGAACTTTTTTTCTCCCCTTTCCTTTCGACAACGTACCCAAGAACCCATAATTAATAACAATATAAAACCGGCCAACACAGTAACAAAGTGACTCTCACCAAATAGCGTTGCAGCCAATGACGGCCAAGGAGATAGTCAGGTAGATCTCCGCTATGAGGAGTTAGGCGAATTTCGCCCCACGGCCAGTACACAAACTCGTTAAGCTGGGCATAATACCCGGCAGGTAGGGCCCTGGTCTGCGGTATAATAATAATAATAATATACGTAGAAGGAAAATCGTTAGCTCCGCCGTCGAAATCATCCTTAATCTGTTGATGATAAACGACCAATAGCAATGGCGATAATTTCAGTTATGGAAGATTAATAACAAAAAAATAATGCTTAAACCTATTAAAACGAATTTTTCCGAAGTCGAGACTTATGTGGACGGTTTTTTGGTATTTGAATAGCGCTTATTTCATGAAAATCGTCGGAACAGTTTTCGATTAATAGCATCCTGTTTAGCACTGATTTTGGTTTATCCTCTTAAAACAAATTTATCTGAATTAAAGACCTAGCTAAATCGTTTTCTTGTGCTTGAATTAGCATAAGAGACACGTTTTGTGAAACATGTTCGAGCTGTTTTCGATATATAGCAGAATTTTTAGTGCTGAGTTTGTTTTAACCTGTGAAAGGGAATTTTCTCGAATTCGAGATCTAGCTAGATCGTTTTCTCGTGCTTGAATTAGAGACACGTGTCTTGAAAATCGTTTGAGCGTTTTTCGATTTATACCAAGCAAAATTTTCAGAGCTGATTTTGTTTTAAACTGTCAAAACGAATTTCCTTTTAATTCGGGACCTATCTAGATCGCTTTCTCGCACTTGACTCAGTATTGAAGGCAAATTTCGTGAAAACTGTTCAGCAATTTTCGAGAACAACCGTAATCACCCACAATTGCTTGGTCGTTTAATAAACAGGGTGATTATAAAAAAAAAAACTATCCCAATATATGAGCCCCTAACAATCATACCGTTCACAGAAAATGAATGAATATTTGGTTTAAGGTATTTTGAGGCATGCGCTCAAGAATCATATGAAAAACAACAGCTAAATTGTAACAGTTACTGTTACAGTGTCAAAATTTCGAAAATTTCAAATGGCAACACCTACTTTTTTTTATTGAAATGTGATCTTCATAGTGAAAAACCATAAATAGCAAAGGAACGGTACCTGTAACACGATAATCGCCGACGGTAGACAGACTAAGAAGAAAAGTGAAAACAACCAAACTGGACAGAGAAGCAACAGAAAACAAAATATTTTATTGTGCTTCACAATTTTTCTACTTCACACACGATGACACTTTGGATGTGACAGATGGTGGGTAGTAATGAAAAATATAATGTTTTACTTTCTGTTGCTTCTCTGTCCTTTATTGGTTGTTTCCACTTTTCTTCTTAGTCTGTCTAGCGCCGGTGATTTTTGTGCTATAGGTACCGTTCCAATGCTTTTTAGGGTTTTTCACAATAAAGATCACATTCCAATAAAGAAAAAGAAGGCGTTGCCATTTGAAATTTTTGAAATTTTGACACTGTAACAATAATTGTTACAATTTAGCTGTTGTTTTTCATATGATTCTTGAGCGCATGCCTCAAAATACTTTAAACCAAAATTTCATTCCGTTATGTCATACTATGTTGTTCACACACACACATATATATATATATATATATATATATATATATATATATATTGTTCACATGTGTTATTTTAATTACACATTATGTGTCTCAGTTAATTTAAACCTAATAAACTTTATTTAGAGATATAACATATACTTATTGTTTAATTAATTAAAAATAAAATTAATTTCAAAAGAGTAGATTTGTTCAAATATTTCATTACAGTTTTATTCCATTGCATCGAACTACAGTACACACTCCAAGTACAGTAATGTAGACCTCCGTTACGTCCCTGAAAAGACGGCGCCATCCTTCAGAGGTCGCTACCTACGGTTACTGACTGAAACGGTAGTAGGCCCGATACGTAAGATACCACCGGAAAAACAAAAGCTAAATTCAGTAAGTTTAAGACAGCGACTCACGGGTCCGGCTGGGTGGGGCATTTGATACTTCGGTCGACGATGGCGGCTTCGAGATTATTATGGCTCTTCCCATCTTTTTCTTTATTTGTGGAATTTATTGGCACAATTGGGATGAAAACCTTTAATTTGAACATGCATCCTGTGTATATTTTCAGCTGTCTTATAAAAGAACTTATAAATTTTTATATCAGTTTATTTTGGTATAATTTTTCTCAATTTAAACAAAAGAAAAGTTTATACGCAGTATTTTATAGGACAATATTGTAGTAGAGAAATTTTTAATTTCACAGTTGAAGTATTTACTAAAATGAACAAACATCATTTTGAAAAATTATAAGAAAGAACAGAATAAAACTTAATTTCCAATTTTCCTTGTCAATGGGATTTTTATTTATAAAATTAGTACGCTTGTGATAAGTTTTTATTAAAAAAATAGAAATTTTACCTTTAGAGAATACAAATTCACATTATTTATGCATGCTACATTTCGACAAAGTTTGATTGTTTCGATGGAGAATTTTAGATAAGAATCGTATGTAAATCTGGTTAAGGAAGATTTAAGTACAGTATGTAAATCTAGTTAAGGATACACTTTCAAAGAGAATTGCTAATAACAAATGAGAACCTTCGTATATTTACAGTTGAATGCACAGCACATATTATGGAATACAAAATTGCTTTAATGGCTAATTAATGAATAAATTTGTAAAACATTCATGACAAAGATACTTTTGAATATTTAAACTACTCGGTACAGAAATTAAGCACTCCAAAATAATGTGAAAGCATAAGAGCCATTTCATTTATTAGAAAATTGGTACACTATTTGATAGAAATGTTTTATGTCTTAAATCTTTCTTTTGTTCAGTGTTTCAGTCTGTGTAATTTTTATATTTTTATTTTACTATGTTTAACATTTAATTTTTCTTCGCATGTTTCCCTAATATTTCCGTAAGAAAAACCTATATACATATATACAGGGCGTCCCGTAACTCCATGTACAAATTTTGAGCGGATGTAAAGCGTATTACAACAAACAAATTTTGTATTCAAAACTAGGGTTGCAATCCAGTTAGTCAGTCTAAAATACAGCGCGTTTTCCCTCTAATCTGAACTCAGATCTTTGTTCATTGCTTTAAAAGTAAATTATGACAATTTAAACTAACTTGCATTGCTTTGTGTGAAAAGTGTTTACATTATAAAATGCGATGGAAAAACACAGTATTTCAGACAGCGACATTTTATGTAATGTGCCCTGCATTCTGAAATATGGAGTGTTAAGTTTAGTGCTGTTTGGATGAAGATGCTTGTCACTTCCATCACTTAACATGATATTGTTACATTTTACATAAAGACATGCAACTCTGTAACAAATTTCGATAAAATATCTTCATTATTTTCAAACTTATTAACAAAACATTGGGTTCATATAGGAAAGAGTTTCTCTATACTTTTAACTGAATAAACAGATTATGATCTTAGTTTCCTATACAAAAATGTTTTAGTGTACTCTGTCTTATATGGAAGTCTGTACGTGAATTCCCGGGATACGTTGTAAAGGATGTTCAATTATTCCGGCAAAAATTTCAAAGGAATCATAGCGGTTGTCAAGACATCTTCCTTATAAAAAAAACCACTCCTATAGAACTTTACTATCGAACAAATCGTTTTCCTATCAAAACTATTGATTTTAGGCTCACAATTTCCTTGTGTGGACAAAAATACTAGGAGATTCACTCCAAACGGAACCCAGATTTTCATTCATGCTCAATAGTATATCGTATCGACGCACAGTGGGTGAAAATAAGAAAAACATCGTCAAAAATTATTTTTTGCAGTTTTACGCTTTCATATGACTTACAATTGTATTATTTTAATTTAAAATAAGAATAAGACATTTTAAAATAAGATAATAGCAAAATAAATATTTGAACAATAAAATAGCTTTCTTTTAGGTCATATTCGTTTGTAAAAAAATATAGTATGATTAAAAAAATTATCATCAAATACTTAAAGTTAAAATTAAATACAATATTTACAGCCTATTGCTTGAAAAAGTATTAATAATGATTATGTTTATGGTTTTAAACATTTATTTGTAGCAATGGTTTCTCAATGTTGTTAAGGAATATTTATATTTCATCATATTCAACGGATTCATTTTTTCAGTTTCCAATGAAAATTCATTGGATGAAAAAGTTGTACTCTAATTTGCAAATGGACTTTCAAGAAGCATTAATACTTCAAGAACATAGTGCTTGAACTTTTTTTCGGTAGTGTGCACATAGTCGATAAATTATATAATGTTAGAAGTCTTTTGAATGTGTCTTTTAAATTAATATATCGCAAAACCTGCTTGAAAAAATCGTTTGTAGTTAGTTTAAAAGTTTTAGTCACAGTTTCTTGTGCCTCTTTAGACATAATTCCAATAAGCAAAAAAGCCTTCTTTCACTACAATGGAACCAAATTTGCGGGCATGTTATACCATGCATAGTGTAGTTCAAATTTAGTACTAGTTCAAAATTACTTTCAATTTTATCTTCATCCTATTTCGCACAAAAATAGATGTTACATTATCTTCATTATTCTTAATATCATGAATCCGGTCTCAGTTCGGAATGCGCCATCCGGTAATTTTGACATAAGAAGGATATTCTGATCCCGATTTTCATTGGAAAATTTCCTTTTCTTCACGTAAATTATCACTCCTTTAACATTTTTGCCCAGTTATTATGTACCAGCTGAGAAGACCGAGCTACGCTCTTATTAAATTTTTGTGTCAAACTAAGCCTTATGCTTGATATAACAATATATTCAGAACTGCCTGCTCTGAAATACCAGAATCGTGTTTCCTGTTGTATTGTGAATTATTGGTTGAGTCATATATCTCGGCTCCTATTGGGAATTTCTTGAAAGTTTCTACAGATTCTGAAAGCGAAATTTTTGGCCAAAAGACAAAATATCGCCAAATATTGGCAAAATTGATGATATTCATTCACTTGGCGCCAAGCATATGTTTTGGTATTGGTAATCTTGAAAGTCTGTTTACCCACAAAATCTCGCCAATGTCGCAAACACTTCACCAAGTTGGCGAAATCAAGTTAACAGTTCCAACCTTCATTCTCATTAAAATGCATCAACCCGTAGTGACCTCAAAATCACCCAGTAATCGAATTTTCTCGAACATGTGACCTAGCCCAATGGTCTTTTCGTACCCCAAAATGGTAGGATACAACATTTGGTCAAAATTGTTAGAGCCCTTTTTTGGATAAAAGTAGCTTGAACCTGACCGGTATAGTGACCCAAAATAAACCTCTAATTGAATTTTCGTGAACATGTGACCTAACTCAATGGTTTTCTCATACCCGAAAACAGTAGGATACAAAATTTAATCAAAATCGTCAGAGTCGTTTTATAAATAAAACTAGCAAGCTACGCCCGCTACGCTGGTAAATTTCTCTTAACGAACATTTAATCAAACAAAATATTGACATTTCATAATTCATTTTTATATTTTAACATGTTTAGGGTTTCGTTAATCTCCCGAAACCCTATTGCTCCCGCTCAGTTGTCTGTCTGTCACAGAGCCATTCTCGAAAACTATGTAACTTACAGAGTTGAAACTTTGTGTATAAATCAGAATATCAGCTGTGAAGAGCTGAAAATATTAAAATTTGAAAAACTCGTATTATTTTAATAAATAAAGATAAAAAACCAAAATGCTAACAGCCTTTTCCTTTTAAATTTTTCGTTATAGCAGATGCCAAAAATTAAAAATCCACGATGAAAATCTCTCCACAATAATTAATTTTCTATCAGACGATTTCCACGTGAAAAAGGAAAATGAAATAAAAAATTTCACCAATTGAAAAAAAGATAAATATGAAAAAAAATTGATTGACGTCATAGTCGTAATAAAACGGAAAATGTCTAAGATTTCTCAATAATAAAAGGAGTATGAGTATGAGTAAGTAAACAAAGCAGATTACTGTCACGTCATTAGAGAATTAAAAAGAAAATCTGACGTCATATGGGAAGTTTAACTAATTTTTCAGATGTTTGAGAATAATATAAAGCTAGTATCAATATAAATAATAGAGAATGGTAAATATATGAGTTTGAGAAACATATTGAATCGTGATAAAAATCCGATTATGGAAATATTCGCATATTTTAACATTTTGAAGGTATACATCGATTTGTTTAATTTTGAAATTATTTTTTAAATATTGCATTTAGTCCGTATGACGGATATTATTATGACAGAATAGCGGGCTTGGCCCGATATCTGGCTGGTTTAGATATTCGAAAAAACGAAAAAATAGACCGGTAAATTTTTACTTTATAAAAAACATGACTTTTTTTTTTTTTTGTTGTTGCTAAATAAAATTTGTTTGAATTTATTAAAGAAAGGATAAAGTGTTTTGAAAGGAATATTAAACGAAACCCTTTGAGCAATCTTTGATCACACTTACCCACTTGTTTATTATTTTTTTTAATAATAAATAAAATTAGCTTGATCCGTAGTGACCCCAAAATCAAAGCACTAATCAAATTTTCTCAAACATGTGACCCAGCGCAATGGCGTTCTCGTAACCCAAAACGCTAAAATACAAAAGTTAGTCAACATCGTTAGAGTAGTTTTTAAGATAAAATTTATTTTATCCTGATCTCTTGTGACCCTAAATGGCCCACTAATTGCATTTTCTCGAATATGTGACCTAGCACAATGGTCTTCTGATAGCCCAAAATGGTAGGATACAAAATTTCGTCAAAATAGTTAGAGCAGTTTTTAAGATAAAATTTGCATAAGGTAAAGCCAGGAGAGATGACGCAGTCGGAGAGATTGCGCACATAGAGGTTCGGGGGGAAGGAGTAGAGTGAGAGCGCAGCGACTCCAGGTAGTTGTACAACAACAGTAGTGGAGTGTCTACTTGAAAGTGCACGTTGATTGATTTGAGCGTTTAAGATAAAGTATTGCTATTTTATTTTGTTTTCCCAAAGTAAGTGCTTGAATTTTCTCTAGCTCTTCATCAGAATTTCTATACAATGTCAATAGTACAAAATATTTTAAACTTAAACGGTTTCTCATAAGCTACTAATCTAGACTAACAATGTGAACATCAACGGTTCGTTTTAGAAGAGGTCATGTTTAAATAAAAGGCCGCTCAATCTCTCCTACCGAAATTGGAGAGTTTGCGCATCTGCTACTTAGGAGAGATGGCGCAGTGTTCCCATTAGTTTCGATGCTAGCAGAGATTACGCAGCTTATTGGTAAATTTGCATAAAAAAATGAAAAATGGAAAATGGACTAATTTTAAGTTAAACGTGTTATCAAGTAACACAATTTTATTTTGTTATCTTATCTGGACTTGCTTTTTCATATTCTTTAATTTTTTCCCCTTTAATTAAAATTTTTTAATCGTTTTTTAAATTATTTCCTTTTTCTGATTCTTTAATCATTAGGTTGAAATATTCACTCCCAATACAATAATATTTGTTCACAAAAACCTTACAGCAATGTCATTTAAGTGTAATTATTATTGTTAACAATTTAATTGTAGTTATTATTAGTAACAATCTCTCCTACCCATGTGCGCAATCACACCAACCCTGTAAGGACAGATTGCGCAAAATAACTTTCTTGGTTTTATTACAACTGTTCTATTAAATTGCAACATAACAACAAAATAGCAATGGAAATGCATAAAAAACAAATGAAGTAAAAATTATTCATGAATAGTTTAGCAAAAAATAAATATTTAGATCTTTTATTGCTATTCTTTTGAATTGTGCGCAGACTATCCTAGCTTTACCTTATATATTTATAACACACACACACAAGATTTGCTCATATTATAATATATGATTTATGGCAATTATTATGCTATTTTGTTTAGGTGTTATAAGTTATTGTCTGTCTGCACCTAATTTGCATTTTCTATAAAATATACCCTTAACTGTTTTTTAAATAGTAAAAGTAGCCGGAAATATTACAAAATTTGATTTCTTTATATTTATAACGCGAATCTTCATGTAGTAGTGCGGTCCCTGCTTCTTATAGCGTTTAATTTTGTACTAACAAAGTAATTCTAAATGTTTGGTAAACGAATCGACCTCTACATTGAAAAGTGCTATAAAAACGAACGCGTGCATATGCTTATGGATAGAATCGTCGCGAGATATCATGTAGCTTCGAACACGCGATGCGGAAGTAAATTTGAGCGCAAGAGCCATTTGAATGCAATGAGCATAAATAGTTGTAAAAAAGAACAATGAACAAACACAGGGTTTTTTACAAATTGAGAAGAACGACAACAGAGATTCGTGGGATGTTTTTGCAAGTTGTAATAGTAAGCGTATACATTGCAAAAAATAACTGTTGATTTTACAGTATAAAACTGGCACCCCAGCTGCCAGTATTATACCGTAAAATTAACAGTATTAAACCGTAAAATAAGCAGTAATACGCTGCCGCGCAAGCAGTAATATGCTTCCGCGCATGCGCGGTAGCGTATTACTGCTTGCGCGGCAGCGTATTACTGCTTTTTTTACTGTTTAATACTGTTAATTTTACGGTATAATACTGGCAGCTGGGTGCCAGTTTTATACTGTAAAATCAACAGTTATTTTTTGCAGTGTAACAACTGCCAGTCCACTGCGATCCGTGGATGGAACCTCTTGGCCCAAACCCACCGTAGCGAGTTTTGAATCCTCGGTCCATTCAGAACAGCTTTAGCGGTTTGGCGCTGTTCTGACTTCTGAGAAGCCAGGCTGTTGTTTTGTTGTTTAAGCCTAAAAGCCGCGCTGTTGTTTATTATGATATTTTTGCCTAAAATATAAAAATAATAAAATATAAAGAAATTAAAAAAACACAAATATTTTATTGACATTTCAAGTTATAAAATGCAAAGCTAATAAATAGTTTTAAAAAAGATACTATAAATAAGTAGTATGGTGGGTTTAAAATGAAATATGAAGGGAATAAAAATGATGCATAAACCTATTGTTTTATTTAAAGTATAAATACACTCTGTACAGTATCTATCAGATATTTATTGTATATATAGTTGTTAACGGCAAATATTTTGGTAGGGCACAAAAAAAAAAAATGACTGAATAAATATATATTCTTTTTCTTTTGAGATATTGTGTACATAAAAATTGAGATTCGAACACAGAGTAACATGTAACATCCTCCAATTTTAAATCTTTTAACTGGAAGTATAAAACATATAAAATCTTGTTTAAGAAATACTTTTCTAATGACAGTTGAATATTCACTAACTGCGTGGGGAAAATCAATAGTTATTGATTAATCTTTAATATTTCTTCTTTAATACGCACACGCATGATGTTCATGAGCACACTGAATGCATTAGTAAACAACAACACGGTTTCTCAGAAGTCCGAACCGCGCCAAACCGCCAAAGTTGTTCTGAATGGACCGAGGATTCAAAACTCGCCCCGCCGTAATTACTCTAGACATTGAGCTCTTATACAACACATTGTGCTGTTATACAGCTAATATTCAAATAATATTTGGATGATATAACATATTTTTGGATGACTAATCCAAATAAAATTACAACTTCAAGGACGCCAAGCATACTAACAGTTGAAGGAACAAGGGCAGAAAGCTGATAGTCATAAACAATTTATTTTGAAATATTTCCATCTACACGCGTGGACATCCTATAATTGATTGTCTATTGACCTATTTTAACTGTACTTTTCAAAGGATATAATATGCCGCTTTATCTATCAAGTGACACTGCCACCTCAAATTTTACCAAAATGGCTAATCATTGTTTTTGCCCTCGACCTGTCAATTGTAGTCACATGCACAAATGTAAAATACTCAAAAACGGAAGTTTTACTAATATTGTCACCAACTTCTTACTAACTGAAACTAATTTTATGGCTAATCTAATAAACACAGAAAACAAAGAAACGTAGGTTCTAATAGTAGAAGTCTGGTGATGTTTTAACTCCAGTTCATCAAATGTAAGGCCGGTTTCGACGTGCGAAATGTCAATCATACTACAGATCCTAAAGTTGTGAATAAATAACGTTGTCATACACAAAACCCAGAAATTCTCCTCCCGTATAAAGATGCATATCAAAGTACTTAAGATATATATAGTCAATATTCCATGGAAATATTTTTTTGCTGGAAGTATATGAGAGTTGAAAGATGAGGTTACCCCCGGCACTCAAACAAAACACAACCTCAAACCATGAAAATTCAGAATTAAATGCCGTTTCTGAGATAATTTATCTGTGTCGACCTATAGCGCCAAGAAAAATATGACGCTAGGAACAAATGCATAATAATTTTTGAAATAGGAACAGATTTACATTAGATACTACGCCAACAGATTTACAATATATTGGCACCTTTATTAAAACAGAAAAACTAATCGGCAGTCCTTAATACATGCATCGCCAACGGTTGAAACTCGCATATGCATCAAGAATAGAACGTTACTTTTTATTTCATTTCATTCATGATCAAAATTCTGTGCATTAGGAAGGCAATAGCAATGCCGCAGATGCAAAACTGATACCGATTTTATTTGTCTCTCGAAAACCGCAAAAATGACATAAAGACATGGAATTAATTTTAAAAACGTTCTTTTTTTAGCTGGAATAAAAAAGTCTAAAATTTATTGAATTTTGAATAAACGAGAATGTATTTACGTTTATAAGCTAGCGCAAAAGAATTAAAATTACCAGATAAGGGAACACAATTAATTTACAAAACAAAATTATATAAAAATATATGATTTGCATCATAGGAAGGGATTATTAATAATATCTTTATTAAATCTTCTTTATAACATAAACTTCAAAATTAAAAAATAAATAAAAATAATCTGCTAAGTGCGATAAGAAAACTATTTTAAAATAATTCTCAAAAGCGTCATTTATAAAACTCTCTGAAAAAAACAAGACATTTGCGGTGGCTTCTTTAAGTGTGCCAGTAACGAGAAATATTTTTAAAGAAAGGCCATTAACGTTTTTTCGCCGAACTCAAAAACTGTACTTCTTTAAGATAAAAATGCATGGAGTAACTTTTTTTACAAACACGATTAAAATGGTGTTTAATCTTTGTTAGTAATGATTGTTATTCTCGTAAGTAGTTTATTCAGTATAATAGTTATAGTTTATATGCAACATTTATACATTAAAATTTTTAATTTATTATTTGCAGACAACATTTACTTTATAAAGTCATTATTTAATGATGAATTTTAGTGATTTTTTTCACATATGAAGAAGTGAATGTATCACTATTTATGTATATTTATGTGTAATTAAAATTTATTTAATTGATGAAAAAAATGAATTTTAGAAATTTTCTTTGGAGATGTTCGTAATAAATACGTTCTTGAGTTCGTATTAGTAATAATATTTTGATATTAGAAGCTATTGTCAAAATTAATTTTCCAAAATATATGAAAGTTAAAAAAATTATATACTAAATAATTTTTCAGCAGAGCTGAATTTCATTAAAAAATTTACTTTCTTTTTAGATTTTAAATAAAAACAAGAACAAAAACTCATGCTATGAAACATTTTCCAACACTAACCAAATATTATTAAGATATGTTATTTTTTCGTACAATGAAATGATGTATCAAAAGAAACAATCTAAAAAACACATAATTCAGTTAAAAAAAAAAAAAAAAAAACATTTTTAGCAATTGTTGTGTATACGGTAATGTGTGTGAATTCTTTCGTGCAACCCATTATCTAAAAACTTTATACACAGTCCGTAATACAATAAAAATTACATAAGTTTAAAATGTATACCAGAATAGAAATTGCACTTTCAGCAATTATTGATCATAGTCAGTCCTTTAACCGAATTCTTTGTGAGTCTCTGTATATGAACGATAAATGCTACACACTCCATCAAATATAGAAATAATATTGTAGTGCGCCCTAGTGATCTTTTTTAACACTTTCCAATATAGCTGAAAAGTATTTATGAATTCTGTTTGTCTGTTCGTATGGCCATGCTCTAACTAGCGTAAATGTACTTGAATTACCATGTAATTCAGATATGTTATTGAGGTTTCTCGTGGCATCTTCGGTATTGTAATTGAAGTGTGTAACCTTTATGGTTAGTTTACGGATATGGTTAATTATAATGTTAACATGTTTAAATTTAAATTTAATTAATTTGATTTTTAAGCCATTATTAAACATTTCTCATCATTTAAAGAGATTTTTTTTAAATGGATCCATTATTGACTAGTAAAAATTCCAAAATTGTGACAGAATTATACTTTATTTTATTAATTATAAATTGATTCAAAGCGCAAGCATACGTATTACAAAGTTAAAAATCTTTAATATGCAAAAAAATATATTGTAATTTAATTCCTATGCTAAATTTTAATATAATTATGCTTCTTACTTTAAAAACAGAGTAGTATTATCTTCGCATTGACTTCCCTTGTTAAGGCAATATATAAATGATGTTTCTTTAAAATCACGAATTGACACAATTTTTCAATATCATTCCATCGATAAAGCATGTATGAAATACATTTTAAAAGTGATTTAAAAAAAAATAACTGTTTAATGATGTTTCATGCAACGATTTAGTTACAAATAAAAAATAAATAGGTTAACATTATAATTAATGTACAATATTATAATTTTTAATTAGGATTATTAAATAATAATTACAAGTATATTTATAAAACAAAAAAGGAGAAAAACAAACGTAGCTCGTCCCGGTCTTGGACCCGGGCCCGCGGATCAACGAGCAGACGCCATAACAATTGAGCAATGACCAACACAGTAATTTTGTTACAAAGCAGGAATTTAAGTTGCTTTAAAATATTATAACCCCTATTTCTCGAGAACTAAGAAGCGTTGTATAAAATCCGTTGAACCTGAGACTAAAGGGCTTCTACCCTACTACATATATACAAATAATCAAAATCTGTAATTACCAAGCTTGGTCCCCTCCTTGTAATTATATTTTCTAGAGTTATAGAGCACGAACAATCGGAAAGAAGGACAGACAGACTGAAAAACCAAATTCATAAACACTTCTCTATTTACTATGTTCGAAAGCGTTAAAAACTGTCAGAACATTTTACTGAAAGAGTCAATTATTAAGAAATAGCGAAATTGTCCATTCTCTATCGATTATCATCATATCGGACAGAATTTTATATATTTTAAGTTTTGATAATGAGTTTTATTTAATGTCATGAAAGATTTATTCAAGTATGTCATCTCAATTTATTTTCTCTTAATTATTACTTAGAAGATAAATAATAGTTTGAAAGTTAACAATAAAGATCTTTTAAAATCTATTCCACTTTCAAAATCTATTACATTTAAAAATTTTCATTTTTTAAATTAGCGACTCCTAATAAATTAAAATCTGGCATACATAATGGTAAGTTTTGAATGGCCGTTTCTTTTTATTTAAAAAACATCTGCAATTATTTATAAATAAATGTCCTTATATAATAAGAGTAGAAATTTTAGAATCACCTACAAATTAAATTCCCTTTATTCCATAGAAAAAATAACAAGAAATTTTCACGATAGAAATTCCTTCAAGTAATTCTTACCTTTTTACTGTGGAAGCATCATGCTTTTAGTTATATATGAAGTATTAAAGATATATGACATATACATTTTAAAAATCTATTATAATCAAAAGTTTGAACAGCTTTTTTTAAAAAGTAATTTCTAATGACCAGAACTGGCATATATACGGATTCGGCAACTCTGTTTCCTTTTATTAGAACAAGCTTCCTCGATTATATGTAGATATAGTTTCTAATTTTATAAAGCAACTTGCAGTTTAGAAGCCATTTCTAAATGAATTCATAGCATACTTTAGAATAAATTGCGAAAAGTTTTTAAATATGAATGTCTTCTAAATATCACTTCCAATTTTCTTTTTTAGCAAGCACCATGCTTTTTCTTTATCTGTATGAGGTGTTTAAGGTATATTAAGTGCATGGCATTTTGTGCATTCATAAGTAAAGTAAACTGTTATTTTTAAAAGCTTCTTTTTTCAATATTTTTTTTTTTATATTTTAGCATGTGAACACCTGAACAGAGAGGAAAAAGGTAGTTTGCTTTTCCTTGGTTTTCAGAATCCATCTAATTTTACTCGGAAACACGAAGCTAAAACCATATTTTAGAAGATTTTCGGTTTTTGTAAATGCTGAATTTGGATGCGAATTTCATTTAACATTAAACAAGTTAAATTAAACAAGTATCGCCAAGTTGGATTTATGTACAACGATTTATTTCCATCGCCAAGTTTGTGGATATTTCACCAAGTATCATCGAACTTGACGAGAATTTGACGCAACATCATGTATGTACGAATATGTGTGCTTGCGTGCGAGTGTATGTATGTGCGAATATTTCATGAATAGAATACCACTACATTTTTTCTCTGTTAAATATAACGTTTAATTTTTATATGGATATTTAATTTTAAACCTACGACAGTTCGAACAATGATTACAAAAATGAAAATAAATTTGAGAGAAACCACACTGCGAGAAAACGCACAAACTCACTGTTTCAAAATGGCAGCCAAAGTAGAAATTTCAAATTGCTGTATCTTAACCATTGTTTAAGCTAGAATAGAAACAAAAAAATGCTGTGGAATCCTTGTATCAAAGTATAATACTTGAAGAATAAAAAAATAAAACTGTGGATTTTTAATTGTTTTGTATATTTTTTGGAGATATTAATTGTTAAGTGGCCAACATTTTGAGAAAAAAAGGCGGACCAAGGATATTAATAAACTCTGTATTAATAATCCGTATACTAGGTCACATCCAAATCGGTTTATAAATACAAGTGATGTCGTATGACACAAATCATGTATTTCCACAGTGCAATCTGTTGTTGGTATGATTATACTGCTCTCCAGTTATCTCATAAAACTTTCCACCCTTGTTCTCCATAATAAAGCTTCCACGCACACCATTCATCATGCTATATCAAGCAATTCGAAGTACCAATTCCATATACAGATACAGAAAATTGTCGACAGTCGTAATATTAAACATCGTTGGTGTATGTTTCACCCAAAAATACTGAAGAACTTTCTGTCGCCTATTAGACCAGGAGGCGGCAGCACAGACAATCACCTCATCGAGTTCATGGCTGAAATTCCAGAATTAGTTAAAACTTGATTCGCATATTAAAACGCAATCGGTCTGCCAAGTCATATCTTAGTGGAAAACACCAGAAAACCTGATTTTAGCGGTTGGCTCGTAGGTTTACCATTGTGTGTTCCTGCTCCCAGTCCTCCATGTTTTCATACCTTTGGGTGTAAGAAAGCACAATGGTAAACCTACGAGTCAACCGCTAAAATCGGGTTTTAAGGTGTTTTCTACCAAGATATGACTGGCAGACCGATTGCGATTTAATATGCGAATTGCGTTTTAACTAATTCTGGAATTTCAGCCGTGAACTCGATGAGGTGATTGTCTATGCTGCCGCATCCCGGTCTATATCTTGAAACATGACAATGGATCGAAGAACAACAGGTGTTTTCCCGAAAGTGAACTCAGTCAGAATCAATATCCATTTAGGAAATCTATTTATTATCTCAGTGGCATTTCAAAAAAGTAGAGCAATTCCAAAACTAAGAATATTTTTTTTCAGTATTATTAGCGACGCCATTTCACAGATTTAGAATTTACGGTATTAATCCTTCACATTTTACACATTTACAAGATAATAAACGTATAGTATTTCACATTGTTAAAAGAGACATTCTTCTTCCTGGTATCGTACGAAGATGTTAACAAGTCAGAAAACACAAAATACTATCTTTGAAGCTCATACACCATATTAAATACTACCAGTGTAGGTAGACACCATCACAATGAGACAGGCACTGTTGGCGAATGAAAAAGCCAAAAGGGGAATTATTTGCCTAGGAAAATAGTTGTGATAGGGCTCTTCCGATAAAGAACGGACAGTATTTTAGAAGAATAAAAAAAGAAAATGGTAATTAAAAATGAGAATTATACAACAAATAATTTAGTAAGGAAATTAATTTACATCGGTGTTTAAGAATGAAATAGAAATGGAAAGACATTGAATTTAGGCAGGTGAAAACCGAATTTAAAATATCCAAAAGTGTAAAAAATGGTGTGTGAATTGTTTTCAACAGGTTTTTGAAAAGGAGAAATAAATGTTATCGCACGCAATTTAGATGAACTAGTAAAATGAATTGTTGGAATATTTTTAAATACAGGTGAAAATTAAATTAACTAGGGTTAGAAAATTATATTAAATGGAGAAAATTTACAGAATACTTTTAAGATAGGGCGTATATTTTTAATTTTGTAATATATATTATAACTATTCCCTTGCTTTTCTTTCTTCATGAATTAAAAATTAAAACATTCATCTAATTCTACCAGTATGGGCATTCAATATGTATAAAAATTATAAAATTGAGAACAATATTATGGATAAAAAGTGTGGATTGCTGAAAAAATTATAAAAAAAAAAAAAATAAATAAATCACAAACTAACAAAAATTCCCCCCAAAAAATTAACAAATCAGAATGCTATTAAGGAGGAATAAGGCGGGACTGCTAAAAAAAATTACAAAAATTATTTAAAAATAAAAGAAAAAAATCGGGTTTTATGCTGCATTTAACAACATCATTTGCACAACATAAATAATACATTCTTCATTTTACTTACACACTGTCTTTTCATACATGGCTTCATTTATTGTACAATCTTCCCATTTCATCTTTATAAATATTGAAATTTTATTTACATCTTTAGTCTTCGTCACATTCTAAATTTTATCTACATTAATTACTACTTTGTTTAAAATTTAATTTAATTCCATCTTCGCCTCTTTCCTAATAGGGGGCAGCACCAGACTTATCATTTAACTAGTCTATAATTCCAGCTTTTCCTTCTATTTATATTACAGCGCCAAACAATTTTATTTTCCTTTCATCATTTCTATTAAAGTACGACATTGTGTTTTTCGCCAATTCGGGTTTGTTAATGATATGAAATGTTGCAGTATTTGCAATGCACTTTTCATCCATTTAAACCTTCGTCAAACTTCGTTTTTTTGTGAGTTTTGTACATCGCTTTATGATCTAATTTCCATTTATGTTGAATAACAGTTTATTTAATTTGTAATTTGAACTCTTGTAGGTTTTTATTTTTATTTTGTTTCTTATATATGTTATTAGGAGCTTAATATTGTCTATTTTGAGCATAATGCTGACAATATTTGATGCAATAACATATGTTTACTATGAATATTCTTATGAAGCTCCTCTGATGATTCCATAAGATATTCATAGATTTCCATTTTGCATTTTTCGTTTTATTAAGTTTAAGTCTTGCAGTATCCTTTCTATTGCTTTTTATAACATCTCATACTTTCTTTTTAACACGTGTTTTCATTTTTAAATATATATATATATATGTGTATATATCAACATTTGAATGGAGGGTGGTTTTGAGATTTGAGGTCACGATCGGCGAAAATATACCGAAATCTTTCGGAATTGCTTTCCCCCGGGCGACTGTAATAAGTAGCTTCTTGCTTTTTACATGCTTTCTTGTAACTTGCAATTCTATTTGTGGTAGTCAAATCTTGTTACTCATTTTTCACCTATTTCTTGTTGACACATAGCTTGGAAATTTGAAATATATATGAATTCCTTGAATCGGACATTGATTTTTTAAAATTCGATCCCTAAGTAGGGTAACGTAGGCCCAAAACTTGCATTTTCCCAAGCGTTGCGGTTGTTTAATATTAATTGAAGAAAAATAACTGCATTTTTGCAACATTCATGCATTTTAACCGCATTGTTGCCTGCGTAATTATGACGTCAGCAGTGAGCGACGAACACATTTGTGCTTTATAATATAAGTTGATTTTTTGAGAATTTTAATAAAAGCATGTTTCTTTTTTTTAATTGCATTTAATTTTTATAATGAAAGCTACTTAAAAGGTTTCCTTACGAAATCCCCATCCATTTTACCGCCAAATAGACAGAGAGAAAATCAAACAGGCATTCGTTTGGGAATTTACATTTTCTTTAAATGTATGTCAAAAAAGCTTAAGGGGACAGACGACTTTCTAACTCTCGAAAGTCGACGAAAAAGTCGTTTTTTCTTATTTGAAAAATTATGAATATTATTACTAAATGCTCAAATTTATCTGATGTAAAAAAAAAAAAAAAAAAAAAAAAAAAATTCAATTTTGTCGTTTTTTCGCAGAGATTATAAGCTTTTATACTAGTAAAAACTCTATATATTTATATAGTTTTAATTTTTTTTTTTACCTCTGAAAATTGAAAATTTCACACATTTATGATATAAAACGTTTCATGCGCATCCCCAATTATCAGATTATTTTGAAAGTTGTACTGTATATCCTGTACGCAATAATAAATAAATGCTGACATAAAAAGTAAAATTCCAGAAGTATTTTAGTGTTGAAATTTATGTGCATATGGAAATATATAGCAACTTAAAAAATAAATAAATAAATAAATAAAAACATAGCATAAATATAAAAATATTTTTTCTGCTTATATATTCAGCGAAGTTTTACAAATCATGCCAACTTCCATTGTAATATATAAAAAGTATCTCATAAATAAATTTTGACATATTTTATGCAAAAGAAATGCGCATGGGAAATTTTAAAATATGACAATTATTTGTTATTGTAAAAATTTAAAAATTGAATAATTTAAAAACTTTTTTATTATTTTAACACCAAATTTTGAATATAACTATTACAGGTTGCCATTAACAAGTCCGCCATTTTTTAAATGAATACATGAAAATTGGATAATTTGGATTTTAATGTTCACTGTCCTCTTAAGTAACCCTCCCATATTGCCATTAAAAGAAACTTTGAAAATATCAATACGAACAACTAATTTGACACCATTTTTGGATTTTTCGGTACATTTTACCTAGATATGGTGTTGCGTCAATTCATCTCGCACAATTCATCGCGGAACAATTCATCGCGCACAATTCGTCGCAGCGTCAATTCGTCGCAGCGTCAATTCATCGCGACGACAATTCGTCGCAGCGTCAATTCGTCGCAGCGTCAATTCATCGCGGCGACAATTCGTCGCGGCTCAATTCGTCGCGGCGTCAATTCGTCGCAGCGTCAATTCGTCGCAGCGTCAATTCGTCGCGGCGACAATTCGTTGCAGCGTCAATTCGTCGCGGCTCAATTCGTCGCGACGTCAATTCGTCGCAGCGAAAGCGCACAATTCATCGCGGAACAATTCATCGCGCACAATTCGTCGCAGCGTCAATTCGTCGCGGGCTCAATTCGTCGCGGGCTCAATTCGTCGTGGGCTCAATTCGTCGCGACGTCAATTCGTCGCAGCGAAAATGTGTTTGAAGGCTATTATGATAAAAATAACGATAATTTATTAAAATTATTTAATGATAATTTGTTTTTTAGATATACAGAATTATAACTAACATTTTAAAGGCGATTTCGGAGGGATTTTTTTTATAAGTGATTTTTGGGGAATTTCCTTATTGTGAACATGACAGTTTAATGAATAAGAGCAAGTCATTTCTTATTTAAATTAGAGATAGAATAAATATTGCTTTAGATAACCGAAAAAATGGCGAAGGATTTAGGATAAAATCACTCAGATCATGAAAAAATGACAAATACAAATGCTAGAATTTTTTTTAAAAAAATTATTAGTTGACATATGTGTACACAGGGTACAACCCCCCCCCCCCCCCTCCCTTATATTTGAAAGAATTAGGAAGTAAAAAAAGTATTGAGAGATGTAAACATAAAATACTTTTTGTGATTGCGATTGAACTGATTGCTGCATGAATGCAATTTCATTAAGTAGTATTTAGGTTTTATAAGTTTTTTTCATTTATTTCATCTATACTAATAAAAGGAAAGTGTTTGTCTGTCTGAGTTCTGTGTACGTGTCCGCGATGACAAGCGAAATTTACCGCATGTAGAAGTCTGAAAATTTGGGTGTGGATAGTCCAAGGTAGGTCCTACAGACCTGACGCTCAGATTTTTAATATTTTAAGAACTGGGGCCCCATGGGCCCTTTTAAGGTTTTTGCATCTAAATTGTTAATAACTTGCCCCATTTTCATCTGATCTCCCATCTTTTTGAGGGCCTTTCTCCATTAAATTCCCTGCCCATTTCTACATTTCAGTTAGGACGCTGGCCCCCTGGGGCCTGATGCGGTGTTGACTTGAACCTTTTGTGCGCCATGCATTTTCCCCCCTCTCAATGCGTAACTTTTAAGTTGAGTCTTCGACTCCTTTTCCCGGGTCAACACCTTCATATTTTTACTGTGGCACTAGGGCCCTTTTTTAGCATTTCTTTGAAATTTTATTCTAATGGTTAATTTATACCCAATGCTTAATTTCGACTGATTGAAGATCTAAAGCGCTACGTACTAGGATCTTTTAAGATGTTTTTTTCTTAAGGCCTTACTCAGAACTATCATTTGGCCATTTTTGGGACCTCTAATATAACTTCCTTAAAAATCGACCGATCCACTAGTTTTTTTTTTTTTTTTTAATGATAACTTTTTTGGACTTCTAGCTACTATATGAACGACAAAACAATTTCTCGGACAAGTCCCGGGCCCCCTGGGCACCTTAAAATATTTGTGCCCTAAGTTATTAATAATTTGCCCCATTTTTATCAGATCTCCTTCGTTTTTGGTGCCTTCTCTCCATTAGGCTTTTCTCCCATTTCTATGTTCCAGTTAAGACCCGGGCCCCCGTGAGACTCGGTATAGGGGCACCGTTGAAGTTTTTGTTCCCTAAATTTTTAATAACTTGCTCCTTTAAATCCGATTTTTTTTCGTTTTTGGTGCCTTTTCTCCATTTAATTATTCGTACATTTCTACATTCCAGTTAGGACCCTGGGGCCCGACTTGAGGCCCCTTGAACTCTTTGTGTGCTATGCATTTTTCTTCCCCATAATTCTGTCATCCTCTTACTAAGCGACTTTAAAGTTTAGCCTTGGATTACTCTCTCCGGGTCACCACGCTTATATTTTTATTGGGCCTTTAGGGCCCTTTTTTAAGCATTTCTTTAAATTTTGTTCTAATGATTAATTTATACCCTATATTTAATTCCGACTAATTGAAGTTCTAAAGCGCTAAGTACCAGGATCTTTTAAGATGTTTTCCTCTTAGGGCCCTGCTCAAAACTGTCAGTTAGCTCCCTTTGTTAGCTTCCCTTAAAAATCGGCCGATTCAATAGCTTTTTTTTGTCTGACAACTACTTAGGACTTCCAACTACTACTTGAATGACAAAAAAATATCTCGCACCTCAGCGACCACCAATTTTGAATATTAATCCCCTTCTTGGAACCCTCTTTGCAGCTTCTTTTAAAAGAGTCATAGAAGCTTGAGTTCTGTTTATGGTTATTATCACGGGCACGGAAAACACCGGGTGGGTCACCTAGTTAGAAAGTAAACCATAATTTTATTATATTTTAATTATTTTCATCCACTGATGCTGCTTGTTGTATTCAGTAAATGTTTCCAATTTATGATTTTTTACTTTCTTCTATAGAAGAAAGTATTGTAATCGAACTTTTTTTCGACTTCCTATTTCGACGGATTTACATGTTTTAGGGGTTAGAGATTCCAAAAAAGATGTTTTTACAATTTATCTATCTGTCTGTCTGTCCGTCCGTCTGTCTGTCCTCATTGTATCATCGAAAAGTGTATGAAGTTATACTTAAAATTGAACCAATTTTTTTTTCTGTGTTTTTGGCTATGGCCAGCAGGTCCTACTTGACTTTGGGGCTATTTCGACGGGAGAGGGCGCTGTGATTGCGATTTTTGTTTATTTTTACTATTGTATCATCGAAAATTTTATGAAGTTATGCAGATAATTGAACCAATTTTTTTGTATATGTTTTGACCACAGCCTGCAGGTCCCAGTTGAATTGCAAAAAGTTGCAAAAATAAAATTAGAAATCTTAAAAACTTTTTCCGTTAAATGTTCTGTCTTGATCCAAGGATTCTAGAGCATTTTTTAATTTGCCTCTATCTTAAAAAATGGCTGAGGTATAGCGGTTTGAAATTTTAGGGTGGCTGACATTTTCAAACAAGACAGCAGAATTCATCCATAAACGGGTTTAATTTATGAGTTTTAGTTAACATGATTTCGGCAAATGTTCTTTCATCTCCCCTAATTTATCTCCCCCCTCTTTTTCTCCCCTATACTGTGTCCCAGGGGGCCAGGGTCTTAACTGGAACGTAGAAATGGTGAAAAGCTTAATGGAGATAAATCCCCAAAAACGAAGGAGATCGGGTAAAAATGCCGCTAATTATTAACAATTTAGGGCACAAAAATTTTAAAGTGCCCAGGAGGGTCGTGACTTGACCGAGAAAATTTTGTCGTTCTTTTGTAGCTGGAAGTCCTAAAAAGTTATCAGTAAACAAAAGCTTAGCGGATCGGTCGATTTTTAAGGGAGAGGTCCCAAAAGAGGACAACTGATAGTTTTGAGTAAGACCTTAAGAGGAAAACATCTTAAAAGATCCTAGTACGTAGCGCTTTACATCTTCAATTAGACGAAATTAAGCATAGGTTATAAATTAATCGTTAGAATAAAATTTGAAAGAAATGCTAAAAAAGGGCCCTAGGGCTTCAATAGAAATATGAGGGTGGTGGCCCGTGAACAACGCATCAAGTGAACACGTTCAAGTGAACAACGCATCGGGCCACAGGGGGCCAAGGCCCTAACTGCAATGTGGAAATGGGGGGAAAACTTAATGGAGAAATGGCCACGAAAACAAGGGAGATTGGATAAAACCGGGGCAAATTATTAACAATTTAGATGCAAAAACCTTAAAAGGGCCCCACGGGCCCCGGGTCTTAAAATATGAAAAATCTGAGCCTCAGGTCTTCAGGGACTGCCTTGGACTATCCGCACCCAAATTTTCAGACTTCTACGTGCGGTAGATTTAGCTTGTCATTTCGCATACACACACAGAACTCAGAAAACAAACAACTTTCTTTTATTAGTATAGATGAAATGAATGAAAAAACTTTTAAAGCCAAAATATCATATAATGAAATTGCATTCATGAAGCGATCAGTTCAATCACAATCACAAAAAGTTTTTATGTTTACATCTCTAAATACTTTTTTTACTTCCTAATTCGTTCAAATATAAGAAGGAGGGGGGGCTCTTTTTTACCCTGTGTACGCATATGTAATTTTTTTCTAGCATTTGTATTCGTCATTTTTTCATGCTCTGGCTGATTTTATCCTAAATCTCCCGCCATTTTTTCGGTAATCTAAAGCAATATTTATTCGATCTCTAATTTAAATAAGAAATGAGTTGTTCTAATTCATTAAACCTTCATGTTCTCATAAGGGAAATTCACAAAAATCACATATGAAAAAAGATTCCTCCAAAATTGCCTGTAAAATGTTCGTTACAATTCACTAAATCTAAAAAACAAATTATCATTCTTTCAGTAATTTTACTGAATTATCTTTATTTTTATCATAATAGCCTTCAAAGACGTTTTCGCTGCGACGAATTGACGCCGCGACGAATTGACGCCGCGATGAATTGGCGCCGCGATGAATTGGCGCTGCGAGGAATTGTGCGTTTTCGCTGCGACGAATTGACGTCGCGACGAATTGACGCTGCGACGAATTGACGCTGCGACGAATTGTGCGCGATGAAGTGTTCCGCGATGAATTGTGCGCGACGAATTGACGCAAAACCAGATATACCAATCAAGAATTCAATCGATGAAGAAGTAAATAAACTGAATTATTGACGAAAATTGAGAAGCTCTTATAAACGGGTTTCAGACTTTTTAGCTTTCTTATTTTCGAGTACAATAGTTGAATACTTAAAGCCAAGTAATAATTGAAATTATTTTATGCGATTTATATTCATGGAAAAATTGATTTTAAATAAATATGGTGTAATTCATTTTTAAGATTTAAAAAATTACACACGTCTCGAGTTTAACAAACATTTTACTTTTTTTAAACTTTTAAATATTGTCCTATAATGTTTAAATATTCATTTTTTAAATTAATTTTCAGTTACTATTTTTTTTTCTTATAGTCAAACATAAAGCTTCTAATGAAAAATAGTATTGTGATCCTATTATTTTAAATAAACAGGAGACATTTTCAATATATATATGTGTATATATAGAGAGAGATTTTTTTTCCTTTTTTTTTTTTTTTTTTTTTTTTTTTTTTTTTTTACAAATACAAGAATTTAATTTTAGTTTAAACCTATTATAGTGATTGAATGCAATGACCGCATAAAATATTATGTAAAATGTAAAGTTCTATCCACCGAATAGAAAGAATGATAATACAATTTTATTGCTGAAATATGCAATACTATCATAGTTACTTTTGTGTCGTGTGTTTTATATGCTATATCGGTTCATGCGTATATTGAATTTTGGACATTGGGTAATAAATAAATTTATATTAAAGATTCCTATAGTGAAATTAAATAATAAATGTAATACAATAAAAGTTCCTTTACATAACTTGATTTTTGTGTGTTTAAATACTTTTAATGACAGTTTAAAATTTAAAACAAGGAAAAGTACTAACTAGTTTATCATTAAAAGAGTCAAGATGTCATTTTTATTAATTTAAAAACAAACCGAAGTTACACAAAAAAGTTTTTAAAGCATCCTAGATTATTTGATTGTTTTGTTTTTCCTCCAAATTAAACAATGCGTTTTGTGTTTCTTTAGCCAAAAATTTTGATAAATAATTTTTGGTTTTGAAAGATAAAATAAAAAATGAATAAATAAAAATGGGCTACATGAAAAGAAAGAATTACTTAAATGTACTCAAATACTCTTTGTTATAAATGACAATTTTACAATAATTTGTATGGAGGTATTTAAGAATTAAAAAAATATTTATTATCTCAACCACTCTGGTGCATAAATAAAATAGATCAATATGAGAGGGTTTTTTATTTATTTATTTATTTTTAATTTAAATCTTGTATTTATTTTTTTATATTGTATAACACGTTAAAGAAATATATTTTTATTCATCAATGATAACGGAATTTTCGTTAATTTTTTTTATACTTCTCCATTATCCCGTCGACCACTTTTCATAAAAAAAATTATCGCTAAACAGTAACACCAAATAAACAAACGGAAGAGTGTTGCCATTGAAATATCAAAATAAATATATAAATAAATAAAATAAAATAAATTAGGTAGAGCCCCACTCACCAAAGTGTCAACTATCAGTAAGTTTAAACCCAAAAAAATTACAATATATTAATTAAAATTAAAAATATATATTTATTTACATTATTTTCATAATTATCCTTTTCGGTTGGTGAATAAATTTTTGTGACGTCAATTGAAATTGATCAATTGCACTTAACTATGCAACGCAACATTTTTATTAATGCATTTTCTTTTTTAATATCATGGCACAGCCGTTTAAGGACGCAATTGTTATTTTAATTAACGAAATAATAACTAATAAATCGACAAAACATAATTAAAAATACAGGTAAATGTCGAATTAAAAACAGCTTCATGACATAACAAACATGTCTAATGCTTCTGATGTCAAGTGAATGGGACTGCATTTTTGGCGTTAAATCCTATAGTTTGGGGATAGTTTTTTTTTTTTTTTTTTTTTTTTTTTTTTTTTATGAAAAGTGGTTGACGGGATAATGGAGAAGTACCATTTATTTATATAATTTATACTTTTTTTAAACATAAATATGTATTTTAGTAGAGGAGATTAATTAATTAGTTAATTTTATTAATCAACTTTCTAAATTGATATTTTTACTGAAAATTACTCCATGTGATTTAGAGTGGCGGACACTAAAGGTATATGCTGTTTCACAATAGTTAATTATTTGAATAAGTTACGTATTTAGGGAGATATTTGAATACTGTACAGATTACAATATTAAGTTTCGGACAGGTATATCCATCAGTTGCTGTTAAAGGACGTGCGAAATACACGGAATTCCTTGAACTGAAACGTGTTTGAAAATGTATCCTAGATCCTAGGTATGCCAATTGTTAAATCTTAAAGTATAAACTAAACTTGAGCAATGAATTTCATTATAACTTTGAACCATTCTACTTGGTAATTTGTGAGTTGTATTGCTTTTAGGGATTTATCTAAACCATTGTCATTTAATTAAAAATATAAATATTTTAATAAATTCAGTTAATCGTAATTATTTTCTATTTTTTCAAAGGAATATATTTATTGCGAAATACAGTTTATAATGTTACAAAATTAATATGCAACGATAAACATAAAAAAAGTCAAATATAGAGAGTTTGCATTTTATTTTTAAGGACTATCCAAAAGAAAAAAGTTTAATATTTATTTGTATTCTTTTCAGAAAGATAACCTTACTTAATTCTAAAGCAACCAATTAAATTAAAATTAACAATAACAACGTTATAAATGCACAAATAATACACAAAAAAGCTTCAAAGGGCGAAGCACAACGTTCTAGAAAAAGCAAGACTGGGTTAACTTTGCAGCTTTTTTGTGTATTATTTGTGCATTTATAACGTTGGTATTCTTCCTTTTAATATTATTGCACAAAGGTTTTATTTGCTATTTTTATCAACCAATTAGATCACATAATGTATTGTATTCAGTTATTACCTCATTTAAAACTTGTTATGCAAGGATTAGATCCAGAAGTGGGGGGGAGGAATAAACATAATATCATGATTTTATAAATAATAAAAAATAGACTATTAATGCACATAAAAGGACGTACATTTAACCAATATTGTCCATCGCCGTACATTAAAAATATTAAAAATATTTTTTAAATCTCTCATGATACTAAGATTCTCTTTAACACTTTCCAACATAGTTTAAAAGTGTTTATGAATTCGGTTTGTCTGGCCGTCTGTCTGTCTGTCCAGCATATGTTTTAAATAAAATAATAGCCAATGGTTGTAAAGAGAATCAAGTAATTTTATTATTATTATTATTATTATTACTAAATACTGGAGCATAAATAAAGCCATATTAATAAGAGGTATACACATATAATTTCTCTACTTCATGTACATAATAACAAACATAACTAGTAAATCTTCAGATCAGGGGCAAGACTTTTTAATTTTCATAATTTTTCACACAATATCAAAAAAATCCGAAAGGAATAATGTTAGATTATTTGTATATTTCTAAGCATCTGAGATTTCCCAAATATTCAGAAATCTAATTTTTTTTAAATGTCAAATTAGCCTGAATTTATTTAGTTTTCTCTTTCTATATTCAATGAAATTCAGTTGCTTAGGCAACCGTTAAATGAAAACCGAAAAAAAGACATACGTATTATTTCAAAACTGTAAAAAATATAAAGAAAATTGTTTTATATTTCTAAACACATACATAAAATTTCATAAAAAAAATTACACAGACAATCGCGAATGGCTGAGAAAATTATTAACAAAATTCAAAACGGATTTGATTTATTTTAAGTCATCACATAGAGAAAATACAGCACCCATAATTTAACATTTAAATCAACGATTCAAATGTGCCATATTTAGTTCAGTAAATGATAAAAAATTAAATTTACCTCAATTCTAATAGAAAAGCGTTATGACGTAAAAGAAAATGTTCCATATTTTTCGAACATATGAACCAAATTTAACCCACAATTATACAATTAATTCTGGGTACTTCATCAACATACCTACCTAATTTCTAGTTAATCGGATGCATTTTGCGGCAGTTATCGCGAGCCATAAAGACAAACAGACAAACAAATAAACAGACACCAAAATCTTTTCGGGTCTCCACATTAAGCTTCAACTGACATTTCGGCAATTATTGAGACAAAATAAAACTCATTGAAAAGACATGTCATATTAAGGACGACAGACCCGAACGGGTTAAGCTAGGTAAATTTAAATGTATACTAAATAGTACCCGTCAAGATTTGACGGTAAATAACTCGAAAATTTCCTTTAGAAATATATTTTTATAATTAATTATCTGCTTTTGAATTAATTAAGTAGTGAAAAATTTATGAATTGTTATATTGTGTAAGCGATTCCTATAGATATAAGACGATAGAATGTGTTGTCAGGCCAGCTAACTCAACTAATGAGGTGAAATAATTTTAAGCTTGTAATTTACATCCTATTATAGTTGAATTCATTTAGCAAGAATTTAACTAAAAATATTAATTGAATGATTTATTTTTACTTACTACAGTCTCAAAATTAAAAACATATATTAATATTTAGTATTTAGTATTTTTTTTAACTACGCGACCTTTAAATTATTTCATTAATTTTATTTTTATCAGCCTGACTCTAAAACCCAGATAAACCAAGATGATTTCTTTTATCATTCTTATATGGATACTTTTGCATCTTTTTTTTTCTCTCTTTTTTTTTTAAGGAGAATAATCATATACTTTTTTTAGTTATACAAATATATCTTATTGAGAATGGTCATACAAAATATATATAAAAGTTTAAATCACTTTATTTAATCGATAACTACATGCAAAATCTTTTAATTTAAATATTTATAATATAAAATAAGTAATTAAAAAATGTTGTCGGTTGTTAAATTTTATTTACCACAGTCCCAATATTTTGAAAAAATAACAATATTTAGTATTTCTGATTTTTTTAAATTAAAATTTTAAAGTATCGACTTTTAAAATTTTTCATAAAATTAATCTTTATTAGTCTGATTCAAAAACCCTGAATTTAAACTTTGATGTTTGCATCTAACCATTTATAATACATATTTTTTAATTACTTGAATTTTTATTTTACATTTTCACACATTGTTTAATTGCTAAATCATGAATATCAAGATAATTTAGAGTTCCTGTATGAATATTTTTCCTTCTTTTTGTTTTCTCTCCTTTTAGTTTTCCCTTTTTACGAAAAATAATCACATACTTATATTATTATATATATGACATCTTGATAATGCTCATACCAAATATAATAAAAATTGTAGACCAGTTCAATTTATTTAATCGATAATTACATGCACAATCTTTTCATTTAAACATATTTAATATAAATTTAGTTATTAAAACAAACAAAATATTCTTGGGTGTTAAATTTTACTTAATTATAAAGCATTCGAATTTAAAAATATACAAATTATATAAATTTTCCTGCTGAATTAAATATGGCATTATTAAAAATGAATTATTGCCAATAAAATAAGAAAAAACATTTTGTCCTGAGTGGGTATCGAACCGACACGATGACCGGAACAGAAACCGAAACTTATACTACTCGGCCCCCCTTTTCTTGTTATAGTGTACTCTAAAACTGGTTAGGTTCTAGATTTAATCTTACGCATTCGCAAATGGTCCATTTTCGTGTGAAAAGTGGATTTGAAGAAAATTCCTTTTCGTTTTAATACATAAGATACGATACCGAATATTCCGACGTATAACGCACACTTTTGAAACAAGACAATTATTTAAAAATAGTTGATCCGCCCGTCGTTGACCGCCCCGTCAAGAAGTAGTACGAAACGCGAAAATACTCTAAAATTCGCTGCGCGAAACCGTTCTTCTGTTAATCTTTTCGTCTATCGGAAAAGAAATAAATTCCATACAACCCTCTCAAATGTCTGGGTCATTTGATTCACGGCGGGGCAGTTTTTGGCTAAAATTAAGAAAAGTTACCGTCCGATTTTCACAAAATTTGTATTTTCGGGATTAAAAAAAAAAAAAAAAACCTAGGTATATACAGTAAGTTTTGAATAGTATTCCATTAGAATACCATTAAAGACCCAATAAGACACTTCCAATAGTTTACTTAATACAACAAATAACGAAGCATGCTAAAGTTAGGTTTAGTAGGTTTGATTTTTTCAACAAATCCCTCGTTGCCATCGGCAAAAGAGAAATAACCGCTTTTTTGCTGCCACGTACCTTAGTGCTATATATATATATATATATATATATATATATATATATGAAATGAATGTGAAAAAGTATGAAAGAATATTGAATGTGAACGAATGTGGATTGATATGAAAGGATAGTTAGTTAAACCCATTCCAAATCAAAAACTAAAATATAAAAATTCAAAGTTTAAAATCCCTAAATCGTGTGTCAAAATTTTAAAGTTTTGCCTTCATTTCTAGTTGCCCCTGTAACTTAACTTTCCTTACGATACATTTATTACGAACAGATATCAATTTTGAATCCTCGTTAAGATTAAAAGTGCTGACGGTAGCGCATCTCTCTTCTCCCGGTGGCTAGATCTTGCATATTAATTATCTGGGCTGCTTACCCAGATATGAGTCAAGGGCTAATTAGCCAATTAAATTACATTATTTCATAAGTTGCAAAGCGGTCTCTGGCGGTAGTTTCGATGTATATAATGTGAGGAGCACGTTTTTGCGTGGCTTTTGACTCTAATCACTCTCCACAAAAACTACGGCCAGTATTCTTCGAAGTGCGACGGCATCCTTGCCGTTGTAAGTCCGGCAATTCGCCGAAATATGAACGATAAGACGATGTTTCCCCGGTAAAAGACTCTTCAAACTGTCCCCTGGGCCTAGCTTAAAGAGAGACTTGTAATTAATTGGAATAAAAGCTAGTTCCCAGGAAAATGCCTGCTGATTTCTTACATTCGCACGACTACATCAACGACGTTATACCTTACTGGGATGTGTGGTAGCGGCGATCAACCGTCCGTCGTTACAGAGGGATCGATGTGCGTTCGGTATACCGAGATGCGCCCGTTATACAGAGGCGATATCTTACAGTGAGTCTGCTTGGATTAAATACCTGCCATGGGAAAATCCTTTCTTTTAAATAACTATTCATTAATAGGAAACATCGTAATCGAACCAACCATAAAAAGACTATTTTTAATCACCGGGCCTTTAAAAGAAAATAACAGAAGACTAGTGTGTTTAACTGAAAAGAAAAAGTTTGTGTCCAAAATAAAGAAATAAATATCTACAATCAGTTAATAAAAGAGCTCCTGCTTCCTCATTAAGCTATCAAATCTCGGATAAACATTTTATTTCGTTGCCTACTTAAAATAAACAATTTTTCTTCAGCGCTTCATTCCAAAAGAAAAACAGTTTTGTTCTTTCACTTTCAATAGTTATCTCAAATGACCTACTATCCAGCGAAAGGGATGGTTCACAGATGGTTTGTGGAAAATTCAAGGTCAACGATCTCCTGGCAGAAGGAGGAATGTTCTTTTTTTCTCCCTTTCTTTGCGTGTGTCAAGAGTCCGTTGTTTGGTTGATGCTTTCTGTTTTGGTTTCGTTTTAATGTTGATATTTTTTTTTCTTTTTTTTTCACGTGAGTATTCTGTGCAATCAAATGGATTTAAAAGAAAAAGAAGAAATAGGTATGTTCGATTTTGTTATTTTTTAAGAAGAATTTAAAAGCGGACAGAAACTTTCTAATTTTATTTTTTGAAGCAGTAAGAGAGAAAAACAATTAAAGAAAAACAATTTGAAATTTTATTATTTTTTAAGTGTTATTTTTATGAAAAATACTATTATTATTTTATTATTATTATTATTATTATTATTATTATTTTATTATTATCTCTATGTTACAACTTAAGTGATTAAATAAAGCAGATTATTTTTGTTTATTATTTTGGAAATTTAAGCGGGATTTAATGAAAAATTAAGAAAAAAAAAAAGAGGGCAAATTTAAAAAAAAAAAAAAAAAAAAAAAAAAAAAAAAAAAAAAAAAAAAAAGATTTTTTCTAGTAAAAATATTTTTTTTTATTTTGTTTAATGAGATTGTAAAAATAAGTAATAAAAATGAGTGCAGAAGACAAATCCATTCAAGTGGGTGAAGGTGACGAATCTTTAAAGGAAAAAAATACAGAAATTGAGGGAAATGGGAATCCCCTTGAAAGTCCTCCAAATACGGAAATACATGAAAGTGCCCCTGTAAATATGAATGGAGCCATTAGCCCAGAGAGCCAACAATCTCTTAAAAATCAGGTCCTAATTCCTGAAATAGAATTAATCAAAAAGGCCACTGTAGGTAGCTATGCAGCAAATAGTGAGGAAAAAACAAAAGACCCCGAGATTATCCCGTTTTCGCCGGAAGCTAAGATGATCTTTGCCTCTTGGCTTGCTTATTTTGAGGCTGTATGTATTGAGTCCAGAAAAGATGATGTTTGGAAGATAAGAAACATCCAGAAATTTTTAAAAGATAGTGCCCTTACCCTATACATTAACAACTGTCTTAATGTTTTGCACTGGAATGAGTTTGTTTCACTATTCCATGAAAATTTTTCTACCCCAGATACACTATCACTAAGCGACTTTGCTAGTATTCGGTATAGGTCAGGTGATGACCTCAACGAGTACTACCAAAAGAAAACTAAAATGGGTCGTAATCTGGGTTTAGATAACAAATTCATTCTAGAAGGGTTATCCGAAGGTTTGCCAATTTCGATGCAGAGACTTATTGTGACTAATGCCCCTAAAACTGCCACAGAATGGAGAGAATTAGTGTTTAAACTTACTAAGCTTGAAGTAGCAGGCAAGAGTCCTGAAAATAAACCAGACCCAACTCCCCAAAATCAGTTCAGACAATGGCGACCATATCGCCCTAATACCACTGAGCAGAATTTTCCAATGCGATCCTGGAATTATAGATACCCTTATCAAAACCCCCAGAATCGCCCAAATGTGCCTAACCCTCAAAGAACTTTCCAAAATGTGAGACCATTTCAACCGTCTCCTCCTAGACCAAATATACACTACCAGGCTACATTGCCACCATCGCCATGCCGTGTCTGCCTTAATCTTAATATTCCAAATGCTTACCATTGGGTACGAGATTGTCCTTTCCGAAAGCAATCTTTAGAGGCCTCCTCTCTAACCCAACAACCAAACATTCAAATCCAGAATCCAAATCAGACACAAAGTGATTTTTCTGCAAGCCCAAGTAGTAACCAATGACAACTAATAGTACCCGGGTACATAGAAAAAAGAAAAGGATCCAAAGAAAACCCAAAGAAACGTCAAATTACTACTCTAGGGATACCAGAAAACTCAATACCCTGTTTGATCGACTCAGGAAGCTCGTTAAGTGTCATTCCATTACATTTAGTCCAAAAATTCCAGTTAAATACTTCCAAAATTCGTAAAGGTCTATCGGTCGCTCAAACACAAGGCATTCTCACCTTGCAGGAAAAATGTCGTGTTAATTTGAAAATTGGCCGCATATCCAAATATGTTGATCTTTATGTTATTGATAATAAATTACCCTATACCCTTATTGGACTTAACCATTGCCAAAGTTTCCAGTTAAATATTGATTGTGTTAAGATGCAAATTTTCCAAAATAACCAAAGAGTGCCTCTCCTGAACCAATTACGAAATATTCCAACCGTTAATTCCTTGCACGTGTCAGAAACTAATGAAGATGTCTCAGAAAAGGAAAATGCAGGGATATTTGGTGAAAATTATGAGCCGGAGTTTGTAAACGCCACTGAACCTATCCAAGTTCAGTCTGCACCTAACAAACTGCCTACTCTCTTAGCCAAATATGTCGGTATTTTTGCCAAAGATAAATATGATGTAGGATGTGTCAACATGGAACCCCAGAGAATACATTTAACTTCCGACTTACCAATTTCACTTAGAGCTTATCGTACTTCCCCTAAGGAAGAAGAAGAAATTAGAGAACAAGTTCAAAATTTGTTAAAAGCCGGTATCATTAAAGAAAGTCATTCCCCTTATTCTTCACCTGTAACCTTAGTTTATAAACGTGAAGAAGGAAAGAAAACTCGGTTGTGTGTCGATTTCCGAAAATTAAATGCCATAACCAAAACAGATGCAGAACCCTTACCCCGAATCGACACTTTATTGGACGAACTGGTGCAAGCTAAGGTGTTTTCCACTCTCGATTTAGCAAGTGGATATTGGCATATACCTATCCACCCTAAAGATACTGAAAAATTAGCTTTTGCCACAACGTTTGGCTTATTTGAGTGGAAGCGTCTCGCCTTCGGCTTGAAAAATGCGCCTGCAAATTTCAACCGTATCCTTCGAAGAATCCTAAATAAATATAAAATTGACTTTGCATGCAGTTATTTTGATGATATTATTGTATTCTCACAAAATGAAGAAGAACATTACCATCATTTGGAAATCATTTTTGATATTTGTGTCCAGGAAAATCTTAAATTAAAGCTGTCTAAATGTAATTTTGTTAAGAAAACAATTAATTTTCTTGGATATGAAGTGTCGAATGGTTGTATTACACCCGATAACCCAAATATTGAAACTATCAAGAGGTTAAAACCACCAACCAATGTTAAAGAGTTACAACGCTTTTTGGGATCTATTAATGTTTATAATAAATTCATTCATAAATATGCTGAGGTTAGATATCCTCTTAATAATTTGTTAAAGAAAAATGTTCCCTATGTATGGGACCAGAACTGTCAAAATTCTTTTGAAAAATTAAAAGCAGCTCTAATTCAAAAACCTATCTTAAGATTGTTTGATCCCAAAACACCTTGTAATTTATTTGTAGATGCATCAAGTCTTGGAGTGGGATGTGTTGTGAAACAGGCTGATGAAAATGGTATTTTGCACCCCATAGCATATCATTCTAGAAATCTTCGCGACTATGAAAAAAATTATGCAATTACTGAACTCGAATGTTTGGCAATTGTGGATGCTCTAGATAAATTTTACCATTATTTACACGGTCAAAAATTTGTCATTCATACAGACCATGCGGCTCTCACTTGGCTCAAAAATGTTAAAAACTTAAGAGGACGTCTTTTCCGCTGGTCCCTTAAATTGAGTATGTTTGACTATGATATTAAATATAAAAAGGGCTCCACTAATGTAGAGGCTGATACGCTGTCTAGATTACCTGTTTCAGAAGACCCCCCACATCATACACATTTACTCAACTTGAACGATATCAGAGAAAATCAGAAAAAAGAGAATGTCAAGGTAGATGGTAAAAAATATGTTGAAATTAATGATGTTATTGCGATTAAAAAGAAAAGTTTGTATAAGATTGTCGTCCCCATGGCTTTACGTTTACCCCTCTTGGAAAAAGCCCACACAGATTTTGGACATCCTGGAATTTATAAGATGATAAATTTAATTACAAATCAATATTATTGGCCTAATCTTAATAAAGATATTGAAAATTTTGTTAAACATTGTCATACCTGCCAAATCAACAAAAAAAGTAGGCAAAAAAGATTTGGTTTGTTGCAGCTCATGCCCCCAACGGATATACCTTTTGAATGCTTGGCATTGGACTCTGTTGGCGGATTTAATCATTATAATTCGGCAAAGAAATATCTGCATTTGGTCATAGACCATGCAACTCGCTATGTGTGGGGTTTCGCATCAAAAAGTGTAACAACTGAAACTTATACAAACATTTTGAAACAATTATTTCAAACTCAAGTACCAGAAAAAATACTTACTGATAGAAATGGAGCATTTACAGCTTCTAGATTTAAACGTTTTCTTCGTAATTATAATATCAAACACCGATTAACCTCCAGTCATCACCCGGAAACGAATGGGAAAATTGAGCGTTTGAATCAAACTATTGTCACCAGATTAAAATGTATTGTAAATTCATCACCAACTAAATTACCTTGGACAAAATTTTTAGATGAAGTATTGTACCAATATAATGCTACTCCGCATTCTGTAACTCAGTTTCCACCTAGTTATTTGCTGTTAGGAAAATTACCTTATGATCCTCTTTTACCAGATAATGATTATTACCCTCCTGTTGAAGAAGCTAGAAAATTGGCTAAGGAAAGAACAATAGCTTACCATAAAAAAACAAAATCCATTATGATGCTCGTTTTCTTCCTGTAAAGTGTAAAGTTGGTGACATTGTAATGTATGAAGAATTCCACTATCCTAATACACGTAAATTGACGCCACCATATTCTGGACCATATACTATCTTAAAACAACTATCTGATGTAAGTTTTGAAATTGATAAACCCAGTATACATTTTAAGAGAAATTCTGAAATAGTGCACGCCTCCAAGTTGAGATTCTATAACCCTCCTCAAAATTTAAAACTCTACCATGAATAACCCCCGTCTATTTCTTTCATCTTTCAATTTTTTATTTTTGCTTTCCTATCGTCCCTCTATCATTTTAGTGTTTGGATGAGGACCCAGCTGGATGTTAATTTAAAACCCAGCGGTGTAGTTGGCGGAGCAGTTTTAAAGTACTGCTAACCTTTTTATTTTTTTTATTACTTATACAATGACAAAACTAGGAACACGTTAGGGGTCCTCCGCTCCGTGGCCTCCCGTCTATAGTCGAACTGTTTTCCCATTTTCTCTTTCCATGTAGAATGGAGAATTTGGCAAAACTGCTTCGCTTTCCCTCTGTAGGTGATTATCGGGCATCCACTTTTCCTTTTTCCTTGTGCAAGAGACACATTTTTTGGATGATAATCACCTCAGAGTTTAGAAATCCATGTCTCACTGAGCATGGTGGAAAGGATAGCCTAATTTTTTTATTTTTTTGGTTAGAATTTCCTATTTTTACAAAGTTTTCAAGTTCAGTTTTTTTTTTCTCCTGAGATTAATTCCCACTAGAATGTTCTATAAGCCCAAATATGCTTATAAATAGATAATTTGGAGTAGTAACAGAGCTTATAACTGCTCATATGACATTTTCGTGTTTGTGTTGTTTTTATTGCATTTGTAGTAATTGTTTTGTCCTATATTTACAGTATATTTGAAGTATATTTTATACTATATTTTGAAATTTAATGTTTTGAATAAGTGTTTATATCATGTTTAAATATTTTTATAAGTTAAGTGCATTTTTTAATTGTTTGTGTTTTGTAAATCATAGAAGTAATTGCCATATTATATTTCTGTTTTCAAGTATCATATTATTTAGTTTTTATTGTATTGTATAATTGAAGAAAGGTGCAATGTTTACCTTTCCTGATGAGCCAACACCCAAGAACAATTCACACAGGACAGGTTGGTTAACAAAAACTTTTGCAATGTGCTAATAGACTTTCAAAAAATAGCACATAATGTTCTCGCGAGAAATGTTAAATTTTTTTTGCTGCAGCTGTGTGTTTTGTTTACAGTATATGTCATATGTTTTATCTTCAGTGTATATCATCAAATAGTACCAGTATTTTATGTAAAAGTAAGCCCAAGCAGTTTGAGAGTCTAATTAGAATTCCGTAGGAAAAAAAAAATCGATAGCCTATTTTAAAATGAGTTTAACTTATGGGGTTGAGCCCCACAGCCCTTGCTGACAAGTATTGTGGTGCTCATTTTTAAAGGGGGGGGGATGTGAAATGAATGTGAAAAAGTATGAAAGAATATTGAATGTGAACGAATGTGGATTGATATGAAAGGATAGTTAGTTAAACCCATTCCAAATCAAAAACTAAAATATAAAAATTCAAAGTTTAAAATCCCTAAATCGTGTGTCAAAATTTTAAAGTTTTGCCTTCATTTCTAGTTGCCCCTGTAACTTAACTTTCCTTACGATACATTTATTACGAACAGATATCAATTTTGAATCCTCGTTAAGATTAAAAGTGCTGACGGTAGCGAATCTCTCTTCTCCCGGTGGCTAGATCTTGCATATTAATTATCTGGGCTGCTTACCCAGATATGAGTCAAGGGCTAATTAGCCAATTAAATTACATTATTTCATAAGTTGCAAAGCGGTCTCTGGCGGTAGTTTCGATGTATATAATGTGAGGAGCACGTTTTTGCGTGGCTTTTGACTCTAATCACTCTCCACAAAAACTACGGCCAGTATTCTTCGAAGTGCGACGGCATCCTTGCCGTTGTAAGTCCGGCAATTCGCCGAAATATGAACGATAAGACGATGTTTCCCCGGTAAAAGACTCTTCAAACTGTCCCCTGGGCCTAGCTTAAAGAGAGACTTGTAATTAATTGGAATAAAAGCTAGTTCCCAGGAAAATGCCTGCTGATTTCTTACATTCGCACGACTACATCAACGACGTTATACCTTACTGGGATGTGTGGTAGCGGCGATCAACCGTCCGTCGTTACAGAGGGATCGATGTGCGTTCGGTATACCGAGATGCGCCCGTTATACAGAGGCGATATCTTACATATATATATATATGTCACATTTTAACCTCACAATCACTCCACCTACCTTAAATCAAATCAAGGCCAGGCGTCTCCACCCAGGAAGTTTTCAGTCGTACGCCGATTATGATAAATCGTTGGTGCTTATTGAAAAAAAAATGGCAGTCAAGTCCACTTCAAATTTTACTAGGATCCCGAGAGCTCTGGTTATACTTTTAGCTCTCATGATAATTCAATGCAGTGGAACCAAGGAGAAGCTTAGTATTCCAAATTAACCATTTGAAGAAATCAAAACTGTTATGGGGCGGCGTCTTCAATTATATCGGCAGCTACGGGGATTTTTATTCCATGATCGCGAGCCACGCTTTGGACTTCCACCTACATCCTGCTCCCAGCAACATCTCTCTCCTTCAAGGCGGAAAACCCAGAGTATCCATTCTCTAACGCTCACGAATACAGAGCCGTTAAAACAGTCTTTCGACCAATCAGCGCTACGGAACTCAATTTTCTGGCGCTATGATTTGGAAGAGATCAAGTTGCAGGCTGAAAAGCGCGGGAGAATCTTCTAGAATTGTTTCGGAAAAATCTGATTCCTTCGAACAAATAAGAAAGAAAAAAATACGTAGGTTTTACCGAGTGTGGGCAGAATGCCAAGATAAAAATTTGACATTGAAACTGAGATTAGCTTTTATATTTTGAGAAAGAATACTTTTTTGCCAGAAAATATAGGGAATTAAAAATAAAAAGATATAGGTTGTTATTTCAAGAGAATTAAAATATTTAGCTATGAGAATGATATTTAAAAGAATTAAATTTTAGGATGCGTTTATTTAATGAAATAAAAAGTGTGTAATTTTAACAGAACAGCACTTAGAGCCATATTTAAGAGAATGAATTCAGAATAAAGCATTTTTAGCTAGGTGGGATTTTGACAGTCTAAATAGTAGAACGAGAAAATAATTTAGAGTAATGGGATTTAAACAGAATTATAGCTTTGATGAGGCCAACGGCGAAAAAATTACAATTTGTTTGATATATATTTACAGGTGCGCGGTTTGCGCAGTGTATAAAAAAAATTTAAATTTTTTTAAAAAGGACAAAAAATAGATAAAATAAATATTATAAATAACATAAAAATAAGAATTTAGAATTCGACATTTTTGAACGAAAGAAAGACGTGATCAATTGAATGAACCAGTGAACGATCCCAAATGCTTTGTGGGAATTCAGGTAGACAGATGAACTTTATCTTGTGTTTCCAGATGGAATTTGTTCATATTTGCTTGTTTATCGTACTAGTTATTACACTTTTTAGTGCACATTTTTTTACATTTTCGTGCTATATGCCTCTAAAAGTTTCTGTGCTAAGAAGGGTGTGCGCGTTATGCGCCAGAGTGCATTATACACCGGAAATATACGATATATATGCAATTAATTTGTATTCTATTAAATAAAGTGAAAAAAAATGTCAAGTCTGTAGCATTTTTGTCATATAATTATTTGTGTATCGATTATAAAATGTCCTGTTCATTAAGCTTTCATTAACTTTAGGAATTGTGAAGCAACAATTCCTTTACAAATCCTTAAATTAGGAAATTATGTAAGATAAATGATCCTAAAGCTTTTAAATAAATAAATTGTCTGATGTTAAATGTTACTTAGATTAATTTATTCGCTAAAAAATACTCTATTAAAACAGTTTTTAATTAAAAAAATAAACTTGTCTTTCTAATACCTCTTCAAGAAAACATTATCTTAAAACAAAAAGGAAAAAAAATCTTTTTTTTTTTTTTAACATGAACATAAAGGCAATATGTCACATTTCATTTACCCAACTTTCTTAATTAATTCACTTTCTTTGATTTTTTTTTCGTATGTAAAAGTAACTATTAATTTTGTTTTTAATGTACTTATTATTTTACGATTAGAAAGTAAGGTTAAATTATGTATTAAAAAATGTATAATATTCACAGTGTTTCAAATTTTAGGGTGCATTTATTGGTGTTTGGTTATTTCAAATTGCCATGTATGATTAAAAATGATTGTGGAATAAAATGTTGATTATGGAAATTATCCATAAAATTAAGTTTCATTGTTTTTTTAAGTTTAACTGAAGTGTCATGAAACATCTCAAAATAAATTAAATTTATAAATAACGCATCTCGGAGAAAATTTAACAAGAAAGAAAAATCTTATGAAGTCTTATGAAGTCTTATGAAACACTTTTTCCAGCACTCCCAGAGTACTTTAATGAAACTTCACGTTCTAGGTATAAAAGATAGATAAATAAAAAAACTAAAAAACGCATAACATATTTAAAAACCAGATTTCAACAAATCCATTCACAGCTGGAAAAGTACTCGAATTCTTTTATGCAGCCCTGTATATCACCTATAGATTTGTATATAAACACATAGTAACTACATAGTATGCTAACATTTATTTTAGTTAGAAAATGCCTAACACATTTTAAAATTTAGATTCAATGAATTCTGCCAATTGACGGAAATGTATTTCAATTATTTTGCATTTATCTACACATTTTATGCCACATAAAAAGATAATACTTAATTCCGGTAAAAGAAAATAAATAAATAAATAAATAAATAACCGCTTAAAACTACCGAAATCTCAATTAAAAAAATTACCATTCTATGTATTCAGTTCTTTGCGTGGCCCTGTATATGGTTTTATTTATATTAAACAAGCATCTCTTAATTTACTAAATCTGGTTCAGCTTGAAAATGGATAGCTCAATTAAAAACTACCTTTAAGCAATCCACTTTCATACTGAGTAATGCTTACGAATTGTTTCATGTAGCCCTGTATATGATCTTTAGACTTTATACATATCATGTGGTATGTAAAACTGTAGTTAACTTAAAATAAACTTCAGAAATTACCACTAATAGACAGTACTGTATCAGAAATCTTTTGTGTGTCCCTGTAAATGGACGATAATTGTTCTGCACATCATATTCTGCAGAAAGTATTATCTAATAAACTTCAGTAACGTATATGAATTTCATTATGTTTAACCCTTAATTGCATAGTGATGTAAATTTCCATCACTGTTTATTTAACTTTTAATAAATAAATAAACTTCTTCGCCACCACTATATTTATATAGAAATATTAATGGAGTAAATTTTCCGTGAACTATGTTGCTGAACAAAGTTAAAAATCTATCTTAAAATTTCTGGTGTCTGATATTTAATATATGTATAAAAAATACAATTGTAAAAGAAAAACTCATGCAAAGAAGGGTTAAAACAGTGTTTGAACATATTTAAAATAGGCTTCAAAAAGATTTTCCCCGTACATCATTCTTTAATGGAATTCTTTCATGTGACCCTGTAAATGAATCATAAATGCTTTGCACTCCATATTCTACAGGTTTCAGTATACCTCATAAATGCATAGCATAATTAAACTGATTTACAGTGGAACTTCCCTTTAACGAAGTCCCTACTTAACGAAGTTTTCGTCTTAACGAAATTTTAAACAGAACTTTGACTTTGAACACATTAAAATGTAAATTAATCTCCATATTACGAAAAATATATTCTACATAACGAAGTTTATTCCACTTTTGTACGTGTACAGAATTCAAACTAAGAGGTTGCTGTTGTGATGGATATACCAATTTATTTCAGCAGATTGTATGAAAATGAACACATTTAAATAATTTCCATTCTGCTTGGTGCTAAATAAAACAATTTTTTTTCACCCTAAGAAAAACACTTGCTATTATCACGAGACTCCAGCGCTGACAGTTGCGGGGAGTCAAAATCCCTTTTTACATTCAGTGATATAGAAGATGCAGTGACGCAATGGCGTGAGATGCATTGAAGCATAAAATATGAATTAGTGTCAGACAGTTACCATTCTGACCTTCCATTGCTGATAGAAAATTGTTTTGTACATCCACAAGAATGTGCTTAAAAATGCAAATCGAAGAACATCAAAGTTATTTTTGTTCCTGCCAATACAACTTCTAAACTTCAGCCATTAGTCTGAGAAATAATAAAAAAAATTGAAGTACATTATCGAAAAAGACAGAAAAATTCAATATAATGAAAACATTAGTTTGAGAACTTGTGTATCAGAGCTGATGAAAGCTTAGGAATGTGACGTGCTTCCACCGACCATACACAACTGTTTGTAAATGACGGCTTCAAAATTGGAACTTAATAAAATGCTTCTGAATCCAATACCTGTTTGTCATGTCTGAAGAAAAAATTTCATGAATTTAAATTGATTTCTATTTAACGAATTTTCTTCATAACGAAGTTTTTAAGTGTCACGATGAGACTTCGTTAAATGGAAGTTTCACTATATTTTGAGTGTCCCTGTAAACCAGCCACACCCAGAAAAAGGAATTGATTAAAACAACAAAACCCGTTTTGTTGAGTACATTTTGGTTGTTTTAGTCAAATTTTTAGTTCAAGTAAAAAAATTGGTTTTGTTGCTTGGACAAAAAAATATTGTTAACACTCGTACAAAATTTTAACAAAATTTCACCAATTTTACTTGAACTAACAAAATTTGTTTCTTTTAATTTTACAATATTTTTGTAATTCCAACAAAATTTTGTTATTTTTGAAAAATTTAAATTCTTGTGCAGTAGCCATATCTCTCTTACGTAACTTGATTTATTTGACTTATATAGCTATATAATTACATGATTAACATAATTTTGGGGTAATTAAAACTTTTTTTTTCACTGGGACGGACAAAGGTAGTTTTAAAAACCCCCCTGTCCCATTTATTACCGTCTTCTATCTTTGCAAGAAGAAAGAATTGGATTCATGAAAATTTTCGATTTCCGGTTGTCCTGAACGCGATTTCGCTGTTTTTATCTCAAGAACTAATGCACGGAATTTAATAAAACCTTTTATTCAGTTACTTTCTGATATAAATTGTTGCTGATTACTTTTTACTTTAAATCGCGCAACAGGTGGCGCTGCTATGTTGCATTTTTCGTGATTTCTGCAATAGCTCTATCTCATTTTCAGCAGTCAAATACGCCTGTAATCTTTGAATAATAACAAGGAAATTTTTATCCTGCTTTTTACAGGCGTAATTCACTGCTGAAAATGAATAAAAAATTAACTATGTGTTGGCGTATGCTGTGCTTTGTACTGTCGTCTCATGTTTGCCGCAGAAATTTGCGTGCTCCTTATGACATTCCATCTTGTGCTGCGATTGCAGCCGTTCCGACATATATAAGAGTGAGAAATGCCGAATTCAGATATCGTTCCTGGTAGCGCAGTGGTAAAGCGTCAGGCTGCTGTTCTGAGGACCCGGGATCGACTCCCGGCATGGGCAATTTTCATTCTCTCGGCTTGCGCTTGAAAAAAAGCCCGATAAAATTCACTTGTTATTGTTCAAGGTTTACAAGCGTAATTCACTGTTGAAAATGAATTAAAAAGTAGTTAAAATTGCATATGTAGATTGGTTCATTTAACAAATGTTTTTGTAGTATAAACAAAACAAGTTCGTAATATAACATATTTTATTGATTAAACAAACAATATATAGTTTGTTGAAAAAAGAAAATAGATTGTTAAAATAATACATAGCATATATCTATGTAACAAAAATAATTTTGTTAATTCAAGTAAAATTGAACCATTTTACTTGAATTAACAAAACATTTTTTTGCTGACGATACAATTTTTTTTTTTTTTTGGAATTGCAAAAAAAAATCAACAATATTTTTTTTGTTGATTCAAACGAAATTTCCATTGACCCATATTTAAACAAAAAGTTTCGTTGGGGCAAACAAATTTTTGTTGATTCAACAAAACTTTTTTCTGTGTGCATACTCAACCTGCGATCCGGAGACCTGTTATGTGCGGCTCGAGATACATAATCATTAATCCCTATTTATAAAATTAATTGAGATGTTCATAAAAAGGTTTTTAAGACCTTCACTGTTCCTTTACATGTTTCAAAATCTGTCCTGTCATTTATATTTACTAATTTAAAATTATGTTAAAACATCGTAAATGCCACTTCTTTAGTCAAATGTTCGTTTTACCTGTAGTTCTGACTGTGCTATGTGGTGTATACTATACATTTTTCAATCGTCAACACTAAGAAACATTATTCCAGATTAATTAAAGTTATACTATATATTTCTACATTTAAGAAAAAAAGTTTTTGAATTGAAAAAAAAGACTGATTTATTAGAGAAAATATCTTGATTTGTTTTCTTTAAAACTTGCATTGATATATTATTACGTTTTACACTTATCATACCGCTAATAATGCTTATCCGGGTTGTCGCGAAAAAAATAGCAGAAAAAAGTTTTACAACTCTATTTCTAAACAACAATCTCCGCAGCATATTTCTGCATCATTTTCGATAGAAATCTACTCCAAAGTATATTGTTTGGAAATAGTGGTGTTAAAAATATTTGGTAACATTTCTTCCGCGACAAACGTTCAATCCTACTAATTATACTAACTTTATTACTTTGCTTCGTTATACTACTTTTGTTATCTTACTATTTTAATTATCCTTTTGTACATTAATATATACGTATTTTGCGGTCCGCCTAGAGTCAGAAACATGTTTTTGTGGCCCGCGAGAAAGAAAGGTTGAGTATGGCTGCTGTAAACGAACTAGCATAATAAAATGGAATTCTTTTGAGTGTTCCTGTAAACGAACTCGAAGTGCTCCATTTTCAAATAGCGTACATGCCATAGTAAACATAAATATCAATTACATAGTAATCCGAGTATTTTTACGAGAGTTAATGCTCTGACAGACGACAGACAGACAAACCGAAATCATAAAGACTTTTCAACTACGATGTGAAATGTTAACAAGATGGAATTTTTACGTCGAACATGACAATTGAGGTGTGTTCGTATTATAACTAGTTTTATAAATTATCAGATCTGGGTGAAATAGCTGTTGCACTCATATGCAAAAATGCATGAATACAAAATTTATTTTATATGCAGATTCTTATATTATAGATATTAATTTTATTTTATGAAATTAAGTTTCAATACACTTTTACAAACAATTAATTAAAATTCTGTTACATTAAAATGAACCTATGCACAAATATCCAAGACCATGTAAAACAAGTGGGTAAGTGTGATCGAAGATAGCACAAAGGGTTTCGTTTAATATTCCTTTCAAATCACTTTATCCTTTCTTTAATAAATCCAAATAAATTATACTATACGCAAATATCCAATGTAAGGCAATGTTAAAAAATCATTGTTATTATTTCAGTGAAATGAATTATATCATCTGTTATTATGATATGATTAATTTCCGTAATAAAATAAGTACCATCTTTACACCATACATATCTTAACACTATCTTTACACAATCCTAACGATTTCTACAATTTTTCTATTTGGAATTCTTATATAGTAAGTGTTTTCCATTAAATATCATGTAAAATTTATTTTCAAGGATAAGGTCTTTTTAACTTTTATTATGAAGATAAGATATTTGCAGGTTATGTCAGGTGGTACCGTATTCGAAATATTGCGGTTACATTATAATGTTATTAACTGTTATATGTTTTAGTAATTTATCATAAAATAAAAGTATTATAAGGTGACTTTTAAATGCATTCTGTTTAAGTAACTCCTGAAAAGCAAACAGATGACATTAGTTAAATTCTAAAAGTTCTCATGAAAATTTTACAAATGCATTAATGAAAATAAAATTTTTAAATCAGATCTATGATTATTAAGATATAAGCTAATGAAAGAAATTTCCTTTTTAAAAATACAGAAGTTTATTTGAATTTTATTTTAGAGAATTTGAGTGCTTCTAAATTTTATCGTATAGAACATCCACTTAATCCCACAATGCATGCATATTTTCCTGTACAATGTAATAGAAGAAATTATGCAACATTTGTTTAAAAGCCATATACACAATGTATCCTTTTAAGATATGTTATTTGTGGTTGAATATAAATGCTCTATGTGACTTTTCAATAACAATCCTAAATCAAAGCATATTTGTTATATTATTTGATGTCTGCTATGTCATACATTTTAAAATATTGCAATTCGTAAATTGATCATTTTTGCTTTAATTTCAATTAGTTTAATTTGTAATTCTGAATAAATAAGCAATTCTAAAATTATTAGTTACTTAATTATCTTCAAATGCTACTTAGTCAACAGTATTACATAAAACAACCTTTGGAGCACTAGTAGATCTGCTAAAATTGATTTTAAGATTTAACTAAAGATTTACTGAACACTGATTTTGGTAGTATTGAGCTTACAGCCATCAGTGATGTAAAAATAAAGTCATTTTTTTTCTCATATATACAGAGTACAAACTGTAAGGGTTGGTGGATCATACTGCTACAAATTATTTTTATATCGGAAACAACCGTCACAATCATTCCTTCAGTCAGAAGTACACTACAAAAAATATTGTTGATTTTACGGTATAATACTGACATCCCAGCTGCTAGTATTATATTGTAAAATTAACAGTAATAAACAGTAAAATAAGCAGCAATACACTACCGTGCAACATTTTTTTTCAGTGTACAGGGTGTCTCATACCAATCCGATTGCGGAATCTTGTTGATAACTTTTAAAATAATGAAGATGTTTTAGCGAAATGTTGAACTGACGTATCTTTCTTTGTGTAAAACACAGCATTAACGCGAGGCACGAACACACCACAACCAAATAGCATTAAGTAGACGCTCCATATTTCTTAATGTATACGAATTCATTTACCTAAATACTGTGCATTCCCGTCATTTTTCTTGATGTTATTCTATTTTAGATAAATCAAGGTTAAACATATTATTAGAATATCTTTATTTTTGTTAAAGTTCTAAATAATAACTGTGTTTAGGTTGGAGTGAAATAGATTCACTGCATTTTTCGAATGTATAAATGCTTTACTAAACTTTGGTATACTGTACATAAATGTTTCTTGTAATATGCTCAAGCACTGTTTAAAGTTTGCATATGACATTTTGAATCACGTTGTTTAATGTAAAATGGGATTGGAAGCAGGCGTTAATCAGAAACAAGATAAAAAAATCGTGCATTGCGGCACGGATTATGAAGCACTTTCCAACACTGTCGGAATATTGTTAAGAAACTTCATTTTTCTTCATACAATACTGAATTTCTCACAAAATGAGTTGTATAAATAAACATAAAAAAAAAAGAAAAAAAGAAAAAAACACAACGCTGAAAAAATCATTTTCAGCAATTGCTGTTTATAGCCGATAAAGTGTTCTAATTCTTTCGTGCAACCCTGTACATGATCTAAACAACTCGTATTACACAAAAAATTAGTTAAGTTTTAAAATGCATATTTAAACTGAAAACGCACATCCAGCAATTATGGCTCATTGCCAATCATGTAACCGAATTTTTTTGAGTGTCCCTGTAAATAAACGATGAAGTCTACGTACTAAAGTATCAAAAGAAAGCATGCTGTTGTGCACCTCAGTAATGTATATCATTTTCACTAAAAAGTGTAACATCATTAAAATACAATGCAAATGATTTTCCCCATAGATCATAATGTAACGGAATTATTTTATGTGTCCCAGTAAACGAACTATAATTTCTACTTTCTCTGTACTCGATAGAAAACATGTGACCATCCACTTCAGTGACGGATATCATTTTCATTGTGTTTCAAAAAGTGTAACATCATTAAAATGCACTGAAAACATCTTTCCATTGACCGTAATGTAACAGAACACTTTTGAGTGTCCCTGTAAACGACAAATAACTGCTACATATTCTATACTCTATACAAAACAGGTTGTAGTCCCCCTCATTGATACATATCAATTTCATAATCATTGAAATAGTGTAAGATCATCAAAATGCACTGAAAACGATTTTCCCGATTGACTGTAATGTACGGTATAGTAGAGTGTTCCTACAAACTAACCAGAAATGCTACTTACTACGTTTTCAATACCAAACATGCCATGGTAAACCTCAATAACATGTATAAATTACATGGTGATCCGAGTATATTTACGCGAGTTAGAGCACGGACAGACACACTGAGAAAAATGACACTTTCAAATCTGAGTAAATCGATGTTTTCATTTTGTTATGAAACTTTTTGTTTGAAATAGGACGACACAATGCTTTCAATTCTGAAATACCAGAAATACTCAGAATATTGAAACATGGACATACTCAAACCTGAGCACATAGAGGTCAGTCCATACTCAATTTTGAAACATGGAACATACTCAAAAATGATTAGAATCGGTTCAAACTCATTTTTGAAACAGTGAAATACTCAAAAATGAGCACATAGAAGTCAGTTCATACTCATTTTGGAAACATGGACATACTCAAATAGGAGCACATGATGTTTTATTCTTGAGTGTGTGCATGTTTTCCGAAATGAGTATATAGATGTTTCAAACTTGATTAATTTTGATTAGGAGCCATTTTGACTATACTCAGACATACTCAGATTTGAGTATTTTTTGCTAAGTTTTGAAAATGTCGTTTTTAGACTGCACACGGGCAAACCGAATTCATAAACACTTTTCAACTAGGTTGGAAAATGTGTAAAAATATATTACAAGAAAGGGAAAAGAGCAAAATTAAAAGGAGAGTAATGAAGACAGTTATTATGAACATAACAATGTTTTGATAAATCTCTGGTGCTTCAAAAGTTTTTTTTTATGTGCTATTAAATATTTAACATCAAGTCCCTTTTTCATTTGCACCTGCTTATTATATTTTGAAAATTATATAGAATTGTGTAATAAAAAATATTTATTTGCAAATGAGAAATTATTCAGTAACATCTCATTCAACATTTTTTAAATTTCCCTCAACTTACCCTTATGTTACTTACTACTAAATGTTAATTTCATTTTGGTTATTTACTTATATTTAATACATTTGTTTTTCAAGGGTAGAAATTCATCTTAGTAAAAAAGCTATTTTAATAGAACAGATATATCAATGTTTATTCTTTTGATTCAAATAAATAAAAGCAGCTATATGTATATTTACTTAGTTACAATGAAAGTTTATATAAACAATGTTTAATTTGATTTATTTGTATTTGTTCAAAGTTCAACTTACGTATTATATTTCTATTATACTAAGAAGGTTTATTTGATATCTTAAAAAGTACTTTCATAACACTCTCTCATGTTTCATAAAAGCGTTTACACAAAATTCATTTTACATTTGCTGTACCTAATTTTCAAACCTTCGGTAAATGAATTCTGTATATTTACGAATGAAATATAATTTTACCAAATCTTAAAAATTTTACAAGGAAAGTTTTATTATATTATATAATTAACTAAATGAGTATTTTCATAGAAATAAATTTATACTTTTAACTTTAAAAGTAACAAACTCGTTTTAAAATTTCAAATTGTTTCGCTATTTAAACATCTTGTTTTGTTTTCCTTCTCCTTTTGAAATTTAATTGATGTATTAATATATATTTGCATAATAATGGTTACTTGGAGTAATATTTACGTATAATAAATGGTTAACAAATCGTATGGTATGTGTTATTTCTTAAATAATGCAAATAGAGGACTTTAGCTTTCTCGGCAGTAGATTTCGGTAACTGAAATATTATACTGAATGGATACAGGAAAACAACTTTGTACACACTGTAAATAGTACCATTTTTTAGAAGATATTTTAAAATTAAGTGATTAAAAGCCTAAATAAAAAAAAATCTGTTCTACAAAAAATACTATTTTTATTTTCTTATATCTATAATAAAAGAAATTGTAATCGAAATTTTTTTCGACTTCAGGTTTTGCATGGATTTACACGTTTTGGAGGTCAGAGTTTCCGAAAAACATGTTTTTACAAAATATCTGTCTGTCCGAGTGTCTGCGTGTATGTCGTCTTTGTATCATCGAAAAGTATATGAAGATATGCATAGACTTGAACCAAATTTCATTTATGTTTTTTGTCTAGGACCAACGGGTCTCAGTTGAATTTGGGGATATTCTGCTGGCGCTGTGATAGCCACTTAAAGGTTTCAAATGAAAAAAAAATAGTAATAGTAAGATTTTTTTTCGTTTAATATTCGATCTTGATCAAAAGGATTCCTAAACAATTTTTGTTTTCCCTTATATATGTTTGGAATTTTAGGATGGCTGACATTTTGAAACAGGACATCAGAATTCCTCCATAGACGAGTTTAATTTATGAGTTTTAGTGAACATGGTTTCTGACAAATTTTCTTTCATTGTTGTAACCATCGTTTCAACTCTTATATGCTTAACACTATATATTCATATTCGACAGCTTCAAATTCTCGCCAAGATTGGCAACACTTGGCAAAATATCGCCAAATTTGGTGGTAAAAATTGGTTGCCATAAATGAATCGAACTTGGATATAGCTGACTAATTTGGCGAAAGTATCAATCAAACTCAATATTGAAGAGAACTGGGATTGAAGTTTCTGTAATCGGGTTCCACGCATTTAAGGTTCGTGTTTTCCAGCAAAAATAGCTAAAATCTTAAAACCAAAGAATAGGGAGGCTATCTGATCCTGACAGTACAGGCCAGAAGGACTTTTCGAGGTTGTGTTGTCATCGTCTACTCGTGCAACGAAGGGTGTTTCGCATCCAGGTAACCCGACGATTCACTAGCAGCTGACGTACTACAGAGTGACAAAAATACTGACTTTATTGGCGATGTGATATCAAATTTTGAAATATAAGATAGAAGAAAGTTTGGTGATTGGCACATTCGACTAGTTAGTTATAATGCAAGAATCGAATTTTTCTTGTAGACTGTTCACGACGCGGAAGCAGTATTGAAATATTCTTCAAGTTTATTGTTGTTTGTTTCTGTATACCCGCAGCTGACATGACATGGATAAAGTCCATTATTGCAAAGCTTAAACAATGTATATCAGTGAGGTACGAGGTTTAATTCTCACGTAGAGGTAATAACATTTCTGGTGTAGTTTAGTAAAGTTTTTTTTTCTTTTTTAATTTAACTTGAAGTTAGTTTTATTTGAACTTGAAGTTTTATTTTTTATCACATTTTAAATATAAAAAGTGTCGAAAAGAATAATAGTACAAATAAATAATGAAAGGAATATAAAAAAAATTGTAATTCCGCGTATATTGATTAAAAAAATAGTTGTATTTTATACCACAAACTGCAAGACTACTGAAGTTGACGTATGAGCCTAGATAGAAGTTACTTAGTTTTCACTGTTAAATCTTTTAACCCTTTCCAGCACATTGGTCGCACTCCGGGCACACCTAATTTTAATTCCAAACTTGCATGTGACACCAAGAATATTTTAATAAAATTTTGTTTTTATAATGAAGGCATTAAATAAGGAATTCTTATTTTCTAAAAAAGTCGTTTGTAAATTCCGGTGTCAGTTAGTAATTTCTCATTTTATGAACAGAATTTGTCTGTGCCGGAAAGGGTTAAGCTGCTGAAAGAATATGATGCATTTATAAGTTTTCCTGCCAGCTAGAGTATTATTTTTATAGTTCATGGCATCATCCTTGGCTAAAATTGGAATTGTTTTTAAAATTACTATGCATAAAATTTATGAGTTACCTTAAAAACATATAATTACTTCACCAGAGTCATAGTTTTATCTTTATACATTGTGTAAAGTTAAAGCTTTTACTTCACTATTTTTTTTTTATCGTAACTACTTCATCTGTTATGATTTTAAAATTTCTGAACAAAATTTGTTCTATCTCAATTTTTATTTTATGAAGAACTTTTGAAAAGTTGTTAAGTAAAAATAGAAATCTTAAAACATTTATTTTCTTTTTAATTAAAATGTATAAATTGATTTTTTATATGTACGTGTAGACATTAAAACTTATGCAAAGTTCTACATATCTGTTTTCTATGGTCACTAATAGACTTAACGGAACTTATTTTTAGTGCAAAAAATAGATATCATGCAATTAATTTCCATCCATAGTGTTAAATGGATTATGTGCATCATTAATTTAGATTAAGCTATCAACAGGCGTTCTAAGTGTCTTTAAACCATTAGGGAAAATTACATTACTAAATAATTCTTAAAATTGGCTTTGTAGGTGTTTCTAATATTTAAAATGTTACTCTAACTTTTGCATATTTAAGTATGAAATATATTGATATTCCAAAACAAATTCATGTAGCTTTGTGAAAAGGTTCTAGAACACGTCATGGGAGCATGAATTTGTTGTCATCTAATGAAATTATATTAAAGAATTATAAATATTAAATAATCATATAAGAAGCGAAATAAAGTACTCTGGAGCCAAATTAAAATCTAGAATAAAATCTTGACCTTAATCTTAAGCTATAATAAGAATCTGAAATGCATGTATTATTTGATCATGAAGAATGATTATCTGATTTCTTCTAACTTATTTAGTACTGATATAATTTATGATTATGATAAATGTAGTAAAGTACGTATGTTATACGAAAAGTTGTGAATGAATTGTTTCGTTTTAAGGTATATTAAGTATTTAATTACAGTTATTTTCATCTAGTGATCTTTTTAACATTTTAGATCAAATGTAACAAGACGATTTGTATATTACAGTTTATTCAGTGGTAAATTCATATGCAAATGTTTATCAGAGGCCCACTCGATTAAATCACACTGCATCGAATTAATGCAATTTTTTTAGTTTCCGGAAATTCTCAGATCTCCGTGAAGAACAGTAGTCGCTATTCTATATAATGATCTTATGTAACTAGACGAAAGAAAACAGTCAGCCATATAGCTGTTAGTAGAATATTGAACTTAATATTTATAGTACTGTATGTTCAGTAGGATGCATTGATGTACAATGCCAAAAGATCTCTGCAAGTTCCAAATAGCTTCATGTAACGTATCTGTACGTGGACAAGTCATAGCAGTAGAAGAACATTAGAGTATAGCGTACCCAGCAAGGCTGCCACTTTGAAGTTCAGTCATGACTAGATTTTATAGCTATAATCTCTTTCTTTAAAACTAATCGGGAATAGGACGTGATGGACACTCTTTGCAATTTCGCCTATGCTATGTAGCGATTAACAGAAAATTGTCCTTAAACCAATATTCATTCACAACACATATAAAATTTACTAAATTTCAAAAATAACTTACGTACAGAACGCTGACGACTCAAATCACTATCAAATCCAAGAGCAAGTAAGGTTTTGGCTGAAAGACAAAAGTTAACTCGAAACTTTAAAAGGCTGTCTAACGTCATAGACACGTTTATATTATTTAAAGTGGAAAGGGGTTAATATCTCATAATCGAACTGCATGCGATCGTGGTTTTCCCTTGATCATACTGCTGATTGTCATTGACTGTATTTTATTTAAATTCACTCAGGTCACTGGTTCTGTATCTGAAAATAAAGATTTTCAGCAATGTTATTTTATTGCCTTATTTTCCAAAAATATGTGCTCAAATTTCACGTATTTTCAATAAGTTTAGTTTCAGAGCTGTTTTTTCTCCTGTAAATAAATTTTCTTTCTCCAATCACAAGAATCCAATTCCCAGTCATAATAGTTGGGGTATTTATAGAAATTTTTGTGAATGTGAACTCTAGTACATTGGACCGACGAAACGAGCTCTTAATCTAAGAGCTTGTTTCAATCATTAGTTTAAATCTCAATCTAAAGAACATGAAAATTATGTTAAAAAAAAGGAATTAGATAAATCTAAAATAGCAAAGCAATGTTATAATTCGAACCATCAGTTTAACTTTTCCGGAGGTAAAATTATTCAAAAAAATGCAATTCGATATTTGATCTTGACTTTTACGAGGCTTATCATATCCATAAATATACAGATTCCTTGGTTAACGACATGACTAGCACCCCTTTTCTCTCTCTTGTGTGGAGAGATCCTGAGTAGTGATGCCTGTTTTTTCGGTGTTTTCCTGACAGGTACGTCAGTTCTGCTTTTCTAGTATATAAACTCTTTGAAGACTTTTAATCTGTTTTTTTTCTGTTTTACACTGATGAAAGGGATCTGTGTTATCCTTGAAACGGGCGTATGTGGTTTTAGAGTTGGGATATTGGAATTTGAGTGTTTTAACGTTGTTTAAATATAGTAAGTGTCAAAAATACTTTTTATTACATTTTTACTTGGTACATTTATGGGAGAATAATTTTGAGACATTTTTAACACTTTCAAACATACTTGAAAAGTGTTTTGGCTTGTCTGTCTGCCTGTAATTTAGATTTCATAAATATGCTCGGATTGCTATGAAATTAAAATATGTTAATGATGTTTACAATAGAATGTTCAGTAATGAAAACGAGGTGTGTATTATTTATAGCCGTTTACAAAAACACACAAAAGTACTTCGTTACATAATGGTCTATGGGGAAAATCATGTCCGAGGCATTTTAATGATATTACAATAATTCAAATGGAATGAAATTGATACCTCTAACTGAGGTGAACTAAAACATGCTTTCTCGGTCGTCTAGAATAAGTAGCAATGATAGTTCGTTTACAGAAATGCACAAAATAGTTCCATTACATAATGATATATGGATAAAAATCGTTTGCGATGCATTTTAATGATGGTATGGTACTCCAAACATAATGAAACTAAAAAGAATCACTGAGATGTATTCAAACATGTTTTCTATGGATTAAGGAGTGCTTAGCATTTATCTTCATTTACAGTGACGCTCAAAATAATTCGGTTACAGGATGGACTATGATTGATTTCATTGCATGAAAATATGAAATTCCTTAATAATATTTATTCTGTTGGAGTTGGAAAGTATTTAGTAATCCATGCCTTATGCCTGATTTTTTCGTTTTTGTCTTTATTATAATAGGTTTAAACATTTTGAGATCTAATCGTTGTCTCATAATGTTGCACAAATTTGGCTTTGATAGTTTTGCTGTATTATAATATCAAAAACAATTATAGTTCTTAACACTTCATACGATCGTAAAATGGATCCAATAAGCACAGAAAGTAGAAACAAAACTGTAATATTTTTTAGGCAAAATTCAAATATCATGTATGTAAAAATGATGCAACACAAAATTTAAACATATTTCATATTTACACAAACTTAAGTGAAGATTGTCGTAATCATACTGTCTTGGCAGTAGCACACATTTTAATGGAAATGAGCTGCTTGTGCTAATTACCTATTATAATTATTACACGTGGGAATCATATTTATCTTCAATAAGAAATAAATGAGAGTAAAACTATTTACATGTCAGCCTATTAACATTCATATTGGTATTCATATTCAAATAATGATTGGTATTTGATTGAGACAGCCATGCGAATCAGCGAGTTTCAAAATATTTTCGCGTTGTAATTGTGAAAGACTAATTAATTGCAATTATAAAATATGTCGACTTTCTCATACGTAATTCATTTTATGGTTGACATTTGGTACTTTAATTATTACACTTTTGAATCGATAAAAATTTTAATACTGTCATTGGAGGTTTTCGATTGCTATTAGATTTTATTGAACTTTGTTGATTTATTGGGTCTGAATAAATAGATAAAATGAGAATACTGATTACAAGTTTTACTGTACAATTTTAATGAATTCTTATGATTTGCGTTGCAAGCCAGTGTTAATGTAAATATATAAAAGCAAGATCTGCATGACAGAATGAATTAAATAGATTTACTTCACTGGAGAGTAAGTAGGACTTGTACATTATACAGTAACAGACCTGAAAGTTATTTTGATAAGTTGCGATATGAAGTCCAAAAATATTTGTCCACACGTATAACAACAAAATCTACTAAATGTTGATTCGAATTAGCGAGTTTCAAAATATATATTCGTGTTGTAATTGTGAGAGACTAATTAGTTGCACTTATAAAATATTTCGCCTTCTCATACGTAATTCATTTTATGGTTGACATTTGGTACTTTAATTATTACACTTTTGAATCGATAAAAATTTTAATACTGTCATTTGAGGTTTTCGATTGCTATTAGATTTTATTGAACTTGGATCATTTATTGGGTCTGAATAAACAGATAAAATCAGAATACTTACAAGTTTTACTTTACAATTTTAATGAATTCTTATTACTTACGTTCACAGTGCAGAAGTGTTAATGTAAATGTATAAAGGCAAGATCTGCATGACTGAATGAATAAAATGGGTTTACTTCACTGGAGAGTAAGTAGAACTTGTACATTATACAGTAACACACCTGAACGCTATTTTGATAAGTTGCGATATGAAGTCCAAAAATATTTGCCCACACGTATAACAACAAAATCTACTAAATGTTGATTCGAATTAGCGAGTTTCAAAATATATATTCGTGTTGTAATTGTGAGAGACTAATTCGTCGCAATTATAAAATATGTCGGCCTTCTCATACGTAATTCATTTTATGGTTGACATTTGGTATTTTAATTATTACACTTTTGAATCGATAAAAATTTTAATACTGTCATCGGAGGTTTTCGGTTGCTATTAGATTTTATTGAACTGGATGATTTATTGGGTCTGAATAAACAGATAAAATCAGAATATTTACAAGTTTTACTTTACAATTTTAATGAATTCTTATTACTTACGTTCACAGTGCAGAAGTGTTAATGTAAATGTATAAAGGCAAGATCTGCATGACTGAATGAATAAAATGGGTTTACTTCACTGGAGAGTAAGTAGAACTTGTACATTATACAGTAACACACCTGAACGCTATTTTGATAAGTTGCGATATGAAGTCCAAAAATATTTGTCCACACGTATAACAACAAAATCTACTAAATGTTGATTCGAATTAGCGAGTTTCAAAATATATATTCGTGTTGTAATTGTGAGAGACTAATTAGTTGCACTTATAAAATATTTCGCCTTCTCATACGTAATTCATTTTATGGTTGACATTTGGTACTTTAATTATTACACTTTTGAATCGATAAAAATTTTAATACTGTCATTTGAGGTTTTCGATTGCTATTAGATTTTATTGAACTTGGATCATTTATTGGGTCTGAATAAACAGATAAAATCAGAATACTTACAAGTTTTACTTTACAATTTTAATGAATTCTTATTACTTACGTTCACAGTGCAGAAGTGTTAATGTAAATGTATAAAGGCAAGATCTGCATGACTGAATGAATAAAATGGGTTTACTTCACTGGAGAGTAAGTAGAACTTGTACATTATACAGTAACACACCTGAACGCTATTTTGATAAGTTGCGATATGAAGTCCAAAAATATTTGCCCACACGTATAACAACAAAATCTACTAAATGTTGATTCGAATTAGCGAGTTTCAAAATATATATTCGTGTTGTAATTGTGAGAGACTAATTAGTCGCAATTATAAAATATGTCGGCCTTCTCATACGTAATTCATTTTATGGTTGACATTTGGTATTTTAATTATTACACTTTTGAATCGATAAAAATTTTAATACTGTCATCGGAGGTTTTCGATTGCTATTAGATTTTATTGAACTGGATGATTTATTGGGTCTGAATAAACAGATAAAATCAGAATATTTACAAGTTTTACTTTACAATTTTAATGAATTCTTATGACTTGCATTGACAGTGCAGAAGTGTTAATGTAAATGTATAAAGGCAAGATCTGCATGACTGGATGAATAAAATGGGTTTACTTCACTGGAGAGTACGTAGGATTTGTACATTATACAGTAACACACCTGAAAGCTATTTTGATAAGTTGCGATATGAAGTCCAAAAATATTTGTCCACACGTATAACAACAAAATCTACTAAATGTTGATTCGAATTAGCGAGTTTCAAAATATATATTCGTGTTGTAATTGTGAGAGACTAATTAGTTGCAATTATAAAATATGTCGGCCTTCTCATACGTAATTCATTTTATGGTTGACATTTGGTACTTTAATTATTACACTTTTGAATCGATAAAAATTTTAATACTGTCATTGGAGGTTTTCGATTGCTATTAGATTTTATTGAACGTTGATGATTTATTGGGTCTGAATAAACAGATAAAATCAGAATATTTACAAGTTTTACTTTACAATTTTAATGAATTCTTATGACTTGCGTGGACAGTGCAGAAGTGTTAATGTAAATGTATAAAAGCAAAATCGGCACGATAGAATGAATTAAATAGATTTACTTTACTGGAGAGCAAGTAGGACTTGTAGACAGTAACACACCCGAAAGCCATTTTGATAAGTTGGGATTTGAAGTGTAAAAATATTTGTCCACACGTGTAACGACAAAATCTACATAATATTAAGTACTGTGACTAGATATAATTGAGACTGCATACGATTAACACAAATTAAATGCTACAATTCGACTGGATATACTTCAACATACATATTTGCGAGCTTAGTGATTAACATTTGTTTTTGTTTTACATATAGCAATTTTTCTATTACCGAATTTTGTATCTTATATGTGTAGTTTTAAATAGTACAAAATAAACGCCGTTTTTATAAACTAAGCAATTTATTTAAAAACTCTTCAATCAATATATTTTATTTGTTATAATTTTAAATAGTCATTTATTTATTAAATATCTTCAGTAAACAAATTAATAATTTTATTCTTTAAAAACTTAGTACGCTGTTAATAATGTGCAGGGAACTGTCCAGTGATTCAACCGTTTGTATAGAAAACGGTTACATATAGAATTCATATATAGAATACACATTACAGAACACATATTGAATACACATATAGAATACACATTACAGAACACATGTGGAATACACATATAGAATACACATTATAGAAAACGGTTACATAACCGTAATCTTTCTCTATTCGAACCAATGAGAGCGTTTCAAATTATATTCAAGTTACCGTTATCTACACTGGTGTCCAGAAATTAAGGAGCAGTGACCAATTTCAGACGTTTCGTTGAATATTTACTGAAACTCGTGAGGAAATGCCCTTGAACTTTGAGTATATAAAGAACATGTTTGACTTCAAGCTTTTAGATTCAGGAGGAAATCCCATATACTCCTATGTGATTTCCTCCTCAATTTATCAATTACTGCTGTAACTTTTTGAGTTTTCCCGATATTTCACTGGTCTTTTTATATGACTTGCCCTATAGTATTGATTATTAAATCATGACAAAAATTCTTTGCTGTAGTTCGCACATGCGCAATTAAAATTTATTTCATACAAATACCCATATCTAATCAAATATTCAACATATTAATATTTTAATTGCAATATACTATTTCTATAACGTTTTGTCAAGTTTTTGGAAAGTGGTGTTAAATTCGGCTGAAAACTCTGCATGCTATAAAAGAAAAACCTTTTGAATTTTTCACAGAAACGTTGACAACTTCTCGAATATACGTGCTATGTTTACACAAATGCACACAAATGTTGAACAGGACCTACATAGTCATTTGCTGCAGTGACAGACCCTTTATAGCATTTTCTGTTACTTGGGTGATCAAAAATATTATTTTATCATTTATAAACATGAAGTCAAACATGTTCTTTACATCCTCAAAGTTTAAGGACATTTCGGGAATTTTCTCACGAGTTTCAGTAGATATTCGATGAAACGTCTGAAATTGGTCACTGCCCCGTAATTTCTGGACACCAGTGTATAGAAACCGTTGAATATCTGGACAGTTTTCTGTTGATTTTCAACAGTTTATCTAATATTTGTTTTATATAACAGATATAAGCGACAGTCCCCGGAAAGAGAAAATAATTTCTAAAGAAACTTTTCGAGAAAAACACTTTAATAATTTCTAAAATTCTCAATTCCTTTCCCCAGACATCACCAACTTTTATTATAAATACCAAAAAAGTTAGTTTAAGATGTAAACTGTTAAAAATCTGCTACAAACTGTCCAGTTATTCAATTGTTTTTATAGATAATGGTCATCTGATCATAATATAAAGCGTTCCCATTGGGCAGAATAGAAATTAATTACGTTTATGTAACCCATTTTTATAAAAACGGTCGAATGACTGGACAGTTTCCCGCAGATTTTGAACAGTGTATGTTTTACATTTGTTCTTTTTTCTTTTTCTTTTTTCTTCCCTTTTTGTGCATTTTTAATTTTACAACGTCTATTGTTTTTTTTTCTAATTTTAAAGTTACTATCTTTAATTACTAATAAATTATTTTGTAGAAAATATAGAGATTTATGGCAAATTGTTTTTAAAAGAAAAATCTTCAATACTACTCAATCCGTCAAAACATGAAAATTTATTAAAATATAGATAAAATGCTTAACTGATACAAAGAGGAACACAAAAGGCTTAAAAATTTTTTTTTAGTGATCGACATATGTTTCAGCGCTCATATACGGCGCCATTTTCAAGATAATATAACGATAAACAAAAATATTCTGGCAAATTTTTGAAAATAAACTTGAAAACATAAATCACGAGATCATATATGTAAAAAAGCAGGTGCTTGAAATAGTCAAGGTCAAACCGGGCGGGGAGGCTTACCTCTCAGCTTAAGCTCAACTAGCCCCGCCCAGCTTGAAACAGTCAACTGTAAACGTGAAAATTAATAGTTCCTTATTGCTATTATAAAACTTAAAAGTACTTCCTGCCAAATTTTTGGTAATTCAAATGAGGGGAATTCATTGCAAATGCTCACGTTGCGCATATAGATTTCTATTGATTCACGGATTTTGGGAAATAAAGTCTTGATGGATAAATTATTTTACTATTTTTAAAATCAATTTTTAATATCTCGGTTCTATGTAGTTTTGCCAGTGCTGTAGTACTTATGTTATATTTGATATCTGTCATATGTTCTTTTAATCTTGTTTTAAATTTTCTAATGGTCATTCCTGTATAATATTGCAACGTTCCATCTGCTCTAGTGAACGGAATTTCATAAACACCTGATAGTTGATATGACTCTATTGGGTCTATTTTCTTACAAACTAGGCTTTTTAATTTTATGGATGGTTTTCCGATAGGACATATAATAAATTTGCTAAGTTTATATTTCAATCTTTCAAAGAACCCAGGCAATATTGTAAAGTAGATGACTTTGAGTATTTTTATTGAAGTTTTTCGTCTCCTTCTTCTCCATGCTCGTAAATACTTTATTAATAGTGCTTTCTTTATATCCGTTGTCTATTGCTATCATTACTTTTCACGTTCACAGTTGACTATTTCAAGCACATGCTTTTTTACATATATGATCTCGTGATTTATGTTTTCAAGTTTATTTTCAAAAATTTACGAGAATATTTTTGTTTATTGTTATATATCTTGAAAATGGCGCCGTATATGAGCGCTGAAACATATGTCGATCATTAAAAGGTTTTAAAGGCCTTTTGTGTTTCTCTTTGTATCACGTAAGCATTTTATCTATATTTTAATTATAATTAGTGATCTTATTATGTGATTATGAAAATTTATTTTTTAAATATAAAGTCCCCTTTTCCCGACACTATTACATATAGCTTTTTAATTATAAATTTAAAATAAATTTCATAATATGCTATTGCTCTAAAAATAAATTATATTTCAATAATAAAATATATAATTTATGTGAAATTTTAACCCTTAAATGTGTGATTTCAAATTTAAGAAAATCACCGAGAAAGAGAAATGTTTGCATCTAACATATTCTAAACGGAGTGAAATTTTCTAGACGTAAACATTTTATCACCTTATATCTTTCATCCGCCATCAAATAAATAGCGCATAAAATTTTATTAGGCCATTGCAATGGACAGTTGTGAGACTGTTGTGGTATTTTTTAAGGCTATAGTGGAATATTTCAGATAATAAATATTTGTACATGATTCATAAAATACTTAAATATTAAATAGTAAAAGAACCTGAAACCTCTTTCATAAATAAATATTTAATACTAAAACTACAAAATTAATATAAATAAGCTTAATATTGCTAGAGATCGTAAGAGGTTTTCTAACATAACATTTTAATCTGTTCAAATAATCTCTAAAAATTTGCAGACAATTACTAGTTTATTCATAAGTTACGAAAATTCACGGTCATTTCATCAAGAGGTTTTGAAGCTACCCCGCAATGCAGTACCATAATTTGTATTTTCTGAGATGTAAAAGTTTAACATATATAAATCCATTTATTTTTGTTTTAATGTTTGAAACAAAAACAAGCAGAAGGATAAATTTATCGAAAATCATTTTCATTCCGAACAAAAATGAAAAATTATGTTTGTTAAAAAGCATAGTTTTCAATTTTTATTTTTATTCATATAATAGTAATAAATAGCATTTGAAGTTGAATTGTCCTTTTCTAAATGAAGATAACAAAATAACAAAATTGACTATGCGCACAAACAGATTTACGATTGCATATTTGCGAATTTTATAATAAAACAATATCTCATCATGGTTATTGAAAAACGTAAAAGGATATTTTGGGAAATATCCTTTCAATCATATTAAAGGATATTGCAAACATTTCACTTTCTCGGTGATTTTCTTAAATATAAAATCATGCATTTAAGGATCAATGTAAATGATATCTATTCAATTGCAAATAAGTAAGTCAAATTATACTAGCTTGAATTAAAAATGTTAAACATTACAGTATAGCACAACAATTATTTAAAAATACTTATTTTAACAAAAAATAAATAAAAATTAATGACCATACTCTCAAAAAAATCCGTGAATTGAACAAATTTTTTCGTTGGTTATTTCGTTAAAATACGAAAATTTCCACTTTGTTTTGTCCATTTACCTCTCAAATACAGAAAATGTCCCAATATAACGCAGAAATTATTTGAAATCCTCCAATCTAAAGCTGTATTTTCGACAAATTACAGGGGTGTTCTGGCAACTGTGCTGCTTAGTACTTTTTCACATCAGAAACGGAATTTTTACGTATGTCGTTTCCCCCTCAAAACGCCAAAAATTCGCAAATCAAAGCTCAAAGTTTCTTGAAAGTCTCCTGTAAAAAGAGGGAAATTTCCTCAAATAGCAGAAAGGGTATCTTCCAATCACAGGGATGTTCTGGAAATTTGTTGCGTGTACTTTTTACGTTTTTTGACGAAATTTTTTTGAGACTGCAAAATCTATTTGTATTATTTTTTGTATCATGTGATCCTTGTTTTAACAATATTTTGTAACTCTGTCTAATGATAATTTTCATGAATTTCAAATATTTTAAACGTTTTTTCAGCAAGCATAAACGTCCGTTTTCCCATGCTCTATTTTTTATCCTTTATACAAATGAAAAATCCGATAAACTGTTTGCAGGATTATAGTATATTTAGTGGTTATTTAATATAAAAGAATATCTATATTATAAAGCAAAAACATGTCCGCGAATAACGCTGACGTCATATTCACGGTGGCAACACCTGACCAATAAATTTCGGTTTACTGAAAATTTTGTAGCTGCTAGACATCGCACAATTTCAATTGTTACAGCGTTGAATAAGGAAAGAAATTTGTTTTTTCAAATGCAATTTTTTTGTAAACAGCATCCCAGAGTACTGATTTTTTTGGTTTTACAAATAATTTTTAAGCATGTTTTTTCTTTTAAATAATATCAATCGCATGTAGCCCTATTACAAACAATTAACCCATTTGTATTTAAAGCAATATAAATAGTTCAGCATTTTTTTTCCTACTAATATCCCATAACGAAATTAAAAATAACTTCATAAATAAATAATAGTTCATAAAAATAACTTCATAAATAAATAAATAAATAATAAAATAAAATAAATAAAACACAAATTTAACAGACATGTAATCGCAGTACTTGATTAAACCTCTGAAATTATCATAATAAAAAGGCTGCTCTAATTGCGAAATATTTGGTGATTTCTTCGGCTATTGGCATGCGGCTAATCAGAAAGTATCGCTTTTGATAAATTTCGAAACTTTATTTGAATGCATAATTGATATTTTTCATATAAAAATACTTTTTGGTATTGTTATAGTGGGCAATGTAAATAAATATATTAAATGTAAAAAATCTATTAGTTTTCAATTAAAAAATTCCCCTATATTTCACCTATATTCCATAATCCAGGAGCTCGGTTATGGAAATTTTACACAATGATTTTGAAAATATTATGTCTCGTGGTCTGTATTTCAGGAAAAAGGAAAGCAATTATCAAAAAAAGATATTCCGTTTTATGAAAGAAAACATCATATATTTAATGTGTTAACAGAAATACACAATAAAATAACCATTGAAATAAATATAACTGGTAAGTAAATATTTCAAAGTTATTTAACAACTTTTATTTTATAGGTTCAACGATTTAAGAAAACCCCGATTTAAGGATGACTTTTAAGTTAGCTTTTGAAATTGTTTGCATGTCCATATGTTATTAGACAAAGAATAATCAATTATACCACAAATTAAAGAATAAAGTTTTATTATTTTATTCTATTCCTGTTCAATATTAAATTCTGTATACAGTATATTGCAGGACCAATTATGGTATTTATTTCGAAACAATTTATTCTAAAAAGGCATATTTTGAAAACGTTATTTAAATTTGCTATTGAACAATTTTAAACAAATGGATGTTATGAAATGCTTACAACAAGCTGAAAATTTCCTGAAAGCGGACTTGTTTGAAAACATATTAGCTGTAAAATTTGTAAGCTCATTGAATATTAAATTATATATTTAACTGAAAGCTTTATATTTTAGTTTGGTAATCCTCTTATTTTCGCATTATGCAGCTATCATTCATAAGTTTATCAAATATTCCGTTTCATGGTAGGTTTCTAAAAGTATGTCTGTATATATAAGTTATGGTTGATGACGCTATGTGACGTCAGAATGTTTAACGTCTGTGTATTCAACTTAAAGTGAATACAGTGCTTTAACCTCGGCATTCGTAATAAGAGATCGCAATTCAAAAACAGTTTTAACTTATTTGATAAAGCTTTAACTTATGAATAAATTAATAGCTATACATGTGACGGAATGAAAATAATTTTTCTCCCTTGTTATGTATGAGACTGTATGGTTAAAATGTGGTTATTAGGTAGGACATATTTGCATTTAAATATTTTATATTTCATTTATTATTTTAATTTAATAAATTGTATATACAGTACAAAGCAGAAAAAATCCTTTTCATTGTAAAATCAAATATTTTAAATAGATATTACAATAAACACTTTCTTTTTTATATAAAACATTCTTTAGAAAGCAATATAATGACAGCGTATAATAATATTATTTTCGTAAATATGGGTTTCATCTTTTAAAGATATAATTATACTCAAAATATCCTTGGAAGAAAAACTTGAAACATATTCCATACTTTGAGAATGAAGTATTAGTTACAGGAACGAGACTACCCTAAAATCAGAAATATCCTTTCCTTAAAACATATTATCGAGTGATGAATGGGTTTGAATAGGATGAAGACATTTAGCCAAAAGCTGGATCAAGATGGGAAAGAATTTTGCAATTTAAGTTTATTTTTTTAAAGATGTAATTATACTCGAAATATTGTTGAAAAAAAACCCTGAAATATATTCCATGATATTTGAGAATGCAGTATTAGGTACAAGAAAAAAGGCTAGTCTGAAATCAGGAATATCTCTTCCTTAGAACATATTATCGAGTGATGAATATGTTCGAATAGGAAGCCAAAAGCAAGCGCGATGGTAGAGAATTTCGCAACTAGGTTACTTCTTTTAAAGATATAATTCCGCTCAAAACATCACTGAAAAAAAACTGAAACATATTTCATAGTCTTTGAGAATGCAGTATTAGGTACAGGAATGAAACTTAACATGAAATCAGGAATATCCCTTCCTTTGAACATATTATCGAGGGATGAATGGGTTTGAATGGGATGAAGGCATTTAGCCAAAAGTTGGATCACGATGGGAGAGAATTTTGCAATTTAGGTTTTATGGTGTTTAGTGTCTAATATAAGTACTAGATGGCAGCACCACATCCGGTTATTCTGTCACCTATCGGTAAAAACTTTGTTTACTGTAAAAATGTATGTGTTGTATTTCGTTAGTGTTCGATGTACGTGTTTGTGATAGTATGTAAATTAAAGTTCTTTAAAGTCCACCTCGACTAATTAATAATTATGCTGATTCATTTACTTTACTTTAAGTATATAATATAGAATATTATGGCGACGATGAAAATCAAGTTTCTTACCGGAATTCAAATTACAAGAAATTCCACCTGATTCGCAAAATGGCGAAACTTCGTGTTTTGCATCTACAAGAGAATATGCTGTATTAATATTTTGAATGCGTACATCATTTCGAGGGTGGTAAGTGCTGACATTGTTTTTCTTCTCTGCAATAAATAAAAGTTCGTAATGTTTGCTAATTTTAAGGAATACAATGATTCCATTGAAACTTTTCAATCGTATGTTAAGAGGTTGGAACAAAGTTTTTTATTACATGATGTTGAAGAAAAAAAAAGGTACCCGCCATTATTTCATGTATGGGGCCTAAATTGTATAATTTGCTGTCTGATTTAACGTTTCCTAAAAATCCGGAAGCATTAAAATATGAGGAAATAGTTGAAATTCTGTTAAAGCACTTAAGCCCCGCCCCTAATAAATTTTGTTCTAGAATTAAATTCCGTAATTCTTATCAAAATGAGAACGAATCTATACAAGATTTTGTTTCAAAATTAAAGAAGTTAACTACATTCTGTGCTTTTACTGGTGAAACACTTAATGAAAATTTGTTAGAACAATTTTTACGAGGTTTAAAAAATGAAAGTATCCAAAGTAAATTACTCTCACAAATAGATGATTTAACTTTTGAGAAAGCTATTGAAAAAGCAATTATTTTGCAAAATAACGAACATGATATTTCTGAATTGAAAAACAAAAATGTAAATGTTAATAAATTGGCATATTCTAAAAACGTTCAACCGAATAAAATTTCAAATAATTTCCAGAAACCGAAAATAAACAATGTAAATAAGGGGAATTTTGATGTAAATAAAAATAAATTACAATGTTATAGATGTGGAAATCTTTCACATCTTACCAATAAGTGTAAGCATATCAATACTACTTGTAAAATTTGTAAAAAGAGAGGCCACCTTGGTAAAGTATGTAAAAGTAGTTCTCAGAAACAAACAAATGTATTGCAGACGGTTGATATTTTATCCGTGAGTCATGATAAAAGTTCTACACCTATAAAAGTGTGGGTTTTAATTGAAAACAAAGCTAAAGCTGAAATGGAGGTAGACACGGGCTCCGGATTTTCTGTGGTATCTGTAAATAGTTTTCGGAGAATTTTTCCGAATAATAAAATTTTTCCACCAGACGTTCAGTTGAGAACTACAACGGGTGAGGTGTTTACACCTGTGGGGTATGTAACAGTAGATGTTTCTTATGCAAATATTACTAAAAATCTTAAATTGTATTTAATTAAAGAAGATAATTTCCCACTTTTATTTGGCAGAGACTGGGTAGCTGCATTTAATTTGTTTCCTACTAACTTTAAATCTGTGTATGTCAATGAAATTGCAAATTCTACTGATAAATTAAGAGCATTATTAAATGATTTTTCTGATTCATTTTCGGATAAAGTAGGGGAAATAAAAGGTTTTAAAGCAGAACTTTATCTAGAAAAAGGTTCTACGCCCATATTTTGTAAGGCTAGAACAGTCACGTATGCTCTACGTAATGCAGTAAATGATGAAATCCAAAGGTTACAGGATGAGGGTATTATTAAACCTGTCACCAGTAGTAAGTGGGCAACTCCTATAGTTCCAGTGGTAAAACCAAATGGGAAAATACGTTTATGCGGAGATTTTAAAGTTGCAGTAAATTTTTTTTGAAGGTGGGAATATATCCTTAAAATTATTTAAATCAGGCTTACCTTCAGTTACCTGTAGACGAAAAATCACAGGAATTGTTAACTATAAATACTCCGAAGGGTTTATTTCAATTTTTAAAGTTACCAATGGGTCTTACTAGCTCTCCAGCAATTTGGCAAAGATCGATTGAACAAATATTAAGTGGTATTGATGGTGTCACTGTGTTCATTGATCATATTGGTGTTACAGGGGAAACGGATGAAATTCATTTAAAAAGATAAAACAAGTCTTAGAAAGATTACGTGAATATAATATTAGGATAAATAAAGATAAATCAATTTTTCTGGCTGACCATATTACATATTGTGGTTATAAAATTGATAAGCAAGGTATTCATAAAACGCAAGATAAAATTGAAGCTATTGTCAATGCTCCTAGACCAATTAATGTGTCACAAGTTAAAGCTTTTTTAGGCTTAGTCACATATTACTCCAAATTTATCTTCAATTGCTCATCCTTTAAATCAATTGCTTAAGAAGAATGTAAAATTTATTTGGTCTCCTGTTTGTGAACAAGCATTTAAAAATATAAAAAATGAAATTATTTCAGAAAGAGTTCTTACTCATTTCAACCCTAAATTGCCTTTAGTGTTAGCAACAGATGTTTCTCCATATGGTATCTCTGCAGTTCTTTTGCATGTGATGCCAGATAACGTGGAAAAACAAATTGGTTTTGTGTCCAGAACGCTTACTAATGCAGAAAAAATATATAGCCAAGTGGATAAGGAAGCACTAGCTATTATTTTTGGAGTAAAGAATTTTTTTCAATATTTATATGGTAATAGGTTTACTTTATTTACAGATAGCAAACCACTTGTGTCCATATTTTCTCCAAATAAAAGTATCCCTGTTCTTTCAGCTGCTCGGATGCAAAGATATGCATTATACTTACAAGCATTTAAATATGATATTCGGTATAAGAAAACATCCGAACATGGAAATGTCGATGCTCTTTCACGACTTCCATTACGTAGTGAAGATTTACCCCCACAATTAAATTCAAGTAATGTAATTGATGAATCTGAATTTTTTCAAATTAACCAAATTTCTACATTGCCTTTAAACGCCAAATCAATTGCTGTAGCTACAAAATTTGATCCTTTATTACTTCAACTTTTTCATCATCTAATTTCTGGTTTTCCAATTCCTAAAAGTTTACTTTTTGGTGGCAAACAAGAAGAATTTACTCTTCAACATAGTTGTATTTTAAAAGGATGTTGAGTAATTATCCCAGAAGTTTACCGTAATCAAATTTTACGTGGTTTGCACTATGGACATTTTGGTATGGTGAAAATAAAGTCCTTAGCTCGCAGTTTTGTTTGGTGGCCAGGAATTGACCAAGATATTGAAGATCTTGCACGAAATTGCACTACTTGTGTCAATTTAAAAAATAATCCTCCTAAGGTAGATACTCATCATTGGGAATGGCCTACAGCTCCATGGCAAAGAATTCACATAGATTATTTTGGTCCTGTGATGGGTAAAATGCTTTTACTTGTGGTTGATGCTCATAGCAAATGGCCTGAAGTTTTTATTGTCCCTAATACAACTTCAGAACATACAATTACTTGTCTTTCTTCTCTTTTTACCAGATATGGGTATCCTATATCTCTGGTATCTGATAATGCAAAACAATTTACTTCTGAAGAATTTGAGACATTTTTGAAGAATCATGGGGTTAAACATAGGTTTAGTGCTCCATGCCATCCAGCTACAAATGGTCAGGCAGAGAGATATGTACAAATTCTCAAAAGAGGGTTAAAAGCCTTATCTTCTGAAGCTGGTACTTTACAGATGAAAATAAATAACTTTCTTTTACAATATAGAAATATGCCTCATATTACTACGGGGAAAGTCTTGCATCTCTATTTCTAAAACGAAATATAAGAACGAAAATAGATTTGATAATTCCAAGCGTTACAAATTTTGTGCATGATAAAAAAAATGCGAGAAAGGCCAATTATAAAGTAAAAGAATTTCAAATTAACCAGAAAGTGGCTGTAAGAAATTATACTCCAGAAGCCAAGTGGAAAATTGGTCGCATTATTGCAAGAAAGGGCAAGTTGCATTATAGAATTCAAGTTGGTTCGAATATTTGGAAAAGGCATGTTGATCAGATAACTAATGTTGGTTCGAAGATACATCTAACTAATGATTCAAATTCTGAAGAAAGTGGTACAGAAAGTCACAAAAGTTATAATGCAGTTGTTAATCAAAGTGATTCTCAGCTAATGCCTCCTAGTATCCCAGATCTTCGACCAGCTGACTCTGTTGTTCCATCTACTCCAGATCTTCAACCAGCTGACTCTGTTGTCCCATCTACTCCAAATCCTCAAGCAGATGATTGTGTTGTCACAGCTCCTCCAAATCCTAAACCAGATGACTTTGTCCTCCCAAATACTCCAAGTCCTGCTCCAGTAGACTCTAAAGTGAAATCCATGGTGCCCAATACTTCTAGTGATCATGCTACAGATACTTTAAATACTAATTCTTCTTCTTCCCTACAGGTACCTAGAAGATCCACCAGGAAAAGAAAAGCTCCCACCATGTTTCCAAATTAAGGAGGGAAGACTTATGGTGTTTAGTGTCTAATATAAGTACTAGATGGCAGCACCACAGCCGGTTATTCTGTCACCTATCGGTAAAAACTTTGTTTACTGCAAAAATGTATCTGTTGTATTTCGTTAGTGTTCGATGTACGTGTTTGTGATAGTATGTAAATTAAAGTTCTTTAAAGTCCACCTCGACTAATTAATAATGATGCTCCATTTACTTTACTTTAAGTATATAATATATAATAGGTTTCTTCTTTTAAATATATAATTATACCCAAATTATCATTGAAAAAATTCGAAACAATTTCCATGATCTTTGAGAATACTGTATTAGGTACAAGAAAAAAGGCTAATCTTAAATCAGGAAGAACCTTTTATCCTTAGAACATATTATCGAGTGATGAATGTGTTTGAATAGTATGAAAGCATTTAGCCAAAAGCTGGATCACGATAAAAGAAAAATTGATGGACAATGTCTATCTCAATTAAAATTTACCATTCAAAATAAAATTTGAAAAATATTTCAAAAGTTGCAAATTCAAGGATACATTTTTTGTTTCCTAATGGAGTTTTGGTAGAATTTTCAAAGATGCTGATTTAGTTATAAGCAATATTTTACTTCTAAGCAATGATAATTTAAATAATTTACCGCTAATGACAGATAAATTTGTTTTATGAACCCTTCAACACAAATTTATTCTGCGAACGCAGATACTTATGTTATGAGTAATGTACTTGGAAAAATTTAGCAAATTAGAGCAAACTTAGGCCCTAAATAATTAAAAGCAATTTAGAAGTGAATTTCGGCAGTCTGGTTTAAAATGAAATAAGAGTCGAAGTCATTCGAAAGAATTATTTAACAACGATGAGAAATGATTCCTAACAATTTAAGTTCGTTCGTGTTATTCTAATGCAACAGTAGTACTAGCCAATGGAAAAACCGTGTAGCTGGAGCGCATCAGAAAACTTTGACCAGCAGTAGTTTTAGTGGCAAGTTCTGATGCTGAATAATTTAAAGAGTGTCATAACTACCGTTTAATTGTAAAAGATAAAACGACCTGTTTACGCTCCTCCTATTGTCTCAATGCACAAAATTTACTGCCAACTACTCAGATATCTTGGAAATATTAATTAGTGTAATCAAAGAATTCAGAAAGGATCAGGGTCCATAAGCCGTGTTTTTGTCCCATGAAATAAGACTAAACTCGATTTTGTTATACTGACTTACTTATTATGAATTATTTATGAATTATTTATATGAGCGCAATTGTGCAACACTTTCTTCTTTACATATTTTATAAAATACATCAAAATGTACAATATATGTAAAAATAAAAGTGTTGCAAAGCTGCGCTCATAGTAAAATATTAAAAAATATATTAAAAATTGAGGCAACATTAGGAGAAATTGCGTATTTTTCATCAAAAACTACGAATAATACGAACTTTGAGCTTGTGTAAGTTATATAAATCCGAACAAAATGCAAAAAATACTGTTGAAATCGTACAGGATAAACCTTCTAATATTAAAAAAGTGAAATAATTAAGTCAGTGTAAAAAAATCGAATTTTAGTCTTATTTCATGGGCCAAAAACACGGCTTATGGACCCTGATCCTTTGCGGGTGAGGATACTCAGATCTTCATAGCTTATTTTGTCTTAATAATGCACATAATTTACAAAAAATTAATTTTCCGACAAAAATTTACTATCCACAAAGGTTTATTACTTTAATTACTTGCAACAGTAACCATTATTGATTTTGATATAAAGCTTCCTCTATTATCTATGGATAAAAGTTCTAGAAAACATTTTCCGAACACCGCATCATTCATTTAGCAGAACTGTTTAACCCCATTCAGAGGCACTGAGCATGGTGGTGCATGTTACAGAAAGCAGCGGGGTTCAAACACGACGGCTGCCAAACTTCCCGACTTTGGAGCACCATTATTTGCAAATAGAAATATTCCTGTTATTTAAGACAAAAATTCTGTGATTAAATAAGACGAATATTATTATTTGAAAATAGTGCTATTCAAACAACGGGAGGATTGCTAACCATGAAATACCTAAAAGTGCCGCTCTGGTTTCCCTAAAAAATGCCTCGTACTCTAATCTTTCCGATGATAAATGGCTGTTTGGTCTTAATTTTGTAGAATAAATTACCCTTTAACGAGTGCATATAATGCGTTTGCAACGCACATTTGGATAGCAAGCATTGACCTCGAATAATACAACACCAAAAGGATCTGTATTATGGTATAATTTAGGTAAGACACTAGCAGTCTTATAATAAACATGAAAATCACAATTTGAACCATTAACAAATACGAGGAAAATATGAATCTAGAATAAAATTAATTTTATTTTACCTCTGATGAGATTTTTTTTTTATTTTAACTTGTTCAAAAATTATTATCTTTTAGTTACAAGAATTTATATTTCTGATAAACATAAGCTTCTGATAACATTTTCAAAATAATTACGAATACCTTATATTAAAAAAATAATAATAATAAAAATAAAAAAATCCGCGAAAGTATATATTTCAAAAATAATATCCTAATGTAATTTTATAATTTAACATATAAATTAAAAATTTAAATTTAAACTATATTTTGTTCATACAAAACAGCACAGAATTATGATAAAGATAAATTTAATTTATTTTATTTTATGACATTCAATTATTTATGCAGATATGGCTGGAAAAATATTGTAACGTATTTTGCTTGTGATGCACGTTTAATTAAATATACTCAGTATTCATTAAATTATTTTGATGCTTTCGACAATGCATTAAGTTATACAAATTACCCAAAACATAACATTTTCATTTTTCAATAAATTGAGTAAATTTTCTTCCCGCTAAACTGTATTTTGCTTTCATCTTTCATCCATTTTTAAATATATTACAGTTTATTCTTACTTATTTTTCATTAGAATTTATTAATTTAATAATGTTAAAACTGAAATGTTGACAATCGTTGTCAAATTCTTGTACCGTTAAATAGGTTGACGTTGTAAGTCTAGGAACTTAGTTTTAATACAATTTTACTTCAAGTTAAGTTAAAAAAAAATATGCTATTTTTATACATTGGCGAGCGTTTTCTTTTTTATTAGTAAATGCCACTTTTGGGCGTTACGCCTATATGTTACGTTATTTAACAAAAACGTCTGCTTATATTACAAATGAATACATAATAATAATGATACTGTTTGGAATCGATGTATGTATTTGCATTGTACGCGATTGAGAAATACGAATATTTTGTATGTTTTTGAGAAATAATGTAACATTTAAAATGCAAAAGTTATGCCCGTAGACAGAGTTACATGTATCCGAAAGACGTGAATTCACGTCAGAAAACAAGAATATGCAAAAATATCAATATGGGACATCTTAGGTTACACTTAAAAATTTTTGGAACAGATGTGTTACACTCACGCACAGATGTTTGGCAACTTTTTGATTGGCGCGATTTCCAAACCCGCGCCAAACGAATAACTTAATACAATAGCCAAGTTACCATTAAAGGAAAAAATCTTCAAAATTTGGTGATATCTTTCCTTTTTGTAACAGATTTAAAAAAAAAAAAAATCTGTGCGTGAATGTAAGACATCATAGCCAAAATTTTAATAATAAATAAATCAATAAACCACTTACAAAGTCATAGAAGCCCTAGCAATGACTAACACAGCATTGCTGTTTCTCGGAGCAGTTTCCGTTAGGAAATATTCTGGTGATCAATTACATTTATCTTTAAACAGCTGTTTTTATTAATCCAAGCATTTGTTAGATATTGAATACATCTAAACTGTAAATCTATTAAATATATGCAGCTTAAAGCTGGTTATCATTCCAAAAAACCTACTTTAAACCAGTTTACTTAACTTTTCTCTCTAAATCACTTTGAAAACGAGAACGAAAAATCATGTGTCAAGCGTAGATTATGAAACACTTTCCAAAACTCCAAAAAGACTCCAATGCTTTAACAAAGATTTACCGATAAATAAGGTGAAAGTTGATGTCTAAATAAACAATTTGGAAAATTTAAAAACACAATTTCAGCAATTACCATTAATAGTCGGAAAACTATCTGAATTCTTTTGTGAAGACCTGTATATGATCTATAGATTTGTATATATACTACATAGTATGCTAAAAGTTAGTTCAGTTAGGAAACGCATAGCGCAGTTAAAAAATCCTATTCAACAATTTCCGTCAATAAATCGAAATGTATTCAATATCTTTTGTGCTGCTCTGTATATGATCTACAGTATTTATACACACCAAGTAATATGTAAAAAATTAGTTTAATTTAAAAACGCGTACCACAACTGAAAACGCACTACCAACAACTGCTGCTCATAGACAGTACTGCAACCGAAAAATTTGTGTGTCCCTGTAAATAAACGATGGATGCCATGCCCACCATATTCTATAGTAAGCTCATTGTAGTGCACCTCAGTGATATATATCAATTTAAAAATGTTTAGAATAGTGTAACATCATTAAAATACACCGCAAACGATTTTTCCCCCATAGATCGTAATGTAAAGGAATTATTTTGAATGTCCTTGTAAATGAACTATAAATGCTACACACTTCATTTTCAATACCAAACACGCCAGTGTAAACCTCAATAACATATATCAATTGCATGACAAACAGAGTATATTTACGCGATAAGAGCACGGACATACAGACAGACAAACCGAATTTCATAAACACTTTTCTACTATGTTAGAAAGTGTTTAAAAAAAGGGAAAATTTGATTCTTTCTTGAGACTCTATATACCTTCATGCATACTAGTACCACATTTAACTCCCAATTTCAGCACTTGAATCATGATAAAAGTGTTTTTATTTTGTTACTTATATTTTAAATTATTTATTAAATATTTTATTACTTTGTTTTTTTGTACAAAATATGGATATAAACAAAATAATCCAAAAATTCTTTCTTGAGACTCTATACACTTTCATTCATACTAGTACCATTACATTTAACTCCCAATTTCAGCACTTGAATCATGATAAAAGTGTTTTTATTTTGTTACTTATATTTTAAATTATTTATTAAATATTTTATTACTTTGGTTTTTTGTACAAAATATGGATATAAACAAAATAATCCAAAAATTCTTTCTTGAGACTCTATACACTTTCATTCATACTAGTACCATTATATTTAACTCCCAATTTCAGCACTTGAATCATGATAAAAGTGTTTTTATTTTGTTACTTATATTTTAAATTATTTATTAAATATTTTATTACTTTGGTTTTTTGTACAAAATATGGATATAAACAAAATAATCCAAAAATTCTTTCTTGAGACTCTATACACTTTCATTCATACTAGTACCATTACATTTAACTCCCAATTTCAGCACTTGAATCATGATAAAAGTGTTTTTATTTTGTTAGTTATATTTTAAATTATTTATTAAATATTTTATTACTTTGGTTTTTTGTACAAAATATGGATATAAACAAAATAATCCAAAAATTCTTTCTTGAGACTCTATACACTTTCATTCATACTAGTACCATTACATTTAACTCCCAATTTCAGCACTTGAATCATGATAAAAGTGTTTTTATTTTGTTACTTATATTTTAAATTATTTATTAAATATTTTATTACTTTGGTTTTTTGTACAAAATATGGATATAAACAAAATAATCCAAAAATTCTTTCTTGAGACTCTATACACTTTCATTCATACTAGTACCATTACATTTAACTCCCAATTTCAGCACTTGAATCATGATAAAAGTGTTTTTATTTTGTTACTTATATTTTAAATTATTTATTAAATATTTTATTACTTTGGTTTTTTGTACAAAATATGGATATAAACAAAATAATCCAAAAATTCTTTCTTGAGACTCTATACACTTTCATTCATACTGGTACCATTACATTTAACTCCCAATTTCAGCACTTGAATCCTGATAAAAGTGTTTTTCTTTATTAATTATATTTTAAATTATTTATTAAATATTGTATTATTTCGGTTTTTTGTACAAAGTGTGATATAAGCAAAATAATCCAAAAATTCTTTCTTGAGACTCTATATACTTTCATTCATACTGGTACTATCACATTTAACTCCCAATTTTAGCACTTTAATTATGATAAAAGTGTTTTTACTTTATTACTTATATTTTAAATTATTTATTAAATATTTTATTATTTCGTTTTTTTTTTGTACAAAGTGGGAATATAAGAAAAATAATCCAAAAGTTCCAGCGTGCAATGTATACTAATCCTTAATTTTAATCTTAATTATTAGCGTAAAACAAAACCAATTTTAAATAGAAAGTTTCAACATATATGAAAAGCTAGAATGAAACATACGGTTAATCAAAGTTCAGTCAGTGAGAAGATAGAGAGAAAAGTGGAAGGAGGGAAAAAGTTGAAAACAGATAGAGAGAAAATGGGAAGGAAGAAGAAAAATGAAGAGAGATAGACAGAGAAAAATTTTACCAAAAAATAGACACTAGAAAATTCAAATCTGTTTTTTCGTCGAGGGATTTCAGTTCAGCGCCAAAGCGCCACATTTAATGGTCAATCTTACGTATTCGGGTCAATAGCAAAATGCCCTATTTGAACAAATGTGATTTGGCACAAAAGAGTTATTTAAAATTTTCAGTGATGTAGACATCCATTTTAAAGAAAATTGCAGCAATGATGCTTGGAAAGGTTCTCTATTACTGAATATTATTTTTTTAAAAGAAAGAAAGAACTTTTTAATTTGCTCTGGGTAAACAATTGCCATTTGTGGCAACTCATCTGTCATTCGATGCTTTTAGCAGAAAACTGTTCATTGTTAAGATAGATTTTTGAAAACGTCATGCATGAAAATTATTTAAAAAGCCATAAAAAGTCACGATATTGAGCTACAAATTTCATTCAAAAAGTACAATTTTTTGCGATGTAAAAATTGAAATTTCCTTGTGTATAAAAGTGGTGTAAGAGAATGAAAGCGAAAGCCATATTGCCGGTCGTTGCCACCTTCGTTATATATTAAAAAAATAATAATAATGATTTTTCCCAGTCGTCCAAAAGTGAAGTATGATTTTTTTTGAGAATGACAGATAAGTTCACAGTGTAAAAAATATGACTTTGTCACTAATTATTTGAGAAGTCAATTTTCAACAGAAGTTAATAAATTTATTGATATAAATCTCTAACTTTCAGAACTCATTTATTTTTCATTCGGAAAAATGCTATAGAATTAATGAATTAATTAAAAGCTCACTTTTAAAATATGTTTATTTTCGCTGTGACTTTTTAAATTAAAGTTGAAAACTATTTGCTGTTTAAGTACTTTTTAGAAGAAATTCCGATTATTATAAGATCAGTGCCAATACAAATGTTTTCCGTACTTTAAAAAGACGAAAGAGAGCAGGAGTAACTTGGACGTCGCATAGAAGTTCTTGAAATATTGAGCAAATGTTTTGATATCTGATATTAAATAAAACGGAGATTACTAAACTAAATAGTGGTTACAAAGACTCATAGCATTTTGATAATCTAATGCAAAACTGAAATGACCTCTCCTCTATAGGTTTAATGTTAAAAACATAATATAATGCAACAAATTAAACAATATTAAAGTTCCCTTACCTGTTGATTATAATGTTTTAAGCAAGAGATGTAACAATTTAATTTCGAAATAATGTTTCATTTTTCAATCAGCAATTTCAAAAGCCCACATAAATAATCACATACTTTCACATATTTTTTTCTTACCTAAAACAAACAATGCTAGAATTAGTAAAATTGGAAAGAAAATTGAGTAAAAAATTTATTGAAAAATCTAAAAACCACTATTCATATTAACATGAACATTACACTTATAAAAATTATCAGCAAACAACTGTGTGATAAACATCTTGGAATATATTGTACACTTTTTTAACCTAATGATTCTAATATCATTTACTAAAAATAAAAAGTTTAACATTGAAATCGTATTGAAGCACTGCAAAATTACTATCAATATTATAAAGGAGAAACGTCTCTGTGCGTAACGCTGACGTCATTTTGCGAATAGCAACACTTGAGGATGAAATTTCGGTTTTGCGATTTTTGCTACTGCAATTTTAAATTTCTAAACATCGCATATATTCAATTTTTACACCGTTATATAGAAAATAAAACTACTTTCAAATGCAATTTGTTTGAAAACTGTATCGCAATTTACTCATTTATTATAGCATTTAAATTAAATTTCAAGCATGATTTCTTTTTTTTTTTAATCTATCCTACCGCTTGCAGACGATTACAAAATATTAATCCGTTTGCACTTTAAACAATATAAAAAGTTCAGCATTTGTTTCCAGTTTTAGTCATTGTACTAGTCATTTTGTGCCACCGTAATACTTACCCATCATAGATATGCATAATATAAAATATGAAAATAAAACATGTGTAAACTATTTATAAAATGAATTGCAATTCGAATAAATTCGTGGCTTGAGGACGTCATAAACTTTAAATGCTCTATTACCGAATTGCGTATAAGAAATATCCTTGTAACTCCAAAACTGATAATCATATTAACTAAGAGTTTACTGAGTTGGAATAAATGTCTCATTTCTAATTAAAATGTATCTTTGAATTGAAATTTGAGTGAAATACAGCGTCAGGAAAAATCGAAGAGTGTGGAAAATAGGATTACAAATATCTCGGTAACTCATTATCCGATCGACTTCATTCTTTATGCAAAATTTATGTCTTTTTATTGTCTTTTATATTCACTCCTTAAAATAAACAATTTCGAAAATTTTTATGTACCTTTTATCAGAACGATTATTTCGAGAGTCCGAAAAAAATAGTTCTGGATAATCGAGATTACTGAAATTCAATAAGCTTCTTCCCATTATTACATACTAAGTAAATACCACATTTCAAGTCTCTATCTCAATTTGTTCTGGAGATTGAGTGTTTACAAACCCACAGACAGCTTTTTTTTTTTTTTTTTTTTTTTTTCTAAAAATATGTTTTTCGTAATCTTCAGTGCCTGAAACGTGTAAATCCGTCAATTTTTTTTTTCAATTTTCAGACGATTACAAGACTTACCCTATACTAAATATGACGTGTAAGTAATAGACATTTATTTGAAAGCATAGTACAAAAACGCGTAAGGAAAACTCACATTTGTTTTAAACAAAGAAAGCTGTAATTTTTGGTTGTTTTGATTTCAATACTGTTAATTTCGCAGTTTAACAAGAAATGCAGAATTATTTAATAAAATCACTTATTATCCTTAAAGTGTAAATGTATATGCTTAAAGTGATAACAATATACACAAAGGCTTATAAATACCTTTTAATAAATAGATCAACAAGTTTCTTACGCTCATTCGGCGACATTTCCATGATCACTAATGATAAAGAAATAAACTAATTTCGCAAACTTTTTGTGAAAAGAACTTATTAAACAAAACAAAGAATGAGGTGGAGGCATTCCGGTTTGAAAGATAAACAAGGAATCAGTTAAGGAAAATTGATTCCACTTGGTTTTGACGCTTTTTCTGAAACATTTCTGAAAAATTCGTTATATGGAGATAGATTTTTTGCTATATGGTGATTATTTTTAATGAAATCGTGGGGAAAAAGGTGACCGTTCCTAAAATTTCGTTACATAAATTTGTTATATGAAAGTTCGTCATAGAGAGTCTGTATTGTATTAATATTTTTTGTCTGTTTGTCTGGAATAGGTTCGGGAACGGTTGCATAACAAACACTAAACTTATCAGATGCAGATAGAGAATGTTTCTACCTATAATCTGCAGTTTGTCTCATCCCGATTTCTAAAGTAGTTTTTTTTAAAACGGGAAAAATCGGGAGAATCAATCAATCAAACCATCTTTCAATACTGAAATACCCGGGAACTAACTGATCAATTAAAAGGAATCCTACGGCGATTGGGAAATGTAATTAAGGTTTATAAATGATAATTCTGTCTACAATCTGCAATTTGTCGCATTCCGATGCCTAAATTAGTTTTTTTGAAAACCAAGGGAATTTATCAATCAACCAATCTTTCAGTGCTCAAAAGCTTGAGTACTAATTGATCATTTTTAACTCACCAATGCTCATTGTCACCTCCAGCAAGTAAAGGTAACTAGAGTCCTTGGCGGCAAATTTAGAATTTTACAGCTCATTTGATTTGTATTATTGAATTTAGTAAGTTATGCCTCGCATATCTGCTATTGAGTTTTAATACCGACAGGGGGTCTGATCAAAGTTCAAAATTTCGTTCATTTAACAACAGTTGCCGTCAAAGAAATAAGTATGATTTAAGTTTACTTATGATTCTTACACTGACATACATTGGTGGTAACTACTATATGATATATTATTACGGTTATTATAAGATATTGTAACCACAGATAAATTGTTGGTATGCTATTTGACAGACAGGTTTTTGCAAGTTATGAAGTCTTCGACAAGTTTTGTTCATTCCTTTTCCCAAGTTACGAGCAAAATTATTTGCGTCCACACATGGCCGGTTCTTTTTCCAGTTTTTCAGTCACTTCGTATTTTGCGGAACTTCTGCGTACGGCTACATGCGAAGGGGTTTTCTACAACTGTTTTATTTTTGGCAACTTATATTATTCAAGTATGAATTTGCCAATGAAAATTACGTCACTCCTAGAGAGTACTGTTTTAAAATGCAAGAAAGGATGCAGACTTGTTTTGAGTGCGTCGTTGAGTCAGCCGAAGAAGTTTTTGCTAGTTGTGCTCACTGCGGGAAAGATTTTTGTTTTACACACTTCGTCGGAAAGAACAACGTGTCAAAAATTGAAGCCCAAATACCTTAATTAATCTTATATCATGCTTATTCTTTGACAGCAACTGTTTTTGAATAAATGAAATTTTGAACTTTGACCCTGTCCCCTGTCATTCTTAGAACTCAATAGCAGATATGCAAGGTGTCAAATTACTAAGCTCAATGAGACGAATCGAATGAGCTATAAAAATCTAAATTCGCCACCAAGGACTCTGGAACCTTCACTTGCAAGTCATACGTCTTGAAAGTACCTCCTAGGCTTAAATTCTAAGTGAATACGTACACCGCCATGTACACTAATAGCACCTGGTCCATGTAAAATTCGTCGTGGGTGCTAAGTCCTCGAAAATCCCTTTGGAGTATACCTCTGGAGGTACCTAGTCAGATAAAGGTCTCGTCACCTGATCAAGACTCTAAATTACGAGATCGATTCCTTTCTGTTTTTTAATGTTTGCTTTTTTTAGGTCTGCCAATTCAACAATGTTAAATAGAAACCATGAACCAGTAAGCAAAGAAAACTGTGGCAGACCACTAGAAATCACTGCAGCGATTCCAACAAGGATCTTGTCAAGTGGATCACACCATGTTGTGATCAGGCGAATGTCTCCCTGCGTCCAGGTACTAACTAGTAAAGTTAGGCACTCATGCCCGGCAGGTAGGGGCCTGGTTAGCGCTATAAAAAAAGTGAATACGTACAGTGGAGCTTTTATTGGCATCTAGAAAAGTTTACCTAATTACAGAAAAAAGTCCCATATCTCTCGGATTTTCTGATGGAACTATAACCTTTTAAAGTTTTGTACCTGCTCCAAACAAAGAAGGACATGAGTTGGTCTTCTTTTGTTTGGGACAAAAATGTAAAAATAAATAAATAAATAAGTCTCATTTTTTTTTTTGGCTGAATGTTGAATTGCAATTTTTAGTATTTCAAAAGTTTGATTAATTTTTGTTGCTATGAAACGATCTTGAATTTCTGTGTCCCCCGTAGGTAATAGTATGGTGACCAGTACGTGTGATGGAATTATCAGTCCTACACGTACTTTTTACTAAAATATATTTTTATTACTCACTTTTATTGAAAACAATGTAAACAATGTAAACAATACAATACGACCTATCAATTTTAAATATCTATATAAGTATCGGAGGGTTAAGGAATCTTACAGCAATTAAAATATCTAATTAAGATTTATACATGGTAATATTGGTGCAGAAAGTCCAAAACAGATTTTGTGCCATTACACCTCATACAACCAACCAACCTAAATGGTAGTAATTACACTTTTAACTTATGACGTATAGATTTTAATTAAAAAACTGTCTTGGTAAGTATTTTGCCGCTAAATCTCGAAAGATCTTATGAGATAAAAATAAAACACAACGGATTGCTGCGCAGCTAGTATATATTAAAAATCTTATTCAATAAATTCAAATTCAGTGATACATGTGCCAAATTAAAGATAATCACAGTATTGTGATAATCATGAAAATCATTATTTCTATCTTTAAGTATTAAAAAAAAAAAGAAAACAAGCAAAAATATTTTGAATTTTTGTCGGAGAAAAAAATGTTACTTTCTTATTATGTTTTAAAATATTTGTTATATTCATTTTTAATGAGTAAGTTCAAAAATACTTTACAATGGTTTCTACATGTAATGACGATAAGGTTTTATTTCTCTTGTAAAATGAATATTTTGGTTGAAATCATGTCATTATAGAAAAAGAGCTTAAACCAAGATAAGTTAACATCATGTTTTTTTAATGACCTTTTTTCTTAGTTTTTATTTAATGGCATTGTTAGTTTAGTTTAATCATATATTACGTACAATTTTAATCAGTGGAATTTTACTCATAAAGGCAGACGCTCTGGTTATACAGCTTAGAAATACTGAATCGTCTAAACTAAAGACTAAACTCGAGTCAGTATCAGACAAATGATTCCGCATGAAGATTAATTTATTCAGAAGTAGTTAAAACTTTATCCATTAATTTTAATTCGATGATATATGGGCCAAATAACGAAAAATGATAAATTTATTCATAAGTAATTAAAACTTTAATGGAAACTGTCCTAAAATAACATACACCAAAGAAAAATGTTAATACAACTTTTTCTATTCATACAACGTTTTTCTCATGACCTTTATTTTTTACAAACTAACTTTGCGAAGTATGCAGAATGCAATGGTGCCTTTTAAAAAGTAACAAATAAAGTCACAACACCATAATAACGAGTTATATAAAATGCTGAACTATGCCATTTTATCTACAGTGCTGTCCTAAAATGACACACCCATAATTTGCTATTAATTTTACTTGCATACATCATAAATAAATTGTTTTGCACACCAAGAAACACCCGCACATTCACCATTCGCCCACTTTGAACACTTAACACACTTTATCCACTTTTTATGCACTTCTGCTTCGGTTCTGTGTGACTGAATAAATCATTGTAATAAAGACAGGCTTCATCCTCATCATCATCATCAGCAGCAGCAGAACGATCCATGTCTTTGTCTTCATCATTGGATGTAAGAAAGCTAATTTTCTTCTTAGCTTGTTGAGCTGAACCTCTTGAATATGAATTATGTTTCTCAGCAGCTTTTGCTTTCGCTTCGGCAATATTAGAACTAATAGTCAGAACTTTTTCATCTTAATGCATCCTCTTTTTAGAGGATGAATCTATCATGAGGTGCACAAGGAAAAGGAGATACATCAAGTTGTCTGATAAATGAAGATGATGAACTTTAAGATGCTGCCAGTTGAAACGATACACATGTCTTCGGAGTATCGGAAACAGGTGTGTTGTTAATGCTACAATTGGAGGAGGTAACATTGAAACTGTGAAAATTGACGGATTAGGTCTATATAGGCTATTATCTGTAGAATTTGTGTTTCTGTAGTTGCTTTCCTTATTTTCCAGTGGACTTCCTGTCCCAACTAAAGCACAGAAAACACGATGAGGAAAAATGTCTGGCGGCATGTCATTTTACATACAGTCACCATAATATATATACAGAGGAAGTATTCGAGATCACATGCATTTATAAATTTTCGCATATACAGAAAAAAATCTGAAACCGAATAAGTACTCACTTTATATTTCAGACTTGTAATCACTGTAAAGAAACAGGCGTGAATTAGCACCATACAATAGTCCCAAGAAATTTCTGAAGAAGGTGTAATCAGTTCCTTTGTAAACAATGAAAAATACAAACTTGAAACCTTCGCAATTAACTGCTTAGCGTTGATAATAGATTTCATATTATAACTGCGTATCGTTAAGTGCTGGCTTCTAGCGACAATATTAAGATACATAAGGAGTGTAATTTTACCTAAGTATATCATTTTGAGACCCTATTCATTAATTACAGTTCGATGATATATGCGCCAAATAAGAAAAACTTATACTCCTAAGAAAAGCAAGAAAGTAATTTTTGTATCATTAAATATGGAAAACTACACATGTAAACAAGAAAAATATTTTTAGAAACAATTTTTGAATTTTTCTTCTGATGCAAAAAGTATATAGATGCATTTTTAAACAATATGTTGAAAATTATTCCACAATAGCTTCTATATCTAATTTTCCATATCTAATTTGTATTTCTTGTATAAAAATAATACATGGATCTTGTAATAAAATTATATAGTTACAAATAAATAAGCTTAATAAATAGCTTAATCTAACATCATACACTGTCAGTTTGTCTATTTTCTTGACTGTTGTTTAATGTAAATTTTGGCTCAATTAATTGAAAGGTATGTATAGTTATGATTAGTCAACTGTTAGTCCATGTCTATATATATCTACAAGATGATTTTATGCCGCATGTACAAATTTCTAGGCAGAGTAGGTTACTCAAAGACGAATCGGAATCCTATAGCAATGCAGGGTCGGAAACGCCATTCTCATGTGCTAGTATACTGAGAAGAGAGAACACGAGTAATATAAGAGTGAATGAAACGGATATTTTGTCATCAACACTAACTTTCGATTGTAATAGAGGTCATATAAGATGTTCAAAATTTCGGCTACCAACTAGAAAACAAGCCTACACACACACCACATGGAATCGGGGACATTTGAATTATATGGGACGTCTCTGACGACCGCAGAAGCTACATTGATGCGTGCGACACTGACCACAGGTTTCTCGTGCACCAGAGCTCTCATGTGATTCAATAATAAAAAAAAAATAGGGTGAATAAAACAGAATTAGGAATACAAAATAGTTTTACAGACGTTTCAGTTCCAACAGCAATGCCCTCTATTGCGTTACGATTGCATTTCCGAACTTACATTGTTATCTCCTTCAGATTCGTGTTTGAGTAACCTACCGTTTCCAGAAGTTTTTACACGAATTATCCAGTATATTTCATGAATACTTCCTGCTGTTTAGTTTTTCTGCGTTTAAAAATATGCAAGTAAGAACAGTACACGTTTGTATTACGGTGAGATACTGAACTTCGAAATATGTATTATTTATTTATTTGTCTAGAATATATCGTATTCATATGATCTGTTTTCTTATTAAATTGTTTAGCACTCTTAAAATAGCTCTTGTACTGATATTATTTATCAAGAATATTTTGAACGATTTGTAAACAGATATTTTAGTTATTTTCTGGTTATTTACATTGTAAATTTATCCTTAGATATATACTTTTCATAATAGCTTTTATATCATAACAATGCAGTTAGCTGCTATTTTCTTTAAAAGATGTATAAAACAGATTCGTGTTTCGCTTCATATTTATTTTAAAATATATTAACAAAAGTTTGAACAAAGAAAAAGCCTAAAAGGTAAAAAGGTGAAGATTATAGGATCGATGTTATAAAATATTCATTATAGAATAGTAAAATAATTGATCATGAATTTTAGTTGAATCTACTGTTCTTTCATTTCAAAAGTTTGTCAATTTAATAAAATACGCATGATTTTACTGGGTTATTTAAAACGGAATATTTTCTCCAAGAATGTGCAGTGGAAAAATACAAAAATCATAAATATTTAAATAGCTCTAAAAAATTTAAACACGTCAAAGGAAACTGCAAATATAGAAAACTTTTATGTTTTTAATAGTCATTAAGATTATTTTTAAAATAAAGTTACAACAAGCTAAAGATTGACGCCAATAACTTTGTGAAAATAGTTTTTATTTTTATTTAAAAAATTTTTAATTCTATAAATTATTTATGACAAGATTATTTGAGTGATATTTTTTTATTTTGTTGTTTTATGTGAATCTATGTATGAGGTGTTTCACTGTGGGGTTACCAGTGTTACCAATTTCTCACATTTCTTTATTTATCGAAAATAGTTACAAGATTTTCTGAATAGTTTTGCTTTATTTGCTGACGGACTTTCCGTGATTAGACATAGCAATCTTTACCATTCGAAAATTCTGAGAAATATTTAAAATAAAATCGTACTACAATGGCAATATTGGTAACTACCTACTGAAACAGACTTTTGTTCTCTGAAATGTGTTTTCAATTTTTAATTACTTTCAACGCTAAAATTATTTCCATGTTCATTTTATGCATTTAGAATATTCGCAATTTACAGCCTAATGAGTGCTGGTGTTAGGTCAGTTGGAGGACTACAGAACACTGGACTACTTAACAAAATCTGGAATGACTCTACTCGGTTTTGAAAACAATGTCGTACTTGTCCAGAAAGTAAAATATAAGATAAATACATTTACAAATAGTGAGCCACTTAAGAATATATATCTAAATATGATTAAGGTACTAGTGAATTCCAAAAGATATATATTATTTTAGTCTAGTTCTGATCTTCATATATCAGAATAAACATTCAACTTTTCAAAATATATTCCTTGAAAAAATGAAAAATTTTAAATGTTACCTCCCTCTATGCTCTAGTAGCGGGTACACTGCAAAAAATAACTGTTGATTTTACAGTATAAAACTGGCACCCCAGCTGCCAGTATTATACCGTAAAATTAACAGTATTAAATAGTAAAATAAGCAGTAATACGCTGCCGCGCAAGCAGTAATACGCTACCGCGCATGCGCGGTAGCGTATTACTGCTTGCGCGGCAGCGTATTACTGCTTATTTTACTATTTAATACTGTTAATTTTACGGTATAATACTGGCAGCTGGGGTGCCAGTTTTATACTGTAAAATCAACAGTTATTTTTTGCAGTGTATAGCTGATGAACCAGTAGTGGGCCTCCAGAAGTGAGCCACTGAAGTCTTGAAATTATGTGTGCCGTACAGAAGATATAATTTTGTTTTAAAGCTTTAGAATTAAATATACGCAATAATGAAAACACTTTTAGATGGTTACATTACATAATTTCTCTAATAAATCTTCAAATCAAGGCTTCAATTGTGCAAATCATTTTTATTTTGATCCCATTTTACATAATATCTAATGTCCTGCAATCAGCATTGTAGGTTTTTAGGTTATACACAGCGTGCCTCTTGTTGTTGTTGTCATGTCAGAGAAAGTACCATGGCACTTCTCTGAAAGAAGAGGGTACCATAGCCTCAAGAGACGTCGGACTTCTAGAGCTGGTCTCCTAATTTTTGAACCAATTCTAGGTGAGAGACCTGCACCTGGATTGGCAGCACCATAGGTATTGTTTTCAAACTTGGAGGACATTGGAGCCACGGACAGATTTTACGTGTACCAGTTCCCATTAACGTACACAGTCCCACAGCAGCCGCAGTCGAGAGAGCTTGTCAGCCTCCCAAGCATTGACCATGGTCGATGCTGTTAATAGTTCTGGATTGGATAATAGGTCGGATAATATTGTCAGGATAATAGTCTGGATAATATTGTCTAGATAATAGTTCTAGTTAATAGGTCGATGCTGTTAAATGCTCTCCTTAAACAATCGACCAGCATGCCCCTTCATATCATTACTTATAGCTAATTCGAAAGCCGCAAAATTTTAGAGATATAGTTCAAATTGCAAAATTATTTCAAATGTTGTTCTTCATTCCCCCATACAAAAATTCATTTCCTAAAATACACTTCTGAAGCAGCGAAAGCATAACTTTAATAAGCTATCATATATGAGATTAATAAAAGAAGAAGTTAATAGCTGAAATAGTTTATACTTGAAAGTTGGTTGGTTGATTGGTTGGTTATACTTCTATAGAGTTTTAAATGAAATGGCTATCCTTAATTAACTTGTAATATTTTTTCGCTGCACTAAAACATTTTTTCCCCTAAAATTTAGAATTTGGTTTTCTTTGTATATTAATCATATGCAAAAACTTGATATTAAATAGTTAATAATTATTCCTATGTGCAGAAAAACATAATTTTAATCAAATTTAATAATAAGATTTTTCTGTATTTGATTCTACTGTGGGTATAGATACAAATTAAATGAACGCAAATTGAAAACAATAAAATATTGGCGTTTTTTGGCTCCTAAAAAGGCCTTGTTTTGTAAGAAATCTTATATATTTTTAATAGAATATAAATCATTCTAATTTAAATTAACCAATTAAAACAGTTAATTAAAAAAACATTTTTCAACATTCATAAAGACTATGTGGTAAAAAATTATTATGTTTTCTACTACAAACTTCATTAACACCAAAGTCTCACCGAAGGAATAGTCTCAAAAGTAAATAATAAAAGTAGATTTTCTTTGTTTGCTTCTCTCCCCCCCCCCCCCAAAGAAATTACATGATTAATTGCTTACTTATCATTACTGCAAAGTCACAAATAGAGCAGATATTTTCTTTTTTAAATAAAAAAAAATTAACGACTATTTGGAACTGTTCAGAGACAATAGAAGAGAGCAGAAATTTCGATGTGAAGGAAATGGTAATTTAGACAATTATTTATTTTTGTTACTGCAAAGTAAAATATAAAACAGAAAATGTAATATAATTAAAAGATTTGTATGCTGGAGAAGGCAAAAGGGTAGTGGAAAGATTGGCAAGAGGAGGGATATCAGAGTTTTGCGGGAATTCTACTTAAAGCGGAAATCTGCAGAAACACAGAATATTTCCTCACTGAAAGTTAAACATTACGAATAGACAAAACCAAGGAATACTTAGAGAAAAACTATGTCATGTCCTTAAACAAAAAAGCTTGCTCTAAAGCCTACTATACAAGTTGATCGAAATTTATTAATTTGATGGTGTCGGGGCGGTTAGTAACAGAAAATGGTAAAAAATCATAAAATTAATTGAATTAAAACACAGTAAGTTCTGATTGTAAAAAATAGGATTACTTCTTAGAGCTACTTATTAGCTTCTTCGAGCATATAGAAAGTTTTTCTAAATATATCATACAAGACACAGGTACCGTATAAAAATTTTAATTACGTAACTTTAAAAAAAATTAACTACTTTGATGTAAATGTATTTTCATAAGATGAAGAACAATATTTAAAATATTTCTGCAATTGGAACTATAACGCTAAAACTAGTGGCCTAGAAATTTGCTATTGATCAACGATAAGAGAGACATCCTGCATATAACCGAAAACAATTACAATGCACATTGTAGAACAACAGGTATTATGTAAAATGAGATCAAGCTAAAAACAAACTGAATAAGGTAAGTTGAGGCCTCTGATCTGCAGATTTATAAACGGAATTACGTAATGTAAATCTAAATTTCTAAATACGTTTTCATTATTGTATATATTTAGTTCTATATCTGTAAAACATATTATATCTTTTGTAAGGTACACACTTAACTCAAGACTTGAGGTTTGCTTTAGGGGACCCACTACTGATGCATCAGAAATTTACCATGTCTACTTCTGGAGCATAGAAGAATATTACATTTTTTATTTTTTATTTTTTTCCAAAAAATTTATTTTGAAACTTCCCATTCTATTCTCATTTTGTTTCTTATTTTCCTTTCCATATTCTAAAAAAATCGCGCGTTTATATTTGAATTTCCTGCATGATAATACTGAAAAAAACTTAACTTTACTAACACTACATATGAAAATAACTAACAATTTTAAAGGTGAACGCACACATTTGATTTTCGTAAATTGGGAGTGCCTTTTCACGTCTATTTTTCTACGCGACTACAGAATATAATCCGCCTTTTTATGCTTTCGTATTGGCCAAGACCGTTTGCGCATTACAGTGAAATAAAACTGATTCTAAAAGCCTCTTTTATAAAGGTATGTCACACAGAAAATAACAACAACAACAAATTACACGTGAAGTACAATTTGCCACATTTTTACTACATATTTATGCGTGAATTCTGAAAATTATATTGTATTAAATATAAAATTTGTTGTCGACTAATTGCGTCCGCTATTATACTCTGCCATAATAATATCGGTCGTGGACTAAGTGTGATAATAAAAAAAAAAAGAAAATCAATTTCAAAATTAAACGTGTTGTATACAGACCTTCAAAATGTTATACGTCAGATTAATTTTCTTTTTAATTCTCTAATGACATCATATTAAGCTGCTTTCTGTATTTACACATACTCATACTCCTTGTATTATTCAGAAATGTTTGAAAATGTCCGTTTTCTTACCAATATGACGTCATATTAATCTTTTTAACACTTTTCAACCTAGTTCAAAAGTGTTTATGACTTCGGTTTGTCTGCCGTATGGCCGTCTGCCGTCTGGCCGTGCTCTAACTCCCGTAAATATGGTCGGATTGCCCTGCAATTTTTATATGTTATTGTCGTCATCTATAGCATGTTCCCTATTTCAACTGAAGTGTGTAGCACTTATAGCTTTTTTACAGGGACACTCAAAAGAATTCCGTTACATTACGGTCTATGGGGAAAAATCATTTGCGGTTTATTTTAATGATGTTACACAGTTTCAAACACATTCTAATTTATATATATCACTAAGGTGCATTACAAGAAGCTTAATATGGAATAGGGTGCGCATAGCACTTATAGTTACTTTACAGGGACAGTCAAAAGAATTCCGTTACATTACGTCTATGGAGAAAAATCGTTTGCTGTTTAATTAAATAATGTTTCACTATTTTAAACGCATTGAAATTTATATATATCACTAAGGTGCATTACAAGAAACTTACTATAGAATATTGTGTGTATAGCAGTCATCGTTCATTTACAGGGACACGCAAAAGAATTCTCTACTGTCTGTTAACAATAATTCCTGGAAGTGCGTTTTAAGTTTCTGAATGCGACTTAAAATTTAACTCAATTTTTGTCTATTACTTGGTGTGGATAAATTCTGTAGATCATATACAGGGCTGCACAAAAGTTCGTGAACACATTTCCGTTTATTGACAGAAACTCCAGAAGGAGAATTTTAAACTGTGCTATGCGTTTCCTAACTAAATTAAAATGTACCATCCTATGTAGTATATATACAAATCTATAGATCATATACAGGGCTGAATAAAAGTATTCGGATATTTTTCCGAATATTGTATATGTTGGAAATTCCTGAAATTACGTTTTTAAATATGTTATGCGTTTTCCAAATTGTTTACTTAGATGTTATCTTTCAGCTTATTAAACGGTAATGATTTGTAAAATTACTTTGGATGCGTTGGAAAGTGTTACATAATCTATGCCTGACGCATGATTTTTCGTTCTTGTTTTCAATTGGTGAAACTTTTTATTTCATTTACATTTTTCACGTGGAAATCTTTCAATAGATAATTAATTATTGTAGGAAGAATTTTATTGTGGATTTTTAACTGTTGGCAACTGCTATAACGAAAAATGTTTAAATTTAATAGGAGAAGGCTGTTAGATTTTTGGTTTTTTATCACTCTATATTAAATTAATAGGATTTTTTTCAAATTTTATGATTTTGAACTTCATAGTAGGTATTCTGCTATAATCACGCCAAATTTCATGACTGTAAGTTAAATAGTTTCTGGAAACCGACTCTGTGATGGACAGACAACGAAGCGAGAGTAATAGGGTTTCGTGAAATGAACGAAACCCTAAAAATGTTTTTCTAGAAAATTATAATGCATGCATGTTATTAAATGTATAAGAAATTAGTTACATTTTCCGCTGATTCACGGCAAGTGGTATATAAAAGTAAGTGGTCTATAAAAAGATATTTCTTTTACTTCATAAGTGAATTTTCCCTTAGTGATGAGTTATTAAACTACAATCAATTGGTAATAACATATTTTTCTGTAAAGTGTGAGATTCATATCTTTACCGAAATTTGTAGGAAAGATAAAGAGATAATTTTCATTTTAAATAAAGTGTGTTTTTTGCATATTTAATAAACTGAATTTTTAGAAAATTACAATGCATGCATGTTATTAAATTTATAGGCAATGAGCTGCATTTTTTTATGAGTGAAAAATATCTAACAATGGGATTCTACTAAAAAAAATAATATATTTTTTACGTTTTTTTAACATACAATTTATTTTCTCCAGTAGAAGTAATTGCTATTAACATAACTGCACTTTTATTCTCAGATTGACTTTTGTGCATTGATTTGTATATCTTTATTAATATTATTTTACATGGCGAAGAATTGTTAAACGTAATCCCTCTATCAAATTAAAAATAAAATATTCACGTTTAAAGCAGAAATATTTTTTTTTGTTATTTTAATAATTATGACAAAAGAACATGTTCACCGTATTAACACTTTCATAAGATATTTGCTTTTCACATCTGAAATATGTTATTTTTATTCTTATAATAATTTTTCACCTTCAGTATTTTTTCTTCTTTTTAAAAATTCAGATGTCTTTTTAATAGATGAGAAAATTCTCATTTTTCTGGGATTTCTTTTATCCTTGACAAAGGATTTAAATTATTTATTTAAGTAACCCATTTCTTCGTTTCTGTTAAAGTTAAGAAGTCTTGCTTATAAATATGCATAACTCTAGCACATTACTTTTAAAATATTGGATATATGGCTTTTACCAGAATTTAATGCTAATGCTGAGAGTGAATATTAAATCAGATACTGTTCAATGTACATCGCTAAGAGGATTATGTTTGTCGTTTATGGGGATTAGACTGTCAATTGTTTTTACCTATTCCTAAAATTATTAGAAAGTTACATTCTACAGTTTATAATCCACAAAACTGTTTTCTCTATTGCTTTCGGAACTTTTACTTAGGTTTAAACATTTTTTGCGCTACTTTATCATTTTTATGCTAGCTCAGTACGAAGTAAAACCTACGCCCAGAAAATATTAAATTGTGTCAATAATTCAGATTATAGATACAAGTACAGGCATGCATACAACAGTATAGATAACTAGTCGGATATGCCAATTCCAAAACTTTCTTCTATCTCATACATGTTAATACTTCAAAATTCGCTATCATATCGCCAATAAAATCAATATTTTCAGTCATTCTGTTGTACATCAGCTGCTTGCAAATTGTCGGTTACCTGAATTCGAAGCACCCTTTATACAACACAACTACGGAAAGTCCTACAAGCCCGTACAGGCAGGTAAGGTTAGCCTCAGTATTTCTTAGTTTTCTTTTCACTAATTTTACTGAAAAACACGAAGCTAAAATAAGTTGAACCCGATTAAAGAAGATTCATTTCCAGTTCTTGTCCATATTGAATTTGAATGAAAATGTCCCCAAATTAGTCAGTTATAGCCAAGTTGATTTCATTTACGGCAAACTATTTTTGTCACCAAATTTGACGATATTTCGCCAACTGTCGCCAAGCTTGGTGAGAATTTGACACTGGCGAATATGAATATATAGTATTGGAACGATGAGTACAACAATGAAAAAAAATTTGCCAGAAACTAAAACTCATAAATTAAATTCGTTTATGGAGGGATTCTGCTGTCTTGTTTCAAAATATCAACCACCCTAAAACTTCAAACTGCTATATCTCAGCCATTTTTTAACATAGAGGCAAGACTAAAATTACTCCGGAATCCTTGGATCAAGGACGAACATTTAACGGAAAAAAGGTTCAGGATTTCTAATTATTTTGTACATCTTTTTGAATTTAAGATACTTAAGTGGCTATCACAGTGCCCCCTGTGCCGAAATATCTCGAAATTGAACTGGGACTTGCAGAACCTAGTCAAAAACATATAGCTAAAATTTGGTTCAATTCTATGCGTAACTTCATACAGTTTTCGATGATACAATAATGAAAATGGAACAGAAATTACTTCCAGCGAAATATCTCCAAATTCAAGAAGAACCTGTTTCCCATAGTCAAAAACATAGAAAGAAAATTGGTTAAGCCTTACTACATACACTTACATAATTGGACTATTACGCTTTATTTGTGGATCTACATGTGACACATAACCAACCCTGTCTCTATGTTCGCTATCGAATTCTTCTGGAATCTGACATTGCAAATATTTGGACACCTTATATTTATTTTTTAATACACAGGGTGTTTCAAAAACAATCATCCGATTAAAAGAAATCACCTATTCAGTTTTTAATCCTTTTTGAACGAATAGTGTATAAGTAGAAAGAGGGAAAAATCGAGTTTCAGACAGTTGCCGACAGGTAGCGCCAACGCTTTTTCTTCGCCCGCCACTTCGGTGTTTGTCTGGAGTCCAAGATCTTTGGACCTCTCAGTGTGCGATTCCTTCTTGTGGGGGTTTATAAAAGACTTACGTTTATGTGCTTCCCCCTGCCAGCTGCATCAGCCGAACTGAAGATACGCATAACAGCAGCCGTGGAAGCAATGGATGCAGACATGCTCGCAGAAGGTTCGGAAGAATTTGACTACCGTATGGACAATTGCTGTGCATCTAAAGTATTGAGCCTCTTTTTAAGACCTTATTCAAAAATATATCTTTCCTCGCTCAACAACTCAAAATTTTCACACAAAAGACATTTTCAGACTAATTTTTAAAAGTAAAAATATGAAACTAGGCGGCGTGATTTTTGAAGAGATTTATAAGAGATCTGTATTTTTATTTTTCGTTCAATTAATTAGAAACTGATTTACAAACAATTATTTTCACAGTACGATCTTTTTTTTTTTTTTTTTTTTTTTTTGTATCGCGGTTTAAAAAAAATAAGGAATACGGTTCAAAATGTCCATGTTGACAGCATTTTTAAAAATATATTCTGCCTTTATCAAAAAATCGACCAATACTGCACATTATAAAGTTTCTGAATAAGAGAACAGGCCAATTGGATGCATTTTAGAACAAAAATGAATTTAAAAATGAGTCAGAAAATAAGCAGTTTGGATTTCAGTACACACTTAATTTGGTTTATAAAAAAGAACTTTATGATTAGCCATGTAATATAAAATTAATCTTAAGTGTCAGTTTTCAATATTTTCCATAATATATGCATTTCAAATCGGGAGATACTTTTTTAAACACCCTGTATTAGAATTTCTTGGAATGAATTACTAACTGCTGTTTAATGATGCATTTAAATACATTTTTATTTTTCTGGGGTTAATTAATTAATTTTTTTTAAATTCCTATCTTCAATAGTCAATCTTTTTTTTTTTCCATGACGGAAAGTACAAAAAATATACATTGAAAGTGATAGAGATTGAGCAGAGTTTTAAAAACACAGTGGTTAAGGTCTGTGGTGTGACTAAGTATATAGCACATTGAAGAAACAGTTTATGTAGAAATCAGAATTATATTTATTCATTCAACTTGAATGTTAAACTTAAATAAAGATATATACATAGACCTCCAGCCATTGCTGGGAACTTTGGTATCACATTATAGCAAATAAACATTCAGAAAGGGCGTTAACTGTCCTTCTATCACATCACCACACCTTCCATGGAGTTGTTTCACCCTAGATATATACTTACTCCGTACCTCAAAAAAGAAAAATATGCATACAGTTACAGTTAAAAGAGAGTGCCTTTACGACCGAAATGCAAAAAGAAAAACCGGTTCGGAACGATTTTACTCCCGAACAAACCACTTGACAGAGAAAGGGGGAAAAGATTTTGTCCAGATTTCCAACAGAAAGAAATTTTGGTTTTCTGTAAAAATTACTTAGACTGAGGTATGCACTTTTCTTTTAAATGTCTGCTTTATTATTTATTTATTTATCTGTTTATTTTTACTTTTGTTATAAATCTCTGAGCCTCATATTACAATATTCTCATAAATAGAAAATTATAATCTTTATAAACTACTGAATAAAAGTAATATTTTCTGATAAAATGAATAACGTATTCGTTCTCTGTTTCAACATTCTTATAAAATTACAGGTTGCTTGAAAGTTGCTTGTATATGTATCATTTATTTGCATAATATCTTTCCTTGTGCATGAATAAATAATTATTTGAAGCATTCAACATAAATGCGTAGACACTTTAGCACTACATATAAGATGAATTATTAATGCAGTATATTGTATAAAATGCCGCAGATGAATCATATCAGTTTCAAAACAGTGAATTCATTCTAATATATTTAGTTCTATATTTAGTGACATATTAAAATATGTTATTGAGACATATTTCCATGTTTTGAACATGTTCAATCTGCATGAATGAAAACTGCAGTTTTCATTTATGAAAGGCTATGAGTGCATTTTGAAACATATTGTGAATTTTCGAATAATACATATATTTTTAAAATCACATTGAATTGATTTATATATTAAATTTTGACATGCAAAAAGTTCACTAAGGAATTTAACAACATAAATCCAGCTTTTTAAGCATTTTATACTATATGTTTTTCATTTTGTTATTGCTGTTCAGGGTATTGTTTTTACACTGCAAAAAAAAAAAAAAAAATGTTGATTTCACAGTATAATACTAGCAGCTGGGATACCAGTATTATTCTCTCAAATCAACAATTTTTTTTTGTAGTATGTATTTCAACAAAGTATACCATGCATCACAATGCCTTTGGATTCCTTTGAATGTACTTTTTGTTTAATTAAAAAAAATATTTTCTTAATGCATAATAATGTAAGAAAAATTATTATCGTATCGATCTGATCATGTACAACAGGGATGCGCGTACGAGTGCATTTCATAGAGAAAGGATTTATATGTAGATGTCTATGGTACATTTCCGACTACGGACAGTAAATTTAAAAATCTGGTTTTCAAAGTTTTATGTGTTCCCTAAGCTGTTTACTTAGATATCTTCTTTCAACTTTGTAAACAATGAAGTTCCGTTTCAGTTCAATAAAGGGTTAAAATAGTGCAAATTCACCATGTTTATAAATTAAAATTAATAAAGATACAACTAAATGTAAATATATTGCTTGAATGTGCGTAAATCTGAGTATGATCGAGTAAGTTCGGTTGAAAACGTTTTGATTTTTAAAAGGACTTTAATGTTCTTTTAAATGTTTTTATGTATGTTTTCCTTCAAGCAATATATTTACATTTACTTGTATCTTTATGAATTTTCCATTTCAGTATTCTGGAAGATTTGGAAAGCGTTTCAAAATCTATGCATAACGTATGATTTTTTTTTTTTTTTTTTTGCAAAAAAAAAAAAAAAAAAAAAAAAAAAAAAAAAAAAACTATAACAAGTGATTTTTTAACAAACAATGAAAGCAACTTTAAGTGACTGTTTCGGATAATCCACAAACTACCGGGTGCACCAAAGGTTTGTTAAAACTTTGAAAATTCATTAAAAAGAAACATATGGTGTTACAAATTTGCGGAAATAGGATTAGAGGGAGATCGGATTTTTTTTTTTTTTTTAATAACAAAAAAGTTGCGGTTTAAATAATTATCGATAGATCGCGCTGCCATGAATAGTATGAAGCAGATGTATGCAAATTAGGCTTATAGTAAATGACCCATTTCTGGAATGCGTCTGACAAGATTCAGTACACGAAAGTACGGTGCAGACCACAGCACATGAAGCACGCCCTTTCTTCGTCGTCGGTCATTATGCCGTGGAGAATTTTTAAGCGCCAGTTGCCGATTCCCGTTCTTGTAAAAGAGTTTAATCAACAGCACTTCATCTGGTAACGATAGCATACTGCTGGCATCAAATGAAGAATCTTTGTGCTTTGAGGGGGTTTATAAAGAGCCTGATTTGCAGAAATCTGCTTCATATTATGCAAGCAGTGCCATCTATCGGTAATTTTTAACCTAATTGTTTTCGTTATTAAAAAAAATACGATCGCCCTCTAATTTCATTCCTGCAAACTCCATTTTTTTAGCATCATATGTTTCTTTTTAATGATTTTTTTTTAATTTAACGAACTTGTGGCGCACCCGGTATTTGCAATTGTGCCATTAACACTCATATTTATATAGCATATTATTTTGGTTTAATTATTTCGCGCCAGTTGGCATGTAATAGCGAGAATGGTTTGGCACAACAGAGTATTTTTTGAGACAACCCTTTATTGCTATCCCATTCATCTTAATCTACGATTTTGTCAGTACAGTGCTTTTATAAAAAAGAAAGTTTCAACACATACACACAGGGCGCATGCACAGATAGATAATTTTTGTATAAACTATAACAACCCACATTCCAAACTCTTTCAATACTCATCTGAACAAGTTAAGTTACGCAAAGAAAAAAGCTGCAACAAGTAATTTTTAAACAAAAAATGAAAGAAACCTCTAATCTACGAATTACTTGCAATTGCGCTATAAACACCCCTATTTACAATGCGTATTATTTTGGTTTACTTATTTCGCGTCAGGTGGCATGCATTAGCGAGAATTGTTTAGCACAATGGAGTATTTTTTGAGCCAACCCTTTATTGCTCTCTCCATTCATCTTAATCTACGATATTTTCAGTACAGTGCTTTTATGGACAAGAGATCATTGTTACACGCACAAGACGCATGTTCAGATAAGAAATTTGACATTAATGACTTAAACTATAAGAACCCACATTCCAGACTCTTTGAATACTCATCTGAACAAGTTAAGTTAATCAAAGAAAAAAGCTTCAACAAGTAATTTTTAAACAAAAAATGAAAGAAACCTCTAATCTACGAATTACTTGCAATTGCGCTATAAACACCTCTATTTACAATGCGTACTATTTTGGTTTACTTATTTCGCGCCAGTTGGTGTGCATGAGCGAGAATGATGTGGCACAACGGAGTATTTTTTGAGACAATCCTTTGTTGCCATCCCCATTCATCTTAATCTACGATATTGCCAGTACATTTCTTTTATAAATAAGAGAGTGTCAACACATGCGCACAGGACACATGTTCAGATAGGAAATTTTTGTATAAACAATGACAACCCACATTTCCAGATTTTTGCAATACTCGTCTGAACAAGTTCGATTGGACTGGTAAGACAAATCAGCAAAAATTATTTTAGAACAGAGGGTTGGCAAGCCTATGACACTCGTGACCGAGATGGCATTAGAAAAATTTCTTTGGCATGCTAAAAATTTTAATTTTATAGTTAATCTACAAATAAAATTAACTTTTTGATTCGTTATATCGAATAAAATTTTGTTAATATGAGCAGACTGACACAAATATTAAAAGTATTTGTGCATGAATTGACTCATCATAAAATTTTCTTTTTTCTGTGATGCTACGCAGTAAGTTTTAACTTTATTTCTTGAATGCATTTTAAAAAGCGTTATTTTTTCAAATGAATTTCTTATTAAAAGTATTATTCGTTGTAAAATAATAACGAATACATTGCTCTTAAGTATCTAAAGCATCTTTAAGTAAGTACTAACTATCCTTGATGTTTTAAGTTCTTGCAATAAAATCACAAATGGACACATGTACATTACTAAAATAACAGAATATGAACTGGGTATCTATTTTTAGTTCTATCAAATATACTAAGACAAAAATCTCATAGATAAATGATTAATATATGTGTTAATACATTATAAGTAATTATAGGTGAGATGTTGCATTAATTATAAGTTGAAAATTACTAAAATAAAAATTCTTATTTTATTACAGCACGCGCCACCTAAATGAATGTTTTTGAATCAAAATTTCAATAAATTTATTATTGATTACAATATACAGCAAAATCGCATTTTGATTTTTGTTGTTGGTTATTTAATGCATGAAAGCGACTAACTCTATTAACTAGTGTTTCGTATAAGCATTATAAAAGATTGGCACATTACATTATTGATATACATTGTTTTTGAATTTTTCGCATGCTCACCTAAAACGGTTCACCATTTCTGGCTTAGATAGTAATTATGATGTCAAGCACTTAAACATATTTGCCACGTACTTGCAAAAAAAAAAAAAAAAAAAAAAAAAAACACGATAAATATTTTTAGCTTAAATTATTCTCTGGTGCACTAGAAATTTAGTGTAAACAGCTACATTCAAACCCATTCGTGATTGTTAAGAATATTAGGTTCATATATACTGCATACGTTCATACATAAAGGGCAAAAATAGAAGCTTTGTTCTTTAGAGCCGCTTAAAAAGAGATTATCATAAAAAAGTAAGGAAACTTTTTAAAAAATGTTTGAGACAGAGGCTTTAAATAAAATAAAAGGTTTAACTAATAAAACAACTTCAAACACTCATGAAACTTTATGAGAAGAATTTTAAATTCCGTCACCTAGATTTTAAATTAATTATCAATTCTTCTACATTCCTTGATTTTTTCATCACGCATTAAAATGTAACCATCACCGAACAAGACATCTAACATGGAAAAATGTACATTTTCCCTAATCTCTAGTGTCAGTTTGTAAAGCGTTCTCTTTTGTAAAGAAACAAAACCTTATGAAGGGATTATCATAAAAAGAACCCATGTTTAAAAAAATATATTAAAGCATAGTCTCTTATCAAAACAAAGTTCTACAACAGTTACTTAATAAAAGTTTTACTCCTTGTAAAATAAAACGAATACATCGCTCTTAAGTTTTTTTTTTATTCTTTATATTTTATGATGCAATAAAATATATTTAAACTTTATATTATTCATAAAATATGTTAGTTACGGAATGTTTCTATACATTCTTCGTTTATAGAAATCAGTATTTTTGCATGAGAGCTTTTCAATTAGTTTTTCTTATGGAAATATTTCAAACTTTAGTTAATTTTTAATAGAAACTTTAAAAAAAATTAATTTTTGTTATTTTAAAATCTGTTAAACTAACATGAATAAAAGTTTCAAGGAATATTTAAACATCTATACTCTGTTTATTAATTTTATGTCATAAATATGTGCATATGTTTCAAGATCAAATGCATTGCGAGCAGTGACGAATCTATGGGGAGGGGTAACTGGAGAAGCTGCCCGCGTTAGGTTTGGTAGGGCGAAAAAATGAAGAATTAAATAATCATTAAAATTCCTTTAGAACGACTAAAAAATAATTATTTTTTTATTGTGAGACTTTTGTATCACTAGAACTACATATATTTTAATTGTTTATTTCTTTAGAATTAACTACTTAAACATTTCATAGGAATTAAAAAGTTTCATATTATGCAAACGTATGTATTAGTTAGCTGAAGATTAATTAATTAATTTTCATTATACAAAATATCGCAGTTTTTAATATCCGTATTTGAAAAAAATTACATTGGCCGCACCCTTGCCTGGGGAATTTTTTTTAATTTTGCCTATCCTTCGGTTACATGTTTCCCATGATTGATTGAATGAAAAATATTTCCTCAGCCTCACAAGTCTGCTTCGTGTTCTTTTGCGTCTTGTACATTGTGGTCGAGGTCCGATTACTGCGGTACAAACTTTCACCAGTATTTTAGTACACAAAATTTCGCCTTCTTAAAATGAACGACTTTTGTTTTAAATAAGGTGAAAGTTTGTCCTTGCGTTAATCGAGGTCTGATTATGGTAATTATTTTATAGTAACTGTTTGAGAAACTTTCAAATTTAAAATTTAAAAAGAAGATAAATAAAAGGGAAACGATAGTCTAGATCAGTGGTTCTGATCTTTCGTCCATTTTTTTTTTTGGCCACACCCCACCTAAATATCTCTTAAATTCATAATTGCCTCCTCTGTTATAGATAATTCTTATTACTTACAAAATGAACTCTTATTTACACGGAAAAACCTAAAAAGGTATTAACACTGATAAGTCCATTGACATATATTTAGTTTATCTAACAGGTAAAACTTTTGCCACAAATATGTTTTTTATATAACTCTATTCAAAGGCAACAAAGACTTTGTCTTTATATCTAAAAGAGTTTTGCTGTTGTTTGCCAGTTTACCACAACGTAAATCTAAACATAAGGAATTTTTGCTTGCAGCCACTGACCAGTAAATGATACTTTTTTTTCAATTCCTACTATTAGCTCACACTCTCTATATATTTATATATCTTGATCAGTCAGTCGTTAATAAAATATTTTATATTCATCCACTCAAGTTCAAATACATTTTTTTAAACTTGTAGTGGATGACACTGGATGTTAATATAGTTTTTTCAAATATTAATTCATTAATTAAATTTAATTAATTAATTTTAGTTTTATATGGACAAAAAAATTTCTCCCATTGTTTTCATAAATGAAATGAAAGATTTTCCTCAAATTAGTGATGCCACAAAAATAAAATACCCCAACGATGATTATAAAAATATGTTCAATAAAGATGACGTGGGACATTAATGCTGCACGGGTTTATTTTATATATTTATGATTAAAAAGTAGGAATAGGTTTAAAAAATTTTTTTATATTACTTGTTTAATCACCAGTTTCTGACTAATAGTTACTTTTTATTTATCAGTGATCCGCTAGTGTGAATACTTCTCATAAAAAGCCAAACATACATAAATAGTAAAAAAACTGAAAAATCAATAAAGAGAAATTACTTAAAATTAGTTTTATTTAAATCAAACAATAAAAAAAAATTATTATTTAGAAAAAACTTTTGAAAGGAAATTATTTATTCAGTGAAGCAAAATCTTTATTCGCCATACATCAAAGTTTAATCGCCTACTAGTGAGTAGTTATTTTCAGCTTTACCACCAAGTAAGACAAAAGTGTTGTGCATTTTCATAGTCACACAATAGTGGGAAGAGACTTACATTTGGCATTAAATTTGATACCATTGATAGATTTTATAATTTATTTTAGTGCCTCAAAAATTGGACGTTAGAGCTTATAGGCATTTTTTTTTTCATTTTCTAAATGTTTGACATTTTATAAATGTTCTCTGGAAACCGTTTATATAACTTTAAACATATATAGAAGATATAGCGATTCATGTCGCACAGTAAACGGACTAGTAGCAATTATTGCAAAAAATTAAACGCGACTTTCTCGAAACAATAATTTTGAAATCAGTCCCAGAAATATCTCGGATACGAATAAACATATCTCCCACTTTTTTTAATGAAAGCTTATACACTCGATTAATTTTAACAAAATTATTCCAATTGGTAAATAAACAATATGAGTTATAATTTACCAACTAGGCGAATAATGTCCAGGCCAGGATTCGAACCAGGGACCTACCTCTTGGCTAAAGCTGTCAATGCTGCAAAATTACAACTCATATGATTTATTTACCAATTAGAATAATTGTGTTAAAATTAATCTAATGTAAATAAGTATCCAGCGTTTACTGGGAGTTCCATTGAACGGAGCGATTTATTCTATTGAGCTGCTTCAGATATCAGACCAGATGCTATGATCAATAAGATTAGCTGGGTGAATTAGGTCCTCCAGATTCGTCCGGGATAGCTCAGCAGACAGAGCATTGGCAGCTTCAGTCAAGAGGTCTGTTCTAATCCTCGCCTGCACATTTTTCGCATTTCTTTAGTCTATGACCAATGCTCTTTTTTTTTAATGCATTCGCCTTTTGTAAACAAAATAATATGGGATTTTTGTTGAAAACTGATAATTTAAATTTGACAAGTAAGGAATTTTGTCAAAAATGCAGACATTCAAAAAGTCATTGGTCAAAGACTGGACATTTTTTTTTATTTTAACGTGCTTTTTGTTTCAGTTAGTTCAGTTGAAACATTTCTAGCACTTGCAAACGCTACACTGCGGCGCCGCACAGTGGGGTATTAGATGCAAAATGCTGGCCAAAAAGGCAGAAATAAAAATTTGCTCAACAATTGTAAAATGCATATTTTATAATAGCTGACTAACTGGTGCATCGATCTATGTGTATTTCAGGAGAATGAATCATATCCGGCAGCTCCTAGCCTCAGTTGAAGTGAAAGTTTCTTTGTGAGAAGACGTGCTTTTTTTATTATGTTTCAGCCTTGTTATTGTGTATAAATGTATACTTTGACCTATGCATTTAAATAATTTTACTTTTCATATAATAAAAAAAAATTGAAATTGAAAATGGGTTAATACTAAGGCTTTTTAGATCTAATTTATTGAAACATATTTATTGAAATATGTTATCTAATACATTCAAAGCTTTTAAAAGCTGTGTCGGGGTTTGTCGGACCATTTTTGAATTATAATCGTATTTGTTATAGTTTTGAAAGCAAAATTAAAAAAAAAAAAAAAAAAAAAAAAAAACGTATATTGTTGCCATTTTTAGATATGAATGTTTTTTGGGAGGACTGCAAACCTATTAAAAACACTCAAAAACCCGCATCTGTATCATGTCTATTGAGACTATAATTTGGTAAATACTAAATGCTAGTAATATATATATTATATGCATTGTTTTTAATAAATAATTAAACATTTATGTGTAGTAAAATTAACCACATTTAATTAAACATTACTCGTAAATAAAACAAACCTATCAACAATTAATTCCTCTTATAAACAATAAATAATAAAGTAAAAATTTTATTATTTATTTATTTATTTAAATAAGTACATACATTTATGCATATATAACATTAATTAAGTGTATTTACTAATAGTAAGTCAACTCCACTGTGCGCCGTGCAACGTGCGAAATCGAGTCTAAAAGGCTCATTTTATAAGAATTAATAAAAATAAGCTTGTTGAATTTTTAAGATGTGTTTTTGTACAAAAACATAAATATTTCTAAGTCATCCTTAGATGAAAAAAATAAAATAAAATATGTCTTCTTTATCCATTTTAAATAGCCCTTGTTATTACCCATCATATCATAACACACTTTTCTGTTTCCCGGCTGTTCCAACCCCATTATCGCTTGTTCTGTTCACCGTCTTGTATAATCGGATTTTAAATTTTAAAATGCATATGTCCTAATATATGTTTATATATTATGTATGAGAACTCCACCTGCGCCATAAGAAGATTATTATGGACCCATTTCCCTCTATGATATCCATTCGGGGATTGAAAAATTTTATAAAGTTGGTAATACCTCCTTTAGATATTTCAGATAATTTTGGTTTATATGTATTCACGACAGTCAGTTTTAAATAAATAGTTTCATGTGTAAAAGTTTTTTTATGTGACATATTGCAGGTTGAATATAAAATCACGATTCAATCATTAAAGAATCGAAAAAAATTTACAAAATTCTTAAATACAACAGTAACCAGAAAAGTTGTTAAATAATGTTAATTTTTACAAAGGTGCCTAAATGTCTTTAAAAAATTTTATATAATTATTCCGGTTATTATTGTATTGTGAATGTTTGAATGACAACTTCTTGAAAACTTACTGAAAACTTTTTTTTTTTTAATTTAATTTTTAATTTACAAAATTACTTTTTAAAAAAAATAAAAAAAACAGAGAGGGAATGAGTTAATAATAAAACTGTAATTGTTCCCTTTGAAAATCAAAACGTTGGGAACCTTTGGTCTAGATATAAGGAACTTTAGTACGCAGTACTACGATAATGGCTTCGATATGCCTATGAAGTATATAAAATCCCAATACTGACTATTGCAAGTAAATTGCTTAGCATATTTTGTTTTTTGTACACTATACTCATGAAATCATGTTTGTAAAAATGCTTCCAATATCTTAGCAGACGCAGAGACTAATTGTTTTTCCAAATTGAACTTTAGAAAATGTTAACTGTCTACCTATCAACAGGAGGTTCTGAAAAAACACACGCCTCTTTCACTGAAATTGCAGAATGAAATTCTTTAGTTAGCAAAATATGAAGATGTAACAGCATTTTATAAACGTTTGGAAATATCACAAATGCTTTAAAAGCTCTAACAACTGACCCATTAACAACGCCTGAAACAACAACAAAAACTTCTTATCTTCTCTATAATATTACCAAGTTTGAAATCCTCATAATGACATGCTTCTGACTCAAAGTACTGAATAAAATTGATCTAGTTGACAAACTTGCTCAAAGGAAAGACAGAACGATTGACCACTCTGTAAAATACGTAAATGTTCTCAAGAAAATCTTAAGGTATCTGACTACATTTAAAAAGTGGTTTTCAACCAAAATTGTCAAAACAATTTTATTACATTTTATTAAAGCCCAACTTTTTAACTTTCTAAAACTGTATTTATTTTTATTGTACGATAAATAGAACCGTAGTTGTAGCGATTCTTAAACTACTCAACAGCTGTCACTCAAAGCGGAAGTACTGTTTAAAGGACTGGAAATACTATTAAAAGGTACTAACTGGGAGGAGGGGGGAAGCAAAAATATGGCCTTCTAGAAGTAAACAAAGGCTCAGTACTTGAAAAAAAGAGTATGGCTCATAAAAACAGCGAAGTTTGGATGAATATTACTATGTAAATTCTTGTAGTATAACATAAATCTAAACTTTAAATGCATTTTTTGAAATATGTAATTTTTGGTGAGAATTCCACACGCAAAACATTATTTATCTAAAAGTTATTAGACTATCTCTATGAAATTTAAATTGCACGTTTATTACACTACTAGCCGCCACTGGCGACCAGTTTGGTCTCCCTTAAATGTATGTTAAACATTGCAACACGTTACATTTATTCATAATTTAATTTTCCCTTAATCCTTCGCCAAATCGGAAGATTCTAATAGACAAATCATGAACTTTTGCGATCATGGTAGCATTTCGCATATTTTTTGGGCACAAATGTCACATACGCACGTTGGCGCGATTCCCCCCCCCCCTCCCCCGCCAATTTGGCGAAAACTTTGTTATGGAAATTGTTGTTTATTTACTTTTATTTTTTATTTTAATTCTATAAATTATTTTTGATATGTATATCAATATTTATTTACAACAAACTATCATTTATTTATTTTTATTCTTTTTTTTAATTATGAGTATTTTTGTTAGCCGGGAGCAGATGATAATTCGCCAAATATCGTTCCCATCACCGTACATCATTCATACTACAATTAATTTAATTTTAAATTATAAACCTGTCACTCATTTCATTTAAAATACTTAACTTTAATCTAAAATGCTTATATTACATAAATTTAAAATACTTCACACTTTTCATTTAAAAGAGAAAATAAATAAATAAATAAGAAATAATATCATAAATCAAAACATTTGATTTCAAAATCAAAGTATCATTTCTAATTTGTACACGCGATAAATAAAAGCTGTATTAGCGATTTTAAAAATGATAAAAATCTGATTCATTAAATATTATTACATGAGTTCAATTTACGTCAAGAAAAGGTCCGAAAGTTGAGTTGCATAGCACATAATTATGGTAAACTTTGATTGTCTCACTGGTGCGAATTATTTTTTTGACGCGAGGCAGCGGTCCAAAAATTCATTCGCGGAGAACTTGCTTTGCGAATGATTACCTCCATGGTTTAATATTTTAAATGTTCACGACGAATCAATCTTTTTTTTGTTTACTTTTATGAATAGAGAATTTGAACTGCGAATCTTTCGACTGAAGTTATTGCAGAATATATACATAATTGAACGCAAGTCATCTCTCAAATATTAATTTATTTTGAACGATCTTTCTTAAAATGTAACTTTTATGCAGTTTATTCGAAAAAAATAATTTTGAATAAAAATGGCCGCTTGGCATATGAAAAAGCGATGCGGCATCCCGGAACTGTTGAGGACAGTCACATGACTTACAGTTTTATTATAGAGATTGTGAAGGCAATGAACTAAAGATTTAATTTTCGACTAAATATTTTTTGTGTTATGGATGTTTTCGTGGAATGACATCGATAAATTTTATGAAAATCAGCATGTAAAAAGGTACGATATGCTATAAGTTTTGAAGCATTTAAAATATATTTTAGATTTTAGTTCATTGCCTTTACCAATGTCATAAGTATGAAGTGCAAAATGGAAATCAAGATACATACAATAGAATTTTCTGTAGGACATTTTGCGTATTGGGCCAAATTTCACTAAATTTTACCACAAAATCCCCCATTTACCAAAATTTCATCAATGAATGAAATATTTTTTGCTTTTTTTTCTCAGTTTCTAGTCATAATCTTAATTAAAATAAGTTTAAAAAATAATTAAATAACTTTTTTGGAAAACATTGCTCCGTACGTATTCAGGCACCTTAAGTTGAGAAAGGATAGGTGTAACGCTCGAACTATACTCACTCCATCATATTTTCTCTCCTTTTCTTTTTTTTCTTTCAAAAGAATTGACAAGCTGAGTAATTTAAATTTTACGAGAAGAGAAGAATGTTTACACAGTTGTTGCCGACAAGACATCTGAGCTAAGCCGTAATATTAAATTAAATGAATTTTTTTGTAAATAGTAACATGTAAATACGTTGTAAATATTAAATTTATTAGTCTATGAAGAAGTTATCAAGTTTTATTTGTAACTAAAATAGTTTCCACCCCGGATTCAAAATAATATGTTATAAAAGATTGGCTCCCCAACGTCGGGCCCGAATATAGGCAAGATATGAAGATAAGTATTATTTTTAAATTGTGTTAAACAGTTTAATAAGAAAATTTAGATACTAAAGTACAAAAAGTATTTCTTTTGATTCATCCGGAATCTGAGGATTTTTTGAAAAATTGTGTTTGATTCGTCCAGAATCTAAATATTTTGGAATTATTCTATTCAACCTGAATGGTATTTTCCTTGGAATTGAAATACGAAGAGATCAAATAAAATCAGTGAGGTCGGGAATTCTAATCGCTTTGAAAAAACGCCTTTAGATTTTAAAAGAAATGAGTTTGGTAAATTTGTCAATCAAAATGAGTCCAAGAGAAATAAAATTAATTATCCTTCAAATTTAAATCGGCCAATGTTAAGTTGCTTTGGATGTGGAAACCAGGGAGTTATTAAATCCAAGTGTCCAACTTGTTCTCCTAAAAATGTATCGGCGCACTTTCAATCTCTAGAATTTCGTACATGTAATATGCAAACATCACCAACATCATTGGTAAAAATAAGTATAAATGGTCTCTCTGGCACAGCCTGTGCTGACACTGGCGCAACACATTGCGTTGCTCTTCCTTTTTTGAGTTGCAAAACTCAAAAAAGGAAGAGCTAAATTTGAATCAAAGAAGATCTAATGACGCTGAATTAAAAGATCTTCGTGCCTTTAAGCGCAGAATGACAGAAGAAAATCCTGATTGTCTTAATGATTCAGCTTATGAGAATAATTCCCAGTTAGGAAGTTTATCTAATGCTAATATAGAAAGGGAGGCTCGCCTCATTGGTCTCATTTCAACATTCCTCCATGTTCATCCATTTGGTGCAAACATTGATTATATTTGTTCATACTTGCACCAGATTGATTCTACTATCAGGTCAAGAGATGTTGAAAATTTATTAAAAAGATATTTAGTGATTTTTAGAGAAGATTCTACTGGTGTTGGAGCAACTTTAGGGGAAAAGTGGCATTTCACTGGTTTTTAGATGGACGACTGTTTAAAAGTTTAGAGATCAGTATCTGATGTTGAACATTTTATTTTATTTTATTTTATTTTTAACTGCTTGTTGAAATCATCGTCATAAGCTTTTATATATTCAAGTACTTCAAATACTAACTCTTTTCTTCCCTTGAAAAAAAAGTTTTTTTTCCCCTCATGGATTATTTTTCATTAAGGCTCACCATGAATAGATCTTCAGTATCATACAACCTTTTTCTTGTGCATATATGTTTAAAACTTTTTAAGAAATTGTAATTTGATTAACGTACTTTTTGTACCAAGTGCTTCTGTTCAGAATTTATTTTTTTCATTTAGAGAACAACTTGTTTCTCGTAGTGTCATTTATGGATATGGTGGATGTTCTAAAGGCTTCATTCGTCCAAGAGGCAGACCCGAGAAACGTCAGACGTCCAACCAGCAAATATTTACGAAAGGTTCAAAAAACGCGAGAACAACAGAGGTATTTAGTCACCAGAAAGCATCCCGAAGGAATCCACCCAGGAAATGCACACTGCATCTGAGGGACCAGTAATGCAGTGTGAGGGGAAGAGTGTAACGCTGGAACTATACTCACTCCATCATATTTTCTCTCCTTTTCTTTTTTTTTCTTTCAAAAGAATTGACAAGCTGAGTAATTTAGACTTTACGAGAAGAGAAGAATGTTTACAGAGTTGTTGCCGACAAGGCATCTGAGCTAAGCCGTAATATTAAATTAAATGAATTATTTTGTAAATAGTAACATGTAAATACGTTGTAAATATTAAATTTATTAGTATATGAAGAAGTTATCAAGTTTTATTTGTAACTAAAATAGTTTCCACCCCGAATTCAAAATAATATGTTATATAGGTATTTACTTTAACTACATTAATCAATCATTTACTCAGATTTTCTTCTAAATACTATTCATGGCGGGAGGGGGCTCCAATGTACTCCCTTTGGCGGGTGAAATTTACTCTAATTTGCGGGCAGGATAATACTCCGATAACTCAGTCTATTTATTTATTTATTTATTTATTTATTTATTTATTTATTTATACACGAAATTCCAATTAAAATTACCAACCATAGAAACGAAACATAGACACTTTCATTAACGGAAAATAATTATGTTATAGTCCGGGAGCCGTTGACATCAAAAGCGTCGTGATTGTAGAAATGAAAAAGTTTTATGTAAATCGATAGTAAAAAGTCATACGAACAAAATGAGCTAGATATGACTAGGTTTAACAAGACTAAAATATGTTTAATTAAATTAATTATTATTAAAAAGCTATAATGTTTTACCGTTATCACGGATATTGATCATTCTTAGAGCATTTTATAGAAAATTTTGTGCTGTTTCAGGAAAACTTGGTACAGCAAACTTTATTAGAACACCGCCGGAATTCGCGGAGCAGGCGTCCGTCAAACGTCCCTATCCACCTTTGCAGACATTTGACCAGCGACGAGACGTAAAATAAAAGCCGCACCGTTAAAAATTTAAAGTAAAATTCAATTGAAATTTTATCGCCGGCCGCTTTCTTAAGGTAGATATGATAGATTTATCCATCAGAATAAAGTTTGTCATACAACGTTTTCTATAAAATGCTCTAAGAGTGATCAATATCCGCGATAATGGTAAAATATTATAGCTTTTTAATAATAATTAATTTAATTAAACATATTTTTGGCTTGTCAAACCTAGTTATATCTAGCTCACTTTATTCGTATGAGTTTTTACTATCGATTTACATAAAGTTTTTCAATTCAGCGATCACGGGCTTTCGATGTCACCGGATCTCTACCTATTAGGAAACAATTTACAAATATTGATAACGAAATAATAAGGATATTCTTTGAAGAATAAAAAATTTATCAATTCAAGTACATTTACCTTACAAGATATTAATAAATTCATGCAAGCACTGTGACAAGTTATTTTGGTGAAATCGTTTTTGCAAAGTGCAAAATAACTGTGTTTTGAATAAAATTTATTTCAACTGTCTACTCCGTCAGCTTAAAAACGTGTATATCTTAAAGCAAGGATTTCAAGTCTTTTTTTCATCTGCTTGCTAAACCTTTTCAAAAATATGTTCTGTGACCATGGCGTGCTAATAACAAAAACACATTTTCGGACAAAAAAATAATGAATCATAATTAAGATTATAAAAGTATAGTTAACATACATGTATGTTAACCATGCCGTTAGATGTTACAGTAAAAATCATAGTAACAGTTATATTTTAGAAAGCAATAATATAAAATTAAAGTTATTCATATTATTCCAAATTGATGACAAATAATTGTTAGCAGGTTCATATTCATTTACTTTGAACTGAATGCATGCTGAACTAGAGTCATTTGAAGAACGGCGTTTATTGGAACTTTTACTATTATATAATTCAAGAAATGATAACTTGATTATGCAGGGAAAAAAACAGCAAAATTGCAAAACTTTTATAACTATGCCTGTATTGAATCGAATTACAAGTAATTTTATACTTTTATATAACATCCACATTTGGACTTCTAACGCCTGGTAAACTTTTTCACTCTTTATTCTCCAAATAGTCTCTTAATCTGACAAATCTTTGAGCCCATATTTAAACAGATTGGAAATCAATAAGTGACATTTGAGCTTCTAACTAATGCAATTTACACAAGCTCAGCTCATCAATAGGCAGGGGTGATTGTGTTCCGGTATTTTGTACACCATTAAATTTATATAGCAATCTTTTTCTTTATTAATCGATAACTTCTGCGATTACATACTAAGAATATTGCTATATAAATTTAGTGGTGTACAATATACCGGAACACAATCACCCCTGTCAATAGGACTCCATAAGGATGTATAATATAACGATTTCGAAAATCCTTTTAACTAACTAAATATTAATGAAAACTCTTTAATTCATGAACGTATTAGCAAATACATTTCTTCGCGTCTTTCTTGGTCGGTTTTTTCATGTTAATGCAAAAATATTCTGCCGCGTGCCACCTCCGATACGCGAGTCATAGGTTCACTGCCTCTGTTTTTTGGTATCCACATTCGTTTATTCTATTGGAATATAATATCATTTTATTTATTTATTTTAGTTTGACATTTCATATAGGTAATGTGATTTTTGTAGACGACATCTTTTTAGAATTTAATATTTTGTAATTTTCTCATCTTATTAAACGATAATTTCATTGTTTCTGAAGATACATAATTTCATTATTGTTACTGAAAAAAAAATATTAATTTATATACTAATAAATTTATACTATTCATTGTGCCATTAATTAAAATTTCCTTGATTTTACACTGAAATAATTTTCGATGAGTTAATTTTGTGCGAGTAAGCAGAAAATCGTATGTTTAACTAAAGAAGACTTTTAAAATCTCTTTAATAAGAATTCGCATTTTATAATTGCATTGATTAACCACTTATGTAATTTCTCTAAGATTCATAATGAACGCTACAGATACAATGTGTAATAATTTAACTGTTCCGACGGTCGCAAATTCTTAAGAAATATCTAAACAGTTTAAATTTTATCTATACATACTTATATACTTTTATGCAAAGCGTATGATTTTGGTGACTTTTAGATTGCGGTTAAAATTATATCATCTTAAGTTAAAAGGAATTAACTGATTGTCATAAACATTTCACATTGGTGGGATAAGACAGAGATAAAATATGACTATGCATTTTCTAAAGCATAATTATAAATTTTCATTCAGCTTTTAAACTTAATTATAATTAATTTAAATATTGAAAATTCTTAATTAATGTCTAACATAATGGACATTATGATCTTTTGGGACACTCCTTGGAGAAAGTATGGTAATATATTTTAGAAATGCATAATAAACATGCAATAATTTTATCCGCAGCTTTAAAGCAATTTATTCGGATTTTCAAAAATTTAAGAAGGCTTATGTTTTAGCATATAAATTCAAATAGCAGTGTTCCAAATTGTTACAAGCATAGCAGGATATCTTTTAGATATATAAAAATATTGAAATTGTAAAAATAAGTTATGAATGACTGTCAAAAAATGCAGAGGATGTGGGGTAGTACTGTCGCAGAGTCAGAAACATCTATTTAGCCTTCAGTCCTAAAACATGCACTCTTGTATGAAGGATGTCACATTCTCTAACTCGTATGCAGAATATGCATGGCGTAGGTTTCTTCAATATACGATTTTAAAGAAGTTCTTGACCCATCATGAACTGTTCCTGTTTATCACCTATGGCAGATGTATTTCGTCCATTGATGGTAGTTTATTGTGACATTCTGCTACGCATCAACTGAAAATTGTCCGCACGCATTTCGTTTGATTTATGTCTAATGAATATGCGAGTATGTGTAAACGACGATTATATTCACTTTCTAGCAATTTCGCTGCATCACGAGATAAGTTGTTATTGTCTAGAAAAGGTTAGATAAAATCTCACAACATCTCAATAACATCTAAACTTTCTCGGAAGATGTGGAGCCTTGTACGTCATCCAGCTTTATGTCTCATCAAACAACAATTGCCCCAACTCCAAAAAAATGCGTTTTGACGAAGTTGGCGAGTAACACCATATTTCCTCCTCTCTCTAGATACAACATATGTAGAGTAAATAGTGAAGCTATATAGATTCTCATCAGTAAAGACTAGCATGTGGTTGCGCGTGTTTGTTGTTGAGCAGCACGGTGTAGCCAAGTTGGAGAATTTTTTTATTCAAAATATCTACCAGTATAACATAAAATTATATTAGCTTTATTTAATGATAGACATTCCATGATTAAATAAAAGGAAAATTACTTGTCCGTAAATGTGGTAGATATTTTTAATACAAAAATTCCTCAATTTGGCAACACTAATTGAGCACTGATCCTTAGGACTCCCGAATATCTGTGTTGATGAAAATAGTAAAATAGCTATCACCGATGAATAGGGTATATACTTTACTGGTCATCTTCCTTAAGCAAACAAATCATCTTCCTGAAGTATGTTAGTAATAGACCGTGATATCGGATTTGTGATATCGTGATATCGGCGTTGGGATTGGGAAGTGTTTTCTGAGTTAGCATTGGATCTTTCTACAACTGTAAAAGATGATATGTTGTATCATCTATCACAGTTGTCTTTGGTAGATAACACATTCAAGAGAAAAAAATACAACTAAAATAAGTAAAGCTATACTGGAATAACTTTATCTTGAATTTTAATCATGCATCACATTCCTGCTTTATACTTTTGTCACACATTCGCAATTGTTGCTTTATACGGATAAAATTCTGATAGCGGGTATTACCATAGAGATGTAATTGAAAATGGAGAGAAATACACAATATTTCGGTAAAAATGTCCAAAAATAATTTTCATATATTTATATAGCGTGATTGTCATAGAGATAAAAGGTTTTAGTTCACTGATTCAAATCTATACAACGATAATCTTTTTTACTTTAATAGCATTCTCTGCCTCCTACGAGCTACGTTCGACAACCCCGTTTCGGCACGGCAAACTCTAAAAACACGATTAATTTGACCTAATTTTAATGTTTTAAAACTATTACGGAAGATTGACGTGTAATTAAATGACCAGTGTGGATTTCCCGTAAACGTATTTCCATTCATCACTTTGCTTGGGGAATTTTAAGGCCGAATCAGCTGCTGTCGAGACAGCTAACAACTGTTTTCGTGATTGATTAAATGAGATCAATTAAACATTTGAAAATAAGCTTATATAAGTATATAAAGTAGATAACTACTCTCGTAATTTTATAGCGATTCTATAAGATGTTTTCGTGATTGATTAAATACGATCAATTGAACATTTGAAAATCAGCTTGTATAAAATGGTCAAGTAAAGAATACGGCTACCTGCAGTTATTTTATAACGACTCTATAAGAAGATTATTTTAAATAAAACATTTTAAATGTTTCGTTTTAAATATGACGTAATTTTCACCAAAGTTTTGTTTCTCTTTTAGTATTCAAGTGAAAATACATTTTTTGTGCTGTTTTACAAATTGGCAACAATACAAATAAATGGACTTTTCGAAATATGAAATAAATCTCAGTTAAAATGACGAAATTTTGAATAAAAATTGACGAAAAAATCCACTCAGAAGATTAGTCAAATTAAAACAATAATTGAACACTGCACACCGCAAGTTTGTCAACTATATTCCTTCAAGAGGTGGTTAAATTTCCATGCAATTTTTTTGTTCCTATAAAACTTTTTAAGAGAACTATTTTGACTGACTTTAAATGACCGATGACCGATGAAACATCTCTTAAAATAATTCTTCAATTTAAAAACTGTCTATTTCAGCGTTTTTATCAAGCATTTTTCTATAAAAACTAACAATTTTCATATTTTATATGCAATAGTTTTCTTAATATTAGCCTAGAAAGCCTTCCAAACACTAAAAATTTATTGTCGACGTGGGTTACTTTTTTTCAATATAGAGAGATACATTGATATATTTTTCTTTTTCTTTTTTCTGTTAAGTAAAATTAATTTATTCGTTAAAAAGGTGAAGTATTTCTTTAAGGAAAATACTTTTGTCGTACTTTATTACTTTATAAAGCATTGTAAAAATAAATATTTCCATAAACATTTTTGTGAAATACATTTTCTGTTAAGTAAAATGCACTTATTGATTAAAAACAGCAACTTTCTGAAAAGTATTTTTTATTAATTTTTGTCTTTAAAAATAATTCTAAAAGTATTTTTTTCCGTAAAAATTTTTATGCAATGTTTACTTTGTTTGTATAAAATTAAATTTAATATTAATCTTCTATATTCTGCTTTCTTCTAAATAAAATTTAGTGTAAAAATTTTGCTGATTTAATATACTATGGAGAAATAGGCTTAAATTTAATATATTTAAATAATTCATTTCTCGATTACATTAACATAAAAAGTATCAGACTTATAAATATGCATAACATTAGTATTATGCTTTTAAAATGTTTGATATATGGCATTTAATGAAATTTTAACGTTAATGCTGAGAACGAATATCAAATTAGGCTTTATTCTATAGCATTACAAGGATTGTGTAAGACATTTATTAGGATTAAGCAGTCAACAGATTTTATCTATAACTGAAATTAATAGGAAAATGTTTACTAAGGTATAATCCCTAAAATTGTGTACACTAATGCTATTAGACCTTGTTATTTACCTTTTAAAAAGTCTTTTTCCGCTACTTTATAATTTGTAAGCCAATTTAAAGTGGAAAATTCTTATGTTATATATATTTACAATTTTTCTGAACATGTATGTGTCTAGTAAGTCTAATATTATTATAAGTATTAGATGATAATTTTTAGCCAAGGTCTTTTTAATAATGTAAGACGGTATAAGCAGAAATCTTTATGAACTTTTAAAAATTCTGATGATGTAACAAAAGCTTATACGGAAGTGCTGTTTGCATTTAAAGCATTGTCAGGATGTGGGATTCTCTTTAACAGTAAAAATAACTGTAGATCAAAAATTTACCGCTATGAGGCGCTAAGACGATTCTTTCTTTCAGAAGTATGCAAATACGATACATGACTACTCGGTTTCGATTTAATCATAATTTTGGAGTGTAAAACAAGTCGCGGCCACTGGGGATATTTTTGTGATCGGAATTTTCGAAAAGCATTCATTGCGTTTATTTTCGTTTACAAAGTTCGTAGGCAGATTCGCTCATTAATTTGTCCTAGATACCAAATTGATAATACTGAATTGAAAATCCACGGAGTAGTCAGTATTTTATAATGAGCTTCATTTGCATACTTCAGGATGATGCATTAGCATTAGCTCCTTTTGATGGTAACTTTTTGAATTACAACTTTTTTAAAGTTTAAAATATTTCGCAACCTGAGAATGCTTCTAGTTCAAATTGCACGTCAGTATAATTAAATCTTCTTCTTTTTTCATGAATTTATAAATTTTACATAGACATTTTAACCATCTTTTATATGAAGCTATAATTGAGATCTTTTATTTTTAATAACATTGAAATGGGGGAAAATATTTTAGCATTTTCAGATGTACGTCACCATTTGATGGGTATTTCAAACATTTTCAAGAATTACTGTTGAACTGATATTATATACATCACCTGTTCAAATATTTAAAAAAATCAATCATTGATAAATATCATTAAAATAGTAACTGATGGACACAAATAAACACTATTTATTTTTTCTTTCAACATTCAGAGTTTTTAACCAAATTTAGCACTATTTTGTAAGTTTACACAAAGTGCAGTAGAAATATTATGTTACAATTAGAAAATAAATAAATTGAATATATGATGAGGTATCAGCATATGTATAAAAAATGTTTTATCTGCACATGCGTAAAGGATATATTTTTTTTTTCATAATTTAGTAGTCAGCTATATAGGGCAACGTATTAAAAAAGGCCATTTGAATATCGTGAAATAGCTAAAAACCTATGATTATTTTTTGTTGTAGCCCTGTCAAGGATGTCCAGTTAAATTTTGGAAACCTTGTACTACCTACCTACATAACACTTACCTATTTAAGAATCTGATTGTTATAAATATGTTATAGTAATTGAATTTAAAACAGTAGAAATATTCTAATGTTTAGTAAATTCAAACATTTTTTTAATGAGCAAAAGGTAAAAAATTTTATAGTGAATTTTTAAATGAATGAATGATAGGGTATTTTGTATATTTTCACATTCTTTCTTGTTGTTTCACTTAAAAAAAATTCTTCGAGTAAAACATATACTTTTTTTAATGTCATATGTTTAAACTTTGGCATTCGTTATTAAATTTTACAAGGAAACTTATCTATAAAAACAGATTTTCATAAAAACACACTACAGTTGAAACAAAGTAAATAAACTAGAGTCTTACAAAGACAGAAAATGTAATTAATTCAACTGTCTCTCGAGAAAAACTTTTTTATTTTATGAAAAGAAAAAATACATAGTTCGCTCTTATGGTTTAATGCCTTGCGTTTTATAATATAATAAAAATAAACTAGAACGTAACATTGTTTGTGAATTCATTTTAAGCCTGAAATAACTCCGGTTTGAGATATATTTCATTTTTATATGCGAAAGGATATTGTAATTAACTGAAAATCTTATTAAAAATATAAAGCGAACAGTGCCTTATCGACAGGCTTTCTTTACTTGCTACAGTTATTCATATTATTAAATATATATTTATTTTTAAATCGCTTTTTTATTCCATTTCTCACTGTTTAGGCAAAAAAAAAAAAAAAAGAAAAAAAAACACTTAACTTATAAGTGTCCGATGACACTTAAAAGGTATTTTTCCAAGTCATTTTTGGTCTGCACCATCTTCGTCTTCTTTTCGGATTCCATTCTAATAGTATTTTCGGCTGATACTCTTTTTTCATTCTGAGAACTTGCCCATACCAACTAAGCTTATTCCGTTCGATCGTCTGTACATCCTGTTTGACTTCAATGATTTCACGTATTTTTGAATTTTTAGCTTTTTCCAGCCTTGATGTTCTTACTGATCTTCGCCAGAAGCTCATTTCTGTACAGAGGAGATTAATTTTCAAGGAGAGATTTAAGGTCCATGTCTCCGAATCATACATTAAAATGCTTTGCACGATTGCACTATAAATTAGTCGTTTAGTTTTGGGTAAAACATTACTACTCCACAAAACAGAATTTAACATTGCAATTGCTTTTCTGCCTTCAACAATACTCTTCTCTAGATATCTTTGGTATTATTCATCTTGTTTAATAGTAGATCCAAGATATTTGAATCCCCAACAGTTTTTATATTTATATTATCCAATAAAATATCAGCTTTCAGACTTGTTGTTAAGTGTTCAGTTTTACTCATATTTATATTTAATCCCCATTCATTATAAGTACTAGAGCAATCCGGAGAGTCAGTTCCGTTAAGCAATTAAACAAAAGAAAACGATTATTAGAAAAACACTGTTATTGGCTAATGAAATACAATGCTTAGGTTATATTTAACATAGTTGCCACCATTGTTGAAGCATTTATCATAGCGGGCATGAGCTTTTTTATGCCCTCGTCGTAGAAAGATGCTGCCTGCGATGCCAAAAATGTTGTGACAGAGTTTTTTATTTCGTCGTCTACCGTGAACTGCTTTCTCCTGAATCTTCTCTTTAACGTCTGTGAGCAAATCATCATCAATCAGAGACGACTGCCCACTTCGATCTGCATCGTGAATGTTTTCACGTCTTTCATTCAAACTTCGCACTCACCTCCTTACAATGGAATCACTCGTCGCGTTTTGACCGTAAACTTCCCAAATTTGTCCGTGAATTTCAATTGGTCTTGTGTTCCTAGCATTCAGAAAACGGATGACAGACCGTAAGTCCTATGCAGTGGCATGTTAAATTTGTTTTTAACATTTTAAAACTCTCACCAAACAAGCGCCGCATAAGTCAGCGATCTGAATTGTCTTTCCTGGCTTGCCAATGACTCAGAGGAAAGAACGCGCATGCTTGAACTAACGAATACAACTATTCCGCGTCGAAAATGGAAAACTGAACTTGCTTTCTGGATCACCTAATATCCTTTAATTTGCGAAACATATACGGTCTTCTTCATCTGTTGCTATGATGACTTGATCATCCGCAAATAAGAAGTGATGGGTACATTTACTATCGTTCATTTTTTATCCCATTTTATGACATTTCCTCATCCATTTTCTGAGGCAGATATTATCATATATTTTAAATAGATTTGGTGAGAGACAACAACCTTGCAAAGCGCCTTTACTAGTGATGAAAGATTCAGCCAACTTATTTTTAACATTAACTCTAAAGCTATTTCTGTAATACATTAATTTAATGATATTGATCAGCTTTTCATTTAAATTTGCTATTTAAGTACTTTCCAAAGCAAACTGCTCGGTACGCTGTCATAAGCTTTTTCAAGATCCATAATAAATATAAGTTCTGTTTTCCTACCATAGCCTCTCAGTTTTCCGTAATTTGTCTTAGGTCAAAATTGTGGTTGACGCAAGATCTACCGCTGAAAAGCCACTTTATTTAAGATTTATGATCATTTTAAAAAATTCTAAAATTGTTCATATGGGCTCAGTAATTAGGTAGTTGTGAAAATACTCGGTGCAGATGTAGACAAAACATAAAAAAGCCGTAATTATTTTCCAAAAAACAGTATGTATTTCCATTGCAATACACATAATCAAAAATAATAATATTTGATCAAGTATTTGCATATATTATTTCATATACAAAATCATGTTCAAATTAAGGAAAAGTTGAAACAAAGTGACCCGCCCCTAATGGATACAAAATACCCAAATTTTCACGTGGGGCTCCCTTTAGAAAGCAAATTTTACATTTTTTGCTTCAATATTTGCTTTTAAAAAATAGAATACCCAGATCAAATTATATTTCTGTGTTTTCTCAATAATATTTTATGTCTTTCATGAAGCCTACTTTGCAGTCATTTGAAGCAGATTATTATTCTCTCATGACACTGCGGTATGGTTATTTAGCAATTTGTTTTAGATTTTTATGTGAGTTCATATTGTACTTTTGAAAACTACTTGAAATATTTCTCTAGAAAGATTTTTTGTTGATTTTGGAATTCTTACATAGCTGCCTAGTTATTATGGAATGTATTTTCTAATGTAACTGGGGCTGTTGCTTCATTGGGTTCACCCTACCAAATATGTCATTTTCTTGAAAAATATAGTATTAAGATTGAAATCTAATGTTTCTTCTTCAGATTATTCTCTCCTGAATTGCTCACATCTGCCCGAAATATTTTGTTCATGAGTGCCCCATTAATCAACTTGAGCATCATCTTCAAAAATAAAATATTTTTATCTAAAATAAAAAGACAGAATTCATCAAAGGTTTACTTTATTATGCCCCTACACTTTGCAATACTGATAGTTAAAAATAAAGTTTTTTAGAACACGTTTTTACTTTATTAGTTTAGGAAGTTTTGTTTACAATACACCTTTAAAACAAAAATAAATTGCAAAAACATGAAAACACAATGGCTGATTTTTATACAAATTTATTCAACAAATGGTACTATTACTACCAACTATTGTCCCGCAGTGGCGCAGACAATTAAGCTCGGTTCCTGTCAAGATCATCGAAAGTGAAGCAGCATCCACCATGGTAACTGCTTGGGAGGGTGACAAGCTCTCTCGACTGCGGCTGCTGTAGTACCGTGTACGTTAATGGGAGCTGGTGCACGTAAAACCTTTGTGTGGCTCCAATGTCCTACAAGTTTGAAAACGATACCTCTGGGGCTGCCAACCCAGGTACAGGTCTATCATCTGGAATTGGTGCAAAATTAGGAGACCATCTCTAGAAGTACACCCTCTCTTAAGTCTCTGGCACCCCTTCTTTCAGAGAAGTGCCATGGCACTTTCTCTGCCAGGACAACAACAACAACTACCAACTATTTCCAATAGAAAAAAAACTGATCTTAAGTTAATTACATGAAATGGACTTTGTTCACATGCGTTCCATGTATTCCCCTACTATAAAATTAGTGTAACCTACCGTGAAATTTTTAACTTGGTATCAATATCTACTACCCAAGCAAAAGCTTGCAATTTTTTGTTTGATAAATTTTGACAACTAAAAACATTGTCACGTGCTATTTCCAGAATATCTTACCATAAGTTTTTTAAACGAATTATCAAACCATGTACATATAATATAAAATTTTAAAATTTATATATAATAATTAAAAAAACCTCTTATATAAACAGTTATTATAAAAGACAATAAAAGTTATTTCAGATTTTAAATAGTTGTTACTACATATTTATTTAAAAAAATTAGCGATGTAAATATTAATATAATGTACCAATAAACCTAAAAAAAATCTGTCATTATTTGCTATATATAAAATAGTTCAATATTTAAAAGTAATGTTTTATTTTTGAAGCAGTCATTGAGAACTTTTCATGCATCTCCTATTTGGTATTAATTAATCATGCATGAATAATTGAAAATATTTGATAACACGAATGAATGAACAAACATATATTAATCAATTCAGGTTGAATAATTTATTCACTGTATATTATAAAACTGCGTTCATTAATTTTATCTTGTTTCAAATTACGCAATTTATTTATAAAAGCCACATTATTTCAAATATATTTTAATTCTCTCTCTTTTTTTTATATGTGCTTCAAAATATATTTATTCATAGTTTTCTTGGAAAGAACTCACAAATAGAGGCTATATAAAAATTATCCTTGCAAGTTGCACGTTTAAAAAAAAGAATAATAAGAAATATCACAAAGCTATGCTATCTTCGCATATCAGACCATGCAAAGGGTTTTATCTGCATACATTATTATTTCCCTACACTGCAAAAAATAACTGTTGATTTTACAGTATAAAACTGGCACCCCAGCTGCCAGTATTATACCGTAAAATTAACAGTAATAAATAGTAAAATAAGCAGTAATACGCTGCCGCGCAAGCAGTAATACGCTACCGCGCATGCGCGGTAGCGTATTACTGCTTGCGCGGCAGCGTATTACTGCTTATTTTACTATTTATTACTGTTAATTTTACGGTATAATACTGGCAGCTGGGGTGCCAGTTTTATACTGTAAAATCAACAGTTATTTTTTGCAGTGTAAGAATACATTAGCCTGTTAGATGGTAGTATTACCATTTGGAAACAACATATTGAAAAAAAAAATCTAAGTAACGTTTTTAAATTCTAATTCGATTTAAAATTTTAATTCCATTTACGCGGACTTGAGAAGTTATAATTTACATTCTGAGTTATTATTTACAGTTATAACTAACGTTCGTAATCACCATCTATTTCATTTACTGGTAAAGTGTGAAAATCTCGTTTGAACGGTCAAATGGCATTTGCCATTAACCTGATTCTGCCTGATTACGGTATAAGTCGAATAAAGTGAATGGGAAGAAACATTTTAAGCTTTCGGCCAAGCTTTTCGCACTTAAAAAGCAGTAGAGGTATATAGTAAATTCGAGAATAAAAGATGGTTGTATGTTTTGAGATAGACGTTTCAGTCATAAAAGGGGCATAGTACAGAAAAACATGAAAGCGTTTCTTTTTTTTTTTTTTTTTTAAATTGTGCGCAATAAAAAAAAATAACAATAAGTTTAAAGAAGCAATACAATGTGCATCCAATTTGGTAAATGAAATAAAAATGATTCAAAGTATTAAATGTACACGAGAAATGCTCTTTCCGTATTTCCATTATGTATTCATGTTCCCAATTAGGAACACTGCCTTAAAAAATACAAGATTAACTGAAAATCGGAGCAAAATAAAGTAAAAATTTAAAAAACTCTTTTATTAGTATTCTATGTTTATCCTGAAAATCACTCATAATTTCATAACTGCAATTTCTGATTTTTTGAAAAAAAATTCATTACAATACGGGGATCGGACCTGATTTTAGAAAATTCACTGATTTTTTTTTTTTTTTTATGCTTGGTAGAGAGAGCAAGCTGGTGAATTTATTTAAAATTTATAATTTTTGCTCTTTTCGTTTTTTAAAGATCTGGCAACAGGAAAAAAGCATTATTTAAGCAAAATAAGCTTTTATAGTATAGCTTTTTAAGTATTTCTGAATTGATTCCTTAACGTATAGTAATAATTTAATTAATATGGAATTATTCATTGATGAAAGCATATTTTTTAAAAAATATGTTGGACTCTTTATTTTTTTACTTATATTTCCTACTTTTTAGTGTTTAAAATATTTCGTTATTTCAGTTTTACTGCCAGTTTTGGCCTATTTTGGCGAGCGTGGTTTGGCACATATTTAAGTCAATTGTTGCTGTAACTCATATACAATTGTAACCATAAAAGATGGTTGGAGATTTATCACCTGTGGCGGGCTATCGTTAAAATGCCCTAAAATTAAGTTATTAATTTATTATTAAGTACTAAAAATATCAAAATGTTGTATTGTCATCAGAAACATACCTGTAAGCAAAACTTTTATAATCCTAGTATATCAGGAAAGAACTGAAAAATCTATTACAACATTTGATCTTTACGTACATAAAACAAGTTAAGTTAAATAAAAGAATTTAAAAAAATTAGGTTGCTTTCGAATGTAATGTACAATAGAAGCATAAATATAAATTTATAGGATTTTTGTATAAAAATAATTCTGTTTAAATTTACGAATTCTCTATTGCATATATATCCATAAATAAAAAAATATATATCTAACATACTACTATGCTTGCTATTTTATCTGTCATCAGTATATTCCATTTTGTTATCCGTTTTGTAACAGTGGGAGAGTTCAATGTTTACAAGAGGAAACACAAATAATATATATTTTGAAATGAATATTAAAAGAAAACTAAAATTGTAACCCATGTTTTTACTTTCTTCTATCTTTACATGGATGACCACCTCAGGAAACCCGGCTTAAGCCTTAGAGTTTGTGTGCAATCCTGAGGGGCTGACACGCCTCTATCACCAGCGAGACCACAGTTACAGAATTTTACAATATAATATTACAATATTACAATACGATATAGATACAATAGAATATACAATAAATACAGTAGAATATACAATAGATATTTTTCTTCTACTCAGAAGTTTTACTTTTACATGTGATTTTTTTTGTAGTGAAAGTAATTGAATTTTGTCTGATAATAATGTTTTAAAACTTTCATACATACGATTATTATTATTATTTCAGTGTATACGGAATATACAATTCCCAGATAAGATATTTACAAATACGGTGCAAGCACCATGCCTAGAATTATTATTGGTTAAATATGATGGGTTATTATTGGCTAGCATGTTTTATACAAATACTTTACTACAATTGATGTATATGGAAAAATATGATGCACACATACAGTTATTATAATTAATTCGATTATACAATTATACGTTTAGACCATTTCCAGAATATGACTATATACAAGTACTGTGCAGACTTCATATTTAGGATTTTTGGTTACATGCGATGCAGATTCTTGGTTAAATACTTCTAATACAATTAATAATATACTAATATGAATATACAGATGCGAATACACTGAAAATTTACAAGTAATATGCAAATACTAATAATATACAGATAGTGTGGTGTTAACTCTCATTACAACAGTTATTATATTCAATATTATTTATATACATATGTACTGAGAAAACAGGGCCCCTGCTAGATTGGACAAGCGGTTGCCCGACTACAGAGGAAGAGGATTTGAAAATAGAAATTCATTTTTTTTCAATATATTTCATGCAGTTGATGATGCGCTGGAGAAGAACCGGACGGTCCAGGAGATATAGCATCCAGTTTTTAAGTGACATTTGTGGTGATTTTTTGACATGGAAATGTGAAGTTAGAGTGCAGTTTAATATGTAGTGTAATGATGTTGCTTCTAATCCACAGACACATAGTGGTGAGTCACTTCTGTTAATTTGGAATAGGTGTTGTTGAAATGGTCCATGATTTGTTAAAAATAGGTATAGATATCTGTTGTGTATTTCTAGTTGTTGCGAGACTTCCGGAAGGAAGTCTCTTGTGTAATGACCCACCTGTGCTGTAGACCAGCGTTGTTGCCAACTGTCTATGATTTGTTTTTTTAATTCTCTTTTGAGTGTGGACGGTGGTACAGGAAGAAAAGTTGTTTCCAGTGTTTCATCGTTTGTTGCTGACCGCGCCAATTGATCCGCCAGTTCATTTCCAGCTACACCCGAATGACCCTTGACCCAATTAAAAAAGAAGTTTTTGGAGGATAAATTTAAACGTTCTAAAATTTCCTGGACTAAATAATTATCTATGTCAAATTTTGAAAGAGCCATTAAACTTGATAAGCTATCCGAAGAGATTAGAAAGTTGACCGAATCCTCTTCCATAGCCCAGCGCACAGCTTCTCCAATCGCAAGTAGTTCGGCCTGGAAAACTGAATTGCCCGAGTCAAGTTTTGCACGCCACGTGTGATGAATTATATTATTGTTATAAGCACAGAAAGCCGATGCTGTGCCTTCAGCAGTTTTTGAGCCATCTGTAAAAATATGGAATTCCCCATTGAATTTTGAACCCGGACAGGTTTTTATTTGATCTAGAGTTGGTGAAGTTTTATATTTTGAGATCTTTGTGGCTATTGTTTGTGCATTAATACGTGTTGATGAAATCCCTAATCTAGTGGCTCTAGCAAATTCAGCTTCCGCTTCTAGTTGCAAGTCCAGGGGCGGGATACCCGTGAGTACCTGCAATGCCGCTGTTGACGTATTTTTATACGCTCTTGAGATGAGTAGGAGTACTTTTCTCTGCGCCGCCAAGAGGTGACGCACTCCATGCGACCGTCTCATACGCGTGAACCAAACCCCACAGGCATAAGCGATTTGACGCTGTAGGATTGCCGAATACCATATTTTAAAGAAATGAGTTGGCAACCTGCCCGAAATTGATGAAAATTTATATAAATTTTGTGTAGTTTTAGTAATTTCTTCCCTTTTTATTACTAGGTGAGGTAGGAATGAAAGATGTTGGTCTATTGTAATTCCTAAGTATTTTAAGGTTTTGACTGATTTTAGGTTTTGTCCTTTTAGTTTGAAAGTTGGGTCCCTTTTTAAGATATTAGGTTTGCCAAATGTAATTGTTTTTGATTTATTCAATGATATTTCAATATGGTTGCGCGTTGCCCAATTTTGAACATAATTCAGGGCAATCCCACCATTATGCTCTAGCGCAGCGCGTGATGGACCCCAAATAATTAACAGGACATCGTCCGCGTATGCCACAATCGCACAGTGCTCAAAGACAAAGTAACGCAGTAATCCCTCCAAGAGTGACAACCAGAGAAAAGGACCGAAACAGGAGCCCTGTGGGCAGCCTTTTGTGAAATAATGCAAGATATTAGGGTTGTGCCAATCAACCTGAGCCCGCCTACTCGAAAGGAAGGAGATAATTGTATTAATATATTGCTGCGGGATGTCTAAGTCAGTTAGTGATGAAATTGCCAGGTCCCATGGAAGGTTGTCAAATGCCCCCATGAAATCCAGCGATATAAAAGTCGTGTAGTTGTTGTTTTCTTTATTGATATCGATATATGATAGGGCATTTTGAAGAGCAGTTTCTGTTGATTTTAACTGTGTGAAACCGTGTTGTTTATTTGTTAATCTATTGTTTTGCGTTAGTATATGATTAATTCTCCGCAGCAATAGTTTTTCAAAAATTTTGCCTATTATTGGAAGTAATGTTATCGGTCTATAAGATGTGTGTTCGTCAAGTGGTTTACCTTCCTTTCTAAAGTAGATAAGCTCCCCAAGCTTCCAGGCCACCGGCAAATAATTTAAGGAAAGTGCTGAATTAAATAAGTCTAGTAGTGTAACTGGTATTATGGCAAATATCGCTCTTATCATACGATGATCGATTTCGTCTGGCCCTGGGGCCTTGTTTTGATTGAAGCTATATATTGCATTTCTTAATTCTCTTTTTGTAAATTTTGGTTGGTCTGATTGGGGTTGTATGTTAAATGCCTGGGCAGGTTGCACTGGCATACCTGCTGAAGGCCCAAATATTCTTTCTGTAAGGTTAGCTAATGAAGTGGACCTGGAAACCGGAAAGGATGAGTCCGGTAGAAAGCTAATTAATTTATCTTGGTAATCTTGGAAAGCCAGTTTTTTTGATATGCCAAAAGGGTCAGTTTGTTTTTTACAGAAATTGTCCCACGCTTTCTCTTTTGCACAGAGGATTTGTTTTTTATATTTGGCTTTTTCTTTTTTATAATTTTGGAAGTTTATTGGATCGAAATTAGAGTTTTTTGCTTTATTATATAAAGCTTTTACTTTATTCCTCTGTGCCCTAAGGTCCGGTGACCACCAGGAAAATTTAGGTTTTCGAAATGAGGGGTTTTTTTTAAATGAAGTTATTGCTGAATCTTTAATAATTTGGTAGAACTTTTCATAATGGATGTCCAGATCTTGGGATGTTTTAATTGTTTTAAAATTAATATTGTCCGTTGAACATTTACGTTGAACCATTTTTTGAAATATATATGGGGGAATGTTTTTTGTTTTAAATCTGCGTTTTGGTAAATCCGTTACTGTTAAAAATAGTTGTGTAATAATTGGCCTGTGGTCACCGAAAAGTTCTGGGACAACTTCCCAGTTACTGAAGTGTTGGAAGAGGGGTTGTGAACAGATTGATAAATCTGGTCGGCCCTTCCTTCTGCCCGACTCATAGGTTGGTTGGCAAGATGGTTCGTTTAAAACTACAAGGTTTTCTGCCAGCAAGAAATCTACGAGGAGTCTTCCCCTGGCGTCCTCCCGCGAATACCCCCATAGTGGGTCATGTGCATTGAAGTCCCCCAGGACTAAACAGTAGTCGCTAAGATGTTTTGCTGATCTCCAATCTTGGAGATCAATCTCTAATTCAGCCCTTGGAGGACAGTACAGGCTCCCAATGCTCAGAATTAAGTTCGGTAGGTCTAGATTAACGAAAACTGAATTATTGAATTTAGCTGAAAGACAGTGTTTTAAGTTTTGGTTTAAGATCAAAATATGACAATTAAGGGAGCTGGAGCTGTAACATGGCACACTCAAAGGGAGAGAGACTGGTCGGCCTTCAAAAATATAAGCATCTTGGAGGCACGCCAGTGAAAAACCCTCTTCAATTACATGATTTATAAAAGCTGCCGTATTACCTTTAGATCGTTGTAGATTACATTGAATCACCTTTAACTCGAGGCTGTTTGAGTTCTTTGTTGTGTAAAGTTCCTCTGATAAAGTTTGTAAGTTTGGCAGCAACTAGCAAAACTATAATGATCAATGTCCAGAGGTCTATCCTTTCCGGAACGTTTTTCATTTGCGTCTGTGCAGTTTACACACCTTCGGGCATGGGATGTACAGTCCGATGTTTGGTGATGGCCAGCACACTTTGCACATACATCTCGATCCTTACATTCCCGCGCCATGTGACCTAGTTTTTGGCATTTGTAACATCTGGGTGTTATGATGTACTTGCGCACATCGCACCTGTTGAAGCCGATGTTGATCTTTATTTGCTCGAGTACATGTGCTTCCCTTTGTGGCATTTCTATGATTAAGTTCACTGTGTCATTGTTTCGCGCAGATTTCAGAATTTTATTTAATTTGAAATTGATGTCTTCAGTTCTTAGGGCTCTTTGCAATGCTGGGTGTAGAATGTTTTCAGAGTAATATTCTATGTTTCTCAATGCTTCGTCGTCTTCGTTTTCCGATACTGCTGGGGCTCCAAATACCATGATTTTCTGTGTTTTCGGTTTGATCTTTTCTACTGTGATTTTCGGTGCTAATTTAGTATTTTCTGTTAGCTTTTGCTGCAGCTCGATGATATCTTTCTCATCATTGCAGGTAACTACTAAGTTACCTGCTTTCGTCGGCCTGCAATTGATGTTTGGCAGAGTAGTTGTATCCACTGCTTTGTTAAGTGTCCTTCTTATTTCCTGTATCGTTAGGTTTCCATCCTTTGGTGTCACCACTAGAGATGGTCTCTGTGGAGGCCTTTGTTGCAATACTTGCGCATATGAATATCCATCATTTCTTTGCGTCAGTCTTTTATTACTTTGTGATATTGATTGTGTTTTTAGTGTTTTCTTTAGGGCATCAATTTCTTTCTTGTAATCATTGAGTGTCATTTTGATGTAAGCGCCGTGCTGTCCGAGTTTTCTTTCTACTGCTTCTTTGATTCTTGTTCCCTGTTCCTCCATGTCTTCGTACCTCTTTATTTCTTTCCTAAGCTCTAGGCACTCCTCTCTCCATTGTGATCTGTCATCTTCTGTGTCTTGTATCCACCGCATTAGCGTATCTACCTCTTTGCGGAGTTTTATTATTTTCTCATTTGTTTTCCCCTGATTTTCTTCGGGAGTAACTGCCTGGATGTCTTGCAGTATCTTTTCTACTTCAATTTTGATGTCATGTGGTGTTGATGGCTTTTGGTGTTTTTTAGCTTCCTTTAGTTCTTTTTCTAGTTCTTTTTGTTTCAACTTCAACGCTGCTACTTCTTGTCTACTTTCTTCTTGTTTTTCTACTTTCTCTTTTAGCTTTGCCATTTCTGCTTCATAACTTTGTAGTTTCTCGCTATGTAGTTTTTCTCTTTCTTCGACTTCCGCATGTACTTTGTCTGTTTCAGGACGGCTGTGTTCCATGAGCTTCAGCTGCTCTAGTTCTTCTTTTAGATCCCTTACCTCTTCGTTCTGTTTCTCTACTGTAGTTATTTTTTTGTCTAGCACCTCCTTCACCATCTGCAGCTTTTCAGGGGCTCCTCTTTGCTTACTTTTGTATAACTTGTCAAACTCTGACATTAGCTCAGTTATTGTCATCTTCTCCCATTTTTGTTGTCCTGTGCGCTGTGTTTGCGGTGTCTTTGGTGTGCTTGGCTGTTCTTGTGACATCTTGTAACTTTTTCTTGTTACGATTTTGTCCTCAGTGTACCTTTGTGTCGATGGATTTGCTATTTTCTCTGTATAGTCCCACACTGAGATGTCTGACATGTAACCTGCTTTTTCCACTTTTGTTAAAACTTTTACTCTAATTAATTATAATTTTTCTTATGACTCACCGTTTCAACTTTATCCTTTCTTTCTTACACGATATTACTTTAAATTTTAAACTTTATTTTTAATCTTTAAAATTTCGAATAAAGCTTAGGTTATGTGGGAGGCTTTCTCCGGTCAAAAAAAAAAAAAAAAAAAAAGGGGGGGGGGATGGGGAATACTAATGTTAATGAGAAAAAGTTGAAGAGTAAATAACTCATGAGAAAAAAGGAAATTAAGACATAAAATGCAATATAATATTAATGTTATAGAAAGCCTTAGGGGCTAAGCAATAATTTAATTTCCTTCCCCTTTCTTCCCTTTAAATTTAAAAAAAAAAAAAAAAAAAAAAAAAAAAATTGAGACCAGCCGAAGTTGAATTGAAGATATCTTACTGTTACGTGCAAAATGAGAATAGTTATAAGAAAAGAAAAAAAGAAAAAAAAAAGTGTCAAAAGGGCATTGATTTTGGAGTAAACTTACAGGACTGTGGGACATTTCCCTTAAACAATAACACTGGAAGATATAAGTTACACTAGAGTGAGAAAATACCCTTTTGACTAGAAATTTTCAATGTAAGGACTACCTCCCATTGAGCCAGAAAAAACGAAAAATACAATTATTTATAGACATCACCAAAAAATTGAAAGAACCGATGAATGGAGGAACGATTAAAAGTTTAGAGGTGGCTCCAATGGCAGATGATACGAAAAGCTGAATTAAAAAATAAAATATTATGAACAAACAGCTTAAAATAACTTTTAAAAGGTACTAAATAGTATTATTCACTTATACAATATAGGAACATGAAAGATGAGAGTTGTTGTAACAAAAATGTTAAGAGGGCATTGACTATGGAGTAAACTTATAGAACTGTGGGAGATTTTTCCTTTGACATTGATACTGGAGGTTATAAGATGTGCTAGATGAAAGAATACCCCTTTAACAAGATATTAACAATGTATGGACTTTCTGCCATGAAGCCAGATTATACAATGTATACAATAGTTTTTTGAAATAATATAACTTTTAAAGTACTTAAATTTTTGAATGGAGTTTCACTGGTGCAACAAAGAAAAATAAAATAATTTTAGCTACGTTTAATACAGGTATTGGTGGACATATAAAATGTAAAAGACTTTATGGTGTGATGTTAGGTCACCAGGCTTACCAGTGGGGCCAATCAATTTGACCCATGCTGCACTTGGAAACTTGATGTTATTGGTTATAAAATTTTGTGGCATGAGCTGAAATAACACATATATGAAATGACTGGCTGACTGGGATATGAAGGCCTCGGAGACTGAGAGACCCTTTAAAATGAGAAAATAGTCAGAAAGAATGAAAAAAGTTAGAGAATGGCCCCAAATAGGGGGTCCAGGGCCCCCATGACGGGCCCAGCGAAATACAGGGGGCTGGAAATGGGTAGCTCACAAAAACCTATTGAATGAGCTAATGGACTATGAGCAAAGAAAAAAATAAGAGAAATGTAAAAAAAAAAAAAAAAAAAAAAAAAAAAAGGTGCCCTTATAAGGGTCCCAGGGCCTAAAATAGAGAACATGAAAATGGCCACGGAAACGGAAAGTCCATTGGAAAAACTTCAAAATGAGGTAATATACTTAAATAACCGTGGAGTATCTTTAGAAGATAGAAAAAGTGAAAACAACTACAAGGAGGGGGGGGGGGGCAAGGCCTAATCTGACTGGGCCAAAATTAAAATGGGCCACAGAATCAGAAAGCCCAACTCAAGACCTTTAAAATGAAATATTATGTTAATAAGAATGGATAATAAATAAAGAATTTCTATAAAAGATGCCCTAGGGCCTAACGCGAAGGCCTACGAGATGTGAGCCACAGCTAGTAGATCCAAAAGAAAGGGCCCCTGGAGCTGAGAGTTCATGAGAGACCCTTTAAAATGAGATATTACATAGCAAGGACAATAAATTTAAAGAATGGGCCCTTTTAAGGGGCACAGGGCCCCCTTGATGGAATCACGAAAAGAAGGGGGCCAGAAATGGAATGCTCACACTGGGACCTTTAGAATGAGCTATTGGAAAATAGGAAAATAAGAAACAACAAGTATGTAAACAAAAAAGTGCCCCTTTTTGGGCCCCAGGGCCTAAAAGAGAGGTCGTAACATGAAAATGGCCTCGGAAACGAAAAGTCCATTGGAAAACCTTTAAAATGCGTTATTATACTTACATGAATGTGGAGTAACTTTAAGAGATAGGAAAAGTGAAAACAACTTCAGGGGGGGCCCAGAGCCCAATCTGACGGTGCCAATATTAAAATGGGCCACATAATCAGAAAGCTCAACTCAAGACCTTTAAAATGATATGTTATGTTAATAAGTTTAGATAATAAATAAAGATATTCTAAAAAAGAGGCCCTGGGGCCTAACGTGAAAGCCTACGAGGATGTGTGCTACAGCTAGTATATCCTTGCTGCCCCTATGTGACATTAAACGATGTGAGATTTTACCCACAATGCAGTTGAAGTGTTTTATTCAAATTCCTTACTGCTATGGGTAAAGTGTAATGTGCTAATAAACTATATTTATTTGTGGGCTGGTTGCCATATACCAATAAGATCCACCACTCTTATGAAGGTATCTCAATTCTTTTTGAGTTTGTCTGCTCAATTTTTATGTAGCGTCACCTTTTCACCAACCAACCAACCCATTGAAAATTTTGGCGTGAGTGCTCTAAAGGGGTAGCCATTTTTAATATAAATGAAAATTACATTTTAAAGCAGTGAAATGTACACTTAAAATGGTCTGAGAGTTAAGCAACTGGCATCTATGTGTAGGAAATTTAATTGTTCATCGGATACAATTAATAAAACAGAGAAAAATATATATTTAGTAATTTTTAAGGGGGTTTGAATAAGACACACTCAAAAGTAAAAAACATAAAAGCAAGCTATACATGACAAAGTTGACAAGGTTTGGTAGAGTGCACATAATATACATTAAATTACACAGAAATGATGCCAGAGCTTTTCTTAGAGTTTAAGAAGACTTTATACAAAGTTAAATGAAACATTAGAGCTCTCGGGAACGCTTATTTAATTAATTAAATGGGAACTTAAAACGTAAACAAACACCCATGCCACAAGTGCTCGCTGCAACACTGAATTTATAGTATCAAGTGTGGTACACCCCTTTAAAATTTTTCCAGTGTTTCGATTTTTTTTTTGAGGGTGTCGGAGCACTATATGTATGTTCACATAAAATTACAGGGCGAAATAAAAATTGGAAGTATTTTTTAAAAAATCAGAATGGTTGGAAAGTAGTGCTTTCTGGGTGAGGGTCAAAAAATGTGCAAGCCGAACCCCCAACTTAAAATTATACCAGTGTATTGAAAATTTTTGAGAGTATATCGGAACACTAAATACACAATCTCACCAAAGATATAAGAGATCCGATGATTTGAAGTATGTTAAAAAAATTTTTTTAATGTGGCTCCGATGGCAGAAGTTATGAGAAGATAATTTAAAAAAAAAAAAAAAAAAAAAAAAAAAAAAATATTTTGAACAAATAGCAACTTAAACTAACTATTAAAGGCTACTGTATGGCATAGTACACATATACGATAATAATAACAATAATAATATACACAATATATACAGTTTTTGTATTTGGGTGACGTTGAAAAACATGGCGGCTACTGAAGCTTGGATGCCATGTAACCGTGCCAAAGGGCCAGAGTAATTTTACTAAAATTGATATAACTCATTAAAAAGATGACCGATTTGGTCGCGGCTGGTCTCAATTTGTACATTAAGACTTTAAATAACTAATTTGACCGGAGAGAGCATTCCCACTTACCTTTAAACGCCTTTATCCTAGCCTGCCATGGGAGCGATTTTCAAGCGTGACCACATGGATTGAGAGCCAGTAGGGGTTTTTCCTTCTATCTTTACAAGAAGAAAGTATTGGATTCATGAAAATTTTCGACTTCCGGTTTTCGACGGATTTATACGTTTTAGAAGGTCCTGAACACGATTTGACTATTTTTAGAAAATGTCTGTCTGTGACTCTGTCTGTCTGTCTGTCTGTCTGTATGTGACAAAAATTTTGTGGGCGCTCTATCTCAAGAACTAAAGCTCGGAATTTAATAAAACTTTAGATTCAGTTAGTCCCTAATATAAATTGGTGCTGATTAGTTTTTGGTAAAAATCGCCCGGCAGGTGGCGCTGCTATGCAGCATTTTTCACGATTTCCGCAATAGCTCTATCTCAAGAACTAATGCTCGGAATTTAATAAAACTTTAGATTCAGTTAGTCCCTGACATAAATTGGTGCTGATTAGGTTTTGGTAAAAATCGCCCGGCAGGTGGCACTGCTAAGCAGCATTTTTCACGATTTCCACAATAGCTCTATCTCAAGAACTAATGTTAGGAATTTAATAAAACTTTAGATTCAGTTAGTCCTTGATATAAGTTGGTGCTGATTAGTTTTTGGTAAAAATCGCCCGGCAGGTGGCGCTGCTATGCAGCATTTTTCGCGATTTCCGCATTAGCTCTATCTCAAGAACTAATGTTAGGAATTTAATAAAACTTTAGATTCAGTTAGTCCCTGATATAAATTGGTGCTGATTAGTTTTTGGTAAAAATCGCACGGCAGGTGGCGCTGCTATGCAGCATTTTTCGCGATTTCCGCAATAGCTCTATCCCAAGAACTAATGCTAGGAATTAAATAAAACTTTAGATTCAGTTAGTCCTTAATATAAATTGGTGCTGATTAGTTTTTGGTAAAAATCGCCCGGCAGGTGGCGCTGCTATGCAGCATTTTTCATGATTTCCGCAATAGCTCTATCTCAAGAACTAATGCTCGGAATTTAATAAAACTTTAGATTCAGTTAGTCCCTGATATAAATTGGTGCTGATTAGTTTTTGGTAAAAATCGCCCGGCAGGTGGCGCTGCTATGCAGCATTTTTCGCGATTTCCGCATTAGCTCTATCTCAAGAACTAATGTTAGGAATTTAATAAAACTTTAGATTCAGTTAGTCCCTGATATAAATTGGTGCTGATTAGTTTTTGGTAAAAATCGCCCGGCAGGTGGCGATGCTATGCAGCATTTTTCGCGATTTCCGCAATAGCTCTATCCTAAGAACTTATGCTCGGAATTAAATAAAACTTTAGATTCAGTTAGTCTCTGATATAAATTGGTGCTGATTAGTTTTTGGTAAAAATCACCCAGCAGGTGGCGCTGCTATGCAGCATTTTGAAGGATTTACACGATTTTAGCGATATTGATATCTCAAGAAATAATGCACGGAATTTAATAAAACTTGAGCTTCAGTTAGATATTGATATAAATTGGTGCTGATTCATTTTTAGTATATGCGAAACCTGTGTGAGATAGAAGAAAGTTTTGGGATTGACACATCCGACTAGTTTTTAATAGAAATATATTTCTAGACGCTTCAAATATACGAATGCAGAATTACAGCTCATTCCGCCAAGTGACTTTTGAGTTATGTTTAAAAAAAACTAGAGCATTGTAGTTTATTTTGCAAGTTTTACTATTTGGATGTGCCAGTCCCAAAAATTTCTTCTATCTCGTACATGTCGATACTTCAAAAAGCGTAATTTTTTTTTATTATGCATTTTAGAATCTAAAATTGCAGCATAGCAGCAGCGCCAGCTGTTATATGATTTACACGAAAACCTAATCAGTGCCATCGTATGTCAAGGTCTAACAGAATATGAAGTTTGATGGAATTCCGTGCATTAGTTCTTGAGATATGACTGTCGAAAAATCGTGTAAATCCTGAAAAATGTAGCATAGCAGCGCCACCTGTTGGGTTAATTAAACCAAAACCTAATCAGTAACAACTGATGTCAACGTCTAATCGAATTTGAAATTTTATGAAAATCCGTGGATTAGTCCTTGCGATAGAGCTATTGCTGAAATAGGGAAAAATGCAGCATTTAAGAGCCACCTGTTGTGCGATTTACAGCAAAAACGAATAAGATCCAATATATATCAAGGTATAACAAAATCTAAAGTTTTATTAAATTCCGTGCATTAGATCTTGAGATATGACTATAGCTAAAATCGTGAAAATCCTGAAAAATGCAGCATAGCAACGCCACCTGTTGTAAGAGTTACACAAAAACCTAATCAACACGACTTATGTCGATGTCTAACTGAATCTGGAATTTGATGAAATCTGTACATTAGTTCTTGAGATATAGCTGTCATGAAAATCATGAAAAATGCAGCATAGCAGCGCCACATGTTAGACGATTTACATCAAAAACTAATCAACACAAATTTAAATCAAGGTCTAACTAAATCGAAAAATATATTAAATTCCTTACAGTAATTCTTGAGATAGAGCACCAACAAAATTTTTGTCATATACAGACAGATAGACTCACTGACAAACATTTTCTAAAATTAGTCAAAACTGGAAGTGGAAATATTTTATAAATCCAATAATTTCTTCTTGTAAATATAAGTTTAATACTAAAGCTAAGAAAATTACTAAAGAAAGTAAAAAGAATTTAAGAATACGAATTCCAAACTTTACATTTTCATAAATCGTAACCTACAGGATTAAATGACCTCCCGTTTGGTACTCGAAGGTCACATTTACCAGAGAATCCAAACATGTGCCAAAACTAGATGTTCGTATTTAAAATTTCACAGTTTGTTGCAATTGCATTGCAGAGTCCTTTTCTTGAACTGTTACTTTCTATATAAACAGAAGGAAGATACGAGAGTGGTCTGATATGTTCGAGGCCTGACACAGAGATGGAACAAGTATGACCAAATGACTATGATGTTTGTAAAGTATGCTCCTTTAGATGACATGCTGCCGAGTTTCAGACGCGTGAGTTTATTGGTTATTGCTTGGTTATAAAGTAAAGTAAACAAGTTTTGACATTTTCCGAAAATGGAAAAATTGAAATTCGAGCTGTCATAAAACACCTTGTTAAAAAAAGTTTAACCCCCCACGGACATACAAAAAGAGTTACATTCCACCTTAAAGGATTCTTGTCCTTCATATTCGACGATAAAAAAAGATTTAAACATGGTAGGAAATCAATTCACGATGATAAACGCTCAGGACATTCAAAAACCGCTACGACCGACGAAATCGTCTCAAAAATTCACAATGCCATATTGAATGATCGCCGATTGAGAAACGCAAACTTGCTGACATTGTAAACATCTCGATAGACCGTGTCCACTACATTTTACACTATGTTTTGGGTATGGAAATGCTTTCCGCTCGATGTGTGCCGCGTTTGTTGAACGTCGACCAAAATCGCCAAAGACTGAACATTTCTCAGGAGTTTTCTGAAATGTATTGTGTTGCAACTCGAAAAATAAAATGAAATAATGTCAAAAATCTTGTATTTTCTTTATCAGGTCGAGAACTTTCGAATCACCCTCGTACAGGGCTGCACTAAAGATTTCGCACACAAGAGTGTGTCTAAAATATATTTAGTTGCAAGGGGACTACATTGAAAAATAATATGAAATGTTGTTAAAAATCTTGTGCTTTCACTGACAGACCTCGAACTTATCAGAGCCACCCAATCGAGTGACTATTTTCGTTTTTCTCTGCGATAATCTGGCATTTAAAAAGTATGAAATATATTTTCTTTTTTATTGGCTGTGTTTTAGACTCACGTATTTGAAACATTGATTTCTGTTAAAAAATTCATATGTTAAATTCAAATTTTTGTTTTTCGAAAATTAATTATAAAATAATATATATATATATAGGGGCGGAAAGTTGGGGAGAATATGACTCCAGTCCCATGAAAAACAAATGTTCAAATGATACTTATGTTTCTTGATTAAACATACTAATCGAAATATGACTATTTACAGTTGAAATACTTCAATATTTATCATTTAAACAATTACTTTTAAGTAGATAGCTATCAGAGTGCAAGTTATTATCAAAGTGCAAGTTATGCAAGTTATTAAGTGGCAACGCCCAATTTAACAATAGAAAATCCGCGGGGCACCACATATATATTTTCTAAACAAATTTTCGGAAACCATAAGAATTTTTTTAAACCGAAGTCTATTTCTAGAAGCTTTAAATATAGGACTCCAAACTTACAGTTCGTTCACCCAAGTAGTTTTTGAGTTATGTTTAAAAAAATACTCGCATTGCAATCTGTTTTGCAACCATTACAAATGAATTTAACATTAGGAGTTCCAATCTTTAAACCTGCATAATTCGCAAACTACTTCACCAAATCTATTCCCGCCTGGTATCCTAACGTGAAATGTATCGAAAAAGCTAAATATGATGTCAAAATTAGATGTTTCTTATTGAAAATTTGGTACTTCAGGCTTTATATGCCAACGCTCGACCAAATGAGCAATTGAACGCCAATTATCAACTCAGACAACTTTTAGGCATTAATATCCAGTCTATGATTATATGCTGTTCAACAAAATAAGCATCAGGTAATGGGACTAACTCCCGTACGGGTCCTCTCCCCTCACGCGAAAAGACCCGCTCGCTAATGTTAATCTTATGGGGCAGTATTTTTCTAATATTTCGTTTATATTTCAATACTTTTAAACATTTTTTTTTATTGCATTGGATAGCTGAGACCAATCTCTATTTCCTCTATTCGAAACCTATTCCGAAAGTTAAAGTATCTTCATTAAAAAATCCGAAAAAAAAATATCGCAAAAGTTATTAACAGCGGTATTAGAGATTGGTCTCAGCTATACAATTCAAAGAAAATTGTTTAAAAATATTGAAATGCAAATGAGCTATTAGAAAAATAATGCCCCATAGGATTAACGTTAGCGAGCGGGTCTTTTCGCGTGAAGGAAGAGGACCCTTAAACGATGGATATGTATATTTATTTATCATTGCGCTGTATTAAGGTAATACACGTCAATTACATATTAGTTTATTCATTAGAATTTTCATTTGTGTATTTATTAACATTTCTTTCTGACATTTACATGTATATACCATAGTATATTAAACCGCTAATAAGTCAGATAACCTTTTGCAAGAATTGGTATAAATTATAATTCCCAAACGCGCAAACTGCTGTCTACCATGGCATTAATATTCCATAGTCAACAGGATTGTTTTCAACTTAATCTAGAACAATTCCTGTCGATAATAGGAGCACAACACTCAAATATTTACGACATCAAAAATACGGTATCTTGATTAATGATAAATTTATATTAAGTGAATGATATAGTCAGACATTAGTTCTGATGTATTGTTATTTGTTATTAGATATTCTCGCATGTGTAAAAGACACTGTTTGATCGTGCATATAAATGAATAAATAAACAGCATTGTGCTCAGATTTAGTGATTTATTCATCACGTGGTATAAAATTGTACAAATGAGTAATTAGCAACTTCCCAATTGATAATTTATTCTAAATTGATTATAGCGCCGATTTGAATAATTGATTCATGAATGCTTTAAAACTTTGTACAGAAATTAGGTTCTCGTTTTGAAATCTTTTATTCATTATTGTTTGCAAAAGGACTTGCACTGTATAATTAAAGAACAATACAGTGCTATGCTTGACCTGCCACTTACAAAAAAATTCTTTGTTTATCATCAACCAATTATTGTGTACTGCAATATAATATTGTAAAGCACACAGATTATAGATTAATTCCTTTGCATTGTTTTCGTTTGGACATTTATTATAAATTTATTCTCACATTGACTTATATCCATATATTTAATTTATCATTAATAAGCACGGCTACATTGAGGCATGAGCCTAAAACATAGGGTAGAGGGGCAAAATTCATATATTAAAAATTGCAGTTGAATTTATTTATTGCAGTTGAGTTTCTTTATAGTTTTATTTTTTGCTTTAGAAAAAAATTAATATTAGATCGCAAATTATGTCTGAAAAATGCCCAATTACGATTACATTTAAACGTAAATATAACCTCCATTTTTTTTTTAACTACGCGAATTTTTCTCACACATTTACAAAATCATTTTATATGTAAAACACGATATTTGTATATATCATTCTTTAGGTGATGCGGAATCCAATGACTTTTTTTTCTTGTAAATGTGATAGATCCTAAATAATAATCGATTACTCCCCGAAGATGATCATTTCATGTCTACCATGTTTCGTTCCAAATTAAGTCAAAATGCTAAAGGAAGCCTTTTCTAAAATATAATTTGATTTGCAGAAAAATGGGAAACGTTATACGTTCCCATTTTGGGAACCATAACGTTATGGTTCCTGAATAATTGTACCTGCAAATTTTGTGAATCTGCGAATAAACCCGACTTTGTGCAGAATGTAACAAGCTTGACATTGAGTAAAGCCATAAGAGATACACTTAAAAAAATTATTCTACTCTATTATACAGCATAAGAATAGGGGCCTATTAGCACGCTTATGATCAGAGTTTCCAAAAATCATAGTCGAGTCCTGTTACTATGTCAGATATCCTAATGTGAAAATCCGATATGCCGGTGTTCTATAAATACTCATATCTTGCCAACACCCATACGATTAAAAACACATTTTGTACGCCAAAACCCGCTTATATTAATATTTTCTGACATCTTCGTATTTACAGGAATTGTATAAATGTTTGTTATGTGTTAAACGCTTTAAAAATTTATTAAAGAAAACTGAACATCTATTTTCTAATAAATAATATGCTGCCGTAATTGAATGAATTTACTGTGGCATTTTCACTTTCTCGGCTTATCCTGCAAAAGCGATCTCATATAAAAAAAATGAAAACTGATAGTTTTATACAGAAATGTATGATAAACACGTGGAAGTAGACAGTTTTTAAATCGAAGACTTATTTAAAGCGCTATATTTAATGTTGAAATTGGTCAAGATATTCCAGTTTACAAACGTTTTATAGTACAAAAACTATATGTAACAATTTAACCATCTTTTTCAGACACATGCTAGACTAAATTGTGGTGTGTCGTGTGCAATTTTTTTCCAATCGTTATCGTTTAAATTTGTTTATTTTTAAAAGTTTTTTTCAAATTTTTAGTCAAATTTCATTATTTGAATACAGATTTAATTCATAGTTTGAAATATCACTTTTTACCTACGTCATGACAGCGGTGAATTGGGAACCGAAAAATCCCCCAGTTAAAAGGAAAATGAACGGCAACCCAATTACAGAAGATCGCCAGTGGTCGTGATGATATCATTTTATTTTCATACATTTCATTTAATAAAATTCCCAAAATCGTTTGGGATAGACACATGGTCCCACACCGAAACATCTACCTGTACATAACCAACCACGGCCCGTTCCCATCATATCTCTCTCTCTTCAATAAAGCCCCATCTCCATTCTGCACATGTGGAAAAAGAGGAGATGCCACCCACTACACACTCAACTGCCCGCTAACGTCAGCATATCACATAAGGAAACCGGCATTACTGAGGACCTCAGTTTGGTTCCACCACGTCCTCCATACACCAAATCTACAACAAAAAATAATAGACTGTGTCCATCTCCTAGAACACAATCAGCAACTCTTTCAAATGCCTCCAGCACACCTTCTAGGAAATGTCCTGCCCTCAGACGATGATGAAGAAGAATAACCCTCATCATTGACCACAAAAATAGCGGAAACACAGTAGTGTAAATAATTCCATTCCCTCAGTAAAAGCCTAATGGCCTATTGGCCTCATCTGTATTTTTTTTTTTAAATAAACTTGCCAAGCAGGGCTTGTAGAGCTTAAGCCGTATGGTAGGTCACCCTGCTTGGTTGAATCTGAATCTGAATCTGAATCTGAATCTGGGATAGACACAGTAGTTCGATTCAACAAAGCAGGGAAAGACTCAAATGAACCCCAAAATTACAGACCAATATGCCTACTACCAGCACTACGCAAACTATTAGAAAGAATTATACACGGCAGGATAAACACCACTTATTAGCAAGTAGCTTATGGAGTAAGAAACACAGCGGGTTCAAACAAGGCACTTCATCTGAACACGTATTACATGATTTAATTAGTAATATAAAATAGGACAAAGAAAATTACTACCAGACACTCCTAATCTCCATAGACATAAAAAATAATATTAGATGGCCTATTCTAGCAAAAACTTAACACAATCCGCCTGCCCAACATACTTAATCAATTGGATCATTAACATTTTAGAACACAGGAAAAATAATTTTCTTCCTGTTTCTTCCATTTTCTTTAGAAGAAAATGGAATAAAAGTAGCAAAGCAGACATTTGTCGGATGCCCACAATGCAGTTGCCTCCAAATGCTTGCCGGCGAGTTTTGTTAAACTCCGTGTACAGTTACAGAAGCTACATCACGCGCACGAGCCAATTAGTGAGAGGCAAAAATAAGCTAAGCGAATGAGGTGCGATGGAGAAGATTTAACAAGAAATAATCCCGATCCCAGCTGCGCATTGATTTTGACGTGAAAAATACCCAGTGCCTTAGCAGACATAGCACTAAAAAAACTCTGGGGATATAATGTCAGATTCAGGCATTCACGAACGACTTTACCTTAATACTCAGAAAAAAAAATAAAAGCAGAACTCATAATACTATAGCGAATAAAATAATTAAGGACTTTAACGACTGGATAATGGAAACAGCTTAATGTTAAATTGGGATAAAACAGAACTACTGTATTTAAATAGAGAACACACGAGAAATCTACCAACAGAAAATAATTACAAAATAAAAGGAATCGAATTTGAAGGTAAGAAGTTAGAGACAAAAGAGCAAATAACATGCTTAGGTGCCATTAATACACAATAACTAAAATTGTCTACCATACTGCCAACAGCAAACTTTCAAAATATGTAAATCGTCCTGGATGCTCGGTCAGAAGGTCTCCAAGGGATGGGGTTTACAACCTGACATTATTAAAATTTGGTATAGGATAGTAGGGGAGAAAACTCTAATCTATACAGACCCTAATTGGGTACACAATCTGAATTTACGAAGTATTCAAGTTTTAACTAGCTATCAGAAGCACTTCGCACTGGCCATAGTCAGGGCTCACAGAACAGCCCCAATCGTGGCACTTCTGGTCCTCTCAGACCTGATTTCAATTCATTAAATACGAAGCGGCTTATGGCACAATATCTAGGTTAAGTAAAGCAGTAAACATACACGCCACAACTATCCAACACACGGACTATACAAAAATTATCAAGATTTAGCGAAACCACCCAGCAGAAACAGTATAACCCAGGATAGTACACAATAATAGAGTCATAGTTATATACACTGTTAAAAATTTTGAGCAAACTGTCCAGTCATTCGATCGTTTTTTGAAAAAAAGTTTACATAACCGTAATTTAACTCTATTCTGACCATAAAATGGGCAATAAAATTGTTGGAATACAGCTATCTTACGGTTATGTAACCGTTTTCTATAAAGACGGTCGAATTTGAGGACAGTTTGCTGCAAAATTTTAACAGTGCACAAATTTGGATCAGGAGCTACTGGATCGGCGTATGTAGCGTTGAAAAATGAACAAAGAATCAAGACATGGTCAGTGCCACTAAGGAAGTGTAACATCGTTTTCCAAGCCCAACAACTGGCACTACTGAAAGCTGCACAATGGGGTAACACTACAGGACTAAATTACAGTATCCGCTCGGGCTGCATGTCAGACCATTTAACGTAGATAAGACAATAGACAAATTGCAGTAAACAGTCAAAACTCAAATAATAGATTTAGGATCCAAAAGAAAAGTCATTCGGTCAAGCAGTTTAGGAATTATAAAGGTTTATAGTTCCGAACTCTTAATGTTAAATACACTTGTAACTGTTGCAAAACAGATTTCAATGGGTATACTTTTTTAAAGATAACTCAAAAACTACTTGACCGAATGATCTGAAATTCTGGATTCGCATGTTTGAAGCCTTTAGAAATCGATTTATTAAAAAAATGTTGGGGTTACAATTGATTATTGCTTGATTCATTGCTTTTTCGAAAATTTATTTCTAAATTATATATAGTTTTTAATTAATATTTTAAAAAGTATGAATTGTAACCTATGAATTTTAAAATAGAATTTGATATTTAGTAGCTTTAAATGAATTTAACTTTAGTTCCAAACTTTAAACCTTCATAATCCATAAACTTCCCGTTTGGTATCATAAGGTAAAATTTAGCGAAAAACGCCAAATATAATTTCCGAATTAAATATTCGTATCAAAAATATCAGAGTTTTGTACAATTTCAGTATGAAGACGATTTTTAAGCGCTTTTTAGCATTTTTTTGCGTTCCGTGGCGATTTTCTGAAATTCGTACAACGTACTCAATATGCATCTTTTAGTCCAATATAGAAAATTTTATTCTCTGTGAATTTCTTTAATTTTTCGCGAAATTTTTCTGCGATATTTAGAGTTTTTTGCGTTTCGTGGCGATTTTTTTATATTCGTAAAATGAATCCGATTTCAGTCCTTTAGCCTAATGTAGTAAATATTGTTCTCTGTGATTTTCTATGCGACTTTTCGATTTTCGTGGCGATGGCGATTTTTTTTTATTTCTTTCTTTGATACGAAAAGAGTTCTCCGATAAATTTTGCTAATGCACTAATTAAATTCAAATTAGAAGAATGTCACATTGGTACCTATAGAAACGTCAACCACTATGATGAAAATTTGAGTTGAATATAGGTCGAAATAAAAAAGAAATCATAATAATTCAAGGTTCGTTTGATTCACGCCTGGAGCGGACACTTCCAGTATGGATGTTCTCTGCCGTTTTTGAGTAGTGTTTTTATTTACGTCGTGACAGCGGTGAATTGGAAACCGAAAAATCCCCTAGTTAAAAGGGAAAGGAATGGTAACCCGATAACAGAAGATAACCAGTGGTCGGCATAATATAATTCCATTTTCCTCAACTGAGCAAATTAGCGTATTTTTAGAGTCTGCGGGGTCTGTACTAGGGTACACAAGCATAGCTCATAGGGGTCAGAGCCCCCTAGTTCCAAAAATAAAAATAATATGCATGTTGATAAATTTTATAATGTCTAATTTAATTGCAGGAAATATAAGACACTCGCGTCCAATACATTGGCAAAGTAAATTCCTACTTTTATTAAGGAGAATGTTTTTTAACTAGGCCGGATCTGACGGAGGCCCTATAGTCTCGAGCCGGATAGTTTTTGAGCAGGGCTTTACAAATTTGATAAAATGCTGTAGCCAGCAAAAAAAATCTAGTCGCCAGTAAATAATATTTACCCTTCCCTCCTCTCCCGTCATTGATTAAATTAAAACACAAACGTTATGAATTAATTGAAAAAAAAAAATAACAACCATAGTTTAGAATTTTTAGTTATACATAGTCTAGAATACAACTACATTAGTAGTACATTAATATTATATTATATTCTTGAAAGTTTAATTAAGTTTGGTAGATTTACTTCAAATGAATTACTTATAATCACTTATATGTTATTATTCTTTAAAAGAATGTGATTACATAATCACATAATAAGATCACTAATTATAATCAAAATATAGATAAAATGCTTAAGTGATACAAAGAGAATGTATATGTCGACCATTAAAAGGTTTTTATAAGCCTTTTCTGTTTTCTCTTAAGCATTTTATCTATATTTTGATGAATGTGATTGATTAATAAGTTTTAATTCCGATCACAAAAATCTAATTTGCAACTTACAAAAATTACTTGAGCATTTTTTAGCATTGTATTTGAATCACATTTTACAGGCTACAGAGATTGGATTGACACTATTTGGTACCTTTTTTATTGAAACTTCCCACCTCCCCTTTCTAATTACGTGGCATGCTACCTAGCTAGAACGGAAAAGAAAGGCGTTTTCTGTGCATGAGATGAAAAACACCTTTTAAACTTGGTTCTTCCATGAAAAGTACGAGAGAAGACGAAGAACACTATTTTGCAAGTATGAATAGGGGTGAGATAAAAATACCGTTTTTTCTCATATCTTAGGTAATTTTTTTTTTAAATAAAAAAAAAAAAACCGGAAAACAACATACTAACAACATACAACAACACATAATAAGATCACTAATTATAATCAAAATATAGATAAAATGCTTAAGTGATACAAAGAGAATGTATATGTCGACCATTAAAAGGTTTTTATAAGCCTTTTCTGTTTTCTCTTAAGCATTTTATCTATATTTTGATGAATGTGATTGATTAATAAGTTTTAATTCCGATCACAAAAATCTAATTTGCAACTTACAAAAATTACTTGAGCATTTTTTAGCATTGTATTTGAATCACATTTTACAGGCTACAGAGATTGGATTGACACTATTTGGTACCTTTTTTATTGAAACTTCCCACCTCCCCTTTCTAATTACGTGGCATGCTACCTAGCTAGAACGGAAAAGAAAGGCGTTTTCTGTGCATGAGATGAAAAACACCTTTTAAACTTGGTTCTTCCATGAAAAGTACGAGAGAAGACGAAGAACACTATTTTGCAAGTATGAATAGGGGTGAGATAAAAATACCGTTTTTTCTCATATCTTAGGTAATTTTTTTTTTAAATAAAAAAAAAAAAACCGGAAAACAAAGAAAACTGACAGATTAAATAACTTGGTCGCTAGATAGAAAAACTTTGTCGCCAGTGGAGACCTGGCGACCGCATTTGTCAAGCCCTGTTTGGAAGTCTTTTGTATTTAAAATGTTCTGCAGATACATAGATTTTTTTCAAGCAGTCGATAAAATAAAATCCCTGTCTAAAGTGGATAATAAATGTAATTTACTCGTAATAGGTTGAAAATGGATTATGAAGAACTCGTAAAATCTTACATTTCTTTAATAGTGCAAAACGACCCTGATATAATGTATTCAAACATTTAAAATTGTTATTAAAATTATTAAATAGTTCTTTTGTGACAATTTTAACTTTGGACACCCTATCACATTAAAAAATAGTATTGTTTTTGTTTGAGAATTCTGTTCTTGTACAAAACGGAAAAAAATGTGAATAATGGATTTGAACACAGAATATTCGAAAGGAAATAGATGTGATATGAATTACTGTATTGAAGTACTATTATTGAACTTCATATGAGATTGTAGGCTTTATGCGATGTAAAATATGTACACTTCGCAGGGGACAATCTATTATGAGGTTATCATGCATAAGATGGTCAATTTCACGTGATTTTGGAAATCATTCTTCTGCATTGGTTGTAAAGAGATTTGCAATGTAAAATTTATATATATATATATATATATATGTTACGGTCATTAGGATTAATCCGGTCATTATTAATAATAACCGGTTGTTATTAATAATGACCGCGGTTATTATTAATAATAACCGCGCATTATTATTAATAATAACTGCGTAACCGGTTATTATTAATAATAACCGGTCACAATGTCCAGTCATTATTAATACTAACCGGTTATTATTAATAATGACCGGATTAATCATATTGACCGTCACATATATATAGTTCTATGCTTGACCATTGCTTTTAAAGCGAAGCATTTTCTTTGTTAATTATTAATGAATTATTGATAACTCCAGTCAAGTGTAACAATATACGTTAGAAAATTGTAATTCCCCATACGTTTTCAGTACTAAATTTTTCGATTTTTTAAATTCAAATTAAGAATTAAAAGTGGTTTTATATTGCTCTGAGCTTTATGTCAGTATAATGCTAATATTTTCCCAGACCTTATTAAATATTTCATTCAAATTGTATTTTTTATATAACCTAAATACTATTTTCGTAATCATGATGTACATGGCATTTTTTTCGCAAATTAGTTTTACACTGAATATTAAACTGAATTGAATAAAACTGCTGAGTTAAGATTTGTATAAAAAATGTTACACTAATCTTATTTCTTGTCTATTTCCCAAATCTATTATTATCTTTTTTAATTAATTTTATTTTTCATAATTATTACCTGTTTTTATTTTGTTTACAGATATAGTGGTATCATCTTCAAGTTAATCATTTTTATCACAGTTCTTTTTTAAATAGATATTTTCAACAGAAAAAAATATTGCAAGGTATTACTACGTTTAAAATGACTAACCAGATTCTTTTTCTTTTTTTTTCTGCTATCTGCTAACTTAGAAGCTATTATTTTTCTTTCGAGAGATATAACTCAATTTTTCTTGCAACTTCTGTTTTAAGAATTATAAAAATTTAATGATTTTGAGTAATATTTTTTTTATATCAATTTAAGTAAACGTAAAGTAATATTACTCTTTAATATTTTTATAACTCTTAAAATACATAAGAAAGATTACAAGAATCTGTGTTAATTCATAAATGAACAAATAAACTAGTAAATCTACAGATCAGAGGCCTCAACGTCAGCTCTACAAATCATTGTTCATTAATCTCACTAATTTTTAACAATATCTGCATAATATTTGATAGCCTAAAATTAACTTTTTTAACGTTATTTATACTTTTATAAGAATATAAGATTTATTGAAAGTTCCAAAAATTTTAGAAGTATCACATTAAACATAATTTTATGTCGGATAAATGATAGGATAAACTACTTATTACTGTATTTTTTCAGAATAAGATTACATATCTTCAGGGGGGCTCCGGCCCCCTGAACGTCCCGTTGTCACTTTAATTTTATAAAATCAATTTCCAGTAATTGTCCGCTTTCATTAATCGAGTATATTTCTGAGTGCATTTACTATTTTAATTTCATTAAATTATAAATCTCTTTGTGCAGGAGTTTTTATCCTATCCTTAAAAGAATACCTATTTTTCAACCACTAAATATCATATGTTGCTGAAATTGAATAAAATTCCGTGTATTAAATATGCTTATACAAATGTAAATTTCTCTTATGAGACTTATATTCCATTTTCACATTCAACGTTTTAATATTTTTCGTTTGGAAAGCCGAATTGGTCATATTTCTTTAGTAGTTAAAATAAATTCTCATCTATTTCATTAGAAAAAGCATTTTAAAAAATTAAATCACGCGAAAATTAGCTATTTTGTTAATAACATTTCGTGTCAAAATAATTCACTTGAATTTTCCTTAGTTGATATTCTTTGAAATATAGTTGCTTAGCAACCATTTAATGAAAGAGAGAAAAAAAATGCATTGGAATTTTTTGTAACAAATGAGAAATTAAAATTTTCATATATTTCAAATTAGTGCGTAAAATTTCCCAATAATTTATACAATTAATTTAGAAATTCTAATAAATATATTGGGAAATTTTCAAAGCCATCAAATTAAATTAAGATATCCATTTCGTAAATTTAATATCCATAATTTAGCATTTACAATTATCCCAATGCGTGATTTTCTTTTCGCGGAATGTTAAAATTAAAAAATCGTCTGACTTCCCATTGAAAAACATTATGACTTAAAATAAAATGGTTTTATATTTTTCGAACGAATGAACCAAATTTAACCAAAAACTATACAGCTGATTCCGGGTACCTCGCCAACATACCCACCAAAAATCAACCTAATCGGACCCTTTTTGCGGCAGTTATCGCGGAACAGACAGACAGACAGACAAACAGACAGAAACCAAAAACTTTTCGGGTCTCAACAGTGAGCCTTCACTGACGTTTCGGCAATAAATCAAAGTAATACTATGACTCTCAGGTTATTGTGAAATGGTAGCATATAATTACAAATACACTAGCCCGAGAGTCATAAGTTTAATTGGTAAGTTTGTGTTATAGTGGCCCCCACAATTATGATTAATCCAAGATTCCAGTTGTGATTTCGCTAAGATAGTAGCACAGTCTGTATATGCCTCACATATAAGCGTATATATAATTATAATGCTCATATATGTGCCATATACGTCATTATATACATGTTATCAACGTCTTATATGCCGTATCTATACATCATATACATCTTATACACATATCATATACATGTAATAATAAAAAAAATCGCCATTTTACCTTAATTATTTATTCCAAATTCTTATAATATCTACCTTTTTCCCCTGTCTTTTAATCATATCTTAAATATAATTTATATTTTAATTCCATAATTTTATTCAACATATTCTTTTATTCTTATTCTAAAAACCTTAATCTGTTAAAAGCGACACTTCTTTGTAAAAACCCCTAATTTATTCCTTCATATTTTGAGACATTAAATTTCTATTTCTTTATAGTGTTTCTTAATATCATTTTTATTTTTATTAAAATTATCATTCCACATCCCATGATTAATTGCAACTCCCGCGTCTATCTAGTAACCTCAAATTTATTCCAAGTATAATAAAGAGTCTCACAGCCTTGCAAGCCGCTCATTGGTTAAATTACCCCTGCATTGGCGAAAGATTCCTCGCCTCGCTGGGTTTAAAATGCGTTACGCAGCCTTGGAGCCCAGAATCTTTACGCTTTTTGACTTCCTAACTAAATCTAAACTTGCTAAAAATTGAGAATTGTCTTTAAAGTGGGGTATCTATAATAATATGTAACATCTTCATGCTTTTTACTTTCTTCTATCTTTACAAGAAGAAAGTATTGGATTCATGAAAATTTTCGACTTCCGGTTTTTGACGGTTTTATACGTTTTAGAAGATCCTGAACACGATTTGACTATTTTTAGAAAATGTCTGTCTGTGACTCTGTGACTCTGTCTGTCTGTCTGTCTGTATGTGACAAAAAATTTGTGGGCGGTCTATCTCAAGAGCTACGTCCTCGGTAATATGATGAGTAAATATCGGTAATATAAGGAGTAAATGCTCGGAATTTTATAAAACTTTATATCCAGTTAGTCCCTGATATAAATTGGTGCTGATTAGCTTTGGGTGAAAATCTCCCGACAGGTGGCGCTGCTATGCTGCTTTTTTCGCGATTTCCACAATAGCTCTATCTCAAGAACTAATGCTCGGAATTTAATAAAACTTTAGATTCAGTTAGTCCCTAATATAAATTGGTGCTGATTAGTTTTGGGTGAAAATCGCCCAACAGGTGGCGCTGCTATGCTGCTTTTTTCGCGATTTCCACAATAGCTCTACCTCAAGAACTAATGCACTTATTTTCATCAAACTTCAGATTCAGTTAGACCCTGACATAAATAGATGCTGCTAACGTTGTGGTGTTAATATCCCAACAGGTGGCGCTGCTATACCACTTTTTTCAATATTTTTACGATAGCTATATCTCAAGTACTAATGCACGGATTTTCATCAAACTTCAGAGTAAGTTAGGCGTTGACATAAAGTTGTTGTTGAGTAGGTTTTGGTCTAAATCTCCCAATAGGTGGCGCTGATATGCTGCATTTTGTAGGATTTACACGATTTAAGCAATAGTCTTATCTCAAGAACTAATGCACGGAATTGAATAAAACTTTAGATTCAGTTAGACCTTGATATAAATTTCTGTCAATTCTTTTTTAGTGTATGCGAAACCTGTGTGAGATAGAAGAAAGTTTTCGGATTGGCCCATGCGACTAGTTTCTACGATGTAACGCAGCTCGATCTGAGTTCTAAAATGAACGATTAGTGGAATTGTCTATTCTTTCTGAAGGTTAATAAATTCATAGGTGAAAATGCAGCTTCCTTTATTTTGATGGGAAAATTCCAGTGTATTCACAAACATCGCCTTCCACATTGATGACTTCGACTGCAAAATAATTGAATTTACCAATGCATTGCTTGCCAGAATTAATATTTCAGTATTTTATCGACATAAATTACTATGAAATAGAAAGTATTTCATATATATGTCATATATACGTCATATAGGACTATAACCGGGCAATATACGTCACGAAATGTTATATACATCATATATTATTAAAATGTCATTTATAATTAAGTGATAAATCTTGGTAGCTTGGCGATTAATCCTCGGGGTCCGCTATGACATGAAAGTACTGATTACTTTTATTTATTTATTCATATCTGAATTAAAACACATGCATATAATCTTTCTTATGTATTTTAAGAATTATAAAAATTTTCAAAGTGTAATATTACTGTATCTTTACTTACATCCATTTTAAAGGAAAGAATATTAATTTTTGAAATATTTATTATTCTTAAAATAGAAGTCACAAGAAAAATTGAGTCACATCCGTGGACAGAAAATTAATAGTTTGAAAGTTGAATATTACTTTCCTTTTAAATCAATGAAAAGGAAAGTAATATTAAAAAATATTTTGACTTTTCAGAGAAACTTCTTACTACTTGCTTTCGCAATCGACTGCATTAAGGACATTTATGAAATATATTTAAAGTTTCATATTTTTGGCATCTAAACTAAATATTTCGTTTTTTTAGTGTAATTTAATCTAACGTAAAATGACTTAAAAGGAACTGTATAACACTATAAAAAATTTGACATAAAAATAGTTTATTTAGTACTAATCCAAACATTTAAATATATAGATCATGCTCATTTTAAAAACATTGGCTTATGAAATGATAATGATAAAATATTCAGCGATTCATAGCGCCAGCTGAACAGTAGATCATTTTCTCAAATACTACATTTTCAACCAAACATTTATAATTTAAGCATTTAATTAACTTTTTCATAATCCAATGTTGCCTTTTAATTAAATTCATATATTCTCCATCCAGATATTTAAAATTGGGAATTATTGTAAAAACATAAATGTTTAATTATGGACTTTCATGTTAAAAGACAGATCGCGTGCAACTAACTACATTTTTACATTCAAATTAAGGTCTTGTTTTAAAATGCATAGCAAACTTTTGCTATATATATATGAAACCTTTTACCTAAAATTTTGAAATGAGAAAAAGCCTGAAAATTCTCTTATAATAGTGTGATCACATTTTATAACGATATTTTTTAAAAGGCTTTAATAACTTTAAAATCCTTAACTTTTTAAACTTTATTTAACTTTATTTTATGTTTGTCTCATGAATTTATCACATTCTTAAAGTTTTCTAATTGGTTTAAAACAAAAACTGAGGGAAGGGCGTGATCTGAGGCCCACAAATGTGACGGCTTCTTCGAATTTCCAGATCGTTTAATCATCTTTAATTATAAGAAAATGCCAAAAAGTTATTTTCGTGGCATGACTTACATTTAAAATTAAACTCTATTTTATTCCAGACGTTGCAATGGTAACGATTCTCACAGCATTGCACTCGATTACAGCGCCATCTACAATGCTTCGAAGAATATGTTCAATACAAAATTTACGTATTTTTTCCCGTAGAATACGAATCTGCAATAAAAATGGGGGTCATCATTTAAGATTTCAAAGTTGCCCCCTTTCCCCTCGGGGGAGGCAAAGTTGGGGGGGGGCAACTTTCATATCCCTAAATAGATTTTTCAAAAATATTGAACATGAATTTTGCCGTTTTTCAATCCGATGTATATTTCTCGAGTTATTTGGCTGTTTCCAGACTTTTCGGACACCCTGTATATGTATTCCTGAGGGCAAAACATAAATTGGACATTGATTTTTTAAAAAAATGATCCCTTAGGGGGCAACGTCATCCCAAAATCTGAATTTTCCACATAGACATAACGTTGCGATTGTTTAATATTAATTGAAAAATTTGCCCCATTGTTGCAACATTCATCCATTTTAACTACAATGTCACCTGCATCATTATGACGTCAGCATTGAGCGACCGAGGCTAACGAAAAAGAAAGGCTAGCGTGGTGCTTTACGCATATCTTTTTTTACAGACCGCCGGAGTCACGATGCTCGAATGCACGAATGCAGGTGTACGAAAAGAGCATCACGTCACTCTAGCGGTCTGTAAAAAAGGATAAGTGGAATGCACCGCGGTAGCCTGTCTTTTTCGTTAGCCTCGTGAGCGACGCACATCATTTGTTCTTTCTAATATAAGTGGACTTTTTTGCAAATTTTAATGAAAGCGTGGTTTTTATTATTATTATTTTTATTATTTACATTTAATTTATTTTCAATTTTTTGCTTGTACGCTGTTTAAGTAATTGATAATTTATTATATTTATCAGAAAATGATTGGCAAATATAACTTTGCGACTCCTAGTTTATTTTTCGAGATTTCTGATCTTTTATTTTAAGGTTTAAAAATTCATTTTAACGTAATGTTTTCGACCAAATTTAATATCAAAAGTTATTTTGTAAAAATATAAATATGTATAAAAGTATGACAATCAAATACAAAAAAGAAACAATTATAAAATATAATTATATAAGCAAATCACTCTTTAACATTAAACTAAAGATGTATATGGTTAAAATGATAAAACAGAACATATAAAGACTTGTAAAAACCTTTTAATATAAACATCGACATGTTTGAAACGCACAAACGGCGACATTTTCAAGATAAAAAATGATAAATAAACTATCTTCACAAAATTTATATTAATATTAATTTTCACGTTTACAGTTGACCATTGTTAAGCACCTGCTTTTGTTATACATATGATCTCGTGGTTTATGTTTATCTTATCGCTAGTTTATTAGTTAGTTATCGTTAGTTTATATAGTATCTTATCGTTAAGAGCCTACGCTAGTCACGCGAAGGAACGCTCCAGCTAATGTTAAGTCTATGGGAAGGTTATCGCGCGATTTCTCACTCGCATTTTAATATTTTTAAAAGATTTTTTTTTGCATAGGATAGCTGAGGTCGATCTACAACGTTGTTAGTTTTTACTTTTTCGATTTTGGTTACGGTTTTTTCATAAGCGGACATTTTCAATTTTGGAACCAGTTGGAACCGGTTCTGAAAGTGAAATTACTGGAACCAAAATCGAAAAAGTAAAAACTAACAACGTTAGAGATCGACCTCAGCTATCCTATGCAAAAAAAATCATTGAAACATATTAAAATGCGAGCGAGAAATCGCGCCCATAGACCTTCCCATAGACTTAACATTAGCTGGAGCGTTTTTTCGCGTGACTGATGTAGGCTCTTAAGTTTATTTTCAAACATTAATCTTTAGTTAACCAAAAGTTAATCTTCAGTTTAATTATAAAATCATTTTTACTAATTTAAAAGATTTCTTTAAAGTTTTGACTTACGAAAAAGTTATGAGAATTTTATGTCAAAAATGAATTATGATTACTAATTCTAATTCCTTTCGTGAATCTTTCCATCATCATGATTTGTATAGACAAATAAATTACTATTTCCTTAGCTCTTTTACTTTTAAAATTATTTTATAAGCCAATATGAAATTATATACTTTCAAAACAAGCAATACTTCAAAGCATATGTTTGATGAATGAAATCTATGAAAATATATATTTAAAATATCTTTTGTTTACCGTGAGCTTACAATATTTTATTAATAATAAACATTTTAAAAATATAATACAATATAAAACATTTTAAAACATTGAAATAAATAAAAATATAGTTATTTTTAAATATTTTAGACTATGTTAAAAAGTTTCATATTCTTTTTTTTTTTTTTTTTTTTTTTTTTGAAAGAAAAATTAGATGTTCTCTTTAAAAACTTATTTTTTAGTCTTGCTACAATACAATTCGATATAAAAAATATGCGCTAGTCCTAAGAAAATATATTACTAAGTCATGTGATTCTCCAAAGATATATACAGAGTGCTCACTAAAGTCATGTTCACCCCCATTAATTTCAGAACGACGACAGCTATAATGATAAATGCAAAGCCTACACTGAGAAAAATGGCACTTTCATATCTGAGTAAATTGTTTTCATTTTGTTATGAAACTTTTTGTTTCAAATAGGACGAACCAATACTTTCAATTCTGAAATACCAGAAATACTCAGAATATTGAAACATGGACATACTCAAAACTGAGCACATAGAGCATCATACTCATTTTTGAAACATGGACATACTCAAAAATGATTAGAATCAGTTCAAATTCATTTTTTAAACATGGAAATACTCAAAAATGAGCACATAGAAGTCAGTTCATACTCATTTTTGAAACATGGACATACTCAAATAGGAGCACATGATGTTTAATTCTTGAGTGTGGCATGTTTTCCGAAATGAGTATAAAAGTTGAGTAAATTTGATTCTGAGCCATTTTGACTATGCCACATACTCAGATTTGAGTATTTTTTGCTCAGTTTTGAAAATGCCGTTTTTAGAGTATACATATAGTAATGTGGATATGTCGTGCACAGCGCCACTTAGCGTCAAAGAGTGGATTTTTCATTCCTATCTCGAAAACGGTACAAGGTACAAGAAAAAAAGCAATTATAAAATTGTAGAGTGTCGTTAATTTAGTATAAAATTATGTCTTACATGTAAAAACAATTTTATTACACTTAGGCCCTAAAATGTAATTTTTTATATCCTATCACTAGCTTTAACACGCCACACGTTACATGCAGAAGTGTGGCAATATAACGCAAACCCACATTTACTAATAAAGCTGACTACAAGATACAGTTTATTTTTATAATAAAATCACGTTAAGGTATGCGAAATTTATCCGCTATCGGAACACATGCATGAAGCATTGCTGAGTAAGAAGTTCTAAAGATAGATTCAGTTACATGAACGGATTCAGAAACTCGAAAGATAAATTCAATTACTTATACGAAATGTAATTTCTTACACCTTCATACTCAGTTTCTCTTTAAAAATAAAGGACTTCATTTTATTAAAAGCTTACTTACAAGATGAACTGATTGTCTCGTTTTCTGCGCAAAGCAAATAAAAGGAACTAATTAAAAAAATATCTTCCATAACATTGAATGAAAACTTCTAATTATTAAATGCATCGATATTTAAATAATATATATTTCAATAGTTATCTTCAGAGAGCAAAATTTGTATTGGAAAGTATTGGTATTTATTCAGAGCTATAGGAAAAACTGATAAAAACACGGTTCAATAAAAAAACTCTAAGCTTAAAATTATCATAATCATGCATTCCATTTAGAAATTTATTTTACGCAAATTTGCAGATAGAATTAAATCAACTGAGCACCTATATCTAAATGATTTTTTTTAAACCTTTAAAAACACGTATATAAAAATGAAATGTTTCTAAATAGTTATGTTAGCTCCTGAATCGGGTCGTATAACCCGCTGTTACCCGAACCCAAATGTACCCGTGGATTGGTTGGTTCGGGTCGGGTTGACACTATATTTTTTCGTTGCAAATCGGGGTCGAGTCGGGTTGACTTTCATTGTTTTGGGTTGACCTGATTTTTCAAAAGGATCTCCAAAATAATTTTTCAGATGGAAAATCTGTATGCAATAAAATCTCCATAACGAACATTCCCAAATAGTAAACACCTTTATTTAGTGAACACTTTTTCAATTCATAACACATATATTTGTACGCTTTTACCACTGAATAGTGGGAACCTCCCAATCTACACGCACCTAACATGCGTGAGTGTGGATAAACTATCACAAATACACGTTTTGTATGGTATCATTTTTCATATTCTGAGAGAAGAAAAGGGGATTATTAGCTGTACCATAAAGAAAGTATAATCTTTTTTATATATTTTTTTTCTCATGCAGTAAATTGAATAATACACACACACACACATATATATATATATGTGTGTGTCTCTGTATATATATATATATATACAGAGAGAGAGAGAAAGAGAGAGAGATTTATTTATATCTGAAACATAGTCCTTCTCAAAATTTTTGTAAAAATTCCAACATCCCGACTTGCAAAAATCTAAATCTGACCCGCAAGAAACGTTGTAGAGTGAATTAAACCCGCATGAAAAAAAAATAGAGTCACCCTGACCCGAAAAAACAAACCAAGGACAATCCGACCCGATGCAGAACTCTATTCAACGACCTCAACGATTCAGAGGTTTTGCTATGTTTGGATATTAAAGAATATAGGTATGCCCATTTTTTCTAAATGAAACATAAAATTGTTATTAGACATATAATTCTAGATAGCTTTTCATAATTGCATTACAACGTGAATTAATTTTCTTTTTTTTTTTCGCGTTCGCTTTGGGATGTGGGTCGAAGAATTTCTGCTTCAGGTTCAAATACATCGAGTTCGGGTGACGAAAATTATTTCCTCATGTGTGGGTCGGGTTGCAGGTCGATTAAATTATTTTTTTGTCCGGTTCGAGACGGGTTGCGGGTTGACTTCAAATGCAGTTTTCGGTTCCGGGTAGGGTTGTACCTGACCCGCGCATGAGTTTACTCCAAACTATAGTTCATTACTTAAAATAGATAATTTGATTAGTCAGTTCCCAGAATTAAATCCGCAGCTGACACTTAAGATTTATATTACCTCGCCTATTCTCATACCATAAACAATCGATAATCCTGTAATTTCTTATACTTACCATGCGAGATTAAATTATGTAGGAGATAGATATTACAAAAGCAAAAGTGATTCGATCATCTCAGGTAGAGTGTATTATAAATATTGAATATCGGAGCACGAATCTTTTTTTTATTATTATATATAATGACTGTATATAAATATGGGACCTTTCGAGTTTTAACCTATATTTATATTTGAATCGAACAAAAATTTTATGAAATATTTCACGTAGTATCTTCAGAAATTTTTGGTACATTTTTTAAACATAACCGTTCGTAAATATAAATCATTAGCTTTCTCATTAAATCAGTTTCACTCGTATTAAATATTTATATGTGATCTTTCATCAAAAGCATGGGATCCATGCAATTTTCTAACGTTCGTCCAAAAAAGAAAATGAACTAATTACAAAGTATTTTTAAAATACTTATTAAAATATTCTAATTAACGTTTGGGTTGATTTTTAAATGAATCCATTGTATAGCTTTCATTAGTTCCTTTCAAAAATATAAATTTTTATTTGAAATTATCATTTTTATTTTTATTCAGTTAAAAATGCGGTAATAAGTAGTGAAAACCGGTGAATGTTTTTTTTAACTTGAAAATTTCATAATTATGCATTCTGTTTTCAAAATTAATTTCTATAAATTAAACAGCATTAAATCAAATGAGCTTCTACTGATTGTTTCATATAAACATGCAAAAGTTAGTATATCAAAATGAAATTCCCTTACAGGCACAGGTAGATTTCGAAGTGCGCAGTCCCATCTGCCGCATCATAGCAAAAAGGTCCTTTCTTCTGCAATTCCAAATAAACATGTTCCCAATGATTTGCGTCTTTGAAATCTACCTGTGCCTGCAGTCCGAGCCGTCAGGGATTTTTTTTCTGAAACGACAGCAAACGAAAATAAAAGGCCGCGATACGTCACCGGCTGCTTTTCAGCCTAGTTTGATCACAAGGCAGTTCGACGATTAGTGGAAACCAGCCTATCTTGAACACATTAACAGCAATTGGATTAGACATATCGCGACATGTCTCTTTCGTTGGCTGCATGTTTTAACATCATGATGCCATCGTTTTATGTGGTAACATTATGACGTCAGAGTTACTGAGAAACATCTTTGTAATTTAAAATATACGAGGGTCTATCCAGAAATAAGGTTCCCAAAGAGCTCCAGCCGCACGGGAAGGTGTAAAGCGAAATACGGCAACAGCGCTGTGCGAGGCTGTTCCCGCTTTCGCGATTCTCCCTGCCGCGCTTCGCTACGCCGCTTATTGTTGGCTCAGCAGCCGTCCGAGATGGAGGTCCCATTGTTGATCCCGCCAAGTGCGAGAATTGTTCCGTAATTCGCTTTTTGCACGCCAAAGGGACTCCACCCGTCCAGAACCGCCGGCAAGGACGACTGACAGCCGGTGTAACGGTGCTGCACTACAACGCGCGACCTCACGTCTCCCGTCAAACCCAGGAACTTTTGACACAATTTGGGTGGAATGTCATGCCCCATCCACCTTACAGTCCGGACCTCGCTCCTAGTGATTATCACTTGTTCCGCAAGTTAAAGGAACACTTGGGTGGCCAACGCTTCCGGAGCGACGATGACGTCAAAGTAGAGGTGAAACGCTTCTTCAACGGGTTGGCTGCGGAATTCTACGACATTGGGATACAAAAACTGGAGCACCGTCTACAAAAATGCGTACTAAAAGATGGCGATTATGTAGAAAAATACTGCAAACTTTCTTCTTTCCAACAATGTAAATTTCTATGAGAATAAATAATGTTGTCTATTTGTAAATTTGATGGGAACCTTATTCCTGGATCGACCCTCGTAGATACATAATTATATAGAAAATCTGAACACCTAAAGGTAATATACATCATTAATTGGTAAAAGGTGTTAAATAAAATAATAAATAAAACAGTAAAAAATTATGTGCCGAGTTTCTCCATGGTTACAAATATCGAAATAAGCATCAAAGTAAAAATAAAATAACTTGAATAATCTGAGAAAGAATGCTAAAAACGTCAATGCTGATGTTTTAAATCATTCCGTCATAAATCGTACATGAGTACACTGAAAAAAAAAAAAAAAAAAAAAAAAAAAAAAAAAAAAAAAAAAACTATTGATTTTACAGTATAATACTGGCATCCCAAGGCAGCGTATCACTGCTTATTTTACTGTTTATTACTGTTAATTTTACGGTATATTTTACGGAAGCTGGTGTGCCAGTATTATTCTGAAAAATCAACAGTTTTTTTTTTTTTTTTTTTTTTTTTTTTTTTTTTTAATGTACAATATTTTCATTTGTCTTGAAAATGTGGGCCTTTTGTGTATAAAACTTTTTAGTGTTTTATTTAACACCTTTGAGCAATTACGTACATGGATATATAATTATTAAATTGTAAAAAATCCTATAAATAATAAATTATTCATTCCATTTATGAATCTTTATTTTCAATTTATGTATCGTGTTTACTAATTTTTAATACTAATTTACAGAATGCACTTAATTTTACAGAATTGAAATATTTAAATCTCAGTGGAGCTAACTCTAAATTTCGCCAACACTAGCACGTCTACAAAACACTGCACCTGAGCAAAAATTCATTAAACTTTTATAAAATTCAATTAAACTTCTATAATTAAATTTTTGAAATCTCTTTATGTAAATATCTATGCTAATCTCTAGAACTTTATATTAACTTTATACTAGCTGTTAAGTTAGATGAAACAATTTATCTAAATTTAAAAATTTACTATGAAACATTACAAAACACACTTAAACATTATTTTAATTTATACGCATGATAAATTTCGTTGATATAGATCCAATCAATTCTTTAGCATACATTAATTTAAATTATTGTTCACTGATCTACAAATTTATTATATTTTAAACGCGTGGTTGTAACATGACTATGAATATGAAAATCATACTAATGAAACTCTCTTAAACTTCCCTGTTATCCGAAATAAATTTAAATAATGCATAAGCTTATTTAGTATTTAACGTACTGTAAAATTATCTAATTTAGTTCTAAATTATTATTCATGCATACACATTTCATGAATGGATATATCGTCAGAATATTTTAATGAAGAATTTTAAAATTCTACTATTTCTGAAAAGGTTATATTATGTTTATTTAACTTTAGACAACATAATTTTCAACTATGTGATATGCCGCTGAGAAGGAGAAAAATACTACATACGTTTTCTATCTTTAAGTACAGTTAAATTTCAGAAATTGAGAATTCTTGCTGGCAGCATTGAAAATTTCGGAATTTCATATTTTATATAAGCATATTACATGTTTGTAATTAAAAATATTGTTTTCTTTTATATACCGGTGATTGAACATAGATGTAAAGACGATTCTCTCTTAAACCGCTGATGATATTAATTCAAGGATTATCCATTTAAAAAATGTATACAAATAAAGTATAGCTTTTATATATGACATTTGTTTTAGAAAGGACTAAGTAGAGTCGGAAAAAAAAAACAATTTGGAAATTATACATTAAACGTGACGAATTAGGTGCGTTCGTTTCGTGCTATAACTAGTTTTACAATGTAAAAAATCGTCGTTATTTCAGTGAAATAAATTATATCGTCTGCTATGAACGAAATAAGGATGCCTATTTTTTTCTTATTACGTATGCCATGTTTACAGATGCTTTTTTTTCGACTCCAGACAGCTCTGTAAATTCACCATGGAGATCTTGCTTTGTAAATGATTACCTTCATGGTTAATATTTCTATGACTCACGATGAATGAATATTTTGTTTATTTACTTTAATGTATTAAGATATTCGGCTGTTAACTTAATTTTCACTGAAGTTATCTCAGAATCTATACATTTTTTAATGTAACTCATCTCTCAAGCAAACAATTTCTTTGAATGATCTTTCTAAAAATGTAACTTTTATACAATTGTATTCGAAAAAATAATTTTGAATAAAAATGGCCGCTTGACATATGGAAAAAGATGTGGTTAGCCCGTATTTGTTTTCCTCAGTCACATGACATCCGCTTTTATTATATAGATTACGTATGATAGGCTTTAACAGAATAAAGAAAACTTTTATTAATATCTTTTTAAGTTTTGATTCGATTTTCATAAAATTTGAAATGACTCGACAAAATTCTGCAGCAGTTATATATATTAAATTTCAAACCATTCGGTTGGGTAATTTTTGCGCTGTTATACGCGGACAGACGGACGAACCAAACGACGACTATAGGTGTTATGGAACGAAAAAGAATGAATGAATAAAAACACCCCATGTATTTCACTCACCAAACTTTCCCATAAGAAAACGGAAAAAGCCATTCAGAGAAACTTATGTCATTTTCAATTTATGGTTAAAGAAAATAAGCTTAGGTGGTCGTCTTCATAGTGAAATTGTACTAAAGTCGTATATTTTCAGTACAAACACCTAATTTTTACATCATATTTGGCTGTTTCGATACATTTTACTTTAGGATACCAAACGGGAAGTCATTCCGTCAAGCAGTTTAGCAGTTATGAAGATTTAAAGTTTAGAGCTCTTAATGTTAAATTCACTTGTAATAGCTTCAAAATAGATTTCAATGGGGTTCATTTTTTGAAGATAACTCAAAAACTACTTGACGGAATGAGCTGTAATTTTGGATTGGCATTTTGAAGCTTTTAGAAATCGATTTCTTAAAAAAATGTATAGTTTACAATTCATTGCTTTTCCGAAAAATTATTTCTAAATTATATATATTTTTAAAATTGATTTTAGAAAACATTATGAATTGTAACCTATGAACTTTTTAACAGAAATCGATTTTTAGAACTTTATTGAACTTAATATTAGTAGTTCCAAACTTTAAACCTTCATAATCCATAAACTACTTCATCGAATGACTTCCTGTTTGATATCCTAAGGTAAAATGTAGCGAAACGACCAAATATCATGTCACAATTAAATGTTCATATTAAAAATATCAGAGTCTTGTACAATTTCACTATGAGGACAAAATTTTTATCGGCTTTTTAGCGTGTTTTTGCGTTTAACGGTGATTTTTTGAAATTCATAAAAGGGACCCGATTTGAATCTTTTAGCCCAATACAGAAAATTTTGTTCTCTGCGATTCTTTAATTTTTCGCGATTTTTTTCTGTGATTTTTAGAGTTTTTTCGAATTTTGTGGCGATTTTGTGATATTCGTAAGAGGATTCCGGTTTCAGTCCTTCAGCTCAATGTAATAAATTTTGTTCGCTACAATTTTTTATTTTTCTCGGAATTTTTTATGTGATTTTTCGAGCTGCGCGACAAATTTTAAATTTTATTTCTTATTTTGATACGAAAAGAGCTCTCCGATAAATGTTGCTATTGCCCTGATGAAATTCAAGTTCTAAGAATGCCAAACCGGTTCCTATAAAAACGTGAACCACGACGCTGAAAATTTGAGTTGAGTATAGGGCGCAATAAAAAGTCCAATAATTCAGGATTCGTTTGATTCGATCCTAAGGCGGGCGCAGACGGGAAACATTATAATCTATACATTTCCTTCTGTTAATATTATAATGTTATGCACTATTCTTTAGTATCATGAAATTTTCAAAACATGCTTAGTCAGATTCGTTGCCGAAAGCAGTGGAGCTCCCAGCATCAGGTTCGTTTGGGAAAAATCGACTAGCGAAGCGAGCGAAGCTTTCTTAGTTTGAAATACATATAAGTTACTTTTGTACTCACATTTAAGAAGTATGGAAACACCCTTTTTTCCAAGTATATGGCAATATATATGTTTATATATTTTTTTATTTTAATAAGTTAATAACACAAAAATAAAAATTCGTATTTTTAGTCTATTTTTCCCCAAATCCCTAGTCCTTTTAAAATAAAAGTTACAAAATTATTAACATCTTTTGAAAAATTATATATCGTATCATTTGTACATTATTTGATGTTTTGAACACTTAAAATGAATACCGGGTGCGCCCTAAATTCGTTAAAATTTTAAGATTCATTAAAAAGAAACAAAGGATGCTAAAAAATGCAGTTCGCACGAATGAGATTAGAAAAAGGTCTTTTTTTTAATAACAAAAAAGTTGTGGTTCAAAAAGTTACGGATAGATGGCGCTGGTTTGCATACAATGAAGCAGATTTGTGCAAATAAGGCTGTCCATAAAATATCTCGATGCACAAAGATCCTACATTCGATGCCAGCAGTATTATATCATTACCATACCAAGCCTTATAGGTTAAGCTCTTTTACAAGAACGGGGAATCAGCAACCGGCGCATTGCGAAAATTCCGCACGGCAAAAGGACACAAGACGCGAAAAAGAGTGGGATCATGTACTGCGATACCAAAGCTTGTCAGACGTTTCGAAGCAATGGGTCATTTACTATAAACCTAATTTGAATATATCTACTTCATGTTATGCATGACAGCGCCAGCTATCGATAATTTTTTGAACCACAACTGTTTTTGCTGCTAAAAAAATCCGATCTTTCTCTAATCCCATTCCTGCAAACCATATTTTTGTAGCATCATTTGTTCCTTGTTAAGGGTTTTTTAAAGTTTTAAAGAATTTATGGCGCACCCGGTATATATACATACATAGTGCACTATTTTCGCACACCACCTTGTAAATTAAATAAATAAGACATTACTTCCTCAACTATTCAAATATTTTGAGAATTTAAAATTTTCAATTCATAAATTTTAGTCGAATATAGTATACTTTCATTTTTAAATCCTACGTGTTTATATTTTTTTCACGAATATTTTATCTGCATAATATCTTTTGACTTTAGACCATGCATTGAATGTTAAGAAATCTAAATCTAGAAAGATAGTACCTTCAAAGGATTCATCGCTCTTGATTCTTTGTACTTTTTAATCTCTTCATTTGTAGAAAATTAATTTGACTTCAAGCGTCGGCGTGTTTTGAAAATTTCACGATAACAACGAACAGTGCACAATATTATAATATTAATAAAAAGAAATGCAAAGATTGTAATCTAGTAAATGAATGTCAATTTTATGAATATAAGAACTGAAATCTGAGATAAATCAATAAAGTGTTATCTGAAGAAGTGAGGGAAACAAACTCAGACAATTATATAGCCTCTATTTTATTATATTTTCTTTATTATATATATCTTGAAAGATGAAATATATTTTATTCAATTTTGAAATGGAAAAAAGTTTGTCAATTTATGTTAAATAATAAAATTACATTCGAAAAGTGACAAAATATACTACCACAAAATTTCAACCTTTTAATTTTAAAAGTAACAAATTTCCTCTTATAATATTTGTATGCTACAACTAGCTGTTGCCTATGACTTCGTTCACGTAAGAAGTAAAGTTTAACCATGCAATAATTAGATAAATATTTTATTCTCAATAGTTAAAAATGTGTTTAATCAACCAGAACTATACATTTTATAACATTTTATAGTAGAAAAAATGATTTTTCTATTTGGAATATCTATGGTTTTAAATATAAGATCATTTCCATTTTTACTTTCTTCTATCTTTACAATAAGAAAGGATTAGATTCGTAAAAATTTTCGACTTCCGTTTTTCGACGTTTTGAAGGTCCAGAATACGATTTGACGGTTTTTAGAAAATGTATGTGTGTAAGTCTGTCTGTCTGTATGTGATAAAAATTTTGTCGGCGCTCTATCTTAAGAACTAATGCAAAGAATTTAATTGTCTGAGTGCAACGAAGACTCATACACAGCGCAGTATTAATTTGCCCCATATATAGCTACGATAGATATTAAAACCTTTCGTCAAGCATAACTCAAAAAATATTTAACGGATTTCGTTCAAATTTTTACAGCAGGTACCTGGAAAGGTGACAACGACGCCTATTTATTACCAAGAATAAATGTCAAACCGTTTGGAAATTATATTAAAAAAATAAATAAAAATGCACAATTAAAGTACATACGTCACGAAAATTTAGTGCATACGTCATTTTCACCGGCGGAGATTTTCGTAAATAATAGGATTTCAAAAGTTCATGAAGTAACACGGAGCAGAAAAATATGCACGCACAGTGAAATACAATATCAGTACAATGATCAAATCAGTACAATAAAGCATATTTCCATTTAATAAAAATGGAAAATTAATCTGGAATTTTTTCTGTTTGAAAGAAAAAAACCCGCAATAACTTAGTATTAGAGATTTGGCGCAAATCTCACCATTAGCCTAGCTTTTTTATTTCGCGTGTGTAAATCAGAAACATTTCTTTGATGCTTAAATAAAAGGTTTTGATTTGTGGCATTATTTCTTCTTATTTTCTTTTCCTTTTTAGTATTTTAAATAGAATTAGTGAAAAGCATGTATTTTAAATTAAATGAGTAAAAAACATGTATTTTTAATGTATGTATTTCAAGTGAAATGAGTGAAAGGTTTATAGTTAAATGAAATTAATGATATATTAAGATGTTATGAAAACAATATTTGGCGATTTATCAACTGCGCCAAGTTAACATGAAAGTACCAATACATGTGTGAAATGAAAACAAGGCACAGATGTCCTATAAGCACCACGTTGGCGCGATTTTTATCCCGCCAATTTGGCGAAAACTTTATTTTTGAATATTAGTTACAAATTAGTGTGCAATAATAGCACGTGAATTTTTATTTCAATATAAAAATAAAATAACGTAATAAATGAAATAGCTTCTATTATTTTAAAAAAGGAAAAAAAAATAATAGTTTGATATAAATAAATATTGATATACATATAAAAATAATCTATAGAATTAAAATAAAAAAGTCCTTCCGGCCTGTACCGGGAGGAAAAGGTAGCTTTCCTATATCTTCGTTTTAAAATTTTAGCTAATGTTACACGAAAACAGCAAGTTAAAATGCAAAGAAACGTTTACAAAAGATTCGTTAATACTGAATTTTAATAAGAATTTCGCCAAATTATTGAGCAATAGCCAAATTGGCTTCATTTATAAAGACTTATTTTGGTCGCAAATTATTAACTGCAAACAATTAAATGTCACAAATTTTGCCAAATTTGTCGCCAACGTCGCCAATTTTGGCGCTAACGGATATGAATATATAGTTTTATGCGTATGATTGGGAAAATTATTACAACAATGAAAGAAAATAATTTGCGAGTAATCGCGTTAATGTGCTGTTTTGTTTCAAAATGTCAGCCACCCTAGAATTTCAAACTGCTCTATCTCAGCCATTTTTAAAGATAGAGGTAAACCAAAAAATGCTCTGGAGTCCTTGTATCAAGGCCTAACACGTAATTAAAAAAATTTGAATTCGTAAATTTGAATTTTTAACTTTTTGTTATATTTATTTTAGTTTTAAATTTTTAAATGGCCGCCATCTTGAAACAAAATGGCGGACCAAGCTGGCCAACGAACTCGGTCGAGACATTGGTGAGCTTAATACACACAATTAGTTTCATCAAAATTGATTTATAAATACGAGCGTTATCGTATGACATAGGTCAGATATATATATATATATATATATATATATATATATCATCATCATCATCATCATCAACCGTTTTCAATCCACTGCTGGATGTAGGTCTCCCCCAGATTTTTCCATTGTTGCCTGTCTAGTGCTTTAGTCATCCAATTAACACCGGCCACTTTTCTGATTTCGTCACTCCATCTTACTTGAGGTCGTCTTCTTGGTCGTTATATATATATATATATATATATATATATATATAAATGGAGATATATATATATATATAAATCAACATTTGAACGGAGGGTGGTTTTGGGGTCTGGGGGTCATGATCGGTGAAAATATATCGAAATTTTCCGGAACTGCTTTCCTCCGAACGGCTGCAATAGGTAGCTTTATACTTTTAGGTAGATTTCGTAAGAAATACTACCTATTACATTCTCACCTAAGTTGGAAATTTTGAAAAATTTTTGCAGATCTACGCCGATCATGACTCCCAGAACCCAAAACCACCCCCAGTTCAAAAGTTTATATATATATATATATATATATATATATATATATATATATATATATATATATATATATCTATGTCACTTTTTTCTGACCACGATAACTGGAAAAATTCTGCATTAATCTTTTACAAACTGATACATAAAATCAAGGGGCATAAAATCTCGGTCAAGTTCGTTAATGGGCAAAATCGAACCAAGGGGGGGAGGGTGGGGGGGCTTTTTGTGAAAACAGAAAAAACCCCATAATTTCTTAATTATTATACGTATCGAATCCATTTAAAGTTATTAATACTTCTAGGAGAAGGGCCGAAAATTTATGTATGACAGATTTTTGATATAATTAAAAATGGTTCCAAGGGGGGAAAAAAGGGGGGTTTTAGAAGAAAAAAAATCATAGCTTCGTCAATTTACAAGATATCAAATCCGCGTAAATTTATTATTAATCCTCTTAATATTATATAAAACTTTTATATTGACAAGTTTTTTATAGGACCAACCGTTATAGCAAAAAAAAATTAAAAACAAAAAAAAATCCCTGCCGGCTCCGCCTGCAAACAAGTTATTTTTCGAAGTAGGCGGTTCCAACTATCGCATCTTTTTGAAACTGATACATAAAATCAAGGGGCATAAAATCTCGGTCACGTTCGTTAATGGGCAAAATCGAACCAGGGGGGGGGATGGGGGGGGGCTTTTTGTGAAAACAGAAAAAAAAACATAATTTCTTAATTATGATACTATCGAATCCGTTTGACGTTATTATTACTTCTAGGAGAAGGGCCGAAAATTTATGTATGACAGATTTTTGATATAATTAAAAATGGTTCCAAGGGGGGGAAAAAAGGGGGGTTTTAGAAGAAAAAAAATCATAGCTTCGTCAATTCCCAAGATTTCAAATCTGCTTAAATTTATTATAAATCCTCTTAATATTAACCAAAAACTTTTATATTGACAAGTTTTTTATAGGACCAACCGTTATAGAAAAAAAAATTAAAAACAAAAAAACCCCTGCCGGCTCCGCCTGCAAACAAGTTATTTTTCGAAGTAAGCGGTTCCAACTCCCGCATCTGTTCGAAACTGATACATAAAATCAAGAGGCATAAAATCTCGGTCAAGTTCGTTAATGGGCAAAATCGAACCAGGGGGGGGGGAATGGGGGGCCTTTTTGTGAAAACAGAAAAAAAACCATAATTTCTTAATTATGATACGTATCGAATCCGTTTGAAGTTATTATTACTTCTAGGAGAAGGGCCGAAAATTTATGTATGACAGATTTTTGATATAATTAAAAATTGCCTTAAGAGGGTGGGAGGGGGGGGGGGTTAGAAGAAAAAAATGCATAACATCGTCAATTCTCAAGATTTCAAATCCGCTTAAATTTATTATAAATCCTCTTAATATTATCTAAAACTTTTATATTGACAAGTTTTTTATAGGACCAACCGTTATACCAAAAAAAAAATTAAAAACAAAAAAATCCCTGCCGAATCCGCCTGCAAACAAGTTAGGTTTCGAAGTAGGCGGTTCAAACTGCCGCATCATCGTAAAAAAGGTCATTTCTTCCGCAATTCCCGACAAACAGGCGCCCCACGGTCTGCGTCTTAGAAATCTACCTGTGCCTGTAGGCCGAGCCGTCAGGGATTTTTTTGTATTGAAAGCTACCTAAAATAAAAGTAAATAAACATAACAAACAGTTTTCGCCAAATTGGCGAGGGAAAAAATCTCGCCAACGTGGTGAGTATAGGACATCTGTGCCGGGATTTTTACCCTTTTATCTGTGCTTTCGGAAATATAAAAAAATAAAAAAATACTTATATAAGGCGTATAATGTTTTGCATTTTTATATGGACCACTTCTCCATTTTAAGATTTTAAATGCTATTTATATCAGATATATCTTTCCTGAGATTCCCACAAGTTATTTTCGGTAATTTTTTAGTTCGCTTATTAATTGTTTATAATTTGCTCCCCTGACAATAACAATTATTTATCAAAAAAATGTCTCTTAGTTTTGTTAAATATGTTTATTATGTATTTTCATTACTTGTTAAAATATCAAAAATGGCAATAAAATTTTAGCATCGTACTTAATTTTTTAAGATGGCGCAAAAACATGGTTTAATAAACGTATATTTGTAAATATTTGAAAAGCATGTTTTTCCACTCTCTAGAAAAATTTGGTAAGATGCTAAAACTGACTATTGGCACCATTTTTAATTTTTTCACCAATGGCGCCAACCAGCACATGATACGGAACTTTTTCCCATTCAGATACACAGACAAGGCTGGTCTCAAACAAAAGTAATGCTAGCAACAATATTTTTTTAATTCTATAATAGTTACAAACAATAATGACATTAAATTCTCCGATTAGCTTTGGCCCGATTACGGATGTTTCTCCAAGAAAAACAACTGTAGTAGAAGTCTTTTACATTTGTTTTGAAGGAAACTCTGTCACCAAAGTATTAACTATTAATACAAACAACATTAATATTAACATGGGGGCAAAAGTTTGAATTTAAGTGTAAATATTAGGAACCTCACCCCCCCCCCCTCCCGAAAAAAAAAGTTCAGAAATTATTTAAAATGGCGTTAATCCACGCTTTCTGACATAAGCAATTGGCTGCGAACCTGATTACGAAACTTTCACTTAACTTAATAACGTCCTGAGGGTACTTTCCCTTCCCAGTTATACGGAGCTTGGGGCTTTTTTAAAAAGCTTGACGCAGTTCGAGTTTAAGAAGTTGAGATTTACTGCCAAATGACATAAACTACTATGAAAATAAACCTGATGAATTATTATGCTGGTTTATGTATGTACAGGGTGATTATAAAAAATTATCCCGATATATGAGCCCCTAACTGTCATACCGTTCACAGAAACTGAATGAAATTCTGGCCTAAAGTATTTTGAGGTATGCGCTTAAGAATCATGTGAAAAACAACAGTTAAATTCTAACAGTTACGGTTACAATCACAAAATTTCGAAAATTTCAAATGGCAACACCTACTTTTTTTTATTGGAATGTGATCTTCATAGTGAAAAACCATAAAAAGCGTTGGAACGGTACCTGTAGCACGAAAATCGCCGGCGCTAGGCAGACTAAGAAGAAAAGTGAAAACAACCAATAAAGGACAGAGAAGCAACAGAAAGTAAAACATTTTATTGTTCAGCGCTATCCACCATCTGCCGCATGTAAAGTGTCGTCGTGTGCGAAATGTAAAATGTATGAAACACAATAACAGGTTTTCTTTTCTGTTGCTTCTCTGTCCTTCTTGGTTGTTTTCACTATTCTTCTTAGTCTGTCTAGCGCCCGCGATTTTCGTGCTACAAGTACCGTTCCAACGCTTTTTATGGTTTTTCACTATGAAGATCACATTCCAATAAAAAAAAGTAGGTGTTGCCATTTGAAATTTTCGAAATTTTGTCACTGTAACCGTAACTGTTAGAATTTAACTATTGTTTTTTACATGATTCTTGAGCGCATACCTCAAAATACTTTAGGACAGAATTTCATTCAGTTTCTGTGAACGGTATGGCAGTTAGGAGCTCATATATCGGGATAGTTTTTTTATAATCACCCTGTATTTAAAAAGTTTCATCTGATTACTCTTATTAGATAAATTTCTCCTGTTTGCATTTAATAACAGATGAACGGGTTCTGTATACTAAATTGTTTAGATATTGGAAAGAGGTGGCGAGAGGTAGAGAGACGTGTAAACAAACGGGTAGACAGACGGGTAGAGAGACGGATAGCGACATAGATAAGCTAACGGGTAGCGAAACGAATAGACAGACGGGTAACGAGACAGGTAAAAAAGAGGGTTGACAGAGGGGTAGCGAGATGGGTAGGGAGACGGGTAGATAATCGAGTAGTGAGACCGGTAGACAGGATGTAGGGAGAAAGGTTGCGAGACGGGTAGCGTGGTGGATAGAGAGACGAGTATAGAGATGAGTACAGAGACGAGTTGACAGACGGGTAGAGAGAGGGGTATATAGACAGACAGACATGTGAAGAGACGGGTAGTGAAACGGGAAGCGAGACAGATAGAGAGACAGATAGACAGATGAGTAGTGAGACGGTTAAAGAGTAGGGTAGAAAGACAGACGGATAGTGAGATGGGTACACAGACGAGTAGAGAGACAGTAGACAGATGGGTACGAAGAGAGACACGGTATAGAGACACGGCTAGACATACGGGTAGTTAGACGGGCAGACAGACGGTTAGAGAAACAGATAGGCGGGTAGCGAGACCAGTAAAGAAATATACAGACATGTAGAGAGATGTGTAGAGAGAGAGTCAATCGGGTACAGAGATGGGTAGAAGAACAGATAGGGAAACAAACAGATTGTAGAGAGAGACAGACAGGCAGGCAGAAGAAAGGTCTGGGGTTTGAAGTAGTAAAAGCGCAGGAAGGAGAGCCTTCTAGAAAATAATCAAGAATTATTTTCTTTGAATTTTTTTTTCAATTTCGCCGATATGGAGAGTTAATGTAAAATTTATCTTTACAGAAGTCATCGAAAGATTTTTTATGTACTTTAGTAGGAATTTAGGCTACAATTTGGTAATCAGGTTTGTAGCAAAGCATGTTTTCAATGTGGTTTGAAGTGTACGAGTTTCTATAAATAGTTATTCAAATAAACAAGGAGGAATATTTTTTAATTCAAATGTAAATATTTGCTACAAAGAAAATGTTGCATCAATGAAATTAAATTTGCGTTAAACTACGCTTGCTAAAATACGCTCTTTGCTGCAAATCCGATTACGAGACTTTAAAAAGCTTGGCGTTTTAAAAGTTCCGGTGTTTTGTTTGTTTGTTTGTTTGTTTTTTAAAGTTTTGAGCAATTCCTGCTTAAGAAAATGAGATTCTTTGCCAAATGTTATAAATAAATATATTTACATGAAAACATAACAGTATATATGAATTTATATATGATATTTTGTAATTCTATCATTTAATTTGCTCTTTTTCATATATTGTATCTTCTTTATATCGTAATTGTTAATCCCATGTTCTCAGCAATATCACTCAGACTAATCCCTTTGAGGGAAGTCCTAGTAAAACTTTAGATTCAGTTAGACCTTGATATAAATTGGTGCAGATTCGGTTTTGGGGTACGTGAAGCATGTATGAGATAGAAGAAAGTTTTGGGATTGGCACATACAACTAGTTTTTTATGTTCCTGAAATTTCATATGTTTTCTCTGCGCTCAGGTGGTTTGACTTTCTTGTTATTCTATTTATATATTTTTTTCTATTTTTTAAACATTGAGTTCATAGATACGAATATAACCTATCTTTTCCGCCAAAGAATACTATATAAAGGGATTATGTTTTCAAATGTTTTTTAGGAAATTTCTAAGTTAATTGGTTACAAGGGAAGGAGAATGTTTCGCATTTTAAGTGAATGAAGTCACTGGGAGCGAAGTCACAGGGTAGCATATAAACAAGGTGTGATAAGTGAAGAAGCAGCAATGGCGCTATTCAAGCGACCGCAGTATTATGCGTCTGAATAGAATTTTTTGAAAAATTGGGTTTTATAACATCTCTTATAAGGTAAACACTAACTTTCAAAGTTATTTATATATACAGTCTTTCATGTACAGAAATATGACTTGGTTTACTCAACGGAGTATGTTTTTAGGCGTGAATTACACTTATGTGTTGTCATAATTACTTTTATATCCTTTATTTTGCTGATAAAAAACAATTTACAATTATTTTTAAACTAGGGGGCCTACCCCCTGCGAGCTACGCTCGCCAACCCCCGCTCAGACTTTGACGCCTCTAAAAACATGACAGCATGCTTTGTTTTAAAAATATTGGTAAATCTGTAATTGGGTTGCCATGCTTTTAAAGTTTTAATGGGGCATTTTTTTATTATCATGGCCTCATACACAGCTATTGCGACAACTGACGACTGTTTTCGGGATTGATAAGTAAAATCAATTACAACTTGAAAACCAGCTTCTATAAAATAGTTAGGCTTAAATTGTGGCTACCTCTCGGACTTTTATAACAACGATTTGTATTCTATTCTTCCTTTGCGTTTAAGGATGAGAAAAATTCCATCTGCTTGTGAATAACATTAAGAACCACGGTATTGAAAAGTACTATGTTATAGACATTTTCAGTAACAGGTTTTAATTTTCTCTCTATTTTTAGTGCCCCATCATGCATATTTTCATGTTATTTTAAATATGTAAATTATTTATTTTAATTAATATGTATATACGATTTTTCTAATAATTATTTATCATACACAATTAATTAAATATTTTGTTTCATGCATGCCTGCATTTATTTGGCATCAATTGATGAGATATTTAAACAAATTTGCTATCCGCGATAATTTTACACCATGTTATGTCACTTGAATATTGTCCATAAGAAAATCGGGTACTTTTTCAGTATAGGATCCTTTGCTTTTAGGTTTGGCGTAATTCGAGCTTCAAAAAGGGATAGATTCGTTAATATACATAGATTTGTTGCCAAAAGTTATGAAAACAAACCCAATGAACTTTTGTTGCTTTCCTATTATAGGGGTCTTGACGCTTTTTTAAAATGCTTGGCGCAATTCGTGCATCAGAAAGTGAGATTTGGTGCCAAATGACATAAACAGCCATCGAAAAAAATTCGACGATTTTTTTGTTTATATGCGTATTTTAATTATACGTATGTTATTATTGTTCTTTCTATACAAATTACTTCTGATTATATATAAAATAGGATAAATGACATTTTACGCTAAACAAATTGTATAAATATTGAAAAAATGCTTCTGTATACGAAATGACAAAGTGAATAGGTTGACAGAAAGTATGTTGCCAAATTTCCTTTTCCGCCAAGGCTATTTTCTCTGTTTCGTCAAGGCCCCATATACTGGAAAATCACCGAACTTTTATGCTTGTTTATACATGTATTTATATGTATATATACAATTTATTTATAATTGTCTTTCAATTTACCTCTTTTTGTACATAAAAATAGATAAATGGCTTCTTTATATTAAATAAATTGTATAAATATCGAAATAATTGCTTGTGTATATCAAAAAGCGAATAGATTGTTAGAAAACATGTTGTCGAATTTCAATTCATCGCCAAGGTCACTTTCTATATCTCGCGAAGGCCCCTAAATCGGAAAAGAAACGAAAATCATTTTAATATATAACGTAATTTACACCTTAAGTGTGTTTCGAGTATAGTAATTTAATTATTTGTAGTTTTTTCTTCTTTTTGTTATTTATGTGTAAACATATAATTCATTATTAAAAAAGTAATGCTACTGAAATATTCATTTGTTTTAAACTTTAAAAATATTTCTCTAATATATAGGGAGCATTTTTTCCCCCGCTTTCTTTTGCGTTTACATAAATGACGTCATTTGGAGGAATTTATTCAAAATATTTTCAGTTTATAAATTAAATTAAATGCTGACAGACGATTGAATCCTGACGATAGAAATGTGATTTTTTTTCAAATTTTCCTGAAAAACATAATTTAATCACAATCTTGTCTTCATTATCGATTGAAATCAAAAATAAATTCAATTTTAATTTGAAAATGACGAATAAAAAGAAATAAATAATCCCTATCGGGATCCTTTTCACTTTTTTTCCCTTTTTTGTCACAAAAAAACTGAGTAATTAGTTGCCATCATTACAGAAATGTTATTAAAATTAGAAAAAAATTAATATCTCGAAAACTAATTCGAATTTCAAAATTCTATTACCAGTTTTGACATCCGCGGATTTTTATAGACATTTGGTATTAATTTCACCATCAAGCGTTTAATATTTTATTAAAAATATCCCTGAAACATAATCAGTCGTTTAACCAGTCGTTTCATAAAATCGTTTCATAAATTCGTTTCATAAAATCGTTTCACAAATTCGTTTCATTAGGATTTTATATATATAGGGTAGATGAAGGATCATTTTGCCTTTTGGTGAGTGTAAAGGGATCCTTTGGACACTTTTTAAAAAAAATCTATTTTTTTCATTATTCAATGTGGGTTTAAAATATTATTAAAATATGTTTATAATGCAAAATATAGTGTAAAACAGACTAGCAAAGGGCCAAAGTTTTATTTAAACAGGTTTGTTATTTTATACAAGTTTTTTACTAGAAGGGATGCTTTTAGGCCATCTTCACCTATATGGTAAGTTTTAATTGAATCAAAATTACGGAGTATTTTATGGTAAAAGGGTCACAATACCTGAGGACGGAACAGTCCATGAAAATTGCGCCACTTTATCTAATAAGAAAAAAAGAATAATATTTTTTTATGAATAAAAACTGAATATTAAATAAGACGACGTTTTCACCTAAGGAAGATTTTATAAGGATTAAGCTTGTCCATTTGAAAAAGGTTTCTTTCACTTGCAAAAATGCATTTTAATTTATGTCAAACTAAACGCCGTTTAAGAGTTTTGATTTGATAGAAATATTTGAAACAGTTATTTTCATATGTATAAATAAATGTATTCTTGATTTTAAAAGAGTAATTCGGTGGGGGTCTAAAATTCATGTTTAATAAATGAAAATACACCTATGCCTTTCTTTCGCAAGTAAAAACTATGCATAAATGGTTGAAAATGAATAAATTGTTATCAAAATTTCATTTTTATTTTAAAATATGGCAACTGGACCGATATTAAAGCCACTTTATATTATGGATATCGTTTAATAATGCTAAATATAAAAAGGAATATTTAATATAATCATTAAAAATCAAAATAAATGACTAAAATTAAAAATAAGTTTGGTGCTTATCATAATGTCATTTTTGGGAGTAAAAGTCTTTCTGTACTTAGTGAAATTTATTCTTCTTGTATTATTTGATGAAACACTTGAAAATGCATTTAGTTCAAATATGGCATCATTTTCGCCAGTGAAATCCTTCCTTAAATAATAATTTAATTATTGTTCATTAATTTTCATTTTCATTTTTCACGTATAAACGTTTTAGTTCAAAATTTATGCATTGTTGTGGAAATGTTATTTTGGGAAAATATAATAAATTGTAACACCTTGTAATCCTAATAATATTATAAATCTGATTGTGTGCAAATATTAGGCTGAAGCCAGCGTCAAAATGGAGCATTTAATGATCCTGTAGCTTTGCATATACGTTGATAATAACCCTCAGATGAACATAGGCTGGGTTTTTTTCATTTTATTCAAATATTTTTCTTAATAATTCAAAATTTCGTTATTTTCATAGAGAATAAATGGACATTTTCCCATAAAATTTAACCATTTTACTTTATCGTTGCCAGGGCTTTGACCGTTGCCAACAAATAAAAACACGGAAAAGTAATTTTTCCTCAAAAATTAATTTTCAATTGAAAGATTTTTACGTGAAAAATGAAAAAAGAATTCAAAAGAAGATGAATTTCCCTGATATTTGAAACAAAAATATGGAGTATTTGTTATTATACATGAAGTATGAATATCGGTTACATTAAAAAGATCTTTTTCTGTCAAAAAACTGCGTTATAATTAGAAGGAAAAGTGAACAATAATTATATTCTTAAAAATAGATTTCGCTTGGACCATGGAACTATGAAAAGGATCCTCCTCGGCTTGGACAAATATGATGTCATAAATAAAACATGTATTTTCAAATAGTCGTAATAATACAAGGAGCATGAATATCAATGTATAATGAAAGTAGATAGATAATGGACGTAATATTTAAGATGAAAAACTGAAATATTTTTTATCGATACTGATTAATAATTAGCTTGAGCACCAGTTACATACAAATGTGAGTTTTCCGCTAAAATTTACGTTCTGATTGCCAGAAAAAGAAAATTAACAAGAATTATGGCATTAAAAAGAGATTTCTCTGAGGAAAACGTGACGTCATATTTGAAATAAAACACGGGAATTTTCAAATGTGTTTTACAAGGAACGGGAATTAATTCCGTACATTAATAATACAAGCATCAGTAAGTATAGAAAGAAGTATAGAAAGTAGATTAGTTTCAGGACATTTTTTGAAATTTTTTTTATCTACACCGATTATTAAGCAGAAATATCAGTTACATACAGATGAGAGATTTTTGCCAAAAACCACACCATGATTATTAGGAAAAGAAAAATAAATACGAATCTATTATATTAAAATCTGACCGCCTGTTTGTATTTCGCAACTACTCTTTTCAGATTGCCGAATACAACGCGATTTACTTAACACCGGTTATCATTCATTCGAGGATATCATAAACTCTCAGAATTTAAAAAGATGATTTAAATTTCGAGATATTATTATTATTATTATTATTATTATTATTATTATTATTATTATTATTATTATTATTTGTAAATTTTAACGAAGTTTCTCTAAAAAAGGCCACTAAATTATTCCATTTTTCACAGAGTAAGGAAATTTAAACAGAGTCCCAACTTTGCCTGAAAAGACCGACTGCAGCGGATGACTTAAAAACTAAATCATCGCTTTGGCGATTTTTATCTTAGTGATTTCCCTTTAATTGTAACCCTATTCTGCTTGGCGCTTTTTGCTGTTGTCATTTGGAAATGTGCAATTTTTCGGCGTTCGCTATTTGATTTTTAAATCTTGATTAATATTCATTATTAAAATTATTCTTATCTGAATTACTCTTATCTTATTCTGAAGATCAAATAGGTCATTATAATTCTTCAAAATGCTACGAAGATATACGTTTATTGTTTGTAAGAACAAGACTGAAAAGTTATTTTTTAGTCCCAAGGATCGGTAAGTTGTGATTTCTTTTCATGTGTTATTTTTGTTCTTTTTTAGGTCATAATGCTTTCCTATGGGGATGCAGACGAATTTCCAAATTTCATTTTTATGCATAATGGATTTAGAGGTAAAATTATGAATGCTAAATTTTCGATATGGATTTCCAATAGTTTTAAAATTTTACCGATAAATTTAATATAATTTAGAAATTAATTTCTTAAAATATTTGAAAATGTTTTTGCATCTGTTCGGGAAATATAAATGTCTTATTTTCATATTTTTTACAATTTTTAAAAGTGTTTATTTTTACTTTCCACTTTAATTTCTTCGCTGCTTAGTAACCGTGTTTCAAAGAGTATATAAAATAATAAAATTCAAGGAACTCGCATTATTTTGGTGAAATATCTTTTTATTTATTTATTTTTAAAATCAAACGAATGTAAATTTAATGAGACTACGGTGGGATGAATACCTGTTTATTTAAAACAATTTAAAAGAATAAGCAATTCATGAGAATTTCAGAATATCATTGTATAACACTGTGTTTAATTTAATGATTATAATTTCTGGAACATTTTATATGCTTATAAATATGCATGCAGTTGAAAAAATAATAATTGCGGATTGTACTATGTTAAATGATATGAAAATGAGGTTTAAAAAACAAGCAGCAACAAGCAATCGCCGTTTTTTCCCCTTCCCTCATTTGTCGCCAAGAAAGCGATATATCGCCGTATTAGCAACCATGCTTCTGTTATGGCCGTAGTTTCCGCGTCATCCGCAGATATCGCTACTGCCTATGTGTAATCCCATGTTAAAGAAGTTTCCATCGCAGTGTATGAGAGTTGATTCTCTGTTTAAATCTTCTTACTCTGTGCCATTTTTGAGGATAAAAAAGAAGAAATAAAACGGATTAATATATTTTTTCTCATTAAAACTGAAAAAAAAAAAAAAGAATTTATTTTTAATTTGAATAGATGGCGAAAGAAAAAAAAAAAAAAACCTTGAATACAGTAAAATTTTTGAAAAATAAAAACGTATTTTCACATATTCAAACTTCATGAATCAATTTATTCTGGAGAACAAAAATCGTCTGTCAACATATTTTCATTTAGAAATAAAGATTTTTTTTTTCAGTTATAGATTAAATCAAAGAGGCAAATTCAAGCTCCTTGCATTTAGGTTTACAATAATGGCTCCCTATTCACAAGAATTGAATTTAATGAAAAAGAATATACTATTTCCATTATCTTTGAAGGATTGCTATTAAAACGTTTCACAAAGACGTTAAAAGTAAAATGGTTTACCAGGTAAACTTGACATATGTTTTTACATAATTCACCGATTTCCACGATTTTATTTGGCCCGCCTGTTTTTATTGGTTGCAGTTTCCTTTTCGTGATTATTTGTCACAAAATTTCACTTTTCTCAAACTTAGTTATTTCAACATAGAAATACTGTATTGTCTCCTATGGAATGTGATTAAGAGTTAGTTAATTATTTACGTTTCTAATTATCGAGAATGAAATATTTTGCTTAATTAATGCATTTATTCTTCTTTTAATGATACGTGAACGAAGTCACGGGTAACAGCTAGTAATATATATTTTTTAAATGGTAAAAAGTGTAAATTAGCAACATAATATACAGTAAAATAGCTTTTATTAGATTGTTGATACGTTTCACTCCGAGCCATTTTCAAAAACAAATGAGAATATTCTACCGTGCAATTACAGAATATTCTCATTTGTTTTTCAAAATGGCTTAGAGTGAGTCGAAACATGTCAACAATCTAATAAAAGTTATTTTACTGTATATTATGTTGTTAATTTACACCTTTTAGTATTTAAAATAAATATATTATTTTGGGTTTTGAAGATGTGGCAATGTTAATGAAAAATAGTACTTTTTAGGGTTTCGTTCATCTCACGAAACCCTATTACCCCCGCTCCGTTGTCTGTCCGTCACAGAGCCATTCTCAAAAAGTATGTAACTTACAGAGTTGAAACTTAGTGTATAAATCTGAATAGCAGCTGTGAAGAGCTCAAAATATTAAAATTTGAAAATTTCGTATTATTTTAATAAATAGAGATAAAAACCAAAATTCTAACAGCCTTTTCCTATTAAATTGAAACATTTTTCGTTATAGCAGATGCCAAAGATTTCAAATCCACAATGAAATTCTTTCTACAATAATTAATTTTCTATCAGACGATTTTCACGTGAGAAATGAAAATGAAATAAAAAGTTTCACCAATTGAAAAAAAGATAAATATGAAATAAAATGGATTGATGTCATAGTCGTAATAAAACGGAAAATGTCTAAGATTTCTCAATAATACAAGGAGTATGAGTATGTGTAAGTGGACAAAGCAGATTAATATCACGTCATTAGAGAATTAAAAAGAAAATCTGATGTCATATAGGAAGTTTAATTTTTCAAATGTTTGAGAATAATACAAACCGAGTATCAATATAAATAATAGAGAATAGTAAATATATGAGTTTGAGAAACATATTGAATCGTGATAAAATCCGATTATGGAAATATTCGCTTATTTTAACATTTTGAAGATGTACAATTTGTTTAATTTTGAAATTATTTTTTTAAATATTGCATTTAGTCCGTATGACGGATATTATTATGACAGAATATAATAACGGACCGCTATCCGGCATGTTTAGATATTCGACAAAAGGAAAAAAATAGACCGGTAAATTTTTACTTTATAAAAAACATGACTTTTTTTTTGTTGTTGTTGCTAAATGAAATTTGTTTGAATTTATTAAAGAAAGGATAAAGTGTTTTGAAAGGAATATTAAACGAAACCCTTTGAGCGATCTTCGATCACACTTACCCACTTGTTTTTATTTACATAATCCATCAAATCTGTATACAAATAATAAAATTTTGAATTTTTAAAATACTATTTGAGTAGAACAAATAAATAAAAAGCCTATGTTTTTCATAGTTATACTTTTTTATATGCAAAGTTTCAAACCTACGTATTCATCCGTCTTGACGTGATTATCATGCAAGCATCCAAACACAGTTTCACATTTATAACACAGGGTGTACATAAATTTTTGTCGGAGTTTCCTTAGAACATAACCTTTTATTTAAGAACATGGCGAAAAATATTATTACATATTCGTAAAGTACAACTCAAAAACTCTTTTTTGATAACACAAACAACGTTACGTATGCATACAGTTGCAAATCTAAATGTTATTAATCAAATAACGATTATAGTAAAGTAATTAATTAATATTAAAATTTTGGGAAATTTATCAAAAAGTTATTAATGATTTATGTATGTCTATCTAACTTTGTACTCATACTTCATTAATAACATTTTGATAAGTTTGATAAAATTTTAATATTAATTTTTTTTATTATTGATTGATTGATTTTATTAATTATTATTTGATCGTTATTGATTAATAACGTTTTAAGTTGCAACTTTATGTATATGTAACCATGTTTGTGTTAGTAAAAAAACTTTTCAAGTTGTACTTTACGAATAGGTAATAATATTTCGTCATATTCTTAAATCAAAGGTTTTTAAGTGAGGAAACCCCGATAATTATTTATGGACAGCCTATATAATTAGGATTTCATGTTTTGAATCCTTAAAATGAATGTATACGCATACATAATGCACTTTTGCGGAAACCAGTCTGTAAATCAGGAAAATTTAAACATACTTATAATACTTACAAAACTCTTCAAATATTTAGTGATACTAGAATTTTTTATTCATAACTTTTATTCTCATATGGTAATTTCATTTTTAAAGAATACGCGCTTAATAATTCGCTTTCACGAATATGTTATCTGCATAACGTTCTTTAAATTTAAATCTCACACTGAATGTTAACAAATCTGAAGCATCTCTAAAAGATAGAAAATAAAGTATTCAAGGTATTCATCATGTGTCGACGTGTTTGAAAGTTTCAATACCGAATACGAATGGTAGAAAGGATTCAAATATTGATATTTTAGACTAATAATGCAATGGATTATAATTTACTACTACCTAACGCAGATATATGTGGAAATAAAATCGATTTTACTGATTTTGACAAAATACTGAAACCTTTTGCAGAGTTTTATCTTTCTGGAGAGTGTCAGATATAGACTGTCAAGAAGACTGTAGTCAAGATAAATCAATAAGTATAAGATCTTTCAAGATGTACAGGGAAGAGTTTCAGAAAATCGTACATTCTATTATATTTTAAACTGCAAACGAGAGAAAATATAGATAAATCTATAATTTATTTTGTCTAGTTTACAAAGTTAAGTCAAATGCTTGGTGCGAAACTGGAAAAGATTTTGATAAATCTACCCTATGTATATAAAATCCTTATGAAAAGAATTTATGAAACGATTTTATGAAACGATTTTATGAACGAATTTTATGAAACGACTCATTAAACTAATTTATATTGTCTAATATTGCACAGCTATTCCTCCTAGAATATGGAACGTTGGGGGATCAAATTAACATAAGTTATCCGCATTGATCCGAGGATGTCAAAAGTGGTCTTAGAATTTAAAAATTTGAATGAGTTTTTGAGATATTATTTTCTAATTTTTAATGACATTTCTGTAATGATGGCAACAAAATTACTCAATTTTTGTAGATAACAGAGAGAAAGGGGAAAAAGATAATGATTATTAGATTTCTTTTTTTATCGTCATTTTCAAATTGAAAATATCTTTTATTTGAATAGCTAGTGGAAACAATATTGTGATTGAATTATGTTTTCAAGAAAATTTGTGGAAATAAAAACTTATTTTCACATATTCGAAATTGAGGAATCGGATTATTTTAAAAAGCCCAAAAATCGTCTATCATCTTGAACATTATGATAAACTTCATTGACATAATTTTTTTTTTTTAGATCGTATCTTTTTTCAGTTTTATCTTTATCTAAGGAGGTTAAACAAAAGCACATTTAAGCTCCTTTCATTTAAATAAAAATTTTATTGTCCCCTTTTTACAGTAAATGAATTTAAAGAAGAAACTCAGTTCTACAAGTAATTATTTCTTATAGATGGCGATTAAAACTTTTCACAAAGGCGCTTAAAGCCGAAATAGTTAGCGAAAAAAATACCATTTTCTAAGCATTTATTTCAATTCATAAACTGGAAATATTTTGAATAAATTCGTCCAAATGACGTCATCTATGTAAACGCTTTTATGAATAAGAAAGGGGAAAAATAAATTAATATGGATTATAATTTATTGATGTCATTTTGTCAATTAAATTGTTAAGAATATATATACTTAATTTGAGCAGATGGCGAAAACAATATCGTGATTAAATTACATTTTCTATAAAACTTGAAGAAATAAAAACTTATGTTCACATATTTAAGCATGAATTAATTTATTTTAAAAAGAAAAAAATGGGTTCTTCCATAAGTAAGCATTTACGACAGGGATGGTGAACATTGTTTCACCTCCCCACGCCAAACGTTTTCACAAAATATGACGAAATGACGTGCCAATAACCAAAAAAAATTTTGTGGATCAAAAAATAATAAATCAAAATTTCTTGAGAGTTTTTATTAATATTATAAAATTATAGTTAACCATACATTTAGAATTTACTGTAATACATATAATAAGTTATATTTTTAGGAAGCAATTTCTATTATATCAAATTGGTGCCAAATAGTTGTTGTCAGGTTCGTATTCATTTATACTTTTAACAGAATGCATGCTGAAATAGAGTCACCTGACAATCGGCTTTAATTTGAATTTTTAATATTATTTATTTCCGGTAACGATGACTTGATTAGGTAGAATGAAAAACTGCAAAATGACAAACCGCTTTAAAATCTCTTCTTGTATTCAATCGAATTCCAAGCAATTATATTTTATACAACATAGCAGTTTGACTTGTAACGCCTAATAATCTTTGTCTTTCTTTAGTCTGCATATCTTCTCTTAATTTGTTAATCTTTGTACCCATATTTTAACAGATTGGAAATCAATACGTTACATTTCCTTTTCTAACAAATCTAATTTAGACAAGCTCAGTTCATCAATGGGATGCACATCAGAATATATAATGAGTTATAGTGTTTACAAAAAAATAAAGCTTCTAAATAAATATTGATGAAAACCTTTGATTGGTAAGTTTATTAGCAAAGAAATCTCTTCCAGTCTTGCTTGATCTGTTTTTTAATTTTCTCAACTTTTTTTTTTTTTTTTTTTTTTTTTACTTTAAATAATTCTGCCGCGTGCCACCTGTGACAAACGTCTCCTGATTTATGAGATTGGATTACAGTATTTTATGTACAGAATGGTGAGTATTGTTCCACCACAATCAAATGTTCGCCAAAAACGAAAACGAATTGCTGTTTGGTCGTTTATAGTAATAACAAAAGCTTACTTCTGCGGTGTAATTCATTGCGTAAAAATAAAGAAGTTGTACTAGCGATGGGGTTGGCAGTAAAATTTATTTATTTAAAAAAAAAATGTATATATATATATATGTATATATTCGATGAAATTTAATTTGGGAATGTTTCAGAAAGTAGCGAAATCGAGTTTAAGATAACCACACTCTATAGATAATAGTGCTAAAATTCTAGTTATACCGTCATTTTGACAAAATAATGCCGTAAAAGTGGGAAAATTGTTCTGGCGCCCTGATTGTAATTTCAATAGAATGTCCTTATTTCTGTAGAATATTTTTACTTGTGTATTTAGCTTTATTGCTTTATGAATACATTTACTGATATCTTTGGGAAACTGTAAATATTAATTCACAAAACAGAATTTGTTATTAAATGCTTATCAATTTATTTAAGAAAATAATATGCACTTTATTTAAAAAATTTTAAACTAATATATATATTTCGTCAATTAAAAGATAATTTCAAACAGTACTTCCTTTAAAAAATTATTAACTATTAGCCTTAAAATGAATAAACATTTGATGATAATAAGTAATCTAAATATTTCAATGCATATAATTTTTGTAAAGAAAGATTAGCATTTTACATTTATTACACAGAGAATATTTTTATAGCATTTTCTATTTCGAAGCAGGTTTTTAGACTCTCTTTTTGAAATTGCATTGGCAAATACCAGAAATCATAATATTTACAAGACAAATTTCATGTAATCTCAAAAATATTACTTTTATTTTCGACTTTTTAAAATTAGAACATTTTTAAAAGAGTTTCCGAAATCTAATTTACTATTCTGTTTTAAATATAATCTTTGATATGGAAATTCGAAGTGCAACAAGAGATTCATTCGTACATTTACGTTTTCCAAAAATATCTTATCACGTTAAATAAACATAAACAAAGAACATTTTCTTTTAAATTTTGCATAACTAAAATTCGAAAAGAAAAATATACCATATTTATTTGTAAAATATATTTAACTGCCAAAGAAAATGTACAGAAAATACTTTTTAATTAAAGTATATGTGCTTTAAATCAGAAGTTCCCTAAGCAGTACCCTGGGTGCGCCTCTTTTTTCATTAGTAATTCTTAAAATATCGTCACTGGAATGTTCAGATTCATCCATTGACAAATAATAAATATGTTGATATATAACTGACACTTGTTGTTATAACCAGATGCTTTTTAATATTCCAAACTTTCTCGTTCAGCTAACATCACTCATGTTTGATGCTAACTTTGACGGTAAATCCTAAAAAATGAAGTATTACCCTTTATAACCTTCTAAAATCAGATAAACACTGCGTTCGAATTCATATGAATAGACGTTTTTTTCTTCTTGAAATAACGTCATTCGAAATCTTGTTTTCTATGAATGTAGTTTTCTGAAGCAATTAATACATTTTGAAGATTTACAGACATTCCATATATTTTCCGGAAAAACTCCGAACTTTCCACAGCATCTGGCAATCTTGCCACATAATTTTTAAAAGGGCATTTTATCTGTCTTTGAAATTAATGTAAAAGTAAATTTGATTCACGCTACAAAGCTAATAAATTTTAGCATTGCACTAATCATTACATTTTATTTTTCAAAAAGTAACGCGTTCTACAACGTTTATGCAATTAATACATTTTGGAGATTTACAGACATTCCATGTATTTTCCGGAGAAACTCCGAACGTTCCAGAGCACCTGGTAATCCTGCCACATAATTTTTAAAAGAGCATTTTTATCTGTCTCTTTATTAACTTAAAAGTAAATTTCATGCTCGCTACAAACATAGTAAATTTTAGCATTGCACTACTCATTACATTTAATTTTCAAAACGTAACCGTTACACAACGTTTAAGCGTTACTTTTTCTCATAGTTTTAACATTAACTATGAGAAAAATAGCGATTACTGTTATTTCTCTACTTATATAGCAAGCTATTTCCAGCCACTTGCCATAATATATATAGCTTAGCAACGGAAACGGGAGCTGCTCTGGCAAATGTTGTCGTGCGGCTTGGTGGGTTCCATCTTCTCATGTCTTACCTAGGTACTATTAGATACCTAATGGCAGGCAGTGGAATTGAGGAGCTGTGGGAATTGTTGTATTTGAAGCAAACGATTGAGAAAATTATGAATGGGCATGCTTATTCGAGAGCCTTAAGAGCACATTTTCTCACATACGTAACTCTGTATGAGAAACTTCTTCAACACTCTCTGCACGAGTTAGATGACAATACCAAAAGCAAAATTCGAGATGTTATTCATGTACTTATGGTGACAAATGGAAGCCGTATTGAAGATCTTCAAGACAACAACTGCATCATAAACAGTTGATCAACGCTATTGAAACAGCTGCAGAAATCAGAGACTTTTCTAGAACTGGCAAGCTGTGGTTACAGTACATGGAACAGATTACACTCATTCTTTTCTATATTCAAGCAGATCGAGTTGGGAACTGGGAATTACATTTGTATAGCATTAAATCCATGATGCCTTACTTTCATGCAGAAAGGCCACATTTTTTATGCCAAATGTGCCCATTTATACATTCAGCAAATGGAAGAATTGATGGAGATAATGGAAACCAATGAATTTAAAAAAATTGTTGATGGTTATTTTACTATTCGCAGAAAAGACAGGGCATGCAGTGGAGTTGCACGAGACATGATAATAGAGCAGAGACTCATGAAATCCATAAAAGTAGCAGGAGGCTTAACACATGGCCAGATTGGAAGATTCTACTTTGTCCAGATGGATTGATTCTTGCCCAATGAACATGAAAGTATCGGAAGTATTAGAAGATTTTTGTGAAAAAACTTATGTATGCTCAGAACAACACGTTGAATTTCGGCCTTCCAGACAATCAAGAGATGATTCTGATTTGAATAAGCTATTCGAATGGCTACTGCTTCACAATCCTTTCAATAATCAATGTCCTAAACATTTGTTGATGAATATAGCTAGTGGATTGGTTGCTGATGATAAAACAAACTGTGACAATGCAAAGAAAGTTGGTGAAAATTTACTGTCTTCAATCATAGGATGTTCATTTGGGGAAATTAAACTTCAACGGAAAAATAGAGTTATACCAATATCGGCAACAAATAACACGTTGATAATAAGGAATTCAACTGTGATATTCAATCCTCTACAATTGTTTACCAGGATTTCTGCTGTACTCAAGTCAAATAAAAATCTACGAGATTACCTCAAATACGAATTGGCTCCTCAACCTCCCCCCCCCCTCTTTGATGAAGTTTCAATGAGGAAGAATGTTAAATCAACTTTAGCTGCTATCATTGAAACAATTGAACCTTGTGTTGAACCTCCACCAACTTGCTCGTTTATTGTAGATGGAGGATTTCTTTTGCATGCATTGGTTTGGAATGACTCAAATATGTTAGATTTGTCCAGAAACACTTCTCTCCATGTGAAGCAGTTGTTTTTGATGGGTACGCTTGTGCCTTATCAACTAAAAGTGTGGAGAGGCAAAGAAGGTTGATGTCGAAAATTTCTGCAACTATTGCTTTTGACGAAAACATGGTGGCCACAACCAAACAAGCTGTTTTTTTATGGAACTCCGAGTACAAGGCAAGGCTTATTTGAATGGTCATGGGCTACTTCCAGGTCTAAGGAATAACTGCCCTACAGGCGGATGATGATGATGATGCACTAATCTGTACAACAGCAATTAATTCAAGTAAGACCAATTCTAGATTAGTCACAATAGTTGGTACTGACACAGACTTGCTGACCATTCTCATCGCACGAGGTAACCCAAGAAAACCACGCTTCTTAATACGACCTCACGAACAAAAATGCTATAACATATTTAAAATTCAAAAATCACTTGGCCCAAAGAAGGATTTCATTCTCTTCCTACATGCAGCCACTGCATGTGATATCACATAAGCAATTTTTAGGAAGGGGAAATCCTCAGCTTTTAAATTGATAAAGAAAAACCATGAGCTGCTTTCTTTGACTTCCTTATTCAACAGTCCTCACCTTAAACGCCAAAAGGTAATTGAAATTGGGGAGATATTCATGAAAAACCTTTTTGGGGGAGAAAAAGTTGACTCCCTAGATGAGCTGCGATATATCTGTTACAATAAAGAAATAACCAAAAATCTCTCATCAAAATTTAACCTGGCCGTTCTTCCACCAACAAGTGCAGCAACTTCGCAGCATTCACTTCGGGTTTATCTTCAAGTCCAACAGTGGCTGGGAAACAACCTAGATCCTACTAAATGGGGATGGTTCATGAAAGAAGGCAGATTAAACCCATTACCTTCAACACTTCCCGCAGCGCCCGAAGATCTTCTGCAGATTATCTCTTGTGATTGCAAAATAACTGCTGCAAGGGACTGTGATGAAAGATGTCAGTGCAAGAAGGCAGCTCTCCATTGTTCTAGGTTTTGTACCTCTTGCTTAGGAGAAGCATGCACAAATTCAGTTCGTCCTATTAACGGATTTGAAGACGACGATAACGGTTACGACGTTGAATAAGTGGCATTCTGGTAATTTTGTTTTAAGTTTATTTACCACAAGATTATTAGCTTATTTATTACAAGCATTACTATAATGTTTTATTGTACTTTTACTTTGGATTTAAATTTTTGTGACTTGTAATAAATAATTTAAACTTGTTCTAACTTTCTTTTTTTTTTTTTCCATCACAGTCCTCTGAAAAACATTTCTATATAGAAAAATGGAATATCTGTCATTTTTTTAAACAAAATTTTAGAAATAATCCTCACAAATAGGATTACAAACATACAGATGACTTGTCAATAGTTTCTTGTACGAAGCAAAACAGGCTAAGGGCAATGAAATTCCATTAATTTGACGGCAAATAAATGAATGTACAACTCATTCGTAGCTTTTATTTTGATAAAAACTAGGTATAGGGTTCGACTAATCGACTGAGGCCTGGGCAGGCTTCTCTTTGCGGGACCCCTACACCTTGAGGTTCTTTTACAAGACCATTAAAAAACATCAACAGAGTTTTTTTTAGCATTTTATTGGGTTTTTTTTTTTAATTTTTGAGGCGTTTTCTGGCACGGGGGCTCGGGCACATGCACCGTGTGCCCCTGCTTTAGTCAGGCCCTATGTATACATTAAAACAGGATGTAAGTAGAGGTCACAGAACTTTTCAGAAGTAAAAAAATATTGATATATGACTTAGAAATGGAAAAAAAACATTGGACGATGCAAAAAGGTCTTAGCGGTCATCTTTGATCGGCCATTTTGGATAGAAGCACACATGAGAATTTCTGAGACTTTTAAGGTTTTTTTTCACTTGTCATAAAGAGCTAATTCTGAAATTTTCAGCTCATTATGAATTACTTAGCTATCAAACCCTAAATTTACTGGGCTATATGGAGACGTTTATTAATAGAAATAATTATTGATGATAATGAAATTTACACATGTTGAAGAACTCACTCTATAATTCTGTAAAATTATAAATGCTAAACACTAGCATTGTTTATATTAATAACCTGAAATATACAATACTTGCAATATATTTACAATATATTTACTTGCAATATATAACAAAAATTAATTATTCTTATTACAATGTGGCGCATAAAAACCCCTTCCAGTTGGATATGTGCTGTTAATCATATTTTTTCGATGATCAGTTCTCAAGATATGTATTAATTTGTAAATGATCGATTATAGTCCTTTTGCACTGTTCATTGGAAACGATGTGGACGATGAATATTTGTTATATCCTTTCAAGCAATTACACTGCATAATAGTATGAGGTGTTTTGATATATGTTAACACATATCTACCAAAAAAGTTATTGTATCTAAATTTTCACTGTATGGTAATAGAAAAGCACTGCAATTGGAAGAAATATTTAATAAAAAATCTGTTAGTTTTGTTCCAATAAAAATTCATTAACAAAAATTATAAGAATGTGTTAAGAAAACAAAAAAATTTGATGACGATTATTTATATGATGAACAAAAGTTCCTAGAGTCAATCTGTCTTTTTTTATAATATATTACTTATATTACAATTTTAAAAAGATGTGCAAATGTTTCGTACATTTACGCAAATTATTAAATTCCGTAAAATTACAAATGCTAAACACTAGCATTATTTCTATTAAAAACTTGAAAAATTCAATACTTTTTCAATATATTTACTATATAACAAAAATGACTTATTCTTATTGTGGCGCATATAAAATCCTTCCAATTGTATTGGATAATACCCAACAGTCATTGGTCCAGATATCAATACAACGTAAATAAAAAGAAATTACTTTTGCATTATATAACAAATGAGTTTTGTAAGCAAATTATATTAAAACTGATTTATCTTTCAAATTCATTCAGTGTTTATTATGGTAAGTAGTGTTGGTAACTGAAAAATATAAATAATATAAACGAAAATTAAGTTTTGCACTTGAAATGAAATAACTAAAATAAAAGTCTTTAAAACAGCGCTAGTAGATAATAAAACTGCAATCGCGCAAAAATTAGTTGAATGGCAATCACAGAAGGCTAATAATTTTTCTAGTGCAAATAATCAAAGAGACCAATCTCCCCGATTACTTGCGCATATAATCGGATACTACACAGTAGATCTTAGTACATGGAATTCTGAATTCTTATTCGTCCAAAACTGATGACTGAATATTTTAACTTTTAGAGCACGATTGCTTACTTGGCAATTTCGCGATGGTATTTAATTATTCAAATATGCTAATGTAATTTTGTTCAAGGATGATTAAGATAGAGAAACTAAGTTAATTTTAACATTAAAAACTTTCCTCTTTAAAAATCGATCGGTTAATTGTGTAATTTTTCTGAATATTATAACATTTTCTCCCCGTCAATGTGATAAATATGAATTTCCTGCATTTAAAATCTGTCGTGGATATAAAGTCCTCCAAGTTACCTGTGAATTACACCTCTGGGGGCGCCTAGTCAGGTGAAGGTCTCGTCACCAGATCAAGGTTCTAAATTACGAGACTAACTCGAGTAACGATGGCATGACGTATGGATGAGTGATGCAGCGAGGAAATAGTAAATATCCCAGCATCTCACATCCGTCCGGCATGACTTCGCTACACTGCGCAGTGCTGAACCGCCTCATCCAAAATCAATTAGCAACCGGCCAGCTAAGAAAAAGCTATTAAAGCAATAAGACACACTGAAGCCACGTCGGCCTATAGATTTAACAAACACATCTTCGCCAAGCGGAGAGCAGGCGAATCCTTCGCCCGTTGCCAGGTATCAACTCGTTAAGCTAGGCAAAGACCTGTCAGGTCCTAGTCAGCGGTCTAAAATATATATACAGGGTGATTCATAAAAGATGGGCAGAACTTTAAGGGGTTATAGTACACTTAAAGACAAATAATATTAAATAGGAGACTAAGGGTCCCAGACGTATTCCCAAGGAGATAGGGGGCATTAAAGTTTAGGGTCCGAAATTTCAAATGATTATAAAACATGGAAAAATTGGTCGATTCGTTTGCGGTTTTTGCAACAAATTTTCTTTATGCCAGTATTTTCTTGAAATAAAATTTTAAAGTTCAATTTCAAAAAATGCCGATAGGGGGCGCTTTAGACTTTGGAGTAACAAACAACTATTTTTTAACGTTATTTTTTGTATTTCTTTAAATGATTTCGAAAGCTTAGACTTAAACTTAAATTTTGATCTAAAAATCTGAGTCCTAACGAGTAGTTAAGTAGCGTAAACTGAAATTTGAAATTTGAAACCCTTCTCCCCCCAGAACAAAAATCAGTTATTCCCGATCTTTGTGTCGTAGATTAGGCTCTAACTACTGCCGCGTTTTGCTAAAATTATTCTTTATGTCAGTATTTTCTTGAAAATAAATTTTAAAGAAAATTTTCAAAAAATTCCGATAGAGGGCGCTTTAGACTTTGGAGTAACGAACAACTATTTTATACCGTTATTTTTTGTGTCTCATTAAATGCTTTCTAAAGCTTAGACTTAAATTTTCAGCCCAAAATCTGAATCGTTAGACGTGGTTAAGTTTCTGGGGAGAGGGGTTTGAAATTTCTACTCCTGAGCACAGTTCAGTTTACCATGTCCACACATTGTGTGCTGTGATACGAGGTAAAAAGACACAAATTAGGATTATGTTACCAAAGCATATTTATTAACATGTAATCACAATAAATGTTCAAAATTGTGACCACCAGAGGTTATGCACGCAGAACAACGGCGACGAATGGAACGGCGAACATTCGCGAAAACATCAGGCTTTTCGAGCACTTCCCCTACAGCGGCGGAAAGTCTGGCGACCAGTTCCTCGGGGGATTCAATGGGTGTCTCATACATAAGAGCCTTCAATCGTCCCCAAAAAAAGAAATCGAGGGGTGAAAGATCTGGCGAGCGAGCAGGCCAAGCAACAGGACCACCTCGACCAATCCATCTGTTCGGAAATGTGATGTCCAGATAGTTGCGGACGTCTCGTACGTAATGGGCTGGCGCTCCATCGTGCTGGAACCACATGACCCGCCGGACGCGTGGAGGAACAACGTTTAACAGGTCTGGCAGCACATGTTGCAGAAATGTGAGGTATGTTTTACCGTTGAGGCGTTCAGGAAGAAGGTACGGTCCGATTAGGTGGTCTCCGAGGATTCCTGCCCAAACATTGATGGAAAAGCGTCTCTGATGAGCATGTGGATACGTAGCATGTGGATTGACATCCGCCCATACATGTGTATTGTGTGTGTTAAATGTACCTTCACGTGTGAAGGTACATTCATCGGTGAAAAGCACAGTTCGTCCAAAATGTGGATTTAGCGCGTTCTGCTGCAGAAACCAGCGGGCGAATTCAATACGATTTGGATAATCCCCTGGAGACAGTTTCTGGACTCGTTGCACATGAAACGGGAGCAAATGTTCATCCTTCAGTACCCTCCAAGTCGTGGACTGTGAGGTATCCACCTGGCTAGCCACTGTTCGTGTACTTGTACTTGGCTGCGCCGCTACTACATCCAGAATGGCTTCTGCAACAACTACTGATTCGTCCTTTTTTGCACGACCTGCATTCGACCGGGAAGCGAGAAATGATCGCGTCTCACACAACTGTCTGTGCAAGCGCTCGAAAGTTTTGCGGTTAGGCAACCGCCTGTTAGGAAATCGCTCTCCGTACATTCGTTGTGCCTCTGCACCATTTCCATCTGCCGCTCCGTAAATTAAATGCATCTCAGCCTTTTCCTTATTCGTGAAGTGCACCATCTTCCGATTCATTACTACAGCGACTTACACTTGACTCACCGTTCAGTGGTTTTTATGCCTGAATCGTGTCGAAATTTTGCATACGTGTTCTTCTTCTTCCCCATTTGACATTTGCATACTTTCTGTTTCCTTCTTCACCCGGTGACTAGCGTCAGGAATGGAGCTTTAACGTTTGCATGAGCGACGTTTCCAACTGTGCCAGTGCCTTTATGAGTGAATTCCGACTATGCAGTCCTTGACGAAAGTTGTATTTTTGCCTCGTATCACAGCACAGAATCGTTGGGCATGGTTAAGTAGTGCAAACTGAACTGTGCTCAGGAGTAGAAATTTCAAACCCCTCTCCCCAGAAACTTAACCACGTCTAACGATTCAGATTTTGGGCTGAAAATTTAAGTCTAAGCTTTAGAAAGCATTTAATGAGACACAAAAAATAACGGTATAAAATAGTTTTTCGTTACTCCAAAGTCTAAAGCGCCCTCTATCGGAATTTTTTGAAAATTTTCTTTAAAATTTATTTTCAAGAAAATACTGACATAAAGAATAATTTTAGCAAAACGCGGCAGTAGTTAGAGCCTAATCTACGACACAAAGATCGGGAATAACTGATTTTTGTTCTGGGGGGAGAAGGGTTTCAAATTTCAAATTTCAGTTTACGCTACTTAACTACTCGTTAGGACTCAGATTTTTAGATCAAAATTTAAGTTTAAGACTAAGCTTTCGAAATCATTTAAAGAAATACAAAAAATAACGTTAAAAAATAGTTGTTTGTTACTCCAAAGTCTAAAGCGCCCCCTATCGGCATTTTTTGAAATTGAACTTTAAAATTTTATTTCAAGAAAATACTGGCATAAAGAAAATTTTTTGCAAAAACCGCAAACGAATCGACCAATTTTTCCATGTTTTATAATCATTTGAAATTTCGGACCCTAAACTTTAATGCCCCCTATCTCCTTGGGAATACGTCTGGGACCCTTAGTCTCCTATTTAATATTATTTGTCTTTAAGTGTACTATAACCCCTTAAAGTTCTGCCCATCTTTTATGAATCACCCTGTATATATATGAATTTCCAAAAATATTCAATTTCTTATAGCGCCTTTATAACACGTGTATGAGCGCTTCGTGCCCATGAAAAAAAAAAAAAAAGTAACTAGGTTCCGCGAAATCGTCGTTTTTGGAATCTCTAAAAATAAGAAAATCATTATAGCGACTCTATAACGCTTTTATGAGCGCTTCACGCCCATGAAAACAAAAGAAAAATCACTGATTCCGCTAAATTGTTGTACTGGAGTATCTAAAAACAGTAAATTAATTAAAACCGCAATCACTATATCGAATATTTAAAAAAAAATCGTGGTATACAGATTGTCCATATTTCAAATTATTTTTATTACTTAAATAAATATTAAAAAATAGATATTTTTCATTTTTTCATTTAAATATTTTTTAAATTTAATTAAATTTTGAAAAATAGAAGCTTTTCGTTTCTTAATTAAAATTTATTTTTATAACTTGATTAAATAAAAAATAAAAATTCAATTGATCATTAAAACTAGGATTTTTTTTAACTTATAAATATTGAAAAATAAAAATTTTCCCCTTTTCCATTCAAATTATTTTTTTAATAACTTAATTATATTTTGAAAAATAGAAGCTTTTAATTTTGTCATTCAAATTAATATTTGTATTACTTAATTAAATATAGAAAAATAAAGACTTTCCGCTGCTTCGATTCGAGCTGGGGTCTATAGATCTGGAGGTAGACGACATAGCACATAGCTACTACGTACTCGGAACTACGTACTAGTTCCAAAACGGCTTAGAACGAAATTTTAAAATTGCTAAGGTTGCTTTTAGTCTTAAAAACTCGCCATGAAATAGCCAAATAGAAATTCATAACGAAACTAAATCTTTGATCACATGACAGGAAATTTTGCCGAATGAGGTTACAGAATTCGATTTGCCATGTATCGTCCTATTATAAGCGTTACTATTCCAGCTAGAAGGTACGAAACAAAACCCCGGTAAATTACCGCGTCAGCAAAAACATTCTTTCTTATAGTATCTAATCGCAACATACGAAATACATGGCCAGTTCATGACTTTTAAAACGTCACTCGGAAAGGATCGTTTTTAGACGTCGATTGGCACAAAACGATGGGTGCGCCGCATTTTACCAATAGCCGTGTAAAGATGACCGTTTGACGTTTTAAACGTCATGAACTGGCCATGTGTTTCATTGGTCGCGATCCAATTCTCGCTTCGGACGAAAAATTATGGTATGCGATGGAATCTGAATATCGTTTCGTACCTTCCCAGAATTGAGCTGCTAAATAACCAATGAGATCAGTCACTTCGGTTAGTTCTATTGGACGCTCCCAGAATATTTGTATTTACATTCTCGTAGATCAGTAATCGGTTCAGTAGTTTCAGAGACTATTTTGTTGATATAAACAAATGTTTCTGTTTTACAGTGTTGATAAACTGATGCACCATAAAAATCAAAATACATTATTTTAGAAATTGGAAAGCATCGGTTTAGTATATTTGACCGGCACTTTGTATGGCAAAAGGCTGAATATGAAGTACTTCTTTATCCGATTGCCTATCATATATTTCTTTAGTTGTATTATAGTATTTAATTATAGCAGCCACGAATACTTACGTTTTATACCTTTGCACAGAAAAGTTGTATCTAACACCGGTATGACAGAAAATTGATTTTTTTTCTTTTTCCGTTGCAATAAAACAAGTGAAATTAAAACCATTGTTCGTGCGCATCGAAATGTTAGAAGTTATAAATATGTCAAATTTAATGCCTAAATTCTGAAACTTTCAGAGAAATCCTAATGAAAATATAACTGTAGAAAGTTTTTTCCCAATTGACCCATTTGAAATTCAAATTTTTTTAAACTGTTCTTTCGGAGGAACAATTCATTATTATGACTTTAAAGGCTGGGTAGCTTGTAAGCTGAATTTCAAATTTAAAGTTCCTAGCATTGGTAGTTTCAGAGGAATCATCATTATAAAACAATTTTTAATAATTTTAATATTTTTAATTTTAAATATTTTAACAAACATTCTTAGCGAGCAATTACGTCTTAAATGTGCCCACTATATCAAATTTTATGTTTTACCCTCAAATCATAGAGATCCAAATTATTAGGACATCTTTTGCTCTTGTGCTACCTTGAGGACAGTTGTATGGATGTAAAAGGGTATAGCCTACTTTGAAACAGAGACTAGCATCATTACCTGTGATATTTTTTTTAATCGGTTCAGTAGCTCCAAACTAATAATGATTTGACATGATTTTGCGTTCACTACATTCTTTTGAATTACCAATTTTTTAGAAACTGTACAGAGCGAGCATTTGAGATTTAAAAGTAATTATCGTGTCAAATTTCCAGTTTCTACTCCTACAATTCCAAAGAAATCGTAACATAGAACATTCTTACAGCGTTTTTATTTCCTTTCATCTATTTAAATTTCGAATTTTTTATATCCGTTCTTAGCGAGTATTTGCATCCTAAAGGTAACCCTTTAAAGTTCATGTTTCTAGCTTCAGTAGATTCATGAAACGTAATTTTTGAACGTTTGTCAGTATTGCACTCCTTTGAGGACAGTTGTACAGAGATGCAGTGTAATCGTTTTTAAGAAGGAATTGTCACCAATGTTATACTGAAAAATATTTTGAAATCGGTTCTGTAGTTAGAAATTCATGATGATCTCACAATGTTATCTGCTTATTATTTCAAACTTTTAAATTTTGAATTTCATAGAAACTGTTCTGACTTAAAAGTAAATTTACGACTTAAACGTAATTGCACGACAAATCTCAGGTTTCAGTCATAGTAATTCTAAAGTAATCCTAATTTAGTATGTTTTCGGTTCATTTCAAGCTTTTAAATTTCGAATTTTTAGAAACCGTTCTTAGTGAGCATTGACATCTTAAAAATAACTATCATTCTAAATTTCCAGTTTCTAGTCCAATCAGTATTAAAGAAATTGCAGTTTCAGAACACTTTATGCTCCTGTAGCTCCTTGAGTGTAGTAGTATATACTAGTGGACCCTTGCGAAGATTTCGCACTGCAGTTTAATATTTTTTCCAATATCTAATATTGTTTTAGAAACAGGTTTAAAGTTACGAAAAACAATTAAGGACTAAAAATAACTCTAAACAACATTCGTCAAGCCAGAATATCATCTCAATGATTCCATCAAATTTACAATAAAAACTGACCGAAGATAGCAAACGCAATAATAATAATAATAATAATAATAATAATAATAATCAGTTGCATTTCACTACATTAGAGGGTGACTGTGTCGGGAAAAAAAACATGGGATAAACAAAAATAAATTGAGTATTTGAATTTAAATTATGCATTTTAATCATAAATATAAAAAAAACCGTACAGCAACTACGTCCCAATTTATCTTTATTGAACATTGTTGCGGTATTTTATTTTTGGGGTAATACTAATTTGAGGGAAACCTTTAATTTCATTTATGAAAACAATGCCGATTTAATTTTTAATTACTTGCACTTTTTAATCAAAATACGTGTTTTAACGAAATGTGATTGTACTATGTCAGAAGCTGCTTCAAAATCCTTTCATAATGTATCTCATTTATCGTTCTGTATTTTTTATTTACTTACAAAAAGAGATGTTAACAGCAGAAATAATATATAAGATAACAATAAGTACCATCAATATAGCCTGTGTTGGAAAAAAGTTTGTCACCGTCATTTTGCCACCAATATTTTTAAATCGGTTTGGTAGTTCTAGAGATTAGCCTTAGAAATAGATGTTTTCTTCTTTATAATATCAGTATAGATTTTTAAAATGCATGCTATACGTATATTAAATGTGACCTTCTTAATATGCACCTTACAAATATTTCAAACAGAATATCGTTTCCAAGATATTGGTATTATGCAGTGTCTTATGTGAAGCCAATAACTACCAAATCGACACAATGTTAAGCCAATTTTACTTTCCTAGTATGTTTGCATTATTACATATACATCTGTCGTTTTCTAGTTCAATTTTCAAATTGTTATTGACTTTTTTTAACAAAATTATTTTAGTAAATGTGTCAGAAAGTATCAAATATGAATTTAAGGATGCCCTTAAAAGATAACATTGCTAAAAGTTAAGTTAAATTTCCATTTTCAATATCATAGTAAGATTTATATTTATTTTTATAGTGAAAAAAATTCCAAAAATCGCACTGCAAAACTGCAAAATTATTTTATAGTTTAAAAAGAAAATAAATCTATCAGCTTTTTTGAAAATGGCAATTTAACTACAATTAACTGGTATTTGTCAAAGATATTCTCAAGCCCAAAAGCATTAATTCTTGATAGGTTCATAAAGTGGTTTTCATCGCAAAAAAAAATCCGCAAAAATACGGAATTTGTACTGACAAATTAAGGATTTAATGGAAAAACTTAAATCACAAATCAAACAAAAGCAGGCAGTAATGTAGATCAAATCAGTTATGAAGCTACACATCAGCGACCAACGGATAACCATTTTATCCCTACTGGAGATCCACATGTAACCAGGGCCGGATCCAGAAAATTTTCACAGGGGGGTCAAGTTTCAGTGGCCAGTGTCATACCTTCTACTTATAAAATTATCAGTAAAATGGATGAAAAACGAAGTATAATTTAAACCTTCTTCAAAATATAATATATTACACAGTAATAAGTAAATTTTCATAAAATAATATTAAATTAACCATTAAAAATTATATTAATATTAAATTAATATGTCAATTACAAATTTTAATAATATTATTAAATTAACTTTTAGTAACCAATTTGTTATTATTTTGTATGAAATTTATAAATATACAATTTATTAATTCTATAATATGTAGTTAATACAGAAATGTTAAAATTATTCAATGAAATAAAATTAAACGTTTTCATATTTAAGATGTGGAGAACACTTTTCATTGCAATGAAAAAAAATAATGGCAAAACATTGCTGTATTACCTTAAAAATACTGCAGTTGCAATTTCTTGTGATGCTTCGTTGCGAATTTATTTAATGCTTCTTCAGGGTGAATTTCCTTACCGCGATGAATGTTAAGCATTGCTAAACCGTTTAGCCTTTCTTCTTTCATATTTGACCTCAAGTAAGTTTTTACCCGTCTTAATGTTGAGAAAGACCGTTCACTGGTACAGGTTGTAACAGGAAGGACACATAAAATATGGAGAAGAGTCTTGATATTGGGGTAAAATTCTGAAGCGTGTAATATGCTTTCACTTGCACTGCGTGGAATTTCGCTCTCCGGTTTGTTTTTCCATTGCCGCTGCCATCAGTCTATTTCTCCTCGTAATTCAGAAAATGTCCCTGGAATATCTTTTTTGTAAGGTTCAGCTGCATTCATTAAAGTTTCAGTATCCTCATTGGCAAATGCCAGGATCAATCTATGTAATGCAACGATATTTGAATGCTCAGAAGTGGAAAATCTTGTTACCAACTCTGATATGATACACATGTTCATTACTGCCTACAAATGTTCATTTACAGGAGTTTCCATATCACAGATTCTAAGCGAACGTGTATGGCATGTACACAAACCAACAATGCGCTGTGTTCCCAACAAGTGTGCTCTCCCAAGTACTAAGCACGTATCATGCTGCTTCTATTCGGTACTCGGATGAAAAATTGTATTTTTAAACACGAGTAAGGTAAAAAAAAATTTCTAATAAAGTCTAATTAAAACCTTGAAGTCCAATTTTTTAAATTTAAATTCACTTTATAAAACATTTAAATACGTATGTGCTTACCCCCAAATTTCACTAAAAAAGCATCGGGAATAACACACTTGTAACAAGACTCCTGATACAGCTGTGAATTATAACAATACATGAACAGATTTCAGAGGAATTACTGAATGCACCAACATAGTGCTGAAAACTGAGCCATCCGAAACATCTAATTGTTATTAACATAAAATATCATTAATTTAAAAAGAAAAAATATTAAGTTTAGGATATTACATGTCTACTTGGAAATAACTTACAACTGAAAGACTTGAAAAATAACTACTAAATTAACTTTTGAAAGTAATTTAAATTCTAAACTTTTTAATTAAAAATTAATTATTTAAAACGAAACATTTTATTGAAAAAGAGTTATTTAATGAAAATAAACAATAAAACTATTTTTAAAATAACCCAAAATTTAACAATGTCAAAAAAGAAGGTAAAAGCTAATTATGTTCATCTCGATTGTCATGAGAAAATTATTTTATAAAATAATGTCATTAACGATTGTTATATTTTTATGTTTGACAATGATAAAGAATTCAAAAATTAGTCTTACTTATATTTTTAAATATTTATGGTAATTAGGTAGTTTCTAGATAATACTGTTTTTTACTTGCAACATTGTTTCTAAATAAAGTTTCAGCTTTAGCTATTCATTGATGGCGTGTATAATTTCAAGTAAATGTAAAAGTTAAAATAAAAAATCACGAAATCTTCTCTTACATCAATGATAAAAGTAAATCGAATTTTATTAGATTGAAAAAATTAACATCTTATTATAATACACTGGTGTTCATAAATCAAGTAAAAAATACAAAATTCAAATTTTGTATATAAAAGTTAATTGCGAGTAGTAAAGAAACTTGGTGTAAATAGCAGAAGTAGCAAACAGACACTAACCTGATAGCACAGCGAGTCGATATGTGACGTTGTAAATAATCACTAATATGAGACAATGTGTGTTACCTTTTATTCATCCCAGATACTCACATTTAATGACTCCATTGTGAAGTCACCGTGATTGTTACTTTGTGACGAGTCACCAAGCGACGTTTTGGTGAAGTCACCTGGTGATTCTCATGTGGCAGTTATCTGGAGATTCCAGTGTGAAGTCAATGTGACCGTTGTATTCCGACGATTGCCCAAGTGATATCACGATGAAGTAACATGCAAAGTCTCAGACCACCGTCACATCGTTTTGAGACTCCACTGTGAAGTCCTATGACTCTTGCTTTGTGAAAACTCACTGTCTGTGTCTGTGTCATTAGGATAGGTGAAATGGTTGAAGAAAATTGCAACTTTTCAGTAACGGTTTTGTTGCCGCTAGAAGCGCCGTCTATGTAAAATGTTTAAAAAAAAAAAACTACAACTTTTTTTTGTGAGTTGTGTTCGAGATGCCGATCTGAGGAGTTGTGTAAATCTCGGCTCTCGACCATTTTTATTTAGTGTTGTGATAAATTAAATGAGTTACAGTCCGCAAGTGAGTTTATTTTATTTTGAGATTGTGTGTTTTTTCTTCGTAGTGATAATTATTATTAACTGAGCTATCGGCGTATCCAGGTTTAATTTTCTTATTTATAAGGTATATATACATTATTTTTATCTCATCCGTGTGTCATTTCGCTCCATCTAAAACAAATTTATGTGGAAACTAACTGTGGGTCTAGAATGCTTTTAACCCAAATTGCAGCCCGTTTACAATTACCCACGTAATTACATTTAAACTCGATACTTAGGCGTAAATGTAAACAGCAATATTTTGTCAGGGTGGTAAAAAGAAAAATCAGTTGCTGCTACATGGATAACATGGTAAAGAATCGCCATACTTAATCTAGGTTTGCCACTGGCAACTACATTTATATTCATTTGGTACTACTTTTTCTAAACAACTTTTACGTAAACTTTATACTTTTATCTTTTAAATATATTTCTACAATAATTGCAAGCAAACTCTAACACAAATAATATCTTCTTCAACTAGTTAAACAAACAGAATATAAAGCTAGTGAAATATATTTAATATGAACTAGTGAAATATATGAAATATATAGAATATAAAAACTTTGTTATTCTCCTCATTTGAATGTGATGTGTTTAATTAATACATTTGGCAATTTTCAATCACATTAATCATCGATTTTTTATGTTTCTGTTAATAGTTAATTAGAAAAAGTCCTTCCGGCCTGTACCGGGAGGAAAGGTAACTTTCATAGTTTTAAAAATGCAACTCTTTTTCTCAAATAACCGAAGATAAATTGCTTGGAACCCGACTATAGACGATTCAATCCCAGTTTTCGTTAATACGGAATTGGAATGCGAATTTCAGCATGAGAGTTACAGCATAACAAAAATCAGATTGTTTCAAAATGTCAGCCACCCTATAATTTCAAACTTCCATTTCTCTGCCATTTTTTAAGATAAAGACAAAACAAAAAATGTTCTGGAATCACTTGTATCACTTTCTAACAGTTAACGGAAACAACTTTTTCAGTTTATAATTTTGTATACATATTTTTGAATTTTTTATAACATTAAAAAATTTTAACTTGCCGCCATTTTGAAACAAGATGGCGCACGAAGCTGGCCAACGAACTCTATCGAGATCTTGGTATGTTCTATACACATGATCAGTGACATTTATATTAGTTCATAAAAGCGACAGTTACAGCATAACAAATATCAGATTGTTTCAAAATCTCAGCCACCTTAGAATTTCAAACTGCCATATATCTGCCATTTTTTAAGATAAAGCCAAAACAAAAAATGTTCCGGAATCCTTGTATCACGTTCTAACAATTAACGGAAACAACTTTTCCAATTTATAAATTTTTATACATCTTTTGGAATTTTTTATAAAATTAAAAAAAGAATTAACTTGCCGCCATTTTGAAACAAGATGGCGTATGAAGCTGGCCAACGAACTCGGTCGAGATCTTGGTATGTTCTGCACACATGATCAGTTACATTGATATTGGTTCATAAATACGAGAGATACAGCATAACAAATATCAGACTGTTTCAAAATGTCAGTCACCCTAGAATTTCAAACTGCCATATCTGAGCCATTTTTTATGATATAGCAGAAACAAAAAATGTTTCTGAATCCTTGTACTGTCCGACCTCATATTGTGTGGAATACACTGCTCAAAACAATTAAAGGATATTTGAAGTTTTATATAAAATAAAGATATAAACGAAATTTTTTTTGCCGAAAATAGAAGAAGAGAATCACAAATGCAAATTTTTCTGGTTTTCAAACTGTGGAGTATGCAAATTTTGAGTTCGACGTCAAAAACGTCGCTTCAGCGGCAGCGAATGAAATTTGACTTTCAACTGGATAAAAGAGAATGAAGACAAGGATGATCGGCATTCAGTGATTGCTTTGTTTCGATGAGTACGATGTCTCAGCGAAGTCATTTGACAGATTCAGAAGCTTGGAGAATTGTTGGTAGGTTAGAAGGGGGCCAAACTCAAGCCGAAGTAGCGCAAGCCATTGGAGTGTCACAAAGTGTCATTTCCAGGATCTGGAACCGTTTTTTGGAGAGTGGATGTGCAGGCCGAAGACCAGGGCAACGTCGTAGACGGGTAACAACGCCCAATGAAGATCGGTATTTAGCGTTAACAGCTTGGAGACACCGAAACACGATTTCAACTCAGACTGTCCGAAACCGGCTCCATGCTGTAGGTCTGTATGCTTGCCGACCGATGGTATGTGTTAGATTAACATCAAGGCATCGTCGCGACCGCAGGGAGTGGGCAACCGAGCATGTCAACTGGAGGAGAAATGAATGGAGCAATATTCTGTTTTCTGACGAGTCCCGTTTTTCTGTGCATCCGGATAATAGGCGTATTTTCATCTGGAGGGACCGTGGCAGTAGGAATAATCCTGCGTTCGTGCACAAAAGTGTCAGATTTGGCGGTGGAGGAGTGTTGGTGTATGGTGGCATCTCCACTGACGGGCGCACTGACCTCTACATCATTCGAGATGGAGCTCTGACTGGTCGCCGATATAGGGATGAGATCCTCAGACCTATTGTAGTCCCTTACGCTGCAGCAATCGGAGATAACTTCATTTTAATGGACGATAACTGCAGGCCACATCGTGCAAACCTGGTGGAGGATTTCCTTTTCGAGGAAGGAATCGTTCGAATGGAATGGCCAGCGTGTTCTCCAGACATGAATCCAATCGAGCACGTTTGGGACGCTCTAGGAAGACGAGTTTCTGGCCGCCAACAACCCCCACAAACTCTCCAAAAACTGGAAAGAGCTCTTCTGGAAGAGTGGGGCAGAATACCCCAACTCGTCATTAATAGCCTTATTGAGTCCATGCCTCAAAGGTGTTCAACGTTGCTGGCCGCCCGTGGAAAATATACCCCCTACTGAAAATGATTTTCTTTGAAGAAAACACCTTTTCTTATTCTTTTTTTCTCATATGCACAAATTGTGTTTTTTTCCTTTTGTACACAAATGCGCAATAAAATGCATTTTTTTCTGCCAAACATGTGTAATTTATTCTCATATAACCTACTATGTCTGTCGACCATGTATCAATCAGCTAAAAAGTTTCCCAGATACAAAATCCACCTAAAACTGCAATATCCTTTAATTGTTTTGAGCAGTGTATTATTAAGGACGAATCCAAATACAGACGTCTCGCAGGGAGAGATAAGAAATATAATAACTGGGGAGGAAATCTTTCACCGGTAACTTTTAATAGAATTATTCGTCCTAATATAACGCCCTATTCCTGCAGAATTTCTATCCAGAAAATTTCCATTCCATTTTACTGGTGGCAGTTTGCCCCTCCGGTAATCAGGCTTAAGTTGTCACCTCTAATAACTTGTCGATTCTTCCATTTCCTCCTTTAAACCGGATGTTTACCTTTCCATCTAATCGGTGGCACAACAGTATCACGTTCTAAAACTTAACAGAAATAATTTCTTCAATTTATAACTTTTTTGTATATCTTTTTGAATATTTAAAATTTAAAAAAATTTAAACTGGCCGTCATTTTGAAACAAGATAGCAGATGAACCTGGCGAACGAACTCGGTCGAGACCTTGGTATGTCCTATACACATACTCACTCACATCGAAATCGGTTCATAAATAAGATAGTTACAGCATGACATATATCAGATATATATATATATATACATATATATAAATCAACATTTGAACGGATTGTGGTTTGGGGGTCTGGGGGTTATGGTCGATGAAAATATACCAAACTGTTTTGTAATTGCTTTCCTCCGAAAGGCTGCAATAGGTAGCCTTTTTGTAATGAAAGCTACAAAATTGTCCTACAAAAAGTTTTGTACATACCAGAGTAAAAGAAATTATGGGCATGGAGCAAACCATTAAAAAAACAATTTACATTCCTGACGTATATCACACATATTTTATTTAAAATTTTAAATTCAAGTCTAACTTTTCAAATATATTTTCCCCAGACATCGGAAATGTCTAACAAAAATGCGATTAATATTATAACTGTAATTCAGGCTATTCGTTTCACTAACGACAGAAATTTTAATGACACACTGCCTGTACTCAGCTACTTGCTTTACTCTTATCGTCTAGTTATTACTTTATTGATGATCGTAATTCGATTAAACATACATCTTGCGAACATTCATGCATAATGATTATTAGCCATTTTCTGTGTATTGGCGAAATTAGAATATTAATTTCGGCGTTGTATGCTTGGTATTAATAAATAAATAGTATTTTTAAAACAAACAACATTATGATTTTAGGTATCAATTAATTCAACATAAATTATATTACATGACTTAACTATTATTGAAATTATAAATTTTAACATAGTTTCTAACATAGTTTGAAAGTATTTCTTAATAAGGTTTGTCTGCTATTCTTTCTGTCTGTCTGCCGTCTGTCTGTGCTCTAACTCAAGTATATATACTCGGATTGCCATGAAATTGATATATGTTATTGAGGTTTATAATATAATTTTTTGCATTGGAAATGAAGTGTGTAGCAATTATAGTTCGTTTACTTCGAAATTCAAAGGAATTGCGTTACATTACTGTCGATGGGAGAAAATCGCTTTGAGTGTATTTTAATGATATTACACTATTTCAAACCTATTGAAATTTATATATATCAATCAACTGCGCTACAAGACGTTTACTACAGAATACGATGTGCGTAGCATTCATCGTTTATGTACGGGTACATACAAAATAATTCAATTACAGTACTGTCTATTAGCGATAATTACTGGAATTGCGTATTCAGTTGTGGTGTTTAAATTTACAGAGATAACAAATATGTAAATCTATGTATGCTAAAGACGCCTGGTGCATGTAAAATCCGCCGTGGGTGCAAACTCTTCCAAATTACCTGTGAAAAATACCTCCGGGGGTGCCTAGTCAGGTGAAGGTCTCGTCACCTGATCAAGGTTCTAAATTACGAGACCAATTAATTTCTCTTCCTTAATGTTTGCTTTTTTTAAAATCTGTCATTTCAACAAAGTTAAATAGAAACCTTGAACAGGCAAACAAAGAGAACTGTAGCAAACCACTAGAAAGCAAGCATTGCAGCGATGCCAACAAAACTATAGTCAGGTGGATCACAGCCATGCTGTGATCCGGCGATTTCCGCGCCTCTTCCAGATACTAACTCGTCAAGCTAGGCACTCATGCCGGGCAGGTGGGAGCCTGTTTGGCGGTATATATAAAAAACTAGTTTTTTCCATATTACTTGGTGTGTATAAATTCTATAGACCATATGCGGGCCTGCATAAAATATGGTGAATACATTTCCGCTTATTGACGAATTTGACTTTGTGATGCGTTTCTTAACTGAGTATGTAATGTATACAAATCTATAGATCATATGTACAATATAATTCGGATATTTTTCCAATTAATGATGGTAATTACTGAAATTGGGTTGTCAAATATGTTATGCGTTTTCCAAATTATTTACTTAGACATCACCTTTACTTTTATTAAATTGTGATATTTTGTTACAATATTCTGAAAGTCGGAAAAGTGTTTCATAATCTTGGCTTGACACATGATTTTCTTTTATTTTTTTATACAACCGAGAAAGAATACTTGTTATATTTGTATTCTTTGGAATGCATTAAGCGATATTTTTGATAAAAGAAATATTATAAACTATGACAACAGTTAAAATTTATTGTACAATTTCCGCTATCTTTCTTGATTAATTTTCCTTTATATATATTTATTTTTTTATTTATTCATTTATCTTTAAACATTGCTGTTGTATATTTAGAAGTAGTACCTTAAATTACACAATTTATTAACACTTGCTTTTAATTCAAGTCTAACTTTTGAAATAAAGTTCTCCACATGCTTAGTAAAATGTTAACAAAAATTCTATTAAAATAATATGTACAATAATTCATCGGTAACGTAATAGCACTGCTCGTTAGAGACATTTCAGTGAAATAGCCTTAACCTAGTACATATTTTACTATCTTCTTCAAGATATTCTGCATTACATTATTGATAATTGTTATTCAATGAAATGAAAACCTTGTGGATATCCATGCGTAAAGCCTATCAGTAAATTTCTATGTACTGGCAGAATTAGAATATTAATTTCGGTTTTGCATATTTGGGAATAATAACTTAATAGTGTGTTTCAAGCAGCATACACACAACATTATAATTATCAGTTGATATCATACATTCCATTTCCACCCTTTCCGTGATATTGAATTAAATGTGTTTTCTTATTAAACAAAGAAAGACTAATTTCCATATATATATTCTATGGAATGTATTGAACTTTACTTCTGAGGAACCAAATATTATAAACTATGCAAATAATTATAACATTTCGTATTAGCTCTATTAAATTTCTTTAATTAATTCGGCATTAATTGCATTTAATAGCCCTTTCTAAGTGAAATTAAGTTTGCTAAACAATTAAAAAAATGCATGTCTTGAATTAAGCATATTTATGTAACAAAACATTAAATGAAGAATAACCTTTATTTTATTCTCCAGTAAAAATAAATGATGCGCAAGCTTAAAAAAATTTCTGCATTAAAAAATTCTTTTAAATTTAATTATATTATTTAAAATGTAAGGTAAATTATTTTGCATAAATTATTATTAACACTTTCGCGACGAGCGAAGGTTTTACACCATTGCTTACAGAAGTTTAAATCTTTTCTCACCAGTAATTCAAAATAGAAATTTTTGTCTTACTCTATCGCCGAAATGCTGCAATTAAATGAGACAAAATTTGTTATTCATATTTAATATTAGAAATAATCAATCTTTCTACGCACAGGGTACGTCACGTATACGTGGCGGAGAAGTTAACGTTAATATTGTGATACTTATTAATGTCCATTTAAAAAAATAATGATAATGAAAACTTCAGTAAACTGCTTTACAGAGTACTAAAAATGTATTAATAAGCATATTGGTGTTAATTCTTCTGTTTAGCAGTTTTAATGAAAGTACAAGATGCGATTAAAAGTTTCAGTGAATGATATCTGAAAACTAAGGAAATAGGATATGCAAATAAAACAATTTTAATCATCTTTGACGTAATCTTCACGGTCGCTATACACTTTCAACGGTGTTCGAATGCTTATGAAAAGCATATGGAAAAAGAGAAACGGTGTTTCCTCCTGTTTTTTAATAGATAATACGAAGGTTATTTTAAAAGTAAGTACCGTTTTGAAATTCCGTAATGGCGGCGCTGCGGTCGGCATTCTGCGCGTGTGCTCTGTTTGCCTAAATATGTTGGCAAGCCATAGGCGCTATTACGGAAACATTCGATTATGTTAACGCTTGTTTTTGAGTATTTAAAAATACTTCACTGATTAAGAATCCCGCCGCTTGTGAAATAAGATCGGTGATTCGTTTTATTAGTGCTAAAGACATGAAAGCGGCTGAAAATCATCGTCAGATTAGTAAAGTTTACGGACAACACAGTATGAGCAGTGGAGTGGTACGGAGGTGGGTTAGAGCTTTTAAAGATTGCGGCATGAATGTTCATGATGAGGAACGAAATGGACGAGCTTCAGTCATTCCTGAAGATTTGTTGCGAACGTTCACGAACGCGTGAAACAGGACAAACGCTTTACGATTTTGTCAGTATCTGATGGACGACGATGATCAGGTCAAAATGACCGTGTTGCAGCGCGACCTACGATATACACGGCCAGTTCACACAGAGTGGATCATCTTTGTACGGCGATTGGTACAATCAGCCGCCCCATCGTTTTGTGCCAATCGCAGTGTAAAATGACGCATTATGTGTGACGTTTTAAAAGGCATGCACCGGCCGTGTGTAGCGTAGGTTGCGGTTGCAGTGGGTGTCAAATCAGGCGTTAGACTTATATGAAGAGGAGATTTAAAAACTGGTTGAACAATATGACGAGTGCCTTAATATTGGCGAGAATTATGTAAGAAAAATAGATTGAGGTACGGGATATCATGTAAAAATAAAATTGGTAAAAATATTATACTTCTTTCCTTTTTATTTCAAAATGGACTTACTTTAAAAATAGCTTTCGCATATATCTTTAGATCTGAAGAATGTGTGTCTTTCAGATTTCCTTAGAGGTGAAGAAATAAAACCAAGCCCTTAGTCGCCAGATCAGGGAAGTATGGTGGATCTGCGAAAACAGTTATGGCGCACTAAGTCAAATAATTGTGCACACTTGATCGCAGTGTGCGCGGATGCGTTGTTGACTTCTGTTTCGAACAATTGCATTCATATCGCATTAGTCTCAGTGGCCATTGTCCAATTTGTCACAAAACTCGATGTTTATGCGTTTCTCCTTTGCACTATGGCATGCATACTCATATTCACTGTACGTTCTAATAACTCTATCAATAAAACTTGCTTCCGTTTCGTGTGTTCGACGTTACGTGACGTTCTTTGACTGGTCTGTTCATGTGTGCACTCCATACGTATGGTTTTAGTTTACCTTGTTGTTCAGAAGGCGATGTATTCACCGCAAATTTAGCCCCACCTTGTATTTATGTCAAAAATCTTTACATTGTACAAAAAGTAAAATAAAAGGTTTTAGGACACCCTTTACTAAGGTACTAAAAATGTATAAAAATAGTGTACTAAAATAAATGGGAAAATGTTGAAAAAATTACTTAAAAATTAATTTCTTTATTCTGCGTAAAATTAACCTTCCTTTCCTTTAACTATCAGACATATTCTTTTTTCTTGTTTCCGTTCCAAAAAGCTTCTATACGCCTTATTTTAGAAATATGTTTGTGATATTACGTGTTGTTATAGGTATCGTGTAATAAATTGTAAAATAATCTATTAAAAATTCTATCCGGAAACAATGTTCAGTTACGCATAAATGTGCATAAAGTGTGAAACATTTTGTAAAACAACTTGCTCTTAGAATTCTTTTGAAATTATATTTGCATGAATAATTTCGTCATGTTAGTTGAAAAATATTCATAAGTGATATTATTTTTTAAATTTTAATAATCCAAAGATGTATAAATTTCGCTTAAAGTAACGAGTATTTCAAATAGAGCTAAGCTTATTTGCTTTTATGTAATTTTAGAGATCGAAAACTATTTCACGCGAAAATTGTTTGCATTCAAGCAGAGATGGAATTACATTTAATTAACAAGACTTGTTTTATGTTTATAACTTTTATCTGTTAGCTCTTGGACAATACCTTTTCGTTTGAATGCATATTCAAAATAAGTATTGAAATGCGGTATTTAAATAAATTTTTTATAGAAAATATGGCTAGGAAATTATTTTTTCTTTTGATTTACATAAACTTTTTAATCTATCTTTTTAATCTTTCTTTTCTATTTAATTTGTTCTGATTTTAAAATATTGAACGTATTTTTTTATTATTATGTGTATATTAATATATAGAAACACAAATTATATCATTTCAAATACGAAATTTGTAAAATAATGTATTTTGTTTCAAAGAGAATTTTGTTACATAACATTATTCAGTTTCTCAGCCATTGTATAAATCACTTATAAAAGCCATTTTAAAATAAAATCTAGTTTATTGATCTTAAATAGGGTTTGTAGACAATGTATACGTTAATACTAACGATACTTTAGATTAACTTTATTACACTTTCTCTTTCAGAACCGGTTCCAGCCTGTTCCAAAATTGAAAATGTCCGCTTATAAAAAAACTGTAACCAAAATCAAAAAAGTAAAAACTAACAACGTTAGAGATCGACCTCAGCTGACCTATGCAAAAAAAAAATCATTTAAAAACATTAAAATGCGAGCGAGTAATCGCGAAAGAACCTTCCCATAGACTTAACATTAACTTGAGCGTTTCTTCGCCTGACTAGCGTAGGCTCTTAAGGTAACTAAAAGTTAAATTCGCTGAAAAATCTGCAAAATAATATGTCTTTGTGCTTTAATCGCGAAAAAAAAATAATACATGCCTTAACCTCTCCAAAAGTGCAAGCTGACGTCTCTATAATGGGATGACCAAATCTTGTCTGAATTCGAGAACATCTACAAATTTCGGGACTGGTAGTTCAGGCAGTTCCACCAGTTTTCCTATTAAAGTACCTATTACATTTAAAGAAGGCGATAAATTCGCATGATAAAAAAGTAAAACTTAAAAAGTTATAATTTTTAAAGTTCTGAAAAGTTAAACAAGAACGAAAAATCCTGCGTCAAGCATAGATTATGAAACACTTTCCAACACAGCCAGAAAACTGTAACAAAACTTCACCGTTAAATAAGGGGAAAGAAGATTATGTAAGTAAACAGTTTAGAAAACACATAATACCACAGTTTTCGAAATTACCTTCCAGTGTCAAAAAAGTAGTCGAATTATTTTGTGCAGCCGTGTATATGATCAATAGATGTGGATATATAGTATGATAAAATTTAGTTCAGTTAGAATAATCACATTTAGCAATTTTCGCCAATCGATGGAAATGCACTCTAAATCTTTTGTACAACCCTGTATATTATCTGAAGATTTTTGTACACACCACCTATTAAGCTAAAAGGCAACTTTAAAACTCACTTGCAGCAATTAACAAACGCAAACGACAATGTATCTTTTTTTCGTAGCCCTGTATATGAATTTATTTATATTCCACAAATTTCTATTAGTCTACTAAGTATAGTTTAACAGGAAAATGCGTAAACACAATTAAAAACTAACCTTAAGCAATTCACTCCCATAGTCTGTAGTACTTACGAATTTCCTTGTGTAGTCCTGTATATGGTCAACATAATTTATAAACACGCACGTACTACGAAAAAAAAAAAGTTAAAAATGCAAACCAAAGTTGAAAACGCACTTATCACACATAGACTGTAAATATCGCACATGTACTGTAACCATTATATTTTGTGTGTCCCTGTAAATAAACGCAATGCACACAAGAGAGCAATTTATAGTGCATATAATTTTCATTATGTTTGAAATAGTGAAATATCACTAAATTACACTGCAAACCATTTTCCCCATAGAACAATGTGTAACAGAATTCTTTTGTTTCACCCTCTAAGTGAATAATAAATGCTTTGCACCCCATATTCTACTAAAAGCATGTTTTAATCCGCTTCATAATTATATCTCAATTTCACCACGTCTTAAATGACGTAGCATTATCAAAATACACTTGAAACGATTTTTTCCTATTGACTGTAATGTAACGGAATACTTTTGACTGACCCTGTAAAAAAAACTATAAGTGCTACACACTTCTGTTGAAATAGGGAACATGTAATAGTAAACGACGATAACATACAAAATTTTCAGGACAATCGAAGCATATTTACGGGAGTTAGAGCACGGACAGACGGCAGACGGCAGACAGACCGAAGTCATAAACACTTTTCAACTAGGTTGCAAAGTGTTAAAAAGTACCTTTTAAAAATTCATCACTCTACTCTATGTAGTCTCCAACAGTGCGTCTCATAAGAGAAGGGCAGGCTAAACAGCTTTAGTAATTTAAAAAAAAAATAAACAAAAGCCAAATTAAAACAGTTCTAATATTAATGACAAGTTTTAAGATCACAATTTCAAACTGTTCATCAGTGTAATACAGGGTGTCCGAAAAGGGTTTCCCTGATTACAAATTTATTTTCTTATTCATTGTATATAAGATAGACTGCTGCCAAAATGTTGGAAAACTAACCATATTTTTTGTTGCATGTGACCGTAACGTAGCTTTAGTGTAGCCATGTCAGTGTCCAGGAAACCTGAAATTTTCATAAATCAGGAAAAAACTGAGTGTGTCATATGGTATCTCAAGTCCCGGTCACCAAAAACACTGCAGATGAATCAGTGTATCATATCTTGCAACTCTGCAACAACGAATAACCACCGTTTCGGGGTGGTTCGCTTTGCTTCGACGTATGTTTTCCCTACTAAGTACGCCTATTTTTTCACAAAATTTTAAAGAGAGCTTCGATACAATAATATTTATAAACGATTTAAATTTCAGAGAGTTCGGAAGATGAGAACTATTCTTTATTGTAATGTTAAAAGAGCCGGCACGAAAACAAATAAACAACAACAAAAAGCGAGATGAAAACAGATTTATTTTACAACTAGATAACAATATTTTTACACGAGCTGTAAAACGCTTTTATCTATAACCTATAAAGATTTCAAAGAGTTCGGACATTAAGAACTTTTTTTAAAAATATGAAATGGCACTACGTGAAAAAACAAGAAAATGTTTTCTTACGAGGGCTTTTATCACTAAATATCAATATTTTTACGCGAATTTTTCAATTAAAAATATAATTCCATACAAAATAGAGTTAAAGATATAAAATCACGCAAACTTAAGGTTTGTTTAAATTTCTTATCACAGGCCCGTGCAACGCCGGGCGGGTCAGCTAGTATTCATGTAAATTTAATTAGTTTCCTCATCCTCATAGCACAAAATCTATGTACAAGTGAAAAAAAAAATGTCACCTATACGAATAAATTTTAATCAATTTTCATAAGATTTTCCCATTAAAATTCAAAAGTAAAGATTTTAAATGACAATTACTGTACCATGTGCTGTAATATCTAAATATAACTGTTGTTGTAACAGAATATAAATTTAAAAAATATCCTTTCATTGAGACACGCTTAATTAATTAAATTAAGTAACTTTTAAAAGTTATAAAATATTTGACATATGTAAGTTATTTCTCTTTTTAATTCAGTTAATTACGCAAGTAATTAGTGTTACAGTTAAGAGAGAAAATTAATAGTTATAAGAATAGTCAATTACGCAAGAAATTAACAAATTTATTATCTCAATAAAGTGGTTTAAATATTCATAAATCATTTATCCCGATTTTATAATGTATAATATAATGTACATAATTTTAAACATTTTAATTTCATTAAATAGCATTTTTTTAAAATGAACTTACAGTTTAATTGAAAATTAATCTTATAAATTTAAATACGAAAGCATGCCAAAAGTTATAATCTAAATATTTTCTTGCTTAAATAGTTTTAATACATAGATTAAAAATAAAATAAGTCATTTAGCGGAAAAACGTTTATTCAAAACTCTTATAAATTACAACTACAATTATTTAATTTTTTTTAAAGGGAAGATATTTTTGGTGTTTTAAATCATCGTATATAATTTGCATTTAAAACCAAATTCCGAAAGTTTACATAGAAATTGATATAAAATTTTAAGAAAATTTCTTAGCTCTAATGTTGAAACATTTTCATATGTGCATCTTTTATAATGTTAAAATCACTATTATTATGAGTATTTTATCATAGTAATTCATTTATCTCATATAGCATTGGTATTTACACTTAACTTGTTTTCATTTTATTTCGTTGCTCTATATACTTTACCATTTTCTTATTGATCGCCACGGCAGAAGAAGGCAAAACTGGAACTGATATTAGTGTACCTTGTATTCCGGGATATAACTCGCACGTTTGATACAAGAAAATTGATCTAAATTTATAGGTGCGCTATTACGCCAGTTATAAAAATGAAGGATTAAATAAATATAAGTTTAACATCCGTAGTGAAACTTAAACATTCTATTTATTTATAAATAAATAAACAAATAAGTTTTATATATCAGATTACAAGAAAAATATTAGTTATAGTTTTCAATGACATATATATAAGATATTTTTAATAATTAACCTATCTTAAATTTACTCTAAATTTCCTACATTTAATTTTACTATATTTTGCCTTAAATGTTATTGTTATTTTTTACTTTTTAAAAATCTAATTGATTTTCAACGCGTGTCTTTTAATTTCATTTTGGCATTGCGCTAGTAACATTTCTTTTTCGATGTATTTCGAATCCGGAACATTTTTATTATTCCAGAAGTTACCAGAAACTTTCTTCCCGAGGTTTTTTTTTTTCAAACTGTCTCTTTCAGTTTTGTTTAATCGGCAATATTTCCGATATTCAAGGTCTTTGATTGGTTTAGAACCGTTTGCACACGGAACTCTTTATGAAGTTCTGTAATTCGGCACGCTGTTTATAAATACTGTAACAAACACTCAGAACTAACTTTTTTGTGTATTTCAGCATGTATTAAAGGGCTCACAGCATCATTTTCTCATCGAATGTTTTATTGCTGTAATCGTATATGGTTGCACACTTTTCTGTATGGAGAGGGGTGAATGTCCTCTAATTATGTTAAACTAATGCGATGATTGAACAAATCAACTCACAATTTTCGTTCGAATAAACCTTGTTATGGAGAATCACCAATAGATAGCGAGTAGATTTTGTTTCTAAAAAACTGATATTCGTCTATAACAGGCATGTCAAATACGTGGGCCGCGGGCCACAACTGACACGCCGATAACTTATATGTGGCCAGCGAAATCTTTGGCATTTTACCTGTATTTAATTCAGCTGCATGCTGAAAATTCACTTCGCACTAACCGTGGTCTTACAGGTGACAAACCTAAGGAAGATATGCATGTCAGTGTTACCAGATTCGCGGGCTTTATATTTTATTTAGAAGGCTACCACTATTTTTGAATAGGAGTAATTGACTTATTTATTCTTTCGTTAAATAAGTGGAATATTTCTCTTCAGAATGCCTAGCATTCTGCATAAAAAAATATCGCTCATCTGGCAACAGTGATGTGTATAGACAGATATAACTGAGTTTTACATTTTAGCATAAAAATAATAAAGATACGCAGATAACCACTTGGAACTTAGCAATGTGCTGGATCTTGAGTCTAAAAATTTCAAGATTCGTAATTTTTTTAAATTATTTTACTTACAATTTTATTTATTTTATGTTGAAACTAATACTTACTTTTCTCTCTTCGATTTTACATCACCTTTACAAAATAATATGACGCATTTATTAAAATACTAAGAAATGTGTATTGTAAAAGTAATAAAATTCGGCGCTAATGAAGCAAAATTAAAATTAAAAATTTAAATATAAATAGCTTCTAATCAAGCATTTTGAATGCTTGACAAAAAATCCCCCGAATATATCATCCAGGTTCTTTCTTATTTTGGGCTTTAGTCTAACATAAGGAATTTGGATTTAAGCTCTTTAATTATTTTCATTACTTACAAGGAAGGTCTCCATAAGCGCATACTCAGAAATGTTTTAAAAAGTCACAGAATGTTCCTCTCATGAGACTATATACATTTATAAAAGAAACGGCTGCGGAATCTTGATATAACGTCCGTAAAAACAGTATGAAATTTTCATGTTTTTGGCGATTTATCGCTGGTTGGGGACACAATGAAAAAAAAACACTTTTATGATAAATGCTCTTTAAGGAAAAACTTTGTCCACTCTTCATACTGAACTAGTTTAAGTAAATTTAACTTAAATAAATACACTTTTATAAGTACGGTTTTGCCATATACATTTGTATGTATATCATATATTCTAATACGAGCAAATCTTGTGTGTGTGTGTGTGGTTATGCAAATTTTATTCTAAAAACGGCTCTAACGATTTTGATGAAAATTTGTATCCTACCGTTTTCGGGCACCAGAAAACCATTGGCTAGGTCACGTGTTCGAGAAAATTCGATTAGTGGGTCATTTTGGGTCATCAAGGGTCAGGGTCAAGCTAATTCTATCTAAAAAACGGTTCAAACGATTTTGACGAAATTTTGTACCTTACCATTTTCGGGCACGAGAAGACTATTGGGCTGGGTCACATGTTCGAGAACTTTCGAATAGTGGGTCATTTTTGGGTCAACGCGGGTCAAATAAATTTTATCTAAAAAACGGCTCTAACGATTTTGATTAAATTTTGTATCCTACGAGTTTCGGGAGCGAGAAAATCATTGGGCTAGGTCACATGTCCTAGAAAATTTGATCAGTGTGTCATTTCTGGGTCATTGTGGGTCAAGCTATTTTATCTTGAAAACGGTTCAGACTATTTACACTAAATTTTGCATCCTATAGTTTTCGGGCACGAGAAGACTGTTGGGCTAGGTCACACGTTCGAGAAAATTCAATTAGTGGGTCATTTTCGTCATGGGTCATTATGGGTCAAACTATTTTATCTTAACAACGCCTCAGACTATTTACACTAAATTTAGCATCCTATGATTTTCGGGCACGAGAAGACCGTTGGGCTAGGTCACATTTTCGAGAAAATTTAATTAGTGGGTCATTTTGGTCATGGGTCATTATGGGTCAAGCTATTTTATCTTAAAAACGGTTCAGACTATTTACACTAAATTTTGCATCCTATAGTTTTCGGGCACGAGAAGACTGTTGGGCTAGGTCACACGTTCGAGAAAATTCAATTAGTGGGTCATTTTCGTCATGGGTCATTATGGGTCAAGCTATTTTATCTTAAAAATGGTTCAGACTATTTACACTAAATTTAGCATCCTATGATTTTTGGGCACGAGAAGACTGTTGGGCTAGGTCACACGTTCGAGAAAATTCAATTAGTGGGTCATTTTCGTCATGGGTCATTATGGGTCAAACTATTTTATCTTAACAACGCCTCAGACTATTTACACTAAATTTAGCATCCTATGATTTTCGGGCACGAGAAGACCGTTGGGCTAGGTCACATTTTCGAGAAAATTTAATTAGTGGGTCATTTTGGTCATGGGTCATTATGGGTCAAGCTATTTTATCTTAAAAACGGTTCAGACTATTTACACTAAATTTTGCATCCTATAGTTTTCGGGCACGAGAAGACTGTTGGGCTAGGTCACATTTTCGAGAAAATTTAATTAGTGGGTCATTTTCGTCATGGGTCATTATGGGTCAAACTATTTTATCTTAACAACGCCTCAGACTATTTACACTAAATTTAGCATCCTATGATTTTCGGGCACGTGAAGACCGTTGGGCTAGGTCACATGTTCGAGAAAATTTAATTAGTGGGTCATTTTGGTCATGGGTCATTATGGGTCAAGCTATTTTATCTTAAAAATGGTTCAGACTATTTACACTAAATTTTGCATCCTATGCTTTTTGGACACGAGAAGACTATTAGGCTAGGTCACATGTTCGAGAAATTGCGAATAGTGGGTCATTTTGGTCGTGGGTCATTATGGGTCAAGCTATTTTATCTTAAAAAATGGCTCAGGCTATTTACACTAAATTTTGCATCTTATGGTTTTCGGGCACGAGAAGACTGTTGGGCTAGGTCACACGTTCGAGAAAATTCAATTAGTGGGTCATTTTCGTCATGGGTCATTATGGGTCAAACTATTTTATCTTAACAACGCCTCAGACTATTTACACTAAATTTAGCATCCTATGATTTTCGGGCACGTGAAGACCGTTGGGCTAGGTCACATGTTCGAGAAAATTTAATTAGTGGGTCATTTTGGTCATGGGTCATTATGGGTCAAGCTATTTTATCTTAAAAATGGTTCAGACTATTTACACTAAATTTTGCATCCTATGCTTTTTGGACACGAGAAGACTATTAGGCTAGGTCACATGTTCGAGAAATTGCGAATAGTGGGTCATTTTGGTCGTGGGTCATTATGGGTCAAGCTATTTTATCTTAAAAAATGGCTCAGGCTATTTACACTAAATTTTGCATCTTATGGTTTTCGGGTACGAGAAGACTGTTGGGATAGGTGACGTGTTCAAGAAAATTAAATTAGTGGGTCATTTTGGTCATGGGTCATTATGGATCAAGCTATTTTATCTTAAAAAATGGCTCAGGCTATTTACACTAAATTTTGGATCTTATGGTTTTCGGGCACGAGAAGACTGTTGGGATAGGTGACGTGTTCAAGAAAATTAAATTAGTGGGTCATTTTGGTCAGGGGTCATTATGGGTCAAGCTATTTTATCTTAATAAACGGCTCAGATGATTTGAACTAAATTTAGTGTCCTACAGTTTAAGGGAACGAGAAGACAATTGGGCTAGGTCACATGTTCGAGAAAATTCGATTAGTGAGTCATTTTGGTCATGGGTCATTCTGGGTCAAGCTATTTTTAGCTTAAAACGTGTTGGCAACATTGGCGGGATTTGGCAGGAAAATTCACTTTTAAGATTACCAATGCCAAAACAATTTTGCTTGACGCCAATTAAAAAATATCGCCAAATTTGGCGATATTTGGCGAAAAAATTGGCTTTTAGAAGCTGAAGGAATTTTCTAGAAATTCCCTATAGGAGCGGAGATACATGATTCAACCAATCAGAGTCCATAGAACGTTCTCGAAATCAGAATTCAACCAATCAGGGTACATATGATAAGGAAAATATACTTTTAAGATTACCAATGCCAAAACACTTGCTTGGCGCCAAAAAAAATATCGTCAAATTTGGCGAATTTGGTGAAAAATTTGACTTTTAGAATCTGAAGGAATTTTCTAGAAATTCACAATAGGATCCGAGATACATAATTCAACCAATCAGAGTCCATGGAACGTTATCGAAAAAAGATTTGAACCAGTCAGGGTACATAGAACTTTCTCAACGCATGTTTGGTGCTAAATCAAAGAATTTCGCTAAACTTGGCGACATTTGGCGAAAATGTTGGCTTTTAGAATATGAAATAATTTTCTAGAAATTCCCAATAGGAGCCGACATACATGATTCAACTAACAAGTTGAACACAAAGCAAATGTTGACCGAGCATTGCTCGGTCGTACCCGCTGTTATAAAGAAAATTAACCATCGTATTCTACGGTTTAGAGCAAAATTTAAATTAATTAAAAATGCTTTAAACTAAAATTTAATGTCCGATTCTGTGTACTGTCAATTTGACTTCGATATTGTTAGTGTCAGAGGCAACAAGAGAAAAGTATTGTTGCTATGGAAACAATGACTTATTCAATATCGAAATATATCATGAGAGAGTTTTTAATCGTACAGTTCATGTTAAAATACACTTAAAACTTATCCAGCCAGCAAAACAGTGTACAATTAAATAATTTCACTAATACACAACTTGTATGTATATTATATAAGCTTATAGAAAAAATTATAAACTATTTAATCGTTTAAGTATAAATTCATAAAGTACTACGAATTTAAGCACTCATTTAACCAGGAATTTCCAAATGCTTTATTAAAATCGCTTGTACTTGGCGAGGGAAACGTGTTGCTCGCCAAATCGCGTCTTTTTGCACAAAATACTCGAAAGTATTTTATTTTATTATTATTATTTATATTTTTTTCTTGCAGATTTTCTACTAGGATTCCGCAGCTAAATTTGGCTGATCCTTTATTACGTACATGAGTAGCTGCATTAGCATTTTTTCTTCAAAATGTTCTGAGTATGCGCTTTAAGGAGACCTTCCTTGTTAAGTTATTAATTGTGTGTCAAAGTATGAAGAGACATTTGAGCGACATTTACTTCAATTTAATGACATTTTAAGGGGTTCAGAGAGTAGATTTCAGCACGACAATATTTCAATGCACAACTCACATAGCACAAAGCAGTGGCTTTCCGCGCAAAATATTATCGTTTTCGATTGTTCCTGTTAAACTCCAAACACAAACTCGATTGAGAACATCTGGGCTATCCTAAACCGTGGAGATGGAAGAATGGAAAGCAATAAGACTCTACTAAAGAGCTTTGACAAAGCATGGTATTTTTGCCAGAAATAATATTTCAAAAACTAACTGTTCCAAGAGAAACACGATTATTTCAAGCTATCCCAAACCAGGGACTACTATTAATAAATAGCATGATATAAAAGTTATAAATGATGTGTTTTTCAATTATGCTTTTGAGACACTGTGTAGTTAAAGATATTTTCATGAGTTTTTCTCAAACTTATAATAATGTATCAATTTATTATATGTAAATGTAAGTACTCGCTCAGAACAGTTTGTACAAAATTCGAAATTTTAAAATGTTGAAATGAGCGGAAAACGTTCTAAATTACGTTTCAGTTGGATTTTTTCGGGTTAAAATCATGAAATTTACTATAGTGGTTACATTTAAGATGCAGATGCACGGTATAAACAGTTGATTAAAAATGCGAAATCTAAAAGTGTGAAATGAGTGGAAAAGGTTCTAAATTACGGTTTATTCAGAATTGCTAGTGATAGAAAATTTAAAATTTGACATGTCTATTATACTTAAGACTTTATTACACGGACAAAACAGATTTTAGAAAAATCGAAATTTGAAAGGGTGCAAAGGTAAAAAATGTTCTAAAATTGCGATTTTTGTGATGCTGCTGGACTAGAAACTTAAATTTTTGCATGGTGGTTATTTTTAAAATTTCGGTGAACTAAGAACGCTTTCTAAAAAAATCGAAATTTAAAAGGGTGAAATGAGTAGGAAACGTTATAAGAACCTTCTAAACTATGATTTATGAGAAATTGTTAAGGATATCAACTTGAAATTTTACATGACTGTTACTTTAGAAAAATAAATTCATCCACATAGCAGTTCTTAAAAATTTAGTAATTTTAAAGTATGCAGGAAAAAAATATGTTATAAAATTGCAATTTTTGTTACATAGTTGTTACAGAAGCTAGGATACCTAAAAGCTTGGTATTTAGAATGGTGGTCACTTTTAAGAAGTACACTGATATCCAGAAATGAAGGGACAGTGACCGGGCACTTTCGATTTCAGATGTTTTGTCGATTATCTACTGACATTCGTGAGGAAATGGCCTAAATGCCCTTGAACTTTGAGGATGTAAATAACATGTTTGACTTCATGTTCTTTTAAAGGATTTCATGGAATTTCCTCCCAAATTTATCAATTACCTCACTGTATTGCCTGTATCTTTTTAAGTTTTCACAACATTAGACTGGTCTTTTATATGAGTTGCTCTATAGTATTGACTACCAAATTATGACAAAAAACCTTTGCTGTAATAATAAAATAACTAAACATTTTTAACGTCTGATATATAAAAGTCTTTAAATAAAATATCACATTTAATCAGACATAAAAGTTAAGTTAAATACAATTTAAACTATTGACTGTAAACATAGTTGAAATATTTCCGGTCGGCGTATGTAGTTGCACTGATGATGGGCTAGACTATAGCCCAAAACATTTGCATGTAATTTTAATTTTTAATTGTATTGTATGTAACTTTAACTTTTATGTCTGATTAAATGTGATATTTTATTTAAAATCTTTGCTGTAGTTCGCGCATGCGCAGTTAAAATTTATTTCATACAAATACCCATATCTCACCAAATATTCCATATATTAATATTTTAATTGCAGTATACTATTTCTACTGTTCTTTGTCCAGTTTTCGGAAAGTGGTGTTAAATTCGGTTGAAAACTCAGTATGCTATAAAGAAAAACTTTTGAATTTTTCACAGAAACGTTAACATCTTCACGAATATACGTGCTATGCTTACGAAAATGCACACAAATGTTGAACACGACCTACATAGTCAGTTGCAGAGTGACAGACCCTTTTGAGCATTTTCTGCTACTTGGGTGATTGCAAATATTATTTTTTTATTAAAATTATTATTGCCCCCTCACCCCCCCCCCTAATTATCCTCGCGACAAAATCTTCACAGAATATTATGAGGTCAAACATGTTCTTTACATTCTTGAAGTTCAAGGACAATTCATAAAGAATTTCAGTAGATATTCGATAAAATGTCTAAAATCGAAAAAATCGGTCACTGCCCCTTAATTTTTGGATATCAGTGTATATGGTCGCTATGAACGATTTGTAAAAAAGTCTCAGTTTCAAATGAAAGATTAAATGAACGAAAAACCTTCAAAAGTCATTTTAAATTATCATTTAACGTACACCATTTTAATAAATTAATCGTGGATATCACCAATAATAAGAAACCAGAAAAGAAAGTTGATTCGCAAAAATACAAACTTTATACTCTTCAATATTATCCAAGTTTTTTTGAAAAATTAAAACACAGCCTTAAACGCTTCAATATCTGTTTAATAGCCAAACCCACGCAGAAATTAAAGAATATCATTTGCAGTAAAATTGACCCAATTAATTTTGAGAATTATTCAGGAATATATGAAATTACCTTTTATTAAAGAAGACGGATCCAAGAATTACTACATAAGCATGACCAGCAGGAAATTTAATTATAGAAAAAAAGAGCATATAGCTGATATTAAGTGTAATAGAAAAACTACAGCCCTGGCAAGATTATATCAAGAAGAAACCATCCAAATAAATTTCAATGAAAGTAAAATAATATTTCTCTCCAGTCTATACTATTCATCCATAATAAGAGAAACCGTAGAGATGCTAACACGGAAAAATACAATATGTAACGATGCGGCATCTTTTAATTTACCGAAACTGTGGCTCGAGTTACTCCATGGTCACAGATATGAAAATAAACAACCAAGTAAAAATAAAAGATAACGTGCGTAATTTTAAAAAAAAGTACATGAAAATAATAACTTCAAAGCCCGTGCAATTATGAAATATTCTCATTTGTTTTTGAAAATGTCTCGGAATGAGTCGAAACATGTAAAACAACCAAATAAAAGTTATTTTAATTTGTATTATGTTGTTAATTTACACCTTTTAGCATTTAAAAAATACATATGTGGCTTAATTAGTAATTTTAGAACTATCCGTAGCAGTATCATTTCTTCTAATAAAAATAATCACACGAATACCACTTGGCATGCTTCAACAATTGTGCGAGCAAAGCCGCTGGTTTTGCTAGGAAGTAAATAAAACGTTTTCGCTTAATTTTGTATTGTTATTTAATAAGCGACATTTTCTGGTTGTACTTTTGAGACAGGAGAATAAATGAGTTTGCATTATAGTTTAAATAAGTTAATTAAACGATATGCAATATTATTTATATATTGTTATATATGCTATGCTTATTCTTATTCCTATTTAACTGGTATATATTCGTGTTTTGACTATAACAGTTATTTTAGTAAGCTAATAAACGTACAACTTGGAAGCCTGGGGTCAATTCAATCTATTCTACTTAAATTTATTTCCCAATTCTTCTAATTCAATCAGATGCCAGATTACTACTGTGTTCAATCAGTTTCGTCTACAGAGCGATGAACATTTGATGGATAATATTGGATGAGAATAATAATGTCATGGAAATTTTTTATGAATAAAAATATTAAATCATTTATTATAAAATTTTAAATCGAATTATTTTTTTTTCGATAGAGTTTCTATAATTTTTTCTTCGCTAATTTAGTTTATATAAATCTCATTTCAATTTAATTTATCAGCTGAAAGAAGAAAAATAATTTAGCTAACCAGCCAGGTGTTGTTTAGTTCATTTATTTTGTTTACAGTACGCAAAGGAAAATAAAACTTAGACTAATAGAAGTTTGTGAAATATAAATAAATTCATATACAGGGCTATGCAAAGAAAAAGATACATTGTCGTTTACGCTTTGTTAATCCTGGAAATGAATTTTGAGTTGCCTTATGCGTGTTTTACCTTTTAGTTTAATATGTAGTGTGTACAAAAGTCTTTAGATAATATACAGGGCTGTACAAAATATTCCGAGTGTATTTCCATTGACTGTTAAAAAGGGCTAAATGTGACTTTTCTAACTCAATTAAATTTTAACATGCTATCTAGTATATATCCAAATCTGTTGTTAATATACAGGGCTGCACAAAATTATTCGACTACTTTTTTGACAATGGAAGGTAATTTCAAAAACTGCATTTTTCAATGTATTATATGTTTTCAAAACCGATTACTTACATATCTTCTTTCACCTTATTTCACGGTGAAGTTTCGTTACACTTTTCTGAATGGGTTGGAAAGTGTTTCAGAATTTTTGCTTGAAGCATTTTTCTTTTTTTTTTTTGCATTTAATCTTTTTTTTTTTCTTTTTTCTTTTTTTTTTTTTTTGACGCATGATTTTAAAATTTGTTAGGAAATTTAAACTACTATCCCAACTACAACATAAATAAGTATAAAAATCAAAGTATTTAGAATAAAAAAAAAACACTCTATTGTAAGAATTTGATGTTTACCTTGAAAATCAAGTTTAATTTCATGATTGCAATTCGTGATTCTTTCAATTTACATTAAAATGCATTAATTTGGCATGGGCGTCAAACCTGATTGTGGAAACTTTACCGATTTTTTTTTTACGCTTGGTAGAAAACACAAACTAGTCAATTTAATTTAAAAATTATAATTTTTGCTCTCTTTCTTTTTTATTATAAAAATAAAAGTATTATTTAACTATATTTTCATATCGGATTTCTCATTTGATTTTTCAACGTATAATCATAATTAATATGAAACTATTAATTAAAATTAGAGCATTTAAAAAAATATATAATACACTTTATTTATTTTTTATTTATATTTTCTACTTTATAGTGTTTAAAATATTTTGATGTTGCAGCTTCATAGCCACTTAGCCTTTTTTGTCGAGCATGGTTTGGCGCATAGTTAAATTCATCGACGTTTTAACTCGTAGCAATTGTAACCATAAAGATTATTTGGCGATTTATCACCTGCGGAGGGCTAATGGAAAAATGCCTTAAAATTAAGTTATTAGTTTATAATTAAGTTCTAAAATTATTAAAATTTTGTATTGTCATCGGAAAAACACCTTTGTACATAATTTTCATAATTGTAGCGCTTCAGGAACTGAGTAAAAAAATCGATTACAAAATTAAATCTTTACATACAAAAACCAAGTTGAATTAAATGACAAAGTGTAAAAACAAATTAATAAAACATACCTTCATAGGAAATTTGGCTACTATTAATGTTACATCAGTTAAATAAAATAGTGTAAAATACAGTTAAATGCATTAATAAAAAATAGCGCAAAGTATAACCGCTAACCTCACTTTTGACTGTTTTCCAACAATGTACTTCCCTCTCCCTTATTGGCATCGTTTTACCTGTCAAAATTCGGTATAAACAAACCAATTTCATTTCCATTAAAAATCTCGAACTTTATAATATTGAATAATAATGGATATCCTCTTTTCATCAACGCATTCCAAATTTATATTTTTTACTTCGCTACAGACTTGATTCTATACAATGATATGTCATTTACGAATATCTTCCAGTCATCTATTTGATGTTTTAAAATAACTGTTTCTTAATTTTAAACAGTAACTGTAGCCTAACTGTCCAGACACAGTCAGAATTCGTGACCTCACACCGACAAATCATACTGAAATCAGCCGTTCTAGACAGGGCACTAGTCCAAAATTGTCAAAAATGGTTTTATTGCAGAATATGATACCTTCCCCCATATTCTATCACTTCTCACAATAAAGAGTCCTAGTCGGGCCTTTATAGTTATTTATATATCTTTAAAAGGAGAGGAAAAGAACTCTCAATGTTGAAAAGACACTTGTCCATGGACATGTGTCGTTTCAGAAAAGACTTCTTAGTTAAATTTTATGAAATATTTCTGTTTACTAGTTTTATAAAATAAATTATATGAATATAAGAAATTGTTCTGATACACTAGTCCATATAATCTGTATCTGTGTAAACGACATATTAAATTTGGTTAATTGGTGGCTATCTCTGTACAAAATTGAAGGCATTTGAGAAGAATCAAGAAGGAGAAGTGTCTAAAACAGAACGATTTCAAGTGCAATTCCGATGTGCTGTTGGCATTAAAGATAAATTTTGTATTCCAAAAATTAAAGCTGTGGCCGGAATCCCAATAATGCTTGGCGATAGAAGATTTAGAAATTTCTTGGTTATTGACATAACGGAAAAATTCTTTTAAGCGGATTTCGAGATGTCTTTTAGTTTCACCAATATAAGGTAAATGACAATCATTATAACGAACATTATAGATTCTCCTTTCATGCAAATGAGGAACAGGATACTTAGTGGAGGGGAATTTGAGCTTATTGACAGCTTTAAACACAACATTAAAGTTGAACGGTTTTAAAACTTTAGTTAATTTGAAACATAAAGGAGGATAAAAAGGCAGAAAAATTAAATTATCTGATTTGGTTTTGACAGATTTAGGAACAGTAAGTAGATTTACTACATGCGCTAATGAATTTATTCACAGAATTATCGATATCTGTTATATATATAAACTAATATATGCCAATAAAACTCTTGAAACTTTCAAATATCGCGAATACGCTAAATTTTATTACCATTTTGTTAAGATTGAGAACACAGAAAAGAAAAGAATAAAATACGAAGTCTTCAAATAGTATACACTGCAAAAAATAACTGTTGATTTTACAGTATAAAACTGGCACCCCAGCTGCCAGTATTATACCGTAAAATTAACAGTATTAAATAGTAAAATAAGCAGTAATACGCTGCCGCGCAAGCAGTAATACTGTTAATTTTACGGTATAATACTGGCAGCTGGGGCGCCAGTTTTATACTGTAAAATCAACAGTTATTTTTTGCAGTGTACTATTTAAACTGCGAACTCTATAGAAGTTTTGTTTGCATTGGAAATATTATTTAAATATTTTACACAGAACTAGTATTTTCCTAGTATTTTCCGCTATCGAAAGTAAGAAGTTCGATATATTTATCTAAATGATATTAATATGATATGATCTTTTAATATCTTTGGCATATTTAAAAGAAGCGCAGCCAAAAATAACCAGTACAGTTTTTTAACTTTACCTATAGATTTTTCTTCTTCTTTTAATCTTTCTTTTTATAAATGTACTTTTAATATTTCAATTTATTTTGCTATATAAAACCAATTTTATGTTTTTTTATTTGCCTGAATCGAAAATAGAGTCAATGTACATTTTAAAGTAATTCAAGTTTCAGTGCGTTTAGAACCCTGATATACAAAGATACATTTTTAAAGAGCGAATCAATGTAAAAATATGCATTTTAAAAATATGCCTTTTAAGTAATGAAAAGAACTATTTCAGGTTAAAAATATAAACAGTACATAATTGCACTTGTACTTTACTATAATAGTGTAAAATGAAAACGTTAAAACTTAGTTAAAAGTCAAATTATTCCACCAGTTTCGTCTAAAATTTCATAGCCATCATCAGCAAAGTACAAGTACAATTATGTACTGTTTATATTTTTAATCTGTATATTAATCAACGGTGTACACGTCCATGTTTAATACTTCTATTGAGAAGTATTTCATTTAAAATTTTCAACCTTTAAGTAAAGTCAGGTATATATCACGATTTACTTAGATGATGTTTAATTTGTAAACCTTTACTAAACGAGTTGTTTTATAAAGAGATATGAATCCATGAAGAGTTTGATTAAATTGTTAATTATTATAGTATGGCTTTTTAAACTCCAAAATTCATTTTGACAAACAAGTTATTTATTGATTTGGAAAAGCATCATGCGTATTATAGGGTGCACGACGTCGCCAATCCTCAAACTATCGAATGAATTTAGTTTTCATTGAATCCTTGCTGGTCGGGTAACTAAGAAACATTCAGAGGAACTGATTACAAAAAGCTAAAAGTTATACCGTAAAGCCAATGAAAACGAAACCTATGTATAACGAAGTACTGCTATAAACATGATTTTTGCTCTGTATCTGCGAAAACAATACTTTGTTCGACAGTTATGTAACTATTTAAGACGGAGTCTGCTCAACCCGTAAACAGAATCAAAATCCGCTAAGCTTTCGTTTAAAAAACTGTTAAAGCGGAATTAAGTTTCAAATTAGTTTCTATAATTTCTCTAAAAAAGAAAAAAAACAGGAAAAAGAGAGAGATTATAACTGAAGAAACTTGCGTTTTATATATAGGGGCAAGCAGGGTAAAACTGGGTACCTAACGGTTTTCCTTTGTTGACAAAAGTCTTGAAGAGTGGAAAAATCGGAACACCCCACAAAAGTGTTTGGGGACATCTGATCTACTACCAAAACTACACTTATTTCCACAGGAAAATTCTTCTCTGTTTCGGAAAAGGCGTTTTTTAGGAGTATCTGAAACAACTCCGAATATTAGTGGTGGGGTAAAATCGCGTACTAATCAGAAATGAAATTTATACACTTTCAGTAACAAAAAGGTTCATTGTAATAAATTTTGAATAACACTTTAAAACATATATACATTTTTTTAAGGTCCGTAACTTTTTCGTCGGGTTTTCAAGTATTTTTTTAATGCTGTCATGTAATGGCTTTCTCAGCTTTTACTTCTCGTATCCGCTGCACTCCTCATGTGCCCACACTTTGAGACTGAAAACTCCGTACATTGTATCCATCCTTCACCACCTGTTAAGTCAAGAAACGATTTCGTTGAGAATTCAATGCAAAACCATGGGTACCCGGCTTTGCAGATGACCAAAAATGAACAGGATAGCTGGACGACACACTTCTACTTAGCATCCAAATATTGTGTAAAATATAAATCGATCCGTCAGACTGAACTTAGTTGAAGAACAGAAAAGACGGCTAAAAATTAAAACTTTTGAAGTTAATTTCTTTATAATCGCAATATACGAACACAGAGATTAACTCACTTCAAAAGCCAATGCCACACTACTAGGGGAGGGATATAGTTAAGACGGGTTCTGTCCGCAGACAACACCCATTAGCGAGAAAACAGTGTAGCCGGTTTAACCCGTCTATCCGGTTTTACCCTACTCTTCCCTATCTGGTTCTGATAAACCAATGCTGTCGCAAGTACTTTACTGACCAGAAGACTATCACATTCACGAAAATTTCCACAATTTTTCAATAGATGGCACTATATCTTCAAATCTGTAGAAAAAGCTTCCAAAACTCAAGATACAGCTACAAATCATTTATTTGTTCGATCCACTACCATATTTCAAAGTGTTAAAACTGTTCGTCAGTAAACTTCCAGATTCCCTTCGCTACTGTTAAACCTAAGGGCGTAGGATGCATTCGTATATTTAAAATATCTCCTCTAGAAATGAATATTTCTAACTTCTTTTTTCTGTGTACTCTTCTTAAAGGATGTTCTATTTTTTTCCTAGTTATCAAAATATTGCTAAAGCATATACTCAATTTTATGTGAAGTGGTAAAATCTTATTCGGTTTTGTCAAGATTTTAACACATAAAATTAGAAATTAAGCGCATATTTTAGAAATATTTTAACAACTAAGAGAGAAGGAGACATTCTTTAAGATTATTACAAATAAAACAGCTGTTAAAAATATGAATTTCCTGAGGAGATATATTAAATATACGAATGTATCCTACTCCCACATGTTTAACATTTGCGAGGGGAATCAGAAAGTTCACTGACGAACAGCCTTAAAATAAATTGAGCACTATCTGGATGTGATTCGAGCTACAAACACACACCAGAAGAAACTTGGTAATAGATTCTACAAAATAAATTGTATGTAATTTCTTATATTGAGTTTTTTGGCAGCTTCGAAAGTATAGCGTCATATACAGACAATTTTCGATCATGAAAAACAGTTTCATCTAAACCGCGCTCTCTAACACGCCAATAACTTGACTTATTTTTAAAGTTTTACATGTGTCAAGGACATTTCGCTCATTATGTAGTAAAAAATTGATTTAGAGTTATAAAATAAATATTATTAAAAACATTTTTATGAGTGAAATTTATGAATTATAAAACCTAAGCCTACATTTATTCCAATTAATGACAGTTTGAAGAAAATAAACATTGATTGATAGTATTTGATCTTAAATTTTGTACGTTAGCTGCAATGCACTTAGTTGAACAAACAAATAAGTAAAAAAGCACGTAATGCATCGTCCTTTGTTTTGACTGTAAAGATGTGCTTTTGAAAGAACGATGATGGATGGAAATAAAAAAAAGGAAAGAAAAAGCACTTTATTCTTGTTTTCAAATAACTTTTGTTAACTGTTTTGTGCAGAGTGGTTTAACATTTCCGTTATGCTATTTGAAGTACGTTAGAAGTTAACTTTTAAAATAAATTCGCTTTGGGTGAAAAATTATTCTTGTCTTTATTGGCATAGTCAAGATTTTCCCGAAGCCGAGGGCAAAAAGCTAAGGCTTTCAAACGTTTTGTTTAGAGCTAAAATAATAACTACACATGTAACATATATAACATAATATTCGAATTAATATCATATAATAATATATTATATAATAGCATATCATAATTATATAATCAGTTAGAGTAAGAGTTTTAGCCTGTATTAAGATGCTTTTTGTATAGGTACTGTACAACCGTTTATTGCGTTTACATGATAAACATAATAACTATAAAATTAAATGAAATTGATTCTTCATGCTGTGGTTGGCAATACCTAATATTCTAAAAGAAAATAATATATAATATCCTAATATTCTAATATACCTAATATTCTAATATACCTAATATTCTAATATACCTAATATTCTACTATAACTAATATGTTATTCTAATATTTTATATATAAATGTTTCCTAAAATTACATTATACTTCATAAATCACACTTTATCATTATCTATCATACTTTTACAGTTAATACGATAATACGAGTTAAGGTGGCATGGCAGTTTCTTGGGGGTTTTTTGGGTTTTTTTTTTTTTTTTAAAGGATTTTTTTTTCTTACATTTTAAAATGTTTCACATTTTCTAAATGTTCTCTTGAAGTCATTTTTAAATTTTTACACACACATAGAAGATATATCATTTCTTGTCGCAGAGTGCACAAGGGAGCTGTAAACATAGCAATAATTTGAATGCAGTGCTGTCGAAACAATGTGTTTTACGTTGACCCAAATTATCTTGGTCAACGGATCAACCTATTTCCTTTTCTTTCTTTTTTTAAATAAAACGTATATATTTTAACAGTCTACAAATATTTTTTTTTATTTATTTATAATTCGTTCACTTTGCATCAACAAAATCAGATATTTGTTGAAAACTGTTGTTAAACTGCTACTACGTTAAGTTTGATACTCCACCATTTTGTTAAAAATGTAAAACTTCAAAATATCGTGGGTCAAGAACTAGACAATTATATATATTTTTAAACTTACATTTTGTTTGTATGTTTTCAGATAAAACAACTCAGAGAAATCTTGGGTACCTTTGAATGGTACGCGCCGCGTAACATCGAGAAAAAAAAATGAGAAAAAAGCGCATTTTTAAATAAAAATTAATAAAAATTTTATTTTTGAAAGCTTAGAATAGATATATGATCACAAAACCTACATATTTCTACCTCGTCAAAGAAAATTCTTAAAACATATTTATTTTTGAAGCCGAAAAATACCTTAAATAACTTTTGCAAGAAAATGGGATTTTTGGTATTAAAATAACACGAATAAATCTTTATTTAAAATAGTCGTTTAAACGCATCCTTCTCTTTTACTGCGTATAAGCTATGAAATCCCATTCTCAGCCACTTTACATTTCTAATTACATACTCTCCTAATATATTCAAAATACATAACAGCTTCTGTCAATAACATCTGTTGAGCGGAAATGAAGAAAAATAATATCATAATATTTTCTCTAATTTTAAATTACTCTCTAAATAAACGTAATTTTAAAAATATATTCTTTAGTTAATACACAAATTTATATTCCCTTACTTAAATTGCAATACGTAATATTTTCTGAAGCAAACTACTTGTTGAGGTTACCAGATGCGAAATTCAGTAAATGAGATTTTAGGAATGCGCATTAATTTCTTGCTGTTTAAAGAATTTAAGTTTTCTTTTAAAATAATATGAAAATTGGTGCATAATTTAAGCACAATATTTGCTTTTACGTAGGATTTAACAGATGATGTAACTTCAAAATAATATAATAAAAGCTAAAATAACGAGACGTAATCACATTATAACAATACAATAATAAAAATGTTCTTTTAAGAGAACACACGCGACTTTTTTAAAATTAAATATGGTACGCAGAAGTATTATCTATAATTCTTCAAAGCCATAGAATTTTTCTGTGCACTCAATTTTTAGCCTCCTGGAATTATCTTTTAAATGACAGTATTGTTGGTTGCTTTCAATTACTCCAAAAATGTGTCATTTTATAATTGGCGTGGTGTATCATTTTGTTGTGGTGATTTTATCAGTAAGTGACACATTTTTCGATTAAGTAAAACAACTGTCACTTAATTTCTCTAAAAATGTGTCATTTAATGATCAAATCACCACAATCGTGGAAAGAAATTATTATACTAATTATTTTGGTGTGGAGGTGAAACAGTTCATTTTTGTATACTATTTATTTCCAAATAAAAAATAAACGATACTAAATTTTGTATCTAAATAATTCATTTATTATGTTTTAGTTGAAACAGGACAATAGAAGATTTCTCATTATTCGTTATTACTTTAATTTTCTGTAAAACAATATTGAAAATTAAGGAGTAAAAAATAAGTAAAAATTCAACATCAATCACAGGTTTAAGAAAAATTATTTTGCGTTTTGAGCAATTTGAAACTTCTATTGTGGAAACAAGGACTCAATAACCAATGTAGAAAACAAACTTGAAACTGTTGCTAGTAGGGACATGCACGGAGAATGGAAACAGTTGTACAGTCTACAGAGCTAAAGGGGGTCTCGTCAGGGCCCGATTTCGTATAAAGTACATGCTTGTACAGGTTATCTAGGCTGCCTAAAAATGCAATGTGTACCTCACTTCCGAATATCTGTGTACACCCTCGGTTATTAAGGCATTTCCACAGGCAGCACAAGCTGAGCTCGGTCAGTATTTAGACAAATGGATGGTTATATATACAAAATTTTGTAAAACAATGGATTAAAGAAGATACCCCCGCGGTCCCGCAGTGGCGTAGACGATTAAGCTCGGTTCCCATAAATCTTCGAAGCCGAAGCAGCATCGACAAAGGTCACTGCTTCGGAGGGTGATAACCTCTCTCGACTGCCGCTGCTGTGAGAATGTGTACGTTAATGGGCGCTGGTACACGTAAAATCTTTTTGTGGCTCCAATGTCCTCCAAGTTTAGTATAAGCGTTACCTCTGGAGGTGCAATCCATTTGCAGGTCTCTCATCTGGAATTGGTTCAAAATTAGGAGACCAGCTCTAGAAGTCCAACCTATCTTGAGGCTCTGGCACCCCTTCTTTCAGAGAAGTACCATGGCACTTTCTCTGACACAGCAACAACAACAACAACAACAAAGAAGATACAGAAGTTTGCTTGAATTCTTCCAAAATCTCACGCAAATTTATAGGTCATGTCCTTGAAATAAGTTATATAGTTTTATCTCAATAATAAAGAAGATAAATACAATCGTCATACTGAGAATTCTCATGCGAGATTTAAGGGATTGTTTTGGATTTCCAAAAAGGTTATGTTCTGTTTGGTATCAATTTAACAAAGCTTTTACAGTGGGTCTGGGTCTGTACTTTTAGTAGGAGAATACGACAACATGTCCAAAAAAGATACGCATCAAGCAATACTGATAAACTTACCTATTCCTGATCATCAACTAAGTAAAGGTTAAGTAAGTGAATGTCTGAATCGACCACCCTTATGTAGCAGGGAGCACCTGTTCGTATCGAGTTGCGTATCCAGCAATTCTATGGCAGCATTTTACCATCACCAACATAATAAGTCGAGTGTTCCATACGAAGTGGCAAGACAGTTAGCCAGATCTCACTCCCTGCGATTTCTGGTTGTGCAGTCATTTTAAATGTTTGGTGTACGAATGAAATATGGATAATGTAGGCACTTTGAAAAACCGTGTGATATTGCACATTAGACAAATCATTACAAGCAAGCTACACTTTAAAATAGATAATGTTATTTTAAGAATGCTATACTAGAACACTTACTAAGAGAATAAAGGAGTGCATATTGTAATTTAAATTATGCAAACTAAGAAACAAAATTGTCAATGACGCATAAGCGTTAAAATGTGAACTTCAAATGTATAAAAATTAGTTAAATATATATTTTTTTTTAAATCAGATGTTAATGTTAAATATTTATTTTAATTTTAAATATTTCTCAAAATGTTACACAATTATTTAAAATAAATATTAATGATCAAATGGTAATAGTAATGGCCAAAACTGGTAAAATAATGATAACTTTAAACAAATATAAATGGCCTAAATAGTATTTTACAGGCCCGTATTTCAAAAGCGTGACGCCCCTGTGCAGTAATTTATTGTACGCCTCCCCCTTCCCCTCTGTTCCTTCAGTTGAACTCCAATAATTTGTAATATATTTACTTTAATTTTAAAGTCTGTAAAATATCTAAACTTAACTGAATACATAAACCGTAGAACAAATATACAAGTTAAACTTTTATTGGTTATTCTAAAGACAAAAGTAAGTGGCAAATACACATAAAATAGTCACTATGGTTAATCATCCTCTGTCCAAAATTTCGACAAAACTCAACTTTTAAAAAATATGTGATACAAATCACAGAAAAATATCACTACACTTGTTAATTTGACCAAAAAAAACATACATAACTACAATTTAATCATACAAAATGTAAAGTAAAAATACGCAGAAAAAAAATCCCTACAGCTAAAAAAGCTCATACTTTAAAATTATATATCTCAGAAATATATAATTTATTGAGTCAAAAGTATGTTTTTAAACTAATATTAATTTGTAATTTGGTAATCTTTTTGCGATACTTTAGTAGTATAATAAAATTATTGTCTTCTGTCTGTCGGTTTTACGAATGCATTTGTTACTTACTCAAAATTGAGACTAACTCTCATGTCTGATTCTGTGGCCAGCACTTAAAGATTGACACATCGTTCTTGACTCTCTATTGTCCAAAAATAGTGTTCAATATATTTTAAATCAGAAAATGCCCTTTCTGCAGAACATTTTGTTGCTGGAGTACAGTTGTAAATTTTGAGTGCAATGTACATAATTGTATAAATATCACTAATTTATTTTGAAGCCAACATCCTGCAGAAAAATGGAAGATTAAACAACTTGCCATACCTTTCCTCTTTCCAGAAATAAGAAATAACTTTTAAATGGATACAATCTTCATCAAAACTGCGCTCATAAATGGCTCGAAGTTTCCCTGTGGCATATTATTAGCTTCTAGTTCGGTGATATTTGAAAAAAATGAAAATCTTAAATTATACTCTTTGCAGATATAAACTTCGGTCTGTAAATCACTCTGAAGAGTTTGTATTTTTGTACAATATAATATTTCCATTCTACGCCAGATCTGTCCTTTTTAAGCTAGTCTTAATTTGTTTTGTTTTTTTACTAGAATTTCTGATTCCGCAGCCAACTGAGATGATTCATTAAAACATCACATACGTTTTATTTGACAATTTTGTCTTCGAATGTCATCATCTGAAGAAGATGAAACTGATTCCAGATTCCTAATCTCTAATTTTCTTTTCAGATGAATCTTTGTAAATATGGAAAGAGATCTGTACCTCAGTTAAAACATTTAAATAGAGAATGTCGACATTTCAACAGTAGTTTAAATAATCACATCCTCGTTTTACAGTTTCATGATTGCTTTGCCAAACTGTTGCCGAATACATCCTCACACTGATGTCAGGAATGCTTATCTCAATACTCTGTAACTTTTTAAGACTCTCAGCAACAGATCTAACTTTACTCTTTTTATTTTCTGGAATTCTTTTTAATACAATTAACTTTGAAACACGTACAATCATCTCTGAGTTCACACCATCGAGTTGTTGATAATAAATTCAATGTTATGCTTGCAGAATCAAAACATTCTTCCAAGATGTTACATCTTTCAATAGAATATTCAAAATGTATATTCTTTGTATTAACTCAAGACTTGTATTGTACTTGTGCAACATCGTAATGCCCGTTCTCGCTAAAATTTAGCATGGAAATCACTTAAAGTGAACATATTTAAAAGGAAACTCGTAGGTATTGCGCCGTTCTAATTATAAAATTCTCTATGTGTAATACACTGCATTGCAGCAAGTATTTATGCTTTGTAATTTTTATACAATGCTGACAATATTTTGATTCATTTTCTAATAATCTTAATATCTGCCATGAAAATTTTCATTAAAAACACATGGCAATAGTGTGTTTAGGCTATGCTTATATTTTTGTTTACAGTCTTTTTAAAACGGAACACGGAATAACGAATATGTATGAAAATTGAAAAGAGCTTGTCTTTTGTGAAAATCGGAATTTGTTATTTTCTGCGCAGTGAGTTTTCGTTTCCTAATACAGTAAAACATCTTTTATACGACGTTTTAGTGTGGCCCCAATTCATTCCTATTCGTTGTAATGTAAAAATATATCTTTTATACGACGCACAAAATCGTTTATACGTCGTTTTTTTCAATTTTGCACACTTTTATTTTTGTTTATTTTTCTTGTGTATTTTAAGAACGGGTGGAATTTGCCAGCTATGAATGACAAAAAAGCAGGTGTTTAAATATACCCCTCATGAGTCATGATAACAACGTGGGCTGGTGTGGGATTTCAGTCGGAAAAACCAGTTTACGCTCAACGGATTACACTGGGAGGGGACATTCTTTTTGCGGGGATAGTCAGCTTCCCCGACCTGTTTTATTGTTATACAGCATTTTTTTTGCTTATCAGTTCACTAACAGTACAGATCGTTTTTTTCATTCTTCACTTTTCGTACTGTATCGACCACAGCTCTTTTCAGACATGTCTCGAAAACGCAAGTCCATCTCGGTAAAAGAAAAAATTGAAATTTTGAAAGAATTCGATAGTAAAAATTTACCGGGAAGGTCAAAAGTTGACCTGGCTAAAATGATGGGTATTCCAGTTTCTACCTTAAAGACTATTATTCACGATCGCCAAAAAATTGAGGAAAATGCAAAAACGTGTGGATCTTCGGCATAAAAAAAATTACGAGTGCAAGAGGGTAAATTTTCTGAAATGGAAAAAGTTTTGCTCCAGTTTTTCAATCAGTGTCGTGCGTCGAACATTCCAGTAAGTGGTCCAATGTTGATGGAAAAAGCGAAAGAAATCGGATGAAATTGAATCTGGCAGACTGTGATTTTACAGCAGGATGGTTGCAGAAATTCAAAGCGCGCCACGGGATCACGTGTCAAGTTGTAAGTGGTGAATCGAGAGATGTTCCAGTTGATTCTGTCGCAGAATGGCTCAAAATTCTGCCAGGCATAATAAGTGAATACCAACCTAAAGACATTTTTAATGCCGACGAGACGGGTCTTTTTTATCATCTGATGCCGAATCGGACTTTAGCTTATAAAGGCGAAAAATGTAAAGGAGGGGGAAAAAAGTAAAGATCGCCTTACTGTGCTTCTTTGTGCAAACTGCGATGGAAGTGAAAAGATCACTCCTTTGGTGTTAGGAAAATCAAAAATACCTAGATGTCTAAAGAACATCAAAACGCTACCGCTGGATTATGATGCCAATAACAATGCGTGGATGACGACTGAAATTTTTACTAGATGGCTGAAAAAACTTGATAATGTTATGAAGAGGCAAAAACGAAAAATTTTGCTATTCATCGACCGATGCCCATCGCACCCACTGGATACTGATTTTTTGGAAAATATAAAAGTTCACTTTTTTCCTGCAAACTCCACAAGTCACCTTCAGCCATGTGATTTGGGCCTGATTAAGAATCTAAAAGTGCATTATAGAAAGCAGTTAGTTCAACTCGCTATTCGAAGCATTGACGAGCCTAATACCAAGAAAATAAGTGTTCTCGATGCAATAAATATGATTTCATTTCTTGGTCTCAGGTAACAAAGACAACAATAAAAAACTGTTTCATAAAAGCGGGATTTGCACATCAAAATTCCGATGATAATGAGGGTGATGACGTAAGCGACGATGATACAATAATCAATGAAGATGATTGGAATCTGCTCAGAACAGAGACAACTATTGATGAATGCATGTGTCGGATTCCACTTCTCCGTCCACACAACTTCGAAATATAATCCGGTCTTTTGATATACTGCCACCACCGATATGAATACGTGATATCGGACACAATACGTGATGTATATTCAAGAAAAACCTAACTCTTTCTATTACACTTAAACAAACACTTTATTAACAATGTTTACACTTAAATTCGCAGGTAAAGTATCCGGTTTAATATTAAATCAAAATAATTATAGAAACGCTTTACGTGTACCGTTATACTACGTTCATTTATTCCACACTGAGATTTCTATTCATCTCACACCCGCTCTCAGCGCTCATTCCCCGAGCAACCTTCACACTTCGCTGCTCCGTCCGAACTCAACACTGGTCTCAGAGCTCCAACTCTGAACGACCTTACCCCTTCGCTTCCTACGTTAGAACTAACTTTCTCTCTCTCGTAAACTTCAGAACACCCTCCTTTCTACGGGGTTTCTCCTCTGTTTCCAAGGGTCCTTGACCACCCTTCCTCCCTCTTGACGGATCTGTCTTCCTAAATAAAAGAGTGCAATAGCTTTCTTATCTCTGAAAGACCACATTGCAATGGAAATACTTCTTTCATTCTGTCCAAGTCGCCACCCTTCGGATTAAGATTTTCTAAAGGACGTCTTTAACGGTACACAATAGATACATATACAATACATACAATATGCTAATCCCTTAAGAATAGCTTTCAACTCTTGCACCTGTGAGAGAAACCTGACACCCCCCACCTTAGCGGAAAATATGCCTTTTATGGGCTAATTTTCCTCAAACTATGTAATGTCTGAGAAGAGTTCAACAGTTCCTTGATAGGTTTCTTCATTACTACAATTACATAAATATTTCAAGGTGTCTGAAAATTTAACTACTGACATCTCTAATGAACCATATACTAATGTGATAACTACAGAAAAAATACACAATATGCTAATACACTGTTATAAACACAAGATGTACATACAATTATAAATACACAAAAAAAAATTAAATTACACTAGTATTATGTCATTTTAATGTCAGTCCTTAGGCTGAGATTGCTGGAGGCGGAACTTTTTCCTTCCAGTGCTTCCTCGTTAACTTAATTGGTACATCCCTTTCCGCAATGCACCCGCTTGAATGGCTAACTTCTGCCTCTGATGTCCCAATTAAATCTTCCTCTAACCAATCAGGCACTTGCCTGTCCAAGTCCTCTTTGTACGTAATAAAGACATTGTACAATTTCTGCCTTATCTTACCCCTCTCCGGTTTACGACCAATCCGATTTTTCTCCATTTCTACCAGTTCGATAGGACCCATAAATAATTCCTTATTTTTCCTTAAGATTGATTTTATGTCCCCAACTTGAATATTTGTTAACACTTTTATCTCAAATCCCTTCCTGTCTTTATTTTCCGGTTGTTCTCGGTCTAACAACAGATCTTTCCTACAGTCTTCAAACTCCCCGTCACTATCCAAGACAAGATCGACTACTTTATTTTTAGCCATAAATGCTCTCATTTCATCTTGATACACCAGTTTCTTACTTCCGTCCCCTAATTCAACTATAACTGCAGGTCGACATATTTCCTCTTTCTCCTTATTACTCACATTCATTTCCCTCGTTAATCGACATTCTACACATGATTCGCAATATATTTTAGCTTCCTTCGCCATATTTTCCCAATAAAATGAATGCTCGATTCTTTCTAACATTTTCTTAACCGTCTGATGTTCTCCATATAAGGAGGTATGCGCTAGTTTTAGAATTTCCTCCCTTCTAATTTTAGGTATTACTAATTGAGCTACCGTTTCATCTACCAATTTCTCTTTATGATATAATAACCCATTAACAAGATAGTAAGACTCTCTCTCATTTTCAGCTAATTCCCAAGCTTTCTCTAAATCTTTACAATTCATTTGGGATTTCTGAAATACATTTGAACTACTTTCCATAACTTTATCAATCTTACTTTTCTCCACCTCGGCTTTTTCCTTCTCCTGACAATTATTATCATTTCTAATCCTTTCCCCTTCTTTCACTGTATTCCTACTATCTTTCTTACATTCCCTTTCTACCGATTCTCTTAATGATTTCTCGTTGTTTAACCCTGACAATTCATTAGCCACGTCAGGATGTAAAATTACCTGTTCCTTACTATTATCAATTATCGCGCACAGTACATCCTGATGAATTACATTAGTTTCTCCGCGTTTTGGAATAGCTAAAGGTAACTGAATTAATGGCGATTTCACTGCCTTACCAAATATCCCTTGTAAATAGATGCTCCCAGCCCCTCTTAATTTTTCTGCTGGTACTAAATCTTTATGAACGACGCTAATTTGGCAACCAGAATCCACCAATCCTTTTGTTATCTTCCCATTTACACTAACTTCCACTTTCTCGAGATTATTTAACTTCTCTCCAATAACTTTAGCTCTCCAATTCCCTCTTGCTCCGATTCTTGCCATACTCGCTCCCCTTGGTAATTCTTTAGTTCCTCGCACTGAGACATTATTGATACTAGCCCTTGGTTCTTGTCGGTTATTAATTTGATTACTTCCCTCATTATTTCCTTTTGTACAAAATCGCTGAACATGTCCTCGTTGAGAACACTTGAAACAGATAGGCGTCGTATCATTATGTTTCTTATATTCCGGTTTTCTACCCAAAAATGGACTAACTTCATTATTCCCATTTTGTCTCCAATTACTACTAACTCCCTCATCTTTTGCCCTTCTAGAATCTTCATTATTAACATACCTTTCTTTACCTTTATAGCCCTTATAAGTTACCGCATAAGATTTTTGTTTAGCATCAAAGAAATTATCACATTCCTTAGCAATTTTCGAAACTTGTAACCAATTACTGTGCTGAGTTAATCCAATATGCGTCGCGGTTTCCTCATCTAGAGTAGTTAACAACTTATCCGTGACAATTAACTGATTAACCTTCTCATACGTATCTGCACCTCTAATCTTACAGTAATTTTCCCACGTTGCTATTAAACGTGACACAAATAATACATGAGTTTCATTTTGATTCCTTCTAGCCTTCTTGAAATTTTCCAAACACGCCTTTGGTGTCGGCTCGTGTTCCCTTAGAACTAATTCCTTTAACTTCTCATAACTCTCAATTTGTTCTCTAGTCGTGTATATTAGCAAATTATCGGCCTTATCCCCTAACATATTTAGTAAAATTTCGGCTTGCTGGGTTTCCGGTACCTTTTTTGTTTGGAATGCTCGTTCTAAACTGCTAAAAAACAGATTCCATCCCTCAGTCCCTTCTGGAACTTTGATAGACAAAGTTTTAACACTTTTAATCAATTTCTCTAGGCTACTCTCATTATTATATTCTCTAGACCCATTAGAATTATTTGCCGAACTTTGAATTTTTATCCTTTTCAACTCTAACTCATGTTCCAATCTCAATTTTTCAGCCCTTTCTTCTCTATCTAACTTCTCACGGTCTAACTCCCTTTCTAACTTTTCCCGTTCTAACCTCTCCTCCCTTTCTAACTTTTCTCGTTGTAACTTTAAATTTTCCTCCCTTTCTAACTTTTCTCGTTGTAACTTTTCCTCCTTTTCTAGCTTTTCCCGTTGTAACTTTTCCTCCCTTTCTAACTTTTCCCGTTCTACTACTAACGCTTCTTGTTCTAACCGTTCTGTAACAATAGTGCTAGATAATTCCATAACGGCTCCCTCTTCATATTCGTCGCTTTCCACTATCTTTTTCTTAAGCTTAAACCTGGTATCTTCCGAGACCTGAATTCCTAACTCTCCACATATCGCCTGAAGATCCACCCTTTTTAATTTTAGTAAGAAAGCCATACTTTCTACTGATAATTATTACCACCCTACAATAATACTTAAGCACAATATCAAATTAATACTTCCTCAAATCCTACCCTCATAAGTCACTTCCACATATTATACTATTTAACATATTTCAAATAAGTAATAATACAATAATAAATTTCCTTAAACAATGATACCCCACAATTTGCTTCCAATAACAAAGTAACAATAATCTCAATTTGACTATTATGCAATACAGATTTTAAATTTATACCATTAAATAATAAAATACAATTTACACAATAATACTGATACGTTGCAATTTGAATAAAACACTGATGCCAATCACTACATAAAAATATCCACCTAACAAAAATTTGCATGAAATACACATAAATTCCTAAATTTAATCTCAATAAAATATTTCAATTTCAAAATTAGTTCTCACATTAAAAAGTAAATCACAGCACTTTTTTTTTCTCTGGGCCTTCAGTTCTTCCTTGAAGGTTATTTCAATTTAATTTAAATTCTACACAAATTTTCTTTCCTCATTTACTATCAATATTTCAAACTTAAAGCAAACAATATCACTTAATTTAAATATTACTTTAATAATAATTTAAATTTAAGAAATTTCAATTATTCCTTCCAATTATTAACACAATGCATTAATTTTAATCCTTAATCTTATCCGTTTAAAACAATTAGAAAATCACGTCTAGTAATTAATATAAGATCCTTTTCTTAAAACAATAGTGTAAAATGGTTGTTAATATCTCATTTGATTTAGACCAATTATTATATTGCACATAAATTAACCACAACATTAACTTAAATTACCATCAATTTTACACAATAAAAAAAATAGGTTCGAGAATGTCAGTAGAGTAAAATGATAAAAACACCTTACCTCGTACTTTATTCGCTGGGCAATTCTCTGCTCACTTTTCCACAGGGTAAATCTTGCACTCTCGGGCCACAATCACTGCACCTTGCTTCACAATGCACAAAAAACACTACGCACAACACTACACTAACACAGCACCACCACTAATTCACTTCCCTGTAATGACGATAGGCTAGCTGGCACTGGTTGTCTACGACGATAGGGCACAAACACTTCCGCTGGGCGATCCGGCACAAACTCTCTGTAACACGGCTATCTGGCACTAGTCTACAAGGATAGGGCACGAACACTTCCGCTGGGCGATCCGGCACAAACTATCTGTAACACGGTTAACTGGCACTGGTCTTCGGTGATTCAGATCCCGTCGCTGCCAACATTGTCGGATTCCACTTCTCCGTCCACACAACTTCGAAATATAATCCGGTCTTTTGATATGCTGCCACCACCGATATGAATACGTGATATCGGACACAATACGTGATGTATATTCAAGAAAAACCTAACTCTTTCTATTACACTTAAACAAACACTTTATTAACAATATTTACACTTAAACTCGGAGGTAAAGTATCCGGTTTAATATTAAATCAAAATAATTATAGAAACGCTTTACGTGTACCGTTATACTACGTTCATTTATTCCACACTGAGATTTCTATTCATCTCACACCCGCTCTCAGCGCTCATTCCCCGAGCAACCTTCACACTTCGCTGCTCCGTCCGAACTCAACACCGGTCTCAGAGCTCCAACTCTGAACGACCTTACCCCTTCGCTTCCTACGTTAGAACTAACTTTCTCTCTCTCGTAAACTTCAGAACACCCTCCTTTCTACGGGGTTTCTCCTCTGTTTCCAAGGGTCCTTGACCACCCTTCCTCCCTCTTGACGGATCTGTCTTCCTAAATAAAAGAGTGCAATAGCTTTCTTATCTCTGAAAGACCACATTGCAATGGAAATACTTCTTTCATTCTGTCCAAGTCGCCACCCTTCGGATTAAGATTTTCTAAAGGACGCCTTTAACGGTACACAATAGATACATATACAATACATACAATATGCTAATCCTTTAAGAATAGCTTTCAACTCTTGCACCTGTGAGAGAAACCTGACAACATGGATTGCGATGAGGATGTAATAACCTCAGCAATTTTCAGTGTTGATGAGCTTATTCAGAACTCCCAATCTGAATCGCTTAGTGATAGCGGAGATGACGAGGAATGCCAAGAAGTTGTTTTCCCATCATTTCAAGATGCTGTGAATTGCATTGAAATATTAAGAACTTATTTTGTTTGCCACAATACCAACGAAAAAACTTTTCCGGCACTTGACTCAGTGCACAAATCATTAATTACAAGTCAGTGTCAGCCATCACGTCGAACAACCATTGACATTTTTTTTTTTTGTAATACTACGTAAAATGATCAAAAGAAAAAACAAAGGTACGTACATTTAAATTGCTTACTGTATTTTTTTTTGTTATCTGTTTGTTTTGGTTTGTTTAATTTATAAATTTATGTAAATCAACGCGTTAAACATTAAAATTAAGCGAAAGCAAAATTTATTCTAGAAAATCGTTTATACGACGTTTTTTGGTAGTCCCTTCGGCGTCGTATAAACGATGCTCCACTGTAATTCGAAAATCTGAACAATAAACTCTAAAATACTCTATGCTTTCGCCGTATGAATTGTGAACTCCTCCATATATAGCATGTTCATTTGCAGACTAGACATTTGACGCTATCTTATTTTTGAGACAAGGTCAGATTAAGGCATGGGTACATGGGACACTGAGCCCATACACAGATTACCAATATCTTCGAAAGGCGTTATTTAAAGCATATTTTCTGTCATAAATAAGACAAAAATTACTATTCAGAAATAGCGATGAATGTGTGCCCCGATTCTCAAAAGTGTTTAGTCGTACTCCGTTTCAAATTTCGGTACCCGGACTTTCATGCATCCACCGATCCGATATCCTTTCTATATCCAGCTAAGCAATTCTGGGAGTTTGAGCTGGTATAAGTAATGAAGTCTGAACGTAACGTAGTCGTATTTCTTAGCTGTTGTGGATTTTAGACGCTCATAATTCCCAAATAAACAGTTTTTTTACTACCATCTGCGTGGAAAGTTACCTTTACAGAAACAGTGTGATCTCATTACAATACAATTTCAACATGAGATCATTGATCTACGGTGAATTTCATAAGGAAAAACAATAAAAATATTAACATCCTTCCTTTTACGATTAGCAATATTTTATCATCCTCAATTTTATTTCTGAACTCAAAAATGTTTCTGCTCTCAAAATTGTGCTACCCGTGTGCAGTTGCACATGTTGCACATGCCTGAATACGGTCCTGAGTATTTATATAATGTTTTATTGTGATTGAACCAATGGATATTTTTCAATTAAACTTTAAACTTCTCTTCTTTAATTGTGGCTACTTAGAATAAAATAGTTTTAATTTCCTTTCTAATCAGTCTCATTATACATCCCCAACGTAACGATGAAGAAACTGAAACAATCATGAGAAAATTGTAGGATAACTTTGATTTTAGTTGTATTATTAAAATCTTATATCAACGTATCATTTTATTTTTTATTTACTAAAATATATTTTTAAAATAATCTTGAAAGATTACAAATTCTAATAACTAATTCTTTCATAGATATACTTTTACCGTTTTGATAGTAGGGTTTCTCCTAAAACCTGTTCATCCTAAAATATTTCATCCTGTTTCCCAATGACAAAGAAAAACTTGTGCACACATTCATTCTATCCTTTAAGAAAAAACTCAAAATTTTGGTGAAACTGAATACCGACACATCAACAACGGATTAAATCTTGTAGTTATGAATAGTTCATCATGCATGCAGAGTTTTGAATTTTCGCAACAATTTTATCTTTCTGATTCAGAATAGGGGGGAAAATAAGTTCTTACCGAAATGCGGAATATATATTTTTGAATTTATTGTATTGAATAAAAATTTCCAACAACCAAATGCGCGACCAAAAGTTTCTGTATATCGTACTTTTAAATTTGGTTCAATTTTAAAATCTCAATTTTACTTTCTTTTCTTCTTTAATAATAACAAAATGAAAAACGTGAATAAAACTGCATGATATATAATATGATAACAAGGTATAGAATAAAACAATGTACATTATAAATATTTTCTTGGGATATGCAGAGTGCAGATACATTTATAATTATCCGAAAAATTTATCAAGGGAAAAATTACTGTATTTGACATTTTCTGAATACTTTTATGGATTAAAAAAAACAGTTCAAATTCATTTTGCAAAAACAACTTTTTTCATCTTATTGCATAATTTAAAAAAATAATATTTTTTTTTAATCGTTATTCAAACCTTATTGAAAAGATTTAACAGAAAAAATTAGATCTAAAATGCCACTGAATAAAAAACCAGAACAGATGCAGAAACACGTGCATTTTTTTGTGAAAGAAAAAAAAAACACATAATTACTAAGATAAATATGGATAAAAACCTTCTTAAACAGTAGAAGAAAAAATATTAAATATTTCGTTATGAGTTGCCTCTGTAAAAAAAAATCACATTTTATTATCGAAAGTTTAAAATAAACATTAGGGAAATTGAAGTATTTCAATACAATCGTTATGTTCTTACCCTTATTAAAAAATGCAATGTGAACAAAAAGGATATTATGTTTGCTGCGTTTACTTGTCAATTTAAAAACATTTTAAAAACGTTTTACTAAATGCAAAATTGTTCTTTCATTCATATTAATTTATAGCATTATTTAAAAAGAACCAATTAATTTTATATTGCGTAATATAACAAAAATTGCTTTTTTTTTTTTTTTGCTGTTGTTGTTTTATATATATATATATAACATATACACTTTTTTCTTAATTTCCAGTAGTGAAATATTTACTTTTTTATGAAAGGGTATTAAAGAATGTTGTACATTTGGATTACACTGTACATTTTTTTACGCAAAAATCATAGTTATAAAAGTGCGTAAAAGTCTCTAGCTACAATTAAATGTGTTAATAATTTTATTTTGTGTTCTAATTAGTTCAGAAAACGAAAAGTAAAAACTTTCTAACCAGTATACGAGTACTTTTATTCTGAAAACAAGGAAGCGAAAAAATTGAACATAAGCAAAATCGATTTTTTAAAGAGGCCTTTAAATTACATGGAAGTACCCAATTCTCAAATACATTTCTTCTTCAAAAATTTTAATGCTCATCCGGAATTTTTATAAATTTTCAAATACAATATATAAATTTTCTAAAACATGCTTTATTAATCTTCATATAAAGATTCTGTTCGTATAAATATTTGTTTCAAGCATACATTTGTAAATCGGTACTTTTCCAGTATAGGGGCGTTGGCGAAATAGAGAAAATGGCCTTGGTGAGAGAAGGAAATTTGGCAACATATATTCTTGTAAGCTATTGAATTTTTCATATACACAAGCAATTTTTTAATATTTGTTCAATTTATCTAATAGAAAGAAGTGATTTATTTATTTTTATATATAAACAGATGTACATTGTATATAAAAACAATAATAATATATATATATAAATAAAATGTTTATATATAGAGAGAGATATATAAACAATAATAATATATAATTAACATGTTTTTATCCAAATAAAAACATTTATAAACAAACATAAAAGTTCATTAGGTTTGTTCTCATAACTGTTTTTATCATTTCGCAACAAATCCCCCTTTCTGAAGCTCGAATTGTGCCAAGCTTTTCAAAGGAAAAAAAGCCTGTGCCCGTATAGTGGGAAAATATCTGTAAATGCCTTAAGTAAGTGTAATATAATTGACATTGTTTTATGCAGATTCAAATTCGAAGGAAATATCTGACAAAATATCAGATGTGCATTTAATGATGAAGTATTACCGAAGTTTTCCACAAAGTTTGAAAAAAGTAATGTAAAATGACTTAATTTTGTATAAATATTCACTATTTTCATTTTTTATGTTACTGAAAGAGAAAAAGGTTTTTATTACAAAAAGTTACTGAACTTTGTATTTCGCCTGTGAAAGCTATTTTTTTACACAAATTTTGGCAAAAATAATTAGTGTATCATAGTTCACATTATCTACTGGTTTAATTACTTTATTGGAGTTATCATCATGTAAAGTTGCAAGGTTTAACCTCTTGAGTGTTGGGTACCCAAATGGGTACCTAGGTTCTTTTGCTCATAAAAACTAAAATGATTGATATTTTTACATTTTAACTACACTTCTATAAAGTTGAATGCTTTTGCTTTAAAATGAAACCAATTAATGGCAGCAACGATGACGATTTCCTTATAAAATAAATGTTATTTCAACCTGAGTTGGCAGAACTCTTTCGAAACAGTGCATCCAAGAAAGTAGGTAATTTTCACAAGTCTTTAACTTAAAAACTTTATAGTAAAAAAAAATTAAGAATTTTCAGATTATTCACTTATTTAGAGCTGTTATTTTTTTATTGTGTAATTTTAGGTTATTGATAATTAAATGGATAATTTTTTTTTTTTTGGGGGGGGGGCTAGTAATTTTATGTTCATATTTGTGAACCTAAATTACAAGTCTCCTAAAACAATAAATTTCAATAAAATATTTTTTTTGTCATCTATTATATCATTTTGTTTAAAAGCAAAGAATGAGTATTTGTACTATTATTTTAACTTCAGGTCTTAAGAGGTTATGAGAGTATTTTGCTCTGTCATATTGTAGTTGTTCAAAGAATCACGTTAATATTAAATTTATATCCTTTTATTGAGCATTTCACCAGAAGTACAGTGGAACTTCCTTTTAACGAAGTCCCTATATTACGAAGTTTTCTACTTAACGAAATTTTCTGTAGAACTTTGACTTTGAACACCATTAGCATGTAAATTAATCTCCATATTACGAAAAATATATTCTACATAACGAAGTTTATTCCACTTTTGTACGTGTTTAGAATTCAAACTAAGAGATTGCTGTTGCGATGGATAAGCGAATCATTTCAGCAGATTGTATGGAAATAAACACATTTAAATAATTTCCATTCTGCTTGGTGCTGAATAAAACATTTTATTTTTCACACTAAGAAAAACACTTGTTATCATTACTCTCCCACACCGAGACTCCAGCGCTGACAGTTGGGGGAAGTCAAAATCCCTTTTTTACATTCAATGATATAGAAGATACAATGACGCAATGGCGTCAGATGCATTGAAGCAAAAAATATCAATTACAGTCAGACAGTTACCATTCTGACTTTCCATTGCTGATAGACAATTGCTTTGTACATCCACAAGAATGTGCTTCAAAATGCAAATCGAAGAACATCGAAGTTATTTTTGTTTCTGCTAATACAACTTCGAAACTTCAGCCGTTTGTCTGGAAAATAAAAAATCTTTGAAAAATAAAAAATCTTGAAGTACATGATGGAAAAAGACAGAAAAAAGACAATGTAGTGAAAACATTAGTTTGAGAACGTGTGTATCAGAGCTGATGAAAGTTTGAGGCGAAGCTTGGGGAATGTGACGTGATTTCATTGACCGCACACAACTGTTTTGTAAAAGACGGCTTCATAATTAAAACTTCATCAAATACTTCTGAATCCTACACCTGCTTGTCATATCTGAAGGAAAAATTTCATGAATTTAAGTTGATTTCTATTTAACTAATTTTCTTCATAACGAAGTTTTTAAGAGTAACGATGAGACTTCGTTAAATGGAAGTTTCACTGTATTTGCACAGGTATTAACGTTTTGCCCTGTATAATCTCAATATGTAAGCCTCCTGCCTATGGTGTCTTAAAACAATATAAGAAATTTTTCTTGAAAAATAAATGAACTCAGGAGACAAAATTCCATCAGCCGAGGCCTTTACTCTTTCAAAAGTACATTTCTGAGGCTGCAATCGTGCAGCTTCCAAATAACAATTGAACCTTCCACATTCGAGATAGCTTTATTGATAGATACAGTTTTCCAACAAACCTGTTGATATTCGCAAAAAGTCTCGCAACTTAACAACCTAAACAAAACTAAATCGTTTTAATTGGACCATTTCATTTACATTTCAAAAGTTACGAATGTCTATGGGAAAAAATTCAACTTAAATGTCTGTCCAAATAACGTAAAAGAAAAATCTATCCACGTAATGTGTGACGTTTACACATAGCTTATAAAATAAGTAAACATCATTTTAAATATTTTTTTTATAATGTTTTCTTTATTCAGTAGAGCATACCCCTAAAACTATAAAGAGAACTAAAATTACATTTTTAGAAGTACAAGCTTTCTGTCCTATAACTTTTCAATATTTTGCTTTCCAGAGAAATATATTATATGAAATACTCACCGCAGTTGATAATACAGTATCAAAATTAATCAAAATCCACTATTACATTTTAAAATGATTTAAATAGTGAAGATCGGGATCAGATTTATGATTTTTTTTCTTATTTTGTTAAACTATTTATTAAAATTAAAACATTTCCATAAAAAATTAATTTAAAACACATACAAACAATGACAAGGCTTATTTATACTTATATAATATACGCATAATTTTCCAACGAGATTGTCTACAGTAAATTTTATATGATGTATTACTACTTAATAATCGGAGAATCCAAATTCAGCATATAAAATTTCATATTTGTTTTAGATTAACATTTTCATTTTAAAAAGTTTAAAATGTGATTAACGATATTAATTACACTTTAAAAACTTAAATATAATCTTATGCTCTAATTTCTTTAAACTTTTTTAATTCATATACTAAATATATTATCATAATATCAGCTTTTTAATGAATTATGAGTACGATTAAAAATTAATTTAAAAAATACTCTCCAAAAATAGTTGCTTCGTTCCGTTCCAGCTCCTAATATTTGATTGTGGAATTTTGAATCATTCTTTATATATTATGTATTCAAATATGTAAACAGAATATACATAAGTTATTTCTACAATTTTCACTTACCTCACAATTTATATGTCTTTTTGTTATACATATATCCATTCACTTTTAAACGTGAAAAGATGAAATGGTTTTAAGAAAAGTTTAAGTTCACATAAAACCTATCATCTAAAGCCATAAATGTACACAGCATACCTGCAATAAAAAGGAATACATTTTATTAAGTGTTATAAGTTAATAAATAATGAAAAAATGTTCCAAATTTTTTTCTTTTTTTATTTTGAAAATTTAAATTTTTGTTTTTAATTTTTTTTAATTTAATTTTTTTAATTTTTATGTGTGTTATCTACATTGTTAAAAATATCTGTTTTAAAACAATATTCATCAATTCAAGTAAAGACAATTTTTAAACACACTTCGTAAAACAATTTACCATTATGATCATCATCATCATCATCAATAGTATTATTATGTACTAACAGACACACCCGATGCTTCCCGGTATTACCTTAAATATATCTAAAACTATCTTAAATGTAATATATAAATTAACCTAATGGTGGGCGCACCGCTGCCTTCGGATTTGAAATGAGCTATTGTAAAAACGGCAATCACTATAACAATTACCTTAAATTAAAACAAATATATAAAATATAAAATTGCCTTAAATGTTATTTACAAACGAACCTAAGTGTGAGGGCCCCACTGCCTTTGCGATAAAACTCAGCGACGTAAAAATGGCAATCGCAATAATGAAGGCCCTACATTAATATATGAACTTAGTTGTACAACGGTTTTGTACAACTCGGCCACAAGCAAGTTCAGACCCATCTATTGACTTCTTAGAGAACTAATGAAGGTTTTAATATCTATTCAACACTTGCTATTATAACCCGAAACTTTTATAACTATTTATATCCCTTTTATAACTTACTTACAAATTTTTCTCGTGTCCTTTTGCTTGATAGACTTCAACGTCGCCTAAATTTTGTCTTTGTCGTAGCTTGTAAAATGCCATTATTATTATTTTTTTCACGATTAATCGTTAATGAAATAGTTTATCAATTCCTGTATACGAAAATTGTCAAAGAATTATTGTTTCGTTTCTCAATGTATTCTGCAGTGTACGATACTATAACAATACTATAAAAAGAAAATAAACACTGAAATATCATACATTTGTTTTAATATAGGCTATTTCTCTAAAAATATTTAAAAAAAATAATAATAAAATTGCTCCGGTAATTCTGTTAGATCCTATGGGGAAACTGAAAGATAAAATACACATTATTTGTACATTCGGAATCTTACAAACAATTTGACCCTCCAACTTGTGACACAATTATGTCGCTGGCTACTAGTAAAGAAGTGACTGGTTTGAATCAGGTTTAGGCTTGAATGTTCATACGTGGGTCGGATTCTACTTTAAACAAAGATTCAAATCTATTTAGACCTGTTTCTAAAATAATCAAAAATATGCCAGATCCTCGAGTATCTCGAAAACGTTTATATCTCGAAATTTACATATTTTCCTACATTTTCGATTGAAAATTTCCTGCACTTTCAATTGAAGAAGGAAATGATTTAGCTGATTTTAAAAAACGCCATTGAAATTTAATGATACATATGTGATAATGGTACATGTGAAATTTTAAATGAATTAAACTCTGTAGCCCTTTCTTTATTATGTCAACAAAGGAGTTATATAGCCGGATTATTCAATTAAATCTTCATTAACAATTTTGGACACTATGTCCATATTTAATACGAAAAACAAACTGCAGATTTCGTTTGCTTTTAGAAAACCTTTTATATCCAATTATTCTAAATTCCCATTTTTTTATCTATCTCTCTGAATACTAGATACTCATCTTGAATCATTGTGCTCCTCAACAATGCTTTCACTCTCTTGAGAGTGATAAATGGCCTTTTCAAAGAATATGTTGGTGGAATTTTTATTTAATTCAGTTGAGACCTCTTAAGTGAAAGGTAACTCTGCAGTTTAGGAACAGAGATCCTTAGGTTAACTTTCTCACCACAGTCTTTGTTTATTTCATAACACATACTTGGCCTCCAAATTCTCAATATTATAAAACTGAGAACGCATATCTGTGACAAAAAAAAATAATTTTTCATCATGTTGGGATGAAGTAAAATTGCTTTGGATGCAGTATTATTGTGATTCGTAAACCTTCATTCGAGTGACATAATTAATTAATGAATAAAAATATCTGCCCTGTAATACACAAATAGAGTGATAACACAGTTGTTCGAACGTGCGTTCGTCTAGTAGGCAGTCATGTCAATTTCAAATCAATTTCATGTATATTACCAGACAAGACATGTATAGTTTGATTTCATGAAAATTTCAACAAATTCGTTTTCGGATTTCCTCTTTACGCATGCGAAAAACCACCATAGTATCTTTCTTTATGCGTTGATATACATAATGAAAATCATAATCTACAGATTGTAATTTGTTCGCAACTGACTAACGAAAGGTAGAATATTTAAACATGAATTTACGTATGAATTTACGCATTTTGTACAGTATAAACTCTCAAAATGTTCTTTAAATTGACATTCTTATGATATTAAGAATTTGTACCTAACACATATGTTATATATATTTGTATTTCTATTACTCAACTGAATAATTTATCAATAAAAATAAAATAGTATTTCTTTCTCTAATCAAAATATTAAATTTAATTTAAAAAAACATTATATATGTATAATTGGTTTAGCAAACATTTAGATATTTTGAAAAGAAATTGAAAAGCGACGAATGCGAAAAAAAAGAACATCGATTAAGCGAACGAAAATTTTAATCCTTTTATGAGTTTGCTCCAGATGGATCTGTGAAAAAATATTTGAATTCACATCCAAATGTCATCAAATCGATATTTTTAAAGTTTTTATTGAAATTTAAAAGGGATCAAGTTAATGCTTTTATTGAAAATGCATACTTCAAAAAATGTTTGTCTAAAAGAATTCTCATAAAACGATATAAGAAGACGACGACATGAAAATGCAATAAAATTTAAAACATTTTATGTATTTATATTATAACATTTGAAAAAAATCAAAAATACTTTTAATCTTTCAAAGAAATTATACTTTTGATACACATATTTTTACTTTCTTCTATTTTTGCAAGAAGAAAGTAGTATTAGATTCATGAAAAATTTCGACTTCATGTTTTCGACAGATTTATAAGTTTTAGAAGGTCCTGAACACGATTTGACTGTTTTTAGAAAATGTCTGTCTGTGAGTTTGTCAGTCTGTCTGTCTCTGTGTGTGTGTCTTTACGTGACAAAAAGTTTGTGGGCGCTCTATCTCAAGCACTAATGCACGGAATTTAAAATTATAGATTCAGTTACAACTTGATATAAATTGGTGCTGATTTTATTTTGGTATAAATCGCTTAACAGGTCGCGCTGCTATGTTGCATTTTTCACGATTTTCACGACATCTATATCTCGAAAAAAAAATGCACATAATGTCATCAAGCTTCAGATTCTGCTAGACCATGACATAAATATGTGCTGATTACGTTTTGGTGAAAATCTTACGACAAGTTGCGTTGCTAAGCAGCTTTTCTCACGATTACAGCGATAGTTATATCTCAAGAACTAATGCTCGGATTTTCATCAAACTCTACATTCAATTAGACGTTGACATACGTTGTTGTTGATTACGTTTTGGTGTAAATCTTCCAACAGGTGTCACAGCTATGCGACAGGTGTCCAACAGGTGTCACATGCTGCACTTTTCAGGATTTACACGATTTTAGCGATAGTCATATCTCAAGAATTAATGCACGTAATTTAATCAAACTTCATAGTCTTTTAGATCTTGACATAAGTTGATGCTGATGAGGTTGTCGAGTAAATCATGAAACAGGTGGTGCTGCTATCCTTTAGTTTTGGATCCTAAAATGCATAATTCAAAAAATTACTCTTTTTGAAGAATTAACATGTACACTGCAAAAAATAATTGCTGATTTTACAGTATAAAACTGGCACCCCAGCTGCCAGTATTATACCGTAAAATTAACAGTATTAAACAGTAAAATAAGCAGTAATACGCTGCCGTGCAAGCAGTAATACGCTACCGCGCATGCGCGGTTGCGCATAATACCGCGCAGTAATACCGTGCATGCGCGTATTACTGCTTATTTTACTGTTTAATACTGTTAATTTTACGGTATAATACTGGCAGCTGGGGTGCCAGTTTTATACTGTAAAATCAACAATTATTTTTTGCAGTGTATGAGGTAGAAGAAAGTTTTAGGATAGGCACATCCGACTAGTTTCATATATATTTCAGTGAGTCTGAGTTTGGTCATTAAAATTAAAAAAAACATTTCTTTCATTTCCTTTAATGTAAAATAAATTAAAAATCTCAAAGTAATATGCCAAAAATGATAAGCTGCCAAACTCGCAGAGGTTTTAAATAGAAATATGAGAAAAAGGTCGTGTAACGAACGAACTTTTAATCCTTTTTATTACTGATCTACGTGGCATTTTGAGAAAATATTTGAAAAATGCATGAAAAGCATGTCAAACAATATTTGAAGACATGCCTTTCAAGTACTTTTTTTTTATTGATTGTATAAAAAAACTTAACACAGAAAAAGTTTTTGCCTTTATTCAGTAAGAAAAATGCATACACTGAATAGCTTACTTAAGCTGCTCCATCGAGGCTTTATTTATTATAGATAGACTAGGAAATAGTCAAAAGGCTTAAATAAGAATGAGAAAATAAAAATATGAAATAAGTCTTTGTGAGAAGTAAGTTGTAAATCTATTTCTTGTTGCTTCACGTACCATCATGAAAAATATTTGGAAATGTATGAAAAATAGATTCAAAATTATTTAACGACACTTCTTTCTAATACTTTTCATCGTTAGAATAAACTTAATACCGGATAGGTTCATCTTTTTATTTAAAGTGCATGCTTTAAAAATATTTGCATGCGTTGAGTAATTAACTTTATCAACTTAATCGAATATTTATTTTTAAAGAAACCTAAATCCTAAGTTAATATTTTTATAATTTTTTTCTGATAATTTTCGTAACAAATATTTTTTCTTCTACCTTTATTTTTTATAATTTTATTTTTTATGCATTTAATATAATCACAAATATTGTGCAAGTCTTGACAAACCGTGCATATATACTTCTTGTTGCACATCTTTTAAAGAAATATTTTTCAATTACAAAGTTTAAATTTTTAAATTTCTAAAAATACTTTTTCATTTTCACTATCTAATTCGGAAAGTATCTTTTAATTTAAACACGACATTTTTTGAAAGTCAATATAATTAAGCATAAAAAGTTATATTTAAATACAGTAAGTATACTTTTTAAACGTCTCTATGGCACTTAGAGATCATATTTTCAATATAATTAAACTGACACAAAATTTCAACAATTAAGAAACTTTTACAGAATGCGTATTATAAATTTAAATCAAATGTTTATAATATCTATAAAATATAGAATTTTTTTAAATAATAAATCTACTATAGAGCGTATTTGAACAACTTACAGAGAACATTTATAAACACCTTTATCATTTTTTATCAAGAATTATTTTACATATTCAATGGTTGGAGTATCATAGTTGATGTTTATTCCAATGGAGCGATAAATGTCTGTGTTAGGACTCGAAGCTGAGGACCTTGGCTTGCCGTGCAAATGTTCTTCATACTGAGCTATCTGAACGATATCCTGGCTGGTACAATTCACTCTTATTTGTTCTACATGGCTGCGAAGTGCAACGCTAATTTCACCTATCCGAGGTATAACTGTAGCATTTACTACATAATGAAAGTAAGAAATGACATGAAAATTCCTGTATACCATGTAATTAGGTCCGATTCCTGGCCCGGACATTTTTCGCTATGTTTCAATAAGCTTCAATTAGATACTCCAACCATTCAATATGACTTACCTAGTGGAAAAAAAAACTTTCCTCTCATCCTTAATTATTTTACATTTCATGGAGAATGTCGCCATGCTTTTATAATGCGATTCATTTGTGAAAAACAGTTTTATTGCATCTTTTTAAGAAGGAATACACAAAATCAGTGTGTAAGAAAAATTAATCACTAAAAATTATAGATTATGAAAATCCTCAGAGGATTTTTCTCACTTCCAGGATGTTATGGACTTACTCTAGTCAGCATACGAACAAGATAGTGTTAAACCAATGTATATGTTTTCTAAGAATTTCTCGTTAAGGAGTCTCAGGAGTAGTACTTTTTCACTGAAGTTGAAATTTAGAAACATGTCACATTTAATTTTATTTCTGATTCCCTATATAACTAAAATGAATAATTTTCTTTTCCACTGACAGCTGAATATCTGTTCTATGTAGCATAATTATTTGTATATTCTACATCTGATATTTTATTTTATTTTTTGCTTTATTTTGATAAAAATTTAAAATTACTTTGTGACTTAACTCCATTGCGCGCAAGACTGTAGCAAAACTATTTATTCTACAGCCCTAAATAACATTGATAATGATGTACAACTAATGTATCTTGAACATATACTTCAAAAATGAAGTATTAAAACATTGACATCAAGCCTAAAAACATTAAAAAATTTTATTTAAATTTAAATTATAAAAATTTTGAAAAAATTCATTTTGTTGTTGCAAAATGCTAATTTTAAATAACTACTGGAATTCTAATACTAAGTTTGAAGTATGACTAATTCCTTGCATCGAAAGGAATGTATCTGCGAAGTTTCATACACATAGCTTTATCAGTTTTTGAGAAATGTTGCGCGCAAGCTTAAAATCTAAAAAAGTGAGAAAATTGCATTTAAACATGCTTAATTGAAATTCTCCAGTGTATTTTTTAAAAAATTCATAAAGTATAAAAACATTTCTGACTGAAATAACGGTTCAGAACGATGTAAACAAAGAACGTATGGCAGTCTGAAATCCCTTTAAATTCCGAAACGCCACTTCAGCTCTGAATAGATACAATTATAAAAGCCACAACTTATTTTCCAATGGGAATTTAAAGAAAATAATTATATCAAAATAATCAGAAAAAATAGGAGTTTTAAAATATCAAAAAATTAAAATTTTGAAAATTTTAAAGTCCTTAAGAGTTCAATATATTTTAATGATTCTATTTTGAATAACATATCTGAAGTCAAGGACAATTATTGTAGTTCATGAAAAGTTTCCACATTTGTCTGGTATAAATTTTGCAAATTTAAACAAAAGCTGGATCCACATCGGTTCCGAGATTGAAAGTATCGCAGAATTAATCGAAATAATAAAGTACTATCACGTTAACTTTTGATTTCAGATATCGTATGCAAACAGAATAATTTTCAAATATTGAAATTCAAACAAGAATTTTTTGAAAGAAGGCTGCCATTGGTATAACATTGGCTTGCGAATGTCGTGTGCTGACTATTATGCTTTTTACTTATTACGTAGAATTAATGTAATTGATTTTTCTTAGTTTGTATGCTATTTTTTAAACTGACTTAATTTTACTATACGTTTATGTAATTGATTACAATAAAGGTAAAGTACTGCATAACAAAATATTTCTGAGTTAAATAACTATGCATTATGTATTTGTTTATACTGACCCTAACCCTTAACCTCTCAGTCTCACTGTCTTTTAGGTCGCTTCCAATACAAAAATTAAACAGCTACGAATTGCAGCCGTCACGTCCGCAGGAAAGCAATTCCTGATCATTTTGGTATATTTTCACCGATCATGACCCCCAGACTCCAAATCAAACGCCGTTCAAATGTAGATTTATATATATATCATCATCAACAACAACAACAACAACCGTTCTGTTGGATGTAAGTCTCCACCATAAGTGCATATATGTATATATATAATATATATATATATATATATATATATATACACTATATTTCCAATGATGACCGGTCACTTGCGATTTTAGACGTTTTGTTAAATATCTGTAAAGATACATGCGGAATTATCCGGAAACTTCAGCTGTGTAAACAACATGATAGACGTCATATATTTCCGCGAAGATTTTTTCCCGAAACCCCATAAGGGGCCGTCAACAAATTCAAGAAAAACGAATATCTTTTGGATAACCCTGTAAAAACTAATATTGCAAAAGCATTCAAACTGTCGATTATGATTAAGTGGCTTATTGTAATAATTTGTGTTCATTTGTATGAAGATAGCATGTATACTCGAAGAGAAATTCAGGTTTTTATAAAAACAGTCCCAAATTTTACCAAGTGTTTTGCTTATAATTTGCAGAGTTTTTAATATAAAAACAAGTTATTTTCAGAAAATATAACAAACAAAATTGTTCACAATACCCTGCAATCAGAATTAAAAAATAATAAAAATTGTATGAAAAATGAGCAGGTTAACTAAATATTGTTTCACTGCGCATTCGCGAATTCAATCAAAATATACCGTGCATAATATATTAGCTAAATGTATAGACCAACTTTTATGAAAGTCTCAAAAACATAGCTTGAAAATTCTGATAGTAATCGTCAATAGAATAAGCTCAAAATTCACTGTTCCCAAAAGGAAGCAAAAATATGAGGGGTTGTATCCAAATATAGAATGAGAAACACTTCATTCTTATTATGTCAACTTTCATAAGCTAGTATATTTGATACAACCCCTCATCTTTTTGCTTCCTTTTGGGAACAGCGAATTTCGAGCTTATTCTATCGACGATTACTATCAGAATTTTCAAGCTATGTTTTTGAGACTTTCATAAAAGTTGGTTTATACATTTAGCTAATATGCACAATTGTGCCATTATGTACTGTGCTATTATGCACAGTATATTTTGATTGAATTCGCGCATGCGCAGTGAAACAATATTTAGTAAACCTGCTCATATTTTATACAATTTTTATTATTTTTTAATTCTCATTGCAGGGAATTGTGTACAATTTTGTTTGTCAAATTTTCTGAAAATAACTTGTTTTTATATTAAGAACTCTGCAAATTATAAGCAAAAAACTTGGTAAAATTTGGGACTGTTTTTATAAAACCCTGAATTTCTCTTCGAGTATACATGCTATCTTCATACAAATGAACCCAAATTATTACAATAAGCCACTTAATCATAATATACAGTTTGAATGCTTTTGCAATATTAGTTTTTACAGGGTTATCCAAAATATATTCGTTTTTCTTGAATTTGTTGACGGCCCCTTATGGGGTTTCGGGAAAAAATCTTCGGGGAAATATGTGACGTCTGATATGTTGTTTACACTCTTGAAGTTTGAGGATAATTCCTCATGTATCTTTCCAGATATTTAACAAAACGTCTAAAATCGCAAGTGACCGGTCCTCATTGGAAATATAGTGTATATATATATATATATATATATATATATATACACCGATTTGGATGTGACTGAGTATGTGTACAGGATATACAAAGGTCTCGGCCAAGTTCGTTGGCCAGCTTCATCCGACGTCTTGTTTCAAAATAGCAGCCAGTTAAATTTTTCTAGATTTTTAAAAAATCAAAATGTTGTATAAGAAAAATTATGAATTAAAAAAAATTATTTTCATTAAGTGTTAGATTGTGATACGAGGATTCCGGAGCATTTTTTTTGTTTTGGCTTTATCTTAAAAAATGGCTGAGATATGTCAGTTTGAAATTCTAGGTTGGCCGATATTTTGAAACAATCTGATTTTTGTTATGTTGTAACTCTCATGCTGATATTGTCATTCATATTCAGTATTAACAAAAACTGTAATTGAATCTTCTATAATCGGGTTCCAACAATTCTAGTTCAGAGTGTTTGAGTAAAATGAGTTGAATTTTTAAAACCAACGAATATGGAATGCCTACCGGTTACAGACCGGGAGGACTTTCTTTATCTGCAGAGAGTGGAAAAACATCTATGGAGAACTATTAAATTCTAAAAAATGAATAAGACTCATTCTTTACTAACGTACAAATTTCAAGTCAAAATTTGTTTTTTGCAAAAATTTTACAATTTGACGAGTTTAAGATTTGTTTTGTAGGGCTTACCAAGCATGTAAGTGCAACGGTCACGTGATTAGATACCTAATTCATTAAATATTTAAAATTTCGCACACAACGGTGAGAGCGGAGTGAGAAAAGGACTAATCCTATGCTCATATTGCATGAAAAATCTATTTTAACTAAAATTATTCGGTATAATATGGTACTTAGTTTTGGGAAATTAAAGTAAAAATATTACACAGAACAGATATTAATTAAGATTAATGCATTGCGAACCAATCATATTTTTGCAAGATAAAAACAAATAAACATGTTCTCAACTAGAAATTTTATTATAGCATTTCAAATAAATGCAAAAAATATGTATATACAGTGTCTCACATAAGTGATGGGACACTTGTGCTTTACAAAAGGAAACTAATCAAATAAATTAAAAAAACATGTACACATTTTTTTTGTGGGTGTGTTTCATACTTAAATTTAGTAAAGATTATTACATAACATACATTTTGTCAAAATATTAAAATATTAATTTAATAAAAATACAAATGTTTAGAACGGAGCAAAAAATAGCTCACATAAGTGATGGGACACCATTATATATGCAACAAAAATCGCCTGAAATAAGCAATAAAAATATTTTTTGGGGTTTTATTTTTACTTAAAAGCAATTGGCAATAATTTATAAAATCGTCTGCAGTATTTCTCTCCAGTTTGTTTTGGAATTTTTGTGTTTTTTAGCTCTGTGTAGTCATGAATGCTAAACGAAAAGAAACTTCGCCTGAAATTCGAAAATTAGTTATTAATTTGCATATTGAACGTGGAAAATCTATTAGAAAAACTGCTGAAACAGTTAACTTGAGTCGTTCAACAGTTTTCAATATCATTAAACGATATAAAAAGAATCATATGATTCAGGATAAAAGAAGACCTGGCTGACCATCAAAGCTATCCAATGGAATAAAGCGAATTATCGTTCGAAATATTAAAAAAAATCCAAGAATTAGTGCTTCAAAAGTTGCTGCTGATTTACAAGCATTATATGGAATAATTGTTAATCCTGAAACTATTAGAAGGGTAATTCGATCTGCTGGATATCACGGTAGAGTAGCCAGGAAAAAATTCTTCGTAAGTGAAAAGAATAGAAAACTCAGACTAGCTTTCGCAAAATCCAACATAAATAAGAATTCTGATTACTGGAATAAAGTTATATTTGCTGATGAGAGTAAATTTAATATATTTGGTTCTGACGGTAGAATCTTGGTGTGGAGAAAACCCAGGGAAGAACTTCGCAAACAGAACTTGGTACCAACAGTAAAACATGGTGGAGGAGGAGTTATGGTATGGGGGTGTATGTCGTCCGCTGGAGTTGGTAATTTTGTTTTTATTGACAGTATAATGGATCAGTACAAGTATATTGATATTTTAAAGCAAAATTTGAAATCTTCAGCACGAAAATTGAACCTTCATAACGATTTTAAATTCTACCAGGACAATGACCCCAAGCACACTGCTCTGAACGTTAGACTCTGGCTGCTATATAACTGTCCTGAAATAATAAAAACACCACCACAATCTCCAGACTTAAATCCCATAGAGAATATTTGGCAAGAATTGGAATCAAGAATTCGCAAACACACCATTTCTTCAAAACAACAACTAAAATCGGTGCTTCAAGAAGAATGGGGTAAAATCACTCCAGAAATCACAAAAAAAATAGTCGAATCCATCCCAAAAAGATTAAATCATGTTTTAAAAGTAAAAGGAAATCCAACAAAATATTAAAACCTTTTAAAAAGTAAAATTTGTGGATAAATATTTGATGGAAAAGTAAGTGTCCCATCACTTATGTGAGCCATTTTTTGCTCCGTTCTGAACAATTGTATTTTTACTAAATTAATATTTTAATATTTTGACAAAATGTATGTTATGTAATAATTGTTACTAACTTTAAATATGAAACACACCCAAAAAATTTTTGCACATGTTTGTTTATTTATTTTATTGCAGTTTCTTTTTATAAAGCACAAGTGTCCCATCACTTTTGTGAGACACTGTATATATAAATTGCATGCTTTTAAATAAATATTTGGTGACGATTACATTTATTTGAGATGCATTAATCTCACACTCTAGTATAAGGAATAAACACGTTAGTGAGATCCAGCGGAGTAATACTTTTGTACATACAGCTCGCATACTTTTTAGATGATTTCGGGGTTGTTTTTTAATGTTTAAAATGTGAACATTATGTTTTATTATGATCTGTCTGATAATTTTGCTTTTGGGTTCTAATTCTGCGTCATGTTTTCCCTGATAGAAGGCTTTTTGTAAATTTTATAGTGGTATTGCTTCCCATGCCTCTTTAAAAACTTTCTATCATACGTGGTGGTTTTGGGCTTTGAAAAAGCATTTTTCAGCAGCCTAAATGCAAATATGTTGAAAGGTATAAATGCAATACCTGTGTGAGTTTTTTTTTTTTTTTCAACGAACACAGCGGTAGTTTTTGAAGTATGAACGGTATTTTTGCTTTGGTGCAGTTTCACTCTTTGAAAGTCGTTGAAATAAAAAAGAAAAAGTTAAAAAAATCAGCAAATATCGTACCAAACACATTCTCTTAATAGTATGATGAATTAATTGTAACATTTTTGTCCAATTTTCTTTTATTTTTATTTTCCCACTGTAAGAAAAATTTGCGACAGTCATACATTAATCCTTACCTGAAATTTCATTTTCATCTTTGAAATGGGGTCTTTTTTTCATGGGTTTTTTCCATTTAGAGTCTTTTTACGGTGCATAAGTACTGATTTTCGGGATAATCCTTTCCGAATAATAGTGAAGTTTTTTTGCACTTAGAAATTCTTATACTATACGCTTTACAATCTTTTAAAACTTCCGAATAAGAATATTTCTCTACGGAAAACAAAATAAAAGAACGTATCCTCTGTTTTACAGCTTGTTTGCATGCGCCATCTTGAAAGAAGAATAAATTTAAGTGTCAGACGATAATATGAATTACAAGTCATAAGTTGTTGCCAAAATTTTTTCCTCCGAAATAACTCCATTTTTTAAATCATTTATCAAACTCGTCTAAAAAATGTGCGAACAGCTTCTGTGTAACCAAATAATGCCCATTAGGTTGCTGTGTCAGTAACATGACTTTTAAAACCAAAATCCGTAATGTTACACTAACATCAGTTCACTTACCGTAAAAACATAAAAGATGACAAAGAAATGAAAATTGTAACAAAAAGGAAATAAAAAAAAACAGACTCCATTTTAAAGACATATTTTATAAATAACAGCTGGTGAGTAGTAGTTTGTACCAGTCGAGTGTGCCAGATGTCTCTGAGGAAACATGCAGTATTAAAACATACGGTTTGATGTACTGAAAAACACTCTTTCCGCTGGGTGCGCCGTTTAAGTTTTATGAGAGGATTGAGAACAAAAGTGTAGATCACATACACAGTGTGACCATAATTAAAGTGCAAGTGTTTGATGGGATATGCAAGCTAAACTATTTGAAATATTTTTTTTAATATTTGGTATTTATACTGTTTAGACCATGCAGAAATAAGTTTTGCAATATATTTTTAATTAAATTTTCCAATGTATATCACTAAAAAATAAAAAATAAAAAAAAAAAGAAGAAGAAGAAAGTAAAATACAGAATTTCCTACCAGCTAACATTTAAAACTTTTTTATCGCAAACTTCACATTATTCGTAGCTTAATGCCTTAGGAACAGTCAGACTTTTGCACTCTGAGGACATTTTTTGATCCGAAATTCAGTTGATTCTGCCATGTTTAATTTGAAAAGTAGTAAAGCCTAAAGTTTTCTATCATTATACAAAAAATTAAATAAAATAAAAAAAATAATTAAAAAAAAATAACTCGTTGCATATTCTGAATTTGCATGTTAGTGAAGAATTACCCATTGCGTGTCAACTGTGATGCATTTCGTACATTAAAAATTATTTGAAACGATATATAGTTCCTTTTTCTTTGTGTTGGTGGAGAGAATAAAAAATATAGTTGATAAATGCAACCATCATTAACCCTTTAACGTTCATTGGTTTCCCCACGAAACCATAAAACTTTAATTACGAAACTCAGCAATGACAGCAGAATTTTAATAGAAATGTTTTTCGTTTATTATATATGTGAAATATCGCTTTTTTATTATATAAAAATAAATTTGTTCATAATTTCCGGTGTCAATCATTTATTTCAACATCTTAACAATTGAAGTGCTTTATCCGTTAAAGGGTTAAAGACACTGGAAGAAGGAAAAATGAAAATAAAACCGTTATAAACGTTTCAGATTTAAAATCGATTTATATTTCAATGTTAAATTTCAGGGGAAAAAAATCAACATTTTCATGATAAGCTTAGAATTTCAATTTACTTATGGTTTACAAAAGCAGGCAACAAACTCAATTACATAACAGCAACAGCAACAACATCCACAACAATAATAACAAGTTGGAAATTGCACGTTAAATGTGACATATGAAGTGCGTTCGTTTTTAACTAGTTTCACAATGTAAAAGAATCATCCTTATTAGGTGCGTTCGTAATTATATAAATACGTAGCACCTATAGTCGTCGCTTGGTCCGTCCGTCTGTCCGTCCGTCTGTCTGTCTGTCTGTCTGTCCGTCTGTCTGTCCGTCCGTCTGTCTGTCTGTCTGTCCGCATATAACAACGCAAAAACCACCCAACCAAATGGTTTGCAATTTAAAATATATTATCTTTGCAGAATTTTGTCGAGACATTTCAAATTTTATTAAAATCGAATCAAAACTTTAGGAAATATTAATAAAAATATTTATTAAGAAATTTTATTTTTTTTAAAATCGGTGCTTTTTTGTTATAGGAGCTTCCGAAGTTTAATCGTCAAGCGAGCGAGATACTTATTTTAATACAGAAATTAATCTGCAGACGATATAATTCATTTCACAGAATTAAAAATCATCAAGATCTGAATATTTATATAACTAGCTGATACATATATATCTGAATATTTATATAACTAGTTAAGATATTTGTATGAACAGTGTCATAAAATATATACTTAACTAGCTGTTTAACCCGTTCTACGCACGGGATATCATGAATTTAATTCTAAAACGTGTTTGACGTACAATTTCCAACTTGTTATTTCAGGGAAATGAATTATATCGTCTGCTAGGAGCGAAATGAGCATGCTTTTTTTTTATTATTACGTATGCCACGTTTACAAATACGATTTTTTTTCTACACCAGACAGCGCTGCAAAATTCACCATGGAGATCTTGCTTTGCAAATGATTACCTCCATGGTTTAATATTTTTATGACTCATAATGAACAATTCTCCTGTGTTTATTTACTCTAATGGTTTGAAATATTCGGCTGTTAACGTAATTTCAACGGAAGTTATCTCAGAATCTATACATTTTTTAATGTAACTCATCTCTCAGGCAAGCAATTTTTTTCAACGATCTTTCTAAAGCTGTAACTTTTATGCAATTTTATTCGAAAAAATAATTTTGAATAAAAATGGCCGCCTGGCATATGAAAAAAGAAGTGGTTTGTCTGTATTAGTTTTCCTCAGTCACACGACTTGCGCTTTTATTATATAGATTACGTACGATAGGATTTAATAGAATAAAGAAAACTTTTATTAATATATTTTTATATTTTGATTCGATATTCCTAAAATTTTAAATGACTCGACAAAATTCTGCAACGATACTATTTATTAAATGTCAAACCATTCGGGGTAGTTTTTGCGCTGTTATATGCGGACGGGCGGACAGACGGAGGAACCAGACGACGACTAAAGGTGGTACGTATTTGTATAATTACGAACGCACTTAATACGAGAAACAATAATAATTATAATAATATCTGCTGCATAAAATTAGTAAAAAAAGTTAATGTTCGCTTATAAAAATAGATAATTGCAATAAATATTTTTTTTATATAATTTCAGTAAAAATTTTAGATAATTGAAAGTTTCGGAATGTTTTCAGCAGTTTGTAGTAATGTTATAAGCTTAATAAAATTGATAAGGTAAAGCCAAGGGAGATGGCGCAGTCGGAGAGATTGCGCAGAAAGAGGATAGGAGGGAAGGAGTAGAGTCCTCGCGCAGCGACTCCAGATAGTTGTACAACAGCAGTGGTGGAGTGTCTACTTGAATGTGCACGTTGATTGTTTCGAGTGTCTAGGATAAAGCATTGCTCTTTTGTTTTGTTTTCCCAAATTAAGTGCTTGAATTTTCATAACTATTCGTCAGAATTTCTATATAATGTTAGTATTACAAAATATTTTAATCTTAAACGATTTATCATAAGCTACTAACCTAAACTAACGGTTTGTTTTAGAAGCGTCCATGCTTAAATAAAAGGCCGCACAATCTATCCTACTGAAATTGGAGAGTTTGCGCATCTGCTACTTAGGAGAGATGGCGCATTGTTCACATTTGTTTCCATGCTAGGTGAGATTACGCAGCTTATTGGTAAATTTGCATAAATTGCAAATTACATGTCAAACATATGAATGAAGCAATTTTGAAATAATTTTTTAAAAACACATAATTATCGAAACTAAATTTGGAAATAAATTAATTTTCTAAAAAATACTGGGCAATGAGGATGAGTGCACTGAATGTCCAGGAGACACCATCGTCTAGTGACTGGATTCAATGTATACTTAGTGTGGTAGCACGAAAGCTGCACCATTTACGAAAATAAGTGCATCGATTGTGGACGAGACAAACAAGAAGAAAACTTTGAAACTGTGGAAATGAAAATGGATTAATTTTAAGTTAAACATGTTATCAAGTAGCTCAATGTTATTTTGTAATCTTATCTGGGCTTGTTTTTTTCTGGTCCTTTGATTTTTTTTCTTAAATAAAAAAAATAATTTTTCTTAAAATTCTCGCCTTTTCCCGATTCTTCAATCATTAGGTTGAAATATTCACTACTAATACAATAACATTTATTCACAAAAACATTACAACAATGTCATTTAAGTGCACATATTACTGTTAGCAATTTAACTGTAGGTATTATTAATAACAATCTTTGCTACCCTTGTGCGCAATCACAGCAACTCTGTAAAGACAGATTGCGCAAAATAGCTTTCTTGGTTTTATTATAACTGTTCTATTAAATTACAGAATAATAACAAAATAGCAATGGAATTACATAAAAAAACAAATGAAGTCAAAATTATTCATGGATAGTTTAGCAAAAAATTAATATTTAGATATTTTTTATGATTTTGTGCAATTGTGCGCAGACACTCCTAGCTTTACCTTATACTAAAGTGAATTTATAGCTTAAGTAAATACTTATACTTGAAAATTTCAAAATTTTAAATAATAGTAACGAATAAATATCTAAAAGAAATTGCTGTTTTCTGTTTGAAATAAACCACCACTCATTTTTAAAAACCTTACGTAGAATAAAAGGAAAAAGATATGAAAAAGTCAATGAGTTTGAACTTTGCTTTGTATTTATAACCACTGCAGTAATTCAAAACAAACTAGAGTTTAAAATATTTTTCTCTTAGTGAAAAGTAATTTTGAAATGAAATGCAAATCTTAATATTTAAACTTTCTTTGTGCCAAAGTAACAAAAACTTTCCGCTCAGTTTCAAAAAGTAAATATAAATAAATAAATGTTAATATTTGTTTCTTTAAAATCAAGACCATGGCCTCCACTTCTGAAAAGGTTAATAAAGCGAAAAACAAAATTTCAAAATATTTCAAGCGTACGGAGATCTTAAAACTGTTAAAGCAGAACAAATTTATTTAATTTTTAGCTTTCCTTGAAACAGAAATCAAATTTATTTTCATTTCTTCAAAGTGCAAGAAAAACTAAGCATTTCGTTTTTTTTATTTACGTAGTGTTTGTTACTTCTTATTACAAACAAATAAACTGCTTTTTTCAAAAAGCAAACATTTAATTTAACAAGAAAGAATTGAAAAGTTTGTATTATTACATACACATCTACAATCACATATTCTTAAAATTTCCATCTTGGTTTTAATCTAAATATATGTTGTAACAATTTTTCCGGATATCTTAAAATATACCGAACATTTTTAAATTCCGTAAGCAGCAACGGCTACTGAAGTTATTCTTCCAGTAAATTGATGTGTGAAGTCGGTAATATCTAGTATATTGCGTTTCCTTTTTAACACTTTCCAACATAGTTGAAAAGTGTTTATGAATTCGGTTTGTTTGTCTTTAGGTCGTCTGCCTGACCGTGCTCTAACTCCCAAAAACATACTCAGATTTTTTTATTACGTTATTGGGGTTTAGAATGTTCGGTATTGAAAATGAAGTGTGTAGAATTTATAGTTCATTTACAGGGACACACAAAAGAATTCCGTTACATTAAAGTCTATGGAGAAAAATCATTGTCGGTGCATTTTATTGATGTTGCGATATTTCAAGCACAATGAGAATTATATACATGATTGAGATGGACTACAAAATGTTTTCTGAAGGGAATAGAATGAGTAGCATTTATAGTTCGTTTACAGAGAAGCACAAAAGGATTCCATTTCATTATGATATACGAGGAAAAATCATTTGCGGAGCATTTTATTGATATTACGTTATTTCAAGCACAATGAGAATGATATACATGATTGAGATGGACTACAAAATGTTTTCTGAGGACAATAGAATAAGTAGCATTTATAGTTCGTTTACAGAGACGCACAAAAGGATTAAATTTCCATTATGATATACGGGAGAAAATAGTTTTTGGTGCATTTTATTGATGTTACGATATTTCAAGCACAATGAGAATGATATACATGATTGAGATGAACTACAAAATGTTTTCTGAAGACAATAGAATAAGTAGCATTTATAGTTCGTTTACAGGGACGCACAAAAGGATTCCATTTCCATTATGATATACGGGGGAAAATAGTTTTTGGTGCATTTTATTAATGTTACGATATTTCAAGCACAATGAGAATAATATACATGATTGAGATGAACTACAAAATATTTTCTGAGGACAATAAAATAAGTAGCATTTATAGTTCGGTTACAGGGACGCACAAAAGGATTTTATTCCATTATGATATACGGGGAAAAATCGTTTTTGGTGCATTTCATTGATGTTACGATATTTCAAGCACAATGAGAATGATATACATGATTGAGACGGACTACAAAATGTTTTCTGAGGAGAATAGAATAAGTAGCACTTATAGTTTGTTTACAGGGACGCACAAAAGGATTCCATTCCATTATGATATATGGAGGAAAATCGTTTTCGATGCACGTTATTGATGTTGCGATATTTCAAGCACAATGAGAATGCTATACATGATTGAGATGGACTACAAAATGTTTTCTGAGGAGAATAGAGTAAATAGCATTTATAGTTCGTTTACAGGGACGCACAAAAGAATTCCATTCCATTATGATATATGGGGAAAAATCGTTTGCGGTGCATTTTAATGATGTCATAATACTTCAAAAATAACGGAATAACTAGAGTGCACTGCATGTTTTTTACAGATTATGGAATGCATAGCATAGATTGTTCATTTACAGAGACACACAAAAGAATTCGGGTAAAGGACAGGCTAAGATCGATAATTGCTGGAAGTACGTTTTCCTCTGCGGTATGCATTTTTAAACTGATCTAATTTTGAGTGTATGAGGTGGTGTGTATATATATATTCTATAGTTCGTTTACAGGGACGCACAAAAGAATTCCATTCCATTATGTTATATGGGGAAAAATCGTTTGCGGTGCATTTTAATGATGTCATAATACTTCAAAAATAACGGAATAACTAGAGTGCACTGCATGTTTTTTACAGATTATGGAATGCATAGCATAGATTGTTCATTTACAGAGACACACAAAAGAATTCGGGTAAAGGACAGGCTAAGATCGATAATTGCTGGAAGTACGTTTTCCTCTGCGGTATGCAATTTTAAACTGATCTAATTTTGAGTGTATGAGGTGGTGTGTATATATATATTCTAATAATCGCATACAGGGCTGCACGAAAGACACAACATACGTTACCGGATATGGATTGTAGTTGCTGAAATTGGATTTTTACTGAGTTATATACTTTTTAAGTGGCTTATTTAGAAATCTCATTTCATTCTAGATAAAAATAAATTTCTTAATAATAGCCTGTAGGTGTTGGAAAGTGTTTCAGAATCTATGCCAGATGCACGATTTTTCGTTCTTGTTTAGATTTACGTTAGAATGAAATTGTTTTGAATGCATTTAACTATATATATATATACAAGGTGTCCGAAAAGTCTGGAAACGGTCGAATAACTCGAGAAATATCCATCGGATTGAAAAACAGAAAAATGCGTGTTCCACATTTTTGAAAAATGGCAACTTTGATATCTCTAAATAGATGCTTCAAAACTATTGAACATGTATTTTTCCGTTTATCAATCCGATGTATATTTATCGAGTTATTCGACCGTTTCCAGACTTTTCAAAGGAAACTTTTCTCACTGCATTTTGCTCGATTACAGTGCCATCTACGATTTTCAGAAGAAAATGTTAAATACAAAAGTTACGTATTTTTCCCGTAGAATCCGAATCTGCAATAAAAAAGGGGGTTACTATTTAAGATTTCAAAGTTGCTCCACCTTTCCCCCCAGGGGGCAAATTTGGAGGGGGCAACTTTGTTATCCCTAAATCGATTTTTCAAAAATATTGAGCATGCATTTTTTCGTTTTTCAATCTGATATATATTTCTCGTGTTATTCGGCCGTTTCCAGACTTTTCGGATACCCTGTATATATATATATGGTTGAGTGGGTAGACGTTGGATTGAGGAGGTGTGTGGCGGCGTTGTATGGAAAAATACGCATGGTTAATTTATATTATTAAACAAAAAAAAAATGGGGGCATTTTGATTTACACAATTGTTTGATCGTACACATTTTATAATGGACTGCGATGTGTTATTTTTATATGCATATTAACTTAGTTAGATTTAGTTATTCATTATTTAATTATTTTAAATGAATTTATATTCATTATTATTAAGAATGTATTTGATCCAATGATTTGGATTAATACATTTGGTGAACAATATCATATTTACTTCTGAGATAATGTTTACTTTTATACAGTGTTAATATAATATGTTTTAATTTTATTAAGTATTTTTATTTAATTTAACTTTGTTTGAAGCCACATTATTTGTGACTAATTCATTTCAATATTTAATCAATATTAATTTTAAATTCTTTGATTCTTAATTCAAATCTTTAGTATTTTAATTGATGTTGCAATTTTAGTACAGTTATTTAATCGTTGTTGTCATTTAATGGTACATTTTTAATGTTGCATTAATTATTAATTTTTCCATATTACTACTTATTTATAACATAGTATTATTAATTGATACATCCATTACTTAGATATTATTCAACATTCTATTTATTAATTAATTTCATTTATTTATTATTTAACTTATGGCTATCATTAAGATAGTAATTTGGTTTAATTATTAAACACTAATTTTCATCCATTACTTTATATTTACTTTTACCACTAGAGGGCAGCACTATTTTAAGTTGTTTTTTATTATTAATTTTTCCATCTTAATACTTATTTATAACATAGAATTATTCATTAATACATCCTTTAATGTAATTCAATTTTCTATTTATTAATTAATTTCATTAATTTATTATTTAACTAATTGGTATCAATTAAGATAGTAATTTGGTTGATTTATGTAACATTTATTTCCATACAATTCCTTCGATTCAAATTATATTCACTTTTACTAATAGATGGCAGCACTAATGTTCCTGTTTATTTTATAATGCATTATATTTTAACATTATTTCTGGCATCACTGCAAAGCAATTTATATTTCTAAGCAATTTATATTTCTAAAATTGGCAACATGTTATGATTTTTTATGCAATTCATTCCCCAGTCATGTTGGAGTTTTCATGATGGTTCATGAACTGCAAGGTATCTTATTTTTATCTCTTTTCATCTTTATGGATTTTATACTTAATGTCTCTATTAAATGTTCTCTCTGTAATTTATAAGTATGGCTTCTTTCCTTTTTTATATTGTATTTTATTTTTTATTTTATCACTGATTTGAATCATTGTATTTGAGATGTACTCCCAATATCATATTTTTTAGCAATATATGGCTAATGTGATGATGAAACATCTCATTTCATTTTATTTGTGGTATTTAGGCAATTGGGACTTGATAATTCTGTCTAAATTCCACAAATTTCATTTCATTTAATTCATTTAATTCCATATATTCAAATTTTTATTTAATTTCTTATTCTTTCAATGTTTTTGATTCCATATTCAGTGTGTTGGGGAATCTTTTATTGTCAACCAATTATTTCATACTTAATTAAATAAATGTTTAAGTTGGTGTTATGATAATGTTTCATTTATGGTTATATATATATATATATATATATATATATATATATATATATATATATATATATATATATATATATATATATATATATATATATATAACCCACGTAGCATGCAAGCTTACAATAACGTTGTATCAAACATTTTTAAGGTCAATATAAGTATAAAAGTATAAATAGTTTTTTTTTTTTTCTTTAAAGATTCTTTTATGAAGTTCAATATTTATCTTAAAAATCAACCCTAATTTCATAACTGCAATTCATGCTGTTCCAAGGAATGTTCGTTTCAATACGTTAATTTGGCATGGGCCCCCAGAGTTGCCAAGTCTCCGGCTTTTTTCATACCAGTAATTTCTCAGAGAAAATGTTGTTCTTTTATAACGCAGAATGCTCCGATTAAATAAAGCAACATTTTCTGTAATAAAATACTGGTTTCCAAAAAGCCGGACACTTGGCAGCTCTGGGCCCCGATAATTGGAAGTTCGCCGCTTTGATTTACGCTTGGTAGAAAGCGCGAACTAATGAATTTATTTTTAAAATTACATTTTTGCTCTGTTTCTTTTTAAAATATAGTAACAGGAAAGAAAAAAAACACTATTTGAACTATATCTATTAGGATTCCTAAATTGTTTTCTCAACGTATAATCATAATTTAAATAATATTAAACAAATAATTGATAAAAACAATTTTTAAATATACATTGAACTTTTTTATTTCTTATTAATATTTTATTTACTACTTTTCAGTGTTTAAAATATTTCATTGTTGCAGTTTCACAGCCAGTTGGTATGTTTTAGCAAGCGTGGTTTGGTGCATAATTAACTCCGATGTTGCTGTAACTCGCATACAGTCGTAATGCTAAAGAATATTTGGCAATTTTTCACCTGCGTTCGTCTAACGTAAAAATTCCTAAAAATTAACTTAACAATTTATAATTAAGTTGTAAAAATATTAAAATAAATAAAAAAAATATTGTCATCGGAAACCACCGGCGTACAAAATTTTATAATTCTACCATACCAGGAAATTACTTAAAAATTAATTACGAAATTTCCCCTTTACATACATGAACCAAGTTAAGTTAAACAAAAATAAAAATCGCACGTCAAGCATAGATTATATAACACTTTCCAACACTTCTAAAATACTTTTAGAAATATTTATCGTAAAATAAGGTCTAATCTCTGATGTCTAAGTGAACAATTTGGAAAACATACAACACATTTAAAAATCCAATTTCAGGAATTACCATCAATATTCGGAATAAAATCCGAATTCTTTTGTGCTGCCTGTATGTGATCTATAGATTTGTATATATACTACATAGAATGCTAAAATTTTGTCAGTTGAAAATTCACCTTCAGTAATTTCCTTCAATAAACGCAAATGTACTCCAGATGTTTTGTGTTGCCCTATATATGATCTATAGAATTTATACAGAAAAAACATTACTCAAATTTAGAAACGCGCATCGCAACTTAAAATGCACTTCCAGCAATTATTATTCACAGACAGTACTTTAATTAAATACTCTTGTGTGTCCCTGTAACTGAACGATGAATGCTATACCACAATATTCTATAGTAGGCTTTTTGTAATGCACCTCAGAAATATATATATATAAATTTCAATATTTTTGAAATAGTGAAACATTATTAAAAAAGTCGCAAACGATTTTTCCCCATATACCGTAATTTAACGGAATTCTTTTGAGTGTCCCTGTAAAGGAACCACAAGTGCTATTCACACGATATTCTATAGTAAGCCTCTTGTAGTGTACCTCAGTGATATATATAAATTTCAATAAGTATTAAATAGTTTAACATTATTAAATTTAACCGCAAATGCTTTTCACCATCAACCGTGATGTAACGGAATTCTTTTGAGTGCCCCTGTAAAGGAACTATAACCGTTACACACTTCATTTTCAATACCAAACATGCCATAGTAAACTTCAATAACATATATAAATTGCATGACGATCTGACAATATTTACGCACGTTAGAGAACGAAGAGACAGATAGACTGACAGACGACTGGACAAACAGAATTAATAAACACTTTTCAACTATGTTGGAAAGTGTCAATAAAAGAATGCGGCATGGGAATAATAAAGTTCTGTCAAGGCTTTGTGCTACCTAGAAAGTTTTTAAATATCGTACACAGAATATTCTACCATCGAATAGATAATAAATTTTGCATTTAAGAGCATTGTTTAATATGCAATATATGTCAGAGTAGAGGTAATTACTAAACCTTTGTTACGTGTTGGAGTAATTTAATGGGTGTAGAATGCCAAAAGACCCAGTATTGCATGAAACCCCTAAAGCAGCTTTAATCGAATAAACCCGTGAAGGAGCATTCGATTCAACAGATGTTAATTAATGTCCTAACATGCATGAAGAGACGACAGTGTGATGACTGCCATTAACGGTGTAGCTCTCAAACATATATGGGACTAACTTTGTATAGTTACAATAAAATATACACTGTTACAACTAGACAATTTAGCTAAGATAAAACTAAAAATGTTTAAATAATCTATAAGTATGTCAATTAATGGAAGGAAAATATTTGATATAAGGAACAAAATTCATATTCTATCTGCAAATTTGAATATACAAAATATGAACACGTGAAATTGTAAATGCAAAAATAAGAAACTACGAATATCTAATGGATTCTTCAGAAAAGCTTCATAAGCATAATTCATAGCAAAAATATGTTATTTCGTCGAATATTGTCGGCATTAGGCCTAAAAAGAACAATATTCAACTCCTTATAACATACCGAAAAAACTCAAGAAAGTTGGGAAAAAAATATCCAAAAAATAAATTATAATACATCTGTAATAGATAAAAATCTTAAAACATAATAGACACAACTCACCAGGAAATGAAACGTGTTAATGATGAAGTAAATACTAAATTGTGCACCATGTGCCAGGCAAAACCTCTAGGTAATTCTGAAGCAAGGCAGTCATAGAAGATGAATAAAAAAAGGGAGGTTAGTGCTGCCATCTAGCTTAAATAAACAAAAAGGGGAAAGCTAGTGTGTCCATCTAGCTTTAAAATGAAGAGCGATAGGTAAAAGTAAAACACACAATGAAGTTATTACTGTAAATCTAGATATAAATAAAGCTATATGAAGGTTAAAGGGGGATAATATGGTAATAAACAATGTTTAATATATGAAAGTAAGTAGTAAATATTAAATATATATGTATGAATGGTAAATGTAAGTAATATTTAAATATATATTGAACGAATAACGAAGATAATGTTAATTAAAAAGAAATAAAAAGAAAAAATATAGATGAATATGTACAGGATAAATTAATATTAAATAAATATTAATTTAATGGGGTAAAAATATAAACATGTATGAGGTGCCGTTATATAAAATATAGTATGATAAATGATTGCGTTAAATGTATAAAACTCAATTTAAAAACATATATACTTTAAACTTTTTTTATCTGTCCCGACAACAATCCTCCGTCATGGCCTTTCGGTTTTATAAATGTTTCGAATTTTTTTTTATTAAAGTGATTTTTTTTGTAATTTTTTAAGCAATCCACGTTTACACTCCATAATATTGTTTTCGAAATTTTGTAATTTTCATACATATTAAATGTCCAAACTAGTAAGTGTAGATAAAAATTTAATGTTTGATTCAGGAGGAAATAAAAGAAAAATGATAATTATATGACAACGTTGTAAATTTTATATTTTAATAAATTTAGCCTTATAAATTAAATATTATAAATATTTAATACGATTACAGTGATTAAGAAAAATATTTCTGTAACATGAAATACGTACACAGGAATTAAAGTTAGTAAAATTAATTATATAAAATAAAATTCATTACGTTTATCATAAATATTAATGAATGTTAGAGTATTATTAGGTAGAATACTAATATTAACGTCCATAAAATTAATAGTATAATTATTTAAATAGGTAATGCTAAGTTCTAGATTGGAGGGATACGCTACAGGAAAATATAAGGATTTATTATCTTTAGAGAAAAAAAAAATATATATCATCTATATATCAAGAAAGCAAAAAATTATTGATAAAAAACTTTCTTTCATAGTAAAAAACGTTTAAGTCTTATAACATGCTTGAACTAGCTGCGCCTTGTGGGATACCCTGAAACTGAATAAAAATAGCATTATTTTGGTAAATATAGCTATGATAGAGTGAGAAATTAGTTAAAGTTTTGAAGTAATCAATATTAAGATTGTCAGGCAAATGTAATGATGGGAAATATTTTATAAATAATGCATTAATAGTAAAATGTAAATCTGCTACATATAATATAGTAGCTATATATATTATATGTAATACAGATAATGTGTATATATAAATAAATACATAAATATAATTAAAATGAAAACACATGTACAAAGACAATATAAAAAACTGTATATTGAAAATGTATATATATATATATATATATATATATATATATATATATATATATATATACTACCGTATAAACTGCTATAAATTAAAAGCAAAAATCGCTAATTGTGAGGATTAGTGGACGATAGCGTTCACGGTCAACAAAAATCGTAATAAAAGTATTTCACAGACATTATTGTCCCTGTCGTTGAACTTAAGTAGAAATTTAGCCATTTAAATAAATATTACATTTAAATAAATATATTACAACACTACTTTTTTAGAAAATATTTTTTAATTGATTGAGATAATCTAAAATATTGACACATTTAAAAATATATATATAACAGAGATTAAAAATTAAAAACACAAAGTAAATGTGAACTACGTTTAATTAGATAAATATACACTGTTACAACTAAACATAACTAAGAAAAAACTCAAAATGTTTAAATAATCTTTAAATATGATAATTAATTAAAGGAAATAATTGATATAAGGAACAAATTCTATAAGTATTCTATAAGTATAGTATATATATATATAGTGTCGTATAAACTATCATAAATTAAAATCAGATATCGGTGATTCTGAGAATTAGTGGAAGATAAATTTCGAAAATCGTAAAAAAATTACTTCACAGCTATTATTATCACTGTCTTTTACAATGGCTAAATTTCAATGTAAGATGAAATGTAGCATTTAAATAATCAGGTTTAGAATTATTTTGTAAGAAATATTTTGAATTGTTTTAGAAAACCACCCGCATTATTGACACTTAAAGAAAAAAAAAATCATAACACGAGATAAAAGTTAAAAACGCAAAATAAATATGAATTGGGTTTAGTTAGGTATAATTTTAAGTTATTTATTTTAATAATTTTTTAAGCGAAATATTTGTATATTTCTTTCAATCGCGGAAAAGAGTCACGTCAATTAAAATAAAATTACCCCGAGCATAAAAAAATCGAGTTGTTGTAGCAGTGTGGTGGATTATGAATATGGAAGGTTTCTAAATAGTTTATTTTATTTGTTAGAAAATGTTTCTGATATCTGTCGTTTGCATTGGATATGGATTGTTTTATTCAGATGGTGGTTAAAATGATAATAACGAAAAGTATTTTTTAAACCTTTTTTTTTTCTTTTGAGAAAATATTATGCATCCTGCAAATCTCAATTCTGTTGTCAACATCCCTTTTTCTATGAATTTACGAAACGCACAACAATAGAATGATATATCATTCGAAAGGTTTTTGAAACGGGTTCTGACATAGTACTTTCACATTTCGTTAAAACAGATTTTTTAAATTAAAAATTGCTGTTAATTAAAAATTAAATCGGCATCGTTTTCTTAAATAAATTGAAAGGTTGTCCTCCAATTAGTGTTGCCACAAAAATAAAATACTGCATTATATGATTTTGAACAATGATTATAAAAATATAAATAGTATTAAAAAGATAAAGTAAGATTTATACACACCGTTTATTTTATATTTATGGTTAAAAAGCAAAATTTAAATGTTTAGAAGCAAAATACACCAACTATCGATCGAAGCAGTGGTATTTCACGTATAGCATAAAAGGTATGTTTTGTGATGTTAGATTAAATTGTATTTTAAATGCATTCAATTTTTTTTCATGTTTTCAAGAAGTAGATGACGTCATCTCCTAATGCAGTTAAAATACCACTGTCATTTTTTTTCCCTCGCGCAGCCTTTTGCTATCGCTGATCAGGTTTTAATGTAACTTTGATGGAATAAATGACACGATATTCTGGCTTGACTAATGTTGTTTCCAGATACATTTATTCTTAATTTGTCTTTAGAAGTTACAACCATCTAAAAAATATTAGATATTGCTAAAAGTTATTGCGGTGTAGTGCGAAATCCTCGCGCGAATCCATTGGTATCGGTATGATATTTTTAAGGAAAATGAGATAACGTTTAACGTAATATGCTTATAATTTGATGGGGTTGTTAAGATAATAATTAAAAAATAAGAATAAATAATACAAAACAGAATAAGCCCCTTTGAGATAAAGTCCTCGGCTAAATCTTATAAATTTTTACGATTTTTTTCTAATGAGACACTGAATGTTTTACTAATGATCACATGTTTTTTATTTTATTTTATTTTATTTATTTTTTGAGGTAAGTTAACAAATGTTTATCCGTCGAAAAAAACCAGCTTATAATTCTTCCAATTGTCTGATAAATCTTTACTTTATTTCGATTTTATAAAATTAACAACAATTATTTTGCATTATAGGATGAGTGCGCCTGTAATTGACCAGTAAGATACAAATTGTATAAAACAAAAATTAATATATCCATGCATACCAATCAAAACTAACATATTCGTGCATTAATATTTGTATAATGTAGTGTTATATGTCTCACTAATCAATTACTGGTGTATTGATCCCCGTAGATTAACCAACAAAATAGGACAGATAGCAAAATTTAAATTTGTTATATAGCTATACTAGCGCCACTAGGAACAAGCGGGAAAAGTAAAAGCTTCCGAAATTTATCTATTGATATAAAATTTGTTTATGATCTAGGCTTTTAATATCTATTTTTTTTATTCTATTGTATTCTTTCCAAGGCAGACGATTCTCTCTAAATTGAAAGTTGGCGCGCTGTTTAAGTTTTTTTTTATTATTAATTACTAGGGGGCCTACCCCCTGCGAGCTACGCTCGCCAACCCCTGCTCAGACTTCGAGGCCTCTAAAAACATGACAGCGTGCTTTATTTAAAAAATATTGGTAAATCTGTAATTGAGTTGCCGTGCTTTTAACGTTTTAATGGGGCATTTTTTGATTATCATGGCCTCATACACAGCTGTTGCGACAACTGACGACTGTTTTCGGGATTGATAAGTAAAATCAATTACAACTTGAAAAACAGCTTGTATAAAATGGTTAGGTTTAAATTGTGGCTACCTCTCGGACTTTTATAACAACGATCTGTATTCTATTCTTCCTTTGCGTTTAAGGATGAGAAAAATTCCATCTGCTTGTGAATAACATTAAGAACCACGGTATTGAAAAGTACTATGTTATAGACATTTTCAGTAACAGGTTTTAATTTTCTCTCTATTTTAGTGCACCATCATGCATATTTTCATGTTATTTTAAATATGTAAATTATTTATTTTAATTAATATGTATATACGAATTTTCTAATAACTATTTATCATACAAAATTAATTAAATATTTTGTGCATGCATGCCTGCATTTATTCGGCATCAATTGATGAGATATTTAAACAAATTTGCAATCCGCGATAATTTTACATCATGTTATGTCACTTGAATATTGCCCATAAGAAAATCGGGTACTTTTCCAGTATAGGATTCTTTGCTTTTAGGTTTGGCGTAATTCGAGCTTCAAAAAGGGATAGATTCGTTAATATACGTAATATACGTACATTTGTTGCCAAAAGTTATGAAAACAAACCCAATGAACTTTTGCTGCTTTTCTATTATAGGTGTTTTGACGCTTTTTTAAAAAGCTTGGCGGAAAAATGAAGCAAGATATTTTATTCTCCTTCCGTTCAGTTGGGCAATTAATATTTTATATATTCGTTCTAAATATCCGAATTAGTGATTTTATAAATTCGTTTAATTAAATTTTACAAAAAAATAACAAAATGATATCAATAAATAATAATTACTATTAATTCCTCTCCCCCCCCTTTCTTTTGCGTTTACATAAATGACGTCATTTGGACGAATTTATTCAAAATATTTTCAGTTTATAAATTAAATTAAATTCTGACAGACGATTGAATCCTGACGATAGAAATGTGATTTTTTTTTCAAATTTTCCCGAAAAACATAATTTAATTACAATCTTGTCTTCATTATCGATTGAAATAAAATATAAATTCAATTTCAATTTGAAAATGACGAAAAAAAAGAAATCAATAATCCCTATCGGGATCCTTTTCATTTTTTTCCCTTTTTTGTCACAAAAAAATGAGTAATTAGTTGCCATCATTACAGAAATGTCATTAAAATTAGAAAAAAATTAATATCTCGAAAACTAATTCCAATTTCAAAATTCTATTACCAGTTTTGACATCCGCGGATTTTTATGAACAATTGGTATTAATTTCACCATCAAGCGTTTAATATTTTATTAAAAATAGCCCTAGAACATAATCAGTCGTTTAATCAGTCGTTTCATAAAATCGTTTCATAAATTCGTTTCATAAAATCGTTTCACAAATTCGTTTCATTAGGATTTTATATATATAGGGTAGATATGTTTGTGTTATTAAGGAAGTAACAGTTGTTTTCAGAACTTTTTAAAATGTTAAAATATGTCAATCAGAATCCTGTCTGCTTATGAATTAGAATTCGAAACTGTCTTTTTTTTTGTTGTTGTTGCTTTTCCTACAGATAACACAAAAATGTAAGTACTTCACTAATTTTCATTGCCGAATATTATTTGTATTCTTTAGATTACTGCAATATATTAATTTACATAGCACACAATTGTTTTTTAAGCGTTTTATGTGAGGCTATACTTGATTGAAATAATCTGATACGGAATTAAATATTTATGTAGGGTAGATGTACCAGTAATGGACCGCCTTCCAGTAATGGGCCACCTTCAAAGTTTTTCGTTTATAAAACATAACCAATAAAAATTTAGCTTTGTATATATTTTTTCATTACTCCCCCTTCCATGTTTTATAATCTGGGTTATTGTTGACACTCTTAATTAAACCAATCAGGAAGCAGAAAATAATGTTTCACAGTTCCACTGTTTTTCTGTGAAAATCTTAATGAACATGCTAAGAGTTGCTTCACTTAATTATTTTATATCTTTTTTATTTTCTTGAAAAAATTGCATGTTTTTGTTTTAATAGTAATAGGAAGCTGAATATTTCAATCGACATCCAATTAGGAAGCAGAGAATAATGTTTAAGGGCACAGGAAAATGAGGAGCTCATGGGGCTCAAGCTCTCCCCATTTAAATAAAGACAATTTTTTAAGTCACAAAAGTTATTAAAAATCTATTTTCTATCTTAAATGTTTTATTTTTCATCTCTGACAAAACACCTAGTGCATACATTAAAAATAAAATAAAATTATAGTAGCAACGAAACTAGTAAATCTGCAGATCAGGGGGCTCAAATCTCAATTCTACAATTTTATTTAGTATTTAAAAAACATTCAACCCATAATTTATTTATTTTTATGTTTTTTATATAAATTACTAAAAGTAATATATCAAACAGTTTTAGGAAGTTTAAACTATTAAAAATAATAGGAAATAAGATTCCATGCAGTAGTACTCACTTTTTTATAACTACCCCCCCCCCCAACCCCTAATATCTCAATAATTTGATAAATGTAATTCTTTGAAATTTAGTATTTTAAACCTTCTATCTGAAATAATTAAAATATTGATCTTGTGATAGTGACAATTAATATAAACAGTGACTTATTCTCATAAATATTTTATTAATTATTGATATCCTAATTGTTAAATTTATTTGAAAATTACTATTTTATTTCATTAATATGCTTTCTTTAAATTCTAGTTTTAAATACAATCATAATATCAATTAACTATTAACTTTTTGTGGGGTGTCCCATTACTGGACAAGAGAGTGTCCCATTACTGGAACAGAGGGTGTCCATTATTGGAATTTAGGATGTTTTGATATATCTCTGTTATTTACAATTAAATTTTGATTCACATTGGGAAATGTGACTATGAACATGATTAAATATTGTTGGTAGATTAATATAATATTAAAAAAGTGGAATATAATAATTATAACTATTAATTAAAAGTACTTTTTAAAGAAATTCCTTAAGGGTGTCCATTACTGGCACATCTTCCCTAGTTGACATGTGAAAATTAAAATATTCATGATACTTTTGCGTGTAACTCTAAATGTTATGCCGCACCATGGTAAATTTACGTACATTACGATATTAAATTAAAATTCGGTGATGGAAATTATCGAAGACCGTATAATACATAAGTTTAAAAAAAAAGAACTAATTAAAACAACCATAACTGACATTAAAACATCTACATTATAAATGAAATAATTTGTGTGAAAAATATAAAGTCGTATCCATCAACTGTTTCACAGGAGTTATTCAACTAGTAGTTCAAGGAACAAAAAAATAATATAAAACGTTTTCAATTCAAAAACAGTAAAAAATTTTACTTTAAATTGAATGCAAAATTCTTCTTGTGAAAAAAATTCTATTCCTGAGATAAATAGAAAATAAAACTAAGCATAAAGTGACATTATAAATAATACGCTTCATTGCTTGATTATTACTTGATAAATGTATTTTCAAAAAGAAAAAAAAAGAGAGAATTTCAAATAGAATTTACTTGTAAATGTAATTTGTTCTTCAGTCCAAATCACTTTAAGTCAAGTTGCTTTGTTAGTTATATTGTTTTTTAATTAATTCAAATGAAACAGTCAGTTTTTTATTTGAAGACGTCTTAATAAACTCTTAAACATTTATTTTTAAATAAGCTGAAGAACATAACATTGATCAAATAAGAAAATATAAAAAAAGGAATACTTAAACCAGAAATTAGGTGAATTATGAATTGTTGATTTCCAATAAAGAAATTTTTGGTAGTTATGTATTATCCGTGCCAAGAGATTGATCGCCAAAAATGGTTGCCATGTACCGATCTTGTTTATCGCTGCCAATCATGTTTTCAAAACAGTAATATAACATTATCAAATAACATTGTTAGAAATGGTAATTAATATAAAATAAATAAAATGTAATATATGTTTTACAAATTTATAACATTGTTAAAAATAGTAAATAACATTATTTTAGTAAAATTATTAAATGGTAAATAACATAGTAAATAAGAAAGAATAATAAATAATATAAGAAATGGTAAATAATATAGCATATTCTAGAAAGTTAATTTTGTTAACATTTAGTAAATGCATAAAAAGGTTTAAAATGACATTTTGTTTTGCGGCGGAAATAATTATGCAATAGACTTTAACATGACATCAAAAATATTTTTTCTTCTGCTGCTTGCCAACCATTTGATCCATTTGTTTCCATTAATCGTTGCCTTTTTATGCAATTTTGATGAAATATGTATAAAAATGTTGTTTCTTACTGCTAATATTATCTTTTTTATATCTATTTTATTAAATTTGTCAAATAAAATATTTATATTTTACTCATAAATGCAATATCTAAAATAAATTAACTATTTGTTAATGTTACTACGTATAGAAATGACCCCTACTAAAAAAAGGAAATTATTCCCAGGCATGTACCATGTAGCAAGAAAACATATATATATATATATATATAGGTGTTACTATAATTAGTAATATTGGCTCCATGCCTGGCGCAGTTGGCTTACAACTGGCACGGATAATACGTAAGTACCAAATTTTTCAAACATAAAATTAGAAACAAATAAAATTCTATTTCTGATATAGGAGATAAACATATGTTGTCTTTGATTTTGCAAAAATTTCCATGCTTCATTGCTTTCATTTACAGTTTCAGATTTTACAATACACAATCATAGTGAGTTTTAAATATTTTTTCTTAGTCATAGGCAACCAAAATCAAAATTGTGAACACCCGCATAAAAATTCTGTGCTAACAAATAAGGGTATTTTATTTTATGTTGGAATTTTCTCATATCTAAACAATGAAAAAAAAGAAAAGAAACATTTTTTTGGCATATAATATTTTCCCGTATCAATGCAATTTTCTCGTAATAATAGATTTTTATTATACTTTATACATTTAAATAGTACGATTATTACATGTAATATTTTATTAAATTTTATATACGATAAAATACACAGTAAAAATACATCATTTGTTTATATTATAGATGTGTGTTTTCTTAACACAATTAACACAATTAAGAGCCTACATCAGTCACGCGAAAAAACGAGCAAGCTAATGTTAACCCTTAATTGCAAAGTGATGTAAATTTCCATCACTTTTTATTTAACTTTTAATAAATAAATCAACTTCTTCGCCACCACAATATTTATATAGAAACATTAATCCAGTAAATTTCCCGTGAACTATGTTGCTGAACAAAGTTAAAAATCTATCTTAAAATTTCTGGTGTCTAATATTTAATATATGTATAAAAAAAAAACACAAATGTAAAAGAAAAACTCTTGCAAAGAAGGATTAAGTCTATGGGAAAGTTATTCCTCGATTTCTCCCTCGCATTTTAATATTTTTAAATGATTATTTTTGCATAGGATAGCTGAGGTCGATATCTAACGTTGTTAGTTTTTACTTTTTCGATTTTGGTTCCAGTTTTTTTTTAAATAAGGGTAATTTCACTTTCAAAACCGGTTCCAACCGGTTCCAAAATTGAAAATGTCCGCTTATAAAAAAAAACGTAACCAAAATCAAGAAAATAAAAACTAACAACGTTAGAGATCGACCTCAGCTATCCTATGCAAAAAAAAAAATCATTTAAAAATATTAAAATGCGAGCGAGAAATCCCGCAATAATCTTCCCGTAGACTTAACATTAGCTGGAGCGTTTCTTCGCGTGACTAGCGTCGGCTCTTAAACAAGGAAGAAAAATCCAGCATCACGCATACATTATAAAACCCATTCAACACTTCCAGAATACTGTAATGAAATTTCACTATTTTATTACTAACAAAAGATATCTAAAATAAACAATTTAGAAAATGCATTAAAAAGTAGAACAACTTTTTCAGCAACTAGCGCTCATAGTCGATAAGATATTCAATCTATAGCTTTATAGACACTCCACATGGTTTACTAAAACTTAATTCGGCTATAAAACGCACAACACATTTAAAAATTTATTTTCAGCGTTTACCACATAAAGAAGGTAACTTGAAATTTTTTATGCAGCCGTGTATATGATCTATATATTTTTATACACACCACATATTAAACTGAAATTTAATTCAGCTCAGAAATGCATATAATCGAACTAAAATCGCATTTCCAGAAATTACCATCCATAGATCAAAATATATCAAGATTTTTGAGTAGCTATGTATAGGAATTTAAAAATATTCTTCAAACAAATCTATTTATATTAAATATAGTAGTTAAGTTTTAACATGCATAACACAATTAAAAAACACCACTAACAAATTTACGCCCATAGACAGTTATGCTTACGAATTTATTTGCGCAGCATTGTATTTAAGCTATGTAATTTATACACACCACGTAACGTTCGGTTACGGAACCATACATGAGCTATTATAGCTCATGTGTGGTTCCGTAACCGAAACATTTTTGTGTCCCTGTAAATAAACAAAAAACTCGAAATTCTACAATGAACATCTTGTTGCGCATCTCGCACTTCAACAATACACTTCAATTTTTCATTATGTGTCAAATAGTGTAACATCTTTAAAATGAACTGCAAATGATTTTTCCTCATAGACCATACTGTAACAGAATTCTTTTGTGTGTCCTTGTAAACAAATAATAAATGCTATATACTCTATATTCTACAAGAAGAATTTCGTAATGCACCTCAGTATCGTAATGCACGTCATATATGTACAACATTTTCATTATGTTTTAAATAGTGTAACTTTGTTAAAATACACTGTAAACAATTTTTCCCTATCGTTATTAATGTAACGTAGTGCTCTTTTGTGTCCCAGTAACTCTTGTGTATCTTGTGTGCCCCAGTAAACGAACTACAAATGCTGCACATTCGACTTTCAATAGGGAATGTTCTATGGTAGGTAAACTTTAATGTCATATAATAAGCTTACTGTAATCCAAGTATATTTACTCCAGTTGAAGTGCGGACAGACAGACATACAGACGGCTTGACAAACCAAAGTAATAACACTTTTCAACTATGTTGAAATGTGTTAAAACATCTCTAAGCAATTCTAGCCCTAAGACAGTAGTGATGCTTACAAATTTTGTTTGCGCAGTCGAACTATATACGAGCTATAGACTTTATACGCACTATGAAATGTACGTAAATATCGTTAATCTTATAAATGCAAAAATACCTGTTAATGAAATAATAAATGCTATACACTCCATAGTCATAGTACGTCACTTGTAGTTACTTTAACATATCAATATAATAATGCTTTAAATGGCGATACATAAACGCATTTCCAGCGACTATCACTTATTGACAGTACTGTAGCCGTATATTTTTGAGTACCTGTAAATGAAACAATGCGATACACGCCATAGTCTGAAGCTCGCCACTTGTAGTTACTTTAACATACAAATTTCATAATGATTTAAATATTGATACATCTTCCACTGCATAGTTTTTTCCTCACAGGCCATATATAATTATTTTGTGTGCTTGTAAATGGATGATAAATGCTATACACTACATATTCTAGAGAAAGAATGTTGTATTGCATCTTAATAATGCCTATCGTTTCATTATGATTGAAATAGTGTAGCTGCATTGAAATATACTGCTAATTATTTTTCCCCATAGACCACAATGAAGAGGAATTATTTTGTGTGTCCCTATAAACGAACTATAAATGCTACATACACCATTTTCAGTAGGAGGGGGGGGGGGGTATCCTATGGCAAACGTAAACAACAAATATCACGTTGATGGTAATCTAATTATATTTATTGTAGTTAGAGCACGAACAGATAGACAGACAGTCAGATAAGCTGAAGTCATAAACACTTGCCATCTATAATGTGTGCGAAAGAGATAAAAATTAATTTTTAAAAAAATTATGTGCCAAATAATCATCCTCTTTAATAAAAAGGTATGCGTTGCTGACGACTGGGATTTTCGCTCATCGTTGCCTCAGATTCATCTCTGAAAATGAAACATTCGAAGTGACTGAAAAAATTAATTGCTCGAAAAGTATTTGTCAGAAAATGGTTAGACAAACTGCGTTAGAAAGGTAAAAAATTGTATTTTTCTTGATAAATATTTCAAATCCACTGATTTTGCCATTTTTCAAATATTGAATTTCAAAAATTACCCAATTTCACAATGGAGTACCATAGCGAAAACTTCACACGTAAAAAATAATAATAACAGTAATATGTCAGCACGAGTCACAAATTATAGTAACCGTATTATTCTGTTAAAACATAAAAGTGAATTATAATGTCACGAGTGCATGATTTTTATTTAATTCTCGACCAATACTAGATGCGCCATTTCTTTTTAGTTGTGAATAATATAAGTTAATTCACGTTATTAAAAAATGTAGCTATAAAAATATAAATCAATGGAAAACAGTAGGTAATAAATTGTAAACGTAATAATAAACCGTATTTAAAAAAACATAACTTAGTGAAATAAGTATCCGTTTTTATGTTATTTTAGGATATTCCAGGTAAAGGTACAGATTACTTTAAAATACAAGATTAAAGTCACTGATGTATTTCGTTTGATTCAAGGTTCTTTTGGAGAAACCGACCAGCGCAGCGGGCGTAGTCTGCTAGTATACATATAATTTATGTTATCAACGAAAACACAAAACATGCAACTATGACTGAGGTATCATTCAAAATCTTTTTAAACAGGCTTCTGGCATAGTATACTGACATTTCTTTAAAACACAACGTTTAATTAAAAAGTGCAAAAAAGGATAAATTCTCATAAATAAAATTGTAAGGGAAAATAATTGAATGAATTCAGGCACAGTGAATAGCATCGATTTGCCTAAATGACGTCATAGATGACGTGATCATCCAAAGTCATGAAAATAACTGAATTAATTACTTTTAAATTTTTCATATAAGTGGAATAAAACTAAAAAAGGATACGGGCCTTTAATCTCATTTAAGCATGTAGACTTTTGTTAAATTCAAAATTTCGTTATTTAGATGTAGAATAATTAATATATTTCATATAAAATATTTTTTAATATGCCATTGCTCACATAGTAGAAAGAAAGTGAGCAAGGAAAAAAAATCGTTTAATGAATTTTAAGTTATAGAATTGTATCAGAAAATATCATTTATATACTAAAATGAACACTACATATGATACTAAAATAAAATATGCATTACGTATGTATATGTGTTCATATCAATACTTTAATTACAGAAGTTAGAGCACGTGTCCTACTTTCGGAAAAATTACTGGTAATATTTTAGTGTTACATTCCTATACAGTTAGTTACCTCTGCACAAACATCTTCTGGAATATTCTGCTGTAAATGTTACATATATAATCCAACAGAATTAAAAGCTTGGAGCACTAATCTCTCTTCTAAAGGCATCCTTCCTAAGACTTTGACAGAACAAAGAGTTAATTCCGCCTAAGCTTGGTTTAAGGGATTACGAGTCGCTGATTATTAACTTGCTAAAAGTGTAATTAAATGCATAACTTAAGAGAATAATTTTCTTACAGCAATTACTGAAATGAACAAGTCAAACCGAAAAATTCATTAATCATAGCAAACGCGATAGCGTTTGCTATAATATGTTTAAGAAATAGAAAATGCAAACGTTTTTCTGAAATTTCTGGCGAACCAGTTGACATACGACAATGATTTTTTTTTTTGAAAGATAGAACTCGACGAGACGAATAAAATGATAGCACTCAAAAAATTATTGTAGCTTACTGTAGTTAATTATTTAACTTTAAACGAAAAAATGAAGACGAAAAGTTCAACAAACTGTAGCTAAACTTTCACTGGCTGTATTAACTTCGTTTTTGTTTTATTTTTTTCCTCTTGGTAAAACTTAAAATAGGTTTGTTTGTTTTTTATCTTTGTATGTTTGACGGTCGCTGAGAAAATCGAATTTATGTTGTAAAGCTTCGGTTGAACATTGGTGTTTCTTTTCTTTTTTTATCGTAGCAAACGCGCGCGTTTGCACGAAAGTTTAAATAAATATTATTATTATGTATGTAACAGAATTCATTCAAATTAATTCATGTGACAAACATGCTTATTTCTTTTTATTTTCATATTAGCGTAAATGCCCGTTATAGGACAGTAATCGTGGGTAGAAATCGTGGTTTTCACATTATATTTGAAATAATACTCACATACTATTCATCGACAATCAGGAAATATACATATTGGAAAATTATATCACCTAACAGGCTTCTGCTATTCACGTTCAAACTCACTAAGCATTTTATATGCTTATGTAAAAGAATTGTGTTTCATAATTTCATGTAATCCACGTAAAATATGCGGCAAACAATTTTCGGTACTATTATCCCGTCGACCACTTTTTATAACAAAAATCTATCGCCAAACTGTAATGCCAAATAAAAGGGAGAAGGTTGCCATTGGAATATCAAAATAAATAAATAAATAAAATATAAGAATACAATTGTTATTTTAATTAATGAAATAACTAATAAGTCAGTAAAACATAATGAATAATACACGCAAATGTCGAATTAAAAACCACTTGATGACATGACAAACACGTATAATGCTTCTGACATCCAGTAAATGGGACTGCATTTTTGGCGTTTAATCTTTGAGTTGGCGATAGTATTTTGTTATGAAAAGTGGTGGACGGGATGATAGATAAGTACCCAATTTTCAATGTTCATTATTAAGTCGTTCCTGTACAGCTTGTGCTGTATCTTTTATTTTGGTACTTTTCCGTTATACCAACACCATGTCAAAATGTTTGCTAATGCGCCAATTATTTCAACCCTGACCGAGCAGATGTTGTCTACAAATCGTGTTGTCATGGAAACCGTGCCAAACATTTTGATTTGTTATTTATTGAATGTAAAACATTTTTCCGTACTTTTCCGTTTTACAAAAACCATTCTCGCCAAGCGTAATAGTAAGCGCAAAATGAAATTCCCGTGAATCAAAATACTTGAAAAAAAAAACAATGTTGAAACGAAAGTGAGCATTTGAAAATTACAGACTTTTAAGCACTATTTTATTAAAATTAAAACACAAATATATACTTAAAATAAGAAAACAAATAATTGCTATACAATAAAAGGAAAAATCCTGTACCGGTAAATTTAGTGGGTTCTTATTGGCGATAAATGTTTGATGTGGTTGTTGCGATCTTGTGAAAAACCTTCAATCATATCCACATTTACACTGTATCCATATTGTTGCTATAATATCTTTTGGTACTTTTCGGTTAACCAGCTGCAGTATACATACATATATAACCAGTATACATACATATATATATATTTCACTGACTCCCGGCTAGCCGAAAAGTACCTAATTTTTTTGTTTTTCGCTAATATTGTCTGTAGACTCTATTACGGAATATTAGAAAATCTATCATTATTATCATCTAAACTGTCATGGATAATGTGCCATAATCAGGCTGCATATTATTACACATAATTTTCATGTATGGTTTGGTGAAACATTGAACTTTAAATTCTGTTAAAGACTGCATTTTATCTCGAAAAGGTGGACACCATGTTACAAAGTTATGTGGTTTGAAACGATCAGAAAAACAAACTTGGAGCAATGATTATAATCCCGCGATTTTGTTCATGTGAGCCGCCAATATTGACATCCAGTTTGTTGGAGAACCCAGTTTGGTGTTAAATCGGTACATTACGCGTTATATAACCAAACCGAAAAAAAAATCGTAAGGAAGAGATTTGGAAGACCATTGACGAAAACAAAAGTCTCGGTGCCAGATTACGCGCTTTTGCCAGATAAAACTTGATTAGTCGAGAAACTGGAAGTTACGAAGCCGTAGACAAAATTCTTGGCTATAAATGTTTCTATTCATGGGAAGCTGTGCAATACTTAAATACCAGCATGAAAAAAGACCGACGAAGAAAACTGAAAGTCACCATGATTTGGTTTTATTGGCAAAAGAGGATGAACGATCTACTGAAATTTACTGTCGGAATTTTATTGATGATTATTACATGAATCGACATGATAAATTAGAAAACATGTGTTTATACGAATTGGCCACTAGGTACTAATACGAACAAAATAAATCAAAGTCTGTAGAATATTACGAATTAAAAAAGAACAACAGTTGGTTCAGAAAACGTTTGAAACCAGTTGTTTTTAAAACACACTATCATAACACGAAAACGGACGCTGGAATTGAGTTGTACTATCATCATTCTTTGCTGATGTTGTTCAAGCCTTGGCGAAACGAAGAAGACCTATTGGGAGAATTTAAACTCTACCGTGAATCTTTTGAGCACAATGTGAAAAAAATTTCAGAGATGGAAGAATGTCGCGAAACAAAACAACGATTACAAGCTGCAATCGACTTGGCTGAAAAGTTGCAACAAGAAAGTGATTTGCACAACCAGCTTTAAAATATCTAAGAACCAAATGAAGACGTTGATATGATAGCCACAAATTCTGATAACACTGAAACTCACCAGGAAATTGTTATTAATGAAGATAAATTGAACAAAAAAAAATGAATGCTGACCAAAGGAAAATATTCTAATAAATTATAAAGCACATAGAAGAACAAAAGAAAGACCCGTCTATTCCACCCATAAATCTGATTGTACGCGTAGTTGCTGGTAGAGGAAAAAGCTTTCTAATTTAATTACTCAGTCAAAAAGTTCGTTTAATGAGTAATCACAATAATGATGCAGTTGCAGTACTAGCACCAACGAGAATTGCTGCCTTCAGCATTGGAAGAAGTACAATTCACAAGTTTTTCAAATTGCCCGTCCAACATACGAATGAAGCAGAATAATTTAAGCTTGGTTCTGACGATTTGAAATTATTTAAGCAACAATGGAAATCATTGGATTTAGTAATTATCGATGAGTGCAGTATGGTTTCGGATGTACTTTAGCGATGATCAGCTAACGATATGGCGAATGTTGTAAAAACAAGCGAGATTACTGTTTTGGTGGCAAAAACATTATTTTGTTTGGGGATTTATTGCAGCTAGCACCCGTAAAGGCCCAATTTTGATTTCAGGAACTGCCTTTAAACAAAGTGAAACAATTGTTTGGTGGTGTTGGTGCATTCAACTTTTGGCGCGAATTTGAATACAGTGAGCTAACAATGAACATTGTGTTATAAACATAAAAAAATATATATCGCGGCATAGTTTTCTTAAATAACAGTCTCATGCACCAAATAACGATGCAAAATCAAAACTCAATTTTTATAGCATCATCACAGAACTGATCGTTAGTATAATTATCAGAACCTAATATTCTGTCCCATTCAGCGATTTTAAGAAAGACTAAGAAGAGTAGTAAGGAAAGATACCACTGAAAGAACAACTGAGCCTGTTCTGCGACTTCAGTGCAGCAGAAACAGTCCATGGATACGACCGAGACAATTATAGAATCCAGTTTCGTTATGAGGTAATAGCTATGGAAAACCACCATTTAATTATTGATGTGACGGTCCCCTGACATTTGAGAGAGCAGATAGACATGAAAAAATGCTACTTTGGCGATGAACAGTCAACGATTTGGCGAGTGTTGTAAAAACAATGTAACAATAAAATTTTGACAATAGCAAAATTTTTGCTTTTCAAAATATTAAAAAATCTTTAGTTTTTATCAAAAAATTTAAATGACTAGTATTATAAAATGCTCTGAAGAGCACCAAAAAAGTTAATATGTTTAGGTATGAAAAAGGGTGCTTCTAATTGAGCATGAGAAAGGAAAGGGGTTCCTTCTTGGCTGCAGCTTACTGTCAATGCCAACAAAAAATCATATTCGCGCTTTTTCCATATAAATGAAATCACTCACAGTTACGATAAAAATGTATAGTTTAATGTATAGTCAGTAAAGACGCAGCTTGATTAGACATGAATGTAAGGCGACATAGTACCAAAAACCTTAGTTCCTGCAGCGTATCAAACTCATGCAGTGCTACCAAGCATGCCTGCAGTGTAGAACTGCGCAGAAAATTGATTTGTATTGCAGTGCAGAGTGTTGCAGCATTCTGAACAGGAACAGTTTCACATATGCACGCATTACAGTATAATGCATTCATTGATTGAAATTATATGCAAGTGGCTGTGGCTCCACAATGCAATATGCAATACAACAATGCATATGTATGTTATAAACGAACATTAGGCGCATATACCTTTAATACAAAGTACAAAGAAACAGTGCGGATGTGCACTGAGGCTCAAAAGTATAATAGGAGTGTACAGTGTAGTATAGTCTGTAGATCAATAATGGTACACAGTGCACTGTACAAAGTTGCATTGCAGACGCAAGCACAGCACAACAGTAGAACAGTGCAGTTGAAATATAAAAGCACGTTGGAAAGTTCTACTACAGTACCGCAAATTTCTTTTACATGAAAAAGCGCGAATATGATTTTTTCAAATGTTGGCATTGACAGTGAGCTGCAGTCAAAAAGGAACCCCTTTCCTTTCTCATGAAAATTAGAAGCACTTGTCCAACCCTTTTTCATACTTAAACATATTAACCTTTTTTGGTGCTCTTCAGAGCATTTTTTAATTCTAGTTGAGTATAATGCAGTACTATTAGTAAATTTATTCAGAAATAATATTCATAAAATGTGTTAAGTTGAGTAATTAGTTCATAAAATCACAGAGTTTGTATTTTTTAGGAAGTCGGTTGATGTGAAGACAATTATAAAACTTAGATTTTGTCGAATCTTTGGAATAAACTTGGATAATAAAGCAATTTATTATTTGTAAAAAGGTTTATTCTGGGAATTATTATTTTCTTTATAATAATTTTCTACTATAATATTTTGTAAAAATTGTATCTACAATTGCAAAATTTGATTTGCTTGAATAGCGACAGCGATACTAAAAACAAAATACATACAAATAAGTAAACAAAATTCAATTCCGACAATGAAGTAAATAAATAAATTCCAAAGTAGAGTGAATAGAATAAAATAAAAGGATGTTTATTATTTAATAAATATATTATTTATAACAATTTACTATTAATAAAATATGTTTCTTCATTATTACATTATACTAACGATGATTTTTTTGTACAAAGCTGTTTACTTATCTTAGTCTAAAAATAAAAAAAGTCCTTCCGGCCTGTACCGGGAGGAAAAGGTAGCTTTCCTATATCTTCGTTTTAAAATTTTAGCTCATGTTACACGAAAACAGCAAGTTAAAATGCAAAGAAAACGTTTACAAAAGATTCCTTAATGCTGAATTTGAATAAGAAATTCGCCAAATTATTGAGCAATAGCGAAATTGGCTTCATTTATGAAGACTTATTTTGGTCGCCAAATTTGGCGAGAATTTGGCTTTAACGGATATGAATATATAGTTTTATTATGCGTATGATTGGGAAAATTATTACAACAATGAAAGAAAATAATTTGTGAGTAATCGCGTTAATGTGCTGTTTTGTTTCAAAATGTCAGCCACCCTAGAATTTCAAACTGCTCTATCTCAGCCATTTTTTAAGATAGAGGTAAAACAAAAAATGCTCTGGAATCCTCGTATCAAGGCCTAACACTTAATTAAAAAATAAATTTGGATTTTTAATTTTTTTGTATATTTATTTTAGTTTTAAATTTTTAAATGGCCGCCATCTTGAAACAAAATGGCGGACCAAGCTGGCCAACGAACTCGGTCGAGACATTAGTGACCTTAATACACACAATTAGTTTCATAAATACGGGCGTTATCGTGTGACATAGGTCAGATATATATATATATATATATATGGATATATATATATATATATATATATATATATATATATATATATATATATATATATATATATATATATATAAATCAACATTTGAACGGAGGGTGGTTTTGGGGTCTGGGAGTCATGATCGGTGAAAATATATCGAAATTTTCCGGAACTGCTTTCCTCCGAACGGCTGCAATAGGTAGCTTTATACTTTTTTGTATTGAAAGCTACCTAAAACATGCCGAAATCATCGAGTAATGGTACGTAATACCAAAGTATCTTATAATTTAAGAAAAATCATTTTAATGTTAAGTTAGTTTAAACTTGGTGTAAAACCTTGCACTGATTTTCTATAACTATTTCAAACGTCTTTACATTTATTATTTTGTATAATAATTCGTTAAGAATAATTAAGTTAATATGACAAATACAAATAAGTGTGCTGCTGGACTAAAGTATATTATCAAGTATAAACTAAAGTATATTATCAAGTTCGAAATGCATTGTCTATTTTTCACATTCTGTCAAATAAATATTGAAACACATTTTTCAAATTATTGTTACTAAACAGAATATGATTTATAGAATGTATTTTATTATATAAAAGATACACAATGCCGTCATCACTTTTCTAAAAAAGATTGATTAACAGATTTTATTTCTGACATCATGAAAATGGTGAAAATGGACACCATTTTCTTCGAAACATTATTGGGCTAGACTGCTCATAATTCAGGGTATATCTAACAGCATATAAGATGTCACTAATCTAATCACAGTACACTTTCATTACTTACCATGATGACATCGCATTTCACCCAGTACACAGTATATGTCTATTGTAACTTTCGCTGAAATATTTACAACATTATTAAAATCTGGGGAATCGAAACGATTGAAAATCTGGTGCTGTTTGGATTGAGACGCTCTGTATTTTTGACTAAATTTTATGATGCATTGAATTTTATGATACATACTAAATTTTACGATACACATTTATTCTAAATCGAAAAATGAAATGCCTTAATACTTTTTAATTCTCTACAAAAATCTTATCAACTAAGAAAATGTATTCAAACTTTAGGTATAGTCCGTATGAAAAGAAAAGGACACATCCTTACAAGGAAGGTCTCCATAAGCGCATACTCAGAATTTTTTAAAAATATTACAGAATATTCTTCTCATGTGGGTATATACGTTTATAAAATAAATTGCTGCAGAACCTCGATATAACGAACGTAAAAAAAATGAAATTTTCGCTTATTTGGTGATTTATCACCGGTTGGCGACGGGATAAAAAAAGGAGCTTTTATGTCAAATGCTCTTTAACGAAAAAACTTTTTCATGCTGACTTTGTTTAACCCTAGAATACTAACCTTTATATTTAGTACTTAAATACTAACCATACGTAAAATTTACTCATTCCATATTTAAAGTACATATTTTAAAAAGTAATTCTTATATATACAACTCATACATTTAAATTTTATTCAGAAAAATATTCATTAAACATATCCTTGTAATATAATTTGTGCGCGATTTCCTGGGTGTGTGAGAAAAATGTACGCAGGTTAGTATTCTAGGGTTAAGTAAGTTTAACTTACTTAATAAATAAATTTTTATAACTACAATTTTGTGTACACATTTATATGTATATATATTTATTATATATATGTGTATATAGTATGTGTATATATAGTGTATATATATTACATTTATATGTATATTTATATATATATGTTTGCAATAATGAAATTTAACGATCGTATTTTATGATTTAAAGCAAAATTTATAGTGATTGAAATTGTTTCAAGCTCAAGAATAATCCCCGATTCTTAACACAATTTAAAAAAAAGTACTGTTGCTATAGAAACAACGACTTATTCGATATGGTATTGTATAAAAAATGCGTTCGTCATCGGCTTTTCCTTTTAAAATACACTTAAAAACTACTTATATAACCTGTAAAGCCGTTTAAATTAGAAAAAATCGTACAATGGGGGATAAAATAATGGGCAAAATTTCATTCAATCGGTAATAAGTAGAGAGAAAAAAATGTGACTGATTTACTTTCCTGATTTAGAATATTTTAAATTAATATTACTGCAAATGTTGAACCCAAAATGCAAACGATCGTTCGCGTTTTGCGAGGGAGAAGTGTTGCTAGCCAAATCGCGTCTTTTTGCGCCAAATACTCGTAAGTACACTGCAAAAAATAATTGTCGATTTTACAGTATAAAACTGGCACCCCAGCTGCCAGTATTATACCGTAAAATTAACAGTATTAAGCCGTAAAATAAGCAGTAATACGCTGCCGCGCAAGCAGTAATACGCTACCGCGCACAATTATTTTTTGCAGTGTAGTTATGATTAGAGATCGACCAAAACAGGTTTTTTAGGAAATATATAGGTTTAATGTTTGGAACTCTTAATGTTAAAGTCATTTTTAATCTTTGCAAAATGGACTGGATTGCGGGTAGTTTTTTAAGCATAATTCAAATCCTACAAAACGGAATGCGTTAGAATTTTGAATTCGCATGTTTGCAACTTCGACAGATATATTTCTGTTAACAAATATTTTAGGTTACAAGTAATTTTTTTTTTTACAAAAATTAATTTCAATATAAATTTGTATTCAATATCATATAAATTTGTTGGAAGCTAATATGTAAAAAGTAATTTATTGAATTACTTGAATAACTAGACGTTAAAATAACAACACATGAACTTTAATATAATTCTAGAAAGATAATTTTACAACGCTTCGTTGGTAACTTCTTCAAATATATTACATTTCTCACTAAAAACATATAATACACTTACTTTCGAATAGTCTAATTAGGCCTAACAGTGCCTTTATTGACATTTCATATTTCGACGCTTTCTGAATGATAAAAATTAAAAGACCGGCTCTTTTTTCAATTTTGAAGATCTGGGATCTCGTGATCGAGAATTTTCATAACTCATGCTTTGAAATCACGGATAATGAAAAATACCAGAGCGTCAGTTAATTTGATGATCACGCACGTCATAAAGAAAATAAAGTATGTTTAAATTCAAATCCTACACACACACACACACACACACACACACACACACACACACACACACACATATATATATATATATATATGTATATATATACGAGGTATATCCACAAACTAAGTTCCGTTTCTATTTCTATCCGCAGCAGCGCTGCGATCGCAGTTCCGAGCATGCGCAGCAGTTACTCTGACTGAAGGAGAAGAAATGTACACCATTTTCAGATCGCTGCTGCCGACGTGTTATTTGTAGTGCTTCTTTAGAATGTCAGCCTTAATTGAAAATGCCGCCGCTTGTGAAATCAGATCTGTGATTCGTTTTCTCAATGCAAAGAAAGTTAAACAAAGTGAAATTTATCGGTAAATCTGCGAGGTTTACGGACTAAATGCTATGAGTGATTCAATGGTTAGAAGATGAGTCAGACAGTTTAATGAAGGACATGATCAAGTGCACGATGAAGAACGAAGTGGACCAACGCCCCCTAGAGATACTGATGAACTGGTTCACGCAATTGAAGAGAAGGTTAAGAAAAACCGTAAGTTTACAATTAGTGCTCTTGCTATGGAATTTCCGCAAATCTCACGATCACGTAACCACATGGTTGAAAACACAGGCGGCAACCTTCTATGAAGAAGTCATACAAAACCTTGTGGCACGCTACGACAACTGCCTACAAAATTTCGAAAGCTATGTAGAAAAGTAGTTTCACAGTTGTAGATTTCTGTACAATAAATATTTTTTTTGTATCTGTACACGTTTTTTTTTATATAACCAAACGGAACTTACTTTGTGGATATACCTCGTATATATTTCTAAAAAAATATGAACCTTTTAACGGAAATTGATTTCTAGAAGGTTCAACTATATGAATAAAAAATTACAGCTCATTCGCCAAGAAGCTTTTGAGTTATGTTTAAAAAACTACTCGCATTGTAATCTGTTTTGAAACGATTAAAAATGAATTTAATATTAAGTGTTCCGAACTTTAAACTTGCATGATTTCTAAATTACTTAACCGAATTACTTCCCGCGTGGTATTCGAAGGTAATTTTTAATAAAGAATCGACGCATGATATCAAAATTAGGTGTTAGAATGAAAAATTTTACATTTTATAACAACCACTATAAGTAGACGTTGATCTGAGCAAAATTTAAATATAGCAATAATTAGTACAAGCTAATACACGCTATTACTATTTTATTGGTATGGGTCACATTTTTATACTACTATTTGCACCAGGGTTAGTAAAAGTGTGTGTTTTTTCTTTTTTGACACGAACTGTGCATAAGAAAAGTTTAAAAGATTCATTTCCTGCAAGCAAGCAACGGTATTTTTTAGAAATTAAGAAACAAATGTTCATATTCAAGTTTGAACAATGCCACTTTTTTAAATCATATTTTCCATTATTGAGAGATTTTTTTAAAATATATTAAAAAAAATAAATTATTTAAAGCTAGAACGCGATTTTTATTTATTTATTTTACTTTTTTCTAAAAGAACTAACATAGTTTATCCATTCTTATTGATTTTGGAAACGAAAATTCAAATGAAAAAATAATTTATTGGTTGAAAAAAAAAAGGGAAAATTATTTACCCTCTGATGAGCACATGTTAACTAAAATAGTACTAAAAGAAAGCATCATAAGAGTTACTTCAATCAAACATTTTTTTCTTTACTAAACAAAAATCACATTTATCAACAAAAAAAACATGAAATTATTTTTTTTGTAAAAACAAGTGTTATATTTATAATTATTAAAAGTAAAAATTAAATGTATTGAAACATATTGTTTAAAATTGAAGCTTTTTTTAAAAAAAAGATTACACTCTTTATTTATTATTTATGTTTTATTTTCTAGTATTTAAAATATTTCATTTCTGTAGTGTTTAGCCAGTTGGCCTCTTTTAGAAATCGTGGTTAGGCGCAAAATGGACATTAATGTTGTTGTTACTATGTATATAATGCATACAGCCTATAACCATAAAGAATATTTGGCGATTTATCACCTGCACCTAGCTAATGTAAATATTCCTTAAAACTAATTTATTAATTTACAATTGAAGTTTTAAAAATGGTAAAATGTTTCACATTCTGTCAAATAAACATCGAAACACATTTTTCAAATTATTCTTACTAAACAGAATATTATTTATAGAATGTATTTTATTATATAAAAGATACACAATGCCGTCATCAGTAATATAAAAAAAACTAATTCGTCGATTTTATTTCTGACATCATGAAAATGATGGAAATGGACACCATTTGCTTCGAAACATTGTTGAGCTAGACTGATCATAATTCAGAGTATATCTAACAGCGTATAAGATGTCACTAATCTAATCACAGTACACTTTCATTACTTTCCATGATGACATCGCATTTCACGCAACACACAGTATATACCTATTGTAACTTTCGCTGAAATATTTACAACATTGTTAAATTCTGGGGGATCGAAACAATTGAAAATCTGGTGCAGTTTGGATTGAGTCACTCTCTATTTTTGACTGAATTTTATGATACTTTGAATTTTATTATACATAGTAAATTTGCCATCGGAATAATTTGTGTATTGTCATCGGAAACACATCTGTGCATATAAATTTCATAATTCTAGCACATCAGAAAGTTAGTGAAAATCCGATTACAATTTTCCATCTTTGCATACATGAACCAAATAAATTTAATAAAAGAGTCAAAACGTTTTCTTTTATTGAACATTTTATAAGCAATAAAAGAGTATATTTAGCTGTTTGAAGTTCAATAAAAAAAGTTACAAGCTGCTTTTATTGGACAAGTAAACGTGGCTACTGTGACCGTAGATAATATCGTACACAATCAGCAACGTGAGAATGCCAATTTATACAAATTGCTACAAAAAAGAAAATACAAGAAACATTTTAATATCATTATATAAATTAACATAAGTATTCAGTATTCGATACTGAGGCACTAACAGAATCAAAATTTTATGTCATCGCAAAAAATATATATATTGGAAATGTCAGCTAACTCAGCAGTCTCACGGGCAACAAACAGAGAGACCGGTTAAGGTTTTTAGTGGTTTCACACACTACCGTTTCAATGAATTAAATTGTAAAAAATTACTAAACATAAATTATAGTACAACCGAGAAAATTTACGAAATTTGTGATTTTTTAAGTCTAATGCGGCTGTATTATCTTCTTCAGTCCTGAGGTCTACATAAGTGTACCTCCTCCTAAAAACTAAACAGTTTGATTTTTGGAGATTTTGATTTCACTTCTAGTATAAATAATCTTGCCTTCGACACTAAAATAACAGCACGGATGTTAAAATCTTTATAGGATAAGTGTTCTAGTATACAGCTAGCTTAAGCTCAGCCATGCAACACCACATCATACATGCTAACCTCGCCTTTTTTTAATCAAAAAGATATATTTTAAACCAGAAAATTTCTTTCATCAAATGCGTCTCCCTGCTATGTGGTAGTCATTCGAAATTTTGTTAGATTTCATGTATGAAATAAAATTTCTGGTTCAAAATAAGTTTTCTTTATATTTAAGAAAAAACGAGAGGTTGGCAAATATAAAATATAAATGGTATCCACAATTGTTTGCTGATGATCGATGAAATATGAAAATTGCTATATATTGGAAAATTACAATTATATCATTTTTAATCAAAAACAAACTATTTATCAAGTATTTTATCTTATTGTGGCTGACTTATGTGGAGTAAAAAGGGGTACATTAACTGCGTATAAGATAAGCTGAGTATACTACAAAATAAACGGGGTTTTTGTATGACTTTTCAAAATGCCTTCAAGTTGTGTAACCCAAAAGGTACATCTACTTTACACTTAGAACATTAAGCCGTTAAGATTATTAACGTATGTAAAGCATTAAATTCCTTATTGTGTGAATCTAGGTTACTGATAATTAAATTGAAATGTTAAGAGGAAACTAATTTTATGAATACATACAATTTAATTAGGAACAGATGAATCTACAATTGTTAGTACCCTAAAATACCAATTTCAGAAATATATTTTTATATTTGTGAGCTAAGGCGTCATTATATGTAGGTAAGCACAAGACATAAGTATTTATATAATTTTTCTTTTTTCGGGTCTCAAAAGGAATGTTAAAACAATAAAACATTTGTACATACAATTTAATTCCCTTTAATTAAAACAAAAATATTGTCATCCCAGCAAGTAAAATGCTACAGAAAAAATGTAACTCCCTCTATTAATGAAGCGTAGTGGCAGTATAAATTAATAATTAATTGAAAAACATGCAAAATCAATATAAAATAATATGTAATCTCAAATTGCAAACCGCATGAACATTTGGCAAAATCAAATATTTGTGTGCCACATTTAACTGTTAAATGATTTCTAATAAATTTTTATTTAGTTATTTTAAGATCAGACAGAGAAAAAGAAAATAAACTATTCGAGGTTTTTGAGCTGTTTCGATCATCTTCTGCACAAGAGCGCTACATACAGGGCCACAAGAGGGCCACCCTGATTCCGGTTTTAATTCGTTTCACTACAAATATGATAAGAATTCGACATTTCTTGACTACTAGCCAGCTTCTTAATTATTAGATAAGCATATGGGCACAAAAAAAAAACAAGAAAAAGTAAAAAAACACACACTCAGAGCCCCTAAAGAAGTCGTATTCTTTATTTTGTTCCCATTTAGAAACTCATTATATATATAAAATTAATAGGAATAAAATAATACCTAATAAAAAGATTTCCTTGTCGGTAAATGTAAATATAATACAGTATTACTCTATTTTACATATTATAGATTTCAAGTTATTTTGTTTAGTAAATGTGCATGTATAATTCGAAAATATATTTTCCAAACATTTAGAAGATTACATGTTGCGGCGAATATTTCAAATACCTGCATATATGCCTCATTTTATTTTAATTTTTTGAGACGCAGGAATTTATCAAGGGCACAAGCAGGAGTTATTTAGTAGCGAAATATGTATTAAAAAAAACGAGTTCATGTGTTTTTTCAAAATTTACGCATAAATACTTAAATATAAGCAGATAACTCACTCAATAAGAAGTATTTTTTGCTTATTTTGAAATACGATTTTCTAATAGTTCCAGTAGTTTCAGTTTTTTCTTCATAAATATACTTCTGGACATATGCAGAAAAATACCCTAAGCATTCATGAACTCGCAAATATTTTCGTGCAAATCAATTGTTAACATTAAAGGCTATTATTGTGTTGTTGTTACTAGTAAATATGAAAAAAAAATACATATCACATAAAACAACCTACAAAAATTAGAATTTTTAAAACAAAAATTATAAAGAAATGGTAAAACAAATCTCATGAATCACGCGGAATTCATTGAGCTTACACATAATTAATCTTTAAAATAAATCACTAGTCCGTGACAAATCATATATCAAAACCTCTAGAATTAAGTTTCACCTCAATTCCCTTTCATTACATGATTATATTCTTGATAGTTTAAGCATTTTTAGAAAGAATTACTTTTAGTTTTGAAAAACTTATATTTAATTCATAGGTATATTTTGTTTCTACTTTAAACAAATTTGGTTCACTGATGATAAATCGTTTTATTTAAAATTATTCATTTTCTTCCCTTAAGGACTTTAAATTTGATAGTCAATAAATATAAATATATAAAACTGGATTAACAAACATTCAAATATTTGAAATTCGAATTGAAAGAAATACGTTTTAAAAGAAAATATTTTCTGTCTTTGCTGCAGGTTGTATCATAAAAATGTTTAAAGATATGTCTATGCAGTATTTTATTTATTTTTTATCATAAAAACTAAAATAAACAGAAAGTTTAATGCCTTTATTTAAGATTTCGCATTAAAAAAAATAATTCATTAAACTGAAATTATTTGTGTTCAACTATATATTAAAAAATTGTTTTTACATTTATATATTTTAAAGTAGATGATTTTCTAATAAATTTGAATATCTTGCAGACTTTTTTTCTAGTATCTTTTAAAAACTAGAGAGAAGCTTAAGTATGTTTAAAACAATGTGGAAATAAACAAAAAAAATTTTAAGATGATTTTCTAGCTTTTATATAACACTCAAAATATAAAATGCAAATAGAAAATATAAAATGCAAATTATTTTCTAATTTTTTTTTAATTTAAAAAAAAAGAAAAAGATTTTTATTTCAATAAAAAATTTTATATTAGAAAATTGGTTATTATACACTTACACTAGAGAGGACTATTTCAAAATCCCCACTTCCGAAAAAAACAACAAATTTATGAAGCTTATGCAAAAGCCAGACACGTTAAATTTTACTTAAAATTAATAGCATACGGAGACGAATCTGTAATGAATTCTTCTCCATAATACAACCATGGTTATTTCCATGATGGGAACTTACGGATTTGAAACTTTGTGTACTTATAGCTGAATGCCTGCTCTATGAAACTCAAAATTATAAAATTTGAAAAAATCGTATTATTTTAATATAGAGAGATAAAAAACTAAAAATATAACAGCCTTTTCCTATTAAATTAAAACATTTTTCGTTATAGCAGTTGCCAACAATTAAAAATCTACAATAAAATTCTTTCTACAATAATTAATTTTCTATTGAAAGATTTTCAGGTGAAAAATGAAAATGAAATAAAAAGTTTCACTAACTGAAAACAAGAACGAAAAATCATGCCTCAAGCATAGATTATGTAACACTTTCCAACGCTTCCAAAATAATTTTACAAATCATTACCGTTTAATAAGCTGAAAGATAACATCGAAGTAAACAATTTGGAAAGCACATAACATATTTAAAAACGTAATTTCAGGAATTTCCAACATATACAATATTCGGAAAAATATCCGAATACTTTTATTCAGCCTGTATATGATCTATAGATTTGTATATATACTACATAGGATGCTAAATTTTAGTTCAGTTAAGAAACGCGTAGCACACTTTAAAATTCTCCTTCTGGAGTTTCTGTCAATAAACGGAAATGTGTTCGCGAACTTTTGTGCTTCCCTGTATATGATCTACAGAATTTATACACACCACGTAATAAACAAAAATTGAGTTAAATTTAAAAACGCGTTCAGTAACTTAAAACGCACTTCCAGGAATTATTGTTAACAGACAGTAGAGAATTATTTTGTGTGTCCCTGTAAATGAACGATGACTGCTATACACACAATATTCTGTAGTAAGCCTCTTGTAATGCACCTTAGTGATATATATAAATTTCCATGCGTTTAAAATAATGAAACATTATTTAAATACACCGCAGACGATTTTTCTCCATAGACGTAATGTAACGGAATTCTTTTGACTGTGCCTGTAAAGTAACTATAAGTGCTATGCACACTCTATTCCATATTAAGCTTCTTGTAATGCACCTTAGTGATATATATCAATTACGATGTGCTTGAAATTGTGTAACATCATTAAAATGAACCGCAAATGATTTTTCCCCATAGACCGTAATGTAACGGAACTCTTTTGAGTGTCCCTGTAACAAAACTATCAGTTCTACACACTTCAGTTGAAATAGGGAACATGCTATAGATAACGACAATAACATATAAAAATTGCAGAGCAATCCGAGCATATTTACGAGAGTTAGAGCACGGACAGACGGCGAGACGGTTAGACGGCAGACGGCCAGACAAACCGAAGTCATAAACACTTTTCAACTAGGTTGGAAAGTGTTAAAAAGAAAGATTAATATGACGTCACATTGGTAATAAAACGGACATTTTCAAACATTTCTCAATAATACTAGGAGTATGAGTATGTGTAAATACAGAAAGCAGCTTAATATGACGTCATTAGAGAATTAAAAAGAAAATTAATCTGACGTCCTAACGGATTTTTCAAATGTTTGAGAATAATACAAAGAGAGTATCAATATGAGTAATAGAGAATAGTAAATATATAAGTTTGAGGAACATATTGAATCATGATAAAAACCTGATTATGGAAATATTGGCACAATTTTAACATTTTGAAGGTTTCTATACAACGTGTTTAATTTTGAAATTGATTTTTTTAATATCGCATTTAATCCACATGAAAGATATTAATGTGACAGAATATAAGAAAATGAAATATATTTGGTTAAGTTCCTTTAGGCCTTGACATAAATTGTTGTTGATTACATTTTGGTGTAAATCTTCCAACAGGCGTCGCTGCTATGCTGCACTTTTCAGGATTTACACGATTTTAGCGATAGTCATATCTCAAGAACTAATACACGAAATTTTATCAAGCTTCATATTTTGTTAGACCTTGACATAAATAGATGCCGATGAGGTTTGGGTGTATATCATACAACAGGTGGCGCTGCTATGCTGTGTTTTTCACGATTCTGCGATGGCTATATCACTAAAGCCAATACACGGAATTCCATGAAACTTCATATTTTGTTAGACCTTTGATAACACTGGTTTACAAATTTAAACATTTTTTATATACTTTTGATGAAACACCTATTTTCTTATTATGCTACCTCTTACTAATGAAAGGCGGTATTTGAAAAAAATCTATCACATCACATTTTTAAAATTTTTACGTTTTTCAATATTTACATTTTTAATTCTATAATATATTTATCACGTCACATTCAACTTACCGGCATTGTCAACTTTGATTCTATATTCTGTTTTCTTGTGTTTTTGTGAATTAAAGTGATTTTGTTTTGATAAAATGTCTATTAGAGTGTGTAAATTAAATTCTGGTCGTTTTTGTTACGTTTGTGGACAATTTATATTCGCAAAAAAAGGAAGACCAATATCGGAATGTTCTAAAACAGCATATGTGCATTATTTTGGATTCTCAGTAATTAATCAAGATAAAAAGTGGGTCCCCTATATTTTTTGTGAAAGCTGTATGGTTACTCTTATATGCTGGGCTTTAGGGGGAAAAAAGTACCTTCAATTTGGATCACCAATGCTGCGGAGAGAGCCTTCAAATCGCGAAAATGACTGTTATTTTTGTTTGACATCAACTGCATGCTTTAATTCAAAAATAAACATAAAATTCAATATCCTGACATGCCATCAGTCTCAAAACCGATATCACATTCGGAAACTCTGTCACGTCTAGTATGTCCAAGTATGTCAAGTGCGAGTTGCCAAGATAGTGACGATCTTTTTATGGAGGAAGAATATGATGACGAATTCGTAATCGAAGATGATAAAACGCCATATTAACAAACCAAAATGAGTTGAACGACCTTGTGCGAGACTTGTAACTATCTAGATCTAAGGCAGAGATTCTTGCCTCTCATCTACAACAGTGGAACTTATTGACAGCAAATATCAAATTAACTTATCACCGAAATCGAAGTCAAATTTTCAGCAGTTATTTCACCAAAAAAGACGGTCGTTCACGGATTCTTAGAAAATTATAAAGATGAAAATTATGAAAAATATATTGCTGTTTTATTAAAAAACTATCATGCAATGGGCGTGAACATGTCTCCGAAGGTACATTTTCTCCATTTCACCCGGATTTTTTTCCTGAAAACTTGGTCGCCGTGAGTGACGAGCAGGGCGAGCGTTTTCACCAAAACCTTTAACTTTTTGAAGACAGACACAAAGGTTTTTGGGACGAAAGTATGTTAGGGGACTACTGCTTGTCTATTTTAAGAGAAACAGATCAAGAAAATCATAAAAAGAAGAGTAAAATCAATCATTTCTAATTTTTTCTTTTTATATTTCATGTTATTATTATTTTTAAGTATTTAATAAAAAAATTTTAAACTAGACGTGTCAGATTTTTTTCAATAATTTTCCCGTACTCAGTGCACAAGAATCTATGAAAAAATACACATTTCGGCGAAAGTATATAAACCGTGTAAACCAGTGTAATAGATGCGGATTCAATTTTGACTTTGATCAATGAACAGGGGCACTTGTATCCTGTGCTTGTGGAAAGATTCTTAATCTTTGTACACAATTGATTAATGTAATTTAGTCAGCGTGATTTTACTTACCCATCATATGTAGTACAGAGTAAATCTTGTAATCGTTTTAAAAATCGAAAAAAAAATGTTGACGGATTTACATGTTTCAGAAACTGGAGATTCCGAAAAACATATTTTTAGAAAAAAAAATTGCCGTCCGTCTGTATGTCTGTGTGTCTGTAAACGCTCTATCTCCCGAAAAAATTGAGATAGAGACTTGAAATTTGGTATGTACTTAGTATGTGATAATGGGAAGAAGCTTATTGAATTTCAGTAACCTCGATTATCCGGAACTATTTTTTTCGGACTCTCGAAATATTCATTCTGATAAAAGGTATAAAAATTTTTCGGAATTGTTTATTTTAAGGAGTAAAAAAGACAATTAAAAAACATAAATTTTGTATAAAGAATGAATTCGATCGGATAAAGAGTTGCCGATATATTTGGAATCCTACTTCCCACACTCTTCGATTTTTCATGACCCTGTATTTCATCCAAATTTCTATTCAAAGATATATTTCAATTGGAAATGAGACGCTTAATTCGACGCACCAAACTCTTAGTTAATATGATTATCATTTTAGAGATATGAGTATGTTTCTTTTATGCAATTCAGTAATAGAACATTTAAAGCGAGGCTAACGAAAAAGAAAGGCTACCGCGGTGCTTTACGCGTATCTTTTTGTACAGACCGCCGGAGTCACGTGATGCTCGAATGCACCAGTGCAGGTATACGAAAAGAGCATCACGTCACTCTAGCGGTCTGTAAAAAAAGATAAGTGGAATGCACCACGGTAGCCTTAGGTCTTTTTCGTTAGCCTGGATTTAAAATTTATGACGTCATCAAGCCACGATTTTATTCGAATTGCAATGCATTTTATAAGTCGTTTACCCATGTTTTATTTTCATATTTTATATTATGCATATCCATGATGGGTAAGTATTACGTTAGCCCCCAATGACTAGTTTTCTATTATTATTGATTGATTACTGTGATTCTATGCTAAATTCGAAAAAAAAAGCATTGTACTTCCTAACCATAATTATTGCTGTGTGAGGGAGTATGCTATTTAAATTAATGTATTATAATGATATAGAAGAACGTTTTGTCATGGCTACAACATACCAGTTTTTAAATACAAAGAATCCAAACTTTTCAATAATCAATTCCTCTTCGAATTAAAATATTTATTATATATAACACATATATACATTAATTCATAGAAATGTGTACAGATAAAACATTTCAGTGACTGCTGGACATGATAATCTTCTAATGTAAATACCGATATTGCTGTTTATTCTATCCCTACATAGAAAGTTTTTCGTTTCGCTATTTTTCTTTAAGTTCAACTGCATTACCAATACCTTAAATAAAAATAGATAAAGTAGTGTATAGGTATATTTATGTATATTTTGTTTATACTTCCTTAAAGTATATGCAGATATACCTATACTTAAAGGAAGATGTTGTTTTTTTCTCTTATTCTTAATACTTTTGTCGGAGCTTTTACACTGAGATTAGCATGATTAATTCAGTCGTTTTTGATTCAAAGTACCAAAGATAAAAAAAATTTGCGACAAATTTTTCTGTTCGTTCACAAAAGAAAAAGTCGACTGTTTGGGTGGCATTATCTTCAGCTAGATATATATTGTATCTTAATGTAGATCAATGGAACTAATTAATTAATGTTATAAATTAAATATTTTTGTGACGCTTTGTCAAAAAAATATTAATGTTAAATATATTTTTTTAAGAAAACAATTGCAGTCTCTTTCAGAAACATGCAGTAAAACCTCTGAAAACGGAACCTGTTTATATCAGAATGAAGTCGAAACATATTTATAGACCCTATGAAAAGAATATCATGCGAATCTACCTGCTAATACGGAAACATGTCTAAAACGGAATTTTTTCCAGTCCTTAACGATTCCCTTTTTTACACATTTTACTGCATTTAGAATTTCTTAAGCTTTATTTTATGTTATTTTCTAAGAGTGCTAATCCCAGACAGCGGGACAACCAGGTAATTTATATATACAAAAAATAAAAGTAATAATTTTTTTTATATGTGGCAATAACGAACGTTGGGACAAAAGGTTTGTCAACTTTAAAAACTGTTTCAAACTTTAAAAATGAATATATTCTGTTGTTAACATTACAGTCTAATTAAGTAGCATATGAAGCCATTAGAAATAAAAGCATTCCGTAATTTTAACTCCATTAATGAAGCAATTAAAAAAAAACAATCCAACAGAGACATGTTGTACATTAACTCACGCAAATGAATGTTCAGACACTTCTTTCACAGAGTTTTTAAGATTTTGTTCTAATGAGATAGCGTTACTTTGTTTTAAACCTTTTCTCTTAAAATAATTAATGATCATTCATCAACCGTAATGAGCAGTAAAATAAATTGGAGATTTCAATTTTATTTTAAAATATTAAGATGTAGAGATCTCAATATCTAAGAAATATAGCTTCTGATTTATAAAGTATAAAGAAAAGAGTTTACTGTTGCATTCCTTGAGTTTTATAGCATAGAATATAGATTAAAACACAAAAAGTATAAAATAGACTTCGTGGAAATGTCTAATAATACGCTTTTTTTTAACTTCAGTGTAGGTTTTAGCTTTTATAAATATATTTTTTATGACTCCTTGTGTAAAACATAATGGACATCCGATGCGTTTTTAGCACTTTTCTAGCAGCTAGATGTGTTTGCAATAAAAAAAAACACATACTTCAAATAGAAAGTCATACAAATTTACATTAATATCATATATTAATGTGGGAATAATGAGAAGTAACAGTGACCATGATAGGAACTGAATGAAATAATAATAATAAAGAGCCACGTTGAAAGTAAGCAAGAATATGAGTTCACGCAATCCAAGAAGAAAAGCCCGCAGGCATGAACTAGTGTTCTACAGATTTTAGCCACAGTTGTTGTTGGTTACTTTACGCAAGGCTTAGAGAAGCTTGCAAAACTACGTCTTTAGTGAACGACTGGAAATCGGTAATGTTTAATACGTAATAATAATCTAATTGAATGTTGAATATCTTGTTGTATATTTTTCATGAATATGAGTTCACGCAATCCAAGAAGAAAAGCGCGCAGGCATGAACTAGTGTTCTACAGATTTTAGCCAGAGCTGTTGTTGGTTACTTTACGCAAGGCTCAGAGAAGCTTGCAAAACTACATCAATAGTGAACGACTGGAAATCGGTAATGTTTAATACGTAATAATAATCTAATTGAATGTTGAATATCTTGTTGTATATTTTTCATGAATATGAGTTCACGCAATCCAAGAAGAAAAGCGCGCAGGCATGAACTAGTGTTCTACAGATTTTAGCCACAGTTGTTGTTGGTTACTTTACGCAAGGCTCAGAGAAACTTTCAAAACTACGTCTTTAGTGAACGACTGGAAATCGGTAATGTTTAATACGTAATAATAATCTAATTGAATGTTGAATATCTTGTTGTATATTTTTCATGAATATGAGTTCACACAATCCAAGAAGAAAAGGCGCGCAGGCATGAACTAGTGTTCTACAGATTTTAGCCACAGTTGTTGTTGGTTACTTTACGCAAGGCTTAGAGAAGCTTGCAAAACTACGTCTTTAGTGAACGACTGGAAATCGGTAATGTTTAATACGTATTAATAATCTAATTGTATGTTGAATATCTTGTTGTATATTTTTCATGAATATGAGTTCACGCAATCCAAGAAGAAAAGCGCGCAGGCATGAACTAGTGTTCTACAGATTTTAGCCACAGTTGTTGTTGGTTACTTTACGCAAGGCTCAGAGAAACTTTCAAAACTACGTCTTTAGTGAACGACTGGAAATCGGTAATGTTTAATACGTAATAATAATCTAATTGAATGTTGAATATCTTGTTGTATATTTTTCATGAATATGAGTTCACACAATCCAAGAAGAAAAGGCGCGCAGGCATGAACTAGTGTTCTACAGATTTTAGCCACAGTTGTTGTTGGTTACTTTACGCAAGGCTCAGAGAAACTTTCAAAACTACGTCTTTAGTGAACGACTGGAAATCGGTAATGTTTAATACGTAATAATAATCTAATTGAATGTTGAATATCTTGTTGTATATTTTTCATGAATATGAGTTCACGCAATCCAAGAAGAAAAGCGCGCAGGCATGAACTAGTGTTCTACAGATTTTAGCCACAGTTGTTGTTGGTTACTTTACGCAAGGCTCAGAGAAACTTTCAAAACTACGTCTTTAGTGAACGACTGGAAATCGGTAATGTTTAATACGTAATAATAATCTAATTGAATGTTGAATATCTTGTTGTATATTTTTCATGAATATGAGTTCACACAATCCAAGAAGAAAAGGCGCGCAGGCATGAACTAGTGTTCTACAGATTTTAGCCACAGTTGTTGTTGGTTACTTTACGCAAGGATCAGAGAAGCTTGCAAAACTACGTCTATAGTGAACGACTGGAAATTGGTAATGTTTAATACGTAATAATAATCAAATTGTATATTAAATATCTTGTATATTTTTTCATGAATATGAGTTCACGCAATCCAAGAAGAAAAGCGCGCAGACATGAACTAGTGTTCTACAGATTTTAGCCACAGCTGTTGTTGATTACTTTACGCAAGGCTCAGAGAAGCTTGCAAAACTACGTCTTTAGTGAACGTCTGGAAATCGATAATGTTTAATACGTATTAATAATCTTATTGTATGTTAAATATTTTGTTGTATATTTTTTCGTTTATAAATTTTTTTTCATATTTGTACTTGAAGAATATCAATTGTAGTGAAGTTATACATTATTCATCTTAATCCCACTTCTGACACCTTAATATCACATTAATATAAATTAATAATCAAAGTAGCATAAAACATTATTGATTTTGCTTATAATAAAACTGATATTTGATTAATATCTGATTGTGGTTACATTTACACTACTCTCCATTTACACTACTCTTACATTTACACTACTACATTTACACTACTCTCCAAATTTTACAATCTAAAATTCCACTTTAATCGCATTAAAATATTTACACACATGCATAAATAACGTTTTATACATATAAACGTATACATGCGTATACAAGTGTGTTTGCTCATAATCTTCATGAGAACAAAAAATTCCATTTGCAAAAGTAATAAATTTGTAATAATTTTTTTCTCAGAACCCATAATTTATATGTTGTTTATTTTCATATTTTAAATATGGAAATAAACAACCAAGTAAAAATAAAAGATAACGATGTCATTTTTAAAAAGTACATGAAATTAAATGATAGTATTTCAAATAATAACTGCAAACATCGTGCAATTATAGAATATTCTCAACATGCCAACAATCTAATAAAAGTCATTTTACTGTATGTTACGTTGTTAATTTACACCTTTTATCATTTAAAAAAAATACAAAGTCCGTCCTTTTAAAAAAGGGCTTCAGACAGAAATATGATACACTACAGCAATGCCTTACAGAATATATTATTAGGTTACTTATGCTTTATTTTTTAGCACAAGCTCTTAGACATTCTTCCAGCTCTCCGCTTTGACTTCACAAATATTTCTTTAATTTTTTTTTCTGGTGGATGGATCCTCCGTAGTCGGAGTATTTTCTTTATCGGAGTATCAGTCTTTCGCAGTTAATAAAATCGGCAGTCGTCAATAATTCTCCGTCAAAACCGTATAAGTGTCATTCCACCCATAATAACTTGTTTAAAGTTTATGTTTGGTGGCGTAATCAATTTTTAAGTGAAGTTTGTGTTTTAAAATACACTCAATATATCCGTTGGTTACTTTAATCTAAATAAAATATTATCTTGATTTCGTAAGTCTCCTTTGTTATTTTTCTTTTCAGCGCTAACTACAAAATGAATGCCTAAGGAAGAAAAGGTAACTTGAGAAATTTTTAAACAAATAACTCAAATTTTCAACATTTGCTGAATGTATTGAATTTTATTCAAATCATATCTTAAAAATATAAAAGTGATCGTCACTTAATTTATGCTAAAATGAATGTTAATAAATAATTTTCCGACTTCTCAACGCTTCTGGTAAACGTATTACAAATAATAAAATGAAATATATTTGATATGTGTGCTTGACATATTTAAATTTCAGTTGCTGTTTAAGTCCGCTGCTTGCTTATTCAAAAATTTACCTTAAAATATCCTTTATTCCTCTTCTTTTATCCATACTGCAAAATAAAATATAGTTCCTAATATCCAAAACTATCTTTAGGCTCAAGTAATGAAGAACTCTTCAAAGTGTTTCTTCATTCAAAAAGCATCTTATACGGTAATTAGAATTTTCAGTAATCTCGTAAGTACTTTATAATTAGCTCTTTTGTTATGTTCGTCAGACGAAACTTTCAATGGCTTTTGCAATTTCGATAAAAGGGTTATTTTTAAAATACCCCCTGCAGCTGTTATTCTTTCAGACATTCTCATGGAATAATGAAATGTACATATAATGTGACAGAAAGATTTTTTAGTCACTTATATAAGTATTTCTATGTACATATATATTATATATACAGGGTGCCCGAAAAGTCTCGAAACGGACGAAAAACTCGAAAAATATACATCGGATTGAAAAACGGAAAATATGTGTTCAATATTTTGGAAAAATCTATTTAGGGATATCAAAGTTGCCACCCCCCCCCAACTCTGCCGCCAGGAGGAAAACGGGGCAACATTGAAATCTTAAATGATAACACCCTTTTTATTGCAGATTCGGATTCTACGGAAAAAATACTTAACTTTTGTATTTAACATTTTTTTCGGAAAATCGTAGATGGCGCTGTAATCGAGTAAAATGCAGTCAGATTGAAAACGGAAAAATACGTGTTCGATATTTTAGAAAAATCTATTTAGGGATAACTAAGTTGCTATTTTGAAACTTTGATAGCCCTAAATACCTAAGTATACTTTAAAAAAATATTGACATGCATTTTTCCATTTTTTAATCCGACACATATTTCTAGAGTATCGTGCGTTTATGTATATGTACTCGTACACAAAATGTCCCAATTTTCCACCGCTTGTTATAGATTTTTAATCGAATGATAGAAATACTAGATAATTAATTTTACAACTTAGTTTTACACGTCATGCTAAAAGTGATATTAAAGGTATGTATTTTAAAATATGGTGTGTATTTTTTAACATTGGAAAATGGTGCGTAATTACATACCGAAAGAGAAGTAGTAAAGATCATCCAAACAGAATTTTCGATGAAGCCAAACAGGATTATTCAATGTGAATCATTATGTAGTTTAGCTAAAAATCGCAAGAGTCATAGAGTGATTTGTACCGCACAAATATGCAGATGCTAACTAGCTTTGCTATCATAACTCTTGCAACATCAATTTCTGCCAGTTCTTTTGAGATTTTGCTTTAGCAGATAATAACACACAAAAAAAAAAAAAATGCTGCTGCAAAGAAGAAAAGGGAAATAATCCTTGCTAGTTCAAAAGTGATTACGAGTGAGGGTTGGATAGGCAACAGAAAATTTAAGAATATAAAATGAGGAAGAAAAATGAAAAACAAAAGAATTTTAAATCCCTTAAAAAGTGAAGTGAAGGAAAGAGCCGAAGAAGGGAAGAATAATCAAAACAAAAAGCAAACTAGTCGGATGTGTCAATCCCAAAACTTTCTTCTATCTCACACAGGTTTCGCATACACTATTAGTTTCAGTAAATTCCGTGCATTATTTCTTGAGCTATGACTATCGATAAAATCGTGTAAATCCTGCAAAATTCTGGATAGCAGCGCCACCTGCTGGACGATTTTTACCAAAAACTAATCAGCACCCATTTATATCAGAGACTAACTGAATATGAAGTTTTATTAAATTCCGAGCATTAGTTCTTGAGATAGAGCGCCCACAAAATTTTTGTCACAGACAGACAGACAGACAGACAAACAGAGTCACAGACAGACATTTTCTAAAAATAGTCAAATCGTGTTCAGGACATTCTAAAACGTATCAATCCGTCAAAAACCGGAAGTCGAAAATTTTCATGAATCCAATACTTTCTTCTTGAAAAGATAGAAGAAAGTAAAAATAATCCAAATCATGAAACTATAAGAGGAAAAGAAAAAAGTCCTTCCCGCCTGTACCGGGAGGAAAAGGTAGCTTTCCTATATCTTCGTTTTAAAATTTTAGCTAATGTTACACGAAAACAGCAAGTTAAAATGCAAAGAAACGTTTACAAAAGATTCGTTAATACTGAATTTGAATAAGAAATTCGCCAAATTATTGAGCAATAGCCAAATTGGCTTCATTTATGAAGACCTATTTTGGTCGCCAAATTTGGCGAAATTTCGCCAAATGTAGCCAATTTTGGCGCTAACAGATATGAATATATAGTTTTATGCGTATGATTGGGAAAATTATTACAACAATGAAAGAAAATAATTTACGAGTAATCGCGTTAATGTGCTGTTTTGTTTCAAAATGTCAGCCACCCTAGAATTTTAAACTGCTCTATCTCAGCCATTTTTTAAGATAGAGGTAAACCAAAAAATGCTCTGGAATCCTTGTATCAAGGCCTAAAACGTAATTAAAAAATAAATTTTAAATTTTAAATTTTTTGTATATTTATTTTAGTTTTAAATTTTTAAGTGGCCGCCATCTTGAAACAAAATGGCGGAACAAGCTGGCCAACGAACTCGGTCGAGACATTGGTTAGCTTAATACACACAATTAGTTTCATCAAAATTGATTTATAAATACGAGCGTTATCGTATGACATAGGTCAGATATATATATATATATATATATATATATATATATATATATATATATATATATATATGGATATATCTATATATGTAAATCAACATTTGAACGGAGGGTAGTTTTGGGGTCTGGGGGTCATGATCGGTGAAAATATATCGAAATTTTCCGGAACTGCTTTCCTCCGAACGGCTGCAATAGGTAGCTTTATACTTTTTTGTATTGAAAGCTACCTAATACACGTGTTGAAAACTGTACAGGAAAAATTTAAGATACAGAAGTTATTACCCAAATATCAACTGAGATACTGGTAGACTAAAGTGAAAATAAAGTTTTTAAAAACGCAAAAATCTAACAAAAAATCTGTAAAAGAATGTGATTAATAAATTGCAATACAGACAGTGAAGAATTATCATCTTAGCATGGAGGTAATGAAGAATCAGTAACAGATTTCATTGCAAATGCCACATGGGAAGAACTTGAACCAGTTATTCACAACACATCAATATTTCAAGAAAATATTTAAAAGAATAATTTCTGTTCTAACTGACGTTAAACGTGCAGATACTCTCTACTTCTCTACTTAATATAAAGAAGGGCTGTATGATAAGTACCTGGCTTCGGCCAGATATGGCGTTAGTAGTATTTTTTTTTTATGATATTTTTGTGAATATAACCATTTACAACAATGCAGGATTACAAGAATGCTGGCAAACTTGCAAGTCGCTGCAGGGTTTAGTTTGTGAGTAAAAGCCATTTGAATAGAACAACTTTTGTGATTTTAGAACAAGGGGAAAAATTGAATATCGAGCAGTTGTGAAATACCTGTTTATAAAAGTGAAAAAAATTATGATATTAAAGCAGAACTCAGGGAAACTTACGGGGACAATGCACCTTCATTATCAAGCATAAAAAAAAAATGGAAAGCTAAATTCAAACGCGGCCGTACAAGCATTTTTGAGGAAGAACATCCAGATCATCAAATTGAGGATGCCACATCAAAAATGATTGAAAAAATGTACGACATCGTGATTAACGATCGGAGAGTGAAAATGCATGAGATTGCTGAGACTGTGGACATCTAAATTGAATGGGTGCAGAATATTTTATTAACTCCTTTGGATATGAGAAAGCTTTCTGCAAGATAGGTGCCGCGATTGCTCGCAACTGACAATAAACACACACGTGTGTCAACTTCAAAAGAATGTTTGGCAATGTCCCAAGGATTTTTGGCGTCGATTCATAACTTTTGACGAAACGTGGATTCTTTACAGTACATCTGAGACCAAATAACAGTGTAAGTTTGTCTCATAGATGAAGTAGATGAAAATAAAGGACAGGTAACAGTCCAAGATTTGAGGTGTTCTGACGATCGATCTAAGGATTGATCACGTTTATAAAGAAGATGAAATATCTTCAGTGGACATTATGGATACTGTTATTATCCTGCCATTTCTTAAACCACATTAAAAATCAGAAAAATACTTCTAATTTTCCTAGCCGTGTAAATATTAATGAACAATGAATTAAGTCAATCAATCAAGACTAAATTTTTTCCTTTTCTTTTTCAATATTTATCATTACAATTTACATCTAAAAACTCAGAAAAATATAGTTTAGGTGTAGAAGATGAGTTGCTTTTTTAGTTTATTACTCTAAATTTCCCTTTAATAAATTATGGAGTGAGTTTATTGTGGTGGATTTTCATCAGTAATCTAGTGTACACATGAAAGATGCCCCAAAATTCAAGAAAAATGAAAGATTGAATAATACAGTTGAAACATCAGATCCGTGACAACGTTTTTACAAGCCTTTTATTTTTTTAGTCCTTTCAGCCTTTTAAAAATAATAGTGTCTTCTTTTAGTCCCATGGCCGTCTCATATTAGCCCCATTCCGTGAGGCTAATAAAAAGCAGGGTTAAATTTTTTAATCTTTATTTTTATTACAAGTATAATATTTAATATCCATTAACAGAGAAAGAAACAAAAAAAATTCAGCATATTTCATTTTGTACTGAGTCAACAGATCGAAAGTAAATATGAAAAGTTTAGAATTTTGTCTTATAATAATCTCGATTCACCTTACTTTCATATATGGTTAAGCAAGAATTTAGAATTTTTGGAAAAAAAATAGTGAAGAAAGTGAAAGATATGGAAAGAAAAAAAAATGTGAATAAAAGAAAATTAAATCAGATTAAATAGATGCTCCAGGTGGCATCGTAAAAAAGTATTTGAAGACATATTTCTCCAATACATTTTTGCTCTTCATGAAACCTATCGCAAAAAACTGTATGTGTTTATTCAAAGAGAATACTTTTAAAAAAATGTTCAAACTACTTTGAGAAGTTTACTTTATCTGCTCTCTTACGCATTTGCTTCTAAAAATACCTAGAATAAAACTAGCATTTTTTATATTTTTGATCACCAAATATTTTCCATAATAAATATATTTTAACTCCAAAGCTATCCTTTTATTTTCATTCAATTTATATAACTTTTAAGTCGTTCTGGCTATTTATAAGGAAAATGTACACTTATTTAAAAACAGCAAAAACAATTTTTTGACGGAGATGTTTTTTAATTGACAAAAAATCGTCCTGCCATTTATAAGTTCACCAAGATCATGAAAAAGAAGCATGGTTGTAGCAATTATCGTGTTGTGTAATAGGGTTATGGGAGGTACCTCATTAATCACTGTTACTTTCTTTTGTTGAAAAATAGGTTACTATATCTATAGTATGTACAAAACCCCAATCACAGAGAAGGGGCATAGCTTATAGCTGAACTTTCAATGAACGGACTTCAAAGGTACTAGCACACTTACACTGCAAAAAATAACTGTTGATTTTGCAGTATAAAACTGGCACCCCAGCTGCCAGTATTATACCGTAAAATTAACAGTATTAAACAGTAAAATAAGCAGTAATACGCTGCCGTGCAAGCAGTAATACGCTACCGCGCATGCGCGGTAGCGTATTACTGCTTGCACGGCAGCGTATTACTGCTTATTTTACTGTTTAATACTGTTAATTTTACGGTATAATACTGGCAGCTGGGGTGCCAGTTTTATACTGTAAAATCAACAGTTATTTTTTGCAGTGTAGTTAACTAACTTTACGGAGAAGTTTTACTATTTTGAATATTTTTATATTATGCTTCGTCATAGTGCTATAAACAAGTTTTTCCGATGCGATATTTTTGAGAAAAATCATGGAAAAATCATAAAACTGACATATGATTAACTGGTAATAATAGACTTATTAATGTCCAACTTCTACCACTGGTCTTAAAATAATGAAAATTGGAGAATAGTTATCTGTTGTAATGAAAATTGCCGAAAGAGCATTGTAAGAAAAAATACATTGATTTTGAAGAAGATATCTAATAAAGGAACTATAAAAATTAAAAGTATTTACCAATATTCACCACTTAAGCACGCAAGTAAAATCTGTAAATAAGGTAGTTTTTATTGTTTTTATTATGAAATTAAGGTACTTCACTATTATCCCGTTGACCACTTTTCATAACAAAAAACTATCGCCAAACTGTAAGATAAACGCCAAAAATACAGTCCCATTTACTTGATGTCAGAAGCATTATACGTGTTTTATGACATCAAGTGGTTTTTAATTCGACATTTGCGTGTATTTTTCATTATGTTATTTCATTAATTAAAGTAACAATTGTGTCCTTAAATTCTTATATTTTATTTATTTATTTATTTTGATATTCCAATGGAAACGTTCTCCCGTTTATTTGGCGTTACAGTTTGGCGATAGTTTTTTGTTATGAAAAATGGTCGACGGGATAATAGAGAAGTACCGAAATTAATTAGAGTTTCTGAAGTGTAAAAACTAGTTTAACTACCTTGAACATGGGAACTTTTGGGAATACATCGATAAATTAGAATAATTTGTAAATTTTAATGCAGAAAACTGTTCTACTTATTCTCGAAGATTGACTATTTATTTGTTTTAAAAAACTAAACAAAAATAAACAGCGTGTATTTTAATTTTTATATAGAAACAGAAAAAATATTTCCATTAAATATTGTCCCTTTTTCTTTGAGGAGAATGCATTCATAGATCTGTTACAGAAGAAGCCAGTACCAACAAATAAAAACGGGAAGTGCGAAAGAATTTCAATCATATAACAATAAAAAAAGATGAACTCCTAAAACTCTAAACAATTTTAAATAATCAAGTAAAATTAAATAATTAACGTATTTATTTAACTATATAACTAAATATTGCAACTGAATAATAAATTTTACTATTACAGTCTAAAATCATATCATAGTTTAGTAATATATATATATATATATTCTTACCAGTTTCACAAACTGAAATTTGATCATTAATTTCAAAAACATTTCTTTTAGTCCTGCATTCATGTTCATGGTAATTGATAAATATTATATATGGTTTTGTAAATATTTAGAATTTTATAAAATGAAAGGAAACAAAGGTGAAAATAAAAAGCATGAATGAAAGAAATTTTAAACCGCACAGAATTCAAGATGGAATTTGAAAGTATCTGCTCATAAAAAACCCAACCAACAATGTTCATGTTAATTCAAAGTGCATATTTAAAAAAAAAAAAATCATACGACGAGAAATTTCTGCAGTCTCTGCGTTCTCAAACATTTGTTTCCAAAAATCCTTAGAATGAAAATAGCATTTTTTTATCTCTGATCTTCAAATATTTTTTACAATAATAGTTTTCCTATTTATCTTCAAAAGGTATCTTTATTTTATTTTTTCGTGTATATTAAGAGACGCAAGTTTATGTTCAGAAGATGTAAGGTAGAAGATGGTAAACGTCACTAATTTTTTTATAATCCTTAAAAATCACGAATTTGTAATTTTTATTATGAAATTAGTTACATAAAATTCGAAAAAAATTAAGTAAGAGAATAAGTATTGGAACTCTATGGAAATATGCCAGTAAACTTTTAAGGGGAAAAACTAATTTGCTTTTCTTTGAAGATTGAATATATTTTTTAATAAAATTAAAAGAATATATCAAGTAATCGCTCAGGTAATATTGCTTTCAAAAAAATAAAATTCTATTTAAAAATGTATTTGCAGCAGAAGAATTCAGAGCAAATTAGAGAAATAAAAAAGAATGAAACACCTTTATTCTCCAACATTAGCACGAACATTATTACAGCGGTAAATTCATCCCATATTCGGATGAGCATATCCATTGTCAATGAGATTATAGAAGTAGAGATCTAATTTTCGTTTCTTTCAGGCCATGTTGTAGTGATGGTATATAAGCGGTTTCTTTAATGCACTCCCAGAGAAAAATGTATCAGGATATATTTATTACTAGGACTTCCCTCAAAGGGATTAGTCTGAGTGATATTGCTGAGAACATAGGGTTAACAATCACAATATAAAGAAAAAGAGCAAATTAAATGATAGAATTACAAAATATCATATATAAATTCATATACACTGTTAAAAAAATAGAAAAGAAGTACCGTTCATCAGATGTGTTGTCATAATTTTTTTTAACATGTGGCAAAGAATCTCATTTTCTTGAGCGCGTATTGCGCAAAACTTTAAAAAAAAACGCCGGATCTTTTAAAACGCCAAGCTTTTTAAAGTTACGTAATTGGATTTGAAGCCAATAGATTATTCTATCAAGCGTGGCTTAACGCAAATTTAATTTCATTGTTGCACCTTTTTTTGTGTGTGAATTTAAATTTTTTCTTCCTTGATTATATATCTATTATTTGTATAACTGTTTATAGAAATTCTTACACTTCAAACCACATTGATAGCATGCTTTGCTACAAACCAGATTGCAAAACTACAGTCTAAATTACTATTAAAGTATACAAAAAATCTTTCGATGACTTCTGTAAAATAACTTTTACATTAAATCTCCATATCGGCAAAATTGAAAAAATATATATATTACAAAGTTAAGCTTAACAGATACTTCTTGATTATTCTCTAGGAGGCTCTGCCCCCTGCGCCTTTAATGCGCCTTTACTGCGCCAATCCGCAGACTTTTTTTTGCCTGTCTGTCTGTCTCTCCACAATCTGTCTGTTTCCCTATCCGTTCTTCTGTCCGTCTCTCTAACCGATTGTGTATCTCTCTACACGTCTCGCTACCTGTCTCTATATTTCTCTACCGGTGTCTCTACCCGTCTCTATATTTCTTTACCGGTCTCGCTACCCGCCAATCTATTTCTCTAACCGTCTGTCTATCCGTCTAACTACTTGTAAGTCTAGCCGTGTCTCTATCCACTTCCCTACCCATTTGTCTATCTATATCTCTACCCGTCTGGCTATACGCCTCTCTACCCATCTTCTTACCCATCTCCGTACCCATCTACTGTCTCACTATCCGTCTGTTTTTGTACCGGACTCTTTACCCGTCTCGCTACCAATCTCATCAGCCGTCAGTTAACTCGTCTCTGTACTCATCTCTCTACTCGTCTCTTTACCTACCACGCTACGCGTCTCGCAACCTTTCTCGCTACATTCTTGTCTACCGGTGTAGCTACCCGTCTTGTGACCCATCTCGCTACCCCTCTGTCAACCCTCTTTTTACCTTTCTCTCTAGCCGTCTGTCTATTCATTTCACTACCCGTCAGCCTACCTATGTCTCTACTCGTCTCTCTACCCATCTCACTACCCATCTGTCTACCCGTTTGTTTACTCGTCTTCTACCTCTCGCCACCTCTTCCCAATATTTAAACAATTCATTTAATATACAGAAGCCGTTTATCAGTTATTAAATGCAAACAGAAGTAATTTATCTAATAAGTGTAATCAGATGCAATTTTTTTTAAATACATACATAAACCTGAATAATAATTCATCAGTTTTGTGTTCATAGTTGTTTATATCATTTGACAGTAAATCTCAACTTCTTAAACCTGAATTGTCTCAAGCTTTTTTAAAAAACCACAAGGTCTGTATAACTGCAAAGTACCCTGAGGGCTATATTAGCTACATGTTATTAAGTTAAGTGAAAGTTTCGTTATGGCGTTTGCAGCCAATTGTTTATGTCAGAAAGCGTGGCTTAACGCCATTTTAAATTCATCACTGTAACTTTCTTTTCTTTTCTTTTTTTTGAGGGGGTAGGGGGGGAAGGGTTTCAAATATATACATTTAAATTAAAACTTTTGCCTCTATGCCATTAGTGTTGTTTGTATTATTAACTAACACCTTGTAGACCGAGCTTCATTTGAAACAAATGTAAAAGACTTCTTCTACAGTTTTTTTTAGGAGAAACTTTCGTAATTGGGTCCAAAGCCAATCGGAGTATTTAATATCATTATTGTAACTCTTATAAAGTTAAAACAATATTGTTGCTAGCTTTACTCTTGTTTGAGACCAGCCTTTCCTGTGTATCTGAATGGGGAAAAGTTTCGTATCCTATGTCGGTTGGCGAAAAAAATTTTAAATGGTGCATTTGGCATCTTATAAATTTTTTCAAGAGAGCGGTAAAACATGTGTTTCAAATATTTACAAACATACGTTTATTAAAGCATGTTTTTGCGCCATCTTAAAAATTTAAGCACGATGCTAAAATGAAATTTTATCGCCATATTTGATATTTTAATAAGTAATGAAAACACATAAACAAACTTATTTAACAAACCTAAGAGGCATTTTTGTGATAAATAATTGTTATTGTCAGGGGGGTAAATTGTAAACAATTAATAAACGGCTAGTAAATAATAAATAGCATTTAAAATCTAAAAATGGAGAAGTGATCCGTATAAAAATTAAACGCTTGATATATGTAAATCTTTATTTATTTTTTAATATTTCCGAAGGCACAGATAAAAAGGTGAAAATCTCTTTTCCAAATGCCAAATAGAAAATATACAAAATAGAAAAATATCTGCAAAAAAATATATTTACATAATTCTACATCTGCAAAAAAATAAGATTTAGAAAAAGTAAGCCAAATCCTGCAGATCCCAAGAATCACATCGAAAAACTTATCACCAAAAAAGAACTCGCCAAATCTTACGGCACAGGAGATGGATTTTTCCCTCTGAATGCAGAATATTAGTTTTTTTTTCTTGTACGATGGGTGATTATAATTGTTTCATTTCACATACTACATACCGTTTGATATATTGGTACTTTTATGTTATCCTGGCGCAGTTGATAAATCGCCAAATATTGTTCCTATAACGTTTTCATATTGAATTCATTTCATTTAAATATAAACCTTTCACTCATTTAATTTAAAATACATGCCTTTCATTAATCCCATTTAAAATGCTTAAAAGAGAGAAAAAAAGAAATAATGCCATAAATCGAAACACCAATTTTAAACACCAAAGAATTTTTTTTTTTTTTTTTTTTTTTTTTTTTTTTTTACACACGCGCGAGATAAAAAAAGCTGCTATTGCTGAGATTTGCGCCAAATCTCTAATACCAAGTCTACTAAGTTATTGCGGGGTTTTTCTTTCAAACAGAAAAAAATCCAGATTAATTTCGATTTCTACTAAATTGAAATATATTTTATTGTGCTGAATATTAGTGCGTGCATATTTTTTTGCTCCATGTACTCCATGAACGTTTCAATTCCGAATGTCTACGAAAATCTCCCGCCGGTGAAAATGACGTACGTACAAAATTTCGTGACGTATGTACTTTAATTGTGCTTTTTTATCTATTTTTTTAATATAATTTCCAAACGGTTTGACATTTATTCTTGGTAATAAATAGACGTCGTTGTCACCTTTATAGGTACCTGCTGTAAAAATTTGAACGAAATCCGTTAAATATTTTTTGAGTTATGCTTGACGAAAGGTTTTAATATCCATCGTAAGCTATATATGGGGCAAAGTAATACTGCGCTGTGTATGAGTCTTCGTTGCACTCAGACAACTACGCGTGTTCAAATGAAACCCGTTCGAAGTGTGCAAATTGACAAGCTGGTGCTTAAGGTGAGAAATGCGCGTGGTCAAGTAACGTCATATGAATGCAGCATGCATTGTGTTGCGAAGCGGTTATTCTGCTTTCGTTGTTTGAAGGTGGCAGTACCTTAAAGAAGGCAGGAGTGATTACGAACCCGTCCAAACTAGACCAACGTGCAGTAATACAGTTTTTTTCGGCAGAGGTATGCAAGCCTGTTGGGCTTCACCGGAAAATGGTTGCTGTGTATGGAGAAAAGTGCTTATCAAATACAATTGTTCCAGATTGGTCGCGAATGTTCCGAAACGGCCATGAAGACACGACAGATTTACCGCGTCCTGGTCAAGCGCACAAAGTTATTACCGAGACACTGATTGCTATTAACCGTCGACGAAACATTTGTGATTTGGCAATTAAATTAAACGTTCAATCAATAATCGAAATATTTCTACGCCGACGACATTGGACGACTTCCCAAACAATGGGATGGGATGCACGTCTCAACGTCTTTTCCTAAAAAGATGTGTATGCTGTAAGTTTAAATATATACTATTCATTCTATTTCATTCAGTTTTGTGTTTCTTGTATTCATGTTTCGCTTACTTAAACTGTCGAACGGGTTTCATTTGAACACGCCTCATACTAGAAGAAATGAATTTCAATACCACTATGACGTTGTTCTTGATGCTAGTGGAGGGAATATTGAATGTCATTAGATTGTTAATAAAAGTAAAAGTTTAGATATTCTTAAATAAGTGTCAGCCATTTCAAAGTCTCACTACTTCCACTTGTTTTTCAAATATATTTTTTGAAATACACATATTATTTTTTTACCTTGCTGTATATATTTTCTTACCTATTTCACCCAATTGAAATTTTATCATTAAAGGTGCAAGGTATCCTAAATTGGGCTTAACTTTTTCAAAATTCAATAAAAAATAAACGCTGACAGCTACTAAAGTTATTATTGCATATGGGTGCCAGTTGATGGAGAGTAGGGGGGGGGCAGAAAGCCTCCGCAAGGAATTTGACTTTTCAGAAAATTTATCCGTCAACACAGATCAGACTAAAATATTTTCAGAAATTGCTCAAAAGCGAAAATAACTTGTCATATTTGTCTAAAATTAAAACATTAGCATTCAATAGACACTTTAAACACAGAAATGAAAAATTATCAATAATTTTTGCTAAGCAGTTACTATTGTAACATTCTGAAAGCGAGACATATTTATCATTAATAAGAACTTTGGCTAATTTTTTTTAATATACGCGAGGATAAAACAGTATCAGTTGCTTCTTGCCTGTATATAACAAAACCCCGCCCAAAAAAAATTGCCCGCCACCTCCAAGAAAACTTGAAAGGGCGCCCTTGTTCTTGTAGGAGAGTAATGCGCGAAGTACACATCATTAACACTTATCAATTACATGACAATCTGACGATATTTACATGAGTTAGAGCATGGACAGGGCAGGCGGACAGACAGACAGACGGACAGAAGAGCCGACTTCATAGACATTTTTCAACTATATTGGAAAGTGTTAAAAAGGAAACGCAATATACTAGATATTACCGACTTCACACATTAATTTCCTGGAAGAATAACTTCAGTAGCCGTCGCTGCTTTCTTATTATGGAATTTAAAAATGTTCGGTACATTTTAAGACATCCGGAAAAAACTTGTACTCTGAGTCTTTCTGCTCTGAGTTAGTTCACTTTCATAACAAATTTAAAGTTGAAAAATTGATTACCAAGAATTCAGAAGTTTTTAAATGTAAAATGAAAAACACAAAATGAGAAATTTTTTTCAATCCGTTTATATCATTGCTCCAGGAGTTAAAAATCCATAGTGGAAAAGTATTTCAAGAATATCTCTCCAATACTTTTCTTACTGTTCTTAATATCCTACTACAAACAAATATGTATTTGTTCAAAGGGCATACTTTAAAAAAATATATATTCTGAGAGGTTTATTATATTTCCTCTCTCATTTCTGTATTTTCTAAAATCTCAAAAATAAGATTGTTGTTTTAATACATTTTTGAACTTCAAATAATTTTCATAATAAATGTTATTCTTTCTAGCAAAACTTTTTTCCTTTTTATTCTCCATTACTTTACATAACTCTGGAATATACGGGTAAACGCAATAAAATAGCACATGCCTTTTAGAACCTCAAAGATGTTATTACTCTTATGTTACAACACTCAGAAAAAAAATTAAAGTTCCACAAAACTCAAAAATTTTCATGTTCAGAAATAAGCATAGGGATTTCGTTTGATAAACCAAGAAATTAGAGCAGACAAAAATTTTAAAGAGGAGGAAATTATTTACTTATTCTTTAAAAATGATAGTTTACTTAAAAAGCTGAAAAAATATCGGAAAATATGCAAGCTGAACTTTTATTTTTTTAAAGTTCTTAAAAATATTTTTCCGTTCACTTTGTCGAACAATTTTTCGTAGAAAATATCACTCCCGTGATAATAAAAAAGAACTGTTGCTATGGAGAAATATAAAAAGATTAATTACATATTGCTTAATATATTTCTCAAAAATCGCCTTTCAACACCAAAAAATTAGTGTCTGAAACTATTCTACTACGTTTTTCTCAGTATTGTCACATCGAAAACTAATTATTACTTTCTGTACATATACAGTGTAACGAAAATATTGTAATCATGATAAAAACCCGATTATGGAATTATTGCTAACTTTTTACTATTTTTACATTTTAAAGTTTTACTGGATCCGTTTTCACAATTTTTACAAAGATTCCATATGAATGTGAAAGTGTATGCGTACGCATTAGAATTTCCTCTCGTTTTCAGGTCCCCAGATCTCGTTTTTGGTGATGTCGACATGTATGCGCGTATATGAGTGAACACGATAACGCACAAAGTATGCTTTCGATTGAGCTCCCATTTGGTGAATATTTTACTGGGCACTGTCAAAAGACCTGTACTCATTTCCAAAGAAATCGACCAACGTGTTTGATATGTTAATTTTTTTAGCCATTTTTCAACCATTCTGTGACGATAACTGATAAACGTTTTGTCATATATCTCAATTAAATATTTAGGTACTTATCCTTTATAAACAACACCATGCCAAAACGTATGCTAATGAGCCATTTATTTCAACCCACACCGTGCAAAAGAGTTTTATTCCAATCATGCTAAACATTGGGATTTGCTAATTCTTGAACATGAAACATTTATTATTATTATTATTATTATTATTATTATTATTTAATCGTAATCACATAAAACATCTTAATTTAATATTTTTAGAATCGAAAATATTTATTAGTAAATTATAATTTACATTCATTACTGACATTGAGATGGATTTTACCAAAAGGCAGTTGCCTGATGATTAAGAAGCTTTAATAAAATTGCTTCAGGACTTTGGAATTATATATAAACAAATTTTGTTCAAAAAACCATGAACGTCTTCATTCAAAGCATGAAAAGTTTACTGCAATGGTAAGAGACATTTACTGCAATGCTAAGAGACATTTACAATTTCATGCCTGCAGTTTAAATTGAGTTTTATTTTTATTTCTTTACTAGCTAACCCGCCCGGGCCCGAGATAATTGCATTCTCAGAGAAATGCGATAACCCCCTCCCTCCCTATACCCGCAAATATAATGAATAATTTGTTCAAGAAAACCACCGTCACCTACATTAACGAGATCATTAAAAAAAGAATTACATTTTTCTGATAATTAGAACATAACGAAGACGCTACGCTAAAATAGCCGGTAGATGACACCCCTCCGACCTGAATTTCAAATCTATATCTTAATTATTTACCTAAATTTTAGTTCATTAGTAAAAATTGGCAATTATTTCCTTTCATTTTCGCAAACTAAATGGAGGGATCGGCCAGAGAAACAGATCTCTTTGTAGTTCAGTTTTTAATGAAAGCAGATCCCTGTCTGAAACTTTCTCGGATTGTTTTCATTGGCGCCGGCAGATTTTTGGCAGTTTTTTACATAAATTAAGAAAAATTACCGACCGAATTTTTCAAAAATCATATAGCTAGATGCAGAATTGTTTTTTACATATGCTCAGAAAGTTTCAAATTGATATCTCAATTAGTTTTCTTAAAATTCGCTAATTAGTAAAATAATTTTGAATTCGTTCATTTCCGCTTGCAAATCCAATGCGCCTGTTCGTTTCTTTAGCCATTTTGATTTAAAAGATGTCATTTTAGAAGCGATGGTTAATGAGAATGTAATTAATATCTTGGGTAATTATCAAAATATTAAAATTCTGATATTCAAGTGCACATGGCCAGACCTTGGACTATACACACCTAAATTAACAGACTTCTAGGTGAGCTAGATTTTGCTACCCATCGCAGACAGACAAACACATACACACACACAGAGCAAAACTTTCTTTTAGTAATATACATTGTATAATATTTCTTTGTTCTTTTACTTTAAGCATCTCTATAATAAAACCGTAAGTCATGTGACTGTCATCAGCAGTTCCGGAATGTCTGTTTCACTTTTTCATATGCCAGGCGGCCATTTTTATTAAAAATTATTTTTTCGAATAAAACTTCATAAATGTGACATTTTTAGAAAGATCGTTCAAAATAAATTAATATTTGAGAGATAACTTACGTTCAATTATGTATATATTCTCCAATAACTTCAGTTGAAATTAGCTTCGCAGTTCAAATTCTCTATCCATGAAAGTAAAAAAAAAAAAAAAAAAGATTCATTCGTCGTGAAGGTTTAAAATATTAAACCATGGAGATAATCGTTCGTAAAGTTAGTTTTCCATGAAAGATTTTTTGGAGCGCTGCCTGGTGTCAAAAAATAATTCGTACCAGTGACACAATCAAAGTTTACCATAATTATGTGCTATACAACTCAACTTCATTCTTTATCTTTTCTTGATGTAAGCTGAATGTAAACAAATACAACTCATGTAATGATATTTAATGAATCAAATTTCGAAACAAATTGTCAGTTAATTTGGTATTTATGTATTATACGTGAAAGGAAGAGAGACCACCGAAAATGATTGTTAATCACCAATCATATTTACCATTATTAATGACCAATCGCTTTCAAAACAGTAATTTAATATACATTTACAAAATACATAACATCATTAAGTACTTTTGTGTTATTTGGGCGCAAATCTCGCCAATAGAATTTTTAAAATCGCCAATACCAGCTTTTATTTTTCGCGTGTGCAAATTAGAAACGATACTTTTATTTTGAAATCAAATGTTCTGATGAAACAGCTGTCGTAGACGCACCGGGGCACTATATTAACTATAGAGTTGCAATATAGAGAGAAAAAACGGGTTGCTGTAATTAGAATTATAGGCGGTAATGTTGGTGTGACATATTTACGTGATTATCAAAACTGGCTTCCAAAAGTTCAATGTTTCACCAAACCATACTCGAAAATTACGTGTTATAATATGCACTCCGATTATGTCACATTATTCAAGACGTTTTAAATTAGAATAATGATAGATTTTCCTCTTGATTCTCCCGTAATCAAGTCTACAGCCAAAGTTAGCGAGAAACAAACAAACAAACAAAAAAAATATTGGCAACAATATGGTTCAGTGTAAATGGTGGATATCATTAAAGACTTTCACAAAATAGACTTCATTGCACCAAATCGTATTAACTAAAATACGCCATTTGGCAATGGATCCAATTACGGAAAACTACTTAATATGTTTAAGAATCTCCTCATCAGTAAGCATATTGCAACTGATAAGCAAACGGATATGAAGCATAAATGCTTAAGTTGGTTAAGCGGTTTTTGTCAAGAAAGATGAAATACATAACAACAAAAAATATGCGATATGCTACCATGATCGAAAAAGTTTTTGATTTGTCTATTAGAATCTTCCGGTTTGGCGAAGGATTACGGAAAAAAATAAATTATGAATAAAAGTAACGTGTTACAGTGCTTAACATACATTTAAGGGAGACCAAACTGGTCGCCAGTTGCGGCTAGTATATTTATATTGATGTAATAAAATAGTTCGTGAAAGTCTGTAATTTCCAAATGTTATATTTTTTAAATGCTCACTATCGTAGTAACAATGTTATTATTTTTCCATATGTTTCGTTTCATGTGAATTTCATTTTGCGCTAATTGTTACAATGGTATTACAAATGGTACAAATGGTATTTATTGGTGTGACAATAGTATTGGTATAACGGAAAAGTACCAAATATTTTTTTTTTCGCTCACGTTTATCTCATATCAATACAACAACTATCCATCACCAGGTCGTGACTTAATTTAGTAAAATCATTTTTTCTTATTTTTTTAAATTTATACGCCTTAATTTCAGCACGGACGGAATGAAAATTTATTAAAAATTACGTCATTAGAAAAAAATTTAAGCTTTATAGATGAAATTGCACGTTTTGTTTAAAACATGAAGTCGTTTTCACCAGTGGAAATATTTCACATCTGTAAAAGTAAGACCTACGTTTTTATTGATTTTTATATTACTACTAGCTAACCCGCCCGGCGTTGCCCGTGCCCGAGATAATTACAATCTCAGAGAAAGGCTTTAACTCCCTCCCTCCCCATACCCGCAAATATAATGAATAATTTGTTCAAGAGAACCACCGTCACCTACATTAACGCGATCATTAAAAAAAGAGTTACGTTTTTCTGATAATTAGAACATAACGAAGACGCTACGATAAATTGGCCGGCCGATGACACTCCTTCCCGACCTTAATTTCAAATCTATATGTTAATTAGTTACCTAAATTTTTGTTCGTTAGTAAAAATTGGCAATTATTTCCTTTCATTTTCGCAAACTCAATGGAGGGATCGGCCCGAGAAACAGTTCTCTTTGTAGTTCAGTTTTTAATGAAAGCAGATCACTGTCTGAAACTTTCTCGGATCGTTTTCACTGTCGCCGGCAGATTTTTGGCAGTTTTTTGCATAAATTAAAAAAAATTACCAACCGAATTTTTCAAAAATCACATAGTCAGATACAGAATATTTTTTTTTACATATGCTCAGAAATTTTCAAATTAAAATCTCAATAAGTTTTCTTAAAATTCGCTAATTAGTAAAATAATTTCGAATTCGTTTATTTCCGCTAGCAAATCCAATGCGGCAGTTCGTTTCTTTCGCAATTTTGATTTAAAAGATGACATTTTAGAAGCGATGGTTAATGAGAATCTAATTAATATCTAGGCTAATTATCAAAATATTAAAATTCTGAGACTCAGGTACACATGGCCAGACCTTTGACTATCCTCATCTAAATTTCCAGAGTTCTAGGTGGGCTAGATTTTGCTAGCCATCGCCAACAGACACACACACGGACAGACACACACACAGAGCGAAACTTTCTTTTATTAATATAGATTTATTTTAACGCATTGTATTCTGTAAAGTGTTCGTAAAGTCAATTGGAGTTACTCCAGATTTTTGTTTTTAAACCACTATGTATTTCAGAATACTAATACAAAATTGATTGATAGTGTTCATATAAGGCATATTGTATAAACAATGCTTCTCAATATATATTTATATCTTTTCATATTAAAAAAAAAAAAAACATTATCATTTCATATAAAAATTTAAAAGACTTTTACTTAATTATAACTTACTAAAATTAGAAAATGTCAATTATTGCAGGTGTCTCTAATAACATCTTCACCCACCGTATCATTATTTATTACGTAATTAGACTTTTGTTTGTTTCACAGACAAATTGCGACTTTAATATCTTTTAGCTTTTTGATTCTAAATAGCTTTTTATTTTAGAAATTATTATTTCACTTTTTACAGTTCTGTAACATGTGCATTAAATAATATTTGGTAAGGCTTGTGGATAAAATAAGGTATACTGTCCTTTTATAAACAAAATAAGAATGTACATACTAAAATATGAACAGTACATAATTGTACTTTGCTATAAGTACGATCGAAATATTAAAACTTAGTTAAAAGTCATATATTCTTCCAACAGTTTCTGCTAAACTTTATAGCCATTCTCAGGGACATCAAAAGACAAAACTGGTGACGTTGACAGATTTTAATATTTTCATCTTGCACTGCTTTTAGAAAAGATCAAGTACAATTATGCTCTGTTTATATTTTAAATTTGTACAATAATCAATGAGGTAAACGTCCATCTTTAATGCTTTTATTGTGATTCAAAAATAAGAATGATTTTCAAAAAAAGGAAATAGTATAACATACAAGTAACCATTTTTTTTTATAACACTATGTAAATATTCAATACCATAATGAAATTGTTTCAGATTGTCAGTTGTAAAAGAGCCAGTTGTAACTAGAAAGCAACTACAAAATGGCCAGTGACAGAAACAAACCAGATGACCAGAAACAAACATAAAACATGCAAGGGAGGATGGAAAAGGCATTCTATGGGAAAGTTGTGAAAGAGACAGGAAAGAAAAGGGAAGGGCGGGAAGCAGAGTGCACAAATTTCAAAACATAACAAAAACGAAAAATCATGCGTCAAGCATAGATTATGTAACACTTTCCAACACTTCCAAAATATTTTTACAAATCATTACCGTTTAATAAGCTGAAAGATAACATCTAAGTAAACAACTTGGAAAACGCATAACATATTTAAAAACGTAATTTCAGGAATTTCCAACATATATTCCCAACATATACAATATAAGGAAAAATATCCGAATACTTTTATTCAGCCCTGTATATGATCTATAGATTTGTATATATACTACATAGGATGCTAAATTTTAGTTTAGTTAAGAAACGCGTAGCACATTTTAAAATTCTTCTTCTGGAGTTTCTGTCAATAAACGGAAATGCGTTCGCGAACTTTTGTGCTGCCCTGTAAATGATCTACAGAATTTATACACACCAAGTAATAGATAAAAAGTGAGTTAAATTTAAAATCGCGTTCAGCAACTTAAAACGCACTACCAGGAATTATTGTTAACAGACATTAGAGAATTCTTTTGTGTGTCCCAGTAAATGAACGATGACTGCTATACACACAATATTCTGTAGTAAGCCTCTTGTAATGCACCTTAGTGATCTATATAAATTTCAATGCGTTTAAAATAGTGAAACATTATTTAATTAAACCGCAAATTATTTTTCTCCATAGAAGTAATGTAATGGATTTATTTTGACTGTCCCTGTAAAGTAACTATAAGTGCTATGCACAGAATATTCCATATTAAGCTTCTTGTAATGTACCTTAGTGATATATATCAATTACAATGTGTTTGAAATTGTGTAACATCATTAAAATAAACTGCAAACGATTTTTCCCCATAGACCGTAATGTAACGGAATTCTTTTGAATGTCCCTGTAAAAAAACTATAAGTGCTACACGCTTCCGTTGAAATAGGGAACATGCTATAGATAACGACAATAACATATAAAAATTGCATGGAGCATATTTACCCGAGCATTAGTCCGAGCATTAGTTAGAGGACGGGCAGACGGCAGACAAATGAAGTCATAAACGCTTTTCAACTAGGTTGGAAAGTGTTAAAAACATAAATCCAAGTGGCGTAATTTTAAAAGAACGCAAAGAAAAAAAATTAAGAAAAATGATTTACTTTAATACAAAGAAAAAAAAAAGGAGAAATTTAGATAAATGGGAGATAGAGAATTAGAATGGGAAAAGTAAATATGCAGAATTTCTATTTAATAAATAAAAAATTTGTCTTTTTTTCCCTTCTAGCTTCCTGGGAAAAAGTAAAATAACAAAGACAAAAATCACGAAAGGTTTTCTGAGTACTTGAAATGGAAGGTGGCAACGAATGAGCATTAACAATATTTCTAAACATTCTAAAGATTGAAAAAGTTTTCTGGAAATCCAAGTTATCAAAAAAGAAGGGAAAATGAAAAATGTTATTCTTAGGCTAATTAAAATATTCGACAACTTTGGAGGTTTAACAAAACAAGAATGGTTTATTTTTCGCGTCTGTACTCTGACACCGGTTTCTTGTATTTTTTTTTTTAGTTCAATGCACATTAAAACGCACAAACGAAATTATATGAGGGGGAAAAGATGACGCTGTTTGAATCTCCCTAAATTTAAAAAAAGTAACTGTTGCTGTCGCTGTCATTGAATTTTTTGTACCTTGATGTCTTTCTGGATTAAAATTCAAGAAACTAATGCATATAAAAATACGAAAATTGATAGTTTTATTGAGAAATGTCAGATAAACGCGCTGAAGCAGACAGTTTTTAAATAGAGAATTATTTTAAGAGATATTTAATATTAAAGTCGGTCAAAATAGTTCTCTTAAAACAGTTTTATAGGAACAAAAACTATGCATAGGATTTTAATAACACTTTGAAAGGATATAGTTGATAAGCTTACGGTGTGCAGTACGTAATTATCTTTTTAATTTGAGAAATCTGTTAAGGGTTTTTATTATTTTTTTTAATTCAAAATTTCATCATTTCATGAGAAGAAAACTTTGGTGAAAATTATCTCATGTTGAATAAGATACATTTAAACCGTCTTACGGTAAACAATTTTCTTATAGCATCGTTATAAATTCCCTGATGCAGCGACATTGTTTACTTAGCCAATATAAACAAGTTAATTTTCAAATGCTTAATTGATCTTATTTAATCCATCACGAAAACAGGTGTTAGCTGTTTCGACAGCAGTTTATCGGCCTTAAAATCCCGAAAAATGAATGGAAAACCGATTACAGCAGATCGCCAGTGGTCGTTTAATTATAATTCAGTCTTCCTTAATCGTTTTAGAGCCCAACAAATTGGCGTGTTTTTAGAATTTGCGGTGATTGTCAAGCGTAGCTCATAGAAGGCACAGCCGCCTAGTACTATAAAATTTTGCTCTGTAGTCAGTAAGTGAAAGTGAAAATTCTTTTTTAAAAAAAAATATATATATATAAACAAAACGATAGAACATAAATAATCATATGATAATCAGATACTCTTATTGTCTAATACTTATTCTCAATATTCTCAATATTCTTATAATAATAAAATGAGAAAAGTTGTTCATAAAGCAAGATAGTATTTCTTGTTATATTTCATTACATTAATTAATATGTTTCGGACATATTTATTTATTTAATTATTTGCAAAATGTAGATATTTATGATAATTTTATATTTATAAAAGCAGCCATATGACAAAGTATCAAATTCTTACTTCATGTTAACTGTTATGTAACTTTATATCTCGTAACATTATATTGGCTATCACGTACAAAGTATCAAAGATTTTTAGATAGATTGGAAGTTTTTCCTACGATAAAAATGTATACTTTTTTCAAGATATCGTCCTGAATCGTAATGCTTTTAGTGTTTTAAAAAGTATGTGACCGTAAATCTTGGCTGTTGACTTTAACATGGATCGTAAATCCCTATAAAAGCTCATTTATTTCTTTTTATACAACACAATGTTTTAAAACTTTTAGTAACAAATCTTTTTCAATCGTACATTAAATATATGGTTGAGAAAATAAAGTTTATCCAAAGATGAACCGATTCATGTTTTTTTTAATTCTAATTAGATTTTTCACATATCGTAATAATTTAACAAAAATAAGATACATTGTAATATTTATACAGGGTGTCCCATAAATAGTGCCCAAACTCTGCACAGCCAGATTCCTCGTTGGGAGTAGATAAAAAAGGCACAAGGAACTGTACCTGTTTACGAAAAACAAAGTATGACGTCACAACCGGTGCAAAGAAAAAACACCATGTTAGACACATAAACAGCAGTATTTGTATATCTTTCCAGACGATAACGTTCAGAACGTTCGCTGCGTCATGCATGCGCGCGCTGTGGACTGATGTTAAGCCGCCGTTGAACTCGTATTTAAGAGCCTACGCTAGTCACGCGAAGAAACGCTCAATCTAATTTTAAGTCTATGGGAAGGTTCTTGCGCGATTTCTCGCTCGCATTTTAATATTTTTAAATGATTTCTTTTTGCATAGGATAGCGGAGGTCTATCTCTAACGTTGTTAGTTTTTACTTTTTTGATTTTGGTTACAGTTTTTTTATAAGCGGACATTTTCAATTTTGGAACCGGTTTGAACCGGTTTCGAAAGTGAAAGTACCCTTATATAAAAAAACTGAAACCAAAATTGAAAAAGTAGAAACTAACAACGTTAGAGATCGACCTCAGCTATCCTATGCAGAAAAAATCATTTAAAAACATTAAAGTGCGAGCGAGAAATCGCGCAAGAACCTTCCCATAGACTTAACATTAGCTTGAGCGTTTTTCTCATGACTGATGTAGGCTCTTAAAAGACTGCATATTGCAGCTACCGGTATTCTTCGCATGGTTATTATATATTCCGTTCGTGGATATTGCGATATGAATTTTTATGTGCGGGCAATGTAATGGAAATGCCTTACGAACTACTAGGGAGTATGCCCGTCGGTATCCGTCACGCCATCCTCCCGATGCCAAAGTCATCCGCAGGCTGAATGGCAGACTGCGAAATACGAGAAGCGTCTGCTCGAGAGACAGTCGTGGAAGACCGCAGAGCACCCTGACAGTCAGACAGGCAGATGCAAAACTGCGGCGGGTAGAAGAAATGCCCGAGGTAAGCAGGCGCGCAATAGCCAGTGAGCTGAATTCGAGTAAAAGTACTGTACACAGTCTCTTACGGTCAGACGGGCTATGCCCATTTCGGTACAAAATCGTGCAAGCTCTAAAACCAGATGACTTTCAGAAACGCATCGAATTTTGAAAATGGCTGTTGCAGCAACATAACACAGATAATGGTTTCATTGCACATATATTGTGGACTGATAAAGCATGTTTCACTCGTGATGGGATATTCTATTCACCCATTAAAATAGCCATATCTGGTCCCAGGTCAATCCGCATTCAATCCGGCAGCAGAAACATCAGGAACGCTGGTCTGTAAATATGGGGGCCGGAATAATCGGGGATTGCCTGCTTGAACCATATTTGTTGCCTGAACGGCTCACGGGACAGTCCAACTTAGTATTTCTCCGAGATGTCTTAATCGAGTTCCTTTAAGACATACCCTTAGCGGCAATTCACTGCCTTTGGTTCCAGCACAATGGGGCTCTAACGCATTTCTGTGCTCCTGTACGTGATTGGCTGGATATGACATACCCCGAGCTCTGGATCGGACGTGGCGGTCCTATTCTATGGCCGCTGGATCGGACGTGGGGGTCCAGTTCTATGGCCTCCACGATCGCCAGTTCTCACATCGTTGGATTTTTTTTATGGGGTCTTCTCAAGGAATTGGTGTATCGCGACGTAGCGACTACACAAACGGACTTAGTTGCTCGTCTGCATGTTGCTTGTACCTCGGTGGACACCGCGCTGCTGCGACAACGTGTGCACTCATTCATTCCACGGCGCGCTCAAGCCTGCCCTCGATATGCATGGCAGACACTTTAAACATCTGCCTTTATAATTTTCAAATACTGCTGTTGATGTGTCAAATAAAGTGTTTTTTACTTGCACCGACTGTGACGTCATACTTTGTTTTTCGTATTTTTCTCGTAACCGTAAAAAGGGCAACTTTGATATCGCCAAATAGATTTTTCAAAACTATTGAACATGCATTTTTCCGTTTTTCAATACGATGTATATTTCTCGAGTTATTCGAGCGTTTCCAGACATTGCATTGGTAACGATTCTCACAGCGCTGCACTCGATTACAGCGCCATATACAACCTTTAGAAGAAAATGTTCAATACAAAAGTTACGTATTTTTTCCGTAGAATCCGAATCTGCAATAAAAAATGGGGGTCATCATTTAAGATTTCAGAGTTTCCCCCCTTTTCCCGCTTTTCCCCCGGTGTGGCCAACTTTCATATCCCTAAATAGATTTTTCAAAAATATTGAACATGCATTTTGCCGTTTTTCAATCCGATGTATATTTCTCGAGTTATTTGACCGTTTCCAGACTTTTCGGACACCCTGTATATATATATAATGTGGGGTGTAGTTCAAAATATCTCGTAACACCAAACTCAAATATAAATTTGTTTTAATTTTTGGTATTATATTTTCAGAGATATCGTCGAAAATGTACTGGAAAGATTTGCGGATTATATCCGAATCTACTGAAACTAAAATTATTTTTTTTTTTAAATAGGTGTAGTAGGAGGTTATTTAAACCTTGTAAGAAAACTATAGCAATTATTCTATGTCACACAGTTTTTGAGAAAATCGAATTTTTCCGTTTCACATAAACTTTACTTTGCGGAAGAGTTGAGGGGCGCTCGAGATACCTATCGACGCGGAGTCATCCAAAGAACGTTGATATTGATTTTCGCAAAACATTGTCGGTAATTAGCCGAGATATTAACTTAAAACCGGTCTAGAAAAATGCGGTACGGACCAAGGCGGGATGGTGTTGTAACTTTGCGACCTTCCTCCGAAGTGCGTTTTGTACAATGCCAAGTTTAAACTTTGTACAAGGTTTTAGGTTGGCGAATCATAGTGATAAATATTCAGCGTTTTACATTCCAATTGAATTCAATTATTGAAGGCAATTACTGAAAAATATTTATAAAATAATTCCAAGACACTAAACGTCTGAGACAAGAAATCGATTATAACTGTATATGTAACTTATAATGAAAACTTTTCAATTGCAAATCACTACAATAATCATACATGCAAATATCATGCTTTTATGCTTAAAAATGAGTCAGAAAATTTCGCGTTGTTGAGCGTATTTATTTATTTTTTAATCGCCTTAAAATCGTCAAATATGATTGACTGGTAGCTTTTCGTGAGCATACTCTGCAACCTCTTTCCAAAGCGAAGATCAGAACTTTTCACTCTGTCAAGTTTAAACTTTTGTATAAGGTTTTTGTTTTGAAGTGAGAAATGTTCATCCATTTTTAGGTGCGTTCGTAATTATATAAATACGTAGCACCTATAGTCGTCGTTTGGTCCGTCCGTCTGTCCGTCCGTCTGTCTGTCTGTCTGTCCGTCTGTCTGTCCGTCCGTCTGTCTGTCTGTCCGCATATAACAACGCAAAAACTACCCAACCAAATGGTTTGCAATTTAAAATATATTATCTTTGCAGAATTTTGTCGAGACATTTCAAATTTTATTAAAATCGAATCAAAACTTTAGGAGATATTAATAAAAATATTTATTAAGAAATTTGATTTTTTTTTTAAAATCGGTGCTTTTTTGTTATAGGAGCTTCCGATGGATGTTAAATCGTCAAGCGACCGAGATACTTATTCTATGACAGAAATTAATCTGCAGACGATATAATTCATTTCACAGAATTAAAAATCATCAAGATCTGAATATTTATATAACTAGCTGATACATATATATCTGAATATTTATATAACTAGTTAAGATATTTGTATGAACAGTGTCATAAAATATATACTTAACTAGCTGTTTAACCCGTTCTACGCACGGGATATCATGAATTTAATTCTAAAACGTGCGTACGAACGCACCTCGTTTGTAAGGTTTGACGTACAATTTCCAACTTGTTCTTTATTTTAATAGCATTTTCTTTTAGCAACGATTTTTTGTAATATTGCAGTTATTAATTTAAAACTGTATTCTACATTTTTTTAATTTGTGCGCGAATAAAACCCTCACTTGACTGGTTAAATTTTATTTTACAAAGCTAGAAAAATATTTTTTTTTCTACGTGCATCTCAAATTACATGCGAGATCTTATGTGTCTTAACAATGTTTCTTAATAACTATTTGTTAGAAAGAGATTTGAACATTAATTTGTTTTATGGATTGAAGAAAAATGTATTCTGGTAGGTAGACCTTTAATAATATTTAAAAAATATACATGTAAACTACCAATAGTCATAAGACAGCTGTCATTTCGAAAATTGTGCCCATTGCGTTCGCTTAAACGCTGAAAAGCTGGTTCCATACAAGATACGAAACAGTAGTCTTCTCTTTTAAGACATCATACATTTGTGCATATCTATTTGTAGTTCTTACTTTTTATAGAATTGAACTATGGATTCAAACTGCCAGATTTCAATTTAAACGTCATTTATATATATATATATATATATATAACCATTAATGAAACATTACCGAAACACCAACAAAAACTTTGAAATTATGAATTAGAATGTAATAATTAATTGACAACAATATTGTCTCCCATATATATATATATATATATATATATATATATATATATATATATATGATAAATGCGTTTAAGATTTGAACCAACCTAGAATCTGTTGTATATCAAAAGTTATTTTAAAAAAATAATAATATTAATAATAATTATTGGTTGTCACTACTTTACGATAATTTTTGTTAATTAAAATTTTAGTGCAATTGTTTAACATAGCAAATATAACAAATAATTCATAAATAATTCCAATACATTTGTAGTTTTGGGACAAGAATCACTTATAACTGAATATAATGAAAAAATTTTCAATTACAAATCACTTCAATAATCATGCCTGCAAATGGCATGCTTTTATGTTTAAAAATGAGTCATAAAATTTCGCGTTGTTGAGCGTTTTTTTTAATTGCTTTAACAGCTTTAAATTGTCTACAGTTACGTCAAATATGAGTGATAGATAGCGTCTCGTGAGCAACTCTGCGACCTCTTTCCGAAGGGTGGTTGGCACTCTGCCAAGTTTAAACTTTATATATATTTATTTTATTTTACTTTATTTTATTTTATTTTTATTTTTATTTTTATTTTTTTGTATTTGTAACTTGTTTTGTAACTTTGTATTTTCTATTTTGGTCAGACTATTTGCACAATAATGCCCTATTTCGATATTTCGTGACATTTTACATTATAAGAAATTGTGTTAATACAAAAAATTTATCATAAATCCATATTTCTTAAAGTTTACATATTTTAGAATAGTAATGTAAATCAATGTAAACATGGTTATTAGAAATATATTATTACGTTGAAAGAATTTTTACCCTTAAAAATATTAAGTATTTCAGGAAATTTCAGGAGTTAAAAAAGGTTAGTTACCCTCGATAAAATTCAAGTATAAAATGAAACTTTCTTCTCTTTCAAAAGAGATATGAAGAAAAAAGAGAAAATAACAAGAAATTATCATACATATCACAATATTAATTTCTCCGGGGAACCTCCAGGAAAAGTCGCAGGGGAAAAAACGAAAAACATTTTTAGATCATCTGCGAGTGTATAGAACTACATAGAGGAAAAAACATACACAATAGTAGTGTATGAGAACCATGGGACCGATTTCCAGAAGTTGAATTATGAAGTAAGGAAAACCAGAAAAAAAAATATTATGGGTAGAAAAGAAAGGAAAACTTTTGCCGCGAGGTAAAAATACACAAAGAATGCCAAAATTATCTTGAAAATCAGAATTGAGATAAGAATATATTTCGCTTTCAAGATAAGAAACAAGAGAAAATTAAGTCATATTTTAAATTAAATGGAAAATTATTCAACAAAAGTAATCACCAATTTAACTGAAAATAAAATAAACATGAAACAAGAATAATGAATGCTGAAAAAAAATTATAACATTCCATAAGAATGTCAGAGTCTAAAATTTATTCTTTATGTGCTTACTTAATAACCGTTTTAACTAGAGATAAACGGAATAAACTAAAATAAAGGGAATCTTAGAAAGAAAATAGAGATAACTATGCATTTTACTCTGAACATAAAATAGAGGAGAATCCATTCATTAATCATGTTATAAATTGTTGATCTAAAAGGGTATCCGCAATTTACTTGAAGAGTAATAAATATGAAATTAGAATATTTATATGTTTTAAAAGAATGACATTAATAACTTTCATAAGTATTGAAGCCTAATATTTTAACAATAAATAAAACTCCACTTCTTGATTTTTTTATTTCTAAAAAAAGAAAATACACAAAAAAGAACTTACAAAAAATTACAAAAATAGAACAAGAGAATAAAACTTATATTTAACTAAAACTTTTATTTGAAACATTTCACGATATTTTAGCAATAAAATCTTCAGCATAGAACTTTTTGAAAAAAAAAAAGATTTTTGCTAACTGTTATGCTAAAAAAAAAGGCACATTAATTTGATTAAAATTTATTTTTTACATTACAAGAACTTCGTCATTATAAACATTGCATCAAAGACTCAATCTTAAATTTCTATACATTTTAACAAGGCACTAAAACAGCAGTTGAAATAACTAATTTGAAAATATCGCTTTTGGGGGAAATATTCAGAATAATAAATAACTATTAATTCAAATATTTTCTGTTTTCCGTTTTAAACTCAAAAATCTAGATATTCTTGGAATGTGTATCATTATATGCATATTGTCGTATTGCGAGAAGATTTGGATCTCCTGCAAATATATAGTACTGTAAACAATAATAAAAAAAAAACTAAATGTAGACGATGACATTTTTTGTGAATTTTGGAAGAGTTATTAAGAAGATAATTTATGAGATGGAAAAAAGAAATAAAGATTACATTAAAAAAATGAAATAATGTCAAGGAATAGCACAAGAAAAGAAAATATAAAAATTGGGATAATAATAGAATATCTTAAAGAACAGAATTCTAATATATATATATATATATATATATATATATATATATATATATATATATATATAGTACAAAAGAAGGCAAGAACATATGAAATAATTGATGATGAGATAATATTTGGATGTAAATATTAATTACTAAGCCAACTAAAAAGTAACAAATATGAATCTAGAAAAGTTACTGACAAAAAAAATAAAAATAAAAACAATTATGATAATATAGCATCTATCCAGTGTGTTTCAACGTTTCTTTAAACATGGCACACATGAGCTAATAGATAACACTCCTCATTATAATCAAACTATGGTGATTAAAAACACATGAAAGGAATACTTTATCAATTTATTTAACAACACAAACAAAAGGATTCATAACAGCGAAAACAAATACAAAACAATTTATCATCATTTGTAGCTAAAAATGAGAAATAATAAGTCTAAGAAAAGTATTTTTATTTTTATTTTAATTATGCTTTAATATTTAATCATATAACTCAGATTAACGAGTTTCTTGAAGAATATTATTTTTGAAAAATCAAATTTTTTGAATAAGCATATTCCTGAATATTTCACTAAGGATCTAACCCAGATCGATGTTTTTTCTTTTTTTTTTTTGTTTTTATATTTTTAATATTTTTCATCGTAGAGAAGCTTATTTTGCACAGATTTAAAGTTGGGAACTAAAGACAACTTTTGTAAGGCTTCGAAATTAATAGTTCAGAGAAAATCAATAAATTGTAATATCCATTCTAAATCTTTCTTTACATTCCTCAATCATTAATTATTTTAGACTTTTCTCTTGTTACTTTCTTCTATCTATATATATGTTACGGTCAATATGATTAATCATCATTGTTAAGGATAACCGGTTATTATTAATAATGACCAGATTTATCATATTGACCGTAACATATATATATATATATATATATATATTCGCCAGCGTAAAATTCTTGCCAAGTCTGGCGACACTTGGATAAATATCGCCAAATTTGGCGACAATAATAGGTTGACATAAATGAAGCCAACTTGGCTTTGGAGGACTAATTTGGCGATATTCTCATTCAAATTCAATATTGACGAGGACTGGGAATGAATTTTCTTTTATAGGGTTCCACGCATTTTACTTTCGTGTCTTCCAGCTAAAATTAACTAAAATTAGCTAAAAACATAAAACCAAGGAATAGGGAAGCTAAATGTTCCTGGCGGTACAGGCCAGGAGGACTTTTCGTAGTTTAATATAACATCGGCTGATCGCGTCCAGGTAACCCGACGATTCGCAAGCAGCCAACGTACAACAGAATGATGAAAAATATTAATTTTATTGGCTATGTGATAGTGAATTTTGAAGTATTTGCATGATTGAGATAGAAGAAAGTTTTGGGATTGGCACATCCGACTAGTGGAATATTCAAATATTTTGGTGCACACGCACATGGAAATAAAACATTTCTCATCTAATCAAGATAAGTTAAAGTGGTTCATCTGACTATATTCTTCAAACTTTGTGAGCAATAAATCTAAATTTTGTAAACAAAAGCAGTTTTATTTAACTTTGCGTATTTAAAATTTTTCAAATGTTTCAATTCTATATATTTTTTTGAAGTGAAAACTTCTTTAGGCGCGTTGGGCATTTTTTGAGATGGGAAAAAACCATTGAATTCGCGACACTGTTACCGTTACTGTTACCGTTACTGTTACCGACACCGGTACTTTTCGGTCAGCCGGGCGCCAGTAATATATATACATGTATATATCCACACACACATTTATCTACACATATCTACAGATACATATATATACATACACATATATATGCATATATGGATGTATATATATATATACAAATTTATGTATATACCTATGTATTTATATATGTACACTAGGGGGCCTACCCCCTGCGAGCTACGCTCGCCAACCCCCGCTCAGACTTCGAGGCCTCTAAAAACATGACAGCGTGCTTTGTTTTAAAAATATTGGTAAATCTGTAATTGCGTTGCCATGCTTTTAACGTTTTAATGGGGCATTTTTTTATTATCATGGCCTCATACACAGCTGTTGCGACAATTGACGACTGTTTTCGGGATTGATAAGTAAAATCAACCTTGAAAAACCAGCTTGTATAAAATAGTTAGGTTTAAATTGTGGCTACCTCTCGGACTTTTATAAAAACGATCTGTATTCTATTCTTCCTTTGCGTTTAAGGATGAGAAAAATTCCATCTGCTTGTGAATAACATTAAGAACCACGGTATTGAAAAGTACTATGTTATAGACATTTTCAGTAACAGGTTTCAATTTTCTCTTTATTTTGGTGCACCATCATGCATATTTTCATCTTATTTTAAATATGTAAATTATTTATTTTAATTAATATGTATATACGAATTTTCTAATAATTATTTATCATACAAAATTAATTAAATATTTTGTGCATGTATGCCTGCATTTATTCGGCATGAGATATTTAAACAAATTTGCTATCCGCGGTAATTTTACACCATGTTATGTCACTTGAATATTGTCCATAAGAAAATCGGGTACTTTTCCAGTATAGGATCCTCTGCTTTTAGGTTTGGCGTAATTCGAGTTTAAAAAACGAATAGATTCGTTAATATACATATATTTGTTACCAAAAGTTATGAAAACAAACCCAGTGAACTTTTGGTGCTTTTCTATTATACTCTTTTTGAGCTATCTGATTTCTATTATACGCTTGACGCTTTTTTAAACAGCTTGGCGCAATTCGGGCATCAGAAAGTGAGATTTGGTGCCAATTATTTTTACAATTTGGTTTTTGTTTATATGCGTATTTTAATTATACGTATAATATTATTGTTTTTTCTATACAAATTACTTCTGATTACATATAAAATAGGATAAATGACATTTTACGCTAAACAAATTGTATAAATATTGAAAAAATGCTTCTGTATACGAAATGACAAAGTGAATAGGTTGACAGAAAGTATGTTGCCAAATTTTCCTTTTCCGCCAAGGCTATTTTCTCTCTTTCGCCAAGGTCCCATATACTGGAAAAGCACCGAATTTTTATGCTTGTTTATACATGTATTTATATGTATACAATTTATTTATAATTGTCTTTCAATTTACCTCTTTTTGTACATAAAAATATATAAATGGCTTCTTTATATTAAATAAATTGTATAAACATAAATGACGTCATTTGAACGAATGTATTCAAAATATTTTCAGTTTATAAATTAAATTAAATGCTGACAGAGTCGATTGAATCCTGACGATAGAAATGTGATTTGTTTTTCAAATTTTCATGAAAAACATAATTTAATCACAATCTTGTCTTCATTATCGATTGAAATAAAAGATAAATTCAATTTCAATTTGAAAATGACGAATAAAAAGAAATCAATAATCCCTATCGGGATCCTTTTCGATTTTTTTCCCTTTTTTGTCACAAAAAAACTGAGTAATTAGTTGCCATCATTACAGAAATGTCATTAAAATTAGAAAAAAAATTAATATCTCGAAAACTAACTCCAATTTCAAAAATCTATTACCAGTTTTGACATCCGCGGATTTTTATGGACAGTTGGTATTAATTTCACGATCAAGCGTTTAATATTTTATTAAAAATAGCCCTCAAACATAATCAGTCGTTTAATCAGTCGTTTCATAAAATCGTTTCATAAATTCGTTTCATAAAATCGTTTCACAAATTCGTTTCATTAGGATTTTATATATATAGGGTAGATATATCACTGGCGCCCGGCTAACCGAAAAGCACCCCGACACCTCTGTATATTTGGCGACGATTCTGCAATAGCTGGTTCAGGTAAGCAACCATAGATTTGCTTAAATTAATATCTCACTTTGACAGCAAAAGTGATATTAGTCTCTATTTAGCATTATTTGAAAAACAAATTTCTCGAATGAATATAATAAAAGAAAATTGGGTCACACATTTGTTAAGTTTAATTCCGTTAGAAATCGCCAATATTATAGCTGGAGAGCCAGAAACATTGGCGAACAATTACGATTATGTAAAAGATTTACTTCTTAAACGCTTCAAAATGACGCCAGAAGAATTTAGGCAGAAATTAATGTCTCATAAAAAAGAATCTTCAGCCACTTAGCACGATTTAGCATTTGAATTAAGAAATCATTTGGAAGAATGGATTAGCGGTCTTAAAGTATCTGATTTTGAATCCTTAAAAGAATTAATAGTAGTAGATCAAATTAAGAAAAGGTTACCTATAGAAATGAAAGCACATTTTATTGATGATCTTCCAAAAATTAAAAATGTAGACGTATTAGTAAGTAAACTAGACGATTATGATGCGGCGAGACGTAATGTTAAAACCATGAATAGAATTTCACACCACTTTGAAGATAGAAAACCCGAAGTAAGTAAAAATGAAAATTCACAATCTTTCTTTCATACCCAATACCAAAACAAAAGAAATAAATCTCAAATTAGGTGTTTTAGATAGATGTAACTCTCAAGGCCACATAGCGTCTCAGTGTTATAATAGCAATAACGGTCAAACTAATGAGTTCATTCAAGACTCTACCGAAAACTATCGAAATTATAATCGCCAAAATCACAATCCTAATGCCGATGTACAGGAAAAAGCTAACATTGCTACAATTCGAATCAGAAATAAGTCTAAACCTAATGGAATGGGTAAATTAATTAATATCAAAGGCAAAGAAGCAAATCTATTGTTTGATACAGACAGCTATATTTCTTTATTCAGTTACGAATGTTATGTCATATTGGGTCGCCAAATTTGTCTTCTGTTGATATCTTATTAACTGACATTGGCGGAGAAACTGTAAATCTAATTGGATATTTTGTGTATGAAATACGTGTCGATGGGTTACTTATATCAACGAAATTTTATGTTTCAAAATCTCTCGCATACGATATTGTAATAGGGCAAGACGTGATCAGCAAACTAAAGTTGGCGATAGATCAAGAGGGAATTAAAATTGTTGGCGAGCGCAATACTTTTCAAGTAGGTTACCTTAAAGTTGTAAATAATTCCGATAAAAAATTAAATTATGTTGCCAATTCATACAATGAAGCGAAAGTATCAAAAGGAAATAGTTCACGTGCAGAAAACGAAATGATTGGTATTATGAATAAAAATAATTTCAAGATAAATTTAGCACGCGCGGTGAAAACAGATAAAAGGGACTCAACTCGCGAGACCAAATCAAAAGATGAAATTGAAATAACAAAACACGGAAAATATTATAATTTAACGAGCACGAGAAAAAAAAATAGACAGAAGTAATAGAAAAAGAAAAAATGAAAATAATGAAATATTTCAATCTGTAATATAATATTATAATGTACAATAGCGCATTAAATGAAAATTGTAATATAATTTTTGTGGTAGTAGTTTATAATAATGAATCAAAAAAACACTTCATTTAAAAGTATTTCCTGCCCATTAAAACGTTTCCTGACGATTCAAAAAATACACACGTAATTGTTCAAGTTTTCACTTCTGTCGGCACTCCCGGAGTGCCATTGTTTTTTTTTACCTTTTGCTTTCCAGATCAAGAATTTTTCTATGACAGCGTTAACTTATACAGATAATGAGAGAACACTGTTTATGACACTTACATAATTTTTCAAACACTTAAATAAACCATAAACTTAAACTAGATGGAACCCGTCGATACACTTTCCGTCGGAACTTGACGGAAAAAAATATTATAACAATATCAGTAAAATAAGCTTTTTTATTATTTAAGAAGGGGGACGTATGAAATAGTCTTACAAATATTTAATTTTAGAAGATTTTCTCACAGTGAAATACAGTACTATTTCCGATGAAAACTCCAAACAAACAATCCGTAAACAACTGTGTAATGCAGATCAGTTTGATATTACCGCCATATTTTCAATTGGATCAAGAAAATTTCATGGACCTATAAAGTACTTCCTACATCTCTCTAATATTCAGTAAATAAAAGAACATAGTAAATAAAGCACACATCTCCCCCCCCCGCCCCGTGATAATGTAGCCAAATGAGCTCATATGCGCTTAAGAGCCTACGCTAGTCACGCGAAGAAACGCTCCAGCTAATATTAAGTCTATGGGAAGGTTATCGCGCGATTTCTCGCTCGCATTTTAATATTTTTAAATGATTTTTTTTTGCATAGGATAGCTGAAGTCAATCTCTAAAGTTGTTAGTTTTTACTTTTTCGATTTTGGTTACGGTTTTTTTTATAAGCGGATATTTTCAATTTTGGAACTGGTTGGAACCGGTTCTGAAAGTGAAATTACCCTTATATAAAAAAAACGGTAACCAAAATCGAAAAAGTAAAAACTAACAACTTTAGAGATTGACCTCAGCTATCCTATGCAAAAAAAATCATTTAAAAATATTAAAATGCGAGCGAGAAATCGCGCGATAACCTTCCCATAGACTTAACATTAGCTGGAGCGTTTTTGGGGTGACTGATGTAGGCTCCCTTGTGATTTATTTTATGAAAAGTCACATTAGAAATTACATCATCAATTACTGCTGCTAATGGAAATATTTAAAAACCCAAAACTTATTTTTTTTACTTAAATTAACGGTATCATAAAGTTTCATAATTCTTTTAAGGAATAATATACTTTTATTTTTCTGTAGGTTAAAAAAAATGAATTTCTCGATAAGAAATGAAAATAAAAAACTTGCAGAAATCAATGTTCTAATAATACTTTTAAATGTATTAAGGAGAAAATTGCATCAACAGTAGAGACATATTAAGAAGAAAAATTATTTTCATCGTAAAATTACAAAATGCTTTTAAAAAGTTAATTGTTAAAAAGGTTTATAAAATTAAAAAAAAAAAAAAAAAAAACTTTTTTATTTAACTATTAAAAAAATAATAACAGTATGATGGTTACAATATTTTTGTTAAGAATTCAAGATGAAAAGTTAAGGCAAATGAAGTCACACAAAATCAATCCATTAATATTTTCATACTTGGGAGCAAAGCGATTCCAAAAATAATTCAGTTATTCCATTAATGAAAAGAAATTACAAGAAATTAAATTTAAAAAAAAGTGGTGACAATCTATATTAAAAAGGACAAATGTGTCCGTGCGTAACGCTGACGCCATTTTGCGAATGGCAACACTTAATGATAAAATTTCAGTTTTGCGACTTTTGCTACCGCAATTTTTTTTATTTCTAAACATCGTACATTTTTAATTTTTACACCGTTATATAGGAAGGAAATTCTACTTTCAAATACAATTTGGTTGAAAACTGTATCTTAATTCTCTAATTTATTATGGCTTTTTACAATTAAAAAAATTGGTATTTTTCACTTTTTTCGGGTTTAATGGTTGCCATTGGTAATTTTTTTCCCTCTTCGGGACCGCATATTATCGTTGGTTAAAGAACTGAAATGGCTATTATTAATTAGAAAATAATACAGACACCTCGAAAATTAAAGGAAACTGTTACTGATTTTATATACTGATACCGTTACTGATATAGTATAATAATAATAAAACTAATAATAATAAATGCTTTGATGAGCGATAATTTTATAAATCGAAAGTATTTAATTTAAATGCGAATGAAATGTTTGGGATACTTTGAAAAAAGTTTCAATGCAAAAACTGTGACTCAAACAATATTTGGCTATTTATCGTTTGCGCCTGGATACTCACGATCAAAACTCAATTTATGATGAAGTTTCGCTTGCTGTTTTAAAGGAAAATTCTAAGGTTTAATTTACTGACGCGCCAGGAGGCACTGGAAAAACATTTTTAACTTAATACAGTTGTTAATGAATTAGTTTTAAAAAATATATATTAAATACGAAAAATCTATTAGAATTAGGAAAAATTGGTTTTCGCCTATATTCTGTAACCCGGGAAGCCCGGGTTCGATTTCCTAGTATCGATAATGTTGATTCGGGCATCCTCCTTTATAACAGGATTGGATGTATAACAAATATATCATCTTTTCCAAATACATTTATATTGTTATATATAGTAGCCGCCTCTGGCAACTTGGTCTCTTTTAAATGTATGCTAAGCATTGCAACATATATATTTTATTCATAATTCCATTTACTTGATTAATGCTTCGCCAAATCAGAATTTTTCTGATCGAGAAATCAAGAACTCTTCACGGTCATGACAGCGTTCCGTATATTTTTTTGTTATTATGTATTTCAATTTAGCGCGATACAAAAAATCAGTAGTTTGTAGCGAACAGTGACGTTACTTTTAAGGCTCTTTTAGGGCGAAAATGCTCTATTCTTCTTAACACGTGATAGTGACTTGCTTCTTTTGTGCGAAATGTTTTCTGGACAACATATGCCAATGTCAAATACTCAGTTGCAACATTTAGCAACGCACTGTATAACGTTATGGATTTTTCCATTGACACTTGCTAGTAAATCCAAGTGCCAAAATCCTAAGAAATTAATTTTCTTGCTAAGAACACTTGTCTGCTTACTTATTAGATCGGTATTTACGTATTATTTACGCACGATCAGATACAACTGCGCCAAGCATGTCGCCATTTATACAAATTACAACAACAATTATTTTTGACAACTATGTAGTTTATTTATTTATTATAATTTACAGTTTATTTTTTTATTATAATTTATAGTTTATTTTTTATTATACTTTACAGTTTGTTGTTATTTATTATTGTTCATTTATTATATTTTATTTATTTATTTTATATTATTTGCCATTTTTAACCATGTTATGAATTTAATAATGTTAAATTACTGTTTTGAACATGGTTGGCAATTGACAATCATTCCTGGCAATCTATTTTCTGGCCCAGATAATACGTAAGTACCTCTCTTCATGCTTTAATGCTGCGTGTCTTTTTTTTTTTTTTTTTTTTTTTTTGGAGTTTGCTTCATTTACAGATTTATTATTATTATTATTATTATTATTTTTTACATAATGACAGAAAATTAATGTTGAAGTCTTCTTTCCTCTGTTCAGCTTATAACAAGTAACATGTTCTAGAAAATTCACAAATTAACTTTAATTTTCTGACAAAGGGTTCAGGCGCTAGAGCGCGCTGAAAAAGGGCTAGTTTTAACCCCTCTGTCCAAAACGAGAGAAACATCCTTCAAGATTGTTCCTATGATTCAAATGATGTTTGAAAATATGACAAAATTAAGAGATTTAAATTATTTACTTACTTATAAATGGCATTTATAAAGAATTCATAAATAAGAAATATCCATATGATAATATTTAGTTAATTTATATAGATAATAAGATATTGAAATTAAATAGTTTAAATACATTTTAATTGCATTTTTGTTTATTATAATTACATTTAAAGTAGGAAAGATATTAAATATTTATTTTTCGAACAGTGTAAATGCTTGGATATACCTACCTATATTATTTTCTGAAACGGGATCTCCTAACAAGACCATTTTATTTTTTCTATTTACATTAAGGCTGTTCTCAAATGCAAACTGTCTATTTTATGACATATTTTTTCATTTATTTTTGTTCGGAAACGCATGAAATTGGCAGGTCTTTTTACTTAGAAACTTTGTAATCGAAACACGTTTTCCCTTTTTTGGTAAAGGCAGATCTTTCAGAAAATACTGTCAAAGTCGACGTTTTGGACCGAATTCCCTACGTGTCAGCCTGAGAAGCGAAATAAAAACGTGACCCGAATCGCTTATAACTCGATAAGTAATCTCGATAAATAGCAAAAAATGGAAGACTCATTTCGATTCCAAATCGCTTCCGGTTGTAGAAAAGTAGGGTTGCAGTGCTCTTCAGTTTGTGGCTTGTGTAAAGGACAAGCATGCCTCAACGCTTCATCCTATTCAAACGATCTTGATGAAGAAAGTAAATATATATCTGAGGTTCTTGAGGCTTTAGAGCCAAATATGACGGATAACAAAGATAATGATAACGATCTGAAAATTTTATGTGGGCGACCAGAAGAAGGAGACGACAACGAACAAGAGGACAATTAATCTGCATGCCTGCTATTGATAATCAGAGGTAAAAAAATATAATTTAATTTAAATAAAATATAATATATTTACGATAAATTTATGATAAATTAAAATGAAATTACAGTGTATTTAAAATCATTTCAATATCTTATTATTTATATAATTTAACAAAATATTATCATACCAATGTCTTATTTATTAATATTATTTATAAGTAAGAAAATAATGTAATTAATCAAAACTAAATTTGTAGAGAATTTTATGCTCCACAAGTTTGTAATAGCTCCAAACATAATTGAAACATTCTTCGCTGAGCGTTTCTCTCTTTTTGGCTAGAAGGCCAAAAACTAATTAAAGTAAATATAGGCATTTTGCAGAAAATGTTATCTACATTAATTTTGTAATTGGGGTTTTTCGATAAAAGGTATAGTTTTCTGGTCATCGAGGATAAGAAAGAGAGTTTCTCTCGTTTTGGCTAAAACAGGGTGGGCACGCTCTTAAGCCACGCCCCATTTTGTAAGAATTCTTCCATTAGTAATCGCATAAAACTATTTTCTAGCTAAAATTCATTAGGAAGAAAATGATCTTTCTTGTATACTGGTCGTAGAGTCCTTACAAAATGGGGCGTTGCTTAAGAGCGTGCAAACCCTGTAAAAGGGCAAAATGACTCTTTTTTTTCAGTGCGATCTAGCGGCTTAACCTTTTAACAGAAAATTAAAACTGTTTTATGCATTTTATAGAAAATATTGTGTACTTTAATTTTGTAACTTTTTTTTAATATAAATGCCTAGTTTTCGAATAATCAAGGATAGGCGTTCCTCTCGTTTTGGCTTGAAGATCAAAAATGCCTTTTTTTCAAAGCTATTTAGCGCCTAAAAACTTTGTCAGAAAATTAAAGTTATTTTGTGAATTTTGTAGAAAACATTGTGTACTTTAATTTTGAATTTTTATTTCTTTGTATAAAATGCATACTTTTCGAGTAATCGAGTGTCTCTCGTTTTGGCCCATAGGTAAAAAAGTCTCATTTTGTAGCGCGATCTAGCGCCTTAACCTTTTGTCAGAAAATTAGAGTTATTTTGTTGTTTTTATGGAAAATATTGTGTACTTTAATTTTGTAACTTTTTTTGTGTATGAAAAATGCATAGTTTTCAAAAAATCGAAGATAGGAAAGGGCGTTTATCTCGTTTTGGCTTAAAGATCAAAAAGGCCTTTTTTTTCAGAGCTATTTAGCGCCTAAACACTTTGTCAGAAAATTAAAGTTAATTTCAGAATTTTGTAGAAACTATTGTCTACTTTAATTTTGTAACCAATTTTTTCTCGATAAAATGCATAATTTTTAAGAAATCGAGAATGAGAGTTACAGTATCTCTCGTTTTGGCCAGAAGGTAAAAAAGTCGTCTTTCTTCAGAGCGCTCTAGCGCATAAACTCTTTGTCAGAAAATTAAAGTTAATTTACATATTTGGTAGAAAGTTTTGTCTACTTTGATTTTGTAAATGTGTTTGTTTAAATAAAACACACAGTTTTCGAGATATAAGCAAAAAACCGAATTTCTTGGACTTTGACCTTAAATATCTCGAAACGCGACACGAGATTGTGTGAGATTTTTTAGCTAACTTTTAGAATGTTAAAACAAAGATTTTTCCAAATTTTAGTCTTCTTAGCTTTCATTCCGAGGTTGTATCCTTATTTGACTGGGCTATTAATCCATGTCCTCAATTTCAAGTTCAGATTGGATCATTTGACCAAATCTGAAAGTAGCAAAGTAGCGACTACGTTTAAAAAGTAATTTGTAGTCGCTATACTTTTTAAAACAAGTAGTTGCAGTAACTAACTACGTTTTCGATAAAGTAGTTATAATTGTAGTTCACTACAAAAGTAAAGTAGTTTTTCCTACCACTGTCCTAAGGCATATTTTCTGTTTAGTTTTTATTTTCGGAGAAACATAATAGAAGCCCTTAAATGTAAGTTTTTGTACATCCAATAGCATTCTAAAATGCAAGTTTCAGTATTTATTCATATAATTTTGTAAGTAATTTTTTTTTACCAAAACAAAATACAGCCCAAATAAACTACAAAAAGTAACGACAGACTCGTTTATACTATTAAACGATTAGGCTAGTAAACATTTCTTAAACTTTTCCGTAACTTTTTCATAGTATTTTATGCTGAAGTAAAGTATTTTCTACTTTATTTTCTAATACTGACACTTTCCTACATTAAGTTTTTATTCAGTTTTCACAAGGTAAACATTTAAAAATAATAAGTATATAGTTTGAAGCTTAAAAAAAGTCTTAGATTCTTACTCCCATTTGATTAATATTTTGTATCGATTAATTGAAATTATCTTAAGACGGAAAATTAAATTATTTTCTTTTCAGAGAATACTGTATTCCTCTTTAGGCAATAAACAATCACACGAATTTTCAACCAGAATCCGACACTATTTTCATTTATCAATACAATTATTTCTTTATAGTTTGTAGTCATCTACGAGCAACATTGAAAACTACAAAACGAAAAACTTCTGGTAAATTAATTTGTAAAAGCTCTTGAACGAAAAGAAAAATGCAACATATTTATACCCAGATATATAGAATAATATATTCTGTTCTACATCTTCGCGAAATAAAGAATTATACTAACTATCAAGCAAAACGAGACACCATTTTTCAATTATTAACGAAAACATTTCCTTATGATATGTAGTTATTTCTGTAGTGAAAAGCCTTGATAAAACAGAAAGAATATCTGTGAAAACGAAATATGTAAAAATATTGGAACAAAAGAAAAAACAATTTCTGTCCATCGTAATTGGATGTGATGCAGCTAGCGGTTAATCTAATTCTCGTCGAAAAAGAAATCAATAGCAATAAAGACCCTTAAAAAATACATTCACGCAGTTTTCGTATTTCTAGGTTTAGAACGTAAGAAACTGCATAAAAGAGCAAAAATTTATAGATCAAATATGGTAGTTATAAATTGTTTTAGTGAATTTAAAAGGTTTGTTTTTTCTCATTTCTGAATTGAGAGAAATCAGTCCTTCTCAAATAACATAAGCTTAAAATGCATATTTATTTATTAAGCGTAACTCACTGACTTCGGCATTTATGTTTATGGGTAACAATGGTGCCTATAATACTAATAACAGTAACCCCACTTTTTCTTTCTATATTGTAACTCTGAAGTTAATGTTATGTAGTAGAAATAGTAAAGGCAATTGCAAAAGTATTTATATATAACTGTATAAAACTGTATAATATAATGCAGACATAAATGTAGATATGCATATTATATTGATAGATATAGAAATGTGAATAGAATACATATCTCATACTCATTTCAACGGATATTACATACCAAAAATTTAAAAAAAAACTACCATACTAAATATTTTAGCTAGAGGCCGTCAATTTGATGTTATGTGTTTAATAAATGTATACTAAATTATTGTTTTGTATTATTTTAGTTTACTTCTATATTATTGACCATTTTTAATGAAGTTATGTTAATTTTAATGAAGTTTTAATGAAGTTATTTAATAAATGTTTTAAATTACTGTTTTGAACGGGATTGGCCATTGACAATGGTAAACATGTTTGGCAATTAACAATCATTTTTGGTAAAGTATCTTCCTTTCACGAGTAATACGTAGGTACACAATTAACTGACGATTCTGTTTGAAATTTGACTCATTGAATATTATAACACGAGTTGGGTTTATTTACATTTAACTTACGTTAAGAAAACAGTGTGAAGGAAGTTAAGTTGAATAGCACTTTACCTAACAAAATGACGCAAAACTTTGATTGACTAAACAGGTGCGAACTATTTTTTTGACACCAGACAGCGCTGAAAAATCCATTGCTGAAGAACTTGCTTTGCGAATGATTAACTTCATGCTTTAATATTTGTATTGCTCACGATGAGCGAATCTCTTGTGTTTGTTTACTTTGATGGTAAGAGATATTGTGCTGTCAATCTAATTTCAAATAAAACTATCTCCGAATAGATACATATTTGAATGCAACTCATCTCTCAAACATATATATAAATATATTTGAACGATCTTCCTAAAAATAGAACTTTCTATGCAGTTTTATTCGAAAAAATACTTTTGAGTAAAAATGGCCACCTGGCATATGAAAAGCGAAACGGTCAATCCTTATCTGTTTATGACAGTCACACGACGTGCGCATTATAATATAGATTTAAATAAAAAGACATAAAGAAAGTGTGTGGGGAGGGAAATTCTCATATATATCACAATAATCTTTTGTTGGAGTGAATAGCCCCCAAAAAAATTCAGGAAGAAAAATATCTAGTTTCTTCTATAAATATATTGTCGGAGGCTGGAAAAATCCAGACAGTACAAAAAAAGCGTTCTGTAAGCAGTATTGAGAAAAATATTAAAGCGGTGAATTGTTCCCTAAGAAAATGATAGGAACTGTTACATAAAAGAAAAGGAAGTACTGATTTGGAAACGTTACACAAGGGACGATAGTATAAAACTGTGGGGGAAAATGATGGATTATCTTGAAAGAGTATAATGATGCTTTTTGACCTCCACAATAAAATAAAGAAAGTGTTATCAATTATTTAAAAGCATTAATGAATGGAGATTAAATAATTATGCTGAAATCGGTCCGTCGAAAGACATTTATAAAATATTTTTGAAAAAAAAAATTACCTAAAGAAGTCATGCATAGAAAAACTGAAACATTAATAACATTCATGGCAACAGTGTCTGAAGTATCATAATTATAATGACGCATCATATATATCTTAAGTTAAATTTATATTTTAAAGTTATTTTTCTAATTTTCATCCCTTTTCTTCAAAATTTAAAATCTCATTTCTATAATTTAAAAAAAAAACTCATTTAAAATTAAATTCATTTTTGTATTTAATCTATTAGATGCTTTTTCTATCAGAAGGCGACCGTAAGTCAAAAGAAAAAAATAAAATAAAATATAAATAAATAAAAATGAATAAGAAAGAAAGAGCAGTTGATTTAAAAAATAACTTTATCTGAGCATTCCGCCTATGTCATCTGCTCGGTCAGAATGAAAATATAATAAAATAAAAAGGAAATAGATTAGAGTTCAGTTATATGTTAATAGAAAATATCTTTAGGGTTTGGCATAATATAAGAGTGTAATAAATCTTTAAAATTATTTAGACTTGATTTTTCATTTCCTCTTTCTTGATAGGATGCAATCGATTTCGTTTAGCCAAATCTTATTCTCAAAATTGATTTATGTATAATAATAAATATGTTATCTCATCCTAATTTTTGATAATGGATGCGATCATTATCATAATAATCATCATAATTAAATTTTAATTTTTACACTTAATGATATCTCATTGATTTATATTGATAATAACCTCTTTTAGTTTTTAAAAAACTAAAAGAGAGTGGAAAGGAAGTGGAACTACAATGGATCCCGGCCCGTTTTGAAATACATGTGAATGAAGCAGCTGACCAACTAGCCAAAAAAGGAACTAAAATAATACAAACACCAAACAACGAAATACCTGTCAATACAATATCAAGAATTACAAAGAGAAAAATGTATTCTTAATATGAAAGGAGAAAACTAAGTGAAATCGAAAATAAAGAATGGAAAAATGCAATATCTCATGTCCCTACAGCACCAAGAAGAACAAGGCTTGCCTTATTTAGACTTGCCACGGGACACGTTTGTCTACCTAATTAACTTTTCAGATTTGGTATTCATAAAAATGTCCAAATTGCCCTATTTGTGGAGAGGATGTAATCTTGAATGAACAGTATTTACCACTGTTCCCCGCACTATCAAGTAACAGTATATCTGGCAGATACTGGAAGGCCAGGGAACTAATGAGGACCTCAGAACATCAGCCTAATTGATTGTATTCCCTGTTTACAGTTGACATTTTGTTTCCTCTAAGATCTCTCTCTTGTTTCGTTTATTGTTCTTTTTATTGTTAAATTGTTTTGGTGGCATATAATAGTGTATAGATGTTTGTCTAAGTTCTATTGCTTTGAAATAACAAAATATATATATATTGATAATAAACATACCATGCATAACCGTTCCCATTAGTGTTAATGCTAATAAAATTCAAATATTAAAGTGTAGTTATGGCAGCCAGACAGCCTTCCAAATAATTTAAACCGTGCTCGTTTGTTTAACATGTAACGAATCTTTTATTTGTTCTTTTGGCGTCTGCCCATATCTTGTCATGGCTCCACATTCTAAATTGGCTGTAAAATGTAACCATGATTGTTGTACACTTCATCGCCTCTGCTCATATTGATAAAACCTAATTAAAAAGACTGCGAGGCCATCCCATGCTTCTGCGGTTGTTTATCCCATATTACCTATTCCTGATGTGTTCTTGTTTTGTCAATAAAACAAACTGTATGCAAGGATTCTTTCTGACTAGAATTATTTTATGGATAACTTCATCATCAGTTCATCTTTTTTAGGATCTACGGACGTCTAATCATTATATTGTGGGAACAACTTTGGACTCCTGCCTATCATAATCCTTTACGATCACATAGGGTCTTTAATATATACAAACGACCCTGGAAATTAACATTTACATATTTATACCAAATCGGCTCTATACCATAATAATAGTGTATAATTACATCAACAACGTCGCTCAACAATATGTTTGCTTGTCGTAGACTTAAGGATGGCTGTACGATGAATTTCTTTTGCGAATTATCAATTTTGAAAAATTGTCTATAGTTTTAATTGACGAATATGAAACATTTAATGTTCGCCCAAAATGTTTATATAGATAATTTATACTTAGATACACAATATATGTATTTCTTTGGTACAGATTTATTTTTAAATTCATCTGAACATTAAATTGCAATTTCAAAAAGTATCGCATGGAAATGAAACTATTAAAGACACAAATGAAATTTAAAAAAAAAAACCTCACAAATTAACTCATTTCCAATAATTAAATGATAAATATTTTAGAAAATAAAACTTTGAAATCCAACATATAAATTGCGGCTTCAAAAGTCTATATAATAAGAGCATCTCTTGAGAATTTTAATAATAATTTATTATAAATAAAATGTTTCAGACTTTGCGACAAGCAATTAAAAAAAGAATAGACCTATCAAAAGACCTATCAAAGACCCTAAAAAAGTAACCTATCAAATGATATCTGAAAAGTCGATTTTAAAATAAATATAAATATATAAATTGCACATATTGTATGTGGGCATAATATAAATAATTATACTAAAAAAAAAATTAGACACAAATCAAGCAGATTTTCTTATACATTCTTAAACTGTCTCTTTTAAATAACTGAATTCCGTGGAGACATCTTTGGCGAAAAAGGTAAAAATATTTTTTGCTAAACAATATTTGTTTAATGATGCAGAAAATTGCTCGGAGAAAGGTTAATTAGTAAGCTATTTAATTAATAAATACAAAACTTGATCCGTCCCAAGAGAATAAAACGCCGTTTAACTAACAATAAATAAAAAAAAGTGAAGAAAATGACAATTACAAAATATTGCTTTACTGCATTAACTAGTACATTAAGCATAGACTTAACTGTATGCTAACATTTTATGCTATACTTATATTTTGCTTATAATTTTGAATCTGTTATTCAAAACTATAATTTTAAATACATATTTTTGAAAATATATATTCAAAATATATTCAAAATAAATTTTCGAAAAATATATGATCTGTAACCTACGCATTTTTAAAAAATAGAAATCGATTTCTTGAAGCTTCAAATATGCTAATCCAAAATTACAGCTCATTTCGCCAATTAGTTTTAGAGTTATAGTTTAAAAACTACCCGTATTGCCAATGTGCTTTCAAACGCTTAAAAATTAATTAAAAATTAAGAGTTCCGAAATTTAAACCTGCATAATTCCTAAACTATCATACCAAATTACTTCTTGTTTGTTATCCGAAAGTATAATTCGAAGAAGAATCCGAATCTGATGTCGAAGTTAGGTGTTAGAATTAAAATTGCACTCGTTTTAAAGTTTGGTACAATATACACTGATGTCCAGAAATTAAGGGGCACTGACCAATTTCAGTCGTTTCGTTGGAAAGATCTGACTCCTGAAAAATGAAGCTTTTCAATATTTAAATGACCTGAAAAAATGAAGGCTCCTTTTTACTCACCACAAAATAAGATTATTTTTTGTAATGTCAGGAAGCATAAAGTTTTATTTACCGTAAAATGGGATTATTTGGACTGTGTTGTGTGTTGTTTGGATCCAAACATAAAATGCTTTAAATCCTGACTCTACTCTGTTACTAGCTAGTGGCATTACCTCTTAAGAGTTCTATTCTTTAATATTTTTGCCTGAAAGTTGTTTCCAGTACAAATTTCGAAAGGTAATCTCCGCCTTATTAGGTGCGTTCCTAATTATATAAATACGTAGCACTTATTCTCGTCCTCTGGTCCGTCCGTCTGTCCGTTCGTCCGCATATAACAACGCAAAAACTACCCAACCGAATGGTTTGAAATTTAAGATATATTATCTTTGCCGAATTTTGTCGAGTCATATCAAATTTTATAAAAATCGAATCAAAACTTTAGAGGATGTTAATTAAAACATTTATTAAGGAATTTGAATTTAAAAAAAAATCGGTGCTTTCTTGTTATAGGAGCTTCCGAGGTTTAATCGTCAAGCGACCAAGATATTATTTTATTACAGAAATTAATCTGCAGACGATATAGTTGCTTTCACAGAATTAAAAATCCTCAAGATCTGAATATTTATATAACTAGCTATAGTACGAACGCACCTCGTTTGACACATTTTCCAACTTGTATATAATTGTAAAGTTTCTGTCATTAACCTCGACAAATATTTTATACTAAAATAGCTTGGTGACCTGCGGACTGCAAGTTTAAGACCCCTATTTTTGAGCATTGGTGAATGATGTCAATTATTGTTTAATTAATTGTTTAATATTTATTAATTGGGTGGAAAAAATTAAGCATATTTTAATATATAGGTAATGAAAAATATCATTTACCTTGTTTATCATCTCCCATCTTAGTTATCCAAGATATTTGACCAGGGCGTGGCTTATCCATTAGACTAAGTAATGAATAAATTTACACAAAATAATCTTTTGCATTCTGTGTTCTTTCTTGAATAGATTTAATATCATAGTTAATATATATATTATAAAATACAAGATAACTGAACAAGAAATACTGAATATTTTTCTTTAAAAGAATTTTATCATATTGAAAAATGCGTGTTATACCATGCGTGATTACATCTACACTGTCAAGAGAGAGAAAAGAATTACGCGTATAAAATTCAAAAAGTCATTATGCCTAATATCAATAACAGGAGACCCAGCACTGATTTAAGACACGTTTTATTCTGATACCAACTAAAACCACAGGATTGCAAGTTACTGCAAATTACGGTACAGTTTTATGTGCAATTTTATTTTTAAAAAATTAACCCTTTGCAACAAGCAATGTTGCAATTTACAAAAAAAAAGACAAATATCTCTTAATCTAGAAAAATATAATATAACCACGAGCAAAAATATACAATAACCTCCTCTAATATACCCACGATTCTGAAAAGCATTCTTTATCGTCAGAAACCAACATATTTTCTAGATTTAAAGAAGCATTTATAACAACAAAGTTTCTTTTGCTGCTTATCAGTTTCGGAAACGTTTCCGAGTAGTTTTTGTAGTATATTATCAGTTTTCTCAAACCGGAATATAAGTTTTCTCGGACGCTATCAATTCTTAATTAAATATTTTAACATTTTCATGTTCAACAAACATGTTTTACAGATAAAACATGATAAATTAACAGCATTCACATTAAAATTAATATTATTTTGCTATTCTTTGATTTAAAAATTCAGTTGTGCAGCGGAAAATGTTTAACTGAAAATTGATAGAATCCTAAAAACTTGCCAACTTTCAACTAAAACAACTTTCCGTACAATGTGAGTTAATTTGATCCAAGTTAAAGACGTTTCTAATCAGAAAATATATCTCATAATATAATATATATTTAGTTTCATATTCTTCCGTAAAACCTATTTGAATGCATTTCTTTTTTAAAAAATCTGGTTTGAAACGTGTTTAACCTCGCTTAAATTAACCTACATTGTACGGAAATTTGGTGCGATGTTGGCAAGTATGTAAAAACCTATATTCGGGTCTGAGAAAATTGATTAATATACACTGTAAAAAATGACCAATGTTTCTTATTTTATGAAAATATGCTATAACCACGAACGAAAATATAATATAATCTTCTGAGTTATCCGAAATTTCAAATAGCATGTTACATTGTCTTTCGAATCCCCAGAAACGAATACATTTTCAAAATTTAAAGAATAATTTATAAAAACAAATTATTTTTAGCTGCCCGAATTTTTCAGAAACGTTTCCGAAGGGTTTTTATAGTGTATTAATTAATATCCTCAGGCTGGAGTACCTGTTTTTCGAATGTTATCCATTCTCAAGTACACGTTTTCAGCCGCATAAGTTAATTTATACATGAAAGAGTAAAGAAATAATCTTAATTTTAATGTTATTGTTAACGCTGTTAATTTTGCATGTTTGTCTGTTAAACATTTTTTTTGAGCATGAAAATGTTTACTTCAGAATGGATAGCATTCGAAAAACAGGTATTCCAGGCTGAGAACACTAATTAATACACTATAATAACCCTTCGGAAACGTTTCTGAAAAATTCGGGCAGCTAAAAATAATTTGTTTTTTATAAATTATTCTTTAAATTTTGAAAATGTATTCGTTTCTGGGGATTCAAAAGACAATGTAACATGCTATTTGAAATTTCGGAATAACTCAACAGATTATATTTTCTTTCGTGGTTATAGCATATTTTCATAAAATAAGAAACATTGGTCATTTTTTACAGTGTACTATAAAACTACTCGGAAACGTTTCCGAAAATTAGTGGCATAAAAAAAATATATATTTTTATAAATGCTTCTTTAAATGTCGAAACTATATTGGTATCTGAGCTTTCTATAGATAAAGAACGTTTTTCGAAATAGTGAGTAACTCAGAAGTATATTTTCGTTCGTGGTTGTATTATAATTTCGTAAATTAAGAAACATTTGTCTTTTTTTACAATGTACTTAAAAGTTAAAACCTTAACCTACTCATCTTTTCTTAAGTACAATTGAGTTAGGTTAGAATGACAGTGGAGTAAGTCAATGTTGTTGAAATGTGAGAAACGAAAGGTTTTGGGAAACTTGTCGTATTGCCGTTGCATTCAGTGGTCCAACTTGTTTTTCCCCTCTAGCGACCCCCTAAGTGAACTATGACTTATTTGATTGTCACACGGAACAGAAATTAACATACGTTCAGTAAAAATATGGTTATCTAGATTTTACAAATTCTTGACTTACTCCACTGTCATTCTAACCCCCTCAATTGTAAACGAGTGCATGACACTTACCAAATAGAAGAAACTACTCGTACTTAAAAATACGGATTTGACAATAAAAAAATATATATATACACTCGTATTACTTCAGGTTACACATTATACAGATTTCAGGAGGAATTATTTAATAAATGTGAATATAGAATGGCTTAATTATTTTGTTTAAACAGTTTGAAAATTAAAAGTTGAACACTTCAAATCTAAAAAAACTATATCTTATGGAGGATGTATAGAATACATGTAAGTCTCATTTTATTTACATTTCTTCTTACGCTGGGATTTATCATATAATAACATATCATATATATGTTCATAAAATTTAATTTATACAGCAGCGAATTTAAAGAAATAAATCTGTACAAAAAACGAGAACGCATGCTTTTCATGATTGATACTTAAATATATGCAGCTATCACAAGCCAAGAAAATACTCAACATTAAGAATAATCGACTAATTTTTAAGTTCTAATTTGATCAGTGAAATCTTTGTAAAACAAAGAAATATTAAATGTTTATCACATAAACAAAACTTTCGGAGAATTGAACCTTCAAAAACCTTTTCCAAATTAAACGCAAGAATTTTCTTTTTATTTTAACATGAAAAAAAATGATTTGAAAATCAATGAGTGTTTTGAAATTAAAATAATGGATTAATTTTGCAAATGCATTCTTTAATTTGTGATATAAAAGATGTTCATGAATAGAAAAATCAGTCATGATTGAGTTACCATTTAGAGTGCAATTCATGCGAAATAGCAAAATCCCGTATTTTCAGAAGCAAAGAATGACGTAAAATGCCATGAGTAAAATAATTGAAATTTCTATTTGGGAAATTTAAATTAAAATGAAAAGAGAAAAAAAATAAATGCTATTTCATTTATAAGTCTTTTATTTATTTATACAGTTTATATTTTTGTAAAATTCCAGTTGATCCAATCCGCGCCACCACGTTTAAAGATGTTCAATATACAGAACGTAAATGGAAGTCGTTTTTAATTGAATACTCTAAGGTGGATGGACCAAAGGTGGACAGTGTCCCTAAGATAGTACACCCCTCAAAAGTAGAATTAATTCAATTTTTAATCACAAAATGGTGCTACTTACTGCATTGTCAATCATGTATCTGCAGTGCACGTGGCTGAATATAAAGAGATCACATTGATCTTCCGACATTTTATGCAGTGATTTCACTTTTGAGGCGTAGTCGTTTTAATTTCCATGTAAGAAGGTATTTTAATTTACACGTGTTTAAATTTTCAGAACTTTGAGGTATGATACGTTTTCTAAAAGCTTATTTTCTTCTCTTTAACCACATTTACTTCAATTCTAAAAAACGTATCAGATTAAAACTTTTACGTCGTGCAAATGGCGACCTTGCGCATGTTCCCAAGGTGGCCACCTTGAAAAACAAATGTGGAAATCTAAGGATAATTTTCCAAAATTTCTACATAAATATCTGATAAAACTTATTACCATTTATTGTTAACACCAGAGATCACTCAAGAGAAATCAGTAACTCCCAGAAGAAAATCCCTGAACTACCGTGCACAAAAAGTGCTTCAAGATCTTTTCGTGTCATAAGATAAGAAGATCAAGAAGAAAAACTCGAAAGATATCAAAAGAAAGAGCGGATTGTCAGAACAGACTAGTAAGCAAAATAGTTTTCCGAGTATTTTTTTCACATTTTAAAAGTGATTTCAATACATAGGCCACCTTTGGAACACTATGCGCCAAATGTGTCCGACAAGCTACAATTTTCAAATTGTATTAGAAAAGTAATTAAATTTTATTTTACAAAGAAAAGTATTCTTGATATGTGTTAGAGATAAGTGTAAAATTTTACAAACAAAAATTCCGCCATAGACACCCAACCAGAAAATTATTAAAAAAATCCTCAAAGCTTAACTATGGCAACCTTTGGATCACCTACATTAATAGACTTTTTACATTTAGTATATATTATTTCAATGCACATCAACGACGCCAAAAAGCATTTTCGGTACTTTCATATTAGCTGTACGCCAGTGGTTAATTTCGAAACATTTCACTATTTAGAGTAATTTTTGTGATTCAGATTATTAGTGTTTAAGTTCGTATTTTGATTAAAAAGCCGTTTCATTCTTTATTTATTAATTTATTTGTGAAGTTTTAATTTTGTTTTGCAATTTAGTTATGGAATATTACACGAAAACAACCAATTGTCGAATTATTTAATTGTTTTAAGTGCAAACGACTTACTTCCGTAGTTGAGTTATACGCTGATTAAAAATGTTCATGCTTGAAAATTATTTTTAAATCCATAAAACAAATCAGCAAACTGAGATACAGTTTTCAAACAAATTGCATTTTAAAATACATTTTTTTTCTATTGGATGATATAAAAATTGATGCAGTAAATAGCAGTAAAAATGAAATTTATTGGTCAGGTTGTTGCCAAGTCAATATGATGTCAGCGTTACTCGTGAGTATGTTTTTGCGTTGTAATATAGATATTTCATTTGTGATAATTTAAAATAAATTAAAAAATTCAAATTTAATAAAAACAGTAAACAATATCAAAAAATGCTGTTTGAATTAATATTTTTATTAGCGAGAAAGAACTATTTTATTTTACGAATTTTTTTTTTTATTATTGTTGTTAGAAATGTGTTGTCTACTTTAGCACGGCTGTTCAAATAATCAAAAGCTATTTTTATCAAGTAAATTATACTTTTTTTTTTTACCTGTTTTGTTTATCCACTAACTGTTTTATAAATTCAAGCCAGTCGTAGACTAAGAAACAGTTGTTTAAGCGCAAAGACGCACCAAACTGCTCATGCGGGGAGTTGGGAACCCCCAAACACTATCTAACAGACTGCCCACTAACCCAAACACTACATCTGATCCACATCACACCGAACAACGAAAAAATATGGCACAACCAGTTAGCGAACAACAAACAAGTACAAACAAAAGGAAGAGCAGTGATGAGATGGTTAGTAGAAAACATCGATCTCATATCACAATAAATACACCTTCCCAGCAGCGAGATTCCTCAAAAGCATATCCCACTCTCAAAAGCCATCCATTTGGTAAGTATATTTTCTAATATATCTTTAAAAAAAAAAAAAAAAAAAAAAAAAAAAAAAGTAGCAATGGAACCTCTTTGCTACGCCAAAAAAAAATCGATTTTTTTCAGCACTAGTGAGAAGTGGAAGTCATCTGTGACGGACTGATTTCACCAACTGATGAAGGCAAATAGCCAACAAAAAGTGAACAAAATAATAAAATGGTGAATGCACAAAGCACACCTGCCAAAGAAAGTTAAAGGGAAAAAAAACATTGTCAAATCAAGTGAATACAGCCTCATAGATACATGACGGACTAACGGCCACGGAACAAGCCCCACTCCATTAGTGCGACAAGTTTCTCAAACAACAAATCAACAAGTTGCACAAAATTCAAAAGCAGTGATAACAGCCATTAGGATTCAATGGACTGATCGCAAAAAGCGTATTCACGAAGGAAAAAAAAAATCAAAATCCCCAATGCTTGGGTGAGATAAAGTGACAAAGACAACAAAAATGAGTGTGCAACATCCAGAAATGTGACAACCACCAGTAACAGAAGTTACAATGTGACAACCACCAGTAACAAAAGTTACAATGTGACAACCACCAGTAACAAAAGTTACAATGTGACAACCACCAGTAACAAAAGTTACAATGTGACAACCACCAGTAACAAAAGTTACAACGTGACAAAACCCACGATAGTGACATAATAACCAGTGAAACTCTCGAAAGAAGACCAAGATTCAAAATGTGAAAACCAGCTCTAGCACAAGCTAGAGGTAAAAATATATCAAGAAAGAGACAAAAAACCAATGAATGATAGACAAAAAACAACCCACAACAGGGGCGAGCCTATAAAAACGCCAAAAAGCCTTGACAGAGACAAATACAACAAGAAGGGAAATCAGCCCATAAAAGAGGCGATAAACACTACAGCGACAACCCACCATGAACGTGACAAGCCAACAGACATGGTAAATATGTAAATCTATGTACGCTAATGGCACCTGGTGCATGTAAAATCCGTCGTGGGTGCAAAGCCCTCCAAGTTACCTGTGAATAATACCTCTGGGGGTGCCTAGTCAGGTGAGGGTCTCGTCACCTGATCAAGGTTCTAAATTACGAGACCTATTAAATCTGTCAATTCAACAAAGTTAAACAGAAACCTTGAACCGGCAAACAAAGATAACGGCAGCAAATCACAAGAGAGCAAGCACAGCAGCGATGTGAACAAATCAATAGTCAGGTGGATCACAGCCATGCTGTGATCAGGCGATTTCCGCCCCGCACCCAGGTACTAACCCGTTAAGCTAGGCATTCATGCCGGGCAGGTAGGGGCCTGGTTAGCGGTATAAAAAAAAAAAAAAAAAAAAAGAAACAGTTGATTTCATTTTCTGTTTAAAAATTACTTCTTCAAAGCACTATGTTAGGAAAACAATAAAGGATTTCAACTGAACGCATATATCGAGAAAAAAACTCAGGCATGTTATTCATTTCATTTTTTGTTTAAAAATTACTTCTTAAAAGCACTATGTTAGGAAAATAATGAAAGGATTTCAATTGAACATATATTTCAAGGGGGAAAAAACCTCGGGCATTTTATTGCAATGCATAAAATATAATTTCATTAAAAGAATTATTATGTTTACTGCATCATGTGAAATCTACATTCTGAGTATGATTTATGTATTTATAGAATTTATTTTTTATAAATTATATTTCAAATGCGACACTTTTAAATAAATGGAAAACTATATATTGCTTTACTAATACTTAAGTTCTTCTCATATTATCATATAAGCTGATAATCTTAGGATTAATGACTGATTTTTATTTTTTTATATATTTTTTATATGTATGTTTATATATATATTTTTAATGAAAACAAAATTGTCTCCAAATTAACTCGAAAAAATTCATTTTTATTTTGAGACGAATAATTGATCTTAAAATCATTGCGTGTTTTCAAATTAAAAAAAAAAAAAAAAAAAAAAAAATTCAACTGCATTTTTGAATTTTTAATGTAACATGAACGATAATGATGTAATGAAAAATAAATTATAATTGAACTGAAACAGATTTTCGCTTAAGTTACACGGAAATAGCAAAAGCGTGTAATTTCAGAAGCAAGCGATGACGTTAAAAGCCATCAGAAAATAATGGAGATTTCCATTTCAAAAATTAATATTCAAAGTAAAACAAAATAATATAGAAAAGTGCTCTTTCATTTATTAAACTTTTATGTACTTTTTTCAAATTTATTTCTTAGAGACATAATATTTGAAATATTGCAAATAAGTTTATCTCCACACCTTATTCTAGGAAATAAATTTGTTTTAATTTTAACAAAGAAAGATGTTTATTTCATATTGTTAAGTAGAATAAAATTTTAATTAAAATTTTATATGTTTTTTCGTATTACTTTTCAAGTTTTCAAAACGTTGCAACAATGTCGAAGAAAGAAATATATATATATTACAGGGGGACCAGAAATGATTGAAATGACAAAAACATACATTTTTGTTATCATTATTTTTATAATGTCGTACAGTTGGTTCGATCGGAAAAGTCCTAAGCTTATGGTCGTACGAGCCGAAAACCGGTCGTACGACCATAAATGACGTGGTCAACCCCACCAGTGGCTGAGAGGGTCTGCTCTCAAATCTGGGAGACGGGGGGCGGGGAGGAGGGGGGGTTCAAACCCCTGTCGCGCTCTTCGACTTAACCGTTCGGAGTTTTCCGTGCTTTTTCTTCGAACCTTGCCGTAAATACCAGTTAGGATCCTTTAGAAAGAACCCCATGGAGAGCACTCCCTCCTAGGGCCGATATCCCTCGTGTAGATAATCGGCCTTTAAAAAATCAACCAACCAACCTTAATATTTATTATAAAAAGGGGAATTTAGTAAACTGTACTGTATTATTAGTAATGCAGAGTATATAGTTAGTAGTAATATTTAGTAATGCATCATTAGTAATGCAGATATCCAATAAGTGAAATCTGGTGTCAGACACCGGTGAAATAACTTACATTTTAATGGTGTTTACTACAAGATAATGTTCAAACAATAGATTTATAGATCACACAATATATCAAACAATAGATCAAACAATAGATTTATAGATCAAACAATAGATTTATAGATCAAACAATAGATTTATAGATCAAACAATAGATCAAACAATAGATTTATAGATCAAACAATAGATCAAACAATAGATTTATAGATCAAACAATAGAACAAACAATAGATTTATAGATCAAACAATAGATCAAACAATAGATAACCGTTCAAACAATAGATTTCATCTTTCTTTAATATAATCAATAACTAACACCTCTGACAGAGACTGGTGAAATGAAATTCTAGGAACCAATAACTAGCATCCCCCATTAAGCTAAATTAAATACAGTGGGTGATCGGTTAACGAACTTAATCCGTTCCAAAACAATGTTCGCTAACCGAATTGTTCGTTAACCGATCATAGATTTAGTACAGATTTGTATGGGAATTCAATTAATTCGTTCTTAAAAGCTAAATGCTATATAAAAATTAATATAAATTCTCCCTAAATTTATTTATATGTAATAATTATAAAACATACTTCACATACATACAGTCTTGTCCTTCCTTCAGTCACGCTTTTTTGTGTTTGTGGGGCATTAAATATTTGACAAAAGCTTATTTTTCCTTTCTGGAGTTTGAATCGTCCCATTTTAATAGTGTTAATATATGTCTGTATTTAATATGGGCAGATATCATATTTCACGGCTTTGTCCGTGTCGTGCCTTATTTAAAAAAATAAATAACATGAAAAAAATAGCATGCCCTTTGTAAAAACTTTTAGGAGCACATTCATTCATTACAACATTTAAATCATATCAGTTTATCACTTTGACCTGTCAAAAGCTCCATTAGTTCTCTAAAAGATCGTGTTTACTGCAGAGCCAGATAAAGCTCAAGTGGAGCCCAGAGCCTGTTAATAATTTAGAAACTAAATTTAAGTTAAAATAATTAATTTCCAATAAAAAATATTTCTTTAAAAATGGGCACAAAATATAACAATTAATATTTTTAAACTCTTTATTCTAATTTAGTGGGGAGGGGCTAAAATGTAGGCCTCGAACCCCGGTAGCCCATGAATTAATTAGGCCATAAATATAAAACAGTTAAAATTTTCTCAAAGTCGATAATCGATGCAATTAAATATAGCTCTGCAAATCTGAAACACAGCATTGCTTCTTCTTGGCTTTTTTTAGAGGTGTTCGTTAACCGAACAAGTGTTCGTTATCCGAACATAAAAATCTCTCCAGAAAGTGTTCGTTAACCGATCTGTTCGTAAACCGAACAGTTCGCTAACCGATCACCCACTGTAACTATAAACCTTAAATCCTGGCCCTAATATATTATATGCATCATTAAACTAATTTCTACAAGTATAACTTTAAGAAAAAAGTTTAGGATGGTTGCTTTACAAATAGATTAGAAAAACACTTCCTTAATTTTAGAAATAAGATGGTTGCTTCAAAATGACACTATTGGTGTTCTCAAAAGTTCCTTCCTCATTCAATATGTTCTTGGCCCTCAGTGGTGAATAAATTGACTCCAAAATAAAAACAATTGACTATATTTATCACTAGATGACATTACTTTGCAGAGTTTTACAACAAAATGCTTATTTGAATTAGATTTTTGGTCAAGTGTCAATAACTGCGGGTTTCGCCCTATAGATATCAATTTATATCACCCTATATATTTAAAAGTTATAACAAAAAATATGATCATTTTTATGACTTTTGAATTTTTTATTATACATATTTTTAATTTTTTACAATATTTTTTTGCTTCAGGAAAAATCGATGAGACAACGTAACAAGCAGTATAAAAAAGAAATATCGACTCAAAAATATGTAACCTGGACTTCACAATCACGGTAAAAATAGTTTTGCAAGATTAATTTTGTCGTATAATATTAAAACTTTAGTTATTGTATGATATAATTTAACAAATGCTTTTCTACAATATATAAATAAATATATGAAAATATAATCGTCTAACTTAATTATAGACTAGGCTTCGTAATCAACGTAATTCTTCATAATTCAACAACTTCATCAATTTCGTGATGTCAAACTTATTTTTCTGGTTCCCTTAAAACGCTCTCATATTCACAAATAATTTGTTTTAATGCTCTTATCTGTGAAATATTTTCTACAATATATAAATAAACAGATGAAAATATAATCGTCTAAATTAATTATAGGCTACGCTTCGTAATCAACGTAATTCTTCATAATTCAACAACTTCATCAATTTCGTGATCTCAAACTTACTTTTCTGGTTCCCTTAAAACGTTCTCATATTCACAAATCATTTGTTTTAATCCTCTTATCTGTGAAATATTTTTAAGTGTATGAAAAATATGCATTTCACTTAAAATAGACTTAAAAGGGATTATTAGGACCACATAATGTTGAATTTTTTTTAAATCTTACATTTATTACAAAATTACAAAACGACCCTGGTAGGATGCGTACAAGCACTAAAAAGTTAACCCTTAACTGTTATAAAGGAAAATTGTCGCATAGATACTATAAGCGGTCTCTGAGATCGCTTTTTTAAAATATGAATAAAACGCTCGATTAACTCATAGGATACTGATTCTGTACGTTTTATGTAAGTTATGTAAATTTTATGTACGGGACTATATTATAATTGAAACTCACCTATTCAGAAGTCTCTAGCGATGCGATCAGGGCTCCAGAAGAAACAAAATGTCACTAGTATCTACAAATAAACTGCAAATTGAAAGTCAAACTGTGAACATTAAAAAAGGAGCAGCCTGTGAGACCGATAAAAGCAGTTATTAAGAGTTAATATTGAGAGTTATTTTTACACTAGTCGTTGGGAGGCCACCGTAATACTTACCCATCATGGATATGCATAATGTAAAATATTAAAATAAAAAATGTGTAAACTACTTATAAAATGCATTGCAATTCGAATAAAATCGTGGCTTGATGACGTCATAAACTTTCAATGCTCGATGACTGAATTGCTTGAAAGAAACATACTTATAACTCCAAAAATGATAATCCTATTAACTAGCGGTTTATTGCATCGGATTAAGCGTCTCATTTCCAATTAAAATATATCTTTGAATTGAAATTTGGATGAAATACAGGGTAATGAAAAATCAAAGAGTGTGGTAAATAGGATTACAAATATCTCCGCATCTCATTATCCGATCGACTTCATGCTTTATGCAAAATTTATGTTTTTTTATTGTTTTTTATAGTCACTCCTTAAAAAAAACAATTTCGAAAATTTTTATATACCTTTTATCAGAACGAATATTTCGAGAGTCCGAAAAAAAATAGTTCCGGATAATCGAGGTTACTGAAATTCAATAAGCTTCTTCCCATTATTACATACTAAGTACATACCAAATTTCAAGTCTCTTATCTCAATTTTTTCGGGAGATAGAGCGTTTACAGACACACAGACGGACGGCAAATTTTTTTTTCTAAAAATATGTTTTTCGGAATCTCCAGTCTCTGAAACGTGTAAATCCGTCAAAAAAAAAATTTTCGACTTTCAAAACGATTACAAGACTTACCCTATACTACATATGATGGGTAAGTAAAAAAAATTGTAATAAATTAAACATTGGACACTTTACCACAAAGTAAAAAGTTAAAACGCATTTTTGTTCATGTTTTTGTTTAGATCCATAAGCAAAGTTTCTTTTAGAAAGTCTTCTTTCTGCAGAACAGGAAAAAAAAAACACTCTTTTATTTCATTTAACTTGGTTTTTGTAGGTTTTGTATGTGAATATGTAATTTTGTAATCGATGTTTCACTCACTTCCTGATAGGCTAGTAGTATAAAAATTTTGTTTACAGGTGTGTTTCAGATGATAATACAACATTTTAATGTTTTTAAAACTTAATTAAATAATAAAAAATTAATTTTAAGGCATTTTTATGTTCGATGTCTACAAATTATAAATTGCCCAATATTGTTTATTGTTACAACTATTTACGAGTTACAGAAACAATGTAGTAAATTATGCGCCAAACCATGCTCGCTTAAATAGACCAAATGACTGTGAAACTGCAACAGCAAAATACTTTAAACACTAAAACGTAGACAATATAAATAAAAATTAAAGGTGTAATATATTTTCATGTATAATACTTCTTTATCATTTAACAGTTTAGTATTAATAAAATTATGATTATACGATGAGAAAACAATTTAGAAATCTTGAACAGATAGTTTGAATAATATTTTTTCCTGTTGTTTTCTCCTATATATCTTTAAAAAGCAAGAGTACAAAAATTATATTTTTTATATAAATTCACTTGTTTGTTCTTTTTATCAAGCGTGAATTAAGAGCTTTCTACAAAACAATAAATTTTCGATAATCGCGGCCCACGCCAAATTAAAGTAATGTAACGGAATTTTTTTAGAACCGCAAGAATTGTAGTCTTGAAATTAGGCGTGATTTTTAAAATAAACATTTACTGTTTACAAAATATTGTTTAAAAAGACATTTTTACTTTTATTTACAAAAGAAATGGCTCTGTTATATAGTGCTCCGTTTCACGAACATTATTGAACTGTATATAAAAATTATATGAGATTAAGATACTAAAATAACACATGCACATGCTGGGAGTTGTTTCGCAGTATAAATTTATATGAAGTTGTCATGCATGAGAAGGATAAAGCTTAAATAACCATTATTAAAAAAGCACTTTCCATATTAAAGTGTAAAAACTTCCTTTTCATTTTAAAAACAAATAACTGCGTGTTTAGAATTTTAAACAAACGGATTAATTTTACAAATGCATTCTTAATTTATAATGTCAAGGAAGTTAATGGAATGAAAAATAAATTATAGTTGCACTGATATGATATTTTGCATGAATTACACGCGAAATAACAAACGCCTGCGTAATTTCAGGAGCAAGTAATAATGTGAAATGTCATTATAAAAATAACTGGAGTTTCTGTTTTAGAAATTAAAATTCAAGGAAAACCAAAGAATAATAATAACGGGAAGTGCTCTTTCATTTATTACATACTAGCAAGCTACGCCCGCTACGCTGGTCAATTTCTCTTAACGAACCTTTAATCAAACAAAATATTGACATTTCATAATTCACTTTTATATTTTAACAGAATAATAAGGATACTATAATTTGTGACTCGTGCTATAGCCAATATACACGTCAGGACACGTCGCCCTTATCATTATCTTTTTACGCGTGAAGGTTTCGCTATGGTACTCTATTGTGAAATTTGGTAATTTTAGAAATTCAATAGTTGAAAAATCGCAGAATCATTAGATCATTTTTCTTTAGAAATTATTCTTAGAGTGCATTTAGATCTTATAAATAACAATCATGCCGAACTTGAAGTTTCTAGCTCCTTCAGCATCGCAAAAATCGCAATTTTAGAACGTTTTTCGCTTCTGCACCTCCCTCGGGGTAGTGGCACCGACATAAAATATAGCCTATGTTGGAGCAGGGATTGTCACCATCCATTTGCCATCATCACTTTTGAAATCGCTTTAGTAGTTCCAGAGATTCCATACAAATTGTAATTTAGAATGTTTTTAGAAAATTTTTTGCTTATTTCAGCCTTTTAAATTTCAAATTTTTTTAGACTTTGTTCTTATAGAGCATTTAAATCTTGTAAGTAACGACCATACAAAATGTCAAGTTCCTAACTCCTTCATTATTGAAAATATCATAATTTTGGAACGTTTTTCGCTCCTGCACCCTGTGCGGGCACTGGCACCGACAAAAAATTTAGCATATGTTGGAGCAGGGACTGTCACCATCCATTTGCCACCATCACTTTTGAAATCGGTTCTGTAGTTTCAGAGATTCCATAGAAATTGTAATTTAGAATGTTTTTAGAACGCTTCTTCCTCATCTCACCCTTTTAAATTTCGAATGTTTTTATAATTTGTTCTTAGAGAGCATTTACATGTTATAAGTAACTACCATACCAAATTTGATGCTTCTATCTCCTTCAGTATACAAAAAATCGAAATTTTAGAACGTTTTTCGCTCCTGCACCCCCCTGGGGGTGGTGGCACCGACATAAAATATAACCTATGTTGGAGCAGGGATTGTCACCATTAATTTGCCACCATCACTTTTAAAATCGCTTCAGTGGTTCCAGAGATTACCCCCTACAAACAAACAAACAAACAAACAAACAATCTTTACTACTTTATATATTAGTATAGATAAGGGGGGATTAGCCGCTTGTTCCCCCTCTTTATACTTAACCAATCAATCCCGAAAACTAATCAGAGATGCGCCTTAACACAGTGAACCTATAAATAAAATTTGAAGGAAATGGGATAATTCTGCATGAAAAACCCATTTACATAAATTAAGGGGGGTATTAGCCCCCCGTTCCTCACCTTTATACTTAATCAATCAATCCCGAAAACTAATCAGGGAAGCGTCTTAACCCAATGAATCTATAAACAAATTTTGAAGCAAATAGAATAATTCTGCATGAAAAACCCATTTATATAAATTAAGGGGGGGATTATTATCCCCCCGTTCCCCCCTTTTATACTTAACCAATCAATCCCGAAAACTAATCAGGGAAGCGCCTTAACTCAGTGAACCTATAAACAAAATTTGAAGGAAAACGGAATAATTCTGCATGAAAAACCCATTTATATAAATTAAGGGGGGGGAATTAGCCCCCCGATCCCCCCCCCTTTATATTAACTAATCAATCCCGAAAACTAATCAGGGAAGCGCCTTATAACACAGTGAACCTATAAACAAAATTTGAAGGAAAACGGAATAATTCTGCATGAAAAACCCATTTATATAAATTAAGGGGGGGAATTAGCCCCCCGATCCCCCCCCCTTTTATACTTAACCAATCAATCCCGAAAACTAATCAGGGAAGCGCCTTAACACAGTGAACCTATAAACAAAATTTGAAGGAAAACGGATATTTCTATGAAGAGTTATCGCATTACGTACGTACATACATACATACAGAACCGGCTGCCAAGCTCTCAGGGCTTGACAGCCAGTGTGATAACTGAAAAATCGCAATTTTAGAACGTTTTTTGCTCCTGCACCCCCTGGGGTTAGTGGCACCGACATAAAATATAGCCTATGTTGGTGCAGGGGTTGTCACCATCAATTTGCCACCATCACTTTTGAAATCGGTTCGGTAGTTCCAGAGATTACCCCCTACAAACAAACAAATAAGATTTACTCCTTTATAATATTAGTATAGATTTTATCTATTTTTCTTTTTAAATTTATTTATTAGAAAAAAAAATTAAAAGTTATATTTCTAAGTAAATGAAAAAAATTGATATTTTGTTATTTCTGTTACGAAGAGATAAATCATTTTTTTTTGCCGTAACTACTGAATTTTGTGATATGATAATGTGAAAAATGAAACAAATATTTAAATAAATATAAAAAATATACAAAAATATTAAGAAATAGAAAATTTGTTGAGAAATATGTGCTCACAACTAGATACCAAAATTAAATAAGCATTTTGATTTTTTTTTTTTACAGATCATTTTTTATTGAAGGTAATTCAAAACTCTTGTTATAAATTTTAAGGGTTTAGATAAGATCAAATGACAATATCATGGTAACGCTATAAATTAAGAGTAATACCACATAGGTCAAGCAAAACAAGTAGATTCAAAATCCTTCACTAATAATCAATCAATTAATGACATTGTCGGTTTTCAGCTCTACTATCGTCCGTCCTACTCCACCAAAGATTATGTGATATAAGAAAGATGTTGACCCATTGGTTTTCTGTGTTTTACTTGATGAATGAAGCTGAATATTGCACATTCGCATAGGTCGTGCTGTTAACTCGTGATTCCATTCTAAGTATAAGAAAGTAGAGTTTCGCAAGTGACTGATAACGGAAACGGTTTTGTTGAGCAACCGTGATCTAGTAGTTGTTCATCTGCCTAAAGTATACCTTATAATGTGATGAATGAAACTGTGAGCACATTCGCATACGCCGTGTCGTTAACTCGTTATTCTGTTCTAAGTAGTACAAGAAAGTCAAGATTCGCAAGTGGTTGATAACGGACTGCTTTTAGTTGATGAACCGTGATCTAGTGGATGATCAACCGCGATCTAGTAATTGGTCAACCGTTATCTAGTAGTTGCTGATATGTGTCAAATACTCTATAATGTGATGAATGAAACTGTGTAAAGCACATTTGCACAGGCCGTGTCGTTATCTCGTGATTATGTTCTCAGTAGTCAGATTTCGCAAGTGATTGATAACGGACTGCTTTTAGTTTATCAACCGTGATCTAGTGTTTGGTCAAATGCATTCTGATAAATGGTCAACCGTGATCTTAGTAGTTGCTCATATGTCTCAAATACTGTATAATGTGATCAATGTAACTGTGTGTAACACATTAGCATAGACCGTGTTGTTATCTCGTGATTTTGTTCTAAGTATAAAAAAGTCAAGTTTCTCAAGTCCGTTATAACGGACTGCTTTTAGTTGATAAACCGTGATCCAGTAGTTCATCACATGTCTCAATTACTGTATATTGTGATGAATGAAACTATGTATACGTAGCTCATTCATATAGGCTGTGCCATGAACTCTTGATTCTTTTTAAGTATGAAAGAGTCAAGTTTCACAAATAATTAATAATGGACATATTTTAGTTGATCAATCGTGATTTAGAAGTTGATCGTCTGTCTAAAGTACTGTATGATGTGATGAATGAAATTGTGCACAGCCCATTTGCATAGGCCGTAGCGTTAACTCGGGATTCCGTTCTAAGTATAAGAAAGTCAAATTTCGCAAGAGATTGATAACTGCTTTTAGTTGATCAACCGTGATCTATTAGTTGATCATATGTCTCAAGTACTGTAAAATTATTTGTAAGTACGCAGTAAAATACGTAAGAACTAAATTTTATCGGACAGAATGTAATGTTACTTGATGAATTAAAGGAACTTTAGCAGAAAATACCAACAATGAAATTATTTTTATTTGACAACATGAAGTAGTTAAGATGAAATTGGTGAGAATTTGAATTATCATATGCGGGCATTTTCTTTTAGAACACATACAAACTCTTTCTATGAGGTAGAAACGAATACGAATTTAATGTATTTGACCAATGCATCATTATACTATCTTCGGTTGTTATAGGATTTATTTGTGAAAAAGTGGAACGACGAGTAACTGGTCATCAAACGAAAAACATAGACTAAAACTCTGTAATGCAAGCAAACCATCTATCTTTAAAATACCATTTATTTTGAAATACTTTCTAAATTAAACACAAAATAATTTTCCATTTAAAAACAAATAATTGATCTGAAAATCGTCGCGTGTTTAGTGTTTAAACAACGGATTAATTTTACAAAAGCCATCTTGCACGTTTATTTTCATGGATGTTGATGAAATGAAAAATAAATTATAATTGCACTGAACTATATTTCGCTTGAATTGCACACGAAAAGGCAAAAGCCTGTAATTTCAGAGGCAAGTAATGATGTGAAATGTCACCTTTAAAGTAATTTAAATTTCCATTTGAGAAATTAAAATTAAAATGAAAACAGAAAATAGCATCGATAAAATCTTTCATTTCATAAAACTTTCATCAAATTTATTTCGTTGAAAGTATTGACAAATTGAATAAATGGAGAGTTGAGAAATTTTTATTTCTTATTTGAATAATTAGCCCTTTATGTCGTTACAACTAATCTTGCGATATAATAATGTGAAACAAAAAATATATTTAAATAAGGATTGAAAAAAATTACAAAATGATTAGGATCTAGCAGATTTGTTGATAACATGTGTTCAAAAGTTGATACCAAAATTAAATAACCATTCTGAATTATCTGCTACAAAAAATATCTCTATTCATTGTGATTCAAAAGACTTGGTACAAATTTTAAGGAATGAGACATGTACAAATCACTATGCAATGTATAATCGTACAATTATAAATTCATGTAAATTAATACCATAAAAGTCAAAGCAAAATCATATAAAGTGTTTGCACTAGTAGTTGATCAATTAACGATATTATTATTTTCCATATATATTCTAGTCTGTCTTGCTCGACAAAAGATAATGTAACGTATAAAACATTTTCAACTAAGGATTCGTTCGTTTTTTTGTGATTTATAAAACTATATCTAATACATTCGCCGGCTTCATGACTTTAGCTCTTGATAATGTCCTAAGTATAAAAAGTTAAGTTTTGCTAATGATTGATCATCGACAGCTTTTAGTTGATCAGTCGTGTTCTAGTACTTGATCATATGTCTCTTGTCCTGTAGTATCCCTTGTCCTATGAGGCAAATAGTACAAAATGTACGATCAAAATTGTATTGGGCAGGTCATAATATTGATTAATCAACTATTCGTACAGTCACCCTAATATATATATTTTTTAATTTAAATGAATAGTTCCGATATTATAAATCTCGTAATAATCAGCAAATAGATTACGATCAACGGAAAATTCAAATATCGAAATGATATATATTTCACAAAGGTGAAGAGCTTAAGGTCAGATTAAAGGGATTTACAAATATCAGCTGTCAGCAGTTTTTTTGGAATACATATGAACGTCGCATATGATCTAGAAATTGAATGTCACGCATATATATAAACCAATGTAGCATTACAATCCGAGATTATCACAAGATTTATATTACCAAAATACCTCATGACTACCGCTCCAAAACATCTGGACTTTAAAAACATCTAATTTAAAACACTTTGTAAGTTAAACACAAAAATATTTTTCTGTTTAAAAGCACATAATTCATCTGAAAATCATTGCGTGTTTAGTATTTAAACCAACGAATTAATTTTACAGACGCATTCTTTAATTTTTAATGCCAAGGATTTTGATGAAATGAAAAATGAATTATAATTATACTGAAACGACATTTTGCACGAGTTGCACGCGAAATCACAAAAGCCTGCAATTTCAGAAGCAAGTAAATAACGTGAAATGTCATCATAAAAATAATTGGAATTTCCATTTGTGAAATTAAAATTCAAATGAAAATAACATCGAAAAGTGATCGTTCATTTCAAAAAACTTTCATCTATTTTTATTTTTTTAATTTATTTCTTATAAAAGAAATATTTAGAATGTGACCCTTTTAAATAAATGTAAAACCGTAATTTCTTTGAACGTATTCTAAAATTAACCCTTTAAGTAGAAACAACTACAATTTTAAGACATGATATATAAGAAATGTCTAGACATAAATAATTGCCGAAACGTCAGTTGAGGCTCACTATGGAGACGCAGAAATTATTTGGTTTCCGTCTGTTTGTTTGTCTGTCTGTCTGTGTGTCTGTTCCGCGATAACTGCCGTAAAAAACGCCCAATTAGGTTTATTTTTGGTGGGTATGTTGGTGAGGTACCCGCAATTAGCTGTATAGTTTTTAGTTACATTTGGTTCATTCGTTTGAAAAATATAGAACATTTCGTTTTAGGTCGTAATGCTTTTCTATGGGAATGCAGACGATTTTCAAATTTCATATTTAACGGAAATGAAAATCATATATTTGAATAATGGATTTAAACGTAAAATTACTGATGCTAATTTTTTTTTATGGAGGTTTTAAATATATTCAATAGCTTTGAAAATTTAGGATACATTTATTAGAATTTAGAAATTAATTGTTTAAATTATTGGAACATTTTTTGCATCTGTTCGGGAAATATAAAATAATTGATTTTCATATTTTTTTATGAATTTTAAATGAATTTCTTTTTACATTGTTCTTTAACTTATTAGTTGCTTAGCAAACCTATTTCAAAGAATATCAAAATAATAAAATTCAAGTAACTCTCACTTGCTGCAATATTTTATTAGCAAAATAAATTCTTTTCGGGAGATTTTAATATTCTATTGACATAAATGCAAATTTATTTTTATACAAGTTTATTTTTTTAAGTTAAGAAAAAAGTTACATGAATAAGAAGTTCATAAGAATTTCGGAATATCATTGCGTAAACCGTGTTTAATTTAACGCTTCTAATTTCTATTCTAAGTATGGTATATGCCCACAAATATGTATGTAATATAAAAAAAATAAATTACGGATTGTAAGATGCTAAATAATATGAAAACTGAGATTTAAAAACAATGACTTTTAGAGCTGACGTTGAGGCTCCTGATCTGCAGATTTACTAGTTATTTTCCTTTAACTTTATGATTATCTTTTTCCTTTATAGGATGCTTAAATAACATGACAATAGTTACAAGAGCAATTAATTATCAGCTCTCATCATCAGGTTATTAGTAGCAACGAGTATAGTTACCGCGGCAGAGATGAAAAGATATTCTGCAAGAAGGTACTTGATCATTAATGTAAATAGGAAATCGATAATGATGTTATGAACGCTCCGAGTAAAAAATTATTTGCCAGAGAGTTTCAAAACTTGTAGTTCGTTCATAAACTTGACAGAATTAGCCATATTTTTCACTTATTTAGAAGCGAACAATTGATTATCTAAGTGTTGGGATATTTTTTTTCAATTCCTACTATTAGCTCACACTCTCTATCTATACTAATATTATAAAGTAGTAAAGATTGTTTTTTTGTTTTTTTTTGCTTGTTTGTTTGTTTGTTTGTTTGTAGTGGGTAATTACTGGAACTACTGAAGCGATTTCAAAAGTGATGGTGGCAAATTGATGGTGACAATCCCCGCTCCAGCATGGGCTATATTTTATGTCGGTGCCACTACTCCAAGGAGGTGCAGGAGCGAAAACGTTGTAAAATTTCGAATATTTTTATATTGAAGGAGCTAGAAACATGAAATTTGGCATGGTAGTTACTTACAAGATGTAAATGCTCTCTAAGAACAAATTCTAAAAAAAAAATCGAAATTTAAAAGGGTGAGATGAGCGAAAAGCGTTCTAAAAACATTCTAAATTACAATTTCTATGGAATTTCTGGAACTACAGAACCGTTTTCAAAACTGATGGTGGTAAATTGATGGTGACAGTATCTGCTCCAACATAGGCTATATTTTATGTCGGTCCCACTACTCTCGGGGAAGGGGGGGGGGAGAAGCGAAAAACGTTCTAAAATTTTGATTTTTTTTATACTGAAGGTGTTAGAAACATGAAATTTAGCATTGTAGTTACTTATAAGATGTAAATGCTCTCTAAGAACAAATTCTAAACAAATTCGAAATTTAAAAGGGTGAGATGCGCGAAAAGCGTTCTAAAAACATTCTAAATTAAAATTTCTATGGAATCTCTGGAACTACTGAAGCGATTTCAAAAGTGATGGTGGCAAGTTGATGGTGACAGTCCCTGCTCCTATATAGGCTATATTTTATGTCGGTGACACTACTCCCAGGGGGTGCAAGAGCGAAAAACATTCTAAAATTTCGATTTTTTTATACTGAAGGTGTTAGAAACATGAAATTTGGCATTGTAGTTACTTATAAGATGTAAATGCTCTCTAAGAACAAATTCTAAACAAATTCGAAATTTAAAAGGGTGGGATGGGCGAAAAGCGTTCTAAAAACATTCTAAATTAAAATTTCTATGGAATCTCTGGAACTACTGAAGCGATTTCAAAAGTGATGGTAACAGTCCCTGCTGTAACATAGGCTATATTTTATATCGGTGACACTACCACAAGGGGGGGGGGGGTTGAAAAAGCAAAAAACGTTCTAAAATTACGATTTTTTTTTCGACATTAGTGTGGCTTAATTAGTAATTTCTGAATTATCTGCGGCAGTAAAATTTCTTCTAATGAAAATGGGCCAACGTATACCACTTGGCATTTTTCAAGAATTACGCGAGCAAAGCCGCGGGTTTTGCTAGTATATTTATATATCTTGTTCAAATTTTCAATCGTTAATAAAATATTTTCTATTCATCCACGCAAGTTCAAATACATTCTTTTAAACTTGTAGTGGATGACACTTGATGTTAATACAGTTTTTTCAAATATTAATTCACTAATTAAATTTAATTAATTAATTATAGTTTTATATGGGAGAAAAAATGTCTCCCATTGTTTTCATAAATGAAATGAAAGATTTTCCTCAAATGAGTGATGCCACAAAAATAAAATACTGCAACGATGATTATAAAAAAAATGTTCAATAAAGATAACATGGGACATTAATGCTGCACTGGTTTATTTTATATATTTAAGATTAAAAAGTAGGAATTGACTTAATTTTTTTTATATTACTTGTTAGGTTTTTAACTCATGATTATTTTGAATTTCAATTCCATAATTCGCGCACCTAATTCTATTTTTACACTTAATTATGTTTTTACACGACTACAGGTTTATGAGTTCACGGACATAACAATAGTTTTTAGCAGTTATATTCGCGTTATCTAATTACAGAAATCTGCTATTAAAAAAAGCGAATAATTGTATTAAAATAATACTGGTATTCAATGTTCGTAAATCTTTAAACGTAAGGTCGTGTAAAGACAGAATTAAATGTACTTCACATCATATTATGGAAATTACAAAACTAAGATATTTATGCCAAATATTATTTAACATCAAAATTTTAAATAATAATTTTAATTCTAAAATTTGTGGTCCAAATGACTTAAAATTTGGTATTTGGGCCTAAATATAAAATTAGGAAGAATTTGTTTTAAATTGGATGCTGACATTCAAATTTTAACACATAGATGACTCTAACACATAACATAAGACATCTTTATGATTAACGTAACTCACCTTAATCCTTGCACACCATTTACTAATAGACGTTGTTCTAAACCAATTGTTACTGTTATCATTCTTATACGGTTATTTGCGATACAATTGGTTTCAGATATACAGTCACAAAAAGATTCGCACAACTTCAAATTTTTTTTTTTTTTTTAAGAAATAAAAAGAATAGTCTTACAGCAAAATGAGTTACAACAATAGATATAATAACTCAAAAACTTTTTGTCTACAGTATTTTCGGTCATAGGTGGCGCTGCATAACACTTAAACGATCATTAAAGAATTCAGCTATTCAAAATAACGAATCCCGTGAAGAAAGCTCAATGTATCGAGTGGTTTATCGAAAAAAAATCCGATACTCAAGCTCAAAGAAATTACCGAAAGAAGTACAGGGAAACGCCACCATCTTATTCAAGCATTCGTGAATAATATCACAAATTTATGACAGCGGGAAATGTGAATCCTAAAATAGGATATGGAAAGGATTTACGAAAGGATCTCATGTTGAAGTTTACTAAGACAGTAGAAAAAAACTTTTTGAGTTATTATATATGTTGTTGTAAATAGTTTTGGTATAAATAGTTTTGGTTGTTGTTTTTTAAATAAAATTTTGAAGTTGTACAGAACTTTTTGGGATACCCTTAATATTCTTTCCCGACCGCACATCTATTATACATAGTTACATCCATGTTATATGCTTACATACATCTTTAAAGGTACATACAACAACTTAAAAACGATATTACAATACTTTTTTCAATAAAATATAGCATAGTAACTAATGAGGAAACTCCAAGAATTCTAAACAACGCTGTTTTTTTTCTATGTAAAATGTCTAAGAAATTTCTTCTAAATTTCTGTAGATGCCGAAATATAAAATTTGAACTCATCCTGTTCATTAGATTTCGCTTCAGATGCATCCAAACAAGATAAGTTATTGTATAACCAGACCGTATATTTTTATATAGAGGCACAAAACACTTGATTATTCGACAAATAGGGGAAAGTGGGGTAAAATCGTACAGTGATGTGAAACCGGATATCTTAGTTTTGACTCAATTTGGGCAGGTCTACAGACGTTAAGGATTGAAATACTTTAATTAAATACTAAGAACAAGCGGCCATTACAGTATCTTCATACTTGTATTTGTGTAGTTCCTGTTTTAGAAAGTATATTTTATCATTTCTTTGTTGTAATGTTAGCTAGTTTTCAAAGTTCTTAAATATGAACACATTTAAAGTTGATGAAACTTTGTATATCATTATGTGTAGCATATTTTTAAAGGATTTATTGCGCATAATTAAACTGGTGCTAGCATTTATAGGAGCGTTCTTACAAGTTCCTTTCTAATTCTGGTAGTGTGGTACGATCGGATATTTTATGTGGAATAATATCAGACATCTCAAAACAATGTTTGAGGAGCCGTAAACAATGCTTGAACGTCAGTCAAACTACATGGAAAAACATGATTATAATTTTTCTAAGGCTGATAAAAAGATGAATTTCTTTTTTACAATTTCTCTGTAATGAAGACAATCTTTTTGCCTTTAAATATTAAATCATTAGACTTACAATTGAAGCATTATAACTTTAATTCCTCAGTTAAACTTGTAAAATAATATGTTTTGTTCCATTTCAAAAGAAATTCTCAGATTTTTCATTTCTTCAGATTAACTCATCCATGCAGTCTTACCCAACTGGTGGAGTAAGACCGGATGATTTCACTTTATCTAGAAAAGTATTCATTACTAGAAGTGTGGCAAACAAGTCGTATAATTATATAATAACACATTATTGCACAAGTATAAGTGCAGCGTATTTGCACAAAGTTTCATAAAATTCTGTTGGAAATTCTGGCTTCCAGAAGAAACTAATAATAAGATATCCTATTTTAATCTATTTTCCCCTGCGTAAATGAAAAAAAAAATAGTAATAAGCAATCAAATCATTTAACTGTTCTGAAATCCAATAGGATTAACAACTTCTTCATCATAGCTTCTTACTACTTTATATGCATATAAAATAGGACAGTTCCTCAGATATATTTGTAATCAATAAAGCGATAAGTCTTCCGAATATAGCTGTAGCATAGTTCAATGAAGAGGTATTTTTTGTTATAAAAATCGATTGAGTAAATACATTTAAAGATAATGATCTTAGAAAATCTAACAAAAGGAATTGACAACGTAAAAAAAGTTTTCTTATCTTGCTTATCGTCTTAACAATGACACTGCTTTATTTTAAAAGTATTTCAGTATGTCTTCAAATGTTATAGTGCTACAGACGATAATGATAATATTTTACTCAATAAGTTGAAAAACAGCGCTCGAAGTTTTAAAAAAATTAGAATAAATGTTTTTAAAATATTTTTTTTTTCCTTTTTTAGTTGTTTTCTGTGTACATTTCTAAAGATACAAAAAATATCTTTTACATTAGAATGTGTGCTATATTTTTTTCATGCACAACATTTTGACTTGCGTTTAATGTTTGCATACAAGTATTAGCAACTACCAACATTACGAAATGTAATACAAAACAAATGTAAAATAAATTATCTGACAACATAATAATTTCTTTAAGTTGTTTTTATTAACAAACTATATGTAAAATTTATCATGGAACAGATATTGCACGAGGGAAAGTCATTAAATAAGTCACAAAAGATAATTAAATAATAACCTACAATGATATTCACTACAAAACTATTTTTATTTCTCAACATATTCTCCACCAATATTTATGAACTTATATCACCGTTTTATCAGTACCCCAACACCATCTGCATAAGATTCTTTGGGTTGCTGTCTCAGCCCCATTAGGACTTCAAGTTGAACCTTTTCATCACCTGTGAAAATCATCTTGCAATTTCTTAAAAATCCACCATACAGCTTCGACTTAGCCTCAAGTGATATTTATCTGTTTAGTTCACTAAAAAACCATCTTGGAAGCAAGATGATGTTCAAAGATGATGAAAAGGTTCAACTTAAAGTCTTAATGCGGGTGAGACAGCAACCCAAAGAATATTATGCAGTTGTTGTTGGGGCACTGATAAAACGGTGATATAGTGCATAAATATTGGTGGAGAATATGTTGAGAAATAAAAATAGTTTTGAAGTGACTATCATTGTAAGTTATTATTTAATTATCTTTTGTGACTTACTTAACGATTTCCCCTCGTATTATATAGAACGCTATTAACATTTTGGAACAAAATTTCTTTTATGAGAAAACTACCTTAAAAGTTCTCTTACGAAAATGCATAAAACAGTGAAAAAGAAATCAGTAAGTTTATTCTCATTATAGATATTATGTAACCGGAAATGTTAAGCATGCAATAATACATAGCGCGTGCCAAAAACTCACAAACAATTTGTCAACCTTGTAATGTGACAAACTTATACAAACAAAATTATTGCAACGACAAAACTTATACGAAATATTGGTATTCAGTCGTTTTCATGCATTATATAACTAAAAAAATCAAAATGCAATTTTTCTGAATATTGGAATTAGACATTATTTTAACGAAATTTGCATTCGGAAGGGGTAACACTGTAATAAGTAAATACAATTCCAAATTTTCATATTAGTAATTTTTAACTTATCGTTAATGAAACATCTAACTTGCATTCATCCAAGTTTCATAACAAAAGTACTAAAAAAGTATTAATGAGATTTTTGATGTTGTATGTTCAATAGATAATTGTTTATAAATTACCATAAATTACCATACTGTCATTTTTAGGGTTTCGTTCATCTCACGAAACCCTATTACTACCGCTTCGTTGTCTGTCTGTCATAAAGCCGGTTCTCAGAAACTATGTAACTTACAGTCATGAAATTTTGTGTACTTATAGCTAAATACCTATTATGAAGCTCAAAATTATAAAATTTGAAAAAATCGTATTATTTTAATGTAGCGAGATAAAAAAACAAAAATCTAACAGCCTTTTCCTATTAAATTAAAACATTTTTCGTTATAGCAGTTGCCAACAATTAAAAATCCACAATAAAATTCTTTCTACCATAATTAATTTTCTATTGAAAGATTTCCACGTGAAAAATGAAAATGAAATAAAAAGTTTCATCAATCGAAAAAAGATTAATATGACGTCATATTGGTAATAAAACGGAAATTTTCAAACATTTCTCAATAATAGATACAGTATGAGTATGTGTAAATACAGAAAGCAGCTTGATATGAAGTCATTAGAGAATTAAAAAATTAATCTGACGTCTAACATTTTGAAGGTCTCTATACAACATGTTTAATTGTGAAAATGATTTTTTTGTAAATATCGCATTTAGTCCACATAACAGACTTATACTGTAAAATCAACATTTTTTTTCGCAGTGTAGTTAAATTTTACTTTCCAAGATTAAAAAAACTTTTTTTTAGAGTGTAGGTTCGCTCACCCTGACGTAGGTTATTAAGCTTTTACTTAGCAATATTTCTTATTTTACGAGTTCAGTCTGTCATTTTTTAAAAATAGACAGTGTGGCCTCAAACAGCAATGAAGTCCTAGAAAATATCGCATTCTTTTATTTCTAGATGCTCGTAAATGCAAATGAAGTGTAAAGTGATGATTTCCGTCGTTGTGTGGCTTCCGGTGTTCTCTCCGATTATCTCCTTAAGTGCGCACGTGCTCCTCAGTATGCACAATTTATCCTCTTAAGATTTACTAATCTTAACCTTGCATTATCTAATAAACTGATTTTGTAAAGTATACATAGTCTACTCGAAACGATAAATTCACCTTTGTTTTACTATAAAACATGGAAAAATTCGTTAAAATTTATCACTAAAATATATGTTTATGAAATACATAGAAAAGATTTTTAAAAAAAAACTGATGTTAAAAGTATATAAAACTCTCCGAGCGCTCTCGGCTTAAAGATAAGCCATCATCAAGGAGGAAATCAGTATTCTGAGTAACTGATTTCATCCTTGATAATGGTTTAGCTTTAAACCGAAAGCGCTCGGAGAGTTTTATATACTTTTAACATCTAGGGTTTTTTTTCTTAATTAAAAAACCTTTTGTATATATTTCATCAACACGTATTCTAATTATAAATTTTAATGAATCATCTTTATGAATGTTTTCAAACTGATTTCCTCCTTTATAATGGCTTATCTTTAAGCCAACAGCGTTCGGAAAACTTTATGTACTTTTAACATCTAGGGTTTTTTAAAATTTTAAAGACATCTTTTATACATTTAATCAACACCTATTTTAGTAATAATTTTAATGAATAATTTTTATGAATGTTTTCATGTTTTATACTTGCATTATCTCTTACGAAGAAATTTTCTATCAATTTAAACACAATTAATCAAGAAGTGCTTTTAACTAACATGATCAAAGTCATATTACAGAGTCATATTTATGGAATTTATGTTACCCGTAATTTTATTAATATTTTAAGATGACTCCAATAGAAAATATATAATTTATATATAAATATTTTTTTGTACTTTTTTTAAATGTATTTTTTTATATATATTTCTAATTTAAATTCTTAAAAAAAATAAATTTTAATTAAAAAGTGCGTAGTTTTACATATCTGTTAAAACTGTGATTTATTTATTTTATTTTATTTATTTATTGACGATCTTTTAATTTCGTTATAGAATATTAGCCGGAAACAGATGCTGAACTAGTTATATTGTTTAAAATGCAAAAGTGGTAATCTTCTGTAATCCCGCTGTACAGATAAATTTTATTTTTTTAAATTAATGTTTTAAAATTATTTTAAAACCATAAAAACAGCAAATTCAGATACAGTTTTCAGATAAATTCCATTTGAAAGTACGTTTTTTACGTATTCGACGGTGCAAAAAATTAAACTGTGCGATGGTTACACTGAAAAAAATAAAATTACAGTACAATACTGGCACCCCAGTATACCCTACCGCGCATGCGCGGTAGCGTATTACTGCTTGCACGGCAGCGTATTACTGCTTATTTTACTGTTTAATACTGTTAATTTTACGGTATAATACTGGCAGCTGGGGTGCCAGTTTTATACTGTAAAATCAACAATTATTTTTTGCAGTGTAGGTTAAGTGGAGAGTGTGAATTTTGCATCTACACTCTTCATTTATCTGTTATTTTAGAATTTTAACAGATACAATTTATTTTTATATAACAGAACAAACTGAGAGGACGCTTTTTAAAACATCTTTAAGAGAAATTTTCGGCTTATTTAATCGCAGATATATGCGATGGACATAATTTCTCTGCAGAATTACTAGTGACGAAAATTCGTAGCAGTTGGCAGCGTTAATGTGCATGTGTACATTCCCGCGTGTATGCATATTTCTGAGCGTTGCTATTTTATAAAAAGCCCAGTGTGATACTTTAATAAAATTTTTAAATATGAGACCAATTGTTCATTATTGCTTAACCTTTACATGGGGGCTCGTACAGCATCTGTCTGAGAATACATGCAAACTTGGACAGATGCTGTCCGAGCCCCTGTGTAAAGGTTAAGTTATATAATAAATAAAGAAATAACTGGATGTTTTTCTTGGTATTTCTATATCTTTTATAAAGGATAATAATAAAACAAGTTACATATAACGCTAAAAGATTGCTTTCATTTCTTTATTAATATATTTAGTTTTGATTTAACTTCCATTACATCTAACTACTTCTTCAAATAGTAATAACAAAACATTACGCTCTAATTACCAGTGTCTTAAGAACATGAGTACAGAAAAAGTTAAATTTATTATTTTTCTCCTAGCTAGAATTAATCAAACTATGCAGAAGTTAAGTTCCCTAAATAAATGGATTCGCTCAAACTATGAAATCTGCAGATAATATTCTGAGAAAAATCGAAGATTTGTTCAATGAAATATAATAAATTTAATTAGCAAAGTATTATTAAATGAGATGTTTTTTTTTTTCTAGAAAGCTGCTATACTCTAATAAATCATCTCTACATCTATTGATGAGTAGAAAGTTGAAGATTACTTAAGATAGTGAAAGAAATTGATTAAAAGGGGTTTAATTAATTAACTTCAAACTTTTCTAGAAACCCCTGTGAACTATGCAAAGTTTAAAATTTTAATTATGAGAAAAGTAGTTGCATTCATTCTGATTTGTTTAATTACACTAAAACTTTTCCCGAATGCAATTATAAAATCAATTGAAATTCGAAATAATATTTATTTTCGTACAAGCCCAAATTTCAGAATTAAGATAATACTTGAACCTTGAAATCCTAACCTTAAGAGAGTTTTAGGTATTTGCACGAGAGCAAGTAAGTGAACTGCATAAAGTTTAATTGATAAATTTGTTTCTTCACCTGGGCATTCAAAATTGACAATAGATTGTTGAAAATTATCCAAAATTGGTAAAATAAAATTAATTAGCGAATTATATTTAACAGAAATAATTGCTTGAGTTGCAGTGTAAGCACCAAAGTTGAAAATTCGCACAACAGTTAGTGATCCAAATAATCAGAAAAATATTAATTTAAGATTAAGTCATGGCTTACATAATTTTACTTGCTCGTGGCACCATTAATAAAGCCAGTATGCATTTCGAATGTTTAAAACGTTCTTTAAATGGAACTACACAATTAAAGCTAAACTTTAATTGAAAAATAAAGGGTGATTCAGAATAACTGTTAAATAATTATCAGGGGGACAGAGAACATTACAAAAGACAAATTTTGTATAGGAAACTATGATTGTAATTTACTCATTCAGTCAAATATACAGGGTGTCTCTCTCCAATCTGAACATGGGTTTGTTCATAACTTTAACAAAATAGTTTACAAGATATTTTAACAAAGTTTTCAATAGACTTATCTTGCTTTAAATAAAATGTGACAAGATTGCGAAAAATGCTGAAATAATACTGTAATACGGGGAAGTAAAATTATATGTTATGTGAGCTACATTTCGAAACAAGTTAGTTAAATATTGAGTCAAGTTTAACATTGTTTGGATCCTGAAGTAAGTTAGAGTTCTGACAGATCTAGTACTATCCTACCCGAACCGAAAATTTTGCTTAAAGTCAACCCCAAACTCGACCCAAACCCGATAAAAAAAATCGACAACCCATAACTTGTTTCGAATTTGATCCACTTCAAACAAAACCAACCCGAACCCGAAGTGGAAGAAAATTAATTCAAATGTAATAAAATTAGAGAAAAGTAGTCTGCAATTATGACTCTAATATCAAATTTATCTTTTTTGCATAAAAGTAAACCTAAATACACTTATTAATGTTCAAATATATAGGGTTTTTTGGTTGTTGTTGTTTGTTTGTTGTTGTTGTTATTATTGAAAAATAATCAGGACTTTCTATGAAAAATCAAATCAAAACACGGACCCGAAAGATCGAAACTCAACCTGAAACCGATCCGAACACGAACCCTTTAAAGTCATCCTGACTCGAACCCGCTCCACAGTGAACAAAACTAGCGTCAACCGAACAGTGGGTCGTATCAGGTTCGCAGCGGTTCCCAACCTTTTTTATCTCACGTACCCCTTGATTAGACTTTTAAATTATGCGTACCCCTTCGTACATAAACCCCTTTCAAATACTTTATTTTGGTTCATTAGTAATGTTCTTATGCTAGTTACCAATGTTAGATGCAGTTCTCTTCATAATCTAATTTTCAACCATTTATCTAATTTGAACTACAACACAATATAAACTTAGTTACTCAAAACATGAAAATATTATCTAAGATTTCAAATTAAGCACTCACGTAGCAAGGATGAAGCTACACCTATTAATACACGTTAATGAGATCATTCTTATACTGACCAGTCGAACACTAAAATGATGACGTGCTTTCAAATGGGTTTTAAATGAAATTATCGAAACAAGAAGACCCGATACCATTCATATGTTTGCTAAATATTTATAGAATTACGAGAAAGAAAAGAACAATAAAAGAAAAGGAGGGACATATGTGAAATCGTAAGATGTTATTTGGAGTGACGGAGATAATGACAACAAATGGTTAACCAATTACTAGGTTTAGGCATTTTCCTTTATTTTATCCATATAGCCTATTTATTTTTACAAAAATCTGTCTTTTTAAACGAAAAGTTTACAGTTTTGTTTTCTGTTCTCATTTTAAGTTTAATTTTTGCGTTTTCCGCCATTACTAATGTAATTTCCACGTACCCCCAGGGGTACGCGTACCCCAGGTTGGGAACCGCTGGTTAGAGTAAAATCAGGTCACCCGACCCTATGCAGGATTCTAATGTAAGTTACTCCCACCTTTTCCGTTAATATCGTTACATTTCACAAAAAAAAAGTCTACAGCAAAATTCGTTAAAATATCATCTTCATTATTGTTAATGTTATGAACAAAAATATGGATTCAGTTTGGAATGAGGCATCCTGTATTTTGGACTGAATAAATGGATTGCGACACTAGTTTTCTATACAAAAATTATTTTTTGTAGCGTGCTTATTTATTTTGAAGGAGCCTGAGATATTGTATTATAGTCACTCAAAAATGTTTTATGTGCATTTCGTAATTAAATGGATATGTAGGGTGATCAAAAGTCTTTTCCTGGTTACAAAACGTTAGAACGAAATAATCATTAAATAATAAATAGTCAAATTTTTATTATTACATAGACCTTTTTTTAAAGTTTTCTTTTGTTATCGTCAAATATGTGGCAACTACTCCATAAACGTAGGCAGCTTATAAAAAATTAACTTTCAACGAAATAGCTTAGATGTGAGAAAAATTGCATGTGTTTTGTAGTTTATGAAACTTGATCACCCCTCTCTGTCCAAAGGAAGTTTAGACATTGTTGTGGGGCGCAATCCTGCCGATGTCAAGAGCATAAAGCAATGGCATTAAAAGTTTACAGAAACTGATGGTGTTGCTGACCTTCCAAGAACTGGTAGACCTAGGGTGCATGATTGGCATTTTAAGAGTTGCAGAGGGGGGACAACGGTAAATTTTAATAACATCTTATTATGAATTCGATTACTGTATTTACAATTTCCAAAAATATTTGTATGTATATAACAAATTTTAAATTTCCATCCTATCTGAAACGTATTCTATGAATTTTCTCAATCTAATATAATTTTTCTAACCCTAATTTATTTAGTTCTTATATGATAACATTTATTTTCCCCTGTCTTTAAAATATTCCAATAATACTTCCATTTTACTACCTTTTCTTCCCGGTACAGGCCGGAAGGACTTTTTTATATTATTACCGCCTCAACATTTTAATGTAACAAGCTTCACCTTTTAGCAACGCAAATGTTAATTGTTGCGATGAAATTCTGTTTTTTAACCTGATGTGCCTTAAAATACACATTCTGTTGACATCAATTAAAATTTGCGTCGTTTAATTTAAAAAACAAGAACGAAAAATCATGCGTCAAGCATAGATTATGCTTGACGCTTTATGCTTTCCAACGCTTCCAAAATAATTTTACAAATCATACCGTTTAATAAGCTGAGTGATAACATCTAAGTAAACAATTTGAAAAACGCATAACATATTTAAAACATAATTTCAGGAATTTCCAACGTATACAATATTCGTAAAAATATCCGAATACTTTTATTCAGCCCTGTATATGATCTATAGACTTGTATATATACTACATAGGATGCTAAATTTTAGTTCAGTTAAGAAACGCGTAGCACAGTTTAAAATTCTCCTTCTGGAGTTTCTGTCAATAAACGGAAATGTGTTCGCAAACTTTTGTATTTCCCTGTATATGATCTACAGAATTTATACACACCCCGTAATAAACAAAAAGTGAGTTAAATTTAAAATCGCGTTCAGTAACTTAAAACGCACTTCCAGGAATTATTGTTAACAGACAGTAGAGAATTCTTTTGTGTGTCCCTGTAAATGAACGATGACTGCTATACACACTATTCAGTAGTAAGCTTCTTGTAATGCACCTTGATGATAGATATCAATTACAATGTGTTTGCAATTGTGTAACATCATTAAAATAAACCTCATATGATTTTTCCCCATAGACCGTAAAGTAACGGAATTCTTTTGAGTGTCCCTGTAAAAAAACTATAAGTGATACACACTTCCGTTGAAATAGGGAACGTGCTATAGATAACGACAATAACATATAAAAATTGCAAGGCAATCCGAGCCTATTTACGAGAGTTAGAGCACGGACAGACGGCCAGACGGCAGACGGCTGACGGCCAGACAAACCGAAGTCATAAACACTTTTCAACTAGGTTGGAAAGTGTTAAAAATGAATAGTAAGTGGATATTGTAAGTATGATCATTTTATACATAAGTATATGTACAAAAGGAATCATCGGCCTACAAAAAATTTTTTCTATAGTACACGCAAGAATATATAGCAAGAACATAGTTTTCAAGAAAAGCGGGTGAAAAATTTAACAAGAACGAAAAATCATGCGTCAAGCATAGATTATGTAACACTTTCCAACGCTTCCGAAATAATTTTACAAATCATTACTGTTTAATAAGCTGAAAGATATCATCTAAGTAAACAATTTGGAAAACGCATAACACATTTAAAAACGTAATTTCAGGAATTTCCAACATATATTTCCAACATATACAATATTCAGAAAAATATCCGAATACTTTTATTCAGCCCTGTATAGGATCTATAGGTTTGTATATATATTACATTGGATGCTCAATTTTAGTTTAGTTAGGAAACGCGTAGCCCAGTTCAAAATTGTCCTTCTGGAGTTTCTGTCAATAAACGGATATGCGTTCGCGAACTTTTATGCTGCCCTGTATAGGATCTACAGAATTTATACACACCAAGTAATAGACAAAAAGTGACTTAAATTTAAAATCGCGTTCAGCAACTTAAAACGCACTTCCAGGAATTATTGTTAACAGACAGTAGAGAATTCTTTTGTGTGTCCCTGTAAATGAACGATGACTGCTATACACACAATAGTCTGTAGTAAGCCTCTTGTAAATGCACCTTAGTGATACATATAAATTCCAATGCGTTTAAAATAGTGGAACATTATTTAATTAAACCACAAACGATTTTTCTCCATAGACGTAATGTAACGGAATTCTTTTGACTGCCCCTGTAGAGTAACTATAAGTGCTATGCACACCCTATTCTATATTAAGCTTTTTTTAGTGCACCTTAGTGATATATATCCATTACAATGTGTTTAAAATTGTGTAACATCATTAAAATAAACCGCAAATGATTTTTCCCCATAGACCGTCATGTAACGGAATTCTTTTGAGTGTCCCTGTAAGAAAACTATAAGTGCTACATACTTCAGTTGAAATAGGGAACATGCTATAGATTACGACAATAACATATAAAAATTGCAAGGCAATCCGAGCATATTTATGGGAGTTAGAGCATGGACAGACGGCAGACGGCAGACAAACCGAAGTCATAAACACTTTTCAACTAGGTTGGAAAGTGTTAAAAATCAATTGAAGGCTCTGTTAAAGTAGATATTTTAATTTCACACGTCAATTTGACCAGGTTCTAATTTGAATATTTCCATGCGGTTTGTTTTATTCGATTCAAAATTGCATAAATATCTAAAAAAATTTGAAAAAAAAATGATTTTATACAGGTTTAAAACTGATAACTCCCCTTAAAATATTCTTTAAAGATATGCTTAAAAATATACTACTATAGCGAGATTTACCAAACACTCGTACTGCACATTTTAAGAGTTGATAGAGCTTCACTAGACAATAACAATTCACCGCACATATGCATTGTTGTAATTGAAACATTTAAGCGCTATTCCCCACACTGCAAAAAAAGTGTTGATTTTACAGTATAATACTGACACCCCAGCTGCTAGTGTTATACCGTAAAATTAACAGTAATAAACAGTGAAATAAGCAGTAATACGCTGCCGCGCCAAAACATCTGTACTTTAAAAAACATTTAATTTAAAACACTTTCTAAATTAAACATTTTTTTCCATTTAAAAGCATATAATTCATCTGAAAATCATGGCGTGTTTAGTATTTAAATAAACGAATTAATTTTACAGACACATTCTTTAATTTTTAATGCAAAGGATTTCGATGAAATGAAAAATGAATTATAATTGTAATGAAACGATATTTTGCACGAATTGCACGAGAAATTTCAGAAGCAAGTAATAACGTGAAATGTCATCATAAAAATAATTGGAAATTCCATTTGTGAAATTAAAATTCAAATGAAAATAATATCGAAGAGTGATCGTTCACTTCAAAAAACTTTCATCTATTTTTATTTTTTTAATTTATTTCTTATAAAAGAAATATGTAGAATGTGAAACTTTATATAATTGAAAACTCGTAATTTCTTTGAACGTATTCTGAAATTAACCCTTTTAAATAGAAACAACTACAATTTTAAGAAATGATTGAGTGATATATGAGCAATGTCTACACTGCAACAAAAAAAGCGCATGCGTGGTAGCGTATTACTGCTTATTTTACTGTTTATTACTGTTAATTTTACGGTATAATACTAGCACCAGAGGTGTCAGTATTATACTGTAAAATCAACACTTTTTTTGCAGTGCATAATGTTGAAATATAATGTTGGACATTAATGAAATCTAGTACAGAAGCTGATTAGCATAGTAATGAAAACGGAATTTCGCGTTTTCTCATTATGAATGAAGATCTATTTACTTCCCAATGTCTATTAAATAATTCCCAATTTTGTTTATTTATAACATCAGAATGCTAGTAAGAAAGAAAATTACTATAAGAACTCAAAATACAAAGTAAGGTACTCAACTAAATGTATTCAAGACCATAACTAAATGTACCAAGGTTCCATAACTAAATGTACTCAAGAGATAGAAGGATAATATTAAATTAGCAATTGAAGTGTTTGGTTCCTGTTGCTTTTAAGAAAATTACCCGAATTACCCTAAAGAGTATACCATATATTCAACAAAGATTATTTGAAAAAGAAGTGGTTCAAATGATTAATTTCGTGTAAGATTCTTCAAAGTGTTATATTCATTCTTTCGATAGGGGCCTTTAATTAGTCATGAATAAAGCCTTTTCTATTAGAGTTGTTTTTTGTTTTATTTTTAGAAATTAATGTTTTCTTTATGAACAACAGTATTGCCTAAAACAATCGTCTGGAAGTATTTTCTGGTCTTCACTTGTGACGCAAACACGTCTTTTGCCACGAAAGTTAAACGCCTTATAATGCTTTAGCGTCTCAGTGAGTCCTTAGGTTCTATCGAAAGAAATGTCTATTTTAATGGGCAGTACCTCCTCTTCTGAATCAGCCTATGTATATGTAAACACATGATGAGTCACATGTATAAAAACCAATCGATGGACCTCATCCATAAGAAAAGATTCAAATGATAACTCTCGTATTGCAACAAGACACAGCTCTCTCTCCTGGAGTACTAATTGCCTTATTCTAAAAGATTTCTGATAACTAAACGTTCGAACACTTTAAGCTTAAAACTGAGCATAAATAAAAATCCTTAATAAATATAAATTCAACAGGTCACAGTTCTGCGTGATTCGCTAATCTCTCGAACATGATCCTGCAATGCATTCTTTACATATTATAAATACAATTTTTAAAGATTTCAGATATTCTTATATATAGTTTATAAAATTGTATTGTTCTATTATTTATTTTCTAAATATGAGAACTAGTATCAAAACATTGACTTTACATATGAAAAGCAAGCATATCCGTAACATAAAATTTTGTTAGGTTCGTTTTCCTGTTGTTAAGTTAGAAGTTATTAGCTTTCATTCCCTTCATGGTGTTCTGAAGAAGATTAAATTAAATAAAACTTATAGTATAATTGTGATTCATGAATGTTTGTTTCTAAACATTATATATAAGAACCAATGCTTGTATGCCTTATTTTTTTTTATATTTTATACGGAAATATTTATAAACTTGTTAGATTTATCATTTATCATATGCTTTAATATTAAACAATTTTAAATCGGCATATTTTGGACATTATATATACACCCACATGTTAATGAAAAATTATAAAAAAAATAATTATTTAAATATTTCTAGTTTTTTTGAAATTTTGAATATTCTTAATTTTGCTTTAAATTTCCTTGGTGAAATCTCTGATTTTTTCCGGTGATAATTCGGATGGTTTAAAAACTTTCAACGCTATTTTAAGGTCGTTTATTATTTCCGAATATTTCTTTTAATTCCATGTTGAACTTCTTTTCTGACTTGTTACTATCACATAAGAAGTTTCCATTCCAAAAGTTCCAAAATTAAGCACGAATGCATAAATCATCGTTACAGATTTCTATTAAAACCACACAACATTTCCCTTTTTCTGTTTTCTTATATCCATATATTAGGTAACAAATATAAATAGGAAACTATGTAAGAAGTGACTATCGTTTTCCCTTATAAATGAAAAGACAACAATAGGGTTAAAAAAATAAAACCTTTCAACTTATAAATCACTGTCATGAAATCCAGTGTCAATAATAGAACTTCCTTTGTCCTTGTGTCGCATTTTTTACATGTATAAATATAGGGCAGTTTCCTAGATGTATTTCGAATCAATAAAGCAATAAGTATTCGCAAAATTGCTGTAACATAGTTTAGTTTAATAATGTCTATTATAAAAATCAATTGAGTAAATACATCGAAACAGACTAGGAACGTTAAGCAAAGTCTTACAACAAAAAAAAATGTATTCTTGGGTATTAAAAATCTTTATCAACGATATTTGTTTCTTTAGACAGCAACATTTTATCTGTTTCAGTGTTAGAGTGACATTAGATTAGCTTCGATAAAATTTAGCATGTCGGAATTCAATGTACAGGCTGGTTACAATTAAACTTGGCCTAATTAGAGCATCCTGTAGCCTAAACGATTAAACAGATTGACACCAAAACTTGTGTATAGACTATCCAAAAATTAGTCGTTGGGGGCCACCGTAATACTTACCCATCATGGATATGCATAATATAAAATATGAAAATAAAACATGTCTAAACTATTTATAAAATGCATTGCAATTCGAATAAAATCGTGGTTTGATGACGTCCTAAACTTTAAATGCTCTATTACTGAACTGCTTAAAAGAAAAATCCTTATAACCTCAAAATTGATAATCATATTATCTAACGGTTTACTGCGTCGGATTAAGTGTCTCATTTCCAATTAAAGTATACCTTTCAATTGAAATTAGAATGACATACAGGGTCATGAAAAATCGAAGAGTGTGGAAAATAGGATTCCAAATCTCTCGGCAACTCATTATCCGATCGACTTCATTCTTTATGCGATTTTTTTTTTTTATTATTGTCTTTTATATTCACTCCTTAAAATAATCAATTTCGAAAATTTTTATATATTTTTTTTTTATCAGAACGAATATTTCGAAAGTCCGAAAAAAATAGTTCCGGATAATCGATGTTTCGAAATTCAATAAACTTATTCCCATTATTCCATTCTAAGTACATACCCAATTTCAAGTCTCTATCTCAATTTGTTCGGGAGATAGAGCGTTTACAGACACACACACAGACACACATACAGACGAGTCGCATTTTTTTATTTGTTTTTCCAAATATCCAGTGTCTGAAACGTGTAAATCCGGCAAAAAAAAAAAAAAATTTCGATTTTCAAAATGATTACAAGACTTACCGTATACACATGATGGGTAAGTAATAAAAGTTTCAGACGCTTCAATAAAAAGCACTTTTTAAAGTAATTTGGCAAATAAAAACACATCCAATGGAGTACACTTAATAAATCTCATACTTTTAACATTTATTGGTAACTCATCTATGACAGTTTCATAACATGGTTAATAAATAGTTTTCAACTGACAATTGTACTGATGAGGAGTTTGTTTAAAGCTTGAAACGTCTACATTAATTTATTTTATTTATTTTATAGTAATAATGTATTTAATAGCTTATTAAATGTCTTTTTTCAGGGTTCTGTACTTAAAAAAGTTAAAACGGGATCAATATAGAATCACTCGTGTGTCTGTCTGTCCGTCTGTCAGAGCTATTTTTCTCGTAAACTATGGAACATAGAAAATTCAAACTTTTCAGAGTTATAAAGGCTATTGACACAGATATTTTTAGATTATTAGCCATTCACAAATGTTTTTAGAAAAAAGTAGGGGGGCTAATTAAGTTACTTGAAAAAAAAAGTATTTTTCTCTATCGTGTGGAGTATCGTGTGAAAGATCTCGTAACACCAAACTCAAAAATAAATTTTTTTAATTTTATGTATTATTTGTCAAAAATACACCACAAAAATATGTCCCTCCCCCTCCTCTATTTCCGAATCTACTGAAACTAATCAAGGATAGTAAGAGTTTATTTATACCTTACAGGAAAACTATAACGAATATCCCAGGTCACATAGTTTTCTTTTAGAAAATCGCACTTTTCCGTTACACACAAACTTTACTTTGCGGTCGCTCAAGGTACCTATCGACGCGGAATCATCCAAGGATTGTTGATAATGACGAAAGAGTAACGTGTGAAAATATTCAGTAACCTCTTCTAAGTTACCCATGATTCCGAACAGCGTTCTTTATCTTCAGAAACCGATATATTTTCGAGATTTATGTAATAAGAAAGTTTCACTGTCGTTCGGAAATGTTTCTGAGTAGTTATTATAGCGTATTAATCAGTTTTCTCAAACCGAAATATCGGTTTTTAGGATACTTTCAATTCTCAATTAAACATTTTCCGCAGCGTAATTGTATTTAACCATGCGAGAATAGCAAAATAATTTTAATTTTAGTGTCTGTGTTAATGCTTTTAATTTATCAGTTTTGTCTGTAAACCATGTTTGTTGAATATGAAAATGTTCTCTTGAAAATTGATGGCAACCGAAAAACTTATATCCCGGATTGATAAAACTGATTAATATATCAGAAAAACTACTCGAAAACATTTCCGAAAATCAATAGCTGAGAAAAAAAAATGTTTTTTTTTTTTTTTATACATTTTTTATTGAATCTCGAAAATATATTGGTTTCAGAGTTTTTTTTTAAGTTAAATAAAAATTTTCAAAATCGTGAGTAAGTCGGAAGAGGTTATTGTGTAATTTCGTTCCTGGATTCGTTTTCATAGATTAAGAAAAACATTTGTCTTTTTTTTACAATACATGCATTCACATCCATGAACGCGATGACGAGGAATTATTAATTGAACGATTATTCTCAGCAAAATTTTTATTTATGATAATGAAATATCCAATTATGAAAAATCCATAAGTGGGTTATTAAAAAAGGTTACAATTGTTAGATTTGTTGAAATGATTTTCATTTTATAGGCTATTTAAATGGTCATATTTCGTTTCGTTTGCCTATAGAAGAGGGTGTATTCCTTTTCTTTTTTTTTTAAGACTCTTGGATAGCATCCCTTGGATAGTTTTGCATAAAAGTTTCGGTGGGGCCAACCGCTTAATCGTTTAGGCTACAGAATGCTATAAATAGACCAAGTTTAATTATAGCCACCTTACATATAACATAAATCTTTTCTTTTTAACAATAGAAGTAATAGTGGCTATATAATCAAGAATCTTCTATAATATTAATCTACAATACAAGAAGCGCTATAACAGTGCACTCTGAAAACGACATTTTCAAAACTGAGCAAAAATTACTCAAATCTGAGTATGTCGCATAGTCAAAATGGCTCCGAATCAAAATTACTCAAACTTGAAACATGTATATACTCATTTCTGAAAACTTGCACATACTCAAGAATGAAACATCAAGCGCTCATCTTTGAGTATGTCCATGTTTCAAACAACAGTAAACAACAGCTAGAAAAAAAAGGGCTAGTTCTATTTACGATTATGGGAGGATAATCAAAATTTACGCTTTTACCCAAAGGTAGCATCGAACCCGAGTCCTACTAGTTACAAGTCACCACTTCAAGTCACCAAGCCTTATCCACTTCGCCATGCAGATCACATGAGTGCACTGTTTTAAATACAAGTGGTTGAATAATTCGGACGCATGCTGGTATTTTTATAGGATCCATTAGTTTGTTGCTGAGAAAATTAGGAATTTTTAACGGGATTTCGGATAGATTTGGCCATTTTGAGATGGTGGTTAAGATTGTACAACTTAATTATTTATGTGGGGAAGGGGAGATACGAATTATACACATTTTCAATTTGATTGTTATCAGTGTATTTCTTAAATGAAAAAGCGCTCCATAGATATTGAAATCTAAATTTTGACTAAATTTTCTTTTTGGCACATTTTAACCCATTAACGCCACAATTATTTTCTCGTAAAAATTGGAAATATTGCGTTTCATTCAAATGAGTATGAACTGACTTTTATGTGCTCATTTTTGACTATTGCCATGTTTCAAAAATGAGTTTGAACTGATTCTACTCATTATTGAATAAGTCCATGTTTCAAAAATGAGTATGAACTGAACATGAATATGTGAATAGTTTAGAGTATGTCCATGTTTCAATATTCTGAGTATTTCTGGTATTTCAGAATTGAAAGCATTGGATCGTCCTATTTGAAACAAAAAGTTTCATAACAAAATGAAAACATCGATTTACTCAGATTTGAAAGTGTCATTTTCTCAGTGTGGTTGATTTCCATGATAAAGTGTTTTTATCATAACTGAGGCGATGTTTACGTAACATTGACAGCAACTCTATTGCTTATATATATATCACTGAGCTGCACTGTAAGAGGCTTACTATAGAAAATGGTGGACATAGCATTCATTGTTCATTTACGGGGACACACAAAAGAATTCCGTTACAGTACTTTCTGTGAACAATAATTGGTGGAAGAGTGTTTTCAGTTTGGTACGCGTTTTAAATGTAACTAATTTTTTATGAATTTCTTGATATGTATAAATCGACAGCAACTATATCGCTTAGTCATTTAATAAGTGGTGACTATTTGGAAAGTATTTAAATAAAAAAACTGTTATTAATATTAAATCAAATCTGTTGGCTTATAAATCTGTTCCTCGAAATCGTGAATTAACAACACATAAAACGTACATCGTTCTCGCATCAATCTACTTTATATGCATGCAAGATAAGGACAGTTTCTGAGATGCATTTGTAATCAATAAAGCGATAAGTTTTCCAAATGCAGCCGCAGCTTAGAAAGACAATCACGTGCTTTTTTGCTTTTAAAAATCGATTGAGTAAATACATTTAAACATAATGATCCTAGAAGATTAACAAAAGGATTGTCACGCAGAAGAAATTTTCTTTTATCTTGCTTGTCGTCATTAAAGACACTGCTTTGTTTTTCAAAATTATGTCAGCATCTAAACAAAAGTTATAATGGTTACAAAGACAAAAAACTTTTTTTTTCAAAATTCAGAAGAAAATAATTATAATTATGATAATAAAAATTCTTAAAGACGTCTTTGTATTTTACTTGGGTATTATCATCGTAGCACTGCAGGGGACTGTTGCACTGTCATATGTACAGAGTTAAAAATATTTCATGAAAAATATAAAATATTTAATTTAATTCACGCTTAGTATACTTCTTATAAGTAACTGAAAATAAATATAATAAAAGTATAAAAAGAAAAGTTTTTTTAAAACACTCTTTTACAAGCAGTCAGTGTTTATCTTTAAAATCACGCCTAATTTCATGACTGAAATTCATATAGTTCCAAAAATTTACTTGCAATACTTTAATTTGGCATGTTCTCCGATTATTGAAAATTCACCGCTTGATTTACGCTTGATAGAAAGCACGAAGTAAAATTTATGGAAAACTATATAATTTTTGCTCTATTTCTTTTTTAAGCTATGGGTTCAGGACAAAGCTCTGTACACTGGTAATAACAACACAGCACCAAAACAGAAAACTCGAAAAGAAGTACAATTTACAAAATAAGAGTGGAAAAACTTTTTATCAAAATTCAGAAAAGAATGATAATAATAATAATAATATCAAAACCGTCCTTTCCTGTTAATTTTTTTTTCATCTTTGCACTGCATGGGAATATTGCACTGTAAGTCTATACGAAATTCATGCCGAATGAGGTTGCTTGTTTTTTAGTAATTTTCGCCTTATTTGGGACTGTAGATGCATAACGTTATTACTTTAGGTGTGTGTGGGGGGGGGGTGTGTTCTGGCACATGGATTAATAAGATATCGCTACGGGGACAGGTGGTTGTTGTCTTTTAAGATCGTTATCATTTTTTATCCAACCAAAATGTTCCCCTTTTTATATAATTTTTTTCCTTACATTTTAATTTTTCTTAACTTTTTCTTGCAATCTTTTCTTTTTTTGCCTGTTAACTATTTTAATGAAAATACAAAAATATTATTAAAATCATTAAATGATTACAAAAAAATTTCATTAAAAATATGGAATAGCCCAACGTTTTGAATCCTTATTCTTCTGCCACATATGTTTGTGTATGCGTATATAATCACTACCATCCAAACACTCTATTTCGATGACAACAATATAATCCACTGTTGGTAAAACCAGGTGCAAAGTGTGCTTGAAATGATACTTGTTGTGTTTAATAGTAAAGAAAGGGGAAAGAATGTTGTCCATCTGTTTTGTTCATAAGAATTTCTGCTTGCCCGCTGCCTGTGCAGGAGGCAAGTGCGTAAGTCATTATTATTGTCGAATGCATTATGTAACAAAAATCGATTATTTAATACTTTTAAATGTTAACTATTTATTTTAAGTGTTAATTGGTGTAAAGTTATTTAATTTATAATAGTGGTATTTTATTGACTTCTTCTCTTCATCTGTATCAGTAAAGTATGTGAATAAAAAATGCATAACTATATCTGTATATAACTGCAAACGAAAGGAAATTAAATATATATATATATATATTACATACTGATAAAGATATTATTAGGAGGAGGGGGGGGGGGTGTCGAGGGATGATAATGTGTGATATCGTAATGAGGGGAGGGGGTTTCAAAATTATCAAAAAGTTGATAACGTTATATATGTACAGCCCCTTTAATCTTAGAATTATACGATTGAATAATATGAGTATTCGGAAATAGTCATACACAAAAATAACCACCTCTGCGCACATAGTAAATAGGATGTTTAGAAAGATTTAAAGTTGATGTACACTACCTGATACATTAGTATAGTATTCATAAATTGGAGGAGGGATCAAAACTCTGGAATATAATGAACATTATTGAAATATATTTTGGAAGTAACATTTATTAAACTGTCATAAATGATTCAATTACTAATAATTATGTATTTTTATTTATTTTATACATGTCATAAAAAATTAAATAACTAAATAAATCGCGTCTGCTTGACTGTCACATAAATATAAAAAGAATGATAGTAGTAAAAATTCAAAGCATTTGCCGTATAAATCATTATCGTGAAAGCCAGTATGCGTAACATAACTTCCCTTTTTTTTTTCGAATCGCTGCACTTCGTATGCATGTAATTTTTTAGATGCATTTGTAATCAATAAAGCAATAAGTATTCTAAAACACTGTCAACTTAATCTGAGGATCAGATAAATTTTTTGTTTCAAATCGATTGAATAAATGCATTTAAACAAAGTGATTCCGGAAAGTTAACAAAAGAACTGACAACGTAGAAAAATGTATTTTTATCTTGTTGATCTGCCTTAGTAATGATTTTTAATTGTTTATAAAATCCATTTTAACATCTCAATATATTCGCAACTGCGTTGTTCAATCTTTTCAAAAAAGAAAAACATTTTTATCAAATTCAAAGTAATATAATTTTTAAAAAATGCTTCTGAAAATATTTAAAACCTTCTTATATTTACGTTAGAGTTTCATTTCGTCGTTACAATTTAAAGGAATATTGGATGCATAATGTAGATAATTATTAAATATTATACAGAAATATACGACGGTGGATCAAATAAAAATGAGACCTTTTTTATACCAATATACTTTTTTTAATATTTGTTGTGATAAAAATTATGGTCTAAAAATTTATTTTGAATCTTTTTATTCTTCATGCATTCATTCATTTGATTGTAGTGTTATAAATAAGCACAAAGTATCTAGAACGGTTGCACAAAGTACAATTAGAGAACTTTTAACAAATGAAACTGTCAAATCAATTAAATGTGGCTCAAATACAATGTATTATTTATAAATAATATTCTATTGAGGTTTCAAGTATGTAAATGGCAAAAGTTGTTTAAAAATGTCCGTGAAGAAGGTGAAACAAAACGATCCAGTATGCAATGTATCGCACAGAAAATGAAACTGCTCCATTGAAGCAAAAACTGACAAAATTCTCACAAATATTTTGCAGAATTTGTGGTGTATTTTCTCCATGAATGAAGTACATATAATGCATTATAGTAATGTTAAATTTTGGAGAAAATTAAAGTTGCACATCGGTCCTTAAAACGTTCCATTCTGATCAGATTGTTCATCTTCTCCAAGATATCGCAATATCTCATACAATATGTGTAATAAAACCATAATTCCTATGTTAATCACTCGATCATCTTCTTTATAGTTCGAACTTATCATCTTCTGACACAAACTTATATTTAGATAGCCTTAAAAAAGCGCTAGGGGGCGCAACATTTTCATCAAATGAAGAAGCCAAAGCTCTTTTTTTTTTTTAATATTATTCATGCATGTTCTGATTCTTTTTAGTATACAAAAATTAAAAAAAAAATCCCAATAGTTGAAAAAAAGTATGAATATGTTAAATAAAGCTATCTAAAAAATAACATTGGTATAATTTTGGTAAATATTATTTCAAAAATAATATATAAAAGTCTTATTTATATTTCCACCCTCGTTTAATTATCTATTCATTGTAAACAAAAAATGCGAAACTTTTTTTTCTAAAACAGGAACATTTACAAAAAATCACTGTACCATTCTAATTACTGACGATTCGCAAAATTATTTCCTTGTATTCAGAAAACTTTATAGTTTTGAAGTTGCAGCGACGCTTTTTTAAAATGATATACAAACTGAGTTTCAAATATGTAATTGATCTTATTTAATCAATCACAAAAGCAAACGCAGTGGATGTAACATTGGGTATCTATCTCATCCATCCATTAAAAGAATGTCTTGCTGTTTCTCTAACTATTAAGAAAAGAACCAATAAGAAACCACAGAAACCAATGGATATACAAAACGCCTTTTAAATGTTTAAGGACAAAAATTGTCTCTTCCATTTTAGAAACGTATCTGTAAATCTCGGAAACTTATTGTTTTTTGAGGTCTCTAATTGTTCATTGTTCAAATGTTTCTGAAAATAATGAAAAGTTTCTTGAGTCGTGGATAATGACGAAATTACATTGAACTTTCGAAAATATTTTTACTACATTAGAGAATTTTTCTGCATTTTTTACTGTGTACAGATTTAAGATAATATCTATAATTTAGTGAAAAAAAATCTGATCATCTATGCGTAGAAGTATTGAAGTTTTAGCGCACAAATATTATTGTTAGCCTGGCATAGTACGCTTTACTGCAAAGCAGTTTTTACGTAACTGAAGCTTTACGTAATGTAGCTGTTTCCTTAGGTCTGAACTTCTCTAGAGGGTTATGAGTTTGCGACTGACTCTGTTACCGTAAATATGTAGTTTTTGCTGGGAAATAAAAGATTTGTATTATGCCTTGTGCGGTAAAGATGGACGTTTCGATGTGATTATTATGTTTCACTCTCGTTGTAAACATTATGTGTTGCGCCGTTTAAAATGTCTCTGTGTTTAAATAAACTCCAGAAATTCCTATTAGTCTGACTTTTCTCTATGCTACCTGCAGAATTTAGTTCTTCTCATAGGAATTGCCCATGCTCTACCATTTTGCGAGTACGCTAGCCAAGTATAAATTTCTTTAGTATTGAATAAGATTGAGAATTTACATAGATTTATTTTCTTTCATTTCGTATGCCGGTAAAAATCAACGAATAACTAAATAAATCTCGATTATTCGATGAAAACATTTACATCAGTAAGAAATTCAATCTTTTCCTTCTAAACCACTGTCAGGAAATCCAATATGTATAACAGAATTTCGATTTCGCACGCAGTATTTTACATACATATAAGATAAAACAGTTTCTGAGACTTATTTGTAATCAATAAAACGATATTTTTTTCAAATAAAGCTGTAGTTTATCTTAACGCTAAGATCCCATTTCTGTGCAAAAATAGGTCGAATAAATACATTGAAACTTAACGATCTTTTATGACATTTACCATTTGAGACAGTATTAGGAAAGACTATCAGCATTATTGACAGATATTTTTCAGGATTCAGCGTGATTAACATAAAAAAATACTATTTAATTTTTAAATTACTTTAATCCTAAATACTTCATATTTATTTACCTACATTAACCCCATACTTGCATTTTTCTCTTATTTATATGATTACATGCATACATCATACATACTTGCATACATTTCATAACAAATATAAAACAACATTCAATACATACAACAGACGTAAAAATATTTTTTCAACAAATAGAAGTAATAGCGACTAATAACGAAACTTCCATAATACTAATCCACAACACAACATTGTTACTTACCCATCATACGTAGTATAGGGTAAGTCTTGTAATCGTTTTGAAAATCGAAAAAAAAATTTTGACGGATTTACACGTTTCAGACACTGGAGATTCCGAAAAACATATTTTTAGAAAAAAAAATTTGCCGTCCGTCTGTGTGTCTGTAAACGCTCTATCTCCCGAAAAAATTGAGATAGAGACTTGCATTTTGGTATGTACTTAGTATGTAATAATGGGAAGAAGCCTATTTCATTTCAATAACCTCGATTAACCGGAACTATTTTTTTCGGACTCTCGAAATATTCGTTCTGATAAAAGGTATATAAAAATTTTCGAAATTGTTTATTTTAAGAAATGAATATAAAAGACAATAAAAAAACATAAATTTTGCATAAAGCATGAAGTCTATCGGATAATGAGTTGCCGAGATATTTGGAATCCTATTTTCCACACTCTTCGATTTTTCATGACCCTGTATTTTATCCAAATTTGACTTTAAAGATATATTTTAATTGGAAATTTGACGCTTAATCAGATTCAATAAACCGCTAGTTAATAGGATTATTATTTTTGGAGTTATAAGGAAAAACCTCTTTCAAGCAATTCAGTAATCGAGCCTTTAAAGTTTATGACGTCATCAAGCCACGATTTTATTCGAAATGCATTTTATAAGTAGTTTACACATTTTTTATTTTAATATTTTACATTATGCATATCCATGATGGGTAAGTATTACGGTGGCCCCCAACGACTAGTTTTTTCATCGTTGTGCTTTTATAATACCTAACACGAAGTTTTCCTGCGATTCAAACCAATACGCAACTATGTCACTTGAAAGTTATTACAATATATAAAACCGTCCTCGCGTTTTCCTTATCGCAAATAGTGTCATAATTCTGCTTTGAAAGTGTGTCAGCAACTTCGCAACTGTAATTAAGCTTCAGTTTCTTCCACAACACAACACTGTGTTTTCCGGATCGGGGTGCTTTTAAAATAAATGCACAAAATCTTCTCTGAGATTGTAAACAGTAAGCAACTCTGTCAGTTGAAATGATTTACAATACTGTAAAAATCCAACGTATATTTCTTATTGCAAATGGTGTCATTATTTTAAGTGGAAAGTGTTTCAACAACTTTGTAAATATCATTAAGCTACAAACTTTTGCATAAAACAACATTGTGCTAAATATAAATGCTGAAAGTTTTCTCTGCGACTGAAAACAAAATGCAACTCTGTCGCTTAAAATGGATTACAATGCATAAAAAATTCCACATTTTCCTTATGGCAAATGTACTATTGTTTTGTTTTGAAAGTATGTCAGCAACTTTTTAAGTGCAATAAAGCTACAGATTGTGTCGATAAAATTTCAATCATAGCATCAAATTACAATGAAGAAAGAAAACACATATCGTTTACAAAATTCAAAGTGTAGTAAACATATATTTTTTAAATCTTTTAATGCATTTAGATTGCATGCACTCCATAGAAAATTTATATTTCAATGTGAAAATTTTTTCTTTTAATATGTAGGTAGAATATGTTCTAGCAAACATTGGGAGATTAATCCCGGAAATATTACTTTACATATAAATACGAATTTTTAAAAAATGAGCCAGATAGCGATACGTCACTTTGTTTTTTGCGATTTATTTTTGGAGCCAAAGTTATAAAGCGATATTTAACCATGTATCGCCAAACTTTGTGACACTTTGTCAGATGCATGTGAATGCCTACATATACGGAGGTATTATTGTTAGTTAATACACATCGCAAAGGGCTACTACATTTCTCTATTTTTTTTCCTTTTAACATTACAATGTTAATTGGTCAATGATGTAACATCATTACGTCATCGTTTAATTATGTAAGATCATGCCGCCGTCAACTAATTACGTCACATCATGACAACTGTGTTAATGACAATCAGATGCATGGAAACTTTACGTTTATAAGCTAGTATGTTGCTTCATATGTGAAACAAAAGCATAAATAAATTAAAATACAACAAATTTGCTTTCTTGATTATTACATAAATGACAAGTTAAAAGAATAAAAAATCAAATCTTTGAAATGATAAATAAATCCAGAAATACAATATGGTTATCAAAACTTCATTCGTTCTCACAGTTTAATATTTTAGATGCAAATAAGATGAGATAGTTTTTGGAATGTATTTCTATGATCTAACGCAATAAGCCACCTAAAAATAACTATCGTTTAACGATAAAATACTTTTTTGATATAAAAATCGATTGAGTAAACACTTTTAAAGATAATGAATCTAGAAAAGTTAACAAAAGTTTTTACAGCGTGGTAAAAGTTTGTATTGTCTTGCTTATAGCCATTAATGACACTGTTTTGTTCGGAAATAATTTTAATATATTTTTAAATGCTATATAATAACTGAGACTGCGGTGCTATATTTTTATTCATGGCAGTAAATCATAATTTACAATGCGAAAATAATACCTTTACAACATCATAGTCTAATACAAATATTCAACATACAGTTACCTATTTGGTACTTCTTTATTATAGAGGTATACAGGGAATAGTTATTACTTCTTTGCGTGAGAGAGGAAAATAAAAAGTTGAATTTGGCAGAAAATGAAAATTTTTAAGCAATTTCTGGCAACCTTTTTTCACATTTCAAAATCTCATCAGAGTATTATATATTCATAAATTAACTGTCAGTGTACTGAACACATAAGCAATTTGTTCGCTATTTACACCGCTTAATATATATATCGTAGGCTAATTGAGAAATAGGGCTCTTTGCAAAATGTCTAGGCTGTTTGCAAAAATCCTAGGCTGTTTGGAAAAATCCTAGGCTGTTTGCAAAAGCCAGGCGAATTGGAGAATCATCTCCCTTTTTCCAATCAGCGTGGTATTTTCAGGCTTATTCCAAAGAGCATAGAAAGTGTTAGGCTAATTGAAAAATAACCACTTGTTACTCAATCAACCTGATTTTTTCAGGCTTATTGCAATGAATCTATGGAGTTTTGGGATAAATAGAAATTGAACAGCTTTTTGTCCAAATATCTTGTACCCGGCTCGAACCTGAAAATTCCATTTGAAATGAACCCGACAACCGAACCGAATCTGACAAAAAAAATCCTTCTAACCGATCTGAACACGACAAAATAATTTCTGTCGACACACAAACCCAACACGAACATGAAAATGGCATTGAAATCAAACCGAAACCCGAACCGAACCCGAGAAAAAAAATTCCATTGAACCGCAACCCTATCCGAATAGGACAAGGTAATTTCCGTCGACTCGCAACCCGATGCAAACCTGAAAATTCCATTTAAAGCCAACCCGAAACCTGACACTGACCCGACAAAAAAATTCCAACGAACCGCAATCCGATAAGAACACGACCAAATTATTTTCGTCGACATGCAACCCGATCCGAACATGAAAATTCCATTTGAAATCAAACCGAAACCTGACCTGAACCCGACAAAAACATTAGAACTTAAATCTTAATATTTTTCTCCAAACTCTTTATTTTTAATTTGCCGTTATATGCAAAGTCAGCAACAATCATAAACCCTTTACTAAAACTTTTTTTAGATACATTGAACCGTGCTTTAATATTTTTTCTCTGCTTTGATGATAATAAATGGCTCTTTTTTTTTATTACAATCATTTAAATACACCCAAGTTTCATCTATTGTAATAACGTTTATCCATTTTTGTCCGTAAAAATGCTTCTCGTAAAGAATCCGGCATCATGTCCTACGTTCGGCGATATGTCGTGGATTAAGACACTGTATTTTTTGGGCTTTTTAAAATTCAAATCGGTGTTAATGATTTTTGTTAACAGTTGACACTGAGCATTTTAATGATTTAGCAATAGTCTTTTGATCTAGAGGATTTTCTTATACCATAAAAGATCTTATTTTTGCAATATTCGAAGAATTCTTTTTTGTTCTTGGGTACATATTTGGAACAATTTTTCATCTTGAAGCCAGACATGCCCGTTTTTTTCCAGTCTCATTGACAATAATACGTACAATAATACCATTAAATGTAGAAAAAACATGCCTTTCACAGCGTTTTTTAATAACCGATAACTAGCTGATTCGTCCGGCGTTGCCCGGGAAGACTGTCATTGAAAAGTATAACAGTGGCGTGGTCTTCATAAAAAAGACTGAATAATATTTTTCAAAAGTATAACAGTTACGTTTAAAAATTGAAACGGTCAGGGAAAATTATTACACTTACTTTTATCTTTTTACTAAAAATCCCTTTTTAAAAATCATTGCTTTGTAAGTTTTACATTGCTAATTGTATTTTTTAAATTATAAATATTAAATGCTTACAAAAATCAACATTTCAAATGATAATGTATAAAAAAATATATATTTAATTGCTAATGTTGACAAATTATAATTACAATGTATTTGCACTATAAAAATCATTGTTTGTTTCGTTTTTATTCCTGTAGATGGCAGTAGCAAACAATGTAAAACATCCTGGCCTAAATCTTGCCAAAGGACCAATGAGATACGTTTCATTCGGGCGTTGCCATTAAACAATTAACAAATAATCGTGATTTCTGTGCCACGTACGATAGCGTAATATATATATAGATTATTCTCGGAAAATGCAGAAACATAGCCTTCCATCCATCTGTTATTTAAAAGCGCCATTTTGCATGTAAACAAAAAATTCAGTTCCCAGATGAGAATTTATACTTTCAAAAACATATTAGATGTAAAAGTAATTTCTTTATGCAGACGATTTTTCTTTTTTTTTTTTACATCAAAACAAACTCGTCTAAAAAATGTGTGAACAGCTTCTGTAATAAGTCTTTGAAAATTTCAGGGCAGAAGTAGAAAAATATTTTGCACAGTGTATAAATTTTTGTAAAAATCGGACGGAAATTTTTTTTATTATTATTGAAAAACTAATGGCGCTAAAGATATTTACTTATAAAATGGACAAATAGACAATGACAATGAATTAAATTAATGATGAAAAAAGAAATAGGTCTTTTTCAAACTTTAAGCCTAATATTGTAACTTTTGTCCTCCTCGATTTTTGAATTTTTAGGGATTTTTATTGGAATTTTTATTAATTTTTCGCGTGCTGCGGCGATTTTTTGATACTCATAAAAAATTACTGTCACAATGGTTTAGTACACTATAGCAAATTTTAATGGTTTTTTTGTCTTTTTTTTTTTAGCATTTTTCTTGTTTCGCGATGATTTTTTTGCATTTTCGAAAGAATTCCGGTTACAATGTCTATAGTAAATTTCATCCTCTTTTCAAAAAAGTTTATTCGGAACTTTTCACGAAATTTTTTATGCGAATTTTAAAGTTTCTTCGCGTTTTACAGCGATTTTTTAACATTAGTAAAACTGGATTTGGTTTCAGACTTTTCGCCTAATATGACAAATTTTATCCATCTCGATTTTAAAATTTTTAGCGAATTTTATTTTAATTTTTAGAGATTTTTAATGTTGCGAGCCGATTTGTGACATTCGTAAAAGAATTTACTATTACAATATTTTAGCCCACTATAGTAAATTTAGTTCTCTGCGAGTTTTAAATTTCTTGCACTATTTAATGCACTTTTTTTGCGTTTTGAGTGGTCTGCGCCGATGTTTTGACAATCGTAAAAGGAATTCGGTTTCAAACTTTTAGCCTTATATAGTAAATTTTGTCGCTTTTAGTTTTTGCGCTTTTAGATTCGATTTTCAAAGCGATTTTATACAACCGTCGTCGAATGAATTCTGTTTCAAACATTTAATCTAATATAGTATATTTTGTCTTCGGCGATTTTCAAAGCGAATTTTACGTTTTTTCGCGTTTCGCGTCGATTTTTGATATTTGTCAAAGAATTCCGGTTACACTATTTTAGTCCACTGTAGTAAATTTTGTCCTCTGCAAATTTTGTATTTTTGGTAATTTTTATGAGCTTGTTAGAAGGGTTTTTTTATTACATAGTTTCGCGAAGAAATTTCCACATTAGCAAAACGAATCCGTTTTTAATTTCTGAGATCAATATTGTAAACTTTCTCCTCTTTTCAATAAAGTTTATTCTTGTATTCATAGAACCCTTTTTTATTTTCTTGCGAATTTTTTATGCGATTTTTAGAGTTTTTTCCGTGTTACGCGGCGATTTTCCGACATTCATAAAAAAAAATCCTGTTTTAATCTTTTATCCAAATATAGTAAACTTTGTCCTCTGCGAGTTTTAGCGTTTTCTCGCAATTCTCTGCAATTTTTCTATATTCTTAAAAGGAATCTGGTTTCAATCTTCTAGCCCATTATAATAAATTTGGTTCTCTTTTTAATAAGGTTTGTTCGGAATTCATGCAAAATTTAAAATGCGTTTTTCGCAACTCATGCTATTTTTTTAACGGGACAAGGCAACGCCGGGCGGATCAGCTAGTCTTAAAATTTTCTTAAATACTTACATATAATATTTTACATACAATAGATGTATCGACCTTCTTCTTCGACCTATCTTCGAGAAATGAAAGTGATACTGAATAATATCGAATTATCAATAAATCAAAACACAATAAAAGAATAGCTGAAACATTTTTAGCACTTTCCAACCTAGTTGAAAAGTGTCTATGACTTCGCTCTGTCCGTCTATCCGTGCTCTAACATTCGTAAATATACTGAGATGGCCCTGTAATTTTTGTATGTTATTAACTTTTACTATAGCACAATCTCTATTGAAGATTAAGTCTGCAACATTTATAGTTAGTTTATAGGGACAGCCAAAAGTACTTCGTTGCATTACGGTCAATGAAAAAAAAATCGTTTGAAGTGCATTTTAATGATGTTAAACCATTTTATAACATAAAGAAATTTATATGCACTAACAAAGTACCAAAAACATGCATTTTGTAGAACATGGGGTGCAAAACATTTATTATTCATTTACAGGGCAACACAAATTTCAATCACAATTTTTCAACACAAAAGAAATCAGTCTATCAGGAAAAATTGTTTGCAATTTTGTTATTTAATTATGTTAGACTATTTCAAATATAATAAAATTGTTACGTATTACTGAAGTTCGATACTTTTCGTAATATATAATTTGCATAGCATTTGTCGTTCATTTACAGGGACACACAAAAGATTTCGCGGACAGTACTGTATCAATAGTACAGTCTACTAGTGATAATAGCTGGAAATGCTTTTTTAATTACGGTATGCGTTTTTAAGTTTAACTAAATTTTTGCATCCTACGTGTTATGTATAAATGTAACAGATCATAAAAAACCTACACAGAAATAATTGCTGAGTATGAGTGTGAATAGCTTAAAGGTGGCTTTTAATACAGATATACACTTTAAAGCTGAACTATACTTAGTATATTAAGAGATGTTTGTACAATATAAATAAAATTGCAAAGAATTACGTAAAGAACTGGGTACTTTGCCACCTAGGGATGATAATTTCTACATTTGTGATTTCAGTAGTTTTAAGTGTGTTATAGTCTGAATTGAAATTTAGCTTAATATGTGACGTGTATAAAAATATGTAGGTAATATACTGGGCTGTACAGAAGAATTCAAGTATGTTTCCATCTATTGGTAGAAATTGTTGACGGAGAGTTTTCAACCTACTATGCGTTTTCTTACTAAACTAAATTTTAGTATACTATGTAGAATATATAGAAATCTATAGATCAAATAAAGGACTGCACGAAAAATTGGAGTACTTTCCCGACAATGGATGGTAATTTCAGAAATCTAGTTTTCAAATATGGGTACTTCTCCATTATCCCGTCGACCATTTTTCATAACAAAAAATTATCGCCAAACTGTAATGCCAAATAAACAAATGGAAAAATGTTGCCATTGGAATCTCAAAAAAAAAAAAAAAAAAAAAAAAAAAAAAAAAAAAGTAAATAAATACAAGAAATTTTTAAATACAAGAAGACCCTACTCACCCAATGTGTGAACTTAGTAAGCTTAAACAATAAAATTTACAATATTTTAATTAAAACAAAACAAAAACTCTTGGATATTTATTTATTTATATTATTTTTCTGAATTATAACCATCTCGGTTGGTGAATAAATATTTGTGACGTCATTTGAAACTGATCTAATTTACGTAACTATACATCCTAACATTTTTTTAATGCTTTTTCTCCTTTTAATATCATGACACCACCGTTTAAGGACTCAATTGTCATTTTAATTAACGAAATAACTAGTAAATCAGCAAAACATATTGAAAAATATAGGTAAATGTCGAATTAATAACCACTTGATGACATGGCAAAAAAGTGTACCGCTTCTGACGTCAAGTGAATGTGATTCAGGGTCATGCATTTTTGGCCTTAAATCCTATAATTTGGCGATATTTTTTTTATGAAAAGTGGTCGACGGGATAATGGAAAAGTACCCAAATATGTTATGTGTTTTCTAGTATATTTACTTAGGTGTCTTATTTAACTTATTAAACAACGAATTTTGTTAAGGAATTCTGGATGTGTTGGAAAGTGTTTCATAATCTATGCTTGACACATGATTTTACTTTCTTGCTTATTTTCGCAATCGTTGTTTTCCCTTAAAAAACACATTTTTTTTTTGTTTCTTTTCTTGTGACTGAAAGCAAAAATCAACTTTGTCTTTTATTAAATGAAAAATCAGAACTTGTTTAATTCAAAATTCTAGCTTTGTACAAATAAAGTTTTCTAAATAAGTATAAAAATTACACACCGTTGAAAATTACTTTGTTGACATGAACAAAAAATTCCTTTAAATCTAAAACTAACTTAAATAACGTATTTACTTGTGTATATAATGCGGATTTTTACTTTCTTCTATCTTTAAAAGAAGAAAGTATTGGATTCATGAAAATTTTCGACTTCCGGTTTTCGACAGATTTATGCGTTTTAGAAGGTTCTGAACACGATTTGACTGTTTTTAGAAAATAGTCTGTCTGTGAGTCTGTGACTGTGTGACTCTGTCTGTCTTTATGTGACAAAAAAATTGTAGGCGCTCTATCTCAGGAAATAATGCACGAAATTTAATAAAACTTTATATTCAATTAGTCCCTGATATAAATTGGTGCTGATTAATTTTTGGTGAAAATCACCCGACAGGTGGCGCTGCTATGCTGAATTTTTTTGCGATTTCCGCAATAGCTCTATCTCAAGAACTAATGCACTTATTTTCCTCAAACTTTAGGTTTAGTTAGACCTTGACATAGATAGACGCTGATTACGTTTTAGTGTAGATATCCCAACAGGTGGCGCTGCTATACCACATTTTGCATGATTTTTATGATAGCTATATCTCAAGAACTAAAGCACGGATTTTCATCAAACTTCAGATTCTGTTAGACGTTGGCATAAGTTGTTGTTGATTAGGTTTTGGTCTAAATCTCCCAACAGGCGGCGCTGCTATGCTACATTTTGCAGGATTTACACGATTTTAGCGATAGTCATACCTCAAGAACTAATACACGGAATTTAATAAAACTTCACATTCAGTTAGACCTTGATACAAATTGGTGCTGATTATTTTTAGTGTATATGCAGCGAAACCTGTATGAGATAGAAGAAAGTTTTGGGATTGGCACATCCGACTTTTTCTTTTTTAATTACACCGAAAAATTGGTGTTCCCATTATACACTGATATTTTTGACAGGTATATAAAACTTCACATTCTTTCACTAAGTCACTAAATACAACATGTAGATATCGTGATATAATATATTGTATTATAATAAATCGAAAAATATTAAATGCTATGTAAATGTAAAAATACATTTTATTTCCATTTGAAGTGCCAGAAATGTTTATATTACGCTATAAACTTTATCCAGAAACCATTTTTGTGTAAATTTAAAGCTCAACCAAATTCTTTTATTTCGTCATGTGCCACTCTATTTCTTATAAAAGATAAAAGCTTTTTCTATTCACCCATTGCACAGAACTTTTACACTTGGACAGAAAATACGTTTAGACATAAGTATCTAAATGTATCAATTGTTTCCCACAGCATAGAATAAAATATTGAAAGGTATTTCGCACGAATTTAAAAAATCCTTTATTGTGCAACAGTTTTTTTTTAAACCCATTATCTACTTATATAAAATCCAACTGTAGAGAAATGTGTAGGTAACCATTCCGGTGCGAACTCATGCAAACAATGGATGGTAAACAATGGATTACTTTAGTTGTTGCAGAGAAAATAGAAAAAAAAATGAAAAAAATATTCAGACACGTGGCTTTTTGGGCGTATATATATTTTTTTAATTTTAGAGTTGTTGCGGCGCCCGAATGATCATATGATCTTGCAGAATTAATTTCTCGGGACGGCACAAAAGTTCGACTAAACCCTACAAAATCTTCTTGGTTAACTTTTTAATAATTTTTATTTCTTCTTAAACAGATAAAACATGAAAAACATAACGTCACATAAAACAAAAATATAAAATAAATTATATTATTATATTTTTACATACGGCAGTAATGAAAGCACGACCAATATATCTATTCCGCTACATTGCAACTCTACTTGAGTACACCGTAGGCGAAACTCATGTATATAGATCACGTGATGAGCTAGGAAAAGATATTTTTTACTGGAAGGGGTTTTCCGCGTTACAGGGTTAAATTTCGGTAAAAATATTTCTGCACGTGTACTTTGATTTTATAAGTGAATAAAAATTCATATGTACTGTGACGTCACAAGAGTAGCGTCTATTGGGTTTCACAAAATAAAGAAGAAAATAGAGGTGAAATGTTTACGTTTGGCGTGACGCTAAAAATGCAACCCTAAAGTCGGACCAAACAAATGGCGGCTTGCTTTGAAAACCTCTCCCCGTCCAATGAATCTAGTCCTTGTTCCACGTTCGCCTCTCTCCGTCCAATAAAGTCAGCCCTTGTTCCACGTGCTTGGCCTGTTTGGGGCTAATGATTTGAATGATAACCAGTTTCATATTGCAAGCCGTTTTTAAGGTTTACAATCTCTCTATTCTTTTTCTTTACTCTGTGATTGTGTTTATTTTATCTTTATGCATTATAACTTTATTGATGCCATTATTTTTTCATTGCAATTAAATAGAAAATATATATCTATTTGATTTCATGGTGGTTAAGCATAAAAGTACGTACATAAAGTACGTGTGAAAAGTTTGCGCCGGTGAAAATGACGTTATGCTTAGCTTGAAATAAGAAATTCGCCACCGTCTTCAAAATCAACGAGCTCAGATCAGAGCCAATCAACAAATTAAAGCTAACGAAATTTAAATGTTTTGTGCAATCGTTAAACCATTTCAGAATTTGCGTTTAATTTTCCTTATGTAACCAAACGATGAGCTACATGGTGAGTGAAGCTCTTTAGAAACTCGTTGATAACACATTTTTATAAAAACTTTCGCACATTTATTATTTTTAACATTTTCCAACCTAGTTGAAAATTATTTATGACTTCGGTTTGTCTGCCGTCTGCCGTCTGTCCGTGCTCTAACTCCCGTTAATATGCTTCGATGGTCCTGAAATTTTTGTATGTTATTGTCGTTTACTATAGCATGTTCCCTATTTTAACCGAAGTGTGTACCACTTATAGTTTTTTTACAGGGACAGTCAAAAGTATTCCGTTACATTATACTCAATGGGGAATAATCGGTTCAAGCGCATTTTGATGACGCTACGTCATTTAAAACATAATGAAATTGATGTATAACTATGAAGCGCATTAAAACATGCTTTTTGTAGAATATGGGGTGCTAAGCATTTATTATTCAGTTACATGGTCAAACAAAAGAATTATTTTTTGTTGATTTTTCGTTCTTGTTTTAATATTTGATTTGAACGCTTTGCCCAATCGTTTAACTATTTCAGAAATTGAATATTAAGTAAAACAAAAATATCCTCATTATTTGTATTTGTAGCAATCATTTGTCTTTTTTAAAATATACTTTTCTACAATACAAATCTCCAATAATAAAATCGTCATGCTGTTTGTTTTTATAAGGTATTATGAAAATGAAACGCAGATGAAGATTCCATCATTTCTGACGGGCGTTATATACTAGTTATGTTATAAAAAATGATATAATCTTTATTAATTCAATTAATAATTGTTATTCATTGAATATTTCGTTCATTCATGTTTTAGTTTGAAAATGTACTGCATTCATTGAATATTTTTATGATGAATATAGAGGCAATTCGGATAACTTTTGAACGATTTTGATTAAGATATAAAAAACAAAAAGCTTATGGAAAGTGGTACAAATATCTTTTTCATGTAAAGAGAATCTTGAAAACTTGTCCAAGAACTCTTATCAAACTATGTAAAGATCGAATTTATGAATCCCATTGTCAAGTTTCTTTTTTATATACTGTTAAAAAAACTATACAAGCTTTAGCTTTTTTCGGATAATTACAGATATTAAAACAAAACTAATCTTAAAATCTATTCAAGGTATTCTATAAAGCGAAATTCATTAAAAACAGAATTTATTTTTAAGTAATTATTGTAAATAACTATGGTAACATGTGGTATTATTATATACTGCGTCCTCGCCGTTAATTCTTTAAAACTTTAAAAATTAATTAAAAAGTAACAAATGATGCTAAACAATTGCGATCTGCACGAATATATTTAGAGGGATGTCGATTATTTTTTTTAATAACATAAAATGTTGTGTTTCAAAAAATTACCGATAGATAGCGCTGGCATGCATAATATAAAGCAGATGTATGCAAATTAGGCTTATAGTAAAAGACCCATTTCAGCGAAGCGTCTGACAAGCTTCAGTATCTCAGCACATAAAACGGGTTTTTTTTCTCGTTTTCAGTCATTTTACCGTACAGAATTTTCGCAATGCACCGGTGGCTGAATCTCTGCTCTTATAAAACAGTTTAACCAACAGCGCTGGATCTGGTACCAATAGCATACTCCTTGCATCGAATGAAGAATTTTTTTTTTCCCATCGAGGTGTTTTATTGACAGCCTGATTTGCATAAATCTGTTTCATATTATGAATGTCAGCGCCATCTATCGGTAATTGTTTGAACAACAACTTTTTTGTAAATAAAGAAAATCCAATCTCCCTCTAATCCCATTCGTGCAAACCGCAAATTTTTAGCATCATTTGTTCCTTTTTTAATGAATTTTTAAACTTTTAACAAATTTATGGCACACCCGGTATTTTTAATAGAGATGTTTAAATATTATGTTACAATGTTTGGAAAAACATGAACAAACTATTTATAGAACATTTAAAATTCATTCAGGGAGAGTCCCTTCTACCTCAATATGTTTTCTAATTTGTTTTAGAAGCGTTGCACTCCAAGATGTAAAATTTTCTTTTGTTACTAGTTGCTGACATTTTATATTTACATAAATGAATTTTCACCTGTCAAAGCATCTCCAGGCTAAAAATGAAGTTTCTAAAACATTTTTGCACTATTTCTGAATATAAAGGAATGAAAAAAAAATTTTTTTAACTATTAAAATTACTTGTTTTTAAACTTTAGTTACAAACAAAGGTAGAACTTGAAAAGCATTTTCCGTAAAAAGAAATAAATATATTTTTTAATTTAATGCCTAAGAAATTGGACAGACTTTGGAATTTCATCACTAAAATTTCAATGTATTAATTTTCTCTATTTAATGTTATTATTACTGTATTTTAATAAAATACAATAGTTTAACTATTATGTTACAATGTTTAGAAGTGGAAGAATAAAATTGTTGCGAACTATACAAAATTTATTCAGAGCTTTTTCTTTCTACCTCTTTAATTTTTCTTCTGCCGTTTCGCATCATTACACTCCACGAAATACATTTTTCTTCTGTTAATAGCTGTCGCGTTTTACGCTTCCATAAATGCATTTTTAGCTATCTATATTTTAATACAAAAAACAGAATTAGTAGTATAAAAAATACCTTTTTAAATGTTTTTGCATAAATTCTTTACAAAATAGACGTAAAAGCTTTTTTTTTTTACAATTTCTTAGAAAACTGAACAATATAGGTTGGTTTAAGTTATTACATACATTACAGATGTCTTTAAGAACGTAATTTATTCTTTAATCACTGTCAGCTGTGCACAGTGTACACTGTAAACAACTGATGTAAAAAGAAATTCCTGAAAAACAAAACGGAAATTATACTGGCAATCGGCCAGTGCTATTTCCGTATTTTAAAAGGGGAAAAAAATCCACAAATTCCAAGAAATTTTCCACGATTTCTGAAACTTCGGTTTTTAAATTTCCGTTTTATAACAGATATCTTCCGTATATTTTAGAAAATTTTATGTCATTAAAATAAACTTTAAAGGACAAAAAAAAACTTACTTCCCAAGGATAACCTTGTAAGGGTCGAGCCGAGTCAGGCCTGGATAGTTTAAAAACTGTAGTAAATACAACAATCATAATTCGCATTTCAAACAAGGCGATTTCTGTACGCAAACTTCTAAAGGTCATTTAAGGAAATTGCACTGTTTTGGAAGAAATACGGAGATTGTACTGTTTTGAAAGAAATACGGAAAAAATCCATTAAATTCACGGAAACTTTCTGTATTTTTACGAATTTGAAATCTTCTTTACGGAACTAATGTCATTTACGGAAATTCTACTGTTGTTTTGGAAAAGTAAAACTTCTCCGTAAAATTTTACTGAAAATCTCTTGTATTTTCACGGATTTTTTTTTTACAGTGTGCTAGCATGTTGCGTTCGTTTTAGACCTCAGTAGCACAAGCTAATTCACAAACTCTAAAATATCTGAGAGTTTAATTTTGTTTTTTATACGTTTTAACAACCGTTTTTGTTCTACTAAACTACAATAAAATACAAATGTCACTTAATCTAGTATTAATCTAGTAAAATATAATATAACCACGAAAGAAAATATACAATAGCCTCTTCGGAGTTAACACGATTCCGAAAAGAGTTCTTTGTCTTTAGAAACTTCAGAAACCAATATATTTTCTAGATTTAGAGAAGTTTTATCAAAATAATTTGGACAAACAATGAATATTTTCTTATTCAACAAACTAGTTTTACAAACAAACATGATAAACTAAAAGCTTTCAGATTAGCATTAAAATTAATATTATTTTGTAACTTCAATTACGAAGCTGAAAATGTTTAATTGAGAATTGATATCGTCCTAAAAACCGATATTCCGGGTTGAGAAAATGGATTAATACACCATAAAAGTTGCCCGGAAACGTTCCCAAAAATCAGTCGCAACAAAAGGAAGTTTGTTTTCATAAATGCTTATTTAAATACTTTTGGACAAACAATGAACATTTTTTTATTCAACAAACTAGTTTTACAAACAAACATGATAAATTAAAAGCTTTCAGATTAACATTAAAATTAATATTATTTTGTTACTTCAATTACGAAGCTAACTTTTTTTTTAACTTTGGAATTGATATCATCCTAAAAACTGATATTCCGGGTTGGGAAAATGGATTCATACACCATAAAAGTTACCCGGAAACGTTTCCGAAAATCAGTCGCAACAAAAGGAAGTTTGTTTTCATAAATGCTTATTTAAATACTTAAAATATATTGGTTTGTGTGGTTTCTAAATATAAAGGACGGTGTTCGGAATCGTAGGTAACTCTAAAAAGTTAAAATATTGATAAAATGCTTACGTGATACAAAGAGGAACACAAAACGCTTATAAAAACCTTTTAATGATCGACATATGTTTCAGAGCTCATATACGGCGCCATTTTCCAGATATACAACGATAAACAAAAGTATTCTCGCAAATTTTTGAAAATAAACTTGAAAACATAAATCACGAGATCAATCATGTATAAAAGCAGATGCTTGAAATAGTCAACTGTAAACGTGAAATTTAATATTTCCTTATTGTTTTTTAGGTAGATTTCGTAAGAAATATTACCTATTACATTCTCCTCTAAGTTGGAATTTTTGAAAAATTTTTGCAGATCTACGCCGATTATGACTCCCAGAACCCAAAACCACCTCCAGGTCAAAACTTTATATCTATCTATCTAGGTCACTTTTTTATGGACACCATAACTGCAATAATTCTGCACAAATCTCTTCCAAACTGATACATAAAATCAAGGGGCATAAAATCTCGGTCAAGTTCGTTAATGGGCAAAATCGAACCAAAGGGGAGGGGTGGGGGAGCTTTTTGTGAAAACAGAAAAAAAACCATAATTTCTTACTTATGATACGTATCGAATCCGTTTAAAGTTATTATTACTTCTAGGAAAAGGGCTGAAAATTTATGTATGACAGATTTTTGATATCATTAAAAATGGTCCCAAGGGGGGCGGGTGGGGGGAGGGGGTTAGAAGAAAAAAATTCATAACTTCGTCAATTCAAAAGATATCAAATCCCTTTAAATTTATTATAAATCCTCTTAATATTATTTAAAACTTTTATATTGACAAGTTATAGAACCAACCCTTATAGCAAAAGTAAAGTTCCTGCCGACGCCTCGTGCAAACAAGTTAGGTTTCGAAGTGGGCGGTTTCAACTGTCGCATCATGGCAAAAAGGTCATTTCTTCAGCAATTCCCAACAAACAGGCGCCCCACGGTCTGCGTCTTTGAATTAAACCTGTGCCTGTAGGCCGAGCCGTCAGGGATTTTTTTAAACTGAAAAGTACCTCGTGCCAAATTTCAGATAATTAAGGTTTTAGACAGTAATGTAACAGATTGTTTTGAGTGTTTCTGTAAAAAAAAAACTTTAAGTGCCACACACTTCATTTTCAATGCCGATCATGCCAAACTCAATAACATATATAAATTGCATGACAATCCGAATATATTTACGCGAATTAGAGCACGGACACACAGTAAGACAAACCGAATTCACAAACACTTTTCAACTGTATTGAAAGTGTTAAAAAAAAACCTCAGGTAAAGATACAAGAAACAAGACTGTAAAAATAGCAAATGTCTGCTTCTTTAAACAGTTCTACGAATCTGAAATTTAATTTCAATTGCCATAATTTGTGATCGACCGTTTTCCTTATAAAGCTTAATGTTTCCTCTTCTATAACTTTCAATCTGCATTTAATTTGATAATTTTTTTAACCTTTTTTAAACATTGATCAAATTTAGGACAAGCTATGTTTTTCTAAATTCGTACATTTTACATAATTTTGCTGTATTTCGATTTTGAGTCTAAATCAGTGCAGTGCCGAAAATATCCTGTCACGTGCCGCCTATGGCACGCATGCCATATGTGCGCCATTCCATGTGTAGTACATGTTTAATGGAACAGATTATTTTAATTATTCTGTTAAAATATTTGTCAACGAAAATAAACTTATTATAGGCTAGTAAAAATTTAGTTGAAGCAATTTTTTTCTCCTTAATTTATCCTGTTCGGTTTCATCCTTTTGCCTTCCATGAAATAAAAGTTTCTTTCGTTAATTAGCTGTTGACAATTTGGACAATTATTTGGAATTACATAAGTTTTTTTTTTTTTTTTTTTTTTTTTTTTTTTTTTTTTGGCGGGCACAATTAGTAGACACTGAGAAATCAAAATAAACACTTACAACGATTAAAATATATATAAAGATTTTATTGGAAAATTTTTAAATGCTCGGTAACGGAATTGCATGAAATCCATTTCTTGTAATTCCGTTCCCAAGCATTTAAAATTTTCTAAATGATATATTTATAAACTATTTTTTTAATTGTTGTAAGTGTTTATTTTTATTTTTTAGTGTGCACAAATTGTCCTTGCGAAAAACAAAACTTGTAAAAAATAATGACACAAAACTTTGTGTGACTGTGAATGACACAAAACTTTGTGTCATTCCAATAAATTTTACAAATTTTCCCTCAGTCGTAATTCCGTTACCAAATAATTGCCCTTTTACGATTCCTTAATTTGTATTTTTAGCTAATATCATCTCATTACATGAAACAGAATATGTCGGCTAAAAGAGAAGTTTTAAAATTTTTTACATAAATTCTGAATAATAATAAAAAAAGATGTAACAAAACATTTTCTTTGAACTAAAGATGTAATTAAGCATTAATTACATCTTTAGTTTAACGTTAAAAAATGATTTTATTATATTGTTAACATACTTTCTTTTTCATTTTAAACTGCAAATGGTTTATATTTTAATTTTCAAAAAAATGTATCGCGAAAGGAAATAAATTATTTTTTTAATTATATGTCTAGGAATAAAGTATAGGAATTGGGAAAAAAAAAATTTTAAATTCATTAATTTTCTCTATTGCGAGTTATCTTTAATATTTTTATTGCAGGACAATAGTTTAATTATTACGCTACAATGTTTGGCAACAGAAGTATAAACTTGTTGCAAACTATTTAAAATTTATTCACACTAGTAGTCCATTCTTTCTACCTCCTTAATTTTCTCTTCTTTCGTGTCGCATCATTCCACTCCACGAAATAAAATTTTCTTCCGTTAATAGCCGTTGACGTTTTACTCTTGCATAAATGTATTTTTGGTTATCAATATATTGAGACATGAAATAACAACTTCCGTATATAAAAAAAAAGTTTTACAAACTTTTTGCATAAATTCTGAATGTATAAAAAAAATAATGTAGCAGCATATTTTCTTTTTCAGTTTAAATTACAAATAGTTTAAATTTATTTATTTTTCTTTTTGTTTGTAAAAAGAATAAATTACATTATTTATATGCCTAGGAATAAATTATAGCCATTGAAAAAATAACAAAAGTTTAAATTTATTAATGTTCTCTATTACGAGTTATTATTCTCATATTTTTATCACAGGACAATTGTTTAATTATTAAGCTACAATGTTTGGCAACAGCAGTATAAAACTTGTTGCAAACTATTTAAAATTTATTCAGAGCCTATTCTTTCTACCTTCTTAATATTTTCTTCTTTCGTGTCGCATCATTCCACTCCACGAAATAAAAGTTTCTTCCGTTAATAGCCGTCGACGTTTTACTCTTGCATAAATGTATTTTTGGTTATCAATATATTGAGACATGAAATAACAACTTCCGTATATAAAAAAAAAGTTTTACAAACTTTTTGCATAAATTCTGAATGTATAAAAAAAATAATGTAGCAGCATATTTTCTTTTTCAGTTTAAATTACAAATAGTTTAAATTTATTTATTTTTCTTTTTGTTTGTAAAAAGAATAAATTACATTATTTATATGCCTAGGAATAAATTATAGCCATTGAAAAAATAACAAAAGTTTAAATTTATTAATGTTCTCTATTACGAGTTATTATTCTCATATTTTTATCACAGGACAATTGTTTAATTATTAAGCTACAATGTTTGGCAACAGCAGTATAAAACTTGTTGCAAACTATTTAAAATTTATTCAGAGCCTATTCTTTCTACCTTCTTAATATTTTCTTCTTTCGTGTCGCATCATTCCACTCCACGAAATAAAATTTTCTTCCGTTAATAGCCGTTGACGTTTTACTCTTGCATAAATGTATTTTTGGTTATCAATATATTGAGACATGAAATAACAACTTCCGTATATAAAAAAAAAGTTTTACAAACTTTTTGCATAAATTCTGAATGTATAAAAAAAATAATGTAGCAGCATATTTTCTTTTTCAGTTTAAATTACAAATAGTTTAAATTTATTTATTTTTCTTTTTGTTTGTAAAAAGAATAAATTACATTATTTATATGCCTAGGAATAAATTATAGCCATTGAAAAAATAACAAAAGTTTAAATTTATTAATGTTCTCTATTACGAGTTATTATTCTCATATTTTTATCACAGGACAATTGTTTAATTATTAAGCTACAATGTTTGGCAACAGCAGTATAAAACTTGTTGCAAACTATTTAAAATTTATTCAGAGCCTATTCTTTCTACCTTCTTAATATTTTCTTCTTTCGTGTCGCATCATTCCACTCCACGAAATAAAAGTTTCTTCCGTTAATAGCCGTCGACGTTTTACGCTTACATAAATGTATTTTCTGCTATCAATATCTTAAGACATGAAATAGCATCTGTCGGATAAAAGATAAGTTTTAAAACTTTTTGCATAAGTTCTTAGTGTAAAAAGAAGCAAAAACATGTTTTTATTTTAATTTTCAAACGACTAATACATATTTTTTTTTATTTTGAAAATTTTTTAACTTAGAAAAAAGTATTTATCATGGGGTGGGGAATGTTGTTTTAATCAAGTACCAAAAGATAAAGTATAGTAATTAGAAAACTTCTGAATTTAACATGAAAAATGTAAACGTTTAAATTTTCTCAATGTGAAAATAACATGAAAAATGTAAATGTTTAAATTTTCTCAATGTGAAAATGATCTTATTTTTTAATGAAATAATTAGTATTTTATAAATTTTCGTAACTTTAAATAAACACTTTTTTGACTTATTACATACATAATGTACATATTTGACAAATAAATAATGTCTACATTGCTTCAGCATGTACTATATGTTCCATAAATCTCCTCACAATTCAAAATTTCATAAACATGGAAGGAATCAGTATAATTCAATGCGGATTTGTTGCAAATTTATTCTAATAAAGGTGGATGTTAGAAAGTTAGAATATTTTACAATAGAGGGCGATGCGCAGTTTAAAGTCGGATATTTCTGTACTGTAAACAAGATTTATTAAATTCCTATTATTAGCTCACACTCTCTCTATATATATCTTGTTGAAATTTTCAATCGTTAATAAAATATTTTCTATTCATCCATTCAAGTTCAAATAATTTTTTTTTAAACTTGTAGTGGGTGACACTTTATGTTAATACAGTTTTTTTCAAATATTAATTAATTAATTACATTTAATTAATTAATTTTAGTTTTAAATGAGAGAAAAAAATTCCTCCCATTGTTTTCATAAATGATATGAAAGATTTATCTCAAATGAGTGATGCCACAGAAATAAAATACCGCAACGATGATTATAAAATAATGTTCAATAAAGATAACGTGGGACATTACTGCTGCACGGGTTTATTTTATATATTTATGATTAAAAAGTAGGAATTGACTTAAAAAAAAATTATATTACTTGTTTGTACTAAGGTAAACCTTAACAAGTATTCCCCATTTTTAAATATTGAATCAACCACAACAAATATTGATGCCACTGTCGCAATGGAGCCCTAAAGAAAAGTTACAAAATCTCCTGCATTCATCCAGATATCATGAATGCTGTAATTAACCCTTTTGCTCCCAGCGATGCCTATGCGCAACGTTTAAAATGCCTTTTTTGTGTCAAGAAATACTTTTTTGCAATAGAATGAGAGTGCAGTTATCCGATTTGCGTTCGATTTTTTGGCACTAATAAAGAATAATAAAATATATCTTATGTCAAAAACAAAATCCTTCAATCAAAACTCGATTTTGTATGACCTTGTTTATGCATTAGGCTTAATATTAATATAATAAATTGGCATACAACGTTCTAACGTACTTAGAAGTAATGCACATAGTGAAGAGAACCGGTTATAGATGTTGCGCAACGCGCATGCGCGGTAGCGTATTACTGCTTGCGCGGCAGCGTATTACTGCTTATTTTACTGTTTAATACTGTTAATTTTACGGTATAATACTGGCAGCTGGGATACCAGTTTCATACTGTAAAATCAACAATTATTTTTTGCAGTGCAGTGAACTGCAAAATTTAATTCCTTGTGAGGGCATATCCATTCACAGTATTTGGTATTCTAAAATTCTTGTGAAATTTCGCTTGGACACAAATGGACTGTATAGATTTATCTGATTTTTAATTCCCACAGCGCCCTCTATTGTTAGTATTTCAACTATTTTTTTTTTTTTTTTTTACTAAAAAAATCATCCTGTGTTTGAAAAAATTTAAACGCAAATCATATTCAATTATACTATTTCCATTCATTTTTATGAGCTTTCAAATATTTACGAGTTTACAAGAGACCTACATATGTTGGTACATGTCATTTTTTAAGCTATGCAATAAATACCATTATAAATCAATTATATTCTAGTAAAAAATTTACGCGTAATATACTGGTACTATCAATAATTACAAATGCGTTCCATAAATGCTAAAAGTAAAATATTAAAAGAAAAAGAAAACAGTAATTTTTAAAAAAAAAGAAATTTAGGCAGAGAAAATATTATTATTTAAAGATTTTTAGTTAGATTTTATACAACGGTTAGATGATACAATAATCTACTTTGCAAAGCAAGCAACGAACCATTTTGTGAATGCTACTTCAATAAATCCTGTATGGCTGAAATAATGTGGACGCCTGAATTGTTTTTGACTGCCTAAGGGGAACTGCTCAAACGTGAAAACCACGTCTGTTGAGCATAGATGTTCACCAGGACACCTTTATTAAGGTCTTAAAAGATACAGCAATGAGTCCATACATTCGAGCCGCTGAAAGAGAACGGAAGCAATGGGCGACTGTAAGAAGCATGAAAGATACATAAAGATGTATGGAACATTCCTTCTTGGTGACATCTAATTTTCGTCAGCTTACAGAAATATTTGAGCCATACTCCGAGAAATGCACATTTTCAGTGCTAAAGTTTTGGAATAAAAATTTGCAAATTAAAGAGCTAATGTTTTTATATTCCTTCGAACTTTTTTATATTCTTTTGAATTGTTTCGTTACTAAGTTGCTACGTTCGTAATGGAGATATCCAGAGATCTGACATTTTGTTTATAAATTACTAGCGGCCCGTCCGGGTCTTTGCACGGGTAGACAATGTAATTTTTTTATTACATTCGTTTTCCTGCATTTCGCGCTCCAACCTAAAACTGTTGCTGAGATATGGCGAAATGATCTAAAACTTTCGAATCCCCCTTTAACCACACTCGAGGAGGGGGGAGGATTTCTAAATTCACTGAAATAGGTGTTTAATCATTTGTTTAGTAGATTTGTTTTCCTGAATTTCGCGCACCTACATAAGACAGCTGCTGAGATATGGCGAAATGTCCTAAAATTTTCGAAACCACACCCTTTAAAACCCTTCGGGGGGAATTTCTAAAATCAATGAAATGCGTGTTTATCCATTTTTTAGTAGATGTGTTTTCCTGAATTTAACGCTCCTACCTAAATCCGCTGCTGTGATTTGGCGAAACGACCCGAAACTTTTGAATACCCCTTTAGCCACCTTCTGGGGGGAGTTTCCAAAATCGCCAAAATACGTGTTTAACCAATTTTTTAGTAGATTTGTTTTAATTAATTTCGCCCTCCTACATAAAAGCTGAGATATGGCGAAATGACCTAAAAAATTCGACCCCCCCCCCATTTAACCACCTTCTGGGGGGAATTTCCAAAATTGCTGAAATATGTGTTTTATTCATTTTTTAGTAGATTTGTTTTTCTGATTTTCGCGCTCCTATCTAAAACTGCTGCAGAGATATGACGAAATGATCTAAAACATTCGACCCCCCTTTTAACCCCCTTCGGGAGGAAATTTCTAAATTCGCTGAAATACGTGTTTAACCAATTTTTTAGTAGATTTGTTTTCCTTAATTTCGTGATCCTACAGAAAACTGCTGCTGAGATATGGCGAAATGACCTAAAACATTTGACCATCCTCTTTAACCACCTTCAGGGGGGAATTTCTAAAATCGTTGAAATACGTGTTTAATCATTTTTTTAGTAGATTTAATTTCCTGATTTTCGCGCTCCTACCTATAACTGCTGCTGAGATATGGCGAGATGACGTAAAACATTCGAGCACCACCCTTTAACCACCTCCGGGAGGGGAAATTCTAAAATCCCCGAAATACATGTTTAATCATGTTTTTAGTAGATTTGTTTTCCTGCTTTTTGTGCTCTTAACTAAAATTGCTGCTGAGATACGGCAAAATGACCTAAAACATTCGACCCCCCCCTTTAACCCCCTCCGGGATGGGAATTTCTAAAATTGCTGAAATACATGTTTAATCATTTTTTAGTAGATCTGTTTTCCTGATTTTCGCGCTCCTACCTATAACTGCTGCTGAGATATGACGAAATAACCTAAAACATTCGACCACCCCCCTCTAACCCCTTCGGGGGGATTTCTAAAATCGCTGAAATACATGTTTAATCATTTTTTTAGTAGATTTGTTTTCTGGAATTTCAAGCTCCTACCTATAACTGCTGCTGAGATATGGCAAAATGACCTAAAACATTCGACCACCCCCATTTAACCCCCTACGGGGGGAATTTTCAAAAATCCCTTCTTATTGCTTGCCTAGGCCATAACAGCAATCTACAGTCCAAATTCCGTGACCCTGACTTTAGTAGTTTCGGCTGGGCGTTGATGAGTCACTCAGTCAGTCAGTCACCGTTTCCTCTTTATATAATAGTATAGATATAGATTTGCAACACACTAAATATTAGGCTGACCCGAAGGATTCTACGGAATTAAGTTTTGTGCAATTATTATTGCATGTTATACTATTTATTTTTACAATCTCTATTGCTGTGCTTAAAATGACTAACAGGTTTTTTTTTCACTTTACAGTTTTTTTCTGCAATATTTTGAGCTATTTAGCAGCTATTAATTTTCTGTCCATTCACATGGCTCAGTTTCTTGTGACAATAGTAACTATCAAGTAAAACCAAACAGATTGTTATTTGAAATTGATCCTGATATAGCTTTACAAAGAATTGAATTAAAAATAAATAATACAGAACAGTCCAAAATTTCTTGACACATTTTAAAATTCAATAAAAAATCAAGCAATTGGTGCTCGAGAATGCGGTTTGTGGCGAAAATGCTTCTTATGATCGAAAATTTTGTTTAAGCAAATAAAAATATTAGTTCCAAAAATTTCTCATAATGACGTTACTTCTGCAAGGCTACCGAAGAGGTAGAATGCCTTTATATATAACAGTGGCGAAAGACACACAGTGCGTATGCATAGTTTTTGTCCAAACTATCCCAATCCACATTCCATAACTTAACAATACTCGCCTTCATGTGTTCGATTAGACGAGTGAGACAAGTCAACAAACATTTGTTTGGCGATAATAGAAAGCTCGCCCAGTTGCTTGGCGATTCGTTTTTTTTTTTTTTTTTTTTTTTTTTTTTTTTATCAAAATTGTTTCTACCAATCAATTTTTTTTGTCCGTTTGCCGGTATTATCTTACAGAGGCATCCTAAGAATCTTGGCGAGCTTTCTATTATCGGCAATCTGTCAAGGACTTTTGGACCACCCTGTATATCATGAAAAAAGTTCTAAATTAGCTTTACAGACCCGGTAAGTGGTACAAACAAGGGCTGTAACAGGCCACGGACATGATTTGTCAGCCTCTATGGACATGTTATATTTACGAAAAATAAACATATTTTAATTATTTAAATATTTTACACGAATTATACAGTTATACTATATCGTTTCAATGTCACTTTTTAAAATAAATATTCTATGATCTGCTTTTGTACATTTCTGCGAGAAAGATCAATTTATATTTTTATGCGAATTTGAATAAAATTATTGTTTGTGAGTTTATTTTTCTCAACCGATAGTTCCGAATTTTTCTTGCATAAATTAAATTTGATTAAAAACTGTTTTTTTTTTCACTGTACACGCAGTTTTGTTACAAAATAGCATATTTTATTTGTAGAAATAAAATTAAATACTCAAATTTGTTTGTTCCGAAGGTTTAGAGAATCGCATGAAACAATAAGTGCGAAATATCCAGCTTTCCAGTCAAAAGTTTCATCTATACGCATAGCATTAGCTATTATAACGGGTTCGTCACAAGTTCGCTAAAACTGTAAAAATTCATTAAAAAGAAACCAATGATGCTGAAAAATTGCGTTTTGCAGGAATGGACTTAGAGGCAATTCGAATTATTTTTAATAACAAAAAAAAATCGATTAAAAAAATTACCGATAGATGGCGCTGCATACATAATATAAAGATATTTATGCAAATCAGTAAAATCCCTTTAATGCACACAGATTCTTCATTCAATGCCAGCAGTATACTATCGGTACCAGATCAAGCACTATTCGTTAAAGTATTTTACATGAACGGAGAATCAACAACTGGGGCATTGCGAATATTCCGCATGGCAAAATGACTAAAGAAGAGAAAAAGGCCTGTTTCATGTGCTGGAATACTGATGCTTGTCAGACGCTTCGCAGAAAAAGGGTATTTTACCTAATTTGCATACATCTGCTTCATACTATGCATACCAGCGGTTTATCAGCGGTCTATGCATCTATCGGTAATTTTTTTAACCATTTTTTTTTTTTTTTTTTTTTTTTTTTTTTTTGCTATTAAAAAAAATCCGATCTCCCTCTAATCCTATTTCTGCAAACCTCAATTTTTTAGCATCATTTATTTCTTTTTCATGATTTTTAAAAGTTTTAACGAACTTATGACGCACCCGATTTATTATACATTCAATAAAATTTGAGTATAAAACAATCCCTGACGGCTCGGCCTACAGGCACAGGCAGATTTCGAAGACGTATACCATGGGGCACCTGTTTGTTGGGAATTGCGGAAGAAATTACCTTTTGACATGATGAGGCAGTTGGGATCGCCCACTTCGAAATATCACTTATTTTCAGGCGGAGCCGGCAGGGATATTTTTTTTTGTTTGTTTGTTTTTATATAAGGGTTGGTCCTATAAAAAACTTGTCAATATAAAAGTTTTAGATAATACTAAGAGGATTTATAATAAATTTAAGCGGATTTGATATCTTGTGAATTGACGAAGTTGTGAATTTTTTTCTTCTAAAACCCCCCTCTCCCCCCCCCTTGGGTCCATTTTTAATGATATCAAAAATCTGTTATACATAAATTTTCAGCCCTTTGTATCATAATTGAGATGTTATGGGTTTTTTTCTGTTTTCACAAACAGCCCCCTCCCCATTCCCCCCCCCTTGGTTCGATTTTGCCCATTAACGAACTTGACCGAGATTTTATGCCTCTTGATTTTATGTATCAGTTTGTAAGAGATTTCTGCAGAATTATTGGAGTTATTTGTCTATAAAAAAGTGACATAGATAGATAGATAGATAGATAGACAGATAGATATAAAGTTTTGAACTGGGAGTGGTTTTGGGTTCTGGGAGTCATAATCGGCGTAGATCTGCAAAAAAATTTCAAAAATTCCAGCTTAGGGAAGAATGTAATAGGTAGTATTTCTTACGAAATCTACCTAAAAGGAATAAAAATGTGCTACTTATATGTTTTTAGTCTACACTTTAGATAACTTAGCTTGCTAAAAAGTTTTTGTTTGTTTATTTGTTTGTTTAAAAAAATATAAAAGAAGAGGAAGATTACACTGGTCGGCACCAAAATCGTCCCTTTAAAACCAATAGTTTATTCTTATAGATTTCACGTCACTAAATGAAAATATTGCCTCACGAACCATTGTTTAGATAGGAGGGTTTGCTTTTAAAATTAAGGTATTTTATGTCTCACTAAAACATGAGAGGAAATTGAGTAGGCAATAAAATGCATATAATAATGCATAAATAATTTATAAATAAATGTATATAAAACATTAGCCGAAATACAGGGGTAAAAGGAGTAAAAATATGCTAGTGGATATTACTGGACACGAAAAGGGGGTAGTGGGAGAGACACCAAAAGAACAATGCACAAAACAAATGTCTACAAATAGATCATAAAATATTTTGTTGATTTTTATTTAAGGCAACGACCTTTACACAGTACCTTTTTCATGTTTTGAATTTTATCCAGCATTGTAAATTAATATAACAATCCTTCGTTACTTCTTATTACTATAAAACACCGTTTCTTTGGAAAAATGGTCAACTCTGGAGTAATTTGGATGCCATATTTAAATTTAGGATTAACAGATCTAATATGTTTACATATTTGATTTGAAATAAAGCAAAAGTTTTTTTTTTGTGTGTCGATTAGTGTTATTTATAAAACACAAACTTCACTACTTTATAAGAAAATTCGGAATTAAATACTCACATTACCTATTAACAATGCCTAATGAAATTTATTATCGACAAACTTCAAGCTTTTTATGTCCGTATCATAAATAAGAAGAGAAAGTATGTGTATATATAATTTTCCTAATTAACGTCAGCGAGAAATATATCTTCCAATTAATTGGTCAAACAATGCGTGACGTAAAATTTAATAGAAATTTACGTTCAAATATGAATGAGATCAGAAAAGAAATAAACTCGCAATATGCTTTTATGCCAGTAAATTCTGCAAAGAAATGCGAAATGAAATTTTATTCACTAATTATCTTAAAAATCAACTTTACTTTCCATTGTTCCAAATAGAGATTTGACATTTAGATTAATTTGTAGTTTTACTTATTAGTCAGATAAATCCGACACTAAAGTATTCAAATATAATTTTTTTTCATGTTTTAAAGTATTTAATTTTTTATTAAATAAAAGTTATTTTACATTAAATGCTTTGAGATGATTTCCTTGCATTTGCTTATTTCATTAAGTATAAAGGGGGAATTTCTATTATGCGCCCAAGCATTATTTCTTCTGGATCCTTTGGTACTTCTATTGTTTAAGTCTAATACATTATCTTCTATTTTAGTTTATTTGTTTGTTTTCTTCTAGAAGCGATCAATTAAAAGTAGCAACAGTCCTAATCTTTTTTTTTTTTTTTTTAATCTCTTTTTATGTTGTCCTTTTTTTTCTCAAACTAGTATTCGTGAAGAACAAAATATCAAATATTTTCTCAGTTAAATCCAACGCTAAAGTAAATTAAATCTAAATATATATATATATATTTTCATTTTTTAAAGTATTTAATTTTAGATTAAATAAAAGTTATTTTACATTAAATGCTTTAAGGTGGTTTCCTTTAATTTGTTTATTAAGTATAAAAGAGATATTTCTATTATGCACTCAAGTATTATTTCATCTGGTGCTTTAGTGCATCTATTTGTTTAGTCTAATGCCCTGTCTTCTGCCTCAGTTTGTTTTGTTGTTTTCTAGAAGCGATCAATTAAAAGCAGCAACAGTCCTTATCTCTTGTTCTTTAAATATATTTTTATGTTGTCCTTTGTTTTCTTAAACTGGTACTCGTAAAGAACAAAATAGGCAATTTTTGATCAAATAAATCCAACATTAAACTTATTAAAACCTAAAATGTTTCACTTATAAAGTAACGTGTAACATAAAATTACATAAAAGTTATTTATCATTAAATGTTTTGAGGTTGTTTACTTACATTTGTTTATTTTACAAGGTACAAAGTTGATATTTCTTTTATTCGTTCAAGTAATTATCTCATCTTATTCATTAATATATGTAATGTTTGAATAATGCTTTGCATTGCTTTTTAGTATTGTCATTTAGAAACGATTATTTAAAAGTTCGAATAATCCTAATATTGTAAATTTAAATGTCTTTTTATGCTGTTCTCTGGTTTCTCAACGATGTACTGATGTTGGTAAAAGTTATAATTTTAGTTTACAATAAAAAATATTTTACGATACGAGTATTTCTCTAATGTATTAATCGATTAAACTCATAAAAATATCTCCAGTTCTTAATTATAGAAAAGGTATAATAATCTACAACATATGCAGAAATTATTTGCAATATACTGTTGCACAGATTTAAAAAAATAATAATAAATAAATAAATTAACAATATCTTGGCATATTTTCAATTATTTCTGTTTTTATACTTATTCTACTTAACACGAAATCTAACTGAAATAAAAATATTTTTTCACTGTTTAAAGTAATATGCAATATTCGATCCAATAAGAATTCTTTAACATTAAATGGTTTAAAATTTTTTGCCAACATTTGTTTATTTTATGAAGTAAAAAGGAAAAAATTGCTATTTTGCGTTTAGTTATTGCATCATCTCATGCTTCAGTACTTGTATTCATTAATGTAATGTTTTGCCTTTTAGCAGAGTTTCTATATTTTTATTACAAAAGGTAAAATATCAATTAAAAGCTATAATAGTCCTAATCATTTATTGTTGAAATATTGTTTTATGTTACATTTTGTTTTCTCCAATCAGCCCTTGTGACTCGGATCGGGTAATCTAATTATACCCGAACAGGACCTGACTCGTGATTTGGGTTGGTTCGGGTTGATGCTAATTTTGTTCACTGCGGATCAGGGTCGCGTCTGTTTGATTTTATTCGGTTTGAGTTTTGATTCTTCCGGCTCGTTTTCGGGTTTAACTGAAAATCCGGAATATTTTTAATATTTTTATATTGTATATGTTCATTTTTATACAAAAAATATAAAAATGATATTAGAGATATAATTGTAGACTACTTTTTCATACTTGTATTAAAATATGGATTAAATTTCTTTTACTTTGGATTCAGGGTGAAATGTGTCGGTTTTTGTGTTAACTTTAAGCAGATTTTTTTTGTGTTCGAGTCGGGTACAACTAGACCCGTTCAGGACTCTACTTTTGACTTAAAGAAGAAGAAAACTTGAACCGAATTAATTTGGTACATAAACATAATGACTAAAATAATGATGTTAATAATAAGACAATAAAAATAACTTCTGTTTAAAAAAACAAAAAGGAGTAGACGTACAAATAACACTCGTAGTCTCCAGTTTTGTCTCTGTATTTTTATTCTATAGCTCTGCAAGTTGTCTGGTTAAGACTGCAATAGATCTAATACCAAATTCTTATTGAAATCTAAACATTTTCATTTGAAAGATAAAATACAATATCAAAACAAAGATTTTCATTAATTTTTTTAAGATTATTTGCTTTTTTTTTACATTACTAAGTACAAAGGAAAGATCTCTATTATGCTTTCAAATATTATTTCATCGCACGCGTCAGTGCTTCCATTCTTCAACGTAAGGTTTTGTATTTAATTTTAATGTATATATATTTCTATTTTTGAAAATATCAACTAACAGATGCAATAATCTTAATCTTTTATCCTAGATTTTTTTTTATATTCCTCTTTGTTTTCTCAAAACAGCATTCATGACTTAAAGAAGAAAATATTAAAGCAGAATTTAATTGGTAGAATTAACTACAGAATGATTTAAATAGGGGTGAGCAAACATTTATCATTATTATGCCTAATCTGTGTTAAAAAGTCACTTCGCGTAACAAACCAAGTGTAATATTTTTTTATGTATTTATTACATATATTATATTCGAAGTAAAAATCTGTAATGCCATCACATTATATAGAAACATTAAATTGTATAAACAATTTTTATCATTTAATTACGTCAAATGTTTCACCAAGAAATGTCTTAATTCATTTTATACTTGATACAAATCAGTTCAAAATATTTCCTCGATAACGCGAATGTAAACTCTTATTTGAAAATATTGCAACACCATGAAGGAATCACGCCAGTGAAATGAACATTTTAATATACATTTATACATTTATTATTTATATACATTTACTATAGCCAGTCTAGTATTAGGGTGTTCTATTCAAATGGTTAGAATTTCAAAGTCACCCCCCAAACATGGGCTAAGAACTGCTGAACCCTCTGAACCCCTAACTACCCTCTGAACTGCTGATTTAGCAGTATAAATGGTGAGCTGTAGCTGGACATTGATAGTGGTATATGGTTGTCTGCCAGTGGTAAGCGTTTCATGAGAAGTCCCCCAGCCTCGACGAAAAGAAAGGGTGCCATATGAGCAAATTACTGAGTTTGAACAGGGACGGATACTGGTCTGTGTGAAAGGTTTGTTCTTATTGTGCAATGGCAGATCATATGAAGCACAGCGCCACGACGGTGATGCGAGTGTAGAATCAGTGAACATAAGAGAACTGTACGAGCCGGAAATCCGGCAGTGAGTAATGCAATGTTACATCAGCACATGATGATGGACACCTCATCCACATGGCAGTACATATTGATCTGGACAGCTCACAGAACGTTAATGAATTGCTACAGGTTTGTCATTGTCTGGTCTAACAGTTCTTCGACGTCTGCTGCACTATAGGCTGCGTGCAAGGGTTCCTTTGTACATAATTCTCCTGACGCAGAATCATCGGTAGCTGCGTCTACAATGAGCTCGTTGACATAGACACTGACGTGCCGATTGACCACAAGTCGTTTTTTTCGATGAATCATGCTTTAATTTCGGATACAGTGATGTCTGCATCCGCGTTTGACACTATACCGGTCAACGTCACATTTCGGAGTGCGTTGTTGAACATCATACTGGATGAACGCAAAGAGTGATGGTTTGAAGCGCCATTGGGTTTCATGGTTGATCTCAGCACCTAAGAATCGTAGGTAATCTCAACAGAAACCGCTACATCAAAACCGTTCTGGAGTCAGAGGTCGTACCCTGCCTTCAACGTATTCCTGATGCTGTATTTTAACTGAACATTGCTTGTCCACATATTGTTAAGAATGACCAAACCTTCTTTTCAGTGCAACAGATACAGATTCTTTCTTGGCCTGTCTGTGGTGCTTTTTCAACCTGTCTGGTAGTTTGTTGGTTGGTGTCTCGCTCCTGACGTCCTTCCGCAGCTGATATTGTAGGGTTTGGATAAAAGCTATTTGATGCTCTTCCTTAGGTACAGATGCAAAATATATTAGATTGCATAGATAACGTCGTATAATTTCACTCATTGCAACGCTTGTTGCTGCACTAATTGCAGATTTTCGACATGTAATATTGTTTTTTTGCTTTGTAAATTTGATCATTTATTTGTACCAATAGATGTCGTTTGTGGGATACTTTTCACACAATTTGGATGAGTGTCCTTCATGGTGTTGCCATTTTTACGGTGTTTCCAGTTTTCATGGTGTTGCCAGTTTATTTCGCTGTAAGAAGAAAATTCATATCTCCCCAGCCAAAGTAATTTAAATTCCTTTGTGTGTCAGTGGAGGACGAAACAATTTATATCGTAAACAAATGCATCTCATAATCAAATGCAAGTAGCTATACATATTCCTAAAAATAACTTTGCCGAAAAATATAAATAAAATCTCGTATTGATCTATTTTATATATACAGGCTGCTTCCTTAATTTCGTTTAGCCTCAAATAACTGTTGAAATGAGCTAGCCACAGCAATGAACATAGTGTCTAGGTACAGTGAAACGAGTATGAGCTACACGATGTGAAATCTGGTAATACCCCTTGCGCGAAGATTCAAAATTGACATTCTTATCTGAAAAACGTTACGAGATAATAGAATAAAAGTCAATTACAAAATTTCAGAGCTTTCCCGATTCAATATAAAAGAACGCCTTACATGTAAAAATAACTTTCTTATAAACCCTGAAATGTATTTTTTTTTATATTCAACACCAACTTAAGGGGTCTCAAAGCTCTTAAATCTTCAAAATTTTTGAAATTTTAATTTTTTTATATGTTAAACTACGATCTTTTCTGAACCTTTTGACATAATTGTTTCCTAGAAATTCCCATTAGAACAGAGGTTATGGTTTTTAGAATTATACACACTCAGAGCTGAAGTGGTAAAAACAAAACTTTGAAGTCAATTTACTCAAAATGATGTTTTTGGACATAACGCGCAGGTTATCTCAAAAACTTTTCATTATTTTTTTCGCGAAATTTTCAAAAGATATGTTTCATATTAGTCCGCATAAACTGAACCTAAATTTTCACTTCTATTGTTAAAAAAAGTGTTTTTTCAAGTGATTGATTAAACTGTTGAAAATTTCAAAATTTTGTATCAGATAAATACAACTTTTAGCTCATACAAAAGTTATTAATTATTCGGTTCACAGGATATCTCAAAAACTTTTCATTATTTTTTCATGAAATTTTCAAAAGATATGTTTCATATTAGTCTGCATAAACTGAACCTAAATTTTCACTTCTATTGTTCAAAAAAAATGTTTTTTCAGATGATTGATTATACTGTTGAAAATTTCAAAATTTTGTATAAGCTAAATACAACTTTATATAAAAAATATAAAAATATTTTAAATACAAATTTATTTAGGTTCAGGGTAGTTATTACAATGTGATGTATAATTAGGTACTAAAGTTTTTGTTCTAGGGGCAAAATTTCTTTTGTAATCTTGCGTGTAAGCTGTCATGTCGATGTTCTGCTCGAAAAATGTCTGACAGTTTGAAGCGACTATAAATATTAATTCTGCATATTATATATATTTTTATTTTTGTAATGAAAGAACGTATACTTATATCTTTCATCCATCAAAAAATCGTGTTTTAAAGTCATTTACATTTTATGAAATTAAACGTTGAAAATGTTTCTTTTTTCCAATTTTAAGAGTCTTGAGACCCCTTAAGGATTTACATACGTTCTGAAAGGTGAAAAATTGACATATTTTGGATTTTGTTTTAGGAAGGGATAAAATTAATTGAAAAACTAATAATTCTACGTTATTTTTTATTGCTTCAAGTATTTAAAAATAGTTTTTTGTTGTTAAATTTGGCCACATATTGCGTCGAAAGCCTGCAGCCGCGTTGACCTGTTGCAAAATATCCGAGCTCGATGATCAGCATCCTAACTTCCTATAGAAACAACAAAAAATATCTCAGTTTCTTCTTGTAAAATAAAGATGTAGATAAGGGCCATCGGCTCAATTTTTTTATTTTTTGAGAAATAAGAAATTTGCATATTTTGAATTTTCTTTTCATTTTCTTGTCTGAAATTTTTATTTTTAAACTTACTGCAAAAATGTAAAAAAACTAGTCGTTCATTGCCCCCGTAATACTTACCCACCATGGATATGCATGATGTAAAATATTAAAATAAAAAATGTGCAAACTACTTATAAAATGCATTGCAATTCGAATAAAATCGTGGCTTGATGACGTCATAAACTTTAAAGGCTCTATTACTGAATTGCTTAAAAGAAACATCCTTATAAATCTGAAAACAATAATCCTATTAACTAGCGGTTTATTGCATCTGATTAAGCGTCTCATTTCCAATTAAAATATATCTTTGAATTGAAATTCGGATGAAATACAGGGTCATGAAAAATCGAAGAGTGTGGGAAATAGGATTACAAATATCTCGGCAACTCATTATCCGATCGACTTCATGCTTTATGCAAAATTTAGGTTTTTTATTGTCTTTTATATTCACTCCTTAAAATAAACAATTTCGAAAACTGTTATATACATTTTATCAGAACGAATATTTCCAAAACGAGTCCAAAAAAAATAGTTTCGGATAATCGATGTTACTGAAATTCAATAGGCTTCTTCCCATTATTACATACTAAGTACATACCAAATTTCAAGTCTCTATCTCAATTTTTTCGGGAGATAGAGCGTTTACAGACGCACAGACAAACAGACGGACGGCAATTTTTAGTCTTTTTCTAAAAATATGTTTTTCGGAATCTTTAGTGTCTAAAACGTCTAAATCCGTCAAAAAAAAATTTTTCGTTTTTCAAAACGATTACAAGATTTACCCTATAGGGGAGACTTGGGAGACTTGATCCCTAGGTCTAAAACCAGGCAAAAAATGCAATTAAGTCTCTGAAACCGGCAACACTAATAAAGTGATTCCATATCAACAGATCTGACAACAGAATTTCATTCACCCATTTTTATTTTTGTTGTAAAAAAAGAATATCTGATTTCTTACAATCAAACTTCTTTTTCAGTGGGTAGTTTATGTTTCTTATTTTTTTGCTAAATATAACTAAATTACTTAAGTTGATTGATATAATTTACTAACATTCCTTAGTGCTTAAATGTCATTATTTAAATCCAATACAGTTTCTTTACTTTTGATTTAAGAATTATTTTTTCCACGCATGCACATTAGAGACACATGATCCCCATTGTATGGGGAGACTTGATCCTGGGGATCAAGTGTCCCCAAAGTTAAGCTAAATTAATGTTGAATTTTATTAAGCCCTACTCCTAATTGTGACTTTTAAGACACATTTAGACAGTATCAATATTAGTTAGACTATGGTTACCTTGATTTTGGATGGTTGACAAAGATAGAAAGTTATCATATAGCTGCACATGATGGTTAGAAAGCACATTGTGACTGTGCAAGGTTTGTTTTGTTGTTACTTTTGGATTATTTTTAAGTCAGAAACCTATTTATATTTTAGAAACGTGTAATTCCATTTAATATGTGTTACGTAACCAACTCTTAAACACCCTAAGTACATATATATATTGAGCTAAAAATGTAGTTTGTACAATAAAGAGTTCATTTCATTGCAGTGATTAAGAACTCTGTGTTTATCTTTACTTTTTACAGTTATGCCACGTATTTATAAACCTAAAGACGTGTTCAAAACAGAAAAAACATCCATGTTGCAGACTTGCAGGCAACAGTGAAGGCTGTAAACAATGGATCCAGCTTTAAAAGTGCAGCAAAATCCAGTTATATTACTGTGATGACTTTGAAACGTTATGTGAGAAAACAAAAATATCAAGAAAGTGACATTTATTATGTATCAAATTATAAGCACTCCCAAATATTTTCAGTTAACAATGTTCTGTTGTGTGTATATTTAAAAATATAATCATCCTGCTAAATAATAACAATTTATCGAATTGCTGAGAATGGAATGGCCTATCCTAAAGCCAAGATGCCAACTCACATAATAAATGGATTTAAAATCACTGGCATATAATCCTTAAGCAGGAATATTTTTTCTAAAGATGATTTTTTATCATCTTTCGTCACAGATCAACCATTAATCCGAACAAGCAGTAATACAATTACAGTTAAATCAAACATAGTGACTCCAGAAGACATACAAGCCTTCCCTAAAGTTTAATTATCCAAAACGGGAAAATAAAGGATTTTCAAAAATTTTGACAAGCACACCAACTAAAAGACAGATTGAAGAAGAAATACAAGATCGCCGACTAAATAAAAAACGTAAATCAAGAAAAACTCATTTTATCTCAAGAAAGAAAAGTAAAAACACTAAAAATGAAAGACCCTAATCTTCAGAAAGTGACCCTAATCTTCAGTTGTAATGTTCATGATTCAACCGAGCCAGATTCACTTGATGAACATTCTGATGGAATCATCGAAGATCCACAAAATTTGTCAATTGATTTAAGTGACTTTGTGATTGTGCGATTTCTAGGAAAGAAGAAAATTAGGCATTTCGAAAAACTGTAAAGAAGATTTCATCATCTGAATGCAAAATCAATTTTCTAAGAAAAAGAGGACTTAATTCCTACCAACTTATTTTTCCAGAAAATATCGACATTAGTGTTGTAGGCAATGACGAACATTGTCAAAAAAGTATCTAAACCAGTCATGCTTGGTAAAACTCTTTAAACTGCAACAATTTTCACATTTACGTTTGACTTTTAAAGCTTTGAAAATGTTTTTTATCATTAATTTTAGCAATAATAATCATTCATATGGAAAACAGTAATTTTTAAAAATGTAGAATTTTTTGTGTGTTTTTCTCCCTTTTTTACATGTTAGTCAACAATAAATTTGATTGCTACAACATAATTTCAATCATTTCAATGCATCTGTTTCAAGGATCAAGTCTCCCTTGGAAAGGAATCAAGTCTCCCTGTAATTGGGGAGACTTGATCCTTTTTTCTTTTTTGGAAAATAATTTATATTTATTTTAAAAGCTGTTTTTCAAAAATAAAAAAAAAATACTACAACATTAAAGATACACGAGCCTTTAACAAAAACTGGAAACATTTAAAAAATTTTTGTTTTTTCCAAAATAAAAAATAAAAACTGAAAAAGGGATCAAGTCTCCCAAGTCTCCCCTACTACGTATGATGGGTAAGTAATAAAATTTTCCAAAAATAACTCGATATCTATTAGACAATTTAATTATGCGTATATGAGCGCAAATTTTATCCAAAAATATTAAAAATTGTTCAAGTTATCATCCTGCCCATGTTGAAAAATGTATATTCCAGAAAATCGCCTTTAAATCTTTAGAAGAAATAAATATACTGATAAAACTTATTCTTAATTTGCAATTCCTGCACCTTACTGTGGATCTTCCTTTACTTTAATCTGCTCATTTAAAATGTTTATGTTACAACTACGAATCTTTAGTAGTATCTTTTCGGCGAGGTCGGTATTATAGATTGTGCATGCTCTTAATAATTGAAATATCACTTTAAATCTTTTTGTCCATAATTTTACACACTATAAAAATTTAAGTTTCCGTCAAAAAAAAAAAAAAAAACATTTTTTGAAAGTTGAGATTTATGTAACTTCTTAAATCAACACTAATCCCATAAAAAAGGGTATCTGATTATTAAGCAGATGCACATTTCCGAATAATAAGTAAGGATACAATTTATCTTAATAAGAAAATCGAGTTAAGTATTATTAATGGTCCACCATCGAAACACGTGTAAAATGCATTTTTGCCGATGTTAGACATACACTGAGAAAAATGACACTTTCAAATCTGAGTAAATCGATGTTTTCATTTTGTTATGAAACTTTTTGTTTCAAATAGGACGACCCAATGCTTTCGATTCTGAAATACCAGAAATACTCCGAATATTAAAACATGGACGTACTCAAAACTGACCACATAGAGGTCAGTTCATACTCATTTTTGAAACATGGAAATACTCAAAAATGAGTACATAGAAGTCACTTCATACTCGTTTTTGAAGCATGGACATACTCAAATATGAGCACATGATGTTTTATTCTTGAGTGAGTGCATGTTTTCAGAAATGAGTATATACATGTTTCAAACTTGAGTAATTTTGATTCTCGGCCATTTTGACTATACGATAGTCTCAGAGTGACATATGCGACATATTTGAGTATTTTTTGCTCAGTTTTGAAAATGTCGTTTTTCGAGTGTAATGGGCATACTTAATATGTCTTTTCCTACGAAACTATCTAACTACTTCACTTCCCTTAATAAACAAATTTACTAATGTCTTTCTTTGCTAAATTGAGAATGATCTTAAATTTTATTGTTGATCTTTTAACCCGTTCAGAACAAATATATTTTACACGAATTTTAATCGTTTGGTACCACTTTTTGTTAATTATTTGACTTAACTCTATAAATCACGAAAATGTCGTAATAAAGTAAAATCAATTTTACTTTTCTTTTTTACTGGTATCAAACTCAAGCTCTGTAAGCACTTTTTGAGGGTGCATATATGCACCCATGGTCCCGAACGGGTTAATCGTATATCTTTTAGTTTTCGAAATAGCATCTCTAACTGTGGGTTTTACCACTATCGGGCGCTGAGAGATACCTCATCGAGTAGCACATATCCGTTAAATGAATCCTATGCACCACGTTCATGACTGTAGCTAACTCGGTTCAAGAGTTATTTGAGGCGAAAGGGAATTTAGAAAATACCCTGTATTATCAATTGTAAGAAAAATTACCTTATAAATGTGTATACGTATGATATGGAAATATTTTATCTGAATATTGAAAAATAAATATTACGCAGTTCGAATTTAATAAACTGAATATTATGGCGGATATAGAAAAGACATGTGCGAATGCATGCATTCAATTTTATTAATATATTACGTGATGCAATGATTTTTCATGGATGCATTCGTAAAAGCGATTTTATATAAAAGTGAAATTATATAAAAACGTAATATATACTACAAAAAGTACGCATTTTTTTCAGAATATAAACTTAAATATTCTGTGCCACGATAATAAATTTGTGTAATTTTTTCTTATTTTTAAACCTATTTTTAACAGTACATTTTCACCTTTGTATCTCACACCTTGGGTCATATAAAAGCATACTTTTAAATAATATTATATGCACTCGATGAAAGGGTTCAGCTTTGCAGAATTTTCGTAGTCTTGAATAAAAAGCCCTATGAGTTTGTATCAGTGTGTATAGCAGCGTCTGTGTGTGTTTTGTCTTGTCTGCTGTGTCTTGTTTATGTAATAATTTTAAAGTTCTTATGATAAATCCCTTAAGCTTAACTGCATTATATTTAAAATGATTGTAATATTTTGCAGTCATCAGCACTTTTAAGCAGTCTACATTAGCATACTTTTAAATTCTTAAAGATTATTATCTCATTACAGACTTTAAATTTATTGACCGGGTCGATTCACCAAGTCTTTTGTTACTTCACTTCAATGCCCCAAGGTAAGAAAAATATAAAAATTCTTTTTAAGGATACAATCAAGATGAGACCTATTATCTTCAAGATTTGTTGATAGAAACTCCAGATAAGATAACTGAGGGAACATTGATAAATGTTTTCCCGCATTAGATCTTTATCTAGCATCAAATTTCAGTGAATATTTTTAGCTGGATAGTTTGATGATATATAAAGATGATGTTCTACCAATTTTTCCAAAGATAAAACAAAAAAAATGTTCTTCAGTGATAAATAAAAATAATAAAAAAATGATTTATTTGAAAGATTTAATTACGTGCCAAAGTAGTTAAGATTTTAAATAGAATTTTTAATTTTTAAATTACATTCATGTTGAATACCCTTTCTTAAAATCTTATCTATATAGTTACATACATCCTTCCCTTACTTATATACTTACATACATAATTACATATTTACGCCCATGTTACTTACTTTTATACATATTTACATATATATGGAAACTACTGAAATTGATTTTAACTTCTTAGGACTTGGTCTCACAGGAAAAACCATGAAAATGTAATGAAAATAATGATATATTTAAAAAAAAATTATAGCTTTAAAAACCAATAATACCGGTATATATAAACATCATATATTAAAAGAATTCTTTTTAACCATATTTTTTTTTATCAATTGTAACTTTAAAAGCTAAAACATGATTGTTTCGTTTCATGTGCAATTACTAAAGACACTAAAGATACGCCAACTCCTAATCCTAATCCTAATAGTATTATAAATGTGAAAGTGCATGTCAATGTTTGTCGGAAGTAAAAGTCAAAACGGATGTTTGAATGGCCCTGTATCTTTGCATATAGATGGATTATAACACAGAAATGAACATAGGTTAGATGTTATTTATTTTATTTTATTATTTTTTAATAATACAAAATTTCATTATTTTCATAAAGAATCAATAAACATTTTTTCCATACAATTTTAAAACGTTTCTTCATTGTTGCCAGTACACAAATCAAAACCCAGAATATTTTTTCCTCAAAAATTAATTTTCAATTGACATAATTCCACGGGAAAAGGGAAAATTAAATAACAAATTTAAGAATTAAGCGGCAGATGAAATGACGTCATTTTAGAAATAAAACGTGCATTTTCAAGTATTTGATAATAATATTAAGTATAAGGTGCATGAATACAATTAAACGAGCAGGGAAGACCGAGCTACGCTCGGTCAAAATTAGCTTTGAGTTCAAATATCCTGACGCATGGCCAAAATGACCCACTAATCAAATTTTCTCAAATATGTGACCTAGTCCAACAGTCTTCTCGTGCCTAAAAACTACAGGAGGCAAAATTTAGTCTAAATAGTCTGAGCCGTTTTTAAGAGAAAATAGCTTGACCCATAATGACCCACGACCAAAATGATCCACTAATTGAATTTTCTCGAAAATGAGACATAGCCCAACAGTCTTCTCGTGCTCAAAAACCATAGGAGGCAAAATTTAGTCTAAATAGTCTGAGCCATTTTTAAGATAAAATAGCTTGACCCATAATGACCCATGACCAAAATGACCCACTAGTTGAATTTTCTTGAACATGTGACCTAGTCCAACAGTCTTCTCGTGCCCGAAAACCGTAGAATGCAAAATTTAGTGTAGATAGTCTGAGCCGTTTTTAAGATAAAATAGCTTGACCCATAATGACCCATGACTAAAATGACCCACTAACCGAATTTTCTCGAACACATGACCTAGACCAACAGTCTTCTCATGCCCGAAAACCATAGGATGCAAAATTTAGTGTAATTAGTCTGAGCCGTTTTTAAGATAAAATAGCTTGACCCATAATGACCCATGACCAAAATGATCCACTAATTGAATTTTCTCAAACATGTGACCTAGCCCAACAGTCTTCTCGTGCCCTAAAACCATAGGATGCAAAATTTAGTGTAAATAGTCTGAACCGCTTTTTAGATAAAAATAGCTTGACCCACAGTGACCCAAAAACGACCCACTAATCGAATTTTCTCGGACATGTGACCTAGACTAATGATTTTCTCGTGCCCGAAACTCGTAGGACACAAAATTTAATCAAAATCGTTAGAGGCGTTTTTTAGATAAAATTAACTTGACCCGGGTTGACCCAAAAATGACCCACTAATCGAAAGTTTTCGAACATGTGACCCAGCCCAATAATCTTCCCGTGCCCGAAAGTGGTAAAATACAAAATTTAGTCAAAATCGTTTGAACCGTTTTTTAGATTGAATTAGCTTGACCTTGACCCTTGATGACCCTTGATGACCCACTAATCGAATTTTCTCGAACACGTGACCTAGCCCAATGGTTTTCTGATACCCGAAAACGGTAGGATACAAAATTTCGTCAAAATCGTTAGAGCCGTTTTTAAGATAAAATTTGCATATATATATATATATATACAGGGTGATTCATAAAAGATGGGCAGAACTTTAAGGGGTTATAGTACACTTAAAGACAAATAATATTAAATAGGAGACTAAGGGTCCCAGACGTATTCCCAAGGAGATAGGGGGCATTAAAGTTTAGGGTCCGAAATTTCAAATGATTATAAAACATGGAAAAATTGGTCGATTCGTTTGCGGTTTTTGCAAAAAATTTTCTTTATGCCAGTATTTTCTTGAAATAAAATTTTAAAGTTCAATTTCAAAAAATGCCGATAGGGGGCGCTTTAGACTTTGGAGTAACAAACAACTATTTTTTAACGTTATTTTTTGTATTTCTTTAAATGATTTCGAAAGCTTAGACTTAAACTTAAATTTTGATCTAAAAATCTGAGTCCTAACGAGTAGTTAAGTAGCGTAAACTGAAATTTGAAATTTGAAACCCTTCTCCCCCCAGAACAAAAATCAGTTATTCCCGATCTTTGTGTCGTAGATTAGGCTCTAACTACTGCCGCGTTTTGCTAAAATTATTCTTTATGTCAGTATTTTCTTGAAAATAAATTTTAAAGAAAATTTTCAAAAAATTCCGATAGAGGGCGCTTTAGACTTTGGAGTAACGAACAACTATTTTATACCGTTATTTTTTGTGTCTCATTAAATGCTTTCTAAAGCTTAGACTTAAACTTAAATTTTCAGCTCAAAATCTGAATCGCTGAGCGTGGTTCAGTAGCGAGGGGAGGGGGTTCAAATTTCAACTTCTGAACATAGTTCAGTTTGCACTACTTAACCATGCCCAACGATTCTGTGCTGTGATACGAGGCAAAAATACAACTTTCGTCAAGGACTGCATAGTCGGAATTCACTCATAAAGGCACTGGCACAGTTGGAAACGTCGCTCATGCAAACGTTAAAGCTCCATTCCTGACGCTAGTCACCGGGTGAAGAAGGAAACAGAAAGTATGCAAATGTCAAATGGGGAAGAAGAAGAACACGTATGCAAAATTTCGACACGATTCAGGCATAAAAACCACTGAACGGTGAGTCAAGTGTAAGTCGCTGTAGTAATGAATCGGAAGATGGTGCCCTTCACGAATAAGGAAAAGGCTGAGATGCATTTAATTTACGGAGCGGCAGATGGAAATGGTGCAGAGGCACAACGAATGTACGGAGAGCGATTTCCTAACAGGCGGTTGCCTAACCGCAAAACTTTCGAGCGCTTGCACAGACAGTTGTGTGAGACGGGATCATTTCTCGCTTCCCGGTCGAATGCAGGTCGTGCAAAAAAGGACGAATCAGTAGTTGTTGCAGAAGCCATTCTGGATGTAGTAGCGGCGCAGCCAAGTACAAGTACACGAACAGTGGCTAGCCAGGTGGATACCTCACAGTCCACGACTTGGAGGGTACTGAAGGATGAACATTTGCTCCCGTTTCATGTGCAACGAGTCCAGAAACTGTCTCCAGGGGATTATCCAAATCGTATTGAATTCGCCCGCTGGTTTCTGCAGCAGAACGCGCTAAATCCACATTTTGGACGAACTGTGCTTTTCACCGATGAATGTACCTTCACACGTGAAGGTACATTTAACACACACAATGCACATGTATGGGCGGATGTCAATCCACATGCTACGTATCCACATGCTCATCAGAGACGCTTTTCCATCAATGTTTGGGCAGGAATCCTCGGAGACCCACCTAATCGGACCGTACCTTCTTCCTGAACGCCTCAACGGTAAAACATACCTCACATTTCTGCAACATGTGCTGCCAGACCTGTTAAACGTTGTTCCTCCACGCATCCGGCGGGTCATGTGGTTCCAGCACGATGGAGCGCCAGCCCATTACGTACGAGACGTCCGCAACTATCTGGACATCACATTTCCGAACAGATGGATTGGTCGAGGTGGTCCTGTTGCTTGGCCTGCTCGCTCGCCAGATCTTTCACCCCTCGATTTCTTTTTTTGGGGACGATTGAAGGCTCTTATGTATGAGACACCCATTGAATCCCCCGAGGAACTGGTCGCCAGACTTTCCGCCGCTGTAGGGGAAGTGCTCGAAAAGCCTGATGTTTTCGCGAATGTTCGCCGTTCCATTCGTCGCCGTTGTTCTGCGTGCATAACCTCTGGTGGTCACAATTTTGAACATTTATTGTGATTACATGTTAATAAATATGCTTTGGTAACATAATCCTAATTTGTGTCTTTTTACCTCGTATCACAGCACACAATGTGTGGACATGGTAAACTGAACTGTGCTCAGGAGTAGAAATTTCAAACCCCTCTCCCCAGAAACTTAACCACGTCTAACGATTCAGATTTTGGGCTGAAAATTTAAGTCTAAGCTTTAGAAAGCATTTAATGAGACACAAAAAATAACGGTATAAAATAGTTGTTCGTTACTCCAAAGTCTAAAGCGCCCTCTATCGGAATTTTTTGAAAATTTTCTTTAAAATTTATTTTCAAGAAAATACTGACATAAAGAATAATTTTAGCAAAACGCGGCAGTAGTTAGAGCCTAATCTACGACACAAAGATCGGGAATAACTGATTTTTGTTCTGGGGGGAGAAGGGTTTCAAATTTCAAATTTCAGTTTACGCTACTTAACTACTCGTTAGGACTCAGATTTTTAGATCAAAATTTAAGTTTAAGTCTAAGCTTTCGAAATCATTTAAAGAAATACAAAAAATAACGTTAAAAAATAGTTGTTTGTTACTCCAAAGTCTAAAGCGCCCCCTATCGGCATTTTTTGAAATTGAACTTTAAAATTTTATTTCAAGAAAATACTGGCATAAAGAAAATTTTTTGCAAAAACCGCAAACGAATCGACCAATTTTTCCATGTTTTATAATCATTTGAAATTTCGGACCCTAAACTTTAATGCCCCCTATCTCCTTGGGAATACGTCTGGGACCCTTAGTCTCCTATTTAATATTATTTGTCTTTAAGTGTACTATAACCCCTTAAAGTTCTGCCCATCTTTTATGAATCACCCTATATATATATATATATATATATATATATAACTACACGCAAGATTTGCTCGTATTAGAATATATGATATAGAAAGCAAGCAAATGTGACGTCATATATCGAAAATAAAAAACATATCCTTTGATGTTGAAATAAAATGATCTTGGGTTATCAAATTGTTTATTATTAATTTCTTTCTTTTTCTATTTCGCATGAAATGAATGCTTTTAAATTTATGTAATATATGTATTTTTATGTATATGTTGCAAATTAAAGTTCTGTATTTTAAATGAAATGAGTGAAAAATTTATATTTAAAAGAAATGCATCCAATACGAATGATGGAGATATGAATAATACTTGGCGTTTTATCGTCTGCGCACGGCTAACTTAAAGATACCATTTTTTAATTTAAATTTTAAAATGTTAAAAACGAAGTTTGAAAAGAAATGGGACAGCAAATGTCAATAATATGCACCGCAAAATTATTTATGTCGAAAATCAGAAAATCTTAATAAAAATTACTTTATTTTTTAAAAGAAAGTTACTTTTTTTTCATAAAACCTAAAGATTTAATATGATTGCGTCGAAGTGACATCATTTTCCCTCTACCAGTATTGAAAGTAATGTTCGAGGGATTGAAGTAAATTGGTACAATCGAGACACGTTTGTAAATCGTCGTTCCATAGATATTGATATTATTCATATTATTCATATAGGTTTATACAAAACGATCGTGCCATTTCCTTATATTATAAATGTGAAAGCGCGTTGTATATAGTAGAAAATTGTTCACATATAGATAGAAAATTGCCGAAAATAGTGAGGTTAGGCTCTGTAATCAGCCAATTTTTTTAAGCTAAATTTGGCGCAAAAGTAAATACATAATTTAGATGATCATTTCCTCGCAAACTTTTAATGCCAACTATGACTGCAAAACATATTAAAAAAATCAGCTGATAATTTTCTTACTACTTCATGATATAAACAGACATCCTGGTTCAGCCTTTAAACCTGAATCGGTCATACTACGTCATCCAATTTTTATTTCTAATCCTAACCCCAATAGTATCCTATACAAATCCTAATAATCACTTCAAACAATATTCTTTGACACGAATATGTACATTAAATAACACCAATAACACCAAAATCCATACATGGAATGAATGGAAAATAGCGTAAATAGAAATGACAAAATAAAATAACTAGAAAGTAAATTTATTCGACACGTAATCCTAGAGAAAGCGTATGAAATTTCAAGCTCATGAAATAAATTTAAATAATCCTGTATATAATAGCTTAAATATGCAAATTTTGATCATGAGAGTGGTATTGTCGGTATTTCTTTGTTTATAGTGTCCTTGACACGATAAAGAAAATATCGACGTTAAATTGGGCAGAATTTAAAGTACTCTCTGGCAACGTTTATTTACATTTTAGAATTGCACCAGATCGTTATATCTTTATGAAGCATCTATTAATGTATAAAATGCTCAAGCAGTTTGTTCACTATTTACACCACTTAGTGAAAAGCATTTTATTTAATATGTACATAAACAAGACATAAAGTAATAATGTAGGAAGAAATATGTAACATATATCTATGCAAATAAACAATATAATAATGCGCATTTAGCAATGCATACATATCCAAATTTTACACCAAATATCACCGAAAATGACGTTTTTAGCAGATTCTCCAAGAGTTGGTTTTTAGTTTTACGAAGTGGGATTTGTCGATTTCCATGATTTTACTTGGCCCTTCTTTTTCCATTAATTGCAGTTTCATTTTCGCAATGGTTTACTCTATTTGGCATGAAAATCAACTTTTTTAAGACTGAGTTATGTCAAGGCCCCTATAGCAAAAAAATACCGTATTGTCTCCTATAAAATATGATAAAGATTTGGTTAATTATATAAGTTTTTAATTATCGGTGGTGAAATGTTTTGCTTAATTAATGCATTTATTCTTTTTTTTATGTTATGTGAGCAAAATCACGGGTAATAAGCTAGTATACCATGTGCGTTCTAAAACAAAAATGAGTTTGATAAAGCAATAGTTTATACACTATAAAAGAAAATGTGTTTATTTTACAGACAAAACTGTCATCTAGTATACAGTAAATGAAGCAGTTTATTTTACAAAAAAAAAATCTGTGTTTAACAGTCAAATACTGCATTTAATTGTTAAAAAACATAAATTACCTAAAAATACACTTTTTACGGTAAAATAAAGATTTTTGTTTCTTCGAGCATACTGCAACGTTCTCAAAAACAGATGGTTTCTAAGTGCTAATAAACATTCTAAATTGCATCTACCGAGTTCCACATATGGGCACTCGAAAATCTTACAAAATCCAGCTGGATGACGTTATAAACAATTTTAACGAGATATTTATTTTTCAGGCCAAAGTGGATTGGTGACAGTTTAGCACTAAACCTTGTTAATAAGACCCCAGATATACCACGTGGTCATCCAATTAAAAACTCAGAGAACATGAATCTAAGCAGCCCGTGTGAGATGTGCTTTTGAAACGACAGAGTTCGGTCGCTTTTGGTTTAGCACCGAAAAGTGTGTTGGGGCGCCATGCTCCTAGAACCTCTAAGACATTCACTTTCATGTAAATAATTTGTGTGTGGTTTGTGTGTGTTTGAATGTATTGTAAAATAAACGTGATTAGAAAAGAACTCTTAGTTCTCCATTAGTAATTAAGATTACTGTTTGTTTAAGAAATTTTACGGTACAGTTGGTTGTCAGAAGTTGGGATTCGAGTGAGTTTGTTTTGAAGTTTTTAAATACACACACACACTTGGAACTGCGTCAGCGGAAGCGAAGCAAGCATTCGTCTTATGAGAGAAGTATAATCGCGCCAGCGAAGAAATTAGCTAATCATTAGTTAAGAAGACCCACGAAGAAAAAAACAAGCTCTGTTTTTTTTTGAAAAAAAGTGGTGGATGAAGCATTTGTTTCGAGAAAAAAGAATTATCCTGGACGTTCGTGGATCAAAAGGAAAGAAAGAATCTTGTTGTTGGGACATCCCTTTAAGAAGAAGAAAACGGAAGTTCCGAGATTTTCTGAGGTCGTTGGCCCTGACTCCCCGTTTGACAAGTAACGGACCTGAGATGTTGTCCCCTAACAAGAAGTAAAAGAGGAAATAAAGTTTCGGTTTCGAAGTATCTTGAGAAGAAAGACATTTTCGACAACTCGTTTAGACCCGCCAGAAGAAGAAAGGTTTGTTTACCTGGTTCCAGTGAAATAAGAAAAAGAAGAAGAAAGGAGAGTGGATCATCCGTTCAGTGTTTACACACAGTGTGAAATATGTAGTGGGCAATTAATTTGCCAAATGTGTTTTGTGAGCCGTGAAAAGGCTGAAGTTTGTGCCAATTGGATTTATTACTCATCAGAAGGGGTAAGTCAAAACTTTAAATTGATCTAGGAGTTTTTAATTTTGTAATTTTGGGAAAAATTACGGGTTGTTGATTTTTTTGGTTTAAATTCAGAATTTTTGAAAGTACTGTTGTATTTGGGAGTGACTCAGCAATTATATTGTCTGTGATATATTTTTTTTAGTGTATATATATATATATGTAATATATTTATATTTTATCTAAAGAATTTTTTTTTCGGGTAGAAAAAAAAACGATTTAGAATGGCGTTCCTCGGGAAGGGAAAAAAAGAAAATCTGGTACAATTAGTTGATGAGTTAGAAATTGTGCGTACAGGGAACGAAACTCGAAGCCAGCTAAAACATTTAATTATGGAATCTGACGATTATGATCAGGCATACGTACAAACGGTTTATGAGACCATATTGTTAGCCGCGCAGGAAGACTTAGAAAGACGGGAAAATGCACAGGCCCGTTTAGAGGCAATAGCACGCGAGGACGCGTTACGTAAACAGACACAAGAAGTTGAGGAAGCCGTTCGCAGAGAGAGATTTCTTCAAGAGAAGGAATTAAAGGAAAAAGAGAAGGAATTAAAGGAAAAACAGATGCAGTTAGATTTTGAGCTTGAAAAACTCAGAATTGAGAAAGGTCTGCCCCAGGCCGCGGCAAGTTCAGCAAATGTCAATTCGGGTTCCCCTGATCATAATTTAAAGAAATTAATTCCGGAATTTAACCCTGAAAAAACCGACATTAGTTTGTATTTGGTTTTATTTGAACGCCAAGCAAAACGAGTTGGGATACCGAAGGAAAATTGGGTCTCACATTTAATCGGCCTTTTACCAGTGGACATCATATCAGTCATTGCCAGACAACCCGAAACTGAATCCGAAGATTATGATAATATAAAAGGTATTTTACTTAAAAAATTTAAATTAAATACAGAAACCTTTCGTCAGAAATTTGTGAATCATCAGAAATTACTGTCTTTAAACTGGCAGGACTTTGCCTTTGAATTAAGAAATTATCTACAGGGATGGTTGGAGGGCCTAGCCTTAACGAATTTCGAGCAATTAAAAGATCTGTTGGTAGTTGACCAGATCAAAAGACGAGCGAAGTTTGAAGTACGCGAACACTTTATAGATAAATGGCCGCTGCTGAAAACGGAAGCCGAAATAGTTGACCTATTAGATGGATATGAAAGTGTCAGGGCAGGAATAAAAAAATTTAGGGAGAATAAGTACGAGTGTGGGGAAGATAAGAGTAAATTACCGGACCCAGTACAAAATTCGGAAAGAAATCCGCGGTTTAACTCCAATGTTTCATCTCCGTACAATGCGAAAAATCAAGCTAAAGCATTCGAACGTAGGGTAAATCCTCGTTGTTTTCATTGTAATTCGCAAACGCATTTACGAAATTCTTGCCCAGAATTACGTCAAAATCGTAATTCTAGCGATGCAGTGAATCAAATAGAAAGTGAGGAAACGTTTGTGAAAGGTAGGGCTAGTCATGTTAGGACGGGAAGGCTAACTAATAATAATTTGCATACTAATCAAAGTAAATTCAGTAAAGATAATTTACCCATAGTTAATTTAAATGTTTTAGGAAAAAAAGTCCAGTGCATAAAAGATTCTGGAACGGAATTATCGATTTTCCATAGTAAGTTTGTTCCAAGTAAATATAAAACGGGAGAACAGATAGAATTAATTCCGGCCATAGGTAACATAACAAAAGCGGATCTTGTTAAAATTCCAATTTCTCTTTGGAGCGAAAAGACTTTAAATTCTCCAAAGTTACATATTACGGCCGCAGTAGTCAGTAATCTAAATAGTGATGCGCTAGTTACACCATCCGTGTGCAAACGATTGAATAACCTGACGACAGTAGATTATGGAAGAGCGAATTGGAGAAATTTCCCGGAAAAGTTGTGCACATCGAACTCATATGCAGACAACAATCGCGAAGTTAAAAGGATTCAGAGATTGAACTCGATTAAAGAATGGCGTGTTAGCAAGGGCAAAATTGTACCATAATTGTACAAAAATGAAAGAGTTAAGAGTTTAGATAAGAGTAAAACTGAGTTACGTTTAGAAAAAATTGAAAATTGTGGACGAACGGTAACAGAAAAAAGGGAAAAAGATAAAGTTACCTTTTCTGGAGTAGAAAAGATATGTAACGTATCAGAAAATGAGTTAGTTAAATCGGAAAGTAATGGAGAAATATATCCAGGAGATAAGCTACCAGAAGTGAGTTCAGAAAATAACTCTAAAATGGTGACATTAGCTAAGGAGGTTGAGAAAATTAGAGAAGGGAATGCTTATTCAGAGGGAAAAAAGATTTCATTAGCTAACATTATACACTGTGTAATTTACCTGTTAATGATATCGTGTATGCTAGGGCAAATTAAGTTACTAAATTCTGTGTGCGGTTTTAGAAATCGAGAATTAATGCCCGTTACTCACGAAGTTGAAAAAAGCATTAAAATTGAAAGGCACCGAACTGGAAAGGAGGATGCGGAAAAAGATTTTTTATCTCGCCGCCCCCCTTTTTTTCTGGACTTAGAGAAAGAGTATCTAGCGGAGGAAAATTCGTGTTCCCCTCGCGCCGAACAAACTGAGGAAGTCTTCTCATAAGCATGAGTTTTGAGAGAGGAGCACTAATATATTTCTTTTTTGTTTTGTTTTTTGTAGTCTTATGTGAAGAGTGAAGAAAACTGTTAGAGATAAAATAATCCTATCTCTGGTTGTATGTTAAATGTTGGTAAAAATATATGTTTTGTTTAAAAAAAACAAAAACAAAGGTTATTAAAAGTAAAGATTTTATTATAATTGTAAAAGTTATTGTATTCAAGAAATCTGGAAACTTGAAGTAAAAAGAGTATATTTCTATTTAGTTGGTCGAGAGATTTAGGATTATAATTTTCATAACATTAAGACTAATTTAAGTATATTTGTTTTATTATGGTGTTAAAATTCTTTAAATTAAGTATCCTTTAATAGAAAGTCTTGTTTGTTGTTGTTAAAATATGTAATTGTGTGAAATAGAAGTCTTATTTAAAATACTTGTGATGGTTACTTTTAATACTGATTATATTAAAAGGAAGTCCTTTAACGAAATTACGGGATTGTCATGTTTATTGAAATGCATATATCATATTATCATATAATTATTGTTAAAATTGTATTGTGTTTATTTTGTAACTGCTGAATTCCTCTCATACTATTGGAGTACTTTCGGATATAAATGTTTTTAATTTTGAAAAAAAAAAACTTTTAAAATGGGATTAGGTTGCTTTGTTTTGAATAAACATTGACTCCTGGATTAATTTTGGTTTGCACCATAGTTAGTAAAATTTTCCCTGTAAGAAAATTTTTCCTTGGGGCCCGGAGAAGCTGTAACGTTCTCAAAAACAGATGGTTTCTAAGTGCTAATAAACATTCTAAATTGCATCTACCGAGTTCCACATATGGGCACTCGAAAATCTTACAAAATCCAGCTGGATGACGTTATAAACAATTTTAACGAGATACTTATTTTTCAGGCCAAAGTGGATTGGTGACAGTTTAGCACTAAACCTTGTTAATAAGACCCCAGATATACCACGTGGTCATCCAATTAAAAAACTCAGAGAACATGAATCTAAGCAGCCCGTGTGAGATGTGCTTTTGAAACGACAGAGTTCGGTCGCTTTTGGTTTAGCACCGAAAAGTGTGTTGGGGCGCCATGCTCCTAGAACCTCTAAGACATTCACTTTCATGTAAATAATTTGTGTGTGTTTGAATGTATTGTAAAATAAACGTGATTAGAAAAGAACTCTTAGTTCTCCATTAGTAATTAAGATTACTGTTTGTTTAAGAAATTTTACGGTACAATACCATAATTTTTCTGTAAAATCAACACTTTTTTTAGCAGTGTATGGATACAATTCGAAAAGGCTGAGCGATCTCTATGAAAGCCATTTAAATTTTCTTTCAAATTAAAAAAAATATTGGATGAAATATTAATTGAAATTCTTGTTCTCAATTTTTTTTTGTGTGTGCGTGTGTGTGTGCGTTTAAGATTGTCTAGTCTGGCGTGTGAAATTTGCTAATAAAATTAAATTGACAAACTTAAGTTAAATTCTTTGTAATGCTCCATTTTATTTACTTATATATATAACTTGACATTTTTTACACTGCACGTCACATATATGCTAACGAAACGGATATTTAAATAGTAAATTAGTTTTTTTAAATCACTTCATTAATAATGATTTTTATATACAAAACTATATATATCCACTACGACGTTATTAAAGTCTTTTAAGTAAAGTTTACTTTATAACATTAACAAAAATTGCATTACCACATAATGTGGCATGTTTACTATGCCATAGTTAAATTTATTTATATCGTAAAAAAAATTAATATAATAATACTTTGCAACATTTATTAATATATCTTTATACAGATAAGTATACGGATCGATATACTGATATATAAATATACGTAGCTTTATGATGCGCGTTTCTTTAATTTTATTAAGAGGAAGTGTAAGAAATATCGTGGCTCCTAGAAACAGTAAAAGTTTTTACACACGTGCGCTATCTGCTTTTAATATTTCAATGAAATTTTTAAATAGCAGAAAAAAATTAAATATGCAATTAATAAATTACTAATTATGGAAACTTTTTATCAGAATGAGAATTTGTATTTAATATAATATTTACCTTATTAGCTAAAGTGTGTTAGCAAATTCATTTGAATTTTGTACAATATTTTTCCTGTATTGAACTGTTTACAGTTTTTTAATTTTTTTTTTTGTATCTTCTCAGTTCACCCTTTCATTATTTATTCAATATGTGAGAGCTATCTGACCATAACATCAAATATATTTATAATGAAGCATAATTAATACAGAAACATTTGATTTAAATAGGAAATTAAACTAATACAATGCCAGTATTTCGGTAATATTGATGTTACACTGCAAATATATCTCATATAACGCCATAGTTTCCATTGTTATAGAATCAAATTACAGGTCTTCCATTATACAGCTAATAAGTGTAATATTGATGCAAATTTAAGTCAATATTGGTGTCATGGTATATACAATCTGTCAATTGCATCAATTTATTCGAAATTATTTTACATCGTAAGTACCGAAACTTTTTAATGTAATTACATCTTTTCCGATGTGGTAACTTGAAAAGCTATGTCTTAATAATTTTGTATAGTGCAACTTCATCACTAGGTTATTTTCCTTGAAGCTTTAGATTTCTTATACCGTTTCTGTCTAATTATATCTTTCTTATTTCTATCTACTATATTTATAAAAATACATTCTCGTTCAAGCATGCATTTGCATACAAATATTACAGTATGTTATAATGTAGAAATAAAGCTAATTTCGTATATATTAAAGTAAAAGATGAAAATAAAACAAACATATACACGTGCATGTACCTTTTGATGTTTAACATTTTAAGTACATAAAATAATATAACAGAATATATAATTGGTAAATGTTTTTTCCCATTTACAGATATATTTATACGAAATGAGCAAATGAATGCAATTCCTTTAAATTAGTTCGATTATTTTTAACTGTTGTAATACAAATAATATTTATATAATAATATAATAATAATATAATAATATCTAATAATACGAAAATTGCGTTAGAAATATATTAAAAAGAAAGTACATATGCGAATAATTGATCATGATAATCAGAGAATATTGCATATATAAGAAAATGTTAAATAAATGATATAGTAAAAATTAACATAAATTTTAAAATTTTGCTAGAAGCGACTTTTAAACCATTGAACGGAATAAAAAAGCTGTATAAAACAAAATTGTATAATGTATGCATTTTAAAAAGAAAAGAAAAGAAAAGTTTGTTTATTTATTCGGAACGGAACCGGAAACTGGAATCGAACCGAAAGCCGTTATTTTTAAGGGATGGAAAACTGGAAATCACACAAACGAAATAGTATACTTTAACTGAACAAAAAAAAAAATATTACGGTTCGGGGCACTGCATATATCGTAAAATAAAACACAAAAGTGTCTTATAAACAAAGCTAAATCTCAGAAATCACAGTTTTAAATACATAATTTTTTTAATGCAAAGTACTGCCATCATATTAAAAATTGTTTTTTTAAACAAAATCTAAAACGAAATTCACAAAAATTTCAGTATTTAAGATGCCTGCAGCAATATTTTGTTACGGAATAGCTAGTCATAAAGCGATTATTTTTAAATACAGGTTTAATTAAATATTTATTAACAAATTGTTTTTTTTATACAAAACATTTTAAAGACTAGTAATCAGGCAAGACAATATGGTAAAAAGAAAAAAAAAAGATAGATTAGAAAAAAAGACTTAAAGCTTTATGATGTATCATAAAGCCTGATAAATACAATTAATGACCACATTCAAGTGAACCAAAATCAAACACACAATGCATATAAGAAGCAACAATCTTCAAAACATTATCCAGATGTTTTCAATTTAAATTTCTGGCATCATAAAGTTAAAAATCCAAAATTTATTTTATAACTAAATGGGTGACAAAAAATTCATTATTTAAAAACACCTGCATGATATTTCAAGAATTTCCGTGTATGTTAAAAGTGCAATATAATAAATATTTCGAAAAAAAAAAGGTAGATCAGCAAAAAATACTTCAAGCTTTATGATATATCATAAAGCCTGATAAATACAATTAATGACAACAGTCAGTGAACCAAAATCACGCACACAATGAATATAACAAGCAAGAATCTTCCGAAAATTATCCAGATGTTTTCAATTTAAATTTCTGTCATAAAGTTAAAAATTTTAAATTTATTTTATAAACTAAACGGGTGACAAAAACTTCATTTTTTAAAAACACCTGCATGATATTTCAAGAATTACCGTGTATGTTGAAAGTGCATTATAATAAATATTTAGGGGGAAAAAAGATAGATCAGCAAAAAAGAATTAAAGCTTTATGATGTACCATAAAGCCTGATAAATATAATTAATGACCACATACAAGTGAACCAAAATCAACTACACAATGAATATAACAAGCAAGACTCTTCATAAAATTATCCAGATGTTTTCAATTTAAATTGCTGTCATAAAGTTAAAAATCTAAAATTTATTTTATAAACTAAATGGGTAACAAAAAATTAATTATTTAAAAACACCTGCATGATATTTCAAGAAATGTTGAAAGTGCATTATAATGAATATTAAAAAAAAAAAAAAAAAAAAAACCTTCACAAATTCAAAAGTTTTTTGTGTAATTTTCTGTTACTAAATCAAAAGTCGTAAGATTTATTTATTTATAAATGAAGTGAGCGACAAAAATTTTAGATCTTAACAACACCTGCATTAATATTTGAAACTGTATAAGACTAAGCCATACAGCAAATGTTTACTTAATGAGTTTAAATACAAATACACAGTGGGCAGATAATGTTATATAAAAAAGGAAATAGATGCATTGGAACGCTATGGAAAGTATCTGAGGAGTGAAGAGTAATACAAAAGTTCGATAACTGCAATTAATTACTGCCTATAATTCAATTAAAACCCAATAAAATAGATATTAAGAATAAAAACCTCATTACGTTTATTTGAATATATTTAATATAATTATCTGTTACTAAATCAAAAATCCCAAAACTTGTTTTGAACAAAAGTTTTAGTGACAAAAATGTAGTTTTTGGTGAACAAAATGTTTTGCACTTAACCCTTTTATTGCGGGAGTCGACTAATGTCGACATCTAGGAGTTGGGTGTTGTAGACTACATTAAGCGTCGAATAAAGTCGCCTAGGGGTTCACGGCGTGTGTTATGCTCACTGTAGTAGGTCATGGGCTTAGCAGTGATGATGTATTGTGCCTGCGAAGTGCAGTAATTTGGCTATAACCAAAACCAGTAGCGTGCTTTTCATATAACCATAAGATATGATTTTTAGTTTTGTATTGGGTTTATCAGAAAGTTGTGTCCCTTTGGGAAAATCAATTCGTACCGGAAAATTCTGCCCGGCAATCAGATAAATAAATCGCTTTTTTGGTCAAAATATTCCGCACAGGGCTTAACTCCCCAAAAAAACTTCCGCACTGAAAGGGTTAAAAGCAAATGAGCTAATATTTGAGACTTATGTTACACCAACACACCGTATACCGGAACTTTTCTTGATTTTCTAATATGACGTGGAACAATTGTTAAATTAAGTATTTTATTTTTATATAGACGCATATTTAAATACTAATAGATGATAACCGGGTAATATAATAAGACAAAAAAAATGTTTGAATAAAAAAGATTTCCCAAAGTACCCACTTAGTGTATAACACCGTATAAGTGTTTGATAAATGCGAATAATTAGCACCTATAATTCAAGCAAAATCCAATACAATGCATAAAAACAACAAAAAACTTCCCGAATCTCATCCGAATTTTTTTTTTCTTTAAATCTACCGCCGATTTAATAATCAGCAAAAATATTTTTACAAACAAAAAAACAAAAACATAATGGCATAAAAAATGCACAAAAAATGTTTGAGCCTATGCAATATCAAGCTGCCATGCAGTAAAAAAATTCCTTAACAGGTGATAAATTAATTATCTAAAAATATGCTTGAAAGCCTGAAAGTCAAAATAATAATAATAAATAAATAAATAAATATTATAGCAGAAAAAATATATAAACCCAGTTTTATAAAAACTGGACAAAGATGATTAATTATCAGTCATAACAGTAGCGAAACTCATTACACTGGTTATAAGCAAAGAAAAGTCTCACGAACTTTATAAGAATAATGTGCCATAAAAGCGTTTATAAAATGCAGGTAACGGTTATATTCAAGTAAAAGGAAACCTAATATAATGGGCGTAAGCAAAGAGAAATCTTATGAACTTTATCCAGGCATTTTTCCGATAGCTTTTTCCCACCATATTAAAAACCACAAAGGTTAACTGTTATAAATAAGATTTGTAACAGGCATTTTAGTATTTAAATCACCTGTAATAATAGGGCCACCTTCAAATTCACCAAGGCATGCAAAACATTTCTCTTAACGTGTGTTAAATTAATCGATTTATTGTTATGTTAAAATATTTTAAATGGAACTACTTAATGTTTCTTTACTGAGCATTTTCAAATCTTAAATGTTTCTAAAATGTCGCTGTAAATAGTAGAGTATGGCTGTTATTAAGATGTGTCAGATGTAATGAAATTAACGAAACAGTATTTGTCTTGATTTAAAATATAATAATAATAATAATAATAATAATAATAATAATAATAATAATAATAATAATAGAACGTCATTGTGGTAAAATTGATTCATTAAATTACGCCATCTTTGTTGATGAGGTATGTAAATTATTTTTAGACATAAACCATTTTATGTGTATATGTATCATAGCTTTTCCACGTGGTTTTGTTTATAATGCAAAAATGTTGCCAAAAATTATTTTTGAAATATTTCACGCTTACCTTTATCAATAAATATACGTCCACCAATTTTTAAACCACAATGTGTTTTCAAATACTTTTTGCACATCCAATTTTTGCACAAACACTTTTGTCACAAACAATAAACAATTGTGCATCCCACGGACGTATAACAGTGACCGGTAAGCAAGAAAGCATTTTCGTTTCTGCAGACGGATGTTGACTCGCACAGCAAACACATGCTCTTTCGTTCCTATGGTAACTGCGTGTGACGTCACGTGGATGGCAAAATATAAAGTACCGTCTTTTCTCTCACCATCACTATAAAGCAAAAAACAAAAATAGGTGCATGTTTTTACAATTCTTCATTAGAAACTAAGGTAAACATTCCTCATTTTTTTATTCAGAAAAGATAAATAATGATGCCCCCAGTTTTTGTATGCACAAAAAACAAATTGTAACGAGTAATTGTTATATTCTTTAACGGAATTCATTTGCCGGTAGTAAACGCTGAATTTTAACATTTGACTTTAAAATATTTTTTAATCGAATTAATTTAATTTTAAAGCATATACTTTCAGTTGTAAGTTATGTTTTATTTGTTCTTTTTTTTTTTACTTTAAACAAAACAATTTTACAAAATATCTACTGTTACATACATGAATATAATAACAGAAAGCTCGAACAAAAGTAATTTAGTAAAGCATTATTATTATTATTATTTTACATTAAGTAAAAACTATTTCTTTTTTTCTTTTAGCTATAATTTAAAAACCCGTGCTCTTCTTTCTCTATGACAAATGTGTTTGTTTTTACGTGAATGGCAAAATATAAAGTACTTTCTCTTCTCACAATATTACTATAAAGCAAAAAACAAAAGTAGACGTATATTTTTGCAATTCTTTTTATCTTAATTAAAAATTAATTTAATCATTCATCATTTTTACTTTCTTCTATCTAAAATAGAAGAAAGTATTGTAATCAATATTTTTTCAATTTCCGGTTTTCGACGAATTTACACGTTTTTGGGGTCAGAGATCCCGAAAAACATGTTTTTACAAAATGTCTGTTTGTCCGTTTGTATGTCTGCCCGTCATCATTGTATAATCGAAAAGTCTTAAGATATACATAGAATTGAACCAAATTTCATTTATAGGTTTTGGACTATGGTCAGTAGGTACCCATTGAATTTGGAGATATTCCGCCGAAAAGAGGCACTGGGAAAAAGATTTTTATACCATTTTTGTTATTGTATCATCGAAAAGTGTATGGCGTTATGCATAGAGTTGAACTTAATTTTATTTATATGTTTTTCACTATAGCCAGCAGGTCTCATTTGAATTTGGTGATATTCCGCCAGAAGTGGGCGCTATTACAGCGATTTTTGTGCGATTTTCTCGATGTTTCGTAGATGTGTTGTACATCAACTGCTCGTGCAGGGAAGAGTGTTTCGCATCTATATAACCCGGCGTTTCGCAAGAAGATAACGTACAAAAGAATAACAAAAAATATTGATTTTATTGGCGCTCTAATAACGAACTTTAAAGTATTAACATGTATGAGATAGAAGAAAGTTTTGAAATTGGCACATCCGACTAGTTTATTCAGAAAATATGATAACCTTAGTTCTTTTCACCCACGAAAAGCAAATTTGAAAAGTAATAGTTATATTTCTGTGCACATTTAATGTGAATCTAACGTACTCTGTATTTTAACTTTAACATTTGTTTTGAAATATTTTTAATCAGATTGATTCCTACTCATATACCAATTGTAACTTATATTTCAGTTGTTTATTTTTTTAAATTCTAAATAAAATAACAGAGTTAACAAAATATGTTTAAAACGAATAATAAATGGAAAACACGGATAGAGACAAATTAGCTCCGTGAACAAAAATTACCAAATGACATTGATATTTGTACTTTTGATCGCTAAAACTAACTTATGGTGGTGCAGTTATAGGCATAAATATAATTTTTAAAAAAGAAAGAAGAATCATACGTCAAAACACTTTCATAAAATATAAAATACATTCTTTTCTCACATTGTTAATATAAAGCAGAAAACACATTCATGGATATAAATACTGTCTATGAGCGATAGTTGCTGAAAAAACGTTTCAAGTTGTGGTAAGACGAATGAAGTTTTTAAATTTAATTAATATTTTGAATATTACTTTGTGTACACAAATTCTATAGATCATATACAGTCCTGCACAAAACAATTCGAGTACAGAAATTGCTGAAAGGGAATTTTCAACTGTGTTTCCTACCTGAACTAAATATTATCATACTATGCGGTTTGTGTAAAAATCTTTAGAGCATTTACAGGGATCTACAAAAGAATTTGAACAGAAAAACCAACCAGTTTGAACTCAGCGGAATACGAAGTTCTGATTGATTTGACATCTCATAGCGAAATAAATTTCGCATGAGAGTCTGAGCAATGAGCAATGTCTATCTGAGTTTTGGTGTTATTTGACCAATGAATTCAAAATTTTCTCTGGGAAAGCAAATTTAATTTTACTGTCCTTCTCAACGGCATTTCTCTGTAAACGGGATAGAAATGAAAGAATAGAAATGAAAATCTTAGAAAGAAGGCAGAATAATTTTATAGAATATTTTATAAATATAAAATGAGTTAATTTAATATTTCTAAACATTGTATATTTTTTCTGTTAACTAATTGGGCGTTCCATTTACTTTTCACTTTATGATCTAAATTTTATTTTTAGAAATTTATGGATAAGTTCTTAACGCATTTTCATATATAACTCTATGAAGATTGAAAAACATATATAAACTATACCTTTTTCCGAGCTGCTTTGATTCAAAAAACTCAAATATGGTGTCAACAGAGGGCGCTTCTATTTGAAAATTGAAAAAAAGTAGTAGAATTTAAAAAATATAACAACATCTATTTCAAACTTTGCATTCATATTCGGAAAGTGGATGTAATTCTCAGTCGAACGATATCTCACGCACTTCCCTGTGATAGTTTGGTGATAAAATAGCATGGCGGTGTTTGTTTTTTCCAGGTATGAACATTGCTTATACATGCGTACTATTTTCTACACTGCTTTACAAATGCTAAGGAACAACGAATTTGTGGAAAACTGCGTTTCATTAAGCCACTTAATCACAAAAAAACAACGCTAGAGGACGTCGCATGGCAAGGTCTCTTGTCTCTATTAAAGGCAATGCATCCACCTGGTTTCCTTCTTTGAAATTGCAAGTAGTACTATTTGAGGGGGGAGCTCACTGTCTGTTTCTGAAGCTAGAACTCTAAATTTCCTTTTTGGACGACGTGTATTGACTTTTAAATGCCTGTAAGATATCATTTGATTGCGTACGGCCATGGTTGAGCAGTTGGATGTCTGGAGATAGGTCAAAGTGTCACTCAAATTACCAAAGCAAGAGATGTGACGAAGAGTATAATCTTGCGGATTAAAAAGACCTCTGTATGTGGAAGCATTTTGCAGGCCGTGGTAGTAACATCACATCTCATCATATGTCAGCCTAGTGGTTAAAATAAACATAAATGATACTCCAGGTCTGATAACCTCATACGTGGCTAACGCTACTGGTACTTGGTTATCTGTGAAAACCATTTATCGATGATTAAATAATGTTGGTTCAGATGCACAGAAGCTCGTTACATTCATTCCACTATGAGCACATCATGATAGGGAAAATTTACTTCGCTTTATGAAGCATTTTCGTTGGGGTCAGAAACAGTTGCCCATAATCTGTTCTCTAATGAATCCCGATACACCATCAACAGTGATTCTGGGCACCAGCCGGTGTGAAAAGAGAACGGAATCCATGCCCATCACCAGAATGTCCAGAAAACTTATAACTATGGCCAAAGAGTAATTGCGCGAGAGGGTATCAAGCATAATGACAGAATTCTGTTTCACATATTTGAGAAAGGTACAGTGACATTGCAGTGGTATTGCAAAACGTTCTCCAGGGTTATATCCATTTTTCTCATGGTGCAGTTAGTCCAGACTTTCTGTTCAGAGATAACAATGCCCACCCACATAAGACAGCTGAAGTGTCCCTCACACTAGCAGAAGACATTATTGAGCGTATGGCATGCCTTGCTTATTCTCCGGAATTAAATCTTATAGAACACGCTTGGTATGTACTCGATAGACATATTTTTCAAAGAGATATCTCTCCTCGAACCGTGCAAAAACTAAAAATCCCCCTGTAAAGCGAATGAGACAGAATTCACAAAGCTCTCCTCAACTGTAATTGAACAGCAAGCACAAACAATGCAAAATGTGCATAAGTGTCGGAGGAGGTCGAATTCCATACACACCGTCTCATACATGTTCCATTTTTGGGAAGAACAAACCTTTTTCGTAAATGTTTAAAAATTCTGTAAGAAGCATATTTTGTTCTTTTGCGTATCCTGCTTTGCCATGTAACGATATCTGTATCGATTTGCATAATAAAGATACATAAGGAACTCTGTTAAATATGTACTAAGCTACCTTTCGTTAAATGTTGTCTACCATTAGTTACAATGAAAAATGTTTGTTTCTTAGAAAATGTCAAGTAGTTTGTATAAATATAGGAAAAACCCTTTATTTTCGTGTCTATGGTAACAGCTTACTGCATGTGACGTCACGTGAATAGAAAAATGTAATATATCTTCTCTTTTCTTAACATCACTATGAAAAAAAAAAAACAGAATTTGAGGCGTTCTTTTACAGTTCTGTAATAGAAACGTGAGTAAACAAATATTCGTCATTTTTTATATTTAGAAAAGATTAGTAACAAAACTCAAAGCTCTTTTTTGGCATTAAAATACAAATTTTATATATATATATTTGAAGAGATCATTTGCCTCTAGCAAGCTTTGTATTTTTACTTTAATATTTGTTTTCAAAATAATTTGTTAATATGAATTAACACATTTATTTTTAATAACTTATTTTGAATAACAACAAAACAACTCATTTTGTTACCATTTTTTAACTTATGTCGATAGTTAAAACAACAAAGATCTCAAGATAAACTAATATAGCAAATCGCGAATATTTTTTTTCATATTAACTAAAAATATTTTCTTGAGCAAAAATTAAAAAAATTCCTTTTTTCAGTTTCTCTTTCCCTGAGGCAGTGTCTCAGACGATATGATCTATAATCTTATTTCTACGTCTTTTTAAAAATAAATTCTCTTTGCTCAATAGATTTTTTTTTAGTTCCGAAGAGAAAGATAAGAATAATTATATTTCAAGCCTTTTTATAGTGTATTTTAAAAATATTCTATTATAAATAAGAAAAGCAGCATAAACGTTACAAAAACTGTCAACAATGTATTTTTTGCTAAGCTTAAAAAACAAATACCAAACATTCTTTGTCGAACAAGATTCTAAAAAAACTAGAATTGGGCAAGTTTGGAATCTTTGTAAAGATTATAATAGATGCAGTTAGATAATTGAAAATGTCTTCTCTAAAAATATTGTACAAATAGTTAAATGCGTAAAAACAGTAAATTTTAGTTTTACGTACGTGTATTTACTACCATTCCACCCCTCTCTACCTCGTTTTTAAATAAATGTACACTGAGAAAAGAAATATACCTCCTTCAACTAGAATGAATAGTTAGACTGTTTCTAAATCCCTAAACTAGAAATACAGAAGTCCGAGCTATGCGAATAGGGTAAGGAACTAACCTGAATAGACGAAATGATCGAGAATTTCTAGTCTCTTGTTTTCTAGGTAAGTAAACGATAATGAATGGTGTAAATTGCAAGAAATTCTCACTTTATTTTTGGAATGGATTTATGAACTAGCATTATAGTTACTACAACTAGCGTCTTGTGTCCGCATCTATTTGCAGACATTTTTAAATAAGTTTGACCACGAGAATATAGGAACACACTCTTGAATTCTAATAGGAGACACTAGAACTCTCTAGCAAAGGGAACTAGAATTTATAGGGATGACATGGAACTATATTTTATAGAGCCACAATTTAGATTCTAGTTGAGAAGGTCAGATTTTTTTCTCAGTGTATTGTATAAATAAAGTAATAGTAAATATTAGACATTTCATTCCAATATTTATATCAACACAGTTTAGAAAGTTTTCCTTCCCATATTTTGACTATAAATTACAAACAATTTAGCCGAACACAATTTTTTTTTACGAATTACCAAGCTCTAACAGCAACCGATTGATGCACAGACGTAACATACGAACAGTAGGCACTTAACTAAATTCGTAGATACCTGAGTTTGAGTTCAGTCCGAGATTTTCTTCATAAAAAAATTAATATTTCAATCTATTTCTCAATATTCTTTAGTAAATAAAGCCTGCAGCTCAATGCTCTAGTATTTTAATGATTAGAGCAATTCTCGTCATAGAAGAGCCACATGTTCGATTCCAGGCCGGTGCAGAAACGTTACAAGTCTATAACCACACTTGTATTTAAAGTTATTAAGCATCACGGAAGTTATTAAGCTTCAGAAAGCTTTGGCCATGCTGGTGTCAGGCGAGCACCTTCAAATAGAATTTTCAGAAAAAATCACCGAATTATTGCTTTCTTTTGAGTGACAGCCTGGAACATTTACAGTGGCACACATAACGAAATTTTAACAGTTTATTAGTCTTAGTTATTTTTCAAAGGTTAAAATTTATACAGGAAATGACTAATTTTGATTGCACACTATCCAGTTTGACCAGTTACATGAATAGTATTGTCAGTAACCGTGTATAATATTAGTAGAGAGAGCCGCACAGTGAATCGAAGTATAGGCGGTATCGAACATAGGATTATAATGATATGATAAGCCCATATATAGGATGTTGTTTGTTATATTAAGGTTTAAATGAGTATAACCTATAATACTAAAAATAAGTTTAAAATTTCTTACTTTTATGCTGCAAACAATAATTTAGAGAAATGCTGGATATCTGTAGTAAAAGCTGAACTGGAATGTTGCATTCCAAAAGAGAAATATCTATTACAGATACATTGGTTTAAATCAATTTTCAATCAGTTTTAGATGCAACTGTAATTAGACTTTTCAGTACATGTAAATCACAATTCGGATCCAAAACGCACTTAAAATTAATATGTAAATGGGGTTTTGATGGTGCTTCAAGACAAAGCATGTAGAAACAAAAATTTGATAAGGAATGCTCATTACAGTCGGATAGTTCCAATTTTATCACTAGTTTTGTCCTTATTAGTTATTATGTGGCACTGAAGTTATTTGGTAAAACCTAACTCCACCCTTCACTAGATATTGTCGGCTTGTTAGATTCGAATTTGTGGGAGAGAATACTGAGATTTCAAAATGGAGTATCAGCGAATGGAAGAAGTAGTAAAAAAATTACAGCACTTAAAAATATGACCATTGATCATGGTATCATTAAACCATGATTGCATTAAACCATGACCAGCATTAAACCATGATTGATGGAAAAGTTTCAAATGCAATTTCAAATGCATCATCATGTTCAACATGTTCTATTTATAGTACAAAAACCTTCGCAAATGAATAACATTGATGAAATTGTTAAAAGATATGCAAACATATCCTCATACAGCTTTGGTGTCTCCAGTCTCCATTTAAAAATACCGTCTATGAAGTATTTTCTTTATATTTCTTATAATTTATCATGTAAAGCATGGAGTGATAGAACTGAGTACCAAAAGAATGAAAAAGAAGATCAAGGAGAGAAATTCGAAGAAAATCCAGAAAAGAATTAGGTTTGCTAATTGATGTCTTTAAACAAGGAAGTGGTTTGACACATCATTAAGAAAATTTTTTTTTGATAAATTTGAAAAGACAGATGGGATTACTGGACTGAACAGAGAACTTAATAAACGTTTTTTTCATTTATAATGCAAGTGATCTGATGTGAAGAAGAAATTAATGCAGAAATAATTGACGATTTCACGCTAAAATTAGCTAAATAATGTGTCTCAAAATATGGGTGGTATTATGTGACCGCTTCTGTGCATAAATTACTGTTCATGGAAAAGGCCTAATGTCCAAATTACCCAATTGTCAGAACAAGCTCAAAATGAAGAGTTTCGAAAAAATAAGTCAAAGGGCGTCCAACGAAGACTTATTGCTGGAGTTGTTAATACCTTCTGACGCCGTTGTTTCCATTCCTATACATACAATAACAAACGTGCAAAGAAACAGAAAGTTTACAGAAACATTGGAACTTTTACTTTAAAGTATAACACTTTATGACTGACACATCAGATCACCTATTTATTAAAGTAAATTTTACCCTCTGAGCAACGGGTTATCCTGTATTTTCATATAAACGATTATAAAACCCAAACTATATTAAATTTCATTTCGCAGTTTAATGTTAAATTATATTTTCATATCTCTACATACTATATGCATCTTAAAACATAATCTTCTGAAAAATATTTTGTCTACAGCCAATTTAACTTATTTTCTGGAAACAGAAAAGTATGTGACAGCCGCTAGAGGGTTTAAAGTCCATTTATATAAAAAAGGCACAGGTTTGCGCAAAAAATCCGTTATATTTCATTTAAATACAGGGTATCAGGAGTACTATCATGTGTTCGAAATGTCAAACAGCTTTAAACAATTTAAGTTATGCAATTTTGAATTTCATGATGCCGTTATTGCTAGAGTTGTGATTCATAATGTGAAACCAGACGTAAAAGTCAAACAAAATGTAATCAGTATTGATTTACTCTGTGTTTTAAGACATTATTATGATATTTTAAATTGGTTGTTAGTATAGTTTACCTAGGTGTCATTTCCGAGAACATTTAAAAGTCACCTAAATTCACAAAAAAATTTCAATATTGGAAGATGTATTTTTCAAGTTAAATATATATGATGTAATGTTGCATAATTATAAAAATAAACATACATTCGTATTTGGTAGACATCGTTTTAAAATATTTCATTGCAAAATATTAGTTATTTAATGATTTATTTTTGGTTCTATGTTCGTATTTTCTTAATGATCGATCCACTGTGATCCGGAAATGGCTGAATGGTGCAATGTGTAACAAAAGACGTTGGCGATGGTTGTTAATACCTGCATTTTCCGCCAATATTTGCATGTACAGTAAGGTCCGTTATGTCCAACGTTTTTCCAAAGCTGAAAATTCATAAAATTCAAAGTATCAGAAATCGGCAGGTTTTGGTGCTTACAAAAATGTAATTTTTACTGTTTTACTTGTAAGTTCGTGGGGAAAAATATCTAAATAAATTATATCACTCAGGAACTGTATACAAAAAAAAATTATGTAAAGGGATATTTATAAAATGTCGAACAACATTTGAAACAATTTTGCAATTGGAACCTATAAAACTATTCGTTTAAAAATTAGTTATTGGTCAACGATAAGAAGGAGCATCCGGTATATTAATTCCTTAATCTATTTAGAATAAGATTTTTACACATTTAAATAATTCAAATGTATTACAATGTATCTATTTTTTCAAATGTGTTACAACTATATCCTCTTTGTTAAATTACATTTTAAACCTATTTTCATAAATGCTTGCTATGCAATATTAAAATATTATCATTTTAAGAATTTTATCTTGCAAGCACAGCGCAATGTCTATCGATTCATAAAATTTCGTAAAAATTGAAGAATTTCCTGGAATTCTTTTCTCCAGAAATAATGCTTTTCGGGTAGATACTTGAAGAAATCTCCGGCTGATAGATCATTTCCTTTTAATAAAGGAAACGTCACGATACCATTTGTATTACCGATAAAGGAATAGACAAGACTTAAGCTGCTTAATAACGACACAGCAGCTATTATTACTTTCCGAACCCATACTGTAAGGAAAATATTGTAATCATACTTGAGTGTGAGTGTGTGTGTATGAATGTGTGAATGAGTGAGTGAACACGATAACCCTCAAATGGTACTTCGGACAGAGCTCTTATTTGACGTATGTTTTACAAACCACTGTCGCAAGAGCTGATTGAATTTTCGTGCACACCGGCTGATGGCTTAGGTATTTAATCCATTTTGAAACCATTTTGAAACCGTATCCGTAGGAAAAAAATACAAAAGAAGCGTCATAGAATATAAGTTTTAAATATTGTGGTGATGTAAGCAAGCATTAGAAGCGCAAAGGTAACGTCTCCAGTTTTGAAACTAGAGACCCAGCGTTCGAATCCAACCTATTCCATTAGCATTTTTAATTTTATTTGTGTTATTAACTTTAAGCAAGCTATGTTGATGTTCAGTGCAACTATGATATAGAAAATATTATTCTGTTATATATATTAGTATTTGGAAAGTCGAGTGGAGTCAATTAAGATTTTTTCCAAGTAGTAATTATACAGTAGATTTATTGTAAATTGTAATCACAAAACTCGTGTCACAAAAAATTATAGCTGTTGACTTTGAAAAACGCAATAATACGATTTTTTTTTTTTTTTTTTTTTTTTTTTGCTTTAAACTTTATACTAAAATTTTTAAAATACCAATATATTGTGATATAGTTCGCAGAAAGTTTATTTTCATAATTTGCATAAAGGTATACGTAATGAAAATAACATATCATAATTCATTTTAAGCGCATTATTTTTAAAACTAATTTTCTATGATCTATACCACATGAAAATATCCAAATATCCCTAATATTAAGCGCCGTAAACGTCTGTGTGTGTGTGTGTGTGTGTGTGTGTTTCTGTCTGTGCACTCCACCTTTGTACCCGCAAAGGCTCCTGGACTAATCGACGCACCGACGGCGGACGCGTACCGAAAAATTCGCAAAAAAGGCGCGACGCTCAAGTTTCGATCGGGTAGGGCCTCCGACCCGGACCCGGGGCGTTATTAACCGACGAAATTACCGACCGAAACCGAAGTTGGAAGAGAAGTAAAAACAGCAAAAAGTTCGCCTCCGCCGAGGGTTGCCGGTGGAGACGATTCTCGAAAAAGGCAGGGTCGCCAGGAGCAAATTAAGCCCCAAACCGCAGTGCGGGTTTTTAAACCGACCCGGATCTACGGAAGTCGGGGGGTCAGAAATTCGGAAATGGGACAGACAGATTCAGGAGAGCATTTGCTTTCAGAAATTCGAAAAATCATTCCCGTACGACCATTAGAACTGAAAAAATCCTTTAAAAATCGATCAATAAAAAATAATTTTTTAATTCTTTCGGCACGGCATGTGGAGACCACAGACTGCCTAAAGCGCAGATGTTTGGAAGGAAGAAAGAGCAAATTCACCTCACAGCTTTCATGTATCCGCATTTTCTTTGACGGAGGTCAGGTCACATGACGTTCAAGTGGGGTTTTACAGAGGGGGGGGGGGGCATCTCTGATTCTAAGAGGCGCAGAAATTCCAAACTTTGACAGGGCGACGCTAAATAGATTCTGCTTTCAGAATATCTAAAAATTATTGCCATATCTTCATTGCGAGCCGATATATTATTTTATTGTATAATTAATCATCGTTATTTGTATAATTAAAGCAAAAGAAAGATTTCCATTACAGTGCCGGCTAGATATTACGATTTTAAGAAGTAGGCCGCGTATAAAAACTGCATTACGAGTATTTTCAGTTTTTGTTTTAGAGAGGCAACCAGATATTATGATAGGAAAAGGCGGGCTTCGCCCGTTATCGATTTTTTTTTTTTTTTTTTAGTTTTAAGTTTTTCTACAGCTCACTGTCTTTGAACTAGAACTCAGGTAGTCTACTTAAGTTGTTTGAGGAAAAGCAGTGTCATCGCCAACCCCCCCCCTCCCCCCACTTTTTTCTTTTAACTGTGGTCCGTTTCTATAACTAAGAAACTATGTTAAGGATGTCCACCAAACTGATTCCAAACATCATAATTAAAGTAATAAGGACCTCCTATCCAGATATTATGATAGGGAAAAGCGGGCTTCGCCCGTTATCGATTTTTTTTTTTTTTTAAGTTTTAAGTTTTTCTACAGGTCCCTGTCTTTGAACTAGAACTCAGGTAGTCTAAATCAATTCGACTCGACATCGATAGAGCTTACCGATTTTATTTCGTTTTTTCACCACTAGGGGGCGCTTTCCTACCTTCGGTTCTACGGGCATGAAAACGACGGGGTATGGCTCATTCGACTAGACATCGAAAGTCTTAACGATTTCAGTTATGATCATATAAACAGATTGCGCCACCTGGTGGCGGAAGGTAGAACTAACGTATACTGCAGCGCGTGCGCAGCACGACTGCTATACGGTGCCGCAGGCAGCGGGGACCCGAGCTGCAGGTTCGTTCAGTTAGAGGTTTATACTATTCCATGTGCAATTTAAGGGATTATCCGGTGCATGCGTAGCACGACCGTCATACGGTGCCGAAGGCAGCGGGGACCAGGGTCGGAACGACTGCTATACGGTGCCGCAGGCAGCGGGGACCGAAATCACCCACTCGTGGACAGCCACCCGTGAGGTATAGGAACAATAAGTCCACGAGGGGAAAAATAAACGCTACCCGGCACCGATAGCACCCATCCGTTCCAACCCCCACCGCAGGAGGCGCCTGTTTATTAGATTTGAAACAATGAATATAATTACATAACAATAATAAAATATAAAAGGTAAAAAATAACAATTTTTTGCAAATTGAAAGTTAAATATAAAATATTTTCGAAAGGCAGCGGGGACCGAAATCACCCACTCGTGGACAGCCACCCGTGAGGTATAGGAACAATAAGTCCACGAGGGGAAAAATAAACGCTACCCGGCACCGATAGCACCCATCCGTTCCAACCCCCACCGCAGGAGGCGCCTGTTTATTAGATTTGAAACAATGAATATAATTACATAACAATAATAAAATATAAAAGGTAAAAAATAACAATTTTTTGCAAATTGAAAGTTAAATATAAAATATTTTCGAAGTACTATAAGTTCATAATGTCCTAAATTTATGGTATTTTAGTTCAGAAAGTCAATGGTCAGTTCAGTCAATTTTTTTTTAAAATTCTTTCGTAATGAAAGAGAAATTTTTATTGAGAATATTATAATTGTCTTTTAACTTTTGAGAGTTTGAAGGATTGAAAATGATATTACGAAGGTTATATCTGAGAGTTTCGTTCTTATCAAAAGGGAAGTGATGGATCATAAGAGGGCAGCATCCGAATATGTAGTGAACTGCATCTCCTTCTGCTTTATCGCATGGACATCTAGGTGAGGCTCTTTTTCTTATTTTATGTAAGTATTGTGGGAAACTGCCATGGTTACTCAGATAATACGGCAGTGTTGGCTGTTTGCAGAGATAATTTGGATAATTTGCAGCGGGGACCCGAGCCGGAGGTTCGTTCAGTTAGAGGTTTATACTATTCTATGTGCAATTTAAGGGATTACCCGGTGCGTGCGCAGCACGACCGGTATACAGTGCCGAAGGCAGCGGGGACCAGGGTCGGAGGTTCGTTCGGTTAGAGGTTTGTATAATTCAATGTGCTAATTAAGGGATTACCCGGTGCGTGCGTAGCACGACCGGTATACGGTGCCGAAGGCAGCGGGGACCCGGGTCGGCGGTTCGTCCGGTTTGAGGTTTTACAAGATTCGAGATTTTCTACAATTCGAGGCACCGATGTAAATTAGGGGCCCGCTGGCGGGCGAAGCCAGCTAGTCCCTAATATTAAGCGCGGTAAACGTCTGTGTGTGTGTGTGTGTGTGTGTGTTTCTGTCTGTGCACTCCGCCTTTGTACCCGCAAAGGCTCCTGGACTAATCGACGCACCGACGGCGGACGCGTACCGAAAAATTCGCAAAAAAGGCGCGACGCTCAAGTTTCGATCGGGTCGGGCCTCCGACCCGGACCCGGGGCGTTATTAATGAACGAAAGTGTTTTAATTACCGACCGAAACCGAACTTGAAAAAGAATCGAAAACCGCAAAGTTTCGCTTCCGAAAAGGTTTGCCGGTGGAGACGATTCTCGAAAAAGGCAGGGTCGCCAGGAGCAAATTAAGCCCCAAACCGCAGTGCGGGTTTTTAAACCGACCCGGATCTACGGAAGTCGGGGGGTCAGAAATTCGGAAATGGGACAGACAGATTCAGGAGAGCATTTGCTTTCAGAAATTCGAAAAATCATTCCCGTACGACCATTAGAACCGAAAAAAATCCCTTAAAAATCGATCGATAAAAAATAATTTTTTAATTCTTTCGGCGCGGCATGTGGAGACCGCAGACTGCCTGGAGCGCAGATGTTTGGAAGGAAGAAAGAGCAAATTCACGTGACAGCTTTCATGTAATGCTCAAGTCCGTTTTCGAAAAACAATGAAGGAATTAATCTCTGGACACCCAAATCGGCCATCACACGTAAAAAAAAAATCCTGATTTCAACAAAAAAAAGATTGTACAATTCGACCAGTAAAATCGGAAGATATCAATTAAAAACCGGTTAATGAAGCAATTTATTTCTAATCATTTGTAACCAATGCAGAAAAACGACACATCGGAGACGCACGGCCAGACGATTGTCTGGATCGGCATTTTCTTTGACGGAGGTGAGGTCACATGACGTTCAACTGGGGTTTTACAGAGGGGGGGGGGGCATCTCTGATTCTAAGAGGCGCAGAAATTCCAAACTTTGACAGGGCGACGCTAAATGGATTCTGCTTTCAGAATATCTAAAAATTATTGTCATATCTTCATTACGAGCCGATATATTATTTTATTGTATAATTAATCATCGTTATTTGTATAATTAAAGCAAAAGAAAGATTTCCATTACAGTGCCGGCTAGATATTACGATTTTAAGAAGTAGGCCGCGTCTAAAAACTGCATTACGAGTATTTTCAGTTTTTGTTTTAGAGTGGCAACCAGATATTATGATAGGAAAAAGCGGGCTTCGCCCGTTATCGATTTTTTTTTTTTTTTTTTTTTTTTAGTTTTAAGTTTTTCTACAGCTCACTGTCTTTGAACTAGAACTCAGGTAGTCTACATAAGTTGTTTGAGGAAAAGCAGTGTCATCGCCAACCCCCCCCCCCCTCCCCCCGCTTTTTATGACAGTGCCGGCTAGATATTAGGATTTTAAGAAGTAGGCCGCGTCTAAAAACTGCATTATTATTTTAAGTTTTAGTATTTTAAGTTTTTGTTTTAGAGTGGCAACCAGATATTACGATAGGGAAAAGCGGGCTTCGCCCGTTATCGATTTTTTTTTTTTTTTTTAGTTTTAAGTTTTTCTACAGCTCACTGTCTTTGCACTAGAACACAGGTAGTCTACATAAGTTGTTTGAGGAAAAGCAGTGTCATCGCCAACCCCCCCCCCTCCCCGCTTTTTTCTTTTAACTGTGGTCCGTTTCTATAACTAAGAAACTATGTTACGGATGTCCACCAAACTGATTCCAAACATCATAATTAAAGTAATAAGGACCCCCTATCCAGATATTATAATAGGGAAAAGCGGGCTTCGCCCGTTATCGATTTTTTTTTTTAAGTTTTAAGTTTTTCTACAGGTCCCTGTCTTTGAACTAGAACTCAGGTAGTCTAAATCAATTCGACTCGACATCGATAGAGCTTACCGATTTTATTTCGTTTTTTCACCACTAGGGGGCGCTTTCCTATCTTCGGTTCTACGGGCATGAAAACGACGGGGTATGGCTCATTCGACTAGACATCGAAAGTCTTAACGATTTCAGTTATGATCATATAAACAGATTGCGCCACCTGGTGGCGGAAGGTGGAACTAACATATACTGCAGCGCGTGCGCAGCACGACTGCTATACGGTGCCGCAGGCAGCGGGTACCCGAGCCGCAGGTTCGTTCAGTTAGAGGTTTATACTATTCCATGTGCAATTTAAGGGATTATCCGGTGCATGCGTAGCACGACCGTCATACGGTGCCGAAGGCAGCGGGGACCAGGGTCGGAACGACTGCTATACGGTGCCGCAGGCAGCGGGGACCCGAGCCGGAGGTTCGTTCAGTTAGAGGTTTATACTATTCTATGTGCAATTTAAGGGATTATCCGGTGCGTGCGCAGCACGACCGGTATACGGTGCCGAAGGCAGCGGGGACTAGGTTCGGAGGTTCGTTCGGTTAGAGGTTTGTACAATTCAATGTGCTAATTAAAGGAGTACCTGGTGCGTGCGTAGCACGACCGGTATACGGTGCCGAAGGCAGCGGGGACCCGGGTCGGCGGTTCGTCCGGTTTGAGGTTTTACAAGATTCGAGATTTTCTACAATTCGAGGGACCGGTGTAAATTAGGGGCCCGCTGGCGGGCGAAGCCAGCTAGTCACTAATATTATGGACGGTAAACGTCTGTGTGTGTTTCTGTCTGTGCACTCCGCCTTTGTACCCGCAAAGGCTCCTGGACTAATCGACGCACCGACGGCGGACGCGTACCGAAAAATTCGCAAAAAAGGCGCGACGCTCAAGTTTCGATCGGGTCGGGATTCCGACCCGGACCCGGGGAGTTATTAATGAGCGAAAGTGTTTTAATTACCGACCAAAACCGAAGTTGGAAGAGAAGTCAAAACAGCGAAAAGTTCGCCTCCGCCGAGGGTTGCCGGTACACGTCCGGTCCGGGAAGGAAAAGCCAGCGGGTTACCAGGGAGCGATTTAAGCCCCAAACCGCAGCGCAGGTCCGACCCCTATCTCCGGAAGTCGGGGGGCCAGAAATTCGTAAGTCGCACGTACGCAACCGGGACGTCGTCAGGTCTCATAAATTCGAAAAATCGTTTCCGTGCGACGATTAGAACCGTAAAAATCCTTTAAAAATCGATCGATAAAAAAATTTTTTTCTTTTCTTTCCGAGCTGCGATTCCCAGATCGGAGACGCACGGCCAGACGATTGTCTGGATCGGCATTTTCTTTGACGGAGGTGAGGTCACATGACGTTCAACTGGGGTTTTACAGAGGGGGGAGGGGCATCTCTGATTCTAAGAGGCGCAGAAATTCCAAACTTTGACTACACACGCGGCCGATTTTTGTCGTTCCAAAATGTCAAATTTTTTGAAATTCGGACCGTAAATTTTCTTTATTTCGGCCAAAAACTGACCAGACATCCAACATCGACCCCAGACGGGAAAAAGGTTGCCGTAAAGAATGCCGGGTCGACACATCCCAGATAAAATCGCCCCATTCCTTTTTGAAACAAGTGGAAATAATGACTCTACATTCACGAAAATTTGCTAACACGTGTATAAAAAAATCGCGAATTCAACAAAAAAAATTCGTAAAAATCGACCAGTAATTTTTAAAGATATCAATTAAAACTCATTAATGACACAGCAAATGAATTTATTTCTATTCCAAAGAGACAGCTGCTTTTTTATTTCAACATTCAACCCAGACAAATCGCTGTGAATAAGTCATTTCTGAAAGAGATAAAATAGTCACGTGACTTTCAACTGAGTTTTTTCAGAGGGTGGGGGCCCATCTCCGAATCTAAGGGGCGCAGTAATTCCAAACTTTCACAGGGCGACGCAAAATTTTTTCTGCTTTCAGAATATCTAAAAAGTATTCTCATATCTTCATTAGGAGCCGATATATTATTTTATTGTATAATTAATCATCGTTATTTGTATAATTAAAGCAAAAGAAAGATTCCTATGACAGTGCCGGCTAGATATTAGGATTTTAAGAAGTAGGCCACATCTAAAAACTGCATTATTATTTTAAGTTTTAGTATTTTAAGTTTTTGTTTTAGAGTGGCAACCAGATATTATGATAGGGAAAAGCGGGCTTCGCCCGTTATCGATTTTTTTTTTTTTAGTTTTAAGTTTTTCTACAGCTCACTGTCTTTGAACTAGAACTCAGGTAGTCTACATAAGTTGTTTGAGGAAAAGCAGTATCATCGCCAACCCCCCCCCCCTCCCCCGCTTTTTTCTTTTAACTGTGGTCCGTTTCTATAACTAAGAAACTATGTTACGGTTTTCCACCAAACTGATTCCAAACATCATAATTAAAGTAATAAGGACCCTCTATAACATTTTTAAAAGTTTCTGAGTTTATACCACTCTTTTCGAATAATAATATCAGATTTTATACTTTGATTTCACATTATCTCGAGTTCTACGAGTCCAATCGGAACGCGGTTTGGCTCATTCGACTCGATATCGATAGAGGATACTAGAGCTTATCGGTTTTAGTTCGTTTTTCACCACCAGGGGGCGTTTTATTATCTCTGTTTCTATGGCCCGGATTACGACGGGGTTTGGCTCTTTCGCCTGGATTTCGACAGCTTTACAGATTTCGGTCATGTTCGTATAGAACACATTGCGCCCCCTGGTGGTGGAAGGTGCAATTAAAGGATTTTTCAGCCAACTCGGGTTCTATGGGTCACATCACGTCGCGGTTTGGCTCAATCGACTCGACGTCGATAGAGGATACTACAGCTTATCGAATTTTGCTCCGAGTCTCACCACCAGGGGGCGCTTTCCTATCTCCGGTTCTACGGGCATGAAAACGACTGGGTATGGCTCATTCGACTCGGCATCGAAAGCCTTAACGATTTCAGTTATGATCGTATAAACAGATTGCGCCACCTGGTGGTGGAAGGTGGAACTAGCGTACACTGCAGCGCGTGCGCAGCACGACTGCTATACGGTGCCGCAGGCAGCGGGGACCCGAGCCAGAGGTTCGTTCAGTTAGAGGTTTATACTATTCTATGTGCAATTTAAGGGATTATCCGGTGCGTGCGTAGCACGACCGGTTTACGGTGCCGAAGACAGAGGGGCAGGGTTGGAGATTCGTTCAGTTAGAGGTTTATACTATTCGATGTGCAAATTAAGGGATTATCCGGTGCTGAAGGCAGCGGGGACCCGGGTTGGAGTTTCGTTCGGTTAGAGGTTTATACTATTTTATGTGCAATTTAAGGGATTATCCGGTTCGTGCGTAGCACGACCGGTTTACGGTGCCGAAGGCAGCGGGGCAGGGTCGGCGATTCGTTCAGTTAGAGGTTTATACTATTCGATGTGCAAATTAAGGGATTATCCGGTGCGTGCGTAGCACGACCGGTATACGGTGCCGAAGGCAGAGGGGATCCGGGTTGGAGGTTCGTTCGGTTAGAGGTTTATACTACTCAATGTGCAAATTAAGGGATTATCCGGTGCCGAAGGCAGCGGGGACCCAGGTCGGAGGTTCGTCCGGTTCGAGGTTTTACAAGATTCGAGATTTTCTACAATTCGAGGCACCGATGTAAATTAGGGGCCCGCTGGCGGGCGAAGCCAGCTAGTTAATATCGTTAAGAGACAAATTTGATCTATACTACAAGAAATCTGTTCAAGCCTTTTTTTTAATCCAACATACAGTTTAAAAAAAAAATCTAAATTTTTATAACAAAAATTGCATGTTAATAGACTTTATTGCTAATTTCAGGGTTTTAATTAACCAACATTTCAAAACGGATGCACAGATTTTCTGTAGGATGTATCAAGATAATCCCTAAGCGGTATTGAGAAGTTTGAACAAGAATTAAAACACGTGGATTTTAAACATCTATAGACTTTTAAAAATTTCTTTTCTCAAAAATGCATTTAAAATACACTATCAAATGTAATTTTCCTTAATTATCGTTATAGTAAATATGAAAATGCCACGTATAATAATATAGAGAATATGTTCATATTTTATAAATTTTAACACAAAAAATTGTATTGCTGCTTTTTTCAAAGCCTTACCGTTCAACACTTGGGCGAAATCAGAAAAAAGCACTTAAAAATTAGAGTTTATTTTAAAAATTTTAATGTAGTAACCAATGTTACATCTGCTATGAGATATTAAACAATATCTCAGGCCATCAGAACTCAAGTTTTAGAACGTTTTGTTCATCAAAAGGCTATGACAAGTCGCACTATAAAAAGTCCTTCCGGCCTGTACCGGGAGGAAAAGGTAACTTTTCTTAGTCCATGTTTTTAAAAATTCAACTCATTTTACTCAAACATCCTAAGCTAAATTGCTTGGAAACCGATTATAGAAGATTCAATCCCTGTTTACGTTAATAATGAATTTGAATGCGCATTTCTGCATGAGAGTTACGGCATAACAAAAATGAGATTGTTTAAAAATGTCAGCCAACCTAGAATTTCAAACTGCTATATCTCTGTCATTTTTTAAGATATAGCAAAAACTAAACATGTTCCGGAATTCTTGTATCACGTTCTAACACTTAACAAAAACAATTTTTTCAATTTGTAAATTTTTTGTACATGTTTTTGAATTTTAAAAAATTTAAAAATTTTCCACTGGCCGCCATTTTGAAACAAGATGGCGGATGAAGCTGGCCAACGAACTCGGTCGAGACCTTGGTATGATCTGTACACATGATCAGTCACATTCATATCAGTTCATAAATGTTGTGGTTCTTACAACCACTGCCATATTTTAATTCAATTTAAGAAATATTTTATTTGTCCTTATTCATTTAATTTTAAAATTCACATTCAAAATTATTTTAATTCTTTCCTTTTTAAAACTTCCCCTGTAAACTTTTCTTTATTTCATAACATTTCGCTTTTTAAAATTGATCGGAATCTTTTTTGTTACCTTTGTACTTCCGGTATTGGATCGTACTAGCAGCTTCGATATCATTCTTTGCCTATGCTCACTTCCTGTTCTAAGCTCCGCCCCTCGCCAATCAAATTCAAATGTTTCTAATACGTAATTTTTTATTTCTGCCGATTGGTGTTTTTCAATTTTTGGCACCCCCTCCCCCTGATACAATCAATTATGTCAAGTCTTGTGAAATTTGTTTAGTAAATAAACATCATAAAAAAAACACTGCTCCATATCTCCCAGCACCACTTCCTACAGCTCCCAATCAAAAAGTTTCGATGGATTTACTTGGTCCTTTGAGCAATCACTAATTTGTTATGACTGTAATCGACCATTTTTCTCGTCATCTTGAATTATATGCCTTGAATAGCATTCATGCTGAGTCGGTTACTAAAGCTCTGTTGCATTACATTTCTACTCATGGAAAACCTGAGTTATCTCTTACTGATCATGGTTCCCAGTTTACGAGTGATATGTTTTCTTATTTCAACAAAAAACTTGGCATAAAACTAGAACACAGTACAGTAGCGCATCCACAGACTAATGGATTGAGTGAGAGATGTAACACTCAAATAAAGTCATCTGTGAATACAATGGCTTCCCAAGGATTTGATGTTCCAACTGCTTTAAAAATCCACCAATCAATATATAACGCTACACCTCATCCAGCCACAAAATTCACTCCAAATCTTCTTCATTTTGGAAGGGAGGTGAATGATATTTATGCTAATTCTAAAACCCATTCTTCCTGGAAAATTCTTAACACTGCATATGAAATTCACAAATTAATGGATGTTATTGAAAAAGTATACTATCAAGCTCACAAAAATAACGAGTCTTCTAGACAAAAAGTGTATCAAAAATCAAGGGAAAAATTAAAATTTGCTAATATCAAAGTTGATGATATTGTTTATGTAAAATTTCCCAGTGTATTTAACAAAAAAGTACAAGGAACTTATATGATAAAGAAAATAATTTCACCTGTACTTATTCAAATTCAAGATTGCAACAATAATCAAGCATCACCTATGTTAATTCATACTAACAGAATCTTGAAACTCCAGAAAAGAAATGAAGCATTGCTTCATCCTGCGGATTCATCTAGAAGTGCAACACATGATCAACCAGCTGTTGATAGTGCATCTTCTCCTGTGAAACGACATATTCGTGCTCATACTGCTGATTGTGATTCTTCTTGCTCTCACACTAATAACAATACATCTCCTCAAATTCACACCTCTTCAAAGTGCCAACAAACATCTTCGCATTCACTTAGTTCAGTGCCTTCACAAACATCTGGTAGTAACACTACATTTCTAAACAAATCTACTCAAAGCACAAAGCATTGTGATCTTCGCCCTCGCAATCATAAACAGTATAAAGTGTAACTTAATCTTAATTTTTTTTAGGATGCCTTTACCATTGTAAAAATCTTTTCTATGCTAGCTCGATTGGATTGTCAAATGTGAAGACTGACTGTTTATTTGTTTTCTTCTACCAAAGCTGCAGGCAGCATTTGTGTATGTTTATTTTTTTTTAAGTCACCTTCGCCTTGACACAATGGAATTGTCATCCTGTAAAAGTATGTAAATCTTTTTTTTTTTGGTTTCTCCTGTTAACTATGTTTCTCACTGAAATATTTCTTCAAAACCATATTCATTCTTGGAATTTATGTTTAATATGAAATGTGCTGATAGCTTAAAACTCTAAAATTCAGTGTTTGATTTAAATTGTAATTCTTTTTAAAACTTATAATTCAATATTATAGTTGGAGATGAAATGTCATTGATTAAATTATTTTGATAAGGTAATTTAACTTAAAAAGTAAATTGTTATTGATATAAGGTATAATATGAGTACATATGTCATCACTTTCCCTATTGTGACTTTTAGAATAATACAAATGTTACTTCTTGCATGCCCTAACATGTAACCTCTTTTTAACATCTAAAGAGTATGCATGCTAATACTTCTAATATTATTATTGTTGGTGTATTATGTAAAAGGGTTGGTAATACAATTAATTTCTATAGGTGTTTAAAAACCCACAAATTGAAGAAAATGTTTATGCATATGCAAATTATATGCTTTGGATCCAAAGTTTGTTTTAAGTCATTACATTTAAATAAAATACTTATGTATTTTATATGTAAAAAATTAAAATTACATGTTTATTCTTAAAAATGTTTAAAAATTCGAATTAAACATTCAATAAGCATTCAGGATATTTTTGTATAGATATGTTGTGTGATATTTTTTTACAAGGTCAATATTATTAAAGTTATGTGGTAGAATGATACATTTATTTATGTACTTTTCTGAGAGCTTAAATATCCTCTCTTTGCCATTATTTACTACGAAAGTATTAATGTTGTTGTACTAGAGTTGTTCAACTAAGAAAAGTTGATTTCTTAGAAAGTGCTATATATATATTTCTTTTCAATGAGAGTCTAAATCATCTCTTTTGACCATTTGCTTACATTGTGAATTTTTGTTATGGAAAAATTCTCAAATGAGTAATTTATTGAATTTATATAAGCATTATTCTAATAAAAATGTTAATACAAAATTGAAATATAGTTCATCGACTATGACTTGAAATACAGTTGTGATTCAAAGGTCTTATTGTTGCTATTTCTTTTCCAAATGGAAATGTTTTATTGCTAATGTTATGCCATATTGAATTAGGAAAGCCATTATTAGTATGATTACCAATTTGTATCAAATGATATTATTTGTTCTTGTGTAAAATATTACAACCTTCTTTACTCTTTTAGTATATGCTGAATTTACTTTATAGTGTTGTATTTGCTATTTTACATATTAGTGAATGGACTTTTAGCAGCTTTATTTCAAAAGACTTTGTTCACTTTTTGCTACTGAACTTAATTTATAGTATTGTATTTGCTATTTTACATATCAGTCAATGAACTTTCAGCAACTTTATTTTGAAAGACTATATTTACTTTTTGGACTTTCAGCATCTTTGTTTTGAAAGACTCTTTATTTTTTTGGACTGTTAGCAACTATATTTCGAAGGACTTTGTGTACTTTTTGCCAGAAGAATGTAAATTTATTATTATTTTTTTTTTGTTTCTCATTATTTGAAGTTATATGTATATTGTATATAGGTGAGAAAATATTGACTCGATGTCAAAATTGTTAAATTTCTCCATCTCACCAATATTTTCTCTTCGGGAGGCCGGAGTATATGTTGTGGTTCTTACAACCAATGCCATATTTTAATTCAATTTAAGAAATATTTTATTTGTCCTTATTCATTTAATTTTAAAATTCACATTCAAAATTATTTTAATTCTTTCCTTTTTAAAACTTCCCCTGTAAACTTTTCTTTATTTCATAACATTTCGCTTTTTAAAATTGATAGGAATCTTTTTTGTTACCTTTGTACTTCCGGTATCGGATCGTACTAGAAGCTTCGATATCATTCTTTGCCTATGCTCACTTCCTGTTCTAAGCTCCGCCCCTCGCCAATCAAATTCAAATGTTTCTAATACGTAATTTTTTATTTCTGCCGATTGGTGTTTTTCAATTTTTGGTACCCCCTCCCCTCCGTGCCCTGTCAGCGCGAATGCTGCACGCTTTCGACACACACACTGACACGTTTGCCATAAGAGTGTAAGGTTATCGCTTGGCTTGCTGCTGTGAAAAATGTACAAAATGCGTACATCTAAAGTTACGATATGAAGAAAATATCCTTTTTTTAAATGTGATAGTTGACGGACTATAAATTTTCTTCTAAGTACGGCAAAGGTTTTTGCAGTTCCACAATGGAGACGCGATGAGTGGTTCTTAGTTGTGATAAGTGCACAGATCCTACTGGTCCTGTATGCGGATAATTAATTTTGTTCTGTTTCAATTAATGCGACATTCTGTATTCGGTTGATGATAAGTCGTAGAAAATATATTTTTTTAACATGATTGCCTCCGAACTCCCTGAGGGAAGGTTAAAAAAAAAGTATCGATTATTTGTGCTAAAAAAAATGGAGCTATAAAAATGATCATCCATTTAGCAATATTTTTTAGAAGAAAATCTCTTTATGAATAAAGATTTTATTCAAAGATGAAAATTTGCAGTGTAAATTCTTTCACTTGCTTTTTATCTTATTTCTTTCAGAAGACTGCAGCTATCAATTTTTACTTTTATCTTCATTGTTCTTGATTATAAATTTGTATGAATAAATACTTTGCGAATCTTTATTTAATAAATAATGTCATGTAGAAGTGGTCTTTTGCGGCCATAACAATATATGTACTCACTAGATTATTTTGATCACAAACCCAAATATATATTATTTGGAATATTAACAAGATTCCACTGTATAAAAAAAGGAACTATCATCCAACCACCACAATAAATACCAGAGTTACAGCATAACAAATATCAGATTGTTTCAAAATCTCAGCCACCTAAGAATTTCAAACTGCCATATCTCAGCCATTTTTTAAGATATAGCAAAACCAGTTTCTCCTCATAGGAGGGCTTCAATTCAGTAACACCTCGGTTTACTTGTTACTAATCAAAACTAAGATAAGTAGGAAAGAAAGAAATTCTGTATCCCCCCTCCCCCCGCTGCTGGTGCCACAACAACATCATCCCCCCCCTCCCCCATATTCATCACTTGTAAAAACAACAAATCAAAACACAAACCTTAACTCCCGACCATTGAGTGTTCCCGTAATGCCTATAGCTATTTTAGTGATAATAGTAATTAATTCAATAAAGTATTAAATTACATAGTTCAGTCTGATTCAAGATAGACAAAGTGTAGAATTGTTATTATAACTGCTGGGACCACAAAAACATAAATTGTAGGAAAAACACCAGCTAGACAAAATGCGATTTTCAAGATCGAGTTCCAGATCGAGCTCAGTACATTCAAATAAAAACAACTCACCACCTCTACAAAAATCGTCAACAAAGAAAACAATAACCACTCAAGGCGCACAAAAGAATGACCTAATAAAGAAAGACCTAACAAAACTAAAAATATCTCAAAACACAAAAAATGCAGGGGTCTCGGGTGCATCGGGTGCGAACCAGAAGGGCACAAGGAAAATAAATGAAACGAAAGAAGAAGAAAGAGAGACAGAAGAAAATGTCAGTTCCAGTGAAATAGAAAAATACTTCGAAATATCAAGTGAAGAAGAAGAGGAAAAATATGAAGAAACAGAAATGGGGAAGAAGCAACTGGTAACAGAAGACCAGGAAGTGAAAAAGCTCAAGAAAGAACTTGCGAAAATATGTGACAAAAGCGGCCTAGCACAAAGAAGATCGGCAGAGATGGATAAAGCCATGAAAGCAGTTAGCTACATAAAAATGCTCCAGAAGAAATCAAAGATGCTAGTACCAACAACCAATGCGATGAACCAAGCACTCCAAATAATCATCAATTCACTCCAGAAATTGGAACACAGAGTAACATATGCAGAGGCAAAAGCTGAAACAATAGAACATCTCATCGAAACCAAACAAGTACAAACCACGGAAAATTACAAACCTACCAACCCCCCAGTACAAACACAGGAGGTCAAACCAAGGGCGCCGGCCACATATGCCCAGGCCATAAGGGCAGCGACATCAACGGTCATAATACAAGGTACAGATGAAAGAAGTGCAGAAGAGGTAGAAAAGCAAGTCACGAATACAGTAAAAGACCACGAAGGAATCAACAGAATGACAAGAATCAGAAATGGTATACGAATTGAGTGTGAAAATGCAACAGAGGTCACAAGGTTAAAAGAAACACTGAAAGAAAACACGGAAACAAGCTCAAACCTGAATATCAAGACGGCAAACCTGAGGAAGAAAAGAATAATGATCTTCCACGTTCCAAACACGGTAAGTAAAGAAGCCATACAAGTAAAACTGGAAAAACTACTAGGTTTGGATGGATCAAAGGATCCTGAGGAAGTAGTAAATATACTCAAACCAATAATGATACCAACAGAACGAATGCACATACCAGTCACACTCCCGGAGCCACTGGCAGACCATCTCCTCAAGAGAAGAACGGTGTGCCTTGGGCTCAGGGAAAGCCCGATAAAAAGCTACGTGACGATTCTGAGGTGCCACCGTTGCCAGGGATTTGATCACATTGCACAATACTGCGACCAGCGACAAGTCTGTTCTGAATGTGCTGGAGATTACAAGCATGACGAATGCCCTAAGAGAAGAGAAAGATGTATCATGTGTCTAAACTACAATGAGATGAATAAAGGTTATTTACGCTCTCAGCTATCAACGGATCACACGGCTCACGATGGGAGGTGCACGGTGTACCGGAGACTCCTCACTATTAGACAAATAGAATTGGAGGAGGGAAAAAAGAGGTTAACAAGCGGGTTAGAAGTATTGCGAGGACAAGCCACAGTAGTAAACAAGGACAAGCCACAGCGGGGTCCCAAGAATACAAAGGAGGACGCAGGAAGAAATAAACAACATGCAACACAGGCAAAGACAAGGGCAACGTTTTCGCGGACACCGATAAAAGACAGTGCCCGCGCGGCGCAAAGCAAATATAAAATACAAACTTAAACACACCCGCCACCACAAACCAAAGTAAATCTTCCCCGAATAAACCAAGCCCAAACACAACTCTCACAAACAATGATACAGACACAATAAAAATGATACAAACAAATCTACACGGTAGTGCAAATGCCACAAAATCACTTGCGGGGTATATGGGATCAAATGAAATCAACATCGCGCTGATCCAAGACTTTTACCAAAATAGACAAACAGGAGACATAATAGGTTTTAGCTCAAAATTATGGAAAATATCAAAAACAAAAACAAACAAAGCGGCAATAATCACAAACACAGGAACAAACCCAATAACACTAAAAGAAACCGACCACACAACAGCAGTAACACTAGAAAATAAAAAGGAAATAATAACGATAATAAATGTATACGCCCCCCCCCCCCTCAGCAGACTTCATGAGCGTGCTTCAAGAGGTCGAAGACACATTGAAAATAGCCAAAGGTGAAATTCTGCTGACGGGAGACTTCAATGCACACTCTCAGGTCTGGGGTTACAATGATATAGACACAAGAAGAGAACAGCTAACAGATTTTTTACTAGCTAACGACTTATACGTACAAAATCCACCAAACGCACCAGCCTCATTTAGCAAAATGCGGAGGAAAAAAGTTATCCAAGGGTGGCCAGACCTAACAATAGCAACGATAAACCTTGGGGACAAAATAACGGAATGGGAAGTAAGTGACGACAAGTCCCATAGCGACCACAAATACATTAAATTCAAACTAACATATGACAACATAAGTTATTACAGACACAAACTAGAGACAAAACATGGAAAACATGCAAAATTTGAGAAAAAAATAAACAAATAGGGAACAAAGATATAAATGAACTTACAAGGATAACCAGCAAAGAACAATTAGACAACATAACAATGAAAATACAAAATGAAATCACAGCAATAGCATTACAATGCTACAAACAAAGAAAATCACCAAATATAACAGCTCCAACATGGTGGACAATGGAGATAAAAACAGCCCGAAACCAGCATTTAGAAGGAAGTATCAAAAACAACAAGATGAAGAACTAAAATACAAACAACACATAGAATATAAAAAAGAAAGGGCAAAACTTAAAAAACTAATCAACAGAACAAAATGGGAAACTTGGAAAAAATTCTGTAACGAAGCCATAGATACATACGGGCCACAATACAAAGCTGCCTTAGGTAAAAAACCAAAGCCATCAAGATTAGTAAATGTACTACCAAACAACCAAACAGTAACAATAAAAGAAACACTTAACCACTTTCTAGATAACCTGTACTTAACAAACCCAAACACAGAACATAAACTCACACCGGCGCCACCAAAATTCAGAGACATTAACCCACCAGACATAACAAAACACGAACTTAACAGAATAATAAAAAATATAAAGCAAAACAAAGCTCCAGGATTCGATTACATAGACTACAATTTAGTTAAAAAAATACACAAAGTGACGCCAAAGTTAATGCTCTCGTTATTCAACGCATGCCTCAAGCTAAAACACTTCCCAAAAACATTCAAAATAGGTACAGTGGTCCTGTTCCACAAACCGGGAAAAAAACCCCAGGACCCCAAAAACTATAGACCAATATGCCTGCTACCGGCCTTCAGTAAAATCCTAGAAAGAATAATATACGGTAGAATAATGCACCATCTGACATTAAACAAATATTTGAGCAAAAAGCAATATGGTTTTAAACAAGGTACTTCAACAGAACACGCACTAAACAACCTTATAAAAACGATAAAACAAGATAAAAAAGATAAATTCCAAACACTACTAGTAGCAATGGATATTAAAGGAGCCTTTGATAATATTAGATGGCCAATAATAGCAAATATACTAAAAAACTCCCCGAACCCAACTTATTTAACAAACTGGATAATTAGTTTCCTTGAAAACAGGTTTGTCACACTAGAGGAAAACGGAATAAAACAATCAAGACAAACCTTTGGCGGCTGTCCGCAAGGAAGTTGTCTCGGCCCGCTACTTTGGCTGCTAATAGCAGACGTAGCCTTAAAAAAGAACTGGGGTAAAAAGGTTAGAATCCAAGCATTTGCCGACGATTTCATCCTAATACTCAAAGCTAAAACTAAAGAGCAACTGGTAATCTTAGCAAATAAAATAATAGAAGAATTCAACAACTGGATAAAAATCAACAATCTTACGCTAAACAGGGAAAAAACAGAGCTACTGTATCTAAACAGACCTCGCTTACACAACCTCCCAGATCAAGTCTCGGGAAAGATAGAAGGAATCAAATTAGAGGACAAGGATCTAGAAGGTAAAGACCAAATCAAATACCTAGGAGTCATAATACACCGTAACCTAAACTGGCTGCCACATTGCCAACACCAAACAACCAAAGTACGCAAATCATCCAATATGCTGGGACAAATGGCAAAAAGAGGTTGGGGAATAAAACCAGACATCATAAAAATTTGGTATCGAACAGTAGCAGAAAAAGTGCTAACATATGCAGCCCCAATCTGGGGACACAAATTAAATGCCAGAAGCAAAGCGGTCCTAACCACTTGCCAAAGACATATTCTGCTGACCATAGTCAAGGCATACAAAACTGCCACAACAGCAGTCCTTCAGGTACTGGCGGGCCTGATTGCAATACACCTACAGGTCAAATATGAAGCAACATATGGAACAATAACAAGGTTAAGAGAAACATGTAAATTATACGGTAATACAATTCAACCAACAGACTACGATAACAAAATAAACATATGGGAAACGCACCCAGCAGAAACAACAGAACCAAAGATAGGCTACAAAGAAACAGATATAACAATTTATACAGACGGCTCAAAATTGTAATCAGGCGCTACGGGATCGGCTTTCGTAGCATACAAAAGCGACAAAAAAATTAAACTATGGTCAACACCATTGCGGAAACATAACAGTGTCTTCCAAACCGAACTACTGTCGATACTAAAGGCAACAGAATGGGGCAACAAAACAGGGATGGATTATAGCATTCACTCGGACTGCCTATCAGCAATATTAGCACTCAGCAAACCATTCAACACAGTAAAACTAATTGCAGACATACAAAACAAAATAAGAAAATCAAACAACAAATTTAAAATTAATTGGGTTAAGGCACACGTTGGCATCTAAGGAAACGAGGATGCTGATGAATTAGCAAAAGAAGCGGCTAAAAATAAAAAAAAATGATAGACCCTACCACATAGAAAGACCAATATCAAACCTTAAGCGTATATTAAAAGAGTTAACAATAAAACAATGGCAGTTCGAGCGGGACTATGGGGATACGGGTAGAACAACTCATGGATACTTCCCAAAAGTAGACACAAAACGGCTTATAAGCTGTAAATTACTGAGTCAAATCTACACAGAACATGGAGCATTCCCACAATACCTACATAGATTTACTAAATTTAGCTCTCCAGAATGCATATGCGGGGAATTAGGGTCCATAAAACAGTACCTTACGGCCTGCCCACTCACACAACCACACCATCTGGTCACCATCACAGTTAATAACGAAATACTATGGCACAGACAACTTGCAAACAACAAACATGTACAAAACAAAGGTAGAGCAGTGATCAGATGGCTAATGAACAATGTAGACGACATGAAACAGACAAACATAGACTAATACAACAACAACAAAAAAACATAAAAGTCCCAGCAGCCACCATACCTCTATATTCAAAGTGTGTATAACCTCTGCCTAATTAATCTTATCTTCCAGGGAAAAAAAAAAGAAAAAAAAAGGAAATATATATATGTATATATGTGTATATATAATAAAATAGCAGTGTAAAGTATACCTCTTTCCTGCGAAAAAAAATCGTTCTTTTAGCGTCTAAGAGGGTGGAAGTTAATAACTAATTAACGGACTAATGGCCAAGGAATATGCCCCACCCCATAGCACACCAAGTCCTCAAATAGCTTCATCGAGTTCATGAAAACAGCCATAAGGTATATATGGACTGATCGCCACTAGAGCGCATTCATGACAACAAATTCAACGGTTACCAGTGATGCAACAGAGTATAAAATCAACAGCGAAATATGAGAAACCCAAATCACAATGAGAAACCTGCAACAAATGAGAAACCAAAATAAATGCAACAAAAGAGAAACAACTGCATCACATGAGAAACCAAAAAGCAACGAGATAAACCTAAATGTGCAACAAAAATCAAGCAGCAAAAGAAAAAAACAGGTAACAGGAAAGTACAGTAGAAAACAGTAAGGGAAAAAAACAATCCAACACAGGTAAAAGTAATCATTTTCTTCTATTTTTTATGTAAAGTTAAATAAACATGTATTAACCCCCTTCCCTTACAGGTTTTTTTTTTTTTTATCATGTACGCTAATGGCGCCTGGTGCATGTAAAATCCGTCGTGGGTGTAAAGTCCTCCAAGTTCCCTGTGAATTATACCTCTGGGAGTGCCTAATCAGGTGAAGGTCTCGTCACCTGATCAAGGCTCTAAATTACGAGACCAACTCGCATAACGATGACAGGTCCATATAAAAAGAATAACATCAATTAGCAACAAAACAAAATGGGAACAAAACTAAGTCCTCCACATAGCCGTCCTGTCAGCAACGGCCAGCCGCTACGCGGCATCTCTTCAGTGGCGCTACGCGCCCCGGTACCAGGCACTAAACCCGTTTAAGCTAGGGAAACCTGGCAGGTAGGGGCCTGGTCGCCGGTCTCAAAAAAAAAAAAAAAAAAAAAAAAAAAAAGATATAGCAAAAACAAAAAATGTTCCAGAATTCTTGTATCACGTTCTAACACTTAACAAAGACAAATTTTTTAATTTATACATTTTTTGTACATGTTTTTGAATTTAAAAAAAAATTAAATTTTTCACTTGCCGCGATTTTGAAACAAGATGGCGGATGAAGCTGGCCAACGAACTCGATCGAGACCTTAGTATGTCCTATACACATGCCCAGTTACATCCAAATTGATTCATAATAAGAGAGTTACAACATGACATATATCATATATATATATATATATATATATATATATATATATCAGCATTTGAACGGCAGGTGGTTTGGGGGTCTGGGGGTCATGATCGGTGAAAATATACCAAAATGTTTTGGAATTGCTTTCCTCCGAACGGCTGCAATAGGTAGCTTTTTGTGTTGAAAGCTACCTAAAAATAGGAGAAAGTCTAAAAAAATGCTTTAACAAAACTATTAATGTTTTATATATGTTATTTATGGTGAGATATTTTTGGGGGGTTAGTAGGGGGAGGTCCATCATAGTATTAGAAAAAGGAAAAACTTAATTTTTCAAAAATTTAAAACAAAAACGGAAAATACTGAATACCACAAAATCACGAATTTTATCACTACCCGGATGTCAAATCATTGTGCATTTTTTGCGCCTCTAGGCATCTCTTTCAAATTTACGTAATATATTCCTCAATGGTCTGAAACACGAGCCTGTATAACAAACAGCCAGCTGCAGATCCGTACGGAGCTGAAGGCTACAGGTCGAAATGATATCAGCCACAGAGTCTGTGATTTCAGCAATACCTCTGCAATTGTCTGGAGCATCACCAAAAAAAAAAAAAAAATCTGGTTGGATACACTTCTGTTTTCGACAAAATTAGGTCACCCTACTAAATTTGACTTCGACTAAGAAATTGGCTCTAAAGTTGTTGTAGAAGTTGATGGTGTTACGAACGAAATGAAAAATATTCATTTCCCTTCCTCTCTAACAATCAACGACAGATATATCTCGCAAACACTTAATCATATGGACATGAGGTTAGTCTCATTCGATTCAACGTCCAAGAATACGTAGATTTTGATACTCCAGACGACATTTATTTTTGCAGTTGTGCAATTTTTTTTAATGTTTAGACTTTTTTTATATTGTTATTCGTTTGGATCCCTTAATGAGATCTGGTCAACAAAATCATTTCAACTGTTTGGAAAATGTATTTGTGATCCAAATTTAAAGTCTCCACTCCAACTCCCGTTCAAAGATTATTGATTTTTAAGTACTTTTTTGCTATTTCGCCCCACTGTGGCGTCCATTCAAATGACAGTTTTAGTTTAATCCACATTTTTTTAAAGCACAAATTAATCCACGAGCAATGAACTAAAAGCCTCAATAAAACGTGGTATAACATTTACGATAGATTACCATCTATATATTTAAAACGCTAAGCGATTTCTTTCGACAATCCGTGAGAACAAACTACTGCATCAAATTACATAATTCTTTTTTTAAATGAAAGACATTTGGACACAGATTTGTTATCGTGCATTCGTTTGTTCGAAAATTTAATTAATTAGCCGTAATTTGCAATTAAACTTTTTCTTCTGCTTATGACGTCATAAAGTCGGCAATCGGATTAACACCCAATGTTGCGAGGTACATAGTTTATTTTCTGAACTCTGTGGTTGCGAGATAATAGAGAAATAATATTAAAAGCACGTGGCTTTTAGACCAAATTTTTTAATTTGCAAGTTAAATTTAGGTAAAAATATTTATCCGCATGTTTTATAAGCGAATAAAAATTCAAATTTATTGTGATGTCACGGGAATATTGTTGCATTATAACTTTGTTGATGCCATTTTTCATTACAGTTAAATACAAATATATTTTGATTTGTATACATGGTATTTACGCATAAAAGTAACATATACAAAGTAAGTGTGAAAAATTTGCACCGGTGAAAATGACGTTATGTTTAGCTTGAAATGCATTTTAACATTGATAAAACTAAAGCGAAAAATTTATATGATTGTGTCAGCATGACGTAATTTTAACTGATTTTTCCATTCTTAATTATAAAGATTAGAATTGGAGTCTTTATCGTTTGCTTCATCTTGATTGCATGTTACCAATAACTTTTTTTTAAATTATAGGTTAGAAGATTTCATTTTTTAATATAAAAAATTACCAAAAGTAAAGGATTTCAGGAAAATTAAAATTATTAAAAATAGTGCTATGGTAAAAAAAAAAGAACTTGAAATAATGATTGTATTTTTAGCTAGAATAAACAGTGCAAGGCTAATATCTTATAGGAAATATTTTGGTAGGTTTATTATGAGTTCATTTAACAGTTCCATATTAGCGGCAAAGTCATATTTCTTTCACTGTGAATTTCTCTTTCGATGTCAAAAAATGGTAGTCTACTTCTGGACGCCAGTGAAAACACAGTGGCAATTTTTAGAAATGTATAACGGTTATGACAACAAACGGCGCTATCGCTTTAGCTTTCATCGCGCTTACATCACTTCTAAATACTACAAATTTCAATTTTTTACTACATTTTACTACATTTTATAATTTTAATTCTTACATCATGAATTAGAAGAAAAAAATTAGCTTTCGATTGAAATTTATTTGAAAACTGCCGCTTCATTTAACGGCTGTTTGAATAATTTTCAAGCATGAAATGTTTTTTATTTCTATCTTAACAATGACCATCAGTTTGCTTCAATAATGTAAAATAGCCCCTGGGATAGTTGCCACAATTGAAAATAGATTTCTCTAACCATCATAAAAAGTGAAAAAATAACAATAATAAAAAAGCCTGATAAATCATAAGATCAGATTATCCATAAGATAGAGCATTTTGGCGCTAAACTAAAATCTGTCAAAAAAGAAAAAAAACTATTTTGAGTTTTTGTTTAACATAAAATTGATATGTTGAATCCGCTGATGCATATGTTGCATCAGAATATGCTACGAATAGTATTTTTTTAAAAGAACTATTGGGTATTTAACTGTACAAGAGGTAAAAGATCCCCGACTGTGATGGAAAAAATCATCCTGATTATGTAAAGGGACGGAGGAAACTATACAAATAAATTACACTTGAAAACATTAAAAATCTCCCTCACCTAAAGATTGATTTATTATTGTAAAAAAAATTCTTCATCTGATTACCTTAAGACAATGGATGCGTTTTAGAAGATATGGATTTGAAATGAACAATGATTAAAAAAGACATTTAAATTTTTTTAATTTAAACATTTTAAAACTTTTTTTTAACGTCGAATCTCGACGGTGCTTTTGGGCAGATGCAATGCACATGCTCATAGGAGCTTATTCGGTTGCATTATCACAGGGGGGGGGAGATGTGTGCTTTATTTACTAAGTTCTTTTATTTACTGAATATGAGATGAACGTAGGAATATACTATTTGTATGATACTTCATAGGTCCATGAAATTTTCTTTCTTGCCGTAGGAAATATGGCGGTAATGTCAAACTGATTTGCATTACACAGATGTTTACGGATTGTTTGTTTGGAGTTTGCATTGGAAATCGTACTGTATTTCACTGAGGAAAAAACTTTTAAAATAAAATATTGGAAAGACTGTTTCATTTGCACTCTTCTTAAATAATAAAGAAGCTTATTTTAATGATATTGTTATAATATTTTTTTCCGTCAAGTTTTGACGGGTTCCATCTAGTTTGTTATAAAGACCTTAGAATACTCAGTCTTAAGAATGTTCAAAATTGAGACAAATGCTGGGCGTTTCAAGAAAATATCATCCGATTTTTAAAAATCATAAATATTTAGCTCTTAATCCAACGGTGTACCACACTGGAGCTTGGACGTTCGAGAAATTTTGAAGAACCGCATTCCTCAACGATGGATCGGCCGTACGGAACTTGACTATTCAGTTAAACATTACCGACCTCCAACATCGCCGGACCTCTCAGTGTGCGATTTCTTCTTGTGGGCGTTTATAAAATACTACGTTTATCTGCCTTCCATTTCGAGCTACATTAGCCGAACTGAAGATACGCATAACAGTGAATAAAAGCAGCCGTGGAAGCAGTGGATGCAAACATGCTCGAAAAAGTTAGGACCGAATTTGTCTACCGTATGCCGTGCAACCAAAAGTGAAAATATTGAGAACTTTTAATTTAGTTTGTAGAAACGAGAGAGAGAGTAAAGAGAAAACTTTATTATTAGCCATGCTATATAAAATTAATCTTAAGTGTCTATGTTCAATATTTTTCATAATATATTAAACATTTCAAATCGGGTGATTCTTTTTGAAACACTCTGTATTATAAGTAATCCCGAAAATGAAACTGCGACAAATGAAAAAAAAATTATATATCAGCACGTAGCTTGATTTTCTCCAGCACATGAATTTTTTCTCTAAAAAATTAATGTTTTTTTTCGTTTCTAATATTTCCGACATGCTTACTATTAATTTAGCAGTGACAGAAAATGAAGTTATAGCATTTTTTCAAAAGAAAGACATTTTACTATGTAAAAGAACCTGTGAAAATTATCATAATATGTAACTGTATATTGGAGGAATAAATATCTGGAGATGCAATATACTAAGCAGTTGTAAAAAGAAAAATGTATTTGCATGGAAAACTAGCTCAACACCTCTAAAATACATTTTCCTACAGCATTGCGATTTATGTATTACTAGATTGAGGAATTGACTTCAATACGAATGTGCAAAAAGCAGTTAAATATGTGCGAAACATCAATCGTAGACTGGAGTAGATACATGAGCAAAGTGTGTTCTGAATTTATAAAAAGCAAACTGGAAAAAAGAAAAAAGAGGGAGCAGTAAAATGCTGGAAATCGATAAATCCCTCTTCGTAAAACAAAAAAACAAAAAAAAAAACAAAAAAAAAAGTAAAGAAAATAACGTTGGGAGAATTCTACTACAACAGTGTATTTTGGTGGTGAAATTTTCATATGTATGCTTGCTAAATGTGCGTGCATTATTATATAGTTTATTTGCGTAGACATATATATTACATATTTCGTATCACATTATTATATGTCTTTTTTGTGTGTATATTAAATCGATTTCCTCTCTCTATTTATATTAAATGTTGCAAAATAGTGTACAAATCGCTTATGCGTTTTATATTAGTTATTTTATAAACTAGTCGGGTGTGCCAATCCCAAAACTTTCTTCTATCTTAGTCATGTTAATACTTCAAAATTCGCTATCACATCGCCAATAAAATCAATATTTTTCGTCATTCTGTTGTACGTCAGAAGCTTGTCAATCGTCGGGTTACAGGGATGCGAACAATCGACGTATACTAAACTACGAAAAAACCTTCTGGCCTGAACCGACAGGAACAGATAGCCTCCCTACTCCTTGGTTTTACGATTTTAGCTAATTTTACTGAAAACACGAAGGTAAAAAGCGTGGAACCTAAATAAAAAAGATTCAATCCCAGTTCTCGTCAACATTGAATTTGAATGAGAATATAGCCAAATTAGTCCTCTACAGCCAAGTTGGCTTCATTTATGGCAACTTACTTTGGTCGCCAAATTTGGCGATATTCAGCAAACTGTCGCCAAGTTTGGCGAGAATTTGACGTTGGCGAATATAAATATATAGTGGATAAGCGTATAATAGGATTAATAGTTACAACAATGAAAGAAAATTTGCCGAAACCATGTTAACTAAAACTCATAAATTAAACCCGTTTATGGATGAATTCTGCTGTCTTGTTTGAAAATGTCAGCCACCCTAAAATTTCAAACCGCTCTATCTCAGCCATTTTTTAAGATAGAAGCAAAACAAAAATTGCTCCGGATTCTCCGGATCAAGGCCGAACATTTAAAGAAAAAAATTTTAGGATTTCTATTTTTTTTTAATTTGCACATCGTTTTGAATTTTAAATCTTTAAATGGCTATCACAGCGCCCCCTTTCGTCGAAATATCCCCAAATTGTAATAGAACCTGCTTGCCATTGCCAAAACGGAGAAAAAAATGTGGTTCAATTTGAAGCATAACTTCATACACATTTTGATGATACAATAGTTAAAATGGAACAAAAATATCGATCACAGTGCCCCCTTTCGTCGAAATATTCCCAAATTCTAATAGAACCTGCTTGCCATAGCCAAAAACATAGAAAAAAAATTTGGTTCAATTTGAAGCATAACATCATACACTTTTAGATGGTACAATAGTGAAAATGGAACAAAAATATCGATCACAGCGCCCCCTTTCGTCGAATTATCCCCAAATTCTAATAGAACCTGCTTGCCATAGCCAAAAACATAGAAATTTTTTTTTGTTCAATTTGAAGCATAACATCATACACTTTTAGATGGTACAATAGTGAAAATGGAACAAAAATATCGATCACAGCGCCCCCTTTCGTCGAAATATCCCCAAATTCTGATAGAACCTGCTTGCCATAGCCAAAAATATAGAAAAAAAATTGGTTCAATTTGAAGCATAACATCATACACTTTTAGATGGTACAATGAAGACACACAGACGGACAGACGGACAGACGGACGGACGGACAGACGGACAGACGGACAGACAGACATTTTGTAAAAACATGTTTTTCGGAATCTCTGACCTTTAAAACGTGTAAATCCGTCGAAAACCGGAAGTCGAAAAAAATTTCGATTACAATACTTTCTTCTATTATAGATAGAAGAAAGTAAAAATAACAATCTGGTGAGATTTAAAAATGTAAATAAAGTTTGCCAGAAATTGCTTTTAAAAATTTTGCTTTTCTCGCCAGATTCAACTTTGGCATTTTCTCTATCCCGTCAACAACAAAGAAGTAGTCATTTTTATCTCATAAGGAATTCTTTTATTCAATTTTTAAACATACTAGGGGACACAACTTTGGCTACTCCGGTTACAGAATATAACCCGAGTAGCCAAAGGTAGCATAGTGTACAGAACATAGGTGAAAATATTTTTTATTTAAGGACTAATATTATTTTTATATTTAATACTACAAAAAAAAGACTTTTCAAAAGTTAAAAAAATGAAAGTTATGGCTAAAAAATTGTGTGATATAAAATTTTATGGTACTTATTTAACATTTTCCATTAAATAAGTATCCATATGCAAGTCAAGTGCCTACGTATATGTTTATAGAAATCCTTTTCTCCTGTACTAAATACATCCTAACGAGTTTCTGAAAATTCAATTTTTTTCAAATTATGCATGATGGGCTTGGCGGCCATCTTTCTATATTTTACACAAATTTCTAAGCACCAGAATACGTAGTTAAAATACCAAGTTCGAAAGTGTAACTTTGGTAAACATTTTAAGCTTTTACTTCACGGACTTGTATGCTTTGAAATTTGTTTCTTAAGATAATGGTGACTTATCTTAAGGATTCATCTTATGATTTATTTCTTAGAGTAATTAATTATTTACACAAAATATCGATCTTTCATAATTTATCTGTCCGTAGTTAAAATCCGAAGTAAGCAAATATATTACGCTTTTCCTTTACAAACTTGGGTGCTTAGAAATTTGTGTAAACTATGGAAAGATGGCCGCCAAGCCCATTATGCACAATTTAAAATTATAATAATAAAAATAGGATTTCTATCAACATATCATATAGTATAGACAATTGACTTACAGATAGAAACTTATTTAATGGGAAATGTTAAATAAGTACCATGATATAAGCTTGGAAATTTGATATCACACCATTTTACAGACACAACTTACATTTTTTTTTCTTTTTGTAGATATCATTTCTTTTAAAAAAACAAAAACAGATTACATATAATTTAAATAATCTAATCATTCAAATTATAATGAGCTATCATAGAACTTTTGTAAGCAGGGAGCAAACACGATTGTATACATTTTGTTTACATATCATTCATTTATTAGAGTAATTAATAATTTAAAATCAATAAAAATAAACTTGTTTTCTCAAAATAATGGTCTTTCTCAATTTATATGTTACATAATTTTTATCACTCTAAGCGGTTTGCCCGTATTTTTCCATTTCTCAAAAACAACTTAAATCGGCTGTAGACAAAAATATTTTCAACAAAATTATATTTTAAGATGTAGTATATAAGATAAAGGAACATGAAGTGTATTTTAGAAACAAATTGTGAAAGAAATTTTAAATTAACATTAGTTTAACGATAATTTTTATGAAAATGCAAGAAAGCCCTTAGGTGCTCAGAGGGTTTATGAAGGATGAAAATTTAGTAAAAAATTAATAGAGTCGAAATAAAATATATAGTTGGTCTGTTAGTCGTTTGTTCGTAACTTTTGTTTTCAGACAATTTTGTATAATTGCTTTGCCTTTGCAAATGTATACGGCTAATCGTCTAGAGCAGAGGTTCCCAAAGTGTGCTCCGCGGAGCCCTTGGGCTCCGCCTATACTTTTCAGGGGCTCCGCGGCGTTCCAGGAAAATAAACAAAACAGGAAAGAAATTATCATATTGCAAGAAAAAAATTCCGAAAGTATGTAGGAATTTGTGTGCGTGTGTGTGTATCAAAAATAAATACATCTATCATCGGGTTAAAAAATACTATAATATACTTTTTTAAATAACAGGTGAACAGTTTAGCTTTTTAATGGGGTTCCATGTTTTCGAGAAACAACCCCCTGGAGATAATTAATTGTATATCAAAACATGAGGGAGCCATAAAAAAGTATAAATATATTAAAGTATTGATAAAGTAAAAGAAAAATGTTATAAAAACAGTATATAAATTTGCATTATATGTGTATTCATTTTCTATATAATATTTGTGGTTTGATCTACTTTATTTTATGTTTCTGCATTATAATGTGTTTTAAAAATCCGAATCAAAATAAGCTATAAGAAATAGTATTCTGAATCGAATGCTTAACGTGAATCGAAAGAGCAAACGCGCGCTAGTGCTGTTATCTCTGCTAGCCGAAAAAAAGGGCGAACGGTTTTGTTCTTTAGAGCTCCGCCTATTCATATGTTTAAACTTTCTTTTTTACTTAGTAACCATGTTCTAACTTCCTAATGAGGTAAGTGATAGATTCATTTGAGTATTTCTTTCCAGCTGCTCAAAATAAGATGCTTGACGATTTTAAATGGGCACTAAATCCATTCAGTGTGAAAAAAAACAAAAAAACCCGCACAGCTTAAGTTCTGAGGAATACGATACTCTCATTGATTTAACATCTCAAAGCAATATAAAAATCTCTTTTCAAAACCAACTTATCACAGAAATTTGGTGTCATTTGACAGATGAATACAAAATATTGTCAGACAGAGCAAAATTAATTTTACTGCCATTCTCAACGAACTATCTGTGTGAAGTCACCGCTTACATAAGTGTGAAAACAAAGTACAGAAGCCGGTTGAATGCAGAGCCAGACATTCGTTTACAATTGTCAAAAATTGCACCAGATATAAAAAAAAAAGTGCAAAACAATTCAACCACATTTTTCACACGAAACTTTTATACGTTATTGCTCGTCACACTTTGTGCAGAATTAAAAAAATTCTATCGGCATTTAATATTTGTATATATTGTATATTGTATTATTTGTATTTTTGGAATTGTAATTTCCTTAAACTGTTTATTTTATTTTTATTAAATTTTAGTTATTTAAATCTTCTATCCTGTTCTTCATAATTGTATTAGTTTTTAAAACAATGTTTGTCGCTTAAAACGTCTTTTTCATAAGATCTTGTATCATTTAATGTCCCTTACTAGATTCATTTCACATTTGTGTATATTGTGTATATATATTTCTTTTTCTTTTTATAACGTTGATTTCTTTAATCTGTTTATGTTATTTGTATGTTTAAATTTTCTATACTGTTTTTCATAGTAAAACAATGTTTGTCGATTAAAACGCCTCTTTATTGTAACATCTTGAATCATTTAATAAACCCCACATTAGATTCATTTAATATTTGTATATGTGGTGTATATAGTTTTCTTTTTCTTTTTGTAACTTTAATTCCTTTAATCTGTTTATTTTATTTTTATTAATTCTTAATCATTTAAATTTTCTATGCTGTTTTACATAATTGTACTTAATTTTTAAAGCAATGTATGTTGCTGAAAACACATTTTTTAACATCTTGTATCCCTTAACAACCCCTCTTTAAAATTTTATTTTAATTGGTCCCAGCATTGGCTAGGATTCTTATGATATGATGCCACATTTGCCTATCAGAAATAAGGCTGTAGTAAATTAAAAAAATATATTGGTTCTTTACATTTGTCATCACACTAACAATCTAAACTTTTGCTCAGCTTCACCCCTTGCTTAAACTTTTCGTCAATGAGTACCCGCTCTGATGTAAATTTAACCCCACCCATATATCTCGTTTTGTTAGTAAAGTTTTTCTACTAGTTGCAGTTCTTTTAACATGTGTAGTTTTTAACCGTATATCTATTTTGAGGCAAAAACAATGGTGAAAGAAAGTTTCTTTCAAAACTATAATAAAAAGCTGAATACTTCAAATAAAACATCCAAAAAAAGTGAACGATGCTGCACATAACAATACAAGTTATAGATTTTGCCCCGCTCACTTAAACATTAAAACTATGATCTGCTTCTAAATGTATTTTTAAAAAATGGTTCAAAAAAAGAAGCTCTGAGGCGATTCGTTTTTGTTGCATGTTTAGAAGTACTAGAAACGTAAAGAAGAATGAAAAAAGAATCCGTAATCACATGATTCTATTACGGGTTGGCGGGACTAGCGAATACGTGTTATATAATTATTCATGGGCGACTTGGCCTACGTATTTTCTTTCTTTTCGCAAGTAGCCTATTGGGATTATACAGAAGTCTCTCTTTGTAAACGAAAACTGTACAACTTACCTTTTTTTCTGTGTGTGTCTGGTTTTCGCCATAAATAATAATAGTTTCACGTAAGCCCCAATGCAATTCATGACCACTGAATATTAGGCCTGACCGCTGACACAAAAATTGATGCAGCCGCAGACGGAAAATTTTCAGCGTGTGTACGGTCCCTTGAAATTCGGTACCAATAATTTCTAAAAGTTTTCTCCGCTTTATTTCTGTGAGATTCAATATGTCAAAGAACACTTTTAGAAAATACTGGGGTGTAAAACTAGGGGACCGTACAAAGGTTTTACAAAATCAGCCCACGAGCGCCGGCATTTTTGTGTCAGCGCTCAAGCTTAGTATTCAGGGGGCGGTGGCATGACCCAGACAGGCTTACCATTTTGATCTTTAATTCCGTGTTCATACAGGAAATCTTGAAAGAATGGATGTCATTAACCCCTTAACAGTATTGCTCGAACGTCGCTCGGGTAAGAAGCGTTTGTTTTCTTCGTTACTTAAAGCTTTCAAGAACCAAAAATTTTTAATTATAATTTTTGTTGTATTTGGCGGACATATCTTGATTATACAAAGCAGATATTTTAATACAAAAAAAGTGATTTTTAGTCCTTATTTTTAATTTATTGTGTCCAATAATAGTAGTATTAAATAAAACTGTTAAGGGGTTAAATAATAGAAAATTTGATTTTCAAAATTTCTAGTAAGAGTTCATAATTTCTGTATCAAGAATAGGGCCAAACTGAGAACCATGGCCCCATGTTGGAAACTACTAGTTCGGACTCTTATCCAGCAGATCTTCCTCTGCTCCATAGGCATAAAAAACATTAATTTGTAAACCATACAGTACCGTGGGTTTAAGGGGCTCCGCCTTAGAAATTCTTCCCAAAAAGGGCTCCGCGAGCCCAAAAGTTTGGGAACCACTGGTCTAGAGAATAGAAGATCAGTTTAAAGGTATGTAGATCTACCAATTTTCTACATAGTGGGTTAGCCTAAACAACAAAGAAAGAAAAATGTAAATAGAAAAAAAAGTCTAATTTTACTCAACTCTATTTAACCATACCTATTTAATAGTTTATCAATAAATCCTATATATATATATTATAATTGAATTATTTTTTTTCGGTTAAAAATTGCTTGATACCTGGAGTCTCAGCGTTCGTCAAATTTGTTTTACGTCCATTTTTTTATACATATAATATATAATTTATATAATTTATATAAATATATAATATATAATTTATAACTTAAAAGTTTTATTAGTTATTTTTTAAATGATATTTAGTATTTATGAATTAGAATTTTTTATTTATGTAATTTACTATATATTAATAGGTGAACCTCTATTTAACGAATTTTCCATATAACGAACTTTTTTAATGCATTTAGCGGCTTCGTTAAATATATTAAACCGAAGCCGTGAAAAGTATTTTGCGGCTGACTGTATTTTGATAAAGTGTTATTCTTAATTACATGAAGTCATGAACAACAGTCGCTTTGAATAAAAAATTAACATGTTCAACAACTAAACAGCTTTAATACAAATCTATTTCTTTCAGTATCGCATAAGTCTATTGTCTTAGTACCTTTCATTTTTAAAATATTCGTATCATACAGTAGTTGCAATATCATATCTTTTTTTTTTAAATTCTCTGCAAGCGAGGCACAACGTCTTTCGATTCCTACGGTTGAATGGAAATTCAAGAATTTTCTGGAATTCCTTTCCTCAGAAATAATGCTTTTTCGATAGATTTGCAAGAAATTACAAGCTGACAGACAATAATTTCCGGTTAATAACGAAAGTGTCACGACATCATCTACTATTGATGGAAGAACAGAGAAGATTAAAATAAGGTTACGTATTAGAATTTCGTCTTGTTTATAAGATATATCATATTAGCATGCAAAAGAAAATAATAATAATACTAGTAATATTTTTTATGATTTTTGTATTTTGAGTTTCTAGTGCACTTTTTTTAGAGTAAACGAAACCAAACAACAACAAAAAATGTATGTATTAAAAAATATCACTGAAAGTGCTATTTTTAAAGAACAGTGAAAGTTTTGTAATTAGTCACTGAAAGTGCTATAATTAGTAACTTCCAACAAAGGAGGTTTCATATGTAATTATTTACCTTTTTATCACATGCTTTTGGTAAATATTGTCAGTTTTAATCCCCTCTTTGATTATTATTTTTTTATACAACTATAATTACTTCAAGACCAATTATTATTGTGATTTATATTTTTTTCTCAGAATTTTAGAGCAAACAAGTGTTATTGTACATTTTTCTTAGATGTAACTAATTATTATATGTTTATTTACTTTTCTCTACGCTATTGGTATTAGTTTTCAATTGCTAAATGGATAAATATCGGTTTTAATTAAATTTAACGCTTTTACTGTTGTACCCTTAATACTTGTCAAGTTATTTCTGGTAAACAATTCGTTTGTATATTTGTTTGTGTATGTATACGCATAACGTTTGAACGGATACTCCAATTTCCATATACATTTTCTTTTTTCTTCTTTTCTTTTTTCCCCCCGAAACAGCTCGTTCTTCTAGTGGTCCATTTTCATTTTTATTCTACCGTTTCATGTTTTTCTGTCTATCTATTATCTTATTTATTTTTTGAAACGCTTTAACTTTCTTAAAAACATTAATTTTGAATATGGTATTGAGATATACATTGATAGTTTATGTTTTTTAAAATAGCTGGTAAATCGTGTACACTTTTTAGCAGGAAGACGTCAAAAATATTTATATATCACGGTCTATCATCGTGCGAGACAAAATAAGTGATATTAGCTACAATGATATTTAAAAAGAATATGGTTAACAATAAATGATTACCAATAAAGCACGAAGGCAAGAAACAATACCTTGAATCCGGTTTCTTTTATTTCTTAAAAATTACTTGTTCAAATATATAAAAAACATGCATTCATCCATTTCGAATGAGTACTTACAACTCTGAAAAACTAAATATATTTGATACATAGTGTCTATTTATTTTAAATATCAAAGAAATCTAATATCTAATTAAATATATTTCTAAAAGTACGCTGTTAAAAAGACATTCATCCATTTCGACTGAGTACTTACAACTCTGAAAAACTAAATATATTTGATACATAGTGTCTATTTATTTTAAATATCAAAGAAATCTAATATCTAATTAAATATCTTTCTAAAAGTACGCTGTTAAAAAGAGAAAATGTCTCTTAATCGAATAAAATATAGCAAGGGACCAGCAAAGGAAAATATACAGTAACTTCTTCCGAGATACCCATGATTCCGAAAAGCGTTATTTATCTTTAAAAACCTCAGAAACTACAATATTTTCGAGATTTAAGCTTTTATAAAAAGAAAATAAATTCTTTTGCTGCAACTAATTTTCAGAAACGTTTCCGAATAACTTTTATAATGTATTAATCACTTTTCTCAAATTCAAATAAAGGTTTTTCGGATTATAGGGTAAATGTACCAATAGTCGGCCACCCCCCAATAGTCGGCCACATTGAGATAAAATGCTTTACGCATAGCTTATTTTTGGTTCTAAATGAAATATTACAATTTGGTTATATGCAGCCATCTTTCATAAGTCACAAACCATTACCAAAGAATTGTGGGGATTTTTATTGAATATGTAATCAACCATTTTTTTTCAATATAGAGGTCAAATCACTATTTTCCCTATTTTTTTGTTAACTGTCGGCAATATTTTTAAAAGGCAAGTATTAATTTAATTATTATTTTTTTCTAAAATTATAAGGCTAGAGTATTAGCAGGGTAAATAATCTAATGTTTTTGAGTATAAAAAGTAAATAAATTTGTTGCTTTTAATTAATTTTAATGTGGCCGACCATTGGGTATTAATTTTGCTTACATGTCCAATAGTCGGCCACCAGGAGCTGAATACTGAATACATAACTCATTATACTTTTTTGAGATTATTTTTAATTGTTTGGTAGATATAACTTTATCTCTACATCTATAATAATATTATATATAAAAAAATCTTTTTTTACGTGCTTGTTTGTTTGTAGGGGAAACTACTGGAACTACCGAAATAATTTCAAAAGTAAAGGTGGCAGTCTCTGCTCCGACATAGACTATATTTTACGTCAGAGCCACTTTTCACAAGTAGATGGATGAACAAAAAACATTCCAAACTTGCCCTTTTTGTGATATTGAAAGAGCTAATGACTTGAAATTTGGCACGGTTGTTGTTTTCTAAAAAATTCGAAATTTAAAAGTGTGAAATGAGTGGAAAAAGTTATAAATTACAATTTATGTAGAATTGTTAGGAATACAAACTTTAAATTTAACATGTCTGTTACTTTTAAGACGTAAATTCTGGATCAAGGCACTTAAAAAAGGGGGGGATTTTAGAAAAAGAAAAAAACTGTGAACATTCTAAAAACATTCTAAATTACGATTTATATGGAATTACTAGGGATAGAAATTTAAAATTTGCCAATATTGTCATTTTTAATATGTAAACGCTGGTACAAAAAAAAAAAAAAAAAAAAAAAAAAAACGAAATTTCAAAGGGTATAGGACCAAACAAACATTCTAAAGTTTAAAAATCTGTGATAGTTTTGGTGGTGGAAACTTAAAATTTGGCATGGTGGTTAATTTTAAGACATAAGCGACCGGCTAAGAAAAGTTTCTAAAAATTTGGAAATTTAGAATGCTGAAATGAGAGGAAAATGTTCTGAATTAGGTTTTTTTTTTATAAATTTTAGAATAGAAACTTGAAATTAGACATGGATAACCTTTTCCATACGTAAGTGGTCTGATCGTACTCGAACAGTTTCTAAAAAATTCGAAAAAAAGGAACTAAAAATTTTCTAAAATTGCAATTTCTGTGATACTGTTGGGTTTAAAACTTCAAATTTTGCATGGGGGTTTCTTTTAAGATGTAAACTCTTCCAAAGAAGGGTTTCTATAAAATACGAAATTCAAAAAATTGAAATTATCAGTAATTGTTGTTTATCACTCTAAATTATGATTTATTTAGAATTAATAAGGATAGAAAACTGATATTCGATATCGGAGTTACTTTTAAGTCGCAAATGCTCGTACACAGGAGCTTTTTCTTAAACTAGATTAGATGCGGCAGTTGGTACCCCCATTATTTGCTTTTCAATTCTGTTGAAAAGTGTTAAAACAACTAGATTGGAATGCGGCAGTTGGGACCACCCCTCCCTAACCTTTTCCACTGCGGGATTCAAAATGAACTCGTATACTAATAAACTACATACTAAATATATTTCATATTCAAAATGTATAAAAGTGTTAAAACAACTAGGTTGGAATGCCGTGATGCGGCAATTGGGACCGCCCCTTCGCTGATGCACGAATGTATGCCTATTTGCTTTTCAAGTATGTTGAAAAGTGTTAAATGCAACTCGATTAGATGCGGCATTTGGTACCCCCATTATTTGCTTTTCAATTCTGTTGAACAGTGTTAAAACAACTAGATTGGAATGCGGCAGTTGGGACCGCCCCTCCCTACGCTTTTCCACTGCGCGATTCAAAATGAACTCGTATACTAATAAACTACATACTAAATATATTTCATGTTCAAAACGCATAAAAGTGTTAAAACAACTAGGTCGGAATGCCGTGATGCGGCAATTGGGACCGCCCCTTTGCTGATGCACGAATGTATGCATATTTGCTTTTCAACTATGTTGAAAAGTGTTAAAAGCAACTCGATTAGATGCGGCAGCTGGTACATCCATTATTTTCTTTTCAATTCTGTTGAACAGTGTTAAAACAACTAAATTGGAATGCGGCAGTTGGGACCGCCCCTCCCTACTATTTTCCACTGCGGGATTCAAAATGAACTCGTATACTAATAAACTACATACTAAATATATTTCATCTTCAAAATGCATAAAAGTGTTAAAACAACTAGGTCGGAATGCCGTGATGCGGCAGTTGGGACCGCCCCTTCGCTGATGCACGAATGTATGCATATTTGCTTTTCAACTATGTTGAAAAATGTTAAAAGCAACTGGATTAGATGCGGCAGTTGATACCCCCATTATTTGCTTTTTAATTCTGTTGAAAAGTGTTAAAACAACTAGATTGGAATGCGGCAGTTGGGACCGCCCCTCCCTTCGCTTTTCCACTGCGGGATTCAAAATTCGATTCAATAATTCGATTCAAAACCCACTTTAATCTAACTTCAATTTGAGCACGACCAGAAGGGGTACCAGCGTTTAATTATTTATTTATTTATTTATTTATTTATTTATTTATTTATTTATTTATTTTGCAGTCGACTGTAGCATACAAAATTTAGTCAAAATCGCTTAAACCGTTTTTAAATGCAATTTGTTTGAAACATATTGACCCCTAAATGACCCACTAATCGAATTTTCTCGAACATGTGACCCAACCAAATGGTCTTCTTGTATCCCAAAAAGGTAGGACACAAAACTTAGTCAAAATCGTTAAAGACATTTATTAGATAAGATAAAATTACCTTGGACCTTAACATGTGACCCTTAACGTGTAACCCAGCCCAATAGTCTTTTCGTACACCAAATCGGTAGGATACAAAATTTAGTCAAAATCGTTTTAGTCGTTTTAAGATAAAATAGTTTGACCCGTAGTGACCCTAAAATGACCCACTAATCGAATTTTCTCAAACATGTGTCCCAGCCCAATGGTCTTTTCGTACCCCAAAACGGTAGGATACAAAATTTAGTCGAAATCGTTAGAGCCGTTTTTTAGATAAAATTTATTTGACCCACACTGACACACTAATGAAATTTTCTCGAACATGCAACCCAGTGCAGTGGTCTTATTGTATCCCAAAAATGTAGGATAGAAAACTTAGTCAAAATCGTTAAAACCATTTAGCAGATAAAATAAAATTAGCTTTACCCGCAGTGACCCTAAATGACCCACTAATTTAATTTTCTCGAACATGTGAGATAGCTCAATCATCTTCTTATAACCGAAAATGGTAGAATGCAAAATTTAGTCAAATTTGTTAGAGTCGTTTTTCAGGTAAAACAAAATTCTGAAGTGGCCGACTATTGGTGCAGTGATGGCCGAACATTAGAGTTAAAGTGGACGACTATTGGAGAACTTGCCCTTTTTGAACTTAACTTTGTCTAAAAAAAAACTATTACCGTGTTTTTTAAAAATAATTGCTGAAACATAATAAGAAACGTATGTCACACATATATCACTGTTAAAAATGTTGTGCCGTTTTTTAAAAATTCTACGTTAAGATTTATATACAGAAAAAAACAGTTAAGTGGCCGACTATTGGTACATTTACCCTATCAATATCATTAAACATTGTCATGTAAAACAAACATAGGCAAACATGATAAATTAGCAACATTTATTTTGTTACTCTTGCATGTATAAATTCGATTACGCAGCTAAAAATGTTTAATTGAGAATGGATAGCATCGTAAAAATCTACATTTTGGGTTGAGAAAACTGATAAATACACGATAAAAACTACTCGGAAATGTTTCCAACAATTAGTTGCTGCATAAAAACTTTGTTTTTATAAATGCTTCTTTAAACTTTGAAAATATATTGATTTCTAAGGTTTCTAATCATAAAGAAATGCTTTTCAGAATCGTGGTTTTCTCGAAATAGGTTATTGTACGTTTTCGTTCGTGATTATGTTATATTTTCGTAGATTAAGAAACAGTTTTCCTTTTTTCCAGCGTATCCTTACGTGTGCTTACAGTAAAATATTAAAGTATTATTATTTTAAAACTTTTTCTTTGTAATCGAGGCACAACATTTTCCAATTGATACAGATCGATTCAAGTATTTCCTGAAGCTTCGTTCTCTAGAAATAATGATTTTCTGGTACGTATTGCAAGAAATTACTGGCTGACGGATAATTTCCAGTTAATAAAGCAGGCTCACGATATCATCTATTACTGATGAAAGAACAGACTTGAGATAAGCTGCATATTCGTGTATTTCCTCTTATCGCAAACGCCGGATTTAGTTCATTTTTGAATGAAATATTATCAATGGAGCATGAAGAATGAAGCATATATTATAATATATTAATATATTTATTTTTGGTGAGTTTATTTTTGATGTTAAACTAAGAGAAGCATCCAGGACATTATATATTTGATGTTTTGTTAAATTTATTGATATTTAAAGCAATATACATTTTATAATTGAATAGGTGATTGTTGAAATGAATTAAGTACTGGTTCTGAAATTTCCCAAGTCATAGACATAGTGCTTTTCAACACTCAACTTTTAAATTCATCCATCCCAAACATATTTCCCAGACTGAGTTTCTATCTTCACGAAACGGTCAATAAACATAAAAAAAAAACATTGAAACAATCTTAAAGCGAGAAATGTCAAAATATGCGCTTCGTTGATATCAACAATCACTCATTCAATTTTTAATTAAGAGTATATTAATTTTGTTTCTTTTCTTTTCAAATATTTTCACTTGTTTTTATGTTACTGTGTTTTAAATACCCTTACAACACACTGACATCCTATTGACATCCAAGGGATATTATATTCAGGCTAACCAATATCGCCTCTTTCAACCATTCAAAGGTAGTACCCGAGCTCCTTTCTTCACGGAGCGATCAATAAACATAAAAAAAAGCACTGAAACCATCTTAAAACGAGAAATGTCAAATTATGAACTTAGTTCTTATCAACAATCTCTCATTCAATTTTTAATTAAGAAAATATAAATTTTGTTTCTTCTATTTTCAAATATTTTCACTTGTTTTCATATTAATGTGTTTTAAACCTAGACTACACGCTTAAGTCTAAGAGACACCCACAGGATATCATATTCACGATAACCAATATCCTCTGCATGTCAAAATGTCACACCTATAGACGCCCTTTCGATGATTTTGATATCTAGTTGATAGTTCTCATGAGATATGACAACTACAGGATTTGTAGGACCATTGTAAGACATCCGGAGAACAATGGTGGTTGTATGGGAAAAACCAAATATACAAGATATCCAGAGGAATTCTATGTTCGAAGGGCAATATAACACAATTTTTGTATGAGAAACTGGGGTCTCAATCTTTTTTATTCTGTCAAACATACAAAGCATTTTACTGTATAGGGAACAAAATGTGCAGTAATTTTTATATTTGTTGGAAAATTGTATCGCAATTTATTCATTTATTCTGGTTTTAAAAATAATTTTCAAGCATGATTTATTTTTTTTTCAAAATCTGTCTTTATTGCTTGCAGACGATTACAAAATATTAATCTGTTTGCACTTGAAACACTATAAATAGTTCAGCATTTGTTTTCGTCCAATATATCATAATGAAACTAAAGCTTCCTCAAGCAATAAATAAAATAATATAAAAAAACACAAATTTAACATACATGTAATCAAACAATGCGCTTAAACCTCTGAAATTATCAGAATCATAAACGCTGCTGTAGATAACGAAATCTTTGGCGATTTCTTAGACTATTAACTCCTGGCAAGAGGCTAATACGGAATTATCGTTTTTAATAAATTTCAAAATTTTATTAGAATACATTTATTGTTATTTTTCATTAAAAAATTTTTTTAGTGTTCTTAGAGGGTAATCTAAATGTATATACTAAATGTAAAAAAAATATTAGTGTTTCCAATTGAAAAAATTGTTTTTACCTGTATTCTGTAATCATAGAAGCCCGACTCGGATCCCCTAATATTTTTAAGACGGTGGTAGACTTTCAGATTGCGGATAATATGTCCCCAAAATGGTTTTTAGTAAATTCATCTAAAATTTATCAAATTTGAACTTTAAAAAATGTTTATCGGGTTTGCTTTAGCCCAATTTGGTTTAAATGGCAAAATTTCGGATGTTTTATGAAATAAAAATAATGTAAAATAAAACAAAAGCGCTATTTTGTCAAAACGAATTTTCGGGTAGTTTCAGTAATGTTAAAATGTTTCGGGTGTCTTAATTTTTGTTGGATCTTAATAAGACTTCGTGAAAAAGTTCTTCTTTATGTTCTTAGCAATAATTTTTATATATAGTATTTAAAATTTTAAAATTTTCCCAAATTTGAAATAATTTCGATGAAATGTTGCTGAAAATCACTTATATGTATGAAAAAATACTTCCCCCCCCCTCTACCAGTATGATTGTAATTAAAATAATTGCCAAAATTTATTATAACTATATAACGCTAAGCTTACGAGAACAAGTTAGTCTGAGGCCAAATGTGATGAGCCTGAAACATTTTGAAATTTAATAATTAATGAATTATTTTTTATTAATATATTAATTAAATATATTTTGTATCTTATTTCTAATTTCGTATTTTCCACTTATAAACAGCATTATATTAATATGCTCAGTTTCAAAAGAATCGACTTAAAAAAGATGTCTACTGTCGCCTTAACTGACTGAGTGAATGAATTGCATTTCTATTTTGTTTTTCAAACTTTGTTTTTTCAGTGTGCTCTATCAACTCACAATCTTTCTACGTAGTGTTCGGAGAGTGTATTAGATAAAAATTTTGCTGTATATTATATAAAACGTAATAACTATGAATTTATTTAAAAGCATTAGCTTTTTAAAAAAAAGTCTCATTTCTTAAAAAGCGTGAAAAGTTCAATTTTGAGTGATTTTATTTAGTTTATGAGTTTTTAAACTTTCATGAATTCAATGGGCATGCTCGGTGTAACGCACGTTAAATTTCGATCTTTTGTGTAAGGTTTTTGTTGGGAAAATGATTGTTTTTAGACGAAAATTACCATTAGATTAGACAAAGTTTAAAAAACAAATTCCATAAAATATAATTAATCTGATCGTAAGAAGCTCAAAACAAAACAAAAGAAAAAATGATTCATAGCCTCTCTTTTAAAACAACAAATGATTTATAGCATCCGTTTCGACTGGTTGGCATTGTTGCCCGGCAACGGTATTTCTGAATTAAACAAACAAGAGTTTAAAAAGCTTAAACTGAATGTAGAAATATTCCAAACCATTTTTTTTTTTTACAAAAAATTACGCATTTTTAAATTTAAAGGGAAATTTTGGAAAAAAGGCAAAAGATTTCGTCGGTAGCAATATTTGTAAACATAAAATAGGAAACATTACGACATTTTATATTATCGTTTGGTGACAGTAAAAATAGAGGAGCTTCATCGCATACCAAGATTTCTGTATTGTAAAATGCTACCACCAAGTGGCAGTATGATAAACTACTTAAAAACATTTCCAGAATTCACCAAACCCCCCCCCCTCCCAAAAACGCGCAGTTCGCCGGTTGGAATCAGGGCGCTTCGATTGAATAAATGTTGGTTTTTCGTGTCTAGTAAGTTTCAGGAGATAATTTTCCCATATATTTTATTCATTATTCGAAGTAATATTTTTAACCGAACTACTAACAGTTTATGATGTAATACTCTTTTTTAGCTGCTCGCGATTCACACCAATTACCATAGAGTATTTTTTGTCCAAACCTGCAGTATCGGGTTATATGGAATTACCATATCTCATAACATTCCATGATTATAGTGGCGCAAAGACAAATCCTTATATTTGTGATTTGTGCAAATATGAAGCATGAACTGTAGTATATTGGCTGACTACCTAGACACTATATTTTGGTTATGCTCTCTTGAAATCATTAAATCGGTTTATTTTGTCAAATTTTGTTCGGTTTCTTCATTTTTAAACCCCTATTTCATATTTCCCAACTATGACACAATAACCTCAAAATACGTTTATTATTATTACTGTTGTTTGTTTGCAAGTGATGATATTTGGTAAAATAATTTTTGTCTTATGAAAACGATTCGCAGATAGTGGAAGTTTGTAATTGTATTTGGTTTTCGGGTTTTAAACAATATCGGGATGTTGTATTGCCCCAAATGTAAACAGTATTCCATAATACCCGAAGTTCCTCTACATGTCTAGTAGTTTCACTCCGCATTTGAAATCGTCAGGTTTATTACTAACTTTCCCACAATGCCTACAAAATCAAAAAACGCAATTTTTGAAAAAAATTCTATTAAAATTTTGGAATAGGTATTTAAGTTCTGGCAGACGATGCAAACAAAATACAGTAAAAGGGAGGTGTTTTATAATCGAGGGTTGAACAATGTGGCATTGGAAACGTAAAGAAACATGAATTGAAAAACATGTTTTGAAGCATGTTTTGAAGCATTTACAGAGGCATCCTCCCTTAATTGAATTAATTTTAAATGCACAAATATGATTAGAAATTACAAAAATGCACAGATAAAACAATACAGGGTTATTAAGAAATAATCTTCCAACTTCACAGGGCTCTAGAATGCATTATATTGGTCCAAATGCGATACAATTTGAACTACAGATAATTCAACTGGTGCGCTTGACATTTATTAAATAAAATATAGAAGAAAAAAATATGCCGATTGATGGCGCTGTAATACACCTAAAAACATATAATATGCTTTATAAATGTTAAATAATATAAAACAAAGTAGTATAAAAACTGCTCAATATGTCCGTCTTCAGTTTCGACAATGTGCTCTAACCGCAGAACCATATTTTCCACAGCTGACCTGAGTGAGTTTGCCGGAATATCAAGAACATGGCGGCGAATGTTCTGGCACAAATGATGGCCTTTTACGGTAGATATTGTTCTTCAGGAAAGGGGGTCATCCCGCGAACGAGGAGGCCATGCTGTTGGATAATGGCGGTTGATCACCCGTCCATCTGTGAAATGTTGTCTTAGAAATTGCTTTACACAACGATCAATGTGAGGAGGTGCGCCATCCTGTATGAAAATGATGTCCTGAAGGCATTCACACTGTTGAAGTTGTGGGATTGCAAAATCCCTCAGCATATCACGGTACTGTTGTCCTGTGGTGGAACAATTTGGATTACATTTGCACTTATCTCTTCAAAAATACATGGTTCAATGATAAAAGTAGCCGTAAAACTACACCATATTGTCACTTTTTCAGGTTGCAAGGGTTTTTCCAAGATAGCGTGAGAGTTTCCCGATTCCCAAATTCGACAATTGTGGCTGTTAACTTGCCCATTGAGGCAAAAGTGGGCTTCGTAAATCCACAGAATATTCCATGGCCAAGTGACGTTAACCACCATTCAAACAAGAAACTCAAGTACAAAAGTTTTACGAACCTCTCAGTCGCCGTCCTGTAATAGGTGCACAGGCTTGATTTTGTAGGGATAAAAATGCAAACTCCGCCGTAAGATTTTTTGTACAGTGGAATACGGCATATCCAATACACGGGAATCAACTGGCACATACACACTACCATGCGGCGACTGACTGCTGCATTAAACTACCGTGGTAGCCAAATTTTCGACGCTAAAAGACTGGATTTGCTTTCGTCCTCTTCTACCTGGAAGAATGCCAAGTTGCCCAATTGTTTCAAATTTCTTTATCATCTTGCGCAGGGCAGATGGAGTCATTGGGTCTCTTCGTATCTTCTTCATACTGCAGAATTCTTCTGCAGCTGCAACGGAGTTCTGCTGGTTCTGTTAAAACAATTTTATTAGTAGCGCTTTTTCTTACAACGTAGGCATAAAGTGCAGAGAAGTAACTAATGCTCGTTCAGAATCCGCCTTCTTTTTATCCAAAGAATAATGCTAAAAGGCATGCGCGGTAACGCAAATGATGTTTCGCATTTCCAATAAATGCAAATAAATACCATTTGTGGTACAGCGCCATCTACTGGTGAATTTTCATAATATTTTTTTTTTATTTAATAAATGTGAAGCGCATCATTTGAAGTATATGTAGTTCAAATTTTTTCTCATTTAGGCCAACAGAATGCATTCTAGTGACCTCTGAAGTAGGAAACTTATATCTTGCTAACTCTGTACTTCTAGTTACAAACCCATATTGGTTATAATAATTATATTGCGGCTTAATATTGTGCCAATGTTGCATTCGTCGGAAATAATTCTAATGAAATACCAATGTTGGTTAATTATTGGCTTTATATGAAAAATGCTTTTAATGACATTAAAGTATTGCAGACATACTGGCAATGAAATGGCGAAATATTTTGTGCCAATAATGGTTCGATTTTAATTTCTTGTGTACGATCCATAGATGTCGTACACAACAAATTCATAATAAAGATCTTTATTTCATTATAAGAAATAATCCCACTTTTACCTTCTATAATAATTTTATTTAAAAGCAAAATGTCAATAATTGTAGATAATCTTATTTATTCGAAAAAGAATCGATTTTCCATAATATACATTTCGTATTTCACGCTCTGCTCAAATTTTAAAGGATGCAGATAACTCTGCATAAAGCTAGTTTTCTTTCTGCGCATTTCTCAGACTGTGACATTTATTTACAGAGAATAGTGTCAATTTTTGAATGCCAGGTGGTAGGAACGCCAAAATCACTGCTCATTCGAGTGTTAAGGCATTTTATATGAATAACTTTTGAGAAAAGTTTCAGGACAAAAGACTCCTATTCAAATATATTTTAGTGAAATCGCTGTATATATTTTTTTTCTTTGAATGAAGGAAAACAATTTAGTTTAAATATTTAGAAGGTGCAGGTTTTCTTTAAACTTTACAATTTAATTTGATTTTGGAAACGTTATGTTGGCAGAATATAGATTTTCATTTTCTTCTATCTATAATAGAAGAAAGTCTTGTAATAGAATTTTTTTTCGACTTCCAATTTTCGAAGGATTTACGCATTTTAATGTTCAAAGATCCCGAAAAACATTTCTTTACAAAATGTCTGTCTGTCCGTCCTCATTGTATCTTCGAAAAGTGTATAAAGGTATGCATAGAATTGAACAAAACTTCATTTATAGGTTTCTGGCTATGGCCATTAGGTCCCAATTAAATTTGGACATATTCCACCTAAAGGGGGTGCTGTAATAGCGAGTTTTGTGCCATTTTCATTATTGTATCCTCTAAAAGTGTATAAAGGTATTCATAGAATTGAACCAAATATCATTTATAGGTTTTTGACTATGGCCATCAAGCACCGATTGAATTTGGATATATTCCACCTGAAGGGAACGCTGTAATAGCGAGTTTTGTGCCATTTTCATTATTGTATCATGAAAACGTCACCCCATATGGAAACTCTAATTTCTAGACAAACGTACTGACACAAGTTTCACAATGAAAGGAAAACCAAGAATGAAAAAAGAGGGAAAACACATATTATGCTGGAGCCATCAGTGATTTATTAATTTATATCTCTCATAAATAAACTTGACTGTTCCTACTACAACGTCACAACGTCACAACGTCCAGCATATTATGTGTTTTCTTCCCCCTTTTTCATTCTTGGTATTTCCTTCACTTTCCCTACCATGTCTCATTTCTCTCTCAAGTTGTAAGCTCACCAGTTGAATCCTTTGATGTCCCTGATGATGGCTATAAAATTTTAGCCGAAACTGTTGGAATAATTTAATTTTTAATTAAGTTTTAACGTTTTCATTTTCCACTGTTTTAGCAAAGTACAATTATGTACTGTTAATATTTTTAATCTGTAATTAACTTGATTGATTTCTATTTAAAAATCAATAGACATTTAAATAAAAAACACCAATTTGTTTAATTGCTACATCAAGATCAAACGAACCTTTAATTTTATACTGCATGTGTTAAATAAGTTAAAGTATAATTAAATTGATTGAAATTTCAAAAGCGAGTGAAAATTAAAGTTAAATATACAATTCGATTAAAACTTTAAGCTCAGGAAAATGATAGAAGTTTCAAATTAAATCAAAAGTTGAGTTAGTTGAGAAAATATTCAGCTTTTACCTTTATCAAATAAACAACATTGTATACTAATCTTTTTTAACATCTTTTGTGATAAATCTGAACAAGAAATAGGTCATAAATATGTATGGATAGATATAAACAAACAGATGTAGGTATGCAAATTTCTCATCTAAATAATTTTTGTAAAACAGATTTTGTTTTCAAATAATAACGTTGATTTTAATAAGCAAAAATTTATTTTCAATGTTTGGGTACATCCAGTCTGATGATTCGATCATTAATCATATAAGCAGTGACTACTGAAAAAAATCCCCCCCACACACACACACACCCTTAAATTAAAAAAAATACCAATCATACTTTGAGCGTTTAGTTTTTTTTTTTTTGTTTTTTTTTTTTAAATGTATATGTTATATAAAAATCTATTGCCTTTCTCCATTATACATCTAGCAGCATGCAATATTTTGGAGGATTCTTTAAGAGCTACCTATTAAATAAGATTGTTTCTACCGTAATTAATTTAATTGTTTGATTTCTATTTAAAACCCAATAAGCATTGAAATGAAAAACGCGATTTTTTTTTATTGCTACAAAAAGGTCAAACGAACTTTTAATTTTATACTATATGTGCTAAAAGTATAATTACATTTATTGAACGCTCAGCAGCGGGTGAAATTTAAAGTTAAATATAAAATTCGATTAAAACTTTCAGCTCAAAATAATAATAGAAGTTTCAAATTAAATCGAAGTTTGAGACGGTTGTGAAAGTATCCAAATTTTACCTTTATCAAATAAACAATATTCTATGATAATCACTTTTAAATATCCTTCACCTGATAAGCCTGAACATGGAATAGCTCATAAATGTATATGGATTCACATAAACATACAGATGTACGTATGCTGCAAATTTTTCATCTAAATAACTTTTGTGCAACAGAATTTTTTTCAATAATAACATGGATTTTAAGAACTGAAAATTTATTTTAAATGTTTGGGTACATCATGTCTAATGATTCGATCATTAATCACATAAGCAGTGACTACTCTAAGAAGTACGCTTGTAATATATATATATATATATATATATAAAACCTGTTCCGCGCTGAAAGTATTTGAAATATCGATATCTTTAATGCCAATTTTTGCAACTACACCGTTTAAAACAAAACAAATATTCAATAAGTAATTTTTAAGAAATAAAAAAACCTATTTCAATTGTTCCTTAAGAGCCTACGCTAGACACGCGAAGAAACGCTCAAGCTAATATTAAGTCTATGGGAAGGTTCTTGCGTGATTTCTCGCTCGCATTTTAATATTTTTAAATGATTTTTTTTTTTTTTTTTGCATAGGGTAGCTGAGATCGATCTCTAACGTTGTTAGTTTTTACTTTTTTGATTTTGATTACAGTTTTTTTATAATCGGACATTTTCAATTTTGGAGCCAGTTAGAACCGGTTCTGAAAGTGAAAGTACCTTTATCTAAAAAACTGGAACCAAAATCAAAAAAGTAAAAACTAACAATGTTAGAGATCGACCTCAGCTATCCTATGAAAAAAAAATCATTTAAAAATATTAAAATGCGAGCGAGAAATCGTGCAAGATAGACTAACCCCATAGACTAAATAGACTTCCCATAGACTAAACATTAGCTTGCGCGTTTTTTTCGCATGACAGATGTAGGCTCTTAATTTATACTAAGCGTATTATATACCGGGTGCGCCATAAGTTCATTAAAATTTTAAAAATGCATTAAAAAGAAACAAATGATGCTAAAATATTGCGGTTTACAAGAATGGAATTAGAGGGAAGTCGGATTTTTTTAATAACAAAAAAAATTGTGTTAAAAAATTAGCGATAGATGGCGTTGGCATGCATAATATGAAGCAGATACATACAAATCAGGTTGTCAATAAAACACCTCTGAACTGTGGGAGATTGTTCAAGAGTCGTGCGTCCTTATGACTTTCCAACGCTTCTAGTGTTTTGTCGAGTCCATGTGGCGATGTATTGCCGCCGTCATCAAGGCTAAAAAATACACAGTACTAGACACATAACGTTGCTACACAATACTAGACAATTCAACTGCTCTTCAGTGTACTGGAGAGTGTGGGAAGATAATATGCTATGTATCTTCAAATTATTATTGTTCTGATAACACATCAAAGTGGATAATATTTCTCAGATTTTTTTAAAGAATTAACTGAAGCATAAAAATAAGATATTCAATAATTCTTGACTGTTTAAACCAAAACCAAGGAGATATTTTATTGTTATTTTCTCCTCCCCCCCCCCTTTCCTCCCATCTTCTCCATCCACAACATAAACGTAAAAATTATTTTACTAGCAAATTTAATAGCGTTGAATAATGCATTGAATGTTCTAAGTTCAAAAACTCAAAGTTACATATTGTTAAAGTTAGCACTAATAAAAATTAAATTAACTTAATAACATTTCCGTAAATAAAACATACACTTATTTTTCCCACATTAGCAAGGGTGGCAAGAATCTATTTTTCCCAAAACAGTTTTTATCGTTTTTTTCCATGTTTTTGTTTTCACCTTTAGCAAAACTTGCCAATGATGCATATAAATAGAAAACATTAAATTTTAATTTTCGCACCATATGTGAGAAAAAGTGTAAGAAATATCACGTTTGTTGCAACATTTATGAAGGCGCGCTCATTGAAAGCTTAAATTACGTTTTAAGTTTCGTGTGTTCAAAGCTTCATTCAATCTTATTTTTCTTACCTTGAAGGAAAATTTATACTTTAAAAGTTCATTATAATGTCATGCAAAAATGCCAACAAAGATTTGTTTTCCTTTTACTCTCTTGTTCTCCTTTATTTTGATTAACAATATAATTTACTTACTGCTTACTGATTCCCTGTTATCTGAATTCAATTTTTTTGAAAATAATAATTACACAAAAACAGTATATTTATATAGTATATGATTCCATAAAGAAAAAAGTTACTTTAAAATTTAAGAAAATTACTGGACCGGTTTGTACGTTTTGTTGGTTTATAGCACGTGCTGGACAGGGCAACCCCCCGGGGGGGGGACACGACTGTTCACTACTGTTTATGGCAATATTTCGGAATAAAGCCCTTAAGAAGTGTAACTGGTTGATGTAAAATTCAACAATAAACAAAATAAATGTAATGAGAATACTAATTTTAATCATATGAAAGCGTAAGATACAAGAAAATAGTTTAAACTTAGGCATAAATAAAAAATAGAAATTGGCTTTTCTTAGTCGAAACTACAAGAAATCACTATAAGATAACTCTGTTTTTGAGTTGAACTGACCTCGCTCGAAATCTCATGGCTTGAATTTTCTGTTGTTCGAGGCCTTAACACTATAGGGTTTTTGCAGCAAACTCGCTTACGGTGCGAAACTCTGTGTGATTTTCAAAGCCTATTATTAACCGACTTCAAAATAGGAGGATGTTCTCAAATCGACGCCTATGTGTTTTTTTATGTATATCCACAGTCCTCCGAAACTACGCGATCGATTCATGTGACTTTTTTGTAATTGAAAGGGGATGCTCTCGAATTGGTCCCATTTAAGTTTCATCAAAATTGGTTCAGTACTTTTTTAGAAATTCAACAAAAAACAAAAAATAAAATAAATAAACATATTTAAAATATTTTATTTTCAACGATTTTCATCAAGTGACGTAACACTATCTGTTTGGCGAGAAAGTCGCTACCTGGCGATTTTCCTCCCTTCTTATGCTGTTTTTCTTCTAGGACTTTTGTAAAGAAGACCATACAGCAATGTTTTAATCCTTAAAAACATTTATGACATAAATGACCAATAAAAACATAAAATAAAAATTGTAAAGCATTTAAATTCACTCAAGATTTCTGCTATATATTCGCTTCATTAAAAAGAACTATATTTTTACGAGGGATGGATTCGTACGCTAATTCAAGGTGAAACAAAAATCCTTAGCAAACTTTTGAATCTACCCTATATATATAAAATCCTAATGAAACGAATTTGTGAAACGATTTTATGAAACAAATTTATGAAACGATTTTATGAAACGGCTGATTAAACGACTGATTATGTTTCAGGGCAATCTACCCTATATATATAAAATCCTAATGAAACGAATTTGTGAAACGATTTTATGAAACGAATTTATGAAACGATTTTATGAAACGGCTGATTAAACGACTGATTATGTTTCAGGGCAATTTTTAATAAAATATTAAACGCTTGATGGTGAAATTAATACCAATTGTCCATAAAAATCCGCGGATGTCAAAACTGGTAATAGAATTTTGAAATTGGAATTAGTTTTCGAGATATTAATTTTTTTCGAATTTTAATGACATTTCTGTAATGATGGCAACTAATTACTCAGTTTTTTTGTGACAAAAAAGGGAAAAAATTGAATAGGATCCCGATAGGGATTATTGATTTTTTTTATTCGTCATTTTCAAATTGAAATTGAATTTATCTTTTATTTCAATCGATAAACAAGATTGTGATTAAATTATGTTTTTCAGGAAAATTTGAAAAAAAAAAATCACATTTCTATCGTCAGGATTCAATCGTCTGTCAGCATTTAATATAATTTATAAACTGAAAATATTTTGAATAAATTCGTCCAAATGACGTCATTTATGCAAACGCAAAAGAAAGGGGGGAAAAGGAATTAATAGTAATTATTATTTATTGTTATCATTTTGTTATTTTTTTGTAAAATTTAATTAAGCGAATTTATAAAATCACTAATTTGGATATTTGAAACGGATATATAAAATAATAATTGCCCAACTGAACGGAAGGAGAATAAAATATCCTGCTTGGTTTTTTTCTGCCAAGCTTTTTAAAAAAGCGTCAAGACACCAAAAAGATCACCAAAAGATCATTGGGTTTGTTTTCATAACTTTTGGCAACAAATCTATGTATTTTAACGAATCTATCACTTTTTGAAGCTCGAATTACGCCAAACCTAAAAGCAAGGATCCTATACTGGAAAAGTACCCGATTTTCTTATGGACAATATTCAAGTGACATAACATGGTGTAAAATTATCGCGGATAGCAAATTTGTTTAAATATCTCATCAATTGATGCCGAATAAATGAAGGCATGCATGCACAAAATATTTAATTAATTTTGTATGATAAATAATTATTAGAAAATTCGTATAAATATATTAATTAAAATAAATAATTTACATATTTAAAATAACATGAAAATATGTATGATGGTGCACTAAAATAGAGAGAAAATTATAACCTGTTACTGAAAATGTCTATAACATAGTACTTTTCAATACCGTGGTTCTTAATGTTATTCACAAGCAGATGGAATTTTTCTCATCCTTAAACGCGAAGGAAGAATAGAATACAGATCGTTGTTATAAAAGTCCGAGAAATAGCCACAATTTAAACGTAACCATTTTATACAAGTTGGTTTTCAAGTTGTAATTGATTTTACTTATCAATCCCGAAAACAGTAGTCAGTTGTCGCAACAGCTGTGTATGAGGCCATGATAATCAAAAAATGCCCCATTAAAACGTTAAAAGGATGGCAACACAATTACAGATTTACCAATATTTTTAAAATGAAGCACGCTGTCATGTTTTTAGAGGCCTCGAAGTCTGAGCGGGGGTTGGTGAGCGTAGCTCGCAGGGGGTAGACCCCCTAGTTTAATATAAAATCAAGTAATTAGCGTACGATAACTGCTGTTGACAAAACTACCAATTTTATAACTAATCTCTAACTGTCCATTTACACTACTGGCCATTAAAATTGCTACACCAGGAAGAAATGCAGATATACAAAATGATATTTATTGGACAAATATATTATACTAGAAATAACAAGTGATCAGATTTTCAAGAAATTTGGGTGCATAGATCCTGAGAAATCAGTACCCATAACAACCACCTCTGGCAGTAAAAACAGCACTTATATGCCTGGGCATTGAGTCAAACAGAGATTGGATGACATGTACAGGTACAGATGCCCCTGCACCTTCAACACCATGCCACAGTTCATCAACTGTAGTGACTGGCGTATGGTGATGAGCCAATCGCTCGGCAACCATTGACCAGACGTTTTCTATTGGTGAAATATCTGGAGAACCTGCTGGCCAGGGCAACAGCCGAACATTTTCCGTATCAAGGAATGTCCGTACAATACCTACAACATTCAGTCGGGCATTATCCTGCTGAAACGTACGATTTCGCAGGGCTCGAATAAAGGGTAGAGCCACGGGTCGTAACACACCAGCAATGTAACCTGCACTGTTCAAAGTGCCGTCAATGCGCATAAGAGGTGACCGAAATGCGTATCTAATGGCACCCCATACCATCACGACAGGTGATGGGCCATTATGACGATGATAAATGCACGCTGCCAATGTGCGTTCACTTCTATGCCGCTAAACACGGATACGACCATCATTAGGCTGTAAACAGAACCTGGATTCATCTAAAAAAATGATGTCTCGCCATTCGTGCGTCCAGATTCGTCGTTGATCACACCATTGAAGGCGCTCGAGCCATTGAAGGCGCATTGAGTCCATGCTGCTGCAAACATCGTCGAACTGTTCGTGCAGACACTTGTTGTCTTACAAACGACCCCATTTCTTGACTCAGGGCTCGTGACGTGGCTGCACTATGAGTTACGGCCATGTGAATAACATGCCTGTCTTCTCGTCTGCTAGTGATAGGCGGCCGTTGAGACGCCGCACGGCGTTCCGTATTAACGTCCTGAACCCATCGATTCCATATTCTGCGAACAGTCATTAGATCTCGACAGGCGCGAGCAGCAATACTGCGATGCGATAAACCGCAATCCCGATAGGCTACAATTCGACTTTTATCAAAGTCCGAAACGTGCTGGTACGCATTTCTCCTTCTTACACGAGGCATCACAACAACTTTTCACCAGACAAAAACGTTCACATGCAATTTGTGTATGAGAAACCGGCTGAACAATTTCCTCATTTAAACACATTGTAGGTGTCGCTACCGGCGCCTGCTTTGTCTGAATGTGCTGAAAAGCTAATCATTTGCATATCACAGTACCTTCTTCCTGTGATTTAAATTTCACGTCTGTAGCATGTCGCCTTCTTGGTGTAGCAATTTTAATGGCCAGTAATGTAGTTGGATCAGATTCGGAAAAAGCCATGCACGCAACTCCTGCTATAGCAGTACACTGCTTCTCAACAGACTCAATTTCTAGTACTCTGTAGTAATTTTGCTTAGTATTAGTTTTAAAGTTTTTTTTTGTTGTTATTGTTAAAAAGTTTATACTTAATTATTATTTACGTTCAAACTTTAAACTGTTCACTACTGGTCCAGTATCTACCACTTGTGCAATTATTTTATATATCTTCAGTCCTAAATCAGATTATTTATTATGCATCCCTATAGTTTTTTTGTTTTTAATGTAAAGTTCCGTAAGGTTGAAAATCAAAACGAAGAATGATGCTGTTTGACAAAAAAACTCTCACTATTGAGTGACATAAGCAGCATGATCCACTTTTTAAATGCAGCATTTAAAACTTTTACTTTTAAATTATTGATAGTGGTTCTTTTATGACATCCATTAGAATGTTGCAAGAAATTGTCGCTTTGTGTTAGATGCATGGCGCATGCACGGCACATATATACAACGGGGAGCTAAATGATAGGAACAACATAAAAACAAAGAAATAAATTCATGTTCACTAGGTAAATGTGCAAATCTTTGTGTTAAAATTTAATACATGATATTCCAATTAATATTAATGCAATCGGTTACAAAAATTGTATATATATATTATCTATTTTAAAATGTGTGATTATAATTAAAGTCCCACTTTCAGAATGCTGTAAAAAAGGAATCACTGATTAGAATGACTTCAAATTTGAACTGAATATACTGGAAGACTGGGTAAACGGTATGGCATAAGAAAGAAAAAGTTCCAAATTGTATCAATATATGGCGCTGTAAGCGGCATAACGAATGGGGATTCGGCTGCAAGTGACATTTTTAATCGAAATAGGACGGCTTTGGCATGACTTGCAGAGTAAAACCAACCGTACTGTTCAATGTGCATGAGTGGAACCGTCATACATGCACGGACATGCGTTTGACAGAAAAAAATGACTTCCAAATCAGTCAACAGTTGTGATATTGTTAGTGGAAGTCCATCCACCACAGCAAGGTCGTACCGCATTGGATGGGAAAAAGCGGTTTTTAATTATCCTTGGGCCAAAAACCGCATAAAAATCACATAATGATTAGGTTTTTAATTGCGCATGAGTGTCTTTTTAATTTGCATAGTATGCCGCTTACAGCGTCATCTGTTGATACACTTTGGAACTTTTTTTTATTATGTCATAGTGTTTCCCCTTCTTCCAGTATATTCAGTTCAAATTGGAAGTCATTCTGGCCAGTGGTTTCTTCTTTGCAGCATTTTGAAAATGGAACTTTAATTATAATCTCCCTGTATATATTTTACTAAATTTACGCTGGAGCAAAATGATAAGAACGTCGTAAATATTTTGAAGCCGTGGCTCGTGATTGGTGGATATTTTTGCATATCATTTAAAAAATCATTTAAAAGAGATTCTGATCGAATTCGTTTAATTCGCAAAACGTTTTGACGATGGGGAGTGGAAAGATGCCTTTTTGTGAGGCCAAATTCTGGGCTTAACAACATCGGAACGTTCCTTCAAAATAACTGTTGATAAAATTAAATGTTCAAAGACTGTCATTTTTAATTTCTTACAGAAGTCAACTACTTATCGTAGTTGCACTGCAAAATCTACAGAAAGGACAAGAATTCTTCCGAAACAATACAAAAGTTTGATTGGTCGCATGGTCGCAAGCAAAAGAATGACAGAAAAAGAAATTGGAAGCCATAAAAAGATGTCAGCAACAGTATAGATTATAAAAAAGAATAAACGTGTCGAGAATTCTTAAATATGTAAAACCATATCGGTATGCCCGTTAAACAGCTGGCTGTAAAAAAGCCCGCATTCAGTTAGTAGAGAAATGTCTGAAGAAACAAACGAATTATTCTAAACTTATTTCAGTGATGAAAACAAGCCCTTTGTGGCTCCACAATTTCGATTTAAAAAATATTTACTTTGATGTTAGACAACATCATTTTAAGCAAGTAAAAAATAATAAAAATAAAAAATTAGAACATAAAAAAAAACAGAAATTGTTGACTAAAAGGTACTTTTTTGACAGGTACAATAAACAGAAAATTACATACTTCTCATACATATTGTCCATTTTCTAATACAAAAATGTAAAGTAAATGATAAGTAAAACTTAGGCATGAAATATTAACCTCAGTATCGCCGTCTGTTGATAAATCAATAAACAATTTATATTAACTGATGTGCTGGGAGATAGCAGCAATAAATAAAATTGTCTTTTAAAGCCCACTGTATAAGTAACATTAATTTTTGGGTATGTTGCCATTGCAGATATGCAACGGGGTAATACAAAGGGTTAATTTCGATTGTCTGAATCCATAATGGATTCAGACCACCTTCCACCAATCCACCTTCGAAAGGATGAAGACGTATTTTACACGTGTCAACTAGGTAGAAACATGGTAGAGTCCCCAATGATTTGGGCTGCTTTTTTCTCAGATGCTAACAGGCTACTTCACTCAGACGAAAACACCCGCTCGCTAATGTTAATCCTATGGAGAAAATATTTTAAGATATCTCGTTCGCATTTTGATATTTTTAAATGATTTTTTTTTTTTTTTTTTTGCATTGGATAGCTGAGGTCAATTCTCTATGCACGCTCCTTTATACTTTTTCGATTTTTGTTGCAGTTTTTTTTTTTTATTATTGAGAATACTTTCACTTTCGAAACCGGTTCCGATAGTGAAAGTATCTTAATAAAAAAAACTTGTAATCAAAATCGAAAAAGTAGAAGCAGAGGGAGTAAAAAGAAAAGTAGAGGGCAAAGCCCGCTATTATATTCTGCCATAATAATAACTGTCATGCGGACTAAATGCTATATTTAAAAAAATAATTTCAAAATTAAACATGTTGTACACCTTCAAAATGCTAAAACATGCGAATATTTCCATAACCGGATTTTTATTATGTTTCAATATGTTTCTCAAACTCATATATTTACTATTCTCTATTACTCATATTGACACTCGTTTTGTATTATTCTCAAACATTTGAAAAATTTGTTAAACTTCCAATATGACGTCAGATTGTCTTTTTAATTCTCTAAATGACGTGATATTAATCTGCTTTGTGTACATAAACATACTCATACTCCTTGTATTATTGATAAATCTTTGAAATTTTCCGTTATATTACCACTATGACGTCAATCATTTTTATTTCATATTAATATTTTTTTCAATCGGTGAAACTTTTATTTTATTTTCATTTTTCACGTGGAAATTGTTCAATAGAAAATTAATTATTGTAGAAAAAATTTCATTGTGGATTTTTAATTTTTGGCAACTGCTATAACGAAAAATGTTTAAATTTAATAGGGAAAGGTTGTTAGAATTTTGGTTTTTTATCTCTATTTATTAAAATAATGGGATTTTTTCAAATTTTAATGTTTTGAGCTTCACAGTGGGTATTCAGATAGATATACACAAAGTTTCAACTCTGTAAGCTACATAGTTTCTGAGAATGGCTCTGTGACGGACAGACAACGGAGCGGGAGTAATAGGGTTTCGTGAGATGAACGAAACCCTAAAAATAAAGTAAATTTGAACTAAATTTGCAATCACAGTCTGAAATTTGCTTACCAAAATCAATATAAATCAGCGATAGGATAAAAAACCTACTTCTTCAAAATCATTCTAGTAAGTAATTTATGTGCATGTTGCCAAAGTTCCAGAATATCCTTAGCCTATGTTCTATTTTATTTTTAAGATCTAAACCCGTATAATTAACCATGAAACTAGATTGATTTATCGGAAATAAATCAACATTCTCGTTAATTTAAAATTGTGGTACACTTTTTTTTAAAACTCAAACTACATTCATAAGAAAACGTTTTATTCAAATTATAACTACTGCCAGACTAACATTTGTTCGTGCCTTTAATAAAAAACATGTCGTGATAAAATCGATTATTTTTTAGAAGCTTACCAGACAATTAATTTTAACCCGATGGAATCTTACTTTTTTTTTAGATAGAAAGGGTACAAATGTTTTCAAAAGGTAAAGATAATTATGAATTTATATATTTTTTATTTTATTATTTAAAGGCAAAATATTTTAGAAATGCTTGTGATGCGTTAGTGTATTTTATTAATATTATGTTTGGATTCCATTCAAATAAAATATTTGCGATAATAAAATTTATGAGGATTGTCTTACATTATATATTGAATAATTAAATTGATTAATTTTTGAATAAGAGGGAATGGATACTCTGACCTGTTCATTCATCAATTCAAAGACCGTCTAAACTTCTATCCCATCGGATTCTGACTATAGAAAGACGTAAAAGAAATATTCAAATTTTTGGGGACATTAATACAATTCTTAGTTTTAACATACCTTCATGTAATACACTGCAACATAATATGATGACACATACAGGGCAAGGTGACCACTAAAGTCCTGTCAACCCCCATTAACTTTAGACAACTATAGTCATGAACGTAGTGTCTAGGTATAGAAAAGTGAATATACGCTAAATCATGAGATCGCTTAAAGCACCTCTTAACGGTAAACTCCGAGTTAGCGTTCCAATCTCTTAAACGATAAGACATACGAGAAAAAAATAAATTCCAAAGTTGTAAAGCATCCTGTATTTAGTAAAAATGTCTTAGTTATAAAAATAAGTTTATTAGAAATCCTGAAATGTAAATATTTTATATCCAATCATCAGTTTAAATATGCCACTAATTACGTACAAAAGTGAGGGATTATAAGATAGACACAAATTTACTAATAAAACAAATACATGTAAGCAAATTACAGTTTATTTTATAAAGAAAATCAAATTAAGTGTACTCATTCCACCCCTGACAGTAGTGCATCATGTATTTTGCATGTGTTCCGATGATAGACACCATGAGCATACTTCACTTCATATTCTTATTAAAATAAATTATACCTTGCTTACATGTGTTAGTTCATAAGTTGAAAAATTAAGAAATTCACCAATCAATATTTCAATATTGTAATTATTTCAAGATTCTTGCACGCTTCTCTTGTGCAATGTTACTAACTTTAAGCAAAATTGTGAATAACATCCACTAATTATTTTTAAACGTCAAAAATTTTAACATTTTATAATTTAAAATTTTCTTTTAAAGTAACATATCACTTTAATAAAGCAAAATATGTTTTTTTTCTTTTTATGTTAGTACAAATAATAATTACTTATGCATGATTAAAGACTTTGTATCTTTAACTTCTCCTTTCTTTTTTATTACTTAAATGTGATATATCAGTTTGCTTTAGCCGTTTAAAAAATATACAAAACTTTCATTTACTAATGTAAAATATATATATATATATATATATATATATATATAATATGCCACAAATAAAATTACGAAACATAAAAAAATATATATTGGAGAAAATGCTCACATATTACAAGATGTAACTGTCTATTAATAGCTAAAACCTTTCGTTTGTAAAATGTTATATTTTTTAGTTCATGTAACTTTTTTATTATGAGTTCTTAGACTCCCGGAGGGAAATGTTCAGATAGAGAAAAATGTCAATGATAAACGAATTTAAGGGAATTGCGTTGCCATAATGTAACTTTGATTCATCTCTCACCTCAAGGTATCTAAGAAAATAAATAAAAAATAAAAGGGTAAAGAAAAATATTACAAGATAATATATATATATATATATATATATATATATATATATATATATATATATATATATATATATATAATGTATGAGAAACATGTGATACTCAGAAATAAATAGCTGTAGCTATGGACAGTTGAAATGGGAATACAAATGGGATTCGTATAATATGCCAAGGAAATAGGTAAAAATGAAGATATAGGATTATAATAAAAATATAATTTAACTATAATTTTCGAACGTCATGTTCAACTAAATTATTAAATGAAATATATAAAACTTAAAACTTATGATTTATTTTACTAAAAAGACACTAAAATACATAAATAGATTTTACAACATAAAAACCGTAAAAAGATGAAGAATTTCAGAGGTGACACCTATGAAATTCCCCTGATGACGTCTGTTTTGTAGCAGTTGAAAGCGCTTGACTTTTTAACATCTTTTGACGGTTTTTATGTTTTAAAAACCATTTATGTATTTTAGTACTTTTTTAGTAAAGTAAATCATAAGTTTTAAGTCTTATATATTTCTATAGGATTATAATAAAATTTACGTGAAAATTTCAATTTTTGCAAAGAATAGTGATTTGTCTTATTTTCGATTTCTTATAATCTCACAATTTTGTTTTCGTGAAGGACTCTCTCTGTAATGTTATAAGACTTTTGGAAATTTCACTTTTTCTGTAAAATTAATTTTTAAATTCTCAAATTTCATTTTCCAAAAATGTAATTATCATATTCAACATATCAACTCATAAATATGATATCCGTAACCATAAGTTCTGTTCTCAATGCTCAGGAATATTTGTTTCTATTTTTTGTCGTCTGTGATCAAAAGTGTACAAACTTTTACTGCATCATAAGAACAACACGTATAAGGAAAATCTAAGCATTGTAAAGCATGTAAAGCATTCGTGTAAAATGGCTGACATTAACATCACCTCCTCATTAGCAAATTATTTACAGATAAGATAAAATTCAATTAATTTATTCATTTTTTGAAATGTCATTGGAGTCTTTCCTAATTTCAGGAAAAAATTTCGGTTACAAATGATATATCATTAACAACAAAGCTTCTTTTTCTATTATGGTTTCTGTTTATTTTGTTCACTATTTGAGCTGGAAATTTTATAAATTGAGTAATCTGTATAACTCTCGCGAAAATTAAAAATTCGTAAACAATTTAAAAAGTAAAGCTGTTGTATACTCGAATTTCAAACAATTTAAACATAACTAATATTTTATACGCATCAAAAACAAATCTGCATTAAACATTACATATTACATATTACCAATAAATTAATATCAGTCATGAATAAGTAATTTTTTGAACAAAAGTCTATTTATATTCCATGAAGAAACCTCTCAGCTCAGTGGTTAGCCATTGAATGATTGGTGTGGGTGGATGTTTGAGTGTTCGATACCAATGTGGACTGTACATTGCTTTCCTTATGTGAGAACGATAGGTTGGGTTATGTTCTCTTCGAAAGCCCTCCCAGAAGACATCCTTCTTATAGTAATATGGTCAAAATTGGTCGTTGCTTGACGAATTTCCATCTATTCCAGGAAATCAACTTATATTTTGTTAAGAAAAAAAATTTGATAACTAAGATTCAGCATAATGCCCATTCAATCACATATCATTCTAAATTTCTGAGAAATTCTTTTGAAAAATCAAAACATTTTAAAATAACACCCGTCACACAATGCGCCGAAACGACGAATTTCCGCGTCATAAGTAAAAATTGTATTTATTTTGGAAAAGTTTGTCAACTATGTATAGAGTTGTTCCAATTCCCACCGTATGAGAGACTATATATGTTTTTCCCCTTACATGTTTTTAGAAGGAAATGTATAGGGAAAGTAGGAAAAAGAAGTGAAAACCAAAAATGTGTAACCGATAAAAAAAAAAAGTGTTATGCAAGTCCAATTTTTCATATAGTTGTAATTTTTTTCCGTCTGTTGAGCAATATTCTAAGCTTTTAATTTTTTTTTTTTTTAAATAATTGGGTTTTGATACCTATGTATGGTTTTTAATAATTTTCAACATTTTCGTCTTGTAAAGTCAGGATTCCACTATATCTTGCAAAATCGTTGGTACATTCCTCTTCTGTAAGGCATTTGAGAGGTGAAAAAAAAGAAGTTGATATTACTTGCACCCAGGTCCGACTTTGGCTAGCTATGTTTGATTGAATGAAAATGCACGTAAAAAAAAAACAATTTTCTACTCGAACCTCATTTAAAAAAACAAAAATTAAATATTTGAATAAAGCTCGAAAAGGGTATTAAAGTTGCAATTTTTCGGTATTTTAAGTGCACTGTTAAAAAGCTGCTGTCATTCAACCATTTTTAAAGTTAACGGTTACTTGACCATATTATGAAGCTTATCTGATCATATTATTGAACATATTATGGTCAAAACAAATTTATATTACGGTTATGTAACCGTTTTCTATGAAAACGGTCGAAAAACTAGACAGTTTGCTACAAATTTTTAACCTTTTGATTACGGTGTCGAGACATATGTCATCCCAGTGAATATTTTCTATTCCATTCATATCACTTTTTGAAAAATAATATCTGCCATACACTTATGCTAGGATATTAAGTGAGAAATCTACGATAAAGAAATTGTTTTTGTAAATTATGGTACGACTGATTATAAAAATATTCGCCAATCCAGGCCCGTAAACAAAGGGTTAACAGTGTGATTCTTACGTAAACAAATACATAAAAAGGCATATTTAAACTTAAGGTTGGGCTTTCGCCCATCATATATGCGGCCAATGTCTCCAAAAAAAGTTACACTTCATCACAGTGTGCGTCGTTAGCATAGGAATATAATAAACACCAAATCTTTCATATTTTAATAGATTTTTTATCTAAAATGTTATCGTTATTGTAATTTAAAAATAACTTGGAAAAAATTCTTTAAGTTAATAAAGAACTTAATTATCGTCCGTATTATTATATTTTGAATAAACTTTAAGCTGATTTCTAGAAAAACTTTAAAACTTTCTTCAAAATTCTAGTTCTTTTCGACTTCAACAATACTATAAATTATTTTTCTATAATGCCATTTATTTACAAATAAAGTTTTTGTAAGACTTCCTCTCGGATAATAGAAAATTTTCTATAGATATGCTCATCTCAAAATCTGAAGAATGAAGAGCCTTGAATTCCACATAGAGACTGAAAGTAAAATTAAATGGATTTATCCTTTATAAGAAGAAGAAGAAAACGTGAAGAATAGTTCATTTAAATATAAGAGACAAGCACTTAAAAAATATTGTTTAAATTTTCTCTGTGTAGAATAAACTGAAAGCATCAAATGAAGACGTGAAAACTCGCCTTATCCAAAAAACCAAATAGTAGGAAATCGCGAAAAACCTCTGGCTGCTTCCATTGGGTTTTCAGTTTTCATTGTAAACCAAGATTTTATAACGCCAGAAATACATGCTAAAACTAGTTTTTCTGCAAATTGTAGTGTTTTTTTCCGGGAAGATTCACCAATATAATAGATTGATAGAGAAAATACGATTTTTTTTTTTAATTTTGGATATGGCGAGTTTTAAAATTCACGTCCTCAAATTTATTATTGGAAAATCTCATGCACTGGGGTTCGATTATTTGCATTTTATTAATTTTCATATTCATCGAAAAGAAGTACTTGCTTCATAGCTTCCAAACGACCATAATTTGATGCTACATTCAAACTTCAGACGCCTATGATTGGCTTCACAACCAGGTTTTTTTTCACTTATAGCTGTGATTAATATGATCTCTTCATATTCAAATAAGTATGTAACTTTCATAAGATGTCATTTAAATCTTCAGTTACCTTAAAAAATAAGTAAAACGAAAAAATATATATAATCTTCAAACTTTGATGGAACTGTAAAACTAGAGAAGAGAAATTAAGTGTACAAACAATAAAGGAAACAGTCAGCGAAAAATTTTACTCTGAAAAGAAAGAAATAAAAATAAAAATAAAGGTAAAATATTTCAAGTAGTAAAAAAAAAAAAAAAAAAAAAAAAAAAAAAAAAAAAAAAATGTAATTTGGATGAACTGTTATTGAACGAATTTTACAAACCTTAGTTTTATTATATGTAATTTTTAAAAATGTATATTCGGCCTCTAACACAACTCTCTTGATTAGATGGCACATGTCTTCAAGTGCGGTACTTGTACGTTAGTATATTTAAATATTACGTACGACGAAGCGTTATTTAAAATAAGAAGTAGTTGAGAATTACAATAAAAAAGGTAATTCAAGGACAGAAATTATAATTTACTCATTTTCTCCCAATTGTCAATTTACAAATCTTACGAAAGGAATCGTCAGTTCTCGGAATTAAATATTTGACAATTTGATATAGAAAACAAAGTTGTCGGCTGTATCACCATAAAAATATTAAGAAGTAAATTCCCATCTAAAAAGTTCCATCTTGCAATAATTAAATTCAATAAAAAAACATACTCAGCTGTAGGCTTAAATGTTAATGTATAATGGAAATAAAAGTAAAAAGTAAATTTTTAAGACATTTTAATTATTATAACTTGTTTTTGATGGAAAACCCAATTTAAAGAAATCCCCTATTAGGGAAAAGAAATCACAAACCTTCATCCGATTAGTGAAAGTGGAAGAACTTTGTGTGCAACCGCTCATAAACATTTCATCAGTAAATACTCTACTGATGGTGGGCTGTGGAAAAACCACCATGTGATGCTAAATCGTAACCAGACTGTTTCATGTGGAAATCCCATGACATCATCACGTATTTTCCTCACAAGGACTCATAAACTTTTATTCATTCCATATTTAGCTTCTCACAATGCAACTACTTAAAATCTCAGAGCCTATGTACAGCGCTCTGAATTATATTATTACAATTAACCTTAATCAATTAAATTATAATCGAGATCAAAAAATGGTCATTAATGGTCTTTAAATACACTTTCTAATATAACGTTTACTTTCAGCTTTAGAAAATAAATTAGATGTGCAACAAACTGATGAAATGGATTACGTTCAAACAAGTACTAAACCTGGGACGTTGCGTAAATCGAGTACACGATTTCAACTCGATCGAAGTAATCAGAAGGCAAGACGCATGATATCCTTGTCTCTATTAATGAAAGTTGATGAAGTATAAAAGTTAAACAGATATTTCATACTGCGCTGCCGACAGTTTTGGTATCGCAAACGATTTTATTTTAAAGTATCTACAAAATAAAAACACGTATATATTTTTTTTTCTGCACGACCTGTACATAAGTAGTAAGTATAAAAATATTGTAAGTTTGTAACATCCAGAAATGACATGTATATCAATCAATCCGACTGATCGGCCTGTCTGCCTGTGCCCTATCAACCGCATAAATACTTTGATTGCGACAATCTTGTTGAGACAAGCAGTGATAATTAATCTTTCCATCAGAAATGGTTGTGTCCGCATTTTTATGGCACAATTCGAAGAAAAGGGAATATCTGGGGAAAAAACAGTAAGCGTGATTAAGTGAATGATCACGAATGAAAGAGACTTAACATGATAGGGTTTCCTGATATACTAAAGCTGATTAAAATAAACATAAAAGGAGGTCGTATCAAGTCTTAAGCAGCTTTTAAGATACATTTTTTCTCGCTTTTTGTGAGAACGTTAATTTTTGGACTTTATTTTGAATAAATAATTGGGATTCCTTTTGAAACAACTTAAAAAAGAAAATATGTAGGTCAAAATACACCGATAAAGATTTTTAATTCTTGCGGAGGAATAGGTTTTAAGTAGAAACATTACCCATAACATCCATTCTGTACTATCCATGCATTATAAGAGAAACCATAGAGATTGTAACACGTAAAAATTCAATATGTAACGGTGCAGCATCATTTAACTTACCAAAATTGTGGCTTGAATTATTCCAAGCCTATGAATATGGAAATAAACATTCAAGTAAAAGTTTTAAAAAAAAATCTGAAAGAGTACATGAAAAGTTGAATGAGGGCGTTTCAAATCGTTACATCATGGATTAGATCGTGCAATTTTAGAATATTTGTTTTGATAATGGCTTCGATGGAGCCGAAACATGTAAACGGTCTAATAAAACTTTATTTTACTGTTTATAAAGGTTTTTTTCCCACCTTTTAGCAATTAAAAAAAGTATATTCTTCTGTTATGTTTTCTTTCTTTTTGAAAGCGACAGAGTTGTTTATTGCTTTCCATTGCTATAAAAAATATCGCTCCATTTATGATAAAAACAACCCGATCGTGAATAGAAACCAATATTGTAATATTGGTTTATTATGGAGAAAAATCATTTCTGTGTGTCATTTATCTCAAGGGAAAAAATGAACACTGTGATTTTTTTAATCATCCTAATAGATTTATTAAGCTTTAGTTGAATCAGGATTATTGAAGATTTCTTGTAGCCACTGTAACTTTAATTTATAGTGAAAAAAATATCTGTTGTATGTATTTAAAGATGCATTTATGTTGTAAAATGGATAAAAATATATAGGCTATAGGTATTTCATATCATTATATAATCATATAAATAACGAGAGCGTATATATAAATATGGGGTTAATGTATTAAATATCAAGTATTCACTATGAAGGTAAATTTACGACAAAAAATATTTATTAATATTAACCACTTTAGCGCATCAAAGAATCTGCCAATAAAGTAGGGTTTTTTTTTATTATTCTTGCGTCCTCCTTTGTTTCTTTGTTTCTTTATTTTTACTTTATAATTAAAAAGTTAAATTTTCTGGCTGTATCATTTCTCAGCAAATAAATAAGTAGAATGCTAAAATTCTCCTTTAAAAACCTAAAAATTAAAATTAGGCATAATATGCTTTGTTACTTAAAAGATGGTAAAATCGAAAAAAGACGTTAAACCACATTAACGTTTTCCAACGTCATTTACTCCCGAGTACTTTCAGCTATACACATAGCCAGGGGTCGGAAAAACTACTTTTTTATTGTAGAGACTACAACTACTATGATATGAGAATCATATATTAAGTTTTAACAAACCCTATCCTTTATTTAATTTATATTTTCCCCCTTCCTTTGTCAAAATTTAATCGTGTTATCTTTAACTTCAAACAATAAGCCCGCTGTAATTTATACCCTTTCCCTTTTTCATTTTCACTTATGCTCGATCACTAATATCTCACGGCTTTTCGATTAAAATAAAAAAAAGAAAAGAATTAAATCAGCACAGATGCCTTTTCGTAATTTTACTTTCCGTAACCAAGCTTATAACACGATATGTGCATTGCACATTTTTGTGGCCACAAAAGTTATGCGAATCTTCCATTTGGCCAAAATGCATGCCCTTATATGGTAGTGGTAATAACTCAATCACTCACACCCAGGTCTAAAAATATATTCTCATTGTTAAAAGCACATACTGTTTTGTCTGTCGAAAAATCCGTTCTCATGAGAAAGATATTTGTCGGTTATAATCGCCAGGGTGATATTAATTTTTGAATCAAAATTCGTCCTGTCGCCAAAATCTGGTGACCCTACTGGGTAAATACCATTGGTTATGCCTATCTCTGTCTGAAAGTATTTACGCCTAGACACTCTGTAACAACCCTATTTTGGCGAGATTCTTGTCAGTGCAATTCCAACTTGTATCGTGGAAACAACTCACTTTGCTTTCTGTCTCCGCATAATAATGACTGCTTAAGAGCGGCCTTTCTTGTTTCCCCCTCTTCTGTCCGCGACCATCTTGACATCCTCATGGTGATCTTACAATAAAACGACTTGACATCTATTCTGGAGTTTTTTTTTTATTATACACGAACCTGGCTCATGTGGATTGTTTTATTTGATCAAGTACAACAACTACGAAATATGATCTGATCAGCCAACTATCTTCACAAATTTTGGTATCCGTGACCTGCTCTTTTCTCCAGTTTAAAAAAAAAAAAAAAAAAAAAAAAAGAGGTATATAGTTGGCAGAAGAGGGGACGCTTTTTCTTTACCTGCACTCGCCTGTCTCTTTGGATTATCAGCATGCATCTAAGAAAATTACCGCCTGCATATTTCCATCCCACCGGACCGAGTGGACGGTTTTAAAAAAAAACTTTTGCTTCACCTTACCCCAAAGTTATTCTCGGGACTTTGCTGCACATATCTCCACTAAATTTATTCTCCAATCCCTTTCCTACAACTCTCATCTATATGTCTGTGGATGAACACCCGCCTGCTATCTTCCAGTCCCATGCTCCGTAGATGTCTCCCACTGGTACGAACGACGGAGATCCACTTAACTCCAGTTATTGTCCTACATCGGATATCGTCGGTTGACTTCTTTGCTCGAAATGTGTCCTCTCTACGCCACATCCATCTCGTCTTGCTGTCTCACTCAACTGCGCCCAGTGCCTGCCAACCCCATTCTCAGTGTTCTGTGCCCAACGTGCTCCATCTGCATCACGCCCAGTGCCACGAACTATAATACCAGTGTCCATGTTTGTCTGCAAATGTGCCTATTACAAAAAATCTTGCTACTAAATTGTGCTAAATAGAAGTTCATCAATTTTCCAACCTGCATTCCTCCGTGTTAATCAATGCACGATTCCTGTGTAACTGTGCTTCATGCTCCATGTGAATGACGCCCAGTGATACGTTTCTACAATCAGTGCCATGTGTTGTGGTTCACTCCCTATGAGCCCCTGTGATTTCTGCACGTATATTTTTTAAAAATATATCACCGTTCCATATGCCGTTAGAACTCCTACAGAAATCCGTATTTATTACATTTTCTAAATCCGTCAACTTTTGGCTCTTCCCTGTAGATGCACTCTAAGCCAAATTCCTCCAGAATTTATCGACCTTCGACGCATTCAAGTTGTGCAGTGGAATTCAATATTTATGTGCTTTTTATCGCCTCTTTCCGAACTTAGTAATTACTGATTCTATTTCTAACATTCATGAACCTTTTCTCTCCATCGAAACTAAATAACAAAAAAAAAAAAACTGTGGTTAGACGTTCTAGTATGAACAGCTGGTGAATGTAGAAGTGTGAACTTTGATTTTTCTGGCTGACTTTTAATTCACAGCTGATTATGATCGCGTTTTTTTTTTTTTTTTTTTTTTTTTTTTTTTTTTACACGATTGCACTTTTAACGTTGAATTCAGTGCTTGCAGAAAACTACGAAAAGTAAACCTTTTTTTAATTTCAGGTGTTGTGGTTTATTAAAAAAAAAAAAAAGAGGTACAAAATTCTCTTTTGGATTATTTTTATTCTATTTCTCGAATTAAGGTAAGTTGTCGTTTTTCTTTTACAATGAGAAATATTTTAAGTTGTGGCTTGCCAAATAATTGTTTATAAAGTATACAAAGAGTAATAATTAATTTATAACATTGATTTAAACTGATATATCATTTTACAAGAAACGTTTTCCGTTTTATTACATGGTCATATGTTTTGGATAATGATTTATTAGATTAATTTTAAACAATTTCTGATTATTTTCTGTTTTAATGTTAATGGTTCTTGCCATATTATAGGTAAGTTGGTAAATTATATTCTGTATGTAAAAAAAAAAAAAATTATTATAAATTAAACATTCTCAGGAGAAATTTTAATAAAAAAATAAGTGAATAAGAGAATTTTTGCATATTATTGATTAATCCTAAAATTTTTGTTCCTTTTTCCTACTATGCAATGACACTTTTTCAAATATTGAACGTATTATTATTTTGAAACGAGAAATGATAATTCTATGTGCATTTCTTTTAATATTTTTATAAAGGTTTAGATATTTAGAAGAAACAATATTTATAATGAAAGGTATAATATAATTCTTATTATCTCTCGAAGGTTTGCATAGATAACACATTTCTTTTATGACTGAAATTTTATTTAATATATTGCATAAAATTTTGATTTTATAATAAGGCAGACATACTTTTTCTATATAAAGTTCATATTACTTTTTATTTATCTGCCACAATGAGTATTGCAGTCTGCAGAATGAGCGATTAATTTATATATTTGCATAATTTTTTCCAAATTGTTGGTTCTTTTGAAAATTAAGATATCTCTTGGTTAAGAATAAAAAATAAAAAAAAATAAATAAAATATATATAGATGGATAATAATAAAAAGGAAAGATGACATATTTTTGGTGTGAATAATTGTTCATTCTGGAGATATAGGTATTTTGTTCTTTTTTTTTCTTTTTTTAAAAAAAAAAAAAAAAAAAAAAAAAAGAAAGAGAGATTGCATTCATTTTATTTATTCATTTATTATATATTTTGCTCATAACTAATTTTTGCGGTAAAATATTTTCTGGTAAGTTACTGTGAATATTTTAGGTAAACAAAGTTTTCCCCACCTGAATTTTTAATATTTTAAGGTAAAGATTTATTTAGCTAATAATTTATTGCAAACAAAATATTTATATTTGCTCACTCGTTAGCCAAACATGGCCAGCAAACTAACTTTTAAAGTGACCAATTTTGATGGTGAACCCACGTTACTAGACTTTTTTTTTAACCAATTACGAACATTAGCCCGTATACAAAAATGGAAACAAGATGAAACTATTCAGTTTCTGGGTGGAAAATTGACAGGCCCAGCCTTAACCTTTTTTACGCAAAACCCTGAGATCTATAAATCTAACGACTTAGATTTCGTCGAGAAAGAATTCAGAGCATTTTTCGCTCCCCCGAGTAAAACTGCAGCACTGGTTGAATTCAATAATCTATTATTATTGCCAGAAGAATCAATTAGAAATTTAGCCCATCGTATTAACACTCTCACTGCTCGCGTGCATGACACTATAACAGATAGAACGGCTCTTGATAATATTAAATTTACAAAATTTATTTCAGCGATTCCCTCGAATTTAAGGGTAAAAATACAAGAAGAGGGAATATCAACGTATAAACAAGCAGTAGATAGAGCACAAACTCTCCAGGAAATTATGCAAAACGAGAAAATATTGCAGCCCTGCGCGTCATCTAGCTCCGCAGACACGATCGCAATGCAGTTGAAATCACTAAATGAAAAAATTAACGCTTTGTCGTTAACAGGTAGCGAGGACAAAAATAACACCCATAATCAACCCTCTCGCCCACAAAACTCGCATGATCAGTATAAAAAGGACTTTAAAACAAGACACACTGGTCATAGATATGTCCGCACAAATAAACATAACAAATCGAATTCTCCACCCACTTGTCAGTTGTGTTTGAAACGTGGCCACACTGCAAAATTATGTTTTAAATGGAGAAGATCAAATGCGAATAGAGGTGGATATCAAAACTACAAATTCAATCCAAATTTTCGAAAAAAAAGTAATCAGAAAGGGGAATCTTTAAACTATTAAGGAGATGTAATTTAGCTGATGGCTTTGCATCTCAGGAAAACATTTTAACATCAGCAACTTGCCCTACATTCCCATGGTCGTTTGATGAAACTCTTCCAAAAATTTCTAAGGAAAGGTTAGTCAATTCGGTCGCTTCACAGACCACAACAAACATAAAAATGACCAGGAATGGGTCGTCACAAACAGTGCACAGATCAACTGAAAGTTCATCGCAAACTGCATCATCAAGTGACGAAAAGAAAGTTGAGGTTATTTCAAATGTGAATAATAATTCCCCAGCACTCCCCCTTATAAAGGCCTCTATAGCAAGAACAGACACAATTTTACTTTTAGACACAGGGTCGACAATTTCTCTTTTATCACAGTCCCTTTTCGATTCTATTAAGGACAATCTTAAATATAAAAGGTTAGGCACAACAGTTACTCTTAAAACAGTAAATTCCGATGTTGACTTCACCGCATGTATAAAAGCATCAATCAGAATTCATCACAAATCTTTTAGCCACAACTTTTATATTGTTGACATTCCCGATACCTCTAGTTTTCAAGGAATATTAGGATTTGATTTTATTCATAAACACAGGATCATAATTGACGTTCACAAAAATAGAATGTCAACAAATGAATTTCACGTGCCATTACTTAGCGCGTCAGCTGATGGCAAAGACATAAATCTTCTAAGTGAACATGTAAACTCTCCGTCAAATTCAGTCAAAACGATTCGCCTTGCGCATAAATTAAAACTTGAACCACATGAGAAAACATGGATTTCCATCGACACTGATTCTTTAAACCCTTCAATGCAGTACTGTTTTGAAAGTACTATTTCTAATAAACAAATTATTTGTTATGACAGTCTGCTAGGTAACAATAAAGATATTGAATCGGTCGATCGGGAAAATCATAACAAACACCTACAAAAATCACATGTATACATATTCTTACAAAATTCTTCTAACAAACCAGTACACATAAACAAAAATGCACGAATAGGAATTTTATATGAAGTTTCAGAAATTATGGAACCATCTAAAAGTGACAATTTTTCACAGACCATGAAGTCATGTGACAACATCAACAGCTTCAATATTCAACCTCATGATAATTTACAACAGTTTATTTGCAATTATATTCAAGCTTCAGATGAGGTCTTAAAAAAAAGAAAGGAAGATTTAACAATACAAGACTTCAAATTGGAACATCTAGACACTCAACAAGCAAAAACCTTAGGCTCATTATTGCTAAAATACTACAGTTCTTTTTCTAAATCAATGAAAACATTAGGTCACACAGACAAGGTTATTCCAAATCTCAAATTCATTAATGACTACCCAATCAAAACATTACCTTTTCCGGTACCACAATCGTTACACCAAGAAATGAAAGAGCAAATAAATCAACTTCTTGAAGCAAATATTATTGAACGTAACTGTTCAGAATGGGCATGTCCTATTTTGCTGGTTAGAAAGAAGTCTGATGGGTCTGCAAAACAAAAATACAGACTTGCTCTTGATTTAAGAATGCTAAATTCCGTCTTACAAGGATCTTCATATCCACTTCCCAAAATACAGACAATTATTTCAAATTTATCTGCATATAAATATTTCACTTCGTTAGATTTTCAACAGGCCTACCATCAGATAAATTTACCTGAAAAATATCAAGATCCACTTACATTCACATGCATATACGGTACTTTTCGTTTTAAAAGGTTGGTATTTGGATTAAAGAATAGTAGTAGTTTCTTTCAAAATTTAATGGACACTATTATTGATGAATTAGAAATAGAAGGTATTTTTGCATATCAAGACGATTTGATCTTTGGTTCTAATTCTTTTGAGGAAACATGTGCAAAATTACAGAAAGTACTTGAAATTTTATCGAAATATAATTTAACGCTCTCGCCCAATAAATGTTCATTTCACAAAACCGCTGTTGACTACTTAGGTTTTCACATTGAAAATCATTCCATTTCTCCCATCCAATCAAATATTGTCAAAATAAATTCTTTTCCTACCCCGACAACAAAAAGACAATTAAAAAGGTTTATTGGTCTTGTCACATTTTATAAATCTCTAGTTCCTTCATTTTCAAAACTCATCCAACCACTTATAGATCTCACTACACCAAAAACAACATTTAAATGGACTCAAAAACATCAAAAATTATTTGATCAAATGCAACAGGTGTTCTTTAAGTCTCCCATGGTTCGTTTACCCGATTGGTCTAAAACTTTTTATGTAAACACAGATGCGTCAATTATAGCCATAGGGGGTGCTCTGTTACAGGAACATGAAGGACAATTACTTCCCATTGCATTTTTTTCTAAATCTCTTAAACAGTCTGAAAAACGTTATCCAGCACTAAAACTTGAATTAATGGCCATTTACAAATCCGTAATCGCTTTTAAATACTATCTATATAACCGAAAGTTTGTAATTTTATCCGATAGTGCTCCTTTAAAAAAATACAAGAAAACAACTAATCCCGCTGATATAACAACTAGATGGTTAACAGAATTATCAGAATATACATACACTTTTGATCACATTCCCGGTTCTTCTAATGTACTTGCAGATTATTTGTCCAGATGTTCTTTCGAGAAAAACACAGTTGATTTAAATTCCAACCCAGAGCTCATCAATGAACCATATGCTTTGCCAATTGTCGATAATGATCTTCCAGACACTAATAATGATCATTTATCATACAGTACACATTCTCTAAATTACTTAGTTATTGGTAACAAGGATAAAAAAGACCCTTTATTGGAAATTTCAAATGAAACATTTGTAAACGAACAAAAGAAAGACACAAAATTATCCGAAATTTACAACGAAATTATGCAAAACGGCTCATCGAAACAATTCCCTATGTACTTCATTCATCCCGATTCAAAGGTTTTAATGTTAAAAAAAGAAAATATTTGTAATGACACCTTTTCTTACCACATTATTGTCCCAAATTCATTAAAAGCCAAAGTTCTAACAATATGTCATTTTTCACATTTTGGATTAACAAAAACTTATGCATTTATCACAAAAAAATATTTTTGGAAAGGAATGTATGCTGACACTTTAAATTTTGTAGCGTCTTGCACAAAATGTTTACAGGCAAAACATCACAAAACTCCACTTGCTCCACTACAACCTACATACACACCTACGCATCCAGGAGATACAGTCAGTGTTGATTTGGTCGGTCCCTTTACTAATGGACAGTCGGTATTGACAGTAATTGACCATTTTTCTCGACACCTAGAACTCTTTCCTTTGCGTACCATCACTTCTGAAAAGATAATTAAATGTTTATTCAGTTATATAACTATCTTTGGAAGACCTTCTGTAATTTTGTCAGATTTGGGAAAACAATTCACTTCACACATATACGACAAATTTAACGGCACATTAGGCATAAAGGTGCGTCATTCCAGTGTAGCGAGGCCACAAAGCAATGCCGTGTCAGAGCGAATCAATAAATCAATTAAATACTCAGTTTCTACTTTACTTCAAGAAGGTCACACTTTTGAAAATGCTTTATCAATTCATAAATCTCTTTATAATGGATCTCTACATTCCTCCACAAAATATTCTCCCAACTTGCTTCACTTTGGAAGATAACTGTCCTTAATATTTGATACTTATGACCATAATGTCAATCAAGTTCTAGATAAAGATTTTGAAGCTTACAAATTGTTACAAGATTTAAATTCTATTTACAGGAAAGCATATAATAACATCAAACACTCTCAAAACAAAAGAAATGATCATTTTCAAAAACGTGCTAAACTAAGAAAAATTGTGAATAAAGATATTGTGTATTTAAAATCAGTAGATAAGTTCAAGCCAAAATATTCTGGACCTTACATTGTTATACACAAATATTCACCTGTCTCTGTTTCAATCAAGCGCTTACATACACCTGATGACTCTGCTTTTAGAGTACACATTGATAGGTTAATCATCGCTCCACCAAGAAGTGATCACTTACTTACAAGTCATGATGGTTACAATAATATTAACTCTTCAACTTATTCAACACGTTATAATTTAAGACCTAGAAAATAGCGTATAATTTTTATAATTGTTGTATTTTGTGCGAATTTTTGGTTTTGTTCACACTTGTGTATATTGATGTACACAATATACTGATGTTATATTTGATGTTTCCTTGTGAAAGTTCTCGGCTGGTCCAAGTTTGTTTCATCAAGGGAATGGCAGATATGGCAATCTTGTTGTGAACATTATCTTTTATGTTTATGGGGTGTTTGCGCATATACACTTTATAAAAAAAAAAAAAAAAAAATCTTAACTTTTGTCGTCATATTTTTTTTTAAATCTCATAAATAGCTATAAACATAATTATAGTAACATTAATTGCACTAAAATTTTTTTTTTCTCTTAAGGTCAGTTTTTTTTAAAAATTTTAATAATACTAATTAAGTAAATATGTACCTCATGACTTAACATTTTTACCGAACTTGACAAAACTCTCTCTCATTACTCTAGGATTGACTTTTATTCGACATACACTAGGTGTATATATATTTTTATTTTTCTAATTATTCCCTTTCGGAGTGGTGATCTGTTCAAAATTATTGCCCTTAGGATCTTCCACCCCATTGTAATGAGAGACACATTCGAATTGATATTCCAATTCACCTTAAATCCCCTGTCAAAATGAGTATACGAGACTGCTCCTCAGTTTGTTGCATTACTGCTGCGGGAGCAACGGGGTCTATGTTATGACAACAATGTGGACCTCGCCCTAAATATTCCCTCCACAAATAAGGCAATAGTCCTAAACTTGCGCCATCACACTTGTCCTTAGACAAGATTTAGGGCAGGAATTTTTTTTGGATCGTGTGTCACTTTCCCTATCCTGTCCTGTGCGAATGCACAAATTTTTACTATTTTTAAACCCAAATTTTATTCATTTTTATCTTCATCATTTTTATATTTCATTTTTACACATGTGTAACAGTAAATGTAACTGTAATTGTAACTGTATCTTATTTTTATATTTTGTATTTGCATTTATATACTTGATGTTTATTTTATATAATATTATATATATTAGTATCTTATATTCTGTTCGAACAAAGAGAATTTTATTATATTGTAGTTGCAACTTAACATAAGCTTATATGTTCAGAGTTATGAACATTTTAAATTCATTTAGCATGCTTACGACCAGTTATCAGTAAAATAAACATTAGTTGATGATAATGCAACCTTTCTGGTCATATTTTGGTCATCACTATATATATGTAGAGTAATTAAACTGCTATATGTTCCGGAACAGCAAAAACAACAACAATTTCTACATCTACAAAAATAAACTGTTAAGAAACCATGGACTCAAGGAATAAAATAGTGTACACTATGATGACCAGTAGCAAAATTTTGGTATACCATTTCTATTTTCATTCTCATTTTTGATATTTATATGTGTTTATATATATTTTTTTTATCTTATATTGTGCATTGATTATATGTAAACTTTCAGACGGAGCGTGCCCGAAATTTAAACCCTAACAAATTATTCTTTTATCTGAGCAAACGGGGGAAATATATGATATGAGAATCATATATTAAGTTTTAACAAACCCTATCCTTTATTTAATTTATATTTTCCCCCTTCCTTTGTCAAAATTTAATCGTGTTATCTTTAACTTCAAACAATAAGCCCGCTGTAATTTATACCCTTTCCCTTTTTCATTTTCACTTATGCTCGATCACTAATATCTCACGGCTTTTCGATTAAAATAAAAAAAAGAAAAGAATTAAATCAGCACAGATGCCTTTTCGTAATTTTACTTTCCGTAACCAAGCTTATAACACGATATGTGCATTGCACATTTTTGTGGCCACAAAAGTTATGCGAATCTTCCATTTGGCCAAAATGCATGCCCTTATATGGTAGTGGTAATAACTCAATCACTCACACCCAGGTCTAAAAATATATTCTCATTGTTAAAAGCACATACTGTTTTGTCTGTCGAAAAATCCGTTCTCATGAGAAAGATATTTGTCGGTTATAATCGCCAGGGTGATATTAATTTTTGAATCAAAATTCGTCCTGTCGCCAAAATCTGGTGACCCTACTGGGTAAATACCATTGGTTATGCCTATCTCTGTCTGAAAGTATTTACGCCTAGACACTCTGTAACAACCCTATTTTGGCGAGATTCTTGTCAGTGCAATTCCAACTTGTATCGTGGAAACAACTCACTTTGCTTTCTGTCTCCGCATAATAATGACTGCTTAAGAGCGGCCTTTCTTGTTTCCCCCTCTTCTGTCCGCGACCATCTTGACATCCTCATGGTGATCTTACAATAAAACGACTTGACATCTATTCTGGAGTTTTTTTTTTATTATACACGAACCTGGCTCATGTGGATTGTTTTATTTGATCAAGTACAACAACTACGAAATATGATCTGATCAGCCAACTACTTCACAACTACTTTATCGAAAATGTAGTTAACTACAGCTACAACTACTTGTTTTAAAAAGTAGCGACTACAAACTGCTCTTCAAAAGTAGTCACTACCTCGCTACTTTCAGATTTTGTCAAAGGGTTCCATTTACACTAGAAATTGAAGACACGAATTAAATAATAAAACGACCCCTCGTTATATCGCGTCTACCGGGATATAATTAAATGAATGCAACATAATCGAGGGCATTAAAAATGATAACATACAAGAAAATGTTTTGTATTTGTCTCCAAAATGTTAATTTATACACGCATTAAATTTCGTAGCAAAATTAAGAAAGAGATTATAATCTAGAAAATTACAGAAAAACAACCCTCATGCAAGATTCAAATAATAAATAAATCTGTAATACAAGAAATTCCGAATAATAAGAAACCGGCATTAAAACATGAAGACTTAATAATGAGTAAATAGACAAGTGTTGCTAGAAAGAAAATTAATTCATTTGGTGGATTAGTTCTTGAGTTTAGCAGCAAGTGTCAATGGGGAAAGTCTATCACTTCATGCGATACGTTGTTATACGCTGCAGCTGAGATTCGCAAATTGTTGAGCAGAACAAATTTTGCACAAAAGAAGCAAATTTCGGCAAAGTGATTTGCAGAATTGTACATTTCCTACCCCTGAAGTAGCATTAAAAGTAGTCGGTTCTCGCTACACTATAACCTACTGTAAAAAGTAGCAGCTACAGTAGTTTCGCTACTTGTAGCGCGCTACTTCCGACCCCTGCACGTTGCCTTCATCAGGGATAAAATGCAAACTGTTGTAATCAACGCCTTGCTTTCAAAATTTCTGTCTCTTGATCTGGGAACTAGGCAAAGTCCATTCCTTCATCTGGGCTTATTGGGTGGTGCCAATTACTCTTGATTTGGGTGAGAGAAGAAAAAAGAAGGGATGGGGAGGGAATAGAATAGTATCCATTATGCAACACTTTAAGCAAACTTAACCATATGGTTAACCAGTTCTATGTAAGTATTAAAGTGAGGGCAAAATTTACTATGAAATCTATTACTCTTTTTAAATTGGATGTTTGTCAAAAAGAAAATTAGTGCATTTATAAATTTATTAAAATTTTTCTTTAGGCTTATAAAGAGTAAAAAGATATCAGTGTATTAAAACACAATTCATTTAGACTCGATATATATACACAGTTTTTCTCTGAACAGTAAATTGATCTGGAACGAACTTTGATATATTTCTGAAAACTTTTTCCTACATTTTTCAGCAAAAGTATTTTATCAAAAGAATTCGGGAAATTTGTTGAATTCTGGAAAATTGTATTATATACTTTTACCGTGAAATTCGTTTTATGATTCCAGAGTATTTTATTAAGTTGCATCTACTGATGTGAATCAATTCAACAAAATTTTAAACTGCAACTTCAGAATTTGTGAATTGAACAAAAGGTTGATAAATTTATAAAACACGCTTGGGCATATATATAATATATATATATATATATATATATAGAAATTAATCAAACTGATTTGTGAGCCAATTAGGCTAAATTATGGTATCATATAAAAATCAATATTTTAACTAGCTAATTGTTGAAAAGAATATTGAAAAGAATATGTAAAAACCTTCATAGATATTATAATTATATATATATATATATATATATATATATCTTTCGCGAACATGCAAATTAATTTAGGATGCTCGATAGCTGAAAGTGGTAGAAAGAGGGTTGGAAATGTGAAATGAAAAAAATAGCGTAAAATTTAGAATCTATTCGACTGCGAATCTATGGAAAAATATCTTCTATTGGTCATGGTCAAATTACTGGTACATCTTGATGTGCTCAATTCATACTTTTGTTTCAAAACATTATTGCATATGAAAACGTTATTAACCCGCCAACGCCCATTGTTATATCCAAGTGACACGTCTTTGAAAGAATCTCTAGGCTTCAGTTTAAGTTAATATGTACCGAGACGCCTTTATTGGGATATAGAGGAGCTTACCAAATCATAGAAAAAAGACCCATATCTCTCGGATTTTCCGATAAGGTACTATAACCTAAAGGCAAAAAAACTTCTTTATACACCGTAAAATTAAGAAATGCGCTAGAAATACGTTGTCTTTCTTCTTCACGCGCAAAGAAGACGTGCTACCATATTGAAAGCAGGAGCAAGACAGCACATTTCTTAATTTTATGATGTTATTAAGAGGTGTATTTGCCTCTATACCCTTAAAATGTTGTGTATCTCCTTCAGACAAGCAAGGACTAGAGTTGTTCTTCTTTTTTCGGATAAAAATATCAAATAAGCAGTAAGTCTCCTTTTTTTTGCCCGAATTTTAACATTAACTAAATGTTGAATTTGAATTGATATTTGTAGTATTTTGAATATTTAATTAATTTTTATTGCTGTGATGCGATCTTGAATTTGTGTGTCACTTACTTGATAATATGAACTTTTTGATAAAATTGTTTTTTTATTACTTTTTTTAGTGAAAACACTATAGAATTCAACCTATGAATTTGAAAAAAAAATTATAAATTTACTTATGGGCGTTGAAGGGTTAAGGTACGATAACTCTGAGAAATTAAAGGAAAAATATTATATCTAACGAAGAAATCTTTGTATACTTAATCCTTTAATTTGTGCAATTATAATGTCGTTAGAAGAATTAGTAGTACGAGTAACTTCACGATACTAATCTTGCAAATTTTATGTCTCAATTGCTGAGATAAAGATAATAAAATCAGTCAATTTTCCATCAACGCATAACAATTTTGTTTGTCATAAATGTTATCAGATTTTCTTCGTCATTGTTATACAGGGTTATCAGGAAAGAATCATCCGATTACAAAATATTTTCCATAATTACAAAAAGAAAATTATAATTAATATGTCATTGTAAAGAAAAAAAGTTAAATTTTTAGTCTGTAACATTGACTTTTCGCAATAGGTAGCCGATAATTTGGTCCTACACAGCTACCCTCATAGGTCACCTCACTTAACTCCTTGAGGCGTCTTCCTTTGGGGATATGTCAAAGATCTTGTGTTCATACCACCTTTGCCTACAAGTTTGCCCGAACTTAATCAACGCATTTGTGAAGCTTTACAAACAGTTAATAGTGAAACATTACAACGTGTTTGGCAAGAATCGGCATATCGCAATGATATTATACGGGTGACAAAAAGAAATCATATCGAACACTTGTGAAAACAAATTTAACATTTTTTTCTTTACAATGACATATTAATTATAATTTTCGTTTGTAATTATGGAAAATATTAAATTTTGTAAACCGATGATTCTTTCCTGATAACCCTGTCCTTTTACACCTTTGATCAGTAAGTAATATTTCTAACCTATGAAAAGAAAACGGCGGTATATTCTTACTAGCAGTGCAGCTGTAGTTATAGAATGTGTAACTATTTTCGCAGAACAGTTCATAGTTTCAATAATATAATAAAAACTATCATTTAAACTGAATACCTAAAAGCATTTGCGAGAAATAAAAAAATAATTAAACTTTTGTTTAATGTAGTGTGTGCAACGTTCAGCAAAGGATTAATTCGTGTTATTATTATAAGGTTTGCTTCAGATTTCCCATATGTATAAATGGCAAACCATTTCAATCCGAAACTTAGATTCATAAGATTTGCACTTACAAAGTGTTATCAATCGTTTAAATTACTTGTTTAAAATTCTATTGAAATACTTTTCTTGCACATTCTAGTTGAGATATTTTAATATAACTTTTATAATTTTGAGACACAGAGGGTGTTTCACACATTTCTAGAACGATTTCAATAAAGAATTTAAAAAATGCAAATATTTTGGAAATATTTTGCTGGCAACAGCTATTATTGGAAATTAAAATTATCGTCTGATACTTTAAAATTCATTCTTCTTTCAAAATGGGTCATGCAAACTAACTGTGAATCGAAGAATACCTTTTCCAGGAGAAATATTTTTATTCTGTAATTACAACACGTTGTTAAACAACATGTATACAATACGTGCAAAATAAGTGACACTATAAATCGGAAAGAGTAAGGCTGCACTCAGTACTTCTGCATGGAAAGAAGCCTCCAAATGAATATCCCAAAAAGGTCCGTACTGTTTCAAATGTGTTTAAAGTGAAATCGCTGGTAACAAGAGAAAATCCGTTAAATCAATTGCAAAGTTACATCCGTAGGGACAATAAAGCAAGATTTACAGCTTAAAAAAGTTGGGAAAAAAAACATTACGTTCACCGTCCAATGCCGAAGCATGTGGCTCAACGCCAGACATTTTGTAGAGCTCTGCATAAAACCATTTAGCAGGAGATAAATGGAACGTTGTTACCCTTGATAAAGCATCGGTTTATCTAAATGCCGGTATCAAAAATATTTAGTGTCCAAAAAAAAAATCTTCATACTCAATCCACAATCTCAATGTTCAGATGTATTATTTTATTTTTGGAACAGATGCTTTACACTCACGCAGAGATGTTTTGCGACTTTTTGGTTGGTGCTATTTTCAAGCCCGCGCCAAACCAATAACTTAATACAATGGCTAGGTTGCCATTAAAGGAAAAAATCCCCCAAATTTGGCGACTTTTTTCCTTTTTATAACCGATAAAAAAAAAACTGTGCGTGAGTGTATGACATCATAGCCGATTATTTTAATAAATTTATCCCGGTGATAATGCTTTGTTTGTCACTATTATCATTTTGAATTGATTATATGTATCACTTCTTTTTGATATTTGATCATATATAGTAAACCAACAAAAACTATGAAAGTTGTATTAATGAAGAGGAGTGGCAAAGTTTTAATAACCTTCTTAATTCAAACTATTTCAAAACATTATTTTTATTTTATTTTATTTATTTTATTTCATTTTATTTCTATCACGCGTTGGTCACTTGGAGTGGTGATGCTTGCAGCTTGAGATGACTCAGCGTTCGATTTTTTATTTTTAGTTCTGGTAGTGGTTTGAAAATAGGGCTTTTGTTACATTTCAATGAGTGTCAAGATTTTTTTCTGCTGGCACTGTATATACTATCGAAAACGAGAAGAGAGATATGTTCAAACCGAGTTCCGAAGATGCAAAGAAAGATTTTAAAAAGGCAGATATTTACGGAAGAAATTCTATTTGTTTATTCCAACGTCTTTGAAAGAGTGAAACTGCCCCTCCAGTTAAATTTTTCAACAATTGAAAAGGCCATTTTTCAACACGTGCTCTTCAACCCTTTCGTTGCGCGCGCATCCTTTGTATGTAACAGATAGTCCGACGCTACTGAACTTTCAGTCGTCTAAGAACACTTCTCTAGATCATTATGTAAATAAAAGCTTATTTCTTGATCACTTGGTAGAAGCCCAAACATCTAGGTATACTTGATAAGAGTTTGTTTCTTTCTTTAATGCAAATTTTATAAAACATATAAAATCATAAAGAAATATGTAAAATCATACTAATATATTCAAAATAAGTACCGTGCAACGCCATGAAAATTCTCATAAAGCAATAGCTTTCTTCTTAACTTCCGAGGAAAACATTTAGCAGAAAAATCCTGAACTATCCCGTTGTCAGAGCGACAATTCCTCTCTTTTCTCAACCTAATGAGCTACTTCTCGTCTCGGATATGTGCGCGCATGCACAATAGTGAAACATACCGTTGTTGTAACTGTAAGCCCATAGTTCCATACAAGGATTTGCCTAATTTTTCATTAACTAGGACATAGCTGCTGACATTTAGCTTGTATAGTCTACAAGTTTAACGATCTCAAGTAAAGGATTATATACAAATTAAGGAATTATAGAAGAAAACATCTATTATAATGAATGCTATCAATAATTTCGAATGAAAATAAGGGAGTGCTGTAGTCCGGCAGTGTCTACAGACGAGCTGCCGCTGTTTAAATATCTATTCCAAAGCAATACGAACTAAATTCGGTCTTCAAGTAATCAATAATCAAATTCCCTTTGAGTTATCACAAATACGGATCGTTTGAATTAGGTTCGAGTGACACTGCTAAGGTGTTAATTATACACTTAATAATCACTCATTGGAAAGACGATGATATCTGCCAGACAAATATTAAACACAATAGCGATATACTGAACCTGGTATTTGTTTATTATTCTTGAATTTATCATAAAATATTTAACTATATATTAGTAAAGTTGCATAATTGTACACAGCACAATTAATAAATATACATAAGATGAGTTTTTAATTGTCATTTGGAAGAAAGTAAATTGTTTACATTCTAGTTGGTTAAATGTTGACAATCAATCGTATCTTTCCACCTTTTTTTCATAAAATAAAATATTTAATTTGTTCTACGTATGATATATAGCAAATAAAAATGTACTTTTGCAAGTTTGCTACTATACTATATTAATTTTCAGTATGTTTGTAGTTTAATATATCATTTTAAGAATTTTAGAATTTGCATTAACAAGAATTCAAGATGATGAAAATATTATTTAGAGTCTTATGAGAGATTGATAAACTTATTGTAAAAGGTAAAACAAATAAAAGAGAAGAAAACGTTTGTAAACTTTTGATTAAAAAAGATCAAGCAAATTATATACCAAGATATTTTATATCCATGTTTAAAATACAGTGATCTCTCACTTATTCGCGATGTTCAGTACTTACTTTTTCATACCACTATTTTAAAACAGTAAAATTCAATTTATAAATTCTGCGATTTAAGAAGACGAAAATTACCCTAAAAGAAAACTGGTGCTGAAAAATGATTTCCGTGTATCGCGTATAAGTGAGAGATCACTGTATATCAGATGTTAAAACTTTACCACTCCTTCAGAACTGTTCAGTTTATTTAATGTTTTAGTTACATTTATGATGCACGCAATATAATAATGCTATAACTTGGAAATTAAGGACCAGTTGAAACAAATTCTTGATTTTCATATTTAGGTTGGTTGGTTGATTGGGGTTTTATGGCACAAAGTCCCTTTAGGGACATGCTGCGCCAATTTGCATATTTAGAGGACGGACTAAACAATATCTACCAAAAATTTCATCCAAATTCACAATTAACTACTTTGTTTTAATAATTTGTAATAATTTCCAATAAGCATATGCAACTTCCATGCGTATACTAAAGTCCATTTGATTTACCGGAGAATTTCTCTAAAATCAAATGTTGTAATACTACGGTATCAATGTCAGGTTTCATAAAAATCTTTTATAAGCATAAATGTTTTCTATGCTCATAGGGGTTTTCTGTAATTGTGACATTTTCGGAATTTAATTTCATAATTACTGATTTGGAAGCACTGAATCTCACCGATACACCAAATAAAAGTATCTTTGTGTCTTTCACAATCACATATACTTCCACAATCGCTTTCTTTCTGTTTTTCTCCGTGGCTCTCTTTCTCTTTTTTTCACTATCTATCTATCTATCTATTTATCAATGAGTCTATCTTATTTATTTGTCTATCTATCTACGAGGGTTATTTTTAAAGTATGGTTAGTTTTGGAATTAGAAAATAATACTTAGCACATTTAGAAAATTTATTTTTTACAAAATTTTTCTATTTTTCTACATAGTTTCCATGTCTGTTGAAACATTTGTCGTAACTCCTCACGGGTTTTTGTAACCCTTCCTCGTAGAATGACGCCTCCTGTAAAGAAAGCCACACCTTAACCGCCTTTTTCACTTATTCGTCAGTGTTGAATGAGTGGCCGCCGAGAAATGATTTGAGATATCAGATTGAGGATAGTCAATCGGCACCAGGTCAGGATTCTATGGGGGGTGCTCAAATTACTCCAACCCAAAAGATTCGATGACAGATTGTATTTTAGAAGCCGTGTTTGGGCACGCATTGCATTGGGCCATACACGTCACAGATCTGGCGATGAATGTCCAATGCTGTCATTTTTCCTGAGTACCATTATCCTTGTGCATAGTAGGTGCACAACTGGCGTCTACTGTAGCGCAAGGGATGCCAGGAATCGGCGCTCTTGAACTTTGCTGAAAGCTCTCAAGATTTAAAGAGATATTTTGTAACGGACCTTACGTTAAGAAAACAACCCTCCTATGTGTCAGTCATCCTATATACCTATACCACTGTATTGCCCTTAATCAATCAATGTTTCTATCTATCTATCTGTACTTCTCTCACACACTGCTCTTTTTCTCTTTATCTCTCTCTCACACGCTCACACATAAACCCTATCTTATTATCTTTCCGTTATCTTATTATCTTCCGTATATCCCTTACGTTTCCCACTTTGTTCCACAATTTAATGTTTCGTTTCAAATTCCGAATTTACAACAGTCAAATGAGAGTTTTCTTTGCGAAATGCCCAAACTTATAGATCAAAAGACAAATAATTATTTTTACATTGAAACGTTACATGAGTAAAAATGAATGGATATCATAGCCACGTTGAACTCTCGAAAATATTTTTAATGTAATTCAGTCTATAAGACCTTTCTAGAATATCGAATAACTGCCTTAATAAAGAAAACTTTCAAGAACTGCATATCTAACTATGAACTCTTCTTGAATTTTTCGACTTTACATTCTATCACGATTGTTTTTGGCATAGATAAAATTGATTTTATAACCTGGAATTACCATTCCAAGAACAAACTTTCAGTAAATTCCTTTAGACATATAAAGAATTGTATCTGCTTTTCTTTTATAAATCTATTCTCAGTCTATTTTCTTTTGTCCCATGATATGTCATGAAATTCATTTCATCGCAGACATGATACTATATTCTTGATTCCATATAAAACTTCGAGTGAGACCCAGAAAATTACTTGAGACTTTCGATATCATCCTTTTCTTATCCTCTTATCCTGTATTCTCTTCAAAGAGAAAATAGAATACTGTTGCATGAATTTTAAATGGAGTTTTCAATTACAGAAACCCGTTCTATTCCCTTCATCTAAATTTTCATCTTCCCTTGTGTGGTGTTAATTTTCTATTGAATTTTTTTTCGCTCTAAATTTTCTACTGTGTTAAACATTTCCGATTATTTGAGAAAAATAAAAAAAAATTTATGTCGGGTTCTTTAAATTTATTTATCTCGCTGTGATGCTTATCTTTACTAATATAATAATATCTCGTGTTTTAGATATGTAGAAAATATCGTTACAGAGGAGATTTTGAGATAATACATATTCGATGACAGATAACGATTGCAAGAATATCCCCTTAGACTTTTGATATTCTTTCATTTATTATGCTATATCTAACTTATGGAATATTTAAACTAATATTGTTTGATCATTTTGTCTAGTTTTAAGATACAGGAACTCCGTTCTATTTTCTTTATTTAAATTTACACTTTTGCTAAACTATTTTTAATTTGGTATTATTTGGTAATTAAAAAGGAAAAAGCAAACATTTTTTTTTTTTACATTTTATGAATTTATTTCAATTTATTATAATATGCAGCGCAGATAACCTAGCACAAACACGAAAATATACCTTTGATGCCATGTAGAAAGTAAAGTGCGTGTAAACAGAATCTCATCAAAAAGTCACCTGTAAAAAATGCAGCCAAGTCTCGTAACTCACTTACCGTAAAAAGTACTGAGATCGTATAAAGCCAAGTTTAACTATCTTATTAACTCTGAAATTTTCATTCACAAATCACTCCTAGTCTCTACATCTTTAGTTAATTATTATTTTGTGACTTGGCAATTACGTAGCACGAGAATGTGATGTATATAGTTAGTCTTAATCAAATAATACTATAACATATTAAAGTGTAATAACTTCCCTGGGCGTATATAATTTGCCTTAATTAAATTATCCCATCCCATCCCATAACATAGTAAGGTGTAATAATTTCCCTGTGCTGCGTAATTGCCAAGTCACAAAATAATAATTAACTAAAGATGTAGAGACTAGGAGTGATTTGTGAATGAAAATTTCAGAGTTAATAAGATAGTTAAACTTGGCTTTATACGATCTCAGTACTTTTTACGGTAAGTGAGTTACGAGACTTGGCTGCATTTTTTACAGGTGACTTTTTGATGAGATTTCACTTCTTTTTGTAAGTAATCCTCCTTTTCTTGATTTTGAGTTCTTTTTGGAGATCATCCACTGATTTTCGCTAAGCCCACACTCTGTCCCTATTATTTACAGGTATAAAAAATTTGAAGCTTTAGTTTCGTTTGCAAAGTATACTGTAGATAAAAAGAGATTTCAGGTTCCTAGGCAAGCACTAAGTTATGGGAGGGGGAGTGTCAAAAGTACTCTCAATTGCTTCCAGGATAGGTGCTATCCATCTGAGATATTACTCGCAGCTCTAGATACTTGATATTTAGCATAAAAGTACATTTTAGTATAAAAAGAAAGCCAAAATTAAAATTTCCGGAAATTTCCAATAAATCAAACTATTTCTTTTTTTATTCGTTTTTTTAGTCTTTTTTTATTATTTACGGATTTTTTAATTTTTCTTACTTTGTGTACTAAACCCTGCCTTTCTGCCAAATGTCAAGCTTCTAGGACTACAAAATCGAATTATTTTCAAATTTTCGACTTTTTATAAATTTATTGATTTTTCGATTTTAATTCTAAGTTACCTGATTGTCATGCCAATATAGTAATTATTTGATCCGTCTTCTTAGGATCATTTAGGTTCAATATAGAGTAAATCAAGTGAATCTTAGAGTCACCATGATTTTATTTAGAAAGTTCTATCAAGCTATAACCAGCCAGTAATGTCGGGAGGGTAGGGGGAGCTGTGAAAATTTTTGTGGGGCTAACATCATTTAACAATCCATATTTCATACGTGAAGTAAATAGAGTACAACCTGTGAAAGAAAACAAACCTGTCTATAAAGAAATCGCCTATATCATAGCCAGTCTATAGCGGAACTTTTCTATAACGAAATTCGTAAACGAAAGGAAAGAAAACCATAATCCGGGGGAAATAACATAAAACAATTAGGGGCGTTGTACTAGCTAATAGGACAATTCTCTTAAAACTAATGTTTCTAGCAGTACAAAATCAAATTGTTTTCGAATTTTCGATTTCTTAAAGATATTTCGATTTTTCGATTTTATTTTCGAATTTACGAATATTTTAATTGTTCCTTTTATTGAATAGTAAATGCTACCTTTAGACCAAATTTTAATTTTCTAAGACTACAAGATAAAATTATTTTCAATTTTTGATTTTTTCGAATTTTTTTTATAATTTTCTGGATTTTTTAATTTTTTCTTATTTTGTATCCTTTATTACAAATTTCAAGTTTCTAGCGCTACAAAATCGAATTATTTTGAAATTTCCGACCTTTTTGGAGTTTTTAATTCTATTTTCGAATTTATTGTATTTTAAATTTTCCTTTTTCTGTATCCTAAACAATAAGTTTACGCCGAATTTTAAGTTCTAAAGCTACAAAGTTGAATTTTTTTCCATTTTTCGAATGTTCGAATTTTTTTTTCGAATTTTACAGATTTTTTATTTATTCCTTTTTTTTTGTATCCTAAATTCTACCTTTATTCCAAATTTTAAGTTTCTAGCTTTACAAAATCGAATTACTTTCAAAGTTTCGTTTTTTATTCGATTTTTTTTTTTCAATTTTTGATGTGTTTTTAATTTTTTTCTTTTTCTGAATCCTAAACACTACCTTTACACCAAATTTTCAGTTTCTAAGACTACGATATCATATTATTTTCAATTTCTCTCTTTTTCTTTCTTTCTTTCTATTTACATTTTTTTGAAATTTTCGATTTTTTTTATCCATATTTTTTAATGTTTCCTTATTTAGTATCTTAAATATTACCTTTATTCCAAATTTCAAGTTTCTAGCGCTATAAATCGAATTATTTTCAAAATTTCCTTATTTTTCGATTTCTTTCGATTATTTTATTTTATTTTCGAATTTTATTGCGTTTTTATTTTAACTTATTCTGAATCCTAAACACTATCTTTACCGCGAATTTTAAGTTTCTAAGGCCAAAAGATCAAATTATTTTAATTTTTTTCAATTTTTTTCGAATTTTTGATTTTTTTTTTCGAATTTTCTGGATTTTTTAATTTTTCCTTATTTTGCATCCTAAATACTACCTTTATTCCGAATTCCAAGTTTCGAGCGCAACAAAATTGGATTATTTGAAATGTTTCGATTTTTTTCGATTTTTCGATTTAATTTAATTTTTTTTTTTTTTTTTTTTTTTTTTTTTTTTTTTGTGTGTGTGTTTTTGATGTTTTCTTTTTCTGAATTCTAAACACTACCTTCACATCAAATTTTAAGTTTTTAAGACTACAAGATCGTGTTGTTTTCAATTTTCAATTTGTTCGATTTTTATGAATTTTCGAAAGTTTTTTTTTTTTTAATTTTCCGGATTTTATAATTTTTCCTTTCTTTGTATCCGAAACACTAGCTTTATTCCAAATTTTAAGTTTCTGTGGCTGTAGGATCTACCCAATCTTTTTGATGACGCGAGAGTGAGTGAGTGTGTGAGTGACAAAAAATCGAAACTTTGAGTTCATATATCGTCTGCACTAATTTATGGGTATTTTTTGAATTATCATATTTTTTAATTTTTCATTATTTAGTATCTTAAATATTACCTTTATTCCAAATTTCAAGTTTCTAGCGCTATGAAATAGAATTATTTTAAAATTTTCCTTATTTTTCGATTTTTCCGATTTTTTTATTTTATTTTCGAATTTTATAGCGTTTTTTATTTTAACTTATTCTGAATCCTAAACACTATCTTTGCTGCGAATTTTAAGTTTCTAAGGCTAAAAAAATCAAATTATTTTAATTTTTTCAATTTGTTTAGAATTTTTCGAATTTTCCAGAATTTTTAATTTTTTCTTATTTTGCATCCCAAATACTACCTTTATTCCGAATTCCAGGTTTCTAGCGCAACAAAATCGGATTCGTTGAAATTTTTCGATTTTTTTCGATTTTTCGATTTTTTTAATTTTGCTTTCGATTTTTTTGGTGTTTCTGATGTTTTCTTTTTCTGGATACTAAACACTACCGTCACACCGAATCTTAAGTTTCTAAGACTACAAGATCGTATTATTTTCAATTTTCAATTTTGATGGAATTTGTTGAATTTTCGAATGTTTTTTTTCGAATTTTCCGGATTTTATAATTTTTCCTTTCTTTGTATCCTAAACACTACCTTTTTTCCAAATGTCAAGTTTCTAGGGCTACGGGATCTACCTAATCTTTTTGATGACGCGTGAACGAGTGAGTGAGTGACAAAAAATCGAATGTTTGAGTTCATATATCGTCTGAACTAGAAAAGACAGAAAGTTGTAATTTTAAATTTTGGTCCTGTGTGCCAAATATTCTAGAAAAACGAAGTTTAAAATTTTTGGGATACTCCAGCGCGGAGATATGGGGGGGGGGTCAAAAGTGCCCTGAATTGCTTCCAGAAAAGTATGCTTACGGCTGTCCTCTCTCGACTTGGCGGAGGCACTGCCGTGCCTCCAGATTTGGATGGTTTCTTGTTAATACAATCTTGCCAAGGCTGTGGTTTTCCTATTAGACTTAATGTTAGCTATATGCTCCATTTTTCTGCAACTAAATTTCCTCATGCCAATATAGTAATTCATGGATCCGTTTTCTTAGGATCGTTTATGTTCAATTTAGAGATAAATCAAGAGAATCTTAGAATCACCATGATTTTATTTAGAAAGGACTATCAAGGCATAACCAACCAGTAATGTCGGGAGGGAGGGAGAGAAGTGAAAATTTTTGTGCGACCAACATCTTTTAACAACAAATATTTCATATATAAATTAAATAGAGTAAAGCCTGTGAAAGAAAATGAACCTGTCTATAAAAAAAAGGTCTATAACGTAGCCAGTCTATAGCGGAACTTTTCTATTACAAAATTCGTAAACAAAAGAAAAGAAAAGCATAATCCGGGGAAAATAACACAAAACAATAACGGAAGGTGTACTAGCTAATAGGACAATTATCTTAAAATCTATCTAAAACAAACTATCCCCATCCTGTGGGATTTGTTTTTCAATGTTTTACTTTATTTAATGCAAAACATAGATTGCATCCGACAACTCATAAAAAAGTCCTGCGGCCTGTACCGGCAGGAAAAGGTAGCTTTCCTATATCTTCGTTTTAAAATTTTAGCTAATGTCACTCGAAAACAGCAAGTTAAAATGCAAAGAAACCGTTTACAAAAGATTCGTTTACACTGAATTTGAATAAGAAATTCGCCAAATTATTGAGCTATAGCCAAATTGGCTTCATTTATGAAGACTTATTTTTGTCGCCAAATTTGGCGAGATTTCACCAATTGTCGCCAAGTTTGGCGAGAATTTGGCGCTAATGGATATGAATATATAGTTTTATGCGTATGATTGGGAAAATGATTACAACAATGAAAGAAAATAATTTGCGAGAAATCGCGTTCACTAAAACTTATAAATTTATATTAAAATCATTAAAATTACAGACATTACAATACACTTTCATAAAACATTAAAAACATATTAAAATTGGACGTTTCGGATTTACATGGAAAATCCCTCTTCAACAACAACATTTCACTAAGCGTAAATCATAGTTCAAAAATATCAACAAATAGAAAATGCAACGTATCAAAATTTCGAAGTCAAAGTTACAGTTATAATAACACGGAGTATTCATTCGGGATTGCACCTGCTTGACCATTATTGACCATAAATTTATCGTTGGTTTTTTGTAATGTGCTGTTTTGTTTCAAAATGTCAGCCACCCTAGAATTTCAAACTGCTCTATCTCGGCCAATTTTTAAGATAGAGGTAAAACAAAAAATGCTCTGGAATCCTTGTATCAAGTCCTAACACCTAATTAAAAAATAAACTTGATTTTTTAACTTTTTTGTATATATATTTTAGTTTTAAAATTTTCCGTGGCCGCCATCTTGAAACAAGATGGCGGACCAAGCTGGCCAACGAACTCGGTCGAGGCATTGGTGAGCTTCATACACACAATTAGTTTCATCCAAATTAATTTATAAATACGAGCGTTATCGTATCAAATTATTTTCATTTTTTCAATTTTTTTCGAATTTTTTTATTTTTTTTTCGAATTTTCTGGATTTTTTTAATTTTCCTTTTTCTGTATCCTAAATACTACCTTTATTCCTAATTTGAATTTTCTAGCGCAACAAAATCGGATTGTCTTCAAATTTTCGTTTTTTTTTCAATTTCTTCGATTTTTTCAATTTTGCTTTCGATTTTTTTGGTGTTTTTGATGTTTTCTTTTTCTGGATGTTAAACACTACCTTCACACCAAATCTTAAGTTTCCAAGACTACAAGATCGTATTATTTTGAATTTTCAATTTTGATGGAATTTGTTGAATTTTCGAATGTTTTTTTTTTCGAATTTTCTGGATTTTATAATTTTTCCTTTCTTTGTATCCTAAACACTACATTTTTTCCAAATGTCAAGTTTCTGGGGCTACGGGATCTACCCAATCTTTTTGATGACGCGTGAACGAGTGAGTAAGAAGTGACAAAAAATCGAATGTTTGAGTTCATATATCGCCTGAACTAAAAAAGACAGAAAGTTGTAATTTTAAATTTTGGTCCTGTGGGCCAAATACTCTCTATAATTGAAGTTTAAAATTTTTGGGATACTCCAGCGCGGAGATATGGGGGGGTCAAAAGTGCCCTGAGTTGCTTCCAGAAAAGTATGCTTACGGCTGTCCTCTCTCGACTTGGCGGAGGCACTGCCGTGCCTCCAGATATTACAAGAAACTTTAGAATTCCTTTCTTATCCTGTGTTCTCTTTAGAGAGTACGTAGAATACTGTTGCATGAATTTTAAATGGGGTTTTCAACTACAGAAACTCTTTGTATTTTCTTTATCTAAGTTTTCGTCTTCGCGTGTTCTGGTTTAATTTTGTATTGAATGATGCTTTCGTTCCAGATTTAATTTTCGCTACTGCATAAACAGTTTTGCATTATTTCAGCAAATCAAAGAAAATTTATGTTGTGTTCCTTGAATTTATTTTGTTACACTGTGATACTTATTTTTGCCAATATTAGACACGTTGCGAAATTCGTTTCTAAAGAGACGCGATGGTAAAACATTTTTGATGTGAGATAGAACTCTCAAGAAATTTACCAAAGACTTTTGATATGCTTTTTTTTTACTCTCTGTCTTTTTAAGAACGTTCTTACTCACAATAAATTTTTGTGAGATTTTAATTACAGGAACTTCTTTTTGTTTCCGAGTGTTGTAGAAGTAAAAAAAGCAGAGGTTGTACGCTATAGACAGTGGTGAAGCTTCAATATTCTCTTGGATGAGAGGTGTAGTTGACGACTATCCTCGCCTCGTAAACATAGAAATTAGCGGTCGTTCGTCATACATTGCAATTTAAGATTTCAAATCTTGACAGCCGAAATGTTAGATCCAGTATTCATTTTTATTTTTAATAAGTTCAGAAATTTTTGTAAAATGTATTTGATGATAGTTTTCCAAATAATATTAGAATGCTAATCGGCTTTTTAAAGTATAAATAAATGGGTATTATCTTTTAATTAGAAACGAGCAAACAAAAAATAGTACAACATTTTACACAGGGTGCAATATGTTATCTATCACCAACCTCTAATTTATCAACCGTTTGTCGTAGACATAGAGTTCCAACTAGCTGTTACCCGTAACTCCGTTCACGTAACATTAAAAAAATAATAAATGCATTAGTTAAGCAAAATATTTCACTCCCGATAACTAAAAACGTAAATAATTAACTAACTCTTTATCACATTTCATAGGAGACAATACAGTGTTTCTATGTTATAGTGACCGTGACATAACTCAGTCTTAGAAAAGTGAATTTTTTGCCAAATAACCGCGAAAATGAAATTACTACCAATGCAAAAAGGAGGGCCAAAAAAAATTGAGGAAATCGACAAATTGGGTAAAAACAAATGTCAATTTTTTCCTGATAAACCATTTTACTTTTAACGCCTTTGTGAAACGTTTTAACACCCATCCTTCAAAAATAATTAATTGGAAATAGTATATGCTTTTCTTTAAATTCAATTATGTCGCCTTCGTTTAATGTATAGCTGAAAAAACTAAATGACAATATGTTGACAGACGATGTTTGTTCTGCAGAATAAATTTATTCATGAAGTTTGAATATGTGAAAATATGTTTTCATTTTTCGGAAATTTTATTGAAATCAAGATTTTTTTTTCACCATTCAAATTGAAAAGAAATTCTATTTTTAATTTTAATGAAAAAATGGTGCAAAAAGTTTATTGATCCGTTTTATTTCTCCCTTTTTATCCACAAATATGGAGTAATTTAGTTGCCGTTTTCAGAGAAACATCGTTAAAATTTACAAAAAAAGAAAGAAATATCTGAATTTAATTTAATTTTTTTAATTCTGAGAGTGTGTGTGACATCCTCGGATCAATGATAACGATGTTAAGTAAATTGTGTTGCGTTCGATAGTGTAAGAGGAGTAATTGCGAAATGCAAATTCGTGTTCTTTTTTCTTTTCTTAATAATTATGATGTGATTATAGGCGTAAAACTCTCATGCTGATACTCATGCTTAATAATCAGTATAAATAAAAAAATATTTCAATTTTTCGTTTTAAATACGGCGTGAACTGATCCTTGTATTTTTAATGTACGGAATTGATTCACTCTCCTCTTAAAACATATTTGAACATTCCCATTTTATTTCAAATATGACGTCACTTTTTCCTCAGAGAAATCTCTTTTTAATGATATAATTCTTGTTAATTTTCTTTTTCTGGCAATCATGAAGTAAAGTTGACACTGGTGGAAGCATGGTGGAAGATGCTCGGTGACCACGCACGACGATTTGATAATTGTAATTTCATGCTCAACACCTCAGAGGAAAATCCGTCGTTCCTTTGTGACATTCTGTGGACAGATGAGTCAACGTTTACACGGAGTGGCAGTGTGAACGGGCAGAATGTGCATTACTGGTCTATGGAAAAACCCCATATTGCCCGCACAGTACGACACCAGGCACGCTGGTCAATAAACGTGTGGTGTGGTATATGGGGAACCCAGATTGTTGGACCCATCATCTACGATGGGACCTTAACAAGCGATCGTTACCTGCACCTGCTACAAAACACGATACGTGACTAGTATGAAGATCTACCTCTCCGACATGCATGCCGGGTGTGGTTTCAACATGATAGGGTCCTTCCACGTAAAGCATGAAACGTCCGTGCGTATCTGGCCACCAAATTCGGTCAACAGATCATTGGATATGGTTGTCCGGTAGAGTGTCCACCGCTTTCACCTACTTGACTCCCATGAACTCCTCCCTCAGGGGTTACATCAAGACACAAGCCTATTTCTCTGGTTGATCTGAAGTAGCGCATCATCCTTGCTTGTCGCACAGTTACACCTGCTATGATCCAACGTGTCCAGGACTCAGTATTGTCACGCATTCAATTGTGCATTGCCACCAATGGAGAACACTTCGAGCAGTATCTCTTGTAGATTCCGACGTTTGATATATTCCTTTTTTATAGTAGACCGTTTTCTGATATTATAATAAATTGATATTTATTTTTCTGTTTAATTTCAGTATTTCATTCTTCGCTTTGTAGACTACCCCTAAAAGTCAGCTCAAATTTTTAGATGAAATAACCCTCTTTGGTGATACCCCGATTTGATGATACCGGCTAAAGGTGGTTTCGCCATAAAAAGGACGTTGCACCCTGATTTCGATCTCGAATTACTTTAATTCATTTTTTAACTGATCCCTCAAAGAAAGAGAAAATCATGTGCAAAAATCTCTAACTTTGAAATTTAATAACTGTGTCAATTTTTGTAGTACAGAAGTCAAACTTATTGTGTTATATCTATTATGATATTTGTAAACTTTTACTAAATTTAACTATTAGAGAGATTGGGGGACCGTATAAAAAGTTAGACTACGTAATTTTTATAAAATTGATTTTTTAATTTAAACCAAAAATGCAAAAGAAATTGTAATTTTTTTTTTTTTTTAAATTAAAGAAAATGTAAAAGTACCACGACATGAATATTTACTTCATTTGAAACGTTTTTGTAATTGGAACTATATGTCTACTACTAACGGTTGAGAAATTAAAGATCAGCGATAAATAACAGAATTCCACCTTGTATAATATATTCAGTGTTGTTTTATTTTTAAATACAATATTCATCAGGCATATCTTATATTTCATGAAATTATGCAAGTGGGAAAATTCACTGCACGTTAGAATGTATTTTCCAATTCATGTAAATATAAATGTTTAAAACTCCAGTGATATAAATTCGCCCTAATAAATATTTCCTAGGAAACTTTAATCTCATCCTAGCAATCATTACTTCTTGAATAGCAAATTTTATATGTAGTTTTATTTGAAAAATAAAGGATATCCGGAGTATAAACATTTCATTTAATATTTTCTTCTGGTATAAATTAATTTTATTTACCATGAAAAAACCCGGAAGATTGGCAGCTGAGCCATAACAAACTTAATAAATAAAACTTCACATAACTATACTCGGAATCTTCCAAAGTTTTAAAAAGAAACATTGTTTTTCAAATTCTTTTAATAAAGACAGAAAAATTGATTTTATAACCTAGAATTTCCATTCCTGAAATACATTTTCAGTAAAATCCGTTAAATATACAAAGATTTTGAACTGATTTTTCTTTTAGAAATCTTTCCCCAGACTATTTCCTCTTGTCTTATGATATGTAGAGAAACTCGTTTCAGTGCAGACATGATAATATATTTCCGATGGCAGACAGAACTTCAAGAGCATCCAACGAAATTACCTGAGAGACCTTTGACATTCTTTCGCTTTTTGTGGTTGCATCTTATTTACAGAATAAATAAAATCATGTTGTTTCAATTTTATGTGGGGTTTTAATTTAGAAAACTCCCATAATCCAAATTTTCCTTTTCGTTAATGTGTTTTAAATTTTGTATTATTTTGAAATTCAAAATGAAAGGTAAAGATCCTTTATTCTACGTTTTACGAATTTGGATCCAGAATTTTTTTTTCGGAATTTATAATAAAGAATTATACTTTTAAAAATAAAAATACAACAGTTATACTTGCACAAGATTTTTTTACCTTAGTAATAATTTTTTTTTTAATTACTCGATCTTAAAGTAAAATATGACAACAAAGATGAGATAAAAAGCTAAAACACATCTCACACTTCGATTATGCAAACAAATGAAAAAGCAAATCAGTCTATGAATTTGCTACCTAGTAATGATCTTCCGGAATTTTTTCTAAAAATCAGAAATTTTCACTAAAAATGGTTAGTTGTTTTTTTTTTTCTCTGAGCAACAATCAATTATAAAAATTAACAGTAAACAGTTCATTACTTCAAGGGTATTCCATGTTGCACAACAACTCCACTCCCTGTGTATGAGTCTTTTGTAACACATCTGACAAGTAAAGATACTATAGTCTGTGGCGGCGATATTTCGATTTTTATAGCTCATTCGATTCGTCTCATCGAGCTAAGTAATTTGCTACCTTGCATATCGGCTATTGAGTTTTGATAGCGGCAAGGGGCCGGGTCAAAGTTTAAAATTTCGTTCATTGAAAACCAGTTGCCGTCAAAGAAATTAGTAAGATTTAAATTTATTTATGGTTTTTACACTGATATGCCTTGATAATAGTCAATTTTTGACACATTGTTCATTCCGAAAAAGTGAGTAAAACAAAAATATCTCTCACTATGCGCACAACGAGCAAAGGCTTCTTCAGCTGACTCGAATACGTATTCAAAACGGCTCTGCTTTCATCATAACTTGTGAAAACCTGCCTGTCAAGTAGCATACGAATATTTTATCTACAATTACAAATTCTTATAATAACAGCAATAATATAACCTTATAGTAGTTATTGGCAATGTATGGCACTGAAAAAACAATTAGTAAACTTAAATCGCACTTATTTCTTTGAAGGCATCTGTTTTTCACTGAACGAAATTTTGAACTTTGACCCGAAACGCTGTAATTATAAAAACTCAATAGCCGATATGCAAGGTATAAAATTACTAAGCTCGATGAGACGAATCAAATGAGCTATAAAAATCGAAAATCACCGCCACAGACTATAGTACCTTTACTTGTGAGAGGAGCCATGATAAAAATAGTATATCCTTAGCACAATATATGTACTACAACAAAAACTTTAAAAAAAAATAGTAATTAAAAGGTGAGGAAAGGTCTTTGTCTCTCAGAGACAGAAGACGCAATAAGTAAAAGAAGAGAAAAAGTCTATTTACGACCAATCAAATTTTAGAATAGGCTAGTTGTAAAAATAAACAGAAACAGAAGCAGTTGATTGTTTCGATGTGATTCCCAGTTGTTAACAACTCCACTCCCTTTATAAGAGTAATTGTGTATCACATCTTAAAGGAGCCATACAAAAGTATAAAAGTAGCAAAAATGTACTGTAAAATGAGAAAAAAAAACAGAAGATTTGACCGACAACGTCATCAGCCAATCAGAGAAAAGTAAGCCAGCCAATTAAATATAGTTTCCGTAAAGCAGCTAATCAAATTTAACTTGCAGTTTAAGAGTTGCACCTCTTCAAGAGGAGCAGAAAAAAAGTAGTAAGCTGAGGAGTAAAGTGTTAAAAAAGAATAATTTCGTAGAAAAATAAGTAAATAGATCAGGAGAAAATATGTTTAACTGTTTCTAAAGGAGAATCCTTCACAAAAAAAGTAAAGCAGGAAGAGCGTAAATCTACCTCAGTTTTTTTAAGGCAGTTTTCATTGCCATACATTTAAATATAGTTAAATTAAGGTTAGAATAAGTAAGAGTATAGGAAATACATAAATTTTTTTTAATTAAAATATTAAGGACAAAAAACAAAAAGTATTAGCACAATACAGTGGCGGACAAAAAAACTGCATCACCTAGAAAAATTAACATTTTGTAATGCTAATGAGTTATTTCGTTCAAATAAATTGATCTTAGTTGCTGCAAAGCAAGTTAAGATATCATTCTACATTTCTATTGGATAATATACCCCTTATGAAGTATTACGCCATCAAATTTTTAAAAATGGAGCGGCAAAAGGGAAAAATGGTCATTTGTCTTGTTCTTTAAGTGGTCAATTGATGGCTTCCTATGTTCAATTGACGCTAGAAAAAAAATGTGTGATACTTGCTTTAGTTAAAGAAGGATATTCGACACGTGTGATCGCTAAAAAAATTGGTTGCAATCAATCGACAGTTTGGAGGACGATTAAATTAGAACGTGAAACTGGTAATGTTGCGAGAAAGGCTGTATCGGGCCGAAAGATGGTGACCCTAAATTCTGATGATCGATATCAGAAACGGATGTATCTGAGTAATCGTCATGCAAGTGCTCCTGACTTAAAAATCGTTTTCAGAAAGTCTATGGTGTTAATTTAAGCGCAAGAACTATCCAAAAGCGACTTGTGGAATGCGCTTTGCATGCGTATCGCCCAAAGAAAAAGCCTTTACTTACAAAAAAAATGATGCAGAAACGACTTTCTTGGGCAAAAGAGCATGTCGCATGGACAAAGGCTCAGTGGGATTCAGTAATGTTTTCGGACGAATCTAAGTTCAACCTACATAGATCAGATGGTAAGCGGTATGCTCGAAGACGTAAAAGTGAAGCTTATCATCCAGACTGCATATTGCCTACTGTAAACTTCCCAGTCAGCCAAATGGTCTGGAGAGGTATATCTAGCAAATGTGTTAGATGTCTGAAACATATTACTGGAATTGTGAATGCACCCGTTTATACCGAGATTTTAGAGGAGTGTTTAAAACCAGTTATTAAGGATGATTTTAAAGGTGCTAGAAATTGTATTTTACAACAGGACACTGCACTCTACCATACAGTGAAATTGGTAAATATAATCTAACTTATTTATGAATTATTTTATTGCCTAATTTACAAGTTTTAATCTCCATAACATCAAGGATATTGGAAAAGCAATTTTCACCCAGTTTCCTCCCTTTAGGTGACGGCCTATCTGAAAAAATCTGGCATTGAAGTTTTGGAATGACCTGGGAATAGTCCTGACATGAATCACATTGAAAATTGTTGGCATAAAATGGGTACAAAAATTGTTGCTCAGAAGCCTGCTACTAAAATAAAACTGCTGGAAAGCATTATTAGGGTCTGGTTGCATGAAATTGGCCAGGATTACATTCAGAATTTGAAATATTCTATGCCGGACCACTGCAAGGCTGTCATCGCAGCTCTTGGAGGATCTACTAATTACTGAAGTGATCCTTATGCATGTATACACATCTAAGTATATATAATATGACTGCAGTTATGTAAAATTTACATTAACTACAGAATTTGTGCATCTATTACTTTGCTCCAATTTTTTTTAAATATTGCGTTTTTCACTTTTTTCCATTTTTCCAAATAATTATGCGTAAATAATTTATAAATCCCAATAAAATTTAATTTAGATTAATCCAACAACTGTATTTTATCGTAAAAATATCATCCTTCCATAATACCTGTACTTGAAAAACATTATTTGCAGCGTTTTCCACTGTTTCGCGGGTGATGCAGTTTTTTTGTCCGCCACTGTAGGTTTACTCCGGCTAAACGGTAGTATAATTTAATGCGGTGAGCAAGTGAAACAGTTTTGATGTCACTTATTATAGTTGAGTTACGGCGATATCTAGAGCCATTACGGATTATACGGAGTGTTTTGTGGGAGCGAGAGTTTTATTGTGGGAAGTCTATGTTGGTTTTGCAAGCGAATCCCCATATAGGACATGCGTAAGTAGCAACAGGGAGTAAGCATACGTTAAAGCATTTTATTACGAATAGAAATTGAAGGACTGCGTAAAAGGGGTGAAAGAGATTTAAAAATGCCGGCGAATTCAGCATGTATAACAAGGATATGTTTTCTAAAGGTGAAACGTTTGTCAATGATAACCCCCAGGTATTTTGCATTATCTGACCAGGGTATGGTAGTATTGTTAATAGTGAGTCCATTAGGAAGGGAAAAAGTGCGGGAAAAGTAGACAGCAGTTGTTTTATTTTTGTTTATTTTGATTCGTCATATCTGGCAACACTCAATGAAGGTGTCAAGGTAATTTTGGATATTTTTATAGAGGAAATATGGGTGATGTATAGTGGCGCAAATAGTAATGTCGTCCGTATATAGAGCAAGAAAAATAAGTAAACTACGAGGAATATCATTAAAATAAAGTGAAAAGAGGGTTGGGCCAAGGATCGAGCCCTGAATTATACCGCATTTAATGAAGTGTAAAAGAGACAATGTCTTATTAATGCGAACGAAAAAATTACGATCACCAAAGTAGGAGTGTATAAAATGTATGTCCGGATAGGATGTTGAGCCAAATTAGTTTGTATCTAAGACCCTCATGCCAAACTTTATCGAAAGCCTTGGCGATATCTAAAAATATAGCGGCAGTAGGTTTCTTCACATTGAAATTTTCAGTAATAAATTCCTCAACACGAAGAAGCTGGTGTAATGTAGAATGTTTGGCTCTAAAGCCAAATTGTTCAAGAATGAGAATATTGTTGTTGGTTAGGAATTCATTGAGTTTGGAGTGAATGACTGGTTCAATAATTTTAGAGAGAGAAGGGAGGAGACTGATCGGGCGAAAATTAGTTGAGTCATTAAGATTAATGATCTGGCTTAAGAGCTAAAAAATAGCTTATCTGGCTTAAGAATTGGAGAAATTTCCAAGGTTTTCCAAGGTTTTGGAAAATAGCGGAATTTAAGGATGGAGTTTATAAGTTGTGTTATATAAATGATACAATTAATAGGAAATTGTTTGAGAGTGTAGTTGGAGCTATTGTCATGTCATACTCAGAGGCTTTACGGTTTTTAAGTTTTTGAATAATGTTATAAATAAAGATAGGTTGAATATGAAGGAAGTGTTCGGGTTCGAGGAGGGTGTGTGGCAAGAAAGTTACGTACAGTATCATTGACGTCACTAAAGTGGGTTTGGCTACCGATGAATGGATTCGGAGAAAACTGATTTTCGTAAGAATTAGCAAGACAATCAGCCTTATCTTTATCAGTATAGGCAGTAATATTATTGAGAGTTAAGGGGAAAATGAGGGTATAATTATTGTTGAGCTTTTCCTTTATGCGCAAAGAGAATTGTGATCAGTAGAGATATTTTCGAGGAAATGAGGCCAGTTTTTTTGTTTTTCATTTTGAATAACGTTTTTAATTTTATTAAGTTTGTTAATAGCAGTTTTAATTGCGGGGTCTCTGGCAGATTGAAAGAATCGCCGGAGGATATTGCGTTGGTTGCATACGTTACGAATATGAGTAGGAAGGAAATACGATTTATTATTTTTGAATGTGGAATAAGTAGCGTTTTTTTAACACTATGAATAAGGTTATTTAAGTGATTAACAAGATTATTTATATCAGTAGCGTTATTAATGTTAGGGTAAGTAAGATCGGCGTTATTCAGATAATTTTTGAATTTATTCCAATCGATTGCTACAGATGGGCGAGGAGTGATACGATTAATTAAATCAATTTTGAAAGTGATAGGTACGTGATCGGAGCTAAGAGCATTAATTAAGGATGTAGTATTGGGATAGGTGAGATTTTTAGAGATAGCAAAGTCAATAATAGATGTTTGTTTGCGAGTTTGTGTAGGTATGTGAGTGGGAGTGTTGGAGGCGTGCAAACTGAGCTGATTGTGAGTAATAAAGTTATGTAAATAATTCCTGCGAGGAGAAGTAGAGTGGCAGTTCCAGCGTCTGTTGTGTGCATTATAATCACCAGCTACAAAAGCAAATTGGTATAGTGTGATGATATTTAAAATGTCGTTGACAGGGAAATGTCGACTATGTTTGGCATAGAGCGAAGTTATGTTAATTTTAATCTGTGGAAGGCCTAGGACAATTTCAGTGTAGTCAACGCATTAAGAGGAGTCTTTTGTGTGGTGTAGTGAGGAAGGTGATTTTTAATGTAAATTGCAGTGCGCCAAAATTAGAGTTACTACGCGGTGTATGATAAAGCATATAGCCAGATGTGTTAATGGCTGCAAAGAGGGGTGCAAAGTTCTTGGATACGGAAAATATCAAATTGAGGGTTGTATGAAATAAAGGAGCGGAGCTCATTAATTTTGTGTCTCAGGGAGTTACAATTCCACGAGAGAATAAGGAGGGAGGAATAGGTGCTATTGCAACTATTCATGATTGGTAAGTTAAGCTCTGTAGCAAAGTTGTCTAGTTCATTTATGATAATAATAATTTTTTCGAAGGGATTATTACATTTTTTCGTTTCAGAGGAAATTTTTTTAATGCATTTGAGAAGTTTAGATAGTTGAAGTAGTTCTTTCATATCTTTAAAGATATCGAACATATTATAAAATGATTCGACATAGTTAGTAGGGGTGAGGTAGGGGTAGCGGGAGGAGTTAGCATTGTTAGTAGAAGTGGAAGGTTCCACAGCTGGGACTTCCTGTGTGTCTTCAATTTCAGGAGTAGTACATTTATTGACAGTATCAGTGGTCAGAAGAAGTTTTTTTAGCTTATTCGACGTAATTGAATTCTTTCATAATTTCATAAAAGTCTTTAGCGTTTTTGTAAGTTATGGTTTTGGGAATAGCAGATTTAGGATTAGGAGATTAATTATCGTTCTTTTTAGAGTTAGGGAGATTAGATTTTTTAAGGTTTTTAAAGGTTCTTGGGGCAGCCACCGTAAGACAGGGGCTGGGTGCGCTACTCTTTGTGAATATCGAAATTTTTCTTGTATATTATAATTTATGTAGTGTTGAAAAGTTACCATTTCCTAAATATTACACCATTCATTTATCCAGAAAACTTCAATCGTTTGAAGAAATTTTGACTCTGAAGTGCAAATTTTCTTAGCCATCCAAAGATAACAACTTCGTATTAATATTTATTCATGTAAATTTATGTAATTTTTAGATTTATATATGTAAATAAAACTAACTAATAAAATTTTACTTTTTGTATGTCACACGCATGAGACTTTGTTATTCGAATAATACTTCAATTGATGAACTTGATGGAAATATTTTGAAAAACTCATAAATTTTATAATAACAAGTTCATTCTATAATATACAATTAAATTATCATATCATAAAACATCATATTTCAGTTCATTATAGAATGCGTCACACGAATAAAAAAATACATCATACTTCATCATGTTTCATCATACTTCACTTTTCTTTGGTCTTTATAAAAAAATCAAGATATAAACAGCTTCCTAAATTTCCTAGTAACACTAAATACTACTATAGAATAATATGCATATATTTCATAATTTTCAGATATATATGAAATTTTAAAAATTAATATCTTTGCATATAGTTCACTTTGATTGAAAGTTACACAGGCTTAGTTTACAATTGGACTGAGCCATTTTACAATATAGTTTTTATATTTAAGCTCAAACTTTTTATAATACCGTGTTTTTGGAGGTCCACCAACCTTTCCTGAGTTGTGTAGTTTTCTAACAAAATCTTCCAAATTAACATCATAAATTAGAGAAGTACGACTGTCGTTAATTCAGCAATCGAGAACAGCAATCGAGAAAAAAATAGCAATCAAGACAGCCATCGATTAATTCCCAAATTCTGCATCGAGTGGTTCGGTAATCAATTGTTTCACCATGAAGCTGAAAACTTCAATTGGAAAATTTAGTAATTATCCCGACAGGAAAAGTTACCGCATTGACGGTCGATTGTAGGATTATTCTACAATTGGAACTATTTTCTAGCTGATTGAAGGGAATATAATTAGTACACCTGCCGAATTTTTTTCGCTTGGAGCTCTTTGTGGTTCCCAACCTTTACGACTTCATCCACTGGTTTTATCATTAGATATACCAACATTGTCAAAAATATTGTCCTTTTGCCAATTATTATCTCTGTTTCACTTATTCCTTTATATACTGGTCAGACTGGTATCAATTATTTTGTGTATTCTCTAAATGGTATCGTTTCTGTGGCCTTCAGTGTCATTTCTTAGGTTTTCATGACACATGGCATCAAGACTTTTACAGCGTTTCAGATGGAATTTTTGTTCATTGAAGCTAAGATTCATTTCTTTCTCATTAACATTTTCTAGTATTTTACAGAATTCTGCCACTCATTGTACATAGTGTAAATATTATATTTTTTGGTTTCATTGTATTAAACACGAGGATCGTTTCTGTTTATTTTCCTTCTTGCATCATTCTTCAACCCCATCCTTTCTCTCTTTTTCTTTAATCTCCCACATTACTCATCATTTTGACCTAACAATATTTTTCTTCGTCATTCACAGTGACATCAGTCTCTTATTTCTTATATGTTGTCTTACAATCCTTTCCTTCATTAAGATGGATTTAGTGAGCACACAAAAACAAGCTTCCCAGTATATACAGGGTGCTTCAAAAATATATATACACAGTTTGAATGATTATAACTTCAGTTTTTATTCACATATAATTAATGTTAAAATTGAAAAAGTATCTATTTAAAATTTATAACTTTTCCTCCTAGCGCAGATGTTCAAAATTATGACCATTCTGGTCAATACACTGCTGCTAACGGTGGGGTACTGTTTCACAAACTTGAACAAACATTTCATTTGGTATTGTGGCGCATTATTGTTCAATTGCAATTCCGGAACGTTGTCTATGAGCATCCATTTGTTTCAAACATCTTTTATCCGATGAATCGTAAGTCGCATAGGTGGATCTATCTGAAACTCCCTGCAATATTGTCCTTGTACTTCTGCAACATTTTCATACTTCCAATAGCATTTTAATTTCTTTTTCTTTTTTTTAAACTTAATCTTAGTCTACTCATTATTTTTTATTAATTACGCCTTGAGAAGAAAGAAAAATAAAAAAGTTATAACCCGTTAAACAGTGCATGTATACAATTTTTGGAAGCACCCTGTATTTGTTGATTCATTTACTGATTAATAAGCTTAGATATTTTTTTGAGAAAATACAAGCGAACAGTAATATATCATAATGTCCACTACTAACCCATTTGACGAACAGGATTCATCCATATCAGACTTAACTATACAATAAAAGAAAAAATTATTAATATCAACTCCATTTAAAAAGCTACCACGGAAAAGAGTAGATACAACAAATCACACAGAAGTTAGTTCTACCCCCTAACAATCACGAAAAGCTACAAAAAACTACAAACCTCACAGGAAATCAATAATCTTCTCAAAAATCAGCCACATTGTCTGCCAAGCATCCACGAACAACCTCTAAAACCAGAAAACCACTATTACAACGTGGCCCACACTATCAATACATCACATACGTGCAACTAAATTTTCTGCAATGAAATAAATAATCCCTTACATAAAAAAGACAACATGATTTCCGTTTTGTTTTTAAATATTTTAAATATTTGGCACCTAAAAGCATGAAATTAAAAACAGTATATTTCACGCAGATGGTTGTTTGCTATATTCTAAACAAAAAACCAACATAGAATATGAATGATATGAGTTGTAATTTTCCAACTGGACGAAAGATGTCCGGGCAAAAAATGTCCAATGACAAAAAATGTCCAATGTCATTGGACACAAAAAATGTCCGGGCCAGGATTCGAACCTGGGATCTCTCGGCTGAAGCGTTTACTGTAGTTCCAAATTACCTGCGATTTATTCTGTTGAGATTATTCAGATATCAGACCAGATTTTATGATCAAAAAGGTTAACTTGATGAATTTGGTCTTCCAGATTCGACCGGAATGGCTCAGTTGGTAGAGCATGGCATCTTCGGCCAAGAGATCCCAGGTTCGAATCCTGGCCCGGACATTTTTTGTTCAGTTGTAAAATTACAACTCATATGATTTTTTTTACCAATTTGAATAATTGTGTTAAAATTAATCTAAAATATGAATCATTGCACGGCAGGAAACGAAAGGAAAAACTGTCGGGTATCAGTGTCTGTCTGATCTCTCACGCCTTCCAAGATTGCCTAAATTCGTTCATCTCAGTCGATTCTTGATGCAATCAGATCGGATAACAATAAAAATTGGTTGACAGGAATCGTCGAGAAACAACTGTACGAGAGAAATCAATCAAAGTATTTAAACAATCGAAGTCGATAAAAAAAAAATCTTGCCATCGCCCAACACTACCACAAATCTCTGCAACTTATCTGTAATAAAGCGTGTTTTTCTTCCTTTCGAAGTGTTATTAGGCTTTTCACTCTTCCCCTCAAATTTTAGCAATAGGATAGAATTTGTTTTCTCTTCTAACTTAAAAATTGTAAATTTAATTTCTTTTATCTATATTATAAAGTCCAAACGTGTCCGTGCGTAACGCATACGTCATTTTGCGAATGGCAACAGCTGACGATGAAATTTCGGTTTTGTGATTTTTGCTATTGCAATTTTTTTAATTTCTAAACATAGCACATTTTCAATTTTTACACTGTTATAGAGGAAAAAAAATTTACTTTCAAATGCAATTTGTTTGAAAACTATATCTTAATTGCCTGATATATTATGGCTTATAAAATAATTTTTAAGCATGAATTTTGAAACGCCCAATAAACAAATGGAAGAATGCTGCCATTATAAATTTTTAAATAGTTACAGGTAGTAAAATTGATGAATTTTGAAATAAAAACGTCACAAGAATAGGGTGCCTTTATATGAGAGTAGCGTTATACCGGATACATAATTTGATTAGTTCAGACGATTTTGGAGAAAAAGAAGCTTTGTAATAATTTAAAATTTTAAAAGAAAATTATTTGTTTACGCCATAAACAAACATCGGATATTTTAACAGATAATATAAACAGAAGATATTGTTTTAGATATTGCATTTTTATGAATAAAATATAAAAAAATTATTTCACAAATTTAATAAAAATGCATATAAAAAGTTAATATGAGCAGTAAGAAACAACGTTTTAATTCATATTTCATCAGTATTACAAATAATGTTAACGGTCATTGCGAAGTTGGAAAAAACGAATATACATGAAATTCGTTAATATCGCGATCACTATATCGCATGCATAAGATGATGAATAATAAATTAACAAAGAAGCATCACTGGATGCAGCGAACTCCCTGTATTAATAATACCAAAAAAATAAAAAATAAACAAAACCCTTGAAATTCGTTAATGTCGCGATCACTATATCGCATGTATGAACGCTTAGTACAAAAAAAAACTGGATGGTTACCGCATGTATGAGCGCTTCACGCACAAGAAAAGCAAAGAAACCATTAAAAAAAATCACTAACTAAATGCAGCAACTTTGACAAATAAAAATATGAAACATCTATTAGATTTAGGGAAAAAAATGGTTTTCGCATGCGTTCTGTAACCCGGGAAGCCCGGGTTCAATTCCCTAGTGTTCTTAATATTAGAAACTTTCTTCATCTGAAGTGAGGTTTTAATAGAAATTTCATTGAGCGCATCAATCTTGTAATATTTGCCTCTCAAACCTTGTTCATCAGAAATAACCTCTCATTTCTTGCTTTCACTACAGATTCAGTATTGCTCAGCGCTTTAGCTATCTCTCCGTACAGGATCCTCAATGACTTCCGTTTCTATATGTTACTGAAATCATAATTCTTTGTTCCCATACAATTGAATAATTTCTTTCATTATACATTTATTAAACTGAAATAATGAATAAATTTATTTAATTATTTAAATATGAAAGTTTTATAAATACATTGTTATATGCATGGTTAGAATAGTCTTATAACCTTCAATTTACTTGAATATATGAAGTATTATTAATGTCCCATTCATCCGCTCAAATTTTCTCCCATTTATCCCTAGCACACAGGATTAGTCAAAAATAGGCCTAAATATCATGTGTGATCAGAGCATTAATTAAGCATTAATTTGTAGCCCAATTAAATAATATTCTTTAAAAAATAATTATATATAATTATTAATAATTATATATAAATTTGTTTTTGCATGTATATTTTTGGACAAGTTTATTTCCAAAAATTCATTTTGAATTACTGAAAACAAAAGCCCTCTACTAACTCATAATCAGAACAAACTATCAAATAACAAATGTAAAAGTATGAACTGCTCAGTGGGGACACTTATCTGCAAAAGTATACACTAGTTATACATTTTAGGTAGAGAGTCACAGGCAAGGTCCATCCGCCCCCTGTTCCATTCACTTCCACTCACCTCTATGCATACATGTATATACAATGCAAAATGAACTGCACTTTTAATTGATGCACGTTTTATAAAAGTGTTGTTTTAATTATAGAAAGCATAATTTCAGTTTTATGTGATATATTTTGTCATAAACAGTCATCTAAATATTAAATCTGAGTTTAATTTTTAAATTTTAATAACAACTCAATAATTTACTGTTATTGCACAATACTTCACTATTATTTTAAACTAGCATTGAGCATTAGTGTCGTTCTCCGTTATGGAAAAGCCGAAAACGGAATAAAAGGTATTTATATGTCAATTGATAACCAAATTGATATTTAAAGGCAAGATCAAAAACAGGCGCACGTCAATTTCTCTTTTCACTTCTCTTTTGTGCCTATATGATGCGAAACATTTTTATATCTACCTGTAGCTGTGCAGAAGGACTACATTGGTGTACAAAATTATGTCCATTATAAATATAAGTGCTATAAATATCTTCAATTATTTCATTTGACAATCTGTGAACTATACTAAAGCTTAAACTATATCTTAAACAAAAAAAAACTTAAAATGGTGTTAACTCTTAAAATTTTCATTAAAATGAATTACGTTTTGGCGTGTATCTGTATAACTTACCACACACACAGAGAGAGAGAAAAAAAAGAAAAAAACAGTGTTTCTGAGTACTTTTTTATAAAGTTATTTTTAATCGACAATGTTATTTTAAAGTTATTTATTTAGGTTACAAAAGTGGTTTATGGAAACAGGTAAAAATATACATAACAGTCAGTGTACGTAGTATTGGTTTGAAACATATAGTATTTTTTCGAGTTGGTAAATTTGGTTCCAAATAAATAATGGATAAAAACGCAGGAAGATTTCTTTCGTAATACTACGTATTTTAAAAATAGTTAAACACTAATATAACTTATAGTTTTAAATATTGGCATGATGAAAAAAAGGTTAGTGCGTAATTTTTAACCAAAGCATCTAAGCGACAAATAGACATAAAAAAGCTTCATACTCACATGCTCAATATGTTATTTTACCTTTACCTAAAACAAAACTTTCATTTCACCCATAACTCATTCCTCAATAAGTAAATAAATAAAAATAATAACTACGAATAAATTCAGACTTCAGTAATTAGCTTTAATTTGTTTTTGAAAAATCAGAAAATATTATTCTAAATACTCACATCCCATGATTTTTTTTTTTAATTTGAACAACATTCATTTATAAAGTTAGCAAATCCCAAATTTATATTAACTTTTTCAAAACTTTTTTCGTAAATTTCTAGAATTAATTTTACTACTCGTCAAAGAGTTGCGAAAACCAATTGCGCTCTAGTAAATTCAAATATGTTGGATAAACTTCGAGTAAATTTAACAGTTTCCACAAGTTTCATTGAACTTTTTTGAAAATGGTTTATTCTAATGGTTTGCTTCAGCCAGCTGGAATTGCTGAACGTATTTTAACAAAACGAGGAGAGGAACGGAAGAAAGAATAAAGTTCAAAGTTTCGATGCAAAACTTAATGAATTTCGAAATAGTTTTTATGTTTTGTTTTGATAATAATTGGAAATAGGGTTGCTAAGTTACCGTTTCTAAACTGGTGCGTTTTTTGTTTCTTCGCAAAGTTTTAAACTTTTACTGAAAGTTTGCCATTCGACTGCAAATTTTTCTTAGTCTTCCAAATTTTCACGTATGTTCCATTCATTTATTCTTCAGCTTAAACTTAAATGACAAAATTTTACTTTATGTATATTACACACATAAAACTTCGTTATTCGAATAATAGTTTTATTTCTGAACTTAATGGAATATTTTCTAGCACGCGAGGATTTTACAACATACAATTAATAATTAGTACATAAGTTATAGAGTGCAATATAACATTATAATGTCTTGCGTGTGTATGGCATCTATGTATGTAGTACGCAAAGTGAAAATAGAAAGAAAATACAAAATCCGAAAGCTGGCTATTATAGTTTTCGTATTAACCTATGCACAAAACATGAAAAATGTCATTTAATTCATAGAAAGACCTTTGTAAACGTAAAAACTAAAATTTCTAAAAACATAAAATTTTCTAACAATATAATAAAATATAACACCTTGTAATAGTATATTACTTTTAAATGCTAAAGGTGTAAAATTAACAACTATAATATAAATTAAAATAACTTTTATTAGTTGTTTTACATGTTTCGACTCTTCTGAGTCATTTTCAAAAACAAAATGAGAATATTCTAAAGCTGCACGGGCTTTGAAGTTATTATTTACATGTACTTTTAAAAAAAATAAAATTACGCACGTTATCTATTATTTTTTACTTGATTGTTTATTTTCATATCTTTGAGCATGGAGTAATGGCATCTTTTAATTTACCGAAACTGTGGCTAGAATTACTCCATGCTCAAAGATATGAAAATAAACAATCAAGTAAAAAATAATAGATAACGTGCGTAATTTTTTTTTAAAGTACAGGTAAATAATAACTTCAAAGCCCGTGCAGCTTTAGAATATTCTTATTTTGTTTTTGAAAATGACTCAGAAGAGTCGAAACATGTAAAACAACTAATAAAAGTTATTTTAATTTATATTATAGTTGTTAATTTTACACCTTTAGCATTTAAAAGTAATATAAAATTTTCTAAAAACAATCAAATCGTGTTCTAAAACACATAAAACCAATACTTGTCTTCTTTTAAAGATAAGAGAAAGTAAAAAAATGGGATAGCGCTCTAAAAGCCAAAAACAGTAGCGTACTTTCAAACGGGGTGGATTGTCAGAATGTAAGTGTGGCATGTTGTTTCATGTGACAACCAACTTCACTCGCAGAAGTCAACCTTATTGTTAAATTCAGGAAGTAAATTCACTTTTTAAATTAGTGAAGATTTTTTTAAAAACAGTAATACCACATGAGAGAAAATTACTCCTAATGGTGTACTGGGTAAAAATTAAGCACATTTCAAATCGCCAAGCAGCCAATGATTTTAGCATCAATTAACGTTAGCTATATATGTAAAGTCGAGCAAAAAAACAGAAAGAGAACACATTTAAATCACCTTACACAGTTTAATCTCCAATTTGTCACAGAAACATAAACGGAAATAGCCATTCGACAGGAAGAAATGTATTTTTTTCAATTTATGTTATAAAAAAGTTTTGGGGGAAGTTTTCATAATTAAATTGCATCAAATTTTAAAATTTTCAATACCAAAACCTAATTTTGACATCATATTAGGATTTTTCGGTAAATTGTACCTTAGGATATCAGGCCGGAAGTCAATCGGCCGAGTAGTTTAGAAACTGTGAAAGTTTAAATTTTTGAACTCCTAACGCAGGGATCTGTTTAGGAAAAAATTGGGTCCTTTAAAGGACCCTTCACAATTTTTTTCATTTCAAAACAGGACCCTTCACAAAATTTTTCAACCTAAAACAATCCCTTCACAAAACTTTTGATCTTAAAACAGGACCCTTCACAAAATTCTTTGCCTTAAAAATAGGCTTTTCACAAAACTTTTCCCTCTTCAAACTGAATCTTTCACAAATTTAATCATTTAAAAGTAAAATCTGACTGTAACTTTACATATATAAAGAAAATATGTGTATTTTACATACATATATCTTCTTAAAAATGTATAAACAAGGACCTAAATATAATGATCATTTCAAATTCACAAAATTATGTCTAGATTTTTCACAAATGTTAAAAGCTGTTCCCAATTTCACAAAAACAGGACCCTAGGAGAAAAGTCTGGACAGATCCGTGCCTAACGTTAAATTTATTTGTATTCGTTTCAAAACAGATTGAAATGCGAGTAGTTTAATTAAATATAACTCAAAAAGTACTTGGCGGAATTAAGTGTAATTTTGGATTCGCATATTTGAAGTCTTTAAATCAATAGCCTGTTTGTCCTAAAAAGTTAGCCTATTTTTGTTTTTAAAAAAATCATACACTATAATTCATTTATTTTCGAAAACTAATTATACAGTGTGTCCCAAATTTATCTTTACAACTTTGATCCTTCATAAAACTTTTTATCTTTTAAAAATCTGTTTATTGTATAATGAACAGCAAGTCCCAAAGTTTTATGTGATGCTCTTCTAGCATCACATAAGCTCCTTTGCATTGCAAAAAAAAAAAAGTGTTGATACAACACTTTTTTTTATATAACACACCATAATTGTAATAATGGTGTGTTACATAATTATTACACACCAGTATTAATTATATTATTACTGGTGGCTATAAATTTGTATTCACGATTATTTATGGATGACCAGACATTCATCACCATCTAACACACTATAGTTGCAATACGCTACCGCGTATACACGGTAGCTTATTACTGCTTATTTTACTGTTTATTACTGTTAATTTTACGGTATAATACTGGCAGCTGAGATGCTAGTATTACACTGTAAAATCAACACTTATTTTTGCAGTGTGGTTGCGCGAACAACGTCGAGACGAGGCTGCCATATTCTTTGAGACATGTCCTTTTTATTAAGCCGGTTTCCATTAACGTCTTGTGCCAGGCGCGCATTGAGGGTCTGGATGGTGGTGACGTCTGTATTTTATTCGGAAATTCCTTTATACTTGTATATCTGATTTCGTTTCTATGAACCAGGCCACACACTGGGACTTTTCCTGTGGTGTAGTCATCAGCAAGTTATGGATCTTAGTGGGTCTGAAAGAAAAACATTCTTTTTAGTACAAATAAAGCTTTATTAGTTGCTGTTATACGCACACAAAACTGAACTTATTTCGTTTAGGTTTTATGGAGGTTCAAAGTTGTAAAGATAAATTTGGGACACCCTGTATAAGCATATAATTTAATAATACTCAATATTAATTAGTTTTGCAAATATCATGTTCAGGTACTCAATATTTATCCATTTTTATTCAATTCCCTTTAAGTTGCATTTGGTAATTGATTGGACAATTTGAGTTAATAAATTATGCTCATAGATATTAACTCAAACAGAAATCAATTACATTTTACTGATATTAGTGGAATATTGCCCTTGAAAAAGTGTTTCACTGTATAAGTTTCTAATTGCTATTGTAATAATTTACACTTTTTGCATATTGGATTTTTTCTCTACATATCTTTAAGTATTTTTCCCACTTATTTTAATTTTGAGAATCTTAAATTTTTGGATATATTTATGTATTGTATTGTAATTATCGGTTTATATATTGTCGATTATTTATATGGTTTAATGGTTATTATTTACAAAAGTTTTATTATATATATATATATATATATATATATATATATATATATGTATTCGAAATAAATTTCAGAAAAAAAAATTAAGAATTGTAATCTATGAATTTTTTTTAACACAAATCTATATTACTACATAGTATGCAAAAATTTAGTTCAGTTAGGAAACGGATACCAAAGTTAAAAATTCACCTTCAACAATTTCCGTCAATAAGCGGAAATAAATTCTCGCCCTGGATATGATCTGTAGAATTTATGCACACCAAGTAAAATGCAAAAAAATAGTTCAATTGAAAAACTCATCCCACAAATGAAAGCGCATTTCCAGCACCTATTGCTCATAGACAGTACTGTAACCTAATTATTTTGTATGTCCTTGTAAATGAACGATAAATGCCTTGCTCTGTATATTCTACAGAAAGCAGTTTTATTGCACCTAGTCTGTGCTGGCGAACTTCGATTTTTATAGCTCATTCGACTCGTCTCGTCGAGCTTAGTAATTTTATACCTCGCATATCGGCTATTGAGTTTTTATAATGACAGGGGGCCGGGTCAAAGTTCAAGAGTCAAGAGTTAGCTGGATGGGGAGGCTTACCAAATGGCTTAAGCACTCACAGCCCCATCCAGAAGAGTTGGTCTCTTAATTTTGAACCAATTCCCGATGAGAGACCTGCACCTGAATTCGCACCCCCAGAGGTAACGCTTATTCTAAACTTGAGGACATTGGAGCCACGAACAGATTTTACGTGCACCAGCTCCCATTAATGTACACGGTCCCACAGCAGCCACAGTCGAGAGAGGTTGTCACCCTCCCAAGCACTAACCACGGTCGATGCTGCTTCACTTTCGGTGATCTTACGGGAACCGAGCTTATTCGTCCGCGCCGCTGCGGGACTTCGGTCAAAGTTCAAAATTTCGTTCGGTGAAGAACAGATGCCTTCAAAGAAGTAAGTGCGATTTAAGTTTACTAATTGTTTTTTACAGTGCCATACATTGTCAATAACTACTGTAAGGTTATATTATTGCTGTTATTATAAGAATTTGTAATTGCAGATAAAATATTCGTACGCTACTTGACAGGCAGGTTTTCGCAAGTTATGATGTCCTCGTCTAGTTTTGTTTGAATGTTTCGCCGAGTCAGCTGAAGATGCCTTTGCTCGTTGTGCGCACTGTGAGAAATATTTTTGTTTTAGTCGCTTCTTCGGAATGAACAATGTGTCAAAAACTGACTATCTTCAGTGCATGTCTGTGTAAGAACCATAAATAAATTTCATTCTTACTGATTTCTTTGACTGCAACTAGTTTTCAATGAACGAAATTTTAAACTTTGACCCGGCCCCCTGTCATTATCAAAACTCAATAGCCGATCCGCGAGATAGCAAATTACTTGGCTCGATAAGACAAATCCAATGAGCTATAAAAATTGAAATTCGTCGCCACAGACTATAGTACCTTTACTTGTCAGACATGCATAACAATTTTACTACACTTGAAATAGTGTAATATCATTAAAATATATAGCAAAAGGTTTTTCCTCATAAACCATAATGTAACCCTGTAAACGAACTATAAATGCCACACACTTCATTTTCAATACCGAACATGTCATGATTAACTTCAATAATATATATCAATTACATACCAATCCAAGTATATTTACGCGAGTTAGAGCAGACAGATGACCAGACAAACCGAATTCATTAACACTTTTCAACTATGTTGGAAAGGAAAGTGTTAAACAAACCATCCCGCATTTATAAAGAACTTTTTACAAATCAAAAGGATACTTTACTTTTGCCCACTCATCATTTAGAAATAAAATAATAAAACAACGTTTGGATATTTTTGTTTTGTACTGCACATTAATCCTCCTAAATGGACGTATGCTCTACAAAATATGTGTGCATAACTTTCAGGTCCATGCCTCAGTAAAAAATCAAGATTTATGTTAGAGCATTTTATGTAAAACCGGAAGAAATTGAAATGAATGTAATATTCGCATTTTTTATCTTTTTATCGTAAGAAACTCTCTTTGAGTTTATCTGCTGTCACTTCTTATGTATTTCGAGTCCATTAAGTGATAGCTAACGGAAAGAATGATTACGTATTCTGAAAGCCTGTCGTTTTTCTGAATGTAAAATAATCGTATTTAGAACAATTTTTGTGCCTCAAAAAAAAAAAAAAAAAAAAAAAAAAAAAAATGTGTAAGCTATTTTATATTCGGCAGGTTGGAATTTAATATAGTAGTTACTGTGTTTTACTAAAAAAAAAATAATGTACATTTTCTGTTCATGTTTCATATTTATCAAAAAATTGCGCAATACTATCTAGATCTAGGAATTTTCTTCAATTCATAGGATTGATTGTATTTTATATAATTTTTTTAATTCAGTGTAAAAATACAGTATTTTCTGAAAAATGGTTTTGCAGAAAATTTTCTTCGATGATTATTCAATAGAAAACTTAATAAATAGGTCTATATAAATTATTTTTCCTGATGTTTGTTTGGATCAGACGTTGAGTGGTAAACAAAACTCGACCCAACAAAAGTGCATCAAATTACTTTTCTAGACACAAGCGCCATGATGATGGATTGTATTCAATCGTCCATAGCATTTCCCGACTATAAGCATGTCTCGATGTGCGCGTAAATGTTTTGAACATCTTTTCATGTGATGCCAGAAATGAATTAATTCACATTTCCGAAAAAGGTTACTTTCTATATAATTTTTTTTCTCACGCATTTTTAACTATATATTTATTTATTTTTATTTTCATTGGGGTTGGAGTCAAAAGCTAAAGATCGTAAATGTACCTTTTTAGTGATTTTTCACATACGCAAAAAAAAAAAAAAAAAAAAGACAAATGTTTTTTTTATCTACGAATTATAACCACAAATGAAAGTATACAATAAATTCTTCCGAGTTACTCATGATTTTGAATAATTATAATTATAATAAGTAATAATTATTTTAATACCAGTCTTAATGCTGTTAATCTTATGTTTGTCTGTAGAACATGTTTGTTAAACTTGAAAATGTTTACTTGACAATGGATAACATTAAAAAAAAAACCTATATTCTGGGTTGAAAAAACTCATTAATACACTATAAAATCTATTCGGAAACGTTTCCGAAAATCAATTGCAGCAAAAGAAATTTTACTTTTATAAAAACTTCTTTAAAGCTCTAACTATTATTTTCTGAGTTTTCTAAATCTGAAGAACATTTGTCGGAATCGTGGGTAACTTGGAAGAAGTTATGGTACATTTTCGTTTGTGGTTACATTATATTTTCCTAGAATAAGAAATATTTGTCTTTTTTTATCGTGTACTCCGAGCGTTGATTCTAGTTCAGAAGAAATTTATCTGACCTTATGCAGTACCGCAAAAACTCTATTTGGCACCGGGTGCGAAATCCATTGTTAATTTTTTAACAATGGGTTATGGGGGTTGAGGGGGGTTAAGGGGTTTATGGGTTAACAATGGGTTTTAACACTGTAAAAAATGACCAATGTTTCATATTTTATGAAAATATACTATAACCACGAACGAAAATATAATATAATTTTCCGAGTTATCCGAAATTCCGAATAGCGTGTTCCATTATCTTTTGAATCCTTAGAAACCAATACATTTCCAAAATTTAAAGAATTATTTATAAAAACAAAATTTTTCTAGCTGCCCGTATTTTTCAAAAACGTTTCCGAAGGGTTTTTATAGTGTATTAAACAGTTTCCTCAGCCTGGAATACCTATTTATCGAATGTCATCCATTCTCAAGTAAACGTTTTCAGCTGCATAAGTTAATTTATACATGAAAGAGTGAAGAAATAATCTTAATTTTAATGTTAATGTTAACGCTTTTAATTTTGCATGTTTGTCTGTTAAACATATTTGTTGAACATGAAAATGTTTACTTGAGATTGGATAGCATCGGAAAAAACTATATTCCGAGCTTAGAAAACAGATTAATACCGTTTAAAAGCTACTCGTAAACGTTTCCGAAAATTACGGCAGCTAGAAAAATTTTGTTTTTCTAAATGATTCTTTAAATCTGGAAATGCCATTGATGTCTGAGGTTTCTAAAGATAAAGAGAAGCACTGTTCAGAATCATGGTTAACAAGGATGAGTTTATATTATAAATTTATTCGTCATTATATTATATTTTTGTAGATTCAGAAACATTCGTCATTTTTTACAGTGATAGTGATTCGTGTTGGCATCGATTAAGCTTGTCAACGCCTATTCTACTGATTGGCGCCGGGTTAATTTTTCTACCAATCACAGATGCATGAGTAATGATTAGTGTTGTCGTCTATTAAGCTTGTCAGCGCATATTCTAACTGATGGAGCCTGGCCGTCCGCACCACCCTTCGTGCGGCCCTGACCTTATGTATAAACTGTATAAATATAGCAAAGATTATGGAGGATACATTTCGACTGCTGTTCATGATAAAGTTGATTTTTTATCGTGCATAAGTTTTGATCATTAGGGATAATTGTGCTAACATGAACACGTTCATGCACAGTTTTTAATGACATTTTTGAAGTAGGAGCATTGAAACGAATGCTAGCATGCAGACCACTTTCAGACGCAAACATTTCATTTTAATAAATCTATTTTAATACTTGGAAATTTTCCATAGAAATTTTCTATAGAAAAATTTCCAAGTATTAAAATAGATTTATTCAATTATCGATGCTGGATTCTCTTTAGTTTCGTGTTTGCCCCAGGGTTGGTGGCTCACGGAAAATACCCCATCATGTGCTGCGATTGTAGCCTTGCCAACATGTGATAGTGAGAAGTACGAGGCTGGGTATTGTTCCAAGTGGTTCAGTTGGTAGAACTTCAGTGCGCTATACTGATGACCGGGTTCGAGTACCGGCTTGGATACTTTTTCACTATGTAGGCTATACGCCTTTTAAGCAATTAAAATTTGAAACATTTCATTTTATTTTGCTCGGCAAAACTCGTTTTGAACAATCTTTACTAAACAATTGTAAAACCAATATAATCTTGATGCGCATGACATTGTCCGATATTGTTATTTTGGGTTTCTAACGAATGTAATAGATTTATTTTTATTTAAAAAAAATCAAGCAACTTAACCTTTAAAAAAAATTACACCTCCGTTTAGGCCGAGCCCACAATTATAGATCACGTACTGTATCTATGTGTGGTCTTTTTATATCAAAAACAAGTAATATAAAAACTTTTCTTTTAAGTCAATTCCTACTTAGGTCAAATAGAAATTTTTTCCAGCGATCTACACGCTTCGCCACTGACGGTATTTATTCCTAAATTTATATCCTGCTAAATATCTTACATAAGAGAAATTTTTTAAATGTATTAAAAATTAAATAAAAAATAAATAGCTAAAATACCAAAAATTAATAGCTCGAAAAGTATTTCTCACAAAATTGTTACACAAACTGCGTTAGAAAGTTTAAAAAATTGTATTTTTCTTGATATAAATTTAAAATCTAATGATTATGCCGTTTTTCAAATATTGAATTTCAAAAATTACCAAACTTCACAATAAAGTGCCATAGCGATGTTACAGTTAACGATAATACAGTTTTTTCAAATATTAATTAATTAATTAAATTTTATTATTTAATTTTAGTGTTATATTTCATTTCTGTTCAAAAGTATAGACTCACTCCACATTTATAGTCTCCTTCGCCCGCGAGCCGCCTGATCTTCGTCTGTGAACAGCCAGCCCCATTATCTTTTTACGTGTGAAGGTGAGACTATAAATATGGAGTGAGTCTATACTTTTCAAACAGAAATGAAATATAAAATTAAAATTAATTAATTTAATTTAATTAATGAATTCATATTTGAAAAAACTGTATTAACATCAATTGTCATCCAGTACAAGTTTAAAAAAATTTATTTGAACTTGATAGGATGAATGGAAAATATTTTATTAACGATTGAAAATTTGAACAAGATATATAAATATATAGAGAGTGTGAGCTAATAGTACGAATTGAATGAATGAATTTAAACCATCAAAATTGACCATGTTTTTCAATAAAACATTACTCACATTGTTTTTTAAGTTCGTGATATATGTGAATTTTATGATATATGTGAGTTTATATGTGAATTTTGTTGTTAATGTCTGTGAATGGTAATGTAGTGTGAAAATATATGCATTACTCACATATTAAAAAAACAAATCTGTTATTAGGAATCTTATTTTATTAACACTTTCCAACATAGTTGAAAAGTGTTTATGAATTCGGTTTGTCTGTCTGTCATTCTTTCTGTCCGCAATAGATTATGGAGTGCATAGCATTCATAGTGTATATACAGGGACACACAAAAGAATTCGCTACAATACTATCTATGAATAATAATTGCTGGAAGCGCGTTTTTACTTGTGGTACGCGTTTTTAAATTTCACTATTTGTTTGCATATTGCTCTGTGTGTATAAATTCTGTAGATCATATACAGGGCTGACAAAAGTTCTCGAGTACATTGTCGTTCATTGATCGAAATTGCCGAATGCAAATTTTCAACTGTGCATTTCCTAACTGAACTGTTCGTTTCCGAACTGAACTAGTATACTATGTAGCATTCATACAATTATATTGATAATATACAGGGATGCACAAAAAAATTCGAATATTTTTCCGATTATTAATATTATATACTGAAACTGGGTTTTCAAATATGTTATGCGTTTTCCAAATTGTTTACTTAGACATCATTTTTCAACCTTATTAAACGGTGAAGTTTTGCTAGTAATTTGGAAATGTTTGAAAATGTTTCATAATCTATGCTTGACGCATGATTTTTCTTTCTTGTTAATAATATTTGAGAAATTAATATCTATATATAGATGAAAACTTTGTGAAATTTTAACATTCTGTGAGTAGCGCTGGTGTCATATTGGCGGTGGCAATACCTGGCCAATAAACTTCGCTTTTCCTACATTTAGTTTTACTTCTGAACATCGCAAAATTTCATTTTTTAAACTGCCGAATAGGAAAAAGAAATGTACTTTCAAATGCATTTTTTAAAACTGTCTCTTAATGTGCCGACTTCTTTTATATGGTTTTTAAAATAATAATTTCAAAACATGTTTTCTTTTAGGGTTTCATTCATCTCACGAAACTCTATTCGTCTCGCTTCTGTGTCTATCACAGAGCCGGTTCTCAGAAACTGTATAAGTTACAGACTTGAAATTTGTGTTCTTACAGCTGAATACCTAGTGGCACGCTGACTTTTGAAAAAGTCGTATTATTTTATGATAGAGAGATAAAAAAACCAAAAATATAACAGTATTTTCCTATTAAATTTAAAAATTTTTCGTTACGGCAGTTGCCAACAATTAAAAATCCACAATAAAATTCTTTCTACAATTATTAATTTTCTATTGAAAGCTTTCTACGTGAAGAATGAAAACGAAATAAAAAAGTTTCACCAATTGAAAAAAAGATTAATAGGACGTCATATTAGTAATACAACGAAAATTTTCAATCATTTCTCAATAATACAAGGAGTATGAGAATGTGTAGTACAGAAAGCAAGTTAATATGACGTCATTAGAGAATTAAAAAGAAAATTAATCTGACGTCATATTGGAAAATTAACGGACTTTTTCAAATGTTTGAGAATCATACAAAGAGAATATCAATATAAGTAATAGAGAAAGCAAGTAGATATGATGGAAATATTGACATATTTTAACATTTTGAAGTTTTCTATACAACATGTTTAATTTTGAAATTGATTTTTCACCATAAACATTCTTAAAATCTCGGACAACGCCAGGTACTTCAGCTAGTAGTTATATAAACACTGGGGAAAAATTTTAAATTCAAATGTAAATATTTGTCACAAAGGAAATGTGGCAACAATGAAATTAAATTTGCGTTAATCCACGCTTGCTAAAATATGCTATTGGCTGCAAATTCGATTACGTAACTTTGAAAAGCTTGACGTTTTAAAAGATCCGGCGTTTTTTTCTTTTTTTTTTTTTTTTTTTTAAGTTTTGTGCAATTTCGGCTTAAGAAAATGAGATTATTTGCCAAATGTTATAAAAAAACAAGTATGAAAATAAACCCGATGAACGGTACTTCTTTTCTATTTCTTTAACAGTATATATGAATTTGTATATGATATATTGTAATTCTATCATTTAATTTGCTCTTATTCATTGTATCGTAATTGTTAACCCTATGTTCTCAGCAATATCACTCAGACTAATCCCTTTGAGGACTAGTTAAAATAACTTTTTTTGTTTGTTTGTTTGGCTGCCATCTATGTTCTTATTGAGATAGTGTATTGATAATTATAATTATTTTTTTTTTCATTTGGATTTATTTATTAAAGGAAAAAATGTTTTGAAAGGAATATTAAACGAAACCCTTTGTTCGATATTCGATCACACCTACCCACTTGTTTAAATATATCTCTATCGCATGCAAACCGATTACGAAAGATTAACCCGTTTGCACTTAAAACCATGTAAATAGTTCTGCATTTGTTTTCTGCTAATATTCAATAACGAATTAAAAATTTCATCAATAAATAAATAAAGTAATAATGTAATAAAAATAAATCACGAATCTAATAAACATGTAATCGAATTGCGCGCTTAACCACTGAAATTATCAGAGTAAAAAAAGCTGGTGCAAGTAGCAAATCTTTGGCGGTTTCTTCGGCTATTAACTCCTGGCATGCGGCTAATACGAAAGTATCGGTTTTAACAAATTTCAAAACTGTATTGGAACACATAATTCATATTTTTCATATAAAAATGCTCTTTTATGTTGTTAGTGGACAATCTAAATATATATATATATATATATAGTTTATTTCAGTTTAATTTTGTTATATATTATTCGTTCATGTTCTATTTTTAAATTTTATAGTTTTGTTTATAGTGTTGGTTTTATCATTTGTTTTCATTTTGGTTAATTTTATAAAAAATTGTATTTTGTGTGAATATAAATTTAAAATTATGGATTATACAAAAAATGGAATTTTAGATACCGGCAAGAAATGGAATTCATTAGAGGACCATTGTGCTCGGTCGATTCCCGATAAAATGGTAAGGAATGGATCGTTAAAAAGTAACCATTATTTAGATTTGGATTTGGTTGGTAGTGGAAACGGCCACGGAAGGAAAGGTGTTGATGTGGGTAGTTTTAAAAAGTGTATGCCCAGTTTAGTTATTGAGAAAATAAAAAAATTTATAAAAATAATAAAAATTGTGGAAAAAATTATGAAAAAAATTGTGAGTTTGATATTTGTTTGGAAAGAGGGGAGGTTGAAGGTATACGAAAAAGGAATTCGATCAGGTATAATACCAGATATATTTATAATAGTGATTTAATTTATGACGTTTAAGATGGAGGTGATGGTAGAGATATCGAGGTAAAATATAAAACTAGAACGTTTTATAATACAAACTTAAAAAAGGAGATGAGTTTCAGTAATCTTAAACTAAGAAAATGTACTGATAAACGATGTAAAGTTTACCCGAGTGTGGGAATAGAGTATAACACTATCGAGGACATCAGGTATTTAAAGGTATGTAAGGTATACAATAATGTTTATAAACTTAGTTGCAAGAAATGTGGTATGTCCTATATAGGTCAAACTTCTGACCCAATTAATAAGCGGTTTAACAACCATAAGTCTGACATCAGAAATTGTAAAACTAATATAGAAGAACAGGAGATTGAAATTAGACATTTTAACAAGCATGGTATTGAAAATATGGAATCGACGATTTTAAAGATAGTCCCTAACAAAAGGGAAAGATTGATATGTGAAAATGATATGATGATTAAATGTGGTACTGTGTACCCTTACGGGTTAAATGTCATGTTCAATGGAACTAACGTTATGAAAAAATTAAGAAACATATTATTAGATGTTTCAATATACGAACGTATCGAACATCCCATGAATTATAAATTCATTACAGAGATAGATCATAAAGTAATTGGAAAAGGATATGATAGTATAGATGAAATTAAACGTTCTATTCTTGGGAGTGATTTTAATGGTATAGTAAGAAATATAAAATTTATTATATTTAATATGAAAAAACGTTTTATATGTGATTTGTTAAACTTTTTGTATTCATATAAGAGTAATTACAATATTGATTTGGCTTTAGATATTTTGAGGTTAAGGATTAGATCGCAACATTTGGAGCAATATCTGGGGAGATGCAATAACAACAATAAATTGGTTAATAGAATGTATTTTGTAATGGACTACATAGAAATAAAAAAACGTGGTATAAACATAGGTCATGTATTGAATAATTACAATGTATTGCTTCCAGATAAAGACGTATAAATTGTCAAAGTTTTTAGATATGATAAACCTTTAGGACGTATGGTTTTTAAGTATAATAATTTTTCAAAAGAAATCGGTAGAAACAATGAAAACAATTTATGTCATTGTCATGATCCAAGGTATAGTAATTACGTGGATGCGGATCACGGTCACGTATTGACTGGAAATTTAGATATTGTTAAGGACAAAACATTGAGGAATTACATGCAATACGGTACAAAATTTCGTTTAAAAAGGATAAATACTAGGGATTTTATTAAAAAAAACGATTAAAAATCAATGTTGACATGTTTATACATACACTAATGAGCAAATTTTTGCTTGCCGGAAATTGCTTTTTTGGAATGGAAACATAATGTATTGACGGATTTGAGTTCAATTTACTGCGGTAAGACAGGGGGGATTTCGATAGAAGATTATAATTCATTAAAAAAATCTATTAAGGATTTACAGAGTAATTTTGTTATAACTTATATAGATAAAGAAAATACAAATTTTGCAATTATTTGCAAAAAGCTATACAGTAACCAACTACAACAAAGTTATAATAATAAACATAATTACAGGTTATTAAAAACCAATGTAAAAGAGACAGAAAGAAGAATTGGTGCATTTTACAAAAGGTTAAAATACACACAACGTAGTAAAGAATTACCTTATATGGTATTGATTCCTAAATTTCATAAGGACCCTGTTGCCTTTCGTACAATTACATGTGGTTTTGGCACTTATTTAGAAGTTGCTAATAAAAAGTTTTTGGATATTTTGCAGAGTTTATTTGATGTGGCATTAAAACATAATAACACTTGTATTATAAAAAATAGTTTTGAGTTACTTAACAGATTGAAAGGTTTGAGCAATATAAAAGGCTTATATGTTTATGATTTTGAAGATTTATATAATAGCATTGATTTAATAGATCTTAAAAATAAAATTTTTGATTTTTTTAAGCGTTACAATACTTTGGGCAAAGATTTGGATCATTTAATAAATTTATTTAATTTTGTAGTTAATGAAAATTATTTATTCGACGGTAAACATGTGTTTCAGCAGATTAGGGGTATACCTATGGGGGGTAGTTGCAGCTCGGCACTTGCAGATATATATTTATTTTTATACGAAGTTAACGAAACATTAAATAAGGATTTTTTAAGTTTTAGATATATTGATGATATTTTGTTGGTTAGGATAAACGATTCCAACAGTGAATTAAATTTAGATTATTACCCCCAAGGTTTGACATTAAAGAGAACTTCATATGACACAAAACATGTAAATTATCTAGACCTTGCTATCGACATCGAGAGGAGTGGCATGCGTACTTGCATTTATGATAAGAGAAATGATTACAACTTTGAAACAATCAAGATATTAAATTTTAATTCTAATGTTCATATTTCAATTTTTAGAAATATATTTATCAATAGTTTAATTAGGATTATAAAATTAAATTCTAAACATGATAGTATAATAAGTGACATAATAAATCTCTATCATGGTGCAATGGTTCAGAGTTATCCTATTGCTTTGTTAAATAGTTTGGTGAATAGTTTTGTCAAAGGTAAAGAATACAGTGATACTCTCCTTTTGGCGATTAAAAAACTCGCCAAATAAATGTAGGTTTTATAAGGAGCTTTGTCTGGCCGAGTTGTTCTTTTCATCTTGGTTTATTGCTTCCTATGGTCAGTTTGATCGCGACAGGCATGGGGGAAGTTTCATGTGTAATTACCGGTATAACCCAGCATGCAAGTCTTTAGCCTTGCAGCCTGTCTCCATTGGTTGTGTTTTTTCTGTTTATAGTTTTCGTTTAGAGTTTTGTTAGTTTGAATTTTTATGGTTATTTGTTAGTTTTTCTCTGCTGTTCAGGAGTTTTGGGATTGTAAGTATAGTATGTGGTATTCGTATTATATATATATATATATATATATATATATATATATATATATATATTAAATGTAAAAAATCTGTTATAGTTCAATAAGAAAAAACCTATAATCTGTGACCTTGGAACACTGGGTTGGATCCCATAGTATACTTATCACTGTAGACCCAGGATTGATTTAAAACTCTTTTGTATGTAGTTCCAAGTAATCAACCCTCAGAGTTCAAGTAGCCTCAATTTACGTTACATGTTTGTTGATGGGCTTTGTTTTTCTACGAAGGAATCCAATTTGTTTAAAGTACTCTTTCAACTGGCAAAATATACCGGGTGATTATAATTAAAGTTACGATTTCAAAAATCGATAATTTTAAAACTACTGGTCAGAATGACTTGATATTTTAGCAGAACAATCGTGAGGCAATGGAATTTTGTTTGGCGAAGGAAAAAAATTGTTCCAAATTGTGCCGATAGATGGCGTTGTCCGGGTAATGTCAGGGGAAAGACCAAAAATGTATTCTTGAACCCTTTCCGGCGCGATGTAAATTTGTTTGCAAAATGATGAAATAATAGACTGACACCGGAATTTACAAACGAATCCATTAGTAAAAAGAAACTTGCTTATTTTCTGGTTCTTAATGAAAGGAAAATTTTAATTAAATATTCTTGGTGCCGTTTGTCAGTTCTAGAATTAAAATTGGGTGTCCTTTTTTGTGACCACCGCCCGTTAAAGGGTTAAACATAGGAATGATGTTGCCAAAAGGAAGAAAATAGAGTTCAGAGATTTACTAAAAATTTATTAGCGAAAAGACAAGACTACGTGTTTACAGCGACGACAGCGATAATGACAAAAAATGAAAAAAAAAAAGATCTTCATGGAACAAACACCTTACTGATTATTAAGGCATAAGTTGCTCAATATGCCCTCCGCCTTGTTCCGCTACTAATTGGAAGCGCAAAACGGCATGCTCCACAACAGATCGGAGGGTATCTGTACTAATGCAATGGGTGTGTTGTGTGATGCTTGCCTTCAAGTCGGCTAGATTCTGAATCCGCCCGCTATAAACAACATTCTTCAGGTACCCCCAAAGCCAGAAATCACACGGGTTTAAGTCGGGGAAACGTGGCGGCCACGTTGTTGGAAAATGGCGGCTTATGATCCTATCATCTCCGATATTATCACTCAGTAGCTGCTTCACAGTAGTAGCAATGTGCGGAGGAGCGCCATCTTGCATGAATATTATGCGATCCACACACTGACGCTGTTGAAGTGCCGGAAGAACATGGTTACGCAAAAGTGCTTCATACCGCTTGCCAGTAACTGTGCAGGTAACGAGACCCGCAGGTGTGATCTCCTCGAAGAAAAATGGACCGACGATAAACGCTGCCGTTATTCCGCACCACACAGTGACCTTTTCAGGCTGAAGAGGTAATGACTGTAGCTGGGACGGATTCTCGGTCGCCCATATCCTGCAATTTTGCGTATTTACAGAACCTTGCAAATGAAAGTGGGCTTCGTCAGACCACAGAATTTTCCATGGCCATCCGTTGTCCACTTCCATCCGGGCAAGAAATTGTAGTGCAAAAGATTGACGTGCTTCCAGGTCAGCAGGTAGCAACTCCTGTACATGAGTTATCTTGTACGGATAACAGCGTAAGACGTTCCGTAGGACTTTACGCACCGTGCTGTTCGGCATATCCAGCATTCGGCCAATCCCCCTTGCACTGCTGATTCCAGCATCACTGTCAGTATGTTCCTGTAATGCTGCAGCCACATCTTCCACTGCCGCAGCTGAAACTGGTTTCCTTCCTCTACACCGTTTAACGTCAAATGAACCGGTCTCTTCGAATTTAGCAATCATTTTTTGCAGACCATTTGTTGTTATTGGACCTTTTTTTATGGATTTTAATGTCCGAAACTTCCTAATAGCTGTAAGTGCACAGTCATCGTTCTTATAAAAAAGCTTCAAGAGCAGAGCGCGATCCTTCATAGTCAGAGTCATGATGAAGCATTCAGGCAAAGAGCTGCTGCTCGGCATTTTTATGGTTGCTATGTCTGCGGTGCGCATGTCACGTATTAGTAATTTGCATATCTTCAGACAATGTGAACCCAGACAGGGCCATCTATGGGCACATTTTGAAACTTTTTTTTTTCCTTCGCCAACCAAAATTCCATTGCCTCACGATTGTTCTGCTAAAATATCAAGTCAATCTGACCAGTAGTTTTAATTAAAATTATCGATTTTTGAAATCGTAACTTTAATTATAATCACCCGTAATTTAATTAAAATTTTCCTTTCATTAAGAACCAGAAAAATAAGCAAGTTTCTTTTTACTAATGAATTCGTTTGTAAATTCCGGTGTCAGTCTATTATTTCATCATTTTGCAAACAAATTTACTCCGCGCCGGAAAGGGTTCAAGAATACATTTTTGGTCTTTCCCCTGACATTACCCTGACAACGCCATCTATCGGCACAATTTGGAACTATTTTTTTTTCCTTCGCCAAACAAAATTCCATTGCCTCACGATTGTTCTGCTAAAATATCAAGTCATTCTGACCAGTAGTTTTAAAATTATCGATTTTTGAAATCGTAACTTTAATTATAATCACCCGGCATTTCATAGAAAATATTGTTATAACGTAATAATATTATTCACATGTGCGTGACTCTTCCATTTATTTCTTAACAAATTTTATACGATGCAGTCAATAATAAAGGCAGCAAGCAGCAAGAAAAAAAAATAGATTGTGAAGAAAAACAGATATCGAGAATTTTGCTTAATGCATTCGATTCATTTTCTGTTAACAATTGGATTTCTTATTATTTTTTCCTCCATGGAATACATAAAAATTTTAAATATATTCAAGAATTCCTTATATTGATTATTTTTTCAAGGAAGCTAAATGAATAACTTCTGAAAACCTTGACGGTTTTCTTTTTTTTTGTTACATTTGATACAAAATCGACTTTTTATTTAAAAAAAAAAGGCATCCAAACTCTAGCAGTATCTAGGAGACTTATCGCTTTATTGATTATAAATAAATTTCAAAACAATGTTATCATATATGTTTCTAAAACACAGCTGCAAAAATACACTAAGCGTTCATATTCAAGTGTCAGATTCTTGTGTAGAATCTTGTTAATCAAATATTTCTATTTGATTTTTTTTTTGTGTGTGTGTGTGTGTGTGTGAAATATTTCGTTCACTTATGCTTAGTTTTCTAGGAATTGCATGTAAGCAAAGTCATAAAAAAATAAAATATTTTTCTTACATTTCATAAATTGTAAAAATAAATATGTAAATAAATATTGTAATGCATATGCATGTGGATTTTTTATGTTATTTTATGAAATTTTATCTATTTCGAAGGGGATTTTTTCGAAGTTCGAAATCTAGAATGCGGATGTATTTGAAAATAATTACTTTATTAAAAAAAAATTTTATCAATTTACACAAATATGTTTTTTTTTTCGTTAAACATATCATTCTCTTAAAAAAAATATTGTAATACAAAAGTTAATCTACTGTATAAAAAATTATATTTTAAATCTCAAAATTACTGTCGTTTTGGGAGTATCAGTTGACGAATATGTTGACATACACTTGACATTTAGATAAATCATAATATTTTAAATAATAATCTTTCAAAAAATCAAACATATAAGTACAGTTTTCAAAAAATCTACCTTGAACACAATATAACGCAATATATTGAACAATATCTTGAATATATCGAACATTAATCTTATATACAGGGTGTCCACGTATAACCTGACCGACCTTTATTTTCGCAACCGTTGGTCCTAGATGCATACTTCCAATTACAAAAATGGTTTAAATAAAGTAAAGAATTTTTTTTAAAGCGATTTGGGTCAAGAAAAACATTTATTAAAAAATTACGAAATTTAAATTTTTATACGGTCTTCCGGTCCTATAAGTGATATTTAGTAAAAATTTACTGTGACACTAACAAGTAAGACAAAAAAAAAGTCCCATTCATCTAACATTAAAATTGACCGAATTATGAAACTTTGAAATGCATGACTTATACCACTTTTTTGCATCTCAAAACAGATGATTTCGGCCATGCTTTCAAGGGTCGTATATAAAGTACTTGAACTTATTTCAAGGTATCTGCGCTTTAAAAGAAATCGTATAACTATTACGATTGAGTTAACTTTTATTAGTTAAGTTTCAGATTAGTTAAAATAATTTTATTTTAACATATGTTTTATTTTGTAAAGGTTCGAGTCTATGATTTCTTTTAACAAAAATTGTTATTTTCATAAAGTTTTATTTAACTTGCAACGATCGTCTTTCGAGTTTAAAATTTGTACTCGAACTTTAACTCACTTTCAAATGTCCGATCGAAGTTAAATTTTGCATACTGACTTAAATCCGATGACAATGTAATATTGTTACGGTTGGTTTCAACAAATTTTTTTTTTTTAATCTACATTAATTATTTAAATCACTTTCTCAACATTTATTTAAAAGCACTCTTTTTTTCTGTTTCTAATAAAAATTTAAATAAATAAAAGTAATTGTAATAATTATAATAAAATCAGTCTTTATTTTTTCTTCTTTCTTTTTCTTTTTGCAAAGTAATTTCAACGTTTATAGTCTAACGTAGCTTCCTGTTTTTCAAATACGAAAAGCAGACAGCAAGGGAGGGATGTTTTGTCAGTAGACTGCACAGGTGGAAAATTTGGAGTCATCTAGTCTGACTTTGATATAAGAATGACCGACCGCCCTGTATAAGAATTATGTTATCTTATGAGTGTACTATACACGCAATTAGGCTTTGTAAGTTTACGTCAGGCTTCAATTGGCTCTGCTATCAGGCGGATAGCTGGCGCCCATGTAAACAGAGGCTAACAGGACCCCCCTTCAGCACACGCCATGGGGGTGATGCATGGTTTCCTTCCCCCATGAAGCGGCCGGCAGAGTGGAGCGGCAAGCTGTAGTCTTCACGATGAGTCCATTTTTCCTTTTGTTTCCATTCCCGTACCCCTGGCAGAGTGGATCGGTCCCGTTTTTCAAGCAGCGTGGGAGAATGAATGTTTACGACACTTGTTGCTTGGCCAAGAGACCTGTCGTTTGACTCGTAAAAAAAATTCGACTTATTACGGGGCTCGAAGATTGGCCTGTGGGCTGGATCGCGAAGTTGTTGAAGGCGGACAGGTTTCTGGAAGATTTTTTTTTTTGAGAGTGGGGCATTGATGGCCCTACATTAACCATCCTAAATCATGATGTTATGATGAAAAGAGGCTATAAGGGCATTTTCGAATTGCGGATCTATAACTGTTAACGAGAAATTAAGAAGAAGATATGTGTAGCCTATTTTTTTTTGGCGTAGTGGCGCTCCAAGATTATGACTTCTTAACCATCAGAAGTGATCATAGATATTGAACTAAACCGGTCGTTAGAAGTCGTAGTGTTCTGAGTTACGGTGATGGCTATCTTCGAATAAAACACATGCTTCAGGAAGGTGAAATTACTGACTCCGACGGTGAAGTTCTGGACCGTAGAACGATTTTCCCCTCCGGACTAGATGATGGACCTAGTAGTTGATGGCAAGTGATGCAGTGAGATGAGAGGATTGATGAATGTTAGCTTGAAACCACGTCTGAATTTTTCCCCAGCCTGAATACTCCAGCTTAAGTGCTTCATCAGATTTTGAAAAAGGAGG